>OY292328.1:5000000-10000000 GCA_958496145.1 Heliothis peltigera
AACAGGGATTATATTGATTTTGTAGATATTAGGATCCATTATGCAGAGAAAATTTACGATGGTGAAATCTTGTCTGTTCTTATTCGAGATGATGATGTTCTGTTACTATATCTACTATATCTGAAATATTTAAGATGATGACTCACTCACTGCATAAAACAAAGAACGTCTTTGATAGGTAAGTAAAGGTATCATCACAATTAGCGTCTTTAGGCTCAAGAAACTCGGATATACAAACCTCGAAAAAAAGAATCAATCGCTTTTATACTGGAAATTGATCATTGTTATTATAATTGTGCAATAAATCGTATTTTAATTACGTTCATATCATTATACTCGTGAAACTCAATCTGGCTGTCGGACGGCGCGAGGCTTTAATTTTAAAATGATTGCAAATCGAACGTTAAAGAGTTTTTCACACAGTGACAGTGATGTATTCGGTTCGGCGGATGCCTGCTATAGTTCACTAACGATGATAATTATTATGAAAAGCTCGTCCCACACTCGCGCACGTACGGAACGACTACTAACGTACCGTCGTCGCTAGCATCAAAGGGGAAACTTTACTAATTAGCAAATAAAGCAAATTGAACTCGCGTTCGCCTAAACGTGAGAGTGCACGTCCTAGCGCAATGTATGTCATGTTGTATTATCGAATGTGGAACTTTGTATAAGTATTTGATATTAAATAGTTTCTAAAGCACTTATGTGCTCAGTTAAAGCACTTTGCATATGATATCGTGATATAATATGCATGACTCGTTATAATCATCTAATAACTCTACTACTCGTAATTAAATTATGTTTCTGTAATACTCACCTTGAAGGTGAATTTTATAGTAGTATGAAGTAATTAAAATTTTCTCTTTACTGGAAAACGTAACTTTATATTAATTATAGTGTAAAATGTAGTTTAATATGGGCTCATGTTTAATATTAGTGGAACTTGTTTGAAGACTACACTAACTTGGAAAGGCTTCGTAATGAATTTGTGTTGTTGTTACATCATAAGAGTATGAGTTTTAATTAGTAAATATAAATATTTTCTGCGGTCATATTATATTCAGGTATTTAAATTATGTTTAATTAGCCAAACAACGTTTTAATGAATATAAACAAGTACCTACCTACAACGCAATTGGTACATATTTTTTACACGGTAACTTTTGAATTCATAATAAATGGAGCCTATTTTGATAACAATGAAAAACGTGGTTCATGTGTCGAAATGATTAAGGGAAGTTTTGTACAAATGAATAAATAATACCCGTTCATTTTGATGAAGCGGGTTTTTATCACATACGAGTTTGGGCGATGTTTAACTAAAATGCGCGCAAGTTTGTTGGAGCGTATTAGAATTGGACCGGGCCGGGCGCGCGGTGCTCGGGGCGCGGGTCTCTAGATCCTGTCATAATCCTTTAGTGAGGGACCCACCGGGTTTCTTCGGAAATACGTTTTGCCATTCGGACTAATGTTTATGTGATAAGTAAGTAGGTAAGTTTGGGTGGAGGATTATTTTATAGTTCCTTGTACCAGGTAGCTGTAAAATATTAACTTGACTAAGTTTAACTTTTAGTACAAACTAATTAATATACACACCCATGTGTTACTATTAAGCTAACTGTAAGAATAAGTAAGTATCGACAAAATACTTCCCACATATACGAGACTAGCTTCCACTAGACGTCTAGGTCTAGGTAGCCTTCCTCGATAAATGGGCTATGTAATACTTATAAAAAAAAACAAATCTACTAGTTCCTGAGATTAGCACGTTCAAGTAAGCAACAAATTAACACCTCAGATCTATGGAGGTTCTTTATCAATCGATTTTTGTTCGTTATCGATTCTAATCAATCGAGCTGTAGTCCAGCCAGGTAAGCACATAGTACGTACAATAGAATTGCAGGATCATCCATCTGTGTGCTGATAACATTTCGCTGTGATCACTACAAACTCGCCCCAAGCGTGCTGATGGCATTATCTCCCTATATCGTTCGTTTCGGGCATTTTCAGAAAGGTTTAAATTCACAGGATATTTGAGTTAGCCTAGGTGTATGCAAGATTATTATTTGAGTATAAATATATGTATCTGTAAAGCTCGTAATGATTGTGAACAGTCTACCTATTTTCTTTCCTAAGCTCGCGAGTTCATCCTGTACTTAAATTTTTGAGCACGCCTCGATAATTTTTAATGAAGTCTAAAGTTAACAGAACAACGAAACTCAGTCGTTACCATCAAAGTTATTCCCTCATTAACTTATTCTCTAATAAGTTAACTTTGATGTACTTTTATAAACCTTAAGTCGAGGCCGAGTTTAAAGCTGCAAAGTTAGTAAACATAATTAGAATATGAACCCCGCGAAAGCAAGATATCTTCTTAAGCACTTAATTATTATATAGGTAACTATCGCGACACGGCTTTTATAAATTATAACTGTAGATGTCAAGGGTATTTTAGGTGTAAGTTACGACATCATTATTGTTATTAAAATCTACATATTTCAACCACTTAATATTCCCAGCATTACACTTGGATTAAAATTTAGTGTTCATTTTATAAAATAAAAAATGCTCAACCGTACTTAAAAGGTTAGAACAACATTTGGGAACCTTATTTACATGAGGTACGTTTTTGAAATGAAACTGTTTTACATAAAGTACAATAGTACATCTGTTATTCAGTCTTGGCACTGAGCGGGTGCATTTGACACGGGATTTATGATTTTAATAAAACTCCACAGTCGAGGCGATAACGCTTACGAATATTATATCATAATATTTCTTCACTTTGCGTTGTAATTATGAAAATCCAGAATGAGCAGACATATCCCGTTTTAATTAAAACCATTATGTAATGTAAACAAAGTGCTAAGTGTTTATATAAGCCAAAATTCGCCTTTTGCATTTTGTAGGTATATTGCGCAAACATACATACATTGTATGTATTAGCATTTGCTCATTACTTACAAAGTACCTACATTTTATTACCAACTTCTGAAACTTCATTACGGTCAATTTAAGTAAACAGTACTCATTTACATAGTTTACTGACTGCTTCGTTGGTCTAGTAGTAGCATGGCGTGATTTCAGTGCACTGGGTATCTGGTACGATTCCCGGGTCTGGCTGAAATTACATTGTGGGTTTAAAAAAACTCACATAACCAGCTGGGGGAGGTGCGAATTGATTGATACACCTTAGACGGATCAGCCGCCATGGCCGACCAGCGCAGTGGACGCTATGTATATTATTGCTGACGTAATATTTACAACTACAATACAAGTCTTGTGTAGCAGAAGACGAGATATCTCCGACAGACATATGTATTGTGTGACCAATGGTGCTCAACAGCTGATAAGGGTGTGTACACAAAAATATTGAGTCACATATACGGGTACATTTATTCAAAAAGGGATGGCGGGCGACGACAATGAAACATTAGAGTGTAACGTGTGTCGTTTATTTACAGCGGCGGTAGAGTTAATGTTCTAGAAAAGCCTAATGTGCGTTATCCTTTAATCCTGTTTGACAATAAACATGGGAACAGTGCTTCACTAACGTGATATGTGCGGATTAGCGGCTTATAAAGTTCATGAAAAATAACTACGCGGTGCGTGGGTACTTGGTGAAACTTGCAAACTGTGTTTTGTGGGGAACTATTTTCGCGAGCTGTGGTATAACAGAGGCCTGTTAACCGTGCTTAATATTATACATTATGTACTCGTTTATTTACATCGCAAATTGTGTTGTTCATATTTTAACAACTGAGATGTACTCGCGAACACGTATATCGTATACACTTTGGATTGTTAATTGATCATGTAATACAATATTCATTACTTATCGTTTCCATCCTCAAGAGGTCAGATTACCATCGGAAAAAATGGCAGATGTAGTGAACCATTGTTGATATTTCATTATCCGTATTATTCCCCCCGGGGGCTTGAATTATATTAGATATTTTTGCAAGGCGACAAGGTTGAAATTAGACTCTCTAAGACGCACCCTAATTTTATGTAATCAAATTTTCGACTCGCATTTAAAACTCGGTGAAGGTGATATTAGACTCGTAAGTAAAAAATATATTTTGTTGTTGAAGCTAAATTTGTCCCTAGCTACATCTTTGTTTACGAGGGTTACAGCTGCTCACTTCTAATTAAATAAGGAAAATCATTTTCTCCAACTGAAGAAGGATTTATACCTTTGAACTATTATGTAGATATACCTATGCATAATTATACCGAAACTTTAGATTTAATAAATATTCTGAATAATTGAAGTATCATCATTGCATTTTATGGAGACTCTGATTTTTGCCATGAAAACACTATTGACTCTGCTTCTTACGTATGATCACTAATGAATAATGTACATATTTATTGAGAGTTTGTTTTTCTTGTCTGTAAAATTTTCACGTTTAAGCGAGTTCTATCGAATTTGAGTACACATTCAATTCGCGATAACTACTTAAAAACAAGGAAATGTAGGTATACTTTTATCGTATTTATCTGTTACTCGTACTGCAATATTTGAGTGTAAATAATTCCTACTTTCCATCACTTTTCAGATGCTTAAAGTTACGAATATTCTGTATGGAAAATACTACAATAAAACTACTAAAACGAGTTTGAAGCTATATTTGCATCAAGTGTTGGCGCCGAGTTCGCAAATCACGGTACTTAGAACTGTTAAGAAAGTTTGTTGCACGCCCATTTACATACTTATTTACTCGTGAATAATATAATGGAAACTTTTTCAAACGGATGCTTCCTTGAAACGTCTCAAACAAAATGGAGAAAGATCTTTATAGTTTTAATTATGGCTTTAAGTATTATAGAATGATAATGCCGTTTTTTTTTTCAAATTACTCGAAATTGAGCGAACTATCAGAAATATGTTTTAAATGTGAAAAATTACTCAATAAAAAGATTCCAGCGAGACGAATTGACCAGGGTTGGATGAAGTAGATATGTATGTGTCATATTTTGAATGGCCCGGTTCGACCCCGTTCTCACCTGACGTGTGCTTTATTACCCTACATTCATAAAACAGAATGCATATTATTATAAAATTCAGTCTTATTTACGTTTAAAAGCAGTTTCTCTTTGATAACTCGTGCGCATTGTGCACTGCCAGTTAAGTGCCTCACAAATGTTTTTTATTAGTTTGTGGAGAATGCACTTTGCAAACGTCTAGTTTTCCAGTGCTAACATTAACTACACTTTGATTGTCCTTTTGGTAAACAAGCAATTTTTTAATCGGAGCGGAGCGATAGATACAATTGTGTCCAAAGCTCTTTGAGTAGGGTTGCCAGTGGGATGGAAAATTCCCTAATATGTTTTTTAATTTTTAAGGTAAATCAGGTCCAATGCCTCTCAAGTCAAACAATATATCGGTGCGGGAGCGACGCTGCAAGCGACCAACAATGCGCAGCGGTCGACACACAAAGCCCCGCCAAGATAATGGATATTGCTTTTCTTGCGAGTTTCAAAGCAGCCTACTTCGGAACCTCTCATAATCCGCTTACAGCTCCTCGCAAGTACGTTATTGTGCTTTAGTGGAAACATTTCCTTGGGAGCACTGAGAATTCGTGCTTACAGTTACTTGTGACGCCGTCACGCGGCTTTGCCAATTAAATATAAATCGCTTATTTATTTCACGCTTCACCTTTTTTAGAGCTCGTTACAAATTTTATGAAAGTTCTAAAGAAATAAGTCCTATTTAATGATGATTTATGTTGTATGAAATATGTTATCATGTAACGTGACATTCTAGTAATGGCGCGATTATTAAGATCAATATTTGTAATACCATATCAACCCGACATACTCGTCCAGTTATTTCAAACCTTCGAGGGTTTACTAGCAAAGATAAGTTTATTGATTTTTACTTAAACTGATGAAACAAAATTTTATTTATCGAAATGTAATTTAGTGACCGAAATTAAAATGTTATCTGAAAAAAATGTTATATAAGGAGACTTGCAGAACTTATTATTCTGAGTGCATTTTATATGGCGAGTGTTTAAGTTAGCGTAACACATACTAACTTATGTCAATTATTATAATATTTATACACACAAGCATTAACTTCCTCTACTCCTCATAATTACTTCATTATGTATATTATTGGTTCATAAGTGAACGGAGGTGTGTAAGGTCGTGTAATACAGGATAATAGAAAATGCGATTACCGAGTAAAGGGTGACATTAACCTGTTTAAGTTACCTTAACCAGAATCGTTATAGGTAATGTTCCACTTCTGGAGTTGAATCATACTGTTATTGTCATTCACAAGAGTTTCAAACAATAAGTGTATGTTAAATGCCTTTTTGAAAACAGAAGCACATTGTTTTGTTATCCTTAATCATTAAGCTTTTTCCTTATAAGGGTGTACTCGTAGTGTGTTTGGCAGGTGTCGCGGGGACCACACAGTAACTAGCGAGTCGACTCAATTACCCGCACTGAGCGCCATAAATTTTGTGTCCGCACGCCGACATGGCAATTACTGTCGCCGCTCATCCGCAAAACGATGTTAATAGCCCTCTGATTCGTACATTTATCTCGGCTACACTGTATCTTTTTATTATTTCTAGTGAATCGTGAACTTGGAACGTAACGGTTCCTGGCTGCTTAACATCACAATTTCCTCTTATCGTTATGGTCGTGGGGTTGCTAGCCCGCTGCCATTTTCGTAACGCATAATGACGCTAGAAAATGTTCGTCGGGTAACCGCGCATAATCACTCTCCGAGTACTTTACCCGTCGATCTTCATGATATTAGTCTATAGATAAGGATGGATGTGACGTGAAATGTGTCCCTATTAAAGTTACGGCGCAGATACGGCCACCGCTACTTCGTTTTAATGTAGATATTATGGCCTTAACATTCTACTCCTGAGTGCTAGTTGTACCATTTATATCTTTTAGAAGAGGCACTCTTTTTCACCTGAAAACTAGTTACCTCGCAATTAAGTTTTTCCTGATTTACAGCGCTATTAACTGGCGACCCGGTAATAGACATAACTTTTCCTAACTCTATATATTTTTGTAATGTGTCAGTAAGTCGTCAAATAAGTTAAACTATCAGAAGTGTACTTTGCTTTTTCAATATACGGAGTAAATAGGAATATACAAACTAAGTGTATAAAAATGTATCAGTGTTGTATTGTGTAATCATTCAGATCCTGCGAAGGTTAAAAAACCCAGTGGTTTCTTACAATATCAGTAGTGGAATAGGGTATGATTCGCAGTCGGCGAGGGTAATGCGCATTCATTTCATCTCGAGGGACGTGATACAAGAGGCAGTGAGCCGTGTGCGACCCATCATTGCTGGCAATATGCCTTTATTTATCCAACAACGTTACGATATACCCTGACGCGATGCTCAGATGACTTTCGATACAGTTTCTTGGCCTATTTATGAGAAGATGATGAGAAGTTCCTGCATAGTGGCGATTTCATCCCACAAAACGTGTTACGGAAATAAAAGGCTATTTTATTCGTAATGTAATGACACTCGGCGTTAGATTTCCCGCGAGGGTTCCCAAAAAGGTGTTCCTGAATGTCTTATTCGGTTTTGTCCTCGTGAAAAGTGCTTGTTTGATAATTTATTATTGAACCATTTTTGTTCTTTGTGTCTATATAAAGACGAAGAAGAATTCAAAGTAAATAGTCTCTTAAATATTCGAGCGGAACGTAAATTGTATCATAACATTTTCCAGAGACATCGACCAACTTCGAACTTCCATTTTGTGAGCGTAATCCTCTAAAGCTATAAATTTATATACGGAACCGTTTCTTACAAACTTGTGGGGTTAGAAAATAGAGAGTTAAGTAGCGCACTCGTAGGCAAAGTTTAACTCCAACATCTGGACTATCTCGCGTCTTATCGACTCGTTCCTTCATCACGGCGGGCCACCTACATACCGCAGCCACATTCTTTTACTTGTGATTACAATTTTTATTTATATATTGTATGGAAACGTTGAAATTATTTAATTTAAAAGTAATGATGTCAAACTTCGAGACTACATGGTTCGTAGATGCATACATAGAAATGCAAACGAGCTATTTGCTTTACACTTTAGAGGGGACTTACCGAACATTCTGAATTCTACTCAAATTAGTAGAAGTGTACCAATTATGTTGATACGATGAATGAATGCGATCTCTCAAAGCTATGCACGTTAATTTCAGTTGAAACACTAACAGTTTCTATCTACACTATTTTAAGGTAGAAAGCTGGGAAACACATCGTGTAACTGCAATGAGGGCAATTATGGCCGATTTAATGGTTTTTAACCGACTAATCAAAAAGGAGGTTCTCAATTTATAAGTTTGTATACTTTTTCTTTTTTACCAACCGATGTGAACAAGTATTGGTTGATATTGATATGAATAATTTTGTTTCAAAAGTTAAACTTCCGAAATAGCCCTATTTTCATCAAGTCCTGATGTCCTGATGAACAGTCAATAATTGACACGCATGGGATAAAAAATTGACATTCATATCTTGAATTTAAAGCGGTAACAATAAAAAGAAATATTATACCACCAATTGTGAATTTTATAAGCAAGAAGGAGTAAGCAAACTTCAAGTCGGACCAAATAAGACATTAAACTCCATTTCATCGAGAAAAAATTATGGGATTATCTTCGGGAAACCAATACAAACTAGACATGCAGTTTATCCACACCCTGAAACAATATTAGAGATCAAAGTTCGTATGCCTCAGAAACCGATACCCTTTGTATCTGAGGGACAGAGCGCCTCCCGCCAATGTATTTAGATTCGCACCGAGCCGTGCGATCAGCCTTAAGTGGCCATGACACTGTAACACTTGCTTTGTGTTGCGAATCAAACAGCTGTATCACTGGAATATGCATCGTACCTACAAGTAGATGGCGAGCTGTGTTTGAAGCTACTATAAAGTGATACAACAGCTGTCAAATGTTTGAAGAGTCTAACATGGGATTATACTAACTATAAGGATGAGGTATGAGAAATGATGGGTCAAGTTGTAAATGGCCTTCATCATCATCATCATCTCAGCCATAGGACGTCCATTACAACTTTAGATCTCTACACATGGATGGCCTTAATTTTTTTATAAATTAAGAAGATTTTATAAACTAACTATAAGTTTCCCGTAAAGTTTAAAGTAAAATAAACAAAAGAAGGGGCGATGCTATGTATTATAATGTTTATTTATGTAATTCGGACAACAGAGCCCTTAAATATAACATTACAATGAAATAGACTTACAATGTTAAAAGGAACATATTTTATTCTATATAGATGGACTTTTACGTATAACTAAGCGTCAGTAGTTAGTATGGAAACAAGTGGATTATCCTTGTTTGCGTGCTCATTCGGTATAGGTATTCAGATGTAAACACAAGTAATGAAGTTTTTCGTAGTTTTTTTTTTACCATTTTGATTTAAGATTAGTATTAAAAATATGTCATTTTCAATTTGGGTAGCAGAAGTGCTACATCGTCTAGAAAAGTAGCTTAAATTTTCTGATAAATTAAATCTGATTAATTAAAAAAAATGTGATACGACTACAGACTGCAATGTCATAAACCAGATGAAAACACATAAAATCATTTAATTCAAAACTTCATTGTAGTTGGCATGAGTCTCACAATGCCTTCAAATTTGTACAAAGTCCAGATTTATCTTGTTTTCCAAGATAAATACTTGCGCAGAAACGCTCAGACTAATATCGAGATATTCGCGGATAACTTTTCCGTCGTTAAGTTAGCGAAACTTCTTGCAACTTGCATGCATTGTGGAAGCATGGCTTAAACGGAACTTTAAAAATATATCTCCTTAAATTCGAACGTCAACATTTGACTGATGAATTACTGGAACTTATGCAAACATTGGCATGTAGCGAGAGAAACTTCTCGCGTCTCGCTGTAGTATTAGACATTCGGGAACAGTAGATTCAGATGAGTTTCAGATTACATATGAGTAGATAACGAGTACGTCAGCCAAGAATGTCTAAACGAGCGTGTTGAGTAATGGCACAGACGCTTGAACCATTCGCAGTTGATTAAGCGAGCCTTTGAAGTCGCACGGGTGACACGATGATTAATAACTGTTTATGACAACCATCTCAAACGTGGGTTTTCATACTGTACGTAAGCAACACAAACATAAATTTGAGCAAAACATTACTGTTGCTGACGTTTTTCCCGCTTCGCATAATCCTAAAAAGCCGTCGACAACAGTAAATAATATTAAGTATAATAAATATTTTCATTACCTCGTTATGCCATTAATATTCAAATAACTTAAAATGAGCATCAGATTATATCTGGAGAATTACATTTTGTAAAGACGATTTAATTTTGAAAATGTCTTTATAACAAGAATTACAAAACCTCGGTATGTTTCTAGAAAATAACACTAACTATTCGTAGCGTTCTCGTAGCACTTTCGTAGCATTTTCGTAGCAGATTTGTAGCCACAGCTACGATTATTATTATTCATCAGGCTTTGGCATAGTTTACATTAGCAAGTGTAAAGTATACGCATACAGTGTACGTACATACATAGCATTTTAATTAGGACATATTCACGAAGAGCCGTCGAGTGGCTTCATTAGTCTGTATCGTAAATATGTGAACATTTACATAGACTGCGATCTCTCGGATAACAAACACAAAAGCTCAAGTAATTCGACAGAAAAGCGGTACGTATTATTTTGGTAAAACTAACTATAGTTGAATTGAATTTTAATTGATTTAAATGTCATCATAGTATTTTCATTATTCTAAAGTGTTCTGCGGTAATTTTTATCAAATGGTGTAAAATGTTTAATTGCTGCGTCGCTTATTTGGTACGAATCATTATAAACATATTTTATTGATATGTGGAAAGCGTGTATATTTTTGAAAATAATTAAAGATATATGCATGGATCGTTGGAACATTAAATATACGTTGTTTAAATTGAGATGGCATTTTTGTCTATACATTATTAATATCGGATTCGCAAGAAATGTAAAGATTCAGAAAATTTTATTGAAATACATAAAAAGGCAATTGTAACTTAATAACTTTTTAGTAAGATTAAGGCTTTTTTTTACAAAGACAACACATGACGTGTGACGAGACTGAGCTGAGTCACGTCATGAATTCAAATTCCTCACGGAATGTATAAGTTAATAATTATTTCTAAACTTCATTTTTGTGTCTATAATCCGACGATTTGTGATATAATACGACACCGTTAGCGCAATAGTAATGCTGGACTACCGAGCTGAGGGTCTCGGGGTCGATTCCCTTTACCGTCCTCATGTGTGTGATGAGATATGTATCATATTATAGCAGAATAGAACCTTCTGCATGACCAGAAATTGAATTCCTCCTACTACGACGCAGTTTCCTACGTATCCCAACTAATACACGTGACAAATGAGTCATCCTACATATGTCAGGGTACATATAAGTATTTTCTTCAATAACAGAACCGCACGGGAGCTTCTGAAAAGGTCTCCTTGTCGACGCAGGTCACGTGCGTATTATTGGCAGCCGGAATCAGAGACTACCGTCAACGCCTCACACGCGTTCTAAGCCCGACAGACCACTAATACGACGTAACATTACGACACATACAGAAACCCCTTCAAACATACGAAATAAGGTAACAAAATTCAACACAAGCTTGCAAATTAAGTCATTTACAAATTAATATCAATTTACGTTTATGTAATTTTCCAAAGTCGACAATTGAGACCGCTGCCTGGTACGAATAGAAATATCTCCGTGGGTGGATGACGCACTTTAGCGATTCCCGTTTCCTAAGTCTCCTCACAAAGACACACGTACACAAGAGACGTCATTATCGACTCTCCGATCGTGGATTATTGTGTTCTAGTGTGTTTAGCTAATACATATATCAGCTACCTATCGTAAAACATAAAATAACTTGTATACACAGAATATTATTCGGATATACTTAAAAAAATCTGATATGATAATGGTATACCGTTTTAGAATTCTCATGATTAGCTCTTTAATTTGATACTCATATAGCAATACATTTTTTTTTTAATCTACATAATATGGCGTCTCACAGAGGCCGTGTTGATGAGTAGTAATCAATAAGACGACCCAACCATTCCCTGGTTGTATTGATATTAAAGAAAATCACATGCATGCATACATTTAAGATACACGAAAAAACATAAAGCTTCTTTGCAGTTGGTTAAGAGTTTTAATTATTACATGAAAAAAATAAACTTTATACTGTATTGATATTTTTCTAAGTTAACATTTATTTTTAAAGTATACAATTCCACGTATGCAATATGCATCGCGTCCGTACAATAATAGACCTAGGTCTTAGATCGTAACGCGCGTCTCCGACATTACCCAGGCTCTAGCGTAATGTTACGTCGTACCATTCAGATAATGTGCCATATAAAGGTATTCTTATTAACAAAATCTACCGAAACCAGGTAGGAAGTTTGCTGGGAATGTTTGCTAGTTCATTTGCAATTTACCCGAGCTCCGTAGCTGTGTAGTTGGAACATTAACGTGATGGACGGAACCCGCCAAAATAGGGGCTTATAACTAATACCGTTAAATGAAACCGACTCATTTTCATCTCCTTTACGAATATTAGGTGTAATTTTGATTCTCTAAGATTAAAGCTAATGGATTACTTAGTCTGTATCATAAATGTTAAATCTGATAGGATGATTCTGAACGAAATGGCAGTCGCTTTAAACTTAGCTCTCTAAGTAACCAAGATCTACATAAAAGCAGGGTCGACAATAGGCTTGCATGGGTTTTTACGCTTAAATAACTTCGCAAATTGCAGACCTTTTCATCGAGATCTACACAATTAATAATTTTAATTCGCTGAACCATGCCGAACTCAGTGGATCGGATGCGCACCTGCTGAGTATATCTTTTTTGGTTAGACTCCCGTGTTGAGACGAAAAAAAGTAAAGTATATTAATAGAATATTACGCACACGTGGACACCTATACTAATATTATGAAGCTATAAACTTTGTATGTTTGGTTGAACACATACAAGCACTGCCACAATCATCTTACAAAGATGCTGTGTGGCCAATGATGATGATGAACGCGCTAGAAGACTAAACTTTATCTATATCCAATGAAAAAGGCAATGCATAGATTTCGATACACGCATGTATTTTTTATCAGGCTTAGCTAGTCCCAAAAAGGGTTAGAGTAGATTGAAATATAAATCATAAGGTTCAAAAGTTATATACCATCACAGGTGTGAAAATGAATTTACCGCTGAATATACACCTCAGCCGTTCGCAATCAAAGATTTTTTTGCATTACGCGCAGCACTACAAAAACGTCCTTTAATTTGTTGGCACAACGCACGCAGCAACCCGTCGGAACATTTTCCGCCAATTTAACATTGACTATAAAACGGCATACGCTGTTTCTATTAATTAGTTGTTGTAACGTACTACCGCGCTCTTAATTACAAGTAAATTTCATGTTTATTATTACCCGGAGCATAAGATATTAGTTTAGTAAGCTATAATTACTATGTATGTGGGCTGTGCGACCTACTTGGATTATACCGTAACAACCAAACTGTTGGCTGGGGTTAGCGGGATAACTCACGCAAAGCGATAAGAAACTTGTACAGAAGACCATCCATTCTTGTTCTTAGAACAATGCTCGAGATAGTTATCGTACGTATACGCTTTGTTCACTTAATTAACTTCACAAATTGTCGTCCTTTACATCGATAAGACGTCGACGACGGACGGTTTTAAATCTCTAAAACCAATTCTGTGTCGGACGGAAGACTTAAGATGAAAACCGACAGGGAACTTTTATTAGGGCCCATGAGGAAAATGATTGAACATTGAATGTAATCAAAGGGATATAATCCCTGGTAGCGGGCGGCCAGTGTTGAATTTAATTTATGAATAATTGAAAATAGAGGTTAGAGGTATGTACGGTCGTTATCGGCGTGCCTCGGGGAAATGAACGACGATAGCTTTTTATGGAGTTCACGTTCAATTGACGTAATCAATGCCTAGAAAGTTGGTATTGTAATAGACTTTAGTTCAATATTAATACGTTCATAAACACAGTAATTGGTAGAAGAGAAACTAAAATAGGCAACTATTGGGTGAATGTTACGGTACATGAGAAACAACAATAGTTACAAGCAATGTGATCTGCGCATTACTAGATTTCCTGCTAACCCGTACGTTATTGAGCATTGGTATATTGTAGCCGCATCGTAAATAAAACGAGGAAATAAGCCAACTGGTCTGTTTAACTAAAGCCTTGTGGATAATGAAAAAGTCTTCTATAATATACTCTTATAAGTGAATATAGTATACAAGAGAGTAGGTACTCATTTCTAACTATTTGCAAAGAGAAGCTTTAGTTTTAATTTTCTAATGATGTAGTCTTAATCGTGCTAGTCTTCTTAAGAAACTGGTTAGTACGAGAGATTGTTTTAAAATTTAATTCGTTATACAGATACTTCAAAGAAACAGAAGGATCTAAATGAATTAATTCTGAGAAATGATTAATATCGGGCTATGATAAAATATATTCTCCTGACTTGCGCTCGTCACGGTAATTCATCAGCAAATATATTCCTAAATGATTTGACGAAAACCTTGGGCTTTTCCATTGTGCTCATTTTACAGTGTTATTGTTTAAATACATAACGTTTTAGTCCAATCAGCAACGTGCGGCTACAACGAATGCAGTGCACTATTATGATAAAAGATTAGTCGCGTGGCGTTCGCTTGTCGCGGCGAGGCGTGGTGGGGCGCGGCGCCGTGCGCTCGGCCGCACTCTACAAACGTTTGCTCTCATACAACTCCCCACAACTGTTCACTCATTTGCATTTCGCAGTCTGCTAGGTAAGCCTTCGCCACAGAATTTGGTCTGCATTGCTGCTTAAGTAGGTATAACAGTAACACACAGACACCAAAGTGGGCTCGCGCTGCAACGCGGCTTTTCTGCCTGCCTTATGTGTCTTGTTCCCGTTCTTACGTTATTTTACAGGATTTGCTTTATCTTAAACTACTGATGATATAAAGGCACTTTCAGAGTGTCTTATGAAGCGTAAAATTATGGTCGCTAGTGTAGAACTGGCGCTCAGTTCGAATGTATTCGGAATACGTTCATAAAATTGAAGCTGTCTGTGACCGATATTTATGGGCATGCAGGGTGTCTATTTGTATCCAAGCTAGTCTGATAGCGGGAATTTTACATTCTGATTTCGACGATTTATTAGGCACGATCCACGCCCACGTGAGACGTGCCGTTGGAGATATTAAGTCCCTATCTTACAAAAATAAAGACCGTTCTGCTAATCATGTTCAGGAGGATATTTTTATGCAAACGTGTTCAGTTCTGGGTTTGCTTAGGTTCTCCTTATTACTTGCTTTGAGACTAAAACTAGACCAGAATTCTCACAACACGTGCGCATTGTTTATTCAACCGCATTTGGCTTGGATTATTTTCCTTGTTAGAGAACCCCTATATGTATAAGTTCTGTTCAACAATTTCATAAACATAAAGTGGTATTCAATTATACTTTTGTATCAAAGTATATTTTAATTATTCCTAACTATATTTTCGCAACGCAGAGGATTCTTTGTACCTAAAGAATATTTTTTATTTCAGAAAAGAAATTAAAAGTATATTCTTGGGTTGGCTTCAATCTTAGAAATGTAAGAGTCAATAAAAATAATTTGGGCCCCTTGTTGCAGTCCCCTTCAACGAGGGAGCGTTTTGATGTCGTGGCAGTGAGGGGTTTATCGGATACGTCCAAGATACTCATTTTATGACTTTGGTCACTAATCCAAAATTGTCGATCTTAATATCGAA
This sequence comes from Heliothis peltigera, assembly GCA_958496145.1. Lineage (NCBI taxonomy): Eukaryota > Metazoa > Arthropoda > Insecta > Lepidoptera > Noctuidae > Heliothis > Heliothis peltigera. The sequence continues at coordinate 5,015,873 of OY292328.1, forward strand.
TTCAGAATTTCAGGAAAACGTCCTCGTTACTGTTTCCGGAGATAATTATGATGATCTATAAATATTCTAAACAATCTAGTAAAAAGATATTAAATAATAATATTTTTCTTGGAATTCCACGAAACAAGGGCTGGTTTTCATTTCATTTAGGTAAGATAGTATTTTGTATTTAAATAGTAAGTACTTTCTTATAAATCCCCAAAGAAATAGGTTATGTAAATTTCCAAGACTATCAATTTCCTTAAAAAAATTAGAGCACATTACATAAAAAGAAGTATCTCCAAGCAGCGGAAAGAAACAATATATTGAGCTCATTAATCAATGTCAGGCCCCAACAATGACCGGATACCTTTTAAAGATTGATCTCGTGTCGTGCACAGAAATATGAAAAACAATAGACGTGATACTAACATAGACGGTATAGTTTCAGACCCCAACTAAAATAAAAATTAATATTAAGACATTTAAATGTTACTGCACTAAGGTGTAAAGTTTACTTTGTAAAGTAAAATGCAAAATACATAAAACGTTAAGGAGCGCATACCCATAAAATCTTTACGCCACCATTTTATACTCGAAATGAAATAAAATAAAAAATACCGAATTTGTAAAAGCGAACGATTTTCTGGCTACACACAATAAAATACAGCAGCCATAGCCATGCAAACGTTAAAAGCTACGGTCGCTTCCCCATTCCTATTGTTTCGCGCGAGACAGACGAAATTAAGGCACATCGTTTTATATTTTCGTTTTTAATTCACGCAGTTGAGAGCGAAGTTTAAAAAGCAGATAATAACCTTTACAGGGAGTATAACGCCGCGGTCGAAAGCTGTAAAATGTGCTCTTTTATTGCTGTTTTAATTACATTCTTCGCATTCACCCTCCTTCCTTTATTTTAGCGCATTTCATTTTCATAACACAATCGGCGTTTTAACATGTCCGCTGTGTCCTGAACTTCTTCAAATACGAACAAATCCAATTGATTTATGAAGCAATCAGAAATGCTGACAGAAGGCCTCAACATAGTTATCAACATAATTGCTTCGTATAATCCGTGGCAATTAGTTAATAGATGTTTCTTTGCTGCAGATAAATAAATAACGAAGTTTCTCGTGCTTATCCCGTCTTCAGAAACACAAATATTGACATAATTAATAACAACAGAGCACGTCCGCTCACTACTCGCGTTGAATTATAACTAAAGGAAATATCTACGTATCTCATATTTCTGTACTTTTACTTCTGTTACTATGAAATGTACATTTAACTAGTAGGTTTATTTATGGATAAATTATTTACTCATGCAAACTTACTGTACAAATAAATTTATAATTAAAAACTCGTTATCAACTCTAAAAGAAAAATACAATTTAGCTATAATTTAAGCAGCGTATTCCGACCTACCTATAGAATTTGTGTATTTATCGAGCATTTTTCTCGCGACATCATTTATTTGTCGTATTTTTTTTTCCTTATATTCTTTCAATAAGGATGTCCAAAAAGATTTCCTTAATAAAATTCACTATATTGCCTAAATATTTAAAGACATTCCGTCGCTAAACGGGAACTCAAAACCTTGTGTATTTCATCTACCTGAAAATAAAGTAGTTATTAACATGTATGGTTTCAATATTAGGTATGCAATGTAATTATTTTTCTGTACAAGAATAAAAAAACACGGAAAATAACAAATTCCGCGTGCCACCCGATATTTCAGACTATCTATACGCGATTTGCATCGTACGCGATATACTAGAAGGTGTGTAGCACGTTTAAAAAGTGATTGCTCCGCTGGTTTATGTATGGTAAAGAGTACCGCTTTTTCAGGTCGCAATATTTTATTTATCGTAGAGATAGATACCTATCAATCTAAACATTCCAGTGCGTCGCTATATAGGCTGTAATAAAACTAGTACACCATATTTTTACAGGTTATCTAGTACATGTTAAGGATCTTGCTTACCACAAAAAAAGTTGAATGACCTAGGGGTCAATGATCGAGCGCCTTCATAGAGACCGGCGTTATGCATACAATTTGGCGACTGTGATGATAAATTTAATAAAATATGTCGTTGTTTACAAAACTTAACAAGTTATTAATAAATACATCTTAATAACACATGGAGGCTCGGTGTACCTCAAACAATTAATTGTTATTAATAACAAAGAATTTCTTGTAAATCAAACATTTTTTTTTGTTGTGTAAAGCAAAAAGTACCGTATATCAAAATATACCGTACATTTCTCGTCTAGGTAATTTTGTTAAAAGCTTATACGTTATAACCAGGAATTAATAAAACCTCGGCAACGAGATCTTGAATGTGACTACGTTTGTTAACAAGAACCTTAATGCTTTAATTATATATAAACAGAATCTTTCAATTAAAGTTCTTCCAATAATTATTGTCTTGTCTATTCACCAGCACTATCTTTTGAAATGTCTTATTAACTGAGAAAATGGGGTTTGTGTCATGTTTCTAAAAAATTATTCAGAAGCTATGGTTTGCCTAATATTTACTACTACTTTAGACTAAACGCGAACGCAAAAGGCGAAAAATCATCAAAGCGATCTATAAAAGGGGAAGACGCAACTCTATAAGCGTTTGGAAAAAAAGTATCTCGGTTTTTGTGTAACGACTTTCGATTTACTGAATACGAGTGCTCTTGTGAAGGGTTGGAGTGGGGAGGTATCACTCCACATCGAGTCAAGTACATTCGTCCGCCAAATAAGGCGTAACTTACTCCACGCCGCGAATTTATAGCGTCTATGAAACGAAAATACGTTTCGTTTTTATTTTTGTAAAATTTCAATTTCACAGTACGCTGCCCTTTGCCTAACCGTGGTCGTAAAGCCGCCCCGGTTATATTTATTAACAAACATTTGGTTAACTGTACCGGATTTTAACAAATACGTGTTTGGGACTCGATTGATTTGAATGATATAACTAATATGTATTCTGCTATTTGTTCAACAATTTCGGAAGTCAACCTTTGGAATCATTCGTGTAATCTTCGTAATTTATTCACGAACTCAAATAAGGGCGAGTAATTTCTCTGGGATCCTAATTTTTTATTCACGCTCTCTAATGTGCCAGTAATGGAAAGGTGATATGACACCTGTCACTAGAATTTACCTACAATATTTATTTATGGAGAACTAATTATTTAAGATGATTTGCTTATACCTATTTCCATCAATAGAGGAATTTTAATAAACATATATGTACATGTCTACATTTTTGTGTCTTGTTTGTTTTTCTTATATTTTATTTAAATCATAGCAAGTTAAAATCAGAAGATGGTAAAAGAGGTCAATCTAAGGCTTAAATTAAAAAAAAATATTACAGAAAATTATGATTAAGTATGGTAGATAGAGTATTGGAAATCGTCACGATTCATCTCGATTATAATTAAATGTAAATCATTCATTCATTGCATCAAGTTCCATTGAGAGACCAATAAATTTAAATACGTTTGTTATTAATTCAATAAGCACTGGATAACGGTTAATGTTTTATTTGGTGGTTCCCATCATGTACGAGTATACTAAATAGGTGAGACCCACTTACGTAAAACATATAAAAGTGACAATCATACGTAAAAAAAAATGAATCACTGTTATTTTTTTTATACAAGCAGATTTGGAATAATATACAAAATTGCCCACTAACTAAAATACTTTCTAAAATACCGCCATGTCTATGTCTATATTGAAATGCAGCAAACATAAAGCTTCTTCTTAAAAATTAGCATATTCTATCTCGAATTTCACAAAGTTCCCTTTAATGTCAATTTAATATAAAATTTATTTCAAGTTCTGTGACGAATAGAAAAAGAGATAACGAGACACCGCCGCCTCTTTCCGTGATCACCGCCACGAATTATGTGCACCCAGTCCTGAATATTAAATGAAGGCGGCAAAAAGTAGCGTGAGTTTGTGTCAACCTGCCTAAAATAACGCGCCAATCGGTTCCCCGACACAGTTCCCGCTAAACGTCCTAAAATCTACCCTACTCCTAAGACATGCCAAAACTCATCCACTTTTTCAGTAAGCTCTGCATGTGATTTATAAACGGCTTTTAACAAATTGACGTTCTACTGAAGACTAGGACATGGGTACAATGTACTGGCAGTTTGTAAATTGAGCATTTTATGTCGTACCAAATACAGATCACAAAAAATCGATTGCATTCATTTATGAATGTATGTAAATTTGTGTAACCGTTCCGAGGAATTGGGGTCTTTATTATTTCTGTTTAAATCAATTCTATGTTCTGCTAACTCTAATACATTATAATACGTATATATAATCGGAACTTTTTACTGGGGTTGCAAAATAAATATCTTTTATTTAACAATTTATTAAGCAAACAGTCGTCAATCAACTGTATTGAACCGGACGATTAATTGGGCTTACTTTACATTGGACCCTATTCAATATTTAAAATCATTCGACGGAAAGTTTTTCTTTGATGTGTTGCGGCTAGGGCTACATAATCGGAGAGTTGCCAAAACCCATCTGTGAGTGAGATCCTATTTTCCAATCTCCTGGGGCTTTCCATTGAATCAGTGTTGATAAGCATCTTGTGCCTACCTTATTTAGATACCTGTTACTTTTCAGTTACTCTTTTCTATCTGATTCTGATAAGGGTTGCGTGCTACTTATGTCGGAGCACAGTTTACTGAAGAATATATACTGTACGAGTAGGTACCTAAGTAAGCAAAAAATACTCAGGTATTTGAATTAGGTAGGTACGTGAGTTTCTCAAGAATGAAGAGATAAGATTTTTATATCGTAGTACGTAGTAAGGATTTTTAGCACAGTATCAGCGTTTTTCAACCTTTTTCATGACACGGCCCCTTTAGCATATATTTTTTGTGCAACTAAGATATATTTCGCAACCTTTTACACGTTGCTTTTTGCCCGTGTATAAAGTACCTAATACAAATTTTAGTATCGTGGAGTTTAAGTTTTTTGATACATATGATGTCTTTTCGTTAATATGATTGTTATTTAATAGTTTCAAACTTACTAATTTATCATGATGTTTTGTTCCCAGCAACTAATAAAGGCTTCAAACACCCCCTACATAGGCTCCACGACACCCCGGAGGTCGCGATCTACAGGTTTAGAACACCTGGAAGTAGAAGGTTATGAAGCACAGGAAGAAACTTATCGATAAGAAAAAAAATGTTGTTACATAGGTATTATATATTTTATTAACAAACGTGCTAGTAAACTGCACTATACTCAAATTCAGGGTTTCACAGTCAGCCACTAAACTTTATTAAGTCATATTCTAGGTGAATCTACTTACACGAGAATGGATGAATTCAAATCGGACTATGAATTCGTCCTCAAAGTTAGATCGCATTCGTTAGCTGCGGGCCGATGTGATTGAAACCCGCTCCGACGAGATTGGCTTTCACACCTTCAAGCAACGGATGCAAAACTGAAACCTGGGATCCATCAAGTACTAAACTGACTAGTCTATTATTTGTTTCACATCACTGTGATGCTCGAGTTAAGTTTCTGCTCATAATGGTTTCTTGAAGCTAAGTTATTGTGGGGAAGTTAAATTCATTTATTTTGCTACATAAGTTGCGGGAGACATTCCTTCTCATTTATAACATTTTGTAAATCGCTTGTAAGCCGCTGACAGTAATGAATTATTCTGCGGCGCATAGCTTCCCTTCTCACACGCCGTGGCTAGGATGATCCTAGTTGGCCTAGTTTGCAATAATTGTGTGTTAGCTGCAAGTCTATTATGAAAATTTATTCCCAATCGGAAAAGCTCAAATATTCTATATTTGAATTACATGAAATTGTAAACCTTTTCGGGGAATCAATTTAAATGGGACGTAGGTATTGCAGTGCTTGTAAGACTAGAAAGAAGCTTGTGGATTAATGTAGATAAAGCTTACATTGAATGGCAGTTATAAAATACAATCATAAAACAATAATTAAATGTACAGTAAATTCTTCAGAATAAATTACACAAGAAATACCAACAAGGTCTTGTTTCTAAGGTGAGAATACTAATTTTATAGTAGGTTGGTCCTACACTGCAGTTTACTATCAATAACATTGTGCGAAGGCCGAAAGGCAAGCGATCGCTTCGAAATTTAGAGAATATTAAGTCTGTGTAAAATGACAATAGGCTGGCCACGATACAGCGTTTTCATCGATATTTTCGAGAAATTACTGTCCATGTATCTATATATTCTATACGAATGAAAGAATTCGCGTGCAAAGTAAAAAGAGCTTACGTTAATGTATAGATTTAATACAATAAACCGTAAATATGATAAATTACTTTATTAATAAGCTGCTTCATTAGATAAATTATGTTGGTTATTTAATTATCACGTTACACGTATATTACATTTTATTAAACCTCTTCTAGACGAAGTTATTTTTCATACGTGTACTTTTGTTGGTACTATTCATCTTTGGTTAGTCATCTGCCTAGTCTTTTTGTCAAACCATGTTGTGGTCGTTCTTGTGCCTGTGTTTTACATGGCCTATCTGATCGCCTATCTGACACCCTCAACGCAGTTACCTGGGTAACACGATGCTCTACGGAAAGGCTGGCTGTTAAATTAATTATGATTGATAGGTATGTCGTCAGTATGATGACATGGTATATTGTTTGGGATGCCCCTTATTATAAACGAAAAGTATTTTTCTTCTTTTTTGGATCATTTAAAGTGTTCAACTCTCACAGCCCTAGGAGGCTTGGTTTTTAATGAGGTGGCCAGTGATTGGTTTGTCTGCCATTTTTCTGCCCAAGACTTATGCAATATTACTATAATCAACACTGTTGGAATAACAAAACGCACATTGTCCTTTCATGTACCTACAGAAAAAATATGAATCTGAGAGGGAATAACCAGTAGAGTTACTTGACCTTCCAAAATTGATTCCCTAATAATACTTATGGATAATATAACAAGCCAAACGTGGACAGTATCAACAAGTAGGTAGTTAAACAAATTAAAAATACAGCTCATTTCGAGCTGGAATTAATTTCCTAGACAAACTGTTGAATGAAAATATATTGAAAAAACCAATATGTTAAAAAAAGCTTCCCATGGCACTCAAAAGTTAACCGGGCGTTGAGGGTCTACAGTTAGTTTTGAGAACTTTCATAGCTGAAAAATTATTTCAACATAGTGGACTAAAGTTGGTAGCTTAGCTTACAAAAATATTGCGTTATTAACAAAGTTTTTGGCGTTTGATTTACCTACAAAAGAGGAGGAATATTTAGTAGAATGGTTTCAAAAAGGGGGATATTTTTTTCTCGAGTCAATATTTACAAATGGTCCTATGTCGTCCTTGTAGAGACGTGAGTAATCCTTGGTAAATACGGGATCGGGAACCCGGAGTCATTATCATCCCGGGATTATTGCAGGACGGGCTAGTGGAGGCCAGCCCGTCAGATAACGGGAGACGGTTTTAATGTGATATTAGCGAGTTAACTCCCGCTCTCGCACTAAAGCAATATGTGATAATCATTAGATGGGCATCCGTCCCCTCACCGTGTTTAAGTGATAGATAATGGACTAATACCGTGCACACTAACACTTGTTGTTTGTAAATGTAGTCTGGGATTACAGTTTGATATACTTAATAATACATTAGTGGTACATTCTATCACGGACATTGATGTGTTATAGTTTGGTGCAATGTGTGCATCAAATGTTTTTCCTCTTTTGTTTTGTTTTCCTTAATATACAGTGCTTTGACTTATTCTATTAGGATCACACTTAAAAAAGATTTAGGGCCAGTTTCACAGGTTACGGATAGCCATCTACATACAGAATTTGTATGAAATTACCTGCCAGATAAATTATCTGGAACTTATCAGCAACCGGTGAAACTGGCCCTTAAACATCGACCGTTTGAAAATGGAATAATCTAAAACATACCTACGAATTACTTCAAACTTACTGAAATAAAAGACATTGTATTTAGATACTTATTTTTGGTATCCATCCCTTTTTGTTGTAAAGATATTACTTATGTGGAGTATGTTTCTCAAACTAATCCCTTGACAACATCTTATACACCCACGTGTAAAAAAGGGTAGTCTATTTTCGTGTGGGTACCGTCCATTTTATAATATAATAAATGTAGGTATTCTCTGTTGCGAAACCGTCAGTACCAGATTAGCTAGTTTTATAGAATTACAAGCTTTAATATGATAGACATAATATGTTATGCTATTAATTTACATAACTAGATTGTGACGGGTCGCAAAAGAAATACGCCTTACCAGAACTTGACAAATGATAGCAATAAAAACTTCTTAAAATAAAAGACTTACATAATCTTATGCTATTTTAATTAAATGAGCCTTGTACGGATGATTTATTTCCAGATTTCTACAAAAAAAAAATGCTATCTAAATAAATCTGTCTTCCACCAAAATAATAAATAACAGCGGTCTCGTTCGAATTTTTACTACGGAATCTCGATAGCTATTTCGTTTTCTGAGCAAAAGAAATATGTTTATGGGCCTGTTTATGCTATGGCGAGACCTTTGTTTACGTCAACGTTACGACTACGACGCGTTACGCTGTTTCTTACTGTTATGAAATACGAAATAGTATTGGACAAGAACCAAACATATACATATATCTATATATCATGTGTGGTAACAACGGGCTTCACGGTAGCTACAGATTTGATGCATCAATTTCCTTCTTGCTTAAGATAACATCTATAGCCGCACGTACCCACAACTCCCGGAGATTCGATTTAGTTTTTACAAGAGGGTGCAGCCGTGCATCGCAATATCGGCCGGTGTCATCAAGCTTGGATAGATTGAGGGGCTGTTGAGTCTATCAATCAGTTATATCAGTAGCAGAACAGTTAGATATCACAGAGAGCAACGGCGCCCTTCGCTCGAATAAATCAATAGACCGGATCGCTTACTGTGATTGTTCGCATTAGTTTACTGTTACTTATGTCACTGCTTTATAGCTTCATATTAATAAAAAACTTGTAGTAGTAAAATGTTTGGAATTTCCGTAATAATTTTTGTAATAACGTATTTGTAGTTTTATTTTACTGACCTTTATAAAAGGCCTGATTGATTTGTTGGCGCCAAATGAGAATGGTGAGCCTGTAACTTTTGTTCTGCCAACATCATTGGGAATCTGCTATTTTAGCTTTTTATTAAATAAGCTCGATTTACGATTTACACCTCTGACCATTACTAGATGCGGACGGGTTCTTTTGTTTATGTAACGCTAATAATACATACCTACCTATAAACGTATCTATCATCGGAGTCTACAATGTTTTGGCGCGGGCTTATTTCGCCTTACTGATTCCCCACTTCACAGTCACAGGAAAACACGTCACTTCGATCTGACAGTGAAAAACAACCGGCGCGTCATTTGTCAACGTCAGCCACTCAACGCGGAGCAAAACATAATTTCATAAAGACATCCTTGTTCTTGTAACGCTGCGCCGAACACTTTTTACTGTATCACCATCATCAAATTACTTATTTGATAAACGCCACCTGAGTTATGACATTACATGGTAAAAGAAACTCAAAAGTGGAATACAAGAGAGCTTGTTTACATTTCAAATCGTATTTGAATTTGTTAGTTTATATAAAAATACAAAAACAATAAAACCGTATTCTAAAAACACTGAAACGCAAATAAAAATAAAAACACTTTTACGTATGTACATTACTCAGGGAATCAAAATATTAACCATTTCAGTATCAAGTTGCAGAACAGTGTTTCATCATAAATTGTATACTTCATACCCGCTATAGCCGTCATAACTCACATTAGTGTAAAGTTCTTATCAATACGACGCAAATAAGTTCAAACACACGGTAGCTGAAATAATGTTACTTGTGAGATGATGGCAAATAGAATAGTGTGGAGGAAGAATACATGATACGCCAATCCCAAATAAATTCAGTAATTCATCTCAATACAAATAAAATAAGCTCATACACAGGGTAGTTGGTACATACCATAAGGAGTTCCCTCGACTCTCCGTCTTCCATCATCAGGTCAGCTCTAAACCTTTATACATCAGGCATACAACTGAATATTTAGAATTTACCCGTTGCATACCTAAATAAATCGAGAGTTGCTCTCAATTTCTTATGGTATGTGATGGCAGTAAGAATACCTGTTGGTAAACAAGGCAAATAAGCGCGACCAAACTTAAAAATTAAATACAGACATCAAACACCGAATTGACAACCACCTCTTTTTTTCTCCTCTTCCTTTGGGAAGACGGTTCAAAATAATGCGTTGGGTTACGTAGCAGTATTTTTATGTTTCTTATGTTTTCATAATTCGCTAACAGAAGATAGTGAATGAAATAATAATGTAGGTAAATAACGTCGAGTTCTTATTTGTGTTGCCAGGGAGTAGCCAATAGGGACACATATTGGAGCGACAGCGGTCGAGCTTGTAGTAGGCACCCATCCATAAGGTTTTGTTTATTTGCAACATGCTTTTCAATTCCTTTTGTATTTGTTTTTCATTTTGTCGCTGCGATAGAAAAATATGGAATACGAAATCGATCACCGTACTAGTCACGTATCATCAGATGTTACGTTTACAAGTTATATGTTAGAGGAATAATATTTCTTTATTTATATAGGGTGTAACAAAACTAGTGCACCATATTTTTACAGGTCACCTAGTACATGCTACGGATCATGTTTTCCACAAAAAAGTGGAATGACCTCAAAGTCATCAGACCTCAGTTCATAGAGACCGGCGTTATGCGTACAATTTGGCGACTGTGATGATAAATTTCATAAAATATGTTGTTGTTTTCATGACTTTTTTTGTGGTAAACATGATCCTTAGCATGTTTTAGATGACCTGTAAAAATATGGTGCACTAGTTTTGTTACACCCTATATACAGAGGTATTAGTAGATTTTGCTACGAAACATTTTGATTAACCAACATCAATCTCAGTAAGATCTCTTGTGCGTCGGCTTGTTAAGAAAACAATAAAAAAAGATACCTGTGAAAATCGGCAGCCCCATTCGAAATAGTTGGTTTTGGGTGTAACACAAAGGAAACTGATAAATAATTCAAATGCTGCAATGCGGTCCTCAAGGAATTGACAAGGAATGTAGTCGCGTGTATAGTGGCACTGTGGAACTGTGAGGCGTAATAGTGCACTTGAGGCGTATTTGACGACTTAAATCGAGTCTGCATGCCCAGATATTGCGTGCAAGTTTAACAAGCCTTGTGTTGGAGACAATGCTTTGTATCGGAAGGCAGGTTTCAGTTCCCTAGCCAATTTTGTATGCGCCGAGTATTTCAGCATCATCATCAGCCTTTTCATCGTCCCACTGCCATGCACATGCCTCGTCTCATACAGAGGATTGCGCGTTAATCACTGCGATTGCTCAATGCGGGTTGGTGATTTCAGAATTTGCAGTACACGTTTCCTTGAGACGTTTTCCTTCATTTTGAATCAATAATTGGTCAAAGATATACTAAGAAAGTACTTACAATGTACAATAGGGAACCAAACCCGTATACTCATACTTGAGAGACTGGAGCCTTAACCACTATGCCACTCACGACTAACCTTACGAGAATTCCAAAGCCTGAAAATGTGAATTTGACTTTGTTTTCCATAATAAGATTCCAATCACGATAACCACATTTTGCGGCGACCGGTCCACCACATGATCAGGTCATTATTCCACGCTGAACCTAGTGCGCTACTCCAAAAATACACGTGATGAAATGCATTTTGATGACTCTTAACTCTCACTAATGTTTTAACATATAAAACAGGTGTGAGGTCAGGTAAGGTTTTCATTCGCTCGACCTAATTAGTTTTTATTCAGTCATCAGTTTCAAAAACTTTCATCTTGTTTCAACATAGTCAGTCACGGTATTATATGAAATTTTCACATCGTAGAAGCAAGCTTTCCAACAAATTTGAGCGGTCGAGGGTAACAAAAAGTTAAGTAATTAACGTTTCAGCGGTTTGAAAGTTCCTTCAATCCATGCGTGAGCTGAATGGAACGCCGGCCAAACGACTATAAAGTAGGTACTATTATATTTTAATAATCCTCAACTCTATTCATTCGAAGTTAATTAATGAAAGTAAAACGTGTACTGTGTAGTATGTGGAACATGATATTGTTATCCTTATTATTACTTGTCGGTAGCTATCCAGTCAATTTATTATGAAATTAAATTTGAATATTGAATTCACTTCAATGAAAAATTCAAAGTGGGGAATGGAATATTCAGGGAAAGAAATATTAGTAGACACAATTTATTAGTATGTGTCCCCAAGATATAGTATGATGTTATAAGTAGGTCAACAGGTCTATAAACAACAACAACGTTAACCATCTGAGAATACCAGCAGCATTTCGCAAACACCTCAAAACTGCCGATTAATGAAGGAACCATCCGAAAAATTTCTATCCCAAGTATCCCTATCACGTAACGAAATATCTATAATTTGATCGGAGGAATTTCATTAATACGTACCTAAGTTCATAATCTTCTCGAGAGTCCGAAAATAACAGGACCATAAGCATGAATTGAATATGGATATAATTCTCATTAATATATTGATTATAATTAAGTTACCAAAAAGGCTACATCTTCATTGAATATTTAAGTGAGGGCCGCGTGTAATCAGTATTCTGGTCAGATGCTGTTAGTTTGGTTAGGGCGCATCAAGAGTCTCACAGGCGATTCCCTAAACAGGTTATCTTACCGCATTTATATCGTTGGCGCAACACAAATATTAGCATAATTAGTTCGACGTACGCTGCTGAAATATATGTACCTACGTGCCTTGTCTGATCAATTGTGTACTTAGGATGATCCAGGACGTTTGCCCTAAAACGTGTCAGAGGTAAAACTTTCAAACAAGATACATTAATGGCAGTTTCACCAGCGGATTTTGTCGTGTACATTTCAGGCGCCAAAAATCTGTTGTGCTTTTTGGAACATCATCTTTCGCACCGGTAGTTGTCAAATGTGGTCGCACGTTTGCGCGCGGCAACGCCCTTACAGAGCATTCACACTAGTAGATTTTCCGCTAGGTTTTTGCGTTTTCTGGCGGAAAATACGTCAGTGTGAAAGCGCTCTAAGCTGCATGTACATAGATGCCTCAGTATTCAAACAGATATAAAAAGTTCCTATTTGAATTTGAGTAGCTGTGTGCAAAAGTCATCTTGCTTCGTCACACTGTGTCAAAGGGGAGATACGAGAATTTGATTGACTGCACGTAAAAATGAAAATAACAGGTGCCTGTGGTATGATTTGTGTCCTTTGATGGAATCCACAAGGAGATTCTTTTGTCTTTACATTTACGTACATTGCTTATAAAAATATTACCTTGAGTGCTTTCTAATGTTAAATAGCAACTATAATCATAAGTATGGATGTATCTATTTTACTAAATAGGTAATTATAAGATGTTGTATTGATTTTCTTGTCAGTGAATCGGTATTTTTCTGATGATTGAACATCAGGCTTTTGAACGCAAGCATAACAGTACACTCGGACGGCGTAGTTAAAGGTTACGATCACATTGTATGAGTCAATAGCAATTCGGCGGCGAACTGGTTAAGCCGGATCGCGGAACGTTTGTGAACCATAAACGAACCATAGCTCCCATGTACTGCCGTGTGCCCAGTCTCGGCTTAGTGGGAATTGCCATGGTTGCCACTACACAAAGGAGAACAATGTTGCATTTGTTGAAAATAATACAAATCATGGTTACATGACCTCGATGGAATAGCGTTCGAAAGAAAATTCGAATTGTAAACTCGTTGGTTGCTTTCTCTGCTGGATCACAAGAAAATTAAAAAATTCTAATTTAATAATTTGTTGGCGGGGATATACTCTAAATTATAATATAAATGAACTGAGTTAATCAATAAATTATAATATAATGAAAGGCGTGTATGGCAAGGAATGAACCTTCTTTGCATCCCCTAAAAGCACTGTCCCTGATCCATTACTTGTGTTATTAACAGAGCATTTATCTTCATCATCATCATTAGAAAAGTTACAGTTCTCTTTACTTCTGATCAAGGTTTCATTAATGTTTACTCGACTATTTTAAAGTTATAGTATTGTTCGATGTAAAATAGCTTGTTAATTATTTATTCAAGAATTAGACTACTAAACACAATACAAGAAAATCACTGAGTCAGCAATTCAACAAACAAACACTTTATTATTTCCTAGTAAAACTGCATAGAACGGTGTCCGAAGGGATTATTCAATGCTGGTTGTCCAGTTACGGAACCACAAAAACTAAACAAAGATGGCGATAAACAGTATTACCGGCTCAGATTGGATTAGCCGGACTAATGTGGCTAAACCTTATACTAACTCCAGGGATTTAAAACAGTAGATAGAAAATATTTGCGAATAATTATTTAAAGAACACTGAACGTGAGCTTTTTGTATTTTTATGTTCTGTACACGTAATATTTGTATCCGATTAACATGGAAATAGAATTATTGATTTTTAGACATGGCCTATATGAATGTAGAGCAAGCTGATAGGTCAAACTAGGGTTTAGAATAAAACTAGTCAATGGGAGGATGAAATATGGATCCTCAACAATCCTGAAATAAATGAAATAAAACATACTCGAAAATATAATTTTAAAGCCAAGCCAAGGTGACAGAAACTTTTCATAATTTAGTGATTTTGGTTTTGGCATACACGTAGTTTCGATCGGAAAATTATAAGTCTACAAAGTTCAACATAAGTCAAGGAAATTAAAGCCAATGTCTTCAATCATTCAAAATCTAAAAGTATAATACCGAAGTAAAATTATCTGAGAGGGTATTCCTAATACAATACAGTATAGGAAAAACACAAAAATAAACTACCCATACCAAATGTGACATGGCGACAGCAAAAATAACGTGATTTATACCCTTTACCGAACAAAGTGCGTTCATTAACGCTAATCAAATTGTAATGGTCCAAACAGGGAAAAAAGTCGGACATAAAACGAATTTGACGTTGTTACAATTGTCGAGAGGCATTAAACATTCAACAGCTTATCGAGAGTTATGTTATGAGTTATTCATCTATGCATTACATCCGGTGACACGCCCTTCAACCGCGCGGCCCTACCCGCGCATACCCTTCGAAAAGGTTAAAATTCACTCATGTACTAGACGAATTGGTTCAAGGGTAAACCACTTTATCTAATATGGCTCTGGCTTAAAAATACAAATTGTACATTTTTATTTCTTTGTCAGCAGTTCTGAATAAAAAAATGCGATTACTATATTTAGATTTTCTGGTACTGTCATGATGTAATGTGTAAAAGCACTGAGATTTTGATATGGACGGGAATGTTGTCTTTATTACTGATAATACTCCGTTTGTCCAACAACTTGTTGCTATACGAGTATATTGCCAATCAACCATCACAAGATATACGTATAAGTCAAGAATCCTAAACCATAGTCAATACTTTAAGATGTTATCTTGTGTGTCCACAAGAAACGACTTTTTATAATATTTCTTAAAATCAAATAATGTTAATTCTGCATAACGCAATTATAAATTATATTTCTTTGTGGTTCATAATAGATTTCAGTAAGTACGATGCAAATTATGATAATAGAAGGTTCTATCATGGTAATAATAAGTGACAGCAATAAGCGTTCGATGTTAATGGACTGTAGTATAATGTAGATTGGTTGAAACGCTAGTTACCCAATCTGTGGACGTGCCAGCACAAGCAAGTGAGTACGGCTCGCCTTTACGCTGTAACAGCTGCCGTTCCCAGGTGTCCGAAGGCGCCGTAAATACACTGTGTTCACTAAATCTATACATCGAAAGATCTCGCATGTCATGATCCGGTCACCAAACGTTCCGAGTGACGCTTGAAAAGTGGTGAACGTTGTATAGACACCAGCATATCAAGCTACTATAATCGTTTTTTCCTTCATAGATTTTCAACGTCCTCTATGAAAAACTATGAGGACTCAAATATGTAATAATAAGTATTATGATTGTTTGAATGTTGCCTGCGAGCGGACTGCTTACAAACCACTCCGTAATTTTCCTTAACGCCCCAAAAACCCAAAAAATATGCAAAGAGGAATTTAATTAAAGCTTAACTCATATAAAGGTCATTTCGGATCTTCAATAAACCTGTGTTAAAACTATACAATTTGTAGAAGCAGTTATATACATAGGAAAATGTATAAAATTTAACGAGAAAGTACGATTTTCCTATTTTATAAATGTTGTTAATATAATATATTTAATAATTTTTATTTTTAATATATTTAATGTAGAATATTAAATTGTTTTGACTTAACAAACATATCCTTACTGGTTTACAATAACATGCCAGTGAAGGATTCTCAAAAAAAAAACTTAATTTGAAATACTTGGTTAGTCCAAACTTCATAATGTTTGAATCTAATAGGTTTGTATTCTAATGATTACTGAATTGATACATTCATTTGATGTAATAATTATTATACGCGTCAAATTAATTATTTTGATGATATTGGAAATTACTTCCCGTACGTACGATATACATAGAAAGTTCTTCGTGGTGATTAAAAGTATAAACATAGTTCACATAGTTATGTATGATGAAAAATAAATAGGCAACCAGGACCCAGCACACCAGGTCCATTTTATTAATACAAGGCAACTCTAGACATCAACTTCAAACATTGTTATCCAAGATTTAATAATAACTTAGCGAAATCCCTTGCTTTAAAATGAAATTAATTCATGAAACATTGTTCCTATTCGTTATTTCAGTTTCTTGCAATTTGCGGTGGTTAATGGCTGGTATGAAACAAGTTGAAGAAATTTTACAGACTTATTGAGATAGAATAGTGTTTATAAATATTCGAAATTAAATAATTCAATTACTATTTAATTGAATTATTTACATACATTACAGCAAAGACAGTCATTCAATTAAAGTAAAATCCTTTGCAGCAGACCAGCGTATTTAAATTCGCATTACTGTCCAAGTTGCCCTAGTTCACATTCAGTGTATTAATCAAATGATCGGTCAAATGGTAAGTTAGTGAAGCGGAAGGACCATAGTGCACGTTCAATGGCATATATTCTGCATAGCAGTGCATTACGCGGTCATCGATGCGCGGCTGGCATCGCGATAGAGGCCACCGCGGCACGCTAATGAGCCGTTCATTCTGATAAAACCTAATTTATAGGCGTTCGACGTACTTATTATAATGCAAATGGTGTTTTGTTATTAAAGTATTGATAGCTGAGTTTGTTTAAGTACACACAATATAAAACATATTTTTGCCAAAAAAAGTTTTTTATCGGAAGTAGTTGATAATGTTGAATGTAGCTAGTGATAATTTACGTTTTTTACTGCGCGACTAACCGAAAATCGCTTCGACAGTTTTATACGCAGTTCACGAATGTTATCCAACGGCCACTAAAAAACCAAATGGAATTCCGAACCGGAATTGAAAGCGTCGATTTTTATACGTCCGCAGTCGATCCTACTCATCAGATGTCACAGAGACGAGGTCCGGAATTCTAAACCCGCATCTAAGAGCACCCGCGTCCGCTGGGACTGAATTGGAGTTTCGAAAAGCTACTGATAATAATGTTTATATCTCATTAGGGTGAGAGAATGACGATCTACAATGGCTTTGTCCACGCCTACGTATCTACAGCGACTCGGAAGTGTCATTATTCTCAAAGAGAATATAATATACGAATGTGTATACACCCTAACGAGTGTTTGCATGGTGTATAAAGGGCGCGAAAATGTACATTTAGTTGTAATTAATATCATTATTAACTGACTAAATAAAGTACCTACATTTTACGTTACTTTTATTTAATACACGAGTAGTAGGTGCATTCATAATCGATTAAAAACATATCTATCTACCTACAGTTTAGTAACGATACTTTTTCTAGACACATATAGGTACGCCGAAATATATTGCGGAATTTCTATTCAGTGGAAATTGGGATTCGCTCGGGGAGATACATATTAATGTAGTCGACTTTTGAAGAGGCGATGCCATGATCAATATCAAGCACGATCTTGAAATACTTTTTACTTTAAAACTTTTTTTCTGCTTTGATGCTACTGTTTATGATTCGGTAACGGTAGAGCATTATGTACTGCGTAGGTAGCACGGCCAGTGCGCAAGTTAGGACTCTTTTTGTATCTGGGTTTCTAGATCTGTGTTTTGTCCAATCCAATACCTTTTTGTCAGATATTGCTTATCTGAATCGTAAACCACAACGACCAAAGTTATAAAGCTTAAAACCCAAGCGAGTCGTTCATTGTTCAGAAATTTCGTGGTAAACGTACCATAAATTTTGTGCTCAGGCCAAAGTTAGTGAATAATTTTCCGTGTCTCTGTTTATTATAAGCTGAGCAAGTTGTTTGAGAGTCGTTGGTCGTAATCAACTTCACGAATGTGAATCCAGATCCAATGATTGCGAACGTTAATTTAATGTTCCGAGTCAAACATAGTATTACACATACAACCATAATCACGAAACAAGGGAGCGTACCTAAATCAAATAAACAAGTGAACCCGTCAAGCTCGAAATAAAATTATCACAAAATATAACAAATGCAACAGAGGGAATTAAGAAAAAATGTAAAAGAAAAAGTAAATAAATAAGAATCGCATGTAATAAAGACAAGTTTCTTTGGCTTAGTAATTGAGACCTCTCTCAAATCCTTTGCCGACAGCTCTGCCTAACTGAGTTGGAAAGCAGCCGGCTCAAGTTTTTACTTTTTTTTTCTCAACAAAGTTATTACACTTTAGTGAGTGGTATATTTCTGCGCGGTCAAAGCGAGAGAAAAATTAGACCTATTTCAAAAGCCAACTCACTAAACTTTTTTAACGGTTGTTGGGTCCAACAGGCTAACGGGTAATTTAAGTACCTAGCATTTACATAAGGGAAATATTTAATTTATATAGTATATAGAGAAACTCAACGGTAAATCTATGTAATCGCAGATAGGAAAATATATTCATAGCAAAACTGTTAATGCTAAAATACGTTTATGACAGTCGATGGTAGCACCGAAACATAGTCCTAGGGAAAGAAATTATTACCATCTGAATGAACCGCTTTAATATAATTTTAATAACTACTTTGTATTACGTTAATAGTTATCGTGTTTTATAAAAAAAAGTGGATAAGTATGATTATCACTTACCTATATATTATATTTAAAGCTGTTACGTAATATATAAAAATATGAATAGCAAAAGAAAACCTTTTTACACATACGCAATGCATAATATTTTTTGTAACATTAATAAAAATAAAGGCACAGCCAACAAACGTATTGTGTGACTGGCAGGCTAAATTCTATTATATTATGATTGATGGTCTAGAACTCACAAGCAAGGCCATTGGGTCCGGCCACTCCTTCCACAATTTTAGATCGTTTTGCTGAGAGAAAAATGTTCGTATATTGCGGTAAATAAATGAATGCTGCCCGCCAGTCGCCTTCATCTGTCTAAGCGGGTATAAAAACACAGACAAACAAAATCAGTTTAGTAAATTAGTTTTACAAAATGCAAATAATAATTCTTTTTAAATCAATTAACCCAACATTTAGTTCAGATTCGATAAAAGTGTATGTAAAATAAATTTTCTTCATATTGAACTTAATTATAGTACTTGTGCACCTGACTTGTTGATCCTTCCAACACCAGAGGTAGAAATTTAAATGCCGTCCTTTTTGATGTAATGTGCGATAAAAGTGCAAATAAACATTATATCGATTCATCTGAATCTAGGTCAGGTAAGTACCTACCAATGTAACTTTTCTAAGGTTTTTAAAATGTTAAGAAAAACACCTTGAGGAAACCTGGACTTCTGAAATCACCAATATCTATGCATTGAGCAAGCGTCGTGATTTGCCCCTTGGTCCCTGGTATGAAAAGAGACCTGTGCCCTGCAGTGAGACGATAAAAAAGGAATTTTGATGGTATTCTAGTATTCTGATGTTCGTCTGAATATTTTATAATCTTCATCATGCCAGTATCAACTCTTTTTCAAATTACGAACATAACAACTGTATCGAAAATTCTGTTTGATTATTTCGTTTCGTATTATTGGGTATTATTTTAGAAAATACAAAAACATTGTGACACCTAACAGTGGGAGTCACATTTCACGCGTTCACTGATTCAAATTTAACGAATGTTATAGAAACGTTTCAACATTTGAATGCGAATTGAAAAACGCCAAATACGCACCAGCAAAAAAATATTTTACGCGAGTTCGCAGAAAAGATTCGTTAACAATTTTACATATATGTATATTATATTACATTTTATACGAATACATAAAATATATAGTAATAATTATATAATTAATACATAGTAGTAGAAATCTTTTATAAATCTAATGACCAGCATACGTGGCCATTAGTTTATGACAAGGAATATCAACTAGGCACGCAAAATGACAATGGCGCTCATTATATCAAGCCCTGCATCACATTGCGTTCAGCGGCCCAAAGCTAGACTCCCATTAATCACCTGTACAGTGAAATAGACCATGATTGATCATTTGATGAAATCAATTGTACCCTTTGTCTATAGTTAGTTTGTATTGTTAGTGCAAAAGTTAGTTACATTACGTAGAGAATATTTTAAACTCAATGGCATTGCATCTTTCGTTTACTATTTGTTGTTTTTACCGCCCCATATCTGGGCATATGCTCCGAAGGCCAAATGAATACGCATGTACTGACACAGCGGTGCGAATGTTATTAATATTCATAAGCGGCTTATCTAGAAAATATTGTAATTCAGGCGGCGTCACTGAATAGACAAATCGTCACATAAAGCAGTTATCAGTCTTACACTAATAATTAGGCCGTGTTGATTAGGGGCGACGCGTGACGGTTGCACGGCCCTTGTTAGTTCACCTGTGAAACTGGGAATAATTAATTCCATACCCGTGTAAACCTTTATATAGAATTGTTTACCCGAACGTTATACTGTTACACAACACATTACCTACCCTATTTTAATTTAATGGTAATACGCATACGTATATAGTTTTAAGGGCCGTGGATTTGTGTCGAATATGTTTCAGTCATTAAACGTGATATTAAATAGCAGTATCTAATTAATCTGTCGATTTAGTTGGTTTTAGTTCTATTTACACGGCGCCTGGGTTTATAAAAGTTGATAATTTAAATTATTAGCCAGTGGCTAAAATTGTTCACTTTTATTGTAGTGTTAACAAAATTTGGTGGAGTTATAAATTACATAATTAAAAATGGACTAAGCTATAATATAATACAGGTACATTCAGGTTTAAAATGTATTATCTATTGTCCAACTTTAGCCTCGTAGAAGTTTGCTGTTTTTCCGGAGGCACCATACGTCCTTTTACTGGTGTCAAACAATCTCCAAGTGAAATTTCAGTTAAAACTATTTGAAATATTTCTAACTGAACTTGATCCCACTTGCCGTATTTTTAACATTCGCCACGTGACACTCTAAACGAAAATGTTTGTTCGGCGGAAACAAAGAGCAGAATTTTTTCCTTGTTATAAGTTTAAAGCAGAAATTGCTATGCCAATTTCTCAATAGGGAAACGTAATTGCGAAAAAACGTTTACGCCAAGGGCACGAAAGAGCATCTTCAGTGGTGTGCTCAAAATACTATTAAGTCACTTAATATTCACACAGCACACGTACGCCGCGCGGCAAACGGAAAAATCCAATTAACTTCATACGAAGAGTTTCAGCCAAACTCGCCGCCCCCACTCCAAGCCACTCCACGCCACTCACACTAACGACTATTTTTCAATAACATTAATGGAATAACCTCTACCTCATTACGTCAGAATATTGCACAGACAGGCGAAAGCGCCCCATCAAAGAGCCATTTTACTTTTATATTTAATTTATCTGATGCTAAATAAATGATAAGTTGTCTTTGTAATTTTTCGTTCCGAATGAAAAATTTATGTTCAGAAATTTCCCGGTTCTATGTACAATTTTGATGGTTTCGCAAAGTGTTTTAATTAAAATTAAATAAGCGACTTAAATAAAGAGGAACTAGTGAAATTAGAGCAACAAAGTTGTAAAAGAAAAATATATTTCAATTGTGACCGAATCATATGGGAATTGTACGCCTCAGGCGACTGGGGGAACATTGAATAAAAAATAGGGGTAGCAAAGCTGCGTTCTTAAAGTTAAACTAGAGATTTCTGCATAGCTTGTAGGAATTGTTTTGAACACATTGTTTCTTTGCGAGTATTTAGATTTAACCTATGTACCATAAGATCACCTAATCATTTTAAGTACGTAGATGTGATATTTCAAATTTTAATCAAATTGATAATAGTAATTTTTTATCAACACATGATCAAAATTGACTTCTGATATCAAATTGTTCCATATTAAGAGCTCGTTGGCTCCGTGTAACTTGAGCTCAGGTCCTAAATATTTCATATCGATACAATCAACGCCTCCCGAGGCAATATCCAGTAATTTAGTGACAATGGTCTATTTAACGTAGATAATAGTAATTTAATGTGAATTGCTATGATTTAGCGTGAGTTTGATATATGACCTGAATATTAGTAGCTTTACCTTACGACTACACTCGAAACTAAAGTAACAAATAGGATTGATATTTCATGGCATTTTTCTAGGAAACTTCTAGCATTTTCAGCGTACAAACAATAGGACAAAAGTATCCTGTGTCATTCTGCTCACGTCAGTATTCTCTGTGCAAAATTGCATTTGTATGGAGTTCCGCCGACGCGCTATTGAATAACATACATGTGAACGCATCTGGGATCGTGAATCTTACTTCGATTTAATGGAATTATGAGGCTGTAGAAACGACAACAGAGGACTTGTATTTTATAAGCTCGAGTAGTAAAAGTAATAATATATGAAATGGTTCGTAGGCTCGCTTCGATATACATATTGTGGACACAACTGGTTAAGTATGAGTCTTCTATGTGAACCTATGGAGAAGACTTTCGTGCCGTACACACACGGAACAAAGAGGTAAGCGTCTGCTAAACGGTCTGGCGAACGGCTGTCACGCATAAGCTCTTTCAGATCTTTGTTGATAATTAATAAAAACATATTTCTGTCATTTACAATACAATAAGTTAGTTCATTTGAGTCTAGTTAGATTACTAGAAATACATTAATATCGTGTTTGTAGCGTTTACCTGTAAGTGAGTGATACACTTTACTTTTGTTTGTAAATAGTTATAGATATGGATCAGTGTAAACATTCGTTGGTGAACTTTATAAATGAATACATTTTATTACAAGAATTGTCGTCTAGATTAAAAAGAAATACTAAGCCTGAAATCCGAAGCGTAGTATGGAATCAAATTCGTCAATAGTGAAGATAATTAAGTGATGTCCTTGAGAGATACGAGTATATGTTGATCCGCGCGGTCTTCACTATATCCATTGTTCTAATTAGCTAATTAGGTCGGAGTATTTATCAATTAGGATATTACATACCAGGTTGATTATTTTCTGAGATTGGTAAATAACGTTATTATTGATACAATTATTAACGTTCAATCCTTCTGCGTGCGAGAAGAGGCCTGTGCCCAGCAGTGGGACGATAAAAAGGCTGATGATGATTGATATAATATTCCCAACTATTTTGGTGTCGAGTTTCAGTTTAACAGGAAGCAGAACCAGTGTTTTACAACGAGCGACTGGGTTATTGTAACACGTATATACACACTTATGATAACAAATAATACGTGTTATTATACATGTTTATTGTTTCTACAAGGTAAGAAAAAAATAGCCTGCAGTTTACTCTATATGACAATCTAAGTTGCAATGAATATGTTAAGCATTTTAGTGTCCAACGTCTTACGCCAATGCAATTGCCATATGTGCTTAGACTCGATATACGATGAATTTTATTGACCATGCACGATGTCTATTTGGAGAATTTCGCAGTCATAAAGCAAGTAAACATTTTTCACAGTGAGAGGGTCATTGAATGGATTTTATAGCTCTTCTTTGCACACTAACCTAATAAAATGGATTTTATGCCTTGGCTAACTAACGATTTATATTGGAGATACTTTATATGGAAAGCCATTTCAAATGAATTTAGATGATGAATAATTTAACTTTTTCAACAAACACTTACTGAATAATCCATAGTTACACTACTACGGTTATTTTTGTATAAAGGGTGTGGTGGTTCTGCTACGTAAGCTATTCGAATCGGACGTTCTATGGGGTCAAGCGACCTGTCATTTGCAAAGGGATTTGCACCCTATACCGTTTCACCAGTCAAATTTATTACTTTCGACAGCCGTACTTCAGCTAACGAATGGAGGTTAGTTTTTCTAGCTTTAAATGCCTTTTATGGGGCATGCGTATATCACACCTGAATGACGTTATAAAGAGATATACAGATAAAATAACTTCACGCGGAAAATATTATTACACAATAAGGGGACATTGATTTATTTCATTAGAGGGAATCGTCCTGGGAAAAGTGAAATAGGAGTTATGAAGGAATATTTAAGACATTAGGCCTGGACTTATCTGTAAATTTCCGGTCATTGACGCAGAGAGCAATGGGGCAACAAAATATAGGAGAAGCGACACTTTTACCGTCATTACCTTCCCTCTATGCAACGACGAAACGTTTCCGTCATTACCCCATCGTCATTTCGCCCATCATTTTCTGAAGAAGAAAAATCTTCCTTTGGTAACAAAAGGAAACAACTAGCTACCCATGCATTTATTTATATCTTTAGTAATTACGTCTATCTGAGATCAACATAGTAATAAAGCTGTCAGTTCCATCAATCGCTGAGTTTTGTCTTTGTAACGGAATGTCTGGTCGTGACACGAGGGGGCTCGACTATTGGCGTGATTAGCTAGCATATGCCTGAGCTCAGCAGTCGACAAATCCTTTATCTCGAAATGGCAGCTCCCACACCGCGCCGCTAATATTATCGCCGTTTTCAATTAAATCAGAAATTGACGACTTTTCAACGAACCTGTTTTGTGAGCTTCGAGCAAAATCAGAAATAGATTCCTATTTGTGATCCGTTTGATTAATACCATTTGAATGGTATTGTTTGCATAGTGTATTATCATTGTTGTTTATACAAATATTTCTGCATACCCAATGCTGTTAGTTTAATAAACTGCTATTCTAAATTAATTTATGAATAATTGCTTTCCGATTAGGTATATTATATAGGCTCGTCAAAAATTCACATTAAACGTACCTTGTTATTCTAAGTAAACATTATATTCAACTTTACTTCTTCGTTCACAAGTTACAAATAATATTTATTATTTGCTGTTTTATTCCGAATACCGGAGTAAGCAATTAATTTATATGACAAATATTTTGACTTAATTAAAAATAGTATGACCGTTCTTGGATGCGGAGGAAAAAGATTGTCCAGTATCGCGTCTTTCGGAAACAGATATTCTAAGTTATGGTACAAATACAACTGCCGGGGCTGCGGGTTGTTCGCAACAGTTACCGTCGTTTTAGGACACAGGGATATCCAGAAGGAACATAGTGGCCCAGATGCACCCTCTGCGGAAGGGGTCATTTGAATTCCCTCGAAAAAGAGGTATAAATATAATTACTGAGGTCACTACATAGTTCGCTGGTTATGAAGGTAATATTATAAATAATTTTTTTAATCACGTAGGTAAATTTGACTACCACGTTGCTTATAATTGCTATAATTAACGTTATCATATTCACAATTTTATTAATATTCTCGTATTTTGAACTAACATAGTTTATTCCATTTGAAGCGTACACGAAACCACATCCAACATTTGTAATTGATATCAAACATTTTCGATAAAACAATAATTAGATTTGATCGTAATAACGGAGTTTCATTAAATACCTTGTTGGTGTGAGTGAATAACAGAAATGAAATAGTCGCACGGCATGGTGGGTATTTCTTAATACACTCGGCTGCCAAAGAAAGAATCCCGTGAGTCGCGGGGCATTATTACGTTTCTCACATTGCGGTTAAACCGCTTTTGTTATGGCCCCACCACTTTACACTGACGCTTTTAAACGCTCTTATTTATCAACGGTTAAGAGATCACTGGCCTGTGCTTTGTTTTTGTTTTACACTAGATTTATAACGTCGTATTGTTTTGTTTTTATTACAATTTGTTTTTATAATTTTAGCTTTTGTTTTTAACGATTGTTTACTTTTTGTAGGTATTTTAATTATTAGTCGAAAAAGCTGCGTAAACAGAATTAAATTAAATAAAAATAATATGATATAGATTTTGTACCCGTTCATTAGCATAGAAAGTGAGTCATTCTGAAAATTTTTGCTAATAAAGTTTTATGACTTATAGCTAGAATTATTAAAGTCATCTTAAAATTGCAAGTCAGCATTATTTTCTCACCCCCCGTTCATGCCATCTCTTCAGCCGCTAAAAGTGATATAGACAAGGATTGTGTAATAAAATTGCAGTAATAAAAAATAAAATGAAAGAGAAGAGATTTTTAACATCACATAAAGATATTATGAGATAAGCAAAGGTGCTTTAATAAAACGGAATATGAATCTACAAGTCGTAAAAAATATCGTAAATTGTTCTCGACGAGCGATAGCTACGTGTTGAAGTTTGAAGTACGTCATTAAGTTACTTTATGTATCTATAGCATAAACTAGTGCAGTTAATATTAACATCATAAAACATTCAATTAACAGTGGAATCAATTCTAATAATCCTGCATAAACAAATAAACATGTGAAGTTAAATAAAGGCTTTTAATATCATTTTGTATGAAACCACTAACAATGTGTACTCCTGCACCCACCGGAACTGTACTCATTTGAGGATCATTTTACATTTATAATTTGGATATTACGTTTGCTGATAGAATGTGCACAATACAGCGATTAGGTTCATAAAACGTAAAACTTTGTAGTTTTGTTAGATTTCGTCCTAACCTTATTCTCTGACCAGACATTGTTCTATGTTTAATAGGACAGAAATTGCTTTTGATTCCAATTATTTGAATAATCCACATTAGTCTGTAAAAGCTTCTACGGAAGAGAAATATAGTTTTGGACGCAATAGATACGTGGAAAATCTGAAGTTCCTGTATCGAACTTACTCGGCTTTTAGCATCCTAGGCAGGGGTTGTGATAAACGTTACCGAAGGTTATGTGCCTTTGAAGCTTCTAAGGCCCACTTTGAAAATGCTGTTTCCATTTTGCCTGATATGGCTGTATCTGATAGGGCCAGTAAATAACAGTCGCGAACATAAAAATTGCCTTCTTTAGATGAATTAAAATGACAATGAAATTAGTATTTGCAGAGTAGATACAACTAGCATTGAATCAATAAAATTCAATGTATTCAATAGACAGAAATTATTAGGTAAAGGCTCATCATAGCTGGATTAAAAAAAAGTTGTTCAAGCCTAAACTAAGCCAGCTTTACGAAACTGAGGATGATAAGGGACAACGCAATAATCACGCCGCGTGATATCCGAGATACTGGTTGAGCCTGCTGCCCTTACACCTGACTTAATCCCTTAATTGCCTCTTAACACACCCTGTTGTATCCGTCGCGTTGAGGAAGCCATTACGTTTTCATATACCTACCTATAGAAAGTAGATTACCTAAATACAATTTTGAAAAACAATCTAATTTCTACTATTCACGAAACGTATACATAACAACTCCAATTAAACAAAAAACGAATCAAACAAAGTTTAAAGATACATTATGTGTGTCAAAACGATAGTACGTAGAACTAAATAGTTATCTCTCGGGTACAATTCCA
Organism: Heliothis peltigera; assembly: GCA_958496145.1. Taxonomy (NCBI): domain Eukaryota; kingdom Metazoa; phylum Arthropoda; class Insecta; order Lepidoptera; family Noctuidae; genus Heliothis; species Heliothis peltigera. The sequence goes on from OY292328.1 coordinate 5,043,709, forward strand.
AATGTACAATAAACATTGTACGTAAGTACGGTTATATTGCTGCTAATAAGAACATTGTCGTCGTAAATATCTGGCGAATAAACGGGCCCACGTCGGTGCCGAGCATTCGGTTTGCATGTAATTAAAACTTGCACAATTAAACACTGTGGAGAAGGAAAACACAGGAAAATTGAGATAAGATTAATTTTCTGACTAGTGCCTCGGAGGAGTTTGCGCGCAAACTTTGTACGATAGCCACGCCGAGTGGCTATGTGCACTAGCCGTAAATTCTCAAACTGTTATAATTCGATAAGTTCCCCCAAATGAAATACAGATGGTTTGATGAACCCTGTTTACTCGCACATCTAAATAAAATCTATAAAATTAAAAGGCAAAGCTCAATATGTAGCAACATAACTTATGGGCAGTGTTCTAGTTATTAGATATTACTCATCTAGGCAATTTGTTCCTTATTAGTCATTACTAGAGACCGGATAATATGCATTTGCATATTTGCATATGCATTTGCATATTTAAGCGATTTTCAAGGCTAATAGCATATTTTTACTAATATCTAGTGATGATGCATATTATTGCTATAATTTACAGTAGGTAGGTATTTTTCGAGCGTAGCGCACTCTTATTAATGGACCGACGGAAGTTTTGCCAGAAAATATAAGCGCTAACATAGCACCCAAGTTCAAATTCTGCCCAGTTACCTCAGTAGATGTGGAGCGATCATTTTCGACTAAATTAAAAAGATACATACATAATAAAGTAAAACATAAATAAGACAAGTATTTACTAACAAAATACTTAAATCTAAAGGAATACTATTTACAAAACAAAAAAAACTCATTTAATGTTGCATTCTGTCAGTTTTCGTGCATATTTTAGGCATTTTTCATGCATATTTGCATGCATATTTCAAGCTTTTTATGTTGCATATTATCCGGTCTCTAGTCATTACTCATAAGCGGTACGATGAGCATATTAGATACATTTTTTTGTTTTATTTTTTGCACTAGGATCATATCTCTATTAACCGTGTACCTTAATGTTAGAAATACTACTATTACTATTCCATTACAGTAAGCTAGGAAATAAATGAGTTTTTGTTATTCTTAATCAGGATTTATCTCAAGAAGTTGGTAAAATAAATGGGTTCTATTTAGAAGTACAATCACGTCTGTCACCGTATGTAATTAGAGGGACAGTTCGCAGAGAAATAATGAGAGTCACCATCGAATGGATCGTTCGTTTTCCCGGAATGAGGTCAAGGCGGGTTTCCTTTCAAGAAGTAAACTGACAGCGAGATCCGCTTTCAAAGGTGTTACAGAATATTATATAAGGTCACCTGTTCTAACGAATAATTTTTGTACGAATGGAGATAATTTTATGTGAGTTCAATGGCAGTAAGTGCTTTTCAGACGTTTGTGTCTTTTGTAAAATGTACATATGTCTTTATATACACATTGCAGCGTTCTAAATATTATAAAAGCAACCGTGTCACATTCAAAGACCGCTCAAACATCTTACATGTTCCTACTATAATATACGATATACTTAAAATAATGAATTAGCTAATGCGTGTGTCTAATTAAGCAAATATAACAGTTTTAATGAACGTGTATTGTGCGAATGGATCACAGAGCCGCCGGCTGGAGCCTGCCTACTTGTTTATTTATTACTTTATTACCCCACTCAACGTCGAGTGGCGGGAAGAGCCACAATGCGACCCGCACTGATTGAATATTAAACATACCTGTGCCCCTACCCGCTGCCTATTTAATTTTTCTATACACACTACCAACTGTACTTTGTTCCCGCTAAAGTTTTAAAGAGCTCCTTAACTACTCGAAGCTGTGCAAACAATCTTGATACTTACCTGGAACTTTGTAAATACAAAAAAGTAAAATATACAAAACATTTTAGTATCTTTTCCTTCAAATACAATAGGGATTTGACGGGGACATTCCGTAATTGATTGATTCGAACCATTAGGAGAATCAACGAGACTGAAAAATTGTCACGTTTCTAAAACAGGTGCAATGGAATTCAATATTTTTTATTTTTTGTCATTTTATCAAGATAATGAATGTTCAGTTTGGTAAAAATATTTAGTTTTGTAGTCTAGTTTGCAGAGTAGTCTCGGGAAGTTTACTTGAAAGCAGTTGAGAAAGTTCTTGATCCAAGACATTAATAACCTTTTTACGGCCGCTGTTATAACAACTTTTAATAGCAAATAAATACAACTAATCATAGATTACGTTATTTGTCTTTGTTCAAAACTTAGGAATACTGATTAGTGTTTAATTTATTTTGGTATTTTAATAGGATTCATTTAAACTTCTAAATATTTATGACTGATACAGAGGGCTCTTATGATTGAATTACGTAAAGATTAACAGAAACTTATCTTACGACAGTGTTTATGTTTAAGGTGGTTTCCATTTATTTTAATAACTAATCATACCAATTTATGGCCTAATAATTAGCTTTGGAAAAAGGCTCGAGAGATGATGATTTCTTGATTCTTGTGCGTTATTAGGCAAAAATTGTATGTTCGTAAAGTCAACGAAAAAGCAGCACTTTTTTTAACAACGGTATTGATCAGATATCACAATAGAGGAATGAGCAGAGTACCTGTAGCAATGAGAACTTTAAGATGGAGGAATAAGTATATCAGACGCAGCCTGAAAGAAGCGCTAGTGACAGCCAAAAAGAGAGATCGGAGTCTGTCCTTGTATGATATGAGAAAGAGGTGTGATACGCAAGCTAAAAAGCGTGTATGTTTATGGAATGTGTGATTGTGTATGGATTGGGAGGCAGAGGTAGACAGAGACAGAGAGCAGAGGTACAGAATAGACGGATTGAATGTAGAAGAACAGACACGACACCCATGAATAAGAAGGGAGTGGATGTTAGTATGACTGAGAGAGAGATATGGAAACGGAAAATATTTTGCGCCGAAACCAAATAACTTGGGAACAGAGGCGAAGAAGAAGAAACATGCATTACTTAATTATATTGCGAATAAAATGTACATTAAAAATATGTATAAACATGACGAATTGAGAATCTTCTCCGTTTTGGGAAGTCGGTTAAAAATGATTGCACCATCACTTTGTTACGTTTCAGAGCATGAATTTAGTAATCACAAAATCCCTAATTAAAATCAGGTTTTGATGACTATCTCAGTGAGATAGCAGAGAAGGGAGGCTGTTTAATGAGGGAAATAATATAAAATGGCGCTCTCAGCGCTGTGTTAGCGTAATCAGCGTTACGACTAACGAGCTGTGCCTATATTTAAAGGCGACAGTACAATACTAAGTAAACGATACAAATAATATGATAGCGCAGTGTTAAGTAAAATAAAAATTACGAAACATAAGCATAATGATACTTTTTAATAAACAAATGAAGTACCGTCAGTGCGAATGTGAACCCATGCTCTTCTAACTTATTTTGTTATTTTAACTCTTGACATAGATCAGAACATACGCATTTGAATGTACCTGTATCTGTCCTTTACTATGGAATAAATGTAGACATACACATATGTAGATTTGGACCCCGACCTGGCAAAGCTGACGGGCAGGTTTTGTGCCTCAATAGCAATGAGGCGACAAATTCCTTGGTTATTGAAAATAAGTTATAAAGCTGCCTATGTAGGGTAGGTTATTCAAAGGAACTTATAAAGCTCCGTGAAGCTACCCACATTGGGTGAGTTTTTATATAAGAATTAATGTGATCGCTATTTCAATTGGAGGAGGATGTAACTTTTCATATTCGCTATATTAGTAAGTAGGTATAAGGTTATTTATAAAGCTGTATTTATTTTATCTGAGTAGTTTTCATTATAAGTGTGTATATATTTAGTTTTTCATTTGTATATAAGTTGTAGGTATATAAAATAATGTAAGCCTTCCTAAACACGGAGGAACTCGCCATAAAAAGGTCCCTTATCCACAGACCGACCGTTTCAACACTAGTAAGTCAACTACGAGCTAGCAATTTATTTATACAACATGATGTATGAAAATCAATTACAATTGAGACCCAATTTATAATTTTATTTAATTTTTAATCTAAAAATTGTACAGTGTATCACTGTTCTAAATTCGGATCTCCGCTTATGTAACGGTACAAGCCGAACAATCAGTAATCACTGTTGAAGCGCATTTCAGTTTATGTAAATACAGGCTATATTGTTCATATTCCACCCTCACGGGTCACGAGGTAAACACCGTATTGAACCAGGTGTAGGCACAATACTACATTCGAAAGCTCGCTACAGCCCTGCCGAATTAAACCAATGATTCAGTGCCATACTGACCTATTTTAAGTCAGTCAACTGTTACTGTACATACGAAAATCACAGTTGTAATACTTGAATAGCCCGTCCACACGCCTGGGAGTCATTGCTCAAACAAATCATTATTATGTTTGAGATGAGTATAATTATAATATGGTTTTCCCAGAAAACGTATTTAAATTTAACAACAAAACTATGTAACTGAAATTCGAGTCACCACGCTACGTTGTAAGCAAACTCCAGGTGCATTTAATGAAATACAAATAGTTTCAAAATAGATTTATTAAATCTATTCTTGGATTTAATTTGAAACTTTTCACAAGCCAAAGTTACAAAGGGAGTGGAAATGGTTTGCGCACGCGGCCCGGATTAGAGGGCTTCCTGGAGCGAACGCGTTCAACGAATGATGGAAATGAAAGTTCTAACAGGCTCGGTTTAGTTAGATTGTGTGGCTACTAAGACTCGGATTTGGATTAAACCCGACATGTTCGACACCGCGACATAAATTTTCTCTTGGCGCCCTATGCATCTTAGTAGGAATAACAAATATTTGGAGAATTTACCCTGTTCAAACAGAATGGCTAATGAACCGAGACATATGTTTGTAGAAACGAACATACCGTCACAGTTCTTCAATGTTTAAGGGGTAGCGACACAGTACCGGTAACCTCGTATTTAATAAAAATACCAGTAAGCTATTTTGTCACTTTTAGTAGGAACACGATACATCTTAATCTAGTAAGATTAGGATATACCTATTAAGAATTGATCAGACAGACGTTTGTAAGTACTTATGCGGCGAGGTAGGACTGAGGAGAATATTCACCACAAATTGTTTCAAACCCTAAATTGAATAAAGAATACCACCCTCAATCAAAAAATAAACAAATTAAAAGCAAAAACCACTATTAAGGGACTGTAATTATAGTTGGAGTGAGTCTAAAAATTGAGCTTAAACGAGTGGCCACGCTTTTTAAAGTAGCTATCGGTGTCTGTTTCAGAACAAATTGTACATTCAGAGCTCCACTAATGAGATCGCGCAGGGAGGGGTTGAGTTGTGGCACAAGGGATGCGGAGGGCGAGGCAGGCGCGGGGCGGGGGCCGTGTCTCCAAGGACTATATTTTACGTTTAATTGACGCACAGCTGTCAGCTAATGAGTCCAGGATTTTTATAATATTGTTCAAATAAAGCGTTCGGAAAAGTCTAAATTACCCACAGGGTGAGCAATTTTTCAGAACACATTTTTAATGTTTTTTTATTAATAAGTCTCTTTATTAAAAACATTATTTTATAGGATATTGCAGTGGTTATTCGTAAATCAATAGTTAACATAAGGAACATTTCTATTGAATCATCAGGTGTCGTACATTATAAACGTACATATATTCGAAATGGAACTTGGACCTTAATTCTAAGGGCTTCAGGTCTTGTTTTACTACGACAAGCGGGCTTACCATGAGCTCATAATTAGCAGGACTGCTAACTTGATTTGACGTTTTTGAATTAACAATTGCTCGCGGTGTCCTTTGAGAAATTGCTCGCCTTCTCAAGAAGGTTCAATTGTTAAAGTAACATAAATTTACCCAGAATTCTTGCTAACTATGAGATATGAGGGTAGGCCCTAAGGACTTGATAGTGGCATAACACAACGCAACAAGTCATTACCTTAATTTAAGTAGGTAATGTTACTACATAGATAATCTCATGTCTTCTCTCTTGCTTACACAAAACAACAACTCAAGTACTATATCAAAATAAATTGTTCACTTTGGGAAAATCTAATCATAATAGAATTCTTTAAGCTCGGATAATAGCTTAAATCTAAGTGCGTATGTGTAAATGTCTTTAATGCTATCAAACGTAAATTTGTGGTTTCATGGCAAAATAGTAAACAAAAGAACACGCAATTAACGAAACGTGAAACTCTAAAAATGGACTTATATAGCTTCAGGCAGGGTAAGTATATAAATAACAGTCACTTAATATAAAATAAGCAAGATTATTTACCTACAGCAAACTGAAACTGTTGACAACGTTGATTGGTGCCTTTTAACATAAAATAAAGGTGCATAAATTAATATTAAAATATTCATTAACTGAGATGCTCTTTACTTCATAAATAAATCTTTATAAATTTCGTACGTTCATACCTAGTATCGTATCAGACAGATCGAAGGCGCCACAGTATTGATATTTGATCTATCATAATTTGGAGCGTTTACTTTGTGGCGGACTAAATATAATACACGAATATTGTTGTTGCCATGTAAACTTATGTAACGCCAAAGTGGTGTCAAATTAATGGGTGTTTGAAAGTCTATTATGGTAAGCTTGTACGGCTGATTTCGATCGAAAACTAGAATTGGGGAGGAGAAGAAAACCAAATCGAAGTAATTTCTATGTTAAAGAAAAATAGGCAATCGTGTCAGTTTCGGCAAGGGTAAAAACCAAAGATATGATTTAGTGCACGGGGCATTAGTAAGAAGGTTTTAAGTGATCTGAAGGCGTAACGAAAGTATTTTTAAATGCGCTTATAATAAATAAATTGAATTATTAAAACGCCAGTACGTAGGCGTCCTACTGATACCGTTTTGGTAGAAGGTTAAGTTTATTATAATGGACAAGGTACGCAAATAGCAAAGGTCAAAATAAACACCGAAAACATATAATTATAGATAACTTTAGCGTCGTTCATCGAGATATTAGATTACTAAACTTCTTTGGGCTTGAATTGATTGTGGTAAGAACGCCAGCACATTAAGCTACCCGAGACTGTTAAATTTTCCCAATCAACTTTAAACCATATGCTTCAGCAATAAAGTTGAAAATCTATTAAGGAAATTTGACAGATTGTAGTCGCTTGATGTGCTGGCGTCTACACGAATATGATAATTCTAATTGCACTGTTATCTGCAATTTACAGTCATATTAATGTCATGTTACATTGCTGGACCGGCAGCAACGTGTCGATAACACGCACCATAGTATACGTAATGTAATAAATACAATATTATTTCGTATCATTTAATATTTTATTCGACTTAACCGACATGGATGGTTTGTGGCCGCTACCAGAACACAAATTAACTGTACCTATTTGGCCTATTTACATAAATATTTACGAATTAATACAGTTCTGTGAAGTTAATAGTTACGTTACCAATAATCTCATTATAAGTTCGGCAAATCTGTGAGGTTTTTTGTTTATGTTCTCATTGGCAGCCTTCATTATAAGTATACGTAGTATTATTATATTACAGGCCTTTGGACGGACACAGTGCGTAAGAAAGTTTGTACTAGGAAGTAGTTGACTCGTAATGTCGTGGATATAAACTTAGTTGGGTTTTGATCTCATATTCATCACATTAAGAGCTTATCGTTCTCAAAATATCACAAATTATTTCCTTGTTTGTGTAGTCGCTTTTTAATCTATATAAAGTACCGGCTGTGCCAACAATGACAGTAATTTTCTTCCTAAAAGTTCCTCTTTTTCTTAAGATTATAATTCCCATTCAATATCGGAGTTTTTATCGAGGCGCTTTTTTATCAGCATATTTTGGCAAATTGGATTATAAAGGACTATTCCGTATTTAATATTAACTTATTTATTTACGCCCCCGGCTCCTCGGGCTACGCCGAGGCGGGATCTTTTTGCACGTACGCGATGTTAACAAACAATTTTTAATAAATCTATTTAAATCGACAAATAAAGTGGCCGCCGCTGAGTGCACTATGAGGGTACGAGTGGGGGACGTAATAAGTTTTATTTTTGCTTTGTTGTACGGTTTGTTATAATATTATTCAAAGAGGAAGTCTGAGGAGGTTGCCAAGCAATTTGGCAGGGCGCGCGGCGGCGCTGCGCAGATAGAGCGTTATTTACAGCGGCTATTGGAGCCGGGGTATATCGTAACTTCTGCTTAAATACCTTGTTACAGTCGTGGCCCTAGCTACACATTCCGTCTTTTACTTCTTTCGCTCAAAAACGCACACCATGATTTCCTCCCTCAATTCGCGGATGGAAAGAAAGGAAGATGTAATCTAAATGCTGCGAATAACTTGTTAGACATACGTACCCAATACAAATTGCGCTGCGTAAATAACACTATATAAAAGGGATAATTTATCGTGCCTTAAATAGGACGCCGTAATTTGTCGTCAACAATGGGCACCCTAGCGCGAGTAGATATAACTTACTGACTACTACATCTGATCACTTGCTCTGATTGTATGTTCATTGTTGTCTTGCTTGTTTAATTATACTCGTATTTATTACTTTTAAAAATGAATAAATGTTTTAATATCACAATACAATAAAAACTTTAAGATATTTTTGCACATAATGTAAAAAGCACATGATGAGATATGTATGAAAATTGCGACATCTACGTATTAGTCGCGAACTTTATAAGCCTCTTATAGTCAATTTAATTGTATCTCAGCGCGCTTAAGCTCACGGTGCAATCAGTATCGAGTTTATAAAGCACATGTTGTTTTTTGAAGGGCTTTCGAACTTAACACTTACATCAAATATATTTTTTTACTAAACTTTTGCGCACGTCCCTTGAACATCAATAAAATGAGTGCCTTAAATACTTACAAAAATAGAACATTGTTACAAATTAATTAGTATTAACTTAGTATAAAAACTGGTATTTGCCAAAAAAGCAAACCTCGTTTGTACCGAAACTATTTTAAAATAAGGATTGAAATTTAAAAAATGCGGTTTGCATTTAAGAGAACCTAAACAATTGATATTGCAATATTAATCTTGTAAATTCTAGTTGCAATAAACAATATACACGTATAGAAAGTTACAAAATAACAGGCTTACAGAAAGCCTTGCCTAATTTAACATCAACGTGGTATTATTTATTTATTTGTGTTGCTAATAAACGCTCAGAAGATATGTGGGCTAATGTCTCGTTATGTATTCATAACAGAGCCATTGTGTCGAGTAGCACACAATGTTGATTCTATTAGGTTGCGGAAACGAAAGCTTGTCTGACAACCTCTGTTTTATGCCACTGTGCAAACGTACGGAGAATATACTCTATTATTGTATGGTGGCAAAGCGGCCATAATACATTCAGAATGTAAATACAATACAAATAACAGCCAAACGATTGTCGACCGTGAAGTTGTATGTCCTCGGGACGGTTTATTGCTACTGATTTGTTACACTTGTGTTTCTGAAATCCAAGAAAAACTTACGACCATATTTTTTTATCAAATAAAAATATCGTAAAAAAATATGAAAAACAATGACACCCAACACGAGGCATTTGTCCCGTCATTTAAAATGTTTGCAGACGAACAATATCTTTGTCAAACCACGTTTCAGATATAAAATATCAACACCACTTTTCAAACCAACTTCGAAAATTTAAAAGCTCGTTGACTTCGCCGTATTCTCTTTATTGATATAAACAGAAAATGGAAATATTTTTTGGATCATCAAAGACGATAAGTAAATCTCTTACTCGTACTTCAGCCGAGGGATTCCAGCTCCATAAGCGAACGCGTGTCGGCAAATCTCATTACTTTTGGAGGATAAAGAAAATTCAATATCTATCGTTCGTCTGCCCATACCCTTACAAATTTTATTCCGCAGGTCCCCTTTAAACTTCGTACGTATAAAACTTGTAACTCGGCTACATACACCTGTCAAAACGCTGTAAAGTGCCTTTATAATAATATCATCAATATATTTCTTCGTTGAAAGCAATTAGTTGATACGCATCTAGCTTCTCCAGCAACCAACCCATAAAGCAAAAATCATTAAACATTTAAATACAGTACACAAAGGAAAACGCGAAGTATTGTGAAAAGGATGTAATAAAATCATAAATACATGTTATTTAATTTTTGCAAGACGACATTTCAGGGAAACGTCTTTGATAGTAGATCCCATTTCACAGTCGGCGACAAATTATGTTACAATAAATCAATTCTGTTCAAAAGTATTACTCGCGTAGACAAGTCATTTTGGGGCAATTTTCGTTATTGAACGCGTCTTCATTCACTGTTATTGTTTTGGGCCCGATGTAAATTAGTTTGTGGGCGGCTTCAGAAGAAAATCCAATTAATTATACGTTTAAACACTGTTGGTGCCCGCGATATGAAAATTGAATATTCTTTGTTTATTTCAAAGGTGTTAACAGACACTTTGTTTAGCAACGAAACATTGATATGCAATGTACACTTATGTGTTATGACTCCTCTTATGTACTCTTATGTGAATTTCCCAAGTACTTTTTCTAACAGGGGATTATGATAATGCCTGAAGGCCCCACTCACACTGTAATTGTAAATATCTAACTGCACCCCCACAGACTAAAGTAGGATAAACCATGTCTTTCATAAACTCCTGTCTTTCTCTATCTCTCTCGGTCGCGACGTCTTCTAGTTCTCCACGTCCTCCATTCGCAGCTAATTTATTAATCACATATGAACAGGCTAATATTCTTTTTCACAGAATCGTTATAAATTATTAGATATTCAGTAATTACACTATCAGAGTAAAAGCAGCTTGGAGTATCATATATACTTTTCAATTAATTTGAGTCTATAAATTTTAATATAAGCTTTATTTCGATATTCATTACAGACATAACATGAATAGCATTGTTAAAATATGTTGCATCGTAACAACTAAGTTTGTCAGATCCTAACGTCTAAAAGGGAGATTTCGATACAAATAAAAGTACATAGAAACCGTACACTTTGCGGAGGTCTATGTGCTGAATAAGACATTATATGAAACAAAGATGCGCTGTAGGAAGTCCAAATAACATATGAGCTTAATCTGGCCAGTGAGCGTGGACCGAAGCGAAACGTATTGTAGCAGATTTATCGGAAGCGACAAAGGCCGAGACATCGTTAGAAAAAGAATAAAACGCTAGACAAAAGAACAGCAGAACAATAGCAATACTGTACGTAACAGAATTTAAAAATACGACCATTATCGGAGGCCATGGCTGCCCTTTTAACTCTCATACGTACACTTTCATGCTGAATAGGCGAAGTTTCAATAGCTGTTGTTAGACGAAAACTTAACGTGGAGTGAATTGTTGCGTGAACTAGGAATGCGAATACTTCCATCAAAAGAAAGTTCAATTCGAGCGTGATACGTATGTGGAGTAAGCTCCATGTAGTGGCACGGTATACCGAAGGCATAAGATATAGAATCGTCCGCGTCTGACTCATGTGCCGGCAAATACAGTCTGCCTCGATACAGTCATGATCCCACTTCAAACTTTTATTTCAAAGAAAGCGGCATCGAACGCTAGAAGGCTATCAAAAGTCAATGTTGAAATATCTCTATTACAGTTTCGAGCTCGAATTATAAGCCTGGGGAGGTAAAACTCAGGTTTAGTTCTGAAATTTAATCTGTAGATGATAAATAATAAATTGGGGAAAGCTGGTAATTTTAGGAGTTTAGGCTACCTTTTAGGTAATTTAAAAATAAAAGCATTTTTCCAATTCAATCAGCTCAATACTGAACTCTGTGGTATCCATGCCATAAAAATAAAAATGAACGTTAACCAACCAGCCATTTTGAATGTATAGTATTAAATTACTTAAATATAAAAAAGAAACATTATTCTACCAGGTATTCGAACTAAATATTTCTTAGCACACATACAATGTACATTAACGTAATTTAGCAACATAAATACCGTGTTAAATCGACACTATGAACTAGACATAGGTTTATCAACATTGCGCAATAACCGTCGGTGGTTCATTAAACAAAGGCTTATAATAACTACGGCCAAATTAGCCAATTTAGCGGCGTGAAAATAAATGTAGACTGCTTTTTTCATCAATATTACAAAATATTATAGAGCATTTAACAGCAAATTTTTTTGACAAGTTATGGGAAGCCAGTTCTGTACGATTTATCGATATCGATACCGATGTCCAAAGGCGGTCTAGTTGTCAGCCATTTGGAATGGAACAGGCCGGACAGGGGAGCCCGTGATTACGAGCATAGCACCACACAACATGAAGCTTCGACGTTATGACCTGACATTTTAAACTGCGGCACAAAGTCGATACAGTAAAAGAATGACGTATGGTAGATTCAAAGTGCATCGCTACTAAGTAGAGGTACGCGTAGAGGAATAGAGGTAACAGTCTCGATGGTCGCAGGTGACGGCCGTCCATGGGTTCCAGGTTCGACTCTTGGGTCGGTTTCTAAAAGCAGCTTGTATTCTGAAGGTTGGCGGGGTTACACTCCCGTGCGTGGTAGCCAAATGCTACCTATACAATTTCACGTCAGAGATCCTCAAGCGGATTTAAGGGCTTGTTAGGTGATTAAACCTATAGCTTATTAGACAAAAGTATGAAGAACTAAGAAGTAGTACTGGTTCAAGTAATGGTTAATTTAATGATAGCTCCTAACTATCCTGTGTACTTTGTAGTTGTACTACAAGGTTACGACGCGTAGCACGTTGCTACGAGTGCTACGTTTCGTAGCAATTAATGCTACGAAATAATATTCTTCGACTTATCCGTAGAATATCGTCCGATTTGATAGCAGAGTAAATACAAGTTAAAAAGCTTGATATGGAAACCGAACTCTGTCGATATACGTTTTTAGATAATATAAATCGAACCGGCTTCTACTGAAAATTACCAACTCTTCAAATATAATGTTATTCTATGCAAAAGTTGTGTTACAAATACTAAAAAATAAGCTTCGATCTAAGCTTGCGTGCTAGCTATACCATTTATAGCAAACATTTATTATTGTACGATGTTCAACTCAGCCATATGTGTACAAACAACATTATAACTCCTACAGCTTAGCCAGACACGAACAAATATAAACAAGTAAGTAAAACATCGTTATTTATCGGTACACACCCTATATTGTTCAGAGCTATTGCCTGCTAAGTTTGATATTGATTCCTCGTTTAATCGCATTTCTAGGCGTTGTGGGCCCAATCACCGACGATAACTGGATTTTGCTCCCCGAACGTAGTCGGGACACGTGACAACACCCTAGGGATATCAATTGTGAACTCAATTATTGTCGACTAATTAAATTAATACCCAGGAAATATTGACTATCAAACGTGAGTACTTGTGCGTTGTGTAACGATCAATGTAATTACTTGATACATGTTCGTGCGAACGCCACTTTGCGTTGTTTCGAGTGATATTATTCGACTCGATGTTATTTCGAAGTGTTCAGTTATACCTAGCTATATATCATGGAGCAGTAAAACAAAAGACAGCTATATACTTACTTATCCTTACTAATATTATAAATGCGAAAGTAACTCTGTCTGCCTGTCACGCTTTAACGCCAAAACTACTGAACCGATTTAAATAAAATTTGGTAAAAATATAGCCCAGAGTCTAAAAGGACATAGGCTATTTTTTATCAGGGAGCGAGAAGTAATACCCCTCGGGTGGCGATTGGAACCGAGGGGAACAACTATAACTATATATTCATTTTTGATGCAGTGACAGCGTGATTTTTCTTAATGTGTAGGTTTCTTGAAACCTATTAAGGAAGAGCTAATATTTACCCCCAGATAAAGCTAACCCATCTCAATGTTCACGCATGTATTGTGTTTGTAAACAGAATACATTTCTAAAGCTTTATTAACATTGGTTTTAAAAATAATTATTTACCCAACTCAAAATGAGAGATAAAATCAATATCCTAGCTTGAACATATAATATAATATTTTGCGTCAATATCAAACGTATAGGTAATGTTTCAGTACAATTTGAAATAACAATATCGACATCAAGGTTATATCAACTCGGAAAATGTATAAGGCTCGCTGCCAGGAATTTTGTTTTTGTAATCAATTATACGAATTTTGGATAGTAGGTATGTAATACGTATTTCTAAATTCACAGTACGAATATGTATACTAGATGTTACCTTTTTTGAAGTTGAAAATCATCAAATGACTCCACTGTGGGTGCAGTGGGATTGAGTATGAAACTTTTACTAACTAAAACCCATGTTTGTTCCTTTTGCTGGAGCCCTTTGTGTACCACGGTAACTCTTTCGAACAATCCAACAGTGTTACCTTAATCATCGTTCTCAAATCGTATATCAGGCATTCAGCCATATGTGAGTGCATTCGGCTATATTCGGGTAGGTTCGGGTATGTTCGTATATCACAAGTACATGTCGTGAGTCACGTCTGTCGCAATTAGCCGTTGTGCGCACCGGCGACGCGAGCGCCTCGCACACGCGTGGTCTCACCTCACTGCCAATTTGTACCGCATTGTTACACTTTACACTACACGCTGCCAGAAACACGGGAACTACGTTATTAGTGATTACAATCTTTAAAGCTGTTCCGGATAATCATTACGTCGAATTTACAAAGTTTCCAAGGGTAAAGGGTGGTTTATTTATAACTCGGCATTGTGAACGATAATTTGAGTTGTAGATTTTTGAAATGATAAGTAAAGGTTCCCTGAGTTTCAGCATTAAATTGCTTATCACTCAAATTGATTGCTTTTATTTACGAATTCCGTGTAGTTTATTAATATAAAACAGCTTTTAATCACTTAGTGGTGTAAACGTTTTATTTATTCAGATTGAAAAGATTTCACGCATAATAGAAATCTGTACATAAAAATTCAAAACATTTTCAATAAAACAAACTAATATCAAATGTTTCCGCAATTCAATAGAGTAATAAAAAGTTTTTCTACAGTGTATCCATTCCTTAATGTAGAAAACGGGCGCCAGTAACCATAACTGATAGAGAACAATAATTTGACGGCGAAACGCAACACAAATGTGCAACTGGGGAGTTGGCCTGCAAAACACTGTTTCCAGAACACTAATTCACAGCATAAACCGATGAAATGTTCTCGCATTTAGTATGCAGATACTCGAACACGAGTCGTACATACAACATAAACATCTCAAAGTAACTCCCCTCCACGAGAAACTTTGAACAGCCCGATTTCTTTGTTATTTTTAATATCGACTTTTTTGCGCTCGAACGGTGGTTGCTAATGGATTTTCAATATTTGTGTTGACAGACAAACAAGGGGCGAATGGAGTGAGCTCTCGAACATTCCGTCTGCGTCCGTCCCCACGATCCAGTGTGTATCTCTCTAAAGAAAGCAATCGACAACGTTTAAACGACATTTATTTATGTTTATCCGTGGTGAACACTACTGATTAGTCGCTTATCCGATGATAACTTTTTCGCGTTTGTCGTTTGACACGTCAAACATTGCCGCATTGTTCACTTGATGACTCATTAGGGAATAAAATGTTCACATTGAATCGCGATTTCCCGCTTTGAACTAATTCAGCATCCCGTTTCAATGTATGGGTTTGCTCGCAGGCACACTGAATAAACATTGATGTTAGATGAAATATTTTATTAGTGAGCTCTCTATCATCAAAACTGTTGGACGTCGGTCTCTATTACCATAATAGGTACAGATTTGGTGCGGCTGCCCAACCCTCTTCCAATATCTTATGTTGGCATGAGCAGAATGAGTCCGCAATATTTTCAGTCCACAATACATCCAGCGCAGTTTATCAAATTTGTGTTATATTAGAAACTATGTGCCTGTTAGGACAAGTGCAAAATAAATGTACAAGTGTAGGAACAATTTGGGAAGAAACGTGAAAATACATTTAACTAATAGTAGTTATCGAGTGAAGTGTCAATATGTCTGCCATCCAGTTCTATGGCAATTTATAGCATTGATATAAACGCCACTCGGTGAGTAAATTAGGAATTTGGAATTACGAAGGACTAGAAACGTAGTCACAGAAAAACTGCACCACCTAGCTTTTCTACAGGTGAGAAAGCTTGATATTTTGAGTGTAAAAATATTTAACCAGGTCTCAGTGCGTTTTTCAATCTTAAGTATTACAATTTTACTAATTTCATGAACGAGTGAATCGAGATAAAATAATGAACATTGAAAATGATTAGTTTTCTAATGCATTCATGTAGCATTTGTTTGTAGTTAGTTACAGAATAGTGCGCGGCTAGTCGACGTATGAGTGAAGCATTGTGGTTGCGGTCTAGCCACTCGTGGCTACAACGGCCGCGCCCCACCACACCGCACGCTGAGGGCACACTACGTGACATGTGGCTGAATGCTATTTATATATATTTTCATTATTTCTCCAGTTATAATATTAATGTCCCGCTGGACAGGATGAGCGACGCGTCGCGGTTGCGGTAACGCTGCCGCCATCATGTTTTGGCGACAATATGAAGTGATTATATTCTATGTAAGGTTTTAGCGAGCTCTTCAACTAACCTAAATTATACATACAAGAAAACAAATATATGTATAAAACCGTTTTGAACTTTCAATGATAAAAACCTCTAGAATTATACACATGATAGTAACACAATAGGTAAAAGGCAAAAACTATTTTGTCTACTATAGTGGTAGTAAAGCTTAAAAATACATGAATATATGTACTAGCCCGAATGTGATAATACACAATATCTACATACATAAACGAAGTCCCGAGGCACTATTTGTTTGAATATTTTGATGATCGTTTCCTTTCGAATGTAAATGTTCATGCCCTTGGTAGGAATAAAAGTCCTAACATAACAAATAGTAAGAAAAATACTTGCTATCACTATCCTATATCTTATAACAATTGATAGATAGAAAAACAGGTTTCATAACAAAAGTACTATTGGTATGTGTACAACATTTGTAACATACTTCAGATGTTGCTTGGTAAGTGAATAATAAAAGAAATGAACAGCAAGCGTGGCACACGATGCTTTCTTCTGGGAGACGATAAAATTTACATGGGACAGCGGGGCGCACTGCCCGACTCATAAAACTTGGTCAGATTTCTCTTGTGGAACTAAAGTATGTACAATCGGAATATGTATGGACTACTGTTATATTATTTATTGGCATAAATCGCTCACTTTGACCTACATACCGGACAGGTGTTCCGTAGGGTGAGTTTATTACAACATTGCAAAATATTCCTTTCAAACAGCAACAATACATCTTTAATCACCTAAAATGTCCTATCACCTAAAATGCTCAGAAGGCTACATTAATTTAAAAGTAAATGGTTTCTGGATCTATTATTCGTTAACAATAGAGCAAGGAGATAAAGAAAAGGAAACAAATATTTGATAGGATCTCTCCAGGATCCAATTCCGGAATAAAATAGATTGATATTCGGAATAATATTCTATAATGAGACAATTATAATGGAAAATGTGAGGAATTGTGTACCTATAAATAAGTAAGAATTTGATCTTACAGTTTATTCGTAATATTATAGGAACATATTTTCTAAAACAATCCTAAATTAATTGCTTGGGAGTAATTTTTCATATTTTGTATACCTACGGCCTGAGTTAAAATTTAAAACAAAAGGAGTTCTAGGTATTAATAGGTATTGATGTAATATGAACTGTAAGGTTTTCAAAGCCATATTATAGTCAAGCTTTAAGCCCATTACTCTTAATAATGAGGCTGTGTAACGCATGTGCTGATGATAAAATATCATTAAGCAACGCGCCATGATAAATAGTAGCATGCGTCAGTTAAACCTGAAACGGCCGCTGAAAAATGTGAATTATAGACATTATATTCGCGATCCGATTTTACTGCCTCGTTGGTCTAGTAGTCGCAAGGCGCGACTGCTGTGCACGGGCTCGATTCCCGGGTGGGGCCGAAATCGTTTTGTGGGTTTTGAGACACTTTCATAAAAGCAGCCTGAAGTCTGGAAGTTGGTGATTGATTCACCCGTGCATCGGAGAGCACGTAAATGTCAGTCCTAGGCCTAATCTCATTCCGGTCGTGTCGGATTGCCGTCCCACCGGACTATGAGAGTGAGGGAATAGAGAGTGCACCTGTATCTGCGCGAATGCTTGTGCACTATTATATGTTCTGCGCAGCAGGCTGTATTGACCATGTTGAGTAGTACAGATGCCAGTACATCAAGCTACTCGAAACTGTCAATTTTTTTAAATCAACATTGAATCATATGCTTCAGCAATAAAGTTGAATATCTATAAAGGAAATTTGACCAATTGTAGTATTTTGATGTGCTGGCGTCTGTACATAAAGTGTAGACTTTTTGTTGGCACACACACGAAGTTGTTTATTTTTATTTAGATATAATATTTGTTCAACATGTTTACAAATGCCATGTTTTCCACATTTGATATAATTGTATCAATAATATTGAAAATTCAATGTAATTGTTTCCAGCCATTACAATATTTTAATTGGAAACATTCAAAACATATTTAGTTTTGACTGTTCCAAATCAATACACATAACTTGTTTTTTTTTTTACTATCATGATTTGTGGTTTACACGCTGAAAAACCAGACAGAATTTTATTTCAAAGCTAGGACTATCAACGCTGATCATGTCTTAAACCTAAATTTATATTTGTAAGTAGGTACTTATTACTTTTTTATTTTCTCCAGGAAAACTTAAAATCTTTCCTATTTTTGTTTGTATATTTTCTTTCTCTAAATCGAAACCAACATATCTAGAGGTAATACATTCCTTCGCGGAAAGTAAATTGAGAGAATTGTAGTTTAGGCAGAGCGGGATAAAAGAAAAAGGTTACAGTAAGGGTCGTCCTCGGAGAACAATTTTTCAAACTAGGTTGCCTTCTTGGTTTACTCACATCAGTGATTTAAAGCGAAGACAATATGCTTTGAATAACTCAGCGGAAACGAAAATCTTTAAAACTTCTTTGAGGCACTTTAACTTTTATATATTCGGTCTCGGTTTAAAAGTTTGGTTACATTGTGGCATACTTATTCAATATCTGTGTTATGCAATAGTTATATACGGGAACTTACGCGTACAACACAGTTGCAGGTGCATGAACATTGTCTACTTATATTCTTTAGTGTATTTGATACTAAGGGCCAGTTTCACCGGTTACGGATAGCATACTATCTACCAGATAAATTAAAAAATGTAACAGAATTTGTATGAAGTTATCTACCAGTTAAACGATCTGGAACTTATCAGCAACCGATGAAATTGGCCCTAAATAATATAAATAACTTAACCATTAAAAAATATCTTATAGATGAACCTATTAATACACCTATTAATACTTAATCAGAAGCTACAGGCCATTCATCATTAAAGGCTCACTGAGATTTAGAGCATGTGTGAAATAAAACCATAATGCGAAGTACTGATGAATGTACAGTTACGGGTTCCATATTGCTGCAAAAATTACATGCAAGAAATATGTTGCTCTAAAAAGGGGTAAAATCACCACATATGCTTTCTTCGTAGAATGACCGAGTATTCTATATTCACACTAGAGAATATGGTAAGAAAGAAAACGTCAAAAAAAGGTTATATATCATCGAGCCTTATGTTATTATACCAACAATATCCATTAAAGTATGATCCAGCTATTGCACTATTCATAAAACTATATTTTATTTCCAATATGCCATCAAACGCTATATTTTATGGCCGAGTATTGGGATTTAAAAGCAATCAGTTGCGAAGAACAGATAACGAATCAAGGCGTAGATTCGATGATTAGTTCCCGTGGAAGCTGATCCGCACAAGGGGATCAGCACGGGCTATAAAAGTAAATTGAATTGTTCTCCGGGCTGTTGTTCCTTGCTGCATGAGCCAACGGCCGCTAGCTCGCCGTGTTACGTTTTTAACTTTATGATTTTATAGCCAACTCCCACATTATGTTGCTTCGTATGATACTACAAATAAAAATATAATTCGAACAAGCTGGAACTGTATAAGTACCTAAAACACGTTTTACATTTAGGTACTGGATTAAACAGGGAGAAAGCTATTCCAAATCTAAAAAAATACGTTCGTTTTTACCACATTTCCATTCCTTTTACGACTTTTGCGTAACAACGAAGTTTAGATAGCTACGCACACATGGACATTTCACTCTAATCTCAATGTGAATACAGTATCAGTAATGGTATTCAAAACTTAAATCTATATCAGTTCTTTGGTTCCAATATTGCTATTAGGGTGGCTACAATAAAACTTGGACAATTAAATGTAAGTCAACGTCGTCGGAAGCTTCGAGATAAGACCTAGCGGCGCCCCTTAGCGTAGTACTTGGGCTATTAACAGGGTGGCCCTACTCCCCGAGTTTCTTGAACTGTCTTCAAACGTGATTAGAAGCGCCTATTAAATTCAAACGTTTGGTGATTTTCCGCTCAAGGTACTTAATGTGGAAATCCTTGTAGATCCCCTCAAGAATAATGGCTGACTTATCTTTCCCTATTGGAAAAATACATTAATAAACAATAAATGGCCAACACAAATCACAGAAGAAAGTATCTGATAAATTGGGGCCGAATACATGTATCAAGATGTACAGGAAGCATTTTTGGAACACCCTGTAAGAGGTCCAAGTAATTGTCATCAATTTTTAAATGTGTACTCTCCTAATCAGTGGTTGGATTGATCATGGTCACCTCAGCTATAATTGGCACAAGTTTTGCTAGGCCAGAACGACGGCTGTGGGACTGTGGCCAACTTTTACTTGTCCCCCGTAATTACTTTTACTACTTTTCTACAACTATTAAAATGTAATTTTAAGTATTTTTGTTAGGGGAGTTATGAAACTGAACTAACCATTGAAGTTTGAAGTGGTTCATGCTAATCTTTTAAACATTTATGAGATTTTAGGAGATTTTAGGATTCTCTCTAACGATTCTCCGTCAGTGACCAAATTATTTTCTATTAATAACTTAAAGTACCTACTGTTCTTAAGAGGGGACACACATCTCTAATTTTCTAATAATTACTTATTTAGTTAGTTGCCTCAACAAGATTGCGCGGGAAAGATTAATGATTCTCGTGTCTCCATTTTATTTCCCCGCTGATAATCTCGTTGTCTCCGGCTTAAGGACATGTGAGCCGGAAATACGACAGCAATTTTCCTCCAACTATAGAAAAATGAGGACCGTTTAGCGTCGTGCATGGGTACCCACCCGTGTGTACGAGGTTCACCATCGCACTACGGAGATACCGAGCCAGCGAACCGTTCTCATATAATATATCCTTTTTGTGGATCAGGTCATGACGCAGCCGTTTGTCACCCGAACTCGCATTATTTAAAACATAAGCTGAATACGATAAATCATTTGCTCAAAAGTAATGCGCAAATGTAATATATTTTATGTGACAATGCAATACTCATCTATAAAACGAAAAAAAGCTAGCCGATCATTCTTTTGGAATAGAAGTAGAATTCGCTGCGTTGTCGTACATGCCACACAATTTTTTTGGTCGTTTGAGTTACGTGAGCCCGTGATGAATGTCTTGATTACATTCCTTTGACTGAAGAGTGCGGCTGACGGATGACCACTTCGTTTATTGCCCCTACAAGAGACCGCCATAAATAAAGTAGCATTACACTGCTAGCAAAACAACTTGATATTCTCTGCGTCTATATTTCATCCGTGAAATCAGAATAGAATGCGTTTTGGCATGTCGTGAATAAATTGTGACGATGTTATAAAGCAAAATATGCTTTATAAATAACAAAAAAACTGTTGCTGATTTGTGTGGCTGCGGTGTGTGAATAAATATTTAGTAGAAAAGCGGGTTGCTTTTAGGACATAGAGTGAGTGAAGTCGCGACAGAACATTCTCCGTAAAATGACACGTAAACGGAAGCAGCAAGAAATAAAAGTGTGGCAAGGACAGTGCTCTCGCCATTTATATGAACTTAAAATGTGAGGAGGTGGTAGTTAGGGAGGAAGAAGGCCATTCATCGTCCCCCTAACAATCGTTTCACGCCAATATAGACGCGGGTTCACTAATGAAACTTATTTAAAAAAGCAACGCATCATTACCGTGTTTACTACGTATCATCTACGGTGATTTTTCTCTGTGTAAATAAGGGTCAAAAGAGCATATTTATTTTATCATCTACCCTGAAAGAGGGCAAGATTGAGCTTAAAATGGCAGAATATCCCAAATTTGATGAGGGAATTGATGAATAAACATTTTTAAATCCCTTTTGTTTGACTTTTGTTTTGTTTTGCGTTAGATATCTGATCTATGTATAAGATAAAAATGGTCGCATTATGAACTAATGCAATGAAGCTGAATAAATTACTTTTTTGGTTAAATGGGCATTATTATATCATGTTGAATTAGGATATTTGGACCTCTACAAGTGTGTGCGCATTATATGAAAAGTTTAAGATGATCTTCTTATTGAGGACTTCCTCGTGATTAAGGGGCGTAATTACGGTATCTAGCAGTCATTCGTCAGATTCTAAAAGTCTTTCGATCACAATGGACACTGCACCAATTACCAAAAATAACAAAAATACTTTACAAAGAACGGTTTGACTTTTACTATCTCTGATAGTCTATCAGATAATCCAAACGAAGTAATATCTTAATGCCCCGACGAACAATGACATCTTTACAATACCTACTTATTATAATTTGGCATTCAAGTCACTTACTTTATAAAGTACCTAAGTAGATAAAATGAAAATCTTAGCGAAGAAATGAATAAAACTGATGAGCATTGAAATAATCATAACAATAGCTAGGTGCTTCAAAAATAACGAGATTTTAGTCTGACTTGCAGTTGAAAGACATCAGATTATTTTCGTATTTTAATTAAAATTTTCAATTACTAGCAAAATACTATTTGGCTTGGCGTGCAACTATTTATATAAGACATAGTTTACTTATAAATCCAAACAGTTACCAATGTTTTTTTATTCAAAAACCGACTCCACAAAATATTTACCTGAAGGTTAAAAATAAATTTACTTTAGTCATGGCTCTAGAAGTCGGTGTCTCGAGGCTATTATTTAGTTTGCCACCTACTTCTAGAAGGGATATGATGGCCCATATCTTTTAATTATTTTTGTGAAGTCGGTTTCTATTTGTTTGTAGATTGTTTTTTTAATAACACATTCGAATTGAGAACCTCCACCCTTTTTGTAAGTCGGCTGAAAAGAAGTAGTGCATTAAATACCGAAATACCTATATAGATATCGACACATAATCGCAAAGGGAACAGTTTCATTATGCCACGTTCATTGTGTTCGCGGTCCCCAAAGAATACGGAATCTTTCCGACTCGCGGCGGAGGGTAAACCCTTTTATTTCTCGAAAAAGTTCTGCGACTGCAAAAAATATCATAAAAGAAGAGAAAATTGTGAGAAAATTAATTTTCCATTTCACTAAAATGACGACTGAATGGGTTATTCTGTTAAGAGACATCTTAGACAGGTATCTAACAATTTTGGAGGTTTCTAAGCTGCACGCTTTATGTCACGTTCCAGTTGCCTCAAAAGGTTGTTCAGGCATAATTTATTGCTGTCAGACGAAAATATCTAAAATTTTTCAGTTAAAGGTAAACCCAAAACTTACCTACCCGCGAATATTTTGCGTTCGGGAAATTATCTTCATACCGAATGTCAATTAAAAGGATCAAAGACTGTTGGCACATCGGTAAAAGGGTAGAAATGTTTGCTCGGGACGGATAAAATTTAATGTTGGCTAAACAGATAAAAAGGTTATCAGGCAGGTAGATAACGAAATCTAAACAAAATTCTAATTACATATAAGTAGCTATTTGAAATAATGGATGACTTTACCATTACACGTTTAAATTCAGTTGCTCAAAAAACAAACTTCTCCCAATTCAAAAATTAGATAGATATCTAGGTAACCTAAACCTACATAACTTTTATCGCTTAATTATAAGCAAGTGAGTACTTATTTGTAGACTTTCCGAAAAAGTAGTAGGTAACTTATTTAGATTTAATTAGAAAAAAGTTATCAACATACGAGTATGTTTAGATACTGCTAAAACTAGTAATTCAAAACTAGGTGCTACAGAAACTTCTTACAAATGCAACTCTTAATAAATATATGGTTAAAAGTAGCAATTACAACAAACTGCCACAACATTGCACATACTTGCAACCTTAAGTCATAAAAAGCTCATGAGTACCTATGGCTATTACGCAGTTTCATTCGTCTGCATCGATTGGATTATCAAAGTGGTTTAAAGGCTTTATTTGCTGTTAATCTGTACCTTCCAGGTTTTACGTTGACCTCGGTAGGCAAATCCATTTGGTGTAAAGCCCATTATCCCTGGCTGGGAGCCAGAGCGCCGACAATGCTCGGCCTGCGTTCTGGCACGACACCAATAGTCCGGATTATCTCGTCCCGCTAGCAATGGCTACAACGCAAAATACAAGATTTACTACACCCCGTATTTAGTGCGTGCACATTAGCTTACGTTAATAGATTGGTTTATTGTGTTATGCTAATATAATGGTCTTCATATGTTTTAATTACTGCTGTATATGTTCCTGGATATTTATTGGTTTGGTGTATAAAACCACAAAATGTAATTTATGCAACAAATGGGCCATTCGATACGCAAAATCGTAATTAAAGCAGAGAACATTTGTGAACTCTGTCACTTTGATTGAATGACATAACAAGGTCTTTTAGAGTTATCGAGTTTTCTAAATGAATAATAAGCTACCTTACTTCTTGAAATAACATAAATTATAATAGAAAAAGAAGACAAAATTGTCACTGAAAAAGAAATCTAAAAATTCCTAGCACAACACTAGGAACGGAAACTTAGCAGCATGTTTAATGCTCATTAGGTATTTCATCTAGACTGCTTAAACCTGGAGTGACAAAAAGCGCTTCCGTTAGTCTATCTAGCTAAGTAGTTTGGTCTCACTTACGTTTTTGTCTGTAAGCTAAGCCGAGAGCATTAGGTACCAACGCTTCACTTAAACCCCCATTAAGATATAAATATCGCACTTAATGTAATAAATTAACCAATAAAATGTTTTTCTTGTGTTCTTGTAAATGAAAGTGACTTTAGAAAGTAAGTAGATATTTTATGTAAGTAATGGAAACTCTTTTACATAATACCTATGCAAAGAGAAATGTAAGGTGCCAGTGTTTTATTTAGGTACTTAAGGACAGCTTCGAGAACAGTCGTTTTTGTTATGAATAAAAGGTGTCCTAATGCGTACTCCATCGACAATGCGTAGACCAAGAGTAAGACAAGTTGAGTATTATCATGCGACTACGAATATAACACGCAATTACAGACGGACACGGTCCACAGCAAGTATCGTTTTCTACAAGAGGCGCGGCGCATGTATTTAAGTCCGTGGTCCTTAGGAACTTACGAGGCAATGGAGATTTGAGAGCTCCCGCAATGAATGAATTCGAGTTGGAAAAAAAGATCTCAGTCCTACCTGAACTTGGTAGACAAAGTAAGTATAGTCTAACCAACCTAAATATGTAGGTACCCCCCTAACTTCCCTCAACTAAACGCCTGGTTAGTTAAAGTAGAACCGACGTACAACGTCTTTAAAAAATGTATCGGTAAAGGAAACTGTTTAATTAGTGGCGTCATGTATCTCTAATGTAGGTACCAAGTGCAGGTAAGTAGGTACGTTCCCGAGCATTGTTTCACCTCAACAATATTTCAAAGCCAAACGCTCCGTGTAATAAACTTTGCGGACTAAACTGTTGGCTACTAAGTATAGATTCCTACCTATAGGTAGATGTTACTTTTGAGCAGGTAAATAGGTACTACCTATTCTGCGTAGATAATAAACATATATCTACTCTCCCAAGTATGTTTGGCTACGGAAACTTCCCTAAAAACTCACATTTATGTGCTCAGAATTACGTAAAGGTAAGTAAAGTAGGGACTAAGCAGTTTCAATGCCAAAGCCAGCAAATGTAAAGTCTTTGAGAAGTTACCCTGTACAACTACCTCCTTATAAATGAAATACCAACGTCTAAAACTCCAACCCCTTTGACCTCTGCCTTAATTCTTTTGTTCCGTAATCGCACACTTATTCATTTGATCTTCCCCACTTGAAATAAACTATGAGTCACAAGAATAAACAAACTTTTCAAACAAAATGTTTGAACTGGATAACTTTGGTTATATAAAAAGGAACGTAGGCTGAGAGTAAACAAAAAAAAATATGAATTTTCTTTTTGTTGGAGCTTGATACCTAATCAACGTTGGAACTCAATAGAATATTGCGTAACTGTGGGAGTTGATATTGAAAACATGAACTTGTTACATATGTACCTACCTACTTTAATTATTGTATATCTTTTTCGAGTTGTGAGCCTCGGAAAACACGAACCGTATATTTTGCGGTAGGTCTAATCCAAGAATAGATACGTAATCCGTAAAGTTGAGCTCGATCGACTGTTGGTACAAAAAAAAAGTCTACCTATCTAGCGTATACCTATGTCAAAATATTTTTTTTAATCGCAAAATTTGTTAGAAGAATCAAAGAGAAAAAGAAATACAGGCCGAACATTACTACTGTAGGTATGTAGTACGTAACTTGATTTGCGTACAAAGCAAGCACAAATTATTTTGTTGCTTATTTTTATGATACTAATGAAAAGAAAGAGGATCTTTTGAAATTTTACTTAGCAATTAAACCGAGACCTGCGCTACGATCGTCCCTCGAATGATTTCGGGTCCCCCTCTTTTGGTGGACCATGGTGGCGTTGCACTTGTACCGTAACTACCAAACTACCCTAGAAGCGGTACTGTTCATTGCACTGGGAATCAACCAATTCTCAACCGCCATTCTCACTTAGGTATTTCACTTAAACAACTTTCGATTCGTTGTGTTTAAATTATAGGTACATAAATATGTATGGTTGGCATACTCTCATTTCAACTATTCTCCAAGTTTATAAACTTACTTACTTTTGAGATTCAAACTTCGTACATCCATAACCTGCAGAGTGCAGCTATGCCGACACACCGAACCCACTTGCTAGGCGCTGGGTAAAATTAATAAATATTTAGAACTGTTAAATAACTGGTCTGAGAAGTCTCTGTAAAGCAAAACAAAAATTGGTTACTTACATTCCAATACAAGTGAGGGTGCTGTAAAACCAAAAAATGTAACGGTGTGAACAAATTAAGTATAACACACTCGATTTCATGTCGTATGTACAAATCAAGAATAATAGTGTTATAGTGTTATGGTAAATAAAAATAAACTATGGTTTAACAATTAATAATCATAGGGTAGATTGTTAAAAACGCCGAGCAAGGCCGTTTTACATATTACATTGTGCAGAAAGAATATAATATATACATATAGTTTACTTTAATAGAAGTGTATGTCTACACAATACTTTAATTTTACTTATATATGACTTTAAAATATAATAAATGAATTATTATACTAGAATCTTAAACTGAATTAATGGTTAATGTCCTCGATTTGCATTTCAGAACGAACAGCGCGGTGTCAGGCATGTTTCCGCGGGCTTTTCGATGTCAAATCTCAGCTGTCTGTCAATATCAAATCAAAAGTAAAGTGCAAGTGCAAAAAGTTTACTGTGCCAGTTCCCAAAATCGTGTAAAAATAAACAAAATAATGTGTCTAATCGAATAGACTAATAACTTAATTTATTAAGTTTTATTATAACAACAATGACATCGCTTTTATCAGCGGAGTTAGCCGCAACTTGCAACGCCTTGGGGACTTATGACAAAAAGACAGGGAAATATTTAATAGACGACTTTACTCTTAATACAGTGAAAGACTTAATTCGTTACTTGCGTCGTGATGGTGAGGATCATGAAATTCGTCGGCATTTTGGCCAAACAAAAGTGCTACAAAGCGACCTTCTTCCTATGCTGATTGATCACTGGGAGAACACTGAATTGTTCGACGTTACACTCAGGTAATTTATGTTATAAAGAGCTTACCGCATACATTCCTGGTACCTACACATCAGTTGTATCCTAGTCATCATCATCTTTCTACATAAAGTAATAACTAAAATGTCATAATAATAACAACTTGTCATGCCATTCAGTCTTAATTGTGAATTACTTGATGTATGAAGAATTTATAAGCAAACCAGTTAATTTTATATATATTATTTGATATAAAATCTCTATGAACTTACTAATTGATAGTTTTCTTCATTTAATTGAGCTCAGGATAACTAACCTCCGTTTCAGAAATGTTATCAGATGAATCTAACATATTATCAACAAATATATAGATCTTTCTTTTGTTTCTAGACTGCTAGTTAACCTCACAAACCCAGCATTGCTGCTGTACCGAGAAGAAGTGCCAGCGGAACGCACAGCACGACACAATTACCTTCAAATTCTATTGCATTTGCAAGCTTACAAAGAAGAAGCATTCACAAAAGTCGACACATGGAATATTTTTGCTAAGAAATTGGCAAAGATTTTAGAAATTGTTAGTATTTTCTTTTCAACATTTTATTTAGTACTATACTTTGGCCGCTACACTGCCATTGTGCTTATTACTACTATATTATTTGATTTGGTATATGTATCTCTGTGTGATGGCATAGTTTATGACTTATTATTGTTAAAAATCAATGAAACGAAAACCAAATTTGTTAACTAAA
The DNA here is from genome assembly GCA_958496145.1 of Heliothis peltigera. Lineage (NCBI taxonomy): Eukaryota > Metazoa > Arthropoda > Insecta > Lepidoptera > Noctuidae > Heliothis > Heliothis peltigera. Next base: position 5,072,443 of record OY292328.1, read on the forward strand.
TAAAAAAAATATGTAAAAAAAATATTATTTCTGTCATAATGAAGATTTGTATCTCTTAATAGGATTGGACAGAAAGAGATGAAGATACAGGACTGATTATTGAGAGGATATTGATACTGATTAGAAATGTACTTCATGTTCCTGCTGACTTGGATAGAGAGAGGAGACCAGAGAATGATGCCAGTGTCCATGATCAGGTCAGTTATTTTAATACACAACAGAAAATTCTGTTTCATCGTTGTAATCTTAAGTGTTTCATTCCTTAATATACTTACCTACTACCGTACTACGGTCACCCTATTAGTCATATTGAATTTTCTTCATGGAGCAATGTCTTCATTTCTAGGTACCTATAGGCATGGTTCCTATTTGGAGGACTGTAATGTGTACTTAAAGTGAAGGAACACGATACAGAGCTTAATATTTGTTACTCAATCTTGTTTTAGGTGTTGTGGGCACTAAATCAATCAGGAATTCTAGACATAATCCTATACATGTCTTCTGAAAATGAGAAACAATACTTCATGCACATCCTGGAGATTATATCTCATTTATTGAGGGAACAGAACCCAAGTAGTTTGGCTGATGCTGCATTACAGCGCAGTGTTGACGAAAAACTAAGAGATGATCAAGAATTGCTGTCTATAAGAATGTCAGAGAATAAACAGAGGCTCAACAAAGTTAAACAATATTCTGGGACAAGGTAATGCATTAACCATTTGACTGTCACATCAAAAAAATAAAGATATGTCCTCTGCGCCAAACTAAGAATTCATTCATAAATATCTACAATATAGTAGTGAGTTCGAAATTATATTGTTCGAAACTGACTTTTAATTTTTTTTCTTTTAAAGTTGGTCATGTAGTCGCGACCGTGGCGTGCTGGGCACTTTTTGGCTTTTCATCTATACATGACTGGTGGTCAAAGGAGAATTTTAAGAATAAATTTAAGAGGCTACTCAAAAGAAATTCTTATTTACTATTATTTTATTTTTAGTCTTTTGTAATAAGAATTTATTTTTTTATGAATCCTGCGTATTTTGTTATGTTACCTAATTTGTCTAGAATTTCTATATTAATTTATCTTACACAGGCATTCCCGATTTGGTGGTACATATGTAGTGCAAAACATGAAATCTCTATCGGACAATGAGATTGTGTGCTTGAAACCTTTGAACAAAATATCTAACTTAGACTTTGGTGGAGGGAAGAAATCCAAGCTGGTTAAACCCAAGAACAGAAGACCAGTTGAGAGTGGTATTTTAGAGAGGAGATCTGCATTTGCTATTAGGTAAGTGATACTTTTTTCATATATGAAAATAACCTGTGAAAACTGTGCATTAATAGTTTCATTCCAAGGTATCTTCAATAGATTTTTTTTTTAAATGATGTCTATCGAGGGGCATTGGTGTTAGCCTGTCTTCTAATCTACCTTAAATTTTAAGCAATAAGGTTGAAAATTAGTTAAACAATTTAAATTTGTACCTGTGTTCAAACAGCTATGCTCGTTCTTTTATTTGAAAATGTTTTAATTTATAACTTTCATGTAAAATAATTTATGAAGGCATTGTTTATTTCAAATGTATAAAATTCCTCACAGATTGTTCCTGAAAGAATTTTGTATAGAGTTCTTAAACAGCTCATACAATCCACTAATGCATTATGTGAAAGATGTGCTAGTGCGAGCCAAGGCCCAACAAAATGATGAGTCATATTACTTATGGGCAGTTAAGTTCTTTATGGAGTTCAATAGAGGCCATAATTTCCAAGTTGGCTTAGTCAGGTTAGTCTTGATACTTTTTACTTAAGTTTTAGTGTTAGTGTAACTCTTATTTTTTAATTGGTTACACATTCATGGTAAAAATGACAAAATGTGGCTGAAGTGTGTATTGCCAGCACATCAAGCTACCTGTAAAATTTTCTCAATCAATTTTGGACCATATGCTTCGGCAATAAGGTTGAAAATCTATTATGGAAATTTGATAAATTGTAGTTTGATGTGCTGGCATCTGTACATAATTTTAATGAATTATGGCAAATAGTTACTTCATTTTATCTATGTGCGTCAAAATTTTCCCAGGACGCTAGTGACGCTGAGCAAAAATGCTTGTTAAGATTTAGGAGAAAAATAAATTCATGCAACATATATATTTCAGTGAGACAATGTCGGTGCCTATGTTCCATTACGTTCAGCAGCAAATGGAAAAATACTACGACATGATCAAAGTTGAAAAGAAAAAGTTTACAGCTTGGGTGAGGCGCCTTCACTTGGCTCTGAGAGCTTACAAGGAATTACTGCACACACTTTTAGCTATGGACAAAAGTACGGATCCTTCTGTCAAAGAATCCGCTAAAGTCTTGAAGAGCAATATTTTTTACGTATTGGAATATAGAGAATTTATTATATCGACGTTCTTGAATTATGATGAAAATAAAATGCCTAGGTAAGTTAATACAATCTATCAACCTACCTCAATCTGTCTTATTTTTTTGATAGATTTTCAACCTTATTACAATACCGGAAGGTTTATATTCGATTGGCAAAGTTTGACAGATTCGGGAAGATTGACCTACTGGTACCATAAAATTATTATCTACTCTTTTTTTCTATTATTTGGGTTTGTGTAAATAATTTCCTCTTTCCAATTTAGGTCGTATTTAGTGGATTTAATGGAAACAGTGCACTTGTTTCTTAAAATGTTGGAACATTACTGCAAGAAAACTGGGCTAGTTGTACAAAAGAAAGTGAGGAAAAAGGCCAAGTCTAAACCGAAAAGTAAGTTCACTTGATTAAGAAAATCGTATTTATTAACTTCCAATCGCAAACTTAAAGTAAGCTGTATTTAAAGCGAAACTTACACTTCGTCGTAACACATGTTAAGTGAAGTTTGTATTTTGTTAGTCCCCCTAATATTTTGGCATTTAAAGCCACCAAGTTTGCTATACATTTGAAATATCCGAGCCATTAAATGATTAATATCTAATGTGTGTAATGCACTGGCAACTACGATAGCTAGCGCCGTACATCATGAAGAGCATAACTGTCTGAAGTGCATATTATTATCTTATTATTTATTTATGCTTAAACCGCGGTCGCACTAGCAGTTTTTGCCGCGCGTGTTCGCTCGATTTGGCCTTCGCTCGCGTAGTCGGACGTCATCGCTCGAAAGGGGATAGTCAATATAGTGGGATAGTCAGGATAGTTTGAAGGCACTCTAACGATACATGATCTTTTAAAAATCGAAATCAACAAATAACCCCTCCCGCTAAGGGTGCAGCTGGAGGGAGTGTCAGACTCTTAAAGACTAAATCCCACTATGTTCCTTCTGGAGGTCCCTGCGTGCCAGGGCTACTATCTATACTAATTAATAGAGCTTATATCGCTTTCTAGGCCTAACAATGACGAATTCACATTCCAATACTGCTGAAAAATCACCTTTATAACTTGTAAATGACTCCTTCGAATAAAAAAAAACAAAACACACTCAAAAACAACACTCCAAATCACCCAACACTTATCTGTAACAAACCCGCGAAAAAAAACAGAAACAACCCTCATTTATTTGGCGAAGATACAGGCAAGCTTAAATCGTATAACTACTTTTAAAAGTAATTTACGGTCAGATGTGATAAAAGGGGGCTAATTAATATTGTGGTAGAACAAAAGGCGGGTGCACAAAAGGCTAAGGTCGCGTCCCCGCCGCCCGCCTGGGACGAGCTGCGGGCGCAGCTGGCCGCGGTCCTCGGCTCGGGGGTCGACGAACATCCGCCGCCGTTCGACGCCGCCTCCGATGTGCCCATTGACCAACAAAAGTAAGAATACTCTCTTATCTATCTACTTAGTAATAGGTCTCTAGGTCTAAATCTTTTTTTGGATACGTTTATTACATCAGTTTTCAAATATATTTTTTTGTTAGAAATATGTATGTAGATAGTTGAATAACAAGCGCTAACAACATAGAAATTAATAGATATCAACTGCATTAAATTTACTTTATAGTAATAGATCATGTTAGTCTGTAAGATATTTATCTATGGGCCAAAATGCCTGAAAATAAATGATTTAATTATAAATAGACTCAACACAGATACCTACAAGAAACGTGTGTACATACATTTTGGTGTTCTTCAAAATTACTTATATTTACCGCATCACTTTCCTTTTACGCATCAATGTAATCTTTTGCTTGTCCAATTTAACTAGTGGTGCAATACTCTATTAAAGTTTTGAAATCCTAGTTCTTTGACGTCATATAGCGAAACCTTATATAGTTAATTAATTACATTTTCTAATAATGTAATGAACAAAACAAATTTTAATAATGATGAGATTTTCTCTCTTAAATAATTGTGTTTTACTTCTTTAAGTAGCTATCAATTAATCCGTTCTATTCGTATACTAATTGACAGCAGCAGATAAGACAAAACAAAGCTTAATATACCTAAATAATTTAGCTAAGAATATAATTACTTGAGTTAATTTATGTGTTAATACTACACACAATGCTTAATTACACTGTAGGTAACAAAAAAAGGTAACCCAATAATATTTTCCAGAGAGGACTGTATGAAAAATGTGCAGAAGTTGATGCGAGACTACAAATTCGAAGATGCAGTCGGCATGTTCAGAGCTGCGAGGTAAGTTGTTGTTTTTTTTTTACAAAATACATAAATGAAATCGAATTATAAAACACATCGCAGATATTGTACTTTTTGACACGACACGTATGTCTTTCGGGAGGAGGTTTCTCTCTATGGAACCTGACCGCGGGTGCGACACTATATATTTTTAAATATTGTAAATGTATGTTATCTATCTATTTATGTAAAATAAATTAAATAATAAGCACTAATTAGGTCGAAACGATCGCGTAGTGCAGCGCTTTTCTTCACTTCATTATATAACGTGCTCTAGTGTTAATTAATTAAATTAATTTAAGTAAATGCAATGAGAAAACTACCAAGTCTTATTTTATCTATTAGGGAAGTGTGGCCAGACGAAGGAATATTTGGTACAGACGGAATAACCGAAGATGAAGAGTTAACAATGCTTGAAACTGTTTACAATACCGACTTAGGAGTCGAGACAGCTGGTAAGTAATGACTGACATATTTTTACAAAACAGTGATTCAGTACTACAGACTGTCTAAAGTCTAGACAGTAGGGAGAATTAGTAATTGTCGGTACTCTCTAGTTTCAACTAAGCTTGGTAAACAACAGAAAGTATTCTGTTTTTATATTCTCGTCTGTCAAGATCACTTTACATTTTACAAAACTTTTGACTTAAAGGTACTTAACTTATACATCTAAAAAGTAACTCGAGTTTCACTGGGCGAAAATTATTCACCTTTTCTTAAAGAATTAAGCTTTGTTTCAGAAAAAATAAGAAAATATATTTTGTTCCTTTTTTTTTGTCCGCAAGTGTACAATCATAATTTTAATTAGGCGGTATGTTTAATGTTGAGTATCGTGTCTATGGTTAATTTTATTTTCACAGACAATGCTGTTGATGTAAATGATACTCAAGAAAATTCCGAGTATGACGAAGAGGGTAAGTTTTTGTATTGAAACAATACGAAGTGTAAACGAGGCTTAGATTTGTGTGTTGATTTGGCTGATTCTAACGGAATACATGTAATGTTTATATTTGATATAAAGTATAAACTATTTTGGCTAATTCTATGATGATTTTATATTCAATGGTTGTATTTTCTATGCATTAAATATATGTAAATATGTACTTGTTTATAACAGATGAGGAAGATGAAGAAGAAAGTAGTACTGCTGTCGTCGAAACTGACTTTGATTTCCAAGATTTTGTGAACAGGTAATATAATATTATAGGTACAGAAGCCAGCACAATTAGCTACCCGAAACTGTCAAAATGTCTCTATCAATTTTGAACCGTATGTTTCAGCGATAAAGTTGAAAATCTCATTAAGGAAATCTGACAGATTGTAGTCGCTTGATGTGCTGGCATCAGTACATTCTTCCCACTATTTTTTTCCATTTAAAACATTAATCGTATCTTATGTCCATCATGCTGTCAGATCGATTAAGAATATCGGATATGAGAAGGTAATTTTTAGTGATCTGTTTTCTGTTTCCAGAACTGACTATAAAAACATAGATTCTATGATTTGGTATACATATATTTTTTGTCAAAGAATTTCATTATCATCTGTCATAGAATATTTTCTTTCGTCTTTTCCAAAAATAAATCTATCTATTTATTATCGGAGACTTAATGGAGGCTTAATGTTTTGTACACCAAAATAATTATTCACCTACACAGCAAAAATTTTCTTGGAACAGATTCTGTCACCCCCGCGTTGTGAGCGCATGCGTTTGTCTGCTAGAGCGCTACGACAAAAACCTTCCTCACACGAACCATTGCATCATAAAGATGCTCCACAGGATCGCATGGGACTGCAAACGTCCTTCTATGATGTTCCAAGCCTCACTATTCCTTATATTTCAAAGGATCCTCGACAATCGAGTGCCGCAGTTCAAGGTAAGTGTTTGCTAACTGTTCTCTTTTACTGAATTGACTTCGTGGTTTATTTTGTATCCATTGTGCCAGAGGGTGATTTAGTACGCTATTATTACACGGCAAAATGTAAATTAGTATGTATTTATAAACTATTTGGTTTTTGATAAAGAATTTCTTCTTAATTATGGAGGGAAAAATCGTATTTTTTAAATAATGTCATTAGCAATTTATAAAACCATTGTAATTCAAAATTATTTTTCGTCCATAAGACTTCCTTAAATAAATAAATAATTTTGTTAATGACATATATTCGATGGTAAATGTCAGTGCGAGTCTATCGCGTCCCTTCTTCACAAATGGCCTTTTTTCCTTGATGAACACGGGTTTATAAAAAGGTCTATGCCAGATAGAAACATAATGTCTTCTATGTAGCTACAGTATAGAGATTATCGTTTCTTTGTCCCTATAATCCAGAGATTGTTAAGGGTCGCTAAGTTAAAGTTATGTATTTAGGGTGATAATTGCTTCAGAATTGCCCCACCCACAAGTCTTAAAGGTCGCGTAAACGTGTCCTTTGATACGTACTCGTATAACACTACGGAAATACTACACACGCCCACGTAAGCCGTATAGATTCAAAGGGTGATGCGGCTGCTACCTATGATCGATGAAACATCAACTTGTCATTCCTTTTTATGAAACTTATACGTTCGCACTTCTAAAGACACAGAATACTTATGCGGAAAAAATGTAAATGCTCTCATTTAAAGGCGTTTATAGTACGACTATAAACAATGACACAAAAGTCGTATACAGTACAAAAGTATGGCCACAAACTAGCTGATGTTATGTAAAACAATGCAATTTTCCCTTCGATATGTTCAACTGGTTTTTATAGCCTTATATTTTTCCTATATTACGACACACGTGCGACCAAATTTAAGCTTTTTTCTCTGTCGTGCATACGACGTGTGGAGGGTTGGGACAGATTTTATCGACGCACGAGGGGTGTTGTACCTACCGAATGTATCGAGAATCTAAATTAACCTGACGCACCATCCTATCAGTGACTGTGTAATAAAATGTTTGTCTTGCTTGACGTCACCCAAACGGTGGTCCTAATAAATTGAAATGCAAATAATAGAAGGGGAATTTTGCGAACAAAGCGTAATTATATCTGGTAATTTATTATTAACTCTTTTGCTGTAGGAATAATAAAAAACCGGCCAAGTGCGAGTGAGTTCAAAAGATAGGCTGGTGACAGACGGAAGGACAGAGTTTCCTTACCTATTGTTTATTGCCCCGTTTTACCTATTGAGTACGGTACCCTAAAAAAGCACGATCTTTATTTAGAAAACATTTTATCGTGAAACTACGTCCATTTAATTTAAAACCCCTCAAGGAGTACTACTATTTTGTTAACAGGAATTGGAAAAGTTCGCTATATTCATATTGAGGAAGTTCACAGAAGTTGCTTCAAAGAATCCAAAAGTGTTTATTGAGCTCTTGTTCTGGAAAAATTCGAAGGATTCACTTGATATCGAATATGGATATGATTTATATACTGATAACAGGTAAGTGGGTTTAGTAAGCACTTATGAGAGGAATATAAAAAAGAACTGCAAGGGTACTTGTCGTGTAACCTGTTGACCCAATTAGTCAGTGTTGACCCATCACAGATTGACGCTTCCCTGCGTAAGGCGAATGACCTTTTGTAACACAATTTTCACATTCGCTATCATCAATCTTTGTCCGCAGTTTCTAAACGTTTGAACGCGTTAATTGGACAAGATAATGTTGATATAGGTCGCGTTACTAAACTATGATTGATTGCGAAAAGGTCAGATCTGTTTTTAGAACAATCCGGTAAGGTGTACGTTGTTAAGGTACTTAATTGAAAATAACGGATTCTTATTGCAAGCTGAAGATCTAATCATCTATTTTACACATATCATTGCGAGATCAAAAGACAGAAGAGTCCTTATTACCAAACTCTTTCATACCGCTTGAGTAGGGAAAATTCCAGAAAAAAAAGGTGCGACGTCCCTTACTAGTCTTATTGTATGCGTTAAAAGGAAAACAGAACAAAGAAAAACATTCAGCTTGATTCCGAATGCACAACCGGTTTGACCTAATTCTGGAAATTTAAATCTTAGGTAACAGTTTTTTGTGGTGCGCTGTAGAGATGTTACGAAATGTAAGGACACCTGTAACTTTGTTTAATGTATTCAAAGATAGTGCCAGCTGAAATGCTAGCCGGCTAACTTCGCTGCTATCTTGTAGCTGCATTGTTTTTTTTATTCTTCGTTATTTAAATTTTAAAACTTGCATAAGTAAGGCTTTGATGAATTTTGAAGGAGAAAGGGTTTATTTTGTGTGTAAATAAATGGCTTTATTATTTTCGCGTGTATTTTAAGTAAGCTGGTTTATCAGATTAAGGGCCAGTTTCACCGGTTGCTGATAAGTTCCAGATAGTTTATCTGGCAGATAATTTCATAAAAATTCTGTTGCATTTTTTAATTTATCTGGTAGATAGTGGCTATCCGTAACCTGTGAAACCGGCCCTAATAATTGTTAGTTACAAAAGTGGTCCAATACAGTTAAACGGTGTAAAATATGTTACCAATATTTGTGCATTTATACACGTAAACGAAACTAATATCTCCAGTATAAAAAAAGACTACAGAAGAAATACAAAGTTATCTCGTTTTAGGGACAAGCCTGGTAAAGGCATTTGGTCCGAAGAGCAGGAGGAAGAACTACGGAAATTGTACATGGAGAACCAAAGCAATCCAGAAACTGAACAAGGTAGGAAATGTTAACCCCCTTTTACTATTTATAGATATTTTTTGTTGAAACCAAAAAAATGTGACTACCTTGGAAATAAATTCTAATGGCACCTGTGTACAACTTAGTAAAACTCACTAAAACCAAAAGTCTTCATGTTACAACATATTGTCTAAATTAGAATTCACCTCAGTCTAATATTTTTGAAGGGTGATAAGCAGTATAATGGTTCGGTATAATTAGCTAGTAAGCTATAACCCGTTCCAGCTTATCCCACCATTATACCGCCCACATATCGCACTACACTTGTGTTTGTATAGGCATGTTCAAACACGATAAACTTGAACTAACATAGATTATGTTCAGCACACCAATTACTAAAAAATATTACTTCAATAACTTATCGCAAATGGAATAGTGTTAATTAAACATGTTACCTAGTTGGTACCGTTAAAGTTATGAGCTGCCTTCAAAGGCAGCTTACGTTACAAGTCCGACCGATGCGCACGTAAACTGAATATTTGCAGAAACTCGTTTAACATATGCATTAGTACTTCAAACGACTCCTCGAGGATTCAACTCGGGAAGTCAAACATAAAGGTAAACGCGAATGTCGAAATACTTCTTTATTCTTCTTTATCTTTTATGAAGATGTAATCGACTGGATTTTGGAGAACCTCATAGACCAGACTAGGACCAGACGCGGCGTTATAAAGAAGTTAAAGGAATTGGGACTGATATTCCGAGCCCCGACCAAACGCAGCCATAGGGAGTCGGCTAGAGAGAAAGTACCGAAAGTATTCAGTGAAGAGGAAGACCAAATGCTTAAAGAACTTTGGGAACAGTATAAAGATGTACCTGGTAAGCCATAATATTATTTTAGGCTCATTTTATCTGAATTACGTGAAAATAACGCCTCCATTTCAATAATACCTTTGAAAAGTTTTACAAGGGTGAAACAAATTTCTACGAAATATCTCTTCAATAGACTGCGAAGTTCATGTACGCTATTTAAAAAACAAAGAGTTCTTTCAGATCCAATGAGCGTAATAATACCGCGTATGCCTCGCAAACGTCAAAAGCGTAGCTACGTCGACAGATTACTGGAGTTAGGTATGATTCAAGACAAAAGGGAATGTCGCAAAAGGAGACAAAAGAAATCTAACGCTAAAAGCGGTGGCGCAGATGACGATCAATCGAACAGTAAGTAACCAAGTTCGCAAAGTTTATTCTTAGCGGAGACATTCACCCTAACTCATACTCGTCAACCCTACGTCATTAGTCTGATACCAGATTTTGCTTTCTGAAAATAGCTAAAAGCAATGCCCTCAAATAAAACTAGTCTATTCAAGTTTATTTTTATTGTAGAATTATAAAAATAACATACTCACGCTCAGACATCAGAATATTAAAAGTAGGTAAGTAGTACCCGCAAACGGTTAGGAAACCCGCTGTTCACATTATTGAATATTAAATCCACCCACATATGTAGAATTCATTATCAATGCGTGGGTAATCCTAACCCAGTTCCCCACAGTCTTCTAGTGGGTGTATGATTTACATTGAGTATGTAGGGTTGTTATCTACAAAAATAAATGTTAGTTTGTTCTTAGAATTTGAATGCAGACATATTGTAACGGTAAACTATTATTTATTTAACTGTATCGCTCTCTTATTTGTTTTATAACAATATATACTGTAAGTTACTTTGGCTCAGAAATAGGCTCAATTTATAACAATGTACACTTACATTTAAAATCATTTTAGGTGATGCATCAGATTCTGATTCATCTGACAAGTCAGACTCTGATAATGACACAGCGCCACAGCCCGTTAAAACCAAAGCCGTAAAGAATAAGAGCGCTTCAAAGCCGATAAGTAAAAAGTCTGGAAAAAAACAAAAATATATCGAGCTGACTGCTAATGAGATCGCTAAGCTGATGGTGCAAGCCGTCGACACTGGTGAGTCTTATTTAAATAACGCACGCAATTTTTTTGCCCTAATTATTATGGAATAATCTTTCAGAAGAAGTCGATTTGCTTGAAACATAATAAGGACCGCTTTTAAACTAGCGGATTATGCGGTCGACTCGTACGAGTGCACGCGTACACGCGCGTACATGTTTCAGTCTTAACAACTGATAAGTATCGATTCGAATGCACTAGCCCGAAAACGCGTGTATACTCGCTATAGTACAGTAGCGGAAATTGTGCTGCGCATTTAAGCGCGTCTAGACCGTGTGCATACGCGTTACAAAACACGCTAGTGTGAAACCGCTGTAATGAATAATAATGCAATCTTAAAATTGCCAATTTAATACACACAAAGGAATTAGTAAGTAAAAACTTCATTGAGTCGCGCTGCACGGCATTTTTACTTTTTAATTTGTTCGAGCAAAATCGGTTTATTAGTTCTCGGGTTTCTAATAATTCTAGTTCCCGTTATTTCCTCCGTTCGTATATGAAGTCCGAAGTAATATCGTAGTTCAATAAAAGACTTGATATAAACATTTAATGAAAATGGTTATAGGTTTAACGGAGGCATTGAAATGGTTGGCGGAGAGTTTGGAAGAGGTCGCTTTAGACCAAGAGGCGGAAGGTTATGATGCGGAGGGTGAGGGGATCCCTTTAGTGCCGATATCTCAAGAGTCAGTCGAAGCTATGGATAACGAGATGTTCAAGAAAGTGCTGCGAGGAGTAGGCGTTGTGCCACCTTTTGATGAACAGGTATTGTAACGGGCACTATAAACGTATTTTTTTGCAAAAATATAATTTATTCCAATCAATAAACCTGCAGTAAACAAATATGTAGTACTAAGAATCGTGATCATATTTGTACGATTTTCGACGCAACAAAATTTATTTTGCTTAACCTAACGATGTACTTACAAAGATATTTCAATTAATAATAAAGTGGCTAGTCATGCTAGCTACATTAAGAGTCCTTGCAAAATGCTTGTTCCCCCAAGTTATTAAATTAATCAAACCGTTACAGGAAAAATACTGGCGAATACCAAGCGCCTTGCACTTTGAGACAATCAGGAAACGACGCGAAATAATTATAAAAGCTATTCATAAAGAACTTATTATCGACACTAGTGAGGCAATCGAGACTCCTGAAGTCGATACAACGCAGAGAGAAGAATCCAGCGATGACGATGATTTGTTCGATAATTTGAGGAAGATGCGAGAAAATAACGCGGAAAATGTTATCAATAAAAGTGGCACAAAACCCAATAATGAAACAACACGCAATCGGAAACGTGTTCGCAGTGATTCTGACGATGAGGATAGTCGGGGGAAAATGCAGAAAATTGACGAAGGAGATGAAAGTGTGGATACTCCTGTCGATGATGACGACATACTATCCTTCGCTAAAAGAACTTTGCAGCAAGAAGATTTGCCGGACAGCGAAGATATTATCAGCAATATACCAAAACTGGACAGTGGTGAGTAGACATGGCAATATAATGAATATGTAATTTCTAATGGCGACCCCGGGTCACTATTTTCTTACGTAGTAGCGCCCACTGGCATTGAGAGAGATTTAAGGATTTACGAGTATATCACCCTTAACCTCACACAACTAAGTCGCCTGCTAAGCTATAACTGTCGTCCACTTTATTATTTTTGGAGTAAGAAAAATCATAAGTTAACTTGTATTTATTTATAAGTAACGGTTTAATTTATACATTTTTCATGATTTTTTTTTCTGCAATAAAACTTAACAATAACAGTGACCACTTAGTTTTTAATTGTTCGTTTTAAAACGGTCATTTTTTTCACAGATAACAGTAGCACTGAAGATAATGACGACGTAATTGTGTCGTCGAGACGCGATAAAAAGAAGCGAAGAATAGTTATCGAAGACGATTCTGAATAGTGTTAAACATCATTCTTTTGTTTATGTATTTTATTGTAAGTTGACCTTAATAATAAATACCTATATGTTATTTTTGTCAAACTTGAGTTTTTCTTATAACCTTATAACCAGTGTATGCAAAAATTAACCCTATAAAGACTATATTGGATTCTATTTAAATAGTCCAACAGATATTGGACGTAAAATAAACTCAACACAAATCGTCGCCAGCCTTTCTACACATATGTTCAAATTAGACTAAAGTAAACAGTCGGTTGTGCACTTCTTATGTTATTATTTCACGTAGGAATTCCAATATGATCCCGCCATCGAATCGCAATATAGTCAGTGAGCTCGCTTGCTGGCATTTGCCTTCCATTGCAAGGGATCGAGTCCTCGCATTCGATATTGCTAATATTGTGCAATACAACCGACTCAATTGGAAAAAATGTATTTGTGATACAGCCAATGTTTATCCAAGTAGAACCAATAGCGTTTACTGCTCAGTACCGTATAAACAATCCATACGGTCTTACTGAACACAGTAAGACACTATGGATTAGTTGGCCAGTCTAACCAAGGGGTATTGGGTTGCCCGGGTAATTGGGTTGAGGAGGTCAGATAGGCAGTCGCTCCTTGTAAAACACTGGTACTCAGCTGAATCCGGTTAGACTGGAAGCCGACCCCAACACAGTTAGGAAAAGGCTCGGGAGATGATGAGTGTCTTACTGAAAAAGCCATTATTTTACTTTCTATACTTTTTTCACCAATAGATACCGATTTCTTTTTCAACGTGATCATTATATCGGCATGTCCACTGCTCTACGTTGGCTTTGCGGATTATCCCTAAAGCCATCTGAATAAACGAGAATTGAAATTCTGTCCCCGCAAAATAAATTATATCGAACTAATTATTTGGTATCGACAAAGTAATACGGTTGGTAGTACTCGTATTATAGTAGTAAAAGCCATTGGTACGCTGTTATGTTATTCCTACATATATATTAATGCCGGTGGGGTGAGCACTAAATCTTTTCACTCAGCTATCAGATTAGCGCCGACCCTCTCCCCTGTATGTCTCGTTGTTTTTCTAACATTATCTTTACATTGGGTACAGACACCCGCGCGCGGAGCAAATACTACCTGAAATAACATTTAAATTAGGCATACTTAAGTACCTACACTTCGTTCTAGTAGTGAATTTTGCTAGTTAAAGTTTGTTCGTCAAAACATGGTTTATAAATCATCGTGTGTTTAATTCTCAAATGAAATAATAACTTTTTATGTTTTGAATAAAGGTACAGGAAGTTTATTTTATTAGAAATTCACTCACACAATTTGAAATGCTCGACCTTATTTATTTATGAGCTACTCCAATATTTATGTAACATACATAACTCGCTGGATATCAAAACAAAGTATCATTTACCCACATGAAAAAGCGTTTAAACATCGTAATCACCCGACTCGCGAATTTCCTACATTCACAATAGCGAGCCGAAAAAATACAAACGATCGTTTGATCGCGTAATCCCGCGGGCGATCAAGTATTTCTTATTCAAATGTAGACGGCTATTTTAATGTTCAACAGCACGCCATCAATCTTTGCCGAGCCCGAACGTGGCCCATTACGACCGCCCCCTTGCAATTATCCACTCGAATAAAAACGTTTTAAGTGTTAAATTAACGATATCTCAGAGACGAGAGCTTGTCTGACTAAGTGATTAATTCCAACCCAGAGAAATGATAGTGAACCATGGCGCGCTCTGGAGACTTGCAAATCTCATTTATATCTATTACATTCTTAGATATCTTTATGAATACCTAAGTGCTTAACTTCGTAACAACGATGATTCGTCACAGATTCTGATGAAAATATCAAACTTATTATACTTTGCCGTGAACTCCGAGTGAAATAACATACAATTTTTGAAAGTATTCCTCTGACAGTGCTAATGGGCTGCGCATAAACTTCGCCCCTGCGTATTACAAACAGCAAGCGGCAAATCTTTGCAGCAAATGTTACTTATTTCTTGCTACCCAGTCACTTAGTTGCGTAAATATAAACAACCTTCATTCTTCTTCTTTACACGCCTCGAGCGGAGAGAAAAGAATGACAAACGAGTTAAAGAATAATGGAAAGTAAATGAAAACAGCAAAATCGCTTTTGTCAACTGTTTTTCTTCATCCATTGTCGACATTCAGAAATGTTTTCTAAAAACGTCTTTAATACGGAGTCGAAGTTATGGTACTCGTAGGTGTCTGCCTACCTTACGAATTCAGGAGATGAATTTATAACAGACCTTTACAGGAAAGACGTTTCAAAGGAGAAATTTATATTTTTTACGTTCATGTTGAGGTGGCAGAGAGGAGGATTCTCTTTGTTATAAAACAAGTTATTCCCAAGTAATTATAATTACTCAGTTCTCAAACTCGTATACAAAACAGGTATCTGAGTGTACTTATAATTACTTTTCTTCGAATGAAATAATTTATTATATTTATATTATAAACATATACTCGAAAAGTATTTAGACAAATAACATGGCACCTTGATTTTTTAGAATATAACCTTAATCTGTCTGCATTGAAAGCTATCAGCTGTCGTAATACCAACTCGAATATCTTGAGTCCCCGAACCAAGAAACCAACGCTAGAGAGGTCGTTGACCCGAAGGAATTAGCTTAAGTTCGTAATACGCGGCGCAGGAAGCGAACCAATTATTATTGATTGAGTTTATCATTTTAAACTTCATAGCGTGCGGGCAAAATTATAGGTATTTATAGAAAATGAAAGTCTATTACATAGGTATGACGTAAATGTTACGTTAATTCCAAAATATTTGAAAAAAATGCTTGCTACGGCGTAGCCTGTAACCAGCTACAAGTATCTACGCAACGTAGCTCTTTGTAGCATAGAAGCGAGAAGAGACAGTTATAATTTACCTAGAACCAACGCTGTCTTGACTATTTTGTATTCGATTAGTCCATATATATTTCGATATCCAAATAATTTTATGTGGAAAGCAGAATTTTGAGGCGAGGTGAGCACCGATCACATCTCCAAATGTGGCATAAATTTTGCATAAAATATTATATGGTGAATATTCGATCTACTTTACGTGTCACGGCATCCCAATCACACTAGATATGAAATGTACAATATGCAGTAAAAATATCATGGTTATATTTTCTTACGAAGAATCCAACAACATTAAAGAGAGGATGCGAGGGTTCGCACAGAGCACCCTCAGGTAAAAACCAAATTGAATTTTCCCTCGGCCAAACAGAACGGTATCGCGTAGATAAATCTCGAAGCTGCCTCATCCCGTATCTACAGAAAACAAAGTTTAATAGAAAAGTAAATAGAAAAAGTGGAAGTGAAAACACTGAATGTTGGAAGTTTTAATTTGTGCCAGATATCCCAACGCTCGAATTTGAACTTGGAATCTTGTAACTTTTGATTTATTGGCATCACGGCGGTTGCCTTCACATCATATAATGGGTGGTTCCTGAAAATATGTCTGAGTTATGACAATTCCATCTGGCCATTAATCCATACTGAGGAAGACTATAAAGTTACTAAAGAACTTAATTTACAACCAATCAACTCCGACGCCCTGAAAACTTCCCTTGATCCGCAAGGTCGCCGCTCTTCATTTTTGCGACACACAGAGCAACCAACAGGTCAACCTACCTGAACCTGTCAAATATTACCCATCGAATATCAACCTTTCAGTATTGTGATAAGATTTAAAATCTATTAAAGAAAATTGACAGTTCAGGTAGGTTGATGTGCTGGCGTCTGTACCTACAATGATTAAGAGACTCCTCACACAATTAAGTACGGTACGTACATGGCTGTAGAGTCTATAATTGAGAAGAACATGAGATAATAACAAGATCGTCATAACATGATCTCTTCACGTCCGCCAATACCTGCGAGCCCGAATGAAGCGCTCGGTAATCGGCTTAACCTGCGCCGTATCGAGAAATGCGACACTAGTTTCATTAAGATTGTATGTACACATACGCGCACTAAGGTCTTGTCTATTCCTATAATTTGTTTATCATGAAATACTCACTACAGTTTAGCTCCATATGGTAAATTAAAAATATATAATTTTATCATACATTACAATCACAATCGATGCGTGTTATATAAAATTCACCTACCTACACCTACAACAAATGTTTGGTCAATGGTCACAAGTCTGATAGGTCGATTAAAGCTTAGGTACCGACCTCAGGGTAAAAACTGTCCTGTCTGGGCAAGCCTACAAAGCTTAAAAACAACGGGCAATCGCAATTATTATACGACATCAACAAACATACACCTACCTAAACGCTGACCGCCGTGTGCGAATACCGATAACAACTTGCTTATTCATTAACCGCATAAAATTTAATGAAAGTTATACAATACATTTACACAAGACACCGATATCATACTAATAAGGTTCCGCTGAACGTTACAACATGGGACATAATTATCTTTGTATGGGCCGTTTTAATCGAGTACTGGTTTCTGCGCTTTACGGTATTATAAAGTTAATGTAATTTTATAAGGGGTCTTAGGCAAGCGTTTAATTTGAGAGCGCTGAGGTGGTGCGGTTCTGGAGATTGGCGGCAACCCTTTGGGACGCTGTTTGTAAATGTTTAGCTACCCATTATGTGTTCAAATTAAATCATTTTATCTCTGTGTTTTTTTACTGTAAGCAATAGGTAGAACCTTCACAAATCTGTAAATAAACCCGTAATGGTCAGTAGTCGCCGACAGTTACAAGTTATTTTAAGCAACAGTCAGTCATGCATATGTATGTTTGTGGTCCGCTCGATTCAGACCGCCGCAGACAGTCCTCTACATAAAACGGACTTTGTGTCATGTGGTCACAGCCATTACTCATGGATTAGAATATTAACCTTCACAGCAATAGAATAAAATATTGAATGCATTTGTTTTCTCTATACTGTGTATTTTTTGTTTAGGTTATTAATCATAATCTGATTGATTAAGTTATTCAAATAAATAATAATAATTATTTAAAAAATTAGATCAAACTTAGCTGACATCGTTAAGTATTTGTAAGAGACTAACTGGGTAAAATTTACCTCTATCTCCATACCTCTAACGTAAATGTGCAGCGTTTACTGAAGTGTTAAAAAAGAGAACGAGTTTGTGAATCATAATAGTATCTCGCCTGTCTAGTTCGCTGATTATAACAAAATAACTAACACGGCCGAGGCTTACCTACCTCTACGTTTCACAAAGGACGTCCGTGGGTTGTAGTAAAAAGAACACGTCCTAAATAGAGCCTTTCAAAGTATTACGTCACCGCTCCTCTATAAAAATACTTCACACACACATAAACGATAATATACCATTACCGTAGGTACGTATTTTGGGCCGGTAATAACAAAATGTGGCGTAACGTATTTGGTTTAATGAACTCGCGCTAATCGCTTATACCTATAGATAAGCCTCATCCCGTTCGATTTTATAATCTGCGCCATATCCGATAATCTTTTTCCTAGCGCGCAGTATTCATACACATGGCATTACACGCATGAACGTGAAACAATGCACTATACCTACATAAAAATATTCATCCTTTACCCGTTTAATAACGTTGAAGCTCCTAAAAGTAAAGTGAGCGTTATTTTGTATTGCGCGAGAAAATAAAAACTATTTTTCTTTCCTAAAGCTCCCGTGAAAGTTGGAGTGCTTATTCGCAAGTATAAATTTCTGTCACACGTACCCAGACACTCGTGAAAGTTACTGGGCACAGATAGCTATAAATACAATTTGTCGACAATCACTCTCCTCAAGCCCATAATGTGGATATAGACAAGTAGACCTTTGAGAGAATATTATTTGTGTAGGTACCGAGAACTCGTTGTACGCGAGGGAGGGTAAATGAGAATTGCTTATGTTTCAGCTATGAGATAAAGAGGAAATCCGTCGGCGGTAATGACAAATCTGGGACTTGTCGCAGCAAATAATTAAAAAGTTTTAAATTCATTTGAGCGGTGTTAGGAGGTCGAAGAGCGACCGCGCCTGTCACAAAGTTGTGCATTAACTTTTCATTTGCAAGTTTGGAGCGAACCTCGCAAGCTATCGCGCCAACTTTGCAATTTCCACTCATTCACGACATGTAGAACATGTGATGGCGGACTACTGGCTGACTCAGACTACTTAAGAGGCACTATAATATATTACATATTCCCCTTTAGTACAACCGTTAGCTAGAAGAAAATATGACTTGTTAAACTTGCTAGATTGAACATGTAACTTTGACGTAGTACCTACGTAGCAAACTAGTGTTAAAGACACGATTTGGTGAAATGTAAGAGGTAAGGACTACTTGTACTCTAGTAGTGGTCTAACTTACAGCCAACGTGTGCCTACAATGACATCCATGAGATAACTTAAAATATATTCTGTAACAAATTATGCTACCTGAGTATATATTTATAGGTCCTTGAGGCAAACAACACGTGTTTGACTAGCACCCTTACATATTTGTCAGTCACGATTCAATTATTATGTTGAACGACATCTTCGAAGGTTTTAATAACTTCATTAAACTTTCGTAAATTAATTTTCATTTGATCATTTTATTGGAAGATGAGTTATAATTGAAGGGGCGCAGCGCAATCGCTCGGGATCCACAAACGGAATAATGTCAAATCAATTAAAAGTTGAATTCGGCGGGCAGCGCGCCAGGCTCCGAAGTTGATTCATTTGTAGTGGGTGCTGAACCTCTTCCTCCGGCGGCGAGCACCAAGTATTCCACAATATTACGAGTTATCTGCGCCGCGCAGCCCACCGCTACTCGCATACATTCAGATAATCATTGACTGAGAATGTATTTTATGAGGGATTCAAAACTTGTACTTCCTAACCAATAAATATTGCAATTATTTCCCACTCAATAATTTGTGGTTACGAAACGACCATTTATATTACAGTTTATTGGCAACGAGCTCAATTAAACTGGAACTGCAAACTAACATGGCTTTAACATAAAACCGTTATTAAATTTTCCCTAAATGAAAGTAAGTAGGTACATTTTCATTGGTGTAAGCGATACATTGATATTTCAGTAACCGGAGTCGTGGAGTGGAGTGGCGCTGTTTCCTTAGCGAACGCAATAACATTTGCATAGGTCCCGTCAACTGCTGGCGTACTCATAAAAGTAATACGAAAGGGATCACACTTGCGCTCCGTAATAGTGAAACTTTTCCGGGGATCAGCGAAAGTAATTCCCTTCTCTGACTTTGCTAAACAGGGGTTATTTACAATACCAACCCGTTACTCTCTCACGTTAAGCGTATACGCGGTAGGGCTCCAGATGCCGACAACATAAACTTTACTAAAAATCACCCGTAACCGTAAAATTTTACAAAATAATTTTACGCCGCGGTGAAGTGGCTTTAAAAAATACGATGAGTTGTTTTATATATTTTTTTACGTTAAAAAACATTGTTTATAAAAATAACTGCTCTGCAAAAGCTGATTTAAACAGGAACCAAAAATTAGCGCCAGGAAAAGTGAATATAATACAAGTTAAAGGCTTATCCGCTGCGAGCGATTTATTCAAACGACCAATAAATATTCAAGAGTAATTAACCACCGCGCCGCGTCGATACAGAGCAGAATATTTTTAGCTGCCGTCGCTTTTACGTTAATCCTTGCAAAGGTAGATTACGAAGTGTTCCTAACTCCATAAAACGCCGCCGGAAAATCCATATTTTATCAAAATGAAAGTAAAAGAAATATGAATTCTTTTTTTTCTATCTTTTCAAGAGGCACAGTACGTATACTACAAAAATACAAGCCGTTAAGTTTGCGACCATAAAAAAATATTTTTACATGGCTATTTCTATGCAAAAATAAATAAACATGTAACGCAAACGGTATATGTGCCTTACTCGAAATTAGGCACTTGTAAGCACTTGGCACAACAAGTAGAGTTTGCACACGAAACCTCGTGTCTATTCCGTCTGACGGGAGCTCAAAAGATTTCAGCTAACGTTGCCTGTGTGCTCACCGTGCTCGGTTAGGTCGCGACTCTATTGTTCGTACACATCAACCGTCTTCGTAGATTCGTAGCACTGCGCTACGATAACGCTACGAAAACATGACTACAGTGTAAAAAGTATTTGTTATTCTTTGGCCAGTACACCATACTCTCATTTTGTCTCATTCGAAAGTATTTGCTAAATAAATAATATCGGTTTTCTGCCGGACACGTACACCGTAATACACAAAGAGATTACAAACAATTGATGCGTTAAAAATTCACAACCGATACCGGGTATAAAGTTATGTGAAGTACAAAGTAGCCATACATTCCCATCGCCTGTCCCCCGGGACGGTTTTCCGGAAATCAAGCTATCGTGAAAAACATTTTACAATTGCCGTTAGTTTCTCTGTTGTTTGGTATACCGAAACTATTGGTTTGGCTTTATTCGTGATATTATTTTTTGTGGCAAATGGCTATCATTTATGAAAACGTTTCTTGTTCGAGGATGAAAATAGAGGGATAATAAAAAAAAACATGTTTGTTATTCGATATTTGTTTCTTAATTTCCTGTATTTGGAGAATAAAATTGATGATGTTTTAATTTAGTTTTAGAACAGTTCACATCTTCAATTAATATCTTATTATCTTGCGTGCAGTTCAGTGTGCAGGTCACGTGCTACACAAGTATTTTCTGTGCAACGCTCGCGTTGGCGTGCGCTCCAACAGCGGGGCTTCAATTCCCTTGACTTCTGTGCTACTCGACGTCAACTCCGGCTATTTAGTTCAAAACGATCTCCTCGAGAGCTCTTGTGTTTTCAGGGTTTATTTCGCAATCAAGTTGTCCCCCGCGACTTCTCGAGACTAATATATTCTTGAGACATCTGCTTACGATATCTGTGCCGTCGACGTTAAATAAACAGTTACAGGTACCTTCCGACCAAGCGCTCCAGGTCAGCCCCTATCGAATCGAGAAATTTATGGCACGAATAAAAACCCAAGATTGCCTGAACGTAAAAGTGAAATCCAATATTTTAAAGTAGTTGAGAACCCTTATGAGAAATAGAACACTCACTATTGAGAACCAATGACCGGGAAAATTGGGATATTATCTTAACTAGGTCTCTACAGTTTCAATAAAACAAATTCTCGTGTCGAATGTTCATTGGCAGATATTTTATGTTAGGTACCTACGTGACACTTTGGAAAGTTTTATTCATGTTAATGCTTATGTTAAATTAAATTTATTTTAGTTGACGCAGAGGCTAGTGTTATGTGACCTGCAAGGTATCAACAGGGCGTAACTGCGTGACAGGGACATACGTACGTGGGGCGCTCTCGCAGCAATTTGCATGCGACACTGCTTGTCGATCCCTTAGATGTTAGTTCCAAGCTGTGAAAGTCGTGGAAGAAGGAGATTACCTACTAAAACTTGGTAAGTTGAGGCCTGATATAAAAACTAACGCTCGTCAGCTCACGTAAGAGTGAACTTAGAGAAATGGGTTAATGCCGCGCTTGTGACGCCGCGCACCTACTACACGTAACATCTCTACTTAGGCACAACCTGCTTCTTTAAACACAGCACTTAGCTCAGGCGTGCCTTTCAACGAGTTTCCACCCAACGTTAATACGACTTCAAGTTTTCTTAGAAAAACAAGAACTTAAGGTAAGAGAAAACCTGAACCCATTTCTATTCACAGAACGTCGGTAGCTAACAAACAATCGAATAACGTGCAAAACTTAAGTTCAGTTCTAGACAATGTTTACATAAGGAAAGTAATATTTCCCGAGCGCCTAACACAAACAAACATGTGATAAATACAGCCCCAAAAGTAGTGAATACGTGTAGGGACCACACGACCACGTCATTCAGGGAAGCAATCACGTTAATAGTGACAGTTCCAACTCAGCCGCTATTCATAATACGACTTTTATTTGTTCGGACGACCGACACTAATGGACCACGCGCTAATTAAATGGGCGGCTACCATCTAACAGTACAATGTCTACAATGAACGTATACAACGTAGTATTACACACGCTTGCATATTCAGTGATTACCCATTGAATTCTGATTAACGTCATTGTAGGGCCGGCTCATCCCGTCTCGAGTGATTTTCTGTGTCGCTGTAAGTACCTACCTACCCACATATATCTAACTACGTGAGATGTTTGTACAAGTTAATAATCCCCTCTAATCATATACATATATATCTGTAAATTTAACTCGTATCTATCTTTGAGATTAAGGATAGGTACATACATAATCATCTTTAGTAAAGTTTGAGTAACTTACTAACGTTCTTAATACAGTAAATTAGTGGGCTAGACTTACTTTATTTAAGATTAATAGTTCAGTAAATCAACTCGTAACGGTATCTAGAAGAAAATTAATAGTTCTTATACAACTACCATAATGTTAATCAAGAAGTTTGGAAGTAGTTATCTAACAAATGTCATGACAAGTGAACTGTTTGCAAAGATCTGGAATCTTGCTCACCAGTTCTGTACGATATAAAGTGGGGAATGTAATTAATCAACGTCAAAAGTTTATGAAATCTATGGTAGTTTAGTTGACTAGGTTGGAAGAGCCTAGACAGTTCTCAAGAACCCGTAACGGTCGGGTTCCAAAACTGTACCTGTATTCTGAAAACTAAATATTTTATAGGTATATCAAATCATTTGATACACGGCATTGAACCTTTATCGCTTTCCCAATATCTTATAGAAGTAGGTATCTATCTACATAAGTATTTGCAGTTTTCTCAAACGCTCGCAACTTATACTTTAAATACGGTGCAAGGCATCGGACGAACAGTCGGGGCCGGGGTCGCTGCAGAGATCCTTCATTCGTTACGTACGTGATAGGACTGACCGACAAGATGGCCGCTGGGCTAGTGCTGCGGCCTGCAGCTTACGATACACTATCGATCACACGCTAATACGACACTGGTAATCCCAGTAAGAGCCGCCTGAAACGTGTTGCTCCCAACGTTTACTTTATTTGAGTGATCCCCTCTCTACCTTGTTTACACCTCACTGCTTCAACACTTTCGAATAGGTTAGGTCTCCACGATATAAAACAAACCTTTACTGCTTTACAAAATCTACCCGTTGTTACTTTGTAGACATTTTACAGTTCATAAATTGCTCAGTTGAACGCCAATGAGCTATGATATTTGAACAACACTAGTCTCGGCACTGGAGCGGTGCACCTAATGGATTTTTATTTTATTTCGTTGCCGTTACGCGAGCCAATTAGTTTTGTGCAAGCGCATCAAGAATACTCATTACTCGCCTCTTAAGTGAATTTCAACCTCAAATTCTTGAATAATACCTAGTGGAAATATTTTCCATTTAAATTACCAATAAGTAGAGACTTCAGCACATCAACCTACTTTAATCCGTCAAATTTCTTAAATAGATTTTCAACCTTATCACAATACTGGAAGATTAATATTCAATTGGTAAACAGTTGACAGATTCGGGTAGGTTGATGTGCTGGCATCTGTACCTACATTACTTATACAACAACTTGCCCATAAATTCTAAAATTGTCTTTTATTTGCAGCTGACAATGACTGCACTAGTATACCTACCGCAACGCTAAAAGAATGGAGAATTTACCTCTATGTATAGACGTTTTGTGAAAAAAATTAAGTACGTTTTAAAGCTTCTAGTATGGTCCATACTGTATGGACATTCAAGATACACTAGTACCGGCACCGTGCCGGGAAATTTAACTTAAAAATTATTCTAGGCGCATCTTAAAATTCCAGCTCCGTATTTTCGTGTGTTGCCACTTCATAAAAGTGGTGTTTTACAAAGAAATTGTGTCAGTGGGAAAACACGTATGATGAAAGGCAAAGCATGGAGGCTCTTGTACATAGCATTGCAGTAGTACTCAGGAATGCACAGATAACTTCGTCCATTACATTCGGGTAGATTAGAATACTAGTGTCCATGACTTGATATTTGCAGATGTTGTTTATATTTTTACATACATTATAGATTTAATAGTTGTCTTTTGGTCACAAATTTGTCAATAATGAGGCATACAATTGATTTATATAATAACAAGAAAAGGCTTATGCCAGCAATTGGACGATAAAATTAATAATATGAATTAATAATAATAATATCAAATGGTAAAAAGACATCTGGCCCGACCTATTGGTGAAAACTTGTACACCAAATACATAGGTACACATAATATAACATAGTTATCCATTAGAACCCTGATAGTTGTGTACACAATACGTAGATCTTATCAACACAATGAAGTCTGATAATAACATGCCAACATTAGGTGTCGCCTGTGACGTAGGAGCCGCGCGGCTCGTTTGCTGTGTCTACTCGTTTGCGCGCTGACTACGTGACGGGAAATAGGCCGCGAGCTGCACGTAATTTGGACCAAACCTACACTAGCTATAGCACAAACGAGCAGTTATTAAGCACTTGCGTTGTGACTTACATAACTGTCTTATTATAATAGCCATTGTTTTGCAGCCATCCTATTTTAAGTACACTTTAAGATTTCTTAAAAACTTATAAGGTAGCTATTGCATCGATACGATGTGTATAGGTAAGGCTTATTCGCACAAAATTATACAGATGGGTTTTAAAGCCCCAACTTTTCCAGCATTGTGTTGTTAGTTGAGGATCAACAAGCGAACTCGTATGCCATTTTTATTTACCTGTTCTCTTGATCTCGCAATCCGTAAGACGAGGGATTGATTTGTTCCTTAAGGATTTCGTCCTTGTCTCGTAGTTGCAAGGCCAAGTTGTCTGTCAGCTTAGATGTGGCTACCTAAGGGGGAATTTTTATCCGTCCCTCTTAGTATTCCAAGGCTGTAGGCTTATAATTCGCTTGAGGGTAAGACCGCAAAGGGTAGGCGACAGAGAGGCGCCCGCACGTCTGAAGGGGCTTCCTCTGGGCTCGCGCTGTCATTCCTTGTAAAATAGTGAACCGTGAGGGGAAACAAAGGGAAACTTTAACGTAATGTGCGTATAATAAAAGGTAAGCAAAGCACCATCCAGTATCGAATGCTGGTTTCTTCCAGTAAATACAAAACAAGAAGCTATATAAAACTTTACGATATCACCATGAGATTTTAATATATTTTTAGACATAATATTGGTTTTATGTAGATAGATAAAAATTTTGGCCGTAACTTAACTCCGTAAAATATTTATAATCTTCCAGATGCAACGAATATTTTACAGAAGCCGTAACAAAAATCTGATCGAATACGACCTATAAAGCGGTCATAACCTTAATAAAGTTTGTATGTTACGTTAAAAATTATTCCTAACTGTTATCCATAAAGTATATCTGCAAACTTCCATCAGCTCAATTGGCTGAGTCACAGTCGCGCATGTAGTTTCGGTTATAATAAATGTTTTACAAGATAAATTTAACTTGCAACATTAGCACCCTCTGCTTCGACACAACGATTACACAGCGAGTGCAATTTTTCACTGTAGCCACCCCTGCTGGTGCGGCACAATTTATGACGCGAAGAATGATTTTTCAACATCCGTAAGTTAGATTTATATTTAACAGCCGAAAAGAGCCTGAACTAAATCACCGATAAGGGGAATATAAAAACGCTGAGTCAATTGAGTCGCGCTATGTGTGGCACAAGTTTACGAATTGCGACGACGCGATTCGGCAAGTGTACATTTATCTACCATATCTTCATATTTATATAGTAGGTGATGTACACACATAAATATTTGGGAATGTCATATAAAATTTCATCGAGTCAACCGCCATTTCGAATAAAATCAAGAAATGCGTGTCCATTTTTTTATCACTTTGAAACATGGCACAAAAATATTTTCCAATTTGATAAAATTGTTTCGATACAAGTCAAACATAGAGCGTGGTATCCACACGCAGCCAATTAATTGAACCGAGAGTGGGATAAATGTAAGGTAATTTATTACAATTCGCGCCAAACGGCCGACCCATTACATTTAAAATATAGCACGTTCACACTTCTATAAATTCGTTGTTTCTTAACGTCGATTTATCGATGTAAATAAATGGTGAAAGGTGGCAATATTGACCAAAAATACTTAGATTACTTAAACATTATATAAGTAATGTTTGATTCTTCTGTTAGAACAGTTAAATCAGTTCAGAGCACTAAGACAACATTGTAATAGACCATCCGTTTCTCTACAAAGTAGTTCAAGTAGTAAGTATTCGGTCCAACAATACATCCTGTATAGACTCTCCTATAGACGTTAGCTAAGCCAGTGTAGTTACTCACCAAACTGCTATTATTCAGGACATACCTACCTAGATTTGTAAATGCTGATTCATGTGTTGGTCTTAGGAACTTGTATGATGAGAACTTGTTTTAGTTTGCCTGTCTGCATACGTACCCTCGTAGGTACATGAAAAAATTACGGTAGGTATAAATGTATAGTCTCCAGCACATCAAGCTACTACAATCTGTTTTTCCTTAATAGATTTTAAAACTTCATTCCTGAAGCATATTGTTCAAAGTTGATTGGGAAAATTTAGCAGTGGCGAGTAGCTTGAGCTTAATCATATGAACATAGCTCTCGTTTTGATTCATATTTTCAATTAAAGCACCTATATATGTATACACATAGGTGTATAGGCTATATTGCGAAAATAAAAAAGCACTTGTGCAAACAAATCTCGAAATTGTATTTTTTTTACGTAAATAAATCTTCAACTAATTTATAGATACTGGTTATTTAGGTAAACAAATGTTATATCAGTGGAACAGTGGATGATGAGACATCAACCGCACAAAGTACGATTGTGTAAACATCAGAATTGCGGAAACTCAGGATCTATCCAATGTTCTGACATAATTAAATTCAAGGAAACGTTAACTTTAACACTGCAGGGGTTAACATTTCTAGTTTTAGTTCGAAACTGTTAACACTTTAAAATTCGCATTACTTTTACGGACTACGATTTGAAAATGGAATAGTAGCATATATTACTCGTGCCTTATATTTATATTACAATCAGAAAACATAGGTATACAAATTATATCGCATTTAAATAGTTTCCGTCAACCGCTTCACCCGCTCGCTGAGGGAGGCTTCTCTCTCGGGTCGTATAAAAAGTCGCGTTAGTACCTATATGTTGTTCTAATGTATAAAATACATACATAATTGCCAAATCTCATCAAAATCCGCTAATCTCACAACTTTCGCCCGTATGATATTAGTGTAATGTACCCATTAGCTTCTTGTACTGTTCTGCCACATCATGGTGGGTCTGCAGATTGCTCTAAGTAAACAAATCAAATGCCTATTTAACATATTTGGGGCAGTTGGGGTGGTGTCGGCCGCAAGCCTGGACCTCTCAAATTGAGGGCAAGCTCAAGCGCCGCTGCACTCCAGCCTAGCGCTCGACAAGATTTATGATGATGTATTGCAAATTGATAGAGCTATGTGAGGACAATACGCCCAACTAGAATATGATTAACGGGGACTTAGGGACTATTTAGCTTCTGAATGGGTACTTATAGCACCCACTTATTGAGTGTAACGAATTAATGAAATTTGGATGTGTATTAATTAAATTATTTTCAATATAGTTTAATGAAGTAGAACTGTAATCTAACCAAATTATACGCCAGAAGATAAACCACAATGAGTACAATATCGCCAAATTACATGTTTTTAGAAACCGCGACCCAAACATAACAGGATCCGGGCACTCCAGTTCATTACAGTATAACAATCCCAAAGCAATCTGACTATCCTAACTTCGCTTTAATTCGACACATATACTTCTAATTAAGAATAATAATATATGGTCCGGGTATATTGGCTGTCTCACAGGAACACTACCGAGGAACGTAATTAGCAGTAAATCTAAAAGATTTACTTCTACAATAAATTTTCAAGGATGTTACGAGTATGTAATTAGGCGCCCGAGTGTGTAACTAAATCTAGCCCTTAATATGGCCATACAATGTAGCTCATGAATTCGGTTCGTTTGGAAAGTAGCACAAAGCAATGCTATTGATCGGCCGTTGCAGCAACACATGGCGCCTGATATGTGCCGATAATATGGACACTATAGTCCCTCCATAAACTGCTACTAAGCGCCTGTTCGGAAATATACGTAACGAAAGAAGCGGTATTGTTTTCCGCAACGCATATGGCGTTTGGAATTTGTATGATGTTTTTTTTTTCATATAGAATCTATATTACATATGTATACAGATAGACAAAAAGAGTTGTAATAATATTGTCGCCTATTAATGATTCGTAAGCAAAGTAGGTTCAAGTTAACATGATATGGAGCATCTTTTCTTCCAAATGTTAACTTCAATTAGCAATAATAATAACGTTTCATATAGACACAAATATACCTACTTATCAATCAATTCTGTTTCAAAAACATGGCAAACATTTGATGTTTTAATCGAATGTAAATTGATTAAACTTGTCCAAACTTAGCGCAGCTATTCGTGACGGTGGAAGTCTGATTAGCAGGATTAGCTCACTTTGGACGTGATTATTAACCTACTTTTGTTTTAGTTATATATTCTGAGTGTCAGAGTGCTTTTCACTGGCCGAGAGCCTACAAAATGAGCATGATTTTGTATGCTAATCTGGAGTGGTATAATAGCCATGGGACGTTTATAAAAAAAAGTGTCGTCGGTTAATCAAGAACTTGATAAGATGAGCGCCACTCACTTTTAAATAAATTAAAGTTTAATAAGTAAGACGTAGACCCAGTAAAATCAGACCTAGTAACGCCATAAAAAAATATGCAGATTGGTAAGTATAGTCCTAGTAATAGCTTGTTAAATAATACAATTTAATCCTATTATTAGGAATATAATTACTTGACAAAAACCTAAAATATAAACAACTAATTTCAGAAAACTATAACAGTAAAAATTGCAAATAATTAACTTGTAATAGACAGCCGTTGTGCTGAGAAGTTTGTGCAGCACCATTTCATTTCTCCAACCACAAAAATACAATTGGTGAAACGGAGGTTCTCGGGGGTGCTATCCTTTTGTAAGCCCAATTTCAATCATCTAATTTGATATACGTAAACCAAATGACTGTTAATTGCTAATACTGGAGTCCAACTCGGTAAACAGTATAAGAAGTTCATGCGATGGTTATCTCATTTTTAGACGCGCTTCTTATTATCAAGTAAGTTAGTACGAAAAAAAAAATCTAAAATATACGCTATTTATTTGATATCTCACTGAAGCTTATGAACACATCAAAACTCAGTAACACAAAATAAATATCCGCTTAGTGACTTGACAGTGACGCACGTGGAATCTTAAAGAAAATTTTGCGTATCATTTACATATAATTTCCTAACTTCCATCAATACTTTAGAAGAAAATTGCTTTTGAAATTCAATGTGAGTAAACACCGAGCTTCATGAATCGATTGATCCCACAATTTTAAAGGCCGGTTTTATCGGACCGACGTAACAAGCTAGTCGCAATTAGTTTTAATGATCCAGTAGACGCTTTGCACAACAACTGAAATACCTCTGTAGTGACAATTTAATCAATGTTCAATTAGAGCTCCATTATGTTGTCATTTATGAAATATCTAATCAAAATATGTCAGCGCTAAAACATAGGTATAACATATTATATATTAATAGTCTATTAATTTACTGTTGTTATTACAATATAATTTAAGTGACTAGCTTCCGTCAGCGGTTTCACTCGTGTCCCGTATTGCATTAAGTAGCCTATATTAATAAAGTACCTCAGTAAATAGACCATCTGAAAGAAAATAATCTAACTGAAAGAGTTTTTCAAATCGGAATAGTAGTTTCTGAGATTAGCGCGTTCAATAAAACAAACTTCAGATTTATAATATTAATAAACTACAATTTTCCTAGAAACTGTGGATAAATTATTATTCCGCTTTTTTAACATGTTTGCAGTATAACTTGCGCTTTTAGGAATCGCCACCCGAGGCAAGAAAAAGGTCAAATGTGTAAATAACTTGTAGATAGTTCCCTAAACCTACTTGTCTACTTATCTTATTTAGGGTGTTTGCTAACCCCGCTTCAAACCGTAAAACATAGCTTCGTAAACGCTCGGTGTTGCTAACTTTACACTCTTAACAAACTTCCGAGCAACACTGCATGCCTAACACGTGTTAAGTCTGCACAAGATTTAACTACAAGATAAAAAAAGCTATAGAAACGAAACAAGTAGAAATACCAATCAAAAATGAATTTCAATTTCAAGGGACTAAAAGGTTTTTTCTTGTTGTTTAAGCACTATTATTGTGAGCTAAGCGAAGGCAGTTTTCACCGTCAGCTATATCGTTTTTATTTATTTTTGTAACCACTATTAACGATGTCACAGAAATAAATAGAGCGACAATATACCAACTGACTGCAGAAATCTATTTTCACTGATTCCACGATTCACTGCATTCGTTTACCGAGCTTTTTATCATGGAACGAAAATGTAAATAGAATTTTCACTTCAATAACAATAATTACGTAGATGCGGCTACAAATGCTGGTTGAGAGTAAACTTTAATTCCATTAGATTTTTCAATTTCTGAGGTAGTATAGTGCTTCAAAATATCTGTAGGTACATTACCATGAAACTAGGTATTGTTTCGAAAGACAAAACTATCCCGATCTATTATTATAATACTTACGAAATATACTTTTTGATAACATAAACAACAAGGCAATTTCAGCAGATTTCTTAACTTATAATTAAGTCTTTCTTACCATTTAGGCCGTACATATACGTATATCAGCATTTTGCTACCAATAATGACCTCCGGCTACCCTCAACCAGCCACACAACGCCAGCCAGCTGTCTAGTAACAAAGTAGTTTTATGAACACCGCTAACGTATGAATCCTAAAATCTTAGATGCTTACTTTACATTCAAAAGGAAATGTCGGGACTCTTACTAAAAAGCTACCTAGGTACGACAAAACCTTTCGATTTCCATACGTGCCACTGGATGGATTGACGTACCCAATACGACATTTACTGAAATTCCATTCCCACATCACGTAGCCATAACTTTAACTGTTGAAGTCATAAAATAGGAACCGTACGTAAGAGGATAGACCCGGCGGAGGCCTCATAAAATTTTGCATGTTCCGTAGATCGCGCGCCTGCTCAAGTAGAAAATTTCACTCGTACACACCAGTACGCAACATTTACGACTTTTTCATGACGTTATACAAGACTAGCTCCTTGCTCAAACAACTATAAAGTCTCACGCCTTCACGAGTTTTTCTGTTCTTCAAATAGGAATTACCTGGAAGCGAAAAACTTGTAGTTTGAAAAGAGATGCTATCGTGAAATATTTCCCTCTGGTCGCATTAATTTTGCAACGGCTCGCGCGCTCGCCGCTTTGCAGCAATATCGGAAAACATTACGAATTTCATTTCCAAATTGAAAGCTTCTGTTTAATTCGTTCTATTTCTTAACGATTCTGGTATTCTACAGACTTGACAGCATTGAGTTTATGTCTATAACAGAAAAAGTAAAATGAAACTCGGTCGTGTTGAAATGAAGTCGATGCGAATGGGCCCCGAGCAGCGCGGGGGCGGGCCCGGTAGATAAATCTCGGCCGGAGACATCGACAGCGCTGCGCTTGCCAACGCACTACCAGCGCAACACCACATTAGGGGCCAAACTAATGTCTGCTGATATAACGTCCCTCCCCACGAGAAACGACGCATCTACACGACGAATGCTTACAACAACGATCCTTCATGAAATGTTTTTCGATGTCACGTTGTACTTAACTGACTTTAGTTAAAATACCTAATAAATTTATTATTCATTGTTATAAGCAGGATACAAAGATACTTAGCGAAAAAGAAGAAAACTACTTAATCATGGGTATTTAATGCAAGCGGAAAATATAACTTGTAGTTCATAAATACTTAATAGGTTATTGTCTGCTACGTAGCTTTAGTACGTCACAAGTCTACGTCGTAGCCAGCGTAGCATCTCGTAGCACATTCATGAATCGCAAATCTAATATTTTATTTTTAATTCTACAACGTACTACACTCTTAAACACAGCATAATAATATATTGATTTATTACAATAAATTCTAGTAAGACACCGAAATGCCAGTGATCAATAATTCTAAGTGATTGTGCACAAAAGTGATATATGTGGGTTAGCAGCAGTAAAGACCAATAGGTACTATTGATCGTCTATTCGGCAACTGTGGCCCGTATTTTACAGTAAACTGTAGTTGTATAAGCGGTCGTTTGATCAGCATCAGTGCCATTTATCGTGCAGTCGGTTTGTGGCGCGACGCCGCCGTCCTTTAGTAGGCTAACACAGTGGATAACGTGACATGACACCACTGTGATAGCCCCATAAATTATCACAATCGCAAACCAATACTAGTAATATTCATGATATGTTACAGAGACTTTGATGAACGAGTTGACGATGTATAGAAGCTGTACGAAGCTGATTAATTCTTTATGGTAGTTTATGCCATGTATGCAATATAGTTGCGGATTAAATATTTTTAGAAATAATCTCTCTATCACTAAGATAAGGTTAGATATAAGAGTACTTATCTGCAGATTTACCTCACGATTTTATATTAACTTTCCAAAATATTTGGTATCAGATTTTGACACAGTAGGTACATTATATGTTGTCTAATGGACATATATTATCTAATGTGAATTTTATTAATAATATTAACATACAGTTATTGACACGGCGCATTATACCAAGTGGCAGATAAACTTCAGTTAGCTATTGATTTCAGATCAACAACCTATACAAATATAGATGTTCACTTTGTTCGCAATAGTTACCGCGGCGCTGGCAGACAAAGGGGTCCAGATAGAACAAAAGTTGGTTTTACTCAGTAAAAGTCTGACACTCCGCTGTGGATGCAGCTGGAGGGGTTCCGCTGTGGGTGCAGCTGATTGGATGATTTACCACTCAAAAAAAGTGGATATTTAAACCGCCGTTGGTGTCTATATAGCAGGGCTGGTCCTGCTCTGTCTCTAAGAGCTAATTCTCGTTATT
Organism: Heliothis peltigera; assembly: GCA_958496145.1. Lineage (NCBI taxonomy): Eukaryota > Metazoa > Arthropoda > Insecta > Lepidoptera > Noctuidae > Heliothis > Heliothis peltigera. Next base: position 5,106,658 of record OY292328.1, read on the forward strand.
TTATATGAACTACGGAGCAGTCATTTCATTTTCAATCCTCATATTTTTTCTTTCAAATGTGTCACTTGAAAATTGCTTTGTAAGTTGCGCGAATAAACATTCTTATTTTTACCTCGCGGGCGTATTCCAGGGTTTCGAATATATCACAAAACTACCAAAAATGGAGGAAAATCTCAACCTAGATATAAAAACTAGTAGAAATATTTATAAGTAGGTACAAATATACTTTTCACAATAGCTTATCAAAGTCACTCAGAAGGTATTGCTAAGCTCTTTATAAATCCCCGCAAGTTGTAGCTATATCGTCGTAAATACCTGAACGGTGCCTAATAGTTCCAAATTTGTATTCTGCTTCCACATGATGAGAACTGTTGGCAAGAGTATTCCCAATATACAATCGTACTGAATGCCAGCGAACAAACGTGACGAATTCATAAGTTATTGTAAGGTTTGGTGGGCGTCACTTAAACACGTAACATTTACTGTGATTCTAAGGATGCCAGACAGATATTTTCTCAGACAAATTGTAGCCTTTAGGGAATTTGAGATGGTTTCAGTTTTCACTAAATGTTCGTCTTACAAAGGCAGAATAATTGTTATCCATTGTGGAAAAAGCTTTCGTTTCATGAAAAATCGATATATACGTATTATTATTTTAATTTGAACGGACTTAAGAGGGAAAGAAAACATTAAACATCAACTTCATGCCAACGCTTTAAACTCAACACTTCACATTTGCACCAACTTGCAACTCTCCGGCCATTTCGTGCAATTACTGAAAAGAAAAATGTTGGAAGGTAGAAAGTTCAGAATTAGCCTCACGGAAAGCTGGAAAAGTAGTTTTAACTTAAAGCAAACAAACGTCTTTTGTAAGGATCCCAGACGGGCAGCAGATGGCAAATGAAATAAAATGTCCGAGTGATATGTTTGGTCCATACGTCTTCATTTCAATGACCATTCATTTGCGATCGGTGCGGCCGCGCGAGCCTCCGCCAGATTAATGGCGATCCGATTTTCTGCTCTCGGCAGCGCCTATGAGAAAAGATATGTGAGGATATATGTATATGTGTAGAGATACATCCGTATTGTCTAAATTGTTGATAAATAGCTCCGGTCAGTTAGTTTGTCTTTATTTCAACGAAGGAAGCATTATATGTAAGTATCGTAGTTCCCAATTACAGCTCTACTATATTATATTAGCGTATTCCTAATTCTTGGAATTTCTACTAATCAGGTTTATTTCGAAATAATTTTTTTGACAAAAAAACCGTTCTGGATAAAGTAAAAAAAAAAATGTTTTAGTAGTTAGGTAAAGTTGTACCTCATTTATTTACTTAGGTACTGAAAAATAACGAATTGTGCAATATTTCTGGGTCACACACTTTCAACGTCACCTGTTAATCCTCTTGGCGGAAATAGAATTTCTCAAAAGCAGACACGTCGTCGTAATATTGAAAATATAAAATTCACCGCACGTAAAATTTTCTAAAACATTTTATTTTTTGCTTATTTTATGTTTCTTTAAATGCCGTACACCTTAAGTACAGTCGCACAGTCAGACGGATAATAATGTTAAGCAACGCTTTGCGCGGTCGGTCTGTTGACGCATCATCTTGTTATGACGAGTTCCTCCGGGTTTCAAAAGGCGCGTAAAATTTATGAGTCCTAGTTGTTATTTAAACATCACTGGTAATCTTTTATTTATTTACTATAAATGCAACTATTATTACAGGGGAACCTAATGCAATAGTGTATTAACAATCGTTACGATTAGTCAGAAGCCAGACAGTCTGATTAGCAGTCTTATCAAGATGCATCGGTAAAAGGGGTTGGTATCGGTAACCCAGGTAACTGTGTTAAAGAAGTCACATAGGCAGTAGCTCCATGTAAAACACTGGTACTCAACTGTATACGGTTAGACTGGCAAACCCAACACTGATGGGAAAAGGCTGAGCAAACGATGATATCTGGACGACAATAATGTCTAATATGTTATCAGCTACTGATAATTCCACGTGGCAAGTAAAATAGACGAAAGGCGAATGAAATGTGCAATAAGTGGAAAAAAGTTTTATGCTGAGAGAGCATTCGTAAGAAGAAACTGATTATACCGCTATAACATAAACTGATAATAGTCAGGAAACTTCTACAAAAGTAATAAGCTTTGTTCCCTACATTAATGGCAGGTCAATTAAGCCTGTCAGAGGTAGAAATGGTATTTGCCCTCAAAGGGTCTGCTAGAGTTGTTGATGATGGCTTGAAAATAAATTTGTTTATTTACCACTACAGTGAATTCCAAGAAGAACAAGAAATACGGTTTCTTTTATATCACAGGGACACAAACTATCCAGAAAATGTGTATACCCACATTGAAACGGTTTTATGATAAGCCCACAGTTAGTACAGCTAACGCCATCTATGAAACGGAGCGTGAACTACACTCTCTTCACAGAGGTTGAGAACAGTGGATCACACAGTTCCTGATCGCTGCAACAATGGCTGACACGTAAATTGTGCTTTCAACCGAAAAGTACAATAGCTTGTCAATAAGCTCCAGCTTTGTACGTCACCACATGTGCGAGTTCATGCGACACTTACCTATTTACACGAAGCCTGAAAATCTTTTTTAGTTTTTATAGCAAAGCGATCAAAAGAAGTTAAAGCCTGAAATTATTATAGAGAAAATCTATTAGTCTGTCTACATTATATTATATACATAATGATATTCAAAATACTAGGTATAAAGGTTTCACTTTTGTAGGTACGGGAGGTAATCCGAAAAATCTGTAGTTTATGAAAGAAACGTTTTATTATTTTGTAATCCGAACATATTGCAGGCGCTAAGTTCACTAGTCCGCACAGGCGCTCATAGAATGTGTTTGTTTATGAGAATTCGTGTGCCATTGAATAGGAGAGCCGGCTGACGTGATGTGCAAAATACAAATATGTTGCATGCGGACTGAATGCAATATTGTATGCTGCGGGATCTAGGCGTAGGTATAACTATAGAAATCATTTTGCACGTTTCATATTTCGCATCTGTTTCTCTCATGAATAGTCATGAAGATTTTCGGCCGTATGCATCCAGTAATCTAGACTATCTGAAATACGTTTTGGCATTCTAACGGCTATTATTATTTTTATAGGTATTGTGTTAAAATACCTAAATCAGATAGGTATTTTCACTAGTAACTAATTATTTTTGTGAATATGGTAAACTTTTTAAAATTTCTTTATGTTGGTATGTATGTGAAAATGAATATATCATTATTCTATTAAAACTTAGGAACAAACTAAGTACGTAGAGCATCAGCGTACAACCAGCGGCGCTCCAAAGTTTGGATGCGTCAATAAGTCGTGGAAGCTATAACTGCACGACCCATAGGGCAACCAGTTCACGAGTAATGGCCAAGAAAATGTTCCAACTTGCCTACTAACCGGATTGTGTTTTGTGAACTTATGGCTACTTTAAGGTTTAATTTCTATCTACTCTAATTCATATCTTCATATTAGGTGGTATCTACAATATTGTTAACAATAAATGACGTGTTATGAAATCCCAAAAAAAAATCTATAGAGCTACCTATAGATATTTAAATGTTTTAAAGTTTGTATAGTGTCTATATTAAAATATAAAGAACATATTTCAGTGTTTATCCCATTTAGGTTCTATGGAAGTAATATACAGTAGGTATTCTATAGTCAGCTTAATATATTGTAGTAGCTTGATGTGCTGGCGTCTGTAGGTACATTACTTTTCAGTTATTTTTATTATTCTTTTTCTCTTCAGTAGTTCATTTCTACTGAAACTTAGTCAACTTTGTTATACAAGTCGTGATACATCTATACTAAATTAAATTATAAAGAGGAAAAATTTGATTGTTTCAATTCAATAGGTAGGCTCCGAAACTGTTGGACGTATTTGAAAAATCCTCCACTGTTTGAAAGCTACCCTCAGTGAACATACCTACATAGAACATGTTTTTCGGGTAGGTACGGGAACGCAGGAGGAACCGCGAGAAATTACTAGTGTCTAATAATTCCCTTTAAGGTTTATTAACTTCCTATAAAGTTTCCCAAGTTAAGAAACTGAATCCTTAAAAATGTTTTTTTTTTTAACTTACCTTCCCTTTGATTTTACCGGCCAAAATTCAAAAAGATATGTCGGGTGTTGGTTATCTTACAACATATTATCGCAATGATTTAAAAAAAATATCTGCTTGTTCTAGTAGGAAGTAATAGGTATTTGTGGGTAGGTTCGCCCAGGTTGACACTTGAGTCCTTGAGTTATTACCGTAACCGGTGAAACTGGTCCTAAGGGTTGTATGTCTAACTAGCAAAACTCTTTACGCTTGCTTCATGTAGGTAGGTACTTTTAGACATCGATATGAAAAGACCACAAAGTCATGTTCGCGTGATTCACCCATCTAACTGTTCTGCGTTTAAAAGAATCTTTGACATATAAACAAATGCCTACTTACCTCTGAAACAACCGGTAGCGTATAAACGACGATTCACTGTTTGATCTTGACTTTACAACAAACGCCCACTGAACAAGTAGATATAATAACAACATTTTGTTACTTCATTATTGCACAAAAAACACAGAAGCGTGTCTCAAACGAACAGCACGCGCGCTCGCGTTCTTTTGAGACTCTTTTGAAGTCACATTTCCGTGCCGTTAGTGTACGTGGTATCTGCCTTGCTCAAGTGCATTTTGTACCTAGTTTGACTTCTGTGCGTATTTTGTAGCCGAAGCCTGCCAGGGCTACGGTTAGATTGTTCGGAGTGGCCGCGGCCCTAGGCGTACACTGAGGGCTCCAGACGGTACATAACTACACATACAGGTACATTAAAGTCAATGAAGTCTGACATTTCCCCAGACTGCACCAACAGATGGGAAAACATCAGATGACCCCTATTTCTATTATATTATGTACAATAATAGCGTGTCTATAAATGTAACCCCAGAAATTCAAATTTTCCGAGTCCTATGTCCAATCAGATCAAGGTAGAATCTGTATGTACCTACATCCATCCTAAAGCTACAGAGGGTATCAACTTTGTTCAGGACGAATTTTGACCGATGGTAGCTTTGGAAACAAAAAAAAACCTCAGCTCAACAAACTTTCTAAAATTAGTCAGCTTTACTCCTGATGAATGCTTTTTCGCTTTTCTTTTTAAATTATGTGCGTGTTGTTCTTACAGTAAATTATGTGCGTGATCAGCCAACTGTAAATAATGTAATATGGCCAGTCAAACTGCCATTAATACCTACGCCATTTAGGGCCAGTTTCTCAATGTCCGAATAGCCTCTATCTACAGGATAAATTCAGAAATAGAACGGATTTTGTATGAAATTATCTACCAAATAAACTGACTGGAACTTATTCGTAAGTGGTGAAACAGACGGCTATTCGGACACTAAAACTGGCCCTTACTCACTCTAGTATTATAGCCGAGGCACTAGAAACGGTCAAAACCACCGATAATTTATTTTCCTCGCCACAGCGGCACTGGTTGCTTTTTGTTTTCGATATAGCGTCAATTAACTAGTATTATTGAACGTTTTAAGAACATTTTCCTAAGACAATTTTTTTTCCGCCTAGTGAAATCGACGGAGACTGCTTTTTCTGGGTGGTTTAAGAAAATATCCTAAGACTCGAACTCGTAAACAGTTGCCTTTGTGAACTAACCAATTAGCTGATCGTCTTCCAGTTGTAATGTTGAACGTTGAAATTCATGAGTCGGCTATACGATGTAAAAAATGGGCTTGAATGGTGTTGTTCAACCAAAGGGCTAGCTGTGTGATTAAATAGCTAACCGACCAACCAGTTGGCCGTGACATGTGTTTTACGAAAAAAAGGTATCGAAAATCTCGATCCTTACGTGGAATCACACCAAGTTACTTTTAAAAATTTTTTTTTTAAATCAAAATAATATATGATATATTAATGTAACAAAAGGGATTGAAATCAAAATAAACGTTTAAATAAAACAGGTACATTTTATTGAAAAAAATATGTACACAGCAAAACAAATAAATAATCTTATGTTGTATATTAGTCTATAAAACATTAATTTCATTGAAATAAAATACTATACATAACTACATTAAGATTATGTACATAATACCATCTCACAGGGAAGTGCTATCAGACTATAATATAATAAACAATATCCATTTAACATTTAAATACTATGTCGATATTTGGAGTCACATTTATTAGTTAGGAAAAATTTAAGTGGAATCCCTAAATTACGATAAAATACGATAGGTATATAAAACAGTAAGCTATGATAATTCCTTGATATATTCATCGGACATCCAAAGATCACATAAAGTAATTTTGCACATTGATAAATCTAACAATGACTGTTGATAACAAATTACCTATCAAAATGTACTCATTGCATGACCTATTAGTTAACATTACCTAGATTTTTTTAAACTTTGTCTTATCTATAAATTATTGTGATTAAAAAGCATTTTAGAAATGATTTAAAATAATCTCCCTTGTACCACAAATCAAAGTTTTTATCAATTAAGCGACACTTAGAAATATCCTTAATTTATGTAAATAAAACAGAACAAATGAGATGATGAGATTAATTCCTAAACGTGTGCTAACGTATGATCGTCGCTGTGATGTCCTAGTATCGATGTAACACAAACGTCCAATGCCATTCATTACATGAAAACTATTTCTGTATAATATGTAGGCCTACAATAATCAAGATTAGTTTATTAAAATTGTATACAAAATGTATAAATAGGTCTGCTGTATTCTTTCTACGACACAACATAGCAATAATTGTATGTATAGATAAAAAATCTGACTGTACCTTATCAAAAAATGTTCGTTTCTGTTTCCCTTTTAAATAATTTGTTTTATTGACTATTACTAAAATATTAACAAAAGTATAAAATTATGAACGCAAACAAGTAGCACAATGTCCAAACTAATATGTACTGTACTTATTCATTATTCAACCGAAACAATGCCGACGCAGCGCGCCGGCACTCGCCAGGCCAGTGTTATTGTCAATTATCTCATCTATAATATCTACATTTTAATATGCTCAATATTTTGACTAGAAATCATGTTATACTTATTATTTTCTAACAAAACACATAAAATTTACAAGATATATAGCATAATTTCTTATCAATTTACAGTTCACTAAAATTGTACAATACATCGATGACGGGTGTGGAATTTCATTAATTTCTTTAATATCGAGAGAAACCTACTTAAAGTATGACCTTTACTTACTCTAATACATATAATGTGAAACAACAATGATTTTAAATCACGATCGCAACACCTAAACAATGCATATTTATTTATATTTTAAATCAAACTGTGATAAATCACTGCGTATCTCGTCAATAGAATGGAAATATAATAATTTGCATATTTTAGGAACATCTAATGTCTAGAAGGAATTTTGATCCAATGATGACACATTTCGAACACAAACTTTACGAACCTTATATACAGTGATCCCAATTAAACGATAGGTAATACGGAATGGTATATAATCACTGAACGGTATATTTAATATACAAGCTGGAAATAAAACAAAAGTCTTTAACATAATGAATCTCAACATCATTGTTCTAACTAATGTCTAAAAATTAAAATTGTATAATGAAATGTCGTTGTGATGCGTTTTAAGGGATGAAAATTAATTCTACAAATAAATCACTTATTTTTGTGATTTCTGTTACGTCATCCGAAGTATCCAGTCTCAAACTTTAAGATCTCACGTTACAATAACTTTTATTTTATAATATTTAAATCTACATAACGTCTGAATAAGGCGGACTCTGTACCAAATTCCTACACCGAATGAAAGGGCGTACTGAACAATCAGCTCGACACTCACTCCCGGGCGGCAATACATACATAGGCTTTATGGCCGGTTCCTATAATTAAGAATCAATCCATTTTTTTACGGATGGTAGTTTTTGACGTTTATTCTATGAAGTTTATGTCTTAAAACTGCTGTCCGTAAACAACGAATCGTTTCTTGGATTTAGGAATAGGCCATTAGCAGTCAGCGTGAACTGAATATTCAGAGCGTCCGGCTTCACACAAGGGTTACAGTGCAGGTCGTAGTTTGGGCCGTCATCGTGAGCTGCGCAGCCTGGCGCCGTCACTCAAAGTGTTCGGGCTTGGCGTGGTCTTCGTTGAATTTTTCTTGTGATGCTTGTCTCTACTCCTCGCCTTCTCGAGTTTCTTAGTACGGCGCGGCGCATCGGTGACGTCATCGAGGTCGTCGGTCGGTTCTGCGCTGTCGTCCCGGTCGCCCGAGCTGTCGCCTTTCTTATCGAGTTCCGCCATCGCCTCTTGAATCGCGCTCTCGAGTAACGTGTTCAGTTTTCTACTCCTGTCGTCGTAAACGGTAAATATTTAATAGCCTGTACATTACGTAGATGGCTCCGTATTGTGGATATTAACAGCCTCACCGCGCGACATGATTAAACAAAATCTTAGGTTGGGTTAATATTACAAATGTTTCGAAAACGATTAGATTTCGGGACGCACATGAATAATGACTGGGTAGCGGGACTATAGCTAAGTTTTAGGGACGTGGAGGGTTATAATATTTTTTTTTAATTTATGGATTGCTCGCGGTTGACACGCTCGCCTAGAAAACCTATTCAGTATTGATTTAGTTTTGCTGGTTGTAAGTATAAGTTAAGAGAGTGGCGGGAGTGGGCGGAAGTCGACTGTGGTGGGCGGCACTCACTTCCGATGCTTGGTGCTTGCGGCGTGGTGCAGGTCGAGCCCGTCGGAGAGGCTGAGCAGGCTGGCGGCGGGCAGCACGGCGCGGCCCTGCGCGGCGAACCAGCGCACGGCCCAGCGGCCGCGGGCGGCGCGCGCGCGCAGCTTGCCGGGCCACCACGCGTGCCCGCGCGCCGGGCCCCACACCACGTCGCCCACAGAGAACTTCCGCGCAGACTCATCTACACACCCACCGACCAAGCTGTTCAGTCGCCCGATATATCGACTGGGGCGAGGCAGCCGTATACCTCAGTTCAGCCAAATGAGGGAAACCCGATCACCCATTATCAAAATAAAGGTTTTGATTGGTGAGCCCACAATAGTTCTATAATCATGCCAAATTTTGTGCCACGTCACCAAATTAAAGTGAATACAGTTATCCTGTTGCTCCACAATAGTTTTAACTGCTGTTTGTATTGGTGCATATTTTAAAATGTAACACAAGAGCTTCCTTCGTGGCTCTAATCTGACCACAGTCATAGACGTCATGGCTATGGCTGACACAGCGTTCAGAAAGGCATTTGACATCGAGATTTGAGGGTCAGCTAGTATATAATTGTCAAGAAATTTCAAGTTAGGCGAATAAGGAAAAAATACAATACAGCTGAACTTTAATAAAAAAAAGGATTCATACAATTAGCTACCGACAAAGTCTGTACTTTTTCCCGACACCCGAAAGGAAGGTACGCGATCGTAGTAATGAGAACATGTGCTTTACTTACAATGATGGACAGATGAAATGATGATGGCTTACAATGATGCGTTAGTAATGGAATCCCAATTTGTGAACCAATTTGTTACTTCGAATATGGTGCAATGGAAAGCGACAGAAAGCCGGTGAGAACGTTCGCACGCTGCACGTCACTGATTCATTCTGATTAGTTTCCAGTACACCCTTTATTAACAGCTGTATCTTGTATTAACCCAACCAAAAGAAAACCAATGACCAATAGTAACGCGTTATGTAGAAGCTGAAATATACCACAATACACATCATTAAGACGTATTCGTTGACGAACACTCTACAAACATATACGATTTAGTAAATCCGCTTGCAGAGAGTCAATCCAAAACCAATACAAGACACAACATTATGGTAAATTTTGAATTTTGTTAGCTGTGACTAAAGCGTGAGATGGTTCTGGACATATTAGTATACCGAGGCAGTAAACTTGATGGCCGCACATCTGATACGTAGGCAAATTAACGGAAGTTAGATCAAGAAATCAGGGAACTTTATATGAGAGTTAAGATGTGTACAATTTTTAGTTCATTCAAATGAAGCTCATTCTTTTACATTATTGCTGTAAAGAAAAATTTAATTATCATTAAAATTGCACTAAGGTGAGACCACTTTTGTTTATTTCGGTCCTTATCGAAGAATAATTTCTGGGAAATATATGTGACAACATTATGATATTTACTGTTGTATATAGAAAATAGCTGCGAATGAGATAAATGATTTTAAGTGTATCAATTGAGCACACAGAAGCTAACATAGAATTTCCCGCTAAAGTGCATTTAAATAACATATAGCAAAGAGTCAAAGCATAGCAAGGGGGAAGGTAATTAAAATTCGACTTACCATCGCCAGACCCCATATTATGTCTATCGAATACTTTCGGCAGAGAGTCTGAGCTCGAGCCAGAAAGCGGGAAATGTCTTGACTGTGTTTTATCTGGAGAGGTCATACCCATAGATTCATAATCTGCTTCCTTTTGTAGTCCGTGTACCATGTTGTAGTTAGGAGTCCGCATGATTTTGTCGGGTCTGTACGAAGTGTCGCTGAAATCATTCTTTCTCTTGTAGGTCTGGTTTCTGTCGTAGTAGTTTGACGTCATCGGCATGACTTGTTGGTTGTTCATGGGCGAAGTGTTCATGTTTTGACTGAAGTGCATATCAGTAGACTCTACAGGATTATGCGAACGATTCTGCCGCATCATGGGCGTGTTTGCCATCATACCTGAAAATATAAATGTTATATGTACTTGGATATGACGTATCTCTATACTGTATCCCGTTTAGAAGCAAGGAGGTTAATAATAAAGGCATCATACATGTTGATGTTTAAATAGTCCATTTATCGAAGAAGGCTTTTTATCCGGGTACACGGAGTTGTTCCGCGGGTGAAACCGCTGGCGGAAGCTAGTCTGACAAATCTGACATACCGGGCGTTCCCCATTATTCGTAAGACTGTTTGGAATAAGTGGACCGTCCCCCCCTGATGTCTGTTTGTCTGTCTATATCTCCCTGAATCTAGGTGAGGGGTGTAAAGGGGGAGGAAGTATCAAAGGAGATGTAAATTTCGTACGCATCGCATGTTCCTTCCGTCTCCAACCCATTGTGAAGATGTAAAGGCACAGTTAGCTAACTTACTTTGCGTGTCCGTGTCCGAATTGAAATCGTTTCGCGTCACGGGCCAGGCATGCTCACGCGATTCCGCCATATCTTGTTCACTGCTAGACACGCACTGCACCATAGCCTAAAAATATGACAAAACAATATTCATACCGGAAGATTATGATAAAGTAAGGGATACTTTGTCAAAAATGTGTTATTTACATCCTTGGATTCTGAATTTCTTTAAGCACCTTAAAATAATGTACAATTTTAATGTTAATGTATGAAAAAAAATTAATGCTGTTATGAAATCATAGAAAAATTATTAAATAGAATAAGAATATAAAAGATTTTATGAAATTTGGTTTAAACGGAATTATTTATGTTTCATTTATACACCTACATAGATGTAGGAAGTTAGCGTATAGCCACCCAAGAACATAACACGTTATAGTAATAGTCATGGACAAACGCTTGTGATTTTATATTTACCGAAGAGCTAGCGTCCGCAGGTTCTGGCGACTTGGTGGTTGTATCGGCGTAGTTCGCTTGCGTGGACAGGCAGCGCGCGGCGTACAGGCGTGGGCTTCCCGCCGCCTCCAGAGCTCCCAGCGGACTGCGCACAACCACATCATTGTATTATATGTAGATGCGTTAACATTCGACAGTGGAAGCAGGATACGAGAACGAAAGTTAAAAGTCACAAAAAATAAATAATAATATTTTGTAGCTTGGTCGTTATTAGTTTAAAGAACGGACTTATCACTTTACTTATACTTTTTTTGGTTAAACAAATATTACTTGAAGAAATAGTTAAATTGGATAGCATACGAACCTATGAGTGGTGGTATCGGGCGGGCTGCCGACGGCATGCGCGCTAGGCGACTTGCCTCGCTGTTGGTTGACGAGCGTCTGAGTGGACACGGAATGTCGCACGTGAGGGAAGCCGCCCGCCCCCAGCGGGAACTCGTTCATGAACTTCATATAGCCGTCTTCTGCCTTCACTTCATTATCTCCCTGACCGCGGCTGAACGCGGCCACTCTATGCTTTTCCTCTCTAGCATCTTCCTGAACGTTGCTCGGCGGTGACTCCGCAATGCTCCTGCTCTTATTATTGGGCATCGACTTATTAGCCAATAAAATATTAGGATCTATGCTAAGCCGAGACGCATTTCCCCCTTGCAAATTAGTCGTTATGGAAGACATCTGGGTGTTATGAGAATTCGAGACTAGGGTAGTCTGCTGTTGCACGATCGTGGTGTTCTGATGCACAAACGTCGAATTGCCCCGGTTACTTGTTGCAGATGATAGCGAGACTTGTTTCGGAGACAGCGGAACCATTAAAGCTTGTCCCATTTGATTCGTTTGAATGAACTCTTGAGTCTGCATATTACTCGATCTTACTTGAGGGTTATTGAATGCTACGTTGGTAGGGCTCAAATTTGCTAACAGAGGACTCAGTTGACCATTAAAATTAGGACTATTCATCATAACTTGACTGTTAGGGGATATGAATTGGGCACCCGGACTATGTTGTGATTGTATTATTTTTCCTTGCTGATTTTGAGCTCGCAAAACAACACCACCGTTTGTGCTAGCTGCAAATACTCCTGGATTTTGAACTGGGGTTAAAACATTTTGACCGTTGACTGTTTGCAACTGTAACTGCATAGGCATTCCTGAGGAATTGTCTGGTATGATGGCAGTGCCGTCGGCCGTCATCACCATGCCGCCAAGGTTTGGCACGATAAACTGCTGGAACGCAGGGAAGTTCGGCACTACTCCACTTGCGTTATTGATGAGGTTAACGGGTTGAAGTAGATTGATTTGTTGCGACGGAGAGGTGTTCGTAATTATTTGTTGTGATCCGAAATTATTAGCGTTCCCTTGTCCATTCATAACTATATGAGCTGGTGTTCCAGATTTCCCCGGCACTATAGTCAAGGCTTGTAACATAGGTGTAGGCGATATATTATTATTTGGAGATAATTGGAAACCTCGAGGAGAAAACTGAGGACTAGTATTATGTTGTGGCGAGGAATGATGAACCATGATATTATTTGGATTTTGCTGTGGGGCAGTTATCTGCAAAACGTTCGTAATATTGGCTGGACTTTTCTTTTTCTTACTTCGCTTTTTCAAACTTTCGGGAGACAACATGGCGACACCCTGTACGAAACTATGCTGGTTCTTGACATCGATTTGGCGGGAGGCCTCGTTTGGTGACTGTCCGGATACAATACCCCCGGCAACTATTTGAGGCAGTACATTATTTTGTTGCATGACTTGTCCGTCCACAGCCATCATGGGAGGTTGTATAACAAACGGAGACGGCAACGTGTTGACTACGACCGTCGGTTGGTTGACCATCGGCTGCATTCCCCCTACCGCCGGCACTACTTGCGTCACTGACGTAGTCACGTTTGTCATATTTCCTTGTATAGATGCCATTGTAGTCGACGTCTTCGGCGGCGGAGGTGGCATTTGATTGTTCGACACCATAATCTGCCCTGTTGACGATATTAATATTTGCCCTGGCGTTGTTGAACATGCTCTTCTATTTAAATGCGATAGAGACATTGTTTGCGAGCTGCTCGTTTCTAATTTCGATGGTAAACTACCAATAACGTTTTGCACCATTTCAAGTGGTGACTTTGAGATCATGTTCTGTGCCGTTGTGCCGGCTATGTGCAGAGGATAGCTGGTTGGCAAATTAACAGCATTAATAAATGGATCAGGCTGATTATTTGGAATGGCGTATGTTGTAGCAAGATTGACACTAGGCGGAGGGGGTGGCCTTATGAAATTAGCTTGAGACGCATTGATGGATGTAGTAGCAGTATTAGCTTTTCCGGCTAAAACTGAAGTGACAGTATCCCGAGTGACGGAAAAACCACTTGCCATGGTAGTGACAAAGGTTTGCACGTAACAAGCTTGTATCAACGTATGAGCGGGTCCGCCACCCAAGTGAGGCGGTGGGCAGTAGCCAGGCATTGCATTCTCTATTCTCCTTCTTGGCTCTAATCTAAACAATTCTTGTGATGGTTTCAAACCAGGTTTTACGCCAACCATTGATATGTTATCAACTTCCATGAGATTTTTATTGACATTATGATTTGATATGAAATGCATTACTTGAGTTCCAGTCATAGACTGATTCGTGTTAGGCGGTCCAGGCGAATTATAAGGGTACAGATGATTGCTGCCAGGCGTTGGTGGGTTGCTGAAGTTATCTCTGCAAGAGCCGGAGTTTGAATAAGCTGGACTAGGCATAGGGTAGTTGCAATTCGATTGCATTTGTGAGCTGTTGCTGCCATTACTGTGCGGCGTGTCTGTATTACGCGAACTGTTCGATAACGTGGGCGACGGTTCGGGAGGCTGTAGAGTTTCCGTCATCGACACATTACTGGTGCTCACAGTCGCAGCTTGAATGGGCCCACAATTGTCATTCACCATAGGACTACGTTCAATAAACGTCGACGATGTTACAGGATTGTCTTCAAACGAATGTTTAGGACTAGATGTTGTAGAATTACTCTCCAATTCCATCTTATACATATGGTGTTTCATATATTTCAGGCGCATTTGATTATCAGAAAAATCTGGGCTATTACTTTTCATAGATACATTACAGCCTTTACAACACTGCGAAATAGTATTATCCCCGGATTTCTCTGACAAAACGCTGCTGTCCGGTGTGCTAGCCGGTGAATGTGACGGATTTGGCACATTATTCCTATATACATTTGTTTCACCCGGTTTAGGCATAGCATTCAATTTTTCCATTTGATTTTGCGGGACACAACAATTGACGGCATTTGAACCTTCGTACTGATTAGCTTCATATGAAGAGTTTATTCCAACTTGTTTAGAGATAGTATTGTTTAATAGAACAGTTTGTTGTGCTAAATATCCGCTAGGATCTTCCATGAATGATGGAACACTATTGATTTGAACTTCATCGTTCATGCCTTTTTGGTCCTGTATCATCCTCATACCATTGCTGCCAAATGCGAGAACTTTGTTCTCTGTATTATTTTTCTTCTTGGCACTCTTGCTATTATTGCCCTTTGCCTTCTTTTTATTTGTATCTACAACTGGCCACTGCTGGCCCATCATATTGTAATGTTGCGGCAAGGGCGGTACGCGAGAGCACATCCCTGGGTTGCCGTGTTCATTACTCGAAAAAGAACTATAAGATGAGGAAGATGAGTCTTCAGATATACTCGTATTTGATTCCTCATAGTCATTTTCAGATTTCGGCATTTTGGAACTAGGACTAGTCATACAATTGGATGCGTTCGGTTCATTTCTTTTCACTTGCCAAGGAGGCGTTTTAGCCGGATTGGTTTTCATCACTGTACCATTTTGTATAACTAACTGTCCTTGAGGCACATACTGACCATGGCTTTGAGACTTATTTTGGTTCATATTTTCTGCCAATTGCGATCTATATCCCTTCATGGCCATTTCAATCTGTTTCTGATTCTGCTGTATGAATATTTGTTGTTGTTCATTAATTTTCTGCATTACTTCTGGTGTTAAAGCTTGATTAAAACCACAGAACATTTGTGATTCTTCTTCTTTAAATGGATATTTACCGGGTACGTTTTGCTGTACAACAGATAAGTCTTTCTTTTCTTCCTTGCCTTCTGGTTCAGGCACATTCTGTGTCATGGTGGGATTATTTTTTAGATGTGCCGATTGTTTTGTCCCAGTATTAACGCCGATTATTTGGCCATTAGCACCTCGCACTGGCAACCCAGGCAGAGGAGAATTAATCGGTGAGTTAATATTCCTTTTTTGTGAAATCTGAGCCTCAAAATCTTCAATTTGTTGTGAATGTTGAGATATCCAGCCACTATTGACCGTAAGATAGTGAGAACTTCTTTGCACGTGCGTCTCTTGTTTTATTTCGTTATCTTGTGACGCAGTATTTGGAACATTTTGTTGGATTGGCTGATATGAAGGCATGCAATGTTGGGTCGTTGATCTTTGAGGCCCAATCACAGATGCGGGTTCCCGGTTTAACTCTGTTTCTGGTCCCTGTAAAATCAGAAATTAAATTCACAAAATAAATTCGATATTCCAATAATCGGTAGAAATATCAGTGAAAGGTTAACATAAACGTCGACAATATGCGTAATAAAAATAAGGTATAGCCTCAGATAGGTAATGCCGCTGGCAACGGTTCAGCTCTTATCATGGCTATGAATACTTAATACACACGTACCTTGAACTCGTTGCGCGGTTGTTCCCTCTGTACCACCAATTGTGACACGCTCGCGTTTGTAGGGAAGCCCGCGCGCTTCTTCGTCTTTTTCTTCAGCACGGATACTTCTGAGCCCGTTACTGGAAATTATAGTAACAGCAAAATTAGTCGGACTACGACTAAGCTTCTGATTTATTTCATAAGTAATTTAGAAGCTTTTCAAACTCATAAATACAATAATATTTCATAAAGTAATCAAAAAATATTGTTCTTTCTTTGAAGAATGACCCAAAAGTTAGAAGATAGACAAAGTTTTTTTATATATATTTTTCTTTTCAGATCATCCATCCATTTTTAGACTTAATAGCCGCTGTATTTGATCTAATCATAACCCACATTAATAGAAAGTTCTCCTCGATACAAATAAAATAAGCTGAAAAACATGGTAGCTGCCGTAAACCGTTAAAGAGTTTTGGACTGTACTTCGTCTCTATTATCGAAATATATATAAATGTCACTGTGGGGACAATAAAATCTCATCTTGGTGTAAAGTTCTCATTAATACGAATAAAATAAGCCCTAACACGAAGTATAGAAGTAATAACGTTGAGAAGTTCCCCTAACTCTCGTCGTCGTCTCCACCATCAGATCAGCTCTAAACTTTTACTGTTTAGTAGTATCATCAGAGATGCATTTGAAAGTCAAGATTTTAGCCGATGAACATGCCTAGAATTTTCGAAAGTTGCTGTCGATTTGGATCTGATGAAAATAGGACCATTTGGGAAGCAAACCAATTCACGAAAAAAAAACATTTTCAAGCGGTTAGTAAACGAAGGAGACATGCTGCAACAAAGCTTAAAAAAATCTCGAATTAAGAAACCCCGCCTTTTGTTTGAAGTACGAATTCATTACTAAAGTAGAAATACATTACTAAAATTTGCATCCTAAATAATCTGATGCTAAACTTTGGATCAACTCAGACATACTGAACTTTAATATATCGGGACAAAAAGATTCAGAACATATCTAAGTTAAATAGAAGAATACAACAAACGCTGTACGCAAAGTCATTGAGTGAGGTGAGTTGCGGGAGATCGACCGGGTGACTTTGAGCTGCTCTCCAGACGACCTAATAATTTAAAACAATATATCTAATAAAAAGTAAGAGCTTCACGAGCGAATTGCTCAACTGAAAGTTATCATTTTGATTAAAAGGTGAAGAACTGTTTTTATTGCACAATCCTATAAAATGTATCTAAAAAGTTTTTGAAGGGTCTATTTTAGTTCATTTAAATATCTGTTATACCGCTCAATCAGAAATAAGCTGGAGAGTAAACAAAATCTTATTACAATAACGAAAAGCTAATACACTGATTAAGCTGTCTGTTATGCGTTAAATAATGGACAATAACAACCTGAGCTGTCAGTTCATAAAACTGACAGCACCTTATCAAAACTGTTTATGAAGTCGCAATAATTATTGTGTATTACTTAACAAAAGGGCGGCATTAAGTGACGTATTATGATGGCCTTTATTATACTCGTACCTATGGCTAAGTTTTTCAGTTTCATACAACGACGATGGTCCCGTAATTTGATAGTGTTTCATAATTAGTTAGCGAGCCGAGTATAATACCGTTATCTATTTGCACATTATCTAGCAGATTTGCAATTAAAATACGGGTTGTGTGCGGCTCTCGGCGAGTCGAGGGTGGTCTCCTCAGCGCCAGGGTGCAGTAGGACGGGGCGGGTGCCGGCCGGGCGGGCCGCAGGGTGGCGCGACTCGTCAGATCAATAGTCGGAGGGGCGCGGGCCCACGCCACCGGCCGTTCTGCACCACCGCCGATTGTTTCAAATTACACCCGCCTTTGTTCCCGCCACTGATCGAGTCGCCCGAGTTTTTGTTTGCTCTAAACGACCGACTTCCTTTACGGTAATTACGTATTCTGCGGCGAGCCGTACAGATTTCCCGATTTACTCCCAATGCAGTTAATGGTGTCATTATGACAACGTTACTGGACTCTGATGTTTAATAAACAGGGGAACATGACAATTACTTTTATTTTATCTAAATGAATATTGTGTTTCATGTCGTAGTCTGTAAATAAGTTAATTAAGACTGGCTCTGTCGGGGTTGTACGAACAATAACAAAAGGATCTCGTTAAAGCTGGTACCTATTAATGTTGTTGACGAGTTTGATTGAGGTTTATAAATAGCTTTATTATGAGACAATAGGCACATATCAACGGAAGACAAGTAAAGCGAAACAATAAAAAATATGTTAATTATAATAGTAAAAACACAGGTGGAGATAAGAGTGGATTGCGAGGGGTGTCGGGCGTTCTGCAGGTTGTTACTCCCGGACGGACGGCTGACGAAGTGCAGTTACTCGCTATTCATGCCACACTAAATGCACCCCCGCGCCCCTCCCACTTGCTGCCACTTAACAACAAAGAGACCGCTTCTACCCTCTTTGTTACAAGAAACAACTTCGTCCTACGAGCAACCACTTTTCAGTGTTAGTTTACTCCTTTGGAGATAGCTAGTACCGACGTATAATGACACTGCTTATTTATCTTCTTTAGAATACTTTTCTTTTATTTGCATGCCTCTAATGAGTATTTTCATCGAGATCGAGTGACTCGATGAAAAAATATATATTGCATATACCGGATCGACTGCGTATGCAAATTGCAAGTAATAAAAATAATTATAAGTGTTAAGTAAGTAGAGTCTGGTGATAATTTATTCAAAGCTAAGTTAATAACTTAAAATTTCTTTAAACGAAATCACTTTTTTTTTCATTTATTTTGTTAACGTTTATTTTTCTAATTTCAGACGTTGTTAAACACAATTATTCGGATTCATGCTTTAAATCATTAGATGTCTAAGACACAGTAGAATAATTGATTTTTTAAACTATAATAATGAATACAATTTTCAATTATTGATCGCAAAAGCTATATTAGATAACGTAATATCGAATGCCGTATTGCGACTATGACCATGTAGCGTGAGCAACGTATACATTTATGGCCGGATTTATCATTTGATTCTTAAAAGCAATTTATTTAAAGTGGATCCTGGGAATAGTAGCACGTTAGTCCGCCTATCATCCTACGCCGTCGTGGCTTACGTAAAGAATCTGACTGACGTCAGTGTGAATGTTACGCGTTTTAAATGTCGCATAATGGTGTATCTACGTCATCAGCAGCAGCGTAACAAACGCCGATGTAAACCCTGTTAGTATCAATGTGCCAACTCTTATTAAAAGCCGACCGGTAAGGTGTGGTCGACATTTTCCCGGCTAATCCCGTCCGGTTCACACTCATGTAATTGGATGAAGGAGAGTAGAGTTCCGAGATTGCGCCCGGAACGCCCGCCCGCTAATCGGATAATAATGCCCTCTATGAACCTACTGTTACACCAAACTACAAACACATTAACTATAAACAAAGTTTAAATTAAAAACGGTTTACACAAACAAAATAACAATTTAGAGGTTTAAAAGGTACTTCGTTCAACGCTAAGTTAGTCAACGCGAGTGTTACACAAAAGCTTTTAATTTAGAGGTAAATGCCCCTAGAGGGTGGTGGCACATTTCGCGTTCTAACATGGATAAATTATGTTTACATTTCTCAGTATTACTCGTATAAGTCAACCTGCTAAACATTTACGACACAAATTGTTGTCCTGCAATTATGTTCCCGATCATACTTATATTTTTCTTTCAGATCAGTTCTGCAAATCTTACTCACGTAAACGTCAATCAGTTACGCTCAAATGGGTCATCAGCCTACATGCTCATTTACTCCCTTCTGATAGCTAGCCTGAAATAGTAATAAACCTACTTTTTTTCTGATCCATGGTTTGTGGAGGTGGTGTTGCAGGAGATTGCGAACGCGCTTGCAGTGTCGTCAACAGTTTTCGCTTGTGATTGCACAGCTTAGTCAGCTCAGCCCCCGATGCTGCTTGGTACGGCTTGCTCACCACCTGAAGAAAAATATAATCGTATTTATTTAAGATACAATTTAGTTTAAGCATCATCTGTCAGATTCAAGTTCCATTATGACATGTGCGATTTTTTGGTCTCTTCCTACCAATACAACGGCTATATTGTCATAAAATATTATTATGCAATAATTCATGTAGGATTTTATTTTCATAGCAAAATAAATGATATCTTTATCTCCAAGTGATGTCTATGTTCTGGAACAATCAGGGTGACTCACTGAATTGGGTCGTAAAATTTTGCAATGAAATCTCTTTTGCCTTCATCTATCAAACGTCGGCTTTCGCAATAGGACCCATCTCTCCAGTCACTTAGCCATTACGTAAGGGTTTCTCATATTTGAAAAACTTCGGATGAAAGTAATACGTAAAAAATAGTATAACATAGTGATGAATTCAAATTAAGGCACACATATTAAAGCTAAAACACAATAAGCAAAACATAGCATGCAAAATTTTAAAACAATATAGTATATAATCTTTTTAATAAGAATTTCACCTTTTGTTTTTGATAAATCATTTGAAACTATTAAAACTACCTACATTCAAGTTACCATGTATGAAATATAATTCCAATCTACTGGTTAGATATGTATTAGTATTTTATTAGAAATGCGCAAACAGTTGTTATTGTACTTAGCCCCACTAGGCAAATCATGAAACACCTATATGGTTATAATGCTTATATGGTTCTCGTCTGTTCCGAGGATTTACATCTTTATCAGTCTTTAATAGTTGTTCATTTATCATAGCGAACACGTACTTCGTAAACGTAAAGCAAAAGTAACGGTAGCAAATAAAATTTCTTAAACACTGGTCAACATGACTCGGTTAAGGCCATAAATTGGTCTCGAGCACTTTTCAACCGACTTCCAACAAGGAAGGTTCATAATTCGGCTGCTTTTTTGTCTTTGCTACTCGATTTCTCGAAGAGGCCTTGACCGTTTTGAAAACTTTTTCTCCAGGGGAGAATGAATTTTTCAAATGTTTGGACTTATTATATTGATGAGGACTTTACTTGTGTAATCATTTGCAGCCATAACCATCGAAGCAAAAGCAAGCTCTTCGTTCGGTCGGTCGGTCGAAATCGGTTTCTTGTTTTTGTATAAGTTTTTTATTTTGATTTAATTACATATTCTTTTATAGATTTGTTTAACTTACGGAAATTAAGGTACAGACGCCAGCACACCAGGCTACCCGAAACTGTAAAATTTTCCCAATTAACTTTAAACTTTATGCTTCATGCAACTGGTTGAAAATCCATTAAGAAAATTTGACAGATTGTTGTAGCCTGATGTGCTGACATATGTGTTTTTTTAGTGTTTGAACTTGGACTTGTTAAATGTAGAGGGCGATTGGCATAAATATAATTTATTTCATTTTCTGTAGTTCACTTATTTAATTGGCGTTTGTCTTACAGTACTTATTCTTTCATTTTCGGCAACTTCGAGTCTTAATTTTTCTGAAGCGGGTACATTGGTGTATAAATCTAAAATAAACAACAAGTTACATTTCAACACGCAAATTGAGCTATAATAATCATACATAGGTAATTTTATTTTCATAACGCGTCAATAATAACCGGAATCGATTGGAACTAGGCTACTTTCAGCATTACTAGTGAGTGTAACCAATCATAGAGCGTTGCATTTCCTGATTTCACGCCAACCAACCGCTAGTTACGATCTAGATCGCAGATCTAACATAACACCTTAGATTGCTTCATGTAAATAAGTTATTAATTATACACATAAATCCTCGCAAACAATACACCATTACGCTACTATAGAAGTCCTCTTTGCTTCCTCGTTATAGCAAGTGAATAAACTATAACTATGATATCAATAATTGTTTACACACCAGTAAACGGCCGTAAGCGATTTTTTATCTGGCACGTTTCTTTCTAGGGATAAGATTGTCTTCTGAGCCAAAAAATAACCTAGATGCATATAATTTTTATTACTACAAAGAAACCTAATAGGAATTGGAACTTTGCATTATGTCATATAGGCATATTTAATCTATTTCCATGTTTCGTAATTAAGTTTGTCTATGATTTGGTCATTGTTCGATTTAAGCTGTGCTCACAATGCAACAGAGTATGCATTGAATACAGTTAGGTTGCGATAATATTGTGCTCGATCTGCGAACACGTCCGCCATTCATTATGGACGGACGCCCACTGTGCACGGCTGCACACGCAAATTGCTCCACGCTCGCCCGCTGACACAGCTGCATGAGACTTGTACCCAATGTTTGTACAAAACGAGGAAATTGTCGTTCCCGCGGCTCTAAGTAACTGGTGTGTTAGCAGTGTTAACACTACTACGATAATGAGAGGGACGTTTAAAAAGCTGTGAAAGCAGATTAGGTTTAAAACTGTTCTTTAACCCTGCTCAACTGAAAGTGGTTAATACAAACATAGAGTTAAAATATAGGATGGTATTTAAAAGTACTTCAATTTATTCCCATTTCATTTACCTAATTTTGCCTGTGTTCCACCAAATATACTGAATGTGCACCAAAATATGTTCATGAAAATATGTCATAACTAGCGTCTATTTAACAACTGTTGCAAATTTGTAAAAATAGTAATACACCTAATTTTAAAAACAAGCGTTTATTTTTTTTGTTTTACTTTAGATAATGCTCTGCTAAATGTATTTGAATCAAACACCAATTAATGCCCAATGTAGCTTTATTAATAAAAAATTAACACATTATAAAATGTAATGCTTACTAAAAAGGTTTTTTTTAACACTAATCAGTTGTTCACTAATCACTAATTTAAATGGGTATACGGTACTAGGATGCATACTAAATATTTTGTGTAACATTCAGGAATATTTGGTGCACGAACAGTATTTTTCGGGGAAGAATAAAATACTTATTGTTACAATAGAATATTGGCAGCGCAGTACAATAAAAAAGTGTTATATCTTGGTGTTAATTTGGAATTTGTTTGATGTAACATATTTTGTTGGCCGAGTAGTTTAATTATAGTAAAAAAATTAAACGGGTTTAAGATCAATATTTTAGAAATGCATACATAGATGTACCATTAGATTTTTGGTGAACGCAAAAATATTATCCTAAAATATATAGCCCTTGTAAATATTTGATTATGATGGTACTGATCGAACGGAATCAAAAACAGGCTAATATCTATCTATATATCTAGAAATGTAAGGATGATGGACATATTAATTATAAACTTTAGCATACAACAACGATTCTGTGAACCGCCGCCGCGGCTTCAAATGCAGGAGGGTTCAGGTGTTTACTCAGCTCCCTTCAATATACATATACGTTTATAAAAAAAATTGATTCCTTGATGAATCCATGAATATTAAAAAAATAATTTCATTTAAAAAATGCAACTCCATTTGATCAATCTAACTGCGCTATCCGAGAATGTAAAGCACTCGAAAATTGATGGTTGCGGAACAATCTGTAGACAGGCTAAACGAACGCTTGGCAAGTTTTTAATTAACATAAACAAGACTGTACCTTCATGCGGCGCAAACAGAAGGTCGTGGATGGCCTTGTACCACTTAGCGTGCAATCACATTTGCAGCTAAACGTCAAATTATGACTTATGGAATACATGACTAAATACGCATGTTGAACAATCATTCACGTTGATATTGATGAGTTTAATCGTATTTTCTCGTAGAGCTGACTTAGGAACAATTGAAGCAAGAATAAAACATTATCTAGAATGTAAACCAAAAAGTGTAATAGCGTAAATGGGGACATTTCTCAATCCTCATTTTTCAACACGCCCAAAGTCTCTATTTGAAATAAATGCTATGCCTCCCCTATTTACTATGAAACAAAACACGTGAATAATGACACACACTTCCTCTCATACTGATCATATAAAATAAAAGACGCTAGTCGGAAACAACTCTAATTTCTTAACAAAGATGGATCCGTGAAAAAAAAATATTCTAATTAAATGGCAAATAACAACATCGTCACTATGTACCTACATATATTCACTCAAATATCGACTTTATTGTATCGGAAACCCAAAGACAGATAAGCTTATGGTATGGTTGGTTGAAAAACAAATTAGAGAATTTTACATGAGTATTTAGATTCGGAAAATCATTTCTAATTATCAAATAACTATACTCTTATACTCCCATACAGTATTGCTTCATCTATGTGTAATTTTTATTTAAACTAGAATTGAGATTTGGTAAAAACAATCGCAACATTTTCAATAAATAAATGATCGATATAATAAATGATGAGAATGCTAACGATCATTAATTTACACTCTTGCATTTAAGACTTCATTGAGTCAGCTAAATGAATTCAAGCATTATCGTAATTAACTTGGTTACCAATACCTCGTGCCTAAATTGAGACATGACGTCAGACGCGTTCGGAAGCTTATTAAAATTCAAATACTCACCTATTAGAATGCTAAGCGATCAAACACGTACAAACCTAAATGGTTACACTATTGCATTGTCTACTGAATTACAGATAACACTACTAAACTGTCGGTAAACTGTATGTCGCAATAAGGGTAAAATAATAAATTAATCTTATTATGCACAGTTAATGATGAACGAATAAATAAATGAATGAATGATAGCGCGGAGAATAAAAAAATAAATATGTTTTTTTTTTCAAAGCGGTTGGTAAATAAATGACGGAGATACGCATGCACAAACATGATATAAGTAGAAACATGACCAATTGCGAACCTTGTCCCTTTTTGGGAAGTCGGTTAAAAAGAAGCAGTGCTGTTTTTCCAACAGCAAAAGATTAACTTCCTTAGTTTGCCAAAGACTGAATTATAACTATTTTAGTTATGCAATTGCCTGCTTTGTATGATATATACAATAAGTGATAGATAAGCCTGCGCCATACAATGCATCTGATGATTACAATATGAAACCAATCAACGAGATGGACGAAGCTACATCGGTGTGACAGACGCGTCCTGAGTTGAACACGGCTCGCTAACTAATGACTAGAGTCTAATTAATAGCTACATATCGCAGCATTCGCAGCTGAATGCGTTATTTGACTCAATTTCTAATAGAACTGATGGAATGTAAGTTTGTAATACTGTAGTATACATACTGCACCCGTCGCATGGAAATGTACCAACAATAACTATATGTTTTCTTTAACATTTTTGTTTTGTTAAAATTTTGATATGTTTTAGGAAAAACTTTGCTTTTATAATTTATTAATTTAAAATCAACTAAATGAGAAAGGTATATCTTATTTATTTATATAGCAATTCGTCACGTAATTTGTCCCTGTTTCGTCGGGAGCTCGCCACTAATTAACGGAGACATTTACGGCTGCCAAACTTGCCTGTATCGGTACAACACGGCTCCCCAATTTCCACACCCCCACTGCGGTGGCCGCAGTACATTCCCTGCAAAGTTAGTGCTGGCGACCTGATAAATTACACCCAAACAACCCACTGGTATTGTATCGCTAATAGGAAATTTTGTTGATGGTGGTCACTTTACACGGTCGTTTTAAGGAAATTGGTGAGTTATGAAACATAAACGAATCTTATTATACTCTTACCGCATAACGGGTCTAATTTGAATATAAGAAGACTCTTTAGCTTTGAGTCGTTTTTTGCCGTTGAACGGTAGGTGAGCGGTCGTAAAAGTAAATTAAGGTCCCATTCTGCAGAATTTGCCCCTTCGCAATTTGGGTCAAACTCTCATCAAAATGTATAAATGTTCGCACGAGGATTAGCTATTAATAAAAACAACGTTAATTTTTATGACTTTGGAATAAGTACAAATTATTATGTGAACATACGAGGTTCAGGCGGGAGATTGATTAAATTTTACAAACATTGTATTCAATATAATATGCCTGAATAAGTTACGACTGTGGCTCATAATCTTATCAATTTGTTATTAATACTAATCATTTGTTTACCTAACATTGAATCCCTACAATCAAATGCAATAACACCCGATAATCGCTACTTAGGGTGAGGGAAGGGAACTATATCCTTATATGTGTATTGAATATCGATAGCCTTGACCTCGATAGGAAAACAGGGGTTGTTGCAATCCCCTTGACACATCATTTTTTATTATTTACGCTGTATCATACTGTCAAACAAATCGCTAATACGATGGTTAAGTATTCTTACAACTACTATATACAAATCAATTGGATAACCGAGAAGATCGTTAGTTCAGATAAGATGGACACCCTCGAGGACTGTCATAGTATATGGCTCCATTCTGCACTGGGAGCTGATCCCGGGGTTTACAATGGTCAATAAACAAAGCTCGTAGACTCAGACAATGCCGGCTTCGGTGGCTAGCTAGCCGTATCTCACCATCACCATCGGGGCGGCGAAGCGTGTCGCTTACGACTGTCGGTGAATACATTTTATTGTCCCATATGCACGCATGTTAACTCACATTCACATAAAGTCAGCTTGATGTGTAGAAATAAGCCCTACGGATATTTTGCCCTGCACTAACTTTCATTTACCTTATGAATATTACACAAACATCAAGTAAACTGTTATTCCGGATCACAAGCACATGACTGCAAAGTTACCTCTGCCTCAACACGCTATAAAACAGAACTTTAAGTTAGCTCTTAAGTAGCCAAGTTAAATAAGCTTTAATAATTACTACCTATACAAAAAAAAAAACAATGTGACAACGGGTCATAACAAGTAAAAGTCAAAGAAACCCTACAGCCAATGGGCACAATTTAATTCATTTAATACAGATCAGCAAAACCGTTACAGCCGTTTTGAAAATAAATCATGTGAACAGAACCATACAGCAACAGAACCAAGAACCGATACAATTTATTTAATGTTCTAGCTCTCGCTTTATTCCAAACGAGGTTCCTATCGGATCGGAATGTTACGTACTGCCCTGCACGGTCGCCACTTTCACCTCACTGTTGGAAAGTTGGCAGCGTTTAGAGACCGACTAAACGTTCATTAAAACTTGCTCGCACATTGTGGTACGATTTCTGTTGGGTTATAATGTTTATTCATGCATGTAGTTACATAATCAGATTTTTTATTTATTATTAGAACTATTTACTGATTACTATGTGCCAAACTAAAAAATATTCTAACTCAAAGAGCTAAAAAATATAACAAAAATGAATGATTTACCAATACAAACGTCCACATGAAATTGATCGGTTACAAAACCTACAACAGATTGAAAGTAAGTAGTGAATTAAATCGAATAACATTGAGCATAAGGATCACGACCTCGATCGATCGCTTAAAAGAGCTTAAATGTCACTTGGAGCGGTTGCCACGCGGAAGAGCCGTGATTCTTTGTTCTCAGATGAAGACAAGTCAAAACAATGAGATGCCACAATGCGAACCTTTCCAATAAATCGACATTGTTTACCAGGCGATCCAGGTGGCGTGAGTTGTTATTTTAAAACTTTAAATGTCATGGTCTCTTATACCTTATGTTTAAATCATCTACTCTTATATTTCGAAAGTTGATTAAATGGATATTTAGATGATCGAAATGAAGTCGTTAGGTTCCATTAATTTTCAAAGCGCCAGAAATATGCTCGTTCTTAAGATTCTCGCCAAACAAACAAAATAATAATATTGAATTTAGGTTTCGAATCTGGCGATCATAAATAGGGACATAATGGTCTACAATAAACGTCTGAGCAACAGCTGAAAGTGTGGTCGCGATAGGATCGTTGTCAGTGCCGGAGGGTCAGCGCTTAGCTCACGAATGGCAAGGACCGCGACACAGCGTCACGATGGTGGAGCCCACTACTACGCAGGTAGTTATCATAAATACTGCTATATCTGGACATGCTGAGACAGCGATCAGTGAATTATATACCTCAATATGGCTCTAGACGGACTCGAAAGGCGAAAACAAGAAAGAAAAGAAGTCTAAATCCCTGGAATACCTACACACAAAATTGGTCAAGTTGTGCTTTAGATGTTTATTGACGAAAATCACTACCAAAACATAATTTCTATTTCAGTGTCATGTTTGTTATTGAAATTAGTAGGCCTACTAAAATATTTAAAGTGAGCTCTTGATAGTGACTTCATGATTAATTATTTTTTTAACGATGAAATGATTTGGAATAAAAACTAAGCCAATTATTCATTATTTGACCTGAGTAGCTATAATGTACATTTATTTTACTTTTAAACACATTTTCATTGCTAATAACTCAACACATCTGTCGTCTAATAGCTGGATTTCATTATTCTTCCCCGACTTGATACTATTATTTTATGAGAGTATATTTTTGCAACCAATGTTTGACGCTTGGTTAAGCTCGTTGTTAGCTCCTTAAATTGGAGGCTCGCTATAAATGTTTTTTTATTAGACATGTTTTTTTGAATACGAAAAACGTAAGCTCGGCGTCGTGATCTTAGGTCACACATAACGTACTCTCAGAACCATTTTACTCGGTTTCCAACTGACACTAAAAATCTTTCGGATTCATACTTGAAAACAGTACCCACAATTTGTTCTTCACTCACAGTAGTGGGACCTGGGTGCAGACACCTTACTAATTCTGCGTTTTGTGCGCATGTTCTAGCATGAATTTTCGTGCTGGTCATGTCAGTGTCGAGTAGACGAACTAACATGACAAAAAGCTTGAACAAATAATATTAGGGTGTAATGTTACACCCTGGTGCACCAACACCCGCATTTTTTATTGGCTGTGGAAACACTTTTCCTTTTAATCATTGCCAGTAAAAAAAAACAGTCGTTGAGGCTGGATAGTAAGGAGGGTTAGGTATTTAACATACTCTACGTAAGTCTATTAGAAGTCCATATACTAATTACCTCACGAAACCTAATAAACAAGTAAATTCATAAAATAACGCTCTGCTACTCTTTTTTGAAAAAAAAATATATCGAAACATGACTAGCATAGTTGAAGACGAGGTGATCACCGCTTCAACTGAATGTGAAATCGAGATGTCGCCGACTGTATCTCAAGACGAATGCATGGAACAAAGAGGAATCGATGAGAGTGCGGGAGTGTGGGGATACAGGCGAGTGCACCGACCTCCCCCCCACCCCCACGGGCCGCGGTGCAATTTGTACATTTCAAGTGCATACAAAGGCGATGCGAGGAGGTCGCAGCAAGCTTTGACAGAATTAACTTGTCCGTCGCACAAATGCAACTGCGAAGGCTCACCTTTATTGGATCGCCTGTACAAACGAGACAGAATGTTAGAGGCATGCACTTCACAGTTAATCCCGTTACATGCTAAATGACTTTACAATTTGATTTGCTATTTATATGGTCTTTGGAAGCTATAGGACAAAAATCATTTTCATCTTCATTAAACATTATAAAAAGGCAAGATTAATTTAATTATTTTATATTATACAAACCCTTTACATACCGTTCACTTCGAGCTTCTCCATAAACTGAGCAAAAATTCTTTGAAATTCAGGGGTTTGATAAAAAGAGTTGCCTAAATTATACGAAGAGGCCATTATAAACAAATTAGGTCAAATTACAATAAAATAACGAGTCACTTGTTAAGCAATGGTAGTGTGTTTGAAATAAATATAATGTGGCCTATCGGCTATGTTCAATGCTTTTCTTAGTACCGACAACATGTGGATCTAGCTTGACGTGATTCTACTGTGACTGGGGAGCTCAGGCCTTTATGTGAATAACTACCCATGTACGTCTTCCGCCGCAATAATGTAATTTAATTGTTGTTTCTCTTTTCATTTAATGAAATAAATGTTTTAATTTAATGTCTTTATATATTTTTGAAGTTTTATGATAACCTATTGTTAGAAGTTATAAGCATAATAGAAAATCCGTAAGAGAATATCCGCACTGATCATTAAATGATATTTTTTTTTTGCAAATCGCACATAATTTTCAGCAAAACTTGGTTATTATCATTGTTACTGTGCATAAGCCTCGCCTAACAAACCCGTGACTTGTTTAACTGGTTTTACTTTATATAACCCATAAACAAAAACTCCATTGACATTTATTTGGTGACAACTATATCGATAACAGGTTGTAATTTCACATACTGGTTGGTATCTCGAACCGCACTAACATGACACTAAAATACAAGTCTTTATCTTTGCAATGCTCACGTTTAATACTAAAGCTAAATGTTTTTTTACTGATTGATGAATTATAATAAAAATAAATCTATGCTAGTTTTTCGTACGCTAAAGACCGACTTTTAATATCAAGCTGCTACACATTAAACATACAACTATTATTACTCGTTTTTTATCGCCCTCACTATATGTCAAGGTGACATTGACATGATAATTGCCCTAATTTATTAAATTAATGTCTCGCCTCGCCTTCTTTGCGAAGTCGGCCCTTCACTCCATTACATCGCAGCGTTTATCATATTTATTCATACCATTGTAATAAGAAATAGTGGATAGCATTTTTTACCAGCGAAGAAATATTTAAAAGTTAGAAATACAGCTACTAAATAGAAAAATTACCGAAGGAAATAAACATATTTATACTGTTATTTCATAACAATATTATTTCTTGGTACGGTACAATGTGATGGAACAGAATTTTTTCAGACATTATCTCTGGAATGATGCTTCTTTTTAACGTAGTTTAACCATAAACATTCATAAATGGATAATATAAATGACACATTTTCGCTTGGTAAGATCGTCAGAGACGTAAAAAGTTATAACGCGACTCGGTAACCGGCTGCGATCGAAACATTCCCAGAGCAGAAAAAGTGGAACGGCTCGACAACAGACATTCCTTATGCCGATGAATTGCTTTATGGAATGTATCGGTGAACCTCATCGGATCTGAAGCATCAGCTGCTAATTATTCCAAGAAAAATTTCATTGTTTTTCACATTAAACAATTATATTCGTGCAAAAAAAAGTTTTCTTACCTTAGGATCGAAACTGAAGGCGGTTTCCGGCCTCAATGGACATGGAAGTCCACACTTACAAGTGCCGGCAGTCTGGAGATAGTCCCGCAACTGCGGAAGGGTACTCAAGGCTGTTCCGCTTGGACTGCAACAAAACGTACAATACATATTAGATTTCTTAAAGTCAATCAGTTGCAATTATGGCAATATTCTTGTTTATATATTAAACGGTTTAAACAAATTAGCTGGCATCGCCACGCTATGACTAACATAAACCGCAATTATATGCAGCGAGTAGAATATGATGAGGAAAACCTAATGTTTATCACATGGAGAGAATCCCTCGATAAAATGTACGTACTCTAATATCGTAAACACAATTATCATTAATGATAAACCAAAGGAATCATTACTAAAAAATTGCATGAACTAATAATAATAAATTAAATCGCAGCCAAATGTGATTTCATTTAATAAAGCGTACATATATGAACTATTGACAGAGGGGAAGCAATGATTCATGTAAACGATCGAAAGCTTATTGAAAGCGCATGATGCAAAAGCTTCTAGTCAAGCGTGATCGCACCCCAACTCGAGCGGGTTAATCACGCGGCTAACTGACTTCAGTGCGGTCAATCGATATTCCATTTCTAAACCTCTTTGAGTCTCTTTGAGCTTAGCCCAGTGCTCATTAGATCATGCAATATTCAATCAGGAGTTATATGTCAGTAGGTTGCTCACGAACGTTTTAATTAACTGTTAATGTTTGTGTGGTTTAAAAAACAAACATATAATCGGTCATAATTGTAGTAAAACACCTTTTTTATCGTGGCTTAACTTCATCGCAGATTGTGTCGTTCAAAAAGAGATTGCAACCACGCAGCAACGTGAAGGGCCATTAAGAACAATTTGCAAACAACACAATCCTTTTACGATGACAGCTTGGGGCATAGCTTGCCGCCATTATTACACCTCGATTCGCTTTACAAACAGCCTCTTTCATAAATGCTCCACATGATAATTCACGCCGATTGTTCACGGTCTGGTACACTTGGTAAAGGTAAACCGCAACCGCAAAAAAGATTTTTGTTTACCCGCTTTTTATTCATGCGCGGAGTCTGCGGCTTTGACCACTATACGGGGTGTTCGCGGTCGGATAGAGAGTAAACGGGGAAATTCATTTTTAGCGATCGCGTGCATGTTTGGGGGAGCGTGGACGCAGACAGCTGCCGATAATAATTACTCAACACACGAACTCTTTCGCACCTAGCAACCGCTACTATCCCTTGTATTTGTGTATTCAAGTCATCAGTTAATGCTTAATTGATAATGGAAACTGAAACGGACATAAGATTTAAGTTATGGTAACCTAGTAATTGCATTTAGTTTTGAAAACATTTTTAAATTTTAATTCGACTTATGACCAGGTAAGGATTCCTTCGCCTACTTGACCACGTGTCAGAGACACTTCAAACTCATAGGTATAGAATCAAAGAAGCTAATAAGAACATTTTGATGCCCCTGCTTTTAAAATAACCATTTCGAACATAAATCCTGTTAAAGGCAATGTGTCACAGTATGTTCCACGAAAGCAAGCTATACAAGTCTGTGTTATTATGCAGACAGTCATCTTTCATAGCCTTGAAAAATACTTATTTATGACTAATCGCAGCCGTTGTACAATTTATCCTCATTGACAAACATGAAAACAGATAATAAAAATAAGATACACGTTCTTAATTATTTCATTTTATTCTACAGACAAGAACTAAAGCCTTGTTTTGTACGAGTTGATAGATATATACACATACCATTAGAGAATCAAGACAAACCAATACTTAGTTATTGCGAAGACACTGTTTAATCATCATAACAAGAAGTATCTGGATAAAAGCTGAGCTCAGAATTCTCTTTTTGAAACTTCCCCGGGCTCACCCCTTCAACTCTAGAATTCCAAGCAGCTAGACACGCTATTTTCTTCAAGACATGGCAAGTGACGAATATTTCCCAAAACGTTTTAACATATTTTATCGTTATTTTTATAGGACCTTTGACGAAGCCCACAATATCTACTCCATAACCGGCGTCATCAACTTAGCGAGCGATTAGATCAAGTAAGCAGAGTAAACCTGATTAAGATCTTTTTATATTAAGAAACAGTACTGATTTACCTGGAAAACATGTATGTTATTTTTATAAGATGAGTTACTCACCAGTCTCATAAAAAAACACCTAACATCATTTTAACCACGTACAAGCGCTATTTTAAAGACTATAAAGGAGTTAAAGACTTTATCTACTACTTACATAAAATCTTCATAAATAAAACGGTTAATCAACACTATGGATAACACGAAAAATGGAGCTCACAGTTTCCTGCTGGCTTCTGGTATGGTGGCGGCTAGCGAAATTAGTGGGAATATTGATGGTTAAATAACGTCTTGAATTGTTGGCCCCTAGTATTGTGATTGATCTCATTTCCTTTGTGACCGCCGGGGCAATGTATAATGGATGAAATATTCTGGCGCCAAGCCAATGTACGCTGCCGTACAAAACATGACGACATTTTGTTCCACTAAAAAAAATAATGATAATATTCGAATTCAGAAATGAGAACACGAAATTGTTTGTTTTTTCATAACTACATCCTTTATCGATGGAATCTGTTCAAAATATTTAGTGAATGATTATCTATACTTATAATAAATCTGTAGAGAGGTCAATTCTGTACATTGAATATATTTTCAAAATAACTATCAGGGGGTGATAAGTGATCGATACTGATGCCAAAAATGCAATCAGTAAAATTTTTGTCTGTCTGTCTGTCTGTCTGTATGTTATTAATAGGAACAAAAACTACTGAACATATTTTAATGAAACTTAGTACAATTATTCTTCATACTCCTGGGCAGGTTATAGGATACTTTTCATCACGCTACAATCAATAGGAGCAGAGCAGTGAAGGAAAATGTTGGGAAAACGGGAGAAGTTACACCATTTTTTAAGCTTTCGTCGCGTGTGCAGCCTTAATGGTTAAAGCTACATAGAAATCATGTATGACGGAAATATTCTACATAAAATTATCTAAAAAAAAATCCACAACTATATATGTCTATCTTTAATGGTTGACTCACAATAACACGTATAACTCCCGATAGTTTACCAGTTCGGAGCTTTCTGATTATTTCTTATTGATTTGTTTACTCTAATGTTTATAATATTCTCGCTCATGCGCATGTAATTAACAAAAGATAACATTACAACATATTCTATAGAAAAAGAATCATAGAAATCGGTGTAGAAATACCAAACTTATACATAAAATCGGTGGGTAGGTATAATAAGGCGGGAGGTCCGAGCGCGAGCTTCTCATCCCGATAAAAGTTAGGCTTTGGTAGCGGTAATCGACATCCACACTGGCGTAGCCACGGGGGTCCTCTATAGGTTATATATCTGAACAACACATAGACTACTTTTTGTCGCGAAAACCGACATCAACGCGGGCGGAGCCGCGGGCGACCGCTAGTTCACACTAAAGGTTCAGATTGTAATCGTAGTAAAACGACATCTAACGGTTAAGGACGCGTTTATAAGATTGATAGGGTTGAAATTCGAATAACTCCATAGCTACAGGTTACAGACAGAAGTGAGCTCAACACGAGCTACAAAAAAAGTGATTTCTACTCACAATGACCTTTTTCGAAATTGTGTAATCTATGTCAATAAAAATATAAATCGCAATTATAAAAAAAAATAACTTCTATGGCAGTGGAATAAGTTCAAGTTTAGAATTGATTCGTTTGCCTCCTTATGGTATTTTTATGGCTGAAAAGTAAAAATAATTGTTTTTATTAAGTACATCGCTGTAGAAGTAGGTGTTTGAAGGTGACAGCTGCTTATTTCACCACCGACTTCTAGATGGATTTACGATTTGAAAAAAAAATCGTTTCAGTGTGTTAATTAGTAGTTTTTTCTCTAACTCGTTGTTATAATGACCAAATTTTCTCTAAACTTACCTAATATTACAAGAGAGGCCAACTAAACATCATTACTAGGCACAATACAAAAAAACTGAAGTTTTTAATTAAGAAAACTCCTTTTTTATTTACAAGAAGATAGAGAATCAAACTCTGTTCTTATAGTGAATTTGGTTACTTATTAATTCATATAGTCGATTTGGTTTGTTTAATCTCAAAATGTACTGAAAAACCGCAAAATTTTGCTCAAATTGTAAGCGCACCCTTAAAGTTGGGACCTAGATTGTAAAGACCTTTCCAGCCAAGTCCCTTCTTTTCAAGTTTAAGTAATGTCTTAACAAATAATTTCGCGAAATCATAATTATCAGAGGAGTTCAA
Source organism: Heliothis peltigera (assembly GCA_958496145.1). Classification (NCBI taxonomy): domain Eukaryota; kingdom Metazoa; phylum Arthropoda; class Insecta; order Lepidoptera; family Noctuidae; genus Heliothis; species Heliothis peltigera. The sequence goes on from OY292328.1 coordinate 5,142,254, forward strand.
AGAAAATGGAAGAGCACACAAACATTAGCCAGTTTTCAAACAACGTCTATTGTCGCAACAAGGACTTTATCAATATAAACGGGGTGAGTGTCGACTCAATGCCTATAGTCGATAACGAGTTGAGTCACGAAAGGGTTTCCCTGAGTGACTCATTGGCAACTTGCTCGATCCGACCGAATAGCCAACTAAAAAAAGAATTTTATTGGTCAACTCGGTACCTTGGATAATGTTAATCGTAATACGATGACTTGACATGCATCATTTTGAGCTGGTACTTAGATAGTATTCTATGCCATATAAAAAAAATCATCAAAATCTATTCATAAACGACGAAGTTATCCGTGAGAATTGAAAAACTCTTTATTTTTGGGAAGTTGATTAAAAATATCAAACAGTACCTACTTTAAAAGTTGACATTCGGTTTCAAACTCGGATATTGACTGACGTGGACAACAAATTTTGTACAAGTCGATTATTGTATTTTGCAATTTTTTTTATACCAGAAATTCATTCATTCCGAATGAAATTCATGGAGTATCTTTTTCATCACCATCTTTGCCAAAATATTCAAACAGCTAAGCTAAATTGGCATAATCATATCACAAACTCAACATGAGATACATCGATGACTTGGTAAACGGGTAAGTTACAAATTGAGCTTTTATTTATTCATGTGAGGGGAACGAGGTTGAAATGGGTCGAGGCCGCTCCATAAAGGACACTCTTAGGCCGGTACTAAAGGGTTTATCAATGTCATTCTATTAAAAAGACTTTGGGTCGTAAAAAGAATATCTTTTAAAAACGACATTGCGACAACATTGGGGATTTTTATCTTGTAGGTCTCTGTCTGCCGTATAAGATTTTATACTTCTTTGCCGAATCATGTGACAATTATTTTTGGAAACTGACTGCCTTGTTGGTCTAGTAATCGCAAGGCGCGACTGCTGTGCACGGGGTCTCGGGTTCGATTCCCGGGTAGGGCTGAAATAGCTTTGTGGGTTTTGAGAAACTTTCATAAAACAGCCTGGAGTCTAGAAGTTGGTGATTGACTCACCCGTGCATCGGAGAGCACACAAATGTCGGTCCTGCGCCTGATCTCTCTCCGGTCGTGTCGGATTGCCGTCCCATCGGACTATCAGAGTGAGAGAATACAGAGTGCACCTGTATCTGCGCGAATGCTTGTGCACAATAATATGTCCTGCGTAGCTGGCTGCCATGCATTACCACCATTATTACAACCAGGCCGATTGTCGGCCTGGTTGCCATCATCATTTTTGGAAAAAAGTTCAAAAACATTAAATAAGTAACATAACGGAGTATTTTTTACGGTTTCCCCTTATTTCTTAGGTAAAAGCATATTTGTTGACATTTTTTTTTCCTTATTAAATATCTAAAGTTGACACTAGCATTAAGAAAGGTAAGTACTACACAGCAATTCCACCTGGCATTTGACTAAATGGTACTTTAGAGCTTGATAAGCGGTCTGGTATGATAGTTGACGTTTAACCGAACAAACTCGTGAGACAGGCGCCATTTGTACCTATGTGTCACATAAGCAAAGCTGCTTACTTATATTGTAGCAGTAGTGTTTTTAACCGTGAGTTCTTTTCTACATTTGTGTGTCCTAAGTATCTTCGAAGTGATGAATAGGCGTAATAAAAATATGAACTATTGGCATTGTAGTATCATCTACATTTTTTACTGTGCTACTGCTGGTTACAGGCCTCACCTCATACTGAGAATCAATGAGCGTCGCTTGCTTATTTGCCTTTTATGCTTGGCAAATATAAGGCTTTTAATTCCAGGATTCCTTAAGACGTTTTCCTTCTCCTTAACTCAGTCATTTATTCATTTTGGCGTCCAAGATATACCTATTTAGAAAAGTTCCATTGGTATTTGCCTGATCTAGAATCGAAACGGCACACTCGTATTTAATATAATTTGCTTTGAAGTAAGTCTTTGAAGTAGTACTTGCTTAACACAATTAATTCAAAATGCACCACAAAAACAGCATACCCTCACCCGTTCCGCGATTTTCAATCTTTCCCAATTAAATCAATTAGCATATGGAACCCCGTTCTTTTGAAATCGGCTCACGAGATTATCTGTATCATAATGTAGTTAGGTATCATAATAATAGTATAATTAGAGTACAGGTGAACGGCCGGATCTATGCGACATGTACTCGGTACAACGGGTAAACGATCAACCGACCCCCACTATACGGCTTTACCAATCCTTACTTATCTGCTACCTAATATTATAAATGCGAAAGAAACTCTGTCTGTTTGTCTTCTGCGATATCATGCAAAACCTAACGGTTACACTATACTATTAAATTAGTTCTGATTAAGTACAGATGGTCAAGAGACGGACAGATTTAGTAATTCGGGACGCGGGTCTAACCGCAGGGAACAGCTAGTGTTTCCATATTTGCTAATCAAAATATTAACAAATAAATTCAGAACTAAGAAAGCAAATTGTTCGGCACCGCAACACTTGGCCCGTTCTTTTTTTTAATAATTAAATACCAATAATATTGAAACAACCCCAATAAAAAATGTCACTTCTTATATGTCTGGCGATACAATTTAGAATTAATTACATTTCAAGTACGGACCTCGTAAGCCAGTACTGTACACTCAGGTAACTAGATAAATAATAACAAACTAAAATAAAACGATATCACAGGTGAATAAAATGTTGTCCAGTCAAGTTCAGGTTTGCAGGTAACACCTGCCACATGCCAAGCGAAGCCAAGCGCCGCATCGAAAAGCAAATAAATTCACTTGAATACTGCAGGACGTGTAACGTCGCCTAGTTTTTGCGAAGCATATTTCAAACAGTTTTTCTTAGATTCGCAAGGCAACCTTGACTCGATCCCCTCGGCTACACTTCTGTGGGAACGATTGAGAACACATTTCATTTACTTCGTCCGTCTGGAGCCCATGTGAGCTGACGCATCCGGCGGACTTCACGCAAGAGTCGTACGCCACTTGTCGGCGATCTTATTTATTTATCTAACTTCGAGCTTAACACCATGAGATTTTGTTCGGCTACTCGCATCTTTAATAATAAACCGGTGCCTAATATAACAATAATGTCGAAGGAAATATTTAAAAGGACTGTATGATCTGTTAGTAAACAAAAAGTACGAGTACTATTCTGTAACAGAGTTTCATCAAGAAAATCACCCAGTCATTAGGTGTTCGATGACCTATCTTTAATTAGCAAAGGCTTTTTTTCAGCATAATCTATTTTTAATATTTATGTATGATATTTACAATTTGACATTTTTTTTTTATAATAATTTAATTTTTCTGAATTTTACATGTTCCTACTTAATGTTTAACTTTATCATTTGAATATTAGGTACCTACTTATATGTAATTAATTTTATTTTCTATTTAATGTAATTTGACATTTATCTTAATTTGGGCCATACAGGTTATGTTTCATTGAAAGGCTAGAGGGATAGAGCAAAGTAAATTAAATAATAAGTGAGTGATTAGCTTGCAACTCGTCATGACAATGTCATTCTTGAAAAATAATGACTACCCATACAGTTTGTGATGATACTGGCATTTATGTTCCTCAGTATGACGATAACGATACTTCACTTATTTTTAACTTGGCTTGCGGAAACTTGTAACCAAACAATGTATAAGTATTGTTAACTGTCAAAATGAAAACTGTGGTGATCCAAATTGTCGGATGTCTCCTATCGCGATTACTTCGCAGAACTTATAGCAGATGTATATAAAATCACAGCTGGTAGTTCGTAATAATTCAGTTTCTAAAGTCAAAGTACGCTAATCACTTCAGAATCAGTAGTTATGCTGCGTAGTACGAAATAATAATACTGAATCGTCATAAACATACAGATCCATCAACAGATATTAGATTGATCATGTCAAGAGCTAAAAACAGGCTATAAGTTGTTAGTTACACCAAGTTTGAATAATTACATGTCACGACGTTCAAACAGTCCAGATTTAACTTTAGCAATTAAGAATAGTGAGACTAATGGCCGTATCATTGATGTTAAATTCGTTTATTTGTTGTTGAGACGCTCTCCACCCAGAGTCGGCGGCGTGCCTCATTTAATGGAGCAATAAAAAATGTTCGACTGTGCTTACGTAATCCATATTATTTCCGCGTCGAAGCCAATGCGGAGGTCAACGCGCGTATGATCTCGCCTGGCAGCCTTATTGTCACTGTTCCATAAATTTTAAGCTCGATAGACTTTATGAAGAGTCATGAATTCAAACGCACATTCATTGTTGTGATTATCTTTTATTATGGTTAAATTAAATCTCAAAACGATGTTACAAGGTCTTTCTTGCGAGATTGGTTTATACATTACTAGCGACCCGCCCCGGCTTCGCACGGGTGCAATGCTGATACTAAAATTATGCATATAAACCTTCCTCTTGAATCACTCTATCTATTAAAAAAAACCGCATCAAAATCCGCTGCGTAGTTTCAAAGATTTAAGCGTACAAAGGGACATAGGGACAGAGAAAGCGACTTTGTTTTATACTATGTAATGATAATAACTCGTTTCTCGTTTTTAATTATTGCATGTGGTAAAAAATATTACCTACTAGCTTCCGCGGTTGACTTTGCATAAGTAAAATATTTTAACAATAGATAAAATATATTGGTGCAAACGTGCTGCACCATAGTAGACAAAGGTTAAAAGAAAGTTGGAACAAATTGTAAATCGGATCAGAACGCTTGGTGACGCCCATGAAACCCGTCGAAACAATTGAGAGGAGCCGTATGAGTTAAAGACGGACAATCCCAACATTGTGCAACCTCACAAAGAAGGCCAGAGAAATCCATGCGTATACAATGCGACTTTCGAAAAAAACGTTGTTATTTACCTGGCTTACGATGGTGGCTATAAATCAGTTGAGCAATAGCAAGTCCCAACGTCAATAAGCACACTGACAATTGACACAAAGAAAGTGTAAGAATTAGCTTTTTATTGTTTCTTGTAACATAATTTACGACGGTCGAACAGCTGTTTATGCTGTTGCCTCGGCTGAGGGAACTATTGTAGCTGCCGGTGCTGACGCAACGATTTCTAATATGAACGAATTTCATATAGTTGGAAAACTTAATCTCAGTGATGCATAACTAAATTATGATATCACGAAATTATATTTTATGGGGCAAGTAGACAAGATTTTAAATAGATAAAAAACCATTTAAAAATTATTCACTTATTTAAACTGACTAGAGAAAATGTAGTGTATTACAAGGAGTCTTGAACGCTACGCTATAAAATAAAGCATTACGGCTCCGCGTGCTAGCGAGGTGATTGTTAAAGTGCTGTTCAGTTTCTTAGGCATTGTCCCCTATGTATGTTGCTATAACAGATAAGAGAGGTGCAAAGCGTTACATCAGAATCAGATCAGCTCAACCCTTAAACATTTGTCGCGTTAGACAAGTAGGTACGATCTACAATAATAAATACTTACATTATAATATAATTAAATGTACAGGTATTTATGAAGATTGCTGATTACGTTGACTTGGTTTCAGAAGCTATCGTAGTATCTAAGTACGCTACAGTAGACGCTTAATGCAACAAATTGTAAAGTATTGCTTTAACGGAACCCAAGATAATTTTACAACTAAAAATGATTTTTAACATTTGTTAAAAAAAACACGTAAAGTTATGGGTTATTAGTTGTAACTACCAATACCTGTCATAACTACAAAACCAGTTTTTAATCACCGAAGGTAAACTGTGTAAAGGTCATAAAATTGAATTATACATTTTAGATTTAGTTATAAAATAATTTAATTTGTATCGAATCATTTTGGTTCGCTACTTCCCGTTTCACCTTATTTATTTTGTGGTACCTATCTAAATCTCCATTCAGTTTCGGTTACTTAATGATGAAATAAAGCATTCAGGATATTGACGTTATCAGTAGATATTCAAGTCAACCTTAATTATTATTTCTTCGTTCATTAGTGATTTATTGCAGATATAGTGTCACAAAACATATAATATGAAGAAAACTAACATCAATAACGTATTGCAAGCAGATGCTCAAACATTTATGATCACGCACGGCCCATATTCTGGCAATCGACTAATCATGTTTACTAACTATGACAGTTAAAATTACGCAGCTGCCCAGGATTTAATATATGGTATTAGGACGGTAAGCATGTATTGCGAAAATAGGGCAATGATCTGATCTATTGATCTGGTCATTCATTTTGAATCTATTAACTGGTTATCGAAACAGAAAACATTAAAGAATACAGAACCCCTTCTGATTAGTTTGTTCTCCAACAAGAGACAACGAAAAAAGGAAAGTCTTGTCTACAGCTGATGAATATATTTTTTTTAGCTGTCATCGATCATCTCCAAAACAATTTAACTTTAACAGAATTAGATATATACTTCTGAAAAGTAATTCTTTTCAAATTTGAAGTTACGTAACGTGATTGCATTACGATGTTTGGTTAGCAGATGTAATTATATGTACCGCAAATAAAAGGGTCTGCAGTCGTTTGGTCGAAATGCTCAGTTTTATTGGTGTAAAGTAACTTTCTTCACTTACATCGAGAACGTCCGCACAGCTGCCGGACTGGTTTGTCCACTTGTGCCGGATTGATTTAACGTTAACACACGATCCGCGGTGCTCGGCGCCGCTGTATTCCACCAATACTTCATTACCGTTCAACCATCTCGAACATTGATCGTTAAAATTATATTACTTGAAAGGGTCAAAACTCGGGCTACGTACAACTCGCGTTGCGTGGAAACAGTGGTTGAATAATTTTAATGAGTTTTTTTTCTTATGGGTTTCATCTGTCACATTCTCCCTTTAATCGCTAAAATGCTCCTTTCTATTTCCAATAAATCTCTCTACGAAGATCACATCGATCTTTGAAATAGCATGGGATACGACAATCATTTGTTTCTTACTTTGTGCTTCTTCTTATACTTGTAGATAGTGACGGAGTCATATTATACATAATAAAGGGAATAAATTTATAGGACACCAGATGCTTTCCTAATTTAGCATTACACAATACTGGTTTCTAGGGGACCCTTAGGCCTAATTCCATCAAACAATCGATTAGGTGCCTACATTCTTAAAATTTTAACTTACCCTACAGCACAGTTTGCAAAAAGTATTATGGACATTTAAAAATATGGTTTACCATGTAGTACAACAGGGCCGTACAAAGTATATCCCAGGGGTTCCAAGATGGACATACGCTCTATTCTTTGCCTCTCGCCCTCGTCGTATTTTAACAAACACATTCCTTTTGTTGCGAGAGCCTAGGGCCCCAACCAAGGGTAAAGATGGCCTTGACCTACAACTTAATGTAACAGATGACCCCCCCTAAATTCACAAACATGTTCAAAAAAAACATGTTATGATAAGAAATTTTTACGATGCTCCAGCATAATCCACTAATATGAACAACTCTTCCAAAGAAAACATAAGAATGGAGTGTTCTGATGGGAACCAGAGAGGGAAAAATTATAATTATGTGTAGTCTTGTTAAACAAAATATTGCATAAAGAATGTCATCACAGCTTCAATGAAGACATTAAGGATTTACTTGCGTCAAAATGTATAATGAAATAAAATATGCAACCTCTGACCATTATAAACCGTAACCAATGTACAATAGACTGATAAAGCTAAACAAAAGGCCAGAAACAAAATTAAAAAAAAAAACATTTCTTTTGGTAAGATTCTTCAATCACTCAAATTAGTATTAGGTAATTAAGTAAAGTTTATTTGTTATATTTTATGTTGGCCACCAGTCCAGTATAAATACCATCAATATAATAACAGCCAAAGTTCTCTTTGTACTGTCTTATGGATTTCTTTTTGATAGATTTTTGATTCTCTAAATGAAATTAATGACAAATGTGTACTCACCTAACATAAAGTACCGATGTGCCACTGATTATTCTCTTCCAACCTAGGGGCACAGTCACTGTTTGTTGAGAGTCACCCTGTACCAATGTCCTTGAGCTTAGCTCAGAATTGTCAGGCGGGTGGGACAGAATGGGCCCAGGCAGCACGGCCAATACCACACCATCCGCAGTCCTCACAAGCTGTGGCGCACTACCACTATCACCTTCACTTACTATTCCTCTACTCACTCCTACTTGTTGATTTAGTATGCTTATACTCTGATTCACTATTGACTGATGAGATACACTCTGTTCTAAGAATTGATAGTTCACAAAACTTTTACACACAGATAACTCTCTTTCACTACAATTTGATGCCTCCCCAGCACTCTGAACTGTTACATTCTCACTATACTGACTCTGCCCATGACGCAATGCAGCTGGGTGCATGGAATTCATAGTACTATCAGAATTGACGGGACCAGAGCATCTTGCCTGATATGTTGCCAGATCTACTGTTTCTACAGGTACTCTTGAATGAAACGTTTCTACACTACTAAATTCTGTACCTATTTGCTCCAAACAATCTTGTTTCACATTTGGGTGACCTAATTGTTCAGTCCTAGTGTCTTCATTCTTTGCACATTGGTCTTTTATATATTGCTGTGAAACTGGATAAAATTCTGTTCTTCTTGTAACATTATCAGGTATACCATAAACATTTACCTTCCCATCATTATCATTTAGCGGTTTGTAGAAAATATTACCAGGCAAGTTTCTTTGATCATTTCTGTCAATTTGTGATCTATAAACTGTATTTCTAGGCAAATTGACTTGGTGATGTATGCTCTCAGGGGTATAGAGGGTATCCTGCTGCGGCGCGGCGCCGATGGGCGCAGAGGGCGCAGCGGCAGCGGCTGCGGGCGGCGGGTCGGGGCCCGCGGCGCCGGGCTCTAGCTGGCGCGGGTCCGCCACGTACACCACCACGCGCGGAGTGCCCGGCACGCCCGCTCGCGACGCGCCCACACTCGCGGGCTTGCCTGACATTGCGCACAAACATCACACGCCGCGTAACTTGGCTCCTCACTAGCTGAGCGCGCCGTGACGCGATCTACTGAAGTGACTCCACCTGGCATCGCTTGCGACCAGCCTCGAATCATCGCTCGGTGGCCTCCTTAACACCTGGAGCTCCTTGACCATCATCAACTATTAGTTTTTTATGTGCCCAGAGTCATCAATCTGATTTTTATTGTTTTATGATAGTCTAACAACCGACTAATAATTTTATGGCGGAGCCCCTTTGGGCCCCATTGTAAAAGTTACGGCACTTGCAATAAAACAGGTAGGTTCAGTTTGGCTACTGTTTTTGTCTTTTACTCATTGGTTTATTACACTTATTGACACACTTCGAAGATGCAAAAAGGTCACACAATATTATGTGTTCGTTTCATCTTCATGTACACACTACACAGTATTTCGCAACTTCGATCACTAAATTCTCTTCCTTTGCCAATTGGTAACTTTGCTTGCACAATGGAGTTAAATCCAAAACTAGTATCTCACAATCAAAATCCGATGCTTACAAAGTGAAACACTGCAAATAACGAATGAAAGAAAAGAACTTGCACACAAACGATACGACATGATAGGTATACGTATAAAATCACAACTCACTTCTTTCTTTCTTTTCTCGTACTACGATCCCATTGGAAGAAAAGGGATGCAATATAAACCAATAGTGACATCTGTTAAAAACATCAACAAGCTATGTGCTTACTGTTTTACCGACACTACCGTACTGATATTCTAGTAATACAGTCTAAAATTCTAGAAAATATATATTTTTACCATACACATAGTAGGTACATTAGTTGTGTATAAATAAGTGGGTTTTTTTAATAATTATGTGATGACTGATGGCCATAACGGCGTTTTTATTTTAAGTAAATAAGTTCACTTAATTTGTAGCTGTTTTTTCCAGACTGGAAACACTGGACCAAAACAAAGTCAAAGTGATCGTCGTGCGAATAACCTATAATTTCTATTACACATCTATTACATTAAAATATTTGTATAATAAAAATGAAGCGAAAATCTTCTTCAGTGCATGATGAGGAAGCCAAGTAAGTACGAAAGGCGTACTAAAATCCTTTGTTACTTAAGTTTTAAAACAATGTTCTGATCATGTTCTGATTATTACCAATACCTTGTTGTGTACTTATCCTATTTTTTTTTTTCGTAACAAATATCTCACGTATTGAGAAATGTATATTTATTTTAATGAAAGGTAATTATTAACAAAGCACTAATAAAAAATCTATTTTTCAGAGTTTCACAATTGTTGTTTAACAAAACAAAGAAATTTGTTGACAATTTAAATCCAAAATTGAATGAAGAAGTAAGTCTTGATCTAAAACCAGCATGGGTGGACGAGGATGACGAAAATTTTAGAGCAAATATTATACCAAATGTCAATAGCACAAACCTGTATACAGAAAAACTTAAACAAAAATATGAAACTTTGATGGGAACTCCGAGTTGGGCTAAACTGAATAAAAAAGCTAAAATAGATCAAGAAGAAGATGAAATATTAAGAACTGTTGGACACTTGCACAGGAAGAAATCAAATCATCTCCCAAAAGATTTTCTAGAAATAAAAAAGTTTCCACAAATAAATTCTCCATCAAAAAGTAAAAGCTCCATAATATCATGTGTTGAGTTCCATCCTAAGATAAGTGCTGCCCTTGTGGCCGGGCACTCTGGTGAAGTATCATTGTTTTCAGTTGGTGGTGATGTAAACAACAAACTACATGGCTTTAAGTTAAATAAATGGCGCATTACTGCAGCTCAATTTACTCCTGATGGGTCAGAAGCATTCATAGCATCTAAAATGAGCCATACATATTGTGTATACAATCTAGTTAAGGCTGAATCAAAAATGATTCAACTGCCCCGGGCAATACAAAAAGCAGTTATTTTCAAAATGTCAAGTGATGGTAAATACATAGCCACTTGTGATGGATATGAAACAGTGTACCTCATGTGTACTGCATCTAAAGAATTGCTGAAATCCTTAAAACATAATACTAATGTTGCATCTTTAGCATTTAGTCATGACTGTACTCAGTTATATTGTTATGGTGTTGAAGGAGAAATCACTATTTGGGATTTGTCAACATACAGACCATTAACAAAATTTTATGATCATGGTTGTGTTACAGCATCTTGTATGAAGACAAGCCCTTGTGGTAAATTATTGGTTACAGGAAGTGGTGAAGGAATTGTTAACATATACCAAACTGAAAACTTAACTACTTCTGATCCAACACCATTTAAGGTGATTTCAAACCTAACAACTAAAATAACAGATCTTAATTTTAATGCAACAACAGAAATACTTTCAGCATCCTCTGCATACTATCCAAATGCTGTAAAACTTGTGCACATACCCTCCTACCATGTCTTTGCCAATTTCCCGATTCCTACAGTAAACCTCCATCAAGTAGATACAATAAGTTTTTCACCTAACAGTGGGTACATGGCTCTAGGTAATAACAAAGGATGTGCGTATTTGTATAGACTTAAGTATTACAAAAACTATTAATAAAAGTGATGACAACAGATTTATAATTTTATTTATCACAACAGCAACATACATGAGGTTTAATTATTTTATCTGATTCTGAGAGACTGGTAAATATGAAGAGCTTTGTGACAGTATTTCGGACAAACACGGTCCAAGCGCAGCCAACAAAGTGGCTGAGCAAGTTGTGTTCTGTTAATGTTCAAGGTAATTGCGTTTCAAAATACAATTCAAAATACCTATGTATCGAAAGAACACTAACTTTTGATCAATTTACATGTATGAGAATACTAGCTAACGTATACCCGATTTAGAAATCATGCGTGGGGATTGCAAATATTCCAATCATAAAGTGATCAAAATACTATTTTTTATAATAATAGTAGCTATGTATTTATAACCGGTTCCCAAACAGGAAGAGGTTCTCAATTCGACATGTGTATATTTATTTTTATGGTAAATTTAACCAAGGTATCATTTCAGTACTACATAATTTCAAGAAATTAATCATGTTTCACTTTGGGATAAAGAACATTTTTGTAAAACATTGTATTATTCATGAGAATACCTCGCAAACCTATTAATAATTATAAGGGAAACTAATTGGTAATAAAAGCAGTAATAAAACTAAAATTTTGAGACAAAAAGTTTATTTTTAACTAATCTTTATTCAGCTATTATGTGAAAAAATCTGCACAAGCCATAATACATTACCATTCATTCAACCACAAAATCATGACGAATCACAGACCTACAAAGAGTAGTTAATGTTCCCTTTAAAACCTTAAACTAGCAGATGCTAGTTAAAAATAAAATAAAGCATTTTATTTTAAAACATATAATGTTATAAATGAAATTGCTAAGTTATGAACATTTCCAGTGCCGTAAGCGTAGACCAAATAAAAACATTAATTAGGCTATTAAATAAAAACTAACATTGACCCTCAATAAATCATACTCATGTTTCCATGGATATTTCTGTTAGAGAACATTTTTAAGGCAGTTGTTATGGGGAGTTGCATGTGGGAGTACAGAGCAAATGTCTCATTCCAGATACCCACTTTCACCAACTAATTATTAAAATATGATTGATCAGAAAAGGATTTGGTGAGTGCATGTTGGCACTGAATATGTCAAAACGAGTGTATATTATAGAAATCAATATTAGCTGGGATGCTTTGATAGGTGATAAAATATTAAGCTCCAGAATTAATAAACTGTGTCAAAAAGAAATTGATAGAAAACCAAAATCACAGTGAGGATTAAATCAATTAAACTAATACACCGACATAATTAATCACCTAAAACAATGGACCTACAATGTGACATCTTATCTTAATACTTAAGGCGTGTTTCAGCATGATACAACAAAAAAAATACTATGTAAGTTCCAATTACTATCATGGTTGTTACAAAACTTTGACCACACTAGGACTTCACTAGGGAATATTAATTACTGGTGATGTTAACATGAATAGAAAAACTAAAAGCAAGTCACATAAATAATTTAATTAACAAGCTAATATTGCTTTACAACCGTCGAAATATAAATAGCACAATTAGATTTCAATTATGTTAATATAATTGTATTCTACATAAGAATGATGAATGAATAAGCACTAAGCCTGCATAACAGAAAGTACATCTTTAAGTAGAACATAATAGAGTTAACATTAACATAATTATTACAGTGTGTGACATAGATCACAAACTATATCAGTATACAATATGAAGGTGTTATGTAAGTTCATCAATCTCATAATAATAGCTATTAATATTTCAATCAGTAGTAATTTGGTTGGATGAGGTCCATCGCTGGCGCTCGTTTGGAAAATATTCGGCGACGTCTAGCTGGTGGCGCATTGGACTCTATTCATACCGGGGTGTTCATCATCCTCTTCATACGCGTTACCGTGGTGCGCACGTCGCCGGCGCGACTCTTGTTCCGGATCCAAGTCAATCAGCTGACACTCTTCAGCCAATTCGGGAATTTCGATCTGTTAAAATGAAGTTATATTTATGAATATACAAAAACTTTCGTACTAACATAATATGTAGAGATTTTTTTGTTGGTGATTCACTCAGACTACTAGACAGACAGATAAAATAAAAAAATAAGATAATTCAAGACCTTTTCAACTATACTGTAATTGATTAGTTCTTAAAAAATACATCAATGCATGTGCAGTTGCAGTAACATAGTATTTTATTAGTATTGCATGATAGCAATTTTCTATAATAGTGTATGACTTTGCATATTCCACCCACGCTAATGCAATGACGTAAGAAACCTTACGCAAGCACGCCATTTACACGTGATTTTGACAATTTTCTGTTTATTTACATACCTGAATAATTTAATGTAATGAAATAAAAAAATATACTAATTGTATGGCACACATAAATAATGGGGACCTTCAAAGCTACAATCATTTATAGTAATTGTATTAATGATATGTTTTTTTATTTATTTAATAGATATAAGAGAAACTCACCCTTGGCCGAGGAGGCAGGCAATTCTCAAGTGCAGGAATGACTTCTGGTGGAATGCGGCTAGGGAAGTTAACTAGGAATTGGATAATAAGCTGGCCCTTTTCAAATGGATTCTTGTACATTGGCATACCTGTAATATTATAAGTATGTATGTGATAAATAATGATACAACAATGAATATGTATTAATAACAACATAAGCTGCTAAATATAGTTTATACATACCTTCATTCAGCACACACTTGACTTCACCATGCTTAGTCACCTCACCCGGCAGAACAGTTATTACAATATCTCTCTCATCCAGTGTGCGGATCACCTTCTGGAAGCCACACAGAGCCTCCACAAGCTCAATGTTCAACCGGATTATGAGATCATTGCCAGAACGTTTGAATAACTGAAAGAACATAACAATTATTAGTTAAAACATGCTCTAATTATCAACAAATTAAATTGAACTATTAAACAAGACATACTTCATGTTCTTTTTCATCTAAAACTATAACAAGATCACCAGGCTCCAATTCAGGTTCTTGATCACCTTCTCCACTGAACACAATCTTCTGACCATCAGTCATACCCTTGTCCACATGGACTTCAAGAATTTTGCGATCACGAACAGTCTTGCGCCCCTGAAACAGTTAAAATTTCTTTAGCTTCCTGTTTTTTTTTTTCTAAACTCTTGGAAAGTGTTTCTACTTAATGAAAATATTACCTGGCAGACTTTGCAGCGGTCCTTAGGATCAATGATTTCCCTCTGTCCACGGCATTCAGAACACACAGTCTGCATTTGGTGAATCATGCCAGGTGCCAACTGCTGAATCTGCACTTGCATACCCGTACCACGACAAGTGGGGCAAGTCTGCACTGCACCCTAAAGACAACAAAAATAAATTGTATGTTAATTTAATTTAATAAAAAAAAAGCATAATTGTAAGCTGTTTGTGTTGATTATTACCTTCTTGCCTCCCCGTCCTTCACATTTTTCACAGATAACATTCTTCTGCAAGGCAAGCTTCCTTACAGCACCACGATAAAGCTCTTCAAGAGTAACAGACAACTGATGAATAACATCTTTGCCCTTCCGTTCACGACCACGTCGGCGACCACCACTGAACCCTCCACCAAAGAACATATCAAACAAGTCCATTGGTGAGGAGAAGCCACTCGCTCCAACACCTCCCTCTTTCAATGCTTGTTCACCACCTAGGACATAGCAGTTTAAAATGATCAGAACAATAATTGGTTTGAAACTTATCATAATGGCTCAGCATATTTGATTAGTAGTTTGATTCCTATTTATAGGTTATGGGTTATCTTTAATAAAAAAAATACCTAAACATTTACAATATTACACTGAATATTACAAGGAATGCAATTTTGAGATGTTAGTTAATACAAAAATAATTCACTTATTCAAAAGACAATATCATTTTAAGTTACATTGTATAAAAAAGATTGATACTTAGTTGCTGACATTCATTAAGTTCAACATACCTTGGTCATAAATGCGTCTTTTGTCTGGATTAGACAATACTTCATAGGCTTGTGAAATTTGTTTGAACCTCTCTCCTTCATTTGGGTTTTTGTCAGGGTGGTACTTCAGGGCTAGCTTTCGGTAGGCTTTCTTTAATTCATCTGTTGTACAACTGGGTTTAACCCCCAATATATCGTAGTACGTCGTTTCCTTCACCATCTTTTATCCTTTTAGAAGAATAAATAATATTAATGTAGAGTAGCTCACTAGAATGCTATGGAAAATTCTAGTACTAACCTATTCTCGATTAACATGTATTTACATAGAACCATTATAGTTATTACGAAATTAAGCTCAAAATAATAATGTGATGTAAAATCAATACGAATTGGCAATGGCACCATAATATCACTCGTGTTATAACCCCGTACAAATACTTTTAACTTGCTAAATAAGCTAGAGGCATCATACGAAAAGAATGTGTTTTTTAATCTTGCGTTAAAGACAATATAACCAGAATCTAATAAATTTGATCAAGATCATGAGTTGATTTAAATGTGGTTAGATTGATTTTTCTTTCAAAGAAAGGAAATCTACGCAAGCACCATATACACATTTCCCAAGACACGGCAACCATAAAGTGTTGAAATAAACTTACTTTTGATTTCTTTAACCGTAAAGATTCCAATTACTGTTTGAAAGTTCCAGAAACACTAGTTTACAATTCACGACGAGCAATAAATAAAATCGGAGCACAGTAAGAAACACGCCGTACGAGTACTGACTTAGCACGAGAATTCACGAGATTCGTTCAACTTCAAATGACGTTTGATCGAATCGAACCACCTCGGTTTGTTCAGTCGATGAAAAGTACATTCGAGAAACTTCTATAGTCTGGCACTCACTGTCGGAATCTCCCTATTAAAAAAACACCTACTACAAGTTATGAAGTTATGGTTCAACATCACGGAACAGAGAATTAATTTGATCAACATAGAAATAGAAATAATTTATTTGCAGAAAATGTATGTTACAAATATGGTGACGTGTTAATTTATATTGTCTCAATACATTTCGCCTTACGGCATGCAAAGTATTTGTTAGATAACGACAATCAACGACAATCAAATCAACATCCATCTTTAGAAAAGAACAGTTTTTTTGTCTACGTACTGTAACTTTGTGAATCAGCCTCAGAATCAGCCATATCTCTATATTATTACAGTTTAAGTTTTAAGACTAAATAAAGATATTCACGCGTCTCAAAACCAACAATATGATACTTAATATAGCCTTATTATAGGCTGCTAACTGTTTCTAATTAACAGTTAAGGTTAAAGATGAGCTGCTTTGATCGTGATCATAGTCACGAACTCACGGTTTGAAATAATATTAAAAAAATATATAAACTGGGATATAATTTTAATTGATTGTTAAACTTGAAATATAGGAGAGATCAAATAATTACTCTCTAATGGACCCAGCAGTCCCACCAGCAATTATTGTTAACTTACACAATGTTACATTTTTGGAAAGCAATAAATTGAGTACATTAACAAAAAACTCTGTTTATACTGTACAGTTGCTCTCGTTTAGGGTAGGTGTACAATATCCTATCTAGCACAAGAAGTTTTGTTGACATATTTAAAATAATTAACATTTGTCTTCTGAATATTTCTTACGATATATAACCCTATAACTTTTTTTTAACCAAAAATTTCGTTTCTTATTCCGCTGTTTGCAAAACAGCACTTCCCTAAGATTTAACTTTGTCAAGATCACCGGCTACACAGGATATACTGGACATTCTGTAGTAAGACATGACATTGACTTATATCGGCGACAGCTGACAGTTAGTGTCAGTTGTCTGTCGTGACAAAGGACGTCAAACGACTGATTGACCTCAATGATCGAGGGCCGAGGTGATAATAGCTGTGGAACTGGCTAAAGTTCTTTGCTGATAACGAACATATTTTGATAAGTTGATAACGTCACAACTCACACGTTACGGCACGGTGTAGTGCAGTGCAGTCTGTCTGTGTCAGTCTCGCTACTCGTTGCGAATTGGTCGCAATTTTTATTGGATCTAGAGTAGTCTTCTACAGTTTTATTTCCGTTTACGTTTTACATAAATTAAATAAATTGTAATAATGGCCGAGAAAACGTTGAAAAACAGAGTGTGCATTATCGGCTCTGGTAACTGGTAAGATTTATGAATATTTAAATATATTCAACCAATACTAAAGTAGATTCGTATGTGTAATTCGATCGCATGTACGGACATGCAGTGATGTGCTGACCGTCCTTTAGCAAAATGATGACATAACAATAAAACCGATAATTTCTTACCCTATAATACTCTCTGTATTCCTCATAACCTAATTACAGTATTGGTTGTTATTGACAGTATCTGCACAAAATGTATTTAAATAAAGCAATGCCACTTATTCATTGTTATGTACCTTTTATAAATTCAGGGGATCAGCAATTGCTAAGATTGTGGGTAAAAATGCTGCAAGGCTCCCAAATTTTGAAGACAGAGTTACAATGTGGGTGTACGAAGAGATGATTGAGGGGAAAAAACTAACAGAGATCATTAACGAGACTCATGAAAATGTCAAATATTTGCCTGGGCACAAACTCCCTCCTAATGTGGTAAGCTATTTCTCTTATGTTTATCTTATAAGAATTAAATATTTTAAAATGATTTAGTAATTGTATTTAATAATTTATAATTAATTTCATTATGATAATAATTTTAATTTCTTTAAATTGCACCAGTAAACACTTTGAAGTTCAGCAGTTGTATTTGTTCTTGACAGTGCCCATGTGAATAGCACATGTACAGTCTATTTTGGTAACTTCTGAGTAATTCATTGCCAATGTTATCTCACAATAATAGAGTGAGAGCCAGTGACTGTCAGACCTACATTTCTTAAAGTATGAAACTTAGTGTGTAAATTCATCCTACATTGGGTATTAACTTTAGTTCACAACAAAGTTTGACTGATGGTGATTTTGGAAGATATAAAAAAATATATGTTGATATCCACTGTAGGGTTGGCTCTGGCTTTTAGACATTTCCTTGTGAAGTCAGTAATAAATAGTCAATTTGTCTTTTAAATGAGAGAATAATATTTCTGAATTTGAATTTATGCAATGTTGTTAGCCCTAAAAAATTATGAAACATATTTTATTTTTTCAAATAATATAAAATCTTGTTTGAATCTTGAAAGATTTTAATTTTGAATTATTGTTCAATAGAAAGAACTAAATAAGTTTAAAAAGATCTTTCTTCATACATCATACATTTATCAAGTCACTTATTTGTCTTACAGTTTACACAAAACATATTTTTATGTGTGTTATATTAAGTATATATATATTTATCAGATGCAATACAATTGCAGATATTAATGCTATTTATTGTATTTTTCCATTTAAATGATTCTATAAATAAAAGTTCAATGCTTGGCTTACTTGAGGCCATTTGTTACTTGCCACTTGAATGGATTTTTAAAACCGTGCTTAAAGATTGCATGAAGTTTTTGTAGAACTATTGTTTGCAATATTCATTGATAAGCTAGCTATTGTTTTGTGATATCAAAAAAGTTAAGAATAATATTCTCTGTTCTGAACATATGAATATTTTTTTAAAGTAATGTTGATTGATGCTGCCCATACTATATGCAAGCCTTAGCCACCGGTAGGCAGCGCATACATACATATACTTTACCTTCATCAAAACAAAAGTATGTGTTGATCTTGCAGTGTTTCTCTTGACCTTGCAATTGATTAACTGTGTCTGTGCTGCCTGTATGTACCTATTTCTTTATGTAACTGTAAAGGCCATTCTACACTTGTGCAAAATATCAGTCAGAATTTCCGGATATGGTGCCATAATTATGGTTATCTTATAAAAATAGCACTATTCTAAGGTCATTCAGATACATGTGACGATTATACAGTAGTCTAAAGGGGTGATTCCATCGGTGTGCCGTGATGTGCCGCACTGTGACGCACTTAAATGTTTCGTATAGTCTCCTAGCACTTAGCAGCCCTTATCAAATTGCGTGCAAATATTTCTAATGTGTCCTAAAAACAGCCTTTGTTTTTAAAATCTTCGAAAATTTTTGATGGAGTCTCGCCGTAGTAATAAAATACTGCGGCAAACCTGTAACATGAAAACAGCCACAAGTGGAACCTATAAATACCTACTGCATAGCGTTCATCAAGAGTCATTAGGTTAATATCGTGTACGGAGTATTAAAGTTAATAGGTACCTTATCGACTATGACTATTTCGGATCACCATGCATGTTTACTATTCTATTATACTGCACTATTTCTCGGTCTCGTGTCGAATTATCGGAACTATACAGTAGAAATTCGGGAAATCTAAAATCTTAGATAATAGCAACTTTTTAATATGGGTGCACTGAATAGGAACGCGCTTTAGTGTGAAGTAAACATCCACGCGTGGTTTTCATACAGTCTGCGTTATTCATATTTACTTTTTTTTTTAAACTGCATCATCGCAGTAGCTAGTAGATCGTCTTCATAATAAGTACCTACCTATATTGTAGTTCTTGGGTAATGAATGTTTCTCTTATCAGTCTGCACAGTAAAACCAAGACATAACAATCTTAATAGGATCCAAAGAATAGCATTGTTCCGCAGCTATTTCATTTTAATGTTATCTTTCCGTTCTACATAACTATAAAATCACTCTAATTAAGACTTGTATTCGTAAACAAATGTAACACATATATTATATACCTACGCAATATCTTTACTTATATAATAAAACTGAAGATTTTCTTTGTTAGTTTGAATGCGCTAATATCAAGAATTACCGGATCGATTTGAAAAGTTCTTTCTGTGTTATATGTATAGCTCGATTACCGAGGAAGGCTATAGGTGTTTTATATGTTTCTACGGGACGTGAAACCGCTGGTTTCATCAGACATGGGCTCATCAGACAGAAAATTATATTCAATAATAAATTAATCTAGGAAATTGGAGTGCTCTAGGTCCAAATACAAACTGATTGTCGCAAAATTTTGCAAAACAGCGTATCATCCTTGAAGCAATACTTGAAAATGCAATAAAACTTTAATTTTAAAAATTCGTTGTAGAAATAGAACATACAATTTTAGAAACTTAAAATACAATATTCTGCAGATAAAATATTTTGAAACATGGCACTAACTAGTGAATTGTTTTGAACAGGTTGCAATCCCCGACGTAGTTGAAGCTGCGAAGGACGCCGACCTTCTAATTTTCGTAGTACCCCACCAGTTCGTCAGAACTATTTGCTCTACGCTCTTAGGAAAAATAAAACCAACCGCAGCTGCGCTTTCCCTGATAAAGGTACACGTGCTAAAGATTATTATTGCGTATTTAGTTTGTTATTTAACTTGTATATTAAACTGTTGTATTTTTCCTCAGGGCTTCGATATTGCGGAAGGAGGTGGTATTGACCTAATATCACACATTATTACAAGGTGCCTTAAAATCCCATGCGCTGTTTTAATGGGAGCAAACATTGCTTCTGAGGTAAGTGTATAGTCTAAATTAAAAAGGACTAAATGTCCAATCGCATCGTCTACAAAACATTACGTATACATAATGTAGGTATATAGTTACCTTATCTTTCCGCCTTAATGTCGTAAGGCCTTTCGAAATTGGCCGTCATGCTGACAAGGTACCCCCCGAACGTATTTTTTGGGTATCCGAGACTTTTAAGTAGGTCATCATCAAGAGCATAGAAAATTTAGAGATGATAACTGGAAATGTAAAAATAATAACTAATATTTACCAGCTCTTCAAGCCTAATTTACCAAAATTAAAAAAAAAAACAATTTATTTGAAAGAAAACATCTTATCACACGATTGCATCGCTACGTGCGCGCGAGTAATTTGAATCAGGTTGATAAAAATCTAAATATTCAAAACACAGCCTGATAATGCAAACTTATCTTAAGTTGTAAAATTATTGTTTTGCAGATTTATTACATGTTAGCAATTCAATAGCTAGTAAATTATGATTTATTCAGTTGCATTAAAATGACGGATAAAACTGGTAGTCAATGGCGACTGAATAAAGACTTGTATCTAAAAGGTTTTATTGAAAACCTGGCTGATAGGACTGACGTTATCTAATTTTTTTCTTTCTTAAGAACCTCCTGACAATAACAAACACAGTATCAAACGTGAAATCTGAAATCAGTCCACCCGTTCACGTGGGGGGAAGGCGTGACCAAGGGAAATAAGGATTCCTTTTTAGATATATGTATAAGTATAAGTAGATAGAGGGTTGCCCTTCTAGCTATTATAGTTATTCGTAATCTACAGACTTCAAGGGGTCCATTATCTGCCAACTCCGACGGCTCAGGTGTTAAAACTACATTTAACTGTTATAGTTGACAAGCAAATTTTGCACACTATTGGCCCTACTACTAAAATTATTTCTGAGATAAATGCACGATGTTGTCATAATGTCTATGTGAAGTGTGAAGGTATCTTTATCTCGTCACACGTGCTGAAAACCAGTTAGCAACGAAGTTTCTGGCAGTCTGCCTGTAGTAAATAGTATTTAGTGTGAATCTGAATTGTTATACTAACATAGCACTATGAAAATGTTTCGAACAATAGTAATTGCATTTGCACTATCATTATAAGTACTAGATTCAGCGCAGATTGCAAACAGGACATTAATGTGTCTTTAACGACATTACATAGATAAGAACATAACTAGAATTAATTTTGTTCGTGATTAAGTAGCCTGTAGGTACGGCTCTCGACGGCATCTTCCAGCTATATCGAGGTCAGCTCCTTGACCTCCTTATGAAAGAAACAGTTTATGTATTGTCTATAAATGCCACCCTAGCTTTTCTCTTCTTTCACCCTTTTTGGCGAAAATGTATATTGAGATTAGAAATATATTGAGTAGAATCGGAAATTTTTGCAAAAAGAATAAAATTATCCCATGAAATTCTATGATAATTTAGACCAGCATTTGTCGTAGGTGGCTGATGAGAAATTCTGTGAGACCACAATCGGTTGCCGGGACGTAATGCTGGCGCCTATGATGCGGGACATCATTCAGACAGAGTATTTCAGAGTAGTCGTCGTCGACGATGAGGACGCTGTGGAAATTTGCGGAGCTCTGAAGGTAGGAAAAGGAAATAATATATTGACTTTTTACCAAAGAACACGTTTAGTTAATAACATTTCGAAATTAATAACTAAAATTATATTCGTAGAACATTGTAGCCGTGGGCGCTGGTTTCGTAGACGGCCTTGGTTTCGGCGACAACACAAAGGCAGCAGTCATTCGTCTAGGTCTGATGGAAATGATCAAATTCGTCGATGTGTTCTATCCTGGCAGCAAACTTAGCACTTTCTTCGAGTCGTGCGGCGTGGCTGACCTTATTACTACTTGTTACGGTAAGTTAGTTTCGCTGCTGCATTTTTTAGAACGTACAATGCCAAACTTAGGAATGCTCATTGCCGCATAACGAATGCGGCAAACGGCGGTTATTGATATAAAGTTTTAATGAGATATAGTTTGAATAATCATATCCATATCTACGTTTCAGTTTTTAAATGTTATAGATATACCTACGTAGATAGTGTTCGCCAATTACTGGGGGCATTGACTTTCAGCTATTTTAAGGTAAGGAGCTTAGCAAAATACGAGTAGGTAAAAGTAGGTAGTTTGACTTAATGTTTCTACATTTTAGAGGTAAAGGGAGTATTAAAGGCTAAAGGAAAACAAAAAACTTTCCGTTTAATCAATTCGCGCGAAGCAAATAGCAGCAGTTATCTGATCGAATGATTTATGTGATATATTATGTTTATCATTTAACGAGGTCCGAGCGGTTATACTGAATACTGCATTGCTATCGTATGGTTTATGAAAAGACAATTGCAACCTTTTTAACACGCTTTTATTAGCTTGGGCTGTATGTATGTATGTAACGGAATCTTTGAGCACGATTTTCACCGGTTTCTAAACATCTGATTAACTTGAAACTTTGCATATGTCTCAAGGACCGATGACAATGCAATAATTCATTAACAATTTTCCATTATCCTCGTTAGGGCCGCCAGGATTAATATTTATTATTTTCATAGGTCCTCTATGAGAGTGAAAGGGACAGAGCTAGTGTGCGATCTGCGCATGTCTGCCGTCTCGAATAGCCGGCAGATTCTTTATCGAAAGAGTATAGAGTAAGAGCAGTCTTGGAGGTGATGCAGATACTGTTTTTCAGGATTTACTTCAGTTAAAGCATAAATTTCATTCCATTGTTTAAGAACTCAAACTTACATAATACTAATTATTTATTTCTGACAAGACAGACTGACAACTGCCAAATTTCATTCCATAGCTCCACAGATAAAAATCATAGACAAGCACTCTCTCCGCCTCCTTGGGTCTCCCATCTTAGAACAATCTTTTTCCTCGTTTATAACCGAACAAATTAAAATTTTAATCACATTTCGGAATGATTACAACAAATTAGTCGTGGTGGCCTAGTAGTTAAAGCACCAGCCTTTTGAGTAAGAAGGTGCGGGTTCGATTCCAGGTCAGGCACGTACCAATGTAACTTTTATAAGTACGTACGTACTTTAAGTACGTACTTTCTAAGTGTATCTCGGACACCAATGACTGATTAAAAGGTGAAGGAAAACATCTCGAGGAAACCTGGACTATAAAGTCTGACATCACCAACTCGCATTGAGCAAGCGTGGTGATTTACGCTCAATCCTTCTCCGTGGGAGAGGAGGCCTGTGCCCAGCAGTGGACGATAAAAAGGCTGTAATGATGATGACAACAAATTAATATGCATTCGGCCATCACAATTATTCGTTACCGCTGTTTTGGTCCTAAATTTTAATATTTTCTCCGTTCTTCTCATCTCTGGAAACATAGTGACCTTTTAGACCAAGTTGACAAAATTAATCGCCATACCCTCCAGTTCCATTCTTAATGTTGCTCTGGACGACCAAGCTTGGCTGCAAGCTATATTGCCCATCCGTATGGGAGATCTCGGCGTCCACAAAATTACGAGTATACATATATATAGTTTACCGGCTTTCATATCTTCGGTTCAAGGTACTGAGAAGTTCACCAGGAAAATCCTAGCTCCATCACTGGTAGATTTTGAGGTACCGTACTTAGCCGAGGCTATGGATGCCTTCGGGCGCCGACTTGACGTGTTATGCGGACGACACGCTAGTCACAGCCCGGGGGAGCTCGCACAGGGAAGCGACGTTGATAGTCACGGCTGCGGTGTCACAGGTGGTGAACCGCATCCGGCGCCTGGGCCTGGAAGTGGCTCTGAACAAGTCGGAGGTCATAGTGTTTCATGGCCCCCGACGTGCGCCGGCGCCGGGATCACACATCGTGGTCAGCGGGGCCCGGATAGCTGTCGAGTCCACCATAAAGTATCTGGGATTGGTGCTCGACAGCCGATGGGAATTCGGACCCCACTTCCGGCGGCTGGGGCCCAAGCTGCGGGCGGGTGCAGCGGGCGCGGTTTAAACGTTTTTTCCCAACTTGGGGGGCCCGAGCGCCGCCTGTAGTCGGTTTTACGTGAGAATCGTGCGATCCATGGCCCTGTATGGGGCCCCTGTGTGGGCGCTGGACTTGACGGCCAGTACTCTCGGCATTCTGCGCAAACCACAGAGGGCGATGGCCGTCAGAGTCGTCCGCGGGTATCGCACGATTTCCTACGAGGCGAAAGTACTCGCGTCATTATATCGATGGCGCGAGGAAGAGCGGGTACGGGGCTCGAGCTCGAGAAGAGCTCCGTCAGATCTTGGTGGCGGAATGGCGGCAAAGGCTTCTGCGCCCTACCGCTGGCCTCGCTACCGTGGAGGCGATCCGGAAAGTACTCGACGACTGGCTCGGGGGAAGGCACGGCTCCCTGTCGTCCAGGGTGACGCAGGTGCTGTCGGGGCACGGTTGCTTCGGCAAGTACCAGACAAGAAAATTACTTGCCCGAACATAGATATACCCATCAGCCCATCTTCCCAGAGACAGTGGGACGAGCCACTCTGCAGAATAATCCGGATAAATTAATAGAAACGGCAATCACTCCTGCTGAGCGAGCGCGCTTACTTTCTGTGGGTAGATGGGAGTCGGGGCTTCGGTTTCAGGCACTACCGTCGTCAAACATTGGCACCATGCTTGACGACACCACTTTCCACCTCGCTACTTGTTTACGTTTAGGAGCTCCTTGTTTATCTCCTCATCGCTGCCACTGTGGTGAAGCTGTAACCAGCCTCGGACACCACGGCCTGTCGTGCAGCCGCAGCGCGGGCCGTACTGCACGGCACGCAAATATCAACGACATCATTCGTCGCGCTCTTGTCGTCGTCGGGGTCCCTGCCGTACTAGAACCTAATGGCTTGGCACACGATAATGGTTAGAGACCAGACGGTATGTCGCTATTCCCTTGGAAGATGGGTAGGCCTTTAGTGTGGGACGCGATTTGTGTTGATATTCTTGCGCGAACCCATCTTGCACTTCATCATCATCATCCTCCTGCCCTTATCCCAAGTTTTATTTGGGGTCGGCGCAGCATGTTTTTGTCTTCCACGCTCTTCTATCTACCGTCATCTCACAAGTTACATTCTTTCTAGCCATATCAACCTTCACACAATCCATCCATCGTTTCTTTGGTCGTCCCCTTCCTCTATGTCCATCCACATTCATGTTCAAGACCTTCCTCACAACATGATCCTCATTCCTCCGCATTACATGCCCATACCATGCTAGCCGGTTTCCACGTAGTTTTTCGGTTACCGGTGCCACTTTTAAACTTCCTCTTATATACTCATTTCCTACTCTATCCATTCGCGTTACCCCACACATTCCTCTTAACATTCTCATCATTAACTTAAACCATCTTGCACTTAAATTGGTCAAAAGTCGAAATCCAACTAACGAAAATCAATTATGACACTTGAAACTACAACACAAAAATCGTACTAAAAAGTATAAAATAAAATAATATTTTAAAAAAAACTAAAAAAACACGCTTTTGCAGCAAATCGAACTAAAAACTTTAAAATAATTTTTGATAACAAAGAGTTTATATTACCGTAGAAGATAGTTAAACAATCAATCATAATTAATTACATCAAAATACATTGAAAAGCGTGGGGTGCTTGACATAATATGGAAATGTAGTGAAATGCACCCCACGCTTTTCACTGTATTTTGATGTAATTAATTATGGTTGATTGTTTAACTATCTTCTACGGTAATATAAACTCTTTGTTATCAAAAATTATTTTAAAGTTTTTAGTTCGATTTGCTGCAAAAGCGTGTTTTTTTAGTTTTTTTTAAAATATTATTTTATTAAGTTTTTTACTTCTAAAGGGGAAAATTCTGATGAATAGATGGTATTTGTCGCGAAGTGTAGGATACAACAATACATAAGTGGTTGAAGTTCTCAGGCGCCATATTGCAAAAACCTATCGATTTTCCATGTAGAAACAAAACTTATCTAATGCAAACATTTTGTTGAGTGCTTTGGGCAAAATTTGTCGTAGTCGGAATGAGATCAGTGTGCAAAATTATCAGCTCGTTTGTAGATACGAATATAGTAAACCTAAACATATTTGGCGATTAAAATGTTAATTATGGTATTGTATACAGCTCTGCGCAAACGTTGACACTTTTTGTAGGTACTCAGTTACACGGGGAAATATGGTTTCTGTGTCCTATCGTGGTGATCGGACAAAGTCGGTCGTTGTTACTGCTGCAATACTGGTTAGTAGCAGGTGTGTCGCAGCTCAGAAGTAGGTTTTTTTAGTGTTGCTAACTCCTTGTGTCTCCAACTGACTTCTTTTAGTTTCTAGTTACCGAAACGAAACAATTTTTGACACAAAAAGGTTTCATACTGGTTCTATATAAATACTAATTGATACAAAACAAAAGAGTGTCCACATTTGCGCCTTGCCTAACGTAATTGATAAGCTAACCGGTACCTATTTGTAACTAGTCTATCTATTAGACACTTAACTCATCATTAATCATAAGAATCGTCATTTACGTTTGATAGACTTGTTGACATTTTGATCTCAGTATATCTTACCATATGTTTTTTTTTGTAAGTATTTTAAAGTCTCTGTTTCGCTATCTTGAATTCTTCATGTCGTTGAAAGGATTACTTCGACAGATGTTCAATGCCTTTGAGTGATGATTACGATAATATTTATTGCTTTTTATCTACCTAAAGTCAAATTCTAATGAGATAGCGTAGACGATAACTTGAACTCTGAAAATTACTATGTATGTATGCCTAAAAATCTCAGGGGATTATGGCTAATTAGATAAGTGGGATTAAAAACATTGTACGTAAATCTGATTCATGATTTGGTCGATTTCATGTATTGGTCATTGTGATTTACTTTGAAACAATACATAAGTACTAATACACTTAGATAATTGTTTTGAATGGAAGCTCAAAGACTACAAGTGTGTGCACTTCGATCGATATAGCGCACAGTTCAGTTACTGTGAAGTGAAGTCTACCTCCTATATCTAATGGTGACAAAGGCCGCGGACATTGATCACTTGGTCATATTATACGTCTACAGAAAAATAACTATTTTCCTATAATTTATTGACCTCATAAACTGATGACACATAATTTTAATGATGGCGCAGCATTTCAATAAAAATACTGTATATTATTAACTACTTTCAACCGATTTAAAGAAATTATGCATACGAATCTCTTCTGCAGTTTGTATAATAAATACCTAAGTTCGGAAAAAAGTATTATGATCTGACTGTAGCGATAGTAAATATAAAACAACACCACGAGCGGAGGCTAGAGCACGTAATCTACTCTGGGCACATATTCCATTGCTGGGCACATACCTCCTCCACACAGAAAGATTAAGCGTTAATCACCGCGATTGCTTAATTGCGTGTTGGTCAACGTCACATACCTGTCTAAGAACATAGGTACCTATGTGACGTTGACGTGATTTCGAAAATATGAGGTAATAAAGAATATTACATACATATATACAAGTTGGGTAAAAATATCTACCTTTACACGCAATGCAGTACGCTTTAATGTTTAAAAATATTATCGTGAATATTTAATGAATCAGGAAGTCGGCACGAATCTTACACTACCTACTTCCGATAGCAAAATATATGACTACCGCATAAGAAACGATTTAATGAAACTTCAAGGATATCGAAAAATTGCGATCAAAACGTCGCTCACTCAACTACGCATATTTGCTCATTTGTACATTTTTATTATAGGCGGTAGGAACAGGAGAGTAGCGGAGGCCTTCGTGAAGACTGGCAGGTCTATAAAGGAGCTTGAAGATGAGATGTTGAATGGCCAGAAACTCCAGGGACCTATTACCGCTGAGGAGGTTAACCACATGCTTGCCAACAAAAATATGGAAAACAAGTAAGGAATGAATAGAATTTCTTCCATTTTCAATTTGCATATTAATAAGTTAGCCATCAAGTAGTTTCTAACGCTTTCTATCATTAACTACTGATTGTATCTACCAGGTATATGATTCTATATTGCGGACAAAATTGCAAGAAACATTTATCGTAATGCAAGGTTATTGTGCCTAATACACAAAGAAAACACACAATAGCAATGTACCTGATAAACGATATACCTACATAAAGGGAATTCAAACTTTATTTTCTATATTTATGTTTGAAGAGTAACAGCGCATAAATGGCTCACTATTTATAGAGCAATTCCTTATGCTGCACACACGGAAACGTGACGTTGTTGATCTGAGACCTAGAAGATAACGACGGACAAATTATAATATGCTGGTGATATAATCGTAACGTAGGTTGAGCTAAAATAGTTTGTGTTGGCTTACATCCACTTGTCACTTGAGGCCAGTTGTGCATCAAATGAAGGACATTGCAGCATTTTGTTGCAACTTATGACGTCAAATTCTAATGGCGCCAATCCACTTACCTACATTGTCTATGATGTAATTTCATTTATACACCTTACCTAGTATCTATGAATGATTGTTGTTTTTAACCGACTTCCTAAAGAAAGAAGCAGATTCTCAATTCAACTGCGTATCAATTTTTTTCATCTTACTACACAAACTGCTAATTGTGTTTAAATTATACATAACTCAATGTCAAAGTCAATTTGATAATTTGTTCTTCAAATGTAAACATTGACAAGTCGCCAACAATCTCAAAAATTAGTACTTGGCTACTCTTGTGATAACCGTGATAACTGCATACATTTGTTCAGATTTAATTTTGTTGGAATGTCTACTGTGCCCGTTGAATTCTGTGAGGCCGTTTGTGGGCGGAGCGGAATAGATAGCTGATTGTCAAGAAGTTCGCTGACAGTTCAACAATAGTCCGCTTGGTTCAACAAAGATAGACATTGTCAGTAGAACAATAGCGAATGATTGCCTATTATTTCCAGATTCCCGCTGTTCACTGCCGTGTTCCGCATTTGCCGAGGCGAGCTTAAGCCCAACGACTTCATAAACTGCATCCGCAGTCATCCAGAACACATGTAAGACCACACCAATTGCATCCGCTTCCTTCTCTGTCCATCTTCTAAACTAGATAATTAGAGCATTATAATGTTTGTAGAATAGAGCCGATTAACTTATTATGTACATAACAGATATGTCTATGTATGTTTATTTTACAGGGTGCTAGTACTTAGATATGACAAAATTATGCATATAAGTAAAACATAATGGTGTTTTGTGTGGCTGCACTTAAATGTATTTTTGATTAACAAGCTTGCTTCGCTATTTTATGCAGCGATGAGTGTGCATGATGATTTTAAAGTGATTTATTTGTAACTAATAAACGCCTCAACGTTTTAAACGATTTATGGCAGCTACAGTGGTAAATGTATTTATCGCGTTTATCGTTAAGAACTTGACCGATAAGGAAATCTTTTAATGTTCACATGTTCGATATAAAGAGGTGTGGAGAAACTAATTCTTAAGTGCAGCCATGCAGCGCATCAGTAATTGTACGTAACATATAAAGCATGTTGTAAACATAGCTGTATAAAACTGACACCCGTTGTTACAATAATATTACATGTTGCTAATAATGAGTAAGCGTTCCATTATCTTTTCTGATGTATTATCTGTCAAATAAGCTAACAAATACCGCCGGCGCGGATCTGTTATCGTCGTTTAGGCTAGTAGCTACAGAATAAATGAACATATTCGAGTGGTTGTTGTTCAGATAACGTTTATTGATGTTGTGGAGTTCGGTGTAGGCGCTAAGTACAAACAAGTAGGCATACTGCGTAACGTAACTTTATATACCAAGTATAATGTAATATATCACTAGACCTATCATTTCTATTAACCTATATATTTATATTGCACGTTAGGTCTAACCATACTTTATTTGTATCTAAATAGTTAATTATTTGTTGAATAAAATATCGTACTTAGAAATGCTATATACTTTTCATTATCCTTTGAAACATTGAGTGTTCCTGGTGTCTTGTTGTTTGTGTTCCTTTCTATTAGAACTTGTTCCTGTTTTCGATAGACACATAAAAGGGATTTATACTGAACGCCTACTGCAAGACTTGCTCATTAATCATGATTGTTGAATTTTTCAGATTCGCTCCCAAGAATATTAGTATTTACTGAATGCCATTCTGAAAATTTACTTTGCTGCATTTCTATATTTTTATATGCATTTTGTGTTTTTAAATCATGATTATTGTTTGTAGCTTTTGCATGTTTTACTATACTAATAAATTTCTTCACGGATTGGCTTGGTCTTTTATGTTGCAGTTGTTAGTTCATTAATTTCATAAAAGTATACATTCAGCATTTTAATATTACAGAAATAATTAAAGAAGGATAAAGGCGGATGTGCTTAACTATCGTTCTAAACTAATTTGTTCATAGTCATAATGTTAAAAATAACATGTTTTTACACTAATATTCTAGGTCTAGAAAACAGTCGGCGCCAAAATGTTCTCTGTGATCAAGTGAGGCGTCTTCAGAGAGTCATCAAGTTGAAACTGTTGCATTTGTCGTCCGGCACGCCAGCATTACTTGTCACACACACCCACACACGTAAACATTTTTCCAATTAGTTATGACGCGCTCACCTAAGAGCCTACGATACAGATAGTGATGTCGGGGAAGTTATCAAAGTGATAACTACGAACGGAAAATAAATTTAATCCTAAACCTGTGATGTATCTCACGGTATTTTATTTATTTATGGCCGCTGTAAATTTTAGTTTATCGGTTCAATAAATTGCGTAACGTAATCTAATTGGAAAATGTTCTTAAAAATCATTACCTAATGCATGAAAACCTTTGTGTTTTGTTGTGTAACTGTTTATGTTACACTTAGGGCCGGTTTCACAGGTTACGGATAGTCACTATCTACCAGATAAATTAAAAAATGGAACAGAATTTGTATGAAATTATCTGCCAGATAAACTATCTGGAACTTATCAGCAACCTGTGAAACTGGCCCTTAGCCCGCTTAATCCGCTTGAATGTCATTGAATTACATAATATCAAAACTTTTCTGACTTACATAGTTACAGCCTTTCAATTTAGGTGTAATATAGAAGGTGCCTCCGAATTTTATAAAGTAATTGTCAAAGTTTTGCATTTGCATGTGGACTGCTGATAATTCTGAGGCTATGTTTCTCACAAGACTTCCACAAGAATTGAGTCAGGCATACCTTTGTATATTGTAAAAAGGATAATCCAACTACCAAAAAAATGCATGGCCTTTAAAAAGATTCAAATGCCAAGTAAGCAAGGCAGTAAGCAAGGGCAATTTCACAATTTCTTGTGGAAATTTCTTAACAAATGAAAAGGCAGCTTACATTGACAATTAATAAAGTTAAAATAAAATCTGTTAGAGACTGCTTTTAATGTTATCGATATCACACTTAAATTTTAAAATCAAGTGTGTATTCTATACGAGTGATTTAATCTACTGTATAAAAAGTAGATAATACATTGTAATAGCTTTTACGGTTGGCTATCTTGACTAGATAGTCGGGTTAAGTGATTTTATTTAGTAATAAACGGGAAGGATCAATATAATTTTAAGGTTTTGGCCATATTCTTAGGCAGAGGCAAGCCATTAATCATCTAGTCTGTACTTTTCCAATTCTTTTTTTTTAATTTGTTTTCAACGAATATATTAGTGGGTATTTCAGTTGTAAATGTTACGTTAATTTTGTACTTTTTATTAACTAAGAGAACAAAGTGAAGAAGAATTTTTATACATATCTTCATGAGCCACATTCATAACGCTAGTTTAGTTTTGGTATGTTTCTTATGTATGAAACTATCCGCCTCATGAACATGTCATTTTATCAAGGAAATGGATCGACGCATTGGATTTTTTCAAAAAAGCAGAAGCCTTGATATATTTGGTGCAAAAAGTTAGCCTCGCATACATCGGAATTATTCTTTTCAGGATACGGATAGTTAGAAAAACTCAAAAATCACATTGCTGTATATCTTAAATATATACTAAGGTAAGGTAGACTAAGGCTTCTGTTTTTATGATAAGTAACTACATAGTTTATTTTAGGTACATGTACGTAACTTGTGTTATAACTAAATACAATGCATTTTTTAAATCTGTCTATTATTTAAGAAACCATTTTCAATCAGCTACCATTTAGGAATCTCTTCCTAGCACATATTAACAATATTATCGATTGGGCGTCATTCAGTGACGCTTCATAACACCACTTGTTATGTCATGTGTTGGCGTTATCAATTTTATTTACATAATATTTTTGAGTTTTAGTGTGACAATCGGCTTATGTTTGCAGTTCACTTAGAATAGCTCATCATAGAATCATTGGTAAGTACACCGTGCCGTACCCATTTTGTAATTATGTACAGTACATAAGTGATTGTTCCTATACATCCATTTAACAATCCCGGAAGGAATCACTGCTCAGTGCACTATTTGTTCTTCAAGTCACCTCTGAGCTCCAATATCTCTTTCTAGCAACCAACTTCCTATATGACACACTCAAAATATTCTCCATATACTATTTTTATACAGGCCTGTTTCATTGTCATGTCATTTGTCTTACGGAAGTGTTTTAATAATTATTGGCGATGTACGAGAATATTATCCAATATTCTGGTTTGCAGCCAACCGGTACGCGGTTGGGATAGGACAGCTATTTTAAGGCAAGGCTAGACCTTGCAGGGTTAATGAGCGTATGACTAATAGGTTGGGGATTTTCCGACTAGACGAGTAAGGGAATAGTGAATACATGAACTAACTACGGTCTGATCTGTAATCCAATCAACAATACATACCTGCTGATCTATGAAAAGGAAACTATTACAACGGTTTTCCCCTTTACGTCCTACTGCAAAGTGAACAATATTCACTGAAAGGCAATAGACTTCTACGCAAATGTAACTGTCATGCTTATATACGAAACTTATCTAGTGTAATCGCGACTTTAAAATAAGAATGTACAGGGATTTAATGACTTACCTACCCATCACTCATCTCCCGAGACTTTTCCCAACTATGTTGGGGTCGGCTATCGGCTTCCAGTCTAACCGGTTTCGGCTGAGTACCAGTGTTTTACAAGGAGCGCCTGCCTATCTGACCTCCTCAACCCAGTTACCTGGGCAACCCAATACCCCTTGGTTAGACTGGCGTCAGACTTACTGGTTTCTGACTACCCGTAACGACTGCCAAGGATGTTCAATGACAGCACCCATTACTAATCTTACTAAATCCAATAAAAAACTGATTTCTATCTTTCTTTTTCAGGGTAAGGGTTTGATGAAGTAACAACATAGTTTTCGGCTAGAAAATAAATTATTAGGATCCCTCACTAAAATTGGTTCACTTGGTAGTAAATGAGCTAGAATGTACTTTGTGTCTGTTTGGTGTTTGCAATACAGCCAAATCCTGATAGTTGTCCACTACAGTTACTATTTATAATTAGGATATTTCTTAGGTAATTAAAGCATGAATTGTTCTATTTAGATTAACAACTTTCCACTAAAGACTATAGACCTACAGACTAACAAATATTTATTTATTTTATGTACCTATTCTTATGATATTTATTTATTGTAAATCTATAATAAACAATCAATATTGTGCTGCATCCCTTGGATGTAGATTATCTTCTGAAAACGAAGCATATATTTTGTTAAAATATAATATACATTTTAGACTTAATATATTTTTTATAATTTTTCCCAATTCCTCCTGTCTTAATAATATTATTTAACTTTTGTTATAATACTATCCCTTTCTGCTTAGAATAATTAAAAGGTGGAAAATCAACTCTTAAGGGTAAGTAAGTTGTCAACTAACTAAGGTATATTATGAATATAAAAAAATGTAGGTCTTTATGGTAAATATTTATTGATTTCTAGAAACTGTACATTCCCTTTTATCTGCTGGTACATTCTTAATGTATCCATTATAAAAATCTAAAGCAGATATTTTTCTTTTGCCTACTATCCTAAGTGATTTAAAATAAATATATCTTCGATCTTTGCATAATATTCTAATTGCATTTGCTGTTTCACTATATTCCAAAGTTCCAACTGGTTTTTGGCTATCGTCAACTTTTTCAGATTCATGGATGAATGCATCAAAAAGTTTCATTTGTCTATCTTTATATGTTGTTGTGAGTGGAAACAAACCGTATATGGCTCGATATAGGTTGTATACTTCTACTGAAGACATTTCCGACCATCTGACTTCACTTATATTTTTGTGGATTTTCTTAGCTGAAAATAAGAAATAAGGCTATATAGTAAGTGCCTTATTACACGGGAAGGGCATTGATTACATAGTTAATTCTGACGATAATATCTTCTGTGAACATTATGAAATCAGGTAAGAATAATAAGGTAATTACTTGAATAAAGTATCATCAGATTAAGTTTACAAAGTAAGAGTTGATCTGGTGGAAGATTATCTTAATAATAATCAAAAATAACAAGATAGTTATGATACATACCATAAGTCACTCCCTCTGTGCTCTGTGGTTGTGCATTTTCTAAGCTTGTTGGTAAATTTTTGATACACTCTACCAGCATTTCTGCACCATATTCAGATAACTGTTCAGTCAGTTCAGGTAACTTTATATCTTTAGGTACTGGAACTTTTGTTTGGCTGATAATTTCACCTGGAATATATATTTGACATCTCGTTTAATTTAAATTTAATTTCTCTTCATTCAAACTTTAAAGAGGCTTTTTTAATAAAATAAGAAATTATAACAAGATTAAGGCAGTTGTCCCACTAACAACGAGAAAACAACTAACTATCGGCTATTTTCTCGCTCAAGAAACATAGGATAGATATACTTTCCGTCCGAACAAAAGAGATGCATATACAAACAGTTGATCGCTGACTGTATACATTGCCTCGCTCGTTTCACTAGTTTGTCGTTGAGCGCCAAGAGCTATGAAAGATAACACACGCTCGGCGATACTTGCCAAGCGATTAGAACTCACGCCGAGAAAGCAACCAGTGGTCATTTCTCTACAGTGCGTATCTGAATCTGATCTATCTGGTAGCACACTCGCTTATAGCCGAGCTACACAAATATCATCGGAACTACAAACTCGCTCCCCGAGTCTCGCTAACTCGTTTCTAGCTCTACTTGTTACTTGTTGCCGGTGAGACAAGTGCCTTATAGATATCTTACAACATAAACAAAAAATATTCTTACCCACATCAAAAATATCTGCTTTAATTTTCATAAGCGTAACTCCAGTCACCTGGTCTCCATGTAATAGTGTGTGAATAATGGGTGCAGCTCCTCGCCACCTTGGCAGCAGACTGGGGTGGACATTCACCATACCGCTGTAATATATAGATCCCAAGTAAGGTTACCTTCTTCCACGCGCCTCTGTTCCACGCGCTCCTCGAAGAGTTGTCAGCAACATGGGAGGGGCCCCTTTAGGGCCAGGGTCTGCTTGGGCTGCGGGTTGTTCGTGAGAGATACCGCGGCCCTGGCACACAGGGACCCTCAGAAGGAACATAGTGGGTTTTAGTCAGTAAAAGTCTGACACTCCCTCCAGCTGCACCCTCAGCGGGAGGGGTCATTTGATGATTTCCCACGAAAAAAAAAAAAAAAAAAAAAAGGTTACCTTCTTTATTTTACACCATAAATAACTAATAAGGAAAGGTTAAAGTTTGAATATGTTGGGGTTTTCTAAAAAAAAGGACTTTCCATACAGTAGGCAACCATTGGTATCAGGCATAGGCTTAGACTATTTCATTAGAAATATAAGAAGGGTCAACTATTATAGAATACTAGTTAGTATCAACAAAAACTTACAGCGGAAATTTGTTAAGTAGATCTTCTTTAATCAGGTGACCAAATGCGACAATCAATCCTAAATCGTATTCTCCAGCTCTTAAGTTGTGAAAAGGCCATGGTACTGTATTGATATTTTCCAACTCGGCGTACTTTATTATGTCTGTTTTATGTTTCGTGTTTGTAGTAACCAAGTCCAATCTGTCAATGAGGTAATTCTCTTTCTTTCTGAAATAAGTATAACATCGGGTAAAGGAAGCAACAACTTTACACTATTATTAAAATGCTGATGTGAAAATATTACATTGCAATTGTATTTTTTGTTGAATAATATGTAAAATAGATTCGATGTAAGGAATCTCAACAATAGAATTTTTCGCTTACCTGAAATCATTTATTTTTCGTAAACTACTAAGAGCGATGCTATCTGATCCAAAGAATAGAAGTTTATATGACTTTGCAGTAGAATAATGCTTAACAAATACGTTATTTCTGATAAATAAAGTTTTTATCAGATGAGATGAGAGGTTAGGAATCATAATTACCAACTCAATAACAAAACAGCGTCAATGTCAAAGTTTTGACATTTATCGGGTTCTGCCAATCTTCACCGTAAAATATTTCGTTCTGTAACTTACAAGGAGTCAAGCGTAACAGCATGTATTCGTCTAACACTTACTGGACTACAGATTGCTACCCAACTGCGAGTGGAGTGTCTAAAAGGCACCGCTTTATTTTGTCTAGCTGTGACTCGTGATTGGTTAATTGCACTCTCTATTCTTCAGACGCACTTCTAGCGTGTTGCGCATTATATGCTAATATCTCTATGCTCGATGTCTTTAGGGCCTCTTAGGGTCAAGGTCTGCCTAATCTGCGGGTTGTTCGTAACAGTTACCGTGGCCCTGGCACACAGGGACCTCCAGGATGAAGGGTTTTAGTCAGTCTCCTTCCAGCTTTCCCTATGCTAGAGATAGAGTCGCAGATGCACAGGAGGCTTTTTGTACAAAATTGATGAATGTAATTAATTATACATCATTACACCTCGAAAGATTTATCTTGAGACTATTTCTATTCATAAAAAAGAACTAACATACACCTTGGGGTATCGCGATGGGATTTTAGTTGAGAAGAATAAGGAAAAAAATGGAAACTTACGGTTTTAAAGATCTTTAGAAGAACCGAAAAAACAGCTTTACCTATGATCAAGACTTCACTATTAAGCATTGAAATAATTAAGGGTTAACTTAAAAGGCACGAGCGCTTAAAGGTTCTTCGATATTTTATGGCACCGATTTATTTTAGATATAGGTACACCATTTCATTGATGCTGCTTTAAAGGTTTAAGAAATAAAGGAAACAAAGTTTGAAGTTCTTTTTATTAATAACATTTATCATAGATATTTAAAATAGAATTTCAAGTTTCTTTACTTACATCCAATAGGTAGGTAGATCAAGTGGGATTTGTATTAATGCTACTAAACAACATAGATTTGTCACAAACCTAAAGTTGGTGGGTACCTCTACATTAATTGCATTAATAGATACACATGTCTACGGGAAGGATTACCTATAGGCCTTTCTAACGTCTTTTTTATAAAGGATATCTATATCACCGTGAACATGGCTAGTCTAACAACACTTATCTAATTTATAAGAACTTTTCCTTGACAAGCTTCGTGCATAAATTATTCCAACTAAGTATTCAAATATGTTGTCGATTCAACATAACATGTCTCAATAGTTTTAGATCCAGGAATCAAATTCCCGAATGCGAAAGGATCACAGCTAGTTCCTAATTATTTTTAATTCCATGTAATATTATCTATTATATGATTGGATCTGGATCACTACATTGCGATAAATTGGTGCGTGTGGAACGTCTGTGAAAACTTCTCTTTTTGGTAAACTGAGGCTTCGTGTACCAAGAAGGTGGACTAACAACGGTTTCTTCTAAGCTCTTAATACTCATACTTCTCTGAGAGTCCTGACGCTGTGCTACATTAGAAGATATAGTTTTTACTTTGCCATCAGGTTTTTCATCATTTTGATATGGTATATCCTTCATTTCAACTATCTCAACTTCAGTATCACTCAAATCTTTACTAGGTCTGTGCGTTCTAGTCGTATCAGTACAATAGCCAATAGTTTTAAGAGTTCCACTCATGCGTTTCGATTTCTCCCTGAATAAAATCTTTTTGAACTCCTTACGAAACTTTGGATGCGTTATAATATAAATAAATGGATTTATACATGCTGCTGTCTTGCAAAATAACGCGGGAACCATTGATGTTATTGGAGTCAATAGGTCCTTTCTTCCAGATATTCCCAAAAGAGCCACAACAGCATACGGCGTCCATGATATAAAAAATAGTGCTATGACTGCCATAACTAGAAAGGCTAACTTTATTTCTGCTTTGCGTTTAGTACGCTCTTTCACATGTCTTGATGATAGCCTTTGATCTTGATTGCCGTAAGACATACTTGTATTACAAGCGACCACTCGAAATATACTAATGTAACAAAAAGTAATAGTGCAGAATGGTGCAAGCCAAGCTGCACAGAAAAATACGAAGATGAAACATCGAGGTGAGAAGTCTTCAGTGAGGTAATCAAAGCTACAGCTAGTCAAGTAGCCTTCTGGCACATATCTGCCGTAACCGATGTCGAGGGCGGGGATGATAGCGAAGACACAGGCGTAGAGCCAGGCGCCGACGGCTAATAAACGAGCCCGAATGGCCGTCAGCGCACGGAGCGGTTCCAGCGGTCGTACCACAGCCCAGTAGCGGTCCAGAGCGATAGCTGATAGCGTGGCGATCGATGTGGTACCAGTCAAACCTCCAACGAAGCCGTAAATCAAGCAGCCTGTAACAAAAATGATCTCTATAAGAATCTGAATAGGTACTTTAAAATTGTATACTATGACACTGGTCGTGTGTACATCCTTATCTTCCAATTGCAACATTTTTTTGCAAAAATATTACCTACCTACATAAATCACGGATTTCAACCCCCATTACCTCACTTCGGTTCATTTGTTTGCGAGGCAAGGCGTGGCTGGAAGTGATAATAAAAGTTGAAAAATTGACATAGCCATTGAACCGATTCGATTACTTAAATTCCATAAAACGATACTATGCCTTTAACTTTTTGTGTAGGTATTTTTTTGATCAAGAGTACTGAATGAGCTTAGAATTATAATTAACATTGTCAAAATAATTGTTTTATTTATATCTGATTGTTTTGTTTAGTATATTACAGAAATATCAAATGGTTCGAATTAAGTAATAAAAGTCTGGCACATACCTACTCGGCTTAGCATTTTTGGCTTACCACTCCACCACATAATGAGCAAAAACCGTATGCGGAAATAAAATGCGGAGGCTATTTCTCAACTTAATCGGATAAAGCAAAATACGTAGGGTAACATCTGGGAATTTATTTTTTGTTCATTTTACCTTTGTCTTAGAAGAAATAGGTAACTAAAATTATAAGAATGCAGACTAATTTGATTAAATAGAGCCATTTTTAAACTGATTAGTTTGGATTGTAATAGATTTATTGAATTTATATAATTCTATACAATTAAAAAGCCGAAGATTAGTAGACTTAATTTAAACGATTATTTTAGCTATATATAGCTATGAAATATTAAATTAAATAAGCGAAATTATAATGTAAATACCGTAAACAGAGTCTCGCAGGTGCAAAACAGATATGTTAGTGTGTGTTAAGGAAAATCGTCGCAATATTTACCTGTTTTCCCCAATGCAGGACCGAGGTTAAACGAATTGAAAATGAATATTGGTGTTTTAGCGAGCATCAAGAAGTCGCTGAGCGCCAGGTTCGCCACGAGGATGTTGCCGGGAGTACGTAGACTGCGGCATCTGAAACACATTAATCATATCCCTTTGATCTTCTTTTGTCAACCAGTCCACCACTACATAGGAGTTAATTAAAATAAGAACGTGCTCCAATTTCGCAACATCCTCAATTCGTAGATATAAAAAGGAACTGTAGAGGGGATTTTGTATCGTAAAGACTAAGCTTTGGTTGGGCTGTGATACCGACGATGTTTAACAAAAAACGCTTATTAAATATAGGTTTATAATTTAGGAAAACATCAAGAATGTTCACATTAATACGTCTAGGCGTTACAACGTATTAAATAAATGACAAAATTATATTAGGTACACAGATAAACTATAATTTATCAAGTGGAATGGAAAGTTTAATTTAGAATTTTCTGACGTAGGTATGCATTTAATAGTTTTAAGGAGAAAACGAGCCAAACAGTTTCGATTTAGGTAAACCTATCTTCGGTCACAAAGAGGGCTTGTAAACACGTATATTAGTCTTCCATTGGTCAATAAACAATATAACATTAGCTCTGTCGATAGGAGACCTTGAGGCGTTATTTTTTCTTAACAATTATGAAAAGTTTTCCCAGAGTTACAGAAATTATTCAAGGCTCCATTATATACTCGGACTATTGAACAATTTTATTGTTCATTTTATATAAATTCTCATTTATTAAGCAATACATTTTATATTATTTACACAAGTGCCTGTTCGTAATAAATACCGAAAAATCGACATAGTCGTTAGTTAACTTTTAACACGTTGACATTGTTTTGATATCATGAGGGTGATTAATTTGTTAATAATATTTATCGTTGCTGTGAAGTGCGAAGCTGAAGGGGAGTCCGCTACTGACAGTAATATCACTATTGAGAATGTTACAAGTACCGAAACCTGTTGTGAAAGTACAGCAGAAGGTAAACGGTTAACATTATTTTTTTTATCTGATTTTCATCCGCTGTTGTCGTAGCGGCAAGGTGTTGCGGGCAAATAGATTCATTAATCATAGGTATTCACATATTTTTTTACAAAAAGAGAATTGCACCACGTAGACACTTTAGAAAAACAACCAAATATCCACATGATATGGTGCTAATTTAATTAATGACAATAACAATAGTAACAATTTTAAACCGTGATATGGCCTTTTTTATTGATTTGACATTGGTACTTTTTCAGCACCTGAAAATCTAGTTGAAGAAAAATCAAAAGAAGACAGCGAAAGTACATTACTTGTACCCGAACCTCAAGAAGGTATCCTTATTATATTCTTAACTACTGTTTTCTGGAAGACTAACATTTATTTGATACTGAACAATCCCTTAACATAAATAGTCCTGCTGTAGATCCTGGAATTGAAAGTAGATTACCTGAATCTGGACCACAAGAAGGTCACCTTGTTTTTTAAGTATGGGTTTTATTTATGGTTTGTGTGTTTGCAGGGCCGGAGAATTTAGTTGGTAAGGAACAATCCCTTGACAACAGTAGTTCAACTATAGCTCCCAAGATCGAAACTACAACAGAATCCGAACCAGAAGAAGGTAACATAGGTAACATAAAGGGCCATATTGTTTTATTATTATTTTAGGTTTTATTCCGCTTTTGATTGTATGGCAGATTGTCGGAGACTCAAGGATTTTATTTTCAGGACCCGAGAATTTGGTCGATAAGGATGAATCCCTTAACTATAACAACTCCATTCAAGCCCATGAAACCAACAGTATACCTACATCCGAAAGCTCATCCGAAATTCAAGAAGGTAAAGTTTTGTTGTTAATACCTGGATTACTTTATAGATTATTGGTGTTTATACCGTTCATAGAGTGATTTTATTTTGATTTGTATCACGGATTGTTATTAAGTATTTTCTTTTCAGAAGCAGAGAATTTAGTTAGTACGGAATCGTTTCTCAACTACAACAGTTCCACTGAAGCCGCTGAGACCGAAATGACTTTAATTAAATATGAACCTAGTGAAGGTAATGCCATTGGTTCTTTTTCTAAGATACAGCTTTATAAATTACCAATACCTACAAAACCGCCGCATAGACATCATCTTCGTAGGACAATGATCAAAATACTGCAAGGATTGGAAAAAGAACTTAAAAAAATCCTGGAACCCGAATCTGATGAAGAATCAGAATAGGCCTCTTTTATTGAGATTTGAGTAGATTATAATCATGTAAAAGTCAAATAGAGATTTAAAATCACAAAATCAATAAATGTCTGAAACTTTTGGCAGTTTGACTTTAATGGACTTTAAAAAAAATATCTGATACGGTGAAAATTGTAATTGAATTATTAAATTAATTTCACCTCGATTTCGATTCTTGTTAAAATTGTAAAGACAACATTTTAAAAATGCTTATTTTCCGGCGTTTCTCGAGTGAAAGATTGCTTTGTACTTTGTCACAAATATTGATTTATTCTCTTAAGATACGAACGACAATTAAGAACCTTTCGCCGTTGTTATCTCACGATCTATTTAGACGCAGACTGTGTTCTGAAGTGGGTCTCAGGAGAGACTGAAGGGAAATCCTAATGAGGGCTTTAAGTCTTACGTAGCTGTCGTGAATAGCTAGAATTACCTTTACGACAAGTTTTAAGTAAGTAGAAAAGAGATTGAGAAATTGAACCCGTGGGTTTTCCAAGATAATGTTTTCTTGCAAAATAAATTGCGTTTTTTGTTCAACATGTTTTTTGAGGAAACTGTTATTTTGTCGTTTTAATATTATGAACCTCAGCTGTCAAGCACAGAATTAATTACTTTTACCAAAGTATCTGATTGATGTTTTTTAGAATTTAGTCAACAGTGATCCATTTACCATTTTTGT
This sequence comes from Heliothis peltigera, assembly GCA_958496145.1. Classification (NCBI taxonomy): domain Eukaryota; kingdom Metazoa; phylum Arthropoda; class Insecta; order Lepidoptera; family Noctuidae; genus Heliothis; species Heliothis peltigera. The sequence continues at coordinate 5,185,749 of OY292328.1, forward strand.
TATTTAAAATCCTATTACTCAATCAGGTTTACAGTTAGCTAGTGTATTCTAAGAGACAACCAACGCCTGAAAAAAATGCAATATCTGAATGTTTTCTAAAATTAGTTTTTGTGAATAATCTTTAATAAAAAGGGCTCACTCTTAGATCCTTTAATTCTAAACTACTCTACGTATACATAATGAATACACATAAGAAGTATGGTATGGTTAGTAATTAAGACACCTGCGGGGTTAGCCAAGTTGCCTTTCTACAATCGTCAACGCTAGTAGAAACGATAAAAATGTATGGAAATGACATTTGAAATCGATAAGTCACGTGGTCATAACGTGAGTCGAAATGTCAATTCCATACATTTTTATCGTTTCTACTAGCGTTTACGATTGTAGAAAGGCAACTTGGCTAACCCCGCAGACTCTTATTACGCATAACAACCATTATTTTTATTCATAATTCATTAATTAAAAATAATGGCCTTAACAACGAAGTACTTACAAAAACTTTTCTATTGATGAAATAATTAAGTTTTTCAAAGGACTCGAAAGGTATAAATAAATTCGGTAGTATAATATAGGGAGGTAACTTCGTGTTACACAGTATTTTATATTTCATAAAAACCTTGTATTAAAAAGTTGCCATACACCTCATACCTACACGCATTTACGAAATTGTTCGAACTTTCAGCACATTATTCGCTCCGCGAAAGCGTGTTCTTGTGGTTAGCGCCAAAAAAAGATTTAGGTACACTCCGTTGAAGTCTAGATAGAGAAATTAATTAATTTGCGAGCCGATATGGCAGACATTAATATGAACATGAAATATCCTCTGTATAATATAATATTATGACAGATGGAGGTGAATTCACGTTAATACGTGTTGCTATAAATAAAGTAACATAAATATGGTAAGATATCGTCGGACGTTCGCGTCCGCCTAATAGATAAAGAACGCAAGATGCGAATAGTTATTTCCCAATGCTGCGTAAATAAACGTATAGACACCAGCACCTCAAGCTACTACAATCTGTCAAATTTCCTTTATTTTTTTAATGTTATTTAAACTTTATCGCTGAAGCATATAGCTCAAAGTTGATTGGGAAAATTTGACAGATTCGGGTAGATTGATCTGCTGGCGTCTGTACATTTTCGGCTATACATATATACCTATTTACGTATTAATGCTAAAGAGCTTGTACAATTACTTAACCTAGTTTTATTGATATCTAGGCTAGACTAAAGTTACGATCATTAAATGAAACCCCACTTGGTTGAATCCTGGTCTAATGTCTGAAGGTGTTTAATGTTTATTCAGTAGTTTCATGTTGGAGTTAATATTTAACTTACGTTTCACGAAATCATACTGTGTAGGTTTGGGTAGGTGTAGGTAAATAAAGACTATAGGACTAGGAGAATTGGTATTAAATACTGTAGGTACAATAGCTATGTAAATTAAGAGTAAAATGTCAAATATGTTATACATTGATCGGAATTCGTTTATTTAACGTAATTTTAACGAATATTGTCACATAAATTCATAACTTCCATAATTTTAGGCGATAACTAAATCCATAATAAAAAGCAAGTACCTACGAGTGACAATATACGTTTTGTCAGTATCACACAAAGACTCAGAGTAAATAACTTTGTAAATTAAAATTAGAAGTATCTACTCTTTACATAGAACTTCTTCATAGAAATATCTGTCTCATCAGTTTCAAACATCTCGTTAGCTCAGATTCAACAGTCCTCAAACAAAATTACTCCCTTTGATGTATCTTTCGAAGGTAAAGAATTTTTTTCCAAGAAGTTGATTCCGATTAAGAAATTAGCCCAAAAATAATTAAAATACAGTCCCTTCGATGCGGACAGATGTAGTCAACTGCCACGATTTCAATATAAAGGACGTCGTTACAAAATTACGCTAACCAACGCTAGGCTACCAAGTACCAGCCCATGCTGCCGGAGACGGCTTTATTTTGTAGCCCTTAGGGGGTAGCTATGTGTACGTAATAAAGCCCGTGGAGGAAAAAAATACAGGAAAAACATGTGTGAATGTATTTCATACTTGTTAAGTTGAGCAGCTTAGGTATTGCGGAGGATTTCACAAACGAATGGGTAAGAATAAATCTTATAAAATACTTAAAATTTTTATCATCGTCGGTATGCGTACTTAGGAAGTTAAGTAGGTTAACAAATAGCAATGCGTTGCTATAAAATCTAATATTTCTGTTTGTGTGAGTGCAAGCGAAAACACATCGTATTTAACCTTTCAGATTCTATGAATCAACAAGCACATAAAGGATGTAGAATTTGTGGCACGATTGTGTTAAAATAATCACGACACGAATTCAAGAGCCAACACCTATTTGGTGTGCAGGTTTTCATCATTCATGAAAACTAAGAAATCAGAACTTACAACACTGCTAGATAATGAGATAAAAAAAAATAAACGATGTTTAGGGGCGCTGTGGGATTATCTTTTACTACTCATAAAGAGTTCGTGACGGGTTACCGAGCTGAAGACTTTTACCGCTGAAAAAGTATCAGAACGAAATAAATTATAAATTAATTGACCTTTCTCAAATCAGCATAAAGCTGTGTCATAAGAGCAATAGGTACAGTTCCTTGTCAAACCCCATTGTCACAAGAGCAATTTCCTTTTATTTATTTTGTTATTTTTGTCAGTTTATTTTTCAATATTTAATTGAAAAAAATCGTTTTGTTCCCTCTAAACAATAACTATACGACAACATAATATAGCTCGACCATAACAGACAAAATAATTTTTAATCAGAGTTCGAGAGGATACCGCCAGCCATTTTTTAATTTACCTGTTAAGACTAATCAACGAAGGGGAGAGCTATTCATAGCTCGAGTCTGAAATACCTTGCTATTATGTAGTTAAAACAATGGTTGTTTGTTGATAATTACTGTAACTTTGCCAGAGATAGCGATACTTGATAGATTGTATAAATAAATCTTGTTTCATTACTGTTTTAAAAGCATAAAATACTTTACGGTAGTTTCTGCCTAGCTTTTTCTAAACTATTTTAGGGTCGGCTACCAGTCAAGTGCAGAGTTTCATATGGGGTGACTGTCTATCTGACCTCCTCAACCCAGTAACCTGAGCAACCCAATATCCCTTGGTCAGATTGGTCGTCAGACTTCCTGGCTTCTGACTATCTGGAACGACAGCAAAATATGATGTTCAAATATCAGCGAGGACCCACCAATTTAACGTGCCTCCGAAAACCGTCATGACAAAATGCTCACCCATCCACAGAACGACCGCGCTAAGATTTTAATCTCATGATCAATCGACCCGTGAGGCTATTACTAAGCCACTTAGATACAGTTGGTGCCATGCATTCAGAAGCAAGTGAGGTATAGTAAGTTCACATGTATCATGTCGGTAACTTAAGCGAGGTGATCAATCAGTCAAGACTAAGTTACGTACATGACGTTATCGGGCACCACACAACACTGAACTATGTCTTGTCCTACTTAGTGTGTAGGTAGAAGTTTTAATCACGGGTGTACTCTCCTTAAAGTGGCGAAGAACCTGTTGATTAATTTTCCAGTCGGCCTGGTTTTATTGTCAGTAGGCTATGAATTGAGTAATTGAAAATGTTAAGAAACTGTTTCTTGTATTAATATAGGAAGCCATAATATTATTTTCGTAAAGCTTGTGATAAAGGCTTTGAGAAATTTTTGCTTTCCGCTCTACAAGTGGACAATAATTTCACTAACCGGACCAGTGGTAGTTGGATTCTCCCACCGAGGGTACCGTACATAGGATCATTATATGTGGATGATTAAAACCGACATTTACACCGTAGGCGACATAACACCTTAAATTGTATTAAAATGTGTGTACACATTTTTCGAGAACCAAGAGAGGATCGATATCCTTTCATATTTTCTTCTAATTTTGGTCTATAACATAACGATGCCACATTTCATAGTTTTAGGTTAACTATGAATTTCGTGTCCCTTGAACTTCGAAGTGTCCGTTATTTTGCTGAATAAACGGCCGTGTTTTTTTTTTAACGTTAACATAGAAGTTTGTTCTTTATAGCTTCTGGAACTGTAGATCTGAGTAAATTTCAACTCGAGACCACCACGCAATACCCAGATAAAGACTAATGACAGACGGACAACAAATTGATATAAGGGTACCGTTTTTTCCTTTTAAGGTACGGACCGTAGACACCAACAATTGAGTAAGTAGGTACTGGAATAAAAGAGAACGAGACCGACCAAGCAAAAAGTAAAAAAAAAAACACTAAAAGGAAAAAGATTGAAACGTTAAGAAAAGGGATGCCGGACAAAGGTTGGAGACTGAAAAGGCTACCTAAAAATATTCAAAACGATGCTTCCAGTGCATCCGAGTATAAAAATTTTCATACCGTGGAACTGATTGCAATAATTGCAATTTGCTTTGAGGCTGTTCTTTGAGCTTTGGTTATGTTAGCCATTTCTGCGAAAAAGGCTTTATAACAATAGTTGTTCTTGAAAATATCTCAAAGCAAGTATTTAGGTATACGTTATTCAAGAATTCAACATACATATAACTACAAGAAATTAAAATGAAACAATTACCAGTTGCTTTAGAAGTATACTCAAGCGTGATAGCGCCGGTTGGTTGGATAAAATTCGTTGTAGGTACATTACCTAGCTACATATCCGAATATAGATGTCAATCCATTGTCCACGCCTTTTATCTAAGTAAACCGTTTCCTTCGATTGTTCACCGGCCCATTTTGTGTAATAAAGGACTTCATCTACTTTAGAAAGAATAAAAGCACATACTTAGATCATCCTTTTGAGTTATTTCAAAATGGAAATAAAGGGAAAATGAATGGAAGATAATACTTTTGGTAATTAAATGTGGGTTTTCAATTACTTAAAATATCTTTTTAGATAATTCATGAATTCGCTTTGCTCGCAATAAGTTCGGTTATTGAAAATTCATTTTGACTATCTGAGTTTATTCACCAATTTAAATTTTACGACTTCCAAAAGAGATGTGTTTTATTCAACTTTTCTTTTCAGTGAAGAAAACATAACGTTCTTAACACTCTAAAGGGAAGGAAGGGAAAAAATACATTATTTGCTAATACCTAGTAGACCAGTACGTTGTTTCAGCAAAAAATAAACAGCAAAAGATACCTATTTACAGAACAATGAAGGAGCGTTTTTTATTGTCTCGGTTGTGTGTCGATAAATGAAACAACACAATGATCATATCTATTACCTACAAATGATCACACAGGTAAACAATTGAGATGTAAGGCTTCGAGTTCAATAGGGCTGGTACCGGTCGACACCACGGGCGCCGGGTGTCGAGAGATGACTCCCGACCACCGTAGGCGCGGGTTTGTGGGCGGTGAGTGTGGGTAGCTCATCGTCCGTACGTCTAAGGACGACAGACCCGTGTCGGCGGCGCGTTCTGTTCCACGCGCTCCTCGAAGAGATGTCAGCAACACAGGAGGGGCCCATAAAGGGCCAGGGTCTGCTTGGGCTGCGGGTTGTTCGTAAGAGATACCGCGGCCCTGGCACACAGGGACCTCCAGAAGGAACATAGTGGGTTTTAGTCAGTAAGAGTCTGACACTCCCTCCAGCTGCACCCTCAGCGGGAGGGGTCATTTGATGAATTCCCACGAAAAAAAAAAAAAAAAAAAAAAGGCTTCGAGTTCAACTGAAAAATGTTTGTATTACGTTTTGTCTTAATAAATAAACTTGTAAAAAATTCTGAGTAAGCATAGCCTAAAGCCTTACAACTTTATTTTAATTGATATTTCATCTTGTCTACATTTATTGATTTTTCTGTACTACTTTAGGTAAGAAATTTTTTTGCTCAAGCTCAATTAAGTTGCTTCTATAGAAACGGCTTCGCGGGTCCCAATGGCTACAGGCTATTGAAAGCTTTTGCTGATAAAAAAAGAAAGTAAAATGAAATTACAATCGAAATGTTAATAGATTTTTCTTCGTGATGCAAACAAGTCTAGCTCTGACACATTAATTAAAGACTCCCGCATTGATATATTGCAACCACATGCTTAACTGTCACTTCAAAAAGGTGTTCTATTTTGTTAGCATCTGAGTGCTATTTAGTTTGAAGACGTTTGTTATTTGAATTTTGTAATTGTTATTCTGTTTGATGTTAAAAAAGTCGTTCGGTTTGATTGGATGTGGAAGACCGGTGGTTGCGACACAGGCAGAGGCTTATGTCTATCAGTGGAATGCAAAGGGCAGAATATTGAATTATTGGTTCCCTTAGGACAGACAAGACGACTACAGATTCGTAAAGCAATTATAAACTTAAATAAAAAAAAATGTTTGGAAAATGCTACGAGCGATTTTACAACAAAACTATTTAAAGGTGAAGTACAAAATTTTCTATGGTACAAGTGGTTCCATTGTTATTAAATCGACGATCTGATGATGGAAACCACGAAAATTGTAAGGCATGCATTAATTTGTATAATGAATTTAAATTAATTTTAGATTATATAGAAGGCCTTACGGAATTTTTGATGTTATAAGTTTTTTGGATAGTTTTCTGTTAACTTATGACATACTGAATAAATAATAGAATAAAAGGTAAAAATGGACACAACCAAAACAGTGCTGCTGTTTAGGCTTATTTTATACACGACACTGAAAAAACAAGAAATAATTTATTTTTTTTTGCTAAATAAATAATAATAAAAAAATAAAGACATTTATTAATTGTGAAAATGATTATCAATGTGATATAAATGTTAACATTACATGATAATCTTTACTTAATCTTACTTAGTCATCATCACCTGTGTAGCCTTTTCACGACTACGTTGGGAACGACTTTTAGTCTAACCGGATGATTCAAAGTACCAGATTTTTACCTGGACAACCCGATACCCCTTGGTGAGACTGTTATTCAGTCTACTATGTATATGTTTCTGGCTTCTATCTACTCTTAACGACTGCCAAAGATGTAGAAATAACACCCGCCATCCACAAAACCGCCGACCGGGCCATGCGTTGCTTAAAGTTGTGATGGTTAACGCTGATGCGCGTGTTGCTTTTACTTAGCCGTGAGCTGCTCAGGTCTTAGAGGCTACATCAATACTTATTGCAATAAATAATTGTAGATGGAAACATCTTCATTATAATCAACATTCAGAGCGAACGATTGCCGAAATAACTTTCGCATGGAGTAAGCACTTATGTGAACCTAGGTGCGTGCCACTTATGTGAACGCGATAAGCCAATTATGTAAACGACTACTTGTTCGCTGAACTAATAAAACCAATGCATATTTCCAAGTTTAGCTCGTAACGGTAAGACTTGGGTCGGACATTATAAAAGGTCCATTCAAATGACGAATATAATATTAGCTGCGGTTTATTATGTACAGGATTATTGGCGAAGGTCGGCAATATATTAGGGAGATCTTATTAACTGTTTAGGTATATTACCAGGAAAATCCTTGGACTTTGTGATATTTCTACTATTTACCTTTCCATTATAAGAGTAAATTAAAAGGCAAGTCTTTAAGAACAGCTACAATAATGATTTTAGTAGTTCAGATATTTTACGAGATTTCCTTGAGTTATTTTTTGGGAAATCCATTAAGTAATCCGGAACTTAATTGCAATCGGCATCCATGCTGCTGGTTTTATATGAAAAAACCTGAAGATTTACTATAACTACGTATATACATTGTCAACTTTTGCATTTATTCATTTTGGTAGGGTGCCAGGGTTTGCTGACCTTAGCGGAACTGATTGATTCTTATGAGTGTGTTTACTAGCGGTAGTTATCTAGTTTATTTTCAGCGCGGGAACATCATGAGACCTTCGACCCTCGCGTAAGAATTTGTCACATGTCATTTATTGAGGTAATTCCCAAGCAGATTCATTTAATGACACCAGGAAAAGCCACTTGGCATGTAAATGTTGGCATATAAAATATAAATCTGTCAATGTGTCATCAACAGCTTATGCATATAATTATGTGTGTCGTTCGTGAAAAGATCTCGTGAACGCTTCAAATTGTACCACATTTAAAATAGATGCATCACATAAAACATTATTTGTAGCATTTCTGTTTATATAACAGAATCCATGGAATATTTCCACTGACCTCATGTACATGAGCAGTACAAGCACGTTGCCCAAAGCACCGATTCCCGCCAGCAGGACATATGTGCTGCCAAAAGTGTACTGGATCCACGAGTCTGGTGGAGGGAACTGCAGCCAGTGCTTGTTGATCCGCAGCAGATAGTCATCCGTAAACAACCCAAACGAGCGCCACCTGTCCACCGGCCACCTCTTAATGAACTTCGCAACTAAACCTAAATTATTTTCAGAAACACTCGGTGTTCTTGTCTCTATGATATCAACACTATTCTGATAAGAGGCGAAGTCATTGACCACACTATCCGTCAGTTTCAGTTTACTGCTTTCGTCGTTCAGCTGATTTTCGAAGTGATCAGAGCTCCTTCTCCGTCTCTTCCACTGCTTTAAGTCATCCAAACAACGCCACAAAAAATCATTATGACACTTAAAAGGTTTTAATGCCACTATTTTTGTAATTTTACAGTATATGCACTTAGTTTTAACACCTTGCATCTGAACTATGTAAGTTTTGTCCATCACACGTGTCGTCGTTTCAGAATTTAAACAGTAAACTATGTTAGAAGCCGCGACGAGAGCAAAAATTAATAAACTCAACATACTATTCCCGTTGTATGTCGGAGAAGTCGTCGTGTGTCTATAAATTAATAGGACACAACCGGTCCCGATGGTTTCCGAGACAAAATGTTGCCGGTGCGTCACGGAGAAGCGAAATGAGTCCCGGTAAGGATGCGGTACTATTTTCTGTCCCCGACTAATCTCTTAACTTTCTCGGAGAGATGTTATTGTGAGGACTGAATATTGCAAGAATAGCAAACGTCGCTGGAGGGCTATATTTAGACTACGATGCTGGAATAAAAACTTGTCACTACGATCGAAACGAAATATTCACTTTATTTATCACTTCGTGACAAACGTTTGTAAGTACTTACGTTAAACGAGTCATGTTCTTCAAGGGCTTACCGTGCTTCAATATTTGAATATATGGATAATCTGGACTTACATCTTTGTAAATAATTTCACCCATTGTATGTTTAATATAAGGGTTTGGAGTTTTAAAGCTTTTTAAGTTACAAAGGATTCGAATCTCAACCTTCTTTACAAAGCATTTAGGTCAATCGTTGTCCAGGATGATTTGTACTCGTGTGTGGTAATTTAGTACCTATTTTTTATTGTTCAACTATATAGCCTTGTACTTTTTTAATAATTATAAATAAAACATTAATTATAGAAATGTTTTGAAAAGACAAATCTTGTAATTGACCATCATTGATTGATATATTTTATATTTCGTGTTTTTGTTATAAAGTGGTGGTCCAGGTGGGCAATTATACGTAAAAAAAGTCTGTAATTGTTTCTATGGTAAACTTTGAATAACGTATAATTTAGATTGAGGATATAATACATTATTTTCCAAAATCATAAGCACAATTAGACTTTAAATAAAAGCATAATTCATTGTTACCGAATGCGGGGTTTTAACGAATTCCAGGAACAAGCTCCAGGAACTCAACTAACAGTAATTATATTTTGGAGTTTAAGAGTGGGTATAATTATGATAATATATAAAAAAATCACAATTATTAAAAAGCATTCATAAAAGACAATCTTGAAACTCATGAATATTTACCATTCTCCTACTACACGAAATAAGTGTAGCACATGAAATTTCGTGACTAACTTTCCCTTCATGCAAAATAGGAGTGTAATGCGAACTGATAACGTAGTAATTGTCTTACCTGAGATACATGAGTAAAACGATGACGTTCCCCCCACAGCCTACGATAGTAAACAAAAAATACGACGCGCCTAAAATCTTCTGCACCGATTCACTAGGAGGTGGAAATTGTAGCCAGTGTTCGTTGATCAAATCCAAATAGTTGTCAGAGAAAAAGCCATACTCTCTCCATAGGGATACGGGCCAATTTTGCTTGAAATCCGCAAGTAATAAAGCGTGCTTGTTCACAGCTGAAGTGTTGGCTGAATCGGTAAGGTTTCTCGATTCGGGCGAGTCTGCTATTCTATATGCCGTTTCGACGCTCGATTTGTTTGTGGACCGTTTTTTTCTATATAATTGCATTTGTTGAACTTTTGTTCTGCTTCCATAATTCCATAACTCGCGAACTTTTTTTATGTTACTTTCGTCGACTTCGTTTTGCACTTGGATTAGGTTTAGGTATGGATTCGTTAGTTCACAGTAGCATATTATCACAACTGATATGAGGGCGACTAGAATATTTAATTTCATTTTTGGTTAGTTTTATAGCGACGTGTCGTTCGTATGGAATCTTGCGGTGTTTTACTTGGAGCAATCAGGTATATTTGTGTCGTCGTCGGTGGCCTGAGGACACTGGATGCTTAGCCGCCATTCCCCGGGGACTGCTGTGAATTTATACTTAAGTGGATTAAAGTGGCGTGCTTTTAGTAAAATCTGTATTGAATTGCCGTTTAATACGGCCGTTATTAGATTGATCGAGGACTCGCTGTTGCGACTATGGAATAGAGCTACATATATCTATTACGTAAGACTAACTACCGACCTCGGCTTCACACGAGGTGATTTGATTTTTCGGCTCAATTTTTACCAATTTTCTGTCATACTATTTGACAGTTACAAAAACAATAACATTTGAATTCCTTAGTAAAATAGAAATTCCTTAATTTTTAAATGTAATGCAATAGTTTAGAACAAAAAGGCGTAGGTACAGACGCCAGCATATCATGCTACTACCATATGTAAAATTTCCTTAATAAATTAAGTAACTATATTGCTAAAGCATATGGTTTAAAGTTGATTGGGAAAATTTGACAGTTTCGGGTAGCTTGATGTGTTGATTTTTAGTTTTTTACTAGGGGTCGCCCGCGCTTTACCGGGGAGTCCCACATACCCCTCTCCCGTCCCCCGATGGGGAGGGGATGCGTAATAGCATTTTTTCTGATGTATAACCTATAGAGGAACCCCGCGGCTACGCCAGTGTGGATGTCGATTACCGCTAGCAATGCCTAACTTTTGTCGGGATGAGAAGCTCGCGCTCGGACCTCCCGCCTTATATTATACCTACCGACCGACCTGCTGATTATCGTATTTTATGTATAAGTTTGGTATTTCTACACCGATTTCTATGATTCTTTTTTATAGAATATGTTATAATGTTATCTTTTGTTAATTAGGCATGAGCGAGAATATTATAAATACATATTCTGTTGTGGATTTTTTTTTAGATAATTTTATGTAGAATATTTCCGTCGTACATGATTTCTATGTAGCTTTAACCATTAAGGCTGCACACGCGACGAAAGCTTAAAAAATGGTGTAACTTCTCCCGTTTTCCCAACATTTTCCTTCACTGCTCTGCTCCTATTGATTGTAGCGTGATGAAAAGTATCCTATAACCTGCCCAGGAGTATGAAGAATAATTGTAGCAAGTTTCATTAAAATCCGTCCAGTAGTTTTTGTTCCTATTAATAACATACAGACAGACAGACAGACAAAAATTTTACTGATTGCATTTTTGGCATCAGTATCGATCACTTATCACCCCCTGATAGTTATTTTGAAAATATATTCAATGTACAGAATTGACCTCTCTACAGATTTATTATAAGTATAGAAGAAGATATAAAAAGACATATGTATTATTTGTTCTGACATTGTACGTCTAATTGAAAAATAAATAAAGGCAAGTCCTATTTCTGTAACCAACCTATGCTCCAAGAATATGTTCAACAACAATCATAATCTGATATAGTGAGACAAATTGTTACAAATATAAATCAGTCTTACCTTATACAGAGATAAATAACTAGCATAACTCTCGTAGACAGTGTCCAGCTGTATAAGTTATTGATTCTAAGTGTACTTATAGATATTTCGTGTAAATCAATTCATTTTAATTTAAGCTTGTGCTTTTTCTATAGCTAGGGCTACTGCCATATAATATGACACTACATATTACATATACCATAGTTGGGGATGACTTTGCACTGAAGTGCTAAATCCTCATTAAATAAATGTTTGCAAAAAAATGTAGGGGATCATTCTAAACCCCAATCATTGATAGACCAGCCTATCAATATATTTCAAGAGCTTAAGCTTTTTGGACTTATTTATTTTAATTTCAAACAACATTTACGCGAGTCTTTTAGAAAACAGATGTCACTCTTGGTACAGAAATATGAAGTAGTCAGCAATTATATTTGACGTATCGCCCGCTTTAGTTTGCCAAGCTTACCTCGGAACAAGTCTGCAAACATTCAGCGGTAATCACCATCCTTATCTCCTCTGCCCTGACCCGACACTGATGGTTACACTTACCTTTGACCCAAATTATTTGATGAATTTTACTTGAATATGTGTTTACCCAACAGGGCAAGTTGAAACTTAATGCTGCCTTATTTCTTAACGTATTACAGTATTTTACATATGTAGATTGAGATTTTCCTGTTTACTGACTTGTTGGAGGTAAACAGCTCGAATGTAAACAAAACAATATCTTTGTATTTATCGGAATCGGCATTAAGATTAATATTCGACCTGCGGGTGTAGCTGTTAAAGAAACCGTTTACAAGGAAAATTATCGATGCCTTAATTACTTTCGATTATTAATCTATACTAATACTATGTAAATGAAAAAAAAGGGGTTGTTTGTTTGTTTGCTCTTGCCCTAAACTCTCCGAAAATAAACAGATTTGAAAAATTATTTCACTGTTTTGATACAATATCCCCGGACCCCGGGTGGTACAGACCACATTTTATGCAGGGTACGTGAAGAAGTTTCCAATAGCCAGCGCATGAAACCGTAGGAAACAGCTAGTTCTTATATATTTATTTTTTCGAACTAATTAGGTATTAGCAAATTCTACGTTATTCTTTTGTTGTGTATCGAACTAATTAATATTTGAAGTCTAAGAATACAGTTGCCAGAAACCCAAAACTAGTTATATAGGTATTTAATAATGAAGCATTAAAACATCTAATGATCAAAGTTACACGAACTTGAGTAAATCAGAGAGAAACTTGGAAGCTTTAGATTCGGCTTGGATTTCAAAGCTCAATAATTTTAGAGAATTTCTTTATATCATTATGGGTAAAATACGGGTGGTATTGGTATCTTGAGTTATTCGTCGTGATTTAATAATTATTTTTTAATCTTCTGTGTAATTTATATTGGAAGGAAGTCTGCCGGCGCTAGGGGTTTTTCAAAAGTTTTACCACGTAGGTAATCTGGTACTCAGAGGGCACCAGGAAAAACAAAGTCAGTATACAAAAGTCTGACACACTTTCCCACTGCATCGACAGAGAGAGGGTTCATTAGATGATTTCCCAATTCCAAAAAAAAAATAGACCATATAACCATGTTGAGCGAGGTCACGTTATCTTTTCTTGATTCATCCTTCTCGTCTCCGATCAGTCAGCTAAACAACAATTCTCAATTTTCGTCAATTAATTATGAGAACAGTTTAAATTTCGTATTCACAATAGTACTAAATTATGTTCTTCAATTGGTTACTACTTAATCCTATTAAGCCATTATTCCCAATTTGTAGAAGCTTATTGAGCGCATCGCTAATCTTGTGATTAATTAATTCCTTGTGGAGACTGGCACCAAAATACCGGCGTGGCGAACGTAACGAGTACATAATACATGGTGAGTATTACATGATATGCATACCACTATTCATAATAATTATATTATAGTGACAAGTTGAAAAGTATGATATGAGACATGACCCATTTATGTAACATAGTACTGAGAGAAATATTATGAACGGTCGTGTTACTCGTCGGCTTGAGCGAGTGAATTGCGTCTTTAAATAAAGATAGTCAATGTCTCTATTACCAAACTGTGTGACGTCATAGTTATGATGGGATGGACTAACATTAATTAATTCGATAACGACAGCATTGCCAATAAAACGCGATGCGCATTGCACTTGGCATTGAATGGCGGTATTATCCGCAGGCGGTTGATAATTTTAGCGCACTACCTTGCCAGCAATGGCAGCTATACCCGTATTCAGTAAATTTATTTTGTTTGCTTTGGTATTACGAGCATAAACCTCTCTCGATATATTTTACTTGACTTTCAAAATATAATCCTGTTAAGGTACACAGTAAAATGCCCTAAACTTAGGCGTAACATTGATTTTGGTATGGTAATAAATTTGGTGTGGTAATGTTTTAAAAACTTCCGATTTTTATGAAATATATGTATATGGGTTTATGGAACCTAAGATTTAAAACCGACAGAATGGGATTGTCAGCCTCGGGTTCTACTACTTACAAAATCTTTTCCAAGACACAGCAGAAAATAATTTAATATTACCGATTGTTTTTAAAAGTCTTGACTTTTGGAAAAAGCTTAATTTTTAATATCGTACGCAGAAATTAAGGAGTGTGAGTTTTAATAACTTAAAGAGTTTTTCATAATTCTGTTTATATATGGCATTTTTTATAAGTTGTATATTTTGTTATTTAATGAGACACATCCCGAAGATTATGAGCAGCGTGTAGAGATTTACAGAGTTTAACAATTCTTTGTAATATTACCGTAATTAATAGTGATCATAGCTTTTCAAAACCATGTCCTACATATGCAATTTTATTTAGAGTTTCTATTTAGAGAGACTGCCGAGCGATGTCTTTGGTTTATCCAAAACAACGCACTGATTTTAAGGACATCGTTAAGAATATTTTAGCCGAGCTTAGCCGTCTTTGAATTTTAAATATTTTTTTGCGCGGCATGAAAGCGGGTCCATTAGTCATTTTCTTTATAGCCCTCAACTTGAAATGACATAAACAAGAAGCGATTTGCCGCACTTTATGGTCGCATACAGTAATAAAGGAGGTAATAGCGCGTAAGAAGTCAGGTACCCGGTTCATTGTATACAAGTACCGTCATACAAGCGAAGGCAATTGCTGGAATCGCTGGCATTCGTCGTTTACGACATTTTGCTACACTAGTTCCTGCTCTCCGCTATGATTTTAGTATTCAGTTCGGAAGCCGAACTTGCCTGTTTTAGTGTTTGAACAGGGAAAACACGAGTTCGTGACATTTGACAACGTTACATTCGGGGTACGTAGGATTTTTTACATAATATTTAAGGTTTTGCGTTTGACTAATGAATAGAGAGGTAAAATTTAGATCTTGGTCATCGGTACTGTTCCGTCCATGATTTGTTTCAATGATTTTTTTGGGATTATTTTCAGTTTTCAGAACGTTTTTAAGTCGCTCGATGTAAAACAATACTCAGCTGCACCTTTTTAGCCTGCAAGCCGACGTCAACACAGGCGGGATGATAACTTCGTGTACCATAGCTATAGGTAATTATGGTGATTCAAATACTGCACCGCAGTCTGCCGCGGTAGGTGGTTAAGTGGATCTTATGTTCCATTGATTTCTACAAAACCTCACACGAGCGCCCGCACTGAGCAATTGAGCGGTTTGTTTTTGTAACTAAAATAAACTTATCAATTTCCCTCGACCCTAACTATTCAACTAAAAGTTTGTTTGTACAAGGGTTTCAAAGTAATAAAAATAAGGCAGTCAAAATTGTAGAAATCCTTTTAAATGAAGCTCCAAGGAGAAAAGATAAAGAAAACATTCAAGAAACTGTTTGTTTCCCGCTTCGAAACTATGAACTCAATATTGAAAAGTTATTTTATTTGGAATGTAATTTGAACGCGCTGTGATGCCCAGGAACAATTTAAAATGCATCATCGTAAATTTAGAGTACCCCTTAAAAGGCGTGCTTGCAATTTCGTGCAGTAATGTGAAACACTCCTGTTTTATTACGAATATTACAGTGTAGCTATATAGCCGTTTGTGGTGAGGTTTTGCTCGCCAAAAGTATAATTAAGAGAATAACGCAGATGCCAGCGACATATGTTTTGTAGGCGGTTGCGTATTTTGTAATGGTTTATTAAAATGAGTTATTGTTTATTTTATTTTCTATCTCAGCGTGGTGTAACTATAAAGGTAAAAGGAAACTATTAGCACTTGTACTGGGATCACGAAGGTACGAACAAAGCCTGCTTCAGACAGAACGTGACGAAGGTTCTATTAGGAAGGGTTTATTTTCCTTAGTCTGACATTCTTATTTAGTTTGCGAAATGCAGTTACGCGAAATATACTTTTGTGCGAGTGACACTAAACTAATAATATCGCCAAACTTTTCTCATTGCCTCTGATTTACTCAGGAATGTTTTTGAAAGTTAATAATTATGATAAAATAGTGCCGTAAATATCTTATTACGCAATACATACTTTTTAATGTCAAAGAAGACGTTTTAGTTAAATTGCTGCTGGCTAAAGAATTACCTTATAAAGACTAGCGGTTCCGCGGTTTTACTTGCGTTCTTAAAGGAACTATTTCCGCACCTACATAATGAGTCACACAAAAATGTTACGAAGTTACATTTTCTTTTTATTAGTTTATTATTAAAGAGATTTTATGTAATAGGACTCTTATATGTTTGGTATATGTTTTTATTCGCAAAAGTATGATAATTTTCCTCTCAACTTGTAACTTATTTTTCCCAGAAGGAAAAAGTTATACAAAGAATGTTTTGTTAATTTAAAAGCTTCTGTAAAGGTCTTATTTTCATTTGAAATTTCATATAATTATTATTAAATTACAGAGTGCCTTCGTCTTAAATAATCTTCTAAATAATTGATATATTTTACTGTATACTGCTTATACAAAATTAATTCGTCTTCTGTAACTTAAATAATAATTAATCAAAGGCAGCTTTGGTTGAATATTAGGTGGATGAACACTTTGAGATCCCTTAATACTCTAAATCATAAGCCTTATCTACCTTGCTTTCTCCTAATGTGAAATCTAAATTTACTCTAGTTTTTAAACACTTTTGGAGGCTGAAGACAGGTATTTACTGAATTTATGAAATGAAGACATAAAAATTAAAAACGTTTTGGAAGTCATATTTAGTTTTTTTTTGTAATTTTTCGTGTAAAAGTGGCTAAAATATAGTGCTACTTCCAATAACAATTTCTTAGCAAAAATGTTATTAGCACCGACGGAATTCTAGAACATTCGAGAGTGCAAAGAGCCTTCTTTGTGGCATTAATCTGTGCACCCCGCCGCGTTGCCCCAGGGAGTTCACAAAGTTGTTCGCATAATCTTTATAATATTTCTATTACTTTCAGCGACTAAGGAAATTGGGGAATTCTCGGGAACATAAAATAGTATTTCTTTTAAATGGGATTGACTTGCTGCATTCTATGGAATTTGAAAGCTTAAGTTGTATTAATCCGAATTAGGAATTCTAGTACATTTCATTTTTCATACAAAAAAAAAAGAAAAATTAGGAGTTGCCTGATTTTTATTTATATATTTAAGTCAATTTAGGAGACAGTTTTCAGTAAATATTGCTTCAATGTTTTTTATTGAAAAGCACTCCCTTGATCCCTGCAACTGAATATGAACACGTTTACTATATATATTTAAATATTTATCATACATTACTCTGTAATAACTATAGCAAATAACATATTCGACTGTTCTAGATATTACAACTTAAACAAATAGTTACTTATAGGTTCTATATATAAACTGAATAAACATAATCTATGAAGCATGAAATTTGATATAACGAACTTGCCGCGAATCTAAATTCAGTAATTACGAACAATCAAACAGACCGTAATTAATATGTTATCAATAAAATAGATTTCAAAGTTTTAATAACCTGGTAATGAATAGCAATCCATATCGACGCTTACTGGATTAAATCTGCAAATCGGCTTAATGGACAGCTATCGTGAAATTCATAACACATAGCTGCAACATTTCACTCATGAGGTATTTTCATAATTTGCGGTCATTCTAATTTCAAATTTGTATTAAATCGTACCTATTAATGTCATTGTGGTTATTACACTACACCTCTTTTATTATTATACCTCTTTATATTGACATAGACTAACATTTTCTTCTTCTGATTTTATCATTCCGTGCACATATTTTACTTAATTTGCTAAATCAATTAATCGAAAGCAAGTCAGAATATGCACTCATTAATATTATCTACATTAAAACATTTTTATACGTGTTGCAACACTGGCCACAAATTTGTCGAATTTTATTACGTGCCTATTTACAAGGACTGGCTCTGAAGTTGAATAAGATCGTAACACAAAAAGCGTTGGTGCGCGGCTGAAAGAGGTTGCATTATTAAATACCTTGCCTACGTAAAGTGCGGCCACAGAAGTTTTTTCGCCGCAATGAAATATGCTCACTTTATCCTTAGAAATAAGATGCGCCTTTTGTTTTCCAATTCTATTTCAACAACAATGTAATAAAAAAAGTTATTGAAGAAATCTTTCTCTCATAGATTTGTGCGGCTTGCTAAACAGAAAAATAAATGGAGAAAAAAACACGGAGGACGGAAATTGGAGATAAAAGATTTGGAAATTTCCAAATTAATAATTTATTTTTTGCTATACAGACTTATACCTACTCGAACCAATCTTATGTTCTTTCTTTTTCTGAATCTTTTAGAGAAATACCTGTGAAGTCTTAAGTAAAAAGAATTATTTATTTGCCGCTATTATACGTTTTCATGATTTAATCGTAATTTATTAATAAGGTGCTAATATTTAAGAAGATTCTCGAACGATTCTTAAGGATGCAGATAGAAACATTAATTTTCTCGATTTTGTTGTAAGGAATTCTGTAAATTAAGCAATTACTTTGATGATTATCCTTACAATGCGTTGTATAATAATAAAATATTATATCATTAGTAATTTTGTCCGGGTCGCCATATTTAGTACGAGGTCTGTTAATATTTTAAACACGAAGCCCCTTAAAAAAATGACGTGAGTTGTGAATTATCCAATTATAAGTCAGACTGTAATTAAATACCTACTCATTATAAAAAAATACCCATTATAATGAAGGTTCGTTTTTCTTTTATTCTTTTTTAATAATTATTTATTTGAGCAAAATGTTGTAATTTGTTAGCATCCATCCGATTTCGGATGTGTGGTGCCTCTTCCCGTCATACGTATGAAATAAATTAGCATAAAGCTAGCAAAGGGATTCGGGTTAGCGAAGAGGGGTAAAAGTATTGAACGGCTTTTTTGCTTTGGTTAACGGCGTTTATTTCCATCTGCTACGGAATAACCTGTCATATAGTACGTATTTATTGTGTGCAATTGTGTGTGTCAAGCTCAAGTGGAATATTTACCTTAAAGATTTATTCTTATTACAGTTATCTAAGACTTAAATTCGTCTATTTTATTATTTTCTTTATAATACGTACTTAATAACTATCTATTTATAATATTACAGGTAGGTATTTGGATACTTTTCATTGCAATTTCATCAAGAGCTACAAGCTAAATAATTTTTAAAGGTAAATGTGTAACAATAGGTAAGCCAGTCATCATTTTGATTTGTGACGTAAGAGCGAGATTCCATAAAAATTGTTGAACAAAAACTGTGTACGGTGACGCGAGTTTACAGCTAGCATGTGTTCGCGCACAAATGTTCGCGCGCAATTTGTTACTGTTTGCTAGAGCGTGTAGACCAGAAGAAATATTTACGCTTGTCATAGTATTGCACAGTGCGGCCGCAGGTGGGAATCTCACCTTTAGATTATTTCAGGTGTGAATATAGTGTGTGTTTCGCTTAATCGCATTAAAGACTAGAGAAAGAAGAGAAATTATATTAGTTTTTTAATAATAATTTTAATAATCACATATAGTTGAATTTTTCAAATCATCATCATCAGCCTTTTTATCGTCCCACTGCTGGGCTCAGGTCTTCTCTCACATGGAGAAGGATTTTTAAATATTGCTTGTTAAATAAATTAATGACAAAAAGTTTAAAAAATAATGTATGACCACCGATATCGGGAATAGGGACTACGCTACACTAGTTACAATAATCTATAATCTCCGTTACGAGGTCACATATAAAAGGCTCTGTGAAAATGTATACTGAATTTGTTTCGTTACAAGACAGGCGTATTTAAATACCTACAAATTGTCACCGTGACCGTCCAGAGGCACTCGTATACCTGAAATTTAAATATTCTTTTCATCAAAAGGGTTGCAGATAATAATAAAATCGCCCCGTAATCATGCAAAGGCGTTTTTGTTTCCCCGTATTTCACGGGAGTGGCAGGGGTCCATTATGCAAATCAGTCCATGACAATAGACAGGAAAACAATAAGTTCTTAAGATAAACATAGAAATAATGTCTATTACAATAAGAAACAATATCAGCAAACATTCTGCCTATGATTGTACAGTATGGAAATAGATTATCATAATGGGATCCTGTCTAACATAATGTACGCTAGTGATGAGTGTCGTATATTGCGAATATGTCAACCGATATCTGCAAAAAATGTTTGTCATCGTAAAGGTAGAACTAGTGATGTGAATCTATCCCAATTTAGGGTATCTACTTACTTTTAAAATAATGATACAACCGTGTCTATATATCTGTTATCTACCATTTACTTCCTCAATTTAACAATAAAAAAACCGAAATATGGTTTATTTGTCAACCGGTATAGTACATCCATGTATTTTTATGTGACAGCCATCTCTCGATATGTAGGATACTACTGTCCGGATAGGGTGGTGCGTAGAAGAATGCTATATTTTTGCTATATTTTTTATTTGAGTGAAACAAATTGGCAAAAATAGCTTTATATAATAGTTAGAATTAGTTAATTAGGTGGGTAACTTATAAGAGTAGGATTAGTGTTCTATATTGAAATCGAATTGAATCGAAGCAAGCAGCATCGATACGAAAAAACAATTGAACCTTCCAAAGCAAACACAACACAGCGCCAACTTGGAAATAAAAAGCACTATATCAAGCCATCTGTACTTATGTAAGCGGATTTACCGCCGCAGTCATCCGTTGGATAAATTGCAATATCCGTATCCATATCCGAATATCAGAAACATTTGATCCAAGGCTTTCCGAACGCGATGCTTCCAACATTCAGACGCATCACTAATTGGTAAAAATTATGTAACGCTGCAACCATGCCACGTATCTGTTTGATTATTATTATTCGATTGTACAAAATTATTGTTTAGGTACATACCTCCTCCATTGATTAAATTTATTTTGGTATCTAACTATCCTACCCTGTGTTAAATACTGATACTCAGGTATCTGGTTACACTGGAAGTTGGCTTCACCGATATAGTTAGGAAAGTGATAGGCGGATAATAACGTTACTATAGTTTCACTATAGTTTATTGAAACAATTATGCTGTTACATATCTTAAATGCGCTATCATCAGTCCTTATTGTGTTTTACATGTGATTTAATGAAAATACTTGATTTAAGTAATATTAAAAGACAGTACAAACACAAATGCCTTCCAATTCTCTCGAGGGTAGTTCCCAGGTCACGCGAACTCCGTCACGCAACCTTTATGCCCTTAAATAAAACGATCCTTTGTTCTAAACGGCAATCAAGTTAAGTGGATCATAGGAAAATTGAAAACAATTAGTGCACACTTTATATTGCCAAATATGTCTAAAAGTTTCATCATTCTTGCACAATGTTATAGTATTCTTCATTTTAGGTATGAACTTATGTCATTTTTTGAGACGATACTTTATTTTTAATGCGTTAGTAAAATTTTCAAAATAAATATTTATCCGTGAAAGATACGCGGTTAAACATTTGCGTGGAAGTAGGAATAGTGTATTCCTTTGCCTTTCCAAAACACTGAAAGTGTGTTTGCGTAAAGTACGATAGGATAGTGTATTATACTGCTGGTTTGTGTATTTTTGCCACGATTTTCTAGAACGATGTATAGGTTGGCAAGCATTTCAGTCGTGAGATAGATAGTGTTTTAGTTGTAATTCTTGAATTTTTTAGTGGTAGGTGGTAGGTAGCAATGATGGCTAATTTGATGCAAAATTATATTCAAAATGTTTATATCCGTTATCACTCATTACATTGTAAAGGACTCTTTTTGTTTATAATAACGAGGACTTTTTAGATTTCGAATTTGTGTTTGGGCCGCAATTCTAGCAATTTGTCATACAAAAAAACAATGTTGATTCTAAGGCGAACAATGTATGGGCGCAGAACAATGTCCTTTATCTTGCGCTGATAGCGGACACGATCCATCAAACAAACTATACGACGCGACGTCTGGCTGGTCACAGATCAAAGATGTCTACATGCGAAGCCCTAGAATGCTGCTACTGGATTTACTAGACAATAAACTACCTGAGATGCTATGAAATTTCTGCTTCAAATTTTACTATAACGTCAATTAACATAGAAGTTAGAAGTATAGTTTTATTTCATGTTACATCCCATGTTGTAAAATAAATGTTTTTTTGTCAATGGATTCTTTCTTTGAACTTTCTATTTGAAATGGTTATTATTTTAAAAGTTAATAATTTCTCATTCATGTGTCAACTTTAAATTAACAATAGTTTACATATACCCGTACCTACATAAAATACATTCCTGTTGCCTTTGTCGTTATAATCAACAGCAAAACGTTTCACGGATTCAATTAAAAATTAATTCATCTCCAGCTTCAATATTTGCAAGCGAAAACAAGCAATCATTTATTCAGAATCGTGGTTTGGGAAAAACAAATTTCGCCAATCGCTAAAGATAAGATAAAGATATTAATCAGGACTTAGGTGAGGATTAAAGTTCAGCGATTATATTCAAGTAATTGGTTTCAAAAGTTCTAAATCCCTGGCTTAAGTATGGAGATGAAATTATTATTTATCTACGCAGTGATAAAAATCCAGATATTTTGGTACTTCGTTAAAAGTTAAAAAAAAATGGAAAATTATTATGTATTGAAATAATTGCTTGCCTATGCATGCACATATATTCATAGACTTTTGTATGAAGCAACCGTATGAACCACATATGTTGAACAGCTCGTAGTTTTGCCAATTAAAAGTTACAAACATTGGGTGTACGCAATCGTTGACACTAGATTGCGAGAATAAGGTTGCGAATGTTTCAGTGAAAATATAGAATTCTTTTGTAAAAAAGTGTTGTTCACTTGTTTAAAAAAAAACACTTATTCTCATACAAAAGTCTAGTTCCAAATAACAGCATATCCATTATAGTTCACAAAACTAAAACCACAAAAGATTTGCAATTATATTAAACCGCGAGTAAGTTATTTCGTTCACAAGTTGAGAATAGAATTGTTTTGCACATACAACAGGATTGTTGTGGCTTTACAATTGTTCGGTTTCGACGAAGTTCCTTTTTGTGACATACACACCTAAACGCCCATAAAATATAGGTAGACATTAGAAAGTATTTTCATAAAACAAATAAGGAAACACTTTGCTTATTAGAAATGTTTGTCAACATCAAACCACTCTAACACAAACAAGTTTGATTAATTAACTTCGGGATAAGATAAAAGTAATGAAACATGGGAACATAAAGAATTACGAGCATAACTTACTGGCATCTCGACGTAGATTGGAGGTTATTTGTACCTTCGTCATGTCGTCGTTTTGACGTGAGTCGACGAAATAATCAAAATGTTACCGGCGCAGTGACTTTCAGGTTCCTTTGTCTTTTTCTTGGCATTTTTCGGGTCTATTGGTAACATCTGTTCGGCAAAGAGTTCCGAGTCACTCGGCCAGCGCTCAATTTATTTATGGCATCGCATATTTTTGACTATTCAAAGATTGGGAGGCTGTCCCCAAAAGGGTTGAATCGTATTTTAACTAAGTCGAATAGAAAGTTTCATTTGTTATGTTAAGTGTTTGCAAAGTTAGCTAACACTTTGTTGCCTGGCTATTACTTTAAACCACGACATGAGCTAGCTTGTATAATGCAGTCAGCTGTCATGAAATGCCTCACAAAGCAGCGCGCATTTTCAGGCAGTTGTACAGAAACTCCCGGTGTGAGTTTAGACAGGTATCCTAAACATTTCAGTTATGTAGCCGTTCTGACAACCTGTTGTTTAATTTAATTCTAGACTAAGAGCCTGAACTTTCACGAAATTGCCCAGATTGGTGGTTCCAAATTAACCAAATATTACTCAACGATTACGTTGATAGCACCAACGATTAATTAGTTTTAAGGAGAAATAGTGATTCCACTTAGGCACTTAGATAAGTTTTTATGAGAATAGTTGGGATTAAGTATAATATTAATAAAGAGATGCCTTTAGTACACTTATTTCTAAACTAATGTTGGATATTGCTAAAACTTTTTGTAGAGTGTGTCAATAAATTACCGCAAAAGCTTAAACGTTTTGATACTCACATTATTATAAGCGTAAAACAATTGAACAACAATAATGTGCATAATTTATATTGTGGCGTAGCTACCAGGTGTGCTACGCCTGCTGCGCCGTAGCACATTATTCCACAGAAACAAGTTTTTACCGGCTCGTAGCGGTTAGCCGCAGCGGTTTCGGTGTCGTTAGAGCAATATTGTAAGATATTATTCCCTAAGCTAAAATAATTCCATTTACACACTAATTGGTTTATCCAATGTTCCGTTACTTAGAGTATTTATTTGTAAACTTTGTTTCTCGTGTGGGTTTGACACAATTTATTGTAACAAAAGTGGAGCTAGCTTAAAATATAAACAATTTACAGCTTGTATAAGTTGGGATATCATTTCCAATCAATCAAGCTGTTTACATTAAAAACATTGTTTGTTTGTTGTCAAAAGTTATGTTTCATTTTGACATACAAATACCTCAAAATTAAAAGTAAATAAACTGGAGTTTGAACGCGTAAATAAAACAATTTTACTAAATCCTTAACGGAGCGGATGAATAAAACATAGGGTTGATACCACTCATGATGTTGTACTGTTCGCAATAACAGCTGCCTCGTACATGAGGTACGTGAGGGTTAATATTTAAACGATGACCGACCGATGCAAACCTAACCCTACAATACTACCCGGTTGCTTGTTCGTAACAAATGTATATTATATTCACCTTTTTATCTTCACAAGTGGTTGTTACGAAATAATTTTTATAAATATCATTTAGTTTTTGTTTTGTTGACCCTACTTTTCAATTATACGACACATAAAAGAGAGCGCATTATTATTTAGGAACAGAATATAAAACGTTCATTCTTAACTGTTGCAATTTAACATCGCTTTTCAATTTCCAATTAAAAAGATATTTTGCTCATTTGCCTGGGTTTTTTTGACAAGATTTATGAATGAAATTACAACTGTTTTTTTATGCATTAATCCATAGCTTAAATGCATCTCCCAAATTCGTAGCGAGGATATAATTATTTTGTGTTTCCATACCATTACCTATTTTAGTTTACTATATTTTCCTTCTAGAAGGTCATCGCTTCAATTTGGGTCCGAATTACTAGTAATATGGCTCGCCAAATTACAAGGAACTTGAACCTAACTAGCGAAACGTGGTTGTCATATTAAAACGTTTCGACGAGCCCTCCGGAGATCGCAGGTGTGACGTCCTTTACCCGCTGATAACAAATGTCTTCAGCCTTTACCCTTAATAACTTTTTAACTTCCCATTTTCCCTGGTTTCGTATGTATATGAATTAGCAAATACACAGTCTATCTATTGGTGAAACCTATATAAAAATTCTTCAAGTTTTTTATAGCGTGAAGTGGCAGGTTCTTATATAATCATAAGATGATTTAAATATGTAGGTCGCTCCATTAGTATTCTCCGCTATGCTTCACAGAACATTGTGAAAAACATTTGTCACAATATGTGGCCAAAATCGTCGCATAACCAACATTTGTCATACAGGTCACGCGACCTCACATCACATCCATCTGACTTGGTTACTGTGGCTGCAGCGAAAAAATACGGGAGAGAATATCGGTATTTCAGAGGCCGCGAAATGTACGTCAGGTAGCATGCGGCTACATACATATTTATAACTTCACTTCTCAAGTTAAGTTGAGCTAACTTCTACTTACCTATATGTATTTTTCTTGTACCTACTTAAGTACGTACATCGAAATCCTTCTGCGTCTAATGCAATGGTCCCAGATGTCATACAAATGTCAGTGACGTGACGACCGTCAAGAAGCCAAAATTCGGACATCCGATGCGTTAGGATCAATATTTCTTCGTAATTGTGTTATAAGGGTCAGCTGTGGCTTGATCCATGTTACATATTCAAAGCAACTAAGTCAGAAAGCCAATCAAAATCTGGCTGGAAAATGTTCGGGCGACATCAAAGCTCCTGTAAACCTACTGTCAATTTAGAGTGTTACCCGGAGCTGCGCGGAGTGCTGTCTATTTCCAGCAGTTTTATGCGGAGGCGAGCGCCCGAGGCATTCGTGACGAGGCTCAGGAAGGTCAAAGCAAACAAATATGCCAAACGATTTGATACCCCTTGATAGTCTTTTGCAGATGCTGTTCCTGTTTTATATTGTACTGAGTACATGTATAGGTGAGTAAAATAATATTCAGAAATATAGAACCCTTCCTCATATTCATTCACACTACAGCCTTGTGTTTAAATTGAGAAAAAAGATTCTTGCGTAATCCAAACTAGACTAATCTCTTCTCAATAGCGTTTGTTATTAGAGCGATAGATGAGCGCGATGTATCAAGCCATTAGCAGTTAACTGTTACGATACGTAATTAGCCCCTCGCATGCCACTGCCTATGCATTTAATTAATAGGTGGTGAAACCCAAACATGAGAATAATCCGTCGAATAATTTATAAAAGCCGCAACAGTATAGAGGGTGCGTTAATAATCTGCCCTCTAACCATCAGATTCATTATTGAACACCATTCTATTAATAGGGTGCTTTGAACTCTATCAATTTGTAATAAATAAAACTACGAGTACCCGCCAGTACGAATACCTGTGATAATATGTTGTTTGCTTACTTGTATCTTGAAATGATCGGGTCGGATCAGATATATTCTTATGAATTTCTTTTTATAAAGACAAAATATTTTTCACTGAACACTCCAAGACGTTATTCGTATTTCAATATTTTATAATGTAGATTATTTCAGCGCAGTTGTTATTTATTATTAAGGATCTAGATTAACAACACATAGCGAAGGTTATATCCTGAGCCTTACAGAAGTATTACAGTAGGATCATTATCTTTATACATATCGTAGTTCGCTTTAATATAATAGGATCTCGATCCGGAGGCTTTACGAATAAGCGAATGGGCGAAAAGAAAAACATTTTATTGTTATCTCATACTTTAATATCTTGCATTTAATGTAAGGGCTCATCAGCCTCTTTTATCGCCCCACTGCGGAGCCTCTTCTAATATAGAAAAGTAATGAGCAATAATCACCGGGCTTGCTCGAGGCAGTTTTTTGATTGATGATGATTTCAGCCTTTAGAATTCAATTTTACCGATCATTATAAAAGTTACATTGGTGGAATTGAATCCACACACTCGTACTTAAGAGACTGGTGCTGAACTACGAGTTTAACGTAAGGATTATCTGCATATTATTATTCTATGATTAATAACAACGCCGTCTAATTTATTGATACGCAATTATCTTTAAAAACAAACAAGAAATTGTATGACATAATTGGAGCGATTTGTCTCATAAATTCGCAATGAAACGCGTACATTTTTCAGCGCAGTAAAATGAAATTTACGACGATTCTTCTTTAACCGGAGACATAATGTAATGCAATAACATTTTATGTGTTAGAAGCAGTCGCATACACAGCGATCGTAAAGGAATAACGTTAGCTGCATATTTAGCTTCCAGCTTGTGACGAATTGTTTATTTTTGAACTGAAGAATTGGTTTTGCAAATAGTAAGTGTCACATTATTTAAAGATACAAGCTGGACTATTTTCGAGTTGGTCGATTTACTTATTTTGTTTATTTTCTTTTATTTAGTTTCTGGTGATTGGATTTAGTGACTCATTAGATATAGCTTAAATGTTGTGGTGGGTAAAGCCGTCGAATACGAGTGTTCGATTCCAGGTATTGGTACTAGGTGCGATATTGGTACTTACCATGTAACTTTTCTGCTTAATATATTCGTTTTATAACAAGCTGCTGAAATTAATCCTTTTTCAGATTTATTGGCAGCAGGGATGCCCGGCGTTAAAAACATATCTTTCTGCACATGCTTCTTCTTAGCGACCTGTAAGATTTTTTCACGTAAATTGTAGTCTTACAGAACTTGGTTGCATTATATATATAGCTTTATGATAATGTATTAATCTAAACTAATATTATAAAGCTTAACAGTTTCTTTCGGCCACACACGTTCCCTATTCTGTGACGCTTTAATTTTGTTTTATTTCAATAAATATTAAAACCGAGTACTACAGTTATATTAAACGAAGGCTCGTATTAAGTTTGATATCGTTCAAGATTCAGAACAGCTTCGGTGCCAGTAATTTGAAATTCGATCTTTTCTATTTTTGTATAGAAGATTTATCTTGAGACTGATTCTTTCCTTATTTACATATTTTATACAAATATCGATTTGTTTAAAGAAATTTGCTTCAAGTTATAACAGGAATTGCAGATAAACAATTTTGTAAAGGACTTTCGGAAGTTCTCAAAGGCTAGGAATTTCATATGCCCCTTTCACGGCAGAACGCTTTCTCACTGAACTGATAGAATTCCATTGACAGTGAACTATTGAAGGTGCTACGAGTAATATAAAAGTTTTTGAAATTATTTGAAGTTCGCAACTTCTATGTAAATGCTGTACATACCTATATACTAGAAAATAACCTACTTGATTTAGGGCCAGTTTAACAGGTTACGGATAGCCACTATCTACCAGATATATTAAAAAATGGAACAGAATTTGTATGAAATTATCTACCAGATAAACTATATAGAACTTATCAGCATCCTGTGAAATTGGCCATTATTATTACAAAAAATATTAAGACTTGCGTGATGTCAATGAGTCCAATGCTGACTTCAAGCTATCAAACATATTTCCATAACTGGCCTTAAAATCCTATTATTTTTTGATATATAATATTCAATGTTTGGCAATACGAGGTACATTTTATTTACTCTAACGCTGTAATTTATAACAATGTATTGTCAAAAAGAACAAAGGCAAAAAAATGCCATGAATGTGTCGAGCGTAAAATGGAAAGGGCATTGCTCTTGATTTGACAAAAACGAGTGAAGTGCCCTCGAGATTTGCTCAGCGAGATTGCGCCCAGTTTATTGGCGAGGCCTTACTACGATTTATCGTATGAATAAAATACTGAATTCCTCTACAAATGCGTGCGTTAAAAATCCGCGAAGTGTACAAAAAGTGACAGACATTAAAGTTTTATCGCGCGCAAATATTCCTATATTGCTTTTATATCGCTGTTAGCGTGAGGACGCTGAAAGCTGTTATTACACACATTTACTGCCTTCTAAATAATGAGTACAAACTAGTACACAAGTAATAAACTTCAAAATATAAAAAAGTATTTTTTTACTTCTGTAATCAGACACCAATTTCAATGTTCCATTTGTTGTTTCTAAAATTCTTTTTTTTATTCAAATCATCCGATACAAAGCCACCCTTACTTAATTTCGGGTTCCTTTTTATACTTTTCTTTTCAAACTTACAAATGGTAAGGTTCTAACTCATTTTCACAACTCTGGCAGTCCAACGAAGCCCTCCGTACTTTTCTATTCAAAGTTAAGGGAGGGTCATGAGCACTTACCAACCTTCGTACGTATAGCTCGCTATGTTGTTACACATAACCATAACATTAGCTGGGATTTCCGACAGTCATAAAGATACAATATCTTGGTTACATCTGAGTGGGTCGTTATCGAATAAATCGATATTACTACGACAGTCTGTTAAGCAGAGTCATGTTTCACAACAGTAAGTTTGGATATCCAATGTTAAGTAAAGAAAATAAGAATGTTATTTATTTCTTGCTTTGAATGAGTATTCATACTTTTGATAAAAAAAAATATCTGTGTTACAATAGGTTTTATTTATTAATTACCTACTTTTTCAAATTCTTCGCAAAAATAATTGAAAAGTAAAACAAAATCACAAACTATTTTTTATTATTTGTATGTATATTAAATTTTATTTGTGAGTGTGGTTTTTTTTAAATAAAAGTTTGTTTTTAATAAATAATATTTTATGACTACACTCAAAAATTGTGTAATTTCGTATAACAATGGCGCGCGATGTATTGTTCTTAAATTAAAATAGAATTTATTGAATAATAACTAGAAATATTAGTAGGTATTTTGTCTTTGGTAATGGGCTCTAAAGAAATAAATCGGTTATTGGTAATACCATGATTAGATATAATTTGGGTTGCTCACTTAATCAATGTTGCTTGTTATTTATTACGTTCTAAATAAAGTTCTTGAAGATTTAATATAATGCTTAATTCGGCGTAGTCTGCAAAAGACGGCCATTATTTAGAAAGACAAGCAGCGAATGGGCGGGCCTGAATTTACTCGCGAGCACGGATCGAACGCCTTCTCAGCTCTAATAACGATTTACTGTGATCGCCAATTCGTCTTAAAACGTGGTGATAATTTATAACTAAGCTGGTATACGTTCATAAATAGTTATAGCTATACGTGTTGTAGAAATATTCTTGACGATGAAATCATGTAAGAATGCTCATACGGTCCATTAGAGATGGAAATCAATCGTAAAATCTCGAACTGCCAAAGGATTTCTCGTTCCATTGGCTTTGTGTGAGACACTATTAAAAACGGTCTTTGAAAAACTACGGTTTTCTTCCGTTAGTAGCAGCTGTTTACAATGGAACAGAGTTCGTTATGGTACATTAAACTAGAGAGGCCCTTTAGGACGCATAAAGGGCAGAGCAATGTGAAAGTTACCATCTTCATTCCCTCACCCTCAGTTTTGTGTTTTACAAAGAGGTATACAATTGTAATTACAAAATAACAAAGTTAGAAAAAATAAATTAACGTAGAAATCAGAAAGTAGACATATCTAAACAAAACCTCTGTTATAAACCTAGAAAAATATCTTCATTATCCCCTAATTATAATTTGTTCCATGCAATAGGTACTAAGTATCGCTCATGATAAAATTAACTTTCCGGATTACTGGATGTTAATACACATTATTTAATTAATTTTATTCTCGTGACCGCGGGTGCTGTCACGGACTCGAGAGGGCGGAAAATTTTAACACCGAGCTTAAATTTTCGTTCGGACTTGTAATGAATACCTTTTATAAAATGCAGATCTGTGTATAATAGTTCCGACATTACTATTAACGTGAACGAAATGAGATGTTTTCTCAAAACCACCATCATCATTATCAGCATATTTTTATTGCCCCTCTGCTGTGCACAGGGATCTTCTCAAACAAAGAAGAATTGAACGTTAGTTACCATGGTAACTTACCACGCTTGCTCAATGCGGGCCAGTGATTTCCGATATAACCATCCAAGTCTCCTCGAGATGTTTTCCTTCAGCTTTAATTAGTCATTGGTGTCCAACATGTACTTAGAAAGTACCTACTTATTACTTAGAAAAGTAACATTGGTACTTGTCTGTCCTGGAATTGAACCCGCACACTCATATCTGAGAGGTAGGTGTTTTAGCCTCTACGCCACCACTACTAGTGTAATTGCGAAATTACGAGCACTACTCGTATTTGTTCATATCAACAAATATTATATAGCTAGAGCTAAATAAATATGTATTGATCAGTCGATATATTTGAACAGCGTCTTATTGAATAAGTTGGTAGCTCGGTGCCGTGCCCCTTGGTGACATTGCTGATAAGTCCCGCCGCCCCCGCTCAACTTTAAAGCCGTCAAAACAATTATGTCAGCCACAAGTTCGGGTGTGCTTGTTACTTTTTAATAACAATAATGGTTTGTAACAGGCTCATTTATATTCTTCTTGCAATAAATTTTAAAATAAGTAGTTACCCTGTATATGTACTTTGCCTAAAATGTTCACAACTGATGACCCAAAGCACAGTAAAAAATCTGATAAAGCATAAATATTTTACAATTTTTTACTTGATCAACTCTATGAACATTGCAGAAATGTAAGTTTTTTGCTGACTGATAAAATGATAAGTGACATTATCAGCTTTTATTCCTAAATTAGTGCTGAATTATATGCATGGACAGGAAAAGTATCAATGGGGGGAGGCTGCGGTGAAAAACGACTGGTCCATCATTCGAATGCCTCGTCATCCGGACCGCAGGCTGCGGCCTTTGCAAATAACGAGCAAATAAATATATCTCAGTTTAGTAGCCGCTATTTTTTTCACACAATCGTTATCAGGCGCAGGGTCACCTACATAAATATGAATTCGTACTGTTTTCCGTTTTATTTACGCAGTTCGGGACAAAGGGGATCCGGACTCGGCACGTTTATGTATTTTTATGACCAACTTTCATTTTTGAATTTCTAATTTCGGATATAAATTAGTACGTAAGAAAAAGAGTTGTTTACTGCAATACAACACGATTTAGCTTCCTTTCACTGATTTCTTTAACATTATATACTATCATACTGGTAAAGCATTTTAATATTATGTCACTTTCATTTATCTTTTTTTTTATTTTTTAATATATCTATAATAAAAATTACTTCTAACTAATATAATAACATAAATAAAAAACCCTATATACAAAAATATTGCGTGTTGCTAGGCGTCAAATATTCCTCTCTATCATACTAATACTTACATTTAGTAAACTTCAACAAATGCACCGTGGAATCCATAGCATAGCTTTCAGTACAATTTCTTTGCATACATAGATCGACAGTAATCCATTTGACAGAAAATTCGTACTTTGTATCGGCCAAGCAGAAGGCAGACGGGGTGTTGATCTATCTGTTTGAGAGTAGAATTTATAAAATAATGTCCGTTTTCTTGTGTAGCAACCGTTCGATACATTATAAGATGGATGAGCGCTTTGATGCAATAAATAGCGTTACTTGTGTACATGGGCGGCATTTAAACGCTTCATCAAGTATTTTATATATGGGGTTGTTTTATTTACTGTATGTCTGTGTAGTTTTGAAGAAGATAAAGTCGGTACAGCTTGTTTCTTTAGTGGGAAAACATCAAATGACTCCTCCCGCTGTGCGTGCAGCTGGAGGGAATGTCAGACTTTACAGACTAAAACACACTTGTTTTCTTTCTGGAGCCCTTTGTATGTCAGGACCACGGTAATTCTGGCGAACAATCCCATAGCCCCGGTGAAAGCCTGCACACCTTCTAGATATAATTTACTCGATTGCCAAGAGTAAACTAAAATTAAATAAAATATCTTTTCATACCTACCTAAAAGTGTTACATAGTATGCAAAATTGTGGTGTTTCATATGTATAGTTATCAAACACTTTTGCCAACGGAGCGACTATAGATTATTTTTAACGTAGAAAGTTTTGTTCAGGAAGTCCACAGAATGAGTTAGTAAAATACTCTCCCAACAAAAGGAGCGATTTGGCCAGAAAAGCAAGCGTAAACATAAAACAAGCTGGTCAACATATTCTCGAAACTTGGTACAACATGAATGATAATATAATCATCTAAAATCGTGAAGTCACATAAAAATTCAATGTCTTTTGTCAGTGGTTACTGGATAGCCATTCTTATCTTAATGGGCGATGCTGTCGGGACGTTGGACTAATGAAAACTCGTTCCATTTGACGTTTACAGCACTTGTACAAATAATGAAGTTCAGTTTGCCGACGACGCCATCGCCACAGTCGGGGAAGAAAAAATGAATGAGGTGATTAGCTATACGTATTTAATTCCAGCCTGATAGGAGCATTAATTTGCACGTCAACGAACAAATGAAATATAACGGGAATAACCGACTTTTAATATTCAAATTTGGATATTAATTTCTGCATAGAACATACCCTCACTGCATTTTTATGGCTAAGTTAGGATATCTTAGCATGTAGATGACTACTAGGGAAGAGCAAACTGTGATTGGTCTTCATAGCCATAATGAACGTCTGAAAATAGTTGCCAATATAATAATTGTTTTGTTGTAGTTGGTCAAAGAAAATTCCCTGAAACAACAAGTAATAAAATTAATAAAAAAACCTCTTTTGTGTGTGGGCAGGCACTTACCTTTAGAAGCTGCAAGCTAATAATTCACAAAGGCCCATCGCCTGAGAGCGCTATTTTAATCCATTTAACAAAATTGACTTTTACAATTTCCCGGCCTAACGACCTTTTAAATTATTTCTTATATTTCTTCATGAAAATTACACAATGGTCAAAAATAGACGTTCAATTAAATTTTGTGGAAAAACAATACCCATGTACACGAAGGAAAGCGTAATTGCCAATTGAAAATACATTAACGGCATTTTAATTAAAAAAACACAAAGCACAACAGCGTCCGGCATTGTTTCAAGTGAATGCAATTATAGCTTCAGTAATTTAATACGTGAATGTATTTACTTCGTGTATGTATAGTTGCTAAATCGATAACTTATTTATGCGCAAACTGGTTTGTTATCAAGCGCTCAGATTCCGATATCCCCTTATAATAACGTTCTGATTTTCTTTGCAGTGTCTGCCCGAGGACTTGGCAGCCAATTAGCTTTGCATCATAATTAATTCTTTTGTAGGTAAAGCAATTCTTTTTATTACATAAGCAATAGAGAATATTTAAAATCCAGACAATGAGGGAGGGACTGAAATCGTAAACAAGAAAATATAATATCGCGCTGACTCCAGTAAATAATTACCCGACTACCAAGAAGGATTACGTTATTCGTGCATGTCTTGTATGTGTGCACAGAATATTCGTTAATAACCCATACCTATCTTCAAAATGGCCGGATGGATTAGGACAATCAGGGTATCGTTGGATTTGTATCGATTGCGCTCTCTCTTAGATACGTGACGTTTAATTTAAAATTAGCATAGTGGCTGTTAGATGACATAGATTAAAGTAAAAGAAATATATGTTATATATATATATATATATATTTTTGTAATATGGATATCAAATTAAATCACCAATGCAATATTTGGTCAAAAACTCTTTTCAATCTTTATCATCAAAAAAATAATAATCGTACGCTATGATCAGGTAGACTTGTTTGTGAATTTCAAAGTGATTAAGAATTTTATTAATTAAGAAGAAGAAAGACAAAAAGAAATTCAACAGAAATAGATATTGAGGTACCTAAACTATAATTTTGTAGAAATAATACCAACAATATTCTCCACGCTTTAGTTAACTGGGTAAATAAATGCAAACAACACAGTACGACCTCTAACTTATTGCAGAACGTAAATCCAAAGACAGCGTAAATATTTAAACAAAATGTAAGTAATTTACAGCCCGAGGATCTTCACATAAAACGAACTCGCACAATGAATTAGGAAAAATGGTTACCTACCTTTCCCTTCGACTTTCGTCCATTCGCAAAGGTACTATTGTTACCCTACCACAGCAGTTTTAGCATGGTATAAGGGCCCGTAAATGGGACCGAACTAGTTGTACTAAATGGGTATTATCCAATTAAATGTTTGGTGCCTAAAGTTTCATTATGAACTCGTGAAGTCGTAACTAGTTTAAGTCCCTCCAGTTACCGCGAAACTAGAACACGTAGAAGGTGCCACACAAGGGTTATAAATATGCATGGATTTTATGTCGTTTCCATCTGTCGCCGATCATTAGCTCGTTACGGAATTGCCCACAAGGGACATTGTTAAGTGACAATTATGTCTCCTGGTGGGAAAGCTCGGCTTGATCTATTTATAATGCTCAAAGCTGTTAGCTAGCTGGTGCTTTGTTTTTATGGGAAAACATGATCTTGATTAGAGACAGAGGATTCTGTCTGTGTTGTCAACCAAAGCCTGTTAGAATACTAAAATGCATGCCTTACGTAATGACTCAATTCACAGTATACTCTATTGACAATAGCGGGTTACAAAGTTATCATAGGCATAACTGATTCAATTGCTTGCTAGTCATACATTGTCCTTCGAATAATTAGTTGATGATTGCCAATTAATTTGTAATCATATTACGTTGATGTTAGTAGATGCGGAGTTTTTTTATCCACTTATATTGTCAGCAACATAGACTGTGGTACCTACATACGAAAGAGAAACATAATATCTTCTAAAATATAAATTTGGCCTTTCAAATGAAAATAAAATCTGTGGGTAGGAATGAAATAAAAGTACCTTACATTAATAATTCAATTTTGAAAAATATTGATTTTGTAACTGAACCCGAAAGCTTGCTATTGACTATTGACTCTCTATAATATTTATCTTAGACAACAACAGCAAACCATGCATTCTCGTGCACTAAAACTACATACGCCGATTTTCAAGAACCTTTTTGTAATTGTCACGTGTGAAGTGACGTCAAAACAAAAGCTACTCCATAAAGCGAGTCTTTATGCGAGTGATGTCGAACGCTCTGGACGGGACAAAAATTTTTATCCGAATCTAAAAATGTTCTCGCATTTGGTGCTCGCGTGTGTGCTTTTGTTACCTAACAGCAACTGAAGATTGGTAACCCACAGATTTTTAGGTGGTACGAGGATAAACCTGTGTTATTTGAGTTTGTAATAACGACTACTTAATAAAAAATAATATTAATGAGTACAAAAGTGAAGTACCAAGTTCTGTTTCTATGTTTCTCTTAATCTACTTGCAGCACAGAAGATCTAACGCATAAGTTTTCGGTTTAGTTTCAAGAGAACATCTATACGGTATGGAAGAAAGTGCCAAAAAAGCAAAAATCTGTTACTACTTTATAATCGACAAAAGTGTAAGAAGCGAAAGTGTGTGCCTTATAGGAAAATGGTACTGAGATATGCTACGCAATATAGCTATCAACCTAAAATTATTATGCATACAAAGTATCATTAAACTAACATTTATCAAAAAAGTTTCGGTGCTTAGCGTGTGCCTGTGGTGGCTATATATTTAATTAATGGAATTAGTAGTTCCACTTCGCCTGTATTGGCTTAATTATGTGTAGAACACCAGATTACCTCCTGGGACCTATGAATGGTGACGTTTAACTCGTTAGCTCGGAAGCATAACTCCCATGAGGTCATACTCGGTGAAGTTGCATTCACTTGTACCTGTCCAAGTGTTTAAGCGTGCAATGACAAAATGATTACTTGTAGTGTAGTACTATACTATTATCTGACAATGGATGAGCAGAGAATAATGGTGTTACGATTATGCTTGAGGTACGAGTACATACTTTTATGTTCCAGCTGAAGAAGTAGCCGTAGTATAGGACGATGAACTGTGTATCAGAAGTTTGAATACATACTAACTGTACGTAAACGTAGCCATGACGATTTAAGGGTTTGTGACAATAAGATATGTTTTGAAGACTCTGGGGACCTCTCAGTTAGATAAGGAAATGTTTCATAGAACAGTAGAACACAGAACTGCGATTGTTCAACTTATTTCTGCTTTTCACATTGTTCAAGCAGGTGGCTTCTTTTGTTTTTAAATAATATTTATCTTTTTAGCTTTTTTTGTGAAATATTGAATGATTTATAAACTCTCTCTCTCTCTCTTTAGTACAGACGTCAGCACTTCAGGCTACCCGAAACTGTGAAATTCCCTCAATCAACTTTAAACTATCTGCTTAGCGATAAAGTTTGAAAATATGTTAAGGAAATTTTACAGATGTGCTGTGTACTTGATGTGCTGGCATCTGTACATTTATCACTTTAAGGTTCAAAAACCTAGTAACTAAGTCATCGCCTCGCGGTAAAGTATTCTTTTTTCAACAATAAAGATATATGTAGACGTGAAGAGCTCGCTGTTATCCTACCGTTTGTGAAATAAAAGCCAACCTGATTTTCATTTTATATTTCACCAAAGTTAAATTCCAACACCTAAACTTGTTTGAATTTTTCGTTACGTATTTCCCGCACCAAAAAACGTTCTAAAAGTATAGCAATGCCAAGCGTTTGGGAAAATGGTATGAAAACAAAATGAAATTGTGTAACTGTTACGTAGTGGTTGTTTGAAACGCTATCAAATATGTTTGTTATCCAAACTGCTGTATCTATCCTTCTCGGTCAGAGTTATCGGTCCTTGTTTCTTCAAACGTGGGTAATATAAAAATACAAACAAGTATTATTTAGTTATTCGGGGTAGCCTAGTGATTAAGGCGATCATCTCATGTACGAGTGTGCGGGTTCGATTCTAGGGCAGGCAAGTACTACTCTAACTTTTCTTAGTTTTTACTTTCTAAGTGTATCTTGGACACCAATTACTGAGTGAAGGTGGAAAATAAATTTAAGATCTGAGACCACCAACCCACCCGGAGCTATATGGTGATTAGCTTATTCCTTTTATTTGAACAGAACATCTACGAGAACTAGAAAAATTAAAAGTCATGGATCTATGATTTATTTTATCTTAAAAAGTGAAATATTTTCTAGACCCAAAATCAGAGCGATAGTGTTACATACATATTTTATAATACAAACTACAAAATGAAACCTTAAAAAAACATGTTTGGGAAATACCGTTAAGTTAAATATTATAATTTAATTATTGCATAAATTAATTTTGTTGACAAAGTGGAGTGTAGTTGTGTGCAGTGTAGTTTACGCTATAATTTACGAATAAATTTACAGATAATTAAAATGGCAAAATGTGTATGCGGGATATAGAGACCGATGTAATCATAATTTTTGTTGTGGACTATCATGATTGTCGCGTTACTTCTTTTTCAGCTCATTATTATTATAATGGGTATATTGGGTTGCCCGGATCGCAATGTTGAGGAGGTCAGATAGGCAGTCGCTCCTTATAAAACACTGGTACTCAGCCGAATCCGGTGAGACTTGTAGCCGACCCCAACATAGTTGGGAAAAGGCTCGGGGGATGATGATATTATGATGGGTACCTTATGTCCAAGTGTAACGTAAAACTGAAATACTAAATAATAGTCAATAAACCTCTTTGCCAAGGACATCAAAAGCATATTCACTTCATACAAATTGCCAGTCATATTTGCTCATTAAATATTAAACAACTTTAAATAAGAGTTAAAACAATGCGTGAATACCAAGTGTCAACGGAATGTCGGCGGTACACCGAGGTGAAAATCATTGTACCTTTCGCAATTTTCAAGCCATTATATGTTTATCATTCATTATTAATTTGCGAGTTCCTTTCTCCTTTGAAGCCGTGGGCTCGCAAAACATACGGAGGTCCACTTTGGAATTAACAGCGTTTGTTTTTGTCCACTCTGATCTTTTTGGGGTCACTTACGAACCACGGCGGGGTAAAACCCTATTATTTTAACTGAAAATAATTAGGGCGGTAACTATTATAAAGTAATTTTGGTCTTTTATATTGATAGGAATATATGTAGATATTATTCTAGACCACACATTATTCTTTTAGACCACAGGACTATAGAGTCCTAGATTTTTAGAAGGCGAACGTGGGTCCGAAGCCGACACGCTGAAGCCGTTTTGAGACTACTCTAATAATAAATAATGGTGACATGTAACCGAAGATTATCCTTGTATTTATTTATTTATTATTAAGGTATACCGACAGCTTCTGATTTTAGTTGAACTTATGTTTGTTTTTTTGTGTCTTACTCAGTGTCAGCGTCTACAAGATAATTGATAGTAGGAAAAATAAGAATATTAATAATTAATCATACAATGTTTAAGATAATAACTATTTAATTAACTTTAAAAAAATTTCTAGGCACCAACTGAAACGGAAAATATAGCTAAAGATTTTAAGCACTCAATTATGAATTTTCTAAGTTTCAAATTTGTCTGTTGTACATTTAAATTGTAACTACTGCCTAGACTATAAAATTGAAATTCTATTTTTCCACTATAAATTCTTGACACATGAAAATACATTCAAAAGAAAAATGCTAGGATTAGACAGATACTAAAATGTTAGCGCGACCCAGTTTAGAGCTGAGAATAGAAGCACTGTTATAGAGATTACTCTGGCCTTTTGAATCACAGGTTATATGTATCTTCAATGCCTACATTCAGTTGCGAAGCCAAAGTTTTGGCCGTACTATGCAATTCGAAGCGGAAGTTCGACCGTTTGTAAATACTTATCTCTTACATAATTTCATAACTTAATAGCGTATTTACATATGTGTATGGTTTGTAATTGTGCACATTTTGTTTTCCGTAAAGTTAATTTGTATAAGATATTTATGATTCATTTGTATCCTGAGGGAGCTATTGTGCTAATAAGAGGTTATAGAGTATTGTTGAATTTATTCGTTTTATGAATACATAAACCACTTTCCTTTTTAACAATGATGTAGTTATAGTAACTTTATGTATTACATTTTATCATTTCCGTTTATGAATAAAACTATCTACATAAAGGGCATGCGTTATTGTTTATTCATATTTTTGTTTAGAACATACATGAAATGGTTGTTGTTACACACATATGTAACCATTTAAATACATAGTTCTATTTTCTCCAACAAGGAAAACGAAGCGAAAGGCCACGAAACAGACATAGGGACGCTTTGTCGACCTTGACATGAAAATCTTCAACTTGTCCTAAAAGTTACAAGAAAGGCTTACACAAATTGCAATAGCCACGAGCTCTTATACTGGCGATACCTACAGCAGACGCCTCTACATTCAAAAGAAATATTTTTCATTTTCACTGCATAGAATTGGGGTCATACACCATAAAAATTTACCTCAGTACGTAGGACAACATTTGCAATAATATATTGAACTAAACAAATGTTTCGAGTGCGTTCAAACTGACAGTCATCTATCGTACTAGTAAACATAACATAATGCTAGCACATACCAATATTTCGTAAGTATGTATTTCATGATTGATTAGTTCACATGTTGCCATGCCACAAAAAATGATTGGTCTTCTATATATTGTCTGTAATACAATTTCCCTGAAACGTTGATGCAGGCGAGATCTTCAACGCTTCATAACATTTTTATACCGTATGTCTATAGGTACACGAGTGGAGAAAACGCTTTGACTCTTTATAGGGCCCTCAAAACCCCTTAGCTCCTACCCTCTTGTCAAATGCTTTTTGCCTTAGCCCTGATTGTGACGAGAGTAAGCGCTCCCAATCGTATAATAATGAGTTTGATGGAAAAAATGCCGATATTTTAGAGAAAATTCAATATCAAGAGGCGTATTTGTTCCATATCACGAAAGCGTGGTTCTGTGACCTTTTCTGTCTTTTGGGGATTATCGCTCACAAGTTCTGTTTGTGATCACGAATACAAATAGAAGGCTTAGGGTCTGTGGGTAAATAAAACAGCCTACATTTACACAACTGCAGTGGAAAATGTTGGCTGTTTCCTGAAATTCAAACATGTGTATGTGATCTTTTGGGAGAATCAGCATATTATGATATGTATTGTATTATTTTGCAAGTTTTTATTCCAAATAAAAGTATGAAATCTTGTTCTAATCACGCTTTACTCAGTACATATTTTCCTCGTTGCGTAGGTACAAAAGCATCTGAAGTACATAAGTATTGCAATATTATGTCGAAAGTATTGTATAGACAACCGGCGCTATTGTTGCTTTAGTCATTTCCGTTCTCATCTCACGGGCGTTGTAAAGGGCTCCAACGTGGAATAAAATTTAAATAATGAACGCAAAATTATTTTGTAGAACTGCGTTCACTTCATAGGAAATGTTGATAAATATCAGAAAATGACATTTAATTAAGTCGTTTTTATTTATTTTGTACAACATATTTCGAGGTGACGTTCATGGCATTTATCAGGTGAAACCTTTGAATGTCTGTCAAAAAATGATTAGATATTTTTGAATGAATAATTTTTGAATTCATTTTGGTTGTATGGAATTGCCAACAGCAACCTTATATTTTAAATCAAAGAACTGAGAAGCAATCGTAGTGATGTCCTATATTTATCTATTCGTCTTTGTTTACACGAAATGTAGGCATAATATATCATACTCGTATGAAGTGAAAACTTTTCTATAGCGGAAAGAGACCGCGGTTACGAACCTAAGATGTTTTTCATGTAATTTTGATTTATGCTTGGGAGGCGTTAGATCTTAAGTATCCGCGAATCTGATGGCCCTTTACTCAGAAAATGATGATGATATTTTATTTTGTATTTGGTATTCATGATAAAATAAAAAAAAGTCTCGCCAACACGCTCCAAAGAAATGAAAGGATATCAAAGCGAACCGCATCTGTGAAAAGTAAATTCAAAGAAAACAACTTATTAATAATTTAGTTCGCATTCGCTCGTTGCACATGAAAGTCCTCTCAAGCATTTAATTTATTTCTAAGAGTATTCAATGCAATTACTCTCTATATCGCATGGTGTATTTCATTCAATAAACTGGCTTTATTGAGTTTCACTCTAATTAGTTTTCTGCGGCTCTTTTGAAGAACCTTCGTAGAACGTAAAGCGGATTTATTACATCGAATAATGTTTAGCATAGATGTATATGACCTAAGATTGATGTCACGTACAAAAAATACAGTTTCTATTAATTACTTTTCATGGCGATCAAAAAGTTTTCGTAGGCGTATATATATTATTATTATTATAAAGTATTTCACGTTGGCACGCGGCGCCGGTGCTCGGGCACGCAGCTACGTCTCATAATTTATGTGGCGAATTACACGTTTATCATAACGCGTCGTAATTTCACCATCGCCCTCCACACTTTTTGTAAATATCATTCTTGAAACGCGCGAAGGAAAATTTCGTGCGTTTGAGGGTTTTATATTTGAGGGCATTTGTAAGATGACTGTTTAGGTAAATGCAGCCAACATTTCATTTATGAATGCCGACATAAATTCATTCATTAATTGGA
Source organism: Heliothis peltigera (assembly GCA_958496145.1). Lineage (NCBI taxonomy): Eukaryota > Metazoa > Arthropoda > Insecta > Lepidoptera > Noctuidae > Heliothis > Heliothis peltigera. The sequence goes on from OY292328.1 coordinate 5,228,658, forward strand.
TAGTTCTTAGGATATAAACGAAATATTAATTGAAGCGTTTATGTTGTCGTGTTAACTGTCATACCAGACTAGTTGCAGTCGCTGTAAAGCGGGCAGTACGGGGCGAACTTTGCAGAATGTGTTAAGTTTGCAGATAGCACATTAAGTGAACCCGCATTATCCGAAGTAGTTTGTTACTTAAGTGGTAAAAGGTTTGTGTTGTAAGCTCTGGGAACACCGGTCAGATGAATGCGATGCGCTATCGACTCGCGTATTTATACTCGTAGAGGGAGGCTGCGGGATACGGGCACAGACTAGACAGCCGACGCACCGACGCGCGTCCCCTGGGGACATTCGCTATTCTTTCCACTGCCAGCGTAAAGCTTTTAGGTGCTCATTTTGAATATCTTTGCCTATCTTAAATAATTTACAAATGCTTTAATGGGTTTGTTTTAGCAAATTAATAAGCGGAGGAGTTATTGAAAGCACCGGAACCGTGGCAAACGTTTAGGTAGTGTAACGTGAGTTTTTTTAAATGATGTAAAGCATTTTTGAGCTGGATCCAGTTTATAATTTAAATATAAATATATAACAATCAATTTTAAAATACTGATGAGTATAATTATACGTATGTTGTAATTATATAAATTCGATATTTAAATTATAAAAAAATAAGTCGCTTTCAATTATTTATTATTTGTTAAAAAATATCAAAAGCCTTCATTTTTGGATATCACCGAATCTGATAAGCAGTGTCAGTTCTGCGTATAATATTATAGGCTAGGTGGGTTAGGGGGCGCGCGGGGGACCGTCGGGGCGCGCAGGGCGGCAGTCAGCGCCGCGCCGCGCCCGGGCCACCCGGCCCTGTACCGAGCTTTACGTAACGATGCCCGCGCCGAGCTGATGGCCGCGATCGTGTGGTGGCTGGCCGCCACCTGCCTGCTGCGCGCCGCCACCGCCGGCAACCCCGACGCCAAGCGCCTCTACGATGACCTCCTGTCCAACTACAACAAACTCGTGCGGCCCGTCGTCAACACCACCGACGTGCTGCGAGTCTGCATCAAACTCAAGCTCAGTCAACTCATTGACGTCGTAAGTGTTACATTCGTCTCCTGCGGCCGCACGCCCGGTGCGTCCCCTGTGTAAACAGACAAACGCCTTTGATATGCATAGCCTTCAGACCGACCTACATCAAAGACAGACGAGGGTGCAGTGTGGACGCATACCTTGCTTGCACTTGCGCGCCGCATTTGGAATTTAAATAGATGTGAATTGCATCAACGCCTTAGACAGCGACCCAGTTTTTTTACATATACATAACTGCGTTAGGATCGTATATAAGTGGTGATAATGGGTATATAATAGCAAGTGTCGTATTCACACCTCCCCGAGCTCCCTGGCTAGGCGCCCCTCTGTCTCCCTCCTTATATATTTCGAATCAGATCCCATAAATCACCCGTATAAAAGGAATTGTATTTCTTTCGATACTTATTCAATCTTCGTGCGTGGCTATAATCCTCAGTAGTTTTTGCCGAGATAATTATATACAATTTGTAAGAGCTGTATGTGATATAAAACGCGTGTCATGTTATTATGTAAGCTTTTAATGTTGTGATGAAAATTTATTGAAGATAATATTATCTTTGAGTATCTAATTAGCACACACAGATCGTTTAATTTAGTAGTGTTCGTACTTAATAATACACATACACTTAATATCAATCAAGAAGCTAATCAATCATGTAAAGTGGTAGGTCGTTAAACCATGTACCTACTACATGCTCGTATATTGTATCCGCTCTTATGTCACACTTTTCACTGTTACGAGGGATTCCAATTTTACGGATAATAACAATAGATGGGATTGACTATTGAATTATTAGTCGGGTAATCGGAATGGATTCTTGTTTCCATTATTAACGGGGGCAGAAGATTTACTGTGATGAATGCAACTGGGGGGTTAGCCAAGCTAGTCTTTCTATTATCATAAACGTGAGAACACATTATGACCACGTGATTTATAGATTTGAAATCTCATTTCCATACATTTCGTTCTACTAGCTTTAACGATTACAAAATGACAACACGCCTAACCGAGCTGATATTTAATGCTAACGTAGCATATCTTTAATCAATAAAAATATAATATTTTCAATCCAGAGCCTATACAGAAATTTACATATCTGAACTTCAAATTAAGTGCAATAAAACATGTCTCAAATATGATACAGCGTTACATTGCTAATTAACTTAAGACTTGAACATCCATCTACTGACATAACAACATTATGATCACATAAACAAAAGTAACAAACAGAATCACATTATTCAACACATGAAAGCCAATCAGTCAGACTAGCGCAGTTACACGAGAAAGTCTTTCAAAGCATCGGAAGCTTGTAAACGGGAGCTATACAAAGCGTTCCACCATCTGCCAGGCCCATAACCACATACACGATATCAAGTGTAACAGGGCCGGATTGACCGCTATTATTACGAATGCGTTGGCCAAGATTACCGAACTGTGGACGCAGATGCCGACGCAGCTGCGGTTTGCGTCATTTGCACCAATCATGGATTAGGGGGAGCGAAATTGAAAACTATGACGGATGAGGGTGAAATACTGACGTTGCCTTAATAAAGATAAAATGCTTTTAATAGCTGAAATGAAAATTACTTTTTAAATATGGCATCACAATTCTTATTGGTTTATTAGGCCATTGTCAAATTAAAGTCACTTCTTGAAGTAAAAACTCATGGATAATGAACAACAACACGCGGTGTAACAAAAATAGTCAAAACTATAGTGAATTGGAATAAGCAAAGTCATCGCAAACCCTTGCAAAATGTCATGAAAAGAAAGCGTTCGGAAAAATTATCTGTAACATAGGGGTTACACATATGCTTGGGCTGCGGGTTGTTCGTAAGAATTACCGTGGCCCTGGCACACAGGAGACCTCCAGAAGGAACATAGTGGGTTTTGGGCATTAAGAGTCTCACACTCCCTCCAGTTGCATCCTCAGCACGAGGGGCCATTTGATGATTTCCCATATAAAAACATATTTTAATAGATACGTAGGTACCAATAACATTTTTGTTTTTGTTTTGTCAACAAGCTATATACTAAGATCTCATTATTACTGTAGTTCAGTACTGGGTTCTTAACATATTTTAAATCGTTCCTGTAAATTGCATTTAAAAAAAGTTAATGTGGGCGGCTATATTACCCAGGTCAAGATATAGAAGACTCTTTGCTTTGTTGCGGACAGTTCATATGTACAGGTAAAAATGAAGCAAACATATGTTAAACTAATCTAGTCTATGACTTCACTGAGCAAAGGCTTGTATCTTCGTAGCTCTTTCCATAGTTCATTTTTTGTCATTATCATTGTCAGTGTCATTTTTTTTCTTAAAGAGTTTTTCTTTTCAAACCTTTTCAAGATAGACTTAATGTTGCTTTATAGGAATCGAGGTTATGGGGATTATTTTACCACATGAACAGTCTTTTCAACCAAAATTCACTCACTCAATTGTTTATATCTGAATTACAGTTTAACTATTCACTGTCATGTGCCAACTCGTATTAGGACACTCTGAATTGTGGTATAAGTGGTCACAGGCCAGGCACGCGTTCATGCACACCCGGACCTAATAATTTCTGACTGCTGTCAATACAATTTTAGTTTATTCAGTATTTTGGTATTCATGACTGCAATCCAGTTAGTCACGCTGGACACTAAACGATATTGCTACTAAGTATCTAGAAGGGAATTACGTCAATAAATATTTACAGTGTCTCAATCTATTTACATTACATTTAAAGGATGTTTATAGCTACAGCTCACTACTTGTTAAATTGAAACTAATTTCCTTTTGACCTACAAACTATTATTGCCACATATAACAATTGAAATGATTTACCATCTTTCCGCAAGAACAAATGGAATGTCACCCAGTATAAATCAGAACAATAAATAATAAACGCTGAATTATGTCTCAGTTCGTAGGAAATAATAAATAAACAAAAGGTACTTGTAACGGAATATGTAATAACATATTGTTTATAAACAAAGTAGGTTTTGTTAAAGCAATAAGGTATTGTAGATATTGTTTTCGTCACAAATACACGTATTGGGTGGGAGAGACAGACGGAACTCATAATATCCGCCAGACGTCGACGTGTACATGAACATCGTGCTATACTTTTGTACATAATTCGTTGTTTGAAAGCTGACTTTTTACATAAATTCAATATCGAGAGAACGCAACAAGGCGATTGCTTTTTTCGCGCAGATTAAAAGTCTTTTTGTGGGAATTGAAACAGCGTGCTGATTCGCACGTACTCGCAAGTTATTTATTGGTATATATGGTATCTATAGTATGGTTTAAAACAGATAATGCTTTTCGTAGTGTTAGTTTGGTTGCTAATACCTAGATTAAAATCGCATCTTATCTACAGTATTCTGTTACCTCATCTCATCTGTTACCTTACCTACTGATGAAAGTTAATGGCAATAACAATATTATTCATTAATATAAAGCCGAGATAGTCATAGCCCAAAAAAGACAAAAAAATATTACACAATCGGGTCTGTTCTACAGAACATTTACTTATCTAGTTAGAAGGTCCCGCAACTGTACATACAACCTGTTTCTATTTTTTATGAGGCAGTCGTCGGTATATTGTATATATTTTTTTTCTATTTTTTTAACTATAAAACTTTACTTGTAAGCCTATAAGCAAGAATCTTAAACAGTATTTTTTATTGAAAAACTGTAATAGCTCGATATAATCCTCGATTTTCGTATTCTTTATTTTTCAAAATCAACAATTTCAATTTTGGGTTTTCTATGGCATTCTCACTATCAATTAAGCGTTTGATCTAAATAGGGCCACAAATGTACGGTACAACTTATACACATACCGTGGCTGATAATCACAATATCTTCTCGTGTACAATGTTTTCTACTATCAGACATTATTCCTGCAGTCCATAAAGTTTTCGGTTATCTTCAAGTATCAGCTACCTGACCCACTAGTTCAATTAAGGCAGGTAAAATTATAATTACGAAGGCAAACAATAGAAGCAGATTTGCTAAAGCGGTTAAGCTAATAGTGTGGCAGCATACCGCAACGTTTTGTCATTACGGGCCCAGGTCAGCCGGCATAAGCGACAGTATCGCAACGCCAATCCCTGAACAATGGCGGTGTCCCCGACAGCCGTCATCTAGCCCACACGTGACTCCAACACGACGTCTACTCACGTCCGCGGATAATGGGCTTATTCATGAATTCTGCCATACGTATATTATTATACCTTTCTATAACTTGTCGGGGAACGATGTCTGACCCTCGACGTAGCCAGATGGTTGTAAATTTCCCTACAAAACAAAAATTAAAAAAAATACATCTTCAACAGAATCTCCGCTACAAGTATAATGTATCACAGCCATTAGCTCGGAATATACTCAATTATGTATAACTGTGTGTATAACAAACAAAATGAAAAAGTGTCCCGCGAATTTTCTTCTGGGAAATCGGAACATGTTTGGTTTCGTGTTGCTAATAAGTTCCTATCTTTTTTCGTTCAAGTGAAAATGAAAAAACAAAACAATATCGCAGTACGCGATCGCAGCGAGGGGAGGATCCACATGGACTTTTATTTGTGTTCTTCACAAAAGCTTGTCGTTTAGACAGCCAAGAGCTATCGTTGTGGTAATGGAATTGCCAATTATGAAATTAAATATTTTTATATTTCTTCTTAGTTAGTTTATGTACAAATTTCTTGTCGAGTAAAATATCTGGTTTGGTAACGGTTTGTATTCTTGTTTAACTGAAATAATAAATAAAATACGAAATTTTCTTTTTGTAGTCATAGACATACAAAAAAGGCCTTACGCTAAGTGCTTATTGTAATAAAATTTCAACAGATGTTTCTCTATGCATGCAATTGAAATTAGCAGTTTAACTGTTTCCGGTTTTGCTAGCATAAAATCTATTTACGAAGCGTTGAATAGCGGATTATTAAGTAAATTAGATTAGACGCTCTCAACACAGTTAGTGCCCCAATGTTCAGGTAGCCTACTATCTGGCTAATGTGAAGCACACCACTGCCATAAAAAGTTAGTTCGTTGTAAACGCTTTGTCTTGCTCTACTTATTTACTTTAGTTTTAAAAGTTTTAGCTCCGTGGTCGTTCTACCACTTTTCTGAACATATATTTAACTTGCGCATAAAATATGGGTATCCTAAAGTCGCTATTATGACAGTAAAATATTAGTATTAAATGCTTTTAAAAATCTCATAGCGATTTTAATCTTTTTTCAATTGGTTTAACTCATACACTTATATGTCATGTAAAACTAAATGGAAACTGTGTTCGGGGAATATTTTTTGACGTAATCATCAGTCTACCTGATTTCTACGATTTTCTATTTCAACGAACGGTTTATCGATATTGTAAAACATCCATGTTAACAGTATCAACAGCAAATTCTCGTGAACTGTAAGTCAGTAAAATAAAATTCAAAAGTCCGATTTCCAATAAAAAGCTTTGCTATGGGCGTTTTCATTCGGAACATGTTCATGTCGGTATCGCGCTCTAAAGCTATGAAAGCGACAGTCTAGCGAGAGACAAACAAAAATTGACAGAACACTGTTAAAATTCCTATATACGTTTAAATAAAAGCAAGCATTTGTATGCAGCATCCGCGCGAAATGAAGACATTGTCTACATATGTAAATTAAATTGAATTTGTAATGCTCTGTTCGTTTTTCAATGAAATATTTTCATTTTTTTTCTCGGCATATCTCTAACGTTACAGATGACGGGGATGAAAAGTTTTAGTACAAATAAGCCCCTTAGGGTATTTTACTTGGTAGCTACGCGTAAAGTCAAAGTTAATCAAAATAAAAGCCGACCAAGCGCCTTTTTGGTTACCTACCTCAAATAGGTCACAAGGTCACAAAGGAACCTATTAACTTTGTCACAAGACCGTAATTTGTCTGAACGTATCTGAATGAATTTTCGCCCGTAATGTAGAGTTGTGCTATGAACTCACTTACCTAAATACTGCATTCAGCTTATAAATAGAAGGAAATTTAATGATCACGCTTAGAAGCTCAATTCATAACTTTTTTTGTGTTTTTGGTTTCACCCGACTTTTGAAGAAACTACTTCCCGCAAGAGGAAAAAATGAGGCCTACATGTTATTCTGGTGTACAAGCTATATAACAGCCTAGTTTAGTGAAGAAGGAACCAACATATACTTATAAACTCTCGCTTTTATAATATTTGTATGATAAAAGCATCTATCATATCAGCAATCCATCTATTCAATCTATCGTTATTGTTTTAAAGTTTGAAGTGTTCCGGAATCACTCAATCACTTCGATCGGCATTTTGTCAGTTATGCTGGCGAGGGATTGTATTAAAACCTGAAATGTTGAGAAACGTTGATAAATCTTCGTGATTATTTATCTTTTATGTTTAAGTTTCGTTGAGTATGAAATATTGATTTAATCCGAGCTGTTATAAATAAAGATCAAATACACTGTGCGCATAAACTGTAAGTCTCGCTAATCTCTTAAACTTTGTACCGCAAGGGTGAGCACGGCCGACACGCAAACACTATTATGCCTTCATGGCTAGGCTTTAATTACTAATAAAGCAAAGCAGTGTCAGTCAGTAATCTATACCACCGGCTATGCGAAAATACACAAAAGTGACCTATTTTCGCAAAGAGAGTGGAAAGAAAATGCTGGAATAAATGGTCTGTTTTTTCTTTCATTAGTCTAAAAATGCCCCCAAGGTTTTAAATGAAATATAAGTACTAGTAGAGGCATATTGCGAGCTCCGTTCTTTATCAAAGACTCCAAAACATTTTGATTAAACACACTTTTCTCTGTTGTCGGAAGCGTTTCAGCCGCGTACGCCGTGCAATGTTGGTTTTAGTTTTGTAATACCTACGTATTTGTTGCTTTAGTTTTTATTTTATTGACGTACGCCGAAACAAAAGCATTTCTCTATTTCGTTATTTTTTCTGATCTTAACCCAGTATTTTTTGATAGAAACCAGAATTACTTTACTCACAATGAAGGAAAATGTTTTCTGTGTACATGAACATTTTGCTCAATTATCAAGACATTTTAGTGCGGTCGTACCAAACCGTGTGCGCTGTGTGTATCGTTAACAAAACCAAATTACCTCCACGACAACTTCCTGACTTTTACCTGTAGGCGGCTGTACCCTCCTTGGTTAATATTTTTCATAACGTACGTTACCGAGCATGTTTATCGCTTACTTATCGAGATGTCACAGCGAATTTTACGTGAAATATTATTTTAGGAGCAACTTGGAACAACATTTTAGTAAAGTTTATGTAGATTGATCAAACTCACTCTCCCAAAGTCAACTGAAACTGGGTTAAGTGGATAGGGACGTATAATTGAAAATAGGGATGTTCAGTGTATCGCTTATACGCGGTGCCTCGCGTCGTAGATGTAATTTAAAACGGCGCTATTCCATGCATTGTACATTGCGAAACCACGGCTACTTTTAATTTCCGTCTTCAAGCGAGCGAGCAACTCGGTGTGAAATAAAACAACTAACACATATCTTGTTTCCCTCATTCACAGACCGGCGTGAAAATGCTAACATAGCGTAACCCTTACTTTTTATATTTTCATACGATTTTCATTTCCGTGTCGCTCGTGCACGTGCACCCGTCGACAATTTTATTTTATTTTAGAACTTTATTATGAAGTACTGTCTGTCTAGTTGGATTTATTTTTCATGTACGTATTACATGGTTACATTGTACCTTTTAGGCATTATTATATCTATGGAATAAAAATTATGAAAACAAATACAAATTGCAACAATTACTTGGAATAAACGCCGCTACTTTGCGTAGCTAAAAGTACATATTTAGCCAGGGGTTTAATTGGAGACGAAGCCATTTATCTTCGAGAGGAATAAAAGTATTCTGGTCGGTGAAGTTGCGGAAAAGGCAAACACAGGCAAAGTTATCCACACCTACGTCTCGGTTGTCGTATAAAAGAAATCTAATATCCTCTGGGAAAATACAGTCGGCGATAGCGCAGCCCACTGGAAAATAAAATATTCAGAGATTTCCTAAAGATAAAAGCGTCTTAAAATGCTGTCCAAAATGATACATAAATACCTGTGTAATAAAATGATGTATTCACCCACGTATCTGAAGTGATAAAATACAATTGTTAGAACGGCATTTCAGACTGATGGGTACGAAAAATATGACATACAAAGACACAACAACATATTTTATTACATAATGTGATTGGTGGGACGCGTCTTCTTCAATCTGTTTTGTACTATTGGACATGTTTTGTTACTCATGAGATGTGACTGGAGTCCACATATAATTTGTTTTCTGAACAGCAAAAATATTTACCGATCAAAGTTGGGGAACTATGTTTGAACTATCTTTACTTCAAAATTATAACAAATACCTACGCCTCGAAAGTAGATAACATCTTCACCGAGCTAATTAAAGTTTTGAAGTTCCAAGCAATTGGTGTAATATACTGTATTTAGGTATATCTGAAAGTTTGTTAACTATGAAGTTAATACAAATATTGTTTTTAAGGTTTAATAAAACAACGGTTTTTTTTCTTATAACGATACTTTTTCGTTACATTATGTAATCTATACATATAATAAAATCGTAGAAAAGTCAAAACTGTACCTTGAATATTTTAAAAAAAGAATAATTGGGGCGTGATCTAAAATCGATATCGAAGCCAAAAATATAGTTTTTAGAATTTTTGTCTGTATGTATATCCGGGATAATCTCAAAAAGTACTGCATGGATTTGCTTCAAATTCGGCATGCATATAACTAAGAGGTCGGGTCAACATATAGACTACATATTATCACACTATCACTACGGGAGGTAGGGGGGTGAATGTTTAATCCTAATGCCCGCGCGGACGACGTCGCGGGCAACAACTAGTTTAATACTATTTGGCTAGACGGATTGATTTTATTGTTAGGATTGTTTCTCTACTGAAGTGCTCATTTAATTCATTCTTCAGAACTTCTTTAGTAATTTGAATGGTAGATATCTCAATCCATCTTAAGAAACTCAATGTTTACCTAACCTCTATTCCATTACTTGCTAATGAAATTACGTGAGTTTTGCCTCATGTAAAAGTTGCCGTAAAACAAAAGTCGCCAAATGTTTATTGATAAAGTTTTGCTATAGCTGACGGCAGAGATGGGTGGGTAAGCAAAAATGTTCGTCTGAAATCCCTATTCAAATGTTATGATGGATATAGTAGGAGAATCTTTTTATTGAGGGCCACGTAAACTCAATGTGACATTTCTGCCAATTTTGTCGTTTGTTCAATAAACATTGGTGATAAGGAATGATGACCCATCAGATTAAGGACCTCTGTATATAAATACTGGTATAATTGTTCGACGGAAAAGTAGAAGAGAGGACGCACAACTTTCCCGCGAGCTAGGGTATCTTTTTGATAACCATACATCTATTTAACATTTTAGCAGGGTACGGTAGAACCGCGCTCTCTAGAATAAATTTTCCTCGACGTTTCCCAGAACAGCAACCATTAATCATCTCACTTTATATAGCAATGTTGAATGTTTCAAACCCGTATTATAGTTACGATCGATTATTGTGATGCGGGCGTTTTTCTTTCGCTATGTGCCCTCGACTAGATGACTTTCGTACTCTATGTTTGTATGATGCAAATATTAGACCGAACAATAGGTTTTTTTATGAACCGCTTAGCCTTATTTGCTCTTAGCAATTTCCTAAAAGATCTTCTTGTTCACACAGGGTCGGTTAGCCCCAAGCTAAGCTAGTACCGGGAATCAACCCAGGATCCTCGACTCGGCAGTTCGGCGTAGTTACCAATACGCCAACGGTTTTTGTATAACGTAATTATCACCTATATATGTATTTTACTGTAATCTAATAATGCGTATACTTAATTCTACGTTTGCCGCCACCACACCGACTCAACGAATAAATTAAACCGCAGTCTTGAGTCAAGTTCCGTAATACGTGCCTTTATATGCTTTTGTTCGAGTTGGTTTTGTTTATTACTCACACAAGCATGTCGTAACATAAATTATATATCGGTGAACTAAGTAAAGGTTTCGCGAAGTACTTTTCAGCGGCAAGTTTACGGAACTTTCAAAGGAACGACTAAAGCGTACATATGAATAAACCCTAATTCAAGTTAGGAAAAGTCGCGAGCTAAATAAAACTTCCTACATTTCGGCGGCGTGTACCTTTAGTCGTTACCTTTAACTTTCGCGTACCTTACAGTTTGCGGAACAAAACGTGGGTCGGTCGGCACTTCGGAAATTTTGACGATACACAACAATGCTTCTGTTTTGCCATGAATAATTCATTGTTGATTAACATTATCGAAGTTAGGATTATCTTTAAAGGACAATGGTTTGATTGATTTTAAGTGCACTTGGAAACAATAGATTATTGTTATGCTCAGACAAATATCCGTTTCACCAGATAGATTATCTTATTCTGTAACGACTTCTTAAAATATTAAGTACCTAATGAAAATTCAGTAATTAAGCTTTATTGAATTTTATGAAACATTTTAAATACCATGTACATGATGAACAATAACCCCGCCTATTCAATATTCGATAAATAAATCCCTTTGATATAGGTCTTTAATCTTGCTGTGTATTTGGCTGTAAAATGGTAGGGTAATTTTACATAAATACATTCTCACAAATAGCATTAAAACTGTATATTGACGAAATTTAAATCAGTAACAAGCTCTTACTAATATGTATATTTTTTAATTAAAAGGCTTTTTTCGTTATTTGCAAATTGGCAAATTGAAGCATTTTGGTAAACTAACAAGGTGTTTTAATAAATAACTAATAAAAAGTATATGAATGTATGCTTAAAATACTTTTTTCTAATACATAGATACTATACAATACTTTTTCATAACACTGCGAAGATTCTCCTATCTAAAAAGTAATGTGATTTCTTGCAAAGTTTTAAATTGAACCAATTTAAGTTCAAACATTGCATGGAACCCTTCTAAAAATGACATAATAAAGCCATTTTTGGCGGCCTATGAAGTAATAACAGCGTTTTATTCATTCTGTTACGCCAATAACCCCAACGTAAAGGCAATATTGACATTTTATACAAAATTATCCTATAGATACCAGCCGTAAGCAAATTAAGTTAGATATCCTCGTGATCATATCACAGGGGATAGATTATCCTCTAGTGAGGATTTGCCTCTATGAATTGTTTCCAAAAACAAAAAACAAAAACACGTTTGGGCAAGCAATCTACTTATAAGACTTGTAGAATATTCGGAAAGAAAATTCTAATAGTTTATTTTTTTTCTTTTATGAGTATTATTTCACATACTTCAATATGAAGACTTGTCAATACAACAAACCAATCAATTTCCTTCATAGTCGATTCATAGGGTACACGTGCAAATACTGCTGCTGCCGGCAATTTAATAAAATCATTATACGGTAGCCAAGTTTGCTGACCATTATCGCGATAATATTTCCCATGAAATAGACCCCGGTCTCGGTGTGCCTATAATCCCAGGATATAGCTATCAGGAAACACAGACTCGGGCAAGAAGTTCTAATCCTTGGCGGCACGCATAATTAATGTGTCAGCGGAATGCTTAGTGCGTGTAGATGAAATATCAACCTTATAACATACCCCTAAAGTCATACGTTTGCTTGTCCGATGATAGAGCGGGCTTGGGGGAATTAAGCTGTGTAATTCCAACGTACACTTGCGGAAATGTATCCGATAAAATACAGATAGGCTCGCAACTTGATATTGCATTTTTTTTAAACGCAGACTGGTTGGAAATAAATTGGATATAACCAGATCCCCTATGGATCTTTATTCCATTTTATTTTAGGCTTAGTTTTTCAGTATCATCATCATCTCTCGAGCCTTTTTCCAACTATGTTGGGGTCGGCTTCCAGTCTAACCGGTTTCAGCTGAATACCAGTGTTTTACAAGGGGCGACTGCTTATCTGACCTCCTCAAGCCAGTTACCCAGGCAACCCCTTGGTTAGACTGGCGTCAGACTTACTGGCTTCTGACTATCCATAACGACCATAGTGTTTCAGTAGAAATCTATAAAAAATAGTTCAAACAATCTTTGTCCTATTATCATAGTTTTCCCAAGAAAATATTTGTGTTATAATAGTAATTGAATGATAAACGATTTACAAATAAACTAGATTAATTTGAGGTTCGCTCTCAAAGAAGCGAAAAAATATTTTCGAGACGGAACGAGGATAAGATCAAAGTCGTTATTTCCAATGAAATTATTGACTTTCCCATCTACGTGGATATAACATGTGTTGAAAATTATGGTTAATATTTTGTCTTTACTCAAACCCAAAAAGATGTTTATAGCTTTGGCTACTACTTCTCTGGGTTTGTTTGTATCTCTGTCTGTCTGTGTATTTCTCTATGATCCTATAACTCTTAAACAAAACAACCAATTTGAGTGGAATTGCCTTTAATTAGTAGTTCTCAGAAATGTTTCATCAAAATCAGTTCAGCCATTTCAAACTTATAAGCTGTTCAGCCAACATCAGCAGAGATGATTTAGACACAAAATACAAAGATACATTATGCATACAGAAGTATTTCCTTTCGATTCGTTGTTAGAAATGTGAAAATATACATTTAACAAGCAGGTTTTTTTTAATTGCCTTTGCAAAACCTGAAAAATTTTAAGACTTAAGTACAATACCAGGCGCTCTCTTAAGTTGGCGGTATCCCGACGTGCAAGTACTATTTTACATTTGTATTATATGTATATATTTTTTTGTTATAACAGAATCTGAAGAACCAGATAATGACGACAAACTTGTGGGTGGAGCAGTCGTGGTACGACTACAAGCTGCGCTGGGAGCCGCGCGAGTACGGCGGCGTGCACATGCTACACGTGCCTTCAGACCACATCTGGAGGCCCGACATCGTGCTCTATAACAAGTGAGACCTCACCATGTATACTAGCTTCACAATAATACTAACTTTAAATTGTTGTTCTATAAATGAGGGTGGGGCAGCGAGTCGTGATTGCTATCTTTCATTTACATGACGCATTTGGTTGACTGTAGTTTTTATTGTTGTTGTGTCTGTACTACAGACAACCATTGCTGGATTCTCAATACTCATATAGTAACTCGATTGAAAAAAAGAGTCATTTCTGTAACCATAAAAAATACAGGTACATTTTCCAAACCAAGCCCGCATGCTCGTCTAATTCCTCCGATAACATTAAGAGTTTACGAAAAACTCCAAGATCTACTCGAAGTTAATATCAAAGCAAATTTTTCGGGCGATTTGTTACCAATACCTTTCCCATTTCCTTTATATTTTCCAAGGGAAGTTGTGAGATCGATACCAACTACAAACAAGTCGGAGTTCACTAAGTTAAACTGTTCTAACTTACTGGTGGAGAACCTAATTACGGAAGAGACGGCATCATTTACCGTTATTCTGTCGCTGGCTATATTGCCTTTAATGAAAACGAAAATGCGCTCACTACGAGGTAACACATGTAATTAACTTTGGATTGACTCAGGAGAGAAACGGCCAAATTGGGCAATCATAATATGAACGTATCGGGATTAATTTTGCAAACACCCCAAAATGATATAATCTTGTTACCTTTTTCTAATAAAGATATTTAGAAATACATATGTGGAGTTATTTCACCGTATTTTTGCGTGTCCTCTATTTTTGTAGTGTGTATGAGATATGCCTGCTTCCAAAGTGTAGTAGAAGTGTTTCACAAAAGAAGCTAAGAACTACTCGGGTGAGCCCTGAGCCGAGTGCGACACGATTCGTTGCTTCACCAGATTTATAAAATGTGCCAAGTTAATACAGATAACATTCCATTTACACTTATTTTGTGCTAGTGCCCATATGTTTTACACCAACACCATCGAACCACCCTACACTCACATCCTCACAAATACCCATACCAATTACGATAGAAACAGAAAGATATGTATAGTTTTACTACCAAAGATATCATCACATTTTCAAAATAGTATTCGTTTTATAAAATGACATCAAATTATATGAAATAAATTATTTCTTAGTTACCATGTAAAAATTACACCCAAAAGTAGCTAACACAGCTAAAATTCGAGTAACTTATCTGTCAATACGAAATTGGGTTTATTGTAGCGTAAATCGCAATCCTGTATCGTCGCGGAGACAAAGCGAAGCCTGTAAACGAATTTTACTTACAGTACAGTCTTAGCGATAAAGGCTCACAAAAGCATAGCATTGTCCCGCAAAAACCAATATGCCGTGAATTCTACGCTGTACCCGTCCTAATTGACGAGGGCCCAGAGATTACTCCGTAGGTACCCTCTTCCCCAACTCTGCCAGTCGTGTTTATTTATCGCTAATACCGAAAATTGAACCCCTCATAAAAATTAAATTTCCTCCAACTCGAATTTATAATTTAATCCCATGATTTATATTCATATATCAGATCCTAATGTGGTTTCTTAAAACCTGTAGAGAGATACTCAATTCTATTGCATTGTATTTTTTATTTGTCAATAAAAATCGTAGAGTCATCTTGTTAATGTATTAAATTACATAAATATTTTTTTAACGACTTTACATATGTATTTCCTTGTTTACAAAAATATGCTCAGGCAGGTTATATATTTCAATTAAGTTGTAGTGCGTTGATATTTTCTTTAATATTTTGTCGACTGGTTGTTGGATAAAAAATCTACGAAAACATTTTACAATCAAGGTCTATCCCTCGAGGATATGTGAACTCCAGAAACATTGCGGGATTTTAGGAAAATCAAGCGAACAAATACGCCTCCTTTCTGTCCCAGCGGTCTTCTTGCATCTTTCACCTTTCAACTTCGAGCGCAATGATTTTTCTTCTAAGAAATTTCCATGAAATAAGAAAAAAACATTTAAAGTTTCACGTTTTTTTCTATTCTTTCAAACTTTGAAAGTATTAGTGAACGTATTAAGAAAGATTAAAAAAATATATATTTGAAATTGTAATTTGAGTACGCTAAATTTATTTCTAGAGAATATTATACTTAAATTAAAGAGCTAAACCCAAAATGTGATCATGAAGTAAATAAAACATTCAAACAAACCTAGTAAGGTATAATGTGGCTAGACACTTCAGTAACAAATCAAAACTAAAGTTAGATAAAAGCTGTCCTTGAGATACAAGTTTCTCTTGTGTATTGTGCTCGTAGTTGGCATTCATTTTGTCGCAGACGCCACCTTGAGGCGTCGGACTTTGATAAATGGCCGGGACAGCAATCGTTACTCATTTCCTGTCCCTTCCCGCGACCTGTGCCCAGGCCGTCGGCCGTTCGTCCCTTCTAATGTGCACATTTTTGCTTCTACCTCAAACCTGGCACACCTACAATGCACACCCTTTGAATAAACGGATTGCTACGTATCTGGACCCCCACGTTGTGATTTGTTAACCCTTATCATCGAATTTGGTACACCCTGTTCGTGTTTCATATTTTTGTTGTCATATTTTGCCATTACTTTTATTGGATGTCTTCGTCGTTTCACATACATTGTTTAAAATAAAATATAAATGAAATAAATAAAATGACTAATTCACTGTTAATGCATGTTTAATGTTGTCTCGTATTGTAAATTTTAACAATGAAAATTTATAAAACTACCTAAATCCTTTCTAATGAATATTAATGCGCCATTTTCGGATGTGTCGCCGAATAAAAATATAATTTTAATTTGTACCCATATATAATTAATTGTTTTCTTTCAGCGAAACAAAATTTTGTTAAGTAAACGCGATGAGTAAATGTATTTAATTGTTTGTCAAGAGTGACCATAAATTATTACACATAATTCATTACCAACATAATACAAAACAATGTAAATCTTCACCGTTTAGGTCGGCACATAATGTATTGTTGTTGTACAACTGAATAAATAAACCACCACAAATATCGACTGTACTGAAACGTAGTATAATACGCAAAGCTAGCTATTACGCCATTCAAGTGTACCGGTATTAATTTGAATGGTTAGACACAAAGATTTCCGCACAAGGTCCACACACAACATACTCGTACTAACGCACTTGAGGGTATTTGGTGAGACACAAATGAACGGTAGGGCCGCGAGACGGCTTGTAAACGTGCGTTAACATTACAGTGCCGACGGCAACTTCGAGGTAACATTGGCGACCAAGGCGACCATCTATCATCAGGGGCTGGTGGAATGGAAACCACCCGCCATTTACAAGTCTTCCTGCGAAATAGACGTGGAATATTTTCCTTTCGACGAGCAAACATGCGTTCTTAAGTTCGGTAGCTGGACATACGACGGATTCAAGGTAATTGCGTGGAGCTCCGTCACTGCTCTCGCTGACCGCTCTGTTTGTCCGCAGCGCCGACGGCAACTACGAGGTGACGCTGATGACCAAGGCCACCGTGTACTACAACGGAATGGTGGTGTGGCAGCCGCCCGCCGTCTATAAGTCCTCGTGCTCGATCGACGTCGAGTTCTTTCCTTACGACGTGCAAACCTGTGTGCTTAAGTTAGGCAGCTGGACGTATGACGGCTTCAAGGTGACGCCCCGCTGTACGCTGCTTGGCGGCGCGCGCGGGCCGTAGCCCTAGGGCCCGCCGCCCCGGCCGATGTCCATGCAATAGCTTGTTGGCTCGAACGTAATTCGTCGTGTAATTATATTACTTTTCTGTCCATGTGGTATGTTATACTCACTTTTACATATTGACTGTAACGACGACGCTAGAGTAGTGGCGAAGAGCGTGCGCTCGGTGCCGACGCCCGCTCCCCGCCCCCGGCTCGCTCCGTAGCTCTGATATGTTGCAAGTTTACATTTCTATTGCGATGGTGATGACTTAAAGTATATGGAGTAGCAGTATGTCGACGTGCGTGATCACGAATGCTCCAGAATATCCTCGACCGGTCCACTTAGCTCGTTCGGCCTTCCTCGCTCGACACGGAAAGGTATAAAATTTTAACAGCCAGGTGATATGGGATGCAATAATTTCACTCGATCCGTTCCCACCCGACACATCCCGCTCCGATTGAGCCTTTCCGTGCTACACGATACGCCGCGAGTGCGAGGTAAACGCCACGTAGATGATCGCTGAGCTAACAGTCGCAAAAGTACGCGGAGCGGCGTCACTCGGAGCTGCCACACCCTCCCATAGCTGGCTCCGCTCGCGCCACACACACACACACACGCCCGCCACACAGCTTGCTGCATGCATCCCCGTCAGTGTACACTCCACTCACCGCATGACTCTAGCTTATTTCCAAATCACTTGCATTCCCGATCACGCCGGCGCGCGGCGGTCGCTCGCCGCTCGACGCGGTCGCGACTCTTGTACACAGCTTCACACGATACCTACACGCGAACAGGTTTAGCACAGCACGTGAAACGAAACGAAGATAAAGATCACACTTGATGCTCTTAACACTATCGAGCATTAAATAGTCATCATGTTGCATATTTTATACCTTTCCCTATTAGCGACTCATACTTACTGGCTGTACCTAGTGTGGTGTCGCCGGCAGCTCATTGCATGTTGTCATTTCAAAGAAAGCCGATACCACTCCCAATCTTAAACACGGAGTTCATAATGCACAAAAATCTAAATGTTAAAGTAGAACTTGCCGTCTCGTCGAAGCGTCGAGGACCCTCGGGCTATCGAGGAGACGGTCGTTGCATGCTATTACAACACTCGAACGAAGCACACGTCTTATGCCAACACGTCGCCACTGTAACGAACTCAATCGTTGGATTATTGAACTGGAGAGGCTCAGGGTTGGCACGAGGCGGGTCGCTGGAGACGCTGCGTCCGCGCGACACACACACGCGCGGCGGAGCCGGCGCTTTCGACCTCCTTATCAGATTTCTTGACGAGTCGTTGAGAATGAAGTGCGCTACTTCCGAGGTACGGTGTTGTGGTGCGAAGTAGTGCGCTTATTCTACGCGATAACGTAAAGGAACCAGAACAGGGAGGTCGTCCTCATCCTGTTTACTCTTGTCGAAAGCTCCACGATCACTCGTTATTCGGTGTTTTCTGTGTTTTCGCGTTGTTATTTCTTCGCATGTATCGAATTGTTGTGACATGTCTACATTGAAGATAAATGTGTCGGTTTGTCGTTAAAGGTTTTGATCTCAGTTTGTACTCAGGTACATCCCACTTGGCACACTCTGTGATATTGTTTGCGAGGCATCTAATGTGAAGACCAGCTTGGAATATCTTTATACAGAGACTCCGACATAGAGAAGTACATAGTTAAAATGTCTACGTTGGCAAGATTTTATGGGATTTTATCTAGATAATTCAACACATTGTGTGACAGGGTGCATGTATCAAATAAGTTAAAACATGACTAAATAGGCAATGAATTAAACATGAATAAATAGATTTTAAAACAAAACATTTATCTCACGATGGAGTAAATGTAGCTAGTTGACACAAATGACTATCATTTACACATTTCCTATAAAAAATATAAGCATAAGACTAATTGCAAAAAAGAAAATTGCAATTTTACTCCATATGAGATACTAACAAGTAGAACTAACCTGCATCATTATAAACGCATATCATAAGATTAAACAAGTAATAGCAACTGTGTTAAATTTCCTTATATGTGTCTTTTAAAGTTATCGATGTGTATTTAAATAGAGTATATTAATTTTAAGCCATAAGTTACATTAGTACCTTATTTCATAAAATAATTTATTGGCACCGGAGTTTTTTTCTAGAATTCAGAGTGTGGCTTTATTGAGTAAGTATTACTTAATTTCTTGCAGAGACGTGGACACAAATTGTTCTGGCAAAGATAAGTTTTAAACATACATAGGTAGAATATACATATAAGCGTAGTCTGAAAAAAATAATTATTACGCTACTAAAAACACTTCATGTAGAATTTCTGCACGAGCTGAAAGAATCTTGATGAAAAAGTTTCATTAATTGAAACTAGGGAATTGCTGACATTTCTTTTAGATTTTTGGCTTGTAAAGATATGCGTTGCTTAAAATCAAATTAAATTTATTATTAAATGTGAGCCTCCTATCAGAGCTCACAAAAATAGCGTCTTATCATAGAAATTTTCAAAACAATTGAACAGCTGCATACATACTTATCATAGGTTTGGAATTAGAATAATTTATTTTACAGTGATGGAATTAAAAGGTTCGTCACCTTATAGTTGATTTTCGCGATTTTCGATTGGACCAATCTCGGCAATATGTACTGTAGCCAGCTTCATTTTCGACAATAATAAATGCCATTTCTTTAACACTTTAAGGTCTTGAAAATATTAAATTGTAGGAAATAAAGTAATATTTTGCAATGATGACATTGTCTCATTGGCAATCGACAATACCGACCTAAATGAATAATATTTTTGTTGATAAGTTAACTTTGAACTTTAACAACGAATGATTAAAGAACATTTCTTCTAACCCATCTCTATTCTATGATACAGTGCCAAAAAATAATATGAAGTGCTCACGTAACCTTCAACAAATCAATTTCTAAGTCGACAAACCTTTTCATTCCGGCACAGTAAATTCAAGACGTAGATTCAAATACGAATATATTCCTTGAACTCCGGTGCCTTATGAACGTCCGTATATTGGTGCAAATAAATAGTTGTGTGAGTTGGTATGCACGCAGGTCGACCTGAGGCATATGGATGAGCAGGCGGGGAGCAACGTGGTGTCGGTCGGCGTCGACCTATCAGAGTTCTACATGTCCGTCGAGTGGGACATACTTGAAGTGCCGGCTGTAAGGTACGTAATCTATTATATAAAATAAACGTCTAATAATAAAAAAAAACTAGCCTTTAAAAAATTCTACAACCTCAAAATCAATAGGGAATATTTGTACACTTCAACGCTAATTTATCCTTTACAAATCACGATTTAGGTTTGTACTCCAACTTTACAAACACACACAAACACACACACTTTACAAATAGACACATTATAAAACCAAAAATCATTTTACACAACTCTGCAAAAGATACGTTCCAGGATACTCGCAGTTGATCTCAGCGTAAAATAATAACTACACGGGCGTGACAGATGAGTTATACGATGTTCTCTCACATTTACTTGAATAATGTAAACTACGGTAACAAGATACTTCTGGAAATATAAAACTTTATCATACAACCGTTTAGTTTCACTTACTGTAGGCCGGCGACGGCTGAACTTAATGACCGTTGCTATTTATGTTATTACGACATCGAGCCATTTGTAAACTCGATACCGTTAAGTTAATCGTTTAGCTATTAGGTATTGTTTACAATTCTAAACAATAATGCTGAAATTATGACTTTATTTTACACGTTTTGGAAATGTACAACAAGCTTGTCACTTTGTACCTTTTTAGGTAAGTTTAAAAAGTAATTAAAAACGGTCAACACAGCTTAAAAAATTACTGAATACGTCCCGCGGGTGCTGATCTAAAGTCGTCAGCCCTCGTTACCGGATCCAGGCCGTTATCCGCCCCTCGAACATACGAGTGTCATTATTAACCCAACGTCAGTTGCTTCAGCATCACTTTCTCGACGTGTATCCGCCTCGCCACATCGCCGTGGATACGCCTGCTAGTAAACTTACGACAACCTCATTAAGATGCGTAGCTACTATAGCTGAATAAGATGTATTGATAAGTCACGTTGTCAAACGTTGCTTATGTCAGTATCCACAAAATTATCTAATCTCAAGCACTAAAATGCTGAGTAAAAACTTTACCTGAAATAACCCAGACATAATTTCAAAAAGGATTTAAAAAAGGAACTGGTGTTCAGAATACTGGAAGGATAAAGTTGTAAAAAGAATATTGTTGTCCGCAGAAATAAAATATTCTACGAATACATCAGCATTATAAAGACTGACGTTTGTGTAACTCGTCAAAATAAAAGAGTATTTTACTTTTATATAGACGGGATTTTGTGAAAATGTTGCAGCAACAAAGGCCCCAGTTGAAGCAACACAGCGAAATCTACTTACATTGCCTCCGGTAATGTCCTTTATACATATTCTGTAGTTGTAACACAGCTCGCGGCTGACTCTTACTCGCTTTGAATAAAGTTCGCATTTCCACGTTAACAAAGCGATTGCAACTGTAAAATTGTCGGCTACTTTTACAATCTGCATCGTTTTCTAAAGACGCTGGCGTCTATTCCGTGGAAACTTTAAATTCAATTTGTTTTCCAATTAAAATAACAAATAGAAGGACTCCCCTTTCAGAAAATGGCGGGTATTAATATCTGTAAACAATAAAATATAGAAGCACTTGGAACTTCTAAAATTTGACCCGAAAATAAAAGTCTCATATTTTATGACCGTGAAATATTATATCATAACTTTGCATATGGAATGTATCCCTTCGTTTGATTGACGGATAGCTAGAAGGTCGGGACAAACTGCGCTTTTCCATATAAAATGATTTCCCTGGAAACGATATAAATACCATTTTCATATTCCTTCGAAGCTTTTACGAGCTACTCTACAAAATTACCCCAGCATATTTCTCACATGAGCCTACCATAAAATGTTGTTTTACTTTTTAAGAGTTAAGTTACACGCCTCCATTACTGTGCTTTATTGTTGGCCATGGACTTTTAGAATATATGTAGGTACATTAAGTCGTTGATATTCAAACTCTTAATTATCAGACATTTATTTAAAGCTTTTCAGGATCCCATTCTAATTTACCATTATATGATTACGAAAGTTTATTAGAACTAATAAACTATTGTCTAACAATAATAAGTTAGCAGTAAATGCTATATAGTATACTCTTAAAAAAACAGTTTGTCACGTCTATTTAGCCATCGAAGCCTCCATTATAAAACTCATATCGTTAACGATATTTAATTTAACATTGGATGATACTCAATTACGAATTGTAACGATTAGAAATCTAAAAATACTTTATACATATTTCAGCAAATAAAAAGGGCACCACTTAAAACATGAAAATTAATTAAGCGCAAACTCGACGGAAATCATGTAGCCATTCCTATCGGAGTATCTTGACTTTCTTATTATAATTAATTTGATGATAATTTGTGTAGGAACGAGAAATTCTACACATGCTGCGACGAGCCGTACCTGGACATCACTTTCAACATCACCATGAGGAGAAAGACGCTGTTCTACACTGTGAACATCATTATACCTTGTATGGGGATATCGTTCCTCACCGTCCTCACGTTCTACCTGCCTTCAGATAGCGGAGAGAAGGTAATGAATACATTTATTTTTACTAGTATACTTCACACTATCATCATCATCTTGCCCTTATCCCAAGTTTTATTTGGGGTCGGCGCAGCATGTTTTTGTCTTCCACGCTCTTTTATCTGCCGTCATCTCACAAGTTACATTCTTTCTAGCCATATCACCTTTCACGCAATCCATCCATCGTTTCTTTGGTCGTCCCCTTTGTCTATATCCATCCACATTCATGTTCAAGACCTTCCTCACAACATGATCCTCTTTCCTCCGCATTACGTGCCCATACCATGCTAGCCGGTTCCCACATAGTTTTTAGGTTAAGTATACTTCACACTACATATATTGGCATATTAATAAAACCTTGAAGAGCCCTATAAATAAAATAATGACACACAATATTATTGTCGATATTATGATGCAATACAAAAGTTATTTAAAAGGAGTTTGGAAAAAATAAGCTTGCAGTAAAATTATTCCTAGAAAAAAATATATATTTGTAAACAAAATAACCAAAAAATCCAAGTTTGTTTCGCATATAACCTTCTTGGGAATTGACCGGCTGGCGTAATACGAATACATGTGCGCACGTCCTACAAAATATATGCTATCCTGGGACCGTCTCCGTGTCCTACGTGCAAATGAAATGAATAAATTCATTTACTTTGAATTAATAACGAAAAAAAACCCTGACGCACTTTAAAGTTAAAATTGATACTACAAAAAACAATACAAGAACCATTACTAATTTTAATAACGAATTTTACTTATGAAAATATAGTTTTTTTTTAATTAATTTATCCTACATGAATAAAATTGCCAGCGCGTTTTACGTTACAGGAGTGAACTTCTAAAAACAAATTAACAAAAATTCCGCGCATTTTGTCGCAAAACTTTGGGACCGTCCGTAAAGTTTCACAGTGAATATTGTTACAACTGAGGTTCAAATTGCCCAAATACGATTACTCAACGTGCTCTTTTATGACTCCCTTGTGATTACCTACCCCAACGTAATAAAAATGTATTTCATTTGTATATGAAGCGTTCAAGTCGAGCTTAGTTATGAATTACGCGACCCTTCCCCCGAGTATCGTGTGGAACATCCCCAATTATTGTATCGACGGGATGTAAATATTCTACCGATAGCTCTAGCCGTGTTAAATGTGCAAATGTGTATTGATGTTGTCTACATGAATAGTGATCATAAAAAAAAAGTTTTTATTGATATATAGACCAGGTCTAGATCAGGTTAAGAAGAGAGGAAATGAATTAATCTTTTATATGTGCGTGAGAAACTGCAATCATTCTCCAGTGTCAGCTTCTCCATTTTACTTAAGAGATCAAAACCGTAAAAAATATCTAAAATTGTAATAAATGAATAAACGAGCACCTTTCTCCTTAAAACTCTTGGAAATACTTCACTTTACTAGACTTACGTACTTTGACTGCCAATGAATTAAAAAAACTTCTGGATCTATTTGTCAATATTGGTAATTAATTACAGACTTGCTTAACTAACTAATGAAGTTTAGTAATAGTTCATTTGACAGGCACGACTTTTTCTAGGTTCTTTTAAAATAATGTTAATTCGACTACGACGTAGTCGGCTGCTACGCCGTAGCGTCGTAGTAAAGACAGGTTGTGCTACGCATTCGGACTATCAAGTACTTTTTTACTTCATTAGACCTTATTTGCAAGTTGCAAATAGAAATAATTTAACTTGTATATTGCAGCAGGTATTACTCGTACTACGAGTATCAAAATGAATTTCCTACAATTTAAATGAATAACGTGGCTCAGTCAACATTATTTCAATATGCTTTCTGATAATATTCATTATACGTAGTTAATGTTTAAAATTAATAACATGTAATCAATTTAATGAACCTAAATTATCACCACCGAGAACTCACTTATTTGATGGGATGTCAAATTAAAATTTAACGTTCGCTTATGCGAACGTTAAATTTTACAGTTGTCACGATAAACTCGTTTATTGCTTGCTTGATACCTTAGCTTCTAGACCGATAGTGCTGTACAAACCTATACAGTCTAAGCTTCCACCCGCGGTTTTACTTCTATGGATAAAAAATAGCCGACATATTATTATTTTAAAGTTTCATTAAAATCTATTCAGTAGCTTTTACGCGAAAGAATAGAGAACATACATACATTCTTAAAAACGTTTTTCTTTTGAATGGCTGGTTATAAGGCTATGATCTTTTCAGAAGTATATGCCAGTATTGGCAGTCATAACCCAAATTAGTGTTAAGACCTTATCAATATAACAGTTTTTAACTTTTTCTCTTTTATTACATTAATTTCAAGTATTACAAATATTAAGTTTTAAATGATGTGATATAACAACAATATTTAAAAACAGTGTAAACTATATTAGAATGATAGCCTAAATTATGGATAAGCCTAAAATATATTTCATCTTCTCTTTGCTCAGAAATTGGACGTTACAGTCTGTTAATAGTTAAATAAATATTTCATAAACTAACAATGGATTCACAGACTCAACGCAATCACGAAATGAATAACTTTGACTATCATGTTTATTAATAGTGGATTGAGCAGAGGTCCTATCAATTATGTAAGATAACATTGTTTAGCAAATATTTCATTCTCATTACGCATACTGATATTTATTCGCGATAGATGGTGGTGGCCTACTGTTTAAAGCATAAGCCTCTCAAGTATGAGTACGCTAGTTCGATTCTAGGTTTGCACAAGTACAAATGCAACTTTTCCAAGTTATACATATCTAATTTCGAGTATATCTTGGACACCAATGACTGATTAAATGTGTAGAAAAACATCTCGAAGAAACCTGGGCTATAAAGTCTTAAATGACCAAACCGCATTGAGCAAGCGTGGTGATTAACGCTCAATCCTTCTCCGTGTGTGAAGAGGCCTGTGCCCGAAAGTGGGACGATAAAAAGGCTGCTGATGAGATGTATAGATTTGTATCTGCACACCTACTTGTTTAGATATGTATAGGTATTTAATATCGCACATCTACCCCGAGATTGTTACACACATACATATGTACATATATGTTTGAAGTGTAAACAGCAATCAGTAAGTAATAACTGCGAGTATCAAAATTTGTAATCTGTAAATATTGGATACATGAGCTCACCATGGCATAAAGCTATGTACTATCATGTACTTCGTTATATCTATTGCTAAATATTCTGTTCTGTCGAAATAGTCGATAACACAATTTGAACAAATGTATAAAATCTTGCTCCGAAAGTTTGTAGTCTTCAAATTTATTTTACATTTTATTTTTTGTCAACAGGTAACCCTATCGATCTCAATATTGATTAGTCTCCACGTGTTCTTCCTGCTGGTCGTCGAGATCATCCCCCCTACATCATTGGTTGTGCCTCTGCTGGGAAAATACTTAATATTCGCCATGATCCTCGTTTCTATCAGGTAAATATCTCAACCAATTCAAAATAGAACAAATCTGTTCCAAATACGAAATTGTCAACATGAATAAGCGGATTGTTGGTGACCGCGGATGAAGGTTCGTCCCAAGAGAACGGCCTTGTAAGACCTTACCTGAGGTTGGGTACAATTTAGTTTTTACTTTTGCCTAGTTCGACCAATTCGTTTGTTTCTTTACTGTTGTTTCACGGAGAAAGGACCATTGTTTTTTGCAATAATTCAGGGTTACAGTGCCAGTTCGCAAGTACGACAACAGAGGAATTTATTGCACGCTCCCCTTTCACCCCGAAATGACAACAAGAATGGTTAATTCCTTTATATAGTGTCTATTATTTCATGACGTGCTGGTTTTATGGGCTCCGAAGACTAAATTAATATTTTACGACGACATTCCTTATAAGCGTCACTGATGGAGTCGTGTTCATGTAAACTATGGCTTCTTGGAGCTCCGGTATTATCATGTTTCATAATAACAACATAGCAAACATGTTTGCATATCCCAAGGACATATTACACGGCATTTTAGTGGCCTGAAGTTTTTAATCTACAATGTTAGACAGAAAAGTTAGTATATGTATGAGTACTATAAAGATTCTGTGAATAAATGCGACTTACGTAAGTACTATTAATTTCGTTTCACGCTACATAAAACACATATGTAGTAATATTCTAGTTTCATCTTGTTCAACATCTTTTCTAGTTTAATGTACCTGTAAGTGAAACGTGCACTTTGATAGCCTAGACGCGACGCTTCGGTCCACTGCAATCGTTTTAAAAAGTTTTATAGCTGTAAAGAGGATACGGAGCAGTACCCTCTCGTGATTAAAACTAAATAAACAAGGAAGTTACCGTCCGTGTTTATTTTGCGAATGTAATAATTCCGCAAATTGAGCCAGAAGGGTGTTTAATTTAATTCTCAGCTCCCCTTTGAGCCTTGTCACATAGGAGGAAGGAACTAGAATAGGTAGATATGTCGGCTTATTACACATTTACGTTAATCCGAGGTTTCTCTCCCTTATTTTTTGTATGGGATAAGACAAAGGACCGTTTGTCACGGGCTTTCTTTATTTTTGATTGGAATATTATTTTATACTATGTACGACTATTGAGATTTATCCGCTCAATTTATTTTGCCTCGGCTGCTTAGATTTATTTATTTAAATCCTTTGAAAATCCTAGCCATAGTTATCTATAAGTATTCAAAATATTTCCACTTAACTAATTGAAATTCGATTCCAGTAAATCAAAGCGCTATAATACTTAATACATTTTGGACAAAAGTAATTTATTTAAATATGGCTCGGGTGGGGAGTGCCAGCTTCCACATTTCCATATAAATTAAAAGCTGGTTTCTAAACAAGATATTTGATTGCGTGCTTCGGCTTCAAGAAAATTAAATTTTTAATATCCCAACCTCCGACTTTGAGTTAGGATAATTGGAAACCTTTGCTGTGCCAAAACTTACTGAAACTTCAAACTAAAGCTGGGGAAGGCACTTAATTTTTATATGACGTATTAATTATTATGTTTTCTTTTTATAGATTTTTGAAACTTATTCGGTAATAAGTCGTAATTGGTACGAATAATATCGAATTACTCGTGTAATAGATAAAGGATATTATGGTATATCTAAATATTGGCCTGCGTTTATATAAATGCGAAATGTGTCTAAACTTTTAAGCTTAACCACCCTTGTCCCACATTTTATACAAATAAATGAAGTTATTATTATTTTGTACATCTCTACAAATGCGTAGGATTGTGGGACAGTGAATACAGTCAAAATGTAACCAGTTTGGCAATATGCTATTAATTACATCCGTGTCCGTGTGCAATAAAACCTTTTATTGCTTTTAGTATATGTGTGACGGTAGTGGTCCTAAACGTCCACTTCCGCTCGCCGCAGACCCACCGGATGGCGCCTTGGGTGAAACGAGTTTTCATACACATCCTGCCACGACTACTCTTCATGAAGCGACCGCAGTACAAGTTTGACACAACAAGGTGAGCTCGAATACTTGCCGTATCGGAATATCTCGACAAACTTAGTTCAACAATCTTCGCAATTAAAGTCAAATTAATTCGGACTTTACTCGTTCTAATCAGGATCTCTGAGCGAACATCGGTGAGCCGGGCCGGGCGGCCGACTCGTAAATCCGACCGCAGATCAGAAACAACTCTAAATTAATTATAAGTTTAAAAGAGTCGACGCGCGCGGCCGCAGGAGTCAACCGTTTATTTCTCGCTTTTAAACTTAAAGTCAAAAAAGTGTCGGTGCGAACTGTAAAGATTACGTTCCAGAGATTTTAAAAAGCATTATATAGGCGTCAACTCGACTCGTGCTCCTGTTTTATGACGAACCATCACTTTGAGGTATTTCTGCGAGATTACGTGTACTTTAGCGTGTTTTTATTAAACTGTTTACTTGGGTAAAAAATATCTGTAAAAAGAACACAGTATTACGTAGCTTAATAAAGAGCTTTATGCATTAACGGCTGATTATAACAGAACTATTGATCCGGCAGCGCATAGCTATTATTAACCACAACCGTTTACAACTCGTAGCCAACCACTGGTTACACTAGAATGCCTGAAGAGCTGTTGTTTAGTATCTATGTCTGTCAGTTAACTGGCTCGCGAATTATTCGTGCGGATAGATACTCGGTATCGTAATTCAGTTACAAATGGATGTCTGTTAACTAGGGGTATAATAGTTGCCGCCTTGCCGACTTCACGAACATTTTGCAAATGGATCGGTCAGGCAGATCATATGCAGGCACCGGCTGGATTAGTCATAAATCTAGCTTTGAATTTAGTTTTCAGTTTTGGTGCTACAGAGATATTTTTATATGGTGTCGATATTTTACAAGTATTTATAAACGCAGTTTGTCTTTACAAATAAATCTGGCATGTTTTTGCACCTACTAGCATGAAGTTTATACAAAAACATATAATCAAAATATAAAATATATCATCGACGCGTAACTGCACTTCATTAACTGTGTGAATAAATAACTATACATACCTACATATAAATGTTAGTAAATAATTTTAGAAACAAAACATACAATCTAATATGCCGAGGTCGTGTAAAGGATTACTTCTACAACCTTACCTGCTTCTTGTTACAAAGTACAAATGCGTGTTTAAATATTGTTAATGGACTTTAAAGCATTTAGAACTGGGTCACGTACGGATTGTTGAGAATTTATCGAGCGGTTCCTCGGTAACCAAAGTTCATCACTTTATCCAAACAAACTGGTTCCGATTGTTATTGTTCAATTTGTTACTCAATGTGTATTCAAAAGAAATGTGATCTTGTAGATCAATAACTCATAGCAAATCGTAGCCATTTTCGATGCCTAGAGCTTAGCAGAAATGGTAGATAGTAGATGATATACCACATATTTTTTTTATCTTTCATGTTACGAGAATGTACACAATACTCTTAAGTTTTGGTAAGAAAATGCTCACGCTAATACAGCTCCGTGATCCGATCGTGATATTTTCCCTGCGGCTACGCGGCGTCGAGATTGTAGTACCTACAATATGAATACTGCAAGTTTCACAAAGCAAAAAGCCACCAAACAAAATTGAATAATACTGAGTGACTGAAGTACGCTTTGCATATTCATTTTCACATTTTGCTTACACTTTATTTTTATTACACGAGTAGTAGCGGCTAAATAGAGTGTCTATGAAAGCCGATTATGCATACACTTACGTACGTTGCGATATTCTCATGAAGACTGTAAAGTTTTATAGAGTACCTAATCTGACTATCGAGGTTTGTAGTAGGTACCGATAGCGTCGTTTAGTTATAGATAACTATCTTTAGAAGTCGTCGTCCCCCGTGTTTACCAAATCGAATGTATGTTTTGTATATACGTAAGCTCCAACGAGTACTGGTAGCCAATATTCAGAGGATAGTATCGGGTATCACAGATCGCGGTACACGGCGTGCGGCGTGGTGGTTCGCTGTGGCGGTACCGCGCGGCCGCTTTACCCGTATCGCCTTGCCGCGGCAGATGACGACTGTTGCGCGCCCGGGGCCTGGCCCCCGCCTGCCGCGCCACCACCGAGGCCTCTGACGCGGACGCCTAGCAAAGAGGACCTCACACACACTACCTACCTCAATTCAGGGTAAGAATTACAAAAGAAAATAATGTTCTACAGTCGAATTTTATATTAAAAAGTACACACTAAAGTGTTACTTATCAATTACTACAATGCAAACTAAAATAAGTCGTGCTTTAACTGTGTACTATTTCAGGATGGGTGACAGTAATAGGTTCGGAGGCAGCTGCCTAGTTCACGGGTCTAGTGAGGGCGGCGCGGGGCCTGGCGCGGGCCTAGCGGGGGGCCTGGCTGGCGGCTTGGGCGCCGAGGACGAGACGTTAAGTCCCGTGCCCGACCCGCCACCCGGTTTCAGCCACTCCGCCTGCCCACCAGAAGTGCACAAAACATGCTTCTGCGTACGTTTTATTGCAGAGCATACGAGGATGCTCGAAGACTCCACTAAGGTATTTTATTCTTTTTTCACCTGCGACGTTCATAGTTATTATTTTTGAATGTATTGCTAAATTCTGGAGACAAAAAATTTTGTAGGGGAGGCTGATATCCTACGGGCTGATTGTTAGGAGGATGATCGTCATATTGATGTAAAAAAAAGTCAGTGTTACGTGTGCCTTCACGATCAACGTTGATCCTTAGAAATTTTCAGTAGCACTTCAGTACAGAGTACCTACTTCCTGTTTTTCCCGTTTACCTAACAAGTGCTTGCAGAAATAGCCTATAAAAGTGTCAATAGCTATGCAAAACGACCATTTATCAAGAGCTTAACGACGCCATAATATTTTATACTATTGCAAATGGTTTACCTGTCACGATTAAACAGTCAAACGAAACTGGCTGCAGAAATATTGCAGTTTACACGTGTGAAGTCACGAGTGAACATAATAAAGTTTACAACTGAGATTTTGTTCTTAAATGAACTATTGATAAAAACAATCCTACTCGAGAAAAGTTTATTATGAGCATGTTTCAGTTTAGTTATACCAAAACATTTATTCAATCAACAGGTAAAAGAGGATTGGAAGTACGTAGCGATGGTGCTTGACCGTTTATTCCTGTGGATCTTCACACTAGCTGTGCTAGTGGGAACTGCCGGCATCATCCTGCAGGCGCCCACGCTCTATGACGACCGAGTGCCCATAGACAAGCACTTCAACCAGTACGCTACCTCGTCGCTAGTGCGGTGTCCACCACCCTCGTAATGTGGTACTCTTGACGTCACACGCTTATAGAAGTATGACGTCAGCACTTGCGCTCAAAAACTACAAATAACACATAATTTTACATACCTTCCTAATGCAATATTGTCTGAATAGGATAATGAACTGACTGACGTCATACTTACTGTAAGCATGTCTAATAGTATGGTTATTCAATAATAATAAAGCAACGGTGTCTTTTAAAGGTGCAGTGATTTGTTTGGGAAAATCGGTTACTCGTGTATAAATTATACAAGTACTAAAAGAATGCCATTTACTAGAATATTTTACAGTTTATAGCGATTTTCGTGAACAAGTTACGGTTAGGCCGCTGAACACATTGCGTCGCCGTTGCATTACAAGACCCAACGCACACCCGTCCCGCCCGGAACGTGTTCTATTCCACGACACGTAACTATATCTGTCTGCTTAACTTTACGTATTAATCATAAGTACTTTCATATCTCTTCATAATATCTACTCTTGCACACAACATTAGTATTAGCACATATCCATACTCATTCACTGTCCTCCTATGCAAACGTTCGAGGGTATATCAGATTGCTCATACTACGTCTTACGTGACAATAAAATGTAGCAATTCTTTCCTATAGTTATATCTACTATCATTGTAGCATCAAAATCACAAGCGACATCATGAAATCGCCTAGAGATATTAGTCTCTATGAATAGTAATAAGAAAAATGAACGAAACACCACCATGTTAAATGTATCTGTGTTCAAAAACGTCATTTAGCTAATTAGCGTATGCATTATGTAGTAGCACCATTATCTATGCACAAGACCCCAGAGCCATAGACCTACAAGTCTGCTTTTAGCACCTCGCTTATTCATGTAAAACTAAAAGAGACCTGCGTAGTCGTCAACAATAGCGCCAACTGTAGACATCGAAATCAAAAGTAATTTTAAGGAATTCATAGGCACTAGCGGTAGTGTAGGTAAGTCTATCTTGAAATCATGCTGAACTATCGACTATAGATTCTTCTGACTCTTCTATTTTCTAAGACCCATTACCTACTATAATTTGTCGTAGAATAGAACATGTACTTTAAAAAATAAGAATATCGATTTTATTATTTATAAGAAAAAAAAAATAGTATTTGAAACCTATGAAATACAGTAACGTATTTATAAAACAATTTTACTGTTGGTTTTTGAAAGAACGAGATTCTGTTAATAGACTCAATGAATATCGTAAAGATTTACAAGACCAGTACCTACGAAGAAAAGTATCCTTATGATAATAAGTACAACATAATGATTTAATTTAAGAAGATAATTGCTCAATTTTAAGATCCGTACCTTTCTTATTTCCACTACTGGTTATTAAGTGCGTTACAGCAAATCATTTATAGAACCCACACAAAGATTTTGTTACACCTACCCGCATGTGCTTTAC
Source organism: Heliothis peltigera (assembly GCA_958496145.1). Classification (NCBI taxonomy): domain Eukaryota; kingdom Metazoa; phylum Arthropoda; class Insecta; order Lepidoptera; family Noctuidae; genus Heliothis; species Heliothis peltigera. The sequence goes on from OY292328.1 coordinate 5,262,126, forward strand.
CATAATTAAATGAATAATTGATGTTACGTATAAATAAATCTAAGTTGAAATCAGTTATATTATTGACATTATGTTCAAGTTTCTATGTTGTTTATGTACGTTTATAACATTATATAGTCTCTGTAAATAAAATTAATATAAATATTATATATTTGAGGCACGCGTCCGAGCAATGACGGTGCCGAACTTTCGGACAGGAATTGAAACTATTTATTAATTGAATATGAACAATACACAATAAACTACCAAATTTTAAAAAATACTGTACAAAAATAAATAACGAATATAAAACATTAAGATTAAAAGCTTATGTACTGAGATGAGACAAAAAGAAGTTATGATAGTGATCATAGGACACATAGGTAATATATACTACCGTATGTTGTAAAGTCACTAATGAAATGCGAGGCTATAGTCGAATATTGAAAGGCTATTGACAATATCTCACAACTATACACACGTAAAATTAATTATCACACGTAGAGCAATGAAAGGATACAAAAAATAACTCTTCTTGGCCGTCAAGTAAAAAGGGGTGGTGCTCACAAGCAATGGTTTTACTTACCGATATAATGTTACCAACCGATATGATAAATCTAAATAATCCTATATGATTCTTTTACGGCCTTTGAATATTCGGCTATACGTAATATTATAACTGTCAATAAACGAATAGAAAAGTACTGGTGCATAGTATAGTACCCTGTAAAACATTATTAATCTAATGTAAAAATAAGGATTTACCTAATACATATTGACTGCTCGCAGTAGAGTAGCGCAGCTCAATTGTAGAAATATAAGTTTGTAAGTACTTATTTATATTGTTAATAAAATCGTTATATATAGAATTATCTTTTATTTCACCCTGACTAACGTTCCGGTACATATGTAAAGTAAGTAAAAATACTTACTAGAATGTACATACGTGTCCACTCAAAATCCAAGGGAAACAAAGTTCTATTTCTCCAAATCTCACGAAACTTTACATAAATAATCCAACAGCAATTAAGTTTATACCTTTAATTAATTCAGATTTACGAACTCTATTTATCAATTACTGTATAAAAACATAGGAATAGTAGATATAGGAAAAGTAGATGACATCATTACCCGCGCTCGTCTGACAGCTGGGTCCATAAGGAGTCTAAACAGGCTACAATCCTACCTATTCCTGGAATGACAACAGCCTTGTAGTGTTCGCTAATGTATACGAGTATTATGTATTTTTACAAACTCTTTTCAATCAAGAAGCGTTTAATGAATTTCAAAGAAAACAGAAGACTTATCAAAACAAAAGTCATTTGCCCGAGTTTAATGTTCTAGGACTGTTAAATAAACTTCTTGCGCCGACATTGCTTTTGGTCTGAAGAAGTCTATCAATGATACGGTTCGATAGTTGGCTCTTCGCAATAAGTTGTTGTGCATCCTTCAAAGCACGTTGATGTACTTCGGGGTTCTTTTGAGGGTTATTAAAGAAAGAATCGTAGTCCAAAGGTGTGTTTTGAATATCATCTGTGCGAGCTTTGTTTGGTGGCCTAAATGTAGTTAAGCCCCGTGGTCTATACCTGTTATGAGGTGACCGAAGAGCATGTTCAGGAGTATTCATTCTTCCACGATCTGTGGGTACTCTTGGATTTGGTGTATTTTTTGTATCTGGATCCATTGAGCTAAATGGCCACCCAGAATTAATCATGGAGTTAAATTTATCCATCACTGCCGCATCATGCGCATTTATTTCAGCCGGAGGTGGTCGTTTGGGAACAGTGGGGATTAGTCCTGGAGTCATCGTATTGGGATTCATAGGAAGGGGAATAGCTCCTACATCGGAAAATTTGTTTGTAATAAAATTATTTTTTCTTCCATGATGATCTAGTAACATGGGATTTTGAAGTTGTGGTGAAAATTTTCCTGTAGGTCCAACTACACCATCGAGTTTCTGAGGACTGTTGTAGACTTGATGGGGGTCATACAGCGGCCATCTTGAATTTAATAATCCATCGTTTAATGAGTGCGGGAAATCATTATTCATTTTCGGTGCTCTGGGCATATTATAGCTTTGTTCGCTCATTTTATTTGAAGTTACTTTATCAACACTCCTCGGTATTAACCACGGTTTGTTCACAGGAATCATAGATAAGTCAACTAAAGGAACTTTATGTAGTATGGGTGGAACATCTGTTACCACCAATGGCGAACTACTTATAGTGAAATGATGATTTAATATAATTTTTGGAGTAGTACTTAATATCTCTTGTGCAGTGGTACTCTCAACTTGAATTGATGATAGGTTTTCTTCTGGAGGTGATAAAGCAGTACTTGATATTACAGTATTATTTGTTGTCAAATCATTTGGCTCTTGTATTTCGGAAGCAACTGTTGTTAATTCAACTATTTCAATAATTTCAGTTGTGTTTTCATTCATTGCTGTCGTAAAAGCAGTGCTCGTTGCGATATCGTCTTCAGGCAAGAAAGATACGTCATTTTCAACAGACGGGGTTATTTCATCTGGCTGGTGCAACGCAGTAGCAGTTGTATGTCCTGCTTCCGGTAAATAACCCGTTATGCCGTTGGTATTGTAATTAGAGTCGGATAATGTCAATGTTGAAAATTCTTCATTAGTAGTCGGAGTCGTATTTGTAATTGAAGGAAGAATCTCTGTACTCAGTGACCTTTCCGGTATCGGAGTCGTTGTTATAGTGACGTTATTGTCATTTAAATTGGTGTATATTAAAGGAACTTGAAAACCTAATGGAGAATGTGTAGTCTCTAAATGTAGTATCAAAATTTCTTCACTAATTGTTTTGTTTTCAACAGATTCATCATTATCATTAATCTCCCTTAGTATATCCGGAGTTAATGTTGTTGTTTCTTCATTTGTACTTGCCAATATTTCTGTTATCTTAGGTGTACTTGTTACAAGACTGGGATTAGAATCAGTGTCTAATGTAATAGGATCATGTGTTAGTTCCTCCTCTTCACTGCGTGTAATATTTTTAATTGACAGAATCTCAGTGGGTTCTGTTATCTGCATAGGTGTAGTCGTATCAGTCCCTGTTAAAAGTTCATTTACAGTAGTTGTAGTCCTTATAACTGGCTGAAGCGTTTCACTTGCCACAGTTCTGCCAGTTATCGAAGCAGCTGTACTTATAAGATGTGCATTAGAATCGGTTAATAATATTTTAGCCGTTGATGCTGTTGGGGAATTTGTTGTCAGTTTCGAAGGTTCTTCGATTTCAGAGACAGAAGTATTAGTATAGAATAATACTTCTGAAATGGTCGTTGTGTCAATAGAACTCGAAATGTTTGATATCATGGATTTATTTGAAATAAACGTTGTAGGCTCTTCAAACAGACTTGCTATAGTGGTTGTTATTATTGCTTCAATAGATTTAGGCGATGTACTTATTGGGGTTGGTGTACTGGTTGCCAAAATATTACGTGGGTCAATGACATTAGTTTCAGTAGTGATAATTACTGTTGAACTTACGAAATCATCAATAGTAGACCCAATGACTCCTTCAGTGTATTGTGAAGTCACAGTCACGTTTTCTGTAACTGCATCTGTGTTATTTGAGTCATTACTCCTATTAATCATAGCTGACATTAGCGTTGCCAAATCTTCTCCGCCAGAAGCTGAAGAAGTTTCTATTTTTTGTACAGCTTTACTATCGATTGTGTTTTCTTGAATTGTCGAATTTCTAGGATTACTTGTACTCGTGATATCATTAGAATCTACATTAGGAATGCTTGTAGTTGTTGCTATCACATTTTGGTTATTAAACACTACTAAGGTCTCTAAGCTTGAGACTCTCGTATTGATTGGTAGTTTTTTAGAAATATTTTCATCTAGGAATTGTCGATCATTTTCAAAAGCTCTAGGAGTAGTTGGAGACCGGTTCATAGTTACAGATCTATCAAATGTAGTATTTTTTGAGTCTTGAATTAATCCACTGTTGTATGGATTTTCTGTGACTTCTGCATTACTAATTCGTCTTGTTGTTATGTCAAGTGACTCTTCTGCTTTAGCTATTTGCACTTTAAGTACACCCTGTGAAAGCAAGACAGGCTCAGTATTTTTCAGCTTGTCTTTACTTATTAAAATTGATTGTGTGTGATAAGAATCATACATTTTATTTGAATGATTAAACATTTTCTCGTGCTCCTCAATTTTATCTTTAATTTCACTCAAATGCCTCGACTCCTCTTCCTTCCATTCTTTAAATTGTTGTCTTAATCCCAAGAAACCGTTATTTGAAGTGTTTTCCAAATCCCTCAGAATTTCTTCTAATTTAACGTTTTCATTCGCTTCAGTACCTTTAATTGCATCGAGTTTATCAATTATTTGATGAATTTTAATAGCTTCTGACGCATTCCTTGCATTTTGTTCCCTTTTTTCTAAATCTTTGATTTTTTCCTTTAGAATTGTACCAGCCGATGGTTCTGAATCCTTTTGTTTGATGTGCTCTAAATCAGCTGTCACCTCACTGGCCAATTTTTTCATCTCTTTCTTTACTAAAGAGCTTACATCAGCCAATTGTTCTGATTCTTTAGCCAGAACCTTTTCAATACTTAGTAAATCGTCATGCGGCTTATAATCATCAATCACTTTTGAAAAAGTTTGGTTTATTCTTGTATCAATTTCGGAAGGAATTATTTTTTGTAAATATTCTTCAGTATCCGGAAATTTTATTGAAAGTTCCACCTTTGGCAAACTTTCGATTTGTCTAGGATCATTCTGTAAACTGGTCTGGTTAGTTCCTTGTCCACATTTGTCATAATATTGTATAGTTGCATCCTCACTCAAAGATAGAACATGTTCTACAGCCAGAATAGTGCAGTCTACTGTATCTTTGACATCGGTTACTACGTCACTTAAAAGTTTTCCAAAACTATTCTGGACCGATAGCACCGCGCCATGAAATACATCGAAAAATGAGGCAGATACCTGGAATTAATAAAAAAAGTTAAAGCTTACATTTTTATTTCGAAATTTCAGATGTTTCTACTTCGGACCGCCAGACGCACCTGCGTGAACAGTAATGCTGTAATAATCACTGAGATTTTCATTATGCACTTATATTAACACTTGGAGTGTCTATCGTATCACCACCGACCGTTTTCAGACACGGAGACAAACTCGTCGCGACCGCGTCGTAATGTCCTCCTTTCAATACTTCGTATAAATTAGTTTTACGTCTGTTTGTTCAATCAAGAAAGACACGCGCTATTGTTACGTTGTTCCACCTGTCCTAATATTTACCGTCACACGGCAATAAACCAATTAAATTGTTTTAAGTAAATCATAGTGGTCCAGAGGATAGCGAAATAAGTCTCCAAGCTAATAATGAAAGTTCGTTTATTTTTGAGTAGCTTATTACAATATATCACAAACGTAATTCTTAATATGATAAATAACACTTGTAAAGTGCTTCAGATTTTTACTATAAATCATTCTTAAAAAGTTGACATTTTATTAATAGAAATATTAATTTAGCCTATCTAGTAATGCAAAAGTTACACAAATAAGTTTTACTGTCAGACACTTCATGATACGTATCGACAATTTCAAATAGCCATATCTATGACTGCACACGATATTTCATAAATATTGCTGCTCAACAGTATTAGGTCCAAATAGGTAATCTTATTTTTCACAATTGTTAAATGTTTGAATTGTTTGTTAAAAAAGCTGCACTTATTAAATGTCGTGACGAGAAAAATACAAAAACTATGCAATCAAGATTCGTAATCAGAGTATTCCATATGTCTGAAAAGTCCTGAGCCTGTTCCAGTCAAAAAACAAAATGCAAAATAAAATCAGTTCACACTATTACATCATTTGATATAAGTACGATTTTTGACCAATACGCATATGCGCCGTACACACTTAAAGCGCGTAATATCTATTTTTTTCGTAATCATTCAAGTACACACTATAAATTAAACAATGAGACATGTATTACCAGCTGCGCATAAATTTTTGTCACCAATTTCGTAAAATACAAAAATTTGGCACTTGAGCAGTATTACTCGATTCAATTCTTCATAAGATGATTATATTATCTAGATATATATTTATCGTTCCTATCTGATATTTTTTATACTCTATTCTTGTGATATAATTTATACACATAAGGTTTAACCACATTTAAATTTGTACCAGATATTATTGTGTACATACTACGTCGAAAACTAGAGCCTGATATGAATTTAATACGATTCCAATGTATGATCGAATATCAAGTATCAAAATCACATGTGAAACGTTTCTATGGTATAAAATATAAAAAAAACTTGCAACTTTAATAAAATAATATCGTTTATAATTTTAAATTTAATAAAGTTATCATTCAAAAAATGTATAGAAATAAATAAATAAAATTAATCAGGTAAATAAATATTAACCCTCCAGTATAGTAAAAATAACGAAGTATCAAAATAAAACCATTGTAAATAAAAATTTGTAAATATTACAAAGGGCATTGTACAGGAGTGGAATGTAAAGTATTCAAGTATATTCCACAAGAGTGTTGGCAACACTTTAATTACTGGCAACTTATGACATGAAATACTGTGAGAATAATATTTACATTGATGTGAGCATTCCATACAGGTTGGATCAGACTACCGCTATTATATTTCTACTCCAATGCATAAATAATAATTCACACAATACTTGTATAACTGCTAAATATAACAAGTGCTAATTTTGTATCTAGAATATATATAACAGTATTTAAGACAACTGCTTATTTACATTCATAATGAGGATGCATACAATAATTATTCACATTTGAAGCATTAATATTCAGCTTAATAACAATGAAACACATATTATAAAGTTGCTTTGAATTTGGTGGGGTTACCTTTAAATTTGAAAAATAAACTTAATCAAATGCAAGCGATATAATTTAAAAATATCATTGTAAAGATTCATAAGCGTGTGATACGATGTTACGTAACGAATAAAACTCTAATACCAAAATATTCCTACGTATTCTATGAATAAAATTTGAACACGTCTAATACAACCATGATAATATTACGAAAATAAAATAACGACCCCTCAACATTACGATTATATGGCAATTTATAAAACATTCCATTCCATACATTCAGAGTACATCTTACGCTTCGGAGCCATAATCACGAGACAAATTACAATTATTGTTCTTAATTATTAAAAACTAAATACTGTTTTACATATTATTGCTATACAAATATCCTTAACCTACATTCATTTACACCATATCAAACCATATCAAGTTTTCGTGTTCCGGTGTCGCTTTGTTTAGGCAAATATTGAAGATGCAAAGAACTGAGATGCTTTAATGTTACCAAGACCGAAGCGGTGGGTATAATTGTAAATGAGAAATTAGATATTAAAGATTACCTAAATTTTGGTTGCTACACATAACGGTCACAACGCAAAATATATTTCCTAAATAGTGTAAGTATATAATGAAACAGTGAAACACTACACACGAGATAGAAAACTATCGATATTATAAGTTGTTTCCAATAAACCCTACAAAATAAACTGAGCACTGACATGTAGGATAATGCATTTCATACTTTTTGTCATTTTTTACGACAAAAGTTTTAGCCACTGCTATTAGACAGGCATCATTTATAGGATTAATAAGGTTCGCACAAGAGTATACGAGATCACTCCTAACATCATTTACAATACGTCCACATACACACAACTACCGATCATTTAAAAGATCATTATCAAAATATTTTAGTTACATAAAACTTTTCATAAAATAAATCTTGATTTTGTCGTTATGTTAACTTGCATAGTCGCCAATAAAGTTGCTTTACAACCCTTAGAGTAAAAGTCATCTCAGTACGGTGACATTTGTCACTTCTGGTTTTTTAAAGCGAATATAAACGTCGACTATACGTTGCGTAGCTTTACTACAATTAGTTATGTATAAAGTTGAGCCATATTTGTCAAGGTTGTGTTGGTTCAGTGTCGTCGTCGCTAGACGTGAGTGGTGCGAGTGGCGGGTCGTCCCGCGGCGGCGGCGCGGGCACCTCTAGCGTGTCGGCGTGTCGCGCGGGCGGCAGCGGCACTGCGCCCGCGCCGCCCGCCAGCGGCACAATATTCAGCTTAGGCAGCGGCGGTATGGGCGGCGTGGGACTGTCGCGGGAACCAGCAGGCGGCTGCGTGTTGGCGACGGAAAATCCGTTGGTCATCCTCTGATAATGAGGCTTCCACTTGTTCGCCGGCGGCGTGTAGTTTAATCGGTCATACTCCATTTCTAAAATAAAACGTTAATACTTGTATCTTTTTACGCTCAAAATAGAACACTGAGCAATAAAAATACGCCGCGTTATAAAACACACATTGAGTTTAGCAGTACATGCAAGCAAACCATTTAGTCTTACATATTCTCTATTTAAAATTTGAAAGAAAAATGAAAATAATAGTAATTACCATATCCCTCCTTATGTTTAATCTCATCATATACATGGTCCAATTTATTGTCATCCTCTTCATGTTGGAACAAATTAGGATTGTTCGCGTCTGCATCCTTGTTCTTCATACACGACAGTGGATCGTAGCCTTGAAAATAAATTGGAATAAATTAGCATTGCATTAGACATTTTTTTATGATTGAGCCGCAACTTATAAGTCACCAACTAATGACTGTTAAATGTGATGAATAAATTATTTTGTTCATTTACATAATGGTAGACAATATTTGCAATTGCGGCCTTTGCACAAACGACATTTTCATACTTTGACTCTGCTGTCGACATACGTGATCGTTGTATGTGTCATTAAATTTAAGGCCGAGTTGCTTATCTGGCTATCTAGTATAGTAGCCATATCAGAGAGTTCATGATACTCAAAATGTATGAATAAAATACTACTATGTAAGCGTACACGATTACGGGAAGGTACTTACTATCAGAAGAGCCAGAAGCCTTCATCCTTAGCTTTTCCATTGTGGCGTTATTAAGTTTACTTCCAGGTCCTAGGTTATTCAGAATGGTGTTGTTGAGTAAAGTAGTGGAATCGTCACTACGCGCAGACCCTTGGTACGAGTACACTGGATTATCGAAGTGCTGTTGTTCTGTAAACATCAAATAATTACACTTTAGTGCACTTAAACGGCTTGTAATAATCATTAAGACCCAAACTTAAAAAAAAAAAATCAATATAGGAGTCTTCATTTTCTTTCTTCAGAAAATGATCGGCCTTTCTAGGTAAAAATATACCCATGAACAGTTACTATTTTACCATATCAAAAATCGCGTAAAAAAATACAATACGCAGTCCTTACCGGGTTGTGAGTTGGGATCTGCAGTATAGTGTACGTGCGCGATCTCTCGCTTGAGGTTGCGCACGCGCTTGCGGTAGTACAGCAACACAAGGATAGCTGTCGCCGCGCAGATGAACGCTAATATCACCATCACTACGGTCAAACCGGAGCTCGATGTATCTCCTGAAACAAAAACAGTCAGTTACAAGAGCAATTTTGGACACGTATTTTATCTTTTCGCCCACAAAAGAAGATCACGCGCTTAATTTTTGTAAAAAAGCACTGTGACGTATAAACTGTAAAAAGCTAAGGAAATGAAGGAACATGTCTGGCCCCAAGTCTAGAGATTTAATTAATATGTTACATCCTTTTTTTCTATTTATTTAAGGAATTGTTATACATAAAGTACAAGTCAATTCCATCGTAACCTAACTTAAACTAATATAATCTTCTTAATAATCATGGTTAAATAACATAAACAATGCCTTAGCGGCTTCAGACAGTGGGGAGGACAGTATCTCTTGGAACATACCCACATTGGTTCTGCTCAAGTGGAATTTTCTTATAAATAACTTACGTTATATCCTAGTTCTTAGATAATTGTTGGGTGAAAGAAATGAGTTCAATATAGACGGTATCTCGCGTATGGCCACGTCAGCTTACTGTATGCCATACAGATAACCAAGCGAAATTTTAACAATTTAGTAGGCACTGTTGACTTTTCTCAAATAATAAATTGAAAGACAAACATTTGAAAGTATTAACAGAACAAAGATCTTGAAACAAAAATAGACATTTTCTATTAGCAGTATAATTATACTCACTGGGATCGATTCCAGTAACAATCGCATCACTAGCGTGCGTGTCACAATGCTCTCCTACGAAGCCGCGATGACAGATACATCCGGCGACCGGGTCGCATACCCAGTTGCCTTCCGACGAGCAGTTGCAGGCCTGCATACAGTGGTCGCCGAAGTAGCCCTCGGGACAAACTGTAGGGATAAAATGGGTTTAGAATAAAATTATTTAAGAGGCATTATTATTGAAACAGACTAAAAAGTAATATATGTATTAAATAGTAATAATAATTAATTTTATAATTAAAAGATAATAATATATACAAAATATCGTGTTCATCTAGAAGTTAGCTTTTTTGGTGTAAAAATTATGATTAGACATTTAATAAAGGCAAGATATTATATTCAGCAAATAATTTTGCCACTCAGAAGTTGGCTATAAGCTACTTCATTATAATGCGTGCATGCGTGAAGTTTCATGGGGTTAAATTTATATGAGCTAAGGTAGACCTTAAGTTATGTTAAGGTCGAACGTAAATTGATTATATCGAAAGAGAGAGAAATGAGCGGTAAAGCAAAAGTGAAGGTAATACGTACACTGCGTGCAGTAGTGCCCGGTGTAGCCGGGCGGACAGCGGCAGTAGCCGTCGTTGGGGCGGCAGGCGGCGTGCGGCGCGCAGCGGCAGGGCTGCGAGCACGCCGCGCCCCACCAGCCCGACCCGCACGCCGCCTCGCACCGCGCGCCGCGCCAGCCCGGCAGGCACTGGCACGACCCTGACACAAGTATAATCACACAATGAAGGATATCTCAGGCATTCATGTACCTACGCTAAGGTGTTAAAGTCTTCTATTGTATACTAACTGCCTCTCGTTGATTCTGCGCCCGAGGGAAGAACCATTTCATACACAAAACGACAAGAATTTTTTCAACAAATGGGCTATCTATAAGATTTTTTAAAATAGGCCCAGCTGTTCCTCAGATAAGGTTAATTTTATTCGGCAATTTTTTGTATGAGCAATATAAAAATGAGATACTCAATCTAAATATTACAGATATGCTTAAATAGATGAGTAATATTTACTCAATAAACTCACCAGTAACATGATGGCAATCCGCGCCATTTTTACACGTGCACTTCTCTTTGCAATCAACGCCGTAAGTGCCGAGCGGGCACGGGTATTCACAGGTCACGCCCGTGAAGCCGCTCGGGCATCTATACATACCCGTTACGGGGTCACACGACGAGTTACCTGGCAAACGATAACAATGTTACGTAACTTACAACAATCTACAAGTTTACTAACTTTTTTTTTGAAAACTACACAACCATTGTTTAGTGTTTTAGAAATCTGAAATTGCATTTACACCAGTCTATAAGCGAATAAACATTCGCTACGATAGCAGGTAGCTATTTAAATCCTGCGTTAGCGTGGCACTGTAAGAGACAGGAACGGTATATTGAGGGCAAAACTTGCTCGGAAAAAACAGCAATTATAACCAGTTAAGCGGAGGTTTAAAATTGGCATACTATACATTTTTTTTATTCAACGGTCCTAAAATGAGAAAAGAGTATTTATTTACCAGCAGGCGATTCGGGACATAGCTGCGAGCATCCAGCTCCATAATACCCGGGCGGGCATGGCGTTTTGCAGTCGACACCCGTCCAGCCGGCCGCGCACACGCACCGGCCGCTAGACGCGTCACATGAAGAATTGTTCCCGCACGGACACCGCTCGGAACAGTCCTCGCCGTACCGACCCTCCGCGCACTGAGTCTCGCATCTCACTCCTGGTAGATTAAATGAGACATTTTTAAGTTATATTATTATATGTTTTAAGTCTTTAATAGTTAATTAATATGTTAGGTGAATTTGTGGAGTATGTACGAGTGTTATCTAAATAAAAGTAACTAAATGTCATTTTGTTTCTGATTTGCATCCAAAATCCCTATTAGACCTACTTGAAACCCAAAATTACTGTAAAGAAAGAATTTACTTTTTAGGCAGAAAATAATGCTATTCTTTTTTCAATTAATTCAGCAAGCCTTGCTACTTCAACAAGAATAATTATACTCAAAATAGGTGAGCTACTCTTAATATTAAGCCAATTTCGAGAGTTTTAACATTTGGCAAGATCATCTCCCGAGCCTTTTCCCAACTATGTTGGCTTGGGTCGGCTTCCAGTCTAACCGGATTCAGCTGAGTACCAGTGTTTTACAAGAAGCGAGTGCCTATCTGACCTCCTCAACCCAGTTACCCGGGAAACCCAATACCCCTTGGTTAGACTGGCTATTACTACTACCCGTAACGATTGCCATATTGGTAAAAAAAAATCTTAGGTAGGTAATTAAGGTAAATCAAGCTTTTCTTCAAAGTAAACGCATAATTGATACTCAAATAAACAAACCACTTAAATATGCATGTAACGTGTATGCCTCAAACGGTTTTTTCAGTACGTCGTGTTAACATTCCATAGGACCTATTTATTACCGCTGCTTATATGATAAGCATTTTTTTTTTTCATAAATTGGAATCAATTCCAATCATTAGAGTGTGTAGTGTCTCAACATGAGTAATAGCCTAAAAAAAATTAAAGCCACATTGAAAATAAACCCAACATTATAATATATTTTACTGCATTCAAATAAACAACACATTAAAAGATAATTAATATTAATTTATTGTTTAATTCTCGGTGCTTTTAATATCGCTGAAGACAGCTTATTCACATAGGTTTGTCCTTCATTAATAGATACTTCCCAAATCGCTGCTGTACCATATTGAGATTTCTTTGGACTCACCAAAGCAACGATAGTTTTGGCATTATTCACATCTAGTCTATTGAAGGCTTGCGTGACCATCGAAATAATGAGGTTGGGATCGGCGTATTCTTTACTTAAATTCCATGAAGCGCAACTGTTGATTGGTATTTTGTTCAAATTACCGCCTTCCTCGGACATGACTTCGTTTAATAGAGCGTAACGATCAAAGTCTCTATCAAACTCCCGTTCATCATTATCAAATTCTGCCGGCTCTAGGCCTTTATTGTTGGCTTTCCTCAAGGAAACTAGTTGCGACGTCTCGCCCCTTCCCGCGATGATTTTGTCTTCATCGTTCAAAAGAATTGTGTTATTATTGCTGTCGCACAAAGTATCGTAAAAAACAGCATTCCCCAACAAATCTGTTACAAAGTTAATAATGTTATAATGCAATTGGGACATACATACCTTTCCTAGAAAGACCTGAATCAAAAATTTCAAATACTTAGTTACTACCAGTCTAGCGTGTATTACTTATAACAAGCTGTTACAAAATAGCATTTACTACTTATACTTACGATTATTGTATCTATTTTTGTTAACAGATAAAATGTTACCAGCATTATGAAGCTAGCTGAACCTAAAGTTTAAATTACGAACAAAAAAAACACAACACTTTATTTTGCGTGTTTAAAAATTGCGAATTACCCATATCTGAATGCTATCGAGACATAATATATGTACAGTGACGTTTCGGGTATTTAAAAAGTGTGTTCTATTGTTAAATAAATATCAGTAGCATCCTAAAAATATAAGAAGATATTACATGATATGATTTTTATAAGCAAACGTAGAAATGACGTCTTAAGAATGGCCTAGTTATTACGGTGTTTCAGTGAGAACTCTAGCTAATGAATTTACTGAAATGCTAGCTTGTGGCAACTCAAACCAATACTAAAATGTTGGTGTTTTTTCTTTCTTGTTCTTGAAACTTACCAGTCATCTATGTTGAGAAGCTTTGTGACCTAAAGCCTATTGTGATGGTACTGACCTCTCCAAGCGCTCTCGCAGATGCACTGTCCGGTGACGTGGTGGCAGCCGCGCGCGTTGTCGGAGCAGTTGCAGGCGTGCGCGCAGGCGTGCCCGAAGTACCCCGGCGGGCAGCGCCGCTCGCACCGCGCGCCGCTGTACCCCGCGCCGCACACGCACTCGCCTGCGCAACCGTTACATCACACTATGGACCCAAGAGCCCTAGCATCGACGAAACTCCCCGAATGTTAAGAGGCACCAGCCAACTCTTGCCTGGACTGCCTTAAACGTAGACTAGGGATGGTGAGAAGGCCTACACACATCGGGAAGAAATGGCAAAGGATTTTAACACTAGTCAACGCACCTTGGCGCCTACTAGACATCCCACGGTGTTCGCGTCAACGTGCTTACCAATGCCTCAATTTTAAACAATAGAATTTATATTGTAGGTACGATCAAATATACGAGGAAAGTTTGGATGGCTTTTGGTAAATAAAAAACTAGTAGATCATAGTTGGGAATCGCTCAACGCTCAAGAGAGATGCGTTCATACTTTACACGCGTCTCAAAGAGATATCAGCGTAAATGACGTAGTCGGCTAGAGTATTATAATATCAGAACTGCGGGAGTGCTTGAAAAAATGCAACGGTACATAAACTATCTGATCTGTCAATGTCTTCCAGTCGCTTGCTGATAAGGCCTAGAGGTGTAACGTGAAGGGATTTGAGAAGAAATAAAGTAAGCGCAGTAATCGTAGTCACATTATGCAGCATTACGACATTTTTATAAAGGGATATGTATATGATAGCTGTTGTTCGCGGTTTTCCCTCGTCCGTAAACCGGATAAAAATTACCAAGATGCCACACAATAACTTACCATTGACGGGATTACAGGGAGCATCATTCTCACAGTTGCACGGTTGCCGGCAGTTCAAGCCAAAAGTTTTACCGTTGCAGGGGCGGTCACATTTAAGGCCTTGGTACCTATAACGCAAACAGTAGAAATATTTACTAAACAAAATACGGTATTATTATAATTCTACAACATTGTAAGTTGGAATGTGGAAAGTTTAACAACAAGGTAATGTTTTTCTTTTACAAAATGTATTAATAATAGTGGTGGATATGTTATAAATTGCTGTTCTTGAGTCTCACTAAAACTCGAGAATGGCCGGAATTGTTACATTGTGTCCAGGATGGGATTAAACGATACCCCTTGGTTAGTCAGACTCACAGGCTTCTGACTACCCGTAACGACTGCCAGGGATGTTCAATGACAGCCGGGACCTACAGTACTTATGGTTTCACCACAACAAAAAATATATGAAAAGCTTTAATACCGTTTTCCTATTTATCCGTTAAATCATAAGATAATTTCAATACGCATGTGCTTATTCAATGATCTACTTTAAGGTTATCGCACATTTCAATTTCGTGACACATTAGTAACTATCAAAACAAAGGCACGTGTTAAGTGACGCAGTATTCATGAATGATTAACTTATTAAGAAACGAGTTACTGCGTTTATCACAAACCACTATAAAACGTTATAGTTCACTGAACATGATGACAAAAATGGGCTAATAGGTGAAAGCGATAGGTCTTCCTATCTTCTAGATATATCTTCTATAAAAATATTAAAAAAATATAAAAACGTAGGACACATTAACTGAAAACTTGGAAGTGGAATTTGAAGGGAAGCGGCTTTGTTTTATACTACGTAGCGCTACAAGTGTTAGGAAAGAATATCTAGTTTTAATTCCGCTAGACGAAAATCCAGCATTGGCTGTGGAGGGGCGAAACACGTGTCGAGTCGGCTTGGTAGCAGGGCTTGCTGCTAGTACTAGCTCCTGCCCGCGACGTCACTCGCATTAAATTCGGTTTTCACATTAGCGGATTTTACCGCGCGTACATGATATGGTCGTCAACGCTAGAACCGTAAAGTTGACAGTTGTTTAGATTAGCCGCAACGCTCGTACGATTCGCACATTTGGACATGTCACGCGTATACAAGCGTATAAAATCGAGATGATAATTCGCTAGTTTTAAAACTATCTCATGGCCTACAAATAGCAATAGAGGTAAGTTTACATACCCAGGTTTGCAGTCACATAATCCAGTTTCGTGTGAACAAGTCGCGTTGTTGTAACAGTCGCACGTGTCGGAACAGTTGTCGCCATAGTACGGGTACGGGCACTGTTCTTCGCAGCGTAGACCGCGGTAACCGGGCGCGCAAAGACATGAACCTATGGTGAAAATAAAACATTACTCGTAGAATGTCAAGGAAAGTATTGAAGCCACTTATTTTGAATTGGTAAAACTCAAAGGTTATTTTAGTTGCTAATAATATCTGCATGATTCATTGACCTTTACAGGTCTTCAACTAAACAGGTTATCTCTATGAAATAAGACAAAAATTATACATCCCCCTGAAAGGCCTCTCATAAATTAAACTGGGATTGTTAGGCTAAGCTGTAAACAAAATTACCATTAGCAGCAAATTAAAAGGTCTTTAACAATCTCACCATTAACAGGCGAGCAAAGTCCGCTATTCTCACAGCGGCACGTAAAAGCGCATCCCTTGCCATACATCAGCAGAGGACATTGTCGTTCGCAAGTCTCGCCGCCCCAACCCGCTGCGCACTCGCAAGCACCCGTCCACGGATCACACCTACAAAAAAAGTATTATTATTAATACGTAATCAAAATTATAAATTGCATCAGAAAATATGGTGTTTTTAGGTATATGACCTCAATATTTTTTCTAAATATGTTATCGCACGGGTTCAAAATTAACCTACTATTTTGTTTGATAAGTACTATCACTACTCTACTACTCCTGTGTCATTAAGAGAGTTGACTCAAAAGAATAAAATTATAATTACATATCAGTAGTAGCAGGATTGCACTCGCAATCACGATCGCAATTCGCTCCCCATTTGTTAGGCGGACAGGCCCGTTTTTGGCAGCGATCGCCCGTCCAACCAGGCTTGCACTTACACGACCCGTCCTTAGCCGAACATTCACCGTTGTGTTCACAAGTGCATTTACGTGAACAATCCACTCCCCAAGTACCCATTGGACAAATTTCTAGGCACTGAAAAAGAAAAAAATAAATGTTACATCGAAACTTAGTGAAGAAAGGTAACTGAAAATAGCTAAAATAGCTCCGTATGTCAAGCAACTTGCTGTTTCCTCATAGTGCGAATTCTGAAGGAAGTGCAATTTTTACAGACAAAGTGCTATTTCGTCATTTCCAATATTTGATGGACTTAGAATATTGATGATGACGAAAACTATAAGTTCTTTAGTACCTTTTCTCCAGTAAATCCAGCTTCACACTGACATCTGCCAGTGACATGATGACATCCAGCTCCGTTCGCACATTCGCAAGTCCTCTCACATTTGGGACCCCATCTGCCCGACGGGCACCTAAGAACAGGAGAAATAAAATTAGCACATCAATAATCATTGAATTATTATTTCTGGAGTAACGTTTTGTTTTTGCTTACTTATTAGCACAAACTTCACCAGTCCATCCCGACGTACATTGACACGTGCCCATAAAGGTGCATAATCCGTCATTTTGGCACCGGCACCTTTCCGGACAGGGTTCATCGCTCGGGCAGACTTCTTCACATCTAAAACAAAGACAGTTTCCCTGTTATGATGTATACGCCAGTTTTGCAAACATTATCGGGTGTTTGCATTGTGTAATGCAGTACTAACTTATACCGAGAACTACATATAAACATTAGGGATTCTATTCCATAACATAATAATTAATGTTTGTTAAATGCCTTGCAGCTATGGTATTTGCATGTTTTCAATAAGTCATTCTTCACTTCAGTAGATCAAAAACCGACTTTTATTACAAGTGAGACAAACTTAACTAAAAATTACAGTAACCTACAGTAAATTATGACATAAATATAAGTAGACTATTTCACCAAAGAAATTATGTAACCTACTATTTGGCAAGGATCACTCAATTTACTGTACATTTGTCAAAATACACTAAAGCCGCCATACATTTTGTAGTTTCAGTTAACGGGCAATATTTGTCAATGACATACATACCTGTTATTTAGTAGGCAATTGATTTTAAGATTAACATTGTTATTGTTATGATATTTGTAGAACTTTGTGTAATTATTCAGTCTGTGTGCTTATTTTTAATTTAATAAATATCATGACTTGTTTAGGTGCTGACTAAAAAAGAAAGTATATAGGTACACTTTCTTTTGCAGCACTACAAACCATTATTAATGTTTGTACACAGGACTTGTTAGTTGTTATGAATGCAAATGCAATACAGTTGTAGCATTTGGTGTGACATCTGACTATGTGTCATTTCAGTTCTCGGATAACTGATTCGTGGAGCTCCGGCCTTATCATTAGTAGCTTTCAGTAGCTGATAATATTACACGAAGCAAAAATAAAGCATTTACCAGTCTTACCATAGTTACAGAGTCTATTGCCTCCTCTAATTAAAATATAAAAGAGGTGATTGCAATAATATTCATCCATGTTAGTAATTATAATAAATCGGATAGTAGGGGAATAGTAGGCCAATTAAAAAAAATGATTTATACTAAGAGGAACTTACAAAGGTCCAGTATATCCATGAGGACATTGACAGGCGCCGGAAGCCGGGTCACAGGTCCCATTATTCTTACATTGGCAGATCTCGTCACAGTTTTCTCCATAGGTGGGGGGTGCGCATGCGCGCTCGCACGCGTCACCGCGCCAGCCGGCAGTGCAGGCGCACTTACCGGTTAGAGGCTCGCAAGTACCCCCATTTAGACAACTGCACTCGTTCTGGCAGTTGCGTCCCCATTTACCGTAGGGGCATGCTGCAAATTATGAGTTTATAAATGATATATGAGTTTTTATATAATATCTGCTTACTTCCTTAACCTTTTGACCGCCACAGTCACGTATAGATGACAAGCCAAAAAGTGTCCAGCACGCCACTGTCACGACTACATGAAAGACTTTTAAAGTTCAAAGTAATAGTCCGATTTAACCGATATATGTAGATGAATAGATGATAAATATATAGATGAATTCTTAGCTTGACGCTGAGGGCACGTCTTTATTTTTTTGACATGGCGGTCAAAAGGTTAAAGTGCGGTAAGTTGAGGGTTATTATTGAGAATTACGAATTAAGTGACGACTTTATTGCTGTAATGGCTTTAATTTATTTTTCCTAACAATGTTTTAGCACATTGTCTCAACAACGATTTCCTGAAGTGAATGCATACTTAAAAAAAAAAGATTCAAGTTTTTACAATCCTATTATGTGTTTTTTATAGTTCACGCTTGTCTTAATCATGCGGCCGTGAACTCTGGGCTGCTGCTAAATTGTTGTCTCAGCGATAATGGTTACAAATATGTTTCGAATGTTTAAATACTTAAGTATAATTTGAAGACCTACATCGGATCGGATATAAGCCATTCCAAAGCATTGTTTTTGAAATGAGTTATGTAGAGCATATCGCCGGTTTTAAAATAACTTTTTCACACTTATTAAACTGCAGTCAACTATAAAATACAAACTACATTTTATTTGCTTTTTAACCATTTACAAGCGTTTCCTATCGAATGGCTTTTTGAATTAGTCAATTAAATTTTTATTCCTTACTCAGATTACGATATCTAAAATTCATATAAATTTTGCTGCTATTCCGGCTTGCAGTTATTTGTAGTATAGCAAATGCCAGAATAGCAGAGAGATCACTTCTTCCTAATTAAACCTTAAATGTGATAGCCAATACCTCGACACCTATTCATATGTACTCGGTATATGTAACAACATCACATTAGCCACATCCTGTTTACAGCATTATTCATAACCGTAGTCGAGTACGGGGAACTGTCTGTTGACAGTTTCTATATAAAAATGTGGCTTACATATATCACAGGCGGGTCCGCCGTAGCCATGCGCGCACGCACATGTATTGGGCGCCACACACTTGCCGTGGACACAAGACTCCACGCACACAGGCACACATTGCTCTCCCGCTGCGTCTGGAGCATATCCTGCACAGCACTCTTCTACTGGCCTATATTTGACCAGCGTCTCAGTCTTGAACACCTCCCGAAACTTAATCTTATACTTCGAACACTTTGGAGGAACATTGAAGCACCATGTGTACTCTTTCACCTGATATGGTTGCTTGTCTGATACACGTATCGTCGTAGTGTACCTGAAATAAAAAAATATTGACGTATATGTCACAACATAATTACGGGCAAATCGTTTCCTGTGCAGATGTTCAAGCTAATTAGCTATTATCTATACAAATATAGAGGCCAATAGGGGCCTATTCTCACGTATTTTACTTATTCCATACAGTGTACTTAAATTGTGTACCGTACGACCGTACTAATGACTCAAATGAGTGATAAAAGGAAAACACACCATTGCAAAGTCTTAAGGTTCATTGTCAATTGATAACACGGACACGAACGGATATCGATAATAGTAACATTGAACTGTTATATTCACAAACGCCAACAACTGGACGTAACAGTCCGAGGGACGGAAAAGTCGATAAAGTTAACTGACCGGATGAGTAACGCTACGATCAGCGACAATCAGTCACCCCAGCATTCGAAGGTAAATAATAAACAAGGACCTCAGTGGTACCAATATCTGGTAACAAAGAACAATGAAAGTAATACCATAGTGAGAATTCTTGACATAAACATGTTTTAAATAAGATAAGTGCGTGACGAAACTATAATTATAAAAATATAATATTATCATACAAAACTGTCATGATTTGCTAAAAAGCTTGTAAGTATTAGATGAATTAGAGTTGTATTAGAACTAAAAATATCAGAGACGTAACTTTTATAGTTCACAGTTTTTGATGCAACTGTAAGAGAGCCCGTCTAGCATTAACCAATTAAATAAAATTGATGATTATTGAAATTAAAATAAATTGACGATTAAAATTGGCATGATTAAAACTCTACTTTCATTAATTTTTTTTAGTTAAATTAAAATGGTAAAATACAAAAATGGTGCAAAAAAAATTTTTGTGCATAAATATGGGCTAGAAATATCCCTAAGCCATGATCGCCAGCGAGTATTGATTGTTTTTTTTCCACAGCTATTTTATTGTTTAAGATTCTCCAACCTTTTCGAATAACTGAAATACCTTTCAATGGTTACATCTAAACATAAACTTGAATTACCATATAGTACCATCGGGGCACTGCAATACAATAGACTAAACTAAAAAAAAACTTAAAAACTTTCATTTATAGTTCCGAAGCTAATGAGGAACTTTAAGTTTTTAATATAATTTTTATTCCTCTACCTAAGGCTTTTGATATATTCTATTACTCATAGTATTTTCCAGTTAATAATATACTTATATTGTCATGCCACTTGGGGAAAACTTTTACAAAACGTCTACGAATTCAATGTTTGTAACTTGCACTCATAAGGCCGCTAAAATGAGCAAATTAACGGATAGATATTGCAATGAATAGTGATAATTGTTAATACGTGTCGGTTACGCCGTAAAATCTTTTTGATTCAAATGCTTTTTCACTTTAATGAAAGCCACTTTCAATTGTTGAAAAACTTTTGATATCAATGAATTAAGAACTTAATGTCCCCTTATCTATCATTAATCGATTCATTGACACATGACATCAATCAATTGAATGTTTAAATTAGGAAGTATTCATATTTTTTCCTGCTTGTTTTGCACACTACCGCTCTGTAGCAATGGAAATAGTATAATTATTTGGCATTTTAATTAACTGCTAAATTGTTGATAACTACATATATAACGACTGATTGATAAGAACGCCAGTCAGTAGGAAAACGGATACCAGAAATACACGTATGCGGATCTGTCTGAATTACACTAATCACCGGTAGAGGAAGGATACATGTAAAAAAGTCATAAATGAATGAAAGTTGGAAATTTTATTTCTAATTTGAGAGGAATAGCAAATTATCGTATTTTTGACTGTATTCTGATTAATAATAATACCATCAGAGATATTGTTAAGCATTAATGAAATCGCAGTTGGCAGTCACTTCACGTTATCCCTGCAGTTAGCAAGTACTAACTTTTCAAAGCTGACAAACATGGTGTGCTTGCCTAGCGTACACGAATACTAATCAACGGAGTTAGGCCAGGCAACAAATCTACTGCCTTTCAGTGATCACTAAGAACAAATAAACAATACTTACGCCTCTTGTCTAGTGCAGACATTGGGACCTTCCAGAAGCGCATAGGTAATGCTCACGAGCGCAAACAACACGCTAAGCACCGACCACATCTCGACTTCAGTTCACGCAATATGACGCCGTATCTCCATAACAAATCTATTGTTTTGGCGTGTTTACGTCACAATAGGCATTCAAATTTGATTCCGTTGCACTTTTTCTCCGACTATTGCGAAATATTCCTTCAAAATTTTACCTGAAAATACAGACAGATATTAATCACCTGTGAATTAAATATTGATGTTTTCATTATGAGGTTAGCCCACCCATTGTTTATAATTTAAATAAAGGCGAACGTTCAGGTTTTTCATATTTTTATTCACGAATATTTGAACCCGTAGAGCCAAGGATTTATTGGTGTGTACTGATGTCATATCATTCCAGTGCCATTGAGTATCAAAATTTTATTTCATGCTATAAGTGAAGAGATCAGATAACCAGTGACTATACTAAAATTGTCGTGGGGACGCAGCTCTACAGACAACGAGACGTCAGCTTGTCAGCTCATCAATATTTTTATTACGAGACAGGATACGAATCGTTGATAACACTCACGAATGTGTTGTGTTTACAAATCATAATAAAAACACAGAAGTCATAGAGTGATACTACAAAGGACATCTGTCGGTTTGTTTGTATGGATTAGAATTTTGTGTAAGAAGACTAAGCATTTATAGGACAGAGGGAACTGTGATTGGGAAAAAAATACATGAATTTGCCCTTTGAAGATTCTCGTGTAAAACGCATGATGCAGATTTGCCAATATGCAATTACAACTTATTGCAAATGTAAATATGAATATTGTTTATGTAGGAACTTAGGTATAAGTAATTTTATTTCAAAACATTGAAAACGATGAGTCATTTTATCTTTATATAGGTTTGTGGAATTGTGGATATGTATGTGAGTTGTTTACAGCAAACAAGAAAAGCTTTGGCTTTGCACTGGATGAGTAACTTGCTTGGTCTAAAAATAGGTTATAGAAAATAGATTACTTATGTTGTTGCAACTATGAAATCCAGTTAGACTGCATGCTTTACTTTGTAAAAATAAACAATTCTTTGTAATAGCTCTCATTTAAATATAATATGAACAGCAAAAATTGCATGTCTAAAAATTAGCAGGACTATGTGGCAAAACAATTAAAGAAGCTCAAGCTAAGTATGATTAGAATCTTTACTATACGAGATATTATTCCACGTAAGGACATATCACTTGTCCACTTCTTGATATAGGAAAGCTACCTACGAACTGCTATGCTGACCGCAAATGATGGTTTAGCAACACAATTCTTATTAGAGAATTTTATATGTATATTGTATGATATTATTCCTTATATCTATAATATTGCGGTTAGGAATAAGACCTACATTACAAGAATGATACCATGGAACTCCCGAGTGTATAATATGCTTTTAATAACATGTTATTCCAACTCTTTATGCGAATCTTCGAGCTGCAAAGAGTCAAGGCGAGTTTTACATAAAACTTAAGAAGAGAAGTTGGTTATTAAAAATAATTTTAGTTAAAAAGAAGTTGGTACGAAACATGATAATATATTAGAATGCACAAACAATATGACATATTATACTGACGCGTTTCAAAACAATGAGATAAAACTTGTGACTAATAAACAGTATGTGTTCAAGGGTCGACCTGAAGTAGCGAGGCTTGCGGTTTCCAGAGAAATACTTATGTTACCTAGGTATGTTTAATAGAGAAAATAACACGATCGTGGGCACAGGGGCTTTTAAAATTCTTTCCCGATAGTAATCGTACTCCAAACATTAATAATAATTCCCACCACTAAATTAGAAAATTCTTTAAAAAAAAAAAACAACGGTTCATTAAACAGTCATAACACCTGCGTCAAATTGCTACTGATGATTCAAAGGCAACTATGATACATATGACAAAGCTACCTAGTTCGAACAGTAACGGTATGGAAAAGTAAGACTATAATTACTTGCTAAGTTAGTTACACTACCACGCAACGAGTAGCGCACCAAGCCTAGTCAAGGAGCACATTAATTGTAAGCTAATATTTTAAACGGACACTGTGCCCACCTAAATAATATTAAGTAATCTGATATCCAAACTAACACTGTGGTAGGCAGGTAATACTTCTGCTGATAATGATACGGCTTCAATGTTTCTTAATCTCCAACAGCCCTGATGTGCTGACTCTTCAAACCGTTAGTACCTACTGATTGCATACGTGACAATGATTGTCTCTTGCGCAATATACGCAGCTGATGCATACATTTTTCCGTTTCAATTTATTTCTAGATCAGCAAATACGAAATTAAAACAGCTTACTTCGCGAGTGTCGCTGTGTAATATTCAACCAATCAGGGAGGTCAATTTAGCAAAAATAGATGGTCTGACAAAAATACTTCTCTAGAGTAGGTTAGTCGGCGAGAGAATTAGGAATAATTTGGGCTAGCCTACTGACTGGGGGAATTTGTGAAGTTGCTGTTATTTATTTATTTTAAAATATAGAACCGGGGGAATTTGTGAAGTTGCTGTTATTTATTTATTTTAAAATATAGAACCTATGTCTAGTACTTTATTCACTGGTGGATGATGAATCAGGTTTCAAATGAACATTTAACTTTTATACAATTATTTGTTTTATTAAATTTAAATATTACCAGGTAATAAAGTTATACACACACAGCAAGCATCAACAATAATGTACTAATTGTCAATTGAAAAGTGATACCAATTTTATATATTTTATGGTTATTCCCCTCTTTAAAGCGTTTAGTATTGAATGAACCGTGTTTAAGTTCAGCAACGATAAAAACCGGCACACTAAGTGTTATTGCGAGTAACTATCTAATTGGTGTTGATTATGAGTGGCAGAGTAAGCCACTTCGCATGTACACTTGACTACGCAAATCTATGGTACCCGAAGATTTTGGTCTACAGGCGACTCACGTTATATGTTTAATACAAGTAGGTCAGACAACGCATACTACTTATTTAACAGAAACATGAGCATGAGTATAGAAATATTCTATGGTCGTTGCTTGCGAATATTGTCAAAACAAGAGTCAGCGATGTTGAAGACTAAAACAATTGAGCCTATCATGTCATGAGTAAAACAGGTCACCACACCAACGTGTGGGCATGTGCAAATATGCAGACATGTGGTGCAAGGAGCGAAAGTAGAGCGATATACCGTAGTAGCGTCAACGCCTACGACTTTGTTGATGATAATCCACTCACACCATTGTTTACAGTGACTATATTAGGATAGATAGATAACATTACGTTTCCAACCACTTAAGTAACTATTATCTAGGCAATGGTGTAAAACTCTAAAAATACTTTAACTAATAATTCCAAAATACATGCGAAATTTTAAACTGAGAGATGAACTGAATAATGGCGGATGAAACGCGTACTAATAAAATTCTGCTCATGACTTGCGCCACAAACAAGAAGCTATTATCCAAGCAAGAGATCTGGGTGCGACGCACACGCATCCGCAGCACCCGTTTTCATTCCGGACATGATAATAAATTATCGTAAGGAAATCAGTTCTAATGGAAATGCATCTAATTTAAAAAATCGTATAAAAACTGAAAACACACAGTAAACAAGATCTTATATTTCACGTAAGCATGCGTGACTAACCTTTATTAAGATGAAAACACAAATATTAGAAATGTACGTTCCAGCAAACTATAAATCTGCAATACTGCTGTTTAGACGAATGACCAGAACTCATTTCGTAACACATAGTGATTAAGATAAAATTCTGAACTTGTAAACTTCGTGATGAGTCACTTCACTAGTGATAAACAAAAGATAAATGCTGTGCACTAGGCAATGTTACCGAGAATGCTAAGCTGTTTTATTATTGTTATAATCTTCTTTGTTACAAAGTTCTATCGGACTGTAGGGTCTACTTCAGTGACCTTAATATTGGTATGCTTCTTGTTTAAAACATTTCTTAATTTGGGCATAACATACTGACGGAAAAAATTTAACGTCAAAAATAAAGTTGTTAAATGTGTTTAGCACATGTGGACACTGCTAAATGTGTAATTCGTATACTGCTAATATTCAGATACCAAAATACATCTGCCAACTATTAGAACATAGAGAGGTCTAGTAGTTACGAACATCCCTGGTTAATTCTCGCTGGTATTTTAATAATGTTTTTGTGAAAAAAATATTTTGAACTTTAACCTTTCAAAAATAAAGCAAAGGCCCACATGGACGCTATTATTATCGGGCCATAATTTTGTACGCCATATTATGCGGTCTGCCATATCATGTGTTTTAGTACGCACGAAAGAAGAAAATTAAGTTTTGTTGTGCTGATAACGACGCTAAGAAGTAGGATGCTAGCATCCTGCACCCTAAAATATCGTACATCGCGCAAGTAAAATGAGCCTGTGTGTCATTTTTAGAAGTACTTATCTTTTTTTTTATGGTTATGGGGTTTTTTTTTAAATCATTAAACATTATGGACTTAGTTGGGTAGGCTCGCTGTGCCGTACGCCGTACGCGCGCTTTCTACGCGACGAGAGGTGCATATTATGTGCCGTACGCAGCAACAATGTGCAGCACCCTCTCAATTTTTATTTATTGTTATGAGGGCTACTTAAATACCACCACACCCATGATCAAGGAAATCCAAGCCCCACTGGATAGGAGTAGAGAGATAAGTGAGCGTCGCGATATGCCGTCCATCACGTTTGAATTGACGTGCTAATTTTCGTATAAGGCTAACTCTACATTTTCGATCTGAACGTTGTATTTTGCTAGAATGGGTAGTGAAATAAGAGGAAATATCGTGCTCAGTGCTATTTTAACGAGTTAAGTTGAGGGGAATAAAAGTTTCGCGGCGTAACATATACGACCCTGATAATGCTAGCTTATGCTGTATTTAAACTGATTTTAATATATAATGGAACCACCTACTAAAACTAGTCAATAGATAACAGACAGTCCAAAAACAGTAAGGTTTATTGGGTTGTCCAGGAGACTGGGTTGAGAAGGATTCAGTCACTTGATGTAAAACACTGGTAATTAGCTGCATCTAATTAGACTGGATTGCAACCCCAATATACATAGTCGAGAAAAGGCTAGGCAGATGATGACTGCCCACTAAACTAGTCACAAAGACCAACTCTTGAGCCAGGCTAGGTAATAAGTAAGCCAAAGCAATACCATTTACTCAAAAACGATTATAAGATTTGAAATGGTAAGTGAGAAATTGCAAAAGTAGGCAACTAAAGCCAAAACTGGGTCATCAATAGAGAAAGCATAGATTCAAAAAATCTATGTCGTACGATATTGGACTACTGCTTGTCCATTAAAAGTAGCACAGTATATAAATTCCTAACAGAAAATTAAAGTACACAACTATTCAGTTTATTTACAATAGATTTTTTATCCTTTTATACATACTTTATGGACTCTTAATATAATGCACATACATCACCTACTTTCGTTGTATGTTGTATGTAGGTAAATATAGATAATCTTATCTTTAGATTATTAATGTGTGTAAACAATTGGATATTAGATAAACTATATAATAATTGTTTTCAATAACCTAAAGAATATGAAAAACTATATTAGAATATTTCTAATTTGCAAGAGATTAAAATACTATAGATATTTCAATATCAGTTTATAGTGCCAACTGTAAATTACACTGTTATAATGTATAACACTTATAAGATTTTTCGTTATATCTGTCGCTCCAAACAAAGACACAATGTTTTATTTCCTGCAAATTATTATTTTGCTAAGACATAAACAATTGATTACATAGCAATAAATAAAATTATTACTGTCACTTGGACCTACAAATAAAAGTTTTTTGATAACATCATGAATAATGGTTAATTTCTTTCGCAGTCTTGATTTAGTTTGCAATTAGACGAACTTATTGCGAATCAAAGTTGTCATTGACATCAATAATTTGGAACGTTATAGGAAAGTGCAAGCAAACAAAGGTACTGAGATTATTTACTTACTTCTCCAATCCGTTAGTTGACAGAGAGGTCTGAGTATGATTCACAAAACTATACACGATGCGAGAAGTTACTCAATGAATTGGCTGCATCATCGCCATAATATCCATATCCTTTCAGTACTGACCCTGTTTTGATTTCGACTCGAGTAATTTCGTACCAATAAATCAAGATTAAAACATTCCAACTGTGAACACGAATAAGTTTTAACTCGTAGAATATAACAAACAATGATTGATATTAGCGAGGGATACGATGCGTACTGTAGAATTGAATTTAATTATTTTGATGACTAAAATGCTTGACGTATGACGTACGGAAGTGTACCATAGACTATGGATTGAGAAAGAATTAGCACAGATTAAACAGGAAAACAATGAGTGACCGAAGGATAATAATAAAGCTGGCCTTAGATCATCGGACACGGCCTACGGATGTGATTGTTAGAAGCAATTAATAAGTATGCACTGATTGTTGGATAGAAATCATGGCAAAGTACTTGAAAGAACATACATAAGAGAAGTCACCAAAGACAGGTATGGAGAGTCGTAAGGTTTAACAGATACATAATGGTGGAATGAATTGGTATGATTTAAAGTATGAAAAATGAATGGGTATAGGCCGGATGATATACCAGTCAAACTATGAAAGGTGTAAAGAAATTATGGATATTGTGACTTTCTTTGTCCTTGAATAAATTGTAACATAAGGAAAACATCCATCAAGGTTGGTGCAATAGTTTGCTAGTGCCCATCTTCAAAATTCAAGAAGGATTTTTCAGGATAAAACATCTATATAGAGTATTGAAAGACATCCTATGAGAGTAAAAAAATAATGTGATAGAAAGGTAGAAAAGAGTGATAATACCCAAAACGTTTACGACGGTATATATATACCTATCAGTCATTGGTATATCCCGCGTCCCTAAGCCACGCGCGCTAAAACAAAAGATTTTGAATTTGAATCTGTTAGCGGCCTTCATAAGGATCATGTTGTGAGAAAGGTTTTGAACATGAATGTGGATGGATATAGAGGAAAGAAACGATGGATCGATTGCGTGAAAGTTGATATGGCTAGAAAGAAGATAACTTGTGAGATGACGGCAGATAGAAGAACGTGGAAGACAATAATATGCTGCGCCGACCCCAAATAAAACTTGGGATAATGATGATGATGATGATGAGCGGCCTTCAACAATTTGTTTTCTTTCCAGCTTCAAACCCCACCCAAACGTACCCAATAAATGACCTAAAGGTCTTGGTTACCGGGTCATAAATTGCAAAAAAAGTACCCAATAAATCGCACGTCAATCTCCTTATCAATCTCAAACAATCAAAACGTCAACGTCATTTCATTAGTGTCAACTGGGTACGTTGTGGGTGTCAAATTGGATGGCATATTTTATTTATTCTTTTTTACGATGTTTTTGTGATCTTTCGTAATCTATTTAGATAAACTGGTCTGTTATTATAGTACGCCAATTATCTTTTTATTCGTACCTTCTTTCAATGGTTGATTGATAAAATAGTTTTACTACTATTGCTAAATAATGGATTCCTCGTCTATAGTCAGTTTTAACAATGATTCTACTTTCCAAACCACTTTAAAAGGGGATTGTAATAATATCAGCGTTCATGAATTGGCTCTCCATGCCATGAGAGATCGATGTCTTTTGCTTCAGAGAAGAATAAATGCATTAGAAACTGATAATATGCGACTAAAACTTGACGTGGTGAAATCAACCGAGTGTACACCTTACATTCCACTGAAAGAGGATGAAAAATTTATACTTCACCAAAAAATTGCAGAGCTTAATAAACAGAAATCAAAACTTATGCATCATGTTTTCATGGTTCAGTGTGAGAACAAAAATTTGTGGAACAAAATATCCACAATAAAAGGACGTGATAAAGGTAAAGACAAGCAGCCTTTGTTACGAACCAACACTTATATTCATAGCACTCCAAAGGGCAGTGCAAATTATCAAGAAAAGTATTCTGAGTCAAGTCTGGAAGAAATATCTTTAAAACTGATAAACAGCTACATTCAAGAGAAGTCACAGCTAGTTGAACAGTATGAACAGATGGCACAGCTTCAAGACATGGATGATGAACTTTTGAATGCTGATTCCATTGGATTTACATATATTGAAGATCCAGCCATGGATTCTTTAAAAGAAATTCACACGCAAACAGAAAAATTACAGAATCTAAAAAAGGAATTAGCACAACAGGAATCTGACTTAAAATTGATTATCTCAAGAGTTGAAAGTATAATGAGAGGTATATATATCATACAACAACATTTCTCAGTCCTGCTTGCACATACTGAATTGGGTTAAACTCATGTCTTTTATCATTTCAGATGGATACAAGTGTCCTTCGTGTATTGCAAATAATGCAAAAGTTACAACGGAACACAAAGAAATAGAAACAAGTGACAGTTTAGCCAATTGGGCAACACCAGCAGATTCAAGTACATATAATAATAATTTTAGTGAATTGAACACATCAGCATTTAAGAAGAGTATAATAGAAGAAAGTGAGAAGGACAATCAGGATGAACCTTGTGATAAAATCTGTCCTATGTGTGGACAAATATTCCAAAAAGATATAGAGTTTGCTCAATTTCAAGCTCATGTTGAAAGCCATTTCTTAGGGGAAACTGAGCCTGACTCCATTACTGACAATTTTGATCATGTTCCTAATTCTTTTGATAATATTATTTAATTTATGTTTACAAATATATGGGCTAGACCTTAATTCCAGTACACTATATAATTTGATTTTGTTTATTAAGTTATGTGCACCATATGATGAGGCACATGGTTAGTTAAAATTACAATATGATTTTATGGATAATTTGTAAGTTGTAGTACCCTAGGTTATAGCTCTGCCTCTAGGTTCAAGAACTGATGTGCATTTGTTATTTTATGGACCTATGCTGTGACTTCAAGAGATTTTCTTTTAGTGTGGCTTTCAAAACATTCCATTTTCCTCAGTAATCCTTGATAGGGACAAAATATTTGGTAGGTTTGTGAACTGTCGTAACTAAATGATTCCGGACTTGGTTTTCCTGAATATCAGCTTCTGACCGCATGGATTGTTGACAAAAAATAGCCTATGTTGAATATACAATGTCATAGTGTACGGTACCAATTTTCTTGATCTCTTTGACCACAATCAGAATGAAAATTTAAAAATTATTGTCATACATATCACACAGTATAAAGCCACAATTTTAATATGATGTGTTCACTTAGAAACTCAATCATACAAGCAACAATCAAACACTACCATTATGTTTTAACACTTTTGGGTGGAAATGCATGCCATGAATGGAAGCAAAGTTTAAATAATTACAGGTCTCCGTCTCCATAAATTTCATTTAAGGGTCTGTAGATTATGATTAATAACACTCTGAATTATTTAATATGTTACAAATTATGTTGGAAAAACAGTAAAAGCAAATAAATGCATGGAATGATACTAATATTAATTTGAAGTACCTACTTGCTGAAATTCATTACAATGCTTAATGTTTTATAAGTTCATTGGTACTAAATAGTCACTTAAACATTTAAATAAACAAAGAAAATGAAATTTTATATTTGTATGTTCTATTTTATTTTTTTAATTGATAGCTCTAAATACAATTCCTTATTCACCACTACTGTTTTTTATTATTTTAAGCTAAATCTGTTGGCTTAATGTCTGTTGATTTGGAAGGCTTTTGTGTTGTTTTTTGGAGAAGATTCTTGCTGAACCACTGTGGCCTTTCTTTTTTCATCTCAATAATTCTTTTGCCTTTCCAGAACTCCTTGGGCTGAAACATAACCATGAAATTTAAATAAAATACACCTAATTAAATGAATGACAAAAAAAAAATAGTTTAGGGTAGTGAAGACCAGACAGTATAGGTTCCCACACTGTTGAAAAGGGGGGATCCTCTGACCAAACAGGTGTTGTGTATGTTGGACCCACCAATTACAATGTAGATTTATGGTATATTAGTAGGTATTTAATTGTCGACATAGATGGCGCTACTTGTAGTATCTCTACAATACATACCTATCTAATTTTAAGTACTTGCACTGAAATCAGTCCATACACCTGCTGGATAAAACTATCCTTAATCTTTCTTTCCTGGTTATGAATTCACCTATGTCTATATTTATATTACTTCCTTTGCAAGATTTATTATATTAGAAATGTTGATTCTTGTATTAATTTGTGAAGAACAATCACTTCTTACCTCATCGGGAAGAGTTTCCCCATTATACAATACCACAACATCATTTTCAATTGGATTGATGCCGAGCTTCTCCTGAATTTTAGCTTGAATTTCTTCCGTCTCTTGCTTTACTTTTGTGTAGCAATGTTCTGTAATTATATCATATTTTTTTATTGTTTTTTTTACATCACATAATCCCAAAAACCTAAAGCACGGTCAGATTTTGCGTTTAAAAATCTACAAGGGAGATTATTGATTAAACATCAAAATCTGAATGATAAACTGATGATAAGCCTAAAAGTGCCCAGCATGCAGTTACAACTAGTTAAATAGCCAGTTGTAACTAATATAATTCCAAATTCAACTATACTGTAGTAATAATAAAATATTATGGATAAGTTCTTAGCTTGGCACTGATGGCATGTCTTACTTTATTGATGTGTCAGTTAAAAAGTAATTACCACATAGTCTTCCTTTCTCATGATGATGTCCACAGTT
Source organism: Heliothis peltigera (assembly GCA_958496145.1). Taxonomy (NCBI): domain Eukaryota; kingdom Metazoa; phylum Arthropoda; class Insecta; order Lepidoptera; family Noctuidae; genus Heliothis; species Heliothis peltigera. Next base: position 5,294,982 of record OY292328.1, read on the forward strand.
TTGACAAACTTTGATGTTGTTTTTGGGAACAAGCAGTTTCCATACATATTGAGGTGAACCAAATTTTCTTTTTAACTTCTTTTCAACTGTCCTTCGGAACTTGGGCACAGCCAGCAACAACCCATCTCCAATGATATCTTTGATTGAGAACTTTTTTGGTGAAGCAATAGGTTTCCTCTCATGGACATAAGCTAATGCCAGCTCTGAAAAATCATAACAGAAGTCAGATATAAAATAGTTTCTGTATACTTAAAAGTATTATTATTGGTCTAGCCATAAATACGATTTCATCAAAAGATATGGTCGGAGTGTAGCAAAGGGTGTGCAAGGTTTTTGGGACTTAGAAAAATTTTCAACAAAAATGAAAATTCTTATAAATGCCTAGTTTTTCATTTCCATCGCATAGAATACCTATTAATAAGGCGAAAAGCATCTGGGCACTTTTTGTCTAGGACTTCAGGTTAGCCTGAAAATGAGCACTGAAGGTCAGTCGCCAATGTACGCAAAAACACTTAGAAAAATTTTTGAGCAAAATTTTTTTTTTTGAAATTGTTTTTTTTTTCGTTTCTATTGTGTAGGGGGGTAAAAAAGAAATACTTTTCACCCTGACCACTTTTTAGCTAGCGTCAGCCGTTCTCCGGTAATAGCGACTGAAAGTTGGATCGCGAAATCCTAAATGTTCCAAAAATCACTTTTTTCAATGCCAATGCATAGAACACGCAAATACAAACATTTTATACTCTGAAGACCTACCCGCTACATGTCACCAATCGACGGATATTCCTAGTTAAAGATTAGAAAGGGACCAGGGACTTGTAATTTTTTCGCGATTTGAGGTGGGCCGTTTACTTTAGGGTGTGCAAGGGTTTTGGGACTTAGAAAAATTTTCAACAAAAATGAAAATTCTTATAAATGCCTAGTTTTTCATTTCCATCGCATAGAATACCTATTAATAAGGCGAAAAGCATCTGGGCACTTTTTGTCTAGGACTTCAGGTTAGCCTGAAAATGAGCACTGAACGTCATTCCGCAATGAACGCAAAAACACTTAGAAAATTTTTTGAGCAAAATTTATTTTTTTTGGAAATTGTTTTTTTTTTCGTTTCTATTGTGTAGGGGGGTAAAAAAGAAATACTTTTCACCCTGACCACTTTTTAGCTAGCGTCAGCCGTTCTCCGGTAAATACGATTTGAAAAGTAAATATTGCTTAAAAAAATCGAAAAATACAATTTAAAATTATATAATTTTCAAAAATTTGTACAATAAAAAAAAATAAATGGACTTTCCCTTTAAACTTTTTACCTAAAATGAAATTTAAAATTACTACATTAATTTCCATACAAAATTTCTTAAGACGTCTGGTGCGCGTGCCCGCTCGCGCGGGAGTGCCCGCGCGACCCGGTGTCCGCTTGATATCGATGTTTTCACCGAATTTCGACCAAGTTGATGTAAGCGATGCATTTCCGAGCAAATTTTGTACTCAAATTTCGGTTTGCGTATGCGATTTGTTATTGTTTGTGTTGTGCATTAATTTTTAAGATTCTATTTTAACATTTTAATTAGTAGATTTTAGTTATTTCATAGTTTTTAATTTTTTAAGTTTTTTATTTTTTTATTCCTCTTAGATATTATTCCCTTTTATTATTTTTAATAGTAGTTAGTAACGTAGTTGTAGATTTAGATCGTAATTTTAGATTAAGTATTTTTTAAATTATTATTTTGTTTTATTTTATAGTTTTATTTTTTTGTTTATTGTTTAATTTTCATAATGAATCCGTTGGAATTAATTCTGGCACGGAACTTTAATATCTGGAATTTTGCGTGCGCAATTCCTAATGAGGAGAGTGCGGTGGCTGCAGCCAAGTCATGGCTGATTATTCCAGCCCGGACGCCCCGGTGTCCAACATGCCGAGGCGTTATGAGTAGAGAGCCCAAGATGAGCTATAAGCTCAAGTATCGTTTGCGGTGCTGGAGGTGCGCTAGAGAGGGCAGACCGTCCATTAGGTCGCCTCTCAAAAATACGTTTTTTGAGAGGGCTCACGTAAGCGTATTAAATACGCTTCGTTTGATGCTACATTTTATAAGAAAAGACAAAGTGTCGCAGGCGGCAAAAGATGTTGGCGTCACAAAAAAGACGGCGATACAAACGTACCATTATTTGAGAGAGGTATGCGAGGTAGCTGAAGCCCACGATAGGGAAATGCTCGGTGGAAGCAATGACGTGGTGGAAATTGACGAGACCCACCTATACACGAGGAAGTATCACAGGGGCCGGCTGTTAAGGAGGCAAACGTGGTCTTTTGGGTGCATAAGCCGCCTCACGAGAAAAATTCATGTGGAGCTCATACCTGACAAGGCGCGTACGACTCTGGACCCTATAGTAGAGGCAAACGTCCGCACAGGGTCGTACATAATGTCCGACATGCACCGAGCCTACAACAACATACATCTGCGCTTGGGCATGAGGGGTCACTCAGCCGTCAACCATAGCCTGAATTTCGTCGGGGGGACGGTTGACATTCCGGTTGACGGCTCTTTGGGAGTGCCGGCTCCAGGGGGGGTAGTAAGGGTTAAAATTCATACGAATACCCTGGAGCGTCAGTGGCTCGAATTAAAAAGGCATTGTCGGACATGTAGGAGCCAGCGTCGCCTTAAGTGGTACATGGGGGAGTATATGTACCGCCACAACGTATTAAAACAGCTCCCCTCAGACGCGGCTCGATTTCGCCGGCTCCTCCGGGATATACATAGAGTATATCCCGGACTAGGCAAAAGGGGGATTAAAATAAGGAACTGTCGGTGTCGCGACCCAAATTGTCGCCGGCGAAATTAGAGTGCCATATTTTTTCTTTTGTGCGCCCGGTACAAGTGTCTTAACTTGCGCCTGCCTTTTAGCATTATTATGGGCGCCATCCATCCATGTAGCCGCCTTTCATAGCACCCATCATTACGAACTATCTCCAGGCTCGGACTCTGGGCACCTTCAGCACCGTCCGGCACTTGTATTTCCACCACACATTTCCTTCTCGAGCCCCTATGACCCCTCATGACCCCTTCGACCCCTGCTACACTAGCTGGCTAGGTTGATGAACAAAACTTCGTAGCGATCTGCGCCCCCTCTGAGTCTGGGCACCTTTAGCACCGTCCGGCACTTGTATTTCCACCACACATTTCCTTCTCGAGCCCCTATGACCCCTCATGACCCCTTCGACCCGTCTTCAAAAAATGCTACTTTAAAAAAAAACTGATTTGTGCAGCTCGCACACCTGCATTGCCTTCTGTGCTCATTTTCAAATGAACCGATGATCCTAGACAAAAAGTGTCCGGATGACTTTAGGCTCGTTAACAGGCATTCTATGCGATGAAAATGAAAAACTAGGCATTTACAAGAATTTTAATTTTTGTTGAAAAATTTTCTAAGTCCTGAGCCCCTTGCACACCCTAAAGTAAACGGCCCACCTCAAATCGCGAAAAAATTACAAGTCCCTGGTCCCTTTCTAATCTTTAACTAGGAATATCCGTCGATTGGTGACATGTAGCGGGTAGGTCTTCAGAGTATAAAATGTTTGTATTTGCGTGTTCTATGCATTGGCATTGAAAAAAGTGATTTTTGGAACATTTAGGATTTCGCGATCCAACTTTCAGTCGCTATTACCGGAGAACGGCTGACGCTAGCTAAAAAGTGGTCAGGGTGAAAAGTATTTCTTTTTTACCCCCCTACACAATAGAAACGAAAAAAAAAACAATTTCGAAAAAAAAAATTTTGCTCAAAAATTTTTCTAAGTGTTTTTGCGTACATTGGCGACTGACCTTCAGTGCTCATTTTCAGGCTAACCTGAAGTCCTAGACAAAAAGTGCCCAGATGCTTTTCGCCTTATTAATAGGTATTCTATGCGATGGAAATGAAAAACTAGGCATTTATAAGAATTTTCATTTTTGTTGAAAATTTTTCTAAGTCCCAAAACCCTTGCACACCCTAAAGTAAACGGCCCACCTCAAATCGCGAAAAAATTACAAGTCCCTGGTCCCTTTCTAATCTTTAACTAGGAATATCCGTCGATTGGTGACATGTAGCGGGTAGGTCTTCAGAGTATAAAATGTTTGTATTTGCGTGTTCTATGCATTGGCATTGAAAAAAGTGATTTTTGGAACATTTAGGATTTCGCGATCCAACTTTCAGTCGCTATTACCGGAGAACGGCTGACGCTAGCTAAAAAGTGGTCAGGGTGAAAAGTATTTCTTTTTTACCCCCCTACACAATAGAAACGAAAAAAAAAACAATTTCAAAAAAAAAAATTTTGCTCAAAAATTTTTCTAAGTGTTTTTGCGTACATTGGCGACTGACCTTCAGTGCTCATTTTCAGGCTAACCTGAAGTCCTAGACAAAAAGTGCCCAGATGCTTTTCGCCTTATTAATAGGTATTCTATGCGATGGAAATGAAAAACTAGGCATTTATAAGAATTTTCATTTTTGTTGAAAATTTTTCTAAGTCCCAAAAACCTTGCACACCCTTTGCTACACTCCAACCAAAGATATTTCTACTGGAAATTTGTATAAATGCAGTTTATAATTTTAATAGTTATTTCTATACCTTTAGGTGGATAACCAAACATATGAAACAAATTTCTTTCCACATTTCTTACTACTTGCATGACATGAGTTAGGCGTGGAATCATTGTGTTTTATATTGTTACAGTAAACAAAGAATAATGTATGCGACAAGGCAAGACTAAAAGCTAATAAATTCTAAAATCAAGGTACTTTATAAATGTTGAGGTTAGAATATTCGAACGTCAAATTCAATTGACATATTTGACTACAGCATACAAAGAGTATACAATATACTACGTAAGACAGCATATTTAAGCAAGAATTTTATGGCTGTGTAACTAACACTTACAAGTCTATGCTATTGTAAGATTAATAAACAAAAGCATTTTATATAAAACATCTGCCAGGCTCCTACTAAAAGTCAAATATATAATATAAAAATGACATACTGGACTAAACAGTGGGTAGAGAACTTAAAACTAGAAAGGTGGGTCTGCCCTTTCTTAGAGCTTTCAGAGTAAAAAATATTAACAGTACTTTTGATATAAACGTTTTGCTATAGATTTGTCACAATATAAAGCATTTATTGTAATTAATAACAAACGAAGTTATCTCAATTTATTATTAGGATTTTTTATATTTTGTTATTGGCAACATAATGTATCATGGCGTTTGACAATCAGCTGTCTAAAAGTGGGGGGGAAATGGCGAATGCCTGTATGCTGTGTGTGTTATGCAGTTCATATCCTCAAGCGTTTCGTTGCAGTTGTAGCTATGGCGTGTTTAAGTTCGAGTAGGCTCTGTGCTCGTGTTCAAGATAAGTTATTGTGTCAATTCGGACATAAAGTTCGAAAGCAAACTGTATTTGTGAAACTCAAACCTCCTGGACCATCTCCATTGCGAATATTTGGAAAGACATGTCAGGTCAGACAATAAAATTTTTAGTTTTGATGTATTAAGTAGAATTACATGATATGTACTCCCAAATAACTGGAGTAAATATTTTGTTTAAAAATTTTAACATTTGTTTTTTGTGTCATGTTATTCAACATTGTTAGTCCTTTTTACATAACAGCATGACAGCAATATCTAACCTCTCTTTGTCAGCTGATCTAATCAAATATGTAGTACAAAATTTCTGACATAACTTGTAATTAGAAATCGTCCTAAAATATTTACCTTAGTGGTTAATGTATGTGGCGAAGTAGGGTCAATCATTGGAAATGTTAAAAGTGAAATCTTCGTGAGTCGGTAAGCAGTGGGTCGCTTCGCGCGCCGCACAGGTTTGTTGGGTTTGTCCGATGATTTTCACCGTAAGCAAAGATATTGGAGACTTTTACTTTCATCAAACAAAGCAAATCTCTATTTGGACTTACACAATACATGAAATTATAATAAGAATAAGCAACACTATAACTACTAATTGGGTATTATTTATGTATACGGTAAAATCATATCGTAGGTTCGCCGTTATCAATCTTTCTTACCCGTCCAATGCTAGTCGGGCGTAAACAAATGACCCTGACCTAATTACGAATGCTAGGTTCCACATTCGTTTTATATCGGCAAGCACCTGCGCTATCTATTCATTCCGAAATGTAAGTCCATATAGACGTTCCATTTTAATAACTTTCCCAGCGTTCCTGCTAGATATGTGCTTCTCCACATTTTGTCCTTGGCATACCCAACGTCAAGGCCCTAACACCACATCAAAATATCAACAGTACATGTTAGAGTTGGCAACGCGCGCCGTCGTGCTTTCTCGCGCAGCGTGCGAGCATGCAATGTCCAATCTCGACGACTCGTATAGAACTTTCTAAGCAACAATTATTATTCGCATTAATATTTCATTTACTCCTTCAATTGCAATTGAATTACTGGCCGATTTCTTAATTCATACCATAATTTTAATTGCGCAGACTATTGACAAAAACGCGATCGTATTAGTTGTATGCAATATTAATTTCTAATTATCATATACGAAATAGGAAATTAAGAAATTATAGCTTCTTTTGACGTATATAAGCGTATTTTTGGTTTACCTATGTTGATCATCTCTAGTCGCATGCACTGCCTCACGGTGAGTGAAAGTTGTGTGACGATTCGTTGAATTTTTAATAGCGCGAAAACTGGGTAAGTAACCTGTCGAAGGAGTGCTATAGCCTTTCTTATTTTTATTCTAGTCCATTTGGCGAGCATTGACCTCGTTTGTCGCGACACATCATCATTGAACGCTATTTCTTTGATGTTGCGTGTCTCTAGCTTTTGTCTGGCGTAACGAAGTAGTAGGTGGTAGTAATATGTAAGTCAGACTCAGGGCTTACCATGTTTTAAATGCCCTGTCTCCCGTGACCCTTAGATTTCGCTCTTGGTTTTTGTTTACAATCGTTTATTAGGTAGATGAATCGGTCGACTGAATCGCACTGTACGTAACCTCCTGCGTAAATGAAGCTCAGTAGAAATGCGGAACACACAACTATTTGTTCAGTCGACATCATTGTATAAGAGTTTGCGGCAATACATACGATGTAGCATATGTTATTTTCGACTTACAACATTTACTTCAATCCTAAATTACGTGATGACAATACAAAAGGGCATAGAAAGCCGGCTGCTATGTTTGCAGCCATCGACTGAATTTTCAAACAGATTTCATATCTGCAAGTTTTTCCATGGTCAGATTAAATTAATAATCACTAATACCGTTTTGATCTTCTTAGCTCATGTTGTATTTTCATTGCTCATATTGCCTTCCAAGATTTAATTTTAAAGAGACACGTATTAACTAACTTGTGCGATTAAATAGCCCCTGCATTGCCCTTGCCAAATGCAACCTTATACCATAACACCGACAATTGGCGAACCGAGTCTGTAACTTACACCTGCGTCGAGCCTTTGGAGGATCATGGCCATGACGAGAACGTTTTGTTGATGCCAGTGGATTATCTGCAAGCACTGCAAATTTAAGGCCCATTTTTCTTTTCGCAATAAGGCCTAATTTTTTAACTGCGGTCGTCCCAATATTAAAAAACTTGTTGCGCAGTTTTTTTAAAGACCTTTGCAAACGTGGGTTAGGATTGTGACATGCTATGACCACGGCCTTGTGAATATGTTATTCGATTATTTCTGTAACGATTTAAGCCACTAAAGAAGTTTGATCGTTGGCTTGGCCTTAATATACGTGAGGTGTAAATTAATATTGTATTATTTAAATGACAAACACTGTTTAGTAAATGTTTCTGTGCGTAAATAGCTCTGTTGCTGTCAAATGTTCTGTGGTGTTTGCAGAAGTGGTCGCCGGTAATTCAATGTCCTTGCAAACATTGCATGCTTAGGCTGGTTGAATTGAGCAATCGCGTTTCGGTCGGCACTTGCAAACAATGAACTCATCAACGTTGTCTCTGGAAGCAATATTAATTGCCGTAGCTTGCGCACGTGACGTCGTTATTTGATAAGAGAGGCATGTTTCGTATACTAGTATTTAAGTTACTTCTGTTGAGTAAGTCTTTCTTGTCCCAGTTGTCCTCGTCGCATTTAACATATGTAATACAGAAACATAAACATAGGCAATGTAAATATGGTCAAATATAATGAAATACCTACTAGATTTTTTATACTACTCATACTCAAACATGTATGAGTAGAAAAAAATTAAATAGTAGCATAAAATATTGAATAAATTAACGTGAACTATCTAGTGACTAATAGCAATTTCTTAGCAAGAAATTACGCACTAAAATGTGATTTATTTTAGGTCATTAACAACATTGTTGGGACATTTTAAATGCACTCCGATATTGAGCCTACATGTGTGAATGTATAGTTAAAAATATTTGATAGGTATTGAAAAATTAGAAGTGTTTTATTGTTTGCATCCGTGATATTTCCGATGGATCCGTACCGATCGTATCCGATGAAATCGTACAACCAATGCCAAACTTTAGTTAGTGAAGAGGAGAAACTTAATAGGAACCAGTAATGTACATGGCACAGTTTTAGTTAAAGCAATTGAATATTGATTCATAAAACGAAATAAAAACACGTTATTGTACTAAAAATAAAGTGCTACTTTTAATTGATTTATTTTTAGCAAAACAAGATGTGATCGAAATTAACGTGTGACGAGTTATCAAGGATATTGTGTTTGTGCCTTTTATAAAAACCCTTCACAACATGTAATATTACAAGGTCTTATTTATTTCCTTAGCTGTACCTTTACGCGTTTAACAATTTCTTTTAAAATTTGATTACGAGATTAAACTCAGTATCAAGTAAAAAATGGAATGAAAAAAACTTTACAAAGTCTGTAATTACAGTCCCAATAAAAGAGATAAAAGCATCAGAATTTTCATAATGCTTTTGTAATTTAGTCTGGTAGATGGAATATAATTGAGCGTAGCATCATATCGTAGGTGTAGTCGCGTCCTTGTTGCGTGGGCCGGCTTTGAATGCAGCTTGTGAACATAAGCAATTACGTCCGAAAGTATAATCTTCATATCATGACGAGTCCACGGCATTCTTCAGATAAACTCACGGTCGGTGTGTAGTTTTTTGTGGAATAATCTTGTAATTTCCGTAAGATAAGCTGTTGGATTAACCTCGAGAAAATAACAAGTATGTCGTGTTTTTATTATTTTAAAACATTTAACAGGTTACGTTGTGGTGTTGTATGAAAATTCACAGGCTGGATTCAATCGTCATATTATTTATTTACATTTATTTTAGAACAGACATCCCATAAAACAAAAACATAACTTACATTTTAAATTTGTTCAACCATAAGATGGAAAGGCAATGAGATTATAAGTATGCTATCAAATCGATAAGCAGTAAAGCTGAGATTTATATTGTTCTCCAAATTACATTTCGATAAATTCCACTTATACACGCCTTCAGTGTCAAAGCTGATGAAAGCAGCATTATACGGACTGACAGACTGATTTTTCCCAAAGACACGAGTTACATGAATAGCAGTTTTTAGCAAGGGCGTCTATTTATAAATTGGATGCAAAAAAATTGGCAATACGTTGCACTATTTCAAAGACTTGCTAGAAGCTAAAAATACATTTTTCAAGTAATGACGAGTATTAAGGATTGCAAACCTGCATCTTAATATGAACTTCTAAAAATAGGTATTTTATACTGGTATTTTATTATGGTCTCGCTGCTGGGAACATGTCTCTTCTCATACGGTGAAGATATGAGCGATAATCTTTAAGTCCAGGTTGCCTCAAGATTGCCTTCACCTGTAAACAGTCATTGATGTCCAAGATAAGCTTGAAAAGTACATATAACTGAGAAAAGTTACATTGCCTGACCTGTAATCGAACTCGTACTTAAGAGGCTGGTGCTTTAATCACTAGGCCACCACGACTTGTTAGTGTTTGTTAGTGCAAGAACTACGTTAATAAATTATTTTGAATTCAGATAATAACAAAGTAATGTGTGTAGCATTTTGTACCCACATTTTAATGTTTATAATTATTTTGTTTCGGTAGTAATATTAGTGTTGCTTAATATGTTAACCTTTAATCACTTGCGTTGCTAATTCGCAAACTTGTATCTTCTTCTTCACAATTAATTATTATTTATATAAGATACCAACGCTTACCGAAACGAATTATATGCATAACTGATTTTAATAGTACTAAACATTATGCCTACTTCTAATGAGTTAGATAATAGCAATTTAGATGTAGCTATATTTATGTATGCTGCAGCATCTTTTTTATCAAAACATTAATTATTAATTTCATTCCTTGACGTACTCTCATCTAAGAGTTATTTTCTTTAACTTATTAATGTTAATTTGTTACAACAATCTATCCACGGCATCAGGAGGAAACAATTTTAATATTTAACAGGCCCTACAATCATACAGTGATTTGAAACCAGTTGTTCCCGTTAAATCCGTCCTTGATTCATAACCTAGCGGGGCGGGGCGTCTTCGACCGCCGACGTGCCTCTCGCCACAGACCGGTGGCGGCTAATTAGACTCTGTGATCATTACCTGCCAATGGGTGCAGTAACGACCTTGGTGTACCATACGCTGGCTGCGTTATACCTGATACCAACTCAAACACGCATACTGTCGAGGTCTTTATAAATGGTGTCTAATAAAACTGTCGATTGTTCACATAATAAGGTCACAATTCAAAGTATCTTGGTCCAATTAAAATATTTGTTAAAATTAAAAGTACAAATGCACAGAATTTTCATTTAACATACATATATAAAAAAAATAATCTATCTATTCTGAGATTAAGCCGAGAAGAACAAAAGATACATTAAGTACATCTTTTCATTTAAAATGTCTAGACAGATTGCGGTCATGTTAAGTAATAACATCGCATGCATAGGAGTAATTTTGTTTGGTGCTGTCATAGAAAATGATATTGACCCTTTTCGACCCAGGCGAAGGTGGTTGCATGCGTTAGTCAATTTTTTAATAGATGATACGTGTACATGAGGGTGTTATTATGGGGCTTAAGGTTGAGAATTGGACAAGACTTGGTTAATTATTCGGTTGAATAAATCAAATATTGACTTGCCGTATTGTTACAAGAAGATTAGTGCTGTCGTCATTGGGCTTTTGATGATGATGAGAAATACCATACAGCGCTATTAATGTTTGTGTAAAATATCCTTATGTCTATTTGTGATGAGAGCAACAGAATACATAATAATAAAACGATGGTTAAATAGAAACAGTTTACAATTTACAACCAATGTGCGCCTGCGCAATTGACGCGTTGAAGTCTTTTACACGCGTTAGCATACAGACGTCCTTTATCTTGGTTCATTTACGATTATTGTTTGAATTCTACATTCAATTATTTTAAAAAATATATATTATATTTGCTGTACGCTGATGTTTTTTTTAGATAAGCTTAAGTTTTCATGAATCAATTATAAAGTTACTAAGTAAACCAAGTAAAGTTGTTCAAATTACTTACTCAGTATTTTTTTAAGTAGGCTAACAAAATTTGCTTTTTCACGTCAGAAATTGCAAAGAGACAGCGCCCCATTAATATAAACTCCGCCATTTCAAGACTTCTCAGTACCTATATAGCTGGCAAAATAAGTGTTGAGAGCTTTTATTAACAGGCATATTAGTAGGTTGGTATTTTTAAAATTTTCACAAATCGATTTACTTTCATTTAGAATAAGGTTAAACTTAAAATAAAAACATGAAATTCTAATGAAAAACAATAGTTCTAGTCAGTATATTTTTTTCTCTAGCAACTCATACTTTGTATAATCAATTAATGGACTACAATTATTATTATCTGACAAAATCTCATATCATTAGTGTCAAGATCCTTCTAGATTAATATTCGTCTTTTTGTTCAAATAATGAGTATTTAATTAAGTATAATTTGTGAAGTAAATTAAAAAAAAAACATAATGTAGGATTAGGTAAATGAGACATTGAATAATTAACAAATGATTTGGTTCCAATCCGCGTGTTCAAATTGTATTGTTATTTGAACAGACCTTCGTCATGTCCTTGAAACGTATACTAATTTTTAAGCAAATTTTTCGCATCTGATTACAGGCAGTATTTATCTATATCGCCACACATTTTGATTAGCAATCTTGTCTTACTTGGCTTGCATACTAATTTTCTAAATCTTATGGTTCCTTTAGCGTGATACTATGCATTATTTGTTCTTTGGGATCACTATCTTCATTGAAACCATGCGACGAGATTTATTATATATATTAATGCATACAAGCATTTGTTTCTAAATGAAAAAAAAAATGATGGTATAGGCAGTATAAATATTGTTTTAATATAGAAAATACATACCTGATAATATTCCAACAAGATATCAATCGTTTTTCTTGTGGCAGAGTATAGAGATTATCTGGCTATTGCGTGCAAAGTCTTTATGTAATAATCATAAAAGGGAACAGTTTAATAGGTCCCTTTTAGTAGTGATAATGAATCGCAATGTCCACGTGACAGCTATATATCAATCTAATGTACGTGTCAATTGGTGTTCACATCTATTTTAAGACCAGCGTCGATCGATGCGCAAGAGTGTTCGAAACGCTCACTTTCTATCGTGTTTTAATTGTTATGTGCACCCAGTAACACATGCAATTTTACGTGCGACAATGTTGTTCATCATTTACATTGAACACGGATATCATGATTTTTGTTTTGTATAGGTACTTCAAATGTACTAAAATATTATTTTTAGGTACTAATATTTTTGAGAAACTGACTTCTATATTTTGAATTTTACTGTTAGACCGCTGACCTGATTTTAAGGAAATAATCAAAAGAGCGTAAACAAAAACAACGTAAGATCGGCAAAGGGCAGGTTTTATACGACTGATTGAAGCTATACTAAAGTAACGGTATATTATACATCTGAATTTTATTACTCTTAGTAACGTACTGTTAAGTATTACATTATTTATTCTATTATTTCAGAAATGCTCGTAAAATTAAGTGTAACCTTTAATTTGAATAGTATACAATTTATACAAAGAACATGTTAAAGTAGGTAACTTTTAATAATCGTTTTCCTAGTTATTTAACTGTATACATATTGGCATTACACGTAAGCGTGAAAATACTTAGAATTGTTTCGACTTCATTACTGTGCGTTGGCGTCACTAAATACATTCTTTTCTGCAAACGTTAATGCCTTTACGCTTCATTAAAAATATTACCTTTTAAATAAATAAACTGATTTATTTGTTACATATCTACACATCCTGCTAAGTGTAAATTTTCAATCCTCGTATATCTTTTATCTCAAGATTTATTTCTTGCTTTGACAGATTTTGTTACGAAATATATGTATGTAAAACTATCCACTAGATAAAATGTATTGTCCTAAACATGTGCTATCTACTGTATCGTACATAAAATAAGTATTTTTTAAGATGTTATTTAAAAATATAGGTAACATACCTATAACCCAAGTTGTAGTTATTAGAATCGTTAATTCATAAGTATTTCAGAAAGTAAACTCGAACAGGTAGAGTCACCATCCGTTCCGGGTTCATATGTGACATATCACATATAGGGGATAGGGGAAGGACAAAAGTAGATTTACTGCTTTACCAAGGCTTTGTGCCGTGCGTCATAATAAATAAACAAATACGGCTCATTTATTACGCACTGTCGCCTTCCTGAAAATAATTGAAAGTGCATTATGATACCTTAAGGTCGTATATGTTGTGTATACCTACATCTTTATTTTTATTTTGAACCAGGAACTGGTTGGTAGTCGCCTGGTCGGTCATACTGTCAGGCTATTATAAGTGTATAATTTTGTTTATTGGTGCTTATTGATGCAAGCACAGGTCAAGAATTTAAAATGTAAATAGTAAGATGCAAGGCATCATCAACTTTTTTATCATTTTTTTTATAAAAAACGGTTAATGGATTTGTTTGTCACAAGGTAATGGTTTAATTATATAGATGCCAATAAGTACGAGTATATCGATGTCTGGTCATTTTTCTTGAATTCCTTTGAGTAAGTTATTGTAATCAGTGACGCGGATTAAAAGTATGTAAGCAGCTGTTTCCAATAGATTCACAATTATCTAGAAGGAACTAAATCATGTCTCCGAATAAGAAATAATAAGTCCTATGTCTCTGATTCAAGCATATTACATAACATCTTAGATTCACATACCAGACAAGGTTTTTTGGATGATCAATTTAAGGATCTATAGATTCATAGGTAGATACCTATATTAATAAACCCGTTAGAGGTGACCTATTAAAATGTCATACAAAACCTTGCATAACTTCAAGAATATTCAATAAAAGAAATATGTTATACACATGTTTTTTATTTATTTTGAACTGTCGATTATGCAGGAGTTGGAACTCTATTTGGGTAAAAAAAAAATACAAAGTTCAAACATCATGACCTTTAATAAACACCGTCCGTATTTATCGGTTGGTTTGTAATATAGCATTGTTTCATGAAATATATTGATTTTCAACTTATATCCTTTGTTGCCAATGCAGATGAAAATTAGGCTACGGAAAGCACCATATTGACTACGGCGTAGCGCTCTGTTCACATTGCCAAAGTCAACATAATTTTAACCCGAAAATGTCAAGTTTTCCCAATCAAACTTAAGTCATATGCTTGAGCGATAAAGTTGAAAATCTATTATGGAAATTTGACAGATTGTAGACAGTAGCTTGATGTGCCGGCGACATGGTGCAGAACCATGAAACTCGACATGATTAGTACACCGATTGTAAAATTAACCTATGAAAAGAATATTTATTAAAGAAAATATTAAAAGGGAGACGTCTGAAAATAGTGTTTACGTGGGTATTAATTTCCCGCAAGTCTTCAATGAAGCCGTCCTTTAACGTGCTAACGTGTGTGAAATCGTATGGAAGTAATTATTATGCTACGCATCAGACGTCGCTGCGAATTAAGGATGTTGCCGAAACGGCTTCACTAATACGTATTATTTTTAATTCTATGTTACATATTGCGTTATATAAGTGACTATCGACCGTACGTAAACAATGAAGAAAAAGGTTATGAACGCACTTGTCCTTGATTCTAAGAAATAAGAGCTTCATACTCATATATAGGCCATAAAACTTGTACTTGCGCAGAGTTAGCATACAAAAATGCATGTTGGTATACTTGAAACCAAATGATGAGAATTTATACAATCACGACAGCAATCAAAGCCTTTTTGTTACTTCTGTGGCAAGATAAAATATAAGCACAAGAACCTTGAAGTATGTTTATTCGCAGCTCGAACTACGTTTACTAATAATGCATTAGATTTTAAAATTGCAACACTGATCCTACCCAGCTCCATCACGATATTGCAACTGGAGAATGGCTCTTATATTAACGTTCGACTCACGCTTAGTCACTCGCTGTTTCTTAAATATAGTCCAAACATTTATAATTCCAGTATTTTTAATATAATCGCTCTATCGTACATTGAATAAAATTTTATGTGTGCGTGTTTAGTTACCCACGCTCGTTACAGTAGTTTAATTTTTTTATGTAAGTACCTACCCAATAAACGAAAGTAGTAAAAAGGTTCACGGCCGATGTTGTGATAGGTAATAATGATCATGTTATCTATATTTTTGAATAGATAAACTCTTGGAAATGTGTCATATGACGGCGTAAACGAGCATACGTAGCCAAAAAAACTTTGAGTAACACTAAAATACTTTTAGGGCGTAACTAGCTTCCGCCAGCGGTTTCACCTGCGTGGGAACAACTCCGCGCACCCGGATAAAAAGTAGCTTTTAGCCTTCCTCGATAAATGGGCTATCTAACACTGAAAGAATAGTTCAAATCGGACCAGTACTTTCTGAGATAGTAGCGCGTTCAACCAAACAAATAAATAACACACTCTTCTGCTTTATAATATTAGTATAGATAAAGCTTAAACTGATGTTTAGCTAATTGTTTTCTCTTAATTTATAACCGCAAACGCCTCCATCTTTGGTGAGGTACTTGCGGGCACATACGTGCGTCGCTGGACGTGTGGTAGTTTTGCAACGCGGCCGGTCGCAGCCCATCGGGCTCGCACTGCACTCGCTTGCAGTTGCATAAACGGAATTGCGAAACTCGCGTATCGCGGTCACTGCCGCCGTCGACGCTACAACTTAGTTAAGGGCACTCGGCGCACCCCTCATGCCTTGTCGGACACTCACCCAATGCTTCATGTTTTAACGTGTGGCTCAATGACAACTTCATCGTACCTTAGTACAATCATGTAGTAGCTAAACCTTTTGAAACATCCTGTTCAACTGATTAGAGGGCTTGCAACCCTGAACCATATTAGTTGGTTTTGACAATATATTTCTGTTATTACAGAGAGTCACAACATGCGGGCCCGCGTGCGGGTCGGGCGGCCTCAACTCCGCTGCCACCAGCGGTCTGGTCCGCCGTCTCGCCTCCAGCCTCCAGAGCACAAGCACGGGCTCCCTACCAGACTACGGCACACAGATCGTCGACCCCTATCGCTTATTGGAAGACGACCTCAACGGAATATATGAAGATATCAGATCCGTAAGTACAGCCTTAATTTATTCTAACGAAATTATCCACTTACTCATCTTTTTGTTGTGATGAAAATGCATTAACAACTAGTTGGGTTCTTAATGTATTTGCATAATACATGTTAATTGAATAGGAATGGATATATCTAATAAACTTAAAAAAAATTGTGAATAGCTCCCGTGTGCATATACGAGTAGGTGTGCTACAATAAGAATACATAAGCAGACGATGACACATGGGATGACTGTATTCAATAGACTCCCATCTGACTGACTTTGTTATTATCATAATCGAGTAATCGCCAGGAGTAGACCGATCAATATGTCATTCATTGTATCACAGGCCGTGATATAAAGCGGGAACTATTTACGAGCCTATTGATTGTCACTGTGCCCATTGATCGGCAATTGTGTCAAAGTCACGACGTGTTAGCACGTTGGTCAGTTTGGGTTGTGCAATTCGCGCATCGGCGGTAATTGAGATCTGTGGTACACAATACTGCTAACCGTAACGTGAATTACGCGCTGAATTACACATTTTGCTAGATTCCAGTGCGCTTAGCCTGGCCATAATGAACGCGTTGCGAGTATAATACTGCATATCCCCACTACGAAATGTTTGGCAAATGTAACAAATGCACAAACAACTTGTGTATTTGTTTCCCTTGCCGAGTTTGAATTAAGATTTTTCATAATTAAAATTGTTTTATGTAATCAATTCTTATATGTAATCAATTTATTATGGGGTTAAATGATGATTATCTAAATTACTTTAAAGTTCACTGGAGCAAAAAAGTGCTAGAATGTAATGGTAGAAACTGACCTTAAAGCAGTTAATAAACACAAAAATTAATGACATCCTTTGCATTGTGCTCGTTGCCGACAACCTCGGCGGTGTTGTATGTTGCGCACTTAGCTCAACTGAACTTTTGACAACGATATTGCAAAACGTTGCAATGCACTAGAGCTGAAATGTATTTACTTTCGCGAACTGAATAAGTGATTCAATATCCCTCTTTTGCAGTGTTGAGGAAACCACTCATTTCTTCCTAGTTCATAATATATTTATTAAATATTGAAAGCAAACATACTTTAAATATTTATTTGCATTAACAAACTGGGATGTATTTAAGAATTTGGGTGTTGTAAGATAGATTTGTTGACAAATTATGAAATACCACAGCTTGTTAAGAATATTGATAGATTACACACATTGATCATTTAATAAAATGTGTGATTATTTAAGAAAAATCAAAGCCCTACGGTGAAAAAATACAGTGTAACGAAGAATTTTAAAAAATCATAAGACAATATCAATAAGCTCTCTTTCACGCTGTAGACTGTGTTCATATTTCCAACACATATCATAGACGTTAGTGATGCCAGTGTTCGTTTGCCTACTTTCTGTTTGGAAAACTCGTCTAAAACTAGGCCCCTGTGAATGCTGTACTGGCAAGACGTATATTTCTACACGATCATTTCCTTTACGTCTGCTGCCATATAGGCTGATTTCTAGTTAAGATCAGACTTGGGTAGATCTTTCAACTTCCAGTAAACGCACATCAGACGCACTATGACAATGTACCTGTATGTTTTTATGCGTGTCCCTGAGATTTAACAAATATGTAAGACTATTGTTTGCAGAGCTTATTAGCAGCATTTTATACAATCCAAAACTGATCTTGGTGATTTGCTAAACTATGCGTACGTTTGACATAACATTGAAATTTATTTCACAATTCAATAAAAAAATAAGTAAATAAAGTGTTAATGTTCGCGAATCATAGCATGTATGCGCTAACGTAGATAAAAATTTGCCGAGTCATATATTATATACATAATTTTGCCCCAATCAAGTTCTTTTTACCCCAAAACTATCACACTTAACGTATTTATAGTTTGCACGCTATCTTTACTACAACTTGATGCTAACTATGATATTATCAAAGTTTACTCGAACTTTTAATGGCTTATATGTCTGTGAGTTTAGATATTGTCGTAATTAATGGGTCCCACACTGCTAAGCAATGAGTGGGAAATGGAAAGTGTGGCGTGGAACAGCGCTAAACTTGAACATTGACCTTGTTTCCAGACCCGGTACGCAAAAACAACTAACAAGTATTCTCATTACTTCGTTTCCGTTACTGGGTTCAGTTAACTTCATTAAAAATATAAGAAAATGCAAAACAACTTTTACAACGTGGCCTGTTTACTTGAAGCCATATGTTTTTGTAACAATAACGATTTCATTGATCATGTAATGTGTTGTCAGTTTCACAGACTTTGGACATTCTGTAATACTTGAAACTTCGGAATCATTTACGAATCTAAACATGGACCTACTGACGTGTATGTAATCCACGTGTATGTCTGATGTCATGTTGCACAATAAAGGCTCGTGTTAAATATGTCTCATTAGATCGTCCCTGCCACATTCAATGTGTTATAACACCTGGAGTTTCCGCTAAATGTCATTGTTGATTTTACCTACTGAAACACAAGGTTTTCCAATTGGGGTTTTTTCTTTCTTTGTCTCGCATGGTTTCACTATTTTTTCTGAATGTATTACTTTTCCACTCTAGTGTTTAAAATATGGGCTCTATACTTTAATTTAACTCCTCATAATGCGAAAATATTTGCTTCTCAGTTTTGCGGCAACACTTCATTTAAGCCTAAGACATTAGTCGCCCCCAATAAATGTCAAGGTGTCATTTAAAGCTCTTTCAGCTTTACGGGTATTATTGTACCATGCTTTATATGCTATCTCAAATTATGTCTAAAAAACTGTCTGGAAATACCAATTTATTATGAACACGATAATTACTAAACAAAAAAAGAAACAATACCGCTCCAAGTTTGTTGCAACCGCAGACCACACTTGAGACTAGAATATTACCGAGTGACACATGGCGAGACGCGCAAAGTATTTTTGGTCAATGTTTTATGGAACGTGCTGATACATTGCATTATATGCGGAATCAACAAGGATCAGCAGACCTCGTTAGTCCTACTTTGTGCGCATACATATATACATCTGCGTCTTTTTAGGAAGACTTTATAAAGGTTAAAACAAGCGTCCTGGTCCTGGTCTGGGACACATAAGACTCTAACACTGAAAGATTTTTTCAAATCGGACCAGTAGTTCCTGAGATTAGCGCGTTCAAAAAAATTAACAAACTTTATAATATTATTAGTATAGATTCGAACTTGACTGTGTTTTAAGTCATATGCACAATACTTTAGAACTATCTTAAATGTTTTATTATGTCATTTCCTGTGACTGTGACCCTCTATATTTATTCTCACTTTTAGTGACCGCATCATTAACTCTAATAACATTAAAAATCCCCAAATAAAGTCATTATTTGTTTACATTTGAAGAGTACAGCAGATATGCATATTAAAGCCGCAAATTCTTATAGCTGCGATAAAAATAATAATAATCCTGGCCTTGACCGGATCGTATTAAAATTTTGTTGTGTCAGAACGTTCTACAAATCTTTCATAACCCACACAACTCGACTGAAGCTAGTTTAAAGTTTAAAAGTCACACACTTTGGAAGGTCATAGCAATTGTTAATTTAATATACTACGATGATGGAAACCCTGAGAAATCGAGGGCAACTCTCGAAAATTAACGGAAATCTCTTAATAATCGAATCTCTTAATCAGTTACTGGGGTTAGAGTCTGGGTAAGTCTTGAACGGTATGTCCTGTTTAATTTTTATACTTACATGGGTTTTGACTGCCATTTGGGTATTATAGTTAATGGTATGACGATACAATAACCTGAACTAAACAAAAAAGGAAAAAATAAAAATTCGGTGGCGAAATTAACAACAATAACGTCAAGACTTTGATTTTTTAGAAGCAGGCTTTCTTTATTTCAAGTTTGTATAAAAAAGTTATATCTAACTTGAATGTTCGAGGTGTTTTTTTCTTCGAGTGGGTGTTAAATACTGCAAATACGTATTCTCAGGACGGTGAATCTAGCTGTCACTACTGAGGTATCGTCCTCGGATTTCGCAATCAGACCTGACTGCGTGACGCTTTCAATGTGTACGGTCAACAACGGATGGGCGCTGGAGGTTTCATTCATCAAATATTTACTATTGCGTTTAGTATATTCGAAACCTTAGGCATATGCACATATTTAGATACAATTCTCTAAAAAATATAAAAATGTGATATTCAATTAGATAAATGTACATTTTTTGTCTTCACTAATAAAAAAATGTCGGAATAGATTAGGTATTTGTTGTGAAATATTGCGGTAGGTCATGTTTTTGAAAACCTTATACTATTATACAAACGCAGTGCATACGACTTACCTATAGGGTTTTAGACCATAATTGAACCTATTAATGTGTTTGTGATGGTTTCCAATATTGCCCAAGTAGAGCCTTTAACTATTTAACTACGGAAGTTTGCTATGCTGAGCGTGTAAACACAACATTTCGGTAAAACTTACAAAATATTTATGTTAATCCATAATTATATGAATATGCAGTGTTGTATCACACCATTTATCATAGTCACTGAAACTGTCAGTGGCCTTACATCTGCAATCGTTGTTAATTATTATTCTGTAATGCTTACCGATTTGTTACAATCGCTGAAAATATGGGTCGACGGAATTTAAATGAATGCAAGAGATATTTGCATAAAAGTTTTCGTCAGCGGAACAATGAAATTGATGTTCAACAATCATAATTGAAAAGGTAATGCCAGGAGTCGT
Organism: Heliothis peltigera; assembly: GCA_958496145.1. Taxonomy (NCBI): domain Eukaryota; kingdom Metazoa; phylum Arthropoda; class Insecta; order Lepidoptera; family Noctuidae; genus Heliothis; species Heliothis peltigera. Next base: position 5,316,302 of record OY292328.1, read on the forward strand.
ATTGTCCGCTATAGTAAGAGGACGCTTGCGTCAAGCTTGCGTCAAGGTGCAGTCCATGGCGGTTACCACACTGCTGAAAACTACCACCGAGTCCTTCAGATAGTTGCAAGTGAATTATGGAGTAACACCATTCACGCTGTTACAATTTAAAAAAGTATATAGTAATATCTCTTACGGGGTTTATTTAGTACGATTATAAACATTAATCAAGAGAAATATAGGTATGTAAGTCTTGCTTTGCACCAGTTTGTTGTTAATTTAATTAGCTGTAATACACATGTTGTGCTTACTATTCAGACCGTTAAAGAAGAAGAATTTTTCGTCGACCGGCATTTTGACCGATAAAACCAACACCGTGAATGCGCTATAGCTAAATATCTAATTGCTAGATTACCAAGAAACTTGTGTATGCAATTTTGACCGTAATGGTGTTTTTTTATTGCAATTACGCTGCCATTATCTAATTAACGTACTTGGTTGCCATTTGATAATTAGTTGCATTTGTCATATAGATATTAACAAGTAACATTAAGAACTAATATCGCTATAAAAAAAGCTATTAGCAACAATGCTACATGAACACGTATCAGCATTGATTGCACTTTTAAGATAATATCTTGTATACTAATAAAAATATATCAGACTTCATTTGAGCCAGTCCACAGCAGAAATATCACAATCCAAGATAAGGTTTTCCATGTATCCTTGAAACAACAGATTGCCTACAAATACTATTAAAGTCGTTCGTAAATTACGTTCCTATTTTAAAAGATGATTGATTAGATAACCGAGCGATTTGTGATAAAATGTGACACAAATACTTAATGAACGGGAATTGGTATGTTTTATCGTTTCGTAGCAACTGCTACGAAAGCGTAGCATGTGTAATTATGTATTGTTAGGATATTGCTGTAATGTGTGAATGTAGCATTACGTTATTAGCGGAGTCATACTATTTTAGGATAGAGAAAGTGAAGAAAAGAGAAATGTCTTAGTTTATGAGATGACTCATTTATCGACATAGTGAAATTGTCAATACCTATACGATTTCTTGAAATCTAATATTGGTAGCAAGAAAGTTAGCAATTTATGTAAGAAATTATCGTTGTTTGTATCGTAGTCAATCAATATCAAAATATGTCTGGTTCAATTGGTTATCGTACGTTACTAGATATTTATTACATATAGATAGCATTTTTATCGATAAATATAAATACGATAGTATTAGATTAAATCGTAGTAGGCGAGATATATTTCTTCAGTAACATAAATTTAACTAATAAGTTGCTATAACGTGAATCCAGATTAACATAACTGTTTATGCAACGTTCGGTTTTGTCACCAAAATAACTGGTTGATTCCGAAAACGTTATTGCATCAGCCATCATTATCTTATCAAGTTAAAAGTTGGTTGCAACTAACTATTACTACTAATATTCAATTAAAAAAATAGTTTTGAGGACTAACTTCGTCACTGTTGCAAGTTGATGCAGTGCAATTTTATGACTGAACGGAACTGATTCAAGTATGAAGTCAATGACCAAAACTATTTAGAAATTTTGCTGATTCCAAGCTTAGGATAGGTACATATAACATGACTGTTCATGCAATCAAAGTGCCGTCAAGACTTATCGACCGTGGTGTTATTCTAATAATGTCAAATAGTATTTCCTATATCAGTATTTCTATAACATACCTAATTAATTTGTCTCGTTAGACATGTTTTAACTAGATATATATAGTTAGATGTGATTCCAACTCGACTGTAGCCCCTCTACCCGACAGGAGCTGGAACGTAACACCAACCAACCTGAACTGAACACCATAGCCACATACTACTTCGATGGCCAGGGCAAAGCGCTAAGGCCGATGATCGCGATACTCATGGCGAGAGCCGTCAACTACCACGTCTATGGAGAAAACAGGTAAGTAGTGTCTATACATTATATGTTTACTTTTTTATTTATGTGACTACTAGCGACCCGCCCCGGCTTCGCACGGGTGCAAAGCTGATACTAAAATTATACATATAAACCTTCCTCTTGAATCACTCTATCTATTAAAAAAAACCGCATCAAAATCCGTTGCGTAGTTTCAAAGATTTAAGCGTACAAAGGGACATAGGGACAGAGAAAGCGACTTTGTTTTATACTATGTAGTGATGAGTCAAACTTGTAAGCTTGCAATGTTTAATAAATTAGCTTAAACTGTCTTATCTACGGGTAAATAAAACAGCAGCACTGCCTTAAGTTGCATTTCGGTTTTATTATCTTTGTGCTACTAAATAAATAAATGATATTTCATGAAACAATGTGCTGCATCACGAACACGCATAGTGGTAAGAAAGTAAAGAAAGTTAGAAAAGTTCGGGGTCAACCCACAATGTTTCTTTGTAATACAGTACCAACAGCCAACCACAAGCATTATGAGCGTAAAAGATGTTTTATAACGTTGTGCTTCAAATTTATTATTTCAAAGAGTAGCTATTCAGACACCATTTGTGTACAAATCTAGCCTTGAATGATGGACATTGAATTCTTAGAGTCAAAGTGCAAAAGTCTCTCACACGTAATTGACATTAAAAAGATTGACCTCACTTCTCATCCGATAGAGCAGAGGCATTGTTACTGTAAACGAAGATGATGAGTCGGCATTTTTGTAACACTAATTGACCCCCATACATGGTTATAAATCTTGTTTATAAACATTAGATACATAGATTTGTGTAACCACAAGGCTACTACTCTAATCTGTATTTTGCTGTGGAACCATCGCATTTATGTAAAAAAGATTGGCCTAAATAAAAAATAAAAATAAACAAACAGTGACTAACAAGGTGGAAGTTGGAAACTGATATCTAAACTGATTTCCTAGCCTTTCGCCTAATCCATTGAACTTGTTGCCTAACACTGTCTGTTTGGCAACACTTTTAGATTGCGTTCGGTCATCAGACCGTACGCTCCATAGTTCAATGTCTCGCTGAGAACCTTGAACAAACGATTTTTCAAAGGTCTTTATGTCGTCACATATCGCGAGACCATTTATTGCATTAAATCGAAGGTTGGACTCAACGGTCAGATATTATAATTATATTGAAGAAGATTTAAACTAGGTAGATTTTGATTTGCATAGCGATTATCTAAGTCTTCGTGTAAGCAGTAGTACTCTATATTCAATGCAGTAACATACTTAATTGCATAATTAAAGGTACGCAGTTACGCACCTATTATTCTGTAAGTCATTAATGTATTTATTATAGCAGTAGCAATATAGGATTGCTTTTGAAAGATGAGCAACAAGAAAACTCAAAATATATTTTTAACGTACTGTAAAAACAAAGAAATGCGTCGTATGCATATCTCTCGCTAAATCGGGGTAAAATAGTCTTCTTTGTTTGCTTTACATGACTTGGGACGTGAAGACATGTAATTTTTATATCTTAAGGAAAATCGGAACTTTTAACAGTGTTATTTTTGCATTCAGTTCAAATGATTATACTGAATGAATAGCAAATGCCCTATTCTGTCATTGTGTTCACGCGCTCCCTGTGGTCACCCTTACACGATACGAATATTTTATTTATTCAAACACGCAAAGCGAACTATTGGTGTACTAACTAAACCGAGCCACAAATAATTAGACAAGCTGACCATGATCTCATTAAAACTGCTACTTTATACAACAGCACCTGTACTTAAAAAAAAATATTGCTAAAATTCCAATCAAATGTGTAAGATTATAAATGTACGTTGTTCACTTTTTCGTCTTCAGACGAACTATCTCGCATATTGCGTGGTAGGTATGTGCAAGCGCAAGCGAACCGCTAACCAAGGCTTTTCTAACCTATTGATGCAATCGCTGTATTTTTCTGTTGTACCTTTTAATTACACAAACCTTAATAACACAAAGCTGATCATTAGTAGATAATAACAAAGTAACAATATTGCAAACGCTAAAAATGGAACGTATTAAAGAAAATTTAAATTATTTTATGATTTCTTACTCTTTATGTGTGGACTTTATTATGAAATTAATTTACATAGTCTTTACCATGAAAAATGCCTTGAAAAGTTCACCTAACAGTGTTTTACCCACGGCCGTTTACAGCTGATCTTTACAAACAATACATTAATATTTTATCGATGTTAAAATTAACAGTAGCGGTGTCAGTTAGTGCGCGTGTAAGTAAATGTTGTAACAAAATCTCGCTTGAGTAGTTGTATCACACGTAATTGTCTGGTTTGGAGCGCATTCGTGTATACGTGTAACGCTCCTGTTTGACTCGTAATACGCTTCGCTTTTTATATATTTCTATGGTATTGTTAAGTAATTATGCCTCTCCTTTCAGCAATTATATTTTTAATATAGTATAAATCCAGCTTCTTAATAACGAGCTATAAATTAATTGCTTTCGTGTTAGTGATATTAATATAATATATAATATATTTATTTGCATTAAAACATGGTATACAAGGTGTAATAACAAATATTATAGCGCAACATGTTTTGCTACAGGTACATAGCATGCAAAGTTATGTGGTGTATTCATTGTATCGTGAATTTAAATTTATTTCCATGTATTCTTTAATGGAATAAAAGTTACGGTCATTTAGCCAATTATACAATTTATGCTTGAATGCTCTAATAGTTAAAGATTTTAAATTATTAGGTAGATTATTATATATACGGATACACATAGCTAAACAGTTCTTATTATATTTAGTAGATCTAGGAATATCACTGAGTACAAGTCTGAATGGATCCCTCCGGTTCCTTGGGTTCACATCATTTGCAGTTTTAAACAATTCTTTATTTTTTGATACAAACATGCATACTTCATATATGTAAAGAGATGGTAATGGTAACAAACCAAGTTTTTTAAATAAAGGTTGACAAGACTGGTCAGATGGTATACCACACATTGCTCTAATGCACTTTTTTTGTGCTATAAATGCCTTATCTTTTTCTGTACTATTTCCCCACATTATGAGTCCGTAACGAAGTAAGGATTCCACATAAGCATGATAAGTCATTATGGATGTTTTTATGTTTATAATGTTTTTTATTTGTTTGAGAGCATACACAAATTTATTTATCCTGTTAGTTATATTAGTAAGGAGCTGATTAGATTCAGAGCTAAATCCGTTTACTTTTACGTAAGATCGTAGCAGCAAATTAGTTAATATATTGCATTTCAGCATTTCATGTAATGATTGCACTGATTATAATATATATGTGAGAGAGGTGTGCATTAAAGTTTATTTCAAGGGTTTGATTTGTAGCCCTATTCGTCCGAAGTTTATCATATTGATGGAAAACTCCAATGAAAAGAGGGCAACTCTAAAAATTTGTAGGCACGCATCGGGTAAAAATAAGGAGAAGCAGGGGTTCAGGGAACTCATGTTTTATGGCCACTACTATGTGTTTTGTTTATGCTTATTTTCTTAGTTTATATGAGAAATTTCCACTATCTGAGTTATGACCGCTAAAGCAACTTTAAAGTGTATAAATCGACGACGAAGCACGAAGGAAGACTTTGACACTGAAAAGCTAAAATAAAAAAAAATCATAAAAACCGACTTCTAGAGTTACCTCAAAGTGTTTTCACATGCTTTTCAGTGTTTATAACATTCTTTTTTACGAAGTATCTGTAAATAGGCAATGGAAAAATATCTTGTTGAAAAAGTTTATTCTATGCTTGGCATTTCATCAGCCAAGCATAGAATTAACAAACAATCAATAAAGTACAAGATTTCTCTCCACAACACAACCAATGTCGGAAACCACAAGATTCTGTAACTTTATTTATTTCATACTCGTCAAAGTCATAAATAATGTATCCTAAGTCTAGCACGTCACAATTGTTGCGATGAGCATGAAACATTACGTACCTACTGTCCGAAGTATTACATTCACGTAAAACTAGTTGAAAAAACATAACGAGCAGCTTTTTATTAACAAAACGTGTTTGGTATACATCTGTCCATAGTTAAATCAAGTGTTACAACCGAACAGTGAAGTACAAAGGCATTGTTTGAATTTACTTCGTTTACGTGCGATGCGCCATTGTTTCATGAAGAAAGTTTGTCACAGCTTCCTATGACTTGAATTAGATAATCTTAGGAGTTGAACTTTCGCTGTATAGTCTATTGATATGTCATATTTAAGTACTTATTGTTTTAATATTTTTTAAAGTGTAAATCAAATAAGATTTTTAACTTTAGTATACTTCCCAGAGTTATATCACATATTATATATTTTTTGGTTTTTCATGATTTGTTTTTGTTTGTGCTGCAGTGCATTGCTGCCCTCACAGCGACAAGTGGCCATGATCAGCGAGATGATCCACTCGGCGTCGCTCATTCACGATGACGTCATCGACCAGAGTGATTTCCGCCGCGGGAAACCCTCCGTCAACGTGCTCTGGAATCACAAGAAGGTACACTTTATTTTTTTTGTTCAATCTAATCATCGGTATTGCCAATATTCCAGTGAGATTGTGCCAGATACGCCGGTTGTGTGTAAAGAGGCTAAACACCTTTTTCTCTATTTCTTAACTTTTAATGCGGCACCAACAAGAAACTAGCAGACTTGTTACCAGGTTTAATGGAACAATAGTGATATACGTATACTTATATTAATACAATTACTTATCAGATTTGTCTCATGAGAATTACCATCAAATGTTTTCAAGAACATTGTTTTTCAATTGTATTTTGTACTAATATAAGTTCCCATTAGATAAACTTCATTATAATCTGGCTGTTAGGGTTTCACAGCTTTAGAGTCTTTACAAATCTTTAAAGCGTTTCTTTTTGTTTGGAACCGTTTTTGTCGTGATATTGAAAAAAATATGAAACTTCCACACGTTCAAAGTCATTCACAGAATTTACGTTGAAGCATACATTGAGCTTATTTCTCGTATCCTCGAATAATTCAGTGTTTAATGATATAATGGGAATTATATAAGTAAGTTTATATAAATAACACGTAGGCATGCGTTCAGAATTGTTTCTGCTGAATACGAATGAATCGATATTTATGGAAGTGATCGTCCTATGACAGCGATCGATGTGGATATCTTATGTAGATTGACGCAAATTCTCGCGTAACTACGTGTCTACATTCAAATTAACGTAATTAGTATACACAGGGGATTACTTACATCAATCATATTTGTCCAATAATAATATACAAGTTTATATTTGCGTTTTGATGTAGATGTTTAATTAGATTTAAATATCACTCTTTACATAGAAGTCAATGCTGTCAGTTAAAATGTGATGTTCTTTCAAAATTTTACACTTCAAAATTCTAACTAACCGCAAGGCTATAAATCTGTTGAAAAATAAATAGTAGTTGATTCATACTAAATTTAAAAGGTCTTCATTTGTATTACGATTGCCTTTAGCACCAAGAAGACGTATCCACATTTTATCTTGACTTGAGTATCAAGAATTCATCAGGGAATCTAAGCATGTTGCGAATATACAATCAGTGATTATTAAGATGATTATTTTAATGCCCGACGGTCCTGTTGCATGCCAATTTCAAATTACATACAACCTTGTCATTGTATTCAATACTGTTAACAGAACTAGTAGTTCTGCTCTATGTTAGTAGGTAGCCTATTGTATTGGGATAAACCGAACTCCAATTAATATGTGTGACATGTCTTCTCGATCACGAGCCGAATGGAAAGTGCAAATGGGCTAAGTATATAAATAAGGAGCGGCTGTGGCTTGTCTGTCATTATGTCTGTTGCTAAGGCGGTGCCGAATTTCGGATCGATTACGTGCGTCACTATAAATCAATGCTTAAGTAGCTCGCTTCAAAAACGGCAACGTAAACATTCCAACGGCCATTTTAACTACAGCGTATATAATGGAACAGAACGCTCTTCATTGAGGCTTATTGTGTTTTGGGCGGTTTGTTCGTTAAATCTGGGTTAAGATCACGACTCACGCTATTCATTACGCGTTCTAATAAAATAAATAGAATACAATCTATAAACTACTCATGCGTGTATAAATAAATAGGCAGATATGGACAAGGTCATAACAAAACTTTCAATCGAAATATGAATAGTTTACGTATCCGTCTATTTTCACTGAACTATTAATAATAATAGCATAGTTTTAGGACCCGCAAACTGGCCAAAAAAATTGAACGCGTGTTGTCTTTAGCAATATTAGTTTAAGCTTTAAGTCGGCTCACATTATTTACCCATTTGTTGTGCAAATATTTGACTTCGTAGATACACGTTCGTAATATTCAATTTCGTTTTCAACGTGACTGTAGAAAGCTGGTTTTGGGATGACCTGCTTGTAATAATTATTCAATAAATCTCACTCCAAATATATATTTTCGATATTCTTTTAGGCACTCGTCATCATAACGAGAAATACAGATTTATCACGACGAACATTAAAAATAAATTAAAATATACAGAACCCCAATCGTTATCTTTATTCGTGTTTACTTTAGAGGGACACTGGTTTATAATTTAATCAATGAAACACACTTGTAAACCTGTTTTCTACTTGACCCACTTCGTATTGTACGAAGTTAATAAACTTCACCAGGTCCAGGTTGTTGTCCTAAACATGAGTATAAATACAATATGTGCGAAGTAGTCCGAGACAGCTGTGTCGACGGGGCTATTAAGATAAATTGAAGCTATCACGTTACGGCTATTCTTTCTTTCACTTCATGAATGAGTAAGACATAGCTATTCGCGTAGTAGTCGTGCTGCCGGTGGCTCGTGGCTGCGGCAGACAAGCCTAACCTACTCGCACTGGGCTAAAGGCGAGCGACCCTCGGTGAAAGTAAGTCGCGGCCTCAACACACCAATAAAATGATTATACTGAATGTTTATTTGATGATTTGTCATCTTATATTTTAAATTAAAAATAGTAAAGAAAATTCAAATGCCTTAACTAAAATTCTTTACTAATAAAATTGTAAATAGCAAATGATTAAATGCCAATATTATGATGCGAAATCACTTATTTCAGTTAACCGCGGTGAACATTATCAGATAATTTCCTTAAAAGCATTGTTATCACGTTATTTGTATGTTTAGGGTGTTGAACAACGTAAACAGAAGCTCCGCGCGTCGAATGACGTTTGTGACACGATCGTTGTGTAATATTCTTCTTTTTAAATGAATATATTTGTAAAAGATATTATGCCTGTTAGATTGGTCAAGGTAATTTTCGTAAGTATTGTCACAACAGAACAACTATCATCAAAATTGATTTTGGATTCCGTCGCATGCCTTGAAATCTTTGTGTTATAGAATTAAATTCCTATACGAGTATAGTTCCTTATGGAGATGTCTCAACAAAGAACCGATGTGGTTTGAATAGAGATTAGTATAGAACAAAGCGTTTGATACGATTTTGTTACGAGGAATAATAAAATGAGCGAATAAAAAATTACTTAGCGACTGATTATGAGAAACTGTATTAAAGCGAAAAGTTTAACTAAACCAATGACGAATATGAATTAATAATAAAATCCAGAACATGCTTACAAAAAGTGTGTTGTGGATAAAGACATTTTTGATTTCGATGTTAGAATTTTACGCGACCAACTATGTTACTAAACGAGCGACTAGAAATACAGAGCAGATATTGAAGTTGCCCACTTCCGAAGACAGAGACATTTTTCAATTGAGGTTTTACATAATTAGTTACTAAAAACGTCACTTTGAACATCGATTGTAAGCTGCTTTAAAAACGATTTTTTGTCACTGTTATAGATCTTGATGCACTGATATTTTGAATTATTTCTATCAGTATAGTTATGGCTCGTTAATATCTAGCCTTTTGTTATTAGCTGCGGGGGCTGAATGTTTTTATTGCATTGTACATTACTCGTTATCTTATTATATCTACTTGTAAGCAGTATGCGTTTGCCTTCGTCCTTCACGAACAAATGCCTATCCTGCGATTACATCTTCCGGCACTGTAATCTTTAGCGTGAAACGTTTTTTGAATTGACAATGCATCGGGCGTACGCTGTGTTCTTCATCTAATGGCGCGATGGCGAGAATGTCCCATTAAACACGTTGAACGTTGTGCAATTTAGGTCGGCGCGACCTTTGACTTTTATTCTTGTGTTTTATAGTTTATAGCCAAATTTATTAATGTGATTTATTGTAATATTAATAAATAATTAATGCCAAATTGATGTTTCTTAGTTTATTATTATCATGTTTTAACTGTTATTATAAAAAAATCTATTGCGTACTACCAGTTAAATTTTACAGCAGTTTCTTTCATGCTATTGTATTTAAAAATATTTCACTAACTTCGTATTCGACAGAATGTATATACTTTGCGATGATCTTGAGCTAGTTCATTTAACCCGTCTCGTGTGTTTTGTTAGTCGGACTCTGGACGGATGTTGTCACAATTCGATAATAGTTTTGGGATCTAATAACCCGTATTTGAGTTATGTAATTCAAACATCCAAACTTGGTGTTAGTACTGTCTGTACCTACCTAGTATAGACGTATGTATACATACGTTTTGTGCAAATATGCTATCACGGTAACAGGGCGCGTCTGTTTGTATTTAAGTCATTTACGACCGTGTTGCTGAGCACGGATGTGGAATATTTACACTACTGTTACGTGGACGAAATCTCTGATAATCATTTGTTTGATAACGCCCTCTGCGTGTCAATGGGTACTGCGATTAAAGATTACGATTATTATGATTATACAATCGAACAACTTTACAACAAAGGTCCTTTTTCGGTCAACGACCGCTGCAGTCGCGGTGCGTTTCAAATATTATGTATGTATTCTTGCTCTATAAAAGAATGGTATTGTATAGTGTTGTACGACAATAGGCATCTTCAACAACGTCAGTAGCGAATTTCCGATTCCTATCGTATCTGCGACCATTGTTCAGAATATGTCGCGGACCTTATTGTTCACCTTGTCTGAGCTATGCTATGGAATGACGAGTTTAAATGCAGAGCGTACGCGCTTGGAATTTATGTAAAAATATTGGACAAACCGAAACGTCTTGGTATGGTATCCCATACATGTGTCATATTTATAAGATGTGATAATATAAATATGTGAAGGTATGTACATACATAGGTGGGGCCCTCACGGTACGTTTTGATTGAGCCAAAGGCGAGATTCCACCGAGGTGCGGCACTGGCGTATATAAATGCTTCTTCTGTTCTACTCACTCTAGTAAAACGTCCGCGAAACTGCAGCCTTTGTGCGCCAACACAAGCTAGCAGTAAACCCACGCCGACGGGTATACATTTTTTTATTAGCTAACAAATGTGCGCGAACAATTTTGGTAGAATCTTGCCATAACGATCGTCAGAGGCCCTGTCTGAGGCACCTGCGTCTGTGAGCGCACCTGCTCCAAGCACGCCGGCTGTTGCAACACCGCTTTGTAGTCGCTATCCGACATTACCATATTTGATCTCGCTTTGTTTGAACTTCGATCATTTTCATGAAATCGGTGCCTAAAACTACATTTATGTATTTCGGTCATAATATTTATTATTTTATATAATGTACATAATTAGATATATTTTCTATATCGTCAGTAATGAAATTCGAGATCATCGCCGAGGTCGTTTTTAAAAATTTATTCATTAATAACGAAATATAGTTAACAGGTTAAGAAATTTTCAAGTAGATATAAAGTAAATCGGCGAGGTCAAACTTTGGAGTGGTCAGCTCATCATCATCATATTATGCATCATTTATTTAAAATTCACAATCTTATGCTTTCTAATGTTAATCGATTGAATGGATTAGTTAATCAAAGATGCATTGAATCGGAAGGACATTGTGGACGCAGCCTTTGGGGCGCTGAGGCTTCGGTAGCTTTCACCGGGGGGAGGGGTGCGGGACGCGGGGCGAGGGTCGCGGCGGTTGCTCCGTCATCTATCAACATCGGATGTCAGGTGTTCCGATGTGTGCTCGCGTAACATTCACTCGGTTATTGATGCTCCATATAATCATCTGATTTTTGAGTAACACACGATCAATCGTGAAAAATATCTCATTCAACATGTTACTCATATAAAATATCACATATCATATGTAACATTATAAAGTATCACATCACAAGATCAGATCGTCTTAGCGAGAGTTTTGTGTGTAATATTATAGAACAAATTAACAAGTCCTTGTAGGGGGCTATTCTCATACGCGTTGTCTTTCAGCAAACGAATATTGGATCGTATACTGAGAAAACTCTAGTTTCCCAGAGGTTGCGAAGGTCAAGCTGCATTCCGTTCGTGTGAAACTAGAAATTGTCCGTGATATAACGAGTAAAGGAAACTTGTCGCGTGCTGTACTGGCATAGCTAATGAGATTACAATGTGTTTCTCGCAATCTTGAAAGAAAAATCTTACCTCTTTTCTTCCCAAGTGTAATTTAAATAGGTTTTCCAAATATAGAACATAATTTTTTTCCTTAACATATTGCTTCAAGGATAAAGAAATGCCATATAAAAAGCCGAAGACCTTGTTAATTATGTCGAACATGAAAACCTTTCACTTACTAACTGTAATGTGAAATTACTTTGAACTCCACAATGAAACAGCTACATATTGGATTAATGTGGACATAAATGTTCCCGATAAAAAATAATTACAGGTAGATAAGAATTGAATGTTATAAATACATGAACGGACAGAATGCGTGCAGCATGTTACGATAATAAAATCAATGTTAAGCGTAAAAGTAGCTGATATTTTTGGTTTTATCAGATGCTCATAATCAGTCACGCGTATTAAAAGCCAATAAATGTTATCACAATAACTTTGATGTCTATAGTAAATGCGGATTTCATAAAATATCTTATCGACAGCCAATGTTCAATTAAAAGATTTTTTAATTAAATTATGACACCAAAAATATTAAATGACTTCACCAATCATTTTTGAAGGTTTTTTTTTTAACTTTAATATTTAAATGAAGTTGTTCAATAAATCATCGCGTGACAGAAATTATTTTCGTACTGCACATGCGTAGTAATTTCCCTCACATGTTTTATTTTAACTGTACGTTACTCGATTATACCTTGAACAGTAGGTACTGTCGTATAATTGCTTATAATGTATGTGGTGATTACCGGTGGTGTGCAGCTTTGTATTTAAGAAGCAAATTCTAGCGTATGGTATACAGGCTAATGCCTTGATTGTCAGTGCATTGCCATATTTTACTAGCTCTTTATTTAGTTTGACATCAACTCTGAAGCTGCAGTTAACGGCAAATATATAGAAAGACTATTATGAGCTTTATTATTAAATTATTCAGAACGTATTACAGATGTTAAAGGACATAGGAAATTGGTCAATTTGCGAGGTCAGAAGTATGCTTCCTCACCTGACAAGCTCGGTATAAAAAAATCTCCCTTCGTCCATTTCCTTGTAATGCTGCTATTAACAAGAATGTCACAAAATACGATTTCACATAATTATAAATACGTGATAATTATGGTTCCATTAAGAAAATACGAGTATAGCCTTATGAATAATAATGCATTGATGGCATCTCTTGCTATAGAGAAACTAAAGGTCAGTCAACTCGGGTACGTAATTCTCTGAAGCATCGCAGTTTTCTTGTGACAAGTTTTTACCATAATCGAAAGAAAAATAAAACAATGATTTAACGCAAGTTTCTGTATCCCCAATTTCTTATTGCCTTTGTAAGGTCAGGTCAATTATGTAATTTCTTTTTTGTTTTATCTTTATATTTGTGTCAAGAAATTTCCCCATATAGAGTGTTGTAAGGTATTGGTTCCAGTTAATATTTCCCAATGAGAAGATGACGTGACGTGCCGCTGTCCAATTCTTTTGATTTATTGGATTTTTTATAAGCAATAATTGGAAATTAATTTTTGTGTTACACATAAATCAGTTAGAATTTTATAAATGTATCAACGAACATTTATAGTACATTGGCGCGTAGTAAACTTTGCGATTAGGATCATTATGATTCAGTTCACGTTTGTTGTATTTATTTCTTATACGATATCAAATGTCTTATATCGCAGGCACAGTGCGTTGATGTCTTTCTTACGGAGCGTAGCGCACCTGCAATGGCAACGCTCACTCGATACACTATTTACATACGTTACGCGGTCAAACACAGTCTAGACGTTGGCATATGATACATGTTTTATACACAAATACAATATTGTATTAATATTCAGATGACTTTTAACTATTACTTTCTACAAGTTTATAATGTGACCAAATAATCCGTTGAAAGCAAAATTCGTCCAACACTTTCCTTAAGTGACCTACCGCGGTATGTATTAAAGAGTGTAAAGTAAAAACTGGTTTTTGTAACTGTAGTTTGCGGGGAGTAAGTAGGCGCGGGGGGATGTAGGTCGGACGCGACTACGCCGCCCGCCGCGCGCACCAACCACCGTCTCTTGATTAGACCTTTATTTCGATGATTTGAGCTCTCCCACTACTACTAAGGAAACTTTAGAAGCCGTTGTTTTGTATCGAACGATAGAAAAGAATGTTGCAAGATTTTATAGAGTTATTGCATAATCAAGTATAGCCCGCTACGCGCCGACAACCTTGGTGGCACTAAGTCAAGGTCACGGCAGTTGTCCCCATAGCTCCGAGCGTAGAGTTTACTTTGGTTTATTGACAGTGTATAGGTAGGTGAGATCGTGTAGTAAACGTTGTCTAAGTGGTATTACTAAACTTACTCTACAGCGGAATGCCGGATCAAACCGGTACATCAAGGACGTTTTTCTATCTTTGGTGTTTTGTAAGGAATCCTATTTAAAGTACCTTACTGATCAATTCATGTGGAATTGTCGTTAATAATCAAACGTCATTTGACTTTTGACAACCTTTAATTATCACATCACGTCCTATACAATTGCGGTGATGTTGATTCATTACACGCAGATTACACACTTGGCCATTATTACAAAAACCGGTTTTTGACGGATACACGTGCCCACGTTAGGTATGTTGAAACGATGGCCCACTCATCGACCACTAATCGCTACGACCACTAGATGGCCGGCGGTGTCGCAAGCGCCGGACCTTCCACTCACTCGAGACGAAATACCCCGATCACCTGTAATACGAACGTGTATCGATCACATTGATTGCTGGCGTACTAACTCAGATTTATCTTAATCATTACTTATAAGATATCATTACACCTGGCTTCATGATGTTACACATTTCGGTTCTTGGTTTCGTTAGGTTAATTTTACCAAACAAATTACGCCTACGACGTAGTTGTAAAAATCATACTACCGTGAGAGCATGATATCTATGTTACGAGCCTGTAATCAAACCACGTTATGATTTTCAATATTTTAGAAGTATTTATATATTTTGGATGTACGGAATCGTGTTACGGACCGCTGCGCGGCGCGGCTGTTTCGGCAGCCGATCTCCAAGTGGCTGGTGTTGTGGAGGATGAGGGGGGAGTCAAGGCCGGCCGCGTGACATAGATCCCGCCACATTCACCTTCCGTCCGCCGGCCGCCGCCGTCGCCACCACCACCTGCCCACTGTCAAGGCTGCCTTGCGAAATGCAGCCGACTGCATACATCTAGTTATACGAGATCCGCTTCAAGAAACCATGTCGCAATTATCCGACAGGCTTTGATGACGGCCTTCGGTTGTCGCGCAGGACAATTGCTATCCTACAAGTAAAAAGTAAATTAACCCCTCGGCGCCGAGTTCCGCGTTCAGTAAACATGGTGAAACTAGCTTTTACCTTATCTGTCCGTTATTCCCCGCTGATGATACACCTGCTTATACTTAAGCATCCGCCTTACATTTACAAGTAAAGAAAATGCGGAAGCATTTTCGGTGGCCATTCAGTAAATGCCTTTATTAATTTTTAATGCAAAAATTTCCATGAGCACGTCTTTTGTTATTACCGGGGTGACTGACACTGAGCCGCCTTGAAAAGGAAATTTAATATAATTTTTGGATACGGCCGTGGAATATTCAGCTTGAAAACAGTTAGTCCATCGGGCATATTATCGGTAGCATCTTTACTTTCGAACATGAGAACAATATGAAGTGCTCGGATCAATAGTTTAGTGATTCAAGAGAGGTGCGAACTTGCATTACAATGTATGGGTGTAAATGAATTACAGAATAGAAACTACAACGCATTCGGAATTAAGTTGGCGTGAAATCGTAGAGATTTTTCTGGTAAATTATTCATGTGGCTCATGTTGGGCAGACTTTCAACGCGTTCTGTGAAAGCCTTTCACTCTTATCATGGGAGTTGCATATATTTTTGAACATAATATTGTACATTTGAATACAATGTATAAGTCAATCAGTTACTGGAAATAAGCTGTGTGATGTGTTTATTGAACACGCAGACAAAGAAATTATTGATGGAATTGTGGTACTTTCCGTTATTCGCAAAAGCTTTGAATTAGCAGTCACGGTAAGAAGTACAGTGAATATTTTCCTGTAATTAATGAAACATGAAACTGGTTCACGGATGTGAGTGTCATGACACATCGCGAGTGTTCGCGAGTGCAGTTGTGCCGTCCGGCTCGCGCACGTAACGGATGCGTTTTTAGCCCGGTTAGCGTACAGAAAGTGTGCTAACGCGTGCACCGATTTGCGCAACCAAGCGCAGCGCGTACGATACGCGCGGCCACTCCCGTATGTAGTCCCGTTGCTTACATGTTACTGATCTGCGCTAAATTATTACTTATAAATAGAATAAAATAAAAATATCCTAGGTCAGACCGCGGCAGACTTGCTTTCGCTGTCTGGTGCACAAAACAACAACATGCAACGATAAAGGTCATCAAAAGTAGCAGTAAATCAACCTGCCAATAATAATATATATAATACCAATATCCTTGCTTATCGACTGCTAAATCAAATGAAACAAAAATCCTTGCTGCAATAATACTTGAGTGCAACACGGTCATTGCAAAACGAATCTATTTTCAGTCGCAGTTAGTACTGAACATAGATGAAATAAGTGGATACAAATTAAGCACATTAACATTTGAACAAATTAGCATTTGTGTGAAGCTATAAATAATAAATCTGTAACCTTACTTCTGGATTTCTTATTAATAACAGGGTCGGACATTTTGAATTTTTACTTAATTATTTTTTTTGCCAACCTTGTCCCATTTCAACGTTTCGTCCCATTTTCCGTACAGAAAACTTATATCTATGTCACACCACGCACCTTAAAGTTACGCAAAATTACTTCCAACATTCCATAGTAAATGGGTGTGAATGTAATAGGTGTAAATTCCAGCTAATATTTGAATACAACCCAATACTCTCACTATTTCTTCAAATCGCTCCATACGATATCTAACAAAAAAAATGTTTTCTGTGATTCTTTCAAATGAAAGTAACTGCTTTGAATTTCGTTTTTTGGTCGAGATACGGGAGATAACGTTTTAATAAAATTTTGTTCCCAGTCTTCATCCATGATTACTGATCAGGAAATATGTATGTCCAAACGTTTTCCCTATAAAAATGCGACGAATCGATAAGACGTTAATTCAGTCACGTGCGTATGTTAGTTCAAGTAATGATAGGTACCCTAATTACATCGATATTTAATTAGCAAACATTTGATTGTATTATTTGTGTGTCATTGGCTTCAAACCGGACTCGCAATCGCCGGATGCCTTCATTCATACCACCTTATGGAAATACGCATCGCGTCATCGACCGACCACTTTCACATTTTTTTATTTCCTCTACGTACATAGTTGGATGTGAATGTTGGCAGATATCATGGGATGGTCAAGGACATAAGCGAATGGTTTATCAAGGCTACATAAACAACTGAGCAACAGATTTTTTAATTACGAAAAACAACAATAGCTAATTGGGTTGGGAATTATCTCAAGAACCATATTTCGATACCGAACAATCTGAATATGAGAAAATTTAAAACAATTTTGAAGATATTATGACGAAAACTTTTCTTCTAACATTTTATCATGTGTGTTTTACTTAAATACTCATTACTGAAAAACATCAAATGGGGATTTAATAGATGTATAGAATTTTAATGAAACCAGCTATTTATAAAATTAAAGTAATACCAGCCGTCGTTCGTTTCATAAGCTTAATTGCGTTCTTAATTTGTAATCACTGGAAAAGAAATTCGCATGAGCAAAACCGAAGACTGTGGTTGCTATTGATCAACTTTATGATACCATTTAGCTGTAATAGCACAGCATTTAATGCAATTATTACAAATCTTACAGGAAGATTAAAGTGAAATCTATTTCAAGTAGCTTATGCATAGCATAACATCACTAAATAATATCTAAAGTTCTATTCTCACGTTCAAATATCTAAGTTATAATCAAACTATAAAAATCATCCGAGTGACGGTCGTAACAACGTAATATTTTTGAATCGTCCCATTTAGCGTGTAGCCGGCAAGTTGAACCTGGCCACTGGATGTAGGTTAACAAGTGTCCAGTGGTTTAATGACGGTCCGTGGTCTCCGTCGGTCGAGTCCCGCGCGCCCACACTTGGCCGCAGCGCGCGCGCCGCCGGCGAAACGTCCGCGCCGCCATTAGTATGCGACCGAACACCGCATCACAACTTTCTCGACATTCTTGCCAACAACTGGAGAAATGAGCGCCATCGATACATTTATTACAATCTATGTTATTCACAACATCTGTGCTTAGAGTGGCATGTGGCCAATGTTAAGCAGAGTTATCAATACATACTTATTTGTAAATTTCAGTGAAACGCGTAAGGGAAAAAACTTTTTTTTTCTGTTTATCACAAGGTCCTTTACTACAACATAATAAAAAATGGCTGTTGTAATAAATTACACACAAAAAAAGCTAATTAAAAAAAAAGAAAATTAGGAAATTTTATCATATTTCCCCAAAACTAGGTTGGAAATAAAAAAAAATACGTTCGTTACATTAATGTGTTATAAGCTGATGTAATAACAGATCGCACGTCTTGAAAAGTTATATTACAGTTATTCCTACCTATTCTTTTCATAGGAGGATATTAGACACGATTGAGGAAAATACAAACAAAAATGATGTATTTGAAATTGAAACGTGCTCACATAATATACATACTTTAGTAGATTTTATTATTATGTAGGTGTAAATAAGTTATCAAATAAATTACAGAAGTTCTCGATTTATATATTTTAAAAGGTTTTATTGATTTTTTCTCTTAGTATAATAGTAAGTGATCAAGTTTTGATCTAGCAAGGTTTTCTAGGGTTTCTCTGCGTGCGCTGTAGTAACATTATAATAATTAATATATGCTATAATGTCACTCACTTTCCCCTGCTCACGTACGTTTCAAGCGACACTCACGCGACGTGTGCAGATATACTTTATATTATTATTAATTAAACGTACGCATGGCAATACTGTGGCGCAACTTAACGCCTATTTTGCACACACCTTCGATATCTCTAATTGATTGATCGATCATTTAAATTATATTGAATTAAAATATTAACAAGCTGTTTTTTGATTATTAGCTAACTTTTATCTCAACGTTCAATGGTAGGTTTGACAGATTCTGTAAATAATCATAAAGATACACATCTAATACTTGATCAATCGGTCCTTAATCGATTTCATAAACTTGAGTTTCATACACTGAATAATATGTCCATGAAATTGTTTCCAGGTGGCGATGGCCGGCGACTTCATCCTCGCCGTGGCGTCGATGATGATAGCTCGCTTGCGCAGCGATGACGTCACACTCGTGCTCAGCCAGGTAACTACTTCATTATCACACATTAGACACTATACAAATTCGTGGAGCTCCTAGCTGCGTTAGGTTTTGGCAACGATAGTCGTGGCGAGCCTCGTTTATGGAACACATTATAATCTAGGTCGGATTGCTGAATGGCTTGGTAGATGACCAAGGTAATCAGTATTCAAGCAAAAAATCTGATCTGATGTAGACCTGAAATACTACCAGTAATAGGGTAATTCTTATGTGGAGGAGTAGCTAGGTAGCAAATAAGCTCGATCATGGCAATGTAGGCTTTGTACCACCTACTCAAATCAATAAATAACATTTGAGCATGTTAGGTAAGTTGTTATTAAAAGTATAGTACTTCAGCTCCTTTTATTTTTTCCCTTTCAATTTATGTGCCATAGCCATAACCCGCACTAAGGTTTCAAAATATGAACTGCGACTAGGTTTAAAAAAATCGTGGTAGCGCAGGCATTAAAATATTATTATAGCAAAAAAATTACATGTTTCAATGATGAAGCAAACGATAAATATGCTTTTAAATGCTTAATGCTTCACAATACTTACAATAAACGGATAATGCGATAAATAAAATGTTTACATCTAACATTAGTCTCGAGTTTCATCACTATATTCAGGTACTCCCATTCAGAGTCACAAGTAGTAGCACAACCATTACTTTAATACAACCTTTTGAGTGTTCGTGCGCACACGCATGCACGTTCAATTGGGGTCGAATGTTTGGCTAGAATATTCATTAAAACGATTCATCCTGTCGGCCTTCTTAGTGCGATGGTATTAACGCTGTGCCATATGCTTCAATGATTCTTATTCTTTTAATAACAGCCAACGCACTAGATGTGTTTCGCAACAGACATATACTTCGGTCGGAATTGTGTATGCCATCAGTGTATTCAATAAATGTTTGTATGTATGAAATATTTTAGTTAACACGCAAAATGAAAATAATTGTCGATAAGTTTGTTTTGTGATTGATAAAACTCGGAGTTGTCCATATAGAAGGTCTTCATACTTTTGGGTGTCACATAACACACATCTTCAGTGACATAAAAGCGGGATTACCCCGGTGCGCGATACTGTGATGCATACGAAGGTTCTTTTTGGCAAACTCGTTGTAGCAAACACTTACAAATTCCTCGCGACCATCGTTAAGGTGTTCGGAAGGAATTCGACCCCAACTTATTGGAGAAGGCTAGGCAGATGATAATCATGTCCATAAATAATATCGTAAATATCATTATGTTCTACAAAAATACAGTAGATATAAATAAAATAAAACTTGAACCTACCACCTACTCAACCTCCGCTCCGTTCTAAATACCGACCGGTTGCGTGAAATAAAGTACAAACAAATGTTTACTTAATGCTCTGCGTAATCAGGTCGTATCTGTTCAAGTTTACAAGAATAATTCTTAAACCAACGTTTTACTGATTTATTACATTTTTAAACTTGATCATTCTACCGATACTATAGCATCACAGTTTATTTATTTACTATTCGGCAGGCACATCAACAATGTAAACACACATATTTAAAAAAAGACATTGATTGGTACATATGCTAGTGTTTGCATCAATTATAGACGTGCAAAACATTCACAGAAAAGGAGAAAAAATATATTAAAAAACAATACTTACGTTACAAGATACAAACAAACAAAAAGGAATAATTCTAATTAAATTATACGATATTTTACATTAGGAGCATTCTCGTCCCAAAGTTGTTAGTAATTTATTTCATAATAAATGCATGACAGGATATCATTAAATAATCTTACGGATACATTAGGAGCATTCTCGTCCCAAAGTTGTTAGTAATTTATTTCATAATAAATGCATGACAGGATATCATTAAATAATCTTACGTATTTGCTTGTTTTAGAAATAAACGCATGCATTTTGACCTATGCCTTAAAACTAACCTGCATTTGTCAAGGATATTCTTTAATAATGATGCTGATGATACCACTTTTTGTCATAAATTAACAACAAAGTAGTATTTAAGATGGACATCTGTTACTTAATTATTTTATAACGATCAGTATACTTAGCTATAAAATTATATCCACGGTTTAATATTTAATATTAAAAATTTTAACCACTGTCAATAAAATATGACCGTTTTATGAAAAGACGCAAGCACATCAATCTACCTCAATCTGCCAAATTTCTGTAATAGATTTTCAACCTAATCACAATACCGTAAGGGTTATATAGAATATGTATAAACGTCAGTAGCCTCATAGCTCTGTAACAGATAATCCTCTGGATCTGGATACTTGACTATAAATTGTCATCTATACATATAATAAAACAGTAAAAATACTGTGTTTGTACGCGCTAATCTTCGGAACCACTGGACTGATTTGAATGATTCTTTTTTTGTTGTATAGGTGTTAGGTCTGGGCAACATATAGGCTATAAATTATCTTGGAAACTTGAAGACCTGGTGAAGAACCGCAACGGACCAGCTAAACTATAAGGGATAAAGAAATGCTGCCATAGCAAAAACTGTTCCACGTGATGAGCATTTTCTGCTGCGAGAATAAAATATTAGAATCCGATATCAGACATTTCAAATCTTTGATTTGACGACCTCGATAGGATCCGCATACGAAGTTGCGGGCAGAAGCTAGTTAATAATAAGTCTACATTGACTTACATTACTTTCTTTATTGTTGGATTTTTATTATAATTTTGAAAATAAATTTTACCTGTTACGTCTAATGTCTACAAAATTCTCGCCGATGTAACATTATTATAATTATATGTATTTTTACTTTCAGGTGGTAACAGACCTCGTGCAGGGCGAGTTCATGCAGTTGGGCAGCAAGGAGACTGAAAACGAACGGTTCTCACATTACCTCACCAAGACGTACAGGAAGACTGCATCACTCATGGCCAACTCAGTCAAAGCGGTAATGACAACATTACTTTACTTTGTACTATTCTAATTGCAATATTATGCCCAGCTATAAGGAAACCGTGTTTGCTTATGTAGGGATATTTGAATGCATAATATGTCATCTCCCTTAGTCTCTGTCTAATAATGTTTTTAAAGCAGTCATTTGTTTCGCAGACTCATGTTTGCGACCGGTATTCCGTTCTATTGTTGTACCTAAATTAAAAGTATGCCAATCATATTTTGTGGACTGGTACTGAACATTGTGGAATTGGTACAAGGCAATACCTCATTTAATTGTTACTTTTTTTGTAAAGAGTGTACTGATAACTATAGTAACCTTATTTACTAGACCTTGAAATTATCTGCGCATTATCTCTTTTCCGTGCATTGATCTTAAACGATTGAACATAAATAAAGGTCCCAATTATAATTGGTTTCATAACTGTCAAACTTAAATTAATACATATGTTTGTTACAAAGACATGTCTAATATAGGTGTTCTGGATGACGCCTTATCAGTATGCAAGCGATGTCTGCCCATGTGACTCACTGCCCTGGTCACAGAACATTGATGCTATATGTAGTCACTTGTTACTGGGCTAGGGACCGATTTAACGTTAAAAACTAAGTTCAGAAGAAATATGAGATGTCGATTTTACTAAAGTTCCAAAATGAGAACTCCTGTAATGAGCACAAGCCTACGAATTAGTTCAATCAACGCAACAGATAGATCTGCGTTAACATCTTATGTAAATAAGGGTGCATTTCAAAACATTTGACCAATACTATTGTCAGGTCTTGAGATACCATTTGGTGGTGGTGGTTTCAAAACTTGAATGAATATCTGTGATACAAACAGAATTACTGCCTAGGTTTTCATAGTATTAAAATTGTGTTACCTTTCAGGTGGCACTGTTAAGCGGGGCTGACGAAAGCACGTGCGAGCTAGCCTTCCAATACGGACGAAACCTCGGATTATCGTTCCAGTTGGTGGACGATTTGTTAGACTTCGTGTCATCAGCGCAGGCCATGGGCAAGCCCATAGCCGCTGACCTCAAACTCGGATTGGCTACCGCACCCGTGCTTTTTGCCTGCGAAAAGGTAATTTTGAAATTGGAATATTTTGTTCTTTTTTATACCATAACTATAAAATTAATTAGCACAAAATCATGAACAAAATTTGTCAAAAAGGTTTAAAAACGATTGAGGGAATTCGGTCCTTTGCTGTCTATGGTATTTATAGCCGAACGCGATATTTGTTATTTTGGCTGGGTTTTTCTAAGTGCTGAGCTAATGTTGCTTCATTAGAATTTCAGATCAAATCAATATGACCGTACGAAATGCGTGAAAATTAAAACTCTCGTTAGAATTTCTATCTTTAGTACTTGACCTACATACCCAGTTACAATATTAGGTCGATATTTAAATGTTTCAAATTCTTACTTGCGGCGAACGTGTTTAAATTCGACAAAATAATTATGTAGTGAAAAACCGGTTACCCTACCTTAACTTTACATACTCGCGCCCATAGCGGGTTAGCAGTTGTGTTTAAACACACACTTGCGCAAAAATCGGTTTTCGCAATACATACATTGGGCCACTACCAAACTATTTGCACGATATTGCAAAAATATTCGCGGCTTAAACTCCACGGCAGCCGGTTGTGACTTGATATGAATACGAGTAGTAGTAAATACGTATGCGGTACCTGTTTAATAAAATTAATCAAAAATAAATTATTATTTGAGTTATACTTTAGGTGAAAGTTTGTATATTTTGAGTTTATCTCATTCATACATAATTTAGCAAAAGTGATAGCAAGCTTTTCCCATCTTGGTATATCTATCTGTGTTCTGCTCACTAGAATTCATACATTTAATGTCTACTTGTCGGAAAAACAAAAACTAAATAGCTAAATTACAGGAAACTTAGTCAGAACTTGCTTAGTTCAGACAGTTCTTAATTTCAGGGGACGAGGGCTAAATTACATTTGTAAACAGACATCAAGTGATGATGTGAGTACTCAGGTTGTTTATTTGTATTCCAGTATCCGGAGCTGAACCCAATGATAATGAGGCGGTTCCAAGAGCCGGGCGACGTGGAGAAGGCGTACGAGCTGGTGCACAAGTCGCGCGGGCTGGAGCAGACGCGCTTCCTGGCGCGCAAGCACGGCGCGCAGGCGGCGCGCCTGGCGGCCGACCTCGCCGACTCGCCCTACCGCCAGGCGCTCGCCGTCACCACCGACCTCGTGCTCAACAGGATCAAGTAGCCGCCCCCCGCACTCCCAGCTAAGGCATCCACAGTTCTCCCCGCGAAACTAATCGTCCGAGTACATTACGTCCGAAAATATTTGGTGAACCTCAACTTAGCTTTATGCCTGCGCAGAACAATATTCAGGAACATGATTGTCTCCTGCGCAGCCAGCCGGCTTACTTCAGACTCGCTAGGTTTTTTCACACGTAATGTAGTTTTTCGTTCACGTTCGATGTGATCGTAAGAGTACTTTGGCAGAGTTTACTTTCCATGTCGAGCGCCACCTTTAATTGCATTTAAAGGTGATGGCGCGAGACCACAGAATTCTGGGTACCTTTTAGCAAAGGATATAGAGGCGCTGGACATTTTATTTTTAGAAGTGTATGAGTGATCGTGTGCTGTGGCCCGGTCGTGGCCCGGTCGTCGCGAGTGAACCTTTGTGTATATGAGAGTGAATTGAGCCGACATGGCAACATATATCGTAGATATTTTACGTCAAGCTATACCATGTGCCCTGATAAATTAAACATAATAAATTCTACAACATACTATATAAACACTATGTAGATTTTTGTTATATTATTGTAATCAGTAGAACTGATTGTCAAGTAATTATATTTTACATAATGTTAAAGTATATATATATATTTTATTGGTATATTTATATTATATAAATATTTTACTTTGTGTCCTTCACTTGTGTGACCTGATTTATTTTAAGATAATTTTCTGTGTTTTGTGACAGCATGAAGTATCTATGAGTAGCGGCTATCGCTTGCAGAGTGCGTGACGACTCGTTACCAAATACTGTTGTATAATATGCTCAACTGTTGTTTGTATCGTGCAATTTTATGTAGGTGTAGAGATAGAAAGTACCTGTGTTTATGCACAAACATGCTATCGACGATCATCACTAAATTGCTTACACTTTTGATTTCTTGAGTTGGTGTTCGTTTTGTTTCTTCCTGTATGTATTTTATGATGTGTAAATACTGAGAGTCATTGGATAAGTTACCCGTGTTTTATCTTCAAAACCAATTACCTCAATTCTTTAGAATACACGTTACATACTAGAGGTGTATGTTATATTCTGACCTAGTATTAAATTGTAAGTATTTTACGAGGCACTACACATTGAGGCAGAATGTTAACATCGGTTAGTCTATTAGTACATGTTACAATTGTAAATAATACTAACAAATATATATTCAATGTAACGGAGGTTTATATAGGCAAATTAATTATCAGAGTACCGCAAAAGTAATGCACCATAAGCGCAGTATTCTTAAAACTTTTTCTTGAAATTTATTGATATTTAACAAAATATTAGTCATTAATAAGTTAATATAGTGTAAGGCCGACATAACGACTGACCCAAGATAAATGAATTGATGTTACCGACAAAAAACTCTGGAAACACAACAGTTCAGAAATTAGTTTTCTTGTCGGATTTTCATTATACGGAACACAGGAGAACAATGATCACAGGTGGATCTCTGTAAAATGGAGCATAATACGTAATTTATCTTAGTGACGTTCAATACAACATTAGTAAGTGTAGCAAGTTACTAAAATGTATGCGAAAACACGTATTAGAAATAGGTTTACACGCAACACGTTATCTGTTTTAATTGTCGTGGAAATGCTTGCATGCGAGCGAAGAGATGCGGACGATTCACTTGACTGTGTACCTATTGTGAACGCACATAATTTCATACCTTGGTCGTTGTGTCAGCTTGTCCAATAGTTGGAAATGGAGGTGTATGTTTTTTTTGTACATTAAAAATGTTTAAAAAAGGGAGTCAATGAAGTTTATTTATATGTATGTAGACATACTTTCATAGGACATACGTTTGTAAATATTATTATTCTGTAAAATGGTAAATCATGAATAATTTTTAATATAAACATTAGTTACAAAATAATGTTTTATTTCAATTTACTTTCATGACTTTTCATTACAGTACATTAATATTGTACTGACAAAATGACAGGAACAGTTTACAACTTACCCCTCTGAGCATTACGCAACATCGATACTGGCAAGGACGCACGCAAATGTTAATAGCAGCGACGTCCTTGACGAACTTGTAAAGTTATAAGCGTGGCATAACAAACGATTTCCTTAGTGACCTATTTATACGGCATCCATAGCACTGCTTGCAAGCTATGTATGTATAAGAGTGAATGCAATAGGACTCGACGCCGTTTGCGGCAATCGATCGGCCCGCACCCGGCACCGGCAGGACCAGCCGAATGCCGCCTGAAAAATGACATGAAAAATGTATATGACCTACTGCACTATACATCGTACTACAATAGCACATGTTGAAAGTTGCTATGGTGACAGACTATTCCGAACCTTATTCATTCGAAACAAGGATGGAATTAAGATTACTTTGATGAGATACCCTTAATAAGCCGTTTTAATTACAGTGTCGACGTGCTTTATGGATTGAACACGTGCCGTTATCTATACCGCATTTTTCCTTTATTTTGAAGCAAGGTACAATAACAGGATACTACATTTCGTGCGATACGTCCGTAATTTTTTGCAAATAGGTATTCTTTGACATGCGCCTACCTTTCGCAATATTTGATTGCCTTTACGGAAATATTTATTGCTCGTATATCAGACATAGGAGCCAAACGTGATGTCGCGATATGTAAATTTTGCAAAATTCTCGTAGGTTTTCTGTCGTTTTCTTATTGATTATCAATAAGTAGCGGTCTGATTGTTTTACAATTATTTTTTGCGAAGGTCATAAGTATTGCTTACTCGTGTTGTCATGTTTGTAGTCGCCAGTGTAAGCGTAGTTGTTCGCTGAAATTCGATTAGTACCTACGTACCTTTTCATGTTTAAAAATCGTTCGTCGATGGATAGATTAACAAAGGAGCGACCTTCTTGTGGCCTATTTATATAAAGCTGTTTAGGGTACAACAAAGCCCTTAATCACAACTAGTGATTTGCAAGAATACTTTAGTCAGACCTATCGATAGTCAGACGTCAATACCACACGCCTAAGTTGAAACGTGTTATGTTACGTAAAACAGCGTGTTAATTAAAAATATATATTGCAAAGTTATACGAGGCAAGGTAAGTAAAACGGCCTTATTAGTGCAATATACTATAAATGCAAAATACATAAAAAAATATTATAAATTAGACCTAGACAACGCCTTCCATGAATAACTTTCTGTTTCTAGATCGACTATTGCGTCTAACATACCACAAAGTTTTCACCCAAAATCCTTCGTTATTTGTTTTTTTTTTTGTAGAATTTAATCTTGTAGCCTTACTTAACCTTTAGGATCGACTACGTGTTGGACTGGACGTAAGTCTTTCTTGATATGGGATTATCATTAGGAGTATATAACACGTGCATTCTATATACAGGTAACAAGTATTTTGCTTGTTCCCCTCTCCCTAATGAATTTTTTTCTTCCTTTTCTTATTATCGGCTTAACTGCCGGTTTTAAACACTTAGCAAGTCTTGGTGTCAGAGTTTGCTCAAATCTGCCTGACGGCCACTGAAGTAAAATTGTAACAGCGACTGCTACTCAGTAGCAGGACGGGGACGGCGGAAACATAGAAAATATGGGGATATAACACCGCCAACTACGATCTCCGGCTGCTTTGTGAATGTGTGTAAATCCTGTAAAGCGATTTCGCCCCAACCCAGGAATCGAACCACGTGCAAGAAGCTAACTGGCTTTCTAAGTCCTCAACGTCATGTCTTAAAAAATTAAAACCCATGACTAACCTGTACCTTCGTATGGCAGAAAACTGATGTTTGAAGTCGTAAATAGGAGTTCCATTAGCTACTGAAATAAATTGACTCATAGATCTAGTTAATAACTTGATTAAGCATTAACAAAAAACATGTTGAAAACGTTATTGTAAGTTACAATAGGCACTGGTCTATTGGTCAGTATAGATTCAATAACTCACTGATGAGTCAAATAAATAGAACAAATTTTTATTAGACATTGCAATCTATAATCACGATAAGGTAGTAGTTAATATTCGAGTAATTCGCAATCGATTACCGACTGACAAATCGACATCACAATTTATACTTATTACGTCATGATGCCATAGCTCAATGGAAACGGTCCCGAAAGTGCACAGTTTCAGCCGTAAGCCGGTGTGGCGACTTCGCGAGTTTCAGTAGTTGGCGGAAAGCCGCTTGGTCGGTACCGGACGCCTGAAATGATAATCTTCAGTTTGTGCACGTTCCTCCCTGCGTTTGTACTTGTTAGAATCTGTTGCGCGCTCAGTTATGTGATATGACATTACTTGTTGGGTTTAGTGAAACTATTGTTTAAATGTTTGCTTTGCACTCTCGAAGATTGCGTAGGTAAGATACCGTTTTATGGTTGCTAGACAAAAGTTGTGCTTTCTAAATAAGTAAAGAATTACCCACAAAATCCCGGTCAACATATACCTACATTGAATACATTGATTATTATTTTTCAAACTGTGAGTTTATGTCTTTGTTTGCGTTTCTCATTTAGGATATTACTCTTATACTGGATACCTATGATTTATAACAGTATTCATTATTATTGGTTAAATTCATTATAATTGGTATAAGTGCATATAAATAAATGCATTCAATAAAGTGAGTACGTTCTTAAGAATGAATTTAGAAGGAATAGGTGACACAACGGTAAACGTGTTCAAAAATCGCATTTAAACTATTTTACCAGTTATGCTAGTGTGCTCCTACTTAGGAAAAGCTATGTTTTTTATACAAATTCTACCAACAACTTGTAGGAGGCTAAGCGCCCCGACGTCAGGGTCCTTGCGCCGTCGGGCCCGGGAGCGCCGCCGCGCCGAGCAGACGAGGGCGGAGGGCGAGCGTATAGCCCGCGAGAAGAAGGAGCGACGCGCAAGGGAACAGCTTGAACAACAGAGGAAGGTAATATTGACAAATCATGTGGCTTGTCACATTTATAAAGCGTAAGTAAGCGATAGATAGTAGCTGTTTTTTAAGGCGTAGTACCCGTGTACGTGATTATTTACTAACTGTGATTATTTACTAACTGTGATTATTTACTAATTGTTTTATGTCAGCGTCTGATGAAAAACACTTTTATAATTTTTATTATTTTATTCAATAATAGTTTTCTTCTTAAAGGGATAAATATCATAAAAACTCAATTTGAGATGAAATTAGAAAACTGCAAGTCATGGCGGTTAGATATAAAAATAACTAGGTGGTTATTAATTAAAAGGAAATCAATTGTGAAAGTTAAGTTATTCAATTATCGTCAGCAGCAAGTAATCATTGTACATATGGGTGCCATTAACAACACCATTTAACAAAATGTACTTGTATAACCTTTTGTACTTGTGATCTTTGCCCTTTGCTGTAATTTGATATGATAAAATCTTTAAAGTCTTCTAATGGATTGCTGTAGATACAGTAATGCTCTCGTAGTCGGTCTTGTCTTACGTGGGCGTCTCTGGTACGATACGGTGCTATTTTTAAGCTTTATATATATGTAATAGGTATCATAGATTTACGCAATTTTATGTAAGCAATATCCCAAAATTGTCGTAGGTACCTTTAACAGAAGAATGGTTTCGGAATATTTCCAAATAAAGTATTTTCTCATATCGTAAGATAAGTATCATCACTTGGTGGGTAACGAAGAAACAATGATGACACCATGAGATTTAAACATTTACCTCCCACCTGACTGATGAAATACAAGGCGTGGCACGAGCCACTTCATATCATGATATTAATGATATAATATAATGTTTCTAACGCCTATTATTAATGTGTAAGCGACAATAGCTTAAAGGCTTACGCGATTGATTGAAGGTTGTGAACTCAAGAATGTTTAAGGCATTTTTCGATTGCGTGTGAATATGCGATAGCTTTGTAGGCGTGTTTCTCTTATTATGATATTGCAATACTAACAGGCATACTTAATCATTTAATTATAAGAATGTATGTCGCAATATTCAGAAAAAAATACTGAGGTAAGAGTCAAGTCTTATTTTTATTTGTGTCAACAGTTTTAGGCGTTTCAGGTATACCTATGTACAAGTCAGTCGTAGTTATATATAATTAATTTAAAACTACTGGCTGCCCGATAAATAAATTCTCTGCTGATGAGTCGGAAAAACAAAAGCAACCATAATTCTTATAAAAAGTCTAAACAGGAGAGATTTGTATTGTTACTTGTATTATATTCTTTCAGGCTCGTGAAGAGCTGGCGACTTATCAGCCGTGGGGTAGAGCGGGCGGCGGCGCTCCGAACCCTAGAGGCGTGAGGTTTACAAACCTTCGAGACAAGGGAATCTTTCCAGAAGACGAACTAAGGGTAAAGTACTGTTACTTGTCTAAGTAAATAAATGTAATTCACCTTATACCAGGTACTGCACTTGCACCTTGTTGTTGCGGTCCCGCCCCCCAAGGTAACTGATTCTCGAGTTCATGTCTATACCAATATTATAAAGATTAGGGGCCAGTTTCACCGGTTCCTGATAAGTTCCAGATAGTTTATCTCAATCATAGAAATTATGTTCCATTTTTGAATTTATCTGAATTTATTGTTGGTTTCCTTCCGGTAATCTCAGGAACTTTTGGTCCGATTTGCAAAATTCTGTCATTTGGGCGTTTTTCCACTCACCGGCCCGGCACCGGCACCGGCACCGGCACCGGCACCGGCACCGGCACCGTGCCGGTGCCGGGGAAGCAAAAATGTACAGAAAAGTATGGCTCGTTTTTACACTTGCCGGCGCCGGCGCCGACCCGGCCGCCATACTCTTCTGTACATTTTTGCTTACACCGTGCCGGTGCCGGTGCCGGTGCCGGTGCCGGGCCGGTGAGTGGAAAAACGCCCAATGTTTGATAGTTCGTTTATCGAGGAAGGCTATGGGCTATTTCATAACCGGATGCACGGTGTAGTTCCCAAGGGACGCGTGCCAATAAAAGCTAATATATTATATACCTACTAAATCTAAAATCCAGTCAGTATAAGTAAAATCGTGCCACCCAGTGCCACCGTAAAATAATTACAACTAAACAAACTCACTTTGCAATTATTAACATAAGTAACTACTTACTTATTAGAAAGTTGTGTTTTGAACCTAGTGTATACACTATAGAATTGTAACTTTAAAAGATAGGTTTTAAAGATAGGTACCCAATTCATGACAACTACCGACAACAATGTTTGTGTCAAATCTTTAATGTAAATTATCTAAATATTTGTTTTGACAAGCTCATCGTGTATCGTTGTCGACTGTGTAGAGAAAGTGGTTATAACATTGAAATGGCAATGCCCACAGCAATAAAGTGCCTTCAACTTATACAGTGGTCAGTGGTAATCAAACTTTAGTTATTTACAACCTGAAAATGATTTTTTTTTCATTATCACTCGCTTGATTGAAATATATGGGGTAGGTTCCTGATCCCTTTATGCTATTTCATTTACTTGCTGCTAATATCATATCATACCTCTGCATGGTATCTAGTTTTAATTAGTGTCCTTTAAAAGTGACAAGTAACTAAAGTAACAGAAGATTTGCGTTTCACCGGAAAGTCACAGCATTACGAGGCTACGCACTGATATAAAGAAACCGCACAGATTTGTTAAAAGGTTGAGCATTGATGTTCTACCTCTTTGTCATAATAACACGCATATCTGATCACATCTAATCTAGCATTTAATTGAAATAATTATTTGTCTTTTAGTGATTATGAGATCTGTATTTAAATGTTACTCAATGTAAGTACATTACTTTGATACGTACCGTTCAATATATGAACTAACTTGCAATTTGTTAAATGAGCCTCGTTAATCTTATAAGGAATTATTATTATGTAAATACATATGCCTATTTATGCATGTTGTCATAGATTTCGCTCACAAGATATATTAAAACGCCATGGTTTAGCTAAACGGCCAGGTTAGTAAATGTCGAAATGATGCAAAATGAGTGAATGTATAGGTCGTAGTTTATAAATAATATAGTCTATTGATCGAAAATCGAATAATTTATTTCGAAAGGTGAAGGATAGTAATGATACGAACGACCTATTTTCTTTCGTGACCTCAAGACATTGACATACGTTGATACGTCGCGTGTTTTGAATGCAAAGAATTTCATAGAACATTAGACGAATCATTTACTAATTCAGGTGTTTCTTAATCTCGGGCTCGAGCTGCACAGGCTATCTGGTACTTATTTAATTATTAATCATTACCTGTATATAAAAATAGTTGCTCGTGGCGATTGACCGATGGCTATAAATCTATATAAGGTAAAGGGTCATTCATTACTTGAATGTTATTAAGGCGGGACCACACTGTAGCGTTACGAAACGAAGATGGATAAAAAATGTGCGAATGACTGCTTCTGCCGTATCGAGGATATGAAATTTGTTGACATACATTTAAGGTATTTTGTATTTTCGTCATCAGTATTTTCCTCTCTTAAAAGTTGTCCGCGTTCCTTTGATGTAATGGCCGTAATTGCACGACACAATTTTATTACAACATTGGTCATTGGCTCTGATGTTAATCATGGTATCAAGATGTTAATTTTGTTTGTTCACTAGTTCCACCATCCGAACAATTTTAACATAGAAAATTGTCTTGATTACGTTTGTTATTGCCGGGTGATCAAATTTAATTGTCAAAAATATCAACACTGCTGCAGTTGATTGATTTTAAGGTTGTTAATTTTAATATGGGCCTTTCGATTCTGGGACGTGCAATTTACATAAAATTATGGTGTGCAACTTATCGTCATTATGATTAGTATGCTAATAACATGGAAGGATTACGAAAACAGTTGATACCATGCTGTTTATGAAAAAAGGAATCTCGTATTTTTATAGCGTTAATTTAGTATTTTTTATATTATATTTCTTTCTTTATATTTTTCAGGGAGTTTCGTTGTTTGAGGCGTGTCGGAGGTGGAATACGTCACCACTGCGGCGACAGAGGCAGACTCCCGTGAAGCTGCGCGAAGATCCACAGCTGTGTTACTCCGAGCCGCTGCGCAAAAGCGTAGACAACGACATACGTTACAAACAATCGCCTCAGGAACAACAGAACTATAAACAAATATTAGGTCAGAAAACTTAAGATTAAATTTAAAAAAAGGAACAAAAATGCAAATGTGTTGATACGAAAGTTCACACGAAATTATATAAGTCCTTAACAACATGAAACGATGAGAATCGACAATAGATTAACATATTTTGGATTTTTCGAAGCTTTATTTAAAGTTGATCCAGTCTGCTTTCACTGTTTCATTATAATATTATGATAAATAAGTTGATATTTATTCCTAGAACTAGGTGTAAAACAAAACCTTACCATAAACTTCTATATCGATGAATGATTTGCATGTTATGTAAACGTGGTAGTAGATTTGATAGAAATATATATTGTACGAATAAAAAATATATGATTTAGTGTTTAGAACCGGTTTTTATAATTTTATTCGTAACTTAATTTCATAAATATTGCAGATGAGATGGTTAAGAAAAAAAATAAAGTCTTAAGAGAAGAAAAGAAGAAAAATCTGGAATATGAACGCAAGATGGTAAAATCAGTTTTTTAATATCACGTAATATGGTGGATGATAC
This sequence comes from Heliothis peltigera, assembly GCA_958496145.1. Classification (NCBI taxonomy): domain Eukaryota; kingdom Metazoa; phylum Arthropoda; class Insecta; order Lepidoptera; family Noctuidae; genus Heliothis; species Heliothis peltigera. Next base: position 5,350,847 of record OY292328.1, read on the forward strand.
AAGTTATATTTAATGTTTTCAGCATGCTATGGAAGGACCATGGGGTAAACCAGGACCAGGTGGTGCTATATGGAGGAACCCTCGAAATGTTGGGTTAAATTTCTCTAAGTCTATGGTCCGTATTAAAATGTATTTTTAAATATGTAGGTATGGGAAGAGTAAATTTATTTGAATCATATTTCTTTCTACGCAGGGTTGGACAGACAACGAAGTTTTCACTAAACTCGATGGGGCCAAAGAGCGTCATGAAAAATCTTCGCTAACTTTACCTAAAGTAAAGGGAGACGACGATTTGGTAGATGAGACGCCTGAAAAGGAAAATGTTAAACCATCGAATGTTGAAAAGTTACCAACTATTAAATACGCTAGCAGTGTACAAAAAAAAGATCCAGAAGAAAGAAGATTTAGCTTAGACGTAAAAGTTAAACATGAAATTGTTTATGGTGGGCCTGCAGAAGTTAGACGAAGTCCAAAAAAAACGAAATTTGTTAAAAGATTATCGAATGGAGATAAAGTGACAAAGTTAATATTAGATGACAGTTACGAGAGTGAACAAGCATTAGCTGTTACCGAGAAGAAGCTTACTCCAGAGACGGCAATTTTGCGCGTCACTGGCGGTGTTGAACTTGTGCCACTTCTTGCGAGGAGACGCCGTGTCGGAGCGCGAACTCTGCCATCCAGCGATGTCACAAGACAGGCGGATCAGTCATGTCAGTACGTATCAAAGTTTAAAAAGTACGATTGTTGGTATTTCAAGCGATGATTAGCCATCTATTCTCTGCGACATGTTAGGTCGTGACCTGATTACGCATTTTGTTCAGATAATATTCACATTCTTTCAACATAATGGGAGCTAACCAAGGTCAGAGAAAATAAAGAAATTCGATTTATAAGATCACGATATTTGACCCTTTTAAATCCAATCGATTTGATACGCTGAACATTGAATTATACCTAGTTATTTTTATTGACGTAGGTAAGTAATTTGCCGAAGACTTGCACAGTTGCGTGACACGTTTTCCCGAATCGTAAATTTATTCGCGTGTAAAATGTCAGCGGATGTCGTAACACTTTTTTTCGTAAATCATATTGTGAGATTTATGAGCCGTCGTTCGGAAATTCCATTGATGTTCATGTGCGTTGTTTACAAATGGTTATCTACTATTGATTGGATTAATATGTTTTTGTAACAGGTATTTTTTTCGGAGAAGTAAACATTCTACTTCTGCTATTTTAAAATAAATGATTTCGAAATAGATCTTTTCCTCGTAGTTCTCAGAACGAGAGTGATGGCTTAATCTGGAACATTCATTATAAACATTTTCAATTTTATTTCCGCCGAATATTCGAGTTATATGTCTAACGGTAGGCAATATTTGGTCACCAATCCGGTAAGGTAAACGTTGCATCACGGCTTTCTATCGGTCAGAATCCATACGGCACCAAGATTAACGGCTTTCATCAGGCCGGTGATATGCGCCGCAAGACCGTCGCTTGTCGATAGTGATCATTGACACCTCGACTTGGATATCGATGACTAACAACGCAATTCAGATAAATGATCATTTATTTTCTGCCTTTGAACCGTGACCTCTTTACAATAGGTTTTGGAGATGCTCATCTTTTACGTTGCTCTAAGTACATTTGAGTTAATTTTGCATTTAGCTGATAAGAAAGCTACAATATCTGCATATTACGTGTCCGCAGAACTAATTGTAATATGATTTGAAATACGTGCATTTTACAGATGGCGTGAGACGGTCAATATGGACTACTTGAGAGAATTGAAGCAACAGATGAAAGTGAAATGTATTCAAAAAGAGGTGTGATGACATGCTTTAATTTCAAGTCACAAACCATTAAGACGGACATTGTAAGTCATTATGGTAATTTCATATTTGCAGGAACATCGCCAAAATTCAGCGGAGAGTGTGAGGAAACACCATGAGACGTGGGAGTCGTTATGGGGTAGGCAGGGACATGGGGCTCCACTCCGTGGAAAATACGCGAGGAATAATTTGGCACAGCTACTCTACGTAGCTCCTCTGACAAATGCTCAATAGACAACCTGTAGATCAAGCAGTAAAGATTTTTCTTTTATAGTACGGTAGTTAACAAATAATTAAATTCGATAATTTTTTGAACTGTCAAAAATGACTTAGATTGGCAACTGATTTAGATTAACAAATAGAATCAATTAAGTTTAAATAAGATTTAAGTTATTAACGAAATATGTTATCTATTTAAATTATTTGAGTATTGTTTATTATTTTATACTGGGAACTATTATATTATACTGGGAACATCGGTAGCAATTCATATTTTTTAAGTCCTTATTAGTGCCAACAAATTAAATTGAACTCATATGATCTCCTTTTTGTACATAATTAAAATTCCGAATTGTTTGCACAGCATCATAAATCTTTCTAATACCATTCTTTATTCAGCTACAATATTGTTTTCCCCGTAGGTAATTAAGAACGACATTGTAATGTAAAATTTCAAACTATCAACCAACCAATATAGGAAATCAACTTTTTAAAAAAAAAATTGAGTTGTAGGCTTAAATATGTACCTATTTTAAATGATGTCGTAAATGAAGTTCACGATTAACAGCCAAGATGTCGAAAAACAATAATTAAAAACCGCAAGTTGTAATAACTTCTTAAAACTAAGAAATTGCCTACTGTTCACGAATTTGTGTCGTATTTTAATTTTGTAAGTGAATTTATATGCACTCTGATAGATGAATCTGTACTGACACACTATTTAGCGTTTTGCTCACCTACTTTCTGTATCAAATAACAAGCTATATCAACTTACATTATATGTCAATCTCTACCTAACAGTATTTTTATTTCCCTAATTAATGGCGTTTCCGAGTGGATTCCAAATATTTTAATGGAACCGACTGGTTCAAATTAAAAGCTGTTCCCGCTGTTGATTTAGAGACAGCATTAGTGACGATTATCCAACATATTATTCCTAAAACCTGCATCGCATTCAAATAGCGGTTTCCGACCAATTCTATTGAAATTTACCATTTTGAAATGTAGGTAAATAAAATTAAATTGATTGTTTTCAAAGAAGTTAAAACACTTTTATGAGGCATGAGTGGGTTGTTCCTTTTTGTCAAAGAGAAATGTTAACTTTGTTAAAATCTAGTAATTAATGCTCGTATAAAAGTTTAATTTTTATCATATGAACAATTGTATGATAAGCCATTGTTCCCGTACAAAAATAATCAATAATAATAAATATTGAGCGGCCTTGAACTAAATTGTTATGCATCCATATTATTTATGATGTAGACTACACTATAAATATTTTGAATGCACCAATATAAAACACAAATATTACACAATAGACCTCATCTGACGCGCGCCGCTTATGCAATCAGTACTTAAGTGCAGAGATGCACCTATTGTATCACGATGAACTTTCAACAAAGAACAGGTTATTATTGTAGGTACCTACTTATATATATTTATAGCCACTTATAACTGTACCGCTATAATACATCTACTTATTCAAAGAAGAAATAATAAAATTTGAGGAGTTTAAGTAGCGTAAATTAACTGCAAAGATGATTCTGAGTTAATGCAAACTAACAGTCAGCTGAGACTATTTGCGTCCGAACGGAATGTTTTCATTTAAATCAGTTGATATATAATGCTATTACATTAGGCCTGTTCATCATAGCGAATGTGGTAACGACGAGCAGTCATCTCATTCCCAAGCATTTCGTATTTTTATCTCTTTGTAAAGTGTTATTGCATTCTTTATTGTTAAAATTACGATTTACGCATGATTTAACAAGTGGGCAGACATTCACACACTATAACTTTGTAATTAATGATTACAGCTAAGTAGGGTTTAAGTAATGGATTAGGAGATCTTTCCACATCTATAAGCCAACTACTTAACCTCAATAAACGTTAAAAAATAGCTCAGTTTTATGTTTATTGAGCTGAAAGAAACTACCATGAATAGTTGTCAATTGAGTGTATAAGTATGATTAGTTGGTAACCAATTATCTATTTTAATGGGTAGGTATTTAGTAACAATTTAAACATATCGATGTAGATGGCTGCTTTTAAACTTAATTCATATGCCACGTAACATGCTATTAAATAGAGATGAATATTTTATTAAACACAAGTCATATTGCCTATCATTAAACTTTGCAAAAGCAACACATTAATTTGAATGCCGAAAGCCCTTCGGGCATTTTATATGATTCCGTAATATTTCGCAAAACTTCAATTGTGTCGAGTAGTGCGCAGTGCTAAATGCAACGTAAACAGTTCATTGATGAACCTCTAATTGTTCTTATACCCTCGAGACATCGAGTCTCATGTGGGTACGTGCGACTTATGGTGAAATCTGTAAAGTAAACAGAAATATGCGCGTGTATGTAAACGACACTCCCAGAGAAAGCCTTGTACTATGACGAAATTACAATACAACTAAAACTTGTAAAATTCTATTTTGCCTGCGCCAAAACATTCATTTATTATGATACACATTTACATGTCTGTTACTATTTTCGTTAAACCCCGTGTAAATCCCTACTTGTTAAATTTATTATGAAAATTAAATTCCGTATTAAAGCATTACCTTAATCAGTGGGTAAATATAATTAAAATTTGGGAATGTGATTCCAAATTCATAAAGTGTAATTTAATTGAATTCTTGAGACTCAAAATATTAAGTATATGTACTTTTATTTCTCAACTCACGGTATCTTAATGAGATGTAAACTAATACGCTTGGTAGTTTGATTATAAATAAAATATACTCTCCAATAAACTAACTCTTTACATCTTGGTTGTCTACTAATTAGAAACTAGCTATGTAAACAAAACGAAGCTTCTTTGCGAATAATTTTTTATCCCTACCTATGTATTTTACACGAGATGTATATTCGTGACGTGCCCATCAAATGAATGATTAATTGTTATGTGATATCTCTATTGACAGGAATGTAAGTTACCAAAGAATTTTACACTTCAATTTGTCATTCGTTTATTGGTGTCCACTATTGTTAATGAAATGTGACGAAATATTTCGTCAGTATAAACTCTCTCTTAGTTTCTACATTACAAACAAAGAGTTTAAAAGGTTTTAATAAAAACTACAATTTAAAACGTGCTTTCATTACTGAGCAGTAAGTAATTTAAATATCTAAGAAGATACACGTAGGCAGGTATTATCGTTTGGACAACACATTACCGTCGCCGTCGCGACCGATAGAAGCTTATATTACTTTACTACCACATTAAGCGATTTTTATGATCTATGGCATCTATCGCAGAATTCATAAATTGAAAACTATCCTTGGTACTAACAATGTAATAGAAAATATACTCTTCTATAGAAGAAGTTAGTACTATGCTTACACCTATTGTTATGGGTAAAATTTAAACAATTTCATTATTACATTGTGACGACGACAATCACTTGTTTTAAAAAATCTTGTCAATTATCACACCCTAAAGGTATACAGCACGTACATATTATTTACATATTTTGATTATAATTCAAAACAGGTGTAATCTCTACAATTTGGACATCTTTCACGACCGTCCCAGCCATTTTAAAGCTAAGATCATAAATGAAGGCAAGATTGAAAATATCAAAGTTAAAATAGGTCAATGTGTGGGTCGACATAATACACAGAATATATTATATTAATTTAATTTGAATTATATAGAATTATATTATATATATTTAATTAGAGTATAGAATTATACAATATCTTGTAACGTAAATGTTTTATGTGAATGTTGTGCACGTCTATAATTGATGCAAACACTAGCCCATGTCTTTTTAATCAATGTCTTTTTTAAATGTGTGTGTGTTTACATTGTTGATGTGCCTTAATAATAATAAATAATAAATAAATAAATAAAAAACAGTACTAAGTATTTGGATCGATCGACACTCGCAACTTATAATCTAAATATGTGCTTACCTACTTGTAAATAAAATGATCTCGAGGGATTTATTAGAGTTCAGGTCTCCCAACAACATTTATAATCTTTTGTTTCTTCCCAACTAGGCTACTTCTTATTTACTGCAAAAGTTGAAACTTGTTTAAAGATTTTCCTACATTATTTCTAAGCACAAAGAATGGTAACTAATGGGGTTTTGTGTAAAGACCTGCCTGTCAGTTTTATTATGTCATCGTGTAGAACCGGACCTCGGTTCTCTGCTCATGTAAATAATAGGACCCGGTGAGACCGGATTCATTTCCGAGTCTAGATCAACAGAATGTGATCCTTTCAAACCGCTTGATCTTTCAAACAAATCTCGATTGTCGCGTAAAGATCCGCTCTCGCCTCGCCTGTGCTGTGAGGACCCGGTTTAAGGTTACGGAAAAGAAAGTCCATGCATCGCGAACCCGCGGCCGTCGCGCCGCGCCCGTCGGTCGCCGCGCTTTGACCCCGTATAAATAAATACTACAAACATTGATACTACTTACTTCTATTAAAAAAAAAAAAACACTAAATATATATATATATATATATAAAAATACGATTTTCTGCCGTTCAGTTTTCATTTATTAGATCTGCACTGTGTGTGTGTAAGCAGCTCAATTAAGTCACGAAAATCAGTAGCCAAGTGATATGTGCCACAAAGATGAATATAAATGGGTCTAGTTAAGGTGTCTTTAGACCACTAAAGGTGGCATTGGTATATACAACTGGATTAATAAGTTGCACTTAATATAATTGTTTGAATTGATTCGGCTCTTTAAAGAAAACACATAGAGATAAAAATATATACAATTCAAATATAGCATGATGAAAAGCTCATTTTAAGTAACCATTTTGTTCTTTCGGAAATAACTTTCTGTGAGATCATTGAGACAGACAGTCTTAAAGATAGAGCTATTCATGGGGCATGAAAGTCGGGACGTGCAAACGACAAGGTTATAGGGTCGATCCAACCACTTTCTAGCTTACATTTAGGACTAGAGCCAATTTAATTACTCATGCTTATTTTTTTCTTTTGACATAACTCATTTTCGCTTCGATCGTTTCAGAAAAAATTGTAATAAAAACTTATTTCTACGTCTTTTTCATTTTGACGGTCTATATTTTTCGGAATGAATTTAATTTCTATAATATCAGATCACATGTGTCTGCAATGTAAATACATATTCTGTAAACACTAGCTATTGTTATAACTTACTTTAGAAAGACGCGACAATTTTAATGTGTCATAAAAATTCTAACATGCTAAACATGTATATTTCGCATTTGGCATAATTTAGCTTCACACCTTTTGTTCGTATTAGTCATACATCTTTATCACTGTCATTGTAGTGTTTACACGAGAACACGCATTAAGTGTGTTACATAGGCGTGCCGGATAAGGTTGACGATTATTGCGTATGCTTACGTTCTCGTTTGCACCTACGATTTACAAGCGGTTAGTGTAATATTAAACTACGCGTTGATGTCTTTACTGAATTAACGGGACGTGTGGTGAGATCACGTCTAGTAGGGCCAGACTCCACAACATCGGAGAGTGTAATTTTTGAACAATCAATTTCTCCGATCAGGGACACTACTTTGAGGGCTGAGATGTTTGAATTAGGAAATTCTATGTTTTCTAAAAACTTATCCGCAGCAATTTGGTTAAGTTTGTGCGGTGCAAAAAAATGTTACATTTGTTGATGTTTAATGGAACAAATTTATTGTATCCGAAAATCTTTTGCTTTGTTTAACAAGTTCAGGTATTTGCATAAAGTAGACTGATGACGTGAACCTGAAAGTTGATAAGTCCACCAGAGGAATAAATGCAATGGGCTATTAGAATTGTACGATTCCTTCAAAAAATAGGGTGTCGCGTACCTCAAAACTGCGGAAACGACATTTCGCATGTTCATACGAGCATTAAAACTTGCTGTGTTTTAATCCATTGTTTTGGGAAAATTTAATTTAATTTTAAGAATAATCTGTTGGGATCATTGAATTGCTAAGTATAAACAAATCGTTTAGTTAAAATAATAAAGTATTTTCTTCTGTACGTTTGCGCCTAGCATACGCCCACTGCGAAACAATCATGTTTCCTAATTGTTATGTCGCTACACTATTTCTGCATTATCTATCTGTTAAGATGCAAAAGCACACATTCATCGATGATGTCACAGTCCGTGTTTAGTCTACGGATATGGGTTAAACTTTAAATAAACTGTCTGTCGTAATAATGCAGGTATGTACTCGCGTACGTATAGTAAACAAACAACAACAGAGAATTAAAATCGCTGCGCTGTTCGAAAATTCGTTGATGGTATATTACTATACTATACCCTTTGCCTATTATTTAGGATAAGAAAAAAGTACATGTACGAGTATTTAGTTGCATGCTTGCTACGAATTTTCCCATGAAAGTTGCAAGAATCAAGTGAGGGTAACAGGTTACTATGTTGATTGTAGGCCGTGGGCTAATCTTTAAGCACCTAGTCGTGTGGGTACGAACTATTCGAAACTTTTAACGCTCAATACTTAAGTGTTCTATAGCTTCAAGCAATAAACGTAATCTTACTATCATTAGGTACTAATTAACTACTACGAAGCATTATTGATATACACAATAAGCAATCAACTTATTGTGACCTGCTGAAAAGTTTACAAATTTTTGTTTCCCGTATCTGTAAAACCAGGTAGTTAGGTCATGCAAGCGTACTTGTTGTAGTGGCAACATCCTTGTGGCATATCGGATGTCATATTAATACAATCAGTGGTTGTTTGGGCGCTGCGCGGGCGCACCACCGTCGGTGGGCAACAGAGCGTTGTTCTCACGCAGGCGCAGTGCACGCAGATACCGGGCCGCATCCACACGTGCGACAACCTGGCTTGACGTCTTCCACACGTTGCTGTAATTTTGTGCTACAAGTGCTCTTCGACAACCGGCAACATGCGCCCTGTGAGTAACAGTGTCTTATTATTATTTCGTTAATAGAACTATCCATGTGCGTGAGATTTATGAGGTGATGCGTGACTTTTTGATGTATGAGTGTATTTTTATACCTGTCTCGGTTTTGATGAGATTATGATTAATAGAGATAAATTACTTTAATTCCGATTTGTTTATGAGTTCATAATTTGGGTTGTTAAAGGAGAAATACGAGCTTAAAGCTTAGCTGTAGCAACAGTTTATGTGTATTTTTTTAAACAATGGTTTTTGTTTTCAGACAAAAACATTATTTAATACCCAACATTATATAAACAAAAGTCAAATTGAAAGTCCCCATAAATCTCATTCAGCACAAATTACGTAATCTGTAATCCATAAAATAATCCGTTTTCACTAAAATGTGAAAATCGCATTGATGATCTCTATTATATGAACATTTATAACCTTTCACTGTATAGCACAGCACGCTTTTCTGTTATTCTTTATGTCAAGTAAAAGCTACGCTGCGATTAACTAACGACTGGGTTTGTATAAAAATCTTGCTGTAGTTACGTCTGTGTTCTTTATCTCTACAGATGGTCATCTGTCATGTAAATGAGTGCGTCTCTATGCAAGCACTCTCCACCATATCTAAAGTAGACTGTAACGTGGAAATTTGTATGCGTTACTCACATCATTTGAATATTTATGTAGTTGTGAAGTAATAGCTCTCAAGACAAACCAGTCAGTACATAGGTTTTGTTTACCTTACTTTTATATTTCACTTACAGCGAGGTAGGGATCTAGGAAGTATTCTAGGATTGTAAACTACCATGAAAATGAGCTGATTGCTGAAAGATCTGAAATCACGCTAAGAAAAATTTTAAATTAATGGCTCAGTCAACTGTGGCATCCTCTTTTTTTACTGATTTACTTTGAATTTAAGAGGTATATTTGATTTTTTTATATAATGTAAACAGTTCACTGTCTTTGATATTAAACTTGGAATCTCAATAATCCACCAGAGATTTATGGTAATCAGAAGCAGTTAAAATCAAGTTAACTCTCTCGCGTATGACTTTGAATAATAAGGTGAACCAACTCCAATTACGTATTAACCCAGATTAACCGTCTAGAATATTCTGTACCGCACAGCGTGCGAATTATTCAAATATTATATTTAAACAATAAATTTATCGATGCACTTTCTCCGAATGACGTAAGGTGGTGCGTGATGATGCGGTGCGCTCGTTTACATGAATGGTCGGAAGAGAATGATGACTATTAAGGATTCATCATTCGTTCTCAAGTCTCACGTGTTACGACTGCAACCGTCGTTATCGGTGAAATTTTGAATCATTTCACATCATTTCCAGTTTCTACGTCTAGACCGAGAGCGGACAGACGCGAGGTTGACGCCATCGTGCTTTTGTTTTATGATAAACTTTCCACTTGAGCCAACTTCTTGAACTTGGTAGATTTAAATACATATACGCAAAATTTTAATTACATCTAAGTCCAAGTAAAATAAAAAAATTATATCAATTCTGAATTGCTCTTCCAAAAGGATTCCAAAAGGGTTTTGCATATCTATTTTTGTCATTGTTAATTTGACTTTCAAGTTCCCGATATCCCCTGAAAATTATACTTAACGTACATAGTTTGTCATTTGTCATATAAATTTAAGATCACCGTAAGCTCATTGCGGTTTAGTAGGTGAAGAGCACGTTTATCGCATCGTAAAACACGAAATAGGAATGAATTTGAATCCTTCATAGAATATTTGTTTTTTTTTTATTCATTATTGCTTGATTTAATTCAAAATTATGTATTATTAATTATTTATATTACAAAATGCAATATATACTTACATATGCACACTTTGTTTCTCAGATGCTTAAACGCTTATCAAGTTGCGTCTAATTTGAATTTTCTTACATCATTTTACCACGTGCAATACATATGTTAATGCAACAGTCAGATGGCTGTTGCATATTTTTACGAAATATATACCTAAATCTCCAAAGACGATGTCAAAGTAACTGACCTTCCAGATTAAAGATTCGCGTAAACTCTTGAAACACGATTGCGTAGGGAGACAACACTCTGCAATTAGTCGTTTTTCGCCCAAAATGTGAATGAAGTAAGTACTTGATTGCTATCATAGCCAACTACATCTACTAAAAATTCATATTTGGAGTGAAACAAGATCTTTCTGATAAGCTGAATCATCACAATAGCCTTTCATTGCTAGCTGTTCATTTCTGACCGTGGGACAGTGAAAGCTAATAGATAAACAACTTTAAACAATATTTCACATAACCTTTTTTGATACTTTTGTTCACAGTAAAAATTATGAATTAATTATTTAAACAATTATTTTAATTAGTCATTGTAATATAACGGATCAGAGTAATCAGTGTTGAATAATTTATCTTTGTGAGTGCAATATCCTCCCATTTTTAATTGACTCTTTTAATGCAATTATATGGTAGTTATATCCCCTCTATAGTAATTAAACTGGTATTTTCAATCAGTTTCTCACAGTTTTCTTGTGTAATTAGTTGTAGAGCGCAGAAGTAGGCGACATTGGAAACCAATACTTATTTCTGAAGAACGAATTTTGTCAAGTAGCTATTTTTTGTTTTAATCCAACAGTAAGTGGAGATAAAGTTGTATAGAGTTGGAAATATATTATATTAAGGAACTTTATAATAACTACCTTATTACCTACTTACATACTCGTATAAGTCCTCCTTACATTTATAAGTTATAGTATGTCAACTTATAACTCTAATACCGTTTTTTCTTTGAGATATTATCAGACTAGTCACGCTTTGAGCATTTCAGAGATTGATTGCAGATAAACTTTGTCGGCATAACAACAATACTAATCAAACTTTTACGAATATTGATTTATGGTGTGTACAGAGCTGTATACTCCGCACCGGATCATCGTATTGTTCTCTTTGACCACCCATAGATTGGATACAATTTCATAACAAGTACCTATATCAACTCTAGATATTCACTTGCTCTAAATTGATTTTGAATGTATTCTGTATTCATTGTGAGATGGTTTTATGTAACAATACATTCGTCAATTCAAAATTTGATTCTACAGTGACAAGGGCGGAGCTAGTGGTTATTCAAATTGTAATGCTAATACGTGGGTGGTTCCGAATAAGTGCATAGTGTCTATTATTTGCACGCCTACTAATTGTGCTCACTTGTTGCAACAATCTATCTTACATTTAAATGATACATGACATCACTAGATAGCCATCAGGAAGAGAAAGATTGTGTGATCTCTTTGGCTTAGATAATACTTAGACGGCGATAAATTTCATGACATCACACCACTTGTGATTTCAAACACGCAGACGGTAAGCGTTGCCGATGAGCTTAAAAAAACACGTTTTGTTTTAGCAAAAATCTTTGTTTGATAGTATAAAGGAGAAATGGATGAAAAACACCCTGTTGTTGACAGTTTTTTCAAATGCATTTCTGTGAACTACAGGCATTCCAAACGCCTCTTTTTTAATAGAATATTTTTTATCAATAAACAAAAGTAACCTTCTTGGATAATATTATCAAAATAAGATAAGAGTTAGTCTTTTTTTTTCATATTTATTCCATAAAAATGGACAAGGACTTACTGAGAGTTTTTGATAACTACACACATATTTTATGTGCTGTATAGCCGTATATGGATTTAAAAATACTGAGAATTTTATTTTAATTCTTGTCTATCATCAACAATGGTGTCTTAGTAAATTCCAAAGACAATTTTAAGCATACAAAATATTGTTAATGATGATTATGGGAAAGGAATTTCTCACGGTTAAAATATTTCGATAAGATTAAGCGGAAACAATTACTTTGGAGGTATGAAATAACTTTCAAAGAACTATTAAATGTGCCGCGAAGTTTGCACAAAATAGACAATAGGCTGTATCCACAACTGAATTCGAATGAAGGCGCGACATTGAGAAATTAATGAAATTGATTGCTGAACAGAAAGTTTCGTCAGAAATTGCATAATTGATCCTTTTATTTAATTAAACACAAAGGCTTTGAGGCCCATGCAAAGTCCGCAAAACTTATCGTAACGGATTGAATAAAATTGCATATCTAAAATGTATTAAGATCTATTTTTTTTTGCATAAATATCTAGCTTACATCGTGATGAATTCAACAAATAAATTTAATGATAAACCATGAAAATAATACAATAACTGCTATACCTACATTTGGAAAAAGCCCCAATACTTAATTGACATCTTGGCTAATTTCATAACATGTCAAGGTCCACACATCTTTTAAATATTTCAACGAATACATATGTATATTAAATTTATTTCTAAATGTCTAATTCTATTATATACAATTTTCATAAAAGTACAATGTAAGTGTGATAAAAAATAGAGAAATACTGAGAGACTAAGAGAAATACCAACACAAAATCCCACATTATTATTTTTAATTCATCGTTAAATGTTATCACTTTATCGGCATTGAATTAGACCGTAAAGACAATGCGTAACTGAGACGTACAATGTAGATACTAATAAAATATTGCACATTACACCCGCCACGGGACAATAAGAAGTTTGTAAACAATTCTAGGACGCAAAACAATGCTCATTCATAACTAGGTCTTAATTAATGAGGTGTCGCAAGCAAATATCTATTGAAGCTACAGATTGTACTACATATTTTTTGAAATAACGCGATAGAAATTCTCACGGTGTTACAGTACAGTAACAGAATTATTTTACGCGAATTATGCACGTGTGAGGAATGCTGTTCATTGATGAGAAGATTACGCAGCAAGTTGTACGCGATGAGTGACCTGACACACCGTATTCGGCAAAGGAGCTTTCGTTTTACTGTACTACCAGTAGTCATCTTTCGTACCGTATTATTACGAAAAATGAATTATGCAACTGAGAAGCAGTGATGAAATCATATACTATTGAGTTTCGCGATGCTATTTTTTTATTAAAAGTTCAAAGGTTGGTTAATACTCAGTCCCTAACTGTTTTCATTCGGATTTGATAGGAACCGCTGACAAATACCCTTCGCATCAAATATGAGCGTTTCTTTTCAATACTAGGCACTTTAGGTTTATAAGAATTAATTTGCACACCTATCTAGGCGTGTTTAATTGGGTACTAATGTTAAATAAACATGAACATTAGTAGCAAAAAGTACACAAATAACGCGGTAAAAAATCGGACAAAAACGTTCAGTGTAAAGAAAAGCACCATACGCTCATTATGCGCTGGCTTCCCAGATATTTCAATCAGACGCTGAGAGGATTACATGCTCGTTTCCGTATAGCACACGCGACAAAATATTCGCTAACACATAATTTACTTCCACTATTTGGGTATAAATACATTTTATTAATACTCGACTACTATAAAGCAAGCACGAAAATCTAAATTATAGTAATAAAGGTAAGTGGTATATTCAATTGGGTTGGTAAATTGGTATTGCTTTCGAGTATGGTTTGAAATTCATAAAATTTTTACCTTGTGAAGCCTCTGAGGCTATCGCTTTCAGAAGAAAAAGGGTTCGATGAACTTTTTTCGCAATTGCAAACCATTTACGTGGCGTTTACTTCACTCATGTATATATATATACCCACAGAAATGGCAATAACAGAATTTCCCTAGTAACTACAAGGCGCGACGTATGAACACAACAACACAAGAGGTAATTTGCGCAAATTCTGCGCGTTGAGATGACGTAAACTTTCACTGGCGTTTAATGACGTTAGTCCGACAATGCGGGTGTTCTTAAAAGAAATTGATGCTAACTGAATACATAATATTTTATTACCCATGTACAAGTTTCGACTGACATATGCTTCTAAACCATCATTCAGTCGTCCATACTCAAGTTATATTTGAATTTCGGTTCCATGCCCTTAAAATCTCTGTACTGAAAGTTTTTCAAGGCATCAAGAAGTACAACTTTTTAAAGAAATAATTAAATAAACTGCACTAACGACTGCTATGGTTTACTTGGATACGTTGTTTCAACAAATCTTGTGTTTTATTGGAGTTATATCTAAAATACCATGTGCAATGTATTTTTATTAATTTGGAACACCGCCATGATTATGTTTTTATATCGAAATATTGGTAAGTAATTGAATATTAAAAAAATAATTAATATGGATTTCCCATATAGCCCACGCAGTAAATCTCTGGTTAAATGTTAGTTATATAACTAATTACTCTAATCATGCAGCTGTTGCGGCTGTTTCATCTTGTTATTGATTAATTAACACATCAAGATTGAATAAATTAATTTGGACCTACTTTACAGTTCACGGACTTCACAAATTTGTAACATCTCAGATTGCGTGTTACACATCTTAATATCCGCATAATGATAGGCTTGTGTGCTACGTTAGTCACCCAGTTATACTTTTATGTATAGCAATTTTGTACACTATATTGGATTAACTTCCTCATATTGCATGACGAATATATTCTGCTTCTTCACAATAATATAGTACAAGGTATACAATAGATAATAACACAGATTATTACATTTCAAATTACCTTCCTACCTAGTTCAACTAAAGGTCAGTTACAACCGGCTGGATTTAAAGACGACAATAAAAATAAAATAATTTGATACGAAAAAAAAAAACACATTAAAATAAACCATGTTATAATTAACAAAAATACTTAATAATAAAAAGGTACAGTTTCAGTGATAGTTTCAATGTACCCATGTCATTGAAATTAAAAAAAAAACATTGTTTGTCGAAAAGAACACTTGCATATTAAAAAGGAATGGTATCAATTACAAAAAAAATAATAACAGCATAATTGCTGCCTCGGGTCACACTTGTTTAGCGTGGAGAATCGACATGTGTTGATGTTCCCAGCTTTTATTTCCCACCGATTATACAAACCACTGATTTCGTGTTTTGTTCTTCTATATTTGGAAATCACACGAGTTATCAGACGGTGCATTGAGTGCATGCATCGCGAGTCACGGAGCGAGAGCTCTGTAGGCTCACGAACTGAGGCAAAACGTAGCTTGCATTCATAACTCGTCAAGAAAACAAAAGATGCCGCCCAACTGCCTGAACGTGAGCTACAATACAAACTAAGGAAACTTTCTTTCAAGCATACAGTAGTTAATATCACAACGACATTGTATCTTTGTAACTAAAGATAATGGCGCTTTAGCAAATATATTTCTGTAAAATATTTATGTCCCATACAAATTGTGTGAGAAGTTTCGAAAAACACATATTAAAGCATATAACGTACGTTGCCTGAGGCAGAAGCATCTGTAAATTACTATTTATGCAAATTATCGATGAGTTACAGCTAAGTGAAACCTATCATTGTAAACTGCTGTTGTTGTTTGAATGAGTACACTTATCTCGGGTCTCATATATTTATTGATTTTAAATTTTCTATAAATGTCATATAGGTATTACCAGCGAAAAACGTATTCGAAATCTGTTGGAATCAATATAAATTTTCGTTACATTATTTAATGGCACAAAAGGCAGGTGAAATTATTACGACAATGTAGGGAAACTTACACCAAATGTATGTAGTGTGAGTAACAATGTGAATAGCCTACTTTACGGTTCACCACAAGCACTAAGGTATTTTGTAATCACGTTTATATCCGCTGTTTTTCTCACTATTACATTTACTTAAATATGAGTATATATTGTATCTATCTATCTATGAAATCATTAATCTAGTATACCTAAATAAAAACATCTAACCTTAAGCAATATGGAAACATGGGCGAAACAGATTTTCCAATAAGCTATTTTTTCACAATTCCTGAATAAAGTTTACTGTATCAGAATGTAAAGATAAATTATTGTTCTCTGTACCTACCTAATATTTACGCATAGGAACGTCACTTCTAAACTGCGCACACTGTGCACCATTTTATTTTATGAGATGCCATAAAGCTTTGAAAGCATGAGTGAATTAGAAAATATTTCCGCGTGCTGTGAAATAAATGCTCGTATGCAAAATGAAATGTTGTTAAAATGTATTCATACCTATTGCTTGAAAAGATTATACTCATGGGTTTTTGAATAGAAACTCATATTAAAAAAGAAAGCATGTTGTTTTCCATAGTACCTAACAAGATCCTATTTATTCAAAACAATATTTTAAATAGATACTAATTTATACAGATACTTTCTTTTACAAAAGACAAGGCTACCTCGAATAATAAATTAATATAATAGCAATAACAATGCAAAAGACAGGTAGTAATTTGTGGAATTAGTTAATATGGAATTGTTTGAGAACAATACATGGGTAGAGTTGCGCAATGATAAATCAAACTAGTACCGTTACAGCAATAAAGAATAATTGTTCTTGTTTCGGAAATAATAGCATCAGAGGCGGGTGTCACGCAGTGCTAGCGGCGGTCACTGCTCTTATGATAATTATCACAGGCGCTTGCGCTTGGGCCTTCGACCATGTTATTTGCTTGCACAATACTGACGCCTACAGAATAATTGGTTTAGGCCGCAGGTCGTTTCCTTATAATCGGTAATTGTAATATACGAATATGATACGACCAATATTGTATTCATACTTAAAGTGCGCCGTCATCGCGTTTAAAGATTACAGTTATTATGTATATGTTTTAAAGAGGTCTGGGGTCCACACCATGTCTACACATACATAATGCGTCCAGACCGGTTGACGGTCATGGTAGCTGTTATTCCTAGCCAGGTTCGCGGGAAATATAGTTATAGTGCACATGGAACTCTCTATTCCCTCACTCAGACTGAACGATGGCAATCCGCTACGACCGGAGAGAAATCAGGCGCAAGACCGACATTTTCGAGGTCTCCTGACTACTCTATGAAAGTTTCCTATATCACACATAGTAATTTTGATCCTATCCGGGAATCGAACTACAGCAGCTATGCGACCACTATTGGTAACGTGGCATTTAACGCTTACTACAAGGTACTGAGTAGTACCTACATATGTATTTCTAACGTACGTACGTGCTCCAAGGATGAATTTAACATCTAGTACCCAATGAATGTACTGAAAACTTAATTGCTCTTGAAGTCTGTTTAAAATAAATACCAGGAAAGCTTATGCAATCAATTTACCTACCTATATAAATCAGGTCAAGTTATAAAGAATTCAAAATAGACAATTGATGAGTTTTAAAAAGGTGTTAGTTACAGTAGCCACCGCAACAACCTCAAGAACTAAACGATCTTTTAAAGTCTTAATGAAGACATTACACGTCGTATCGCACATTCAAATAGACATTACAAAGCCATGTAACTAATGATTAGTGTCAATTTATACATTGTGAGAGGAAATCCAGTCCGATCCATTCAACATCTTAAGAGGTCGAGTATTCAAAGCATCGATGTGATGAACACGTTGCCAATAGATAATTTTCGATACGTGCACGACGAACTCTAAATCCTTTCATGTTACGAATTAATATTTGCCAACCATAGAAAGCGAATTTCATATTTGTTGACAATGGTGCCTTATATAATTATGTCTCATTGTGCTTCTCCAGTGTTGTTGACTTGGCCTATAGGCGTAATAAAATAACACCTATTTCTGGAGGTTAGAACCGGCTTTGGTGTGTCAGTTCCCACACTAACTTAAGTGCACTATGTAGGAGGAACGCGACAAAAACAAACGACAATCTGGGACCGGTCACTCACACGAGATACGGGCAACTGCTTAGATTGACCACTTATTTACTTATGTTTCACGGAATGTTACTGACCGCTGCATATCATCGTCTCATCAACGGTTTTATAGTCACGTAAATAAATATACTGTCCATGTTATTTAAGGTCATCTTAACTCGTTAATTTAAACTGATTTTATCTTATTTATTTAAGAACTAATAATTATTGCCCTTTCCAAGATGTTTTTGTCTAAAACTAAGGATATGTAACAAGTGGAAAGTATGTCCAAACTCTGAACTTAGGTACTGCTTAAGCATTCATCGGTAGCGTTAGCTAGTGAGGGTGCAATGGCGGGTCAAGCACACGATTGCAACTCGACTGGGAGTTTTCTCCAATACAGCTCCACGCACTCGGCTACTTTCTTATGTAATGTGGATACACATTGACTTGTAAACTTTATTATATAACGTAAATATGGAAAAAACGTTGTCAAACACTTCTTATTAGGTATTATAGGTACCTTAGTAAAAAGAAAGTCGGCACCCACACAAGTCCATAAACTACTTGTACCTACAATTAAAGTTGATACTGTTATTGAAAACATCACAAGCACTCCATCAGTCGTTATTATAGAAATTTCATACGTGACTGCAACAAGAGAAATGTATTGACGAAGTTGTTTTGACATAAGTTGTGTTCACGACTTTACGTTCGACCTTTGATACTGAATAACAGGCACATCATTTAATGTTGCTCCGGGCTGTTTTTACCGACGGCATATGTTATGTAATTATTCGCAAAAAGCTTTTCTTATTATAAGTACTGTAAACACATAACCATGCTGCTAAGTACAAGAAAGAAGCTAGTCATGATACTGCGAATCTATTAAATAATTTATTTAATTAAGTTACCTACGGTAAGTTTTCAGTAGGTTTTTGAGTAGGGAATTAACGCTGAATACATATTATATGAATGACATTGTAGTTATGAATTTATCTAGTTTAAATTCCTACCTGGAAACGAGAATCAATTTCAGAAAGTGTTTATGCAGTAATGATTCCAATAATTATCGAATTAGCTGCGCAATAGTTTAAGAAAATGCTCTAAATTGTAACTACGAATCGCTTATTAACCTGGATTCGATTTCGCAGTCGCGGACATACATAGAACGCGTGTGAAACGACTCTAATTCTGAATAGCTTCCGACGATACGCATCCGGATTGTTTGGGAGTAATTAGGAGGATGTTTGTCATACTTGTACAAATAATTATAAGATAGGAAGTTTATTTCTAGTTAATTACTATGTTAGTAGTTCAGTAGAATGCGCACTGATTAAAACGAAGCGTAGTACAACAAGTTATCATTAATTTTATAAAAGATTCGCATTTTCAGACTTGAAGTTTAATAAAGTAGAGACTGTTATACCTAATAATTAAATATGCGAGAGAGAAAAGCCTGCGTGGTCAGGTCCAAGACTTATGTCACCATGGCTTGTGTTCGCGTAGGTGTGCCAAAGATGTACGCTATTGAATTTGACATTCGCCGAGAGACGTCTCTCCGTGAATTATGCTTGGTGAAAGCGATGATTCGGACGCGACATAACTTTTGCAAGTGGCCGCTGGCTTTCATTAATAAAAATTTAACATGCTAATCAAAATCGATGATAGGTAGGTATATTAGCAAATTATGAAATGTAAAAAATAGTTATTTCCTGTACATGGACTGACATACATAGCAAAATTCATAGTGCTTACGTTTGCTAGCTCGAGCTAGCCACAAAGCACTAACATCTTGACCTTTGCGGAATGTTCGAACTTTCTATGGGTCATAGATGGCAAGAACTTAACTATAACAGGCTCAAATAATCAGGTATACTCGTAGAGGCGGACGGCGCCAAACTAAGTTACAATTAAGTTAATAGTTTTGTGTTACGACGTTCTGTAAATAGATAGTTGTATCTAATATGATATTTAATAAAATAAAAATAGCTTAATAGAAAAAACAGTTATACATTACAACCTGACGGGTAAAGAAATGTAGGTTGCGACTTGTGACGTTTTTTTCAGAAGTATGTAATTGGCTGGAAAATGATAGAGATCCTATACCTACTATCAGACCTACTGAGGGATTCGTCTAACATAAACATGCATTTCGCTGAGAATTGCAATAAGTGAAGTCATTATGAATCCGTATGCAAAAACTTTAATTTGATTAAATAATAACTCCAGACAATTTTACTCAAATTATAACGTAAAAGTTTGAATGACTCAGAGTTGTTCAGTCCCTAGCTTACTCTACTTGCAAGTGATAACCACTGATTGAGGAGTTATTGTAGAAAAAAAAAGACACAACTTAATACTCAGCTTAAGAAATACCACTTTAGCAGCATCGCAGTATGTAAGCCCGATATTTTCAAGTGGTGGTGGTGGAATGTTTGAGGTACTGCCTGCCTAGAGTACGAAATCTAAATGTCTCTTTCTATGTAGATAGCCATCTTCAACACTTTTCGAACAATAGAAATCTCACAATAAGATTAATTATCGGATGATGATAAATGATGTATGTATTTTTCTACACATGTTTGCATATTTAGGGGTCACGCATGCGCAACTCAATTGCTTTATTGTTTGACTAAGCGCTTTGTAGTAGAACTGACAAAGAATTCAATATCATGAGTTATGCAAAAGCCTTTTAATTAACAATATTATTTTGTTTACCACAACATATTTAAGAAATGTCATATCTATCTGCAACAATTTTTTGTAGGCTTCAAACCAATTATTATTATTTATATTGTTAGACGCTAAGTATACATTGTTTGCATTCCCCGAATGTAGGTAATCAATAAAAAATATCTAGATATATAGATTTTAGCTCGACGGACGCGTCGCCATCTCATTGCCGCATTTATGTTTATTTAGGTACACCATTAACCAAAATCTTAAAGGCACGCACTGCCGATTTCGACGACTACCTATATCCAATACAGATCCTATCTTTCCCCGTTTTTTTTTTTCTTAGATCCCAGATCAGAAGCATTTATACCATTGTATTGGCATTTTTATTAAATATTAGGTTACAACCCATGAGAATAACTGATACATATTTACTTTTGGTATCGTTCTACATCAGGAGATAGTATTGACGTTGTGTAATCGATCCGTAAGAAAACTCAGCCATTGTTCTACATTACACAAACAATGTAATCGAACACTAATGTGTAAAAACACAAGATGATGGAAATGTGGAAGTATCAATAGCTATCGTAATCACGTATTCATCACTTAGGTATATCGGAGGCTTCTTAAACGTATACCACTAAGATTCGATTTCCAAACTTTAAACATTTGACCGATACCAAATTATGTCTTTGGTATCGGACGGTATAGGACAGTCTCAAAGTAATCTATAACTAGAATTCAAATGAGCTATTGCAGAAACCATGTAGGATGTCTGCATTTCTAAGACTAATTTAATTATTTTATGTTTCAGATGTTGGCGTTGCTGCTCTTTCCTCTGCTTGCCTTAAGTTTGGGCGAAGAAACTACCACTGATAGCTATAATGACAAATTTAATACCATCGAGCCTAAACCATCAGTAAGACTAGATCCTTACATAAGAAAGGCCTTACTTAAAGCTCTCAGTGAACTGGAGGACTCGACCACAGGATCTGAACCGATAGATGGGACTACAGATTCAGAAGCATACACAACCGGCGAGGATATTCCTGAAGCTCGAACGGATAAAGATGGAATACAGATTCATTCCTTCATCGTCAATGGGCAGTCAGCTTTTTCAAGTAATAGCACAAACACACCTGCTATAGTAGACAGCAATATATCTATTCTAAGCACTACTGCAGGTAATGTTGAAAGCCAAGTAACAGCGACTTTACCCACAGCAGCTACATTTCCCGAAATATTTCAAACAAGAGCAAGCGAAAATAATCTTCTGCAGACAAGAAGCATCGCTAGTACTTCTAAATCGAACACAGAAAACGACGTTAGTATTAAAAAGCCCACGATTAAACCTGTAATTTCTACAACTACTACAACAACTACAACTACTACAACCACTACTACTCCGAAACCAACTCACAATGATGACGGGGAGAACATAGAAGAAGTTGATAAGCGTGATGTGCAAGTATACCAAGCTCCTTTGGTTGCAGCGTTTACTGTTCACCAAGACCCACAAGGCCTGCCGAAAAAAGTAATACCACTTTATCAGCAAACAAATAGCCAAAACTTTATGAGCCCATTGCCTGCTACAAATTTGGCATCTGGAGTTCTGCAATCGCAATCATTAGGTCAAATAATTCCCAGCGTAAATTTAAATCAAATACCCCAATCTGATTACATTAGCCAACAGTTAATACTTCAAAGACAACTTGAAGAAAAGCAAAGAATTCTTGAGGAACAACTTCGTCTATTGCAGCAGCAACAAAGGCAACAAGAAGAATTGTTGAGGAAGCAGCAATATCTTTTGCAACAAAAAGAAGCACAGAGACAACAACTTATATCTAATTCTCAGAAGTTTCAAGCTCAGAGTTCGGTAAATAATTTTCAAATACAGAAGAATATTCCTCAGAATCAGTTCTTAAATCAGAATGTACCGGTAAGGCCAAACAACGGTCAGGTGTCAATTCAACCGAGTGTTCCTTTAGAATCGAGCAGTACAGTAACTAACCAACAATTACCGAATCGTGAGGCAGTTGATTTTCTTATTCATTTACATAGTCAGCAACCAGATCAATTTCCGTTACAAGAAAACCATCTCCCTCAAGGAATTAGTAATTTCCTTCACCCCAACTCTGGTCAGAACTTCCATCAAGGAGTTAATTTTAATCAAGTGAGAGCAGTAAGTGATCAATTTGGTCAACCGAAACAAAGTCATCGTGTATTCCGTCAAGATACTGGAATTGGCAACTTTGGGATAAACCATCAGAATTTTAATGCATTCAACACTTTCAATCCAATACATACAAACCGTTTCTTTCCAATAAATGCACAAAACCAGTATAATGTTGACGCAGAATTAAAGCAATTATTAGTACAAAATGGCTTAAATGGTAGGAATCAAGAAGATTTAAATATTGTATCGAAAGTTTTATCTCTTAACCATGGTGTAACGTTAAACAATAACATTTCTAACAGGTTACCTTTCGACAGTAGAAGACACGTGAGGCCACTTATATAAGTAATTTAAGTTGTAATAAATAATATTGATTAGTGCAAAGTACTTATTAATTGGTTCAAACGAAGAAATTGAGCTAATAATTGTATTGTTACTGATAAGCCAACACGGTATTTTTAAGTATGTATTACCAAATGGGGTCCTTTTGATGATTCAATTACCTACACTCCTTTAAAATCTGCAAAATTGACAAATATGAATTAAAATAACCAAAGAAATACTGAAATATAATATGTATTTTTGAAATTCACATGCCCCTATACCCGTTTCCACAGACGTTTTATACGATGTTAGTTTTAGAACTTTATTATTTATTTTACTGTAATATTTACGAACTGCCATAAGTAGTATAATTAAGAGAGTGATGACAATACTTACTGTTGCAGCTTACGCGTAAAACCTAGTAATTAAGTCGCTGTACATGTATCAGAACTCCCTTCATGTACCTACTTCTTTAAATAAATTGATTTTATTTGAAATATGCTTTAATTAAGTTTGATCAATAAAATATAAAATAATAGGCCGATGGCGTGAGTTCTTCTTTGTTAGTTAGAGGTGGCATTTGAACTTTTTTCAAACTATGATCGAACAAAGAGATTCACAATGAAATTACTTAGGTACCTACTAGATATTTAGAAGTAAATGTTGAGTAAGTAATCACAACTAAGCTATAAGTTAATAATATTAATGCGGCTATCAGTTTCAAAAGTATCAAGAATTGTCGTGAAACAAGATTTTATGTAAAGTATACCTAAAAGTAGCCTACATAGCACACACAACTATTTTCATTCATTGTCTACTAATTCATGATTGATGTAAAATTGGTCCGACTTAAGTATAAAAGTATATTGCTTGTTTCAAATCAAAGTCATGATTTATTTATATAGGTATATACTCGTACTTATAAGATTTGATTTACCTAAATGTTTTATTTTTAAGGCCGAACATGTCATAGATACGAGTTTTTACTTAGAGTCATACACAATATTGTAAGTACCTCTTATGTTTAATTAAGACAATGTGTAAATATACTCATATTCACATAATAATTATGTGTTTTTTTTTTCTTGAAAATTTGTTTTTCATCTCTAATTCCTAAATTCTGCAGCGCTCCTTAATCCACACCCCACAGGTTTTTGTAAATTAAGTACGTATCTTAAATGATATAAATAGGCTTAGAAGTCTAAGCTAGCTTGTAAAAGTGGCAAAGATTCCGTCACAGTTTATATTAAAACCAGACCTTAGCTTATTCCTGTAGAATCCATGTGTAGAATACACGACCCACGCATACAAAACAAAGTTAAACCACAACGCCGCCGCTCTTATATCATATAATAAAAATGTGATCAATTTTAGATACCTAAGTTAAGTATAAACTTATTGAAAGCCGTAATTAACACAAAATTGGGCTCCTCCTACCTGTGTTTATTACATGATTTGCTCTAGGTAGATGAAACATTGTCTACAAAAGCTAACTATAGGTAGCAAGTAAATGGTGTGTTTACATTTTATACCAGAAAACGTAACGGTATGAAATAATTATTATTATTAAAAGTAGATTACCTACCTTAATTTATTGAACGTTTTAAGATCTTGCTATAGGTAATAGTTTTATCAGTTTGTGGCGCTTATTAATTTATACATTATTTATATTATTTTAATCACGGTATGATCTTTTTACAGCCAGAATTTGAAAGGAATCGACGAAAGGAATTTGGATTTTGGTTTTTCCCGCGCTGTTTTATTGTCTATGCTCGCTTAATCAAACCTCAGGGTAATAAATTAGGGGTAATTACTATACTCATTTGCGCGCGAAACATAAAGTAAGTTTTTGAATTCGCGTATTGGTTTTTATTTGCCACCGAGCCCTAGGTGGTAAACAAGTTTTCACCACTAACTGAATTTTTGGTGATAAATCTGTGAAAGATAGTCTTAAGACTATCTTTTTGATGGTATTTGGTTATGAATGCAAAACCAAACAACTTTGTATTTAGAATTTATTACATTCATGATTGTTTATTATTGACAGTAAACCGTAAATAATAAATATAATAATCGTCGGTTTTGTGTCACCCTTACGTATATTAAAGTTGTCTCAAAAGGGCTTCAGCGTGATGGCTTCGATCCCACGTTCGCCTTCTAAAAATCCGGGACTCTGTAGTCCCGTGGTTTAGAAGAGACATACAAAATATAATAAAAATAATAGTAAGTATTTTAAAATCTGTGTTTCCTATCTCACTGCTGTGTACACTGACTGATGCCTTGGCTTAGACGGTAGACCGTCTACGTGTTGAATAGCGCTTGAGCTTAACGGTTTTCAAGTTATATGTATTTAATTATAAAGGGAAAATAATAAATAAAGATGAATATTTTTAATTTGAGGTTGGGAAAAAATAGTTTTACAGCTTATTTTTATTTATTTAGAATGGCAACATTAACATTCAAATCAAAAAAGTTAAAACAATAGTCTGTGGTCAAGTCAATGTCATACTGAGATGTCATAGAAAGAAGTTTTGTTTGGGTTTTCGTAAGTTTTCCGTAAACGAAATCATTGTAATATAGAGGTATTCCTTTGAGATAATCTTTTTTCCTCGTTGAGCATATAGGAAAATATTTTTTACTGTAGACTACAAACCAACAAAACTATATTCAATACTTATTTGCTATGGTTATCATGGATACAGCTGGAGGTGTTGGAAGCTTAGAAGAACAAGCACACAAAAGAAAAGAAAGGCTTAAAAACCTCAAGCGTAAAAACCCTGCAAGTGAAAGTTCGACGAAAGATACGCCCAGTGAGTTTGTACCACTTCCCAAGTAAGTTTTGTTCCTTAATGGTTGAGGTTATAAAATGTATTTGAGCCAAATTGACTTTGTTTAAGGGATCGACTTGGATACCAATATTTTCCATACCCACTTACCATCATATTAACATGACCAACCTGTACAAGTTAGGCATTTTCAAAGTTTACATCATAAAATTGTAATCTTACCATGGCCAACTGACCATAGACTGTAAATTAATTTGCACAAGCTTAAACAAAACTTGCAATTTTATTTTGCTTATTATCCTTATTGACATATTCTACCTGATATATTTCAGACCAAAATTCAGAAGTTACAAACCACAGGATGAGACGTTACAGGAGGCCAAATTAGAGGATGCAGAACCTGCTGCGGTAGAAGCTGAAGTTAAGGATCTTCTTGAAGCAGGCAAAGAGAAGGTAAACAAACAAAATACTGCTAAACCACTTTAGTCATCTTTGCTTACTATGCACCGTATGAAATCTTATTCTGTGTCTATATGACAGAACATAAAACAGTTGGGTTGGTATGTGATAAATAAAATAGAAACAATTATGTCCAGTTTCTACATATCCGCTTTCGGCTAAGGCAGAAGTGGTTGTTACAACTGGTTGTGCCAGTGTACTCATCGTATTTCACAGGTGTTGCCTAGTTTATAAAGCTGAATGTTTTGATAACATCACAGATTGAAATGTAGGCTCTGAGTGAAAAGTATTTTTTTGCTCAATACAAAAAGACAAAACAGCCAAGTAGTTGACCAATATGTAGACACATTTTTCTGTGATCTTGTTTAATCTCTTTTTGACAACCTTATGGCTTATGTTTAAATCCTCTGAGTGGTACCGTCAGTAATAGTTATTTTGGGATTTTAAAATAATTTATTGTTATAAGTTTTATTAATACATACCATTTTATTGCATTTTCAGATAGTTCTACAAGATTTAGACATTTCAAGCTTGGCACCACGAAAACCTGACTGGGATCTCAAAAGGGATGTGGCAAAGAAATTAGAGAAACTAGAACGCAGAACACAGAAGGCTATAGCAGAATTGATATGGGAAAGATTAAAACAGGGTAATGAAGATAATTTGGGAGCCATGGTGACTATGACTGATAATAGAGCCGCTGAAGAAGACTAGGTATAAATATGTTCAACATAGTTTTTAAAACTTTAGAAAGTAAAATTATGAAAGAAACTACCTTTTTTATTTCAGATCAAATAATTTTACTATCAAATGAAAATTTATGTTTTGGTCTACTTCTCTAGCATTGAGTGATCAATAGAAAGCTTGTGATATGATTTATAGAGTATTTTGTTGTGTTAAAGCAATTGTGATTTATTTATATTTAGGTAGAGCTTGTTTAATGAAATAGTTAATATGTTTGACCTAATTTATAAAGTTCTTATAATTGGTAGGGAAGTCCTTTTGATATAAAACTCAATTCTAGAGCAAAATATTGCGCGTGACAAGTATTCCAATTATATATAACTTATTACCAGCGGGGAGGAGACCAACGTTCAAACAATCCACTTATTCTTTTATATTGTAAAGTATAAGTGGAAATTCCATCAAATATTGGTTTTATATTTAAGAAAACACACATTCATTTCAAGTGAAATTTATTGCACAGAAATTTAATTTCACACTATTTTAGTTTAATATCACAGAATACAATAAATAGGGTACATTTTTATATTCCTTGTTAGAAACAAAATTAAATCTCAGTCATCAAAATTTTGTTATTAAAATTTTGCTAATAGTGTATGTAAACTAGATTCTAACATGTTATTACCATTTAACATGGCTGCTAGAAGTTGTAGATTTTGAGAGACACAAAACCCAATTTGTGCCAGTCAGCTGTATTCATTACTAGTGTAAAAGATACTCTTTTTCTACTGACAAATATCAAGAGCTGTAAATCTTTTTGGGAAGCATTAAGATGACAACACTGAATAACAAACTATAAACACGTCTACAGTACATACAATCATCATGGCCACCTAACAAATAGTTTTTTTTTTTAATATTTAAGAGTACTTTAGTTTCTATCACATATTTTATTTATTATGAAGATTGAAGTATTTTAATTAAATTATAAATTAATATCTATGCTCATTCCATACACGTACATACGCACAACAAATATTAAATTAGTGACATTGTTTAGTAACAAAATATTACTACTACAATTTCTAACAATAACGAAATCTAAAAACACATTTAGCTGAGTAAACATAAGGTCTTAAAAGATTATCACAAGCTAAATAACATCAATAATGTAAGGCAGATTGTATTTAAAGCAGTAGGAACTATACTATGAGCATTATTGCGATCCTTTTTTCTTCTTGAAGGACGCACAGTGGTGGTTTCTTCTTGTTCCTCAATCTCGTTGTATGAAAAGTAGTTGTCAACATTGTAGAATACTACTCTATCGCCGATTGGCTGAATTGGCCTGAAGTTGTGTGTGATCTTCCCATGTGATGATCTTATCTCTCTGAATGCCTCTATCTGTGAAATGATAATGACTTTAAAAACTACCATAATGAATATAAGCACTGCATTATTACCAGTCTCACAATTCCCATGTACACAGTATTCAGTATTGTTTATTGACAAAGTGCTCGATTACAGACATTACAAATCCTTTCTAAGTAAATGTCATGCACTATTGGCCCTCGTCAGAGGCTAGTGTCTTTTAAATTCGTTATTTGACAACAGCTCATAATGCTCATGCATACATCTTCACATGTGGGTACAAAATTAACATGTTACAAACATGTCTCTTACTCTATATGTAGGGAAATTTGTTTGACTTTTCCAGAAAAAGTGTAATTTTATCGAACCCTCTCTCAGAATGTAAGGCCTTTGTCGGCTGAATAAGCAAACTATACTTACACCTACAAAATTACACAATCATTCAGTATTTTTTGGAAGATTTAAAGAATAAAATCAATATGTAAGTATATTCATACCTGTTCATGAGTAAGCCTGATTGGTTGTTCAAAATCCAACCAAGTGACGACTTCGGAGCAGGGCGGTGTTGTCAGCGAGCCTTTGTACGTGAAATACCTCTTGAGGTCGTAGGGCAAGATGTTGAGGAATGAGAATGGGTGACTCATGACCACGCTAGTGTTGGGCTCCGTTACGTTAACTAGGGCTGATGTTATGTCGTCGTAAGCTGGGTGCTGGTGACGGTCCAACTGGAATGGAAGAAAATAATTTTCAGATTCTGAATCTATTCTTCATGATTTCAACTATGGAATTTGGTTGTTATTGTTGCTAACATGCTGATTCTGGACAAATCAACTTTTACAGAGGAAATATAAAATTGATTTATTTTGTTATTGGATACTGTCTGCACAGGAATATATCTAGTATGTCTAGACAGATGTGGTCTTATATTTCGTACCCAGATAGCAAGCATAGCTATGTCATACGATGGATGTAGGGCCCGAAACTAGTTAAAAAATTAGGGCTATAAATCAAAACCAGCGTACCGTTAATCTCATTCACTTTCGATCATTGACCGTGACTTCGGATTCGGAAGTCACGGCTAGCGCTCGAAAGTGTTCTATTCTGAAACTACGGTTCAGCGCGCTGCGTAGATCAAAAGTAGGTCTACAAAACGAACAAAAAGTATTGATGCGGTACTAATAATATCTACCTACATTCCTATTCTAATCACCCGTGACAATGATCACGTGCATTTTTTATTTGATAATGTAAATGCAATTGGTCCGATGCGGCAGACAGCCAAACGTGATGAATTAAAGACGAAATACATACATTATAGGTACTTATCCATCGGTAATCATATCAACACATTTGGCAGCCAACTGCCTTCAATCGATCAATGCTATTAATTTTGCACGTGCATGCAGCACCAATAAGTAGATAGGATCTATTTCTTTGAAAATATCTACTACGTACCTACACGTTTATAGTACGCTAGTTACATCACAATTTCACTACTGATGCACGTTTTTCCTACTAAATAGATATTCTTGAAAGTGGCTAAAAGTACCTACGGAATATCGAACATAGGAGTCTTTTTAACATATGTAAGAATAAAAGTTACATGCCAAACTGACCTCATAAAAGAATGCGAGGACTGTCAAGCCATCTGAATGTTTCACAGCCTCCACGGCTGACTGATACACCTCTTTAAAGAAAACCATGTGCAACTCCATCGGGAAGCTGAAATATGCAAAGATTCCATTGTTAGTGTTGCACCTTGAAATTATCCAGATAAAGATTTCTTTAATATGGCAGACATCACGAATGTATTTCTCACAGTGCATAAAAATTATATTTATTGTAAGGACAGGTTTAATGTATAAGAAAGTAATGTTGTCACCTTCTGTGGTTGATTTTGTCTTCGGAGCCGAAGGTGTCGTTATCCCCCCAATGGAAGTGCATCTGACTGAATATGTAGTCATTATCGAGAGGGCCTCCCCTGACTCGTGGGTGCGGCTCGTTCTTCACCTCTATTAAAACTGTGGGAAGACCATATTGTTTAATTACTGTACGCAGAAAAATCGTAGATCATATGAAAATGATTTAGCTTGAAATTTATTTATCCATTTCATAAAATTTTTACCGATTATCGCTGCCTTGGGTTACCCTCTTTACTTAGTAAAGTCCAATACCCTTCATTCTGTTGTTCGTTTTAGTTAGGAAACACTAAACGAACTCTGCATTAGTAGGTACCTATACAATATTTCATACCTACTACTTGAAAATTATCAGCCACTTCTGGCGCTAAACCTTGACACTATCTCTAAATTGAATCTCGATAGGCATGAATTTTGTGTATCTATTATTATTCATCGATACCTATTTACACGCTCATTTTAAATCAATAAAACCATTTCAATAGACATTAGATAAATCGAGAGAAATCGTCCCAACTGCAGTGGCACCTTAATGTTTGTAGAGCGATTTGTCAAACCCAATTGTGCAATAATGTTCTTTTGCGTATCTGTTATTAGTTATTAGCCGAAGTCGAAATAACTGCTGCTGGCTTTTATTTATTTAATTAGCTGGTACGGACCTTTTTTGTAACAAAATCTTTGATGGTACAACTGAAATTGCTAGGTTTTTATCCCAATCAGCAAACATCTAACATGGAACTGTGATATGATGGAGCTGCAGTTTCCAATCATCGTAAACTAGGTAAATTGCTATCAGATATTTACATCACAATACATTTAATAACCAATTCAGCTGTGATACAACAAAAAGCATGACTCCATCGGCCATAGGACGTCGGTCATGCATCGAGTCATATAAAAAGGGGCTCAGCCGTATGCAACTGTATGTAAAAGAAACAATAGGAAGGAACATACAAGTACGATAACGAGAGTCAACAACATAATAATATTTACTCGAGCCTACCAATAACGTAAGTACCTACTTAACCGTAGTTTCAGGTGTAAATGTATCGCAATGTATGAACGTTGGCTTCAAAGAATATATAATTCGTCAAACTTTCCTGTATGTTCCTTGTCAAATGTCAGGCTAATGAGTCATCGGCAATGTTGTTATTATTCTAAGAGGTTAATGTTGCCCATGCACTTGACCTATAAGAAATATTAGTCTTTGTGAGCGGCCAGTATTCCAGGTATCTAAACTTAATATGGTGGGGTCACGTCAACAGTGCAACCTTCAGTAGCCTTGTACGATATCCACTGGAAGTGTTTGCATATTCGCTGTGAACCGAGGCACAATAGGCGTATCTAAGTATTTCGTTTGTGCGTAAGTATGTCTTAACACTTCTGTGAAAAAATTATACCTGTATGTCCATTGTTGGTGACGTGTACGTCATCAATGGAGTCGTCGAAGCCTACGAGCACGAGGTCGGGTAGCAAGACCTGCTTTACTTGCAGCATGTTGATGTTGATTGGGCTCTGATGCTTGCCAGAGCACTCGCGGTATCTTTCACCCCAGTACTGCGGACCTGGAAAGTAGATATGAAAGTTTAATACATAAACCATGAAGGTCGGTATATAGGCAGTCACTCTGAAAGAATAAGGGTCAGTTTCACAGGTTACGGATAGCCGCTATCTACCAGATAAATTAAAAAATGGAACAGAATTTGTATGAAATTATCTGCCTGATGAACTATATGGAACTTATCCTTAAATTCTTATCGTAACCGGTGAAACTGGCCCTAAGTTGTGTATTGGTTACACGCTATTGTAAATCAAGTTTACAACTATACTTTATATTTGGATTAAGTTCATTTGTATACAGTAGGTTATGGGTTTTAAACTATAACAGATCTATCTTCCCGATTTCTCTTTTAGTGGGCAATGCGCAAAAAATACTGATATCCGTAGAAAATAGTTCCTTCCGTTATTTTTATTATTTTTGACACGCAGTAACTTCATGACTAAAACATAGCCTCCATTCGGACTGTGTCATAATAAAACTTATTAAATGTATGCAATAAAACGGTATTTATGAAACAAAACGATATCTATAAAAACTTTAACTGTAAAGTATTTTTAGATCTGTTATCTAATCAATAAACACGGGTATATAATTACTCGTAATTGCCTAAATTAAATACAACCTTGTCATTTGCATTCTATTCACGAATAATTCAGCGATACTTTTAGTGGAGTTAATTCGATCATGACATAAAAACACGGCGGTAGTATGCAATTTCATTGTTTTTTTGTAAAACAATGTGTACTAAGTTACATAATGTAATTGTAGTCTTCATGCTAATTTTACTTTGGATGCAACAAGTAGATAAGTTAGGCCAAGGCTCGTGTCTACTTTTTGGGTGACATCGCGGAAAGAGAAATTTCCTTAACGCGATGTGTCCAAATAAAGGCCTAGCTATCATAGGTCTACTTTTGAAGGTGTTTTCCTTATGAAATAATTTTAAAACTTTTCGTAAACATCCTTAATTATTTATGACAGCAAATTAACTTCTTATGATGATCAGTAGTCGGTACAGTTTACTACCCCATTTTCCCTCACCGATTCGACAAGGAAATAATAAAAACAAATCTTGGATGTAAATACTTATGTCATATACTAATTTTACACATAATAATATAAATCATTAGGTACATTTAAAACTCACTGCTTTTGATATGTATTGATATTTATACATAGGTGCAGGTGTCTACTTTGCTGCTAGACAAGTACCTACCTACCTACCTACCTTACCTACGTAAGTCGAATGGGCCCGGGAAATTGGCGTCTAGTTATTAATGGTAGCAGGTGTTACCAGCTGCCAGCACAGGTGTACCAAGATTTCCTACTATTTTGTAGATAGGAACTAGGAACTCACCAATAAATCATGAGACACGCTTGCTCCTTTAGACACCGTTGGTACCATAAACATATGTACGTAACAATATTCGTCAAATTTTCGCAAAAAAAAACTGACTTTTCCGAAACTTGATTAAAAGTAGCGTTTGCGAGTGAAAAAGAAGTAGTCCAGTGGCTATCAAGACATCGAGGTAGGGCTGTCAACAGTTAAACTGATACACCAACTCAATAGAAGAATATGTGAATGTTTCCACAAATGTTAAACATTCCTTCTTGTATTGTCTGGGGGTCCCTTTGTGCCAGGGCCACAATATCTCATGCGCAACCAGCAGCCCCGGAAGGTGCGTGATAGCCTCAGTGTGTAGTAAAGTAAAATTTATTAATTCTTACCGATATTTCCATCATAGCCAAATTCTTCGCCATGCGTGAGTTCTGCAATAAAAAAAAAACAATATAATCATTAAACATGTTATTAACGGCTTTGCACATTCACCTCTTTGGTGGAAACTGTACCTAGTTCGTTCATAGATCGTGCCTACATACAGTACCTACTCATTTATAATAATGATAATTCAGAGGCATGACAGGTGCTTTGTTGTATTTTATTTACAATCATGATAAGAATCATTAGAGAGATTACTTTAACGATCACAGTAGGAAAATTATCAATGTGATGCCAAGATCTAAACGCTAGATGACTGAAGGGGAGAAGTAAATAAGTTCTATTTTATTCGTGTCACACTGTCTAATTATGTAGAATTAGCTACGACTTTACCTGAAAGTAAGCAATTAATCGATTTTGATGGAGCAAGCATTAAATTGGGTAAATCATACTTAAGTAGCTGCACCAAGATTGCCTAGGCACTAGCAGTTTCTTGCGGTTTTTCCCGCGTCCCTAGAGAACATCTTCCCGTACCTGAATAAAACATTACCCATGTCCACCGGGGGTGGAGTAGCTACCCAAATGTGAAAGATCAATAAAAAAAAATTCTAGTCATTTTGAACCCTATTCGATCCAAACAAACAAACAATCTAATATTTCCTCTTTATAATATTAGCAAAGGCAAAAATTTTAGATGAGTCGCTTAAACGGATACTTTTTGTTTACTTACTAATGTAACTATCTTCGATGGTAGGGATTTATTGTTAATGCCGATTTATTGAGAGATAGCTAGGAGTATAGTCTGTATCTACTATAGTATATGCAAATTACTAGTAGTCATGTATCTACAAATAAACAGTAGGTATTTAGCGGTGGAGCCAGTTCAAGCGTGGTTTGCCTTTGTGTACCTTTAACAACGGAACATTGTCATTATACTTATTATCAAACGGTCCATGGGTTTCCTGAATACAACACACACATAAATAACTTGGTGTTGGTTTATACTAGGGCGCTTGCTTGATATATGTGCACACATCCATTTATTATAGGACGGAAAACCACTTCCGAATGCAATTAAGTGCAATGAAAGTCAAGAACATCAGCATTCATTAATTGAAAGTGTCTAACGACAAACCATTATGGAATATTGATATAATCTTCTGTACATACAAGCATTTATTTCCGTAACTGCAATAGGAATCGCTTCTCTAAATCTTAAATCCGACAATTATGTACACCGACTTCTAGAACAATGTACTTAAAAATGTATTTCTTGCTTTTTGTGTTTTTTTTAGAAGTCGGTTCTCTTTTTCTATCTGATCATTATCTAGTTCAACATCTTATTTTATTTTATCTTATCTCTTATCTTTTTTTCTATTGATGCCTATTTATTGAAAGAATGAACAAAAGACACTAGGTAAGTACCTAATACCTACTGTTTTGTAACTCGACCAGTCTTTGTTAGTTTTTAAATTATGAGAGTTAAGTTATCATTTCACCTCTCCAAATTATTACATAACTTTGATTTTATTAGTTTTAGTATTTCAAAGTTAAATTTATGTTTAAATTCATATAGGACCCTTTTTAAACATTCAAAGATTCCTACCTAATGCAAGAAAATAAAAAATGAATATCACATTAAAAACCGTCACCGTCTTGTCGAACATCCTGTGCCACAGTACCTTCTGAGCCTGCTTTAGGTTCGATACCGCATTTAATGTTTGTTAGTTCAAATAGCTATCATTCATTGCTAAGGCTCTACCCTACCCTACCATCCTCAGTATCTAAGGCTTTCCACATTTGCAATTAACTATCCATAAGAGTCTGTCCGCCGGATGTCCGATATCCTCAATTTACGAGTCTACTACATTGATAGCCTCTGTAATGATCCAGGTATGCAATCAAAACGGGATCACATACGGAAGAAGGAAAGGATTTTTTAGAACTAAAAAGTTATACACTTTGGGAGCAGGGGGATGACCAAGTCACCAAAGTTAAAAAGATATCACCTTGAGGAGTTCGATGTCTTCTTATTCACCTTGTTCCAACGGCTCAAGGTTTCAATCAATATTTTTTTTTATTCCACAACTTTTTAGGCCGACCCAGAGATGTTCTTGGAGGCCGTGAATTATTACACTAGGAAAATTTAATATTTTTCTGTATCCTCCTTAACTCGAATTATACGACCGCCAGATTAATCGCATGATAATAAGCGGCTAGTGTTAAAAGTCATGCGAATTTTGGCATTGTATAGTTATCACTTTAATTTTATGGCTCTAAGTAAAAGTTTACGGGTTCAATTTTTCAAAATTAAGGGTTCCAATTTTAAC
Source organism: Heliothis peltigera (assembly GCA_958496145.1). Lineage (NCBI taxonomy): Eukaryota > Metazoa > Arthropoda > Insecta > Lepidoptera > Noctuidae > Heliothis > Heliothis peltigera. The sequence continues at coordinate 5,387,454 of OY292328.1, forward strand.
AGGTAAAAGAACTCCCTTGTAAAGATAAAAGACATCTTGAGCAAGAGGGGTAGGTACTGGTAATTAATGGTTATTCCTTCTCCTGAGAAGAGACAGCTCTCCAGTGGGACATTATTAAAGTATTCACGGTTGGTTCTCACAAAGGTTCACCAAATTACAAATTGATTTGTGTAAACAAAATTATACCGTAACAACTAGTGACGCGTGTCATACTCATTGATAAAAATAAATTACTCAAGACAATAATAGCTTTGGTGACCTTTTACTACTGCCAATGCCCATGGACATACGCGAAACTATTTAGCACCCATGCGGTCTTAAGGCACAGGTAGATCAAGTGGTGGGTGGGAATCCTGTTGCACCGAATGAATTAGAGGTCAATCGTGGGTATGTTTATGCGAAGGCACGCTTTCACTTACTAGGCTGTCGCTTTTGAAAGTCCAAATATACATACAATGGCAATATTGTTTATAATTTACGCCGTGCCTCATGTAAAGGATGAACGTTGTTCTGAATGGACATAAAAGGCGATTGTCTTATGACTCAATGTGAAAACGTCAAACGTATAGTTTCGCATTGTTTTATTTCGTTAATTGGTGTAGAAGTTGCGAAGGTCCCAGAAACTAGCTAGGGTGTACCATAGCAAGAAATAAAAAAGGTTTTATTCTATTGTGTGCTGTTGATACCACTGTTTCTCGTGCCATATTGTAGTTACATGGTTATTAGTTTGCCTTGGCGGCTGTTCAATGTTTGCCCTCATTATCAAGGATGTCCTATCGATATCAAACCATTTAATTTTAATTACAGGGTGGGTGACCGACTTCAAAGCCACGAAAAAAAAGTTTTTAAAATATATGTTTTCATCGTTATAATGTTTTTATCATTGTCACATTTCTGTAGGTGAGATAATATCACTATATTGGTTAAATAAGAACTCTTTTGTAGTATTAATTGAGTTGTTTATATCAATATTGTTTCTTCATCAAAGGTATAGTCAGCCTTGTTGTATTGCAAATAACTCACAGTTATCGACAGATAAAAGCGATCATTAACCTCTATGATCATCCAGTTTTATTCCTCTGGTATTTATCTACTCGTGTAGACGGCAACCTGTCTCCGAGGAAAGACCACTTCAACTAAGATAGCCTCGTTTGTAATCAAGGGCCTGGTTCTGATTAGAACTTACCTGCCTCCCTTACACTTGAAAGTTTGATTTTTCTGACTTGAATAACGTGTAGTATATCTATAGATATCTTATAAGATAGTACATAGAATTGTGATTGTTGTAAGTAGTATACATTAATTTCTTATAAGAACGTCAATCCAGGTGACTACATAGGTATGTCAGCTATCAATTATTTCTCACCCATACTAAATTTTAATGGGCATACAAAATCAGGTTGACGGAGTAAACAGTTCTTATTCAAATAAAGCATTAAATTGTAACTTAAGTAACTCGCATTTACTAAACAATTTGTAGGGTTATGTGTAATTTTGTTTGATTTTCCAATAGTAATTCTAGCAATCATATCAAATCGTCACAATTACCAGCTATCGAATGTCAATTTCATTTGCATTATTTCAGGCATAATTTTCATAAACCACAAATGTTATGAGAACTAGGTTTCGTGCTTGTTGTTAAAATATGTAAGTTTGCAGTTATAAAACAAATCTATCTTTGTATACACGGAACGGCATACACTGGCATGAATTAAATAGCGTAATTATGTTCCGTCCTTTATATACCTACAGCAAATGTTACGTGACGCCTATCAGCGCTATAAATTTACGAGTTGATTTCATTTTGATTTATGACCGTGGACAGGAAATTCGTTGACAGATGCATCTGTTGTTCTTGATACCATTTGTTCAGTGAATCGCCTAATTAGTTTTAAATACACCTAGATACAAATACTTGGCTCGGTACGACACGGAGCCCGGCGTCGGCGCCGCTCGACGTTGCAGTTACGATTGTTGGCGTTCCCTACATCTACATTCCTGAGAGCACACAAATTCGTAATGCTGGCGTGATTATCTGATGCTCTTGATTGCTGGCAGTTCGCCTTCAGCTGTCTCGTCCGCTTTTCCTTCTTTGGCATCTTCACTAGACAGCCCACTGTTCATTGGTGCTCGCATCTTCACAACATTTGCGAAAGCGCTTCTTTCGGTAACTACAAGGTCTCGCTTCGGGGACAAGTAGGCCAAGGCATCTTTATCAATGGTCTCAAATCTCCCTTGGTGTTTCAATGACAAATTACCTTGAAAGTCAGTCGGAAGGTAGTTCGTACTCCTAAAGGTGCCCAATGGCTTTACGCCTTTTTAACATTCCAAGTTACCTTCTAATTAATCCCTTTACAGGAAATCTCCAAGGTTCTGCAATGCAGAATTTAATGTTGATTGTTAAGGTTAAAAATAGCTGTCAATTTGTAAGCATCACAATCGGTATATCTACAATAATTATCGGATTTCAATAAGTGAGTGACAATTTACTTATTATGAAGTTCCAAAAGTAAAAGTTAATGTCGTGGAGCACGACTTGACAACTTTTAAGTGACAATTATTTTCGCTCGTGAAGACGACAATCCATAAAACCTGCGTTGAGCAATCGTGACTCTCCAATGCAATACAGCGTTTTCTGGAAAGGACCTTTACGTCTCGAGCGACGATTCATTGTAAAAATAAAATTAGGTAACATAAAGACCTACTTTACTTGACGTTATCTTTAACATTGTGTGGATGGAATTTACGATATGTATTAAACCAAGTGTTACAGAATCAATCAGCACTTCTCTTTTTGGATAGAGCAATGAAAAAGTATATCCGCGTATAATCTACATGTCTAACTTTATAGTAAAAAGGGATGCAAATTCATAATAACACTAATCGATCTGATAGATGATTGTTATCTTATATCAATGTTAACGACATAAAGTAATTTTATTCCATTACCATTGATCTATGTATTAGCATTTCTACTGTAGCCGTTAATTTCACACTATAAACCTTATGATATATCAATGTAATTGTTTCCGTAGAGGCAGGAACTATGAAGTTACTTGCGGTTGAGGTCCGTTAGTCAAGTTCAGGCGACGATGACCCCTGTGGCTCATTCACTGCACCACTTACAAAACATTGTCTGCATACAGATGAAGACGTAGGCGTGATTCTACTAAAGTTGTTTCTAAAAATTCCGTCGTCCTTTCAGTTCTTATTACGTATTGATTTAAGTTTCTTATATTCATATTTCTTGGAGAATGTTCTACTCGTAAATTTATGTGCATACTCAAGTTTTAAATGGTGAGAATGAATATCTTATTAAATAACTAATTGCCAGATTCTGTATTAAGAAATAACATTAGCAAATTTTTATGGCATTCTGCTTCCAAAAAAATGTAACATATGAACTTTGTACTTTGAAATCATAAAAACTGGAATGTTTACATAAGTAGGCGGATCAAGTTAATGCCTAGTCTGTAGATTTTCTTAATCGATCGTTATAATCAATTCCAACATTAGGTTTTTTGAAATTTTAAGTTTTCGATTAATTTTTTACGATATATTATCGTCATAACGCAAGTTATTCGGCAGAAAGCTATTATGCCTACCTGAGTCATTGCTACGCTTCGGTGTTGACACACTGCACTTGAGCATGGCTATCTACAACATAAAATTTATAGGAAACATATGTGAGACAATGTGAACTACATTTCGTAAACATTCTTGCGTGTTTGTGATTCATATGATAGCACCATATTATCGTAGTACTTTTGCAATGTATCATACTGGATTTCTCGGAGATATAATACAAGATAGCTCGTGAAGAGGATTTTATTAATATTTGTACAAATATATCCTATTTGTCACATCATGACTCATCTTATTGATTGATTTTACTTAATGACACTTATGTATGAATTCTGGTAACTAAAATGAAACACTAAGTCAAATACTATTATAAAGGCGAAAGTTTGTATGTATGGATGGATGGATGTATGGATGGATGGATGTATGGATGTTTGTTACTCTTTCACGTAAAAACTACTGAATGGATTTGAATGAAACTTTACCACAATATAGCTTATACATCAGAATAACATATAGGCTACTTTTTATCCGGGTATGGAAAGTACTTCCCTCAGAAAGCGGGTGAAACCGCGGGCGGAAGCTAGTACTTACATAAAAGTCGTGACGTCCTAGGATACTCTAGACTTTAGGCCAATACCTGTTATATTAATCTGTAAAACGAATATTTTTACTATATCTACGTATTTATAGAACCCGATTTCACCCGTGGCCCGAGGGAACTGAATACTCTTCATGGATAAAAAGTATAAAGTTAAGTATAGGTATGTTATTCTCCCATATACTAAGGTTCGCTATTTTAGTATCAAGTCTCATCAAAACCTCTTTAGTATGTGTAGCGTTATAGAGTTACTAACTTACATACTTTCGAATTTATAATGTTAGTAGGAAATATGTTAATCCAATGTTATCTACGTTTTATGGTAGAACTAAAACGAAGTTCCTAGATTCGTTAAAATTCAACAAATTCATTATCACTTCTTATAAATTATTTTATTATTTATATTAGAAAGTTATAGGAGTTAGAAATTACATAGACCATAAAAAAATTAAATGATGTAGGTACATCTTACGACAATAGCTAATATTGTAAATTTATCAATTGAGTTTGTTTTTAAAGTAATTTTCAATGAGTAGTAAATTCACAATAGAAATGAAGAGAAGTATTTTATGTGCTAATGATACCTAATCGGGTATTAACTTCGCTAGTTTGATATATCACTAGTTACCTAATACCTGGATGACGTTCTTTTTTAATTTTAAATTCTTACCTACATGTCAATCTATCGTACACCTATTTATTATTATTAGCTAGGCGGACATTTTCATGAATGTCGTGGTAAAGAGCAGGTGTTAACGAAGAAATGTGGACTTTGATATGTTTTGCTTACTGAACATCAAAACTTTCAGTCACTGTGGAAATATTTGCCTATACTCAGTTTTGATAACAAGTTCACACTGGCATGAATAAAACATCCAATAGACAGACAGATAGATCATAGACCTATATACGAGTATAAGTAAATCAATTTCGCTGTCATAGACATAATTGAGTGACGTAACGCACCTCATTAGTCGCTAGACTAATACATAGCTGGTACTGAGGTTGTTAACTTTAACAAGACTGATCATATTTTATGTCAACTTTCAATGTTAACTTGACCTTCGTACCTCTAACGTATGTACACCAAAATTGCTCCTATAAATTAAACTCCTTTGTTTGTTTCGATATAACAAACGTAATACAAAAGCTATGATTGCTGTTGGTTCGTGTCCAACTGACATAAATTCTTTTTATGGTCGTCGGATCTAAGCGTGCAGCGCCAAATATACGTTTAATTATAACATTTAAACCGCAGTACACATTAATGCATTTAGAAGTTTAATTCGTTTGTCAGCATTGAGATAGTATACAACCTAAATCTGTAGCTATGTTCATATTGTTTTATTGCTAAATTGCATGTTATAGCGTACTAAAGTATCAGTTGTAGTTAATAGAGTAATTTAATGCGAGGACTAGTAGAAATGGTTAGGTGAAGCCAATAATTACATTTGATACCAATATCATAAAATGGCTACTCAATGCCTTTCCCTACACCGACAGTAAGGTAGGTACGGAAATAAATAAGGATTTTATGTGCATATGTGTATGTTTCAGATAATAAGAACATTTTATGTAGGGAGTATGTACATACATTTACAAAAATACGAATAAATTAAAAAATCTTTTGCATCAAAGGATGTTGAAACTGAAGGCAATGAACGCTAAAGGAATTCTTGGCAAACGATTACTTTACAGGTTCTTTTGCAATATTGCAGTTTTCGCCTACTTACTAACCCAAATAGGGACTGTACGCTTTGTCAAGCAATGCCTTATTAAAAATTAATGACGACATCTGACATTCAAAAACTATACAACCGCAGTTTACTTTAATAGTTATGAATTAGATATTATTTCGTAATTACGACATATTTACATAATAATGTAGTACTTACAAAAAATTTGTTTCGTACAATTTCGACGATTGACACGTAACAAAAAAAATAAAAGGCATTATTGTATTGTCATTTTGTTTTGATTACAATATTCCCACAGAGACAGAGTTTCAGAAATATTGATGTTACCTACTTTAATGTCGCCGCAAATTTTTTGTTTTACGTGGCTCCGCTGCACTCGCCTAAGTAGGTATAAGTACCTATTGAAGAAAGTGTAAGTACTACCTCAATCTTTACAAACGTGATCTTCAATGAAAGTCACTGAAAAGTATTATGAAACCACAATATCCGGTTCCGCGCATGTTATCCGCTCTGAATAAGCTCTTACAGGTCAACCCGGACAACAACCTGTTCAGCTTTCCTAAATTAATGATAACTAATTTGAAACTGAAAGAAAAACAAAAGTATTTACCTAGTACCTAATTATTGTTATAAGTTTATGTTTTTGTGTTATTCCTGTAATAACAAATTGTGGTTTATGTAATTGGGGTCAAGCCATGTAAACCATTAACTAAGTATGTAAATAAATAAATAACTGAATGAGAAATCGTGGTGACAAATGTACATAGGTACCTACTGAAAAGTCTTGTTAAGGGCAAAACAGATTAAAAAGTTAAAATTTAGTTAACAACGTCACCTAAATAAATTCAATAAGTAGTTGTCTTGTGAAAAATATTTTTAATTACACGGACGAAAATAATGTTGAAAAAAATAAGAACAATTACATTGTTGAAGACAATAACTAACAATAAGTCCATCACATACATTTTAATGGCTTTGTAAAACACCGTAAAACCTTATTTTTTCAAGTGTCCAACTTTGTTTACGCGCCAAACTGTGAAATTAGAGTAATAAGTATTCATAATATTTATTACGCTATCCTCACGGTATGTACAGACGCCAGCACATCAAACAACCTCAATTTTAATCTTTTCAATCGACTTTGAACCATACGCTTCAGCGATAAAGTTGAAAATCTATTAAGGAACAGATTGTAGTAGCTTGATGTGCTGACATATTTACCAGAAGTTATTACCCTCTCAATTGTCTTCCTTTTCATTTTATGAATATTTTAATATTCATTTTAATGTAATGTAAGTACAAGTAATTACCTACATTGTCACGAAACTAAAAATGCATGTTACATTCAAAGGATAATGTACATGCAATTAAAATAACTGCATACCCAACATTGGTATATATTGTAAATTTGTAGGAATCAATGGGTTACAAAGTCCCCCAAGACTTTAATAATACGGTTATGTACCTGCGTTGTAATTCATGTCTGTAAAACTGAATAATTAACCATTGTCTTATTCCGCAAATATGTTCATATCTGGTTGATCTGTTAGACAATCATCTATTGTAATTTACTATACGAACTTGTGTTACGTATGGATATAGCTAATGAGGTGCTTACGTATATCTTACATATTTTTTATAACATTCGTAGGTACTCGTCGTATTATTTGACGCAGATATTCTCATTCTTACTTACGCAGGTCATTTTTTATTGTCCTTTAACTAACGCATTTTGCTAATTAATATGAACTAAATAATATTTTTTGCTGTCGAAGATTTTATCTAGAGTATTTTGCCCAGTTGATTTTTAACTATTATATAATATTTAACACCACTAGTTTATTCTATTCGTGGTTAAAACTCAAAGTCACAGACGGCCCACGCATTTAGGAATTAGTGATCATTTTTTCAAAGCTCATTTGTAAACAGTCAAAATGATGTGTTATTTAACGTAATCCTTCGTAGAGAATTATGATTATGAAATAAAATTACGTAAATTGTGGAATTATACACTTAGTCAACGTTACCGAAAAAAAACTAAATATGTACATAATAAAGTAATTATTATATAATATCTAGAAAAATATGAAACTATCAGAAACATAGTTTTGTACTTATGTTAAGAAAGAACACATGAAAACAATTGAATACAATGAGTGATAGCTTTAGCATTTCTTTCGTGATATCATCATCATGATGCATGACACGTGCTTAACATCATCTACGTATTAAAATTAATGATTATTTGTATTGAGTTAGCATTACACTCGCCATAAAAACAGTTCATTGTAATTTATTAATTGTGATAACATTTTGTTTAATAATAACATTTAACAAGACAAGCACGTGGCAAGTGCTTGTTGCGGATGTTTAATATACTCCTGATTAATTAGTAATCAATCGTGATGTAGGCTATACGAAGTTGTACGTAGTTATAGTTAGGTATCTGCGTATTTAAACATAGGCAGCATATATGTGGAGGTATTCTCGTGGACCACATCTTAGGTATAGATAGAGCTACCTATAATTAAAGCCAAGTTCACACAGTAGTAGAATCAAATAAAAAAATACATAATAACAGTTTTTATTGGCATGTGGCATGCGATTTTCCAGCAACTATGTTATTACATACTTATTAATCGATTTGTTATTTCCAGAACTGATACATACATAAGTTAGATGTCAGCAACGAATACGTTTAGCGTTTAAATTTGCAGATTAATTAAATATAACAAAAGTCATTAAGAAATTAGCTAAACTATTACGGGTTTTACGGGTATAATTTTACGGGTTTCTGATTTGTGCTATTTAATCGTGTCTAATGGAAACTATACTTCCCATACCCGACTAAAAAGCCCAAGTAACCAAAGTTACTCCTTGTTACATAAGCTATCTGCCAGTGAAAGTCCCGTCAAAATCTGTCGGTCCGTTCTAAAGATTAGCTGGAATTCACAAATAGAGAAAATTATTTAGGTATTCCGTATGTAATTATGTTTTGGTATAATAATTTGTATATTAATATAATATAATATAATATCCCTCACACATTCACACAACGTCATCTAGTCCCAAACTAAGCAGAGCTTGTACTATGGGTACTAGACAGCTGATAAACATACTTATATACTTTTCTTTTGTAAATACATACATATTATACATAGAAACACCCAGACTAAGTCAAACACTCATGTTCGTTCATGCACACAAATGTTTGACTTATGCGGGAATCGAACCCGTGACCTATAGCGTGGCAGGCAGGCTCACTAACCACCACGCTATCTGGTCGTCAAATGTATAGACCTACGCATGGAGATAACCTGATTGAAATAATAATACAATTCGAAATTACGATGTATCTCCCACCAGTAATCAGAATCTAATGATTTAGAAGAAGTCTTGCCGTATAACAAACATTTCGGGTCCGTTTAGCTGGTTAAAGCAAATTTTAAGTTTAATAGTATCCTTTTCCACAAAAAAACGTATAACGTCTTTCAAAATTATCTGTACCACGTCAGATCTAAAGATATTACCGGTTCACCATGTAGGTATATGGAATAAATCACAATGTGACGAGAATAGATTATCTTTATGAAATATAGTGTCCGGTGGCAAGCTTGACTCAACGTCATCATTAACCTCTGCTTCTATGTAACCACAGCGTTTATAAAAAACTTCAATAGGTACCTCAGTCAAGTGAGCAAGTGGAATATACTATTTTTTATTAATTCATGGCTAACATTTATCTCAAGGATCATTGACACGTTGTCTTGTCCTCGCCTCGTGAGCTTTGGGAGTTGGTACCTACTAAGACAAAGGTTTGATAAACTTATTTTTCGTGACGATTTTTGACGTCACGTGGGTTTTACATTAAAAAACTAAAAATCAATCATTTTAATTTATTAATACGTACTCTAATAAAGTACATAAAAACCACAAGGAGTCTATTGTAAGTTGAGAAGGTGCATGAACGCTATGTGAGTCCGGTAGATAACAATTATGTAAATTCAAATTAAATTGATTAAAAACTTTTATTTTTTTATATATAATGTCTTATATCGAGGCAACCTTATAACATATTTTTAGCAGTTGAACTGGACGTGTCAATGGGAATTCAAAGCGGAGCAAAAACAAATATCAATACACTTCTTTCTGAACTCGATGCCACAAAAAATATAACGATCTACTAGACTTGATATACCTACCTACACTCTTGTATATTATGTACCTACTAGAACCAACGGTAAGGTATCTATTTTAAACATTGATTCTTATAAATTGTAATTTATGTTTTTCTTTGCGGTAAAATTAACTTATAAGTCTAGCTTCCACCCGCAGTTTGACAGTCATCCCGACGAAGCTACTTTTGATTTTAATTGTCCACGTGCGGGAATATCGATAAAAAGTATACCTACGTATTTTAATCAGATTTATAATCTAAGTCTAATCAAAATGCATACAGTGTTTTGAGCGTCAAAGAGTAACAAATATGCCCATAAATCCTTACAAACTGTCGCATACCTATGTAATATTAGAATGTATGATTACATACACTTACCTATAGTCACTGTTAGTCTGCACAAATATAAAATTGCAAATATTGCATATATTTACATATTCAATCGAGAATGGGAAAACCTTTTCAAATGATATCTAAATACCTACTCTGATAAAAGAAACAATTGTTTATAACCGTTTAAAGTCTGACATGCAACGAATTTTCATAATACAAATAAAATCTCTTACAAATATTATCAGCTGTACCTATCGTATAAAAAAATGGAATTTACGATAGCATAAAGGGATCCAGAATCTGAAACTTAGATAACCTTCAATAAGTATACCAATTTAAGTTTGTATATTATTTCTGTCAACTTTCGTTGAACTCTTTTCAACGGTGGTTCCTGTTTGAGAAGTTTTGTCGAAAAGTTGTATTGAGATATATAATATTTTGTATTGTTATTTGATTTAAGTAAATAAGTTCCAGTTAGTTAAGTAAGTTGTAATTAGGTACGTTTCTTTAGGTACTTATAGAATTTTAATTCTTATTCTTATTTATAGCATTTAACTTCCTTTTATTAACTGCATTTTCCCACAAATCGGAGTTTCTCATAAGTGTGTTGTGCGGGGTACGTTAGTACCTATTCATATGCATACCTAAGTACAGACGCCAGCACATCACTACCTGAAATTGTAGAATTTTCCCAAACAACTTTGAACCATACGCTTCAGCGATAAAGTTGAAAATCCATTAAGGAAATTTGACAGGTTGTAGTAGCTTTATGTGCTCGTGTCTGTACCTACCTTTGTCTCAGTGAGATCTTAATTTAGCAAAGATTTCTTTAACTTTACATATATTCTTGAATATTCGAAAAAATCTATTGAATTTTTAAGAATGTAAAGGTTCGTTCGTGTAATTGAAAAAGGACGACGACGCTCTTTCTAAAAACTATGTTTCTGTAGGCTTTTATTTTTCAGCTCTGAAATTGACCACGTGATTAAACAATAACTATGGGCTGAGGTAGAGAGGCTTGGGCTGTGCAACCCGAGTCTTGTCTAAGGCCTGCACACTAGCGGCTCTGGGGGTGTGAATTAAACTATACACTATCAAAAACCCATGTCTAAAGGTGCATTAAGCCCATTGAATGTTCGGTATCATTTGGCATGTGCTTGTGCTGTAACCACGTAAGTACTTCATGATTGCGTGACTTTGAGTTTTAGCGATTATTCGGCGAATTGATAAATCGATCACAGTTACGTATTTTGGTTACGTTCGCTATTAAAAGCCTTCACGACCTTTTACCGTTTATATTTATAGTGTATTTAAATGCTACAATCATTAATTATTCATTCATCCGATTAGAATTGGGAATAGTTAGGCCATTTTTTCATGTTTTCGCCATAGTTAGACATTTTATTTCATCTAATAAGAATTATTGCCACCAATGCAGAAACAAGTTCTCATTTCACGATTAATTAAATAAAGTTCTTATATAATGGTCCTATTATAACGGATATCATTGAAAACTTTAAGTGACAGATACCAAGCAATTTGTGTCTATTCTGATCTGTTGCATTATGCATAGAAGATAAGTTAAATAGTAATATATCTACTGTTATGTAAGTCTGGGTCTGAGCAGAATAAATTATCGGATTAGCTGGAGTTCTAGTTTAGCAATAGGTACCTACTCTTTATAATGTACAGTGCTTTACAGTTTCCATGTAATCTACAAGACTACTATAATATTATACAGCTGAAGAGTTTGAGTGTCCCAACCCACATTGGGCAAGCGTGGTGATTAACGCTCAATCCCTCTCTGTGTGAGAGGAGGCCTGTGCCCTGCAGTGGGACGATAAAAAGGCTGACGATGAAGATAATGGTGATTGTTTGTTACCTTGAACCATTTGTCGGGGTAAAGTCTATAGGTTAATTTTATCCGGGAACGCGATATTGTTCCCATGGGACACGGGTGAAACCGCTGACTGCTAGTAAATTATAATATTATCTATTTAAAAAAAATACTTACAGCTATGTATTTGTTAGAGTATAGAACTAATAAAATAAAACTATGTTTTAATTCTGATTCACGCTGACAAACTGAACTTGTTGAAATAAATTGTTGCTTCGGCCCCTATAACTTATTATAAAGTATCAGACAATACGAGGATATAAGTCAAGCCTTTACCGGTAATGCTGAGATTGAAATCAGCTGTCTTTCGGAAATATGAAACAGCGTCACAACAAACAGAATAAAACATATTAGTGCATTGTTCTACCCACTACGTTTATTAGTTTTCACTTGTAGGATATTCTTGCATATCTATACTTTCTCTTCCAGCCACTATTACGCTGGGGGATATAGGTAACGTACGTAAGCCTAGTAATGTATGCTGTGTTTTATAATATTTAAATCAACGACGTGACAGTTCCTTTTAAAATGCTTAATAAGTAACTTAACATTTCTGAAATACGTATCCCATTTTTGTCATTTTGGGCTAACCAGGAATTATAGATTGCTATTATATACGAAACAAGCATTTTTTTCCACTTTCATAAAACTGCTTTATTTATTTACTTTTTATATTAACTTGTCCAACGTAACTTGATTAAGTAGATAGGTACTTTCGCTTGAAAACAACGCGGACTCTGCAAACTCCTTTCCTTTTCTCATGCTTAACGCCTATATGGCCTTAGTTAAGTGATAGTAAACATTGCATCTGAGATATTAAATTATAAATAAATGACGTCAATACTCATTGTTGTTCCGGCATCGAATTTGTCCATTAAATACTTGAAAGTGGAATTGAGTTGTAGAGTTATGTTAATTTTAAGAACACAGTCGTGTTTTAGTGAGTCGGTTACGAATTCAAATAAGCTTAAGGTTTTCTTACTAGCATATTTTTGTTAACAACATTTTATTAATATTCGGGTATAAATAAGGGTGCAGCAAGTTATTAGACGCTAGCGCAATATTTTATTTTATGTAATAGGAATTACCTACAATGAACAGCGTTAATTGTCGCAACATAGTATTAAAAAATATTACCTAATTATTTCTATTTTTTTAGCAAGTTTAAAGTAATACACTACTTATTTAGTAATGTTGCAAAAATGCTGCTTATTTTGCAACTGAACATTAGGTAGTAGAAAAATATATGACTGCATAGCTGTGCTATGAGTTAAATAAGCAATCATGCGATCTGTTAACTCAGCGAATTAATCTTTTGATTCAACTTGAAATAGGTAAGTATAAAGTGTCGACGCGATTATGGCTTACCTAACTTACAAGCAAATATCCCTGAATAGAGAAGGGACTACTGTTTGCCAACACCGAGATAAAAGAAAACTCAAGGTACCATAAAACCCAAGGATCAACTACTGATTATTGAACTCTTTGCTTATCAATGTTATGAACAGTGTTTCGTTTTGGCTGATTTTTAGCCTACTAAATAGGTATGTATGTGAGCTCCGTACTGGAAATCTTTTTCACTTGCACTAATATGCAATGTATATAGTTATCCTGCTTGTGCATTGGTATGAAAATGAACCTCCTTTACCCAAGTATAAAACTAAGCTACCTATTTATAAAATTACATGCAAATAATAATTTAGTTGTTATTACCCATTAGGCAATAATTGTAGCACAAGGATATTTCTAATAAATCCCAGTACCTAGTCTCAAATCCATTTTATTGCATTTATTTTAATTTACTTAACTATTAACATATTTTCCTTCCTAACTTATAATATTAGGCATGTGAACTTTTACATAGAGACGTGATAGCCTTATAAATAAAGCGAAGTTCACAAAAACTTATATTTTAAAATATCTAAATTTTTTTCTAGATCTTAAAAATAATAACTCACACTTGTTTAGTTCCCGGAGCGGAAAATGAGTCAGTGAAAATATTGGTACCTACATACGTACAGTATTGACACGTTAACCCCCTTATTCCGTTTATCAGAACTATACTTAAGTAGGTGTTTCAAGTAGTCTATGTCATTAGAACTAGGTAGGTATTCCATGAACCCCATGCGTCAGAAAATTATAAGGCCACCAAGAAATAAGGAAGATCAAATTATTTTACTTTTATATATGTAAAATATATATAATTATATGTAATTATTAGTTTAAGTATTTTGAATTATTCGGTTTTGTTATCTAGTGGTTAATAAAGCTCCATTAATGTTATATATTATTTTTTAAGCTTCTCCATTCCCACATCAAAATTGCTGCTCGAGATCGAAAAGAGTGGAAAAATCTTCTGCGAGTCCCTACTATGTCCCTGATGAGGGATAACAGGATTTCATAGTCATCATCCGTTTCTGACCTCATTTTCGGCTGGAAGATTGACACATTTTTAAAGAATTGTTATTTTTGAGTCTAAATAGAGATTTTTTTAAATCCCTTAAAGCGCTAAAGCTCTTCCCTACTCCTATCAAATAAATATGCTATAAGCACAACATACCTTGCAAAACCGCTAACACAAAAAATATTGCTGCAACCACTTGCATTGTCACTTAATAAAACTAATCACTTGGGTCCTCAAAAAAATAATTAATGTTATTTATTAATGAATTTCATTTCATGTTTGTGCACGTATTGTTTACAAATGTTATCGCGCTGTGCACTGCGTGGGCGGTGCATTCGGTAGCGGCGCGGCGTGGACACGCGACACTGCGACAGACAACTGTGCGCCGCCAACGATTTCCCTCGCTTATAAATTCCCCTGCCTATTTAATGAAAGCACGTCAGCTGCTTTCGGTGTGTAGTTTTCCGGGCTATAAACGTGAAGTCAAATTCAAGTAGGTATACATATAAGCCTAGGGCTTATATACGTCACGTTGAATGTTAATATTTTATTGAATTTTCCTGACAGGTCTCTATAACAACTACCCGTACCCTGAAATGCAGTGAAATTACATGTTGGGGATTAGGAGTATATATTTAAGTAAACTGTAGCATATAATCTAAATATGTTTAGTTCGTAGTACTGCGAATTTAAATTATTAAGCATAGAGAGGATTTTTTCGATTTCAACGCCGGGGATCATACGTTCGATAACTGGTTAACGTAAAAAACAACAAATATGCACCCTATTTCTACATAATGCATAATCTTAATTTTGATATTGAATAACGATATGACGACTTTTTTCCTCCACTAGGGCGCACCCGAATAAAAAGGTGGTTTATGACTGCCTATCGTCATAACAAATTTCATACCTATCGGTTCAGTAATTTTACCAAACGCAGCAAGCAACCAACTAGCTCACATTCGTGTTTAGAATGGAGTTAGGATAACAGCCCAGATTTAGGCTTGGTTTTTATGGGGAAACCCAAATTAACACGGCCGGGTCCGGCAAACGTTTTCTATCATGTCCAGTGTGTGTGACCATGTGACAACTTAACCGACTAGGTAAGTACTTGGTTTAAAAAAAATGCTGCACATACCCGGATGTCGACGGTAGTTATCCGTGTGATTGTTTACGATATAGATATAACTAACATTTCGGATAAAAAGTGTTGTCGAAGTCTTGTATGATGTATGAATTACCTAACTTCAACATGACTTAGGTATGACTTCAAGCGATTTGTTCCTTCGTACATATGGATTCTTGGTATAAAGCTGCTGAAATGTTATATTTGGATTAAACATCTCTTCAATCTCAACGAAAATCAAAGGATATTACGAAACAATTGATATGGTCAATAAAGCACATCACTCAAACCGCACAACAATATAGCATTTTCACTGCTTTTTCAATATTTTGTTTTTTTCTATCTATTAACAATTTCAGAATTAGGATCATTCATACCACAGACTTGGTGCACGTACGTAGGTATAGTTCTTAGCAAATGTAGCCATAAAAAACTAACTCTATGGTACTGAACTGGCTCTTTTATTTTTAACTCTTTCATCGTTCAATTTCATTTAAAAATATGAAGTTTATTTACATAACACTCCACGGACCGTACAGAGATGGAACTCGTGGTTTGGGCACCTCTATTCTGATTTATAAGCTATATTATACATCAGAATATTTGAAGGGGCAGTAGTTCCCTTGGCATTCATATAAAACCACGATCAAAAGCTAGTCTAAAATACACTTATATACTTACGTACAGAAATACTTACGTGTCAATAACATGACTAGTCCAAAAACCAAAAAAAATATTAGGTACCTATGACTAATAAAGCAAAAATATCCAGGCATCCTTATTGAAAAAAGGAAAGTAAGGATAACTGTGCCTTGTGAGTAATAATTTTATGTAATTTTGGTAATAGCATTCGTATGGCTTGTGTATGGGGTAAACTTTATAAATTGGTAAGTGTAAATGAGATATTTAGGCAGATGGGTTAAGACTGCCATTATGATTATGATAAAAACTGTTGACGAATTCGAAGTCATTGGAAGCAAAACCAAAATAGCAAAGAAATTTTGAAGTCAGGTTTATTTCTTTTTAAAGCAATTTTTTATTTGTTTTAAGCATGTTAAATGAGAAGCATACCTATTATGTGTCAGTGTAAAGAGCACGCTCGTTTGAAGCATGCTAATAAGCGTGATATTTTTCTCGGTTGGAACTCTGTATACTAAAAAGAATAAAACTCAACTCAAAAATACTCTCGCTAAAAAGACAATTAGATCGTTCTTTTACGATATGCCATTGTTCCAAATGAAGTTTTATTAGGTCAATATGTGTCAGTAATGCTTAGAAAAATTAACCGTTGATTTGTTAGTAGGGTATAAACGAGAGAAAAAAAAAGATAAATTGGACTTCACACATTTATTGTATTTTTGTCTAATAAAAATACTATATCATATAACTATCATAAAGAGAATATCTACAGCAATTGACAGTCTTGCTGGTTGTACACACTTGCCAGAGTACAACATAAAACTCCTGTAATGCATTTAGTGCACTTGGCAGGACATCATTATCTTCTCTAACAACGTTATTTTAAACCTTAATTTACAGCCCTATCGCATCTATTTAAAGTTTCGAAGAATAAAAACTGCACATTTTGCCAAAATAACACCATTGAATGGATATATTCACATATTGCACTATTGAATGATGAAGAAAAATAGAACATTGATTAGGGTACAGAAACATTACAGTAGTAGTAGGTAGTATTTATATCCCGCGAAGCTCGGGATAATTGCATGGTTTAATCAGAACTTAGGGCGTTTATATGCCTTCCGTCTGATGTATTTGTAGGATTGTTATGAATAGTATGTCACACATATTATCTTCAGTAAGAATCACGTTATTTAAAGTTTCAAAGATCATATTACAACGAATGCAGTGATTTTAACCACAACTGGCGAGAACACATCGTTTTACCGCTCATAAAAAGCTTATTATTGTTTTCAAACATCATACAAGATTGTTTTAAATATTTAGTAATGATCTTGCGTCACTTGAAAAGATCGTGAATAAAATATATGTCTATATTGTACACAAGACCGTAAACTCTTATATCGGTCCGCAAATATAATTTACAAATTTTCATGACATTAAGTACTTAACTGATTTAGGCACAATTATGTTCACTTCGAATCGTTTCTCATCTAAAGTAAAATTCTAAAATTTAAATTCATTAAGCTCTACAACACATACATGACATCGTGTTTACAATATTAGTATATTTATCTTACGCTTTAATTCCAGATAATCTATCAGATACATTTCAGTTGTTTTATTCCTCACAAACTTCAACTTAAGTATAATGGAACACTTTCAAAGATAAACTCGACACGAAATTATTATTACAATATAAGATAATTAGTATTATTATACATTTTAATCATTTGTAACATGAAATGAGCCAGTACCATGCGACTAACAAATGAATTCAGACCTCCTGTCGCCGTTGCATGCACTTCGAAAATCATTTTAGTTGGACTACTTAACCTAAGTATGTTATTATGTACACAATGTACTCTAATAATTGGCTAAATGATAATAAACTCATTTGTAACATTCACCTTTAATAGAAAATTAACATTTAAATAAATTATAAAAGAAAATAGTCCAATAAATATGTACCGAGTTTCCAAGAATGTATAAGCGTTACGTTATAAAGTTCGTTATTAGATCGTTGAAATATCATAGCCGTTGAATATTACACATGTAATGTACACGATTGCACCGCCGCAAGAGCCGGCACGTCCCGTCGGCGACCGAGACGCCAAAGCACGTCTCGGAGATAGACAAACTCAGATTTCGATTCTCCCAAGTTAGACATATTAAAAATAATCCGTGTACTTGTTTTTATTCTATATCTTGCCTTACATCTCTAAGAATAAGAAACAATCTACAGTCCTACACACAGCATACATAGTATGTACAAATTGTAACTATATACACAAATATAACATGGCAAAGAGGTCAAACGAGAGTAGCTTATGTCATACGGTGAACACACATTAGCGGTTTATTGATTCCCGTTTATGTTACACTTTAGTGTATTAATGCATAAACACGTTGTAGTGTGGCTGCTGTCAGGCATCTCAAGAGTTTATATTTCTAATGCATGCTCGCTACTGTGTCAGACAATGGTAACTAACATTTTTTATTGTCCAAATAGGTGTTTCACCTTGGTAATTATATGCTGTAGACAAATATTTATCGCAAGCATTTCATGATTGAATATTTTACCATCTGTATTGTTCAAAGTAATATGTCATTAAGTAAAAGGATATAGTACGTAGTATTAACGAAGGATATTATTTCTGCAACAATAAGGTAATATAATAGGTAATAAGGTGAAACAAAGAAGCCTTTATGGCATAATGACGAAAACTATTTGTACTCGTGATTCTGTATGTAAAAAAAACATCGGAAATATTTATATACTATATGCACTAAGAATATTATGTACATAATAATGTAGCATGAAAACCACAAAACGCAATTAAAGGTGAATGACTCACAAATAGCAAATTAAATAAACGAATCTGTCACTATAAATATATGTAGTACTTGTGCGTATTTGATACAGAATATAATAGTGAACTAAGTGCTTATAGTTTGGGTAACCTGCACGATGATGACTCGATGAATTTGGCTGATATGTTTGTAAATTGTTAAGTGACATGATGCAAGAATTGTGTGAAGCCCGTGAGCACATCTCTTAAACACAAAGTATGGAAAATAGCTTTATGCCACATCTACTGTCACCTAACTATACACCATGTCACAAAAATATTTCATTTACACTGTTGTATATTTATACATTCATAAATATATTCATTTGTACATTACACATGTGATTTTACTTTTAGAATATTTACAAATAAACACAACATTCAACCTCCATCTTCATTAACAATCATTTTTCAAAACCTATTTTGCTAAATTAAAATTATCAGGGCTGTAAAACTTATAAATTAAAACTAATTGTAACTCTCTAGATAGTGACCACAGAACCGTTCTAGTAGTTTGCAAGCAAAACTACTGCTCGCGATGCTGTGAGCGCTATTTAAGAGAAACTCCATTTTACTCAAACATTATTTAAAAATGAATAAGTTCATTGGATCTTTGAGGTGAACTATGAGATAATTTCGTTGTTTTAGTTTTACTCGGTTTGCGAATAATATGAAAAATATATGTATGCATAAAAGGTTGCAAGCCAAGAAAAGTAATTATACCAGATAATCAGTTGGTAATCACGATGATACGATAGTAAATTAACTAAATAATAATTTCTTATTGCCACCTCAAAGAAACAAAACATAGCATTGACCAGTACTAGTCATTTATATTTATTATAATTTATAAAACACCATATCTCATCATAAAGAAATCTATTTAGCCATTTGGTATATGAATACTGCCCTGAACAATATCTGCAAGCATCTAAACCCATGGAACACCGTAAACAAACCAAAAAAAAAACTATCTAGGATAACGTTACAATAACGCGATTATCTCCGAAATATCTGAAATATTTCCCTAATCATGGGGCACAAATTACTCTGACTTTTAGATAAAACCCACCCTAGCCCCACGGCATACAATGTCACCTTTGTGCAGATTCCTTAAAGCTTGATTTTAAAGTAAGCAGCAAATTTGTAGAATACAATCTACTCCCAATGAGTCAACTTCAGAACTACTTACTGCAAATTTTTATGGTACCTAAAGACTACTTTTAAATATTATGCTCATGAATCAGGCAAATTCTAACTTAGTGTATACGGGAAAACACAATAAAATATGAGAATAGAACCCCAAAACGTTATGTTCAGCAATAGTGTTTGCGATAACTAAATCAACAAAGCATTGGTGTGTAAAAACGAAACTATTACTTTAATTAAAAATATAAGAAAGTCGCATATTTCTACCCGACTGCTAAGGAGGGTTATTTTTTGTGTATATTTTTAGTTTGTTCACAAATGGTCCACTATGAAGGTCAAATCAGCAGTAAATTGTAAATCAATCCAACTATTACAACTAAGCTTCAGAGAACATTCTACAACATAATCTTGCAATTTATTAAACAATAATATACACATGCAAAAATTCGCCCAAGAGGATACATTGTTTAAAAAATTACAACATCAAAACAATACTCTGTTTGGTCAGTAATTAAAAAAATTATGTGCATAGCATGTTTCATCATATTCCGAGATAGTAACCAATTTTAAATACTACTAAATTTCAATAAATCTATATAAAATATTACTTTACCAACTATGAGTGAATGAAATTTTTATAATGGACTCCAGAATAAAGTTTACTGGCTGCGGATCGTCGTACGTACATAAAGTTTTTATCATTACTCAACAAGTTCTGGCCTAGGCATGCCCGCGTCAAAAGCGGGTTTACTTACTAGACCCCGCTCCAAATATAACATTCAATACTAACTCTATCAACACACAAATTTCGAACCAATTCAATTGGATTGCAGATGAATATGCTTACTTTATGTAATCATATTCATGTATTATCCATGCAAAGCAAATAACCATAAAAGAATAGGTATACCTATTCAGTTCATTTTAGCAATTCCATGGACCCTGACAGACAATACGTGTCTGATACTAGACAGTAGTCGTGCATAAGTATAACCAAAATTGAAATTCTGAATGTTATGAACTGGATTTACCGCAATACATCACAGGTCAATAAGTTAAGCACATGGAACAGTGTATTGCAGTATAGCGAGCATTAACCCACTGTCAATTTTATTTAAAGTGGATTCTATCGCGAAAAATAAATAACAAGAAATATTGCGAGGCGAATCGCTAAATTCAGGGTCCTCTTTTATGTCACAACATCGGGCCGCACATGTACAGTACTTCCGAAATAACTTGGAGAGTTTGAGGTAGGCTATTGGCTAATGCGCTAGTCAATTTTGTGCCAAAAAATCTGCAGGGCTAACAAACAGCTTACATCAAACTCGCAAAGTTTTCCAGAAGCAGTGTAACAAGAATGATCCGACTCACCAAAGATTCGAGAATGTTCCGTGGGGTGGTCCCAGCGGCTCACAGCTTGCGCGGGCGCGTGAGGCGGCGCTTCTTGCGGTCGGGCGTGCCGGCGCCGCCCGCGTCGGCGGAGGCGCGGCGCCGCGTGGGCGGCGTGGACATCGTGCACTCCATACTGGTCTCAGCCTTAGGCTCCGGTTTACATTTACTACTTTCAACTTTAAGCTCAGGTTTAGATTTTGTAGTGGTCTCCACTTTCGCCTCGGATTTGGACTTGGAATCAGATTTGGATTCAGGTTTAGACTTGGGTTCGGGCTTGAGTTCGGCGCGCGGCAGCTCCGTGGTGGGTTCGAGCGGCGCGCTGGCGACAGGCGCGGCCTCGGCCTCGCCGCCGGCCATCTCGCACTCCGTAGGTTCTGAACTAGTGCCGGCCGCCCACTGAAATTTATACAATAGAATTTAAAATAGGGATAACTACAATTTATGAGAAGTCGAATTATGGACAGTCACAGCTAGAAATGTAAACAAGTCTAGCCTTTCGCCAACTGTAGTTGGGTAAAAATTTTCTCATCACAGAATATAGCGAGAATGTAGCGACTGCCTATCTGCCCTACTCACCTCGCGCATTACGATAAACGGCGGAAAAACTGATAGTATTTAGTACCTTTTAAAATTGTTACAAGTTTAGATAACTTACACACTAGTAGAGATAGATCACTCTAGTGAAACTTACCTGTGCAAGTGAGGAGGCAGGCGACAGACGTAAAGACGCGCCACACTCGGCGCACAGCGGCGGCACGGCCGGAGAGCGGGACCGCCAGTATTGTAGCTCTGTTTTACACTTATTTAACTCCTGTCGAACAAAACAATCAATTAATATCAGAAATAACAAAAAATATATATAAACATAAGACACGAAGTATAATATTAACAATAGCTGAAACCATTGGTAAAATTACTACCCCAGCTTAAAATGGCTCTACAGCCTGTTTAAGATAATAGACATTAATAGATTAAAACAACTATATCAAGACTACATTTATACCTGTAATAAAGTTTGAAACTTGCGGCTTGTTTCTTCGTTCTTCTTATCATAATCATCAAGGCGGTTAGCATATTCCAAGGTCTGCTTCTGCTGTTCTGCAATTTGCTTCTGTTGCTCAGCAATTTGTTTCTGTTGAAGAGCCGTTTTGCGTTTGCAACTACGAAGATCACTGCGCAATGCCGACAGCTGGTCGTTGTACCTGAAAATATAATTAATAAAAAATTAAACTACTAACATATTGTCCGCAGGATAAATTATTATAATTAAAATAAATATGTAAGGATAGGATTAGGGTTCTTCTCTGGAGATCATTAGAGAAGAATTTTGGAACCACAGAATCGTTTAGTTAATCGCCTAAACCTTGAATTTGTATAACTGTTATTTGAACTACAACCAATGCCATTGAATTAAAGTGTAATTAAGAATGGTCCTTACTTTTTCATTCCTTGTTTAATGCGATGTATCCGTTTCCGTAGCACCATATTGCTCTGAGGCGGAGGCGGGGACGGCGGAAGACTCTCTTCCAAGTACATGTTGAGCGAGGACACCCTGCGATCCGACACGTTCGCCCCAGTTTGCTGCGACGAAGACGACTCGAAACCACTCGGTGGCGGCGAATCCAAACAAATGTAAGATTTACTACTCTCGCCGGCTGTAATGAGTTAAACACACAATGTATTAGCTGTCCAAACAAATTCAATGTATCTCTCAGCTCAGGTAGATCAGAAATTGAAAAGACAGCTTCCTCGCTGATTGGCCGTAAAGCTTCCGATAAAATAAAATGGAAGACTTTTCTCCAGCAGTGGTACCACTGCAGTAGCATAGGCTAAAAAAGATTCCATACTCATACAATTTAGTGAAACTGTCCCTCTGGGAAATAGAAAAGGAACGGGCTTTGATACTCACGTGAA
This sequence comes from Heliothis peltigera, assembly GCA_958496145.1. Classification (NCBI taxonomy): domain Eukaryota; kingdom Metazoa; phylum Arthropoda; class Insecta; order Lepidoptera; family Noctuidae; genus Heliothis; species Heliothis peltigera. The sequence goes on from OY292328.1 coordinate 5,411,223, forward strand.
AATGCTGTAGTAATATCAAAGAAATCTGTACCAAAGTATGTAATCTCTGGCAAGTTGGGTTCAATGTGTTCTTTGAAGTATTCCATGGCCATTGTTGTCAAATCAAAGAGTTCATCAGTCACCTTGTAAGGTCTTGCTAGTTTTGTCGTAGTTTTTAAGTATGACAGAATACTGTATACTTCATCTAATATCTATAATAAAGATAATGAGACGAGTTTATACTATTGTTTATAAAAGCAACACCAGATACAACCCATAAGACGTTACACACGTTTTGTTTTTGAATCCGATTATTCGAAAAAAAGAAGAAATGTTATTAATATAAATAACAAATTCACAGGCAGATACTACGTGCCCTTTTTATGTTCTTTTCTACGCCAATATGCCACGTTCTCGTTTATATGTTCACACGTTCATCGCGTTGTCACAGGGGTTTATTTTAAAGAATGATTTAATGAACTTTCAAATATTGGATAATCTTGCAAAAAAAGCATAATTCCATGTGGCTTGTAGGTTATCTCAATGACGTACGAGTATGCACATTACAAGTTCAAAAGATTAAGATAGAAACCGGAATAGCATAAAAAGAACTGTAACTTTAATAAAAATGTATAATATTGAAGTAGAATGTGGGTTTACTAATTGGCTTCGTGGAGATGATGATTTTATCAATGAACTAAATATAAGCGTGTTAAAAACATAACCCTCCTTGGCCAATTTCATTGAAAGAAAATTCCAGTTACAAGAGGTCTAATGTAACTGTGCCCAATAAAAAAGAATTTATAAAAGCAACAATTTGAGTGTTTGACAAATGTGAGCTGAATTCATTTCAAATTCTGAAATTCAGAGTAGAGCCGTTTCAAAACGTTCTTCTTTTAACTAACACGAATGTGAACAAAACTAAACAATATGGCATACGAATTTATTTTATTACGTGTTTTAGAGCTACACTTGTTAACATTGCTAATTTTCTTCTTTTGTGTCACCACACAAAACACGACGATACTCTGTGTGTCAGGGTCATCATAAAGAGTAAATCGTCATCTGACCGACTTTGCCCAATTCGAGCGCACATGATCTTCTAACTTGTATAGCTAATTTATCGGCCATTGATTGAAAGGTTAAATAGGTACAATACATAGCTTGGGTTGAGACAGGTATAGGGAACATCGGGGTTTACAAAACTGAAGTACAAGGCAACTAATCAAGACAGTTTATTATCCCAAAGTGATATGAAAATTGGATATTTAGATTCAATGCAAAACAAATCACACAACTCTTGAAATATTGACACTAATTAGTATTCACCACTAGATAATTGTCTATTATTTTAATGATAAAGGGTAATCTTAAAGATATAATTTCCGTTTTGAAATTAGGACAGTACACTTAACTCCAATTACACACAGGATGTGGTAACATAACGTGATGATGTGCAAAGATTATGTCATAAGACTGGCTGGAGCGTGCGTACACATAAATTAGTGCATATATCTGGTAAGAACTAGTTAAATTAAGCCAGTGTCAGTGTCCGTATCCTAGAAAATTAATAATAACACGCCTTTTATTTGCTTTGAGTAAGGAGATGATGATGTAAAGACGCAAACTGGACTGATCTCTTGAGAAACAATCACGATCATGGGAATTACAAACAGGCATAATTTAAGCCAATACATTAATAAAATATCAATTAATGAGATAGTACTAATAATCTTTCGATAAACCACTACATTTCAATTGCACTGTTCATGCAGTTCTTTGCATAACGAAAGTCTAAAACCGCATATTATTTCCAAGTATCTTTTACTCCAGTGTTTCGAAATCTATTTTAAGCCAACGCTTCAGAATTATCTTTTGTTCTTGATCTTGGTTCTTTTGGCATCATTGAATTCATTAATTCCTCTATCATTAGGTTCCATGACTAGCAGTTGGTATATTATTGTCTTAATACGCCTTCTAACCGAAGATTCGGAGAGGCTTTTCTCTTAAGAGCCAGAGATAATAATTTAAATAAAAATATACTTAATTACGTATTCGTGTTCAAAGCTGGTATCACTTTACAATATTACATGCAGGGAATCCAACAGGAATTCGGCGGTCAGATCATACTATTATTTTTTTAATTTTATAGTTACCACTTATTCTCGCACGTTTTCTGCGGTTTGTCTGTGATTAGATAGCGGAGTTACACCGCCCGCACTGTAGATTTTAGAACCCAAAAACTATTTTTTATGATTACGAAACTTTCAGGGCTCAAGTAGTTCCCCGATGTCACGCCTACGTTTCTAGGTGAAACGCTTTACGCCTGCTGTTTTGTACTACAACTCTTACGCTGTATTGCACATCGTCAGAATCAGAATCAGAATCAGAAATCGTTTATTTGCATAATGTATGTATACAGATATGGTGGTAGGTTTTGGTAATTAGTTTCAATACATTTTGCCTTGCGGCGTGCAAAATATGTTCACAGAAAAAAGACCTTAGACAGACAATTCGTGACACTTCTTACTCTTATATCTGAGTATCTATACCCAGGTATTTACTAGCAGCCCCAAATCAGTTCTTTTCGAAATGGAATATCCACCTACCGATGAACAACTTCATAGCTTATGTAAGTGTATGTACCATTTATGTAAGCAGTCTTCTAAGGTCGAAACCATTGCCCAAATTTGATCAATCGGCATTTCATTATAAATGTCAACGAAGCTGCCAGCCAACAACCTTGCTGATCAACATAATCTAAATTTTAATTGCTTATAGCAATTAGCTGATGGTACATTTTTAATGATGCCAACACTGCACGATACACGTGCTGGTGTCCCATAAACACAGTAACCACTGGGAAGTCTATTTATAGATGATATTAAAAAAAATCTTTAAACTGTCTTAATTAATTTAGAACTATTCACTAAATCTCCAAGAGACAAGAAAATGAGAGCGGGAATTTTTATTTCCGTGAAATATTGTGGCAAACAAAAGCAAATTCCAAATTTAATTTTCGGGATTTACTCATAAGTAAGCCATAAATACTTTTATACACATTGTAGCGTGGCAGGTAAGATAAATTATGGCTACGACGGAAAACTAAAAGAAAACTCGGATTCAGCGCTTGGTTCAAGAATACACTAGATAATCGATGATGGGCACTTTAAAGTTGCGACTTACAATTTTATTGTTGGACTAATAGTGGCGATACGGATTGATTGTCAATATTTGGACTACTTACATCCAAACTTTGGCTTACCATGTTTAGCAGAATTTCATTTTTATGTTTGACGAAAGTGTTTATCAATATACGTAAAAGCTAAAATCCGAAATCACCACAACCATCACATAAGTTCAGAAACTACGAGTTGTAGGAAGCTCAAATATTGCATGGGGGTTCCTTTTATGACGATTTTGCGAAATGCAACTGTTTCACCCAAACAGGTTAAAAAAAACTTTGTAAGGTTATTGAATTTTGCACCAGAGGTATAATCCACAAATTAATTGATTACATAACATGGGTAGAATGCAATTTTTTGGAGATTTATTTTGACGTCGGGATTATTCGAATTGTAAACTCTAGAAAGCAAATGAACAGATAGATAGGTTATTGACATCCGCCGCTATAGACCCACCGAGTAGTCTGTTCAGATCCGCGCTGATAGCTTTGATTTGATGTCGCCATTTTTTATTCCCAAATCTGGTAAGAACTATTTATCTCAATGTTTAAACTATCATTCCTCTTCTGTTCACCTGCATGCAATTATTCGAGTTACCATACTTATACAATACGCGAAATACCAAGCTTTGTACCAGCAAAGAGTCTAGGTAATGTTCCCGAAATGGACGCAGACGAAGTCGCGGGCGACCAGCTAGTAATATAAAAATCTTGTGTAAGGATACACTCGTTCATGATGTATTGTAGCTTACTCATGAACGAAGCTTAGGCGGCATAGCTTTGGTGTCGTAGACTATACATAGAGATGTAAATACTATGAGCAATAAACAATAAAACCACGAAGAAAACTCTATGTCAGAGTTGCGGTCTTAATTTACGCTTGAACATAATAATGTACAGTTTACTACAAACTCTTCAATGTTATTAACTCAACATGCTAGTGTCTTTCAGACACTTGTGAGTCTTTTCTTTTATGGAATATTTTTGTAACTGAGATACACATTCTATTCAAACTAATCAATATTCACATTGCACAAGTTGATACAGATAATTACAAGTAATGATTAAATGAATCATGGCATTAACAATTGATTTATACTTACTCATTGTGTGCATAATAAGTATGCAGTTTGGTCTGAATGCCTCAAGACATTCAAGTTTAAATTACATACAATAAGAAATGTACTAAAACAATTTGTTTGTGTGAACAAGAAATATACGCAACAACTGATATCAAAATATTATTTAAACTAACACCCCTTACATTTAACAAGATTGGTGAACTGTGAAATCATATCCAAAATTTATCTTATATTTTTTTCGTGGTCTCATAAGTCAGTTATAACTGATCCACAAATAAATCAGAATCTTAAGGGGCAGAATTAACAGCCGTGTATTAAATATGTAAAACTAATTTCCATTTTGAGGCTTAATGAAAGACTGCTTACCTCTCCTGGAAAGAAACAGCAGTGTTTTCTCTCAATATGCTTTCCAAATGTCATCTGCAGAAGACTTAGTCTCATATGCAAAGTTTCAATAATATCCGACTCGCACGCCAGCGGGTGACTTCTACGAGCGGACTCTCTGCGTGGCATCTTAGCTTTGATTGATTGAAATCTATGCAACATCTGATTTTGTAACCGTTGAAATGTAGAGTTTAATATACTGCTACATACTGAATTGAATTGCCGATTAACCTGCAATAATAAATTGAAATCTTTAGATAACAATGACTACTATTGTTAGTATGCAATAATCTTGCAATAAACATTCAGGATTGTTTCTTTTTTTATATAAGAAACTAAAAAAAAATTTCAAGTAATTTAAAATGCTTCAAAAAACATTATATTTAGTACTACAATATATAAGAGTACAAAACAGGAAAATTTTGAAAATAGCCTGGAATAACACCAAATGACTAACAGCATTACAGTAAAAACTGGAATATGAGAATCACCTTATGAAAAAGAATATACTCAACAGTATATTCCCTGATAGAAATTCAATAAGGAATTTAAAATTCACATTCATTATAATCTGATACAAGCCTGTTCAACTATATACATAATGTGAATGTCCCTGTATTCTCCCTGTGTCAGGAAAATTAACAGCATCCTCTTGTTAATAAAATGGTTTTAATAGCTACTTAATAACTTCATTAAAATCTTATTTGAAATTGATGCTAAGAATAAGATCCTACTTTATTTGCATGCTATTTAGGTAAAGCATAAAAAATATTAACCATTCTAAGATGTGAGACACTTTTGAATCCCAGATAGCAAATAATCTTCTCAATAACTTCGACTGGCAAATCAAGTATATTTGTAGTGTGAGTCTTGGGAGCAGGCACTAAAGTGCATTTGGAGGTACTAGCGTGCGGCGAGGACCCTCCCGGCATCAAGGCGCTGGAATGACGAGTGACGCGGGACACCGCCACGGGCTCCGCGTGAGAGGGACCTGCACCATCGCTTCCCCCATTTCCACCTCCGACACTGCTCATTTGCCTTGTCGACACCATTTTGCCACCAATTTAATCTTCACTTAGGTATTCCTGAAAACTAAGCTAGTCTATGGAGTCACTCTCAAAAAGTACGAAATACGCATTTTCTTGTTACAAATGTAATCCGTAATATATCGAAATTCAAAGATAAAGAACCAATGACAAGAATAGTTACATTTTCAATGGAAACAATGCATCTTTTTCATACAACAAATATAAATTACTCGAGAGCACCACCGAGTAAATTCTAAAATGGTGGCCATGGATGACTAGATCGGTACCTAATCGCTTGAGAAATCAAGTATGAATTTTACGGATTACACTTTGAAACTATTATATTATTGCAAACAATTCACCCACTGAAGAATTCATGCACATCTTTTGTTAATTAAATAGAGAATATCTTTACAAACAAAATTATAATTAGACGCAGTAGTCACAAAATGCGCTACGCTTTCACAAAAAATATTCTTTTTTTACTTGGATTGGATAGATATCATAGGAATAGACAAGGATGAAGTGAATGAATGAATCAGTTTTCGAATGAAGGTTTTTCCATTATGCCGGCCCCACACCAATTTTGGAAACGATATAGTCATGGACAACGTTTTCATCTCTCAAAGTTACCGTACGTTTTTAGTGGGATTTATAAGACAACAGAATTAAACATTAGCATTACATATACTTTAAAGTGGGACCCCTTGATACACTGTATTTCTATTAAAGCAATTTTATTTTCCTGTATTCAATTTAAGTATGTGTAGCAAAATAAATGGTTAGAATATGAGGTTGATCTGGTCAACTAATAAATATATATATATATTTAATATACCCGACTTTACTTTTTAATTAATTTTGATAATTTAAATTCAAATTCAAAATTCTTTATTGTGGTACATAGGTAAGTAAATAGTTGTTACATGTTTCCTAGATTGTACACAGCTATGACCCGCCATAATGGCATACAATAATTTTTAATTAGGTCAGTGACATTTAAAAATATAAAAAGGTTATTGACAGAATATATTTTTAGGTTATTGACAGAATATATTGAAGTTAAGAATACTAACTGGACTTATTTGAGGTAATGAATGTTTTATCATTTTCATTTCCGACAGTACACACACATACGATAGGTTAACCTGTTTTACCTTCTAGGTTGTCCGTTTATAAGTCTTGAACCGATTGTGATGATGGTGATGGAAATAGTGTGTGCACGGCTTAAGGTCTAGTGACGCTAGTGGATGAATGATTGACCGAGTGCCTCTAATTTATGTCATTTTCGAAACAATCAATCTAATTCAGTAGTCTGTGGTTGTGTGGTCATGCCAAGGAATAATGGAACGGAATCGAATTAGTTATGTGAAATAATAAAGTGCGTAATTGTTTACAAGCTGCGCTATATAATTAATAAATAACAATATGCAATATCTATAATCAGTGTCATGTGTAGTTTACGTTGCATTGCCAACCTAGTTTAAAATCATAATTTAATCTTATTTATGTATCATTTTTCCATCGACTAGTATTGTTTTCAGTAAATTTCAGGTTAAATATTTTTTAAAATGTATCCAAGATGTGGTAGTAATGGCTCAATTCAAAATATACACCAGACACCTTCCTCCTCGAATCAGAACACAGGTAAGCAAATGAACGTAGAATCGTATAGTTATCAACATGTGTGTTGTGTTGTTATCGAACTTTATTTGGCCAATAATCCCGAAAGTCAATAATATTTATATACCATCACTCCTACATAAATGATCCAAGTGCTACTTATGCAAAATTTTGAGTATTCAACCTAAAAAAAAACAATTTATGTGTAATTTGCATGCATTCTATTAGACTTTCAACAACTTTATCTTATACATAGGCCATAAAAGTTTTAGATAAACAATGTACTGCTATAATTGCACAACTTTATTGCTGTAATGGAAACAATAAAGCCAAGGTTTGAATTAAAGTTTAATCGAGTCTGTTGTTATGACAATGCACATACCTGTTATTACTTAGATGTTGGACTTGAAGACATTCCATAGGCCACTTACAAGTTTTTTGAAGGTAAATTATATCTCAAATGTAAGCTTAAAATTGTATGGATTACAGAAGATGAAGATGATAGCGGAGACAACAAGGCATCAGCACTTAGCTTTAAGGAGAGGAGGAGAGAAGCCCATACTCAGGTAAATATAAAATAAATCACATTGTTCCTTATCTATCCCAAAAGAAAATATTTTTCATGTTTAAAAGTTGCAGCATATATATTAGATTGCAACTTTTTTTTTATCAGCTAGTTATATGATATGCAGTATCAGATTTATAGGAAAGTCAGCTTCAGTTTCTGAGCATCTTTATTGGTGGTTTATCTAATAAATTTAAAGGAACAATGATTAGATAAATCACCAATATTCATGCTCAGAAGCCGGCCATTACTCACTTGTTGTATGAAAAAAGGAAACTCTAATTCTAAACTCTCTTAATGCACCATCATAACCGCTTTAGGTTGGCCATATTTAATCTTATCTTTTTGATTTGATTATTTCTTACACTTGCAATTTCTAAACACCGTCATTATTTTTTGCCCATTTTTAAATAAGATATAAGCTATCTTTATCAAAAATTAATGACATTGAAATAAAAAAGTCTTAAAGCAATTCAAAAGTCATACAACATAAACTTAAACTAAGCTATTTAAAGTGATATACCTCCTTTATTTCCAATTTAAAAAATCCTTCTATATTTAAAGAATTCTTATCTTTCCCTGCATTAGAGCTACAAAAGTCTTCAGAAAATTGGGCTACAAAAAATTACCAACTGGTCTTTGTTCTCCTCTAACTGCTTTCACCTCAACCTATCCAAGAAAATTCTAGATCCAACTTTTTTATCAATATAGTAAATGTTGATCAAGCAATAACTGCATAAAAAGCCTAAGTTCAATAGCAAAGAATTAGCTATGATCTGGTTAAAACGGTTACAATATTCTTATATGGACAATAATTATCCCAAATAAACAAAAATATTACTAATCCCACCACAATTTTTGTTCTAGGCTGAACAGAAAAGGAGAGATGCCATAAAGAAGGGTTACGATTCTCTTCAAGAGTTGGTGCCGACTTGCCAGCAAACTGACGCATCAGGGTACAAGCCAAGTAAAGCAGCAGTAAGTTTCTTATCACTTTGTATTTATATGGCGAAGGTTATCACAATTTTGTTTTACCGACCTTGCTGTTAATCAATATTCAATATTGACTACATTGAGCACCTATTACGATGTAGTTTGCTTACATAATATCCGCGGTACTATTTATAAATACGTAGTTGCTTTTCTTCATATCAAAATATTCTTTCTGCGCAATGGATCAATGTTTACGATGTGAAGCAATTACAGTTTAAAACTAAAATTTAAAATTAAATCACCCCATTACTATCTTAATCAAAATTTTTTTTTGGTTCAGATCGTCTACCCTGTGCCTGGGTACATCTCAGTTGATGAATAAATACTTACGTAGTTACCAATCTACTTATTTTGCAGCTATGTTGTTTCGCCGTGTTGTCGCGACGATTTAGATATGGAGGCCAGTGACACCTCTTGTAGTAACATGTGGCCAGAGCGTGTTAGATCTATAGTTCGCTATCGAAAATTATATGCGATAGGTGACTCGAATTAGAACTTGACACACTTGATTTTTTAGGTACAGTTAAAGAAATGCAATAAGACTAAAATATGTTAGTTAGAATTAGTATTAGCTTATCACACTTTTTACTGAAGAGGCTTATATGCTTTTTGGATCAGCGTTAAAACCACGTGTTGACCAGTAATTTTAAAATAACGAATTATTAGTATTTTTCGTTAATAAGTATTCATGCATCTAACCAAGGGGTATTGGGTTGTCCGGGTTGAGGAGGTCAGATAGGCAGTCGCTCCTTGTAAAGCACTGGTACTCAGCTAAATCTGGTTTGATTGGAAGCCAACCCCAACATAGTTGGGAAAAATCTCAGGAGATGATGATGAAGTACTCACGCATCTGGCGGACATCTTGGAATCAAGCAAATAGTTTATCTTCCAAAGCGGCATCCATATATGTACTTTTTCCAATCTTTATCTTCGAATACTCGGCCTTGGCAGTATTTGTACGACCTTTACAGAATGTGTAAAAAAATTTTGCTTCCGTAATATTGAGTAGGTACGATAGCATGTGCTAGCGTAGTGTTATGAGACGCTTAGCTTAATATGAAGTCTAACATCATTACAATAACAAACAAATCTGTTATGTCCACATGTCCACACTCTATGTTGTATTAACCTTGACAGCCTAAATCAAATACTAATTTATTTCTCATAGGTTCAAATGACTAAGCATTTTCGTCAAATACTTTTTTGTATTTCTTTGTTAGTTCAAAGTCGGTATGTTCCAATAGCAGTGAGATTTTAAGCTAAACTTATCGAGGTGAATAAATAATACAGCATATACATTGTTTCAGGTTCTTCAAAAATCCATAGACTACATCCAATACTTACTTCAGCAGCGTCGAAGGCAGGAAGACGAACGCAATGCTCTGCGTAAAGACGTGGTGGCCCTGCGTATTATGCAGGCTAACTACGAACAAATCGTGAAGGCACAGCACTCAGTGCCCGGCCATAATGAACAGAGGCTCACCGATCAGGATAAGTTTCAAGTTGTAAGTTTAAATTATAGTACATACTTATTTGATTTCTCAAAACAAATTTTCCAGCCATAGAAATCCTTTTTTGAGCACCTGCGAGAGGAAGACTTTAATAACTTAAAAACGAATTTAAAAGTGCACAACAGTTTGTGAATCCTTTTAATACGCACACTATGTAAAAAAAAAATATACAGACATATATAGAAGATACAATAAAAGAACATCTTGTAAAAATATGTAAACGAAATTTTGAAGTAGTAAAGAGAGCTTCCAATCTTCGTGCCATTCTAGTAGTCGCCCATTTTTAATCATAATAAGAGGTTATATTTATAAAACTGTTTCATAATCAGTTCCAGGGTATAATGGACAAGCTATTCGAGTCGTTCGAGTCTGTACCAACAAATAACTTCGCCGAGTTTTCAGCGGGCGTGTTCAACTGGCTCGAAGAATACTGCAAGCCGCAATCACTTAGAACTATGGTACACGGAGTATTGAGGGAACAGAGTTATACGCCATAAATACTTACCTTATAACTTATTGTAATAATATTCTATTAAGAATATCTATATTTTTATTGGGCTTTGGAAAAAAGACCTCGATGTCTTAAATTTCATTAAAATCTTCCGTACCTATGTATGAATATTTAAAATTTATGGATTTATTAATGTTAGTTGATATAGTGACTCTTGTTAATTGTTTTCATTTACTTGTCTATACAGCTGTAGTGATATGAATTATTTACAGCGAATTTTTTTTATGTTGACGTATAATCGTGTTCAGAATTTTGTATTATAGATTGGCTCTTCACTTTTGTCCAAACAAGAAACAGTGCAGCAATGTTAAACGATATGCTTCTTGTTGTACGATATAGATAACATGCTAATACTACCGCAGAGTTATTATTTATCTGCCAAATAAACGGTCGTAGATAATGCCGGCGATAAACGTCCTTATATTATGTTCATGTGATAAGAGAAAATGTATCTAGAGTTCTATTATACATATATTTATTTATTTTTATTGTTGTTCAATTTGCACAAAGTCTAGCTATGATCGTAAAATTAGGAAAAATATATTCTATCTACGTATGTTAGATTACTATATAGTATGTCTGTAAAATCGTATAATTAGGTAAATGGTACTTGTATTTGAAGTCCAAGAGTCTATTTTATTTTTGGAAAATTGTTTTTTTTTTCAGAAAATTAGGCATGTATGTAACGCATATAACTTTGTGATAAAGGAATGTTTGCCTTAAACGATTTAATCAATAAAATGAATGTCAATCATTGATAGTGCCTTCTACAGTTTGCTGTTTTTAAATAATGTGGAATATAAATAAACACATGTTTCGTTACTATAAAACTGTGTCTTAATTACACTTCAAATTAAAAGTAATGAGAACTGGTCAGTTGTCTAGGACCCATAGTACAAGCTCTGCTTAGTTTGAGACTAGATGACGTTGTGTGAATGTGTGAGGAATATTATATTTATTTTTTTGCAAAAAACTAGTATTATTAAACTAGTAGTACTAAATATTTTGTCTAGGAAAGAAATGTTTTTGTTTCGAGCTCTGTTATTGAAGTTTTTGACAAGTACGTCTACCTTGGACATACGACTCCAAGTAGCTTCATTAGTACCGTTCTTTGTAAGGGTGTTTTTGTATAACTTCACATTTCCCTACCTAGAAAACTATAATGCAATGAAAATCCGGTCATTAGTTTATGAATTTATCGCGATTAGACAGACGCAGCGGAGGATTCTCTCCAAACTGCTAATTGCAATCTTTTATAAATGTCGCATTAAGAATTAGTGATTAAATGGAGTTGTTCAGACACAGGCTAACTGTTTGCTTGAACATCTATTACCTACAGCTGGTAGTTTCTCCACGTGTGTATGTCGCACATACACACGAGGAGAAACTACCAAAATAAATCAATACCTTCTACCGAACTCAGGCTGAAATTTCGACTGAACCTATAGGTACCTAATGAAGCGGGCTATGCTAAATTGGGCACTGCATTCCAAATACGGAAATTAGGGTAGGAATAGGCACCTACGTAAAGCTACGCGTTATCAGCGTGTGTGGGTAAATGCTCTACGTGCTAATGCTCGATAATACAAATACCTACCGATGAAGGCAATCTGTTGTCTGCCAGTAGGGGAAAAACATGCAGAGTGGGTACTCATCTAATTTAGATGTATGAAACTAAACTCGGAACAAGCAGGCCCGTGTTAAGGTACTTATTACGTGCTTCAAAAGCGACCTTAGCACCATTTCGCCTTCGAAGGTAACGCGTAGCAATCGACGAATCACGTAGCATCGTAGGCTTGCCGCGCGTAGGCTATCTCGTAGAAATAATTGCAGCTGCAGTCTCTTTTGCTGACTTTAAGTAGTCGCTAATATTATTGTCATATAGTGTACCAGCGGGCAATTTATTTATTTACAATACGTATTATTCAAATATAGGTAAGTTGGCTATGAATAAACCGTTGAACCTTCATGGCGATTGATTGGGATGGAATTCTCTAATTAAATTATCTGGAGATAGGTAAGATTCTGTAAACGGTATATTTTATTTTATCCGGGTACGGCGAATTCACTCAGAAACTCCTAAGATGTTTTAAATTGAAGGTCATTGAGAAACTCAGGTCACGCGAAAAACGACATTATTATCCAGTCCAAATAATCGTATCAAGCGTTGGCGGAAACTTCTTTCTTAAACCTCTATGTAGGTATATCCCTAGATATTATTTTCATAGATAGGTATCTGAGTATCCCACCTGCGCTCAGTTCACGATCATATCGCATATTTCGAATCCTACACACGTCCACCTTTGAAAAATTCCACCATTGTCATTGCTTCTTACATAGGTACCTACCTATTGGGCGAGTTTCTATATTCTTTTTGTAAGTACTTGATTCATTTTTAATTTTAGACCTGGTAAATATAAACATACAGGGTTAAATTGTGGAAAGTTTATGACTTTGTCGGCTAAATTGTATATCTATTGGTAATGATAAAATTTAAGAATTTGCAAGTTAATTGATAGGTTTAGTTACTTAGTGTTTATTAATTGTTTGTACTAATACTGATAGTAATTATTTTAGAGTTAAGAAAAAGTTCCTGCATGCAGGTAATCTATTTGCTTACTTATTGTTACAATTGACGCTGCACCTCTGCAAACACCCTCTGGTTTCTAGAATATGGTGGATCAACTGTATTACTATTAAAATCTATAAATAACAAGAAAACACGTTTCCACAGAGAGTGGGTAATAGTTTATTTGTTATTGTTCCAATTTTGAACAACATACATTCTATATAAAATCAGTAAATTTCTATTCTATTACAATATTAAATTAATAGCTACGTAACACTTGTTTTACTTTTGATAACAACTAGGATCAATTATTTAGTAGTCGGCTGAAACAGTACCTACACATCATTAGGCTATAGTCAACATAGATACCTACATTTACTATTGTTTATGTAAAACTCAAACATATTAAAAACATAAATAACTACATATTACTACATAACAGAATGATATAGATAGCCTAACCTAAATATAAACTTTTTTTAAAATGCTAATAAATCAAGGTTGTCAACGACAAATTTAAAATTTATAATATTAAATTATAAACATTGATTTTTCCTGAAGATTTTTCAGCCGAAATGGACATATAAAATTACACGTAAAAACAGTGTCATGGTACCTATATCGTTTATTATAAAAAAGGAGGCAAACCCACTTACTCATTGTCTATACATTTTCAATATAAATAGAAAATACAAAACGGTAAACAATATAAAAATTGATGTTCGTCTGTTAAACCCAGGCAACGGAGTAGATATCTAAATCAGTCTTTCATGAAATGTAGCATAAATTAGATTTTGATTTATCAACCTTAGGTAGGTACATAACTGACTAGTTTTGTGCCAAAACTAAGATTAACGTTAGAAAATAAAGAAATCACCGTTGCTTTTGGATTATTAATGAGGAACAATTACTTAAAATGCTTAATGGTAAACGCTGTAAATTCTTTTATATAGCCCACATACCTACTGATTGAATAAATGCGGTGTAAGTGTTGTTTAATGATCACTTTATATAGATGATTTTGTATTTCATAGCTACACGCGCTCGCTCTCCGTCGGCTGCGAGAGTAGCGTGACGTCACCCATCGGGTAGCTTTCAGTCCTCCGTGCGCATCCCACATGCTTCGCTCGTTCTCTAGGCGTACCACAGCACAGTCGTTTGAGGACACACGCGTAGCACATTAGCAAAGAAAACATAAGAAGTAAACCGATGATAACGGTCACGACTAGTAATATTCTCAGTTCTCCATTGGAGTCGGCTACGCTTGAGTTCCGACTCATTCTCACAGCTCACCGCACCCTCATCTGAAACAAAGAGTAGTATGTACCTAATGCAATCGTTCAAAGTGGAACTGCAATGCACGTTCGCTAAAATAAAGGGTGCTGGAACTCCCTGTTAAAAGCGTGTCTAAAACGTTTAACGTCATATTTTAGTGCCTGTCTCTAAAATCTCGGAATGTAGGTATACATACTATGTGGCCATTCATTACTTAGGTATGAGAGTTACCTACTATATTTTCCATAGGTTGGAAAAGAAAATTAGCATTGCATCATATTTTAATACTTGATAGTTATCTAAAAAGAAGATTTTATTTAGAAAAAAATATGTTTTTAAAAATACTTTCGAACATTTACCTACAAACAAAAACTTCAGCGGATAATAACTTTTTCAAAGTAAAATGGATTCATTTCTGAATGCAGGAGAGTGATAAAGCGTTTTATCGGTCCTCGAGAGCATAAAGCTTTGACAAATCTTTCGATTCGTGCTGGGAAATGAAAAATGATCGCGTTGCGTACATATTTTCACGAAATGTTTGACACTTTGTTTAATTTTTCCATTTGTATGTTAAACGTAAGATTATTTATTTATTCTATTGCCTAGTACTTACCTAGTGTATTTGCTTTAAAAATAAAATATTAACATACTGATTTTCGAAAAACCTATTTTAAGAAATTAGCTATCTAGGTGTAGTCCACAATTAACTAACGAATATTTTTTTAGAGTAAGAGTAACACAGAATTATCTTGATAGTAAGTAATTTAGTTTCAGTAATTTAATACCCACTAATTAATTTTTCATCTAACTGCGGAGCTTTCTGTGTTCGCGAAAATCTGTCTATGAATAAAAATGTGAGATAAATATCAGCCTATACCTACTTACCTATCGCAATGTATTTGGATTATTAGAAAATAGAAAAGGAGAAACATTTCTGTGCATAGTGTCACCTATTGCTGCAACCGGTGGAATCTCGCCTTAAAACTTTTACGATTAGAATCGTTAGTAACTAACTGCACAATACAACAGTATTTGCTATATTTCACAGGAACATGGAACTAGCGTCCGTGCCACGAACTAAACTTGACAAGTGAGAATATTGATTGTTTTATATTAAAGTGTTATTACGTGTTCAGACAATGCGTACAAAACTTACAAAAAATGTATAAGTATGATAAAAGTAGCAATGCATTTGAATTAAGCGGCACGCCCAGCTAAGTACCTGATTTTTAAAAATCGCATTGATAATAAGAGTAATTAATTTTCCAAACATTTTATATTGTAGGTAAAGAGACATTATCTCTTCCCCTTTTTATTAATATTTTTTGCTTAATACGGCACAATTTGGCATCTTTCACTTTTCGTTTTACGATAGACATGAAAACCGTTCGAGCGTGGATTGAATAAAACTAAGTTAAAAGGACGATTCTTTACCTTCCTCTTTACGTGTTAAGTACACACACTTTCGTAGTCGAGTCAATATATGACAAGGTACCTATGTTTGTGCACCTGAATACGTAGTTCTAACTAAAACCAGTATGCAAACCTTTTGGTAATAGTTTTGATGCCTTTTAATACCTAGAAAAAAAAAATCATTAAATTTTACAGAATTTCTAATAGCCGTGCAGGCGCTAGCTTTCATCCTCTTAATTCTCACATCATTGACGCTAAGTATCTCTGTTTCACAGCTGACCTGGTGAAATGGCAAGCAATTAAGCTACAAGTGTTACCTTACGATGTATGATGACTTACGAATTATTCTTTAACCTACTTATATATATGTTATATACAAAAAAAAATATGTAAGTGCTAATATTTCATTTAGTAATATTATATTTACTTTATTTAGTACTGAAATACATTTTAATAAGAAGTTATCGTTCTTGTAGCAAAACGTTTCAGTTTTCCCTTTACAATCCTTCCTTTGCAAATGCGATAAAGTCGAGTCAGAAAGGTTTTCTTATGTTTAAAATTTATAATAAGAGTTTCTACTGTCAAATTGTATTAAGACTATATTAATTTTCATGACATCAACGTTTAATCTGAAAGCCGACGATAGCAGCTTGCACAGCCTTAATTGATATTTTGGCTACTACGTAACTTTAATGGTAAAATGCTTTAACGTTAGCCTAACGTAATATATTTAAACACTTCGAATTGTATGACGGAATTTGGTATCTAATATACCAAATTGACACGCCACTTCGCTCGTTGCAATTTTTATTTTATATTGTAAACAAGTCTAATTGCAATATTCTATCTATTCATCAAGTTTAAAAGAAACATTCACTTTCCTGACATACATATTAACCACTAACCTACAGCTTGAAATAATAGCGGGATCGAAGTCGTAAATCCCGTTGAACTTATGTGTAGGTACTTCCCTAGCTAACGGATAGGCCATATTTTACACATAAACCTATGGAGGTAAACACCTATTGTCACACACGCCTTCAAATAGTGTGTGCCAAAGTAATGGTCGGATATACCTAACCTTTGCCCAGCGCTGGACATAAAACATGGCGTTAAAGTGCTTGTTATAAAAATTTGTCAGTATTGCCAGCAGTAATAGCGTTTTATAGTTTGTGAGGGCTACTACGGTGGATAAAAAGAAAGAAGGCTTTCGAAAATATTTTATGGAATCATAACAAACACAAAGCTTTTTTAAGGATACGATTGTGTGTAAAAGCGTAGCTATAAAAACTTAATGTAATTTTATTAAAAGCTGTTTTCAACACAGACAGTGCGAAAATATTCTTAGGATTCAAGATTATATTTCGGTCGAATACTCTGTAAATACTGATTTACCCATTGATAATATAAACGGTTCACAAACGAAACCTAGTTCGTTGAACAAACAAAAAAAAAGTAGTTTCATCCATTTTTCTTCGTACCGAATGACAAATGGGGTTATAAAGATAGTACTCGTGAATACCTACTTACTAACATCAGAAAGATACATGGGTGCTCCTGTAGATAAGGACATCCAATAAATAGCCGAAGGAGATCCGTCACTATTCTATGTTTTATGGTCACTATAGGGAAGTAAATGGGTCAGTGGCTCGTGACGTCATTATTGTTCGTAGTTCAAATGAAGCGTAGCTCGCTGAAGAGATCACAAAGAGACTTTCATACGCGTCAGTGGGGGAAAAATGGATTTTATTCATGTTTTATTAGCACCATTAAATCAATGCGAACGTCAAAGTTTCTGTGCAGAACGGAAAATGGTTAGAATCACAGTAGAATTCGTTAAAAGCTTATAAGCATTTTTAGGAACAGCTCACGGTAGTTCGTATTATCATATAAGTGGGTGTTTCTCCACCTAATCTCAAAGATATACCTTCATGAATATATAAGTAGTTATATTACTGTCTAGAGGCTAGACAACATCTGGCTAGAAACCAATTTTGAAATCATTACAACGCGAGAGTGCTTCGTTCTAGCATTTACAAGGATTGTTTTTATTATTTTAGTTGTTTTTTTAATTCCTCTATATACATATTCATATACCTTAGTCTTGTACCTACGTTTTGGGCGTGATAATAACCTGCAAACGATCTGAATTAATTAATAGTGAATAAATTATAGCGTTTGTTCATGTTAATTGTGATTATTAATTAGGTAATCATATTAAATCTGTTGACAAATATTGGTTGTATTTTGAGAAACGACTGCGTTCCTTGAAAAACTAAGCAAAAATTGCGCTGGTTATTTTGGTTTTCAACGCCAAAAACAAAAGTTCGAACAAAATTAGGAAATTGGCAATTTTGAGTTGTAAACAAGGAAATCTTGTGTTTCCCAATCAAATTCCGGACTACACGACGCACACCGGGCTGTGTTGGAATGGAGATTGAAGCGTTGTTTTCATAAATATTCCAGCGTTTGTTAGATATACATACATTCATCAATCTATTCTCGCCTCAACATCACGTTGAAGGTTATGAGGTCCAGTGCACTGATCAAAACAACAGTTTATCAGTGCTAAAAGGTGCAAGCTGAAAGAAATATACGATCTTAGCTTCTTCCCGTGGTTTCACACTCGTCTTGTGGGAACTACGTCTCACACATTAACAAAATTAGCCTATATGCAATAAGATCGGCTACGCAACTTGGATAAGCTGTAATTCAGTTTTTGCGTTAAAGAGAAACATAATCCTACATACACACAAATATACATACATCTTTACAAAGATTCACATTTATAATAGTAATAGGATTTACTTTACGCTATTTCCAAAAGAATATTTTGAAGATAAAATATGATTTCAGTTCTTTACGATGTTGTACTTAAAATAATAATTTTCTCCAGGCTTTTACAGTTAACATTGCTTTTATGTTTGTGGACTCGTAAAATTTAGATTTTAGGATTAAAATAGGTATAAAAAGGTTTAACACTTGAAAACTGAGCAGGCTGAGCTGTTAATATTAGTCTGCTTGGGTATCTAACTATCTATGTAACTAAGTAACTTACACGTACCCTGTGAGTTGTGGTTGTTATGCTGAAGTTTTTTGACTAACAACTAAAAAGGTCTTTTCAGAATAAAATGCTTTATAAATATGTATGTATGCGTGTTAATTCCGCCACTAATATCTTAAATACTCTTTAGTCTGTGGTATTTTACGAAAAGTTTTTAACATTCAGGTTCAAGCTATTCTAAGCTTTCGAAGTTTTAGCTTAACAGGTCTAAAAAGGCTTTATTTTCATCACCGTTGCCAGCTACTGTTGTAACTGACCGCCACTAAACGAGTAAATAAATTGTAATTTATTTTATTTATACCAACCTTTTGTTTTTCATTGGAACACGTTTCAAAGCTTAAAAGATGAAGTGGAGAGTTTATTGTTTGCCAAGACTCATTTCATCTCACGATTCTTGTATTTTCTGTTCAAGTTTTTGTCCCTTTTAAAAGTTAATAGAAACTGAAGTATACTTTTATAAATGAAAACTTTGGTATTAGCTTCGCTGAAGTTCCAGGTAAAATGTTACATTAAGTAATAATGTAAACTTACTATTAAAAGCTTTGTGTAGTTTGTCCGCGGGAAAACACTGAAAATTTAATGGTTGAGGCAATTAAATTTAAAAGATTTTTCGTTATGTCAAACAACAACAACAGCCCCTTTATCTCTTTGAAAGTTTAATAATCGATCATAAAATCCTTGATGTCAATGTTTCATGGAAATTTCGGGTAAAATTGGAAAAAAGCTCCTGATTTCCATTTAATCAACAACCAACTCGGATTACGAAGCCTTAAAAAGGTTCTAATTAAAATTGGAAACCTAAAAATAGCTGAACTCGCTTACTTTTATAACCTTCATTGTTCCATCGTTCTTTTTTCAATTTAGCCATTGATTTGAGTATTTTTTATATGAAGTTGTGTGAATCGAATTTACTCCATGGAAAGCGACAGATTGAACTTAGCCAATAAGAGGAGCTTTTCTCTACTATCTATTTTTATTTTGGGGGACATAGAGTGTTGTTAACCTTTTGTATGATACAAATATGTCATATTTTGCTTTGATAATCCTTACACATTGCGTCTTACACGGTACTTTTAGACAATTCTAGGGCAAAGTCCTAAATAAACATTTTTCTTTCTTAATTCTCATATTGTAATATACTTACACGGCTTTTCTCGTTATTTTGTTAATATCTTGTAAGCCGATGAAATTCATATCTATTAGGGTGTTACCAGACCAATCGATCGATTGTCGATAGACGGCATATATCGACACTAAAATGGATGATCGACGTCGATCGATAGTTTTCACCATACTGATAGCGTCGACCAATCCATTCTACCAAAGATCGATGGCGTCGATTGACGGTCGATCGATAGGTGTAGTAACACCCTTAGGTACACGAATTTTATCAAAACATTGAATGAATGGCAAGGTGGCTCAGATTTTAATCGAACCTGCCCCATTCTACCTGCCCCGTTTTATCATACATGGTCCTCAAATTTAAATTTCGTATCGACAGTAGAAGTGAAGAAACTAATTTGTGAACTATTGATTGCTTTGAGTGCAGTTCCCACTGACGGAAAGATTTGTTCTCCCAACTGTGATGTATCTGGCGAAAGTTTTGATTGTGTTTTCATCGATTGTATCAATTGCAGCTGCCAGTGTTGAATTTTCATTAATACCTAAACTGATTTTGAAACTGTGTAGGGTGAGAAGCAAGTCGAAGCTGTTTATCTAATAATTTTCTTTATAATAAGCTTTGTTAACTACTATTAATATAATATTATTTTTAAATGTAAATGTTTTCAGAAAGTTATGCTATAGAAATATCCCTATTTCTAAATTGAATTAACTAGATAGAATATGTAGGCGTACATTGCAACACCTACAGCCATGGAAAAATAAAAAATTAGATACCGTAACTATAAAACACAGATTCATGAATAGAAATCATAACAAAAATGAGCATAATTATTTGTTTGAAATCGTGCACCTGTCTCTCTATTCATACGTTATTATCATGGTAGTGTGCAGTCGACCTAGTTCTGTTTATCATTGTGGGGAGCACCCACACGGTTTGACGAGTACAAAGGAATCTTGTTCTCAAACTACACCAACAGGTAACTTGGAAAAGCAGCCAACCGGCGCTGAACTAAATGTTGATTGAAGATTACGCTTCAAGCCGTTCATTAAGTACTATTACTATTCCAAGTATTTTGCAGGAATTAAAGATTAGTAAAATAAACCTATTTCGCTGTTAACCAAACTGAAAATGTATTTCCATAGTTAATTCTCAATTTTAGTTTAATTTTCACTTAAACTTCTCGAGCTTTATAAAAAAAAATAGACAGACGTTTGACACGTGTTTACAGAAAAATTGGTTTGCAAAATGATGATGTTTAAACACGTATCAAACGTCAATTTTTTTGTAGAAAAGCCCCTTATGTCTACAAAATTGTGAAAAACGTACGTGGAAACTCATTGCTGGATCTACAGTGAGCTCGTTATAAGTACGCAATTAAACACGTAACTAGGCTAACGATACAAATTACCATAACCAATCTATTTACACTCTAGTCTCAGTAGATAATTGGCGTTTAAATTAACGTACTTTAGTTGAATACATTTACGATATTCATTACAATTTCCAAGACTCAATTAAGAGACGTTCACTTTTCGTAGAAAAACTGACACAAATGGATTACTTATATGTCGGGCTATGGCTTCTATTTTGATGAAAAGAGAAGTTTCGCAATTAAAATAAATCAGACAAATTAAAGATTGAAGCTAGTAGATATATATACTTATTCAGCAGTGAGCTAAAGAAACAAAGCAGTGACGTTTCTAAAGATTGATAATGTCGCTTTACGATGCTTTTATTAACCACTAGCGGTCGCCCGCGGCTCCGCCCGCGTGGATGTCGGTTTTCGCGACAAAAAGTAGTCTATGTGTTGTTCTGATATATAACCTATAGAGGACCCCCGCGGCTACGCCAGTGTGGATGTCGATTACCGCTACCAAAGCCTAACTTTTGTCGGGATGAGAAGCTCGCGCTCGGACCGGAGCCTTATTATACCTACTGACCAATTTTATGTATAAGTTTGGCATTTCTACACCGATTTCTATGATTATTTTTTTATAGAATATGTTATAATGTTATCTTTTGTTAATTAGGCATGAGCGAGAATATTATAAACATAAGAGTAAACAAATCAATAACAAATAATCAGAAAGCTCTGAACTGGTAAACTATCGGGAGTTATACGTATTATTGTGAGTCAACCATTAAAGATAGACATATGCTGTTGTGGAATATTTTTTAGATAATTTTATGTAGAACATTTCCGTCATACATGATTTCTATGTTGCTTTAACCATTAAGGCTGCACACGCGACGAAAGCTTAAAAAATGGCATAAATTCTCCCGTTTTCCCAACATTTTCCTTAACTGCTCTGCTCCTATTGATTGTAGCGTGATGAAAAGTATCCTATAACCTGCCCAGGAGTATGAAGAATAATTGTACCAAGTTTCATTAAAATCCGTCCAGTAGTTTTTGTTCCTGTTAATAACATACAGACAGACAGACAGACAGACAGAAAGACAGACAGACAGACAAAAATTTTACTGATTGCATTTTTGGCATCAGTATCGATCACTCATCACCCCCTGATAGTTATTTTGAAAATATATTCAATGTACAGAATTGACCTCTCTACAGATTTATTATAAGTATAGATGAATACCTAATCTAAATGCAACATTTCACTTGCCAACAAATTTTCATTCCTCTCAGCGATTTTCAGAAATATTCGCCGATATTTTCAATATTGGCGGGCACTATATGCCAATATGTTTATCCTTTAACGTGTCGTCGGACGCTTCGCTTCTATTACAATATTGCTCGGCCGTACCCTTTGTTGCGGATTATTTTAGTGCCCTTCATGGAGCACAAAGCAACATTAATACGCCCAAAACATTCATTGAAAGATATTATATTGCTTTTATTTAAAATAGCTAGTCTACTGTATATAGATATATCGTATTTGAATGATTTAATAGTCCCGCAAATATAGTCCCGAAATTTTTCTTATTGATTTTTAGATTTGGGAATACATTGATCTTAGAATTCCGTATGATGCCGTCAAAACTATATAAAAATAGGATATTTTTCTTTAAAAAATGTCTTAGCTACATAATATATTCGGTGATACACCTAGATACTGCTTATTTTCAGTACATAATAAAAAAGACACATTCGTATGAAGTTGTCATGTACATTGTTTATTAAATAAACGAGCGAGTGACATGTATTTTTGGTCCTCTATACTAGATACCGTCACTAGCGACGTCTGCTCCCGACAGTTTGTTTTACAGACATAATGATATGCACATATTTTACTTACAGGAGGTAATAATTTTGAACTTAGCTGTGGCAATATTAACAAAATAGAATATCTATATCAAAACTTTGTGTTTAACTACTTATTTCAAATTCTAAATTACTAAGAAAATAGGTGAGGCGCATTCTGATTCTGCAATTTAGTGTGAGAGAAAATTCTATCCAGATTACGAATTTATGTTTGGAACATATCTTTCGATTTTACGATTTCAATATAGCACTAAAATTAAGAATCCAAAGCGATCGAAATGTTACTCAAAGTTATACAAAAATAAGGAATCGCGCTCTTCCAAATTTTCCCAAGCAACTTACTATGCAAATTTTATGTTATAATAATGCACATTTTTAATTATACTATCCATTTAATTGCCCTTGTCTGTAAAACAGATACAATAATGATAGTAAACAATTAACTGCTGTGTACAAGAAACGACTTATGGGACAAAGAAGTTAGTTAGAAGTGTAAGAGGCTTTACGACCTAAACAAATTTAGAAGCGCTCTGCATGTCCACACAAGGACAAGGGTGTGTGACCGAAAAAATTGTATTGGTTGTCAGGTCTTGTGAGGGTACTTTTAAATAATTAATTTCCGGGTAAAAGCGCGACGAAATTCAGATGCCAAATATTTTATATTTTATGGGAAGCCGGAAATTAACGTCGTTCCCACAAAACAATTAATTTTCAAATTCCCCAGGCTTAATGTTTTTTCGCTAACATTCACATCACGTACAAAAATCATTTGTACAGTTGATAGATGAAGGTAGGTACTAGGTACTCGTATAGTCGTCCACGTATATGATTAAATAAAAACACTAGTCTTAAGCTCCCGTGCCGAGGAATAGATAGGTATAGGCAATGAAGATACCTATTCTTCCTTATTAAATACCGAACCTATGTTAAATTAAAGACAAATTTAGTTATTCTTTCTAGATGTTCGTAAATATGATATTTAGAATCATATGTCCCAAAGTTCAGACAGAAAGCGTCTGGAAATATTTTCTATGCCAAGGCAAGAATATTTCTTTGGCCACAATGGAAGCTCGCGAACAAAGTTATCGTTTGTTGACATTCAATTTCCTTGAGTAACTTTGGAATCAAAGCACACTAAACGTAGGATGCGGAACGTGCGAAAAAATATTCATTTGAATTATGATTCTCTCGTGATGTTTATTACTGTTAGTTGCTATATAACTGTGTCTTTGCTAGATGGCTTTTGTTTTCTTACAGTCATAAATCCTGGAACTCTTATTATCTTACAAAGAAGAAGAAAATACAGAGCTCTAGTCTTGAAGTGCTTTTTAAACTCTAAGCAATTTATTATGCTTTAATATACTAAGTGTACTACTATAAGTACTCAAGTTTATTAAGACGCCCCTGTTGGAGAGGGATCTGTTTTTATAATCCAAAAATGAGGGATTGTCGTTTCCATAACTCATTTTAAGCCCAAGTTCGCACATTGCAAACCCAAACTAACTATAACTTTTGTCAATTACCAAAGTTTTGAAACGGGAGAGATTGCAAAAGTTTTTTTTTTTTTCAATATTTTAATTTTCTGTTCGATTGCTTTTATATTTTTATCCGATTGCAATTTCTTTATTGATTTCGTTCATGATCGTCTTCGAATGTCATACAAATCATGTTTTGCTTTATATTCAAGCTTCGTTTAATTGGTTGTTTTCACAGTATTTCACCGCTAATCCAGTATCTAGCATTTATTCCAATCCTCCGATACTAATAGACACTTACGAACGCGCCTAAGACAAAGTGCTCACATAATTGCATTTGCCGGCGACGCGGGGTGTCGCCGCAAGCTGTGGCCGGTTTCCACGGCGACATAGCTGGCATTCAGAACCACGCAACACTTCACTAAATCGATGTAACGTTCCACAAATCATGGGCATGCCATTCAATCCAAATGTCATACAAAGCTGCTTAATAACAAAGTCAATTAAGATCATTTGCATAATACTGTTGCGGACTTCCGTTCCCAGGATGTAAATAAAACATGTTTGTTTCATACTTTTTGCAATCTCGTGTTATTACACAACAAAAGGATAACGACGCACGCCTCTCTTTCGCTTTTCATTATGACATGAAGAAGTGTAAATAGGAAAATAGCAACTGCCACATTGTAATACCTTCCCCTTAAAACATTTTTGTGTGAAGTTAACATTTTTATTCTTCGAAGTAATCATCCTCCATAATCGAGGTTGGAAGAAAATTTGGGCATTATTTTTTGTCTTTAACCATTTAGACCTTTTAGCCACTTATTATTGCCACAGTACATATAGGTACAGTTACTTCATGCTGGTTCCAACACAGCGAGTCTTTTAATTTACTGCAACGTAACACCAAAAATCCTCAGAAATAGAGTAGTTTTCATTTGTTTCTAGTCCTAAACACACATCACATCTGCATAACATGCTTGTAGAGGATAATTAAAAGCAACATGCTAAATACAAAGAGAATACACACAAATGATTTTTTATTCCTTTAACCATTTATGAAAAATTCGGAGCTTCGTCGGTCCTGATTACATTGATGAGTTCATTACTCGCCTTTTATAATTTTATTACACTCTTAATAAGACGCTCGTGTTCACAAAAGAGTTTTTACAAAAAATATGGCTGAATTTTTCATCAGAGTATGAAACCGTTTTACTGATTGTGAACAATATAAATTGTAGTTTTTTTGATTTTGTAATGTGTCCAGTGTATTTTTGGTTGATTTGATTTTATAATTTGTAAAGTGCCCATTTTTTTAAATTCCGCAATTGAAATCAGAATCTTATAGGTACAACAGGTAATAAGATATGGTCCAATGGTTAAAAAAAAAACATAGGTTGTTTCAAGGTACTTAATGTACGCATTCTATAGATGTCCGTACCGTATAACAAATAATGCGTAAATTATAGAGTTAATATACTCGGTAATAAACGCTTCAATTCACCCTTAAGGGCCATAAGTCAGTTCGCTCCAAGCTCTGACCAAAGCGGTGTGCCAGCATTAACAGTATAATTAAAATAAATACCTTTCTCCGAGGAAAGGAACATTGATTACGCAACTGTTCTAACCTCCTCCCTCCCTTCTTCTATAAATGAGTATAATAAAACTACCTTAACTTTTACCTACGAGTTCACCTAGATACGAATGCAATTTATTTTATATTAAACTTAAGGTATTTTTCTTCAGAATTGCTACACTTATCTAGCGTAATAATAATGACTTTTATATTGTTTGCTGTGTTATATATATGCGGAAATAAATTGCTTTACGTGATAGATACAGGCTGTAATTAAACTCAAAAAGGCTGTTTCATTTTGAAGCTTTGTCGTGCGGTAGCACACTCAAAGGTTTTTTTAATATGCTGTAAAGGATATACAAGTACAATATAAAGCTTAGCGATTTAATATATCAGATTTAAGTATACTCGTATTTTAATACACAGCTCAATATTGTTCTATCGGAGTTTAATTACATAATGGAATTTAGTTTATTATAAAGTTTGGTCTTCGTAATAAAGATCGAATTTGTTTTATCGTCATTATTATTCTTCAGTATACTTGACTTATATTCAGTTTATTACGATGAGATAATAATTTTCGTGAAGAAAATAGGAACATAATTATTGATCGTCCAGTTTAGTCACAAATCTAACGTTTCTACAAAACATCTGCAGTCTACACGGAACAAAAGCACAATGAGAGAAAAATATAATCCAGTTCATTTGTCCTAACAAATGTGATTGCGTTAGCGATAACTTTATCCCTTATCGTACTAATCGCATAATTCTTAACCTTAGCTAATTTATTACCATTAAGGCAATTAAGTGTTGTAACTT
Organism: Heliothis peltigera; assembly: GCA_958496145.1. NCBI lineage: Eukaryota > Metazoa > Arthropoda > Insecta > Lepidoptera > Noctuidae > Heliothis > Heliothis peltigera. The sequence continues at coordinate 5,438,626 of OY292328.1, forward strand.
ATTGCTTAAATCAAAATTATCTTAAATGGACGTTTTATTATCTTCAATGTTTTGTTTTAGCAATTTTCTTAATCTAATGGAGCATTTTTCAAGCATTCGCAGCATTTTTTGACTAGGAAAAGTTGAAAGAAAATCTAGTTACTGGGATTCGTATTTGAACGGGAATAAATCTTCAGCAAGAAAATTCTGTAACGGAGTAAGGTAATGCCGGAAAATTGAATTTATTGTCACTGTATGTAGATAGTTACCCAGTTTTAAAAATCTTATTTAAGTAGTTAATGTTTTAATCTTCATAGAAAAGGCACATTATTTAATTTAAGGGTAAATTAATAAAATTGTTCTTTTTGAACTCTTCTTAAATCATTTTTTTTGACAAAGTAGATAGATAGGACGACATACATAGTTGGTGTAATATTCACCACGACGGACTGCCGAATTTCAATTCCCGGTACGGTCAGCAATTGTGTGATGAGCATGTTTGTTGGCCGTGGTTGGGGTATTACATATCTATATTTATAAATAGTATATATTTATATGTAAGTATGTGTACTTTGTCAGTTGATTTAGCACCCGTAACATAAGCTAATCAATAGCTTAGTTTGGGGCTAATCGACCGTGTATGTATATACGAAAACGGATTTTATCAGGAAGGAAATCTTATCGGGAAATTGGTACCATACGTCGATAAAATACATACACGTGGATACCTGTGTCAAAGTTACAAAATACCCGAATGACGTTATGTTCTTTGTTCATTTATCGTCACATGTGAATGTTAGCTCACCTCTCCCTTATTGCAAACCAAGGTTCAAGGTGAACTTTCATAAAGCCAATATCAGGAATATGTTTCGAGGAAATGACACATCGCAATAAACCTTTGGGACGCAATACCTGACTTAAAAGACATCCTTCACTGAATTAACGAATACATACCTCCTACCCAATGCGAAATGCCGACGTGAATTATATAAAGATGATATTTAAATTCCTTCTCCCCATAACTCAATTACAAGTTAGATATAAAAAATACGTAGGTAAAAATTAATGGAATACTCAAGTTTGACAAGTTGGTGAAGAAGTTAAACAGATCTTTTGGGTAGAATGACAGAAACAAGCCTTGGGAGGTGTCGACTTAAAATAAAATCCAAGTGACTTTCTATAACGAAGTGAAGATGACAAGACAAGTAATATTCCATTTTTTGACAACTTGCAAAACTTGAATGACATAGTATTTGTAGAAGATTTCCAAACTTTAGTGCTCTTCAAACAATCTAGGGTCTTTGGTCTAGATAAGAATGTGCGTCTTAAATCAATAAAGGTCAAATTAACTAGTCCTTACTTACTATAGTCGTATATGGAGCTAATTAAATTTCTTCCAGGCTCTGCTTAGCTGCTATTGATCCATCAACGTGTAGGATGTGGGTTTAGATTAATAAATTGCACACTATAGTCTACCTTTTATTCATGGCTGTATTTTTAGTACCTCTCTGTTCTCAAAAGTATTACATGAAATAGAAAAATCTGAAAGCTTTTAGACATTAATGGAGACAAAAAATCACATGCAAAGAAAACACGCCGCGACTGTATTGATTGTTCAAATTGTTTATTGAACCGATTTTGTTTTTCTCGCAATTCAGGTAAGGACAAAAAATGGTACCATACAATTTAAACAGGTCTACCTACTTACGTAACTTATTCATAAAATGCTATTCTTATTTAATAAAGAGAAGAAAGTGCTTGGATAGCAAAAATGGATGAATAATGTATGAAATACTCGCACCAAATGTCAAAAATTTTGAATGAAACAAATTCGTGCATAATTTGCATTGTGGATCAAGCAAACAAGAATTCATATTCACTTTTGAAAACGTGTATTTGCATCAAACTAACCATGCGAACAACGGTTGTACGCAAGCGATATTTTTCTATTTTTATATTATGTTTACTTACTTCAAAGGTACTGACAGATAGACAGTTGTTTAATCAAAATTTGTATCTGTTCAGTGGAATGTATTTATAGTCGGCTGGCTATCATTAATCATTTGATAACTGACGTGTCGAAGCATTCATTTTCATGTTAATGTTACAGGTGTATACCACTTCACAAATGTTTGGGCCATTTGAGAAAATAAATTATTTTCCCCCAATTTAGAATTCAAGGGTCCTTCCGAGTATCCCAAACAAAATTGAAAGTTACTTTGTAGGCATATAATTTGCAAATAACATTAGGTACTAATAGAAATACAAATTGGAACACGATTTCACTGAAAAATAAAAACATTAGTTGTACGTAAATATTTGAATATTTTAAGTTTATATTAGAATGTTTTCTCGAAAATGGTCCTTCAATAATCATACCTTTTTAAATGTATTTCTACTTGAAACTGGGTCCTGAAACCCTAGTTATTGGTTGTACAATATAGTGTATTTGCTTTTATTGGACTAGAGGTCGAATTGAGCTTAAATAATCGTAGATTAAATTCTGTTGACCCAGAAAGGATTGCTACATTCAGACTCTTTCAGAGAATATGTTACGAAATAGGGTTGTGATGAGATTTATATAGAAAAGATTGTTGTGCTATGCTTTTTGTACAAGATATTTGTATTTTTTACGCATCAAATATAAGTATGTTGTTGTTCTTCAACTTGTTCTTTTCATCGCCAACTTTTATCAGTAGTATAAAAATAGGTCATTACTAAGTAATCAAATTTTTGATTGAGCTATTTCTTCAGCTGTTCTATAAATTTTCGCACATTCCATTTTCCTAAGTCAATAATATCTAAGCCTCGAAGCGTCAGATATTGAACGCTCATAAGACGTCGAATGGCCGTCATAATAATATCATAGAGACCAGTATAGCGGCCAATGAAGATTTATTGGAATGAAAAAGTTAGAAAACTGATGCGACAGCAAAAATCAAAATAGATTGAATACTGTGAAATGACTTGCGCTGAACATTTATTTGAGGTTCAATCAAAAAGATGATTAAAGAGAAATTTGATTTGTTTGGTAAACAATAATAAACATTGTATAATATAGCATGCTACCAACCCGCACTGAGTAAGCGTAGTGATTAACGCTCAATCCTTCTCTATATGAGAGCATGCCTGTGCCCAGCAGTGGGACGATAAATAGGCTGATAATGATGATGCCATGCTACTATCGTTTAATGTATATACTTAACTATTTGAATATCTCAATATCTAGTACTTAAATAGAAATGTTTATCATGCTTACTTTTTCATGATATTTCAGAACTTTTATCTTATTCAATACTTACTCAAATAACGATATCGAAAAATAGCTCTTAAGAACAATTCATTGCTAGCAATATGAGGCCAATTCGCTTAAAGCAGTAGTCCCTAGGACCAAATAAAATATGAAGTACCGACTTTTAGTCAAACGTAAAAGGTAACAGAGAACTTGCCAAAATGTTTTGCATAATTCAACACTGCTGAAATTATGATGATATTCATGAAACATATTTTACGATATCTGAAACAGACGCGGAGGATACAATAAAAGGGGACGTGTTCACATGAAATATTACAGGTTCATGCTTATCTTATCTGACGGGCAGAGCAATGGAGTTTGTCGTACGATTTTTGTGATTTTCGTAATTATATGATACCTTTATTTTCGTTAGTCTCCTCGATCGATAGATAACCGATCCTAATCATAAGCCCTCTGTAAGTTTTTACTACCAATTTTAGTAATTTGCTTATATTTAAATATGTAAGTCTGATACTCTGGTATTCCAAAAGATGCTGCCTATTTTTGATTAAATTATGATTTTGTGATTCAGCAAAAAGAACAGGCAGCAATGAGAAGCAGTTGGTTTGTTGTTAAGTTGACGGCAATACTTAATGTGTGATTAGCGTCGGAAATAGAGGCGATCAATAGACTTGATATTAATTGAGCACCCAGCACGCACCAAGATACTAAATACAATTTATGGTGTCTGCAAACGTAAGCTAATAAAAACAAATGTAAGGGTGCGTCCCCATCTGGCGAATGTGCAGCTCGAGAGCTGCTTGCGAGCTACGCGCGTGCAGTCACAACACTAATGTAAAGCTCTTATAAAGCGTGCGCGCGACGCGCGATCTTCGCGCACTTAATTCTTGCACTTACAGTTTCGTAACTTACTTAGCTAGTAAGCCGTCAACGACCTGGCCGCGTATGGCGCCCAGTGGCGCACAACAAAAATTCATGCATGCAGCTCCCACATTCGCCAGATGTGGGCGCACCCTAAGAAAAGCAATACAATCATTTAATGATAAATAAAAAAATGATGGGTAGTGCAAACTAAACAAAACATATGCATGATTGCATGCTCGATTCTTGTGTACATAGCAGATAAACCTATCTAATAACGCACTTACGTACACATAAATATTAAATTTCACCTGATAAGCAAATTAATTTCAGCAGACAAGAGATATCGTATCTATTGTGACATTCACGTATCGAATGAAAAGTTTGTTTAACATATTACGTGGTTCACTAACATCGGGATTTCAACATGATAAATATGATATGTCTCCAGGGACAGTTTATTCGCACCAACATTTGTGTAGATATTAATTTTGAGTCTCGCAAAGTTTGTTCAACTTCAGCTGACACTAGCTTAGCCAGCGAATGTTGAATAACCCTTTAGACTTGTAAGGAATTTAATTTTGAAAGAAATTCTATCAGCCAAAGATTTTATTTTCATTATAAAACTTGAAATCGATTGAAAATTATGTTCAACAATTTCAGGACTTTAAAAATGATGAGTTTATTTTTAGGTTTTAAAAGCAATATGATAACGAAATTTTGTATAGCTTAATAAATGTACCCGTAGTGTATTTATGTCCACTTTTTCAGTCTTCAGTACCTCCTTGACTTTTAGATTTTTATTTGAGGACAACAAACACCACTTCTAATAGAGTTTCAATAATAAATCTGTCTACCATACCACCATGTAATGACTGGCATGAGTAATTTTTCATGAACAATGAAGCTTGTGAAACAGATTATCCTAGTCATATCAGGCCTTTTTAATTACAGATTACGCTCATAATTACGCAGTCTAAATCCTTTCAGGCTTGAGAATGATATGAAAGGATAAGTCAAGTGAACCACATTCTAGACACATCTTTGTATAATACACTCTTGGTATGTGTTTGATGATTAAATTTTTAAATGAAAATAATATAATTGATCGTCAAAGCGTAAACTCGTCAACCAATTAAAATGAAATAGAATCTGCTTTATTTTGAACTAAAATTCTAGAAATAATTCAAATTAAAATTAAAAGGTACAGATGCCAGCACATCAGTCACATTTGTCAACCTGACAAATTTTCATCAACTTTGAACTTTATGCTTCAGCAATAAGGTTGAAAATTCATTAAGCAAATTTGAAACATAAGTGTAGCCTGATGTACTGGCGTCTGTACAAAGAGAATATTTTACTTTATAGAAATGTCTAAAGATTTGGTTTTATAAATAATATAATATGAAAACATGTCAGGACACCTTTCACACACGGTTGGTTAACCCCAGGGGTGGCTAGTTTATGTTATGACTACATATACACTCATATATGTATTTAGACAAGAAACATGTTCATCTCACATCCCGGCACGTTTAACAAAAGTCGAATGGAATCGAATCAGATACCCTCGTTTAATTCGACAGTCCGGCATGGTGATTGCTCCATCGCGTAGAATGTAAAGGCGTCCAGATATTATTGAAATTTACGACTATTAGTATTGCGAAAATGTTAGAAAATTTGGGTATATCAAAATGAAGACATCCGCAATATTAATTTCTTAACTTCTTTAATCAAATTGATATCATATTTTATCAGCTCTTGTATATTGTTTGATCCACAATAAAATAGCGACGATAGTAAATTGGGTCTGATTGAAAGCCTTTGATTGAGATCTCTTAGTTCAAGATATTGATTTTCAGTTCATACTATACAAATGTTTCATTCAAAGGATTCTAATGAAGCTACGATTTAGTAGCTTCCGCATCTTTACTTATAATTATTATCTGGATTTACAAACGTAGCAGACGTTTTATTTGAAGCAGAACGTCTTGAGTTAATTACATATAATATTAACATTCATTAACCGATTTTATTAATAATTCAACAACTTATAAATGTATTAAGCTCTTTGGAAGATAAGTTACAAAAAGTGCACGCTTCATCACGCGTTCTTTTTTCCTTAATTTTTTTTTCGTAGCGGACCCGACTACGTTGCTACGATGCTACGCTGCTACGCCAATACACTACTACTGACCCTTTAGAAGGACATTAGGGAAATTTGACTCATCTTAACAGGATCCTTGTTTCTTGGGGTTGTTTATTAGCAGAAATCACGAACATAGGCGTGAAAAGAGAAAAATACTGGCGTATCTTAGAAGACAAATAAAAAAATGTTTTACATTTTATTTGCCCTTAAGACAATTGTGTAATAGGATGTTTATTAATAATAAACATCACTAATTAATAAGAGTAGAAAATAAATGTAATAATATATAAACAGAACTGTAGTCTATTTGGACATGTTTCATATTTTAGTATCAGACATTCAGCAAATGTCATTAACAGACAACAACATTTTTATACATATTTCTCTTTCCATAAGGAAATAATATTTATTTAACAAAACAGAACAAACATATCGCAACAGAGATACTGAAAAACATAAATCATTTATAAGAAAATGTGGCTTTTATCTTGTTTGTTTGCAAGAGTGATGTGACAGGAATAATAGTTTATTTATTAATATTTAATTAAACGCAATAAAGACGGTACATTTGTATTAACGTAAAATTTGTTTTAGAAACTAATTTAAAATCGGGCGTTCTTTAATGAAAGAAAGCGTATTAAGTCGGGTTTTTCGGATAAAAAAGGAACACGGAATCGCACGTATTTCGAGTGCTGTGAGTGACCCTTTTATCCCCTATTCCCCTATTCCAGCGAGCAATTGTTCCGAGAGACTGAAAAGAAATTCCTTTTTTTCTTCAGTTATACGTAAGTACCTATCTATCGTTCAAACACTACTCACACACAAGATTGAACTAGTTTCTACCATTATTGGTAAAAATAATAAAATTCTATCAAGTCCTGTAATATGTTTTTGTAGAACATAACCTTCTCTTATGTAGGTCTAATAATATGAGAAATATCAATATTAACATACGAGTATTATCTACATAAGTTTAAATAAGGGCACCAAAAGCATAATATACATATATTTTAAATTACCATATCTCCTTAATACATATGTATTCCAAATATATGTATATTAATACTGCGGTTTCGATACGGTATGGATAAAAAAAAAACATACCGTCGAATTGATAACCTCCTCCTTTTTTGAAGTCGGTTAAAAAAGTAGTTCATATGTTATTTTGATATATAAGCTATGTTACTGCTTAGTGTCATCGAACTTTTACTTTGAAAATGTAACGAAATCACAATACAAACATCCTTCCTTACTTTCGCATTTATAATATTTGTAGGATTTATACCAAATCCCTACGCTGTTGAACGATCAGATTATGATAACATTATTATTATCATCTCATGTTTAGATTGGGAAATTTGCCCTCGTCATAAGACGGACATTTGCGAAAGCTATACGATAAATCAAAAAGATTACTCCCAAGGAGATATATTGTATTCATTTCGTATACAATATGCTGCGGAATATTATACAGAGTATAAATTATGAGGAAATCTTTCTTGAGTTTATTTGAGCATCGTATGTATGATGTTCTTATTGTATTTGTGAGAGGTTCATTATCATTAGAGGTTTTGTCGTGTTTTTGGGTAGCAGTATCTCTGTGTCTAGAAAGCACGAACATATTGTTTCTATAATTTTATTTTCTAATTATATCTTCCATTTTATAGGTAGTTATAGTGATCATAAAATATGGAAAGAGTTACAAAAAAAATCCTAATAATATTCTTTAGTTCCGCAAATTTCTTTCACAATATTTACATGGATTTTTGTGAACTATTTGAAACACTGCGTTTCCGTAAAACAAAGTCATTAGTTCAGGAAAATTCAGTCACGACTTCAGAGCAAACAAAATAATAATTAGTTAGAACAAATAAAATCAAACTCACAAATTAACCCGTCCAGTGTCCGTGATTCACATACAGTTGTTAAATATTCGCCGTTTGTAATAAAGCAATATTTTCACAGTGTTTTTTGATGCATGCATGCGGATATGTTTACACGCCAGCCTACAAATACGTGTTCCTGTTAGTTCATGTGTATGTTGTATGGCGAGAGTGAGCTCAAGTTTTTAACGCTTGATAGGGGAAAGTTTGAATTCGGAGCATACTTTTACAGACAATTTAACAAGTGAATTTTAAATAATTTTTAATTAATAGTTCCTGTTGGGTACACTAAAGAGTGGCAGCGATGATGATGTGTTTTTTGACGCTCTTTACTAGTAGTAAGTGGTTTATGTTAATAAACTTTAAGTAAGTATATTAAACTATATACAAACATTCGAACTTGAAACAGGAAAATTGAATTCAAAGACCTTGTTCGACAAAGCAACTGGAAATGGAAAACCCCCTGAAATGTCAACTATTCAAACAACGAATATGGATTGTTATGCTCTCTAGGTTCTACACCTTTGTCTCTAAGGTAAGTAAACTCTGCACTAGGTGTTCCCATTTCAGCTGACCGATCGTCGGAGCACGTGTGCTCAGTGAGGTAACACATTCAAAATACGAAGTAGCCAACGATGCCTATGAAAAACACGCACATAAACTACATTATATTACTATAATAAATACCAGCTCAATCACTTACCTACACATTTCTTTGAGAAATACAACCACAATGAAAAACGATTCTTTATGTCATGTTTACATCACATCTTTAGGATTTCCAATACATTTCCCCATTATCGACGAACACTCTATCATCACTAACACTGAGTTATTTGATATAATAAAATATTTTACTTCACGTATTCGTTTGTTTACAACAACATTCTATGCGAAATTATGCTGCTGTAAAGCTTGGAATAAAATAATACTTGAAGTTTACAATCACAACGTTTTGTTAGTCGTAGTCGTGTTTGCAAATTAGGAACGCATCCACTTCATCCCACATTATAGCAGTTTTGATGCCAGTACACGCATTCGTATTTATGAAGAACCGCGCGGGTTCCGTAACTGTTTTTCGCAGCTATAGGAGACGGTGATTAATTTACTCGTAAATCTAGAACGTATGTCTAGAAGCACATTGCCCAACTCCAATAAAACGAATGACTGTCATGGTTTTTCTCTGGGATATATCCGATAGTAGGTAATTAGTAATACTAAAAGGAAGATGGAAAAGTGCTTCGTAAAGATATATTTGTGGATGGATAAGTAAAGTAAGAATAAAGTGGGTTGTGGAGTTTCTTCCTAACCTTTTTTCAAAGTTAACTCATATCCGCAATCGATCGTGGGTGTTAAGTTACATGACACGGGCTCGTTGTGTTGCGAAACCCATGATAGATAGCTCTTGAGCAAACTTACTGTTGAAAATACAAAGTATAAACTCCGTTAAAATATCTTCTCAATTTATTCGTTTCCATGAAAAATTGTTATCTGTTCAAAGTGGCCGTAAGACCGCCAGAAGGTACTTTTCCTTTTACCAGTAGTGGTCAGCCCGACCCAATTAGAGAGGCCACAGTACTCAAAGGATAGGAAAGCCTGGGACAAAGGCAGTACGCGTCTCTGCCAGACTGACAGCTCTTTATACATAACAATGAACTTTACTATTGAGTCCATCAATTCACAAGTTACATGGGTGCCTACGTTAACATCATAATAATAACTTTCCGCCCTTAGTATTGGCTATGGCTAGTGCAGATTTTTGTTTGATTACATTTATCCAGAAATAAACGAAACAGTGACAAGGGTACGGAACACTCGCTAGCGCTAATAATTGAATAGTTTACACATACATATAAGAAGTACGATACGAAATGCTCGTATTAATATTAATGAAGGCGTGTAATCATGAGACACACGAGTTAGGTACATAATTTAGATATTTGAACCCATTGTTTAAAAACCCTGAGGAACAGGGGTAGTAAATGCCATTTAAAGTCATGGGCTGACAATAAATTCTATTATACATCCTAACGCCCATATTTCGCAGTTTACATAATATCTCGGCTCTATGACGTAAAAGGTCGCTCCGGTTATGCACACTGGAGTTTAGCTGTACTAACAAATACTTGAAATTCTTTTCGTACGTCACAAAAGTGTTCTGTTTCAGAAAAATTGCTGTGTTTTAATTTACTTATTTCGGTGAAATTTATAACTAAACTTGAATTGATATACCTACTATGCCCACATATTATCAAAACCAGGTGACATGTATTGTATAGTAGCAACTTGTTACAAGTTTAAGCTGTCGCACACCGCGCTGACAAGAAGCTTAACTCAGAACTTTGAACTTAACATAACTTCATTGCTGAATTTGACGTGTAAGTGATGGTGTTTAGATATTAATTGATAGTGAGCGCGTATGGAAAACAGAGTCAATCTCATGACCTGTTTTGCGTCCGATGCATGGCAGTTATGTGCGTTTTTGATCGATAAAGAGAAGAATAGGCTCTGATTACCGGAATACAATTGTGATCAAGTTATTTTTCTGATACAGTTACAATAACAAAACCCGGTTTGTCGTATCTTAAAATGTATTTATTATTCGGCGTAAGTCGTGTGCCTCATCACTTTTGAGTAACTTTTTAATTAAATCTTGGTTTTAATTTTTTCTTCTACGGATGGTTACAATTACCTACCACACAAACATTTTATAAGACAAAAAATGTATTGGTCTTAATGTTTTCATTTATACCTTTGATGATGGTATATATGTATATACGAAGGGTCGCTCAGTCGCTGAGCTCTTAACATAAAGCAGGACGGTACTGATTTAAGCGCTCCGGCCGAATCTGATTTACTTTTTCATCACTAAGACATTCCGATATCTTTTTACACCTACCACCAACTCACACCCACACGTTTGTCTTTTAACTTTGTAAGCTATTTCTGTTCGCACATCCGATTTACTGAGCGCGTTATCTAATTTAAAATACAACACAATTTTTGGAACATGTTTCATAAATCAAAATTCATTCCATATAAATTAGACAAAACATTTCAATGAAATGGCATTGACGCAGAACATAATTGAAGTTAATTATCACGTTTATAACGTAATTGACGGAGAATATAATTATTGGCAGAGTTCATCGTTATCGACTCAACAGATAGGATTTCAAATCAAAACATTGTCTCCACCAATAACGGTACACAATAATTCATCTAAAAAGGTCTTTAGAAGCTACCTTTTATTATGTAATACATAATGAAATTAAGTTCAATAACACATCAAAGATTACTAGCTGAGTAAACATATTTAGTAAATATTTTTCGATACACAATTCATCATGTTGATAAACTTTGAATAACTTTAAGCTCATCTGCTTTCAAAGAGAAAAATCTTTTATGAAAATTCAGCGGCCTCACTCAATACATCATAAATGTTAACAATACGCTTAGATTTAAAACTTACCTTACATACACTGAATACGTTAAAATCACCATTTTTATAATACAGTCTACAAAATAATTAGCATTTCTCCAAATTTCACTTTGTACTGAAACTTTACGGTCAAAGAGTTAATAATAAAAGTTGTCGGCAATTATAATTAGACAACAAACGTAGCGGCAAAACGTAACGACTTCCCAAAAAAGTTTCTGATACTTTAATTTACAGGTTCAACAGATGTTTAGAAGTAGGCAAAATTACAACTCCAAAATTAAATTCAGGGAAATAACGTGCGTCCCCACTCGAGCCTGAAATAATACTGATGAACGTTCACAACGCTCCTCACTACTATGCTACGTTTGGGAACAGGATGGCAACGACTGCTTTAAGATGTATGTTATCCATCTCTGCTTTCGAATGCCCAAGAATCTTATAAGTTGATTTGAAAACGGTAATGGTTCTAATACAGAACTAGACACATCCATGTAAATTAAATCAGAAAACAATCGAGTAAAAAAGCACCAAGAATAAAGCTTCCGAGTAAACGATTTAAGTGTGGCTTCACAATCATATTTTTCCTTATACTTTATTAATTATACTTTTTTGAAATGATTGCTAGCAAAATTTCATAAAACAACATTCTAACAAGGTAAGATTTAAAATTTTGTTCGGATGTAAATTTTATTAACTTTTTATTATAATGTTTCAGATTAAGTGTTTTTAGTGTGCTTAATTAAGGCCTCTTTTTTTCTAGTTAATTTAAGTGGAACATTAGTCAATTTAAGTGGACCATCTTTCGAAATATTGTATTTCTGCAAAAAAAAATATTTATCTTTGTATTATTATGTATCGATAATATCTATTAGGAAAAAAATAGATTAATATAATTCTTAGTGGGAATTTCTTAGTTGACCAAGAATTTTATCTACGTATTGGAAACATGTCCTTATATTAGAACGTTGGGCTGAGAACTTAATTACATTTTATACGCTCTGATCTTTTTTTTCTTATCAGTATCCACAGCCGCTTCTAGCTGAAGGGAACCTAGAATTATGTTTGATTTTCAACCCGGAATCCAAATAGACATACCTACATACAATCAAATTATTTGATAAGTTTACCATGAAATATGTTCTTCTAAGATTACACTTACTACATAAGTCTATTCTGAACGTTAGTTCTGTGTCTACTTTGAAAGTCGTTTTCTACAAAGAAAACTTTTCAGACTAATATGATTCTTGTATAGTGCTTCAAGTTGTAAAGTTTAGTTTTTTAATGCCTTTTTTGAATTTAATATTAGCGAAAGTGTTCTTCTGTTTTCCACGTGGTAAGCTTAATGGCCTGGAAAATGACATAAGCTCCTTTTAATCCTGAATAATTGCGACGTAGCCCGAGAGGCCAAATCCATGAAATAAAAATGAAAAAATGAAAAAACTACCTGTTTTTTAAATAGGTTTTAGTAACAATGAGAAACAATATTCCAACTCTTGGTTAAATTTAAATCGAAATAGTGCAATCAGACCTTAGTAGTGGAGTTAATTGAGTGCACATAAGTCAAAGGAAGAAGACACTGCGAAATAATTAACAAACAGTGCTTGGAAATAGGAACAGCTTGAGGTACATGTTCTAAAGTAGTTACAGGTCCCGCGTACGGCAAACTTGTAGTTTCGTCCATGCCTTAGAAATAAGCTTTAAGAAAGTGTGTATTTATATATATTTGAGCGTTTATATTATTTTTTTTTCAAGCCTTTATTAAGATTGTCTTACAATATTTTTGAAATATAGATGCCATAGCGTGTATACGAGTATTGTGTGTCATACAATAGGTTCTAGTTGCAAAACTGATAACGAACGTGTTCCTCTTGTCTAAGTTGACATTCATGCCAGGCTGGGAACACAGATTTAACGATGTTGTATTTTAACGTGGATTTGTTAGATTCTTGATATAGGCAGCTGAGCGTCTTTTGTTTTTTTTAGAATAATTTTGTTTTTACTCTTCATTTGAGTGTAAGTATTAATGTATATGATAATAAACATCAAGCACTTTAAGTAAAATTAAAATAATGTGCCTGTTACTTCATTCTTGAAATTTTATTACCATTATGAAAATTTTCGTTGGCTTTATATTAATATCAAATGATTAAATTTTCAATTGTAAGTAATCTCAGCTATAGGCTGCCTTCACATTTGGTAATAAAGAAGTTGGCTGCATTGGCGGCAATCACCGTCAATATTTATAAAATAAAAAAAGTGTTCTTAATATAAATGTGACATGAAGTAACAAATGGTAATTTGAATATTTTTTAATCTTAATAAAACTCTCTCAAGGGTCTTCCATTTGCATTAATCGAAAGAGATGTGCGACCAAAGAGACATCAGCTGGAATATCAAGAGATTACCGGATCGTTTGAGCGGCACTTGACAAACAAAGCTCTTTTGCCTGTGCATTTAAAAAGAACATTGTGAAATCATGACAACATAAACAAGTATATTGGTACTATTTCCATCTCTCGAGCCTTTTCCCAACTATGTTCTGCTTTCAGTCTGACCGGATTCAGCCGAGTACCAGTGTTTTACAAGGTGCGACTGCCGATCTGACCACCTCAACCCAGTTACCCCGGCAACCCAATACCCCTTGGTTAGACTGTCGTCAGACTTACAGTGGGGTTAGCCAAGTTGTCTTTCTACAATCGTAAACTCTAGTAGAAACTATAAAAATGTATGGAATTGACATTTGAAATCGATAAGTCACGTGGCCATAACGTGAGTCGAAATGTCAATTCCATACATTTTTGTCGTTTCTACTAGCGTTTACGATTGTAGAAAGACAACTTGGCTAACCCCGCTGGTTTCTGAGAACCCGTAACGACTGCCAAGGATGTTCAGTATGGGTAGGTTCCATTTATTTCTTATTAAACGCCCAAGACGAAAGCCGCCTAACGCTGTCATTTATTTAGAATAGGAATTGCGGAGAAAATGGATTTGTAAGAAACTATAACGTAAGAAGTTGAATGTTACCACGAAGTTTCTTTATTTGTTTGTGTAGTGTACCAAAAAAATACATTAAATGACTCCCTGCTTGGAAAATTTAGTGGTCTGGCTGTAAAACTAATCGGCAATAAATACCTACCTAGGTCAAAAGTTTTCTATTGCGTTTACTTTTGCGTTCAGAGACTTTGTTGATAGGGACTTTTTGAAGGCAGGTATCTAAGTATAACAAAAAAACACGAAATTCTAATAACCACAAAATTATCTATTTCAAATAAATAAAAAATCTCATTTCCTAATAATATACATTCACCATTTGCTAACTAGAAGCCACCAAATTACTAATTCTATGTTAATATTTCAAAGGGTTTTTTTTCCCTTAAGCTTGACGAGATAATAAATATCCTTTTTCAGCCACCGCGCCTTTTGATAACATACAGGTAAATTCTTATTAAATTTCATTCTACCTCCACGACACCGATCGAACGAACGAGATTTTGAAATTAGGAAAAGTAACTTTTAAGTATAATTGATAACAGTTTTATCTAGTAATATCAAGCGAATATTTTACTGTAATTAATTTCTCCTGCTTTCAAACCGAAATTATAGATCACGTAGGTGCTACTTAATACAGGCAAACTGACTTTGACAATCGACCCACATCCTATTAGTGCCTCGAAGTATAATATGAACCTGTCAATTAGCTCCAGCAGTTGGTGTAAATAATAACGCCATTGTGGTTGCTGAGAAACTGTTGTTAATTATAGCTTTTACCCATCGTAATGCTTCGGTGGTTTCTGCCGACATTGAGTTAGGTTACTTATATACAGAATTTTATATTTGTTTGCACAACGTAGGCAAGTAAGTAGTAGCTAATCATATAACTCAATATTACTTACTATGAGTTTATTATAATTTTAAAATAATTATAAACGAGGTCGAATAAGAGGCGTTAGTCCCATCGTCTACGTCAAACTAATTATTATTGAAGTGATTAAAACTTTTATAATACTCCTTTATATGTGGATATTTCAATAAAGAGCATACACCTTCGCCTTTCCTAGGGTTGGATATTACACATTTAAGTGTTAGATTTGAGAGTAAATTATTTGTTGAGAGTAAAATGTTAGAGATGGTGAAAAGTGCCGATGAGCAAATCTTTACATACATACAACACACATAACAACTGTAGACCTAAAACTAATATGTATTTAAACATGATTGAATATAGGTACATCTTAAAAAAATTCCATAAATTATAAGTTAAAGGATAAGATCTGTGTATTTACTGCCTACACCTCCGGCTTGTTACTAATACTCTTTCCATGTTTACTCTTAAATGGTGTTGAACAGACACACGTACACAATAACAATGAAATGAGTTACTATCGTGAGTCAGATACAGGAAACGTGTTATTGCCGAGCTTCAAAGCGGTACACAAACATACCATCGTTAATACATTCGCAATCCGAACAGACTCGCTCTAATATTAGGATCGACCTAATATTACGCAATATCGAACGTTTATTAGATACTAAATACCTGGTTATATTATCTGCGATAATAAACGCTAGAAACTGGGGAAACGTGTTAATTACCATTGCAAAATCTTACCATAGTCCCTCAATAAATAACTGGGACGGACGGACAAACCAAATGACAGAAAAGATTTACTTCTTTCTTCGCCACCCCAACCCGCTTATCCAGATAAATCGTATGATCTTGAGATTTGGGTCTACTCACCGGTGTAAACAATCATCCATCCCTTATTACCTTAACATGTTTTCAAATTCTTTTTTTCTTCTTTAACAAAATAAAACAAAAGTTATGTCCACGAAGCCAACATTTTATTTACTTTTATATTATAATACATTTCGATAATACAACAGCGGTACATCAATTAATTTCCCCAACATTTTCTTTCTTTACAAGAACCCCAAAAATACTCAGTTCGCCAACAAGAACTCGTGGCGAAGCCTTTTTATATTAATAATACAAATATAACGTCGATAAATAAATAGTGTAAAAGCATAATAATTACGTATTATTGTAATTTACATAGCGATTATTATCGATATCACCAATTTGTAGTTGTATGTTAACGGTTTTTGTAAGCTTCCGTAAGTATACTTAAGAATTTTGGAACTTACTAGTGTATATTGTATGCAAATAAGTACTAATTGTTCTGAAGCACCTCAATGGAAGAACAGAATTATAGCCAGAAAGAAAACAATGATTCGGTTGAAAGTATATATTGAGAAATGATGACTATGGATCGTCACCTGATGTTACTATAAGAATGATCATGAAAATATTAATAAAAATTAAATTCAGGAAATTCTTAAAAGAGAAACAGTTCTTAAAAGAGTGGTGATTAGAATTACATTTAAAATTGAGTACAAAATTCCAATAACATCAAGTAGAACTATTTACCTATTGGTCTCAGATAATTTTCTAAGAGACTGGTAACAACTTTTAGTATGAACCATCAATTGGATTACAATCAAATTCGAAATAGGAATTTAGAATAATAGAAATAGATTTCGAATAATTCTAAATTCCTATTTTGAATTTGATTGTAATTCTAAATTTGAAAATTATGCAGAATGTAACTACTGACATAGTCTGGAATTTTCAGTTAGTTCTACAAAGAATGTTAGTCATGTGTTAAGAAACAAAATAATAGCGTTTGTGATTCCAGTAATATGTACAATTGAATGACGCAACAGCCATGACTAGTTGTAATCGTGTTTGACAAACAAAATTCCGATGACTGGTTAAAAATGTAAAAAATTTAACTGTGTTGTCAAAATAACTTAAACAGTGACTGATTCACATTTTGCATTGTAACTACACGTTTTGGAACTACTCAAATATTGTTATGCTATGCACAAACTTTTTATGAGGCTTATTATAGTTTAATGAAATGTACAAATATTTAGCTTATGGGTGCTAACTCGATGACGTTCACAAAATATATTTGAGTTCGAAGAAAATACTGTTAAAAAGCCATGTCATATTTATGTACACAAGCCTGCCATATGCCACAGTGACTGTCAAAATATTATGATATCAAATTATAAATAAAATTCTTCCTCGACGTACACTGAAAGGGCTGTACTGTAACATCTAGTGTAGAGTATTTAGTTTTTTAAACTAAGTAATATTAATATGGCATATATGTATTGTCCAAATATTAGTTAAAGCTTTCCGATTTATGTATGTACCTATTAAATTTGTTAGTATCGTCTACATAAGCACTAATCGCTATTTTATAATATAGAGTTTTAGTTAACGCTTGTCGCTGACATCAACCATTTAGCAATTATCATGTGAATGTATAATAAATATTTCATACAATTTTCTCCTAGAAATTATTTCTAAAATTATCGTTGCACTCACAAGTCTTACAACATTCCACTAAATTCAATCTATAGGAACCCATACTTCAGTTCAAGATCTAACAAATGATCTATAATAGTCGCCGTTTGTGGTGACGCTATACGTAACGCGACGTCGACTAACAATAAGGTTAGTTTCCACCGATACTACAGTAGGTACTTCATACACGTCTATTATTAGTATTTTCAAACAAGTCAAGGACTGAAAAAACTCATGCACTGTTAGAAAAGTAAAAACTAGATTCAGAAAACATTGACAACAAACTAGGAAGAATAGGAGTATTAAATAAATAGTTAAAGCACTTAGAAGTAGAGAAGATGTCGGACATAATAGAATAAGTTAGACCTAAATACTTTCGTCAATTCATAAATAGACACCTAGCTTATAAATAACAATAAATAAAAAATCTTAAGGCACGTTTTTAGGTACCAAGATCACAATTTCATAATTTTAACGTGTGTAAGTCGACAGGATTAGAGTTATGGAATGTCTGGTTACAGCTGAAATCGTACCGAATATACGAACACTGTGCACTGTTGCAATCAAAACATTTGATTTACAGACAGATTATTATTCTTCGGATTTGCTAAAGAAGTGAATTAATTTTATTCATAATCTTTATACAGTAACTTAAAATAACATAAGCGCATACATTTAAGTATTTCTGCATTGTGCAGAATAACAATACCGATACAATTTACAAAAAATATTCGTAAGTTAACTAAATAATATGCAAAATTTGCAATAAGTTCCTAAAATTACTTAATAAATAAATTCCAATGAGGGTAAGTAAGGCTCGTTAACGACGAGCATATTATATAATATTAAACATTTTAATGTTCGCGACCTAAGTATTTACATAACATAGTCTGTCATACTCACTCTACTATTTACACGAGCGATATTTACAAAAGTGTCTTTGTGCACGTCCTGCGCGCGGTCTCTGGTCACACGAGCACTCGTCAGTCGGCGCTAGCGGTACCGGTACGAGGTTGGCAGCACCAGGTCGCCCAGCGAGTACAGCACGCGCGCGTACCAGTGCACGCCGCGCGGCACCTCGCTTGCGCCGCCCCACTGCGCCGACCAGCGCAGCGGGGCCATCGCCGCGTGCGCCAGTGAGTGGCTGCGGACCAGCGCGTAGCAGGATGCCAGTACGTCGTCCACTATAATAGTCCCGGTTCTCGTCAGAGGCGCGTATGCACCGCGCTTCGACAGCATTCGGGTTTTCACGACCCTGGACGGTCGCATTACGTCAGCTGGTCCTCTCGTGAGGAGAACGTCGCCAACCTCGACGTTAGAGGCGAATGACTCCCGCCACCCATCGGCGGCTGCTAGCAGCAGCAGATGTGACGGTGTCGTGGTTATTGACACACCATTCTCTGCTGTCACTTCGATGAACTGTCGTGTTGTATTCGGATCGCGGTCGATAAATGTCAACACCTGAAAAACAAAGAGAAACCCTTTGTGAAATAACTGTAAATCAGACAAAAATAGGCAAAAACTAGAATTAATCTTATAAATGTAGTTTTATTTATCATGAAATACAATTTTGTTGATTAAATACCTCGGAATACACCATTTTGCCGTTGTCCGAAGCTGTCAGCACTCTGTCTCCTCTGCGTACCGAAGCGATATCGCGGGGACCTTTCTCTGTATACACCATGGCTCCCTCAGGGAAGCAACCTGCGCCCGTTCCAACTGATGACTCTGTAATAGAAAAGCGTATACATTAATTAAATTATTTTTATTTTATAATATTCAATGCAAGTGATACTTATCTATGTTTCTCATTCAATAAAGCTTTTAATGAAATTATATTCGTAAACTAAACAAGTGTCTGCCAATACCTTGTGAACCAAAAGCAATAAAATAAAATTGAGAACATAAAATCGTGCAAGGGACGCTAGTAAATTAGCTTGGAGCAGTCATATCCCTTTAAGGAATAACGAGATTTCTCTACGCCCGTAATTAAAATCGGATAAGATACGAAACAAAAGAGAATCCCGGACAGCTCCCACTGGGGCCAGGTTATCGGTAAGTATAGCCTACTCGTACGAACCACCGAGGAGTTTGCCTTTACCACTATTGGCTTGGACCGGCCCCGATGTAACGCAGATTATATTATTATCCGTCTTCCAAATTCAATAAAGAAGAAAGGTTTTCCAGGAAGTGCGAACAGTCTAATCTCTTGAACAAACTTTTTAAGCGTTAGATAAGTTAATTCAATCCGTTTTTCGAATTCTTTTCACTCATTGTTTGCACGAAAAAACTGTCTCCAAAAAATAGCACAGAATTCTGATTTGCTGAACTTTGTTTGTATTTTATCTAATAGTATTTATTTAAATCCTTGTCGAGCTTAAACTGTACCTGTACGTAATCTTTTAATTCGTTGGGATCCTCGGTTGCTTTCGCAAAAAAGTGTCTATTTACGTGTAACTTAATGGAATCCAAAAGATAAATAAAAATGGTTTAACTTAAACCCAAGTTTAATATGCACTGAGCATAGCCGCCAATTTTGGTAGTCAAGTTACAACAATAGTTCTAGTATTAACCGTCCCATATTTTTAAGTTACAGTTACAGTGGGTGGTGCAATTACACGCGCAAATGAGCACGGCTAAAGATACCCTGCAAAGCCTCTGGTTTGCGCGAACTCATTAAATTTTGATTTGTTGTGTAACCGACCGATAAATTCAGTCAGTCCTGCTTCACAAAAATGTTCTCAAAGCGATGCTTTCGGAACGGATCGCATTACACAATAACTACACAAATTAGATTTTGCTCAAAGTCAAGCGCTTATTGTCAACATGCGTTTGTTGTTGGGTGAACATATCACACGACTTATTGAATAGGCGTCGGACACCTTTGCGTTTTTGTACAATTCTGTCGGTTGGGTGCAGTTTTATTCGCCGGGTGGGCATTACTAAGGGTAGTTTTATTTATAAGTATTATTTAAAAGATATTTTATGTAGGTACTTTTATACATAGTATATATATTGTTTTTTTTATATTATCATACAAAACTTAAGATAATCATTACGTTTATAAAAGGACCAAACACATAGTGCGGAAGATTTTATCTAAGTTTTAATTCCCAGCCTTATTAAGCTTCAAAGTTAACGAATCCAAAGCCTTAAACCAGTCACACCGCGATTTCATAGTGACGTAAGTAACATTAGGCTGAAGATGCGGCGATAAGAGGCGCGGGGCGAGAGAGGGGAGCGCGGGGGCCAGTGCGCCGGCGCAGCCGAGTGGCCGCGGAGACCCCGCCCCGCGGGGACCACCGGGAGAGCTAGGCGGCGCGCGCGCCGGGCCCCGCCGTCCGGCCCGCGCCGGCCGGCCGCGCGTGACCATACATTACCAACTCGACAAATGTAAGCACGTGACACTATTCATAACTTATCTCTTCGATAGGTGACATGTGGCACCAGCGAAATGTGACGCATTTTTATTTTTTATTTTTTCAGACTAAAAATGACTTAAACATTGGTCGGGAGCGAATCACCTCATCCAAAAGCTCGACTAATGTGATAAAAAAGTAATGTTATCGATAGGGTTTGGTCGGCCGCCGCAACCTTTTATTGTTATGGCGTTGTAAGGCTATCAAGATGCTCGCATGGGATCAGTAGAACTATATCTGATTTATATCGTGTAGAATAGCAATTAGTCGACGCATGGTCATGCAAATGCCAAACCGCGCCGGTTATGATTCATGCGGCGACGGAACGCGCACCGTATGTTACATACAATGTAAAAAGAAAATAATAAATAAATATGGAAGGTTCTTTATTGTATTATGCACGACTAAATAAACATGACATATTTTTTTCATCTTACTACCTATTTATAAATTGCCACATAATCTTACGACTACTAATCAACATTTTAAACATCTTTTGTGATTGCATCTCGACTGTTTGCTTTCTCCACGCTGAATTATTTTAAAGCATAATTCAAATATTTGAAATTTAAAATAAGCATTCTTATTGTACGACTCAAACGGGTACGTAATATCAAGATTTATCTACATATTTATATGTTTAAACTGTAGATAGATAAACACATTAAACGTATTAGTCTTTCAATAAATTAATATTTATAATGCTGCCTCTCCATGGTCTGATCTGGCCTATTCGTAATTCACATCTTCTATTGGCTCAGTAGCAAAATGATTTAAACGCCACGCAAGCGACACTGGCTGTGATGCAATATGTAGCTTCGTACATGGTGATGTGGTACTGAGATCTTAACGTTTGAATTTATTGCTCTCCAGTACTGAATTGCCAACATTAAGGCCTGCGATATAAAACGAAACTGAGTGCGAAAGTTAAAATTGAAATATGATTTATATATAATTGATAGCCGGGCTTGATAAATATGAGTGCGTGTAAGCTGCACACTATGCAAATGTTAAATATTTACACGAGAATTAATGTTAGCCGTAATAATAATATCCGGATAGTAACATTAAATAATAACTAAAAAAACATGTTCTACAAAGGCTATTTTAATTAGAACTAGCTTTATAGCTTTGTGGATGTTCAAAGATTGGTCTACACTGATGAACAATATAAAATAGAGACTTCAGTTTAAACTTTTCAAAAACTAAATTGGTTTACAAATAAGGAAAAAGAATTATTGTCATATTTAAAACACAAATATGCATATGATTTGTAGCAGACGATTAGCACACCTATGCGAAGTGTGGTTTAAGTAAACTTACGATTTTTATCGATATATTTGGCGAACTGATCGATATGATCGGTATCGATCGGGTGTGGGAACCTGGCGGGGTTCGGCCGCAGTCTTCCGGGATGTGGCGGCTCGGGTATCGCGCCCTCGGCCTTTCGCATGCATGCCCCGCGCGCGCTCGACCGCGCAACATCGCTCACTCACGCTTCTATCCTCTACCTTACTTCTTACAAAAAATATTGCTCGTCTTCATTAATATTGTGGCTAATACAAGTATTGGTACTACATGATGAAGTCATTGATTTGATCATAAATAAAAACATTAGTTTTTGAAACAACTATGCATTCAAAGATGTTATAGAACGATATTTTTTAAAATCTCGATTTCGACTATTTAATTAATATGTTTTTCTTACAGGTTTCTACGAGTTTACATAATAAGGTAGTGTTTACTTCTTACTGTCTGTCTTTATTACAGAAATATTTTATTCTGTTAAATGACATCAGTCTACATATGCGCGCAGACGCACATTGAAATGCAGTTCGAACAGCATTACCCACGACTTTAATAGTCATTCAAAACCTTTAGCAGGGTAATTAACATGTGAAAGCCGTAGTAAAATTCCCATCGGATAATTAATTAATTGTGACTGAAACTATCACGACCAAATCGAAGTTTATAAATTAACAAGACTTTAAGCTGCATTCTAAATACATTCATGGTTCACAACATTCCTAAACAATTTAGGAAGCATCTCCATAAAACCACATGCCCATATCGTATTAAAATTCGTCCTTCAAACCAAGCTAGGGTGGTGACATGTAGTGAGTCGTGACCTGTCTCGGTCGCCGGCGGTCACGCCCCATTTACAACGAGCCTCTTCTGTGTAGGACAACTGTTACTACATAAGCTAATGCCATCAATAATCAAATTCCTAGAAAACAACCATTAAAAGGACTTGATAAAAATCTATATAGATTTTATGCTTCCATAAGTCCAATGATCATAATTTAAAGTATATGTTATTCGAATCTGCCGCCAGCTTCAAAGAATTCTTAATAGTAGCAAAAAGTGAAAATATGAAGGAACGAATCTGGTTTGATACATAAAACATTGCTCTATTAATGTCTTACTTAAGAATGTTGTTGCACAACGAGTCTGTGGCAGGCATCAGGTTAATTCATCGTACTGATGCTATAATTGATAAAAATGCAATCGCTTCCTACTTAGCGTTGTAAATGTTACGATTTTCATGAAGTACAAAATAAAAATAAAATGTACTTTAATATCCTGATAAGGATGAATAAATTTAGCCTTGTGTTTAGACTTATAACTAGTTAGTATAAATGCACGCCTTAAACTGATGACGTTAGTATAGATAAATACCATAAGTCAACGATCGGAATAAAAAAACAATGATCGCCGGCCAATGAAAATCAATTAATTGAGTCCAACACAAAAAATTAACGCTCGGCATAGTTTTATTGGCGCCGAGTTGATCACTGAATGCTTTAATTTAATATACGAGCATATAATGGGCCTGTTCTTTTCTGTCTCTTTTTCATTCTATGTGATAGAGCGAAAAATGTTCCTGCTTTAAAATATTCATGATTAATCATTAAAATCTTTATATCTTTAGATAGTTCACAATACTGTTTTTGATCACTTTTAGTTTATAGTTTCTACTAATTGGATTCCTCAATATAAAAGTCCACGCTAAAAACACTGACAAAGCACTTTAATGTTAATTTTATATCAATAAAATATCTTGTATTCTAAAAAATACTACGTATCAAACTCTTCGGACACCTGGCCATTGGACTTTAGGATATATCGTTTTCAATGTTATACAGGAGTCGAAGATGTATTAAATTTAAGGGGAGAGCATAAGGAGCTGTGGATGGTCGTGCGCGGACCGGCCTTGACCGCGACCAACAAAGAGCCACGACCGCAACACACATACCTACACAAAGCACATTAATTATTTATAAGATCCAAATTAATACTAAAAGACTCGGATCGTACAAAACGCCGGAATAAATGAATAAACATCGAAACAAATTGCCTGCGACCGCGGGAGACTCCGTCGGATATCAGTGGTCGAGCTTTTGAAACAATGACTGCTCTTTATCGTTTTAGGATGACTTTAGGTAACTTTTTTTATAAATTTACGACTTTTATTTTATGCCGGTATACGTATATGATCGATTTTATATCGACATTTTTATGGGCGTTTAATGATAAGTTACTATAAAGATTTTTTCATAGTGTAAGCTAAAATTTTAGACTGGACTGTTTTATTTTACACAATATAATTCAGAACTAAATGTAAGGAAAAAAATAAGCTTATTATTGAAACTATTACTCGTAATGTTTCGAATGATGTCGGGTCAATACAAAAAAAAAATATTATTATTAAAAAAAAGTACTTTCGAAAGCTCGTGGAAAATAACTTCTTGCAGCGGCTACAAAAGCAGGATACATTTAAGAGTTGTTTTTGGAAAGTTCGAGTTTAGTGTGATGTGTCATCGACCGTAGTCACCTACTGCTTGGATGATTCCACAAGTAGAATCCAAGGGGCGTATAAGTTAAGAAAGTTTCAATTCAGGATGCAGAGTTCGTTAGCCTTTAAACCCGAGGAAAATTAACTAAATATATTTTCCTTGTTAATACCGAGACTCAGTTTCATTATTCGTTAGTATCAATATTGCCGTAAGTTGTTAAAAGCTTTATCGAACAGTAGATTGAATAGACAACATAAGACTTTCTGCTACTATTTCTATGACAAAAAAATCAGTATGACTTTTCTGATTTATGTTTATACGGTAAAAATTATTTCCGAGGACTGGAAGGAATCCAGTCAATAATTGATTTAACATGTTATAATTCTAAAACGATTGATAAAGGTTTTTGAAATTATCATACATTAAGTTAGTGGTGTAGCAATGACGTTGTATATAGTCGATTACGTTTAAAACAAATAAAGGTATGTGTTACAAAAATACACGTTTAACGTCATATAAATTAAAATTAGTTATTCACTGACGTAAATAAATACTGAGAAATTCTTTGAAGTTCTGAAGTATTATAGTAAAACTGCCGACAGTTCGTTACAATGTGTTGAGAACAAGATTACGCGCACCCACCGCTTCGTACTCCTTAACATGACTAGTGCACCACTTATAGACCCATCTGCAAAATTAATTGGAACTATGCGAACGCGCCGGAATGCCTCCATAATATCTAAAAACACAAGCATACATATAAATACGCGCTTCTCTCATCGTTATGCCGTATACATATATATAGATATAAGTAGCCATTGAATCACCGGTGTAATTATAGAAGTGGGGGATTGGCTGCGATGCGGCCGCGTGCGCAAGAGATGGTTATAGTTTTGTCCGCGTGTATGAATGAGAGGGATGCTAACAAGAGGCTCGTTCGTCCGTTTGATCGACACCGCCGGGGCGCGGGCGCGGGAAGCTGTCTGAGATGCATTCTTCTTGTAAAGTTCAACTATATATTTGGCCCGTTTCGAAGTCTGTAGTCCGCATTATACAGTTATGTACCCGTAATTGATATACAATACTTTTTCACGTGTCAATTTTTACAATGATTAGCACCGCGTCAATACTGATATGTAAACGAACGCTTTCAGGGAAACCACAGTTTTCCCTCGACAAGTATACCTACTCTGCATTAGTAAATTATCACTTTTGTTATGCTTCAGTAAGTTGTCAGTCATGATTTAACACATTCACATAATAGCGGATTTTCTTTTCGGGAAAACCAGATTTGATTGTGCACCTACGTACGCTACAATTGTTTAACTACTCTACAGAGTATATGGTTAGCAAATATCGCATTTTCTTGTCATATTTGACTTTTGATTGGCGCAATGCTGCTAAATTTATACGTTAAAAATTCATTGATTACAAGGGAACCGCAAATTGGAAATCAAATCATTATATTTTTTTGATTGTGATCATGAATTTCCCGGCAGGGTTTTTACACATTCAAATTGGCTTAAACTGCTTAGTTCAAAACAAAGTAGTTTTCTAGTCACATGTATTTTACCAAAGACAACCGAACATGTGCGACGATCGTCGCGCCGTCATACAAAAGACTTAAACGCATTTGTGTGCATTACGAAGTAGGCACTGCTCATATAATGAAAAACATTACGATTATGTTCATTAACTATTTTCTATATCTGTATTAATAAATGCAGCGTTTTATTATTTACTAATAATATTCTGTTCGAGTTATTGAAATTTCTTCGGTTTAATTCAATTTAAATAATTATTCCGTGTATAAATAAAAGCCTTTTAAAATTATCAATTTTAAATGGCTTTAAGTAACTGCATTGCGATATATTGAGTATTTTGTCACAAAAAGATAAATCACCTGTTTTGACTGAGCAGTGTATGTATGACCGGCTCTCGTAGAAGACCCAGTCGAAGCCGGCCTCGACCGCCAGCCGCGCCAGCATGCCGTACTTGGAGCGGTCGCGATCGCTGGTGGTGAGGTCGACGGCGCGGCCCTCGTAGTGCAGCGAATGTTCCAGGTGCGAGTTCTCCTCGTCCCAGCCCTCGATGACGCGCAAGCGCACGCCCGGCCACTGGTTCATCACGCTGATGGCCAGCGTGTTCAGCTTCTCCTTGCATCTCTGGAACGTTACATCTTCAAATTCACTATTTGTTATGATGCATTTCTTACATGAGTTTTATATAAATCTTTCTGACTAGTCAGCGGAACTGTGCAGTATATGTATGTAGTAAATAGAACTGTATTGAGTAACGTTTACGTTAGCCTGTAGACTGAGCTTCGTGTGTTTCTATCCACTTTCATGCCAAGATTATAGATGAGCGCAGACATAAACAATGAGTCAACAACATAAGCGTTCACTCAAGTTTGCAGTTTTAGTATTCAGAGGAAACTGAATGTTACTGCATATTGTAGCAATTTAAGCCCTACGTGTTAACAGCCCTGCGCAAACATAATGATTTCTAATATTTACATCGCAATTCGCGTCGACCACCTAAAAGGTCCGTAAGTGGAGTGCGCACTCGATGCACCTTTAAGAAACAATATCGACGCTCTAAAGACATGCGAAACTTTTTGTTTGCACCTACTAAAGAAAATACCAATAGATGTGCTAACAAATGGGCAAACGCGCCGCCCCAACGCCTCACAACACAGGATGTCGGACGTTTGTCGTCAAAGAATAAATCAAATTACACACGCTGCACAAAAGGATCCACACGGATTTGTTTGTGCACCAGGTCCGCGGGACGAATGAGGGAAATGTCAAAATATTTATAAAGAAATGCGGACAAAGCTCGGCGCACTGCGTGGCGGCTTTGTTGCGCGATGTCAACTCACTCTATGCAGATTTCAATGTGAACATAATTTGGAGATTGACGTAACGAATCGAGGCTAGGAACCGGGCCGGGCGCCCCGCCTGGCCGGTGTATTCGGCCACATTCATGCGACAGATAGTTTGAAGCACCGTATATAATTACTTCTACGAACGTTTCAACCGCCTAATAAAGAGTTGCCAGAACTGCGACATATTTAACATCGTCCGAGAAGCTTTTATTTTTTGACATTTTAAGGCATCGAAATTCCTCATGTAAGATCCTTGTTCTTGCAGTAAGCGATTATTTTATAAGGTAATTGTGCTTGTAATGAGGTTATCTTTAGTGAGGTATGTATGTAATCAGAGAGACGAAGACATCGGCATGAGGTGCGGCGGGGGGAGGGGCTGGTGCACGCTCAGGAAGCTCAATGTTTGCTTCTCCGCAGACGTCTCGGTCCGCACTAAAACAATCGAATGCTAAATGCTTACACAAACACTTGCTGCATTTAAACGTGGGAACACATCGGTGGCGCAATTAAGCATCTCTCGCCATCGCAACGCCAACATTCTTTCTTGGATAACCTTAAACAATATTGGTAAAATACTTCACAATATAATAAATTTCTTTCTAGTCATCAGACTACGTGTGAGGAACTCTTTGATACAATATTTTTGAAGAAATAGTCATCTTCGTACGAAAGTGTAAGCAGGTACCAATTTGTGCATTCACATCCGAAGGTAGATGAAGCAGACCTCATATGGATATGAAGGGGCGAGGCGACGTGGCAGGCCCGATAGGCTATTATAAATTCATTATGCATATTTTTAGTAAACAAGCTGTCGATCACAATGCTCACGCGCAGCGGGGAGCCCTGCCTCCGACACCTCGCCCTGTCCCGTTCGATACCTACATACCCTAATATCACGATTATCATCAACTCGGTATGCACCCACATAATGTATGTATATAATAATACCAACTTATACATCCAATAAGATTCGAATATTAAACCAGTTTTTACGACCAACTCAATTTACGTAAATTTATTTTCGCAAATTATCAAATTACACCACATCAAAAGCTCATATTCAATTATATTGATTAACAAAAAATATAACAAGCGTATCGAATACCTAAGGTCAAGTTTTGAAGCGAAACTCCAAGCTACCTGAACCGGTGGCGACCGAAGCACTTGCGGACGCATAATGAAGGCCGCTCGATGGAACTGAGGTAAAAATGAAATAAAAACTCTCAGGATCATCGCACTGAAACAGCGGCTGCAGTAACGTGAGAATGCCGAGTGCTGTCCGCGGCCTGCGCTTGCGCTTGCACGCACGGGAATTATTAGATACTAGCACACCTCTAAATACCTCGCAGACGAAACAATGCACATAAAATATTGTCGCTAAAACTCATATCTTTCAAATGTTTATTGTTGTTCTGTACAAACGGTCGCCATGGCGCACCATTCGCCACCTCCTTCTAGCTCGGACTTGTCGCTAATTTATAACCACCTCCCTCCGCGACCATAACAATATATTAGGATAATTAAATGGCTCTTTACATTCCTTAACACATGGTTTTTTCTACAAGGCCACTGGAGTCGAAAAGCCGACCAATGCTGACTGGTTTTTGATGTCCCGTTTTTTGTCTTTTTGTGGAAACCACAACAAATAGTTTAAGGGCATTTTTTTGTTGTGCCGACCGTTCATTTTGTTCACGCGAACCCACAACATTTCTACGCGAGGGTGTTGGGTAAAAGGTTCACGTAGACCCCGATAGACGACTTACCTGTATGGCAAAGTCAGTTTATCCGTATCACTAACGTTTAAGTATCCCAATAAACGTGCAAAAAGAAACTTCTCTCTCAACTTCTCCATTTAAATTGATTTTCAAAGCATTAACAATGTAAACATTTTAGCGACGGGCCTCAAGTACATTTATTATTGTTGGAGATGTGTTTAGCCCGCCCGACGACTTAAACGGCACACAATATCATTTAAACTAAAATAAGACCACTTAATGCTTGAATTTTATAGCCTGGCTTAGTTCCCATCACACTTAGGTACCTGTAAAAATGACGGTTTCCAAAAACGTACGGTTGAGTCAAAGCTACATTTTCGATGCTACAAAGTACAAATTAGGCAGCATAATATCCCCTGTATCAAACTAACACCTTGTCTTTATGGCAATGAATATTTTTTTCGGATTGGTGGATGGTATGCTGGGAGGGACCATCAATGATTTCACACAAATCGTTTTGTTCAGTCACAAATAGTCAGAGAAACCGCAACGTGTGAATCACTAGCCGAAGCGGCCATTTTGTTTTTTTTTTTTACTTTTTTATAACCTGTATTAGATTGACTACGTAATTATATAGCTAAGACACGGCACCCGATGTTGCAAACCAAGGATTGTGTTGATTACTAAGCTAATAAGTTAGGAGATCTTAGAGGTATTTATGACAAGACACCCTTTATCATATTAGTCATATATTCTGTAATTTGCCACTTGCCATTATAATATAATAACTATTGAGTATATACTTATTAGGCACAGTATTGCTTGACCCATAGCTATTCGTCGCCGTGTGTGCATGTAAACACTACAAATATTGGCTGACCATAATTCCTAGTGTCGTACTAGCTGTCGAACACATCATAAATATGCATCGTGTGCATCACCTGTCTGTCATGTTCAAAGCCCTTTAATGTTTGTCCACGAAAAATATCACCCTTTGTTGTTTTAATGCGGCTGTCGTCAGTGCAACGCATGGGCAAGGAGTGCTTACACATACATTCACTCACAGGCACTCGTCTCTAATACACTATGAAATGTTGCCGGCCATAATCGCCTCAACTCGTTAGCAAATTCTATTTGTGAGCAAGAAATTATCTTTAGAGGTTCTTAAACATTTACATTTTGCTTGAGTTGAAAACGGCAAATTGAATACGAGTATATGTCGATCTTCATTAAAACAAAATACAGAATGAAGCAATTTGTAAGAATTCGTGTTATTTCAACAAGATTTGATCTGCTGAATAATCACAGTCTAAAATCAATTAAGGATTCAAACAAATATAAGGTAGACACTCCTCGTTTCTCAGAGCATTTTTCCCATTGAGGGCTATATTCCGTATGTAAAGGCGCGCGCGCTAATGAATACAGTCCACAAGGCTTTTAAGGAGACGCGGGCGCCTTTCACTATGTTGGAAAAAACTTTTGAAACAAGACACCGATATGCGGTGTTTGCTTGGGCCACAGACCTCTGTTAATGAAACGTTACACTTCATTCACTCAACTGGAGCAAGTGTCTTACCAGACATAACGAAGTTTACTTTGTGCCTGTGTTAGAATAAGCTGAATAACAATTATTTACATCACCAGTTGCTTCCAAGCTGTTGTCATACGTGTTACGTTGTAACTAGCCGCATTCCCCTCACGTGGAATGTCTATTGGCTTTGTTGTGTCCAACATAATGTACCTTTGAGTTCATGCGTTTATTTTGTAAATCTCAAAATCTTCATTTATTGAGTACAAAGTGTGAATGACAATGGGCCATCTTATTTACAAATAATTGGTTCCAGTTGTGCTGGCAGGGTGCTTGTCTATACCCCTGGGGCCGATCTGTTATGTTTTATTCCATTTTATTGTGTGTTTACAGTTGGTAATGCCCACGAGACGGATGTAATACCATAATTTATATTATTGTGATAGCTAAGTCTGGCTGACGCGAGGTCAATGGCGGAGTCAATGAGAGCATGCGCACTAGTTGCAAGTCATCCGAATGAGCGATGGAATCCACGCTTCCGACATCGATCAACTTTGTATACTTATCCTTTGTTTTCTCACAGTACTCTTTGCATAGTGAGTCTGATATGAGAAAGCAATTGGCAGCTTTAGTAGTTACTACAATTTAATAATGTTGTTCTTAAAAATTTGATATAGATTTTGCGAAATCGGAAAATTATGGTAAAAGCAACATTATTAGAAAAATAAGGAGATTAAGAAGAAAGGAGGTTAGAAGCAGCTCATAACTGCGCAGCTTGCCTGCCGCTACACCGTCGTAAATACCATATTCGCTAAATCGCGGAAGGCTATAAACATAAACTGGCGTATCGCGCTAATTTCCAGCGTCAACCCTCGTCGACTCGATAACTGCTGTTGATCGATTTGCATCCGTAATTACGTCACTTTTAGCGAGCAGGTGATGAAAACGCGACAAGTACGTGATTGCGGGAGGCGATCCCCGCCCCTTCCGACGCGACCGGTTCAAAGCTTTTAGCTTGGTGCTGCGCCGCCGCCACTACTTCCACTATCATATGATCGCTGTCAGAGGTCTAATAGATAAAACTAAGTAGCTAAGTACACACAACACACTTGATTCACATACTTTACATTTTAATCTAAACTCTTTATATTCTCTTAGTCCCAAACATCCAAAGTATCTACACATAATGTCTTTAACAACATCTAAAGCTCGATCTAAATCAAAAACTCAAACATTAAAAGCGAATACTGGCGCATCTCTGTTATCGAAATGAGTTATTGATTTATCAGTACATCAAAACTTGATAATTCTGCTTGTCGCGTCGGATTTGGTACGCGCCGGTGCGCGGCTCACGCATAATCTCCGCGGTACGGTCTGCCGCTATGATTCACACCTAACAACCTATTCTCATCGAGATCTCAACTTCAAAGAAAAATAAACCATCTTTGTTACACCATTGACGAGCAATCGCCTCTCTCATTGTTTATCCCTCGCCCCAAAGCGAGGTGACCACATCACGTGGGTGTAAAGTAAACAGCCGCACACATATCACACTATACGTCCTCTTTTGCTGACGGTCCCGAGGAGCCTCTTGATAATATTTTATAAGACAAATAACCCGATAAAGATGTTTTGACGTGAACCCGTGTTCATCGCTCACACTAAAATGCGTCCAGTGAACAAGTATAATAAAATATTTATTTACAATTTTGTGCTTTCGGGTAGAAAAGAAATAAAAGTTCTAATTTAGTGTCAACTTTATTGGTGGCGAGCGAAGCGTTAAGGCGATCGGTCGAATGTTTAAATACGTTGACAGGACTTAAGGCGGTAGACTTCACGTAGATCCATTAGCATTGTTTTAAAGGATTAGAGCGGCGCTTACGAGACTCACTGTGGGGTGATGTGTCGCTCGACACGCATATTTTTATGACACATGTCTTTTTATTTCAAATAATCAGTGTGAAATGACTACTGTATCGGTGGTACTGATAACCCCATATAAAAACAGAAACCCCAAATATTTTGATGTACTCGGGAAGAAAAAAGTCTTGTTGGGTTAAGTAAACCACAGTTCTCTTTAGTGCAAATGGTTGCGATGTCTATTAATTTAAATTGCATATTCTAAATCTGGGCGCTTTGACCGCTGTCGTGTCAGGCTGGCGTCCGCGGTTAGTGTCATATTACACAAAAGATCGAACGTTTTTAGATTGTTTTGGGTCGAAATAAAAACCGATATCTCCGACAATTTTACAGAATTACCCGACGACAGAAGGTTTTCGTTTTTTTTTTCAACTCAAACCTTGCAACATTAATCTGCTGTGCAACTCCAATTATAAACCTTAAATATAAACAGAAGGATTCCAATCTGCTTTTTCGATCTGTAAAATATACGTTGGCAGAGTTTCATGGAATATTGGTTTACATGTAGTAACGCGCATCAAATCTATTGATGATTTATTGAAGAGACAATTTGACGTGGGACTAAGATGTTGCGGTCGTTTCCGCATCACTACTTAGGTGGAATTCAGCGACTAGATCGTAAAACACTTAAAATAGACAGCTTTATACAAACTTAACGAACATTATTGAAATAATATTCTAATGTGATGACGCATTATCGAAACATGATTCATTTGGTTTTTGTAGGACTTGTCACAGGACCTCGAAATGGTTATCATAAATAGCGCGAGATAATTCGTTCGACAGTCGCATGTTGTTATTTATTTTGAGGTAGTAACTGTTTTTATCAATGGGCGTCCATTAGATGAGGCTTTTGTGTGCGCTGGTGCGAGGGCGTGAGAATAGTTGAGCGGAACATAACTTTTTGATTGCATATAACCTTTTTAATGTGTCACTTCTTCGTGCTGTATAAGGTTTATGTTTAAGATATAACTTTCTTCAACTATTTCTGTTCTAGAATAGACGAACAATAACTTAAATATGTAACTATCAAAATTTAAATTTAAGTGTTTTTCTAAGTATAACTGTCATTGTTTCTCTGTGTATTTATACATACAAATACTAATTCAGTTTGCATAAGGTAAATAGAAAATATTCCACAAAGAATGTACATGAACTCGATCAGGTGGCATGACCGAGAATTAATGCGGCTTATCTTGTGAACAATGCATAGGTACAGTGGAACATCAGTCAAATGTCATTGTGAGCAGCCGAGAAACGGCGGCACGATTTATTAATTTAGTGGATATAAACATTTACGTTTCTTAAACCCGTTTAATGTTGATCACCATTTAAAATAAAGCGATATGAACGACCTCGCAAAAATAATTCGGCACCATCAAACGCATCGTTGGAAAATTAATTATCAATTTGTCGTGGGTGCCAGGGCGACATAAATCGATCGGGTGTATCTGCCTCCAGCCACATTAGCCACGCTCCAACATGAGATAAGGATAACAAATGCTCAGTTTAATGTTATCTCGACATCGCGGACATGAGAGAGCTTTTTGCCACCACATCCTTCGACCTTCTTGTGTTTGGACCTTCGATATCTTTAATAAATTCATGCTTATGTACCAAGAAATATATTTGTTTCGTTTGTAACGTTATCTTTACCGGTTTTTAGTGCACAGGGGTATTTACGTGTAACCTTCTTAGATTTGTTAGAGGTTTGTCTACAAAAGCATGCTAACCACATACACGATGCGAATTTGCGGCTATTTGACCCGCCACTCATGAAGTACTTCTTAATTTTCACAATCGCCAAAGTTGCGACTGAGCTGTATTTTTCCATGACATTAATTTCCATTATACGGAATGATAGCGCTGTTCATTTTATTTTCTTTATGAAAACAGAAAACAAAGAAAATAGTTAACACTTGATGTCTAACACTAAGTCAAGAATTATCAACTTTATGAGACTTAGTAAACACGTTATGTATCCTACATAACGTGTTTATTTACGAAAGGATGTTTTTTAAATAAATTGAGATGCGTACATAGACGTACGTGAGATCTCACTTAATTTGCAGGTAGACGCTTTAAGCTTTACTACGCGCGCTGCGTAAAAGCTCAATACGCGTCATCAATAACAATAAGAATAATATTATTTTCCTACTTATCTATGTATTACTATCCATAAAATATACATACACATAGCTATCACAAGTTTCCGTTGAGTTTGACTTATTTTATTGGTGGCAATAAATGGGACGTTTAGTATTCATGTTCTGCGATAAACGATTACCTGTGAGGCAAACGCATTATAGAGATAAAAAATTGCATACATACATTAACCGGTTATTATATACGGCCATAATATATCGAGTGCGAAGTGTTGAAAAATTGAATATTTATGTAAGATTAGTTCTAGCTCCACACAACTTAGTTGCGACACTATTGCGAAGCTCAAACTTTACATACTCAACTTTTTTGCACTTGTGATGATTCTAGATGTAAAATTTAATAAGATTTTTATAACTTACATAAGCTTACGCACATTTATTTACTTTTACTTTTTTTACTTTTACGTACTCGAATTATAAATGAATCCTACATTTTTGTAGTTGTGTATCTTAAACATAGCTAAAAAAGAAATCTAGATATATGAAAAAAAAAATACTTGAGAGAAGGTAACACTCGTCTAAGCGTCTATCTAAGAAAGAATATTATGATGACAAGCGTAGCTTAAAAAACTCAAATGCAGTTTTGTTTGCATCCTGTATAGTCGCCGCGTAACCTACAAAGCTAAAAACGAAGGTTAGGTATATAGTATCCGAGGGTATCATGGGGAGTTATTCATATTCAATATAAAACAGCGACCTTTTTCAGCCGCAGCTAGGGTATAATTATCAAGCCACGGGCGCATGCGAAATTGGGGTCTCACCTCGAGTCGGCGGCCATAAATAAAGTAAAATGACCGACGCCGGTGGGAGGAACTGAGCGTTAATGAATAAGCTGCCTGACCCGACTAGCCAGCCGGGCCCAGAGCACTCAGAGCGTCGGGAAACCCGCCTGGCTTCAACGTTCCTATTGGTCATAATCATACCTCCACTTAATGAAATTCCTCAAACATCAGTAGGCATCATGACGTGTCCATGAGACATAAAATAACTTTGTATAAATTCTCAGTTTCCTCCGGTCTCCAATGCACTGTATTGGAACACGATATCATTATTAACGCCCGATTGTGGCATGGAAAGCATCAATTTATCTCACTTACACAGACTCATTCAATTTATCTTCCAAGTGATCGGATTACACAATTGTAAATAAATGTTAAAAATTACCCAACAAGAAACACTAATTTGAATATGAATAGTTAGGCGCCATGTAGGCAGGTACATGAAAAAACCGGCCCGAAATAATAATGGTAGACAAATGTCCCCCTTAGAGAACACAATGAACAACTTTTGAGCGATCAATCCGCTTTTGAGACATGCTAATTTGAAAATCTAGAGTGCTTTATAACTATTTAGGGCCATAATGGACTGCATATATGAATATGAACAACCTCTTTTGATCCTAATAGAAAAAGTTACCTACTACGTTACGGTCAGCCTATTTTAGATTTTAGCCTTGACAAAACAAGTTTGGTTGGACATAGGAAACTGTACTGTCTTTACATATGAGATTTTAGTTAAACTAGGTGCAATTTTATCAAAACTTTCATCATAAAATGTATTGATATTTACTATGGGATTCATAAACGTCGAGATATCATCAAAATGTTTAGAGCAAATGAGTAGAAAACAAAGTAGAGCGTGTCGTTGTAGGTTGTCGTCACGACACTCACGACATGCGACAGACGGGTCGCAGTAGTCGCAGGCAGGTAGGTCGGGAGGCGGCTATTATTTAAATTAATTGGACATAAAACGACGACGGCGACACAAAAGCGTGTCGCCTGAACAGTCGGGTCGCGGACCGCTTGCGCTCAGTTCTGTGATAAATCAAACATTCACCATTAACTTTTTCATGATCACATTAATGTTGAATATGTATGTGTTTCGGAGTCCAAGAGATATTTTCTTATTTCGTTTTGTTTTAAATTGAGTTCCTTGGAGCGTAAAAATAGTGGGAAAATTCCTTTGTAGTCCTGATTCTATGAATGTATAAGCGAAGTAGTTAATAAGAAAATGTCTTCTAATGTACTTTTACAACTTATTTTAATCATGAATGATGAACTTGTAGCGCAATGAAAAGTATATCTAAATATTTAAAACAGTATGGAGTTATCTGAATTTCTAACATGTTCCTGCGCCTAGCAGCTAAGTGTCCACCGTAGCGGTGGCTGAGCAGCGCGCGCGCCTGGTCCCGCGTGCGATCGTTATCAAACGTCGCTGTGTCGACTTCACAATGCCATCTTTTGTGT
The DNA here is from genome assembly GCA_958496145.1 of Heliothis peltigera. Taxonomy (NCBI): domain Eukaryota; kingdom Metazoa; phylum Arthropoda; class Insecta; order Lepidoptera; family Noctuidae; genus Heliothis; species Heliothis peltigera. The sequence continues at coordinate 5,476,249 of OY292328.1, forward strand.
TCCGACGCGATAATTTATTGCCACCAAACACTGCGCCAGCGCTTACAAACCGACCGAGATAATTCTGCGATTTCAAATTTAATTCGGCCACGGTATATGGATTTCAAACCCTACGTCGCGTCGCGCCTTCGTATCATTAAGTATGACTGATATCATATTGTTTTAACAGGGTCCTCTTGTATTTATAATAAATTAAACAACCTTTGCAATTTCAAAAATTTACTTATATCCGCCGAAGTAGGATTCACGAATAATTCGAATACCTACATATGTAACACAATGTTACACAGAGCAAAGGTTGTGTGTGACTTATTGTAAATCATATATAGTGACCACTCCTGAACTACGTCAGGTGATAATTATAACTGCAACATTTGGAATATTTGCAGTCACCTAGTCTCTTTAAACCTCGAGAACTTTAGCCGAAGCAATTATGTTGGTCAATAATAAATACGTCCTTAAGCAGTTACATAATTACTTGCGAGGTTGTAGTTCATTTGAGCAATAATACTACTCGCTAAATATTTTGTATTGCCTAACATATGTAAAATACCAATGCTTTGTATAACCTAGGTATTATCTTCGGTTACGCAAGCTTTTATGAGTGTGCTAATTAAGCAATTTATTTTCTATGCATAATGAACTCAACAATACATTTAGTATGTCTAGATTATCAATTATACCTGCATTCATTTCTGATGAAAATTGCATCTATACATCAACATCTACCTAAATTCTCTCAAACAACACAAGTTAAGAACACAATAATTTGAATCATATTAATCTTAGTGAAACATTATCTGAGACTTGGTGCAGAAATTAATGAGAACAAATTTGTTAAAGCCTTGTCCACTCAAAGATGAATCTGAAACTATGTCAGCATAATGCTTCCAAGAATTTTGTATGTTTCAAGATATCTGTGAGCACTTTTCAGGTCAACGCATCGAGCATTTTAATAGTTATGGCGAGTGCACTGACTATAGTATTAAAACAATGACCAATAACTTTGTATTTACGTCTCATTGGGTATTACAAATAGCTTGCATCTGCGCCGGTTTATCTCCATCGCTAAATAATCGCATCTACTGTGGGAACTAAATAAAACCCGAGTAAACTATATCAAGTTCGCAAAGTGGCCATTAAAAAAAAACATACTTATGAATTGTTGTTATCATTTGGTAAGAAGGAAGTTCAACTTTCCCGCGACAGTTTCAATAACAATAAAACACAATCACGACTGAGAGCCGAGTGTGCCTTATCGGAGGCACGAAGTCGATCGTTCATAGTCAAAATAATGACGTGAACATACCGGCCGCGGGGTAACAATTATACCCATTAGTTTATTAATCGCGAACGCGCCAGAGCATTGTTCCGCCGGGGACAATCGTCGCTAGACCAAATAACGCCGGCTCAGCTTACCTAATACAACAACGGAAAGAAAAAAATCCCAAGCATTGAAAGCATTGCATTACACACTTGTTCTTATAATCACTACTATATCGAAGTTAACTGATTGAAACCTTCACAACTTTTAATTTCAGTGGGCATCTACCTCTGCATACATATTTTTTAGACAATAATTGTTTTCAGTGGAAACCATTCCAAAGAAATGCACCAAGTATTGAAAAATACTATTTGAAACGCAAGATGTAAATAATGCGCAATATCAAAAAGAAAGAATGCGACTTGAATCCCAAAAAGAGAGAGATAGAAAAGTTGATCTTTGAAGGGAGGGAGTGGGACCGGAATACAAACCGCGTGAGAACAAATCGCATGCGGTTGAGGCTTCATATGCGCCAACCACGAACCTATAAATATAGGCAACGTTACAATACGAATGCCTTTCTATTGCACGGTAGTTCGTAAATAAGCGTTATGTCAAACGTGCAGTCTTATATCAATACATTGACGCTAAGCTACCCACTCGATGGCGATTTATACGGATGTCATAGGTTAATGTACATAAAACCTTAAGTAAGGGTCGCTATTCTCATTGAATGCGTTTGCCAATACTTTAAAGCTACATCCGTTCACAATTAAGGTTTTTATAGGTAGTTATATACCAACATAACAGATGTGCTGATGTCGTAGACCGCAGATTGATTGCAACAACTACGACCGGCAGTGCCATCAGTAGATTTCATCACAATAACGAGTTCCTCCACCATTCGGCTTTGCAAACAATTCTAGTGAACCTTCCTTAAGTATATCCGACCAGCTCGTATCTCACCTTTAAACGAACAATCCTGTAGCTCAATAGTTTTCACCAATAAAGTTACATCGCTTTAACCATTGTTCAACTAAAATGTCGCGTAAACTATTCTGGCTTAAATTTAAATCACTTTCATTAAGTAAGAGCCTTCCTGCATTACTAATTTATTGCGAGAACTCGTTTCAGATTTTGCTGAAGCGGGAGCGGATCATAAACGCACGCAGCATACGAACATTCGCATCAATGCCTCCCCATATAAACAACCGACCCATAAAGAAAACCAATTACATGCTCGTGAAGCCATTTTGACAACAACGAAAATGTAAAAATTGAAATTGCATGATTTTATGATAATTGAAATTAAGTTTTTAATGCCGAAACCTTCGGAGCGAATCGTTTGCTACACCAATTGAGATTTCTAATGAAAACTGTTGGAAACATATTTTCCAAGCGCAAACGTAAACAATAAAACAGAAGTGGGTGAGGCGATATAGGACGAATACATAAAGGGGAGCATTCCTGAAATTAGGAACATGTGATTCATATCGGGAAACGGTCAAACATTCTTAAGTAGCAGTAAATGTGCGCAAGACGAAGAAGTGAGTAAACGTTGTAGTAGGTATCTAGATAGTTATTTCTTAGCAAATATTGCCCATAAAACGTTCTCTCGGCCATGCTTCCCTTGAACTCGACCGCAACCGAGTATTCAGGGTCGTCGTAGAAGCGCGCATTTGTAATATTTTGACTCGCTTGCAAGAAATAATTAACGCTGGATACCAATGACGCTCGAAACTTGCAGTAGTTAAGTCTGTGTTGTCCATTAAACATGTCATGACTAAAGTTATAGACTGTTGTAGTTGTTGTATTTTGTATTTGCTACACTCGATTGTCTAATAAAGAAAAACTCAGGTCCACTTATTAATTATTCGATATCAACAATTTTATAAGTTTCATGATTTTTGTGTATTCGCACCTCACAAATAAACGAACATGAAATTCCCTAAAACAGATCTGAGTTTACGTAGTATTATGTATGACCAAAGAATAAACAAATAACTCATAATTCTTGTTACTAATTTAGGATCCTTATAAAAGCTCCGATAAGCTTGTGTAAACTAACCATATGTGCGAAAATAAATTACGGTACGATACAGTAAACAATTGAATTCCAACAAAGCCGTATCTTCAAGTCGTTCTCACCGTGGCTTATCCATTTCGATTACGGGAAATGCCTATGGAGGCTCTAATTCTGAAAAGCAATGTTTTGTTTTTTAAGATTCTGATTAACTACTTGTATATACGTAAACATCTATTTCTTTTCTACTTTAAAAGCTTGACACACCTACGATGTAACGGCATTACAACTTAAACACGACTCAACATCATTGAGAATACAAACTGATTTCCATATCTATTTTAAATTTAAATTGTTACGTCAAATAAAAATATTGATAGTGAAAGCTGTCATCTATTTTTTGCGAGTCATTTGATATGATGTACAATAGTGAACTCGTAATTTACTATGATAATTTCTCGCTGAGACAAAAGCATGATTCACTAGCGGTTTGTTACTACTCCGCACCGGGATGGTTACAATAACAACTGGCACGCTCACTCACATTCGCACATTCCTGCGAATTGACTTCAAGCAACTAACACAAGAATGCACTTTACCTTCCGACGAGGTCTCAATCGGTAATTTTTTATATGTTATTACGGACGGACCACTGCGATATACATGACACTCGACATGCCGAGATTAATTTCCGATGTGGCAGATTGTCACTTTAATTTATGATCAACCATTGTCTCTTAAGTGACGTCATTTTATGCAAGGCATTGCCATCTGATTAAATATACTTGCGCTGTTAAAAATATTTTTCACTGCAAATATTTTAGGGCTGATTGGACAAATGAAGGTTTAAAGTTTGGTGATGGTGAAAGAGACACTTTATAAATACTAATAAAATTGACGTGAGCGCGAAGAAGATAATCAATTCTAAATACTAGTGACTATGGAAGCTGGCACTTTAACTTTACATATAAGTGGTATGTGTGCCAAAAACAATGTAAACACATAGACTCGGAGGGCGACAGTCGGCCGGCCGGAGACCACAGCGCGGTTGAGTGCGCAGCGCGTGCGGTACCGCCGCGTCGCCGCGTCGGCTGGTTGTCACACAAACTGGTGACCGCTGCGATCTTCTTGTGTTTCAGCTGACCGCAGCGCACCTCAGTCAACGACCTCGACACTCCCTGACCATCACAATTTGTCGCATACAATCAAAAACATTTATAGGCGTTAAATCGTCTCTTAAACGGTCCTATAAAGCAGATGTAAAGCGGTCGTAAAATCGTTAGTGCACTTTGTGGAAATGTTAAACTATAGGTGTTAGATAGAAACAAAATTAAATAATGTACATGCGCCTCATTACACATCCTTGATAAATTTCACATAAATGATAATCGAAAGTTGATACCTCGAGCGTGATGTCAGGGTACGGAATCTTATACATTCTCAAGTAAATATTATACATTTTTATGTCTATGTATGGTTGTTATTTAGATATGTCAGTATGTATATTAGGTATGGCTGCGACGTCTTGAATAGTCATATTTAAGCGTTAAGTATGCGTGTCTTTAAGGGGCTGTCAGTATTACAAAGGTTTGTCCGCCAGAACACCGCTGGGTGGAGCTAATAAACTATTTGAGTAGAGGCCGTGTGTTGACACTGGCGTTTCACACCTGAACAATGCTCCTCGTTTGCATTAATGTAAATTAGGTTAGGCCGCCCGCCGCCGCGCCTACGTTCAATTAGATGTACCCTAAAGTAGCGCATGTGTGCATGTGTAAACACAGCTAATAACGTGTACCTACCGAAAACACGTGTGTAATGAGCCGCACAAAAATACTTGATATGCGAGGCGATGCGCAAGAGCGGTACTCTTGCGCACACTCTTCACAGACTCAATGTCAGTGAAAGCTTATGAGAAATAGAAAAAAGTTTGACTAAATTTCTATCAATCAGAACTATGAAAATGGAGTATAACAACACGTAATTTAATATACAATATCAAACGATCCCTGAAGGTCTCAAAGCAAGCTTTCTTTTTGGTTTATTAGGTACAAGGGGATAAGTTATCCTCTGTTTTCTGTTGTTCCATTCTATTAAGGAAAAACTAAAATCCAAATCGACATGATCTCAAACAAAAACGGGTCTATATTGCATAAAGTAACATTTAGTAAAATAGATTTTTCACTTAGTAAGTAGTAGTTTATGAAACGATGTCTACTTATGACTATTAACCAAATTATACAATCTATAAATAGTTCGTTCTCAAAGTGTGTTGAGTTGGAAGCCGGGTGCGGCTACGGTGTCAAAGACTGGCAACTTCTGTTCATCGTCCATCAGCGAATGCGCTGGCGCGCCGCGCCGCTCGCGATCGCGTAAACAACGACCGGCGCGCGCGCAACAAAACGATTTGCGTTTCTAAGAGATTCCGCGTACCCGGTACGACTTCCTATTACACTTCAACAAAAATATATCTAGCTAATTCTGCAATATTACGAAATATTCCAAATCTTTAAATTGCAACAGAAACTCCCAAAATAATAAGACCGCAAAAGGAAATCAACAGGACGTGCCATTAACATTTCCGAACGTCACAAATCACACCACCAAAATGCGAGATGGATAACCGAAAAAGATCTATGCTGGGAACGATTTTTTTTATTGTGAAGCGGCTGAGTCGCACGCGCGGCTCGATTGTGGCTGTGTGGTCCTCGCTAGCCACTTTGTAAATAGTGCGGTTTACCTTTTTCAACTTTTGTGTTTTGTTACCTTTTGTGCTGTTGTAGGGCCAATATTACCATAGCTATTTAGGCTCGTCGGATAAATAAATACGCCATTTATCATGATAGATAACTGATGCACGTGAACGTCGCCGCCGCGTCACAGATGGAATGAAGATTTGATCTTTACTTTAAACAATTTGTAGTGATTTATCTTTGCATTGTTTTCTAGTAATAGTCGATAAATTATTAGTAGAAGCCGTGGCAATATAAAAATAAGAATTTATGGGTAGTGGAGCAAATTATACGAATTGTTTTTCAGTGCTACGACGCGATGCAATGGATTTTATGATAGCATTCAAATAGTTTTCTAAAAGTGTGAAATACAGCATTCATTGTTGAGTATTTGGTATTAATATACTATTTTGATTACAAATATATTGAAATCAGTATAATTGATATGACATACTTATATGTATGTATATTTTGTATTTACTTTATGCTGATAAAATTAAATGCCTACATTGTATAATAATATTATTATTTCTCAAACTTCTAAAGCACTGAGAACACAAAAAGTCATCCTTTTTATAATTAACCAAAGCGATGTAAGTGTATTTAAAAGCCGTCCTTTCAGAATGCGGGCGTCATTGGTGCTACGTCAAATCGTAGCACAATAAATTTACCCAAACCGCAGGCTCTTTCACAATATTTGTATCGGGCGTATTACGGTACGACAAAAAGGGCCGAAAGGGCGGCCCTCGTTGAATGAAGGGAAGGTAAATAAATATAAATAAAACTGATGGCGGCTTGGGGCACGGGGGAGGCGGGCATCCCGCGGCGCCTTCGGCCTCGGCTTGTAGACATGCGCGCGCGTCGCGATCTAGCTCTCAACGAGCCGAGCTTTTCATCGACGCTATCAAATCAACTGTTCTGTTCAACCAATAAGGTATTTAACGGTAAAGAAATAGAAACGATGTGGTGATGCCAAATTATTATTGCTTCTTTTTAAAGCCGCATTTATTAATATGTGCTTTTTTCCGAGAAATATCACACGACAAAGCTTGATTGAAAAAACTCGACATCGTGCACATGAACTTGTAACAAACCAAGCGTCGATATATTGCAAAAAAACTTTGTACATTGTAAAAATCTCAATTACATGCTCATTGTTCTTTACATGTACTTGTCACACGTCATTAAATGAGACCAATGAGAGTCGTAAATGTATTGCCGGAGCTGATCGCTTGCGCTTGTGAGTGTAATCGTACAGCAGGACCAATTACGGGCTTGTGCCAGGCCAACGTGCACTTTTATTGGGTGTAAGATTTAAGTGCCGATCGACACGCTGGGTTCTGGCCCTGCCTGATTTTTACGGCCACTTAAGCCTTTACGGACAGCTTTTACTCGAAATTTAAGTACATTAATCGTTGTCTATCATTATTGACTTGAAGAATCAGTAATTACATTTTCGATTCAGCAAATGATGATGGATTGTTGGCTGTAATGCGAGGACAGGTTTTAAAAAGAAAAATCCTACATTGAGCTTACAATAACTTCAGTAACTTGATACAGCAGAGAAAAAGGATTTGAAGAACTTAAGAGAAAAAGCTGTAAAAGTTTTCCTATAAGGAACTACTCATGGTTAATTCATAACCGATATTTGAAATGGTTGGTTGAATCACCTCCACACTAACGTTTCATAGCCAATATATCATAATGTCTTATATAAAACCAGGGAAGGGATCGCAATAAATCATCAAAATCCATCGATAAGCTCAAAACGGATTGCACTTTAAAGCTCAAACATTGCAATATTATGCGAACAATCTTACATAAACAAACTCCAACGATAAATTTTGGACTTTTCATTGATGTTGGCGCCTGTGCGTGACGTCATACAATACCGACCCAAGAATGAATACGTGTCTACTTACTTACGCTACATGGTAAATAACAAAATACGCTAATTGCAATATGTACAAAAGTATGAATGGATTAATCAAATTAATTGATGACGCAATACCGTGTAGGTAAATTAGATTTTGAATGTAAACAAGCAAATACTGTATCGAAATTACGCCAACATTATCCTTTATTCAAAATCTATTTTTAACAATGGCCCATTTCACAACATTTCCTTATAGAAAATCCCTTGGATTTACAACCGACTGAGATGTATCAAAAGTCTTTGCTGATGATGCCAAAGTAATAAAAAAAAAAAAAAAGTAATAAAGATAAATTGGGGCGGCTAATGTTTCATCATACGTAATAGTTATGGACACGGAACCGGTTATTGATAAGCTTATAAAAACATGTTTTTTTAGTGTATGGTAAGCTTCTGAAATACTTTTAATAGGTACGCAGTATCGAGGTGAATGCGTCTTAAATATTTTCACGACCTCTATCGAGTTTAGATTTGATAGATTACACTTGCATCGTGTTTAATTTTCATTTTGTTTAACTTTTTTAGTTAGTATCTCGTGAAAATGTGCCTCGGTAAGAGCGTTAATTCAATGCCAGTTCGAAAATATGATGACTACGCTTACAGTTCCTAGGTATGTGAAATAGAAAATGCTGTTTTACAAATAAATTGGATAACAAATAAATCATATTATGCATAACTAACACTTTGACGAATAAATATAGCCAATAAAACATCATAAAAATCAATCGGGAAAGAGGTCAAATGTGAAATAACATTATTCATATTCCCTTAATCTGTGATCGACACAAATTCCGAAATTAAATATGTTTGGTAGAATATCGCAACAAGATGAAGTGTATTATAATAGAATTATGTATGGTATAGAATAAATCACAATTTATTTTTCATCATTAAATAAGCAGATATGAGGAGCTTCAGAGCTTGAAAAGCGGAACAATCATAAAACAAGACGTATACATTTTTGTAGTGGCTGAGCCCGTGCCTCTTAGCATTGACTGAGGTTTGACAGATAACGCTAAGATAACCACAAACAGCTAGCTGACAAATATTTGCCGCAGTAATTAAAACAAACCAACGTCGGAGACACACGACACTCACGCAAACACTGGGGACCGCTTTTTGCGACGACCCACTCGGTTTTCTTTTCTTTTAGTTGGGATAATATGAAAAAAGTAACATAAAAGGATAGTCAACAAAGCATTCTACAAATCCGTCCCAGTGTATTAAAAGGATATTTTTTTTTATTTAACTTAGACATCGTTGCTATGAAATTACAATATGATTAATTAAATACGCCATTAAACTTATTTTAAGATATCTTTTAAGTAAATTAATTGGCAAAATAATGCGCTTTTCAGAAATATTTCCTGAAAAACTTGTTTAAATAAAACATGTTTAAATAAAACACTTCGCAGTCAAGGCCGCGCGATTTTCATTTTCATTCTGTATTGAGCTTACAGATTACGTAATTAGTTGTTCCAACAGTTATCCTGTGCGTTTATGTTTATCTTATGAGTCTCGCAGCCATAGTTAATGGAATATATTAACACTCGGCAAGATTCTACATCTCCAAAGCAATAAATTAAGTGTTCCTGTATTAAGTACTGGATGTTTCTATTACACCATGCAACTGTTTAGAAAGGACCACATCAGTTTCTCTTACATAAAGTCATATTGAATCAGTGATAGGACACCAAGCATTATCTATTGTCATTTGTTCATTTTCCTTGTAAGTTAATCTGTTGAGTACGCTGTGTCATAAGATTATGACTGAATCCACAATAAGCCATACAACAATAAGTTTTCCGAGTACACGACTACATTTCAGCAAGGTTTGTTTATCTAAGAAGTGTTCAGGCAGAACAAGCTACAACTACTCACACATTGTGCAGTGTTCACTAAATGTCTGATTTATGTTAAGGTATTAGCACACTTGTGTTTACATACATCACGACTGTTTACGTTTGTGAGAGAAATTCAAATCGTTAATTTATCGCCACCTTAAGAAGCAACTATATAAAACAAACCGCAAACACGGACGAGGTTCAAAGACCTATCACTTGAACAGTTTGGCGTGTGTTTGAACAAGTGTCCGCCGACAACTTGCGAACATAAAGGGCTTCCATAATATGGACAATTATAATTCACTATATGTTTTACCATTGCACAATGCACATTGCACATACTTAGACAAAACGCTTTCACAAGACTGACCACTTTTCAAGATCATTTTAAATCAAACACGGACGAGTAAACAATAGAAGCTAAAAATAACGGCTCATACACGTGATTGTTACAACATACAAGAGAGATTATACTTAGTAAATAAGGACAGGTGGGATTATATTCCGCGTTAGCAATTAATTGTGTGTATCCAATTACAGGTAAGCGTTGAAGAAATTAATTATCAGCAACTATAATATAATCGATAGTTCGGTATGAAAGGAACTTTAGGTGTGACTGCAACAAACAAGTTTCGACCTACCTAATTATTGGATGCAACAATAGTAAATAAATAATGCTATTATTTGTTAACAAAACATTAACAAAATAGCGCGGCAGCAACGACCTATGTTAGACTTGCCTACACTTACTCATCAGTCATGCATAGTCGTAATACATACTTAACTAATTAGTACTACCAACGCGAAAGTAACAGTTTATTTGCTTGTTTCTTTTCAAGGTTAAGCTTCTGAGTTAAAGATAAAATCATTTTGAAGCTTAGCTTGACAAAGATTCGTAACTACTGTAAGTTGGTAAAGAAAAATATGATGTTTAATTAATTCCGGTTATATCTACTCTTGCTCATATCCATGTAATAAGGCTCATAAAAATGTAATTTTGCGGTGAACGTGTATCCGATTTTCACATCGGCAAGTTACACGGACACTGAAAATCTTTGCTAAGATCAGAAATGTTTATGTTATTCATTTTAATAACCCGCCAGATGTGATTCCAACAAGATCCCATATTTGTTTACTATTCGAATCACTAAGTGTACGAACACCTGAATAATCCTATCGTAAAATACCTTTTCATGCATGAAAAGTTATAACTTTTTAATAGTTGTAAAGTCATATACATTCAAGTTATACGCAGTGCCAGCGCCGTTGATAAAAACGCGATGTTACCTATAATACGGCTGTTAGGAGGTCTTTATAACATTTTACAACGTTGTAAACCCACCGTAGAATTTTAGGATTAATTTGATTATGGTCAATTATTCACAAAGCGATCGGGCCTCGTTCCGTTTTTTATCCTGCGCTAATAAGCCCAAAAGTATCTAATTTGGACGGCGGTGTCTTTGCCGCTAACAAATTAAACCACTTTAGCGTATCAGGCAATGAAATTAAATCAATATTAACAATCGATAATTAAGTAAGTTTAAAACGGTGCCATCATATAAAACGTTTATTTGATTTACCCAACTATTTACATACCTACTTAATTACCGCTCGGCTTGAGAACATACTTTAAGAATTAAGGTTAATTCCTAACAGTTCTACAAATATAGAAACTCCGTTTTAATTAATGTTTTCGTTATTTAAGAGTATGTCAAACACGAGGCTAATCTTCGGATTACAATAGGGTTTAAAAAGTAGATAACAAAAGCGAGTGTGGCGGGTGGGATTGCTCCGCTATCTGCGCGCGCGCACCGCAGTAAAAGCTCATTGTAACTCGAGCCTCAAATACGAAATTGAATAATGCTGACCTATCCCGCGACCGCCTTGGCCATAAATCACCGAGATATTTATGTCCCTCAACCCCCGCGCCTCCGCCGCACCCCTTCTTACTCCTTTGCCTTATTCGCGTCCAGGGATATAAAATATTAAATAAAAACTTACATAAAATGGTAAGTAATTCCGATTGGAATCGGAGGAGTGCAAGCGGTGTGGTTCAGCGCCTATTCTGCGGTTTGCTGGCTAGCCAACCAATTGCTAAACCCTATTTACTTTGAAATACCGACTCGAATTCGTTTTCACGGGGTCATATATGTTCTGGTACGAAACTAAGTAACGAAATACTTAGCTGAGAAATGTAAAGTCAGTCAATAACGCACAACATCACTAATTCAGAATACAATCACTTAGGCATTGCAATATGTACTTGTTAGGTTGTGTTCATAAAGTGCACTTGTGTACCATTTAATATTTCCTGCAGTGGTGATGTAAATCTGGGCAATTGTTTGTAAATAAAGATTAAAACCTTGTGGAAGCTGTAGCATAAATCCCGAGCTGTCACCGAGCACGTTACGCAACACAACAACCGACGGAAAGAGCATAACGCATTTATCTGTGAACCATCTGGCATGTAATGTACCGCTTCCCGTGCGCATTAACTTTACTTATATTCCCTCTTATTTATGAGAAATAAATAATACTATTAGACGGAGATACCGATTCCTGATAAAAAGTGGGCCCGAGTTAAATGGGAGGCTCGGTGGAGGCAGAAAGAAAGTAATGGAGGCGCATCGAACCGGTTTGGAGATTTTTACGAATGCAAGGCTGCTCAGCTCGGCTCCGACTATGTGCTGCCCGCGGCGAGCACATAACATGACCGACGTCGGATTCGCGCCGGCCTTTCTTCCACGCACACACTTGCACCTCATCGTCCGTACATTCCTTCAACCGATTATTATCTGCATATAACTGGATTCCGCCTAAAGATACCTACGCCCATTAAAATATTTGCTGTGCAATCAACTCGCAGTCTTGAGTCATTATTTACAAATACTCGGCCAAACAATAGTATCCTTGAACACTTCAACACTATTTCAGGATTTGGGTTGACTTACACTGAATTATGTGTGATGACGATAAACCGTATTGAGTTTGTGTTTGGGCTTTGATTGTAAACACCTTGTCTAAATCGCTAAATCGACTACGTCCTAATTACAGCCGATTGACATTGCATCAAAACTGCTGAGTTCAGAAATAGCACACCCGGTAAACATGTCATAGTAAATTTTGTTACGGAATTAATGAACTTTAGTCTTTCCCACGTCATCCCCTAGTTGATATTCTGGTTGCTGACAGAGTTTAGTAGGATGTGTAATCGACAACACCAGGCATCATCACAATTAGCCTGTTCTGTCAGAAAATGCATTTCATGATGCATATAAAAATCTTTATCGATTCGTTATGAGATCATAACCAATTGAAAAGTTCGATATCTTTGTACATTTTCTAACGCCAACTTCTAAACGTTAAAAAGGATATATGGTAACCAAAATTATTTTACAACAAACTTAAATACCTACTCTAAACATGTGGAACCCCCGAAGTGTTTTTTATTAATAAACTCTTCCTTTTCCACATTTTGAAGATTGTGTGCAACCTTTTCTTTAAAAGTTATTTCTGGATGTTTCAGGAACGTTAAATAACAATGACTGCATCACTATATTAGACATTTGTTTATTTCAGTATCTACTCTATTTTCTGGGACCACAACAAGGGATAACTTAAGATAGAACATAACGTATAAAATGCAAATGTAATATTTTACCGCAGCGCAGAATATCTGTACGCGGCTGATCTTACTGTATTACATATTTCTTATCTCTCATCTTTGTACTTACTCGAGAACTATGTTTACTTGAAGTATGAAAGCATCAATTAAGAGATGACCTTTTGGTATAGAATATCACATCGCTGACCCACATAGTACAAGTAACTGTATTATAGCTTCGATGGTGAATTTGTTTGTCAACACGCGCACATGTTTGACAAGCCATTAGAGCGAGGCCAAACACATACTTGTCCATCGGCTTAGCTGAACGCTGAAATATTAGTTACCAGCCACTGACCGATTTTCCTACTAAATACAGAACAAACTTGTTGTCATACTTTATGGGTAGACCAACAATACATGTAAATATGATTTATAACAAGTTATGCTGTAGTGACTGTGTGATTTTGTAACTGAAACATTACTACTTATCTTACAAAGAAGAATGAGTTGACATCAATACGATTCATGGAAAACTTAACACTTTTCATGTTTTAACCTTAGAGTAATTTAAGGTTTTAACTCAGCTATGACGTTTGTTGTAAGTTGACATCTGACATGTAATGATGAGTAGACAGGGAGCTGATTCGTTTTATAATAAAGTCCAATAAAGTTGGCATTACATTGTCGTAATGATTATATATAATTAGTTAGATGTACAGATCAGTTAGATGCCAGCAGGTCAACCTACCCGAACCTGTCAAATTTTACCAATCGAATATTGACCTTCCAGTATGGTGATAAGGTTGAAAATCTATTAAAGAAATTTAACATATTGAGATAGGTTGAGGTGCTGGCGTCTGTACCTATGACTAGCATCAGTCAACGCTTAATCTGTATTTATCTTACTGAGAAAACTGCTCATGTTCATTAAACATAATTGAATCAAAGTTTATCTTCTGCCAGCGGTTTCATCCGTTTCCTACGAGAACAACTTACCGCACCAGGATAAAAATAGTCAATATGTTACACTGATGTATAAGATACATTACTGCCGAGATTTACCAAAATCCATGCAGTAGCCTATACTTGAAGGAGTATAAATCATCCATCCATCCATACACAGACGTACAAACTTTCGCGTCTGTAATATCAATCGTATGTAGTTGTCATGGGCTTAAGTAATTTTTATTTGCCTTCACACGCTGATCTATTTTTATGTATTTGTTTGAGGAACAATTTGGTAAACGTGGCATCATCTATAACAGAGTTCACAAGGTTGTTCATGTTCCAAATGAAACGATGTTCACTAGTTTTGTCTAGCCTGGCTGCATAGCACAGATAGCCTCTTCGCTCAAACTAAACCTGTTCCAACTAAGCATAGCCTTAATGTGATTCCTAACGTTAAGATTGTAGATAGCAATGCACAGTTCATTCAGAATCTTTAACAAAAATATGAGAGTAAAATTATTCTAAGTAAGCTTACCGTGGGAAAATCAAAATTTAAAACAAACGCGTTTGATGTACTTAGGTACTTTACTGTAAAGTAACGGCGAATGATTCATAGCTCCTAAAGACATAGTGCCAGTTTCACAGATTGCTGATAAGTTCCAGATAGTTTATCTGGCACATAATTTCATACAAATTCTGTTCCATTTTCTTAATTTATCTGGTAGATAAGTAATGGCTATGCGTATTCTGCGAAACTAACCCTTAGTGTTCTAAGAGATTGCATCGATTCAGTCAGATAAGTAGTACCTAGTTCATCTTTTACATTCATAGTTATTAAGGCCCATGTAAATGTAAGCATATGTGTACGTACACATCAGCAGAAATAGCTAAGCAGCAGGAATTTGCGCGGTTTCTTTGACGATACGCACGATGTAGTTATTTGCTAACCGCGATTGTCAATTACTCATGTAAACTATCATAACAAGTTCGTAAATATTATTTATATACGTGTCCCCCTATTTATAGTTAAGTAACACTAACCGATAAACTAATTTTATATCCATTTACAAAAATTATTATCCATTTACGTTTAGCCTTCAAAAAGCCTACAGGAAGCGATGATGAAGTTCTGACTTTAGAGTAGCAGCCTGCAGCTTAGATTTGTTGATAGTTTATCGACTCTCTTTCATAGATTTCTAAATTATAATTGTTGAACGATTAGTATATACGCAAACGAAAGATGAAACATTACTATTGCTACAACAAAGAAAATGTAATATTTCCCTTGCACTAAAACATCTCATAAATTTACATTGAAAAACTATTTAATTATCTGCTTATGATGCCATGCAAGTTGTAAAGTTAACTAAAAGTCGTTGGCAACCTGCCACTGCACACTACATAGCGCAATTTGTCAACTACTAACCCACCAATGTCAAACGCGGTTACAAGATTAAGTACCAACGTATTCTACACTAGCTGTTGCCCGCGACGTCGTCCGCGTGGGCATTAGGATTAAACATTCGCCCCTTACCCCCTCGTAGTGACAGCGTGATAATATATAGCCTATATGTTGACCCGACCTCTTAGTTAAATTCATGCCGAATTTGAAGCAAATCCATGCAGTACTTTTTGAGATTATTCCGGACATACATACAGACAAACAGACAAAAATTCCAAAAACTATATTTTTGGCTTCGATATCGATTTTAGATCACGCCCCAATTATTCTTTTAAAAAAATATTCAGTGTACAGTTTTGACTTTTCTACGATTTTATTATATGTATCTATAGATGTATAGATTTATGCGATAATGCGCTACACACGCAGGATACACCGGGAACCAACATAAATTATGGCTTAACATTGTAAACTTTGTTACAACCCTACCAATTATAAAAAACGTCGAGATTTTGCATCACAAGAAAAGTCAAGAAAATTGCAATCACTTATCTGTGTGCGTGACTGAACTAAAGGAAATGGGTTACTATGTTCATCGTAGGCGACAAACATTCAATCTCTTATACTATCTGTACTCTACTGCTATCTTTCAAGCCGATTTTTATAGCTACACGTGGGCTCAAACGGAAAAGACAAGCCTGCCGAATAACAAACTACTTAGTATCAGAAAACTGAAAAATGTATCAGTTATTCACCGCTAAAAAAACAGACTTAACTAGCCTAGTTCCTACTTACACTTAAAAATAATATTTTATTAGGAAAATGTGTGTGATAGCTTCCGTTCTCCGGAAAAGCAGAAAATATGGGCAGAACCATTTTACTTACTTATGTTCCCGCTGTCAATATTTTATTATGTTCGAATATTTAATCAGCACAATATAAATAGTTACTTTGTCATCTTCTCAGAAGGCCATGTGCGAAGTTACAGATAGGTTCCAAATTGATAATAAATAATACGTCACAAAAAGTACCAAATAATTCTATCGACGCGATTGCAAGGCGTTGCGCATTCTATAAACATTCAATTGTAAACAGTTTGAACTCTTAACGTAGCTAAATACTTTGATACATAAATATTTTTGTGCGGTATAAAAGTAGATCCCGTACAGTAAACATGTATTCAAAAATGCGGATAACTGTTCTACTGTGATCTGAAATATTAAAAACATGACCATTGCCACGCATGTAGAAGGTAGCTCCGAGCTATTCCGGACATGTTTAATTAATTATCAATGCTATTCAGATAAAAAATATATACAATTGTTCTAATGCGTAATGTTGAAGTTGAACTAAAATCGGGAACAATATAACAGCCCTCAACAATAAGTTTCCCGTAAGTTGTCTTTATATTTATACAAAGCATCTTGAATGACAACGCACGATACTGAATGCCTTCGACACCAAATTTTATGACGGCCATATATTTACCGAAACTGGCATCAAAATTGTAAAGAATTCATCATTCATCCATTAGTCACAGAGTCAAAATATTTGTTGACAAAGCCTGCGTAATTGCAGTACTACAATCGGAACACTCGCTACGAAGCTACCGTAACGCCCGCAATTTGTTCCCATTGTTCCACGCGCGTAATGTTTACATCGGCGATTGTCCCTGGCCGCGCACTAAGGAGCTGTTTTCAAAACAGCGGACACTTCATGAAATCCATTGTTTAGCGAGACAACTTCCAACGACTATAACGGGGCAGCATACTATGGCACTGTTCACTAAACTTTCATTCCTGAAGTTCCTTAATCGCTGCGAGTTGCGACGACGCTGAAGTCAGTTAATTCGGTATAAGAGGAAAATTCATGGAAAATTAGGAAACTCACCTGTGTCATAAGGCGATCAGCACCGGTACCCTCATCATCCCTGAAGTCGATATCCGGATTATAATTCGGCACTAAGTCTTTGAACCTATCGTCGTCTCTGGTGATGCGACCCTCAGGAGGTCCACTGGCGGTGTTCTTGTTTTCACTAATGTTAGGGTCGTGCTGGCCGAAGACCAGGGGTGTGATGCGGCGCGAGCCCTGACGGCGGGTATAGCCGCGGCTCGGGCCGCATGCCGCCGCCGCGCCCAGCCACAGTAGCACCAGCGACAGCCTCATCTCGCAGACATCACTCCACACGCGCTCGACGCACGACCAACGCGCGCCGCGATCTGAGCGACACTGAGAGCCGGCTGCCGCAGCCCGATCCGATCGGCGTGCACCACCGAGCCCGGCCTGCATCCCTTGTTCACCGCCCATGCCGCCACCACCACCGAACGCGCCGCGCCGCTACCCGCAGCGCGCTGCATTCACAGCGAGCCTTTGCCTCGGCCGCCTCAGAAAATCCGATTGTCACTTGTCTATTCATTAACAGTACCCCTCTTGCATAATAACTATAAATGTCATCGGAGTTTTTCAACTATCCTACCTACTTTAAATCTATCTTTTTCTCACTACCCGCCTGCACAACAATAAACAAAAAAGTAGGTAACCTGGCAAAATCGGGATAATATTTGACATCGCGTTATTAATCAAAAATCAAAAATCTATACATAAGATTATTTTTCGACCGACCGAAGGGTAGTATACTACCCTCTGCATAATTCAATGAAACCGCTATACTTGTATTTAATTATAGTATTCGTTTACTACTCAGAAATAGGTACATTGCAAATCAAAAGCTTTAATAACATTTTAGAAACTTTAAACAAGTTTGGAACTGCCAAATTGATACAAAATAAACAATATTCTATGTAGTTCGAGTCGAATTGTTAGCTTTGCGAAAAGTTTAAAAAGATATTATTTTTGTATGTATTGTAATTTCACTTGATATTTTCTCCCTGCAATGACTACGGAAATAAAAAGTATAATAATACTAATAGATAATGCACATCACGCCCATTTTCGTTATATTAACAGTGTTGCTACTAAGACTAACACTTTTTCAGGGTATGATAGACTGAAAAGCATTTTAATGATTATCAATAGTCACGTGTTTAATCAACTCATACATTGCGCAAGTCCTAACATTGAAATCTAAGTACAATCTAGAAGCGGCATGGTGGCATTCGTATTTGAATTATCTTCGCGGTCTCTCAGAAACCGCTTATTGGCGAGCTAATGACCCTTTGTCTCCGCATTTGAACCAAAGCCATGACATGGAGATAAAGAAAAACATGGAAGCATTCGCTGATCTCTTATTCACTAAACAAGTACCTAGCACAGGTAGTTACCGTATATTTACTCGTATAGTCATCTGTTTTATTTTCTCTTTCAACACTTACCACATTCATTTAATACCTAAAGGTATTAGGTATATATAATCTTTTCGCGTGCTATGGACAACACAGGTATAGTGCAAGGCGGTTAACAAAATATAGATAATAGTTGACCTTAATTATGATTTTGTAGTTCCCATATAATTAGCGTATTTGGGTTTTACCCCCAACGTAGAGTTTATTTTGCGTGACAAATAATTCGTACTGTCAGTTAGGTAATAATGTACTTGAAAGAATTGTTCAAATATTTAAAGAAGTAAGTACCTACCTACATAAATTGTGGAAACCCCGGGACTGAATCTGCGCTACCGCGTAATATGTGATTTCCATTTAACCCGAGGTTAAAAAGATTATTCAGGAAAGACCTAATGTTTGCTAAACATGGCCTCACTTCGGGTATCAAATAACCAAACTTATACCCTATTCTTATTTTAGCTGTAACATTATCGGCAAGACGACACTAACAAAGGATTACGTACATCTCTTTATTGCTGTATCATTAGTTTAATGGTATATCAGTAACATTGTCTCATATTAGTTCAAACCCATTGATCAAAGATTAATTGGTTGTCAACGCATACACTGCGAATTAAGCGTTGAGTCATACTTGAGAGGCGTGCTTAATAGAAATGATACGTCTTATGTTAAGTCACTATGAAGTCTTACAGTGATAATTCAAAAAACATATTCAAATCCTCTAAAACAACCTTTTCCGACCAAAAATCAACAATATTCACATATAATTATTTCAACAAAAATAATAATTAAATATTGCGTAGTCATTTTTGTTACGCAAACCAAATTTGTATGAGTATGAATAATTATCAAGCCAAACTAACATTTCAAAGGCACCAACAACTCTCCAAAATAAACTCATAGTACATTTCCTCTATTATAACTCAAAATGTAATAACAGATGTCAGATAGGGAAGTTTTGTATATAAATTGACAACACTGTCTTCATTCAGGACATTTCTTACGCATATTTGCGCAATAAAATACATAATCATCCCGAAGTCAAGCATAAAGACAAGATTCGTTTCGTTTGACGGCCTATTTCTTTAGCTTTATCACTTATACAACGAAGGAAAATATTTTCACTGACCAGTTAGGCTTTAAACCTAAAACATTCCTTGATAAGTGTAAGCCCATTCACTTACATTTCTCTCTTTACTTTTGTCATTGATTACCTATCGAATGTTTAGCAACACTAAAATCGTTTACAAATAGAGTAACTTAGTTAATAGATTGACAGACTTTACACATCCTTATCTACCTTACCCAGAAAATACCCATGAGAACTTTAACAAAAGGGGTGCGATCGCAACGTGCTCGCACCTTGTACACAAAGATTTGCGCTGCGAACCACTGATAAGATAGGTGACGATAAGTAACTTCCTTGTTTAACTACCTTGGAAGACAACCGATGACGTCACCTTTTACCCAGCCTGCAAGTCCTGCAACAATTAACTATGAATCGTTAGTGCAACCCCTTTGTGCTAAATTTTTGCGGCTTTCCTACAACAAAAGCACGTTACTTTTGTTGTTGTAATTCTAATAACTCATTAATGTAGTAGTGCGGTAAAGTTCACACATAACTACTAAAAACGTACATCGTGGGAAAATGCTCGAGAACCGAAAAAATATTTATATTAAGTCATAAAATAAAATTGCGTCGAATGCTTAAGTGCTTATTCGTATTTTCAGTACTTATATGCGTTTACGCAAATTACAAGATCACGCGGTTTGTCTTTAACACTGGCCGATCAGATAAACGCCGCTATTTTGTTAAAGAAGAAAGGGCAGGAAGTAATCACAAAAAGGTCCGTATTACGTAATCAGTGTTAACACCTACACTACGGCGCCAACGCTGATAGCGGAGACTTCCCAACACAATAAAAACGATCGCATACAATAAACTAGCCCAATAACCAAGGGATGTTATTGTAACGGCCGCAACTGAAAGCGCTCATTCATAAACGGATTTGCGTTCTACAAGAATTTTTAAAAGTACACACCTTGCTTCCAACACACTTATAAAAGCCATCAAAAGGTTTGAAATATTTCGATTCGGAAAAAATGGGTTTCGAAGTCAATATGGATGAACAACATCTTCGTATTTTCCAGCGTGTTGCGGAAATGGTAGGTAAATTAAAAATCTAATCTTGCTGTGTACTAATATTTTAAATAGTCATTTTGATAGTTACCCAACCAATTCTACCATCTAACAGGGTTTTTTAATATTGTGGGAAAAAAAGAAACCTTTGAGGGGTGATTTGGAAAATTGTAATTACGTATTTTTAGTAAGTAGTTTTTACTTATTTCTACAGTAAAAAGAAACATATCAAACATGCAAGGTGAGGATATTATCAAAAAAAACATGTCGGTGCTCACCCACACATACATAACTAAACAAGATCGACAAGCCGATTACCATCCTCTGTAAGGCAGCTAAAGCAAACTGTACCAAGTGGTGAGCGAGTGTCGCGCCCGCACCTTCGTCACTGCGCCTGTGAACAAACATCATTTTCGTCAAAGGACCGGCAACTCGAGGTGTCGGCTAAGGCTAATGGAGGAGAGTGCTGGACCAATACGCCCGGCGTGTAGTGTTTTAAATTGTTTACTCTTCCATAAAACTCTCGAGCTCGTACACATAAGACGGGTGCCGTGTCGTCCAACGCGCGGCTGGAGTGAGATATCTCCCTACTCCGACAACAAACAAAGTTTCCTGCGAACGCTGCCAGCACTGCATATTAAAAAGGATAACTAGTGACTAATACCTCCTTTCCTCTTTAAAACTCCTTAATTATTTAAATTCTGTATGCAATTAGTCAGAGATGGATTAAAATACTTGAGATAACTTTCCAGAGACATGGAATTCGCTTAAATTCCAAGCTCTGATAAAAAAAACATCAAAGTTTAAAGGTTGCTGAGATGCAGAATCGAAAACTTGCTTGGCCAAAATACTTTGCATACTTTCGTATCGCCGCCAGGCGGCGTGTAGCTACCGGGGGCATATTACTGTTAAATTTTTTTAACACATTACAGTGATTTAATTTCAGTGCTTTTTGTACCTATCATGTTCTTCAAGTAGAAAATCGTGTGCAATATGTAAACATTTAGCAATGAAATCACAGCTCAGCACATTTACAATCTTATTTACAATACCTATAAGAAGACTAATTGAAACACTCAAAGTTTTCATCTGTTTAAATAAAATATTTTTGTTGACTTTTAACATTCTGATAATAGATAACAATTTAATTACTTCATAAGCAAATAAGCATAATATTGTATACAAGCTTTTATTTAACTCTAAATTTTCTTTTATTTACATTAATCTGCATTCCATTTTGATGTCAGTATTTTAAAGTAATTATTAAAAAAATATATATGCAGGAATACGCGGTCGAATTAAGATCCTCCTTTTTAGGAAATCAGTTAAAAAGACTACGAGACTTTCACGTTTTTCTGTTCCAGCTAATTAGAATGTGATCTATTAAGTGCCTGTTTTAATTATTTGCCTATTTTAAAGTAAACTAGTAATTTCTCGCGGATTCTCCCGCGTCCCCGGGGAAGTTCTTTCCGTTCTTTCCTTACCAGTATAAAACATAGCCTATGTTCATCGGAGTTTAGCGTCCCAATAGTGAAAGTTTTTTTTCAAATTGATTAAGTACTATTGGAGCCTATTCAATTCAAACAAACAATCAAATCATTTCTCTTCTTTATATAAGTACCTATAGATTAGGTATCTACTTGTAAATATTAGGCAACTCAAATTTGACCTACCTACGTATTTTTATATCATAGGTTTATCTGGATTTAACTAGTTCATCCCTGCAAGAATGTGTCTCTTCAAAAAGTTTATTTCTACTAGCCACTTGATTCGATTAAAAACAAGAATCAAAAAGCTCTCACAAATGATTCAAATCTGTGACTATCTAATGTTCATCTACGTCTGTTTAAGCATGTGTTAAGCGATTCAATAAAAGCTTTAAATTACATAGGAATGAATATAAGCATAAACAGTTAAAATAAAGGTAAAAATGTGATGAAAGTCAACAATTTCACTTATGGAAAGTAAATATCCAAATCGGATAATCTTTGCATTGTGTTCAAATCAACAAGTTAGGTACATATTCAAAAGCACTTTTTTAAATTAAACTCATAAAGACACAAGGTGTAAAGGAGTCAAACCTGTTTCGTTCATGCGATGCCCTCTAATTGACAAATTGGAATCTTATTAAAATAAAGTTCAAGTTCCTAACTGAACGGGCGCGGGCGCAGGCAGACGTGTGTGATGTCAGTGCGGGAGCTTGCCGACCGGGTGCCGAGAAGCGCCGAGTGAACACGATCGACTTAAGCGGCGAGAATAAAAAGTCAGCAGCATTCAAAGCGCGTGCCTCGATGTGTGTGGTCCACTGCGGAGGTCCTCCTCCGCTTTTGATTTATTGAAATCAGAGTTTCACACCCGTTTTCGGTAATTGATTTGATTGTTGTTGTGCAAATTTTCAAGTTGTGCTGTATACCTTTATTTTTTATTTATTTTTGAGTAGACAACTCATGTTTTTTTTTTTATAAATAGGTAAGTTTAAAAAAAGTTTTAATTAATATATAGGTCCCTACGTATAAATAATTGAAATAGTCCCTATCCCAAGGCTACCCCACTACCCAGTGATTTTCGTATATTATTATGAATCAATTTTCAGATGCCATGACGACAAATGCCATGGCGCCCACTAACTGCATCTTTATACTCAGATTAAGGAAATCTTTATAGTATCATGAATTTAATTTCTTGTGCCTCTTGTATAAATTAAATATGAAATTTTGGAATAAATGTCTCAGCTCCGTAATGTGAAGATCAACTACCTAATTGCTGGAGGCAACTAGACTTGAAAAAGGAAAAGACCGTCAGAAAGGCATTACATACTGTTCAATATAGCTTTACTGTGTCAATTTTTATAACATTTTTGTAAATTTCATACAAACGAAAGTTTACAAAGTGTTTTTATGCTTACAAAAAGCTTTAAAATTTGCCAGTAAATTAATAAAAGTTACTAAAAATACCAACTAAGTTTTTATGCTATTTGTCGTTTGTCATTCGTCATTGAGCTATGTAGATTTTTTCAGTCTGAAAATACAGAATCTTCTTTAGCAACATTCTCAATTCTTTCTGTAGCTGTTTTCATCTCCAGTTCGTAAGAGGCAATATCACTACTAGAATTAGCATTTAGTTCTGGATATCTCGGGATCAACTCGAAGCTATTAACGTCATACATTTCATCAGTATTGGTTTTCCACTTGCTTGCAATCATTTGCAAAGGTTCGAGACATTGTAAACTTTGTTTTACCCTTAACAGTTCAATATTGCATTGGTTCTCTACCTCTAAAAGCTTGAGTCGATAAGCTTTAGCAAGCATTTGTTTTCTTATAGCATTTTTCTTTTCAATTTGGGCCATATTGAGGGTATTTTGATATTTTTGTAATTGTTTCTCATATTCTATTAAATTTTCATCACAACTTAGTTTGCTTTCCACGCATTCACTGTATAAATTAGTATTGTAGGTCAGGTCACCTGCAAATGCATTAGATGTGGATACGCACTGATAGCTAGAGGTGCATTTAGGAGGAGATTCGGATGAACGTTGAGAGTTTTTAAGACTTTGCTTTTCCAATTTTGCTTTTTCTTCGTTAAGTTCTATCTTTAGTGACTCAATAATATTTTTACATTGCGCTATTCTCTCCTTCATTTTGGCTTCATTATCATCAATCATTTGTGGTGTGACATCACTCTGTCCTACTTTATCAATATCATTTTCTGTCTGCACCTCGTCACATCTAGGTGATTGCTTATCATCTTCTGCTTCATGTGATTTTGTGTCGTAGCCTTGTCTTGAAGTTATAGAAATTTTATTATCGCCGGAAGCAAGTTTTATAGTGTCCATTTTTATTAAAAACACATATAGGTACTCAAAAAAGTGTGTATCAGATGCAATAGGTAGAAAATTCCGATAAAAGTCATTTATCTGCCAAAATACCAGAGGTTTTAAACAAAAGAAATCTTGAAATATTGACATACATGCAGGTTGTATACCTGTATTGTATCATCTATACCATACCAATAACATTGGAGACCACAAAACCAATTAATTCCGGAAAACAAACTTAGGACCCAAAACAAATTTGAAAACCTATGACTAATTTCATATTGAGCAGTAGAATGCATTATAAATAGAACAATATCCCAGTTCCGAGAAACATCACGTCATATAAACACAAAAAATAAAATGTATGTGCCATGATGTGGTGTAAGTACAGTCTCAAATACAGTACCTACCTATTAACTTGTCCCGAGAGACATTTTAATCATATGGAAGGCTAAAGTTCATCATCTGCTTAGCCTTTTGCCCAAGCTTTCTTGGGGCGACTTCCAGTCTTAACTGGATGCAGCTGTGTTCCAGTGAGATACGTGGAGCGACTGCCTATCTGACCTCCTCAACCCAGTTACCTGCGCAACCTGATACTTCTTTAACGACAACTGAAGATGTACCTACAAATGACAACCGGGTCCCACCAATTTAGCGTGCCTTCCGAAACACGGAGGAACTCGTCCTGATAAGATGGGCACCTATCCACGGACCAACCGCTATATAACTTTAAACTACATTATTTAACGACCAATCTGGTAAATGTCTAAAAAATACAGTTTGCTCAAAATACCTAATTGCACGAAAAAATCTTTGATAAAACAAACTTTGGTTTGGCAACACTGCCGATAACGTCAACATTTGACACTGTTTGACACTTATCGAGTTGAGTGACAAGCGAGACGTCTCTTCGCTAGCAGTTTACCGGTAATTTTGGCGCGTTTATAGATTTTTGTCAATAGTTTATTGAATTTATTGAAATAAATCAGCTACTGTCCACGAGTCTTACATAAGTTTGGAAGAACGGAGATATGGGTCTCCTAGAATTGTGTGAAAAATACTTCCAAACCACCAACCTATATGAAGTTTTACAAATTCCTGAAACAGCCTCAGACAAAGAAGGTACGATTTAGGACTTCGGAAGCTTTACCAAATATTTTCAAAAGTTTAAGCAAAAAACAAACCCCGGAATGACTCTTCTTAGCATTTAACACAAAACTCAAGGAACCTTGAGAAAATAGATCCCATAAACTATTAAATTCCTGAGGACTGCACTTAAGATATTGCTCGCCAAGCATATGGAACAAATTTGGGCATATATTTCTAAACATCACTAATGTAGTGGCAAGAAAATTAATTAAAGTGGAATCTCAAGCATTCATTTATATTTGAAACAATGCATTTGCAATCATTGCATCTAATCATCTATGTCTGTTACTGATTTATTTATATCTTGATTTACAGTGAAAAAAGCATACCATAAGTTATCACTAAAAGTACATCCAGATAGAGTAGAAGAAGATGAAAAACTGGAAGCAACTGAAAAATTTAAAGTGTTGGGAAGTATTCATGAAATCCTCTCTGACAAAGAGAAGAGATCCATTTACGATGAAACTAAATCCGTAGATGATGACGATTTTAATGTCATTGTCGACAGAGATTGGGGTATATACTGGCGATGTTTGTTTAAGAAAATTACTGATGAAGACATCAGGGCCTACGAGAAAGAGTATGTTGGTAAGAAAAAGATAATTCTATTCAAGTAGTATGTCCATTTATGTTGAACAAAGTTTTAGATAATAATAACATGTGATGTTTATATTTCAGGCTCAGAATTAGAAAAACAAGATATCAAACAAGTGTATTTGATTGCTAAGGGTGACATGAATTACATTGTTGATCATGTACAGTTTGCGAGAACTGATCAAGAACCAAGAATAAAAGAGATAATAAATGTATGTTCAGAAATGCTTCATAATTTTCATTTGAATCTATTCACTTTCTTTAAATGCTTATGGTATGATGCCAAGTTTCTATTAAATCACTTAAAATTCTGTTTTTAGGAAATGATTAAAAATGGTGAAGTACCAGAATACAAGATATTTACACATGAGCCAGCCAGTCGCCGTCAAAAAAGAATTGCAAAAGAGAAACGAGAGGCTAAACTAGCTGAAGAAATGCAAAAGGAACTTGATCTGAGCTCAGGTACATCCTCAATAATATTATAAATACAGTAACAGGTTTTTTACACTTGTCTTTCACATGTGGTTGAATCCCTATGGATGAAATGTGGCAGAGAGGGGGTTAGTGCCACTAGATAAAGGTAGCTACTACAAGCATGTTTCCTTACGACATGGGTAAAACTCCAGAAAACAGCTACTAAATTTGTGCAATGCTGCACTATAACAATTCCTTGGATACAAAATTTTCTATACCAAATGAACTAGTGACTTTTCAACATTTATACTTACAGGTCCAAACAGCTTAGAACTTACAATCAAACAGAAACAAAAGGAAAGGGCTAGCCAAATTGACTCCTTTATTGAAAATTTAGCTGCAAAATATGGAGGTGGCAGTAAATCAAAGGCAACTAAACGGAAAGCAGCTGCTAAGACTGAAACATCAACAAAAAATAAAAGAAGGAAATAGATTTAGAATATTTTAATATGAAAATAAAATTTTACATTACTCATTTGAAACTAAAACAAATCTTGTATTTTCAACAAATACGCCAACAATATTATGGTTTAATAAAAAAGTAATTGTTACTTAAACAATCTCATTACACTTGGCCGAAACTACACAATTGTCAATTTCCTGTAAAAAATTAAATGAACAAAATGAATATTTCATTACTATAGTTGTTAAGGTTTTTGTCTAAAATTAGTTTGTTCTTGCCACACTTTGTGGATCCAAAGTTACTAGTACATAAATATTTGACAGTGATTTGAATTTACAAAAGCCAAAAGTGATATTAAAACAATTATCATATACATAATTACCATGATGCATATGTGTAATTATTTGAAGCAAATTCAAATTAGATAATTCAGTCTCCTTCTTCCATCGCAACTTCCAACTGACTTTCAGAATAAAATGGACCTTGCTCTACATAAGTATGAAGTCGTCCAATAATTGTAGAATCAAACGCTGGTGAATTGGCCAGCCTTTTAACAATATCGTACTTAGCTTCATTGGTCTCCTTTGTATAAACTATGGACCGATCCAGAAGAAATTCAATGAAACCTGAAATTTTAAGCAAAGTATTAAATCGTTTTTTTAGATATGTTACTATGTAATAATGTGAACTCCACTATTTATATCAAATATGTTTTAGTCTTAAATATAAAATACTTAAAAATAAAGTAGTTTTATTTGCAAACACATAAAAATGTAGTCAAATAATTATACAAATATTTTAAAAATACTGATGACAGAAAATTATCTTTTTTTGTTGCGTTAAAACCAATATAAATATCAATTGTCAAACTGAAGATTACCTGCAGCTCGAGCTACCATTTCTTCACCCCATTGGTGTTGACAAACAGCATCCAACAATATAAATGCAGCTTGTCTAATATCAGGAAATGGGTTTTTGCAGATTTCAAATAAGGTTTCCATAGGCTTAGGATCCAAAGTTCTAAACCATTCCCGAGTCATTAAGGTTACCCTGTGGTCAACAGGGCTAGTTTTGGACACACCGGGATCTTTGTCAATGCTCATAAGACCAGCAAAACAGTGCAATGCTCGAATCTTGGTGTCAGTGATACTATTCCTAATAAGCTGACTAACATTATCCACAGCTTGTGTATATTTGCTACCTATACATGAAAAAAGTGTTGGTTAGTTTTTGTTTATATTTCATCACAATATGTATGTAACAAAATTATTACATACCTAGAGCAGCCAAGCACAACTTTCCTTCCACAGTTGTACCAATAAATCCTAATGTGTCTAGTGCAACTGGTAAAACAGTTGGGTCACCAGACTCAATAGCTTCAAAAAGTGTATCAAAAACAGCAGAGTGTTTCTCAAATATTTCTTTAGGGTAACTGTGAGCAATGCACCCAAAGAACTTCATGTACCCTGATAAAAAAAAACAAAATACATTTTAAATATAATGATGGATGAAACTTAAAATTTTTTGCATTGCAGTGGAATTTCAATTAAAAATTAGTAGGTTTCGAAAAAGGGAGGAATTGATGTGGAAATGCCTGTCATATATATATTTTTTTGCTAGTGTTAATTCCTGTGCTATGCAAACTTGGCCTTCCTTCTTCTACCTGGGCAAACCTGTGTTATTTCAAACACTGATACTAATGTAGACTACTTTGGGAACCACTGCAAAATATGTATAATATACATGTTTCAAATGGTACCTGGTATTAACAATCCACGAAGAGGATTATTCTGTAACTCTGCAACATAATTCAAAATTCTCTGAAGTGCTCCATTTTTCACAAGATAATTGATGCCATGAGGTTTGATAATCAACCTTGATAACAGTTCTAGAATGTTTACTTGGTACAGTACATCATCAGTTTGTAGTTCTGATATCATGAAATCCACATATTTCAGGTCAGCACATAGTTTAAACAGCTCATAGGATTTTGACGAGATGTGGACCACAACCTAAATTAAAAAGAAAATAAATATTTTTATGTTTAGTTTAGTTATCCCTTTACTATGATGCAATTTTCAAATTACACATCCATTAAAATTTCTTGCACCAATTAATGAAATTACCTCAAAAACATTACACTTGCTGCTGCTGTTAAACTCAAGCGCAATTCGCATCTCTTCCAACACTTTGCTATAAGCCTCATGGGGTAAATTAGATGTTATCAACACAGCCTCATTGGCAACACCAACATCTGGATCACTGACTAATTGAGCGACTGCTACATACACATCAATATATTGTGGTAAAGGCAGTATTGTTGGACTTGTGGACACTGCCTTCCGCACCTAAAAATATAAATGTAATTGCTAAGACAAGAAAATAAGACAATATATGAAAAATAAAACATTGTACTGTAGTTAAAGAGGTTGATCTTAGTCAAAAATAATAATACTAACTTGATCAATAGCCAGTCTCCTCACACAACTCTTTTCATGACGAAGCAAGTACATGATATGACTTGTATAGTTCTTTACCACATCTCCAGGTTGAAACTTCTCAAAACATATCCTTAGCACTTCGCATGTTAAATCTACATGGGATCTGAAAAGGAAATAATCATGATCTACCTACAGTAAATAGGTAAGTTCTAATAGTAAATGGATAATCTTATAGAAAAGTCATCAACATACGTATTCGATGCATTAAGACATTGAACGATTTTAGATATCCCAACATCTCTGATGGTAGTGATAGCCTCGCCAGCAGGCTTGAATGCCAATAGGTTTTTGATATCATTTAGTGCAGCCGGCCTATGTTCTTCTCTTTGCAATCTCCCAATGAACTGGCGATACTGTTCTGTGTCCTCACTCGACATCTTATTTAGTACAAATGTATTGTCAGTGATCAGTATAGGAAAATCTTAAAAGGGAGCAAAAACGAGACCATTAAATCTTGAAAAAAATTGAAATGAATGCAAAACAAATTCAAATTCGTGCTGTCAAACAAACAAAACAAATGTCATTAATCAGCTATGTCATTCGGCATAAATCTATCAAGTCATTACTAGAGACGCACTACAAGCAAAATTAGTACGTACTATTAGCCGGCTCACGACATTATAGTCAACGAATTGTTTATATGAAAATGATTCAGACACACGACAGCAGCGCGGGGCTCGCAACAGCCAACAGCATTTCGTTTTCATATCACACTGGCCTCGTGAGCAGCGAGCTGCGGGTGTTGTCGTTTTCAAATTGTACATTTAGTACAATCATATTTTCATTTGTCTTATTACGGTGTATCCCATGGATCAGTAAGAAAACAGGTTAAATGAGAATAATGATAGCTTTTGTATTTTTATTATAATTAAAATAAAATATTAGGTATACGATTTCTTCGCTCGCCAATCTAAAAACTCATCGATATCATCTTCATTGTCCGAATCTCCAACATCATCTTCGCTCATCTTTTCCATTTCTTGTATGGTCTTTTTGGTTTCTTCCTTCTTTAATTCCAGGTCAAGAACCCTATAACCAATTTAATACCGATAATAAGTACGTAATTTTTACGAAGAATCGAAATCACAAAGGTAAGACAATATCTACTTACTTAGACCAAATTCTGATTTGTTCGTCGATTTCATCAATTTGTCGCTCAGCTGTTGCTTCCTCCTGCTCACCCGCAATAATTTCGGCTGATGCAGTTGCCTCTTCTTTTATTTCCTTTTGGAATTTTTCCCATTCCTCTTCAATTGGATCTTTATATTCTATATTTCGTACCTGTAAAGACATAAATAAAAATTAAAATCCATCGATATAAGAAGTGTCTAGATGCCTAGTACGCGCTGTCAAAATGCATTATGATCAGAGACATCAATTTGGCTTAACCCCACCCACAGGCCGCCATTACGCGACAGACGTTTGCCGCGTGTTTACATTGTAAATTTTTCACAAAAAAATTCAAAAATGACGGTTTGTGTAGTGAAACTTTGTAATAACTACACTGCAAAAAAACATAAGGATACGAACATCTCTTTTCATAGGTAAGTTTGAAATTTTATGATAAATATCTACGTATTACTTTGAAAATATTACGACGGCAAAATAACAACAAAACGACTCCATATTATTTGAGTATTGCCAAGGTATGAAATATTTTTACCTTCTTTTTTGCTGCTGCGATTAATATTGTAAAATGTTATTACGAATTCAACATTATTATTTTATTGTAATTTAGTAAGATACTTATTGATAATACATAAGTTTATTTCTTCAATAGATTTCCGACTGATCCTGTGACATCCAGTCATTATATTTATATTTATAAGATAATTTTATCACCTATGTCAATGTGAATAAAACTGCACAAATTTTAATTTTCCCACATTTTGGGGGTAATCACTTTGCGCTGGTATATTAGAATGACACGCACACAAATGCAGACGCGATAATCATACACTTTCGGCACTCACACGCGCATCAAACATGCTGTCAATATGAACGTTCCGTTTTGTACTGAACACTCCATCTAGACTTTCCTATATCGATGTTAAAATCCTAGTTTTCTCTAGGAAAAAATGTGTATTAATGGGCTCAGTGAAAATCCACAGTGATTTTACTGGACAAAATACGAAATAAAATCCGTACGATATTATTTTAAAAACACCCACCATAGAGCTGCTCACTGCCCCTTAGAAAAATACTTGACATTACAAAAATACACGTCAAATATTTGACATTGACACAATCATGCATGACAAAACAATTTTGATGTTATGATTTTGAATTTTATTTTGACCTTCGTAGGACCTTTTGATAATTATATTATTTAATTTCTGCTTATTAGAAAAACCTTGCGTCAAAGCAAACGTGTAGTTACTAAGGATCGATGTTTTTGTCCCAAAGTTTGGCGACTAAATTTAAACAGCATTTTTCTTTACATTATTTTAGGTCCTTGAGTAGTTTACACAAAATGGAAGACTCGTGCATGCTGAAGAACATGAAAGCGTGTATTCCGCCCTTAGATTTAAGTAGTCATAAAGGACAAGCAGGAAGGATAGGAGTAATAGGAGGATCATTAGAGTATACTGGCGCCCCATACTTTGCGGGGATAAGTGCATTGAGGGTTAGTATTTATGTAACTATATATTATATTGTCTACACAAGAGAGAGATTGATAATCACAAGACATCAAATAACTTATAAGCACATTATCATTGCAGGTTGGGGCAGATTTGAGTCATATATTCTGTACAAGAGACTCAGCTGCTGTTATAAAGTCCTACAGTCCAGAGCTAATAGTACATCCGTTATTAGACTGGCCAAATGCTGTTAAAGAAATTTCAGTGTGGTTTGAACGACTCCATGTTATAGTTATTGGACCAGGACTGGGTAGACTGAAGGAAACATTTAATGTAGTGACTGAATTAATAGAGGTCATAAGGGAGAAGAGGATACCACTGGTCATAGATGCTGATGGATTATTTTTGATAAATGAGAAGATCCATTTATTAAAAGATTTTATGTCTCCAGTTATATTAACACCAAATAAAATTGAGTTTGAAAGGCTTTGTGCTAAAACAAATGGGCCTTCAGGGTTGAGCCAATTAGGCAAATATGTAACTGTATTTAAAAAAGGTCATGAAGATGAAGTTTACAGTGTAGACCCTAATGTACAATGGAAATCAAATGTGGGAGGATCTGGCAGACGCTGTGGTGGGCAAGGAGACTTGCTTTCTGGTTCTATCGCTGTTATGATGAACTGGACATTAGCCAACAAAGATAAAATAGAACTAGAGACATGTGGGGATAAGGTCCTACTAGCTTCATCCCTGTCTTGCTATGGTGCAAGTCGTTTGATAAGACTATGCAATGAGAAAGCTTTTGCAAAAAAAGGACGAAGTATGGTCGCTTCAGATATGGTTGAATACATTCACGAGTCTTTTGAGCAATTGTTTGGTCAATAACCATTATATAATTAAAGTCCATCTTTTATATAAGCAAAAAATATTGGACTACTATTTTCTCCCATGAACTAATAACAATGAAGATAAAACTGATTTTAGTTTATGTGTTTATATTCTATGTTCACTCACTCTTATGAGTGATACCTAATTCAGTATTTACAATAATATAAAATTATATATATATCCAATATTTTGAGCTCATCTGAATGATGTACTTATTTTAAATACTTTGTTCATGACATTGTTGTGGTTGTGAGCCACTGTGTGTTTTATACTGCATTTATTATCTTACTATTCTTTTTTTAAGCAATATTTTATTTGGACATATGCATGGGCCACCTTACCTTCTTAGTAAATATGGGCACTAAAAAGGACCTCTTAAAGTTAAGAATGCCTCTGAGCTCAAAATACTTGATGAAAATGGCATGTGCATATGTTTATTAGGGACAATGGTTTAAGTATTATTGTGTAACCATTAAAGGGAAATATTGATAAAATAATATTTTTGCTTTCAATGCAAACCTTGGCATCTAAGATGGGGTCATCAAAGAATCCCTCAGGAATAGGTTGTTCTGACCCTGGTGCACTTTCTGCTTCTGTTGAACTAGTCGCCGGAACATCTGCCAAAAATAAAGACCTTTCTGTTTATGAATAACATATAAATGGTGTAGGATCATCCATTGGAAATGTAAAAGAGTGTAGAGGTTTTTGTCAAAATATGTAGTTGCTATCAATAGTACTTTTGTAAGAAATTTGAACAGAAATTGAACCCAAGCCACCCCAATAACAATGCAAGTAGGTACTGAAGGTCCACTAAACTTATTAAAATAGCTGAAGATACAAATAGGCTATTATATTATTATTTGCCTAGTCACAATACAGCAACTATGCTTGAGCATAGAGTCAGCTTGTTAGCTGTTATTTAAAAATGTTGGTGTTTTCACTTTAGTAGATAAATATTTAGGCCTATAACACCAACCCTATAACTCATGAATCTAGGTCAAACTAGCATCTGCTGGATTCTTGAATTGATTACCTACTTGAGACTTAGTTGGTTAAATATACAAGAAAAACATAATGAGTTCTATTCCAAAATTTTTACAAGGTGATTACCGTTACTGTTGGCTGCAGGGGTTGACACATTTAAGGGAGTCCTTTTAATTTCTTCATCATGAAATGTTATTACTTGTGGAGCATTGTTTTTAGGTAACTGAACAATGGGTAATGGGGTTTCTGCATTTTTCAAAATTCCCTTCAACTTTTTTTCAGGTGGTGCATCCTTGGGAGGACTTCCACTTTTATGTTTGATCTTTCCTACTGTGAAATTATTTGTCAATTCTTTTAACTTCTTTGCTTTGTCAACATTCTCTCTGTGTTGTTTGCTATTTAAGTGTACTTGCCACACATGCTCAGACCGTACTATCGAGTTACAAAGGATACACATAAGTTGTCCTGTGTTATTGTATTTTGCAAGAGGGTTATCTATCTTCGTAGGCTTTATGTTCTTTTTTTTTCGTTCAGCCATCAAACGCCGCATCTCTTCTTGAGCCTTTTGCTTCTCTATTTGTAAACGAAGCGACATTCTGGATATTTTCAAATAGGTATTTGAAGGATATAAAACAAAATCTAAAATTTTTAGAAAGGGTTATAGTCTAAGGCAAATTATCAGAATGGTGTTTGAATTCATTCAAATGATGTTTTGGTATCTACAAATTTCATATTCACAAAAGCGTAATATTTTGTCTTATATAAAAATAACCTTTTCGCAAATACAACACAACAAAAACCTTTGGCCAGAGCGTAACTGAACTCTGACATTGACAGCAGTAAGTTTTGACACTAAAAGGCGTCGACATTTCGGTTCAGATTATAAAACAGCTGTCATAATTTTTTGATACTGGCAACTCGCGGTTCACCCTACGAGGCTGTTTACTACTTAACCGGACAGGGTAAACAGTCTGTCACGAGAATAGTTTCATATTTATAGTTATAGCGACAATGCACCTATCTAAATAGTTGGAATGTAAACATAATATAGTGTGCTATGTTGCTGCTGCTACCATCTCTAAATTCGATCGTACAAGAATTTAATTTGTTATTTTTTTGTGTGTTTGTCACCTAATGCCTCATAAACTGTTCGGCAAAATTATGTTTATATGTTTATATCAATGGTTTTAAATACTTTGAAAATATAACTGTTACAGGTAGGACGCGGTAGAACTTCAAGCAAGTTCGTATTATTGTGTACTGGCTTCCTCCTGGTGTTTCATCCACATTCTCAGGGAATTACCTTCCGGGTGGATAGCTTGTATGTTATTCCGATATAATAAACTATATTCATTTGAAGTGATCGCCTAGAGAACGCCTAACAATAATAGATATAGAATATTATTTAGTCCGAAAGAAAGAGAAGAAACACCACTCCAAATTAGTTTTGTTCCGTGGTTTTAAGTGTGTAATTTATGCTGAAATCGATGAAATCAGAGGATAACATTTACTAGGCCGTTAAATACTATTTTACTAAAAGATTTATTTTAGCATCTTATTTTATACTAAAGCATACTGTTCATTGTTGTACAATTATATTGTAGGTCTATAGGGCAGCCTTAAGACGATAAATCAGGATGATAAATTCTCTGAACAAAAAACATGAATTTAACAACTGATTACATCTATCCAAAACTTAAACCAATAAAAATCTAAAATACCCCGTCCTCCACCCGTGGAATTAATTCAGAGCCTTTTAACCAAAGAAAAAGACTTTCTTCTTATCTTTTTTCGTATTTCAAGGCAAGTCATGCACTGTAACGGACTTATTTTGAGAAAATTCAAATCTTGTCAAAGACACTAAAATTCTATAGAGTCATGTCAATTTCGGGTTAGTTTTTGGTGCTTCAGTTGGTAGTCGCCAATTTTTTTCGGATTTTCAAAGCTAAAACTTTAAATAATTTACAATTGCTTGTAGTAAAATGTTAATCTAGTAATACAATAAGTTTACTTTTATCATATACGCGGTACAATAATTGTGACTAATATCAAGACCCGAAACCTATTTTTTCAAGATCGCTTATTTGTGGTTCACTGTGCTGTGTTTATCCCTCATGCTGTGATATTTCAGCATTATTTTAGTTCTACAATGGACATCGACGTTAGTAAAGAAAATATTCAACCACTGAGAGGTGGTAGAAACCTTGTGCAGTTGGGTACAGCGTTGCAAGCTCAGTCGGATGTTGAAGCCCAGAGACAGCTGCAATTGCAAAAAGAGTAAAGTTTTTCTGAACTTATTTTTAAACTTACACCTTACTCTAGTATTTTATGCATTGATAAATTTAATGCCATATTTTCTTTCCAAAATTTCTTCATTTTGAATTCACCACGACTTTATTGTTCTACACGTATTTTGTGGTGCTATTTCGTTATGCGGCAAGCATCTTGATGGATTTGTATTGTTTTTAACTTAATTAACTGATATTCCATCAATAACACCAACAGGGAACATGAAGCAGCTATCAGACTCTATCAAGGAACAGATCCTTTGGATCCCTGGTTCAATTACATCCAATGGGTTGAACAGTGCTATCCCAAACATGGTCATGAAGGGCATATTGACAAGTTAATAAAAGACTGCCTACAGTTGTTTGAAAATGAAAAGAAATATTATCAAGATAGAAGATTTGTTAAGTTGTGGATTAAATATGTGAGTACAATGCCTATTTTACTGCTTCTATTCAGTATTTCAAAATCTAAGTTAGGCAATTTTAAGCATAGTACATCTATCTATCTTCAATAGAACTCCTGGCTAAAAATTTAAATGATGAAATCTTGTGTACCATTGTCACCAAAATGGCAGATTGTGGGAACAAAATTGCCTTTTCAGGCTGATCTTATTAACATATAATTAAATTTAATGTAATTGTCCACATAACAGCTTCTTATAAACATTAATTGTATAACATTTTACTGGGTTTATTGAAATATTAAGCTTGATACAGTATCATAATTCTTATGTCATAGTGTTTTGATAGGAAACTCTGTATTTTGCTTTACACATGTTAAATTTGTAGGTTGACTGTCTTTCTAACCCTTTGGAGATATACCAAAGGCTGTACAACACTGGTATTGGAGTAGAATGCTCAGAGTTCTACCGTGCCTGGGCATGCTACTGTGAGGAGTCTGGAGACTATAAGAAAGCTAACCAGGTGTACATGTTAGGTCTTCAAGCTAAGGCTCAACCTTTGGATGAACTGGAACAGGCACATATGTAAGTCTTATGGCTTAGTTATGTAATTTATGTATAGGATATCAGACTTGTTTCATCATGCAACAAATCTGGAGTATAGAATCAAAATGAGCTGTGGGGCTCTTCAAGAATAGTTTTAAGTTTAATTTAGATGTAATTTATTCTTAAATACTGTTAACTTTATTTGGACTTCAGTGATATGACCATTTCAAGATCAACAGAAGTAAGTTATAGTAAAATAAAAAAAAACAAATTTGATATCAAACTACAAGCTGATTGATTCTGTTTGACATTTTAACTAAGCAAGAGAAGCATAAAAAATATAAAACATAGAGATTAATAGAGAATTGAGAATACAGTAGTTTATAATTTTGGCATTAAGCCAGATTTATAAGATGAATTCAGTGTTACTTTTAAAATCTTAGTTGCAATAAAAATGTGGTAGCTTAACCTTGAATTTACATAACTATGAATTTTGCACCAGTATTATGTTAAATAACATCACTTCCCAACAATAGTCACTTCAAAACATTGCTTACAGGAACTTTCAACTATTCTTTGCACAAAGAATGTTGCATGATGACTCTCCAACTAAAAGGAAGGCAGCATCAGCTCTGGCTGAGACTAGAATGGCTCTCACATCCTTAAAGTCGTTCAAACGTCGTAACATCGCCAATGTGCCGATACAGAGGGTTGGGGAGAGTGTTAGAAGTTCTGTACCTGGGGTGGTGAGGCAGCAAGCTGGCAACTATGATAACAGGCTGCCTAACTCCAATGTGATGGTCAATGTGTATGAGGTATGTACATCTCTGATTCTTAATGGATACAACTTGCAAAATATATGCCAATATTATAAAGCTGAAGTGTTTATTTGTTATTTATTAAGGAAGACTACTTTTTATCCATGTGCATGGAGGGGTTTCCATGGAACATGGCTGAAACTGCTGAAACTGCTTGCAGAAGCTAAACAGTAACAACTTATAGTTTTGATTTGAGCAAATAAGCATTTCCAAATTACTTTTGGTAGTCACACAAGTAAAATTGGCACACATTCAAAATTCTGTGTTCAATAGTTTTTAAATCATTATATAGGATGCTCCCTCAACATCACAAGCTACTATTCCTATTGCTGAAGACCCAGGTCCAGCATCGTTAGTCCAGGCATGCAGTAATGTTGAAAATCAGAAAGAAGTTGGAATATGGACTAATCCCAAGACCAAAATGGTACATTCTAATGTTGTGCCACATCAACCTCTGCCATTTACACGTAAGTATATAATTATAATGTGGGTTATTGAATTACTAAATGGGAACTATGTAAACAAAGTAATTAACATAATTTGTTATTCAATAGCATATGAAGATGAGGATGATGTCTTACGGCTTCCAGCAAATCACATGCCTTATTGCATGGATGATTTATCATTTACTGTGCCTCTATGTGTACCTGATCCACCAGATTCAACGAAAATTCCTTGTTATAATAAATCACAGGTTAGTATTTACATTTACACAGTGTAAATTAACTAATTGTAAATAATGTGCTACTTTTAACACATTTTTGTGATTCCTAGGTGTATGTGAATGAACAAGAATACAGTTTAGAAGAAATAAGATCTAGGAAATATAATTTAGAGAAAAAAGTGAAGACTGAAAAAACTGAAGTTGTTGAAGTTCCACAGAATTATGAAAATATTAATGAGACACTTGCCCAGTGCAGTGCTCTAGAAACATTAGCTAACTGCGCTCTAGACACAGAGCAGGATCATTTAGGACAACTGATGCCTTTGACTATGCCTACATTACAAAACATCACAAAAGTAACTAACATGCATTCACCTGGTGAACCCAAAGTATTAGTTAATTTGGACTCTAAAGAATTCAGCGAGTTGACTGCTGCTAAGAAAGTTGATGAAAATTACAAACCAACTTCAAGTATGTCTGACAAAGAAAATGACATGCTTACTTCAACTAACAATTATGGGAATGAAAATGCTGTACCAAGTTATGGTAAAAACAACTTGATGGAGGAATTCAACAGAAGCTTGATGGGTAACCTTTTAGGGGATTCTGTAACAGTCAACACCAAAGAGGCCAGATGGGAACTAAGGAACCTTTTCAATGATAATGGTAATAAGTCTTTCCGTCTGTAACTCTCATTACAACTTGATGTTTCATACTTTATTACTTATTGTTTTAATAATTTTCAGAACCATCAATAGTCCAGCCTGTTGTACAGCAATTTGAAGTTCCAAATTTTGACATTCATGAAGACAGATCTATTACAATGGCTATAAATACTAAGAAGAAGCAGGAACTAACTGAAATGAACACTGTACCTCAAGATAAAGAAAATGCTTCAAAATTTCAGGCACCTGTGCCTGCTGTGCAGCAAAATGTAAGTAACACTTACACTTATGTTTAGTAGTATTTTAGTATTCAGATAGTGAGAAAAATGTTTATAACATTTTATTATGATATTTACAGGTTAATAAAACTGCATACTATGAAGAGCCCTCCTGTACTCAAGTTTTTAATTTCAATATAAAGGATGCTAGCACACCAAACATGTCCCAATTCAAGAAACCAACCTCTTGTATTGATCAGTCAAGTAAATTCCCATCTATGGCAAAATTTTGTATGGATGAGAGTGTCATAGAACATCAAGAAGCTGGCCTTACCAAGAGGGATGAGAGTTCTAGACAACATGCTACTGATCAACATGCCACAGTAGCAAACCAAGGAGATGGGCTCTCAGTAATCATG
This sequence comes from Heliothis peltigera, assembly GCA_958496145.1. Lineage (NCBI taxonomy): Eukaryota > Metazoa > Arthropoda > Insecta > Lepidoptera > Noctuidae > Heliothis > Heliothis peltigera. The sequence continues at coordinate 5,516,849 of OY292328.1, forward strand.
GAAGCTACAAGAGAATATAATAGGTATGTATCATCCATCAATGTAATCAAAATTACTTATGCAACTAGTAAAAATTGAATAAAGGCTTTCAACTTTTTCAGTAAATCGGGCTCTAGTTCTTCAGGACAATCAACAAGGACCAACTTTACTGCCTACACAACTAACTATGACTCCATGTATAATAATAATGATCCATCACAGCAGCCAACAACATCTAAAAGGATTTCTATATCTTCTCAGCCTAGGCAGCTTAATGGACAGTTTGCCAGGATCCATCCGCAGAAGCGTGAAATGCCGGAAACTAAAGCTGCCGCGCCGTCAACTTCTGCTTATCCCTCGCATGACCATCAGTATCAAAAGCCTATGCCGCCGAATTACAACGGCTACTCTCCACAGCAAAGGTCGATGCATGCACACTACCAGCAAAATTATAGTTACCAACAAAACTATTCTAATAATCAGATGATGAATCAACAGCAACAACAGGGCTATGTGAGTCCCAATTCCAATGCTTATCACAGTCCCCAACACACAGGCATGCAAAGTCCTCATGCAATGGGTTCAAATGTTCCTCCTGGTTTTCAAAGTCCAACTTACTCCAATCAAGTTGGGTACCATAGTCCAGGACATGCAATGATGAGCCCTCAACAAAATTTTGCTGGCCGTCAGGATTATCATTATCCTAGCCAGACTGATAGGCAGCATATTTATGTCAATCAGCATCAACAACAGCAGCAGCATCAGCAACAACAACAACAACAGCATCAGCATCAGCAACAACAACAACAGCATCAGCAACATCAACAACATCAACAGCAGCAACATCAACAACACCAACAGCAGCAACAACAGCTTCAGCAGCACCAACAGCAACAACAAGCAGCTGTATTTCAAAGTCCTCCACATCAGACTCAATATCAAAATGCACAGTACTATCAACGTCCTAGCCCTGCACCAGCTCCGGCCAATCAAGGTTATAACCAGCAGAGCTACCATAACATGCATAATCAGTACAATAATGCCAATATGTACCCCAACCATTCAAGTAACCAAAGCTATAATACTGTACAAAATCAATTTAGACAGCATCCTAAGCAAATGGTTGAAAGTTCACCTGCTGGATATGGTGCTACTAACAACCAGTCGTTCCAAATATACCAGAGTCCTCAGGCACCTCAAAGCAATTATCGCAGTCCCGCAGCGCATGCTGCTAACGTGCCAGCAGAATCTTCAGAGATGCACTTGATGCCGGAAAATGCTGCAGCAGGAGATCAAAATGTATCAAACAAAAGTAATAATGGACCTAAAAATCCACAAACTCATAAAAGTCCCACGTCTGCACTCAGAAATGTAAGACATGACCAGCCAAATCCAGTGAAAATTGGTCAAAAATCACCAGATATTGGTTTTTCAAACCAGTATCTCAATTTCATTTCCAACAGAAATGAACCTAAAGATAATGCCAATACGCCTAAATTCACAAACAGTCCAAGCATTTCTCAAAAAATGCATAAAAACTTGTATGTGTCCAGTCCAGAGCAGGCACAAATACCTCCCTCCTCTGGTATGTCTGACTCGGACAGTAAGGATGGCATGACGGCACAAACAGGAACACCTATTCAGTCGGCCAAGGTTTCACATGCTGTTGACAAACAAAAAGATATTTCCAAGAGGCAGTTGGACTTTGAGCACAGAGTTGAATTCCAATCTGAGGATAGTAGAGACTCTGTCAGCAAAGACAGTAGAATTTCGGGAGTGTACTCTAGACATTCTGATGGTTATGGAATGGATATTGACAGTGAAAACTCCATGGAGTGCGCTGCATTTAAATCTACTCATTCTATATCCTTAGTAGAAACCAGTGACATACCTAGACCAGCTGATATCGAATTTCCAGCATTAATTGACCCATTCAGTAAAAAGCTACTGAATTCTTTGCTAGAATATGTTAAATTTCCAAATAAGACTCACGCTGATGGATATGTTGAGGTCAGAACCATTCCTAAAGTGCAGTTGGCAACTGTTGTAAGTGTCGGACACAGCAAATTATCTATTGACAAGCAGCTCGGTAAAGGAAATTACGGCGCAGTTTTTCTATGCCTCGATTTACATTCTAACAAGTCTGTAGCGGTGAAATACCAAAAGCCGAGCCGACCTTGGGAGTTCTACATTTGCCAAGAAATCAAAGCAAGAATAAAAGACCCATTTATGGTAATGTTTTGTTATATTTCTTATTGTATGAATTAATTTAAATTAAAACCTTACTAAAAACATTTTCTGTTCCAGCTTCCGGGATACATGGACATAACAACAGCCTTCTTAGGAGATAATGCCAGTTTATTTGTGTCGGAATATTCCAAATACGGATCTCTGTTAGATGTCGCCAATAAAATCAGAGCTGCTACTTCTAAATGTATCAATGAATTTATCGTCATCCTACTAACATCGGAGATGTTGTCGATAATTCACTACTTACATAAAGCTCAGATTATTCATGCTGACATCAAGCCTGATAACTTTTTGTTGATGAAAATGTAAGTATACAAAAAAATACAGCCCTTGTCTATCCCCATTGTCTGATGTTTACTTGAACTATAAACATGGTGTCTTGTCATTATAATATTGCAGACCTACACAAGAATGGAGAACCCCATCTTTGCAACTGATTGATCTTGGCTGTGCAATAGACATGTCCCTGTTCCCTGAAGGCACTACATTTAGAGAAGTAAGTGTTCAGAACAAAAAAGACTAACTATTGCATGCAAATATTCTGCAGAACCATTTCCAAAACATTTGTTTTCTGTTTTAGTTGATTGCAACAGAGGGATTCACATGTACTGAGATGAGGGAAAGAAAACCTTGGACTTATCAAACTGATCTTTACTGCTTGGCGGGTACAATACACGTCATTTTAATGGGCAGTTATATGAAAGTAGCTAATCGGTTAGGACAATGGAATATAGACAAGAAACTTCCGAGGTGAGTTAATTGGTTTTCACATCAGTGTAATAAAACGAACTTGCCTGTCGCCTTTAATTTGATGTGACACATCAGTGAGTTAAACTGTTCCCGATAGTTTTTTGTAAATTGCAATTTTTCCATTATACATTTTTTTTTAATATTTTTTATAATCTTTGTAGGTACATGAAGGTTGGTTTATGGGACAAGATATTTACAACACTACTAAACGTTCCGGATTGTAACAATTTGCCTGATCTAATGGAACTGAAAAATGAAGTTGACAGTGTATTGAATGAAATTGACAATCTTGGCTCTCAGCTCCGCAACTTTGCTAATGTGCTTAAATCTAGGTAAACTACGTAAACGACCCAGATTGTATGTATTTATTGCATTTAGACATAATGGCGATTGTAAAAACTAGATACCTAAATATGTATTATTATAGTGATACAAAATATATCAAAGTTCGATGAACTTCTTGAATCTTTTGCCAGGTTGAACTTGCTCTTCTCAAAAAGCAATAAGTATTAAAAATACCAGAATCTTATAACTTAGTTATAACATGCCTTGTTGTGTTTAGTTAAAATGTGATATTGTGATTTTTAGGTTTTTGTTTTTGTAACGAAATTGGCTTAGATTAACTTTTAGCTTATCTAATGTTGAAATATACTTAGGTTTCATTTATTTTTATAAAACCCTTAAGACTTGCACATTTCACATTTCTTGTTTGAATTGTAACAAAGATAATAAATAATTACCTGGTTGATTTTTTGTTTTATTTCATAGCAGTCAAAGGATTTACTATTACTACTATTTGGTATTTTATTGGTATTGTAAAACAAGAAGACTATTCACAGCAGTCGCGTTTTGTGACCAAACCCATGACTGCCTGCTTATCACAAAATTTGTCTTCTACAAATTTTAATGCAAGTTTTTATTTTTTAATTTCACAGTAAAACTGTTAATCGAATATGATAGGGAGACTTATTTTAGCCTTTTTTTCTGGGTGCCGTATAGCATCTGAATGCAGGCGAAACTGCAATAAGTAAGTACTACTACTTCACTATTCCTAGGTACCTATGTTAAATTACCTCCCCCGACGACAATGGTTACCTACCACGCCGGACTGCCGAGCTAAGGGTCCCGGGTCCGATTACAGGCATGGTCACATTTGTGTGATGAGCATGATTGTTGGCTGTGGTCTGAGTGTTATAATATGTACGTATAAAGTATATGTAGGACATCAGTTGTGTTGGCGCCCATAACACAAGCTAATCAATAGCTTACCATGGGGCTAACCGACAGTGTGTGAAAAAGGTGTCCCGATATATTATAAAAAAATCGATATCATTCTGATACACATTATATATAGGCTATATTTTTTTACGGGTACGAAGTGGTTCCATTTGGACGCGGTTGAAATCGCTTTCTTGTCTTTTATGCAAAGGCGTTACAACAGAAGTAGATCATTCATGCCTAGTGTAGCATTCCTAAATGCATCAAATAAACCTACTTTTACGTTGATCATCCTCACAATAGATATGAAATACCTTGCTTTGAAATGTATTAACCTAAATCTTGTTACTATTATTTCTCAGATGTTTAACCAGGAGATAAAAAAAAAAATGGAAGCAGCTGTTTCACATATTTTTAATTACATATAACAACAATCTGTCAGTTATGGGCTCTTTCGATATTTTAATGATGAATTGATAGCTAAATGATAATATTGATATACAGATGAAAACTGATACTTTATGCCAACAATGATAGCCAGCAAGTAGTAAGGGCATAAACTGCGTTAAGCGTGCCTCTCGCGTGTCCATACAAAAACGACCCGCGCGTGCCCATGCGCGTGCACACGCTCGTGAGCCCGTCGCGTGATACTTCCGTGCAATGGGGCACGCATGCACGCGACGTGATCACGCATCACGTTGGACGGGTCCACGCGCGAAGCCCGCTAGCGGGTGCACGCGCGTGCTTGTTCAGTTGACAGCGCTATCTCGAATCGACCGCACGCGCGTGCCCGGCCCATAACAAAAAATGACAAATTTTGATACAGAAAGGGTAATTGTTGAAGTTCAGTGTCGTCCTGCCATATGGGACCAATCAAGCGAAATATTTAAAGACCATTCATTATTATTACTTATTACTTATTCGACTGTACACCTCCAACGTCAAAATTGTACTGAGAAAACTGCGTACGCGGATGCACGCGCCGATGCCCGCGCATAAGCACGCGAACGTGCTCACGTGCGTGCACCAGAAGCGTGGCCCGCGACGTGCTCACGTGCGTGCACACGCTTAACGCAGTTTATGCCCTAATACTTCTTGTATGTTAGTGAGCTGGCTAGTGGGCTAGAATAGAATGCATGTGGCCTATATGAAATTATTTAAGATGATGAAGAATAAATTAATACAGGTTTAAATAACATGTATTTATTGAGTGTTAACAATGTAATAAAACAAATTGTCAACAAATATTATTTCGATGCTTTCTCTAGCCTTTGTTTCTTTCTTTCTTGATACTCTTGAACATTGTCAAACTTTCTCTTGTACAACACTTTTATGGACTCTAATTGACTTTCTTCAGTTTCCGAATCAATATTTTTATTTTCGAACATTTTTATTCTGTTTTTTTCTTTGACAGAAACTTTTCCATCACTCTCTTCTAATTCATATACAATGATATTGCACTCTGTGTCATCATAGACAAAAAGTGTCTTGTTGTGAAGTCTTATTGCACTTGGAAACCGTGGCAATTTTATTTTTTCTTCTAACTTGTGGCTACATAGGTTATCAATCATATTTGTGGAGTATATAATAACTGAATTGAATGTATGCACAGTTGCAGCCAATATACTCATATTGTCATTCAGCTTAGATGCAGTGTAATGCACTATTGGCAGGGTGTTTACTTCAATACCACCTTCATCCATTACATTAATGAAATTCTGCCTCAACTGATCATCATTAACATCATTTGATGTATCTATTGTGTGAATCAATCGGCCTTCATTGAAGTCCCAGATTTTTATTGTACCATCACCTGATGAACTAGTCAAGAATTTATCATTGTGCGGTAGAAATTCGATATGATTCACAAACTCTTTATGGCCTAAGCAATATGTTTGGATGTTATATGTATTGGGGTAGCAAGATACTCTGATTTTTTCATCTCTATCACAAGATATAATAGATTTTGTATCATTTGATTGTATAACATCCAATAACAAACTTAAGTGACCCAGAAGTTTAGTTCCAGAATTTTCTTTTTTTATATCATATATCAGCACGTCACCACTTTTGTCAGCCAATAATATGTGCGTATTATCAACTGTGAATCTTATTCTACTAGCACTTCTGGGTATAACAAATGTTTGCTCACGTTCAAGTTGAAGTAAATCATATACAATCAGTTGCTTTGACGTCGCAGTTACAAGTGCTAAGTGGCTGGAATCATTGGAAACAGAAATATCGGATATATAATCTTTTTCAGACTGCTTGGGCGTTACCGGGATGTCAATTGTTTTATGGGTTGAATAGTCATAAAAATCCACATGAAGTTCTTTAGCTACTGCAACATATTTATCCGTCGCTACTAAAAGAGACATTCTTAAACTAAGTTTTATTTACTATTGCACTTTATGTTTATAATTTAGTTATATTCTAAATTAATTGAAGGCACAGACTGAAATATAATATTTAAAGTTAAACTTTATATTTTTTTGCACTCACAGGTTATTAATTTTATTAAGGCTACATGGGCTACAGCCTGACCGTGTATTTAGTGCAAATGACACTTAATTGAGTAATGACAGCTGTCAGCTGCGAGTTCTAGGATAGATGTTGCCATTTTATGAAATTCATTACGAATATAGGATATTCTACTTCTAGGACAGTCTAAATATGTGATGATGATGATGGCATCCAGGCCGATTGTCGGCTACGGCGGCCGTTCTCTTTTATGGAGAACAGCCAGCTGCGCAGGACATATTATAGTGCACAAGCATTCGCGCAGACACAGGTGCACTCTCTATTCCCTTACTCTCATAATCCGATGGGACGGCAATCCGACACGACCGGAGAGAGATCAGGCGCAGAACCGACATTTACGTGCTCTCCGATGCACGGTTGAATCAATCACCAACTTCCGGACTCCAGGCTGCTTTATGAAAGTTTCTCAAAACCCACAAAGCGATTTCGGCCCGACCCGGGATTCGAACCCGAGACCCCGTGCACAGCAGTCGCACCTTGCGACCACTAGACCAACGAGGCAGTTTAGGACAGTCTAAATATGTATGTACATATTCGTTGGTATAAATGTTTATATCAACCGAATCAACACCTATCTTGTGTTGATTGTGGGTTGACAGTTGTGTTTTGCTATTACCCATGTCCTGAGGAATTTCTTCATTTCTTCCTGTACGTCCATGAAAATATCTGCCTATAGTTTCGGAGAAATTGCGGATCTCCTGGCAGTTTTAATAAATCCGAAGGTTCCAAAGAATGTTCCATATATTCCATGTACCTTTGTTAGTCTTTCATGGCAAAATACTGAATGGATTTTGATTATCAGTGTAACAGAAGATACTGCTTTTAATCCGTGTGACAATTGAAGTGTCCTCAGGACACTCGTGAAACCGGGAAATCTAATCATTTCTTCTCAGGAGCGTATTTTTTAGACGAATCACTTCAAGTCAACGTCATTAAAACGTGGAACATAATGTCACTGTCAGTTTGTTAGTGTCAAAGAAAGCCAAAACGGATACTTATTTTTATTTCTAAAAATTGTATTTGATTATTAAAACATTACTTTCACAAGTAAGCTGGAAAAAATATCTTATTATATTTCTAAAAAGGTAGGACATGGCTGCTATGATAAGTTCTTGGAATCCAGAGAAGAAACACAGCGACGTGGAGAGGTAAGTCATTCTGGTTGGATTAAAATATTCCTGTTTTTGGATGCGTAACCCTATTAAATATTATTTTTTCTAGCAGTTTCATAGTAACATGCTGAAAGTCACATACGATTAAACGTTTAGTAAACATTGTGTATCAATTTACAGATGGATATGTATTTACCCTGCCTACTTGAACAGTAAGAAGACGCTGGCTCAGGGCCGTAAGCTATCTAAATCATACTGCGTGGAGAATCCCACACATCAGGAGATAAGAGATGTTTTGGTAGCTGCTGGCCTGAGGGTGGGAGTTGAGAACAAGTTGTATCCTAGGGAACCTAGCAAGGTAACAGTTGGACTTTGTATTGGTAATATTAAAACAAAATGTAGTGGCTTCCTTGTTCTTTTATATTAATTATATTTTTTTAATTACATAGTTACTGACACACATTATTTACAATGAATTAAAAAAAAAAATTCCAAGTTTTTTGAATGCATCAAAAAATAAAAACAAGTTCTCAAAAAAAAAATTGCCAACATTTATGCAATAGTTACTAAAATTGTATTAGTTTTATGTCCACCTGACTAGGAATCAAATGTTAGGATTGGAATAAAGTTGATGTCTTTTTTTACCTTGCAGGAAATATTGTACAGAGGTAGGATCAGAGTCCAGTTAAAAAATGATGATGGAACTCCTGTCAAACCAGACCTTCCTACTCGTGAGGCTGTCATGAAGCATATTGGTGAATCAATACCTAAACTGAAGACAAGACAGAACAGGTAATCAATTTATTAATTTTTGTATAATTTGATGTTATTAAGTTTCTTCTATGGCACTGTGTTTTGAATTTGAATTGTATTAACTTTCATAGACAAACAAGATCATCAAAAATATTTAAGGTATTTTTATTAGCAAAATAATACAGATAAAATACTAAAAAGCTATTTTATATTTGAATTTTCCACAACCAGTTGTCACATACAACTTTCGTAAAACAACACATTCGTAAAATTTTTGTTTCTTCTTAATTATTTATTATTTTCAGACCTGCTGATCAACCACAACAAGCAGCACAAACCAGCAAGAGCAAGGGGAAAAAAGGACGCCGATAATTTTATTTTGTTTATTACAAAAATAATTATTTGTACAAAATACTTATCTATTTCTAATATACCGTACACAAAATAACGAATTTTTATTAAATAACACTGAAAACTTTATCCTAGGAATGGACATGAATTGACTTTTCTGAGAATTTGTTTTCGCCATTTTTGTGCCTTGTTATACTGTACCCATCAAAAATCATAACAACTGGGGATTTTTTCTGAACTGTTGTTATATTATCTAACAATTTATTTGTTTCTTTACTTTCACGAACTTTCTGAGATCTTTTAGCCACCACACCACCTTTGTCAGTGATTTGTTGATCAATGGTTATGCCACTACTGTCGCTTTCTGATTTATTAACTAAAATCATTGTTTCATTACTTTTATTTAAATTTTGATCAAGTTGGCTATTGCCGTCAGTGATAAGCTGATCGCTGGTGTCGGTATTTGTAACATCGCCAATGGATATAGGCTTATCTCCTTGTAAAGCTATTGTTTCGACTTTTCTATCTCTTGCAGGAACTAGGCCACTTCCTTCTATGTTTTTCTTAAGTATTACTCCATCGTTTAAGACATCGGCGTTATCTACGGTACCTACCAACTGCATTGTGACATCTCCAGAGATGTCGCTATCAGGGACATTTTGATCTTTTATGGTAACTATTCTACTTTCATTAGAGTTTTGCTGTAAATCAGCGCCAACAGTTATGATTTCAGTGTTGCCTTCCGTAGTATCTGCTAGCGTCATTGTATCATCTTCTTGAGGAGCTTGGTGATCATCTGTGGTATCTGAGACTCTTTTGAACTCGGCGTTAGCATGTCCAACACTTCCAATGCTTGCTGAGCTATTAACTAGCGTCATTGTTTCATCTCTTTGACGAACTTCTTGATCTTCTTTGGTAGCTGGGCTACCTCCGTCAGTGATTCGTTGATTACTGGCGTCAATGTATTTGACATCGCTGTGGCCTTCTTCACGTATTTCTTTGGGCCTAATAAGCTCTGTGGTGTGGTAGCTATCTTCGGATGTAAATCCTCGTAATCTTCGAACAGATTCTTGTAGAATTCTTGGGCTCTTTGTTTGGTTTCTTCTATTTTTGAATTGATTTTCTCGAAGGGAGTCATCGACGCTTGTGTTTTTTGTTTTATCTTCGGTAATAATTCTGATTCCTCTCTGAAATAATCCTGTAAAATTTCCATATCCGGTTGGTCTTGTGGGTCGAAAGCTTCCTGTACTGCTTCGTGTATCAATGATGGAATTTTTTTCATCATCTTTTGTGCGGGATACATTTTTTCTGTATCCGGCAGCATGTTCATTATCTCCATAATGCCTGGTGATATTTCTTTCAACGTCCCCGTAAAGTGTGGCGCCGCTTCTCTTACTGATTCCATTATCGACTCTCCAATTGCTAAAGGTATTTCTTGTAAGTAATACGGGTATGTTCTTATTCTGTCTGAAAGTACCGAAGTTACGAGTGGCAGTAAAATTGGCTGTCTTGGAGGCAGCCTCGGTAGTGGTGCTAATCTTGGGAGGAAGCGAGATTTCAGTGGCGATAGGCGTGGAAATAATAATTGTCTTTTCTTGCGGCTTGGATTCAAGACTTCCATGATCGGATTCACTTGAAAGGCTGAGGGGGACTTTGAAAGTTTCTTCTGAATAAAATCGATTACGCTTATATTTCTTTGTTTTGAGTTCATAGGACTTGCTCTCGTCTGAATTAAGAAGATTATCAAACAACATAGTAAGACTCTTGAGGAGAGGAATATATTTTTGTTTGAGACTCTCATTTCCACTAATTTCGCGTTTTGCCGATTGATTTTTGCTTTTATATCTTGATTTTGGTATAAGAGTTAATTTTCTAGGTTTCAGTGGGCTTTTGATCAGAAATGTCTTCTTGTATCTTAGGGGCGATAATTTATGTCCTCTTACGGCTGAATGATCTGGAGAATGAGTAACAAATAACAAAATTAGCAACTGAAATACTGATTTTATGTTAGCATTTTAAATGAGTACCTACTTACCTAGCGATAAACCTGATTTCAGGAAATCTTTAATCCTCGATGTAGACTTTAGTCTTTTTATAAGCGGGAGACGTTTCCCAGTGCTTTCTGAAAAATAAAAAAATGCATTTCTTAGAAGGATAGGTAAACGTAGCAGTACGAGTACAATTCTGTGATGTTACTACGAAATACAATTGTCCCTAGTTAGCTGTTATACTTTGTTGCAAAATTAAGTTTACACATTAAAGTTAACACTATAACAGTTGCTGCCTAAGCAATTCTGAAAATCACATTATGGAACCTGTGTACACACAATTACTATGGCTTGGCGCGGATGCCCTAAGAAATCACCTAAGTTTTGAAGTCCATGTACTTATATTCTTGAGCGTGCCGAAGACGTATAGAGAACGCTTGTACGATAAACCGCATTAATAGATGTGATGAGCGACCAAATTGGTATTTTGCCACTTCATTCCAATCAGAGCTCTGTAAAGCAATGCAGCAGCAGCTTTGCAATTCACCGCAAATTTGGCATGAGCTCTCCTTTAACGATTTGATTGAGTTGTTATATAAGCTTCTAAAAGATGGCTGGTCTTTGAATATCCGCTTTTTATGGGGGCTTTTCATTGGACCGGGACGGAAAAATCATCGGCTAGATGCACGAAATACGCAAAAATCTTTTTTTTTTATTTATTTAGCTCCGTTTGTTCTCAATATGTGGTGGCTTATTTACATAGTTTTCTATTCGGCACATTTTTCCGATGGATGAACAGTGACATCACCAACACGCATGTCATGAACCCACCACCGAACAGCACGTTTCACTCATCTCGAACGAACGTGATGGATGCTATAAAATGTCCTTTTTTCGCCGTGTGGTTTTCGTTAAATGAATTAGTGGCACATTTCCTCGCGATTCAGATGATATTTAAGATCCAATAGCATCAGTTTGGCTCACGTGCTATTTTGTCACATTACGCTCGATTTGCGCGCTCTGCTGGTTCCAAAGATCTCAGAGACCACAGTAAAGGATATGCTATATGGTACTTAATGGCGCCTGGCGCGAAAATACCGTAAGTATTCTATCCGAGTCGAGTGACCATTTCTTGCTCTCCAACAGCTACATCTAAGCTTGCCACATATTCGGCATTCAGCAATACTCAGGAGCGGTTTGAGAGCTAGAGACGACCTTATCCTTTTCTCTAAGGATCGATTAAAAATCATAATTTTGAAAATCGTAGATAGAGCTGTATTTCATATATTTTTAGTTATACATATTTCATTGCGACATTAGCGATTTTCTTAAGAACGCGTGCACTGCAAGTTGGCAACGTCGCAAATAGCTGTCAAATATTTACACGTCTTAATTAATTTGGCCAATTTACTATATGAAAGTAATACATATGGCTCTGTAGTGCACTTAAACATTGAATAGGAATTCTAATTAAAACACTAAATTTGAAGTTTTAAACGTGTTACTTGTAAAAAAGGCACTTGGAAAGTTTCTAAATACGTTTTTTACATATAAAACTACATATATATTCGGTGTTACGATATTAATAATTGCATTCTCTATTAAATTTCCTAGTGCACTATAGAGCATTATTTTATGATTTCATAAAATAAAATTGAGAAATTAATTAAAACATGTAAATATTTGACAGCTATTTGCGACGTTGCCAGATTTTTGAACCCGCACCCTTAAGCTAAATTTCTGCTTAGGTAACTGAAAAACGTCATTCAAATATGTGTTGTAATAGGTATAGCATTTGGTTACAGCAATGTTCATCCCCGTTAAGCGATACCGTAATGGTATGAAATGCCTGTCTGCAGATAGACCCGCCCTCTGAGTAATATTCAGTAAAAATTTTAAGTTTTAATCCATTTAGTACTTTTTGAGTTAATCTCGGACATACATTCAGATATACACAAAATATTATTATTTTTAAATAATATTTCATGTAGGTACGATTTTATTATATGATGTAGGAATACATAGATTACATAATTAAAATATCGACGTACAGACGCCAGCACATCAAGCTACCCGAAACTGTCAACTTTTCCCAATCAACATTGAATCCTACCTATGCTTTGGCGATAAAGTTGAAAATCTATTTAATACATTTGACAGGTTGTAGTAGCTTGATGTGCTGGCATCTGTACATGTATCAAAAGACTAGCTGTTCCCAGCGGTTTCACCCGCATCTTTGGTTATTGCTCCGCTCCCGTGTATCTTAGCGTGATGGTATATAGCCTATAGCCTTCCTCGATAAATGGGCTATCTAACACTGAAAGAATTTTTCAAATCGAACCAGTAGTTTCGGAGATTAGCGCGTTCAAACAAACAAACTCTTCAGCTTTATAATATTAGTATAGATTAAAAATTGTGTTCATAAGAAATGAATAACTACACTCGTCCATTAGGCGCGATATCTAATTCATATTCATTTTAAGAATCGAACCTGAGACGTGTAGAGAATACTTTACCAGCATGTCATAGAACATTAACTTTAGTTTAATTAAAAATAACTACATCTTAAATCTTTAGGGATAGTACTTGATGAATGAGCGCAAAGGAAGAATGATTGATGTCGACGGGCGCTAGAAAAAAACCAGGCACTAAAACCACTTCGAAAATAACCGCATAATGACAAACACTCCATGAGTAGGTACGTACAGTTTATATCCTTACTTAAAATTATACAGTGTTAATAATTGGAATTAGTTCTGATAATGGTGCAGTTTTGCACTATGGGGAACAAATGCCGCGAGCTACTTAAAGACATATTATATGTATAGGTACTATATGTATGTACATATTAGATGTATTTAAGTATGTGTAATTGTCAAAATACAACGCAAGAGTTCAGTTTAAACGTGAATTATGAATGAATGTGCAAAACCAGTTAATACATGTAATAGTTACGCAATAGTGCACGGACGTAGCTATAACTTTGACAAGGGGGAGGGTTCCCAAATAACAGAACCTGAGCCCATCATCACTACATAGTATAAAACAAAGTCGCTTTCTTTGTCCCTATGTCCCTTTGTATGCTTAAATCTTTGAAACTACGCTACGGATTTTGATGCGGTTTTTTTTAATAGATAGAGTGATTCAAGAGGAAGATTTATATGTATAATAACATCCATTACATAGTGGAGAAGTACTGTTATTTTTGAGTTTGAGTTTTTCTGTAGTGTATTTAGTATCAGCATTGCACCCGTGCGAAGCCGGGGCGGGTCGCTAGTTTACAAATAAAACAATTTCGCGACTACGAGTATAATACTCTAGTACGGACGGATACGCTCCACAGCAAAACGCCCCCTTTATAGGTATATGTCCGCGTAATAGTGAGTCTAATGATATCGCAAACGTTTGGAGCTTAGGACAAACAACTGTAGCTCATTCGTCATCATCTTCCACTCAACATAATTTTGCAGCTACATATTTATCGCTACGTAGCAGAATCTTCGAGGGACCGCTTTATAATACAATTTTCACCAACCTGCTTTAGGCGGAAGTGTTGTCGCGAAGGCTTCCTTTTGATTTGATTCAGCGGTGATCACTTCGTTCAATGAAATCGTTTTCGCTTCCAGATCTAAAGGAAAAATATATTTGCTTTAAATATAATTCAGATTTAATTAACGTTACCGGTACTCACAGACAAACGCAACACTTACATTTAATTAAAACACAGTTAAAAAGAACGTAGTATAGCCATCTTCGGATTTCCATTTTCTGTCATTTTTATCTCGTATGATCTCCGTTGATTACATACATCTTTACGATGCACTCATATTTATAAACTTCTCTAATAAATGCTGAAGCAGCAACGGGTTTATGTGATGAGCACGTTTCCATTGTTTATACTGCCGTCCGGTAAATTAGTTTGCATATACGTGATTAATTGTTAAGTATCTTTACGATGCTACGAGCCCAATAAGCATAAAATCCAGTATTTAAAAAGTAGCTCTGGGTTATTGAGCCATTGCGCAGAAGCAGAATTACTAACTTTAAAGGAGTGGGTAGGTAGGTAACAATTTTTGTTAAGAACGAAGTTTGACTGATTGTAGATATGGAAAATATGATAAAAAAACCCGTAACCGAACTTATTCTTTTTTCCTAGATAAATAGATAATGATGACTGTAATAATAATAGTGACAGTGATAGTTAATGATCCTTGCATTCAAACATTCCTCTAGCATTCTACCTTGAAAATAAAACTCAATTTTCACCTTTTTACAACTATCGTGTAAGAAAATAAACCGAACCAAAGAAATCTTCGCAACATATTCCGATATTATCGGAGTATAAAGGGAATAGTGAATGCTCCGGAGTCATTATGAATGTACTAAGACGTGTCTTCCGCTTTCATTTGGAATTTCTTTCTCGGATCACGTACATAATGTACATTGTATGTAATATTATAACTTCTATAACACAAGCGTAGGTAGATATCTAAACGACAATGTTATTCTTGTATTGCTATTTATGTTATTGTGTTGTTTATTCGCTGTATTAATATTATTGTAACTAGCTTCCGTCGGCGGTTTCAGCTGCGTCGCATGGAAAGTACCTACATCGCACACCAGTTTTTTTTTTGTAATTAATAGATAAATAACAAGTAGCATATATCCGTCCCTAAAGAAGAGGCTATCTAACACAGAAATATTTTTCAAATTGGTCTAGTATTTCCTGAGATTAGCACATTAAAACTAATTCTTAAGCTTAAAAATATACCAGTTATTATAGACCAGTATCTGCCAGCGCTTTAACCGGCTTCCCGTGAGACTTCGCGCGCCCGAATAAAATGTAGCCTATAGCCTCCCTTGATATAAATGGGCTTTCTTATCGGATCAGTTGTTCTTGAGACTAGCGCGTTCCTGCAAACAAACAAACTCTTCAGCTTTAAGATTAGTATAGATAGATAGTATACATATGAGAAATAATGTGTTACGGTATGCCTAACGGGTAAACTATGTTATGTAACTATGTGGGTATCTCTGGTGTGTAGATATTTGTTCTTCATTATTTTGAAAAGCAGGATTTATTGGTTACTATCCGTACTTAATCATAAAAAATCTACTATGTAGGTACCATCTCAATAAAGAGGGCGTCGATAAATTTGAAGACTAAAACTGTACCTACCTCTATGAAAATTTTAGAACAATTTAACATATTACTTATTATATGTACGTATATCTAAGCTACCACAAATATGTTTTATGTTGAATTTTAAAAATAATGCTCAATAGAGCCGTCTACATGATAACATTCATCTTCATCCATTAGTTCCACACATAGTGTTTGATCTTTTTTACAAAGCGATACTACTGTTATTTGCAGGTTGGGTGATAAATTATCACATAAACTTGTATATAATGGCTCTTTTATATCAAATGTTTCGATAAATAATAAAATAAGGGCAGTAAAACAAAGGAGTAGCAGCAGGGTTGGGCCATCGTTAAAATATTACGATCGTCCAATATCGCCGGATGAAATCTTTAATCGTATAGATCCAAGTTTTACGTGGAAGTAAAGTGGGCTCTAGCGGCCGGAACAAAATACTTAGATAAGTCCAACAACTTATAGTTCAGTAAATCATATTCTCTCATGCCATAAAACTAATCGAGCTTATAATTTTGAACGACCCTTTATTCGGCACTTCACATTACTTTCATTTTTCTCGATGGAGACATTAATAGAAAAATATGGCCTGAAATTATAATGGTTATAAAATATAAGTTAATCTTTGTATGTTCAGATATGGTTCAGAAAAATATATTATTATCAACGTTTGTTGAATAAAACTATACATGAAAATAAATCATGAAATACGAAGGGGATTAAGGCATTTTTCACATGTTAAAACATACATATGTTAGGTAAAAAAAGCATTTCAATAAATATTGCATTTTAATATTAATATTTTTATTGAATACATATAGATTTTATTTTAAAACAATTTTATTTCTTGAGCCTTCAGTAGAGCCACTAGATTACTAAATAGTTACGACGTACCAGATACGTCACTCAGTAGAAAACTTTAGAAAACCTATTGCTACAATAGCCTACTCAGCCGCATCAGTAGGTAAACGTTGCATGCTAAAATGTGCCTAAATAGACGGAACAGAGGAAATAAAACTGAATAACATGCGTGTGCTTTGCTTGCAAAACCGCATTGAATTTGGTCTGCAAACGGCCCCAGACCGTTCGGCCGGGCAGTACGTAATTATAGCGCGCAAGTACGTGGAGTGAAGGAGGCCTGGTAGACCTTTCTTAAAGATCTTTAAAGGAGGCTCTACTCCGTAGGATTCAGAGCGTTCCATCAAAAAATTCTTTATTTGAGTTTGTGAGGCGAAGAACGTACGACTCCCTTCAACCCAATTTATAATATAAATGAGGTTTATGATATGAATTTATATAATATATGGGGCTGAAAAAGGATGTATTTTCTCAAGGTGAGTGATGTCAGTAATTTTGAACTGACTCTGTAACATGAGTGATAAAGATAATGTTTATTAGGTTGTAATATAACAAGCATCTATGTAAACACGTATAGACTTAAAGATTGACTTTGTTCAAGAACCTACTCGAGCATTAAATTTTTGTTCTTTATTCGTTTTCAGAAGTCTGTTAAGTCTAAAAAACCCTCCAAATCCGAGCTGGACTTGCGCACGGAAGGTTCAGTATTTGCCTTTATTGATTTTGGTATAAAAATAACATGTATGGGAGCCCTTAAAATATTTATTTTATTCTAGTTTCCATAGCTTCCATGGTTCTTGGTTTTATAGCTGCAGCAGAAATACAACATCTGTGAAACTTCATGGTGATACAGCCCGATGACAGACGGACATCGAGGTCTTAGTAATGGTGTCCCATTTTACCCTTTGGGTACGGAACCCTAACATGATAAATAGAGTTTTTGAAACGATATCTAGGTATGTATGTTTATTAAGTTGTTGGCGTTTTGCTTGTTAGATTTTGTTGTAATATTGGCACTTATAAAAGTTTTCAGACTAGGTTAACTACTTGGCAACTATCAAAACAAGTTGTTCTATATGTACCTAACTTTATGTAAAACTAGTTTTTATTACCAATTTATCCCAATATTGTGATAAGTACTAGTTTGGGAACTCAAACATTAAATGAATATTATGTCCAATGTTAATCTTCCAATATATTTTTTGAACCATAATCATTACTGTTTCACGTATTTATGCAATAGGCGGCATTTTACGGTGCGGCTGATAAAACGTTCCTTTTATTTGTACCCAAATCCGAAGGCCGGTCGCGGTTCGAAAGCTAGTGGTCGGTTACTTCCTCAATTTACGAGCGTACATAGCCCGGAGTTAGTATCGTTGTCGTCACGCTTCGTATATTGTGCATTTATATTTCTACCAATAAACATTACTTACTCTTTGTTAGAATACCCCCAATTCTGTACTTTTTACGCGTCTCCTTAAGATTCCAAATCTACACTTTTGCGCCGATGTTTTGGGCACTTACCTACGTAATAAAAAATATTGAATATGAAGAAAAAATATATAAGACATACCAAAAGGGAAAACACTTTCGCTAAATACCTAAGTGCTCAAAATTTGTTTCTCGTAAGTATAAAACAATTTCCCCAGAGTTGTTTCCTGTTAAACATTATCAGTGTATTCTTTTTTCTCAGCTATTTCGGTATAATGTTGCAGAGAGAACGGCAAAACTCGCAATTTGAACGAAGTATATCGAGTGCAGTGTATCTAAACAGGCTGAACCGCCTCCCAGAGAGTCTTACCACTGTAGCGATAAACGGATTTGGGAGGGATGGCATTATTCCGACGTAATAGAGTGATACTTCTTTAGGACCATTCAGGAAACTGATGACACTATTTGGTTTAGCCATAAAAAGTTATGATATCATATTTGCGGTATCAAAATATTACGAACAAATAATGCTTTCACTGCTGGCCTCTCGCCTCTGATAATAATTTGTTTCTTTTATAGTTTCTTGGAAATAAATAATTTTGCTGACACATTTATAACATAGTTTTATTCATACGTTTCGTGCTTATTATACTAAAAATATGAACAAGCGGCACCAAATTTCCAATGTATTTGCAGATTTTTGTAACGTCAGCATTACGCTTCTGCGAAGGCGTGTCTCTACATCGATGAAGTCGATAGTTATGTAGAATGTTTATTTATCATTATATGAATGCAATTAAACATGTTGGATCTAACTGAGTTTTCTGTGAAGTGTTCATATTGTGGTATAGGTATCGCCCTCCTAGTCAGTTTAAAACAAAGCAATGGAACTGGCAATAGGGAGCTGGCATATTGCCTCAGTTCCAAGTTTTACTGCCGCTATCTCAGGGTTTATGCCTTATAAAATCTGGTGCCGCGACCACGCAGAATCGCCGCAAGCTAAAAATATGACTGGCGAAGAGATATTATCGCAATTGGTCGGTAGTATTGTTCAATGGCGAACTGCTTCTGTTTTAGGACTACTTTGCTTGCCACACTTCAAGCCGTTGGGAGTTTATGATTGAGTTTATTGAGTTACATGAAAACTTGGAACTGTTAAAGTTTCTAAACTAAAATTTTGCATACTTGCTTTTATTTTATACCCACCAAAATTGATCATGATATCAATGGTCGTCAGTCGGTTTATTGCTAAAGGTATGTATCTACGTTAATTAATAAATGGACAATGTAGCTTCGACATGTGTGTTTTAGTCAAATAATTAATAATTTAGATGTATATTAAACCCAATTAGAATGCATTTCAAATTCGGATTTCACAATATTGTTAGTACTGTCGGCAAAATTATGCTGCTTAATAGTCTAACAATCAAAATTGTTTAAATAACTATGGGGCACTCGAAATTGTTTGCTTATAACTTGATTCCAAAAACGAATGCCATTATAATATTATTATTAACAGTAAAACTATTTGTCTTACTAAAACCGTGGTTGAACTTCTCCAAGGTTATGTACAGATAACATTTTTTGCACACAAAATTATTTACAAAAATCTTGATCCTAACGGCACAGAAGGTTGTTTATCCGTCCAATTCTCTACTTGCAAACATCCGCAGGAGATGACTTGGGCGAGTCCACATTTTATATCCCACCCGTTTTACGTCCGTCTCTCGGGTAGTCCAGTTTCGTTCGATACCGATGTGGCTGACAATTTTATTTGCACGCAAATTCGAGGGCTCGTAACATGGCCGGAACTGATGGGCCCCAGTAACAAACTCCACACTTCTATGGCCCGACTTATGACTTTCATTTCCGTCTGTATCGTTGTAACTGTTAGGTACTATTTCTTTAGATACGACTTTTAGTTCATCTGTCTTTTAATTTTGCTTACATCGATCTTGTATATGTTTGCCTAATTTGCTTTGACACCTTTCCTTGTCCTTTTGAAAGACACTGAATGATTTCAACTTACACAGATCGCATATCAAAGATAGAAAGCCATCTTATTCCGAAAGCAAATTTCAGTCCCTTCGAATATGTTCCTGAAATCATAAAAACAGTGTCATCGTAAGGGTAAAGGCATATTTTGTATTGAGCACCATCCCCGGCAAACCGTGGCCATTGAATCCGCAGAATGTACGCCCAAATGTAATAAGGAGAGGCGATAGGATTCATAGATAGGTGAACAAAGACGTGAGACCACAATAGGAGTTGCTCTCTCCGTATTGTCTATATTTTTGGTTTAAAGCATACAAGCTTTGTGTGTCTGATATACAATTTCTGTTTAGGAAATTATGTGCTCGGTTACCTAATTTCATTTTAGTATGTGTTTCATGAAACTTTCAAACGTAACGTAGAATTGTGAAGCTGCGAGGATGTAGTTGAAAGTTTCGAATGTTCAGCATTCATTTTATTTGTTTTACAAATTTTTAGGTGACCAAAAGCGTGCCTTAGTATGTAATTTCTGCTCCATATAAATAACACAACACGTACCATACCTACCTAGGTAATCAATTCCTCTGTTCTATTAGCGGTGAGTCTAAAAACACAAAATATAATAAGAGCTTCTTCTTAAATATAAAATTGTAATTTTCGTTTACCGAAAGTCATGTCACATAATGGAACATAAAACATATAATATTATGTATTACATTTAAAACAATTTGTTTGACTATTGTACGTACGTATTATTTCTATTTTTTACATAAAGCCTCACCTTTAAAGCTCCTTTTGTTATGAAACCATAAAAAATATGAATATTGAAAAAAATATTTTCTATATCAGCATTCTATACAGTAAATATTTTGTAAATAGAGAAATCTTGTTCGTGTAATACGTAGATATTTCTGAAAAGTAATACGTATCTTTATGTAGGTAGATACTTAAATTACTTTTTATTTTGCAAGACACTATAGCTCTCTGTGTAGGTGGAAACCCTCATAAATGCGTGGAACGGTAAAGAATTTAGTTGGAAGGAACTTTTGTTTGTCATATTAGCTACGTAATAACGGTCACTAGTATCGTACCTGAGTCTGTATTACAACGTTAAAAATCATATGAAAATTGATTTTCAAGCATTAATGTGTCAGTTATAGTATAGGCACAGAGCAGCATCCGCGTTTAGAGCCTTATCTCTCAGTTTATGGGTGCTAACATCCGTCCGTTAGGCAGGAATCGACCGTTACAACCTAGTTAGAGCAAATATTCAGCTCGTATTTAAATATTCGCCGGTACAATCTCGGCTTTATCTCGTACTACCTACAGGGGACTACATAGTACGTATAGCAGCTACCTGTGCTTTATCTTTAGTACCCCTGCTATTGTTATTGTTCGCTGCTTCATAATGATTGTCGATTAGGTTTTATCGAACAATATTATTTCTCTTGTTCAAGTAAATTGTTTTCCTGATTGTTATCTGTCTTGCTGTTCAAATCTGTACTATAATTTTTTTAATAAAGTTACTTCAATATCATCAATATTGGAATACAAAACAAGACTTCTCTCTGTAACATTATGATAAAATATTCATAGAAATGAGAGGTTTCAGTAACGTGTTATACAAGGCCACACATCATTCGGCACATATTTATATGCGTGTACAAGACGTGTGTTAGTAGGTACCCACGTAGGCCTTCGATATCGGTACATAGGTGCTTAATATTTCATGTGCGAGTCGGGCCGGAATGCGAACGGAACAATTTGCCAATAATCCTATCCCGGGGCAATAACTGAGGTGGCGCCCAGCAGAAATGGGTGTTATTGCCCATGAATGATTTCTGCGCAACTCATAAGGCCGACTTGAATTCTTTCTGTATTGAAATTGCGTATTCCTCTTTTGTTTTATTAACTTGTTCGGTCTCATTTTCGATATTCACGAATCATTCCCGAATGTAACCTACCTAATAATATACATTTCATGTCGCTAATTGACTGACAAAGACTAAAGCCTTGAAGTGACGGTTTGATGAGAGCTTATCGCTCTATCGATTGCCTTGCTGAAGCAAAAGATGCGATCGAAATCCAATAAAATATTTTAGCGAGTAACAAATAGGCTTGTATTTAGATCCCAAAAGTTAATATATTTACATAAAACCCAATCCCATTAATACGCGGTCTTTTAAGTAGGTACATACAACCATAATTCAGCTCAAAATAATGAGAACCCCATTTAAAGCCGTGCAGTTCATAATTTATATACAAACGGGTTTATTACCTCGTTATTGTTAAACGAATAGATTTTTCGTCTGCAATTTCGGTTCAGGTTAATAAATCAATTTGTCGAGCACAAATGTTCTCTGCGAGCAAAGTCCTGCGGAGGACAATATGCTCGCTCCATTGTGGCTGCAAATTCAATTTATATTCAGATCTGTACAGAAATAGAATTGAAACTTAGATTGCGGCTAGATACTGGCAGGTTTATAATAGCGAGCCGCTGCTGCTGGATACTACTAACAAAATATTATAGACGAAACTTTTAACTTTAGAGCCTCGCCACTCACCTCTGACAAACTGTTACCCCTAAAGTAAGTAATAAGATGTAAACCGGATGAATGTTTGATCAAATACCAACTTTATCTGATTAAGCGTAAACAGGCATTTACAGAGGGAGATTATCTGAGTTATGCGGATACCTTAGCTTGAGTATTTTCATTAAAATATATCAATAAAGTTGAATACTTTGAGCACTGGCTACTTATACATAGTACCCAGCGGATACACTATTATGTATGGAAGAACCGCGGACTCCAATAATATTGTCAAATGAGGGAAGACCGTCAATTTTATTTATCTTATTCCTGGGATAGGGTCCTTCATATTTATTTGCTTACATAACCACTTATCTATGTCGAATTTTGGGCGTACGTTCCCTATTAGGTAGCTATAAATTATGAGATAAATGATAACGCTTATCATTAATACTAAGATTTATTTGAGATAACTCCACGTTGGGGACATGGAGGACGATCGTAATGTACGTTTTATGTACATTTATGTATATTAGAGATGAATTATGATATTAGACCGTGAGATAATATGTTCATAGACGCCCAATGACACATAGATTGTCGAGCAGAAGAATTGACGAGACAGCTTGAGATAAAATAAGCAATTTGTGTGACACGTGTATTGCGATTTCACAAGACAAACCCAGAATTACTCAGAAATAATAATTGTGTTGGGTGTCGCTTCATCACCACATAGTATAAAACAATTTCGCTTCCCACTGTCTGTCTGACCCTATGCATGCTTTCAAACAAAACGAATTAAGATTTATAATATGATTTATAAATTAATATAACATATGTGATAAGTATATGTATCTAGTAGAGGAATACTGATAACTGCACGGGAGTTCTCTCAGAGAAAATGAGCCAGCTGCGCAGGATACATGTAGTGCACAAGCATTTGCGTATACACAGATGACCTCTCTTTTCCCTCCCCTGCTCTGAGATCCTAGACTTGGTTGTTAGCACTATGAGTCCAATACGAGATAGATCAAAATATTACTAACTAAAGTATTGCACACATATGTAGGTTACCGTTGTAACGGATTTCGAATAAACTTGCAACCTTTCAAACTTCACGAGTCGAAGGTGGTGAAGTTTCATTATGAAGGTACCTACCTATGTAAATATGTACCTATATAATTTTCCCAAGTGCGAATCCGAGAAATAGATTATGCCTATTCTTTTTTTGTGCCATATAAGGAGTAATTCCACATTATAAGGACCTCAATATATCGAAAGTTATATTGTACAAAAATTCTTCGGAACGTCTTCTGTGAGGGGAAACATTAGATAAATTAAAAGTGGACAGTGGCGTTACGAGGAAGACAACGGAGGGTAACGCTGTAAACGTTCATACTCGTAAGTGGCCACTAAACTTTATTGTAGTGTTTACGACCAACGAAAATACTTTTATAGACATTTTTCGTCACAGATAGGAGACATGCGGTTTCCTTGCCGCTGTAAATAATAAACGTATTTTAGACTGCGGTAAAGGAGATTTGTTTCTGTTGCAGAGTAAAATACAGATTTCTGTGAGAGCCCAGGTGTGGTTGTCTGTGCCTAGCCGTCTCTAAGCTTAGATAAAGTTTACTTACGTCTATGCTGCAACAGTCCTCAACAACTTTGGTAAGTGTGTATGTGTTGGTAAGACATGAATATTTAGATTTAAACCACAACAGAACGTATATTCCACTTCTACTAAGGTACCTGTTAGCGAATCTGTCGCAGCTGTAGCACTAGCAACAGATATTCATGTATAGGTACGTACAGCTGTTATTTTCTCCGAAGAGATTGAAAGACGTCTGTGACCTATCTAGAATTCATTATTCTGTAATGAGACTGAATAAATTATAATTACGACTAGAAAGTTAATATCGACGTTTTATTCAAAATTAACTTAATTAATAAATTAAAACAAAACCGTCATTTTGTTTGTCAATTTTCGCTGAGAATTAACTACTAGCTTTATTTGAAAATTACAAACTTGGAAACATTGCCTTTGTAAGGGGATTAAAAGCTTAAGTTACATAATTACCTTTAAAATAAATTTTCGTCAAAATTGCCTATTGGCAAGTATTTAACTTAAGTAAGTATTTATGGATTTCCTACAGCTGGTTGTTATCAGAATGGTAACAGAAATATTTTATATGCGAAGCTAAATGCGTACTTTTATCACACCTAAAATATGCTTGTACTAACTATGGTTTGAAATATATTAATATTTATTAATTGAAAGTTAACTAATGTGAAATAATTGTTCATTTCAGAATGTACCTACCTTCTACATAAAGTACCATATCATGTGAGGGAATCAGATACTACTAGTCATGAAAGATCCGTTTGATATTTCTATTCAGAAAGACGGTTAAAGTATTAGAGATAAAGATAGGGCCTAGATTTTCCGCTGACGCAGTGTCGGGAGTTCGGAACGTCCCGCGAAGCCACCGTTTTGTATATTATCTCGTGCTACAAATCACACCGGATGTCCCGCCGAGGGGAAATGAAAATTGAGATACCGGAGAGGCATTGTTCCGTGAAAATATATCTTCTTGATATTCTCAGGGCGCGGGACAGCGTCGACGCACGGATATTGCGATAATGTTACGTCATCTCGCGAGATAAAAGCGCTTTTGATATCCCGACGGATAAATTTTCACTTTCACACAACAGCGTCCCCACAGTTCCTTGAGATTTGGTAGTACAGATTTTCCGATCATAAAATTGTTTATCCCGTCAAACAACTAATTCAGATGTTTATTTGTTTATATCCGCTTAGATATTTGCCATGGTGCTCGTTTTGCGAATAAGGAGCTGTTAAAAGTGGGGTGTTATGGATGATTCGCAATTCCAGTCAATAAATCTGCAGTACATTTGACATGTTTATCGAATTAACAGGCCTGTGCTGCCAGTATTACTCCAAGTCTCTAGTCATTCTTTATATAGCATGTTATGTATATGTGTCACTACACAGACACTAAGTACCCGACGCGTGTCCGGTCCTGGAGTCAGTATCAAACTTTTCTTTTTGGTAAAATGTTGAAAATATAATAATTACTCAATATTGCTTATTTATAAATAACATGATTTGATTTATTGGACACTTCTGTTCTGGATGAGCCTATAAGGCTCCGATCAATCCCTGATAGATCGATTGACCTAGTTGGCTCCATCTAATTGATGAAACTTCCAAACTCCGTTAGAATGGCGCGGTTAGGTTATTATATTTTATGACTAGCATTACACATATTTTATATTGCCCAAATTGTGTTGGGAATTCGTGTTGCTTTAATAAGTTATCGTTTAATTTCGCTGAAGTTGATGTAACTGGTTGGTTTAGTGAGAAATATGCAACTCACACTTTTGTTTTTGTTTCTTAAACGTAATGGTTACTATCTATGGCATAATCTTTTCCCGCAGTTTAAGGTTCTATTCTATTTAAAAGTATTTCCTTCACGTGATCATCTGCTTGCCTTTGAAATGAAAACATAAAAGGTTCCTAATCTTTGTGATCTTTAATAGTAACTTTTATGAGCTCTAGCAGAATCAGTTTAATAACTTCGAGCTATTCATCATGTAGCTCGGTTGTAATTTTTGCAGCCGATCTGTCCCATTGCCTGTAAATCCAATCGACATGAACGTTATGCCTAAGTATACCTGTATATATTGTGTGCTTCGTGGTATACCTTGTGATAGTACTGATAGGTACTTGCTTAAAAATATAGTAAGAGTAAATATATTAGGTTGCTTTTCCGCAGTTAATAAAATCACAACTGAATATTTGGATAAAAAGTATACAGTTTGAAGAAAGAAAGGTAAAATAGCAAAGTTGCGGTAACAATTTATCATTGCACACAAAGCGTGATGATAAGAGGGCTTGTTCTCACTAAGCGTAGGACAAAGGAATACCGGTCGCGCCGACGGCGACACGCCGCCCACCGCCGCCGTACCGACGAGCAAAAACCCTAAGGATTACAAGGTTTTGCTAAATATTTACCTAACACTTGCTGCCCGGAATGCTGTACCCAGATAACAGACACCTATAAACACTTAAAAATAATACTTAAAGCTTAAACTAGGTACCTGCGCATTTAATTCCAAAAGATTATAACGAAATTAATCAAGTATCTTTGTAACCCATGAGGCGTAAGTAATGTGGATGCTTTCAGGATTAACGCGAGTTTTCAATTTTATTTTACGTTTAATACCAAAACTTTGCTATCAGGTAGGTGTGTTCAACAGGCTTTATACTATGAGTAGTTACGTGATTCCAATAATAACGAATATTCTAAAAACAAAGTATCTTTAATTCAAAACCAATGAAGCAATACTTATACGAGTACAGAATTTACCTCCGAAGTAGCCTTATCGCGCGTCCACAGGGAACTACAAAGAGCGACTTCGTTTGGTTTTAGAACAAATTTTAAACTAAGTTGGTTCAGAAATCGCGCGGCGGCACTCGTATGGCCGCATTCACATTCTGGTGAATGCAAAGAGTGAGTTGTGCTCCTAATTCCGCATTTTTTCTACGACAAAGTTAATTGGAACACGGTCGTATTTAGCGCGCACTCTGTGATTCTGTTTGTATGCAGCGGCCGGCACTCGCGCGGAAAATGATCCGCGTTTGACTCGCATAAGCGTTAATGATATTTCTGCATGAATAAACCCTCTGGGGTTTATTTTCCAGTGGATCAGAGCTAAAAACTGACAAACTCCGTTTCCTTTCATTTGCTTTCAAATAATTTCAATGCACATTCATCTTTCGGTTAATGCATCCTGAAATAACGTAACCTTCATTCTTAAGATCGCAAAATATTACGTTTGATTTTATTTTAATACACTTATCAAGTTTTTAAAATCAACCTAAACCTTTTTTGTATCCTTTTACTATGTAGTAACAAAAGACATAACCTTTAGAGACTAAGGAATTGGTAATACCTATTATTATGTTTTTCCACGATAAACTTTTTCCTTGACTCACTGTGATTGAGCAAAAACAATTTTAACATTTCGCCTAGTTCCGTCGAGTACCGCGTCAATAGTACGCGAAGAATCAAATGAGTATTCGCTTTTCCAGACGTAAATGTTTTTACTATGATCCCTTCGGTACTTTGAGAGGAACATAGGGAAATATGGCTAGGCGTATCTAACTGTAGACTCGAAAGCGGCTAATTTGCAGAGAGCGGTGTGAAATGGACCGAGTCATTCCCGCACAAAGCGCTACTAATGCGCGCCCGTCCGTTGCATCGGGCCGCAATTATATTTGCATACGACCACCTCTTGCTCGCACAATGACACCGGCTACTGGACAAAAGGTAAAGTCAACGGAGTTTACTTTAAAGCTCCAAATCGAATGAGCGAGCTAGACATTTAGAGCTGCGCTCGACAATCACTTGGATATGTTTGTTGTTTCGGTTGATTTGTTTCCCCGATGAATTCATCGCTATTTGCACTGCTTAGCTTAGTGCAGTATTTATTGAAGTTATTGATTTAATAAGAAACTGTGTTTATTCGTTATGCGGGTACTCGAACACTCTATAACAATCCTTCGTATTTGTGAAAAACTGTTTAAAATTAACTTTTTATCCACAAACTTCAGCCCTAAAAGAAAAACTAAAACAAAAAACTAATTGAAACTCAGGTGTTTATGGATAAATAAGAGTAATTTCTAATTTGTTTTGGGTAAACTGGAATGTGATAGTTAATACCTACTACATTTATTGTGTGCTGAATTGCGAGAATTTAATATAACTTACAAACGAAGCTTTAATTTCTAATGACGTGGAAATTTGACCTGAACGATAAGTGCACATTTCTTACTCGTCAAAAAGGAACACTCTGGAACAAATTTAAATTCTTTATGAACTGTAGTACTGTATGGGTGCGTGTGTAACGTGGGCGAGCGCAGAGAGAATTTAGAGTAAAGCGGGGGTAAGTGAACATCCGTTGCACCGGTTCATGATATTTGCATAATGACTTCGATACATGTTTTGAGAAAATTATAAATTACTGATAAAATAAAGGCTATTTTTATTTTATACTTACTAATCTAAGTAGTGAATTTACTGCTGGAGTAAGTAGATGCTATCAATAATTGTTTCTGTCGTGAAATGCATAATAACATCGTTTTATAGTTGGCTCTTGTAGTTAGGTGATCTTTTGACATATTAGTATGACAGCAACCGAGTTATAAGTGGCAATGTGTTCAGTTTTGCAGTAGGGCAACAGTGAAATTTGTAAGTACATAGGTACACGCCAGAAGGAACGCAACCATGCCACTAAGACCTATGTAAAATAATAGATACATCTGCTACAAGCAGTACGTGCCTTGACTCCGGAACGCCGGAGACTAGACGACTCGGTCGCTATATACTCATATAATAATACGTCTTTAATAAAGCCACCACGTCACTCCTTGGGCCATTTGTACATGCAAATTATTTTCTAATACCACGCGCTTATGTTCCAAATAGAAAATTTCCAGGATGTTTCAAATAAATCTTTGTTTATTTTACGTACCCCCTTTATGAAGAGTTATGGCTCTAAAACTCATGTTTATAAATCATCTACCATATCTTAGGAACTAGGTAAGTACTTAAGTTGTACGCCGTTTCTAGGTATTTGCTGCGTTCGCTGTATATCTATTTGGGTCGATAGAAGACGCTTCTAATAACGGCCACAAGTCAATATAAATTTTATTGTAATTCCGCGTAAGTCATTATTGATAACAGATCCGTAGCGTGGCGCGGACGCGGCTCGGATGATACTAATAAATATGCTAATGTTGGCGTCCCTGAAGGATTTTCTCGGATTTTCATCTCCCCCATACCGATGACGCAGACGAAAATAAAATTGGTAGGTACGTGGATCTTGAAATATAGCTTTACCTGTAAATGTTTTCTTACTACTAAAGTTTTAATCGCTTGAGGAATAATTTTGAACACTTCTATGTAAACTTCAAACTAGCGGATTTACCCCGCGACCCAAACGCAGGTGTGGGTCGTACGGGCGTTGTCGCGCGTATATGCGCGGCAGCATACAGACACCGCACGAAAGGTTATTTGACGCGTGGAATGTGTCGGGAAAACCCGCCAGTGTGAAAGCGTTGTAAATGTTGTAATCATGTAGTACATAATACGTTCATGTCGGGGTACTGCTAAGTTCAAATCAATATTCTAATCGATGAATACTGAAGCGATACTCCGAAGTAAAAGTATAGCGCCTCGAATTATTTTTAAATATCAGTTTTTTATGATGTTTTTTTTTGTATTTAATATTTTGAAATTAACATTTTCAAACTACAATTCGCAATGAATCCTAATACGACATAATATCTTATTTTGTGTGTTTAAAACAGGTTATAACTAATCTAAAAATTACTTAAGACTTCCTTTACCTTTCAACTGAAAAAAAAACGATTACGGATTTTAAGAGCTACGGTGTCACAGACAGACAGACACATAATTGTCAGACGCATACATATATTTTTGCATCGGGGGTTAAAAAAACATTGGAATGATAAAAATCACTCGTTCTATCGCCGTTTCGCCTCTTTTCACCAGATAAGCATGTCAACTAAGTGACTTCGTTAAAATTATTCTCATATCTCCGTTCAGTGCTGCAAACGTGGAGATAAATATTTCTCATACAAACCCAATTTGTCGCGAAGGCTGTAATAACAATAAAAGTGCAGCATCATAAAATTGTTATGGCTCTAACCTTTAAAGGATTTTTGATTTGCCTTACCTAGAGAGCTTTGCTTAAAATATTCAATGTCGAAATTTTCTTTTACGATGAACGAAAAAAGGTTGTTTTGCAGCCCCCGTGTGGGTGAAGTACCTATTAGATTATACAGTCTGCATATGCTAGATGAGACGAGTGTTACTGTAATCGCAATTTAATGAGATTTTTAGGGGTAGTCAGCAAACGTAATGGATTCGCCGTTACGAAGATTCACACGTGTATTATCGTGCTGTTACACCGTAATCCGTATATTAAAATAAATGTGAAAAAGAAAGGTGTTAGTTTGGAACGTGGCTTTAAATTGAACGCGCAGTTTTCTTATCGGGATTACTAAAAGTAAATGTAAACCGGTTTTAAAACATTTTTGTAACAACTTGCTTGCTTGTTCTGCTCTGGTATTCTCTAAAGATTCAGTGTCTATTTCGTTCTTGAGATTTTATTCAGTCAGAAATTCGTCCTCAATACTTTTTTCCTGCCTCTATCATTTGGGATCTAATAACAACATCAGCTGCCTTTGAATGTGCTAAAGTATACGTCTGCTTAATCATCCGGCGTTACGATGGTGGTTATTAAAAATTTAAACAGCCGTTCTAACATAACGGTTTCATGAAAATTGGACCGTTTTCAGAATTTTCACATACGAGGGTATGCAATTGTGTTTTAAACGTATATTCAGTACTTTGAAAATTAATATTTTTCTCGTTGAGAACACTTCAAATATGAGAATGGCATATTTAACGTTTAGCGGAATTTAATATGTCATAAAACGTTATTTATATGCCGTTTACGCGCCGGCGGCGGCGGAGATTTCATCGGCTCGGGGCTCTGCCTCGGTACCTCAGCACTAACGGGTTAATCTCATTTACATTATATTTTTGGATAAAGAAGTAAGAAGCTTTCTTATGTAGCACTTTGTTGAAAGTGGAATATCGGCTGTGGGATAAGAACGTAAAATATCTAGACACAAATCTGAAACTTGAACACTGTCACAGTGTGTCTAGTAATCCTTTAGACTTAATCGTGGATAAATTAGTTAGGATGATGAATTATACTAGTATGTTTTATGTAATTAATAATGATTTATGTGATATTAAACACGATTGAAGCCGCCGCTAGTTGGCAAAACTAGTTAAATGTTAATGTAATATGTACACAGATTTAGTTTTATAAGATTTAGTCTCAAGTGTATTTTAAATGTCAAGTACGAACCCACTTCTGCGATAAAATTGCAGCTAAAGGAGACAAATAAAAAAGTAAACCTGTTTTTTCTGAACGTAAATACAAAAAGCAATTTATTTTTAATGCAATTTCTTTTCGAAAGCTCTAGTTATAAAACTTATTGAAAAGAAAATCAGAATTGTATTGAAACATCATATCGTCAAACTCAAGCGTTGATATAAATTTTTATTGAGTTTTGGTTTTGTTTTCTTAAGAGACTTTATTATATAACTTTAACTCTGCATATTCCTTTTGTATCTGTGGTTCGAATTAATACCTATCGTTAGCGAATGAATATTCTGGTTCTAAATATTTACGAGTGAGAGAAAAACCTAGCTAGCCTTTGGTTTACCTTTAGATGGGAGGTTACAATCGAACGCCCTCAGCACAGGGGCGGTTACAGGTCACCGAACTTGACCGACTGACCATGCTATGCTTAGTCACTCACTCAACAGCATATATGCTATAAACTATTATTTAGCCTTTTCACAGAAAAGAAAAATCTAAAATATGTATGTATTTAGTTACACTAATTACTAAATATCAATATTCTAAAATTGCTGGAATTTTTTGGGATTGCTCTTAAGTTTTGGGGATCTAAACTATTTTTAATACTAAAACTTTAATAATTTTCTAGTAAATAAATATTGCAATATCATAAAAATTAATATTATTATTTTTTCATAATAATGCAATACCCAATCCACGACAATTTGCATAACAGTTAAAAAAAAAAAAAAAATTGAATAAATTAGTTCGCTCTTTGTAAATTTATTTAAATTCGTTATATTTTATCCATAAACTAGTTGTTCCCCGCGGTTCCACCCGTCGCCTGAAGAAACTACTCCGATAAAAAGCACCTTTGTCCTTCCTTTGAGTCTAGACTATGTGGCTACCAAATTTTATAAAAATCGGTCCAGCCATTCACGCATAATGGCGTAACCAAGGGAAATATAGATTCATTTTCATAAATCCATAAATTACGTCATATTACAGGTATTTCAAATTAATTCAGTAGTTTTACGGCTGTCACTGGTAAGCTTACGTGAATGGAAACGACAATAATTATAATAGATAGCGGATTTAGAATCAACTGCATTGCGTTATTAGATTACTGTATAAATGTATTTATTTTAGGGATTATGTTTGGATTCTAGTTTATATTTAGCTAATGGATATCCATCATTAGTGCGTTTGTTTTTTTTCAAGCATCCATCGCCAATTAGTGTATCGGATACCAACTATGTTAGTGTATCTTGTGCGAATATGTGCTTTTTAAGGTTTTTGGTACAGCCAGATACTCAGCAATAAGTCAATAACTAATCATATTTTTGGCTCGTTAAATAATTTAAATGTAGACTATGAAATATTTTTTTTTTGTTATGTTATGTAGATTCCAGGAAGGCGCCATCTACACGGCGTCGCCTACAAGGTCCATTTGAAAAATTGCAGCGTTTTTAAAATAACAAAATCAAACCAGCATCATGTTTATGAACGCGGACGTGCCAGTCCAGCGAGCAGACCCGACAATAAATCACGATCGACTGAGCGAACACAAAATTTTGTAAACTTAATCCAAAGTAAGGCGAAGTGATGTCGATGAATTGTGTAGAACTTCACAAGTTCTCGATAACTCCGGGAAGAATGCCCGCGCGCCGCATCCAATGCGAAAGAGAGCAGTCGACTGTAAAATAACTTAACATAACAGGTTTTTTTCTTCAGCGAATGCATCAGAGTCGTTGCGACAGCTTTTTCTTATTCAGTCGACATGAACTGTTGTTAACTTTGTTTAACTAGCTGTTCGACGCGAATACTTTTGTAAACTATACTTTCAGTGTGAACTTCCAAGAACTGTATTTTCCAGACGACTGTTATTCTGAACTATGGTTTATGTATCTAGAAACATTGTTAGGGTATTTGAACTACTGTGGATAGCAAGCTGAAACCGTAAAACAATAAACTTGTAAACTCCTTTAGCACGTCTCTCGATATTCAATTTGTTCATACTGCGATGAATTTTCGGTACCCACCGCAAGCACGTGATTGAGCTGTCATGCTGATAAGATTTCTCGGATGTCCTTTTAGCCTGAAATGGAATTAAAGCTTTTCCACGTATCGAAGTGACTGTTCATCAGTTTTCAATATACCTACCATTCAATTTAATTCAAATTTCTATAATAAATTATGACTTAGTATATGAGTACGAACAGCTACTCGTAGAATTGGTAAAATATGGGAGAATCATTTATCCATCTTAAGAGGATAATATTGAGTCACGTTCCTGAATGGCTGCATTTTACTGTGAAGAAATTCGTTGTTCATAGTTTTTGTATTATGAATCTGATCACGTTACTACCATTGAGGTTCATTCGATTGCAATTTGTAATATTACAAAGATATGTCGTTTTTTTATGAAATGCCTGTTATAATTGGATTTAAAAGTTACAAATATTTTGTTCTAAATATTAATGTTCTAAACAAGATAATAACTTTTATGAAGTAGCTAACAATTTAATGTAAAGGTTGTGAAGTACAAAGAAATCTCAAAGGATATACGAGTTTAAGGTTTAAGAAGTAAAAGATTTTGTGTGCACGTCACAATCATTCCCTTCGAGGGGTTAGTGTTCATTGGGTGGAAATAACAAAGACGATAAAATTGTTCGCTTGGAAAAAGGATATTGAATGAGGTCAGACGCAGATATATTCGTATTCAAGGCAAATGTCGAGGCGTGTGGGGGACAGCCGTTTGCGCACTGTTTTTACAGTTGCGACGATATGTCCTGTCGTTACCAAACTGATATTGCTTTGAAATCTCTTTGGTGATTTTCGTGTTATTTTTATGTCTGTATACCTATTTAAGTTCTGTTTTCTTATTATATGTATGTGGCGGTATAAAAAAATGTGCAGTATACTTGACATCTGTGTATAGTTGTCTAAGTTAGAAGGCTAACTGAAATTTGGCAGTGCTATTTGCTAAATTCGTATTATCAAGACTCATCGCAATCACTTATATGTTAATTGATGAGAAATTACCAAAATTTAGTATTTTTACTTTCAACAACGTTCATTTAGTTTGAAATAGTCACACTGTCACTTAGTTTTAGTACGGTCTAGCATTTTCTTTACCTCGGTAAAGTAGCAAAGGCTTAACTAAAGAAAACTGAAAGCAGGTAGAACAAAGCTCGTTATAACGGTAAAAAATTGCAAGCGAATTAACATATATATACGTTGGCAGTTGGAGAGCTGGTAGCCGGCGGCTACGACCCTTAAACTGTAGATGTTTTAATACATTTAACCGTTTCTTATGGCTAGGGTTTGTATGTTACGTGCCTATTTACACTCTGACAGCCAGTTGTCTAAAATTAGCTAAATAAAAGAGTGACAAATATACTTATCCCGTACAAAAATACTAGCGAATGCCGTACAAGTCTTTAATAAAGGCTGAAAATTTATGTGAAACCATTATAGAGTGGGTATCACCTTGTGTTCGAAGTTCAACTGATGGTGACATTGGAAAATAAAAAAAAAATCCTGACCTAACCCAACTTTTTTCACAGTTGTATCTTATGAAAGATTGCATCAATACGGACAACTTTTTTTATATGACAGCAATCTTTCATCCCTTACAGGAGAAAAAAATAGCATAGCAAAGTTGGCACAAAGGTAAGCTCTTTGGTCTAGCAGTGGCTGGCTCTCGCTCTAATTGGGATGTGTGTTTTTTTTTGTTCTGTGTCTTGGGATATATGCATGTACTGAATAAGCTTGGATTCTTACAACTTATTCGTACCTGGAAAAGCGACCAATGACCCAATTAGTCATGAATTAATAAGGAGCTGGCTTGATCAGCTTTTTGGTACGATTCACTAGTTACTCGTTCTTATTTTCAGCAAATACTTATCGTGGTACGGTAAAAGTTATGCTCGAATAGTTTCCAACATATCTATGAAAGTTTTAACATATTGATAGTAGTCAACCAGACATCCAGTATGTACTATATACATTGTATGTATGTAAGTAATAATATTTGTAAATTGAAGCCCCATTCCATCTATTTGTATACATATACATATATGTATGTGGCTTGGAGATCTGTTTGCTTAGTACACATTTTCATGTCAGAGAGACCTGCGTATTTATTTCAAAAGTTATTGGAGCAAAAGGAGTTGGTTTAACGCTATGGTCAAGATACGATTGATATGATTGGCAATATGTATACGCATAATAAATCACCATACATCAGCCCACTTGGCCATGCTTTATACAGCCCGGTCTTGACCTTGAAGCATCCAGCTTCTACCGCTGTATTTTACAAATCCTAATTCCATATTATATCTTGCGTCAAAATGTCTTGGGTAAGTAACAGACGTATTGGATCGATTTGATCATAAGGTTAAGCAACGCTTGGCACGATCGGTGGTTGGATGGGTGACGGTGATAATATATTAAATTGGCGGGTCACGCCTGTTATGGGTGCATTTTTGGTAGTCGTTATGGGTATACACAGACTTTAAGGATGTATTGTCAAATTTGTACTTTTAACGTTAAATCAGTTGGTGCTGTAATTATGATTCTTTTGACTATTTAAACTTTCAGATTATAATCGAGGGTGGCGCTAACAATATAAGTTTTCGAGTAACTTAATTATAAATATATTACTTCGATGACATAATGAATTAACTTATATAGATAACAAATTAGTTTTTGCGTCCGCAACATCGATCGTTACTCGTTCTAGGTACTACTACTAATTAAGATAAGCCCCATTATTATTATTATTCTTCACGGTACCAAACGTCATAAAATTTGCCCACTCCCATACATAAAAATATAATAAAAATAAATGTTTTAAGTGCAATGAAAAAAAAAGTAAATTTCTCAAGCCTGTAAGTTCATTTCTTCGCTTCATTCGATCACAATAGGTCTATAAAAGTAGTTCCATCGGCCGTAGTGGAGGTGTGGCTAACACTGGCCATTGTGAACAGATACCATTAAATGCAGCTGATGGACCCGCGTAGGGTTGTCAGATCTAAAATAAGATAGCGCCAGTTAATTAAGCTGGACATTTTGCGTCAGAAGCCGGACGCTATATAGTTATGTTAGCATTGGATGAAGAACAAAATAGGAGTATCCCAAAAAAGTAATGAAAAAAAAAGTGTGATGGATAAAAAAGTCCATAAGTCGATGTAAATTTCCCTTTACACCGAATAATTACGTTAAAATTCGATGAACCTACATAACAGAACTTTCCTGAAACATGAAAAGCTATTCAAGTGTTATAGATTATTCTTATTCATATCTTTGACAAAGCCGGGATGAACGCTATACATACAAGGAAGCTCCCGCCTCGATTGAAAAGACCGTCTGTTATCTAAGTGCCGCCTTAAAGGTTAAGGTCCACCAGCGCAGTAGAGCATTTGCGATGAATTTCGAAATTTTCCTATGCTGATATTTAAAATAGAATTAGAAAGGATTTGATGGAAATATTTTGCTAACGGGTAATTTGTTCCTCGCAGCTCCGGTTAGAATCGAGATCGCTATGAATGGTTTTCGGGTTTAACTTAAGCTAAAATAGAGTTTCTAAAATTGAATAGTAAGCTGAATGTATAAAGCAAATGGGAATCGGAACAGTTACAATATAACTATTTTCTTTATTTGCCTGCTGGTATCGGTGAACTTCAACCCTTAAAATCCATTCTTTGTGTCCTTTCTATTTAAAATGATTACTAGAACGATTCTATTGAGAATAGCTACTTTCGATTAGGAAGCCTTTGCTAGTGAAGAGAGAACCTAGACGCTGTTCTACATAGCCCACGCGAACAAATTATTTACTCAGTCTCGTTTCGTAAATACCTCGAATACTGTTGAAGTTACCGGCTTCCCTTGAATATTTTCATCGTGAAAGTCTTCTTCATATTATGTGTTTCGTATTAAAACTTCTTATATTTTGTTGTTGGAAATGGGTTACTTAAAATCGTCATAGTTACTAGCCAAAGTCGACCTGATAACAGTGTCCTATATTTACACAGAAGTAATCATAACACACCTTTTAGCCCGCAATTGACATAAACAGAATGTTAATCAGAATTCCATTCGTAATAAAAATTATCAATTGTAGAAAAATAACATAATATTTACTTTTTCCTTCGAACCTTTAATATGTACTGTAAATAATTGTGTTATCTCGTAAAGACGTTATTCGTTTTTTTTCTTAGAAAACAAAGCTAGTAATTAGTAGGCACTTATTAGCTTGACGCTCCTATTTAACTGAAACTAATTAAACTTTAACTAATTAGCTCCCATTATACTTCGTCGATAATGTCGGTCATTTAGAGACTTTACAGATAATGAGGGTGCGTTAATTGCACCCCCTCTCATAAGATTTATACGCCTTTGACGTATAAAACATAATATTTGAGAATAATTTAATGATTAAAGCAACAGTGTTGTCCGTGTAACCATCCCTTAGGCATGTCTTGTTTCTAGTATAACTCTCGTTACTTTGTTCAGGTAGCCCCAGTCTGCCCGGTCTGCTCCAGGTTTAGGATTATTAAACTTTAGCTATAAACTAGAAGTTACAAAATGAAAACTTCCAAAAGTTCTCTTGTAAAATCTACGTTCACGTGCGGCCGGTGTTCCATGTTGTATTTTGACTATAAACGTTTATTAGAGCATCTATATTGGCGCCATGGAACCGAGAGTTTTTGGTGTAAACAGTGTGAGCTGAAGCGGTGGCGATACGCTGTTCACGTGTGCCATGTTCTGCCGATAAATTATGAAATCTTCGAAGACAGCGATTTGAATTCGGAGGACTCTCCCTATTATTCGGAGCGAGAGACCGACTTCTGTTCTTGCGGGAAGTACATCGCTGATGCCCCGATGATAGGGTGCGATGAGCCCAGCTGTCAACTGCAGTGGTATCACTTCTCTTGTGTAGGCATCACTTCGCCGCCAGAAGGGGACTGGCTATGTCCAACGTGCGTCAAATTACAAAAGATAAATAAGGTAATAGTTGTTTATACATAGATTGTAGGGTATCTACGACTTGAAGGTACTCATTAAAATTGAAAAAAAAAAACGAAAATCGATAAAAGTTGAAACGGCTTTCATTTCATAATCTTCGCATGAATGAATCTGAATTGACAGATCGTTAAGTTTTTACTGAATTAAAATAATGGAATGACCAGAACCTAAGTAAAGATGAAAAGAAATGAACGAAGCAATCTTCCGTTTACTGTGTATTAGGATTTCTATAACTTCTAATATATTCACATTTTTGAATAATGGTATAAGTTTGCCGACTGTAATGTTAACTTTCCTTTTTCAGAAAAACCTAGTGAAAACAGGTACTGGAACTTGAGCAAATCCAGATCACTCGGATTGGGATCTCACACTTTGAGCCGGCTTAGGAGAAATTCCAGGTACCTACATATTTCATATTAAAATATACTAAAGCGAAGGTCTTTTTCCAGATTGGAAAACCTTTGGCCTCATTACATTGCAATTTCCGTTCAGCATGTTTGCAGTAAACGCAAATTAAATAATTAATCAAAAAATATTTTTTGCCTCAGGATCAAGGCTGGATGCAGTAAGCAGAATATGTTGTGTCCCTTTTTAATAATTTTATATAATCATTAAGGAAATAGTGATGTACAGATAGAGGAATGTATTTATTAATTACATTATATGTTAAATGATCATAGGATTAAATATTACTTAGACGTAATAATTTATTAAACGGATCTAAAAGAGTATTTATTTTATTCAAAACTTAATATATGTATAACTCAACAACCATAAAAATACATACATGTCATACATACAATGCACTAGCATCTAAGCATATCTTTCGATATCTTTAACCGACCGATTCGGTTTAAAGAAATTTATTTCCCAAAAGAACATTACATAGTTCACTTACTATGAGAAACTTAACATATAAATCATTTAAGTACAGTGATATGTTCGGTCTACTATAGTAACACAAAAGTTACAAAATAATAATAATTTCAATTGTCAATTAGGTGTAACATCATTTTTTTTAAAGATATTAATAGTTTCAGAGTTTTTTATATTTTTCGGTAACTTATTATATAGCTGAGCTCCTTCATATTGTATGTTTCTCTTCCCATATAAGGTTCTGATCATAGGTAGTTCTATATTATCTCTGTTTCTGGTGTAGCAGTGATGTGTTTTATGTTTAAATGTAATTTGTGAAATATAATTTAAACAATTTCAGTGTTAGATAGATCATTTATCCGGAAAGGCTTATCCGCAGTACTACTGCGAGACGCGGGTGAAATCGTTGGAGGAAGTTAGTCCGTTAATAAAAAAATGTGATAGGTAAACATACATTTTTAATTATTCAAATGGAATGAAAAGCATTTCACTGTAAACTACGCCCACGAATGCTTT
The DNA here is from genome assembly GCA_958496145.1 of Heliothis peltigera. Lineage (NCBI taxonomy): Eukaryota > Metazoa > Arthropoda > Insecta > Lepidoptera > Noctuidae > Heliothis > Heliothis peltigera. Next base: position 5,557,173 of record OY292328.1, read on the forward strand.
CTGAATTAGCTAAAGGGTATTCATAAAAGGGTGTATCGGGATGATGGTAAAGGTGTATAAAAGTGAGCAGTTTTAGACAACCGAGGGCAGTGAAAGCCAGGATTCAAAGATTGGTAGCTTTCATCGTAATGAGGGCTGTGCTCCCCCGCGTAATGCGATGTTAACGAGCAAACATCAAGGCCTAATACGCCAGCCAAAGCCCCCATGCGTGCAACTACGTGCTATTTTAATGCCTTATTAAACAAATTAAGGGAGCTTTCTGAGACTTTCACAGAGAGCTGATTAAAAACGGAACATGTTTGTCTTTTAGGGTTATTACTCGTTATCAGAACCGCGGCATTAATATCAGTGAACGCAAATTTTAAAGAAATATGATAGCATAAAACATGGATCTTTTAATATGGAGTCATATTTCCTTGTTCAGAAAGTTGTGCTGCAAACTATTTAAGTATTAATGTATCGCTGTAATTTTTTATTAAGTTAGCGAAGCGTGTTTTTCGTTATCTCTAGCACCATCATAAAATAAACTCCCGGAGCCTGGATATTGTTCATCCATCATTTATAAGCGCCATAGTAATTCAAATTATTTTATACATGCCTCATATAAATTGTGTTGTGGGTTTAGTAGAATTTCTTAGTTCAATAAGACAGTGTAACGTCGAGTAAATTAAACGTGGTCAATGGGTGCACTTAAGAGATATTTCTTTTATTCCATAATGACCATAATTTTCCGGACTCTTTTAACGACACGTCAAAAATAGCTCAGCTTCTCTAATAATAGGCATGTATCTAATTTCAAGAAATAAAACGTAAATTGAATTCTAAAGGTCGGGACTCGAAAAAGCAAAGAGTCGTGTCTTCACAATTTCTTTTAAGTAAGTGCTACTCAATACGAACAATTTGTTTCCACCAGCCCACCTTTAACACTCATGGTAAATGTCAAACAGGAATATAACTTTCTGGGTCTCTGGGGCCAGGTACTTACAAAGGTACTTTTAGACTTTAAAGTTTACTTTAAGTAGGTCCCAAGTTTCATAACCAATAAGAATACTTAAGATTAAGTTCGCTATCTGAACTTGTTTAATAACTTCCTTTGAAAAATGAGAAAGAACTATTTAACGGCATACGCTGAAGTTATAACAACTACGACAGTTCAAAAGTTTCTTATTAAAATTCAGAAGCGACGGGCTCTTAACAAATTATACATAATGATATCGTGGAACATTTTTACCCAATTTTTAGTTATCATCACGCAAGTTGATGTCGAGCAATTATTTGTTCGTTAATTGAATTATCTTTTGGAACTTGGTAATTATTTAAATTGAAAGAACAGTAATTTGTGCGAAAGTAAGAGTACTCTTAGAAACGTTTAAGGAAAAGTTGATTACTTTTCTCCAAGTAGATGTTTAATTAGAGTACAAAGTAAAGACTGAGTATTGTATGTGTACTGTTTGGTACGCTTTGGTAAGAGTTATTCCAGACGAGTATGTGCTACTGCATCATACAGTAAGTTGTAATTGCTTTCCGTAGTAGTAAGCGACGGTCAGGTTCCGTGGCAGTTCTCTAGATTGGTTATGTTGAGTCTTGAGCACATATTAAGAAGCCTTTGATCGATATAGTTTAGGATCTGTTGGCCAGTTAACAAGCTAAATACGCAATCTCTGAGCTTTCAACGTTTAGACAATATACGTACATCAATTCGTGTGAAGCAACAATTATTTATTCTAATTTTATATCAGATACTGACCGTTTTTTTCCTGCTTATGTTTTCTTTTACTGTAATTAAGACTCTGGACGATATTTTTTCTGTTTCACGGACGTTTAAAAATAGGAATTCTCCAAATTGATTCATTTTTAATTAGTTAGCGATTCATTTGTGTGGTTATCTCATTCAATGTTCTTTCTTTGATGGGTATTCTGAAAATCTTTGTAATTGGGTTCAAGAGGGCTGGTGTCGAATTTATAGATCTGATAACTTTTATATCGTTCTATTTTTATCTCTGTGATAAACTTGTTAAAATAGAGTGAGTGATTTAAAAATACTCAATCAAACATACAAGACATACATGTAGATAAGTTATTATTGAAACAGGAAACAAAATCTTTTACATTTAAAATCATTCAGGCATTTTCACAGGCGTTTTCTCATGCATATATTTATAAGCTTCTTTTCCTCCAGTTTTCCCTAGCGACATTCCGACATTGATACAAATGCAATGATACTTGCGATGCTGATACGAATCCAATGACACCTCATTTATCAAAATCTGTTCAGCTGTTGTTACTGTAGATACGATAAAATAAAATACTGCGCATAAATTGCAGTGTTTTGTTTTATTGACTTACGTTGTAAGAATGATAGGTAGGCTGAAACGTATTATTCATTTCAAATAAGCAGCAACTTATTTTATATAAAACTAAAATAGAATTTTCGAACATGACGAAAAAGACAGTCTTTAAAAGTAATTTACATATGTACTTCATGTAGATTTATTGTTAATTTATTTATTTATACAGTTAACTCTACATATAACATATTGTATATCTGTTTGTTGTTCCTAATAAAATAAATAAATAGATATGTTATATAACTTCCAATAATTAAGTCAACTCAACAATCTATTTACCGCTATTAGACAATTATGCATATAGAACACCGTTAACAAAATGACTTTAGAGGGATTACCTCCTGAATACTTAACAAGTATTCGCTATATCTGAAGTATGGCGGATCATATAGCGAAGTTGGCCGTCCCCGAGACCCCGAGTTTGCAGCCTACGGGGATTGGAGATTCCGATAACTTATACCAATCATGATATCAAGACGCCGTTTAGGAACTTGTGCCCAAGTTGTGTAAGTACCTAAGTACTAGGACAAAAGTGACCTTGGGAATATATTAGAACTGTTTGATTTCTCAAATTGGTTATCTGACTAGGTGCTCTTAAGCTCCTGGCTAAATAATAACCATTAGGTTAAGCAACGCGTTCGGTCCGTAGGTGGGTGACCATCTTGTTTGTGACAAGTTCCTTCGTGGTTCGGAAGACACGTTAAATTGGTGGGTCTCAGTTGTCATTTGTACATCTTCGACGGTCGTTAAGGGTAGCCAGTCTCACCAAGAGGTAGCGGGTAAAACACTAATACTTTACACGCTTGAGAAAGGGCTAGGTAGGTGATAAGTCTTATCTACTCTAAAAATCAAGAGTCGGAATTGAGAGTTATATTCACCAAAAGTAAATACAATTTTTATAAAAATATTTAATTAAATTTCATTATTATGAGAGCTTGTTATGCCAATTACTTGCTACAAACCTTACCTAGAAGTGGGACTTAATGAAATTAATTTAGATGATAAGAAAAAACTAGTCTCCGCCTTTTTGAGGTTATTTACGGAGAATGTAGCTTCAATTTATAGTTCCAGTAAAATTGTATTAGCAAGTTTACATTAATAAATGTATTACTACAAGACATTTATTAATATAAGCTTAATTGACCATTGTTGCTCTAGTAAATGATGATTGAAATCCAGTTAATTTAAGTGGAATAATGGTAGAATAAGGGTACAATACATTTTTATCTTGCTCGCAAAGCCAAAATATTTAGTGAATAAGAAATTGAATTTCTGAATCAGCATTATTTCTTAGTACAGCAATATATTATTATTTTCATACGATATAAAATTAAAAAATAAGCTTCAGTCTCCAGTCGCCATATAAATTGCTTTTTCATATAGGTACCTACAGCGTGTAGCATTATAATATGCAATATACTCTTAACTTTATTACGAAAATTTCATGTTAAAGCAATAGGCTTTTTCGTATAATTTCAGTATGCTAATCTCGTCAGGTGGAACCCCCCGACAACTAATCAACCCCTAGGGAGGCTGGCTGCGTCGCTCTTGTCATACGGTATAAACATCTGACGGTTTCAGTTTTATTTATATTATTTTCTGTTTAAAAAGATTTCGTTATTAAGAACGCTATGACATTTTATTACTTACCATTTATTTACTGATGTGTACCACAAGGTTATTTGTTAAAAACGAATTATTAGATAATTTTACCTATATTTTCATAAAAGTGTCAGAACATAGGTTTACTCGACTGTACCGACTGGACTGTGAACAATGTTTTTTTTAATGAAGTACATACATACATACAATAGTTATTAATTACCTTCAATTTATTATCCCACAATGAAGATTGGCAGTTATTTAAGCAAATCTTCTATAACAGAAAAAACTAAGGAATAAAAAAGGCGTAAGGGACTCACATGTTATAAAACGAACCAGGTTTTCATCAACGTTTTGGTGAAATCAAAGAGTTTTCGCCTTTGACATATGTTACTACAACCAGTAATAGTATTAAGCCAATCGTCGTTCGTCGGGCACGCTGCAAATCCCCAGCTGTAAGAGAATAGAACTTCGAGAAGTGCTTGCAGTTTGAAGTAATTTAGTTCGTAAGCCAATAAAAAAGTGGAGATTACTCTCAGGGGCGATGAATCTAGATCAGTTTCGAAAAAATCTAAGGAAGAAAAAACTCAATTGAAGGAAGCTTTTTAAAATAAATAGGTTGTGTTGGTCTAAAATGGTTTTTAAATATCAATTGGATTAAGAGCATGTAATTTCTTGCATTGCATTAATGAATTAGTTGTGCTCAAGCTTCTATTTAGACATAATTGGCATAAAGAAAAGGTTGTAAGGATTCTTCTGACAATTTACTAGGATCTCCATATTCAGTAATTTAGTTTAGCATTTGTAACTAAAACAAGTTAATTGCTTCCAGGATTTATTTCAATGACAAAAGAATGTTACAAAGTTTGAAGATACCCTTTAAAACGCAGCGTTAACGAGTCCAGCGGGTTCACAGTAATCTACGGATGGACGGACATAAATATCTATGTTTTCACGTCATTTGCTTTTGGGTCTAAAGTGGTATTTCTGTCGCGTCGTGCTTAATGGCTTGGATATCCTCCAAATATGCCATCTAGATAAGCTACGAGACCTTTTACTGTTATTATTGGGGCTCCCTATTAGCAAAAGTTTTGTATATTGTTTAAGTTGAACTTGCTTATGGGTCTGTAACATCGTGGAACGAACGACTGAACAAATATTGGTCGTATATAGCAGAATTTAGTAGGATTATTGTTTCCCTGTAAATGTTTGTTTGCCATTTAATAAACTTGCGAAAAAAACTGAAGTTTATTTTTTTTAACATATTCCAATGAAACGCAAAGTTTATTTTGTTGTTGTAGTACACAACTTAGAGAATATTATAAAAAACGCATCTTGTAATAGATTTTATATTAACCTGCCATACATGCGTATTTAAAACTGAGTAATAAAAAGGCTCGGGTATTGAATACGTTATGCATGGTCACTCGCGACGCAATGTGCGGGCGGTGTTTGATTAGCCCGCACTCTCCACACGCTGCAATGCACAGCTCTCTGCCCCATCGCCTGAGCATGACATTGTTGTATCAGCTTTTTTCAATGTTCATTGACACAATGACTACATATTTTAACCATGTTTAAAAGGATACCCATATATTTGTCACTAACGTATTTATTTAGTTCGTAACCTTATTATTCAAAACTCAACTAGACTAACAGAATGAAAAATATGAAAATTGATCAAACGCAGCTTGTATTGTGAATGCAATTAACTGGCAGGATTGCTGTGTTAGCATCACTAAAAGACTGCCAAACATGATTTAATTACAAAGGTCTTTCTTCCTGGAATCAATATGAACACAATGTAGGGAACTAAGTAGAAAAAAATACTTCCCAATTTAATTACTTAACTAACTTTTACGTACAAAAACTCCATGGGGGATTCCGTTCCTTTAACCAAAATCTTCAAGTTACGTATTAAGGCAGGACCTTTATAGAAAAATAACAAAAGCTTGATAACAGGAGAGCGAAGTAAACAAAAGAAAGAAATCTTCCCTCCCTATTAGATTTACTTCGTAAGGAGACGTATAACTTTTTGGCTTGCGATAATACCTGCAGACCTTTTACATCAAGTGTTTTGTTTAATTAAAACTTGAGTAGCGACCTCCTTTACGTAGTGCGAGTATATCCGCGAACATAACAGTGTCACTTCACACACTTCCAAAATAGTTGATAACTATGCGATGGCTTCACAGTTGGAGGTTTCAAAATGGCGTAATTATTAAATTGCAACAACGGCTTTGATAATGACGGGAACTGCATGTCGCACTGCAAGATATCTGGAACAGTTGGAATTTATGGATGAACGCTGCACAGAGCTATTATAAAAGCCACTTAGGGCATAGAACATTTAAAGCACCGTGCTGAGACTCTTGACTACAAAGGAGAAGTAGGCTCTGAACGACCCTTTTATTGATATGTCAGCTGTTGTCCTCAAAGTATTGGTTATACGATCGTATACCTAACCAATATTATATATAGACATATATTCTGATTGCTATATAGCCATCAGAGGAAATTCACGGTTGTCGCGCTGACGACTCAGCCGAACACAGTGTTTGTAGCTATTCACTTTTATTCGACTGATATGAGTAGAGACGCGGCAAGCGATGCGTGTCACGCCACTCACATCCTATCGAAGCGGACGGTGAAGTATCGACTAAGAAAACTCCGATCCAATTTAGAAGTCGAATCCGATGACTGTCCCGCGGGACACGCAGCTTTATTCATGAAACGAATTTTAACGGGGAACGGGGATAATTCGATTCTATCGCAAATACCTATATTAACATAACAATCTATAATCTGATATTATAGACCTGAAGAGTTTGTTTGGTTTGTTGGTTAGCTTGAACGCGCTAATCTCAGAAAATATAAAATCATAAAAAAAATCTGCGTCAGATAGCCCATTTATCGCCTATGCTACTTTCTCTTTTTTTTTACAGCGCGGTGACACCGCTTGTAGAATTTTCACAAAAACCAACCTGCAGTCTGGAAGTTGCTGATTGATACTCATCGGTCCTGCGCCTGGTCTCTCTCCACTCTTGCAGGATTGGTTAATAGGGAACAAAGAGTGTACCTGTGTCTGCGCAAATGCTCATGAACTGTAATATTTATGTCCTTGCTCAGCTTGCAGATATGCTTCGAGAAAACAGCCGCCATGGCCGACAATCAGTCTGGGCGCCATTATATTATATGCAGTAAACATACAATGCTTATTTATACCAAATGCTACAACGGTTAGCTAAAAGTATGCAAATTTATATTTTTGATACAATTTATGGGCTACAGTCACGTAAATATGATATTTTACTTTTTTTTTCGGTTTCTGATCTAGCCAAGCGGAAAATCAATTGCAAAGCTAGGGCTATTCTGTGCAATGATGTGAAAGTGACAGATAAGTCGCGAATTTCTCTAAGGAAATTTGTCTCCCAAGCTTTTGCATTCTTTACAGATTTCCAACCGACTGTGGAGCCGAAGAATGGAAAGTAAAAATTTTGGCATAACTTAGGTGACTTTTATAAAAATGAGTAACTTTAAATCGTGGAGTTGAATAAAATATTTTGCTTATTTAAACAGTTTAACGTTAGCGGTTATTTAAAGGTTAAGTGAATATTTAGTTGAAAGGAGAAAATAAAACCTCACATTTAATTCTAAAGGAAAAAAAAAGTTGGCGTCCGAGTAATATTATTAAAAGCTTTGAAAGTGGTCCGGACTGCATTTTTCTTTTAATTTAAAGCGTGAATTTTCTTATTGTCTTCGTTCATTTTCCGTCTCTCAGTCGAAGTTTATTGTCTTCAAGTACTCCAAAATCTGTGGTAAAAAATAACTGACATAACCCTTTAACAGGTACAATTTTTAGGGAAAAAAAAACACAGAGTTAATGTTTAAATATGACCACATTTTTTGTACAGTTTAGTCATCATATTTACAAATTTTGGTATTGGGAGTAGAAGCTTAATGATTACCAAAAACATACCACTTGTTTATTTTCTGAGTTCTTACCCTGTGACGTAGTTTTAAAATACAAGACAGTCACGGTAATTTGGCTTAGGTTCGGAAGTCGTCAAATATTCAATGTGTTGACACGATCCCGTATTGGCGTGTACATATATCTACATGTAGTAACCCGGTCGAAGTTCAGCGAGCTCATCGTTCCACACTATGTAAGTTCGTCTAAATGTTGTGTAAGTTTAATTAGAATTCCTACATGGCAGAGCGCCTGCATCGCCCTAGCTGACAAATGAGTCTATCTAACATCTTCCCGAACTAACGTCCTATCCTATTTAATAGCTAAATAATATTTACTTAGTTACCTAAAAAGGTGTACACAAATACAAATAGGAACAATACCTACTACTAATGCTGACAACAGTTGTATTGAATTTACATAAAATCGATTAAAATTAAGCTCTTTTTAATAAAACGTCTTTTTTCAGTTCGTGAACAGAAAATAATGTTACAATTGTAACACAAAATGAAATAAGAAAAATACGGCTCGCCAAGTCAAATACTTGTTTCTTGTTAAAATTCCAATCACATTCATCTCAGTCTAACTGTGGTTCAAATTCACGTCTTGTATAAAAGTGAATGCATAAAGCGAGTGTAACAACAAGCCTTAAAATTCTAGGCAGAGTGGGGCCATGTCCCGGCCACGCCGCCCCACTGAAAATATAAAAGCATCCTTTCTTATTTCTTCTTATGCAATGCTCCGCGGCTCACAAGACGAATACACATTTTTACTGCAGTTGCAATTCTAACGTCATACGCAGACATACCATTTTTTTACATCCTTGTTCATTGTATCATAAACAGACAACTTTCTGTGACGAAGACATGTGACAGAGCAAAGGAAATTATACTTTTCTTTTGTATATTTTTGTCTGTGAACATTTTTAAGATGCACTATTCGCTACGGTTCGTGATTGCGTACATGTCCTTGATTTTGGCACGAGACGTGCCTCAATAGGTATAATAGAGTTCGGTGTAACAGTGCAACTAATAAATGTATCTGTAATTAATTATTCCCAGCAATAATTGAGTATATAATGAGTCATTTGAACATCCAATAGTTATGATTAACGAACTTTATTGTTAAGCACAAATGGAGCTCAGAATTATTACTTACACTAAATAGATGGGTAGTTGGAAATCAGAATAGTAATTAATTCATGTATGGACAGATAAAAAATAAGTAGTTATTAATGCTACGTAACCAGATCCAAAGAAATTATTTCCAAAGCTTGTTCCAAACGCGAACCAAAGCTGGGATTTATCACGTCGACCAAAAGAAGACGGCAGATTTTCTTAAACTGAAAAGTATTAGTATTTATTCAGGATAATTTCACTCGAACTCTTCGGACTAGGTATTTAAATTAAGATTAAGGGTTTACTGTACATAGTTTTTAAGTCGTTACGTTATCTCGAGCCAAGATATCTTTATTGCTTTGAAGATTTTGTCCCGTCCCGTTGCGTCCCCTGCTAAAGAAGTGTAGTTTCAACTTAATAATTATGTTTCTGGTCGGGTTGTAACTTGAAACAACTACACTCGGACACTGCGGTCACATATTTATGAGTCTACGTGTTTTACTTCCATTTTTGCCTTAAAGGGTTTGAGGGTTTTATGGAACATAAAGGGATTTTTTATTAGGGGACACAACATTCTTTTCAAAATATTGCTGTCGTTGTCCTTTCGTAATAATATATACAGATGTAAGATACGAAAACCTTGAAAAATTCAGTATTTAGTTGGCTAATTCTGTTTGTTTCATGTGTAATCGATATGTAGTAAGTGCGATGTTCCCGGAAAAAGGAAAATGCCGACACAAGTTGCAGAAACGGGGATTATCCCCGATATTGCAGCGAAGCCGGGAAATAAAACGTTTGAGAGATATGTTCTTGCACCGCGAAGGTGGATAACGTGCCTTACGGAGTGTTACCGAGCAGCTGCCGCCCGCACCGATAGATTGCAATAAAACAAGCACAGCATCTGAAACAGAGACTTATGTCATGATCAATGTGACGTATCCTTCAGGTAGATATTAATTTTTAAAACAATGCTCTTTGAAAGCTAAGATATAAAAAGATGAAATAGCTGTATTTTCTTATATATATTTTCATGTGAACTAGTTCAGATGCTCGGGATATCTGACAGGTCTCGTTGCTAACGAATAATCACATGAAAAACTCAGAAGAACGTAAAATCACATAAACTGTAAACCCCCATAAAAATATCTAATTCAGACAATCCTGTTGAAATAAATTTCTTAATTAAGCACAGCAACTTAACACAATTTACTACAAAATAATTGCATCAAGTTCACTCGCACAAAACGATGGTCGAGCTTAAAGGAGAATTGTTTACACAAAGCTGCAAAAACGGATATCTAGAATTAGTTCTGTCTAAGCGACACGGAGCGGGACACGTACAACACATAATTTCGCTTAACCGCATTCGTCGGCGGAAAGCACAACTCACTACGTAGAGACGTTACTTTGCAACTGTAATTACAGATACACATATTGCTTCCCCGCTGATCTGCGAGCGAAAGAAAACAGAATATGTTAGCTCACCCGCGCTCGTGTTTACGACTAAGCTCCACAGAGGCTATAACGTAGTCTATCGTAGCAAACAACACAGTTGTGTCCGATTGCAATATTTAATTAAACTGAACATTTGCACACTACGCGAGAATGAACGCCTGAAACATCACTTGCGAGTTCTGATAGCCTGGTAAAAAATATGCTAGCAATGTGGAATCGCTAAAAAGAATGAATGTAGGTATTCTTCGGTAAATTCTAGTGCAATTTTCGTTCTCACGCAACTTTGAGAGCGAAATTGAACTTACTAAGAGATTTACTTTTGGTTAAATTTTCTTTTTCTGTCTGGTGGACGTCTGGAATGCTTTTCGTTTTCCGCAGAAGGAAACGTGGAAAACGAATGCGTTATTTCTCAAATATTCTGGGAATACAAATAGGTACTATATTCGTTCAGAAACTGGAGTTTCTTGGAACTGTATTTATGCGCTCCTTTCCATTCCCTTTAAATTACATTAGAGGGTGCTAACATTTGTTACATAATTATTTGATACAGTAATTGAATATTGTCGTATTCAATGGCGATCGATGTATCAATATTACTGACTTACCTGTTGCTTGTATACTATTCACTTCTATATATGTAATTCTAATTGCGTAGAACTTATGATTGAATGCAAAGAGATCTATCTTAGTTTCACTGCATAAATTTATGTAAGTATCTATGGAGTCTCTTGCCGGTCCTTCCAGGAGATTTAGTTTCACCTAGTGATTAGATTTTTATTATCTGTGGCTGCTATTCTCCTAAATAAGGCGATATCGTTAGTGTTTTCGTATGAAAAAAAGAACAAAATAAACCGAAAGCTAAGGCAGCTTCCGAAGTCTTGAGTACGAGCGTATTACTACAATATTGAATTTTACTCATTTTGTCCAATTACAATTTTTGTTCAATTAATTTTTCTACATATGTATTTGCACCCAAAAATAAAACAGGAAAGTGGATTCTAAATCAAGTAGTAGATGGATTGTGAAATATTAAGCGAATATTATTTGAAATTGAGAGGAAACTGTCGGCACTGAAAAAATATATGTACATATATTATATGTAGTATTCCATTATTAACAGGAATAAGGCGGGAAACAAAGTTTCCATTATTCAATTTTTAGATATGGATCTTAATATTGATGAGGTTCAAGTTCAAGTTCAAGTTCGAGGACAAGGTACAAGTTTGGGAAAATAGAGTGAAGTACAAAAAGGAGAGGACGACAGTTATCTTAGCCATTGTGTTACCGCCAAGATTAAGGAAACTCAAATGATTAAATAATGATTATGATTACCGATTTACAGATTTTTGTTTATTCGTAATGTAAAAAACAAAACTTCCCTCTCTATATGAAGAGGTATCGATAAAGGCACAACACTTAACCCACGAAGTGGATAATGTGTATCGACAACACGAGAGTCCCGCAGCACTATGGCTGCATGATCGCAGCGCTAGAACTCACTAAGTGGAACTAAAGCCACAAATTTGACTCTCACATCTGTAGCTCACTACATATATTAATCTGTGGGTTCTTCCTTCCTTTATTTCCTTGGAAACGTTAACCTAGCATTTGACGTTTCTTGAGAACCTGCGGTAGATCTATATGAAATAAGAGCCTTTCGAATTTGATTTTCATGTCATAGTCAACATGCTAAGTATCTACCAAATATCATATTATAGTAATTATATGAACCTATTGGCCATGACTCGAAATTTTGCCCACCCTCACGAAATCCCTAACGGCAAATCTCATGTTGGCAGTGGTGATTGCTTGACCCAAATTATTGCAGGCAATCTAAACTTGTCCATAGGTATAAATAGGCATGGCTTTTACAAATCGATTAAATCGTTAATTCTTCAATTGAAGTTCATTCCACTCGAATATTTTTGTGCTATTTAAAATATCGAACGTTTATAGCTAAAGCATTTTACCTTTGCCAAAATCCAAATAAATTTTGAATAATACATACATAGTTTACACAGTTAAAACACACACTAAGTAAAATTCATAGCGTTAAAACACCTAACAAAATTTTAACGACCTGCCCAACTTTTAATACAGCACACATGAAATGAATCACAGTATTGAAAAAAAAAACATTAGGGTGCTTGCATACTGTGCCCGGCATCCAGTTAACAACTTTATATTTTCCGTAAGAGCTTCCAGCTAGCAATCAAGCGGTAATACTAAAATCTAACTACATTTTAGAGAACAAAATAAATATTTCATACCTTTACCCTGTAAAGACATGGCCGTGTATGTAGTGAAATCTGATGAACTGTTTTCAAATCTTTATGCTTCTCATCGCGAGGGTAACGTGTTTTTGCTGAAGTATTTTGTTTGAGAACATGTATTGTATAACAGGACTGAGTATAAATACTACTTAAGGTTAGGTGACAAAATTGAAACCCGACCTTAACAAACTATGGGTGGCATCCTCTCAGAACACTAGATCTCCGAATAACTTTGCTTAAGCCTGCAGCTATAAAGTATGTTTTACGGAAATAACTTTCTGTTTTCTCAGCATAAATGAACTTTGAGAAACATCAGCAAGTCTTCACGTTGAAACTTCGAATATTAAATCTTCATTCAAACGTTTCGTTCTAAAACATGATAAAAATACTACGTTTGAAATGCAAACATTTGATGTTGTCTTTGCGAATAGGTAAGTACAATATTTCCTAGTGCGCGCCCTTTAGCGTGCATTTTATGTCAGATTCAGGCTCAGCTTGGCCGTCACTTTGCATATGAGCGGCGAATACGGGATAAAACCGGGATGGAACTCGGGATAACTTTATCTCACAATCTCTTCTTGCGTCGCTGATTTTTAAATTCAAGTACACGCTACGTGTATTATGTAAATTGATTCGAGAATGTTCATTGTATTTTGACTTACCACCCAACGGATTTTGCCGTACGTAATATTAATATTAAACGTAATTTATTCAATTTAATATGTCTGAAAGTATTCGTGATTTATATTTTGTGACGAAAATAGAATGCCTACTGCCTTTAGCCTAACCTACTTTTTAGAATTATAATCGTAGGAAGCGATTAAATTGCGTTATGACTTTGGTCATTGATAAATTTACCAGTCTTTTGCCTGCATATTTTCGAACAGTGTAATATAATATCTAAAACGTCGGGGATAAAGAGGACGCACACCTTTATAAATAACGTTACAGGTAAGACCCGTTTGTAGAGTAAAATAAGAGTAGGTAATATATGTATATTTTAAAATAGTAAATACTATAGTTTAATCTTTAAAAGGCCTATTCAGTGAGAAGGTAGATGAGCTGATTTCAAAGGGCGCGTCGTTTTTGGTCAATAAGGCACCTTAATGCACCTTGAGAGTAAATAACAACACCCGCAAATCTGGAATTTGGTGAACAATACAATGTACTTGATATGCAGCTCACTAGAAAACACTGAAACAAATTTTATTGCGCTGAATTAGCTCTCGGCATGGACATAAAGAAGAAATATTTTAAGTGTTGGTTCAAGCAAGAGGGCACTTTACTATCTGACTTAACGCGTGTTCGCGGAGGGTAGCTAAGTGCTCGCAATAAATTGCTCGGTGTGAGCACTACTTCAGGTGCTTTTTCATTAGTCAAGTTTCCCTGACAGTTAAATGCTGCAAATAGTTACCTTTGCTATCTAAACAATTGCCACTCTCATTGTTATAATCCAGGCTATTTTAACATGCCGTAAATCGGCATTAGTTTTGTTTAAAAGTTATTTGTTCAAAGCAGGATTCGGAATTAAACCGATTATTAATATCCTAATATGATGCAAACCATTATCATCCAAAACTCTATTGGTATTATTTGTTTGTGAACTATTTATCATTAATGTTCGTAATTCAAAATATTTTTCGAACAATTCAGAGCTCATTACTATTGAAAATTGTTGTATCTGCTGCCATATCTTGAATAGCTCTACAACAATTCAAAACGTGAATTTCAATCAATTGGTAAAAGCTCGTGGCTTAATTAGATAATCTGACTAGCCTTTTCGCAAGCTATGTTGGGGTCGGCTCTCGGCTACAAGTCTAAATGGTTTAGCTGAATACTAGTGTTTGGAGCCACTGCCCTTCTGACCTCGTGACCTTCTGAACCCTGACTGGGTTGAGTAGGTCAGAACCACATCACTCCATGAAGTCTGAGTCGGTTGTGGAGTAGATGCGCGGGAACACATGGACTTTGAGTATCGAGATGTTGGAGTCGCGTCACAAAACGAACTTCAAGTCGTTCGTGGTGCGCGTTCCGATACCTCGACTTTTTCATTTCAGTTTATTCTAGTAAATATTAGAGATTTTATAATTGCCTGATTAGGTAAATATTAATATGTATGACAACTACTAAATTACCAGAACGCGTCGTTAGCGGAGCCGTATTCATTCATTCATCACTCTACTCATGGAGAACAAAATGACGAGGCCTTTCTATCCACGCGTAGGGGTCAATTTATTCACAGATAACTTTTGGTTTACACATTTCTAATACAATATTGAAATATCACACCATTTTCCATGAAAGATATACAATACATTTTCCTAGGATATGTTTGTATTAAATAATATTTGTAATATTTTACGCACTTTCTAAATAGCCTCTGAATCGTTTTCACCTCACACATTTCCGTTAAGCTTTATATTTACTACAGTCAACGAGATTAAAGGGTAGTCCAAAAAGACAAGACAAATCAGAGAAAAGATTGTTCCATACCACAATTATGATTTCATCAGACGCATTGAAATTCGTTCACAATATGTACTGTGCACTGTGCTTAGAATATCGGTAGATAGGTACCAACCAAGTTCTGACCAACAGATATCAGCATTCGGATTTGATACTCATTCTAGTTAGTTACTACGTCCCAGCAACCAAGTCCGCCCAAAATTGCAATCCAAGTAAAATATGCAGCCTCTAGTCAAATTGAAAGTTGACCCCCAACGTAGTTAGGAAAGGTTAGATGTAAGAGACATGCACTGCCGAACACGGCCCTTTATGCTACTCTTGAGCTTCGAATCTAGTTAGATTAATAGAGTATTAGGAGAAAATGTGAATTCACGGGGTATGCAGTGTAATTGTATGCAATCATCAACATAGGCCTCTTTATATACAGACGAGATATTATTTTTTTACATCCAGGTTTGCTCAATATGTTTTCCTTCACCTATACTCAGTTATTGGTGTTCAAGACAGACTTTGAAAGTACATTATAAATCAGAATATTTACATTGGTACCTGAATGACTAGGAAGCGAACTGGTGCAATGATTTTTGAGAAACGTGAACCATTGGACCTATACGACTTGTTGACTAATTGTTAGCAGTTGCATTAAAAATATGTTTTAGGTATTAATAATTAAGGTAGGAGCATTTTCATTGATAAATCTATTATCACCAGCTATGCATGAAAAGTTATTATTTTTATGAAGCCGTGTAGTGTCTCCTGTTTCGGTATTACTGAATATAAATATCAAGATGACGCGCCTGGTCGATACTTCCCGTGACCGAAAGACTGGCTTTTATTGCGCTCAACGATTAAGCATTGCCATTAATCGTTGCAATATTGCAAGCCTCATACAAGGTATACTTCCGGCCGACAGCGATGAGGAATTAGTTTTTGATGTCCGTTATTAGTTTTAGCACATAAGTTTTTATGCATCTAGTTAAGTTAGTTGAATTTGTTCGTTAAATATGAAGTGATTGTCTTAAAACGTTGAACATTACAATTATCTTTTGATTGACGTATCATAAGGCAATGCAGAAACAAACGTCAAGCACTTAATTTAGTTGGCACGCTTGCGCCTCCATTAAAGTAATCCTTGCGGCTTAGTAGTCAATCCGCACCAATAGTACTGGAATGGTGGTTTATTTTTTTGTTTTTGTAATATTCACTATTAATAACTCAAGTAGCTTATAATAAACAAAGACGGTGTAGTTTAAATGCAAATTAAGCCTCGATTCATGCAAGCAAAATTTGTGAGGATTGACCTCACATCCTTGCATCTATTTTCTATTTTGCTTTGTAAAATCTCACCGTAAAAGCTTCTTTGTAATACATTAAATTTAATATTGTGCGCTTTTGTGGTTTAATCAAATTAATAGAAGGAGGCCAAAGGATCTAGGAGGAAGATTATCTAGACATTACATGTAGTGCCAAGTAATCCTAGGATTAAGGGTTACCGCTATATACTGTGTAGTATATATTTTAATCCATCCTGAATTAGAATGCACTAGAGGATTTGCTGCAGATTGACTGGCTGGCATGGTTTCCTTTTGATCAATCTCGATTCTCATTCCGTCAGTCAGAAAGCTGGCAAATGATCCTGATTGCATGCGTCATAATTATTTATCTTAAATATTCATTTATTCATCTGTGTTATAAATACAGAATATTCCAAAAAATAATGTGGTACAAAAGTTCAGTTTTTTCTTGTCATCCTAAACGGCGGGAGGGATTTGAACATTGATAAAACACATTGATAATTGGAAGAGACATACATTGATCATTGATGATGAATATATTGTGTAGTTAATTTATACAAAAAAATCCTGAATTATTTCTACAGAAATTCGAATGAGGTAATCAATACTCTTTAGAAGTATTGCTATTTACTCTAATTGCCAAATCAAATAGAATTGTAGATATACAATAGAACCTGAAACAAATAACGATGGCAAAAACAAATAGTAATTCAAAGATATAACAACTTTTACCTATGTACATTGTTATTCACGAATGAAATAAGGCACTCTATTATCATTCGATTTCCTCCAATGTGATTAGTATTCAGCAAAAGCAAACAAAGGGAAATATCAAGCAAACAGGTGCAAATGCTCTGTTGATGTTTATAAGCAATTCACTTCCTGGCCTGCCTTATTTTCTCAAACAAGTTAAAATTTCTATAGAGCAAAATAAATGGTTTGAGTTTCAACCTTATATTTATTGAAATCTGTTATTCAATTTGAGGTTACGGTTTCTGTCTCGAGCAAGCCTGCATTGTTGGCCGTATATTTTTGTCGTTTGACAGATGTACAATATTTGTCAATGTTTGCAAACGTTGTTGAGAGCGAACTTCGATGGCTGCGCAACGTGAAATGAATCTTGATTCGTCTGTGCCGTCTCTTGGGCCCTGTGCTGTAACTGAATTCTATATCCTGTAGCTTCTGCAATTTGCAATGAATATCATTGTTCTGTAATATATGTATACTTTTGAAAGGTAAATTGTTACAGTTGTTAAACAAATTGTCACGTAAATCAAGAATGGAGTATATGTATATATGTACATATAATCTTTTTTAATATTTAAATATAGACATGTAGATTCTCAGCTTAGAGATTCATCAATAAAAGATTTAAGTATTATTTGATTTGATATAAGATTACTTGATTTTATTCAAGTAATTTTTTCATCAAGTAATAGCTAGAGTGTTTAGATCTAACATGGAAAGACGAAATAGGTTATATAGTAAATGGAAAATTTTCCGATCGAAGATATATATTAGCTTTGTAAAATGCCTAAAATTGCTCCAACATATTTGATCAAAGACACAAATGATAGTGTTTCTGACAGCTTGTAATGGTTCCTGCCTCTATACATACATACGCACACACACACGTATCATGCTCATATTGAAACATTATTTGTATGTACCGATATAAAAGTTTGTTTATTTAGTGAATGGTGTTTTTTCTTATAATTGTTTAACTAACTTAAATAGATTAGCGCGGAAATGTAATCAGTAAGTTTGTCGAGGCATTATCGTGGCCTGTCAAGCGGTGGTCAACGGGATGTAAAGACTGGCTTCACACTGTGGTAGATAATCCTTATAATGTTTAAGGTGTTATGCACTTTTTGTTGCAATTTAATTCCAATAACGGCAATGTCAACTATACGCAAATAAATTGTACCTACTTTATTAATAAAATTGGTCACGTTTTATTTTAAATTAAAGTATGTCAAGTTTTCATTTTAGTGTACAAAATATAAAGACCAAATCAATATACCTATATACCTACAATATTCGGGTACTAATTTCACCTAAAATATACTCTGAATTTACAGTGCTGACAAATTACTAATGTTTAGCAAATTAGGCTTACGTAATGTGTGTTGCCATGTCAAAAGGAATTTACGTTTAGTTTAGTTAGTCTAGTTTAGTTTTCGTGTTCAGAAGCTGTGGAGGTGTGTTCGAACCCTTACTAGTCGTCTCGGTAATTAATTACTAACGGTTTTCGCTGAATCACGTGCAATAGGCCGACTGTCCAAACCTTTGCCCACCCCTATTATTGACTATTAACAGACTAATTTTGTCCGAATTCTAGTTTTAGAATCAAAATTTGCGAAACGCATGATTATTGGGGATTAAAAATGTAATATTGGATAGTACTATTTCAGTAAGTGCAAACAATGATTCAACTGATTTTGGTATTTAACCATGTAAAAGTAGGTTCCGGTGTATACAGTGGATTAATCGGAATCTGTCTGCAAAATAATAACGGATCTGTTTAATCTGGTAAGCTGTGTGGAATGAGTGGCGGCCCAGCTGCGTGGCAGTGGCGTAACGCGTGCGGGCGACGGCAGCGGTGCGGGCGGTAGGCGTCGGCCGGGGTTGCCATTAAGACGTGATCAATTATCCACGTGCGTTCTTTTCTCCCATATCCCAATTCATTCAGCTACTATGATTACTTACGGAATTTTAATAAAATTTGGTTACAAGCTAGAAAGCATTTTGTCATCGTCAGCCGTTACCTATGAGTTATGACTTCATCAGTTTCTTTTATATAAATAATGGAAATTTTAAGGCGTTCATAAAATTAATAAGTGCTTTATATTATGTTATGTTATAGAATTTTCATAAACAGTTTCATAACTTTCCTTAGTTCACTATTATAATAAAATGTTTTCACCTAAATAACGGTTTACGTCATACGATAAGGACTTTATACACATACATACTAATTTCCAGTAGAGCTTTCTTCCACGTCCCGTGAAAACTTCTTAGTATATTCAGATAAAACATAGTCCATAGCCTTCCCCTGTAAATAGCCTATCTAAGGCTGAAATAATTATTCAAGTTGGTTTTATAGTTTTTGAGATTAGCGCGTTCAAGCCAACCAACGCCATGAGCTTTATAGTATTACTTTAGATATCAGTGTTAAAAACCGTGCTATTCAAGATGATGGGTATACCTACAAACATAATGTCCGGCCGCGGCATCTTGATGTTTTCATTGTTGTCAAAGACTATTATGGATAAAAGAAAGTAGTCGAACTTTACTGTTATTTTATAGCACATCGACAGTGGAAGTTTTTATGACAGTTTTTAGTAGAACGCCGTAAAACCTTATGTAAGTCTAATGTGCGCTAACAGAAAATTTAACTTTGATATTGGGTACTGCCATCGTTCCGTTTCATTTGATATTTCATTCTGAATATTTAAATATCCATTTTGTGAAAAGATTTTGTTAAGAAACAATTTAATTTGCCGGTTGAGTGCGTTGAATATAAAGACCAACTCTATAAGAGTACATGATATTTACCAGCTTTTACAAGTTATGTACAGACGCCAGCACATCAAGCTACCCGAAAGTGTCAAATATTGTATCTCAAATGTAAGTTCATTAGCAACAATTTATTATATTTTCACCATCATTCAATTTCAACATATTTGTGTATGTACGTACTATGCTTCTGACGTTATATGAAAAATATAAAGCTTAGACTGCTTCTGAAACAAAAACAATTTTAAATACGGAACCCTAAAAAGAAGACCCAAGTTGGTTACCAAGAACTGCGTACTTCAAAGATACCTTAACATAACAAGCTAGGATATTCTTGAATGCCCACTTTCGTAATCAAAAATAACTAAATTAAGTAAGTGCGTACAAACTTTGAGGGAATCAATTTGATAGCCCAAACGTGTTTTGTTTTGCCCTCCAGCACTTTCACAACATTATTTTTTTCACTTTTGGTAAAAATCGAAAGAGAATTTCCATTCTTTTTAGTTACAATATTTTTGTGAATTTAAATCTGTTTTGTTTTATTTAATAGACTTGGCTCAACACGCTACCTTTTTGATGCTACAATATCATCATCATCTACCTTACTTTTTCCCAGTTATGTAGGGGTTGGTTCCCAGTTCAACCGTATGCAGCTGAGTACTAGTGATTTAGAAGGCGGGACTGCCTATCTGAACTCCTTAATCCAGTTACTCAGACAACCCGATGCCTCTTGGTTGCTGGTTGCTAAAAATAATAATGTCTAATAGATTTATAATATTAACACAGTTGTTAATATTGTTCTCCTTTGTGTTTTTCCTTTCGTATCATCGATACCCTGCGTTCAGAAACATTTATCTGCAATGATTTGACACATTCACAGGGAATGTATTATCGGAAATATTTCCTCTTATATTACACGCGTGTTTACTTTGACGGAAACAATCTAATTAATAATAGGTACTTATACTTCAGTGAATCTTCAAGAAAACGCCAAGTTTAGTACGTGGGAATGTTTTTAAAATATATACATACATAGATAGAGCTATGGCGTAGGTTCAGGCATGTTGACAGCAATTAATCTCAAATATTTTCGTTTCATTACGTTCCACTATTATCTTTGAACGACGACGGCTACTCCTCATTCTAGTTTTAGTGCGGCCGGCACTCCAATTGAAATCTTGTTTCCAAACCGTTTCTTTAAGTTTAATTTTGTTTTATTGATATTGTTAAAAAGCCGTTATAAAAGTAAACTTTTGACTTCGCCTTCACAAATCACATTATCATAAAAAAATGAAATTATGATTTTCTTTATTGCGTCGTGTATGGCATCTACGCTGATTTCATATTTTTGTTACCGTTCAATAAAAATATGTATGTGATACCAAAAGATTCATTATTGACGGAAATGTGGAAGAGAAATCGTAAAAGAGACAGTCAAACTGAGAATAAAACGGTTGAATGATTGCCCTCTTACAAAATATCACTTTTGTACGAGGGTGCGTCGCGGTAGCTTAGGTACCTACATCCTGCGATTCACTTGTTTGGAGTTCAATTGAGGGCGAGTTACGTCATATTGTGGCCAATATTATTCCGGTTGAAGTTATCAGCATTGCCGTTTGTAGACCATTTACAGTATTATTATTTTATATCTATAATTAAAGTTAAAAAAAAAACAAGATGGAGTTTCAGAAAGTGTAGATTTCGAAGAAAAATTTTGACGAAATAAGCCTTGCGTATCTTGTGAAATCTTACAATACAAAAATATTCTTACATTTTCTTGCGCGAATTATTAACTATTTACCACGATATTTTTTTGCAGATTCTCTTTTCGAGTTGAAGTTATTTCTAAAAAACCAATACAACCCGTTCGAGTAGTCGAGGAGCTCGATGTTTGTTCAAGTACCAAAGTTAATTAATACACGCGCAAATTTTATTTAGCGAAAAACTCAATTTCATGTGTAAACAAAACGCCAGCCACTTCCATCAGATCGAGTCCGAATTATTTTCGGCTGATGATTTATTGCCACAAACAGACGATAAGTGGCATAGGATTATATAAAGTGTATTTTGAAATCTTCTGTTCTTTTATTGTTCGGATATTTTTAGACAGTAATAAGATTTGTGAGAGTTTTACAAAACGTCAGAGATTTTAAAAGCTTTCAGATCACAAAAAACGTATTTTCGACGATTTGTCTTTTAGTAGGCACTTCGCTGATTTTGTGTTTCCAAACCAATATTTTTATATGTTGACATAAATTAACAGTTATCATAAAGGCTCAATGTTTGTAGAAATGCGAAAACACATATTTATTATAATGTAGATTACCGTTGAGTGCGCGATCGTACGAAGGTACACAGTTTTACAGCTGTTGATACAACATCTTTACGCTTCCCATCGAATACGTTCTCACCGATTGAACATAAAAACGTCTTTTTGCCAAAAAGAAACAACTCGGTAAAGGAATTTTTACGTCGGCGTCGCCAAAATGTAGCAAGATTTGTACGAGTGGGGGTCCTTTGGGAGATTTAACGAATTCCGAGAAGGCGAGCAATAACGCAATGCACTACGCACACGAAAATATGAGGTACTAGTATTTTAGACTATTGAATAATTCTTATTGTTGGTGTCATAGCAACATATGTAGCTGCAATATCCTGCATGATAATGGTATGGCTTTAACTATTAAGTTGTGAAAATAATGATTAAGTTGCAATTGTATAAAATATGAGATGTAGTCTTCGTATCTCATTCCTACACAATGACTATTTAAAAATATCAGCTTTGATAAAACCTCTGAGTACCTATGTACATATATTTTAGCGATCGAATTATTGTGAAGAGAAGAATGAGAATTGTGAAGATGAGGAGTTCTAAACATAATGATTGTTTTCCATTCAAGTTGAGTAACTCACAACAGTACCTAATGTATGTCACCTTTTTTTTCTGTGAAAATCTTAAAATGACCCCCTCCCGCTGAGGGTGCAGCTGGAGGGAGTGTCAGACTCTTACTGACTTAAACCCACTAAGTTCCTTTTAAAGGTCCCTGTGTGCCAGGGATACGGTAACTCTTGCAAACAACCCACAACTGGATGCAATGCAGTACATCTGCACTTTCAAAAAGGGTTACTTTTTTTGTAAAATTTGATACAGTTGAGTCACTCAACTTGAGTAGTAGAGGGACATCAAGTACTTACCACGCGTTTAAACCGATAGTATAAAGCATATTAGCTCTGCTTTCCTCTATAACTTGCTACTGTTGCAAGCATAACTCGGTATTAAAGCTTGCGATGTTTGTGCACTTATCTGATATTGCATTATATGGCACACTGCACTGCCGGTGTGGCTTACGATCGGAGTGACACTTACTAAGTGTACTGACACCAGTGTACACCGTGATGTACACAACATGGACACCGGCACGAGATGTTTGTAACAGGATTACATTTTGTTCGCCTGAGCTTCAGCTGACTGGTATCCTTGATGACGTCATTCAGAGTTGCGTTTTCGGAGATGAATGATGTTCTGATTTTGAACTTACTTCTGTTTTATTTATTCGGTACCGGGTGAATATCGGTCCCACTTTTGCCAGCACGCGCTGTTTTCTTTACCTTGTTACTTCATTCCTCTTCAGATGACTTACACTACTAAATATTAAAAAGGCGAAAGTTTGTGACTGTGTGTTACTTCTGCACGCTGAAATGATTCTTATTAAATTTGAAAAATTAACAGTTACTTTATATTCGGGTGACCGAATTAGTTCCCTCAGAAACCACCGATGGAAGCTAGTTCTTAAAAGCTATCTTTAAAGGTGTTGTAGGTACCTACGTAGTATTTAAACAACTATTATTTAAATACAAAACAAATGCAGTTTAATTTTCATTCTAAATCTAAGTTTATGTTTTATACCACTTTGCCTTTATTTTTAATACATTTCACGTGAACAATAAGCAGTCGTCTGTTTTCACTTTTATTTAAGTAACAGTCAACAACATATCAAAACAGAAAGGCTTTTTAAGAGCCTCCTACGTATAAGCTAAAATAGGTATAGAATCAACATCTTTGTCAGAAACCTTTGTGGTATAGATCCATCATTATTAGCTTCAAGTCTAGCTTATAAATATACGAAAGTTACAAAGTAGTAGAGTTTACAGTACGGGGTACATACTAAATATTCAGCGATCCAAACCTAAACTTTAGATTTTGTATGGTTCACGGAAATTTTACAAGCCTCTGTGGTCGGATAGTCGTATACTGCGGCTGCTGTGCACGGGGTCTCGTGTTTGATTCTCAGGTTGGGCCGAAATCGCTTGGTTGGTTTTAAGAAACTTTCACAAAGTAGCCCGGAGTCTAGAAATTGATCATATTTTGCATTTGGGAATTATTTGACATGTATAATATTGATGTGCAGATGATTACGGGTGAAATCACGAGTTATGTCAAGACGCAAACAATAATGAAAAGTAAAAAATAATATCAGTTGTTAGTACATAAATAAGTAAGAAATAAAAGTAATTTGGCTAGCGATCACTAGTGATAATGGTATCGTTTGTATTCACGGCCTAAGTGAGTGCTGATAAAATACAGCAAAAAGAGAGCAATGAGTCGAAGCCGAAGTAATTATTTTGGTTTATTTGTACGCGCATCGTTCAAAGACTACCAATATTACGCGGTAGTTAATGAGGTTTTCATTATACATCCTAAAGGGTTCTGCTATTAATTGAATGGTTTAACGTTATTGAAATGTGTTTTCAGAATATTAATGTTTTTGGGTCCCATTGTACGGCAAAATAATCAAATATGATGATGATTATTATAATTGGAACAATACCGGTGATTATTGGTGGATGGCATTTCATTTTATGAAATCTAATTGAAGCTGATATCAATAGACTCATAGACTCCAATATGATTCGGTGCAAATGTGTTTGCAGTTTCCAAACTGTGCAGCTGACTGACAGCCTCACGCAGCTGTCAGTCGGCTGATGGTAGAACATGATATAAATGTAGCCGTGAGGTTCATACGTTGGCACGAGAGAAATTCTCGTGAATCCTGTAGTCTGTATACTATATGCCTGCTATGAGATGAACATAGGGAAGGTATTTGTGATACTACCAATGCCACTGCTAGATGGCCATTCTGTTGTCGCGAATATTATTCATAATACGATTCAGAACCAGTGTTATATGCGTAGTCATTAATTCAATATTCTTTGTCGCGTATTAAAACAAAAATCATGGTTATTTGATATTTTTTTATATCGACAGTGAGAACAATACATATGTTCTTATTGATAACACCGAGAACAAACTTGGAACACAACGAAAAGACGCCAAATCTCTTTACTGGAATGTATCGAAACTCATCCGCTCACGTTTGTGTGATGTCATATCCGACTGATATCCGATGATGGTAAGCCACTTATCGGATACAAATTAAATGTTGCATGGAGAATATATTGATAAGGGATTAATACTACCGATTCGAAGGATTAGCGATCACTCACCGACTCTCGTAAATATTTATGAGCTTCAGAACATTTCCTCTGTAAATAACAAAATATCATATTCGATTCTCGGAAATGATTTTTTTTGGAGGGTATAATGTTTTTAAGTCGTTTTGTATTAAGTAAAGTGAAATAGTAGATTCTGATGTATTTCGCGGAACTCTGTAATGACCAAACCGATTCGACCGTTGAGTTCAATTTATAAATATTGTTAAGAAATTTTTAATACATATTTCTCTTTTGAAGATTATTTCAATATGAAAATATTGAAGGAATTTCAAAACAACGCCTGTTTTTTTTCAAGTATTACTCATTTTCCTTGATGTTAAAAGAGGCACATCCATCTTGCTTGGGTTTCTCTTTCAATTCTCAATATTTTCTCCTGCTTATTTTCACAGAGTATATTTGGCTGACCTCTGTTTGGATCACACACGTAACCTTATGCTATCCAAATCTTTCAAAATGGTATCAGAATGTAAATTTCAAATCTACTTGTAGAATTACTTTATCAAATCAGAAATGTACCTACAAACTACACTTTCTTAAAATTACCAACAAAAATGCTAGCCAATGTGTACTCTATAGGTTCTGGGTGTGTATTTCGGAATGGACTATATCCTATAACCCCGGTCGTAGGGGCAGTCCCACTTTGATTAAACCCTTTCGACGCCTCCGCATCAGTTGCCCATTCCTTTTTTATCTACTTTACTTTCTCAGTCATAAGAGAACCTTACAAAATATTTTCTTGGTTGATAAAATGACTTTACTTTGTAGGTACATATGTGTACGGTGACATGCCTTTGGATGTTTAACATGAGGTTAAAACTATAAGGCGCGGCGCAGACGACGCACTATGAAGCTTAAAAAAGCTTTGCATAAAAAGTCTGCGAAAACGAAATGTTTGCTCCAACACCCACTACGACGATGCAAACTTCCAGCAGCTTGTAATCGTTGGTGAGGGGATGTGACATACATAAGTATGTGGTATGGCGCTGGATGTCGATGCATCGATATTAATAAAAGAAATATAGAAAAATACATTTTAAATTAATAATTAATTAAAATAGAGGTTTCAATGGAATAGTATGTATTTAATGTTATTTGTAATTATAAAAAATTAAATAAT
Organism: Heliothis peltigera; assembly: GCA_958496145.1. Classification (NCBI taxonomy): domain Eukaryota; kingdom Metazoa; phylum Arthropoda; class Insecta; order Lepidoptera; family Noctuidae; genus Heliothis; species Heliothis peltigera. Next base: position 5,583,850 of record OY292328.1, read on the forward strand.
GGTTATTTATTTTTTTATAATTATTTATACTATACGAATACATCATCTAACTTGTACATAAAATTTTATTGAAATAAAATAATCTACTAGGGCTTTAACAATTGCGAAGAGATAAAAATGCTTGATGATGATGATGATGATGATCTAAATCCATCATAAATAATTTTACGTCTATTTAACGGGTATCGTATTACATGGCAGTTTAATTTTAGTTTCAGAATGAGAAGTCCTTAAAGCTAACATCAGTAATGCCTCTAAGCGAGTTAACAACCGAACCTGCTTGCTTTAGAAACTGGCTAGATTAAAAGATCAATATCGAGCTTAACTAATGACACGTTGCACGACCATGGCCTAATGCTATAGCCTAGTAGACGGTGTAAGTGTACTGTATCTTTTATATCACTCATTAAGCAACTTGCGTAATACCTACAGCTTATTTTTTCACAAAGGTACGTATGCATACAAATATTTTTTGGATGGGTCAGTGTAGATACTCAGTAAAACAATATGCTTTTTAATAGTACAATGTAAAATTACAGTAAATGCAGATTTAACTTACTATAAAATAAACAAGTTATTGTGGAACCTGGTAATAATAAATGAGATTGATTTGTATTCCCATTTTGTGAGATAAAAATATAAAGCCGTGAACATAAAACACTCGCAAATAATACAAGTTAACTCAATATTTATTGGATACATCGATAAAATCGCCTTTCCCTTTATTTATGACAGTCACCTGATTTCCTTCGGTCCCTCAAACACCTCGCGGCCCATTTTCGTGAAGACTTTCTTTCCTATTATTAGATTACAGCTTTCCTTTTTTTCCAAATCGTTCCAAAATAAATTACCCACTGCAGAACTCTTATACTTGTTTTGACATAAAGTCGGCACGCTTCTATCGTGACACGATTATATTGACTGAATTTGATGTTATAGCGAATGGTAAGTAATTTTAGTTTGTTTCCACAGAACTATTATTTTAGATTTGGTTGCGTTTCTATTTTCAGTTTCAATATTTTGTTACAAAAAAAATGGAGTTTTTGATACTCTGTATCGACTAGGTATATTTCCGTATGATTTAAAATTCCTTGTGTGTACAGACGGCGGCACATCAAGCTTCTCGAAACTGTAAAATTTTCCCAATCAACTTTGAACCATAAGCTTCAGCGATAAAGTTGAAAATCTATAGAGGAAATTTGACAGGTTGTAGTGCTGGTCTTTGTACAGTGCCTAATAATTTTATGAGACACAGAAAAACGGCTACCATGAGGATTTCATTTTAACGTCTTTTCTCTAATCACTGTTGAACCTCACATATTCCATATTCGGAGATTATTAAGTTATTTTTACGATAACGAAAAAAAAATCATTTCATACGAGTAACACTTTCAGGTGCACGCGCCGTCTGCAACACCTACAACTACAACTATAGCACTGTTGATTTTTTTTGCAAAATATAGGATTGCTTCGTTATTTCAACATTTTCTCTAAACACAATGTTGTCAATTAATGTTCGATATAAATTTTGCACTAATTAAGCTTCTGTTTGCAAACGGTTCCCATTAGGGACTTTTCAAATTGTTCACTTGATGTAGTCACAAACGTTCGTTTCATGGGTTATTGATTCTCAACGGCTGTATCAAACTAGAATCAGTGTTGGTTGAATGAGCTATTTGTACGTATAATTGTGTGCTTAAAATAGGGAATGAACTGTAATGAACACATTATTGAGCCGTTAGATGCTTGGCAGTGTAATCGGTTTGTTTGTAAACATATCGGGTAGTTTCGTTCCGGCGTAACAATATTGTGAAGTGGTATTTCAAATGTCATTTCTCTCTTATTACTGGCGAGCCCTCGGTAGAAAATAGACCGCCACTTTGTTTTATTCTTCGGCGTTCATTTTGAGTTATGAAGGGGTAGTATGTCGCTGATAAAAACAAATATCAACCTTTTTGTGACATACTTTTCATGTGAAAACATGGACTCTTTACTTTTTTATCTGCAGTAATTTTACCTAACAGTCATAGTAATTAATCTTAAATAATTTTCCCCACAATAATATTTTGAATATACTTTGCGACCTTGCTTAATTAATTCTATAGCACGTAGAACATACTGACACTTCGATGTCGCTTAATATAATAAAATGCGGTGCACATGTTTATTCTGCACAAACTAAGTACGCTTAAGTCAATTTTGGCATAATCTATGTACAACGTTGTCGCCGTTAATTAAGTATAACACAAACTAACTTCATACGACCCTAGCTATGCATGTTGTTTGAAGCTTAGTGTATGTCGATGAACAGTTTCACGTTAAAAACTTTTCTCCTGCGCTAAAATTCAATAAGCTATTTTCATGAAGATAAATCGAATCTAGCTGCTTTTTTTATGAGTACCCGAAGATTTTGGGGCGTGGGTAACTTTTTGGCTCCCAAGAGCAAACCAACCGTTCTGAATGGCCGAGACTTTTTTCGGGACTCCCTTTTCTTGCCACAAAGAAAGTCAGATTCATTTAACGAACGGCCTTTTAAGAGAGAAACTTCTTTGAAGCTTATTAAAGAATCGTTGCGGAGGATTAGAACCCTTAAGGCGTCCCTATTTGGTTAGGTAGGTTGTGTAATATATGAATACAAATTAACTAAAACGGACTGAGAATGAGATACCATTTTTATTCACTCAGAAATATAATTGTAAATGAATCAGTACACAGCTTGTTTGAATTTAAATAAAATTAGAGCTGCATCGGGGATGTCGTTATTAGGTCAAGTCTAAATTGGTCGAATTTATAGTTTATCTAGCAAGTAAGAATGTAGGCAAAGTGAAAATCCGATTTAACTCGCTTTTACCTGGCCGCAATCGGCGTCTAGATTCGATTCCCCGGCACCCTGAATGGAAATTGGATTTGCAGTTCTGCAGAGCTATGCATTATGTACTTCCTGTAGATACTTTTCAAATTATCTGCGCTAACTTAAAAGAGATTTTACAGAAATACATGTCTTTTATTCCTTAGATCGTTCGCGATCGTTCATAAAATGTTTTATTGGCTTGTTTGGTAATCGACGTTTATTTTTAACGAGTATTGGTTGAGTTTACATCAAAGGAAATTATTTATTCATATTACTTTCATAAAAAATATTTGTGAGTAGTTTCAAAGGTATTGATCTAGCTAGAGTAATTTCAAGCGTTTGCAAGTTAATTTATTTGTCCAACGCAAGTAATGGACTATGTTAATGATTCCAAGACTGAATATAAAAGCTAGTTTTACTATTTACAAAAAAGGCAATATAAAGTATAAAGGTTACTTTTCATTTGAGAAGTTTCTTTGGTGGGAATCGAACATCTGAGACTCCCCAGTGTTTTGTCTTGTTTACGTATGTATTACGTCTTGACAAAATATGTAGTACAAAATACAAGGGTTACCTAAATTAACAATGTAAATCACCTGGGACCCGCGCATGCTTGAGTGAGAAAGTTCATATTTCTTTATCTACACAGGCCTATATAAGCAAGTGTTCAGGTATTTACCCAAAAGATAGGTACCGAACATTTTTTTCTTACAATGTTTGTCTTATATTTTTGTGCTACCTATCTGTTGGCATTATAAGTGAATTACTTTAAAAGGTGCAGACGGATAAACTAGAAAGCTAAAGCATATTCTATGTATTATACGAGTATGAGTGACATCTCAAGACATTCTAATGTGTTTGTTTCTTTATTTAGTCTTGTTATATTACAATCGTTACGGAGTTTAAGATTAAATGATTCCCATTAAAATCGAAAATAAACAAAATATTTGCTCAAAAAAATATTCAGCAGTCTAGCTTATTCAGAATACAATAAAATGGAACTGAAGAAATAAATACATATTTTTTGTTGTACCTAACTATGATTTTCTTCAATTACAAGTCACATTATTCTTCCGACTTTTTAATGAAAAGCGACAAATAGAATTATTATGCTTAATAAATAAAAATCTACAACAAAAAAAAATTACATTAAAGAAAATGTAAACTCATGTTTGTTTGTAAAACGCTGCATAATTGTGAAGGGTTACGGTATTTTTAATCACAATTTGTGAAATGTACGCATCGGTGCGAGTCCACTTACTACTTAGCACGCCTTTGAAATATTCATACGAAAGTTGCTGTTTGCTAGAGAGAGTCAACCAGAGGAAAGATTGTATGCATCACAATTTCGGTGGAAGCTCAACTTCAGATAGGTGATTCCATAAAGTAGAAGGTAGTGAGGTATTTACGTTTTAAAAACACGGGACAGTTCACTTTCCTGAATTGTGAGACTGAAATTAATTGGCGCCGCTTGTGTCTGATTAATTAACAAAAAACTGTTTGTTAAGTATACACAGCGGGCACAAATAAGCCTCACTTTTGATATACGTATATGAAGAAGTAAGTTGGTTAGTCCACATTGTAAATGTGAGGCCAAAACGTTCGCAAACATTTTGACCTTACAACAAGTTACGTGATTCTTAGAAAAATGTCATTTGATTTTCCGTATTCACCAATCAGCTAGTCAAATATAACTTAGTACACAATCATGTTTGTATGAAAACATACAAAATCTTTATACATTTTTATTTCCAGAAGTCAAAGCAATAAAGTTATTTATCGAAACCTTTGTATATTATAACATTGACTTTCATATAAAGAGTTTTCCCAGCCAATACAAAGCGTTGTATATAATCAGATAACTCCGAGCCTGTATTATATATTTACTTTATAAGCGTTTTTGCTACATTCAATCGCATATTGTGTCAAAAATTATCATCGATATTCGATATTTTTGTGTTCGCAACGTGGCACGCGTCAATCACGCAACACATGCGGGCGACACACTCAAAATTGTTGCTCAGAGATCAGAGAGAAATATTAAATGGCATATTTAATATCTGCCCTATTTTTTCCTTATTCTGTGCTAACGTGAATGTTAATAACGTATGAATACGTGGGAATTGAAATTTTGTGGCCGCCCACTAAATCGGCAATCGTATTTTTTGTCAAGAAGCCGAAATTATTATACCTACCAACTAATGGAAAATTGAGTAAGACATTATAAAACTCAAATTATGAGGTCGCTACTGCTTCGATTGAAAAGCCATAGATAGCCTGATTTAATTAATTATTATAATAATTCGAATCTCGCATTGAATTCAAATGAATGATTTTATTTAAAAAAACAAAAAATATTGTTTCAAGTAAATTTTTGTTTGGTGATTGCTGAAACACGCGGCTACGCCTGGAATATTCTCGATTTTCATCTATTTAAAACCGCTAGTATGCTAGATAATTTGTCAATGTATAATAGCTAGTATCTAATAATCATGGTCTATATAATTACTTCATCATAATAAATAGTCTGTATGACTTGTGTCTCAAATTATAAGTAGATATTACGTAACACAAAATAAAGTTCTACATTCAAATGCAAAATTGACTCTATGGGCGAGAAGGCGATACCATTTATTTTTGCCTTTCAATCTCCTGTGACCAAAAAGTGCATGAATATTGGATGAAGTTCACGATCGCCTATTGAATATTTATTATATAGTTATTAATGCAGATACACTTTGATAGACTTTTTATTAGAACAACATAATTATAACATAATAATACGAGACAATGAGTTGTTAAATATTTATTGTATTATTGTAATAGTTAATTGAGAATAAGGTTCTCAATTAACTATTACGATAATACGTTAAGTGATGTTCTCCAAGAATGTTTGTGATATAAAATTAAGATATTAAATTTTTCTTCAAAGTAATTCTAATTATACAGGTATTTCGAATTATTTCATTAAATTGTCAAAAACAAACTTAAAGTTATTTATATAAAAGATTAGATTAGTAAATAGTTTCCTCCACCGTCCTAACAGCGCTTTACTTAATACTAGCGTGTACGCTCGGTTTTGCTACATACTCTGAGCGGCAAAAAGTCTGTCGGTTCAGGCGTCTTCTTTTCAACCGGTAGTCGTCAATTGTTCGACATCGTGCATACACACGGCAATGTTTGTTCAATCCGCGGCGACGCACGAAAAAGCCGAGCGGAAAATCCGTCAGTGTGAAAACGCTGTAAATGACAGACAATAAAAAATCACGATCAATGAACAAGTGCCATAACTTTAGTCTGCCGTACTCTGATATTAATATTTTAGATCTGCGTTAGTAAATTGAACACAAAACACTGTCATGACTTACATGCACTATAGCTTCCATTAAGTCCCCAAATCGTTCGTAGGAGCGCACGATGTTCATTCGTACCACGTACAGTCATAGTTCACCAAAAACGACATTAGGGCTGCGATATGGGGCGAATATTTTGTTCATTTGCAAAAAACAAAACCTTTCAGGAAATTCCCTTTGGTTTTTTTTTGCAATATACTCGTTGTTTGAATGTTCAGTGCTATACATTATGGAGATATAAGAGAAGCATTCCTCCGAGATAAATACTGTTTGTATTGGTTCCCCAGATGGAGTCTTGGCTTCACACCTACCGAGATTCTATGTACTGTCGTATTAGTAATCAAATCAAATTGCAAAACACGAAACCGATATTCATTGCCCATCACTATATATATATACTCTTATTAACTGTTACTTACGTTGTTCCAATAATTACTAATTATAATATTGTAAGATGGCTTTTATTTCTTATAAGCGAGATAAAAATAATAACCAGACCTGACGCTTCGAATAAAAGGAGGAACTAATAAATCATAATCAAATTAGTCAAACAAGAGAAAAAAGAAATAATTACTATCTGTAATTATAGTAAGCAACTAATTAACCCATAAAATTCTGGACTTTGTAATTTACGTGTTCCAGTGGCAGCTGGAGGTTCTTTACAATAACTTAAAAGAATTTTAAATTGATAAGTATCCAAAAAGTAATATGAACGATGAGTCGAAATCGTAATACCTATCACTCCAGCGTGACGATATGAGAGAGACAATTTTAATCTCACTTTAATATTTTAAAAGCGTTCGTCGCTTAATCGCATTTATTGAAACTGGATTTTATTGATAATTTTATTGGTCGTGACAGAATAATTTTAATGATGGCGCCATCACCACTGAAAATGCGTTGGAAACGGCAAATGTATAAAGCTTTTAACCAAATGAAATCCATATATTACTGAATAACACACTCGTAACTCGGTGATATAAGTCGCTCAGAAAATTGCCTGGCACAATGTAGCCGTGATAGGCATCGCATACACTCGTAATTTGTTTGTTTTATGCACTTTAGTGTTACTTTTGTTAATTCATTTTGCGTAAGCTTTGCCGTTTGTGCTCAATTACTAACTTTAAAACGAAATGCTACATTCAGGCTAACAAACGATTTTCTCACGAACAATTTAAGATAACAGCATTTTTACTTAGCAATAACAAAGATACAAATGTGATGCTGGTACTGCATTTAGTTAAATATGTTTTTTTTATATCTTGTGCCGTGACCCCATGCGATGAGCATATTGATGCTACAGCATAAATGCATTTGCCGTGCTATTTTTTATTTATTTTCAGGGTTCTATCTTTTATCTTAGATTGCGTGCTTGTATCGAGTTGAAATAACGTTGAAGTTGACATTTAAAGTCTACGATCCTCTAAGATTGGGTAAAAATCATACTTCTGACTTTACGTAAAAAAAGATACGGCCATATATTCAGAATGTTATTTAAAAGCAGAAAAGTTTGATTGTTCGCTTGACCGATAAAAAAAACCAGGTGCGCGGAATAATTTTCATGGGACATGGGTGAAGGTATGGTGAAGGCACCGGCGTAAGCTAGTGTATATATAAAAATCACTCAACTCGTTTTCATTTTACTTTTACACTGTTCGAACAAACTTTCATGATCGAAAGGTAATACATCTGCAGGAGGATTTAGTTAATTAGTTTAATTTGCCTAATCAATCTAAGTATTAACGTCGTTGCTTGTTCATGATACATGCCATTAATATGCTAATATTAGATGAGAATATAACGTAGCCGTAACTCTATAAAACCCTACTATGTATATTATATTTAAAAATATATAAGTGCGAGTTTTGTAAGCAATGTGCCGTTTTAATATGACTAGTATTCAAAAAGTAATATTTTTTTATAATGTTTAGTCTGAAGAACTTAAGTTCTGCGGCAATTTTTATATTCGTTAGGTAGTTTAATAAATAAAATTGCGTCCTTGGTCGTTAGGTTCGTCGGAATTTAACATCACATCCATCAAACTGTCTTACAATATAGACGGGCCGGTCGATGGTATAACTATAGATGGGTTTTTATTATGCGAAATGCCTTCTAAATCTCCATGCTTGTAATGAATCAACGAACTTTCGGCTTTATGTACACCGTGAAAAAAACGTCGAAGAAAACTTTCGGTGATTATAGGCGACCGAGAATAAAAACTATTCAAATATATTTTGTTAATCGCTGTGGATGATGTAACTAAAAAGTTACTTGAGACCTTACACCAATCTAGTTCTTATGCCGAAAGGCAAATGCAATTAAAGGCGATCTGTATCTATTTTAGGGAGGTATGACTTTCAAACTTAGCCAGACCTGTTTTTATTATATATTTCGTAGTAGAAAAAGGTTTTAGCAAGTCTGACAGAGCTAATCTCACGATGTCAGTAAAGCTTTATTTTAATATGTTCTTTTGTTGCATTTTCTAGTGAGCTATGGCGTTACAAAATGTCATAGATATTTAATAAAGTTTGAAACTCAGTAGAGAGTTGTAGGTTTGTTCGATAAGAAAGTTTAGTTCGTTAAGTAGGCACATTAGGGGGAAACAGGAAACATTAAGGCGTGTCGTCGACAGTGGCTCGACGCCAGACGCTATTAAAATATGCTAACCAATTGGACGCACTGACTTCATTTCGACTTGCCCTCTTTCTGTCAGCACCCCTAAACTTAATGGTGTCATTTACACGGAATAATATTGAATCTGAATCAATTTACACTTTATCTAATGCATTAAGTAGTATTCTTCTTTGTAACTTCATTTATATCATTTGCCTTGACTAAGAAATAGTTTTCGTCTTACGAATATAACATTTTAATATATGACTATAGTGCGGAACGGGCACTGGGTTCCAATAACTGAAATTCAGTAACCATTGTTAGCCACCTAAGCGATTGACTTGCATTGAGCGGTTATTAGCAGCTGAAGCCGGCAGTTCGTCCAAACAAATGATCAGGAAACAATAAAGGGACAACGACACATACCTGTGTATCCTTCATACATTCGACATTTCGGGAATGTGACTATGACGATCGAGTGACGGTGTAATCTATTCTCTCACTAAAAAAACCTATGCCATAAGATTGTTGCTGAGATGATTGTTGCCATTTGCTTACTCTTCAGTTTCCTTTAAGTTTCAAACAATTAAATAATTTACTGAATAAACGAATTGTGTGTTCATCTTAGCTCCTTTTCTGTCGTTAATGTGCGTCATGTGGAACTAGCGCAAAAAAGCATATGCTCAGCATTTGCTGCGACCTCAATCACAAAAAAATTGGGGCCATAGCGCTGATCATCAGCAACTGTTTAAGTGACGTGATAGGGTCCTACTCCCCATATTACCATGTATATTTGCATTCATAAATAACGTCCAAACTTGTATAGGTACTTTATCTCATAGCATGGGTTCCATTAGTGTGAATCAAAGTGCTATCTAGCGGCCCTGGAATCTTGGCGTAGGTAGTATATTCCCGAGCAAAAGCCCTCTGGACAATTCAAACACTTCTCAGTTTCATATTTGTACCCGACATACCATCCAACAATTCAATTGCGGATTGTAGCACGTTATTGCAGGTAAAATCGTTAGCATGAATATACCGATGAATGGAATGACTGATTTCAGATGGTCTAGTCGATTTCATTGAAACATTCGTTTAGAAGAGGAAGTTTTCACGGTCTAAAGTATGAAAGTAATTGTCTGTCCTCATATTATTTTAAATATCTTTAAAAAAACCACAAGATTGAGACATTAAAATCTAACGAAATACACACTCCTTGCTACCTCATATTACATAGGCATCGATGACGTCGCTTGCCATTAAAAAATAGAAGATAATAGAGGAATTAAAATACTGTATAAATAATACTTACTTGTACAAAAAACCTTTCACCATGAAAGCCTAATCAAATAGTCTAAACACGAAATAACTATGAAGATTACTAAGTAAATTAACTTCTGGTATACGCGTATTAAACCATTTACTTAGTTGTTTCAATTATTTTTATTTATAATACCATCAATGAAATATTTATAAGAAAATATTAGGTATGTACTTTTGAGTAAGTCTTTCCCTAGTCAGTACGTTGGAGCTGTCGGTGGTGGTGTTCTCTACTTGGAAGGAGCACTTGGTGGCGACGACATGTCACGCCCGACCCTGGTTCAGACCATGGTCCGGTCACCTCCTTCAGTCAAGCAGTTATGCTAAGGAACCATACCAACTGCTGCATATTTTTAAGGGATACTTTATCAAACATATTTTTGCAAGACTTTTTTCCTTACAGATTTGCATTTGGCATTTTGTCCACTGAGGCACTCGGACGATTTATTCTCGCTATTTGTTTTAAATTAACTACGGTTTCCGCCTAACTAGTGAATTCGTTACGTAAATTGACCGCGACCTACAACAAAATCTGAATAGAAATCGGCTATTTAACGAAACCCGAATTAGAGTGAAGCGACATGAGTTCATACTGCCCGGAATTTAAGTTTTGTATTTGCTAACGGTATTTGATGGGTGAAGTAAGGTACAGTGTGTAAAACAAAACAAAAATAATGATATTTTAAAATTTTTCATAATACCTACAGGTTATTTTATGGATACTTTTTTAGGCAGAAAAAGAAATCAACAATGCAATGCAGATTTTTGTAAACGTCAAATTTACAATAATTTTGGTAATCCTAGGAGTGGTTAAATAATAAAGGTCACAGATAATTAAACTATATATAAGAAAATAGCTCTTGTATAACAGAATACAAATAATAACTATTACAGCAGTACATTATAACACGGGAATGTAGCTGTACTGAGAATTATTAAGTACCCGTTATTGATAGTCAAGTAGGTACTTTGATGTAGTGGACTATCGAGCCATGACCGTGGCGTATCATATTCCGATTGGACGCTCGGTAGGTAACTAGCTACACATAATTCCAATTACCCCATCTCAAAACCGCTGAACTACCTCCTCGTGTTGCTGATTTCTAACATGAAAGTGTTTGGTGTTATATTCAGAAGAATAATAAGCTACATGTTTAAGCAACTATATACTCATGCGTTTATTTACAAACGTGATTTTTAATTTCAGTAGTAGTTTCATCAATATTCTTTGTTGTTTAAGACACTAAGAGTTGACATTGAATGACACAGAAAATGAGCATAAGTTAATTAAAAGTTATATAATTTCATATCAACTTGAAACTTGTGTTCAATGTAAATATCAACGTAGGTTGGTTTGTTATGGCATGGAAATAACAGGTATCAACAACAAATCTTCTTTACTCAGAGTTGGACAGCGGTATTCCCAGAATTCTTCACTGTTTCGTTTACGCCTAACTCAAATATGGATAGAGCAACGTTTATCGGATCTTTATGACTTAGCTGAGAAATTATACTTTGCTACCTAATGTATAACTACCAAACAATCCATACATTGCTGGGAATAGAACACAGCGCATAATAAAACAAGAAAAGGCGATCAACTAGTCTTTTCTGCAAAATGAGTATCAAAAAATTTCTTAGAAATATTGTTTGACCACAGATTTTCACTAAATAAATGAATAAAGGACTTTATTACGAAATTAATAAAGTTAAGCCATTGAAAAGGACGGCGTCGGGTTGGGTTACGATATCGCTCTTGACATTCAAAATTAAGTTCCAATTTTTTCCAAGCTTTTTCAATATTCACAATAAGTAAGAAGGACGAGTAGACTTGACTTTCAACCCCCATCACATGCAGAGGTTACGGATAAGTAGAGGTTACAAAAACGTGTCATTTATCGTTAGGTTTTATAAAGCTTTGAACGGACAACTACGTTCATTTATCTTTTGTCTATCACCTTAGCAGGAACTTTGTCCAATATTCGGGTGTAAATGAGCATATACAACAGCGTTAAATATTAGAAGTCAAATGGTGGTGTGCCACTTCGGTAACGTTGCAATTACTGCGCATTAATTGGCCCATTCATTGCACGTTAAGTATCGCGCTCGTATACTCCCACCATTATAATAACTAGTGACGCTTGTTCGTGTTTCTGTTTGTACTTAAAACAATGGGGAAATTAATTACTTTCCTACAATAAACAATAAATAATCCTTGAACAACTAACCAACAAACTGTTCCAAAATGAATTATGTATTCAAATAAAAGACACAAACTTGTATCTAAAATGTATAAATACCACAGTAACAATACACGCTGATTTCGGAAACAGTTTATATTCAATTGAATTTGTAAATTACTGAAAAGTAGAACAGTATAATCGCGAAAAACGTAACATGAAACAAATAAAATTTGATACAAAGTAAAACCAATTTTCTATTATTGACAGACACAAAACAAATAGAAATAATGTAATTTGTTGAGCATGTTAATGTATGTACATAAAATTACTTCGCACACATGTATTGTATACTCCACAAAGCTGTTGTATTGCTAAAAACATATTTCGTGTATCAGTACAGGATCCATTTTCCATAGGACACGGCTCGTAGATGTTAGGATGTAGTTCTGCACAAAGCCGATGTTCGTTGTCCACCGCCGCTGGGCGCCGACACGGCTGCACCTCGCGGTCGCTCTTGAAAACTACAAGTAATTAAACTTGCTACTCAACTATTATCTGTATACTCCACCGAGTCAGAAACTTCGCCGTGTTTCAGGATGAGAAACTTTTCCTACTCAAATTAACCCTTACTTTAATCCAAAAATCTGTACGAAATCCTTTCATTTTCAAAACTTGCGAGTTACTAGTTTGTAGTTTTAGTTTCATACTGATATTGTAATATGAGCTTTCAGTAAATTTGTCATGAATTTTATTTATAAAATTGTATATTATTCAGACGATGGACGGGCAATAGATTATACTAATTAATGCCTTTGCGTTGTGCGATAAATCACATTGAACACTCTTAATTATAAGATAATTTTCACGGCTACATCTACTCGCATGCGATGCGAGGCTCAGTTAACTCGGGGGTAGGAAATTGAACATAACTCATTTTGAATTATCCGATTCCATAACAAGATGAATACTCAGTTCGAATTAATTATGAACCAAATAACATGATATATCATACAAACATTTACTCAACGGTTCACTTACTTTGAAAGTTACAATTCCTTAAAATAATTCAAGATACACTTGGACTAGACATTTATGCAAAATTTAATAAATGCTTCGGAGTTTAATACCCTTACCAAGTTCAGGAAAAAACGAAAAAGTGATCTTTCAAAAGTAATTGCCATTTCTGGTAATACGGCTTAGCTTTCAGATGTTTTTCCAGGAAAATTGAGTCACTCAAAAATAAATTCAATTTCACTTATCCAATCGGCAAAGTCCAGGGTTCAAAACCTGGAACTTATTTTTTCCAAATTGAAGAAAAATACGTTATAGCGGATTGGTTTGTTTTTGGAAGTAAACGTTGTTACGTGGAGTGGTATGCTCAACCGATCGCTACTTACTAAAAGTATAACTTTAGGGCTAGCCCAAACAAATTATGCCTCTAATATGTTACAGTGTAATTAATAATTTATACATTTTGGGCAGCATTGTCAGGCTTCTGCGAAGGATTTGGAGGATTTCTGCGAAGTTCAGACACGAGTTGAATCCTTGACCCAAACCCTTCGCACCGGCGATGTTCAGTGATAAAGACATCCTTACTAGTTACGGTATTAAAAGGAAGTGTATTGAAAAAAAAATACGAGAAATATGTAACACATCATTAGATTTTTTAAGAGTCCAGTATCCACTACGCTAAGGCTGGTTTGTTACGTTATAACGTGGGAGGAAACGGAATTTATTTATATAACTTGTTTTTGTTTACGCTAGTCTATTTTCGGCCTACTTCATCAGCTTACTTTGTTATATACATCTGGGTAACTTCACACTATTTCGGTAACTCCACTTAATTTATATTTTTGTAAGATAAGTCCATTTTAGGTTAGAATTCTATAGCAATATCGGAGGGGCCCCTTAGGCCCAACGTTTGCCGGAGTTGCAGGTTGTTCGCAAGAGTTACCGTGTCCCTGGCGCACACAGGACCTCCAGAGAGAACATAGTGGTTTTAGCCAGTAAAAGTTCAGCCGCACCCTCAGCAAGAGGGGTCATTTGATTATTTTCCCCGGAATAAAGGTTAAAATTCAAAAATTAATTAATAAAACAATGTAAGTGACATTAACTTAAGTTAAGCTGAATTAAATTCCCGTTATGCTTATTAATATCTCTTACCTATTTGGACTGAAAAGCTTTTCATTTATATCACGATTTAACTTAATGAAATGAAATTTACTATCACAACCATATGTAGATATGCTCTTGCAAATTGAATCGGAATTTTTCAATCTGTTGTGACATTTCCGGTATAACCGAATTGAGGAAAAACCAAACAGTCTTACAACATAATGTAGCATTTGCAGTAATAAATCATGTGATGATCCTCATCTTGTCAGTTACAGAAAGTAGTCGTATCATCCCTTCTCATTTAGCGTAATGTGGATAGTACAAAATCCTGTACGTCTTTATTCTTTAGTAGGCGCCCCACGTAGGCCGTTGGATCGTAAAATCCTTTTGCCCCAAAACGGCCTTGAGTAACACACAACTAGATCACAGATAAGGACTTATATCACAATATGCTGTTAGTTTTTGTTACGTGAATTACGGATTTTGTTCAATGAATAAAGGTCAGAATGCGATCATTTGCCTTTGTAGCTTATTGTGAAGCGTGCTTAAAATTGCCCCACCTATTCAGCTGTACGAATTCTTTTACGCAAACGTGAATATATTGTAATGTAAACATTTTTATTGCGCCTCCTACAAAAAGGAAAGGAAGTCTTATAAGATCTCTCACACGTCCGCTGTCAAAAACGTTTGATGTAAAAAGCTTTCTAATTTATAAAGTAGGTGTTTTTACTGTTGGGAATATGATCAGGAGAATAAATCGATGTGTTATGTGAATGTCGTATTATGAGTAATGAAACCATAAATATAATTACTGAAATAAAATCTGAAGAATAAAAAGTTATAAACTACATTTATTTGTTCTAAGCTCGGCATCGATAAGAATCACCTCACTCAAGCTGCACACCACTCGGTAACGTTAATGGGTTTTCTTGTGACAAATACATCACGTTCATCATAGGATTCTATCTCAGTCGGATACGTTTAGTATGTACATTGCTTCAGTTGAAATAATCTATACGTTGTGTTTAATTTTGTACAGGGATACATTTCCAGAATTTTTAACACATATGTTTTCATTTATCTAACTATAAAAATGTTTTTTTATTCATGAAATTGAGAAAATTGTTAAAAATAAATAGTTTCAGTCAAACTATGCTCTAAACGCAATTGATTTCTGAAAATTACAATATTTGATTAATTTAATACTTTTTTTTAATAAATGTTATTTCTACAATATGATACAGTGATGTAACTTTTTTCAAACATGCTATTCTAACCTAATGTAAAATAAAGAGTACGTACAATGATTCAGTACGTGTTAGCAACAAGAAAGGTTACCCTTGTACCTTCTACCTTCAAGCAGTTTTCAGACGCAAAGTCTATTCAATACCTTAAAAGAAATACGTGACTGCATGCGTTTCAATAAAATGAGACGTGTTTTTAGACGTGCGAAGGTTTCGCCATTACTGAGGACAACGGGACACCGTATTGGTTAATGGGAAGAGCTCTCAGCATTCACGCAAAAAAAACTGTTTGTGTTTGTGTTCTTTTGGTAAAATTCTGGTTATATATACGAAGGCATTCATTACTGCAATATGCAGCGAAAAAGTTCAAAAGCATAAAGTCCAGAGTAAATTCAACTAAAGATACTTAGAGCATTGTTAAAGAAGTGTTTAATACAGTGAGCGCAGGAGTGGTCGTTATCAATGCTCACGTCGCGTTTGCAGTTTACGCTGAAGTGGCAGCGTTTCCTGCAAAACCGGCGCCGTATCGCGTCCATTGTACGTCCAGTGGTTCCGCATGAACAAAATTCTGCGCATAGTTCCGATACTGTGCAATAACTTTGAGCATATGCACGACCAGGTTCAACGGGAACTTTGTTAGCTAAAGTTTTCTGCTAATTAGCTGTTGGTATTTTTTGGTTTTATTTTTGTTGATTTTGTGTGAGACTGCTTTGAAATTTTTTTCTAGCCTTTAGTCTCATCATTTTAGCCCGTCATACTTTTATTTTTATAGATGTAAAAATTTTTTTTCTAACAAACTAATGAATTTACTCAATAACATGCTGTATTTATATTTCATTAATCTGATGTCTAAATTGACCTATTAAAAATTCAATCTCCAAAACAATATGAGACGCTACAACAGCCAGGCACGACATTCACTTCACAGTAATGCACTAATACATTACTGTATATGATGAATAAAATGCAAAATTTTGGCAACAATATCCGGCCGTAATAAGAGACAAAGCTGAGTGTGCCTCGCGATATTATGCGCATTAATAATATTCAGGTTTATGCAACCAGAGTTATTTTATACCAACTAATGCACTGCACTTACTTATGACGTGTAAACAGCTTTGAGATATGGTTATGTTACGCGTACTCAAGGGGCTCTCGATCAAACTTCAGTGTTTCTGCGGTTTTAAACGATGAACATATGCAGGATATAGGCTTGCTCAGGTAACTGGGTTTAGCAAGTAAGATTCCTATCTTACTTGCTAAACCCAGTTTCTTCTCAGAGAGACTTCCTAGTCTCTCTATCTAAAACACTGGTACTCAGCTTCTACCGGTTAGACTGGAAGCTGTCCCAACGTTGCTTTGGAAAAGGCTGAGCTGACAGACAAGATGAAAGTAAGAAAACTCAAACTCAAAATCATTTATTCAAACTTGGCTGTAAAACAGCACTTTTTATTTCTTCAAAAGTGCAACCAAATATCCTAAATTCTCTGAGGATATTTGCTTTATATAGGAGGCTTGGTTAAATTTTTGTCCTTATATGACTTTTATCAGTGGAATGCCATTATTCATCTACTTTATTGTTACAGACTGTGCCCACGCATAAAGGTTTCCATTTATTTATTCAGTTACGGTACCCTGAAACAACAGCATCGGCCGATAAATATGTAATAGGTAGTGCTTGCCCAATCTGACCAATTAATCCGTTTACGAAAAATAAAACAATTTACCCACGCCACGAAGCTTGTTTGGGAAATGGTTTTATAAAAATATCAATTAAACTCCAACGATTTCAATCGAAAATAATTGATTTGTCAATAACAGACACAAGCGTAAGGCGTACATTTAAGGGCAATAGTTGTGCTGCTAAAATGTAATTTCTACATAAAATATTGATCTAGATTTTTGCCTGATGAAGATGGCGTCCACGCCGGTTGTCGGCTATGGCGGCCGTTCCATTGTTTTTTACGGAGACAAGCCAGCTGCGCATGACATATTATGGTGCACAAGCATTCGCGCAGATACAAGTGCACTCTCTATTCCCTCACTCTCATAGTCTGATGGGACGGCAATCCGACACGACCGGACAGAGATCAGGCGCAGGACCGACATTTACGTGCTCTCCGATGGACAGGTGGATCAATCACCAACTTCCAGACTCCAGGCTGCTTTATGAAAGTTTCTCAAAACCCACAAAGCGATATCGGCCCGACCCAGGAATCGAATTCGTGACCCCGTGCACAGCAGTCGCGCTTTGCGACTATTAGACCAACGAGGCAGTCGAGTTGAGGTGTTGAGTTATATTATGCCAATAAGGAGATACTATATAAGAGACAGCATATATGCTGGGCTTGAAAATATTCTTAAGTACGCACAATATAATGAAAGTTGCTTGAAAGAGGGTGTTAATTGGTAGCACTTATTTTCAGTGTTACATATTATCACGTTTTTTTCTGATTGGGGTGAATTTATGCAGTCTTTTACAATTAATTTGTTTCATATTTTTTTTATATCTTGATGCAATATTTTCTTTGCAGTTTATTTATATTGTTAACAGTTTAATAATATTCTTCGGTGTAACATGAACAGGTAAATAAATGTTTTCCTTCAAATAATGTTACACGATAAAACACCAGTATTTTTAATGGGAGTATAAAAAGTATCTAGTTCAGAACAAACTTGCTCCGAGCTAACCAGAATTAGTGACTAAGACTCTTTCTAAGTAGCATGAAGAATTTATAGAAAACTTCAGCGTTCATTAAGACAACGGCTATATCGGGGCCTAGTGCTCCAAAAAGCCAGTAGGGGATTTCATTAAAAACAGTGTCCAAATAAAGTTTGGTTCCGCGAGGCGAGTCATCAAGGCGAATGACTATAGGTGACGCCGTCGACGCCGCGACGCTTCCTCGGAATACGACTAGGAGAACTGTTATTATTATTACAACCGTAACCCTTTCCTTAAGTCGACTTTTACGACTTGCTCCGAATGACTAACGCTCTTACTTGTATAGGCACTTGTCTTATATGGCTATTGGCTAGAACACAATTGAAGAAAACGTACTTATTTGTTTGCTATTTTGAACACAGTGTTCAATCACTCTACTGACGTGTGAAAGTACGTAAAAGTAGAATTAGAGTAATTTGTGTCTAGTCTTACTTAATTATTTTACCATTACCACTTAATTTATATTTTTGTAAGGTAAGTCCATTTTAGGTTTGAATTCTATAGCAATATCGGAGGGGCCCCTTAGGCCCAAGGTCTGCCGGAGTTGCAGGTTGTTCGCAAGAGTTACCGTGTCCCTGGTGCACACAGGACCTCCAGAGAGAACATAGTGGTTTTAGCCAGTAAAAGTTCAGCCGCACCCTCAGCAAGAGCAATAAAACAATGTAAGTGACATTAACTTAAGTTAAGCTGAATTAAATTCCCGTTATGCTTATTAATTTCTATTACCTATTTGGACTGAAAAGCTTTTCATTTATATCACGATCTAACTTAATGAAATGAAATTTACTATCACAATCATATGTAGATATGCTCTTGCAAATTGAATAGGATTTTTTTAATCTGTTGTGAAATATCTGGTGAAACCGAATTGAGGAAAAACCAAACAGTCCCGCAACATAATGTAGCATTTGCAGTAATAAATCATGTGATGATCCTCATCTTGTCAGTTACAGAAAGTAGTCGTATCATCCCTTCTCATTTAGCGTAATGTGGATAGTACAAAATCCTGTACGTCTTTATTCTTTAGTAGGCGCCCCACGTAGGCCGTTGGATCGTAAAATCCTTTTGCCCCAAAACGGCCTTGAATAACACACAACTAGATCACAGATAAGGACTTATATCACAATATGCTGTTAGTTTTTGTTACGTGAATTACGGATTTTGTTCAATGAATAAAGGTCAGAATGCGATCATTTGCCTTTGTAGCTTATTGTGAAGCGTGCTTAAAATTGCCCCACCTATTCAGCTGTACGAATTCTTTTACGCAAACGTGAATATATTGTAATGTAAACATTTTTATAGCGCCTCCTACAAAAAGGAAAGGAAGTCTTATAAGATCTCTCACACGTCCGCTGTCAAAAACGTTTGATGTAAAAAGCTTTCTAATTTATAAAGTAGGTGTTTTTACTGTTGGGAATATGATCAGGAGGAATAAATCGATGTGTTTTCTGAATGTCGCATTATGAGTAATGAAACCATAAATATAATTACTGAAATAATATCTGAAGAATAAAAAGTTATAAACTACATTTATTTGTTCTAAGCTCGGCATCGATAAGAATCACCTCACTCAAGCTGCACACCACTCGGTAACGTTAATGGGTTTTCTTGTGACAAATACATCACGTTCATCATAGGATTCTATCTCAGTGTCGGATACGTTTAGTATGTACATTACTTCAGTTGAAATAATCTATACGTTGTGTTTAATTTCGTACAGGGATACATTTCCAGAATTTTTAACACAAATGTTTTCATTTATCTAAGTATAGAAATGTTTTTTTACGCATCAAATTGTGAAAATTGATTAAAATAAAATAGTTTCAGTCAAACTATGCTCTCTAAACGCAATTGATTTCTGAAAATTAAAATATTGTTTTTTTTTTTTATAAATTGTAGCGCGCGTTACGGTTGGCACCGTTGCCATGTCGAGTACGGGTGGCTAACCTGCACGGCGCTCAACCAATCACATCCTTTCGCGCCTAACGATATTCGCTCGCGGCGCAGTACGCGCGCATCTTATAGAATGATTGTGAGTTTTTTCGCGGCAGAACGACACATTCATTATAACATTCCTAACATTTTCTAAAACTTTCTGTGTAACTAAGTAATAAGTAACTGGTGTACTAATAAACTTTTTTACTAAATATTAAAAAGCCGTCGTTTATTTTATTACAAGTGGCTGCCCAACGTACGGCAAGTGCTCATTCATACGAACCTACTCAATACTTAAGACTGGTAAAGTGTATTGTTCGCGTGTGTTTTTACGTTCACTTATCATGCCGCTTACACGCGGTCAGGAGCAAAGGCAAAAATCGCCTGCGTCCGCCGACGACGAGGTCGCCGGCGCCGCCGAGGATGACGCCGGGAGCAGCGTTACGAACTTCTCCTTAGGCCAAGTGGCCGCCATGATGGCCGCTATGCAGCGGTCGCAAACGGAAGCCTTCGAGCGCCTGCT
Source organism: Heliothis peltigera (assembly GCA_958496145.1). Classification (NCBI taxonomy): domain Eukaryota; kingdom Metazoa; phylum Arthropoda; class Insecta; order Lepidoptera; family Noctuidae; genus Heliothis; species Heliothis peltigera. Next base: position 5,604,709 of record OY292328.1, read on the forward strand.
GGACAAAGTAGCCAGCCGCCCTTCTTCGTCTCCGTCTCCTGCATCTCCACTCGCCGGCAGCGGAACCTTCACGCACTGCACCGCCCGCTTCGGTGGTGACGCCGACGAGTCCGTGGACGCGTTTGTCGACGCAAAAGAATGCCCCAGCCACCTTCCAGAGGCTAATGGATCGTTTTCGATCTGGGCATGCTTTGAAGGATGTCACACTATTAGTGTATTTGGATGACGTATTGGTGCTGTCAGACGGAGACTTCCAGAAGCATCTGGATGACCTGGAAGCAGTTTTCAATCGTCTACGTGTTTTCGGCCTTCGTGCTAATAGAGATAAGTGTAACTTCGCTTGTAATCAGGTTAAGTATTTAGGTCACATAATTACTCCTAAGGGGATCATGCCTGATGAGACCAAGGTTCAGGCCATTCAGCAGATGAATGAGCCTACTAACCTCAAACACCTGAGAGGCTTCCTTCAAACCTGTTCGTGGTTCCGGAAGTTCGTGCCAGGGTTTTCTGGGATAGCTCAACCACTCACAAAGCTTACGAAGAAGAATGAGCCGTGGGTTTGGGCCGACGAGCAGAGGCGAGCCTTCAATGAGCTGAAGAAAAAGCTGATCACAGCACCAGTTCTTGTGCAGGCTGATCATAGTAAGCCCTTTATCATTTATACAGATGCTAGCAATTACGCATTGGGTGCCGTCCTCATGCAAGGCGAAGGGAATGACGTACGACCCATCGAGTACGCGAGTCGTTTACTAACCTCTGCAGAATGTAAGTACTCAACTACAGAACGAGAAGCCCTCGCTGTAGTGTGGGCTGTAGACAAGTATCGCCCGTACATTGAGGGACACCCTGTAATTCTCCGTAGTGACCATCAACCCTTAAAGTGGTTGTTAACATTAAAGTCTCCCAGTGGCAGATTGATGCGCTGGGCTCTCAAATTACAAGCTTACGATATACAATATGAGTACACTCCAGGTAAGGTAAACGTCATTGCCGACGACGCTCTTAGCCGCCCTACCTGCGATGAAACCACCCAAGCAGCATGTGGAGTCTGCTCTGTTATTTTAGACTTGCCACGCAAAAGTGCAGCTGACCTTCGGTCTTCTCAACTTGAAGACCCTGAGGTGAGTAAAATAATCAAGGATATGGAAAATATCGTTGATCCTGGGCCGTCTATCCGCTGGATGGAGCGCGGCTATCTTATGGACCAAGGAGTTCTGTATCGTCACGCTCCAGACTCAGACTCCGAGGATCCGCAATTCGTCGTTCCTGTATCCATGCTCAAAGACGTTATGGAGGAGTTCCATAACTCTCCTACAGCTGGCCACCAAGGCGTGGATCGTACCATCGACCGTATCAGGCAACGCTACTACTTCACAGGTATGCGCAAATATGTTGCCGACTATTTAAAAAACTGCCTTGATTGCCAGAGGTATAAGTTCTCGAACCAAAAGCCCACCGGTCTTCTACAGACGCCGGTGATGAACCAAAGAGGTGAGGTTCTGGCCATCGATTTGTTCGGCCCCCTCCCAGAAACTGAAGAACATGAGAAGTGGGTGTTACTGATCGAGGACACTGCCACTCGTTGGGTGGAGTTATACGCCATAAAGGAGGCTACAGCTGAGGTATGTGCCAAAATATTGCTCGAAGAATATTTCCTTAGGTACAGGTTCCCTAGGCGTGTCATATCAGACAATGGCGTCCAGTTCATATCCGCGGTGATGCAGCAGTGCATGTATGTATTTGGTGTCAAACAGAACCTGATACCCCTGTATCATCCCGAGGCCAACCCGGCTGAAAGGAAGAATCGTGACCTGAAGGTCCAACTGTCCATATTAGTGAAGAATGAACACCGCAATTGGGCTCAATTTTTACCTCAGGTAAGGTTCGCCCTCAATACTGCTACCTGTTCTACCACAGGTCTAACGCCCGCATACATGACGTATGGCCGTGACCTGCGTACACCATTTGATGCACAGCATGACTTGCGTGCGATTCTGGACAAGGAAACGTTTGTACCTCAAGTAACGCCTTATCTATCAAAATTTATAAACTCGTTGCAAGACATACGAGATAGGGTCGAGAGACGACAAGATCTCCGAAAGGAGTATGCTGACTCGTCACGACGTCCAGCCCCAGTTTTCCAGGTTGGTGATCAAGTGTTGCTAAACACACACTCTCTTAGCAATGCTCCCAAAGGTTTGACCCGTAAGTTTATGCCTCAGAGAGATGGACCGTATCTCATCAAGAGGGTGATCAGTCCCACGACTTATGAGTTGAGCGATAGTCAGGGCCAAAACTTAGGTCGCTATCACGTATCCGACATAACGGCTCTTATATACAATCAACCTGAAACTGTTGAACCCGTCCAGCCTCGCCGTCTGCGAGGTCGTCCGCGGAAAGCGCGCTCTTAGTTCCAAGTCACTCTCGAGGGCGATATCATGACTTGGAGGAGGAGGGTGTAGCGCGCGTTACGGTTGGCACCGTTGCCATGTCGAGTACGGGTGGCTAACCTGCACGGCGCTCAACCAATCACATCCTTTCGCGCCTAACGATATTCGCTCGCGGCGCAGTACGCGCGCATCTTATAGAATGATTGTGAGTTTTTTCGCGGCAGAACGACACATTCATTATAACATTCCTAACATTTTCTAAAACTTTCTGTGTAACTAAGTAATAAGTAACTGGTGTACTAATAAACTTTTTTACTAAATATTAAAAGCCGTCGTTTATTTTATTACAAAATGTTATTTCTACAGTATGATACAGTAATGTTACTTTTTTCAATTATGCTATTCTAACCTAATGTAAAATAAAGAGTACGTACAATGATTCAATACGTGTTAGAAAAGCAACAAGAAAGGTTACCCTTGTACCTTCTACCTTCAAGCAGTTTTCAGACGCAAAGTCTATTCAATACCTTTAAAGAAATACGTGACTGCATGCGTTTCAATAAAATGAGACGTGTTTTTAGACGTGCGAAGGTTTCGCCATTACTGAGGACAACGGGACACCGTATTGGTTAATGGGAAGAGCTTTCAGCATTCACGCAAAAAAACTGTTCTTTTGGTAAAATTCTGGTTATATATACGAAGGCTATTCATTACTGCAATATGCAGCGAAAAAGTTCAAAAGCATAAAGTCCAGAGTAAACTCAACTAAAGATACTTAGAGCATTGTTAAAGAAGTGTTTAATACAGTGAGCGCAGGAGTGGTCGTTATCAATGCTCACGTCGCGTTTGCAGTTTACGCTGAAGTGGCAGCGTTTCCTGCAAAACCGGCGCCGTATCGCGTCCATTGTACGTCCAGTGGTTCCGCATGAACAAAATTCTGCGCATAGTTCCGATACTGTGCAATAACTTTGAGCATATGCACGACCAGGTTCAGCGGAAACTTTGTTAGCTAAAGTTTTCTGCTAATTAGCTGTTGGTATTTTTTGGTTTTATTTTTGTTGAATTTGTTTGAGACTGCTTTGAAAATTTTTTCTAGCCTTCATTCTCAGCATCTTGGCCCGTCATACTTTTATTTTTATAGATGTAAAAAAAATATTTATAACAAACTAATGAATTTACACAATAACATGCTGTATTTATATTTCATTAATCTGATGTCTAAATTGACCTATTAAAAATTCAATCTCCAAAATTATACGAGACGCTAGAACAGCCAGGCACGACATTCACTTCAAAGTAATGCACTAATACATTACTGTATATGATGAATAAAATGCAAAATTTTGGCAACAATATCCGGCCGTAATAAGAGACAAAGCTGAGTGTGCCTCGCGATATTATGCGCATTAATAATATTCAGGTTTATGCAACCAGAGTTATTTTATACCAACTAATGCACTGCACTTACTTATGACGTGTAAACAGCTTTGAGATATGGTTATGTTACGCGTACTCAAGGGGCTCTCGATCAAACTTCAGTGTTTCTGCGGTTTTAAACGATGTACATATGCAGGATATAGGCTTGCTCAGGTAACTGGGTTTAGGAAGTTAGGAAGTCGCTCTATCTAAAACACTGGTACTTAGCTGCTACCGGTTAGCCTGGAAGCCGTCCCAACGTTGCTTTGAAAGACTGTCAAAAGACTGAGCTGAGAGACAAGAAGAAAGTAAGAAACATATTTCTTCAAAAGTGCAACCAAATATCCTCAATTCTCTGAGGATATTTGCTTTTATTGGAGGCTTGTTTACATTTTTGTCCTTATATGACCTTTATCAGTGGAACGCCATTATTCATCTACTTTATTGTTACAGACTGTGCCCACGCATAAAGGTTTCCATTTATTTATTCAGTTACGGTACCCTGAAACAACAGCATCGGCCGATAAATATGTAATAGGTAGTGCTTGCCCAATCTGACCAATTAATCCGTTTACGAAAAATAAAACAATTTACCGACGCCACGAAGCTTGTTTGGGAAATGGTTTTATAAAAATATCAATTAAACTCCAACGATTTCAATCGAAAATAATTGATATGTCAATAACAGACACAAGCGTAAGGCGTATATTTAAGGGTAATAGTTGTGCTGCTAAAATGTAAGTTCTTTACATAAAATATTGATCTAGATTTTTGCCTGATGATGATGGCGTCTACGCCGGTTGTCGGCTATGGCGGCCGTTCCATTGTTTTTTACGGAGAGCAGCCAGCTGCGCATGACATATTATGGTGCTTTTCACAAGCATTTGCGCAGATACAAGTGCACTCTCTATTCCCTCACTCTCATAGTCTGATGGGACGGCAATCCGACACGACCGGACAGAGATCATGCGCAGGACCGACATTTACGTGCTCTCCGATGCACGAGTGATTCAATCACCAACTTTCAGACTCCAGGTTTCTTTATGAAAGTTTCTCAAAACCCACAAAGCGATATATGCCCGACCCAGGCATCGAATCCGTGAAAGACCGTGCACAGCAGTCGCGCCTTGTGACTATTAGACCAACGAGGCAGTCGAATTGAGTTGTTACATATGCCAATATAGAGATATTATATAAGAGATAGTATATATGCTGGGCTTGAAAATATTCTTAGGTACGCACAATATAATAAAAGTTGCTTGAAAGAGCTTGTTAATTGGTAGCACTTATTTTCAGTTTTACATATTATCACGTTTTCGTATAATTGGGGTGAAATTACTGATTTTTTGCAGTTTTTTCCAATTAATTTGTTTCGTATTTTGTTCATATCTTGATGCAATATTTTCTTTATAGTTTATATTGTTAACAGTTTAATAATATTCTTCGGTGTAACATGAATAGATAAATTAATGTTTTCCTTCAAATTACGTAACACGATAAAACACCAGTATTTTTAATGGGAGTATAAAAAGTATCTAGTTCAGAACAAACTTGCTCCGAGCTAACCAGAATTAGTAACTAAGACTCTTTCTAAGTAGCATGAAGAATTTATAGAAAACTTCAGCGTTCATTAAGACAACGGCTATATCGGGGCCTAGTGCTCCAAAAAGCCAGTAGGGGATTTCATTAAAAATAGTGTCCAAATAAAGTTTGGTTCCGCGAGGCGAGTCATCAAGGCGAATGACTATAGGTGACGCCGTCGACGCCGCGACGCTTCCTCGGAATACGACTAGGAGAACTGTTATTATTATTACAACCGTAACCCTTTCCTTAAGTCGACTTTTACGACTTGCTCCGAATGACTAACGCTCTTACTTGTATAGGCACTTGTCTTATATGGCTATTGGCTAGAACACAATTGAAGAAAACGTACTTATTTGTTTGCTATTTTGAACACAGTATCAAATCACTCTGCTGACGTGTGAAAGTGACTAAAAGTAGAATTCGAGTAAGTTGTATCTGGTCTAAAGATGAAGGAAGAAGTACCTACTGAACTAGTACCTAGGAACCAGAACAACATTTCAACTGATCGACTCATGATTCAATAACATTAGTACTTTAATATTATTAGTGCCTATTACAATTCAATCATCTTACGAATCGAAATTGTCCAGGTCGAGTGACCACGGCGCGGGCGGCTATTCTCTCTAAGCAGGAAATATTATAGTCCGATGGTCAACTTTGAGCTTACGACAAAGAAATCGAACTCAAGATCAAAAGAGGCAACCTATGTATATAAACTGGCATAAGTCATAAGTTATAGAAACATAAATTAAACACGTTCAACGTCCAAGGAAACTTAGCATCTAAAATGTGCAACGAGGAAGCGAGAAAATGTATCTAGATGGAATTCATTCAAGAATCGAAACCGGATAAGTGCTAAGTGGGGTGTAGCTCGGGGCTGATGTCATTACTTCTTATGTGTTCGTTCGCTCCACACCTAATCTAATCACCTATCTACCTGGAGAGCTTTATCCTTCATTTCGGATTGGGAATCTCCAACATGGGGACACACCTTACTTTGTTTTGGAAAGAAAGCTTCTATTCTCCGTGAAGAATTCCATCCGATGCGTTATCGGTAGTTGCAGGTGTTCAAAACTGCGTCAGTAAAGAGATTTTTGTTTTGTTGGAACATATGTGAGTTGGCTATCGCTTTAGGTTTATACCTGTAATGATAGTTGAAGTTTTGAATAAATAAATATGAGTAATAAAGGGAACTAAATAATGTGCCGAAAATTAATTCTTTTTATACTGATTTAATATAAAAGTAATTTGGAGTAACAGTACAGATAGTAATATAACTGAAATTATTAGTTGTAACAAAAATAATATCCCTTGAAACTGAGTTGCAAAATAGAATTAACAAACTATGAGACAACATTGTCTGCCAGTAAACGACCTGTCTGGACGCTGTTTACATCATTACTTGCATAACTACTTACGTTTGAGAATGCAAAAATATCCAGGTGCATGTACCATTAGTGAAAAATTATCAAAATTATCGTTGTTTATTGTTTAATGCTGCTCTATGACCCAAATATGAAAGATAACGTCGAGAATTACACTTTTGCGATCATGCAATAAACGAAAGAAACACACGTCAATCATAAAAAAATGGGAAAAGGAAATATGGATGATTCTTAGGACACTGGTTTTCGCCCACGGTTTTACCCGCGTCCTCCAAATTTCACACCTAGATAAAGAGCCTGTGATGTTATTCTGATAAATAATCTATCTTACTGCCGTTCCATCAAAATTAATTCTATGTTTTTTTTTGAGAATGAGTAAAGCACATACATACACCCTAAGAAAGTTTCGCATTCATAATATTGGCATGATTAATTAGTAAATTTTTGGATTTTGGGTGTCTACCAAACACTGATTCAAGCATTCAGGCAATAGGTACACTTTACTGATAACACTACACGCCTCCTTCATGAATACTCCATTACTATAACAACATAAAGAGCGTAGAACCTCCATCGTTTTAAAATCCATAAAACGCTTCAAACATTCCCGAAGCTACGTTTTATTTTATTTTACCGTTATGCTTAGAAATGTATTGGAATACTGTTCAATAACATTGTCTTACGCAGTCTGCTGTATCGAGTATATAGATATACTTACAGTAGATATTCCGAGAAAAAGTTTTAAGTGTTTCCATTGTGTATATACTTATCGAAAACTTATAAATGTTTAGTGCTTTGTTTTCTATTTAGATGCTAAAAATGCTTTTTGTTAATTTTAATTCCTACTAATAACACCTATGTATGCTTAATGTTAAAATGATGTATGGGTTTAGTCAGCCAGGATTTCTGTTCTCGGTGTTCTGTTACTTTCTCTAAATCATTGGTGAAGGTAATACTGATTGTGTGTGTATGTATTAATTATCTAAGGCCTTAGTTAATTAATATATATAAATTTTCCCCACATACCAACATAGGTTCCTCACAAATGATATACGAGTGTGCAATGTTATTGATACGAGAATCTATTTCCAAAATTATCTTTTATCGATTTGTTCATAACCGTTTCTTACACATACATTTATAATTAATCTTACTTAGAGAGAAGCGCCCAGCTACATTTAAATTGTTTGCGACCCATGTAAGGAGTGATTGTACGTTGAAAACAACTGGTTCTAATTAACTTGCATGAGATTCTGCAATTTAAGCTGGACTCCTTTATTTCGCTTTCTGTTTTTCTGTTTAATATTTAAAGCAACCTGAGCCCCGGAATGAAACTTTTCGCTGTCAATATTTAAATACGACTCATTACAACCTCATAATGACAATGTGCCGTCTTTATGACAGGCAAGACATTGTAACTGATACCGTCAAGAATTCTACTAAAGAGAAATTTCGTAGCATTTTCTGAAGGAATTTTCATAAACGCCATTACTCCGACTCCTTTTAATGGCTTTTTAATTATTTTTTTAAGGATTGCTACGGTTGACTTGTCTCCTTGACTCTTTTATTTTAGGCGACGTGGCCATGACCAAATTGGAGGTACATTTTCCCTGAGTTACATAAGTTATGAGGTCTCGCCTCGTGGTGTCAGCTCCTAGGGGAACAGAATTGCATATACGTAGTACTATTGTTACTCTCAACAACGGCTTTAATATGGGGAAAATAATATAGAACCCTTCAAGAATTACTTTAAAAAAAAAACAAATTAAAAAAATCATAAAATCCTAAGTATAACTTCAATGTCAAGTACATAACCCGTAGATGGATCGTTATTTAAATTAAGGGCAGCACATTAATTAAAAAACCGAGTAAAGTTTTAAATTGCTCAATTCATTAAAATAATTATCAGGACATGGCCGGGGTTTGCACCAGAAGCATTTGATTCGCTTTATGTCGTGGTTATAAAGTCGTTAAAATTATGCAGGCTTTATTACAGAGTTTCTAAAATATACGATATACAATTTCTAAAAACTTAACATTATTTTGGCAAGCTTTAAGACCACCTAATAGGTTCCTATATTCTTAGACTAGTTCAAAAAGTTATTTTGGCTAAACTCATAGCTAAAAGTGAGATCATGGATAAACTTTATAGATAAAGAAAAAAATTGAAATTTTACAGCCCATTGTGCCTGTGCCAAACATGGCCCCAACCATACATTGAATTCACAATTACAAGTATTTCCTAGCGTTATCTGAAATTGAAATCCGTATTATTGCCAAATAATTCGTCTGCTATAAGAAACAGTGTAATAACGATTGCTAGGGACCTTTCAGCAAGTTTAATGTAAAATGAAATGAACCCAATTGTCATACATTGGCTACATAAAACTAAATAATTATTACGTAACAATATCTACTGCTATAATGGTGTACTCCTTAACATCTACAACCAGCGCATGCTTGTACCTAAAGGGATGGAACAGAATGGCCAAAATTGAACAACGTGCTGGCAAAAACTAAGTCACTGAATTTGGTCCGCAAGCGGCTCTAACCCCCTCGGCCGAGCGGTGCGTAATTATTATAACGCAAAAGACAAGTATATGGAATAAAGAAGATTGGTTATAAAATCTATAGTAATTTTCTTGCGTTGGTTATAAAGTCTGTAGTAATTTTCTTCAAACAGAAAGTAATTTATGTCGGTAATATTCATGTAATATTCTTTTGATACAATAAATGATTAAATTCGCATCTCAATAAATTATTCCGGAAATATGCTCGGAACATTCGTAGTTTCATATCATTCAACGTATTTACGTATTTATGTATTCACAATCATGGCGAACACAAAAACTTACTTTTCAAATCAGTTAACACAAATAACAACACAATTATTATTCTACAAACGATTCGTACGATCCAAAACTATTTGTAAATACGTATAAATAAGTAGTCTCGTGAGTCGTGTGCGTATCCTAACAAAGTTTTGTTTTATCGATTGGTTTTGCATTATTCCTCCTCCAGCTTATATTTTAAACAAAGTTGAGCCCCGAATATTCTAATATCGAAACTTTCAATGTAAATATGGCAGATTGGGCATGTTTTACAAAGACAATTCCCGAATATTGTTGGGGAGGCCGGGTCTGATAGTTACGATATTCAAACAACATGGAATTATAAATGTGATGAAAATGAGAAGGTTTATTTTTGATATTTAAATGAAATTCCTCACAAGGCATACAAATGGAGAAGCTGGGAAGAATGGGTTATAGCCTCTCTTCCGCTGCCATCATAGCAACTAAGATGGCCACCAGCGCTGTGTGTCACCTAATGCTAATACGGTGCACTTCACGTGTATTGCTATCCCTTTTCTTTACAAAGTTATAAGTGTCGAAACAACTCACCCTGGGAACTTCATACCCCGGGCTTCCTACCTTACTGCGAGTAGTCAGTTTGCGACTCTTTCCAAATTAATACAAGCCAGTGAATTCGTTTATAAAGGCAATCTGACAGTCGTTTTGTTTGATAGTCGAGCTACGACTGGACTTAAGCAGTGTAATAAATTATACAAGTACGAAAGGTTGCAGTCTGGTTTATTATTCATATTTTTTTACGCTGTGTAGGTGGATAGCAGGTCTTTACAAATATCCATCAATATTCTTGAATTTCAAAGATTTCAGGAAACTGATTTCTCTTGAAAATGACTTCTCGATGTTAATATATATTAAGCGTAAATGAATATACATTATATTATAGTATATCCTGTTTTTTTCTCTTTAGTTCTACAATTATATACCACACGTATCTAGTTTAATCTAACAAGTAGATTGAAAGCATTGCCGTGGTCAGTGGCTAACGCTTACCAGACTGGCTGAATAGCTAATTACAGCTTCAGCTACGTTCAGCTGATTTGAAACGTGAGCACAGATGCTTGTCAAGGTTTCTTATATACCGTTGCTATGATATATGTACTTACCTACTACATATTAACTTAGTACATGAAACGTTAATATGTTATTATTAACAAGTGACAACCAGGCCTACCAAGGGGTCTCGGGTTGCCTAAGTAATAGGGTTGAGGATGTCATACATAACAGGCAGTTGCTCCACGTAAAACACTGGTATTCAGCTGCATCCAGTTAAGACTGGAAACCGACCCTAACATAGCTTCGGGAAAAGGCTAGGCAGATGATGATGATGTACTTACTACATATATAACTCCTAGAGTCCTTACCTGCTAAAAAATTACAAATGCTTGTCTGCCGGTCTATCTTTCACGTTCAAGGTCTAATGGGCAAGTATATATGTATATATAATGATGTTCCACTTATAGATACCAGCATCCTGATGTTATTAGAAATTATTCGTAGCTATTTCTGTGCCAGAAAATAGGTAAGTGAACATAAATATAAAGGTTCTCCGAATAAAAATAATGAGAGTAATACTTATTTACCTACGTGTATTTATTGCTTGGAACATTTTTTGAGCTTGTACATTATTTTGACTATCCAAACATATCTAATTTACTTTAAATTTCAAAATAATAATTCTTGGTTAATTTTATTAAAAAGTACGTAGATTATACATTTTTATGCTTTCAAAGAAACGGATTATCCGCTCGGAGACAACTGCGAATCCAAACCATTGACAACTACTGGTTACCGCGTCTTTGCTCGAATACGCGTGTGTGCGCGACATATTGTTTCGAGCGTATGGTCAAAATAAGCGAGTGCAAAATCGGCTATTGTAAAAGCACACTTAGCGTGTTTCTGTTTCAATTCCTGAAAAGACGGTGCAACGGTCATTTGTAAAATAAATTGCATAATTTTCATAATATGCACTACATAACGTCATTTTACGTGAAAGAATTGTAACATATAGATAGGTGTAAGGTTATTTCAACCGATCCAGGACTAAATAAAGGCAAAGAATGCCTTTAATTATTTTCATTTAATCAACAAGACAAAGACATACCAATGTTTAGAATGTAATGCGCTCGGCTGCCTCGCCCCAATCAGTGTTGCCGTCTTTGATTCAAGCGGGAAACTTTGTGTGTTACTTTACCATTAAGGGGAACGTGGAAAATTAACAAGTAGCTTTGGCATCGCAACCTGCATGAGAATAGCGCCTTTACCATCCATTACGGTCCGCTCCGTTCCCAACACTAATTTGTCTTATCCCTTATTGTCACGCATGTCAATGAATGAACGTCACTACTATCCCTTTGAGTAAATACCTTTTATTCATAGCGAACCTTAAGAGATTTCTTTTGGCCAGGGATAGGGGATGTTGTATTCATATACATATTATGTTTAGCAATCAGCTGAGATTGTCTACAACTTGCGCTAGCAATAACCTATTTATATACCGACCTCTCTTTAATCTCTCAAATCGTCTTTGTTGGTATTCTAGTGGATTATGATCGGATTCTCGGTTGACCGTGCCTATTAGAAAGCCCTTTAATATGACGATTTAACGTCCAATTATGTAATTGGCACTGGATATTTTGGACAGCTAATCACATCGGCTAAAATTAGATCAAACAGCAAAATTATTGATTAGCAACCGGAATAGTATTACAGTGATGACGGACCATTTTAAATAACAAAATGAAATCACAATAAGAAACCTATATCAGAGACGACAATAATTTTAAAAGGGATGAAAAACTGAAATAAGAATATCAATAAAAACTCAATTTTCTCGTAATTTCAACGAGATTAATTGATTTTTTGCTATAATATAGTATGCAGCTGAGTACCTGTACCAGTGTTTTACATGGAGCAATTGCCTTTCTCAGCCCAGTTATCTGTCAACCTCTTGGTAAGACTGTTTGTCAGACTTCCTGGCTTCTGATTATCCGTAACGAGTGCCAAAGATGTTGAAATGATAGCCACAAAAAATACTACGTTATGCGTGTTTTCATATAACAGCATTTTCACAGAAGCGGATTTTCTGGTCTTTTCGGATCGTATGCTCTTGTACGCGCGACAGTAACCTATTGACAGATACCGTTTCAGACTTTGACGAGTGAAACCATGCGACAGGTTTCGTGTCGCGCGTTAAAAGCGTGTCGCGTACCGAGCGTAAAATCCGCGAGTGTGAAAGTGCTGTAAGGCTGTTCGAGAAATTACATCTTACGGTGTGATAGTCAAGTGATTTTGGAACTAATTTGGAAAAGATAAACCTAAGTGAAAAATATATGACACGCCTTGAAAAAATGGATACCATTTTTTGAAGATGTGTCCATAACACTATAATTTTTCTATAAATTTTATCGTGAAATAGATTCAGTTTTGGGACTCAGAAGCAACTTCAAAACATCATAATACTATTTAAAAACATACGAAACACGCCAAGTCTCAAATTTTCGCAACAGAAATATAATATGGTAAAAAAATAATTACAATAACTTTCGAAACAAGTATTGCCTCACATCGAATGAGAGTCGAAACTTTTTTTATCGGCAACAAGAGACAGACGAGTTACGTTAAAGCTATCATGGCAAAAATTAAATTACAGCAGTCGTTACCGACCGACGAAGGGACCAAGTTACTAGCAGTAAAGCTGATTAGTTAGCTCCGAAACTAAGCATTAATTTAGATTAGTACGTAACGATGTTGTGGAGAGATTCCACCAAAATTGTTCGCGCACATTTGTTCGCAAACATGTGTAAGTATGCGTCGGCGCGTGTACATTGCTAGCATACATATATTCACGCATAAAGTTTGCAGTTTCATGGATATTTTAGAAATGTTCGAATGCAATTGTTTGATCGAGCGAGTAGGTAGGTAGACCAGAAAAATCATTTTTGTGAAACGCAGTGCCGCACACTGCACCGGTGGAATCTCGCCTTTGCGTTTGATAACGAAGGCGAAAATCATTGTCATTAGCACCGAAGGATCTTAGACTTGATTAAGAGAGTGCTCGAAATGTTTTTTGTTTACTCATTGTTATGAAATTTGATAGATAAAGTTGTATTTCCATTAAACACAAATAAGGAAGGTTTTGCTTTATAATTTGTTACTATACAACTTATAATTTGTATTTATTTATTAACCGTGTGAAAGATTTCTATATTACAAAAGTTACAACCAAATAGTTCGATAAGAACATAATAAGTTACCGGAGCTACTATACCCTCTATGGGTATAATTGTATAAGGAAAAACAACTGTTTTACCCAAAGGCAAGAACTGGATTAAGGCCAAACAGATCACGTCTTGTATTTCCGTAAAAAGGAAACTAACTTCAGAAATGGGAAGACATTTCTTTACGACGTCGCGTTTTCTCCATAGCTACCTGATGTAAACAGTATGATGAATCTAAACGGAAAAATTGTTGACACTTTACATATTTTACAGACAGAGCATTATTCTATGCACTCCTTTGAACATTTTAAGATTATATTTGTTTTTAGTGTTATACCTGGCTGTCATTTCAATATTCTTGCCAGTAGTTACGGGTAGAAGCTAGAAAGTCTGACAAACTGTCTTACCAAGGGATATCGGGTTGCCTAAGTAACTAGGTTGAGGAGCTCAGATAGGCAGTCGCTCAATGTAGAACATTGCTGCTCAACTGTATCCAGTAAGATTGGAAGCCGGACCCAACATAGGAAAATCTAGGCACATGAATGTTCACTACTGCAGTATTTTGATTGATATATTTTTCGGTGTTTTTGTCAGTTCGATTATTATCGTCAAAACTAAATTAAAATATGCATTGTTGCCTTGCTCTCGGCGCTGTTTTTTTTTTATATTTTATAATAACGTATCGTCCAATACATGTGATTCAATAACGCTTCCAAAATTTCCATGTTTAACAATAGGCGAATAAAATTGCATAAAAAATAAAACTAACGTAACGTGTTAACGTTCGAGCGCACTGACCAAACTCAAAAATACCTGATTAAAATAGGCCAATACCCTCGTCTTTACCTCAAGTTTGGGCTATCGTGTGTAGAGCTGGAAATGTTTGGCCGTAGTGGTCTTGAGAATGCATTGTGCCGTGTTGATATACGTGCTGATGTAGGTACCTATACAGTGTTCATATTGGCTCCCTGGTCTGCATATTGGGGTTATTGGCAGTGCATAAACGAGATCCAGTCATTATGCGAAGCTCGATGTAGATTGTGTTACATGATTGTGGTGGTCAAGCTATTGAATTTCGGTGATGAATTTCGTGCATTTTATCATTGGATTTTAAATTGTGAGGCATATTTTTACTCGCAGACAAGGTATGTGGCTAGAATTGACGAGATCACTGATGTACCTAGCATTCCTAAAAAATACATCCTGATCAATTCTGAAATTCAACCTAACACCACAACAGATACTAAACAACAAGGAAGTCATCGCTCTCTTCTTATTATTCTTCATATTCATTGAGACAGGTACATATTTTCCGGTATCAAGTTTTGTTTACATAGTGGCGATATTTTATTAACAACAGTGTCAGTAAACAAATATCTGCGTAAGTCTTCAGTTCTATTATATAAGAAGAGTTGTATCGAGTTCCTGAAAGAATGGATACTTTTGGATACAATAGTTAAGTATGTAGGAGAGCTTAGTCGTCGTAGATTGTTGTAAGTATCGTGTTACTACTTTATGTTGATACTAGCTCCTGCCAGTGGTTTCACCAGCTTACCGCGAAAACTACTTGCCGCACCTGGATAAAAAGAAGCCTACATGTTATTTTGATCTTTAAGCTATATTACTGCCAAGTTTCATCAAAATTTTTTCAACCGTTTGAGCGTGAGGACAGATATATATGTATATATATGGTATATACACACTCACACACTTTAACATTTATATATTAGTGTGATGTGGATTAGGATAGGATAGGATTAGAAAGTAGTAGGATGACTTAAACGTATATAAATAAGTTCATATTATAAAAGAGCTTAGTTGGTTCATGTACACAATGACCAAGTCCAGGAAAATGATAATAGGCTACAACTTCTGGATGGACGACTACTGGATGGCGATATACTTTTTACAGATATCGATAAACAAACATTTTCCCTTCTATCTACTTATTCAGCCATTTCATTTTACATTTTTGTAGGTACAGTAGATTTCTTTTTATCTACGTGTTTTGTTAACGGCCATTACTGAAGTTTGTTGGACTTTTTCAGCAAAAAAATAATGGCCTACTATTTTCATGCCATAAGTTAGATCGTGACAGTTTTACAACTGAAGTGAACCCAGCCGTGAGACGAATTGGGTGAACTAAATAAGTGATAACTGACACCACATCGGCGACCCTGAGCCCTGGAGCAACCATAACTTTATCGTGTTTGCATTATTTCACGGTTGACTGATCACTCAGATCTGCGTGCAAATGTGACATGAATATTTCATCATTCCGAATTTACAAACAAAATGTGACAAAATATGGATAAAGATTGTTGTCTTACGCAGGAAAATTTAAATATATTACACAAATATTTTAAATTAAACTGCAGTTAAAGTGTATATAATATGTAAACTCGCTGAAAATAAGGGATTTTTAAATTTAAAATTGCTTTCACACTAGAATTTAAGTTTTAATCGATTTTACGATCCGTGCGGCATGCATTTATCAGTAAACATTGAAAAAAAAAATGCAAACGATGTTTTTTTAGTCACTCTGTGTGAGCGCTGAACGCAGTCATCGGTACAAATGAATTCGTTGAAATTTATGTATGGCAAATACACAATGAATTTATGTATGGCAATAAAAAGCACACCGTAACTTAGTACCCATGTTGTATATTTAATTTTGTTGTAGAAATACGTAAATTTATTTCCATAACGTCAATGACGACGGATAATGCCTAATGTCTCGCCATGAAGATAAATTTATTTATTTGTATGTATAACATAAATTCTTAAATTACATTCTTATATTTTTATTCTATTTTTTATTCATTGTTATAATTTTCCAAAGGTTAGGGTTTGAGACATAAATCATGCTTATGCTAGCTGGCTCTGTAAAATATTTTACCTTAAATTAGTAAATTGGCTTTCACTGCTGCTATTCCAATAATATCTTGTTTATGCTGATAATGGAACACCTACCTTACCGTCACATTTCTTAGAACTATGATGAAGAAGTTTTTGGCTATCTATTTCAACAATACATAATATCTATTGTATCAAACAGAATGATAAAATAGACAGTCAAGAAAGCCCTCGCTATCTAAGTGTATGTTGGAGATTACTCCAAAAATAGAAAATGGTCCATTATAATTATTTCTCAGTAGAAGGGATCTCAGTTGATTCATGTACGCTGTACAATAACCTTAATCGATTAAGTAGGTACCTATCGCCGTCAGGGCAAAGGGTCGAAAGAGAACTTTCGTAGGTGGGGTGATCCCAACAGAATACCTAGTTATTATTAAACTGGCGGTTTTGTTTGTTTGTCGCACCGCGGTACAAGGTTTTGTTTACAAAAGCTTACACGTGTTGTATCGCTAGTTAATCCATAGCTCAAGTTAAGTGCTTAACTAGTTGTCAGAGGACGACTTGGGGTGCAAATTGACGGTACGTTTCTCAACGTCATTCATAGTGTTTGTGAAAGCTTATGCAGACAAATAGCGGCGCGTGGTCAATCGATTTGCGCTTGTATTTGTAGTCGATATATTTTGTGTTTTAGCTTAGCCTCGATAAACTAGAGGAGCGCTAGTTCACTATATTTTCCTATGAACTATACATATGTGTGTGAAGAACACTAGCTAAAGAGTTCCTTACAAAATTACACATACGTAGAGATAATGTGAACGAAAGAGGGCAAAGTCGCTGTCGGGCTTCTGCAGACATCGCTATATGTAGGAATATTCCATTGTGGTTCAAATAGTTAAAGGGTTATAGAAATTTTCCACTGTCAAAAGAATAATTTGTAGCTCTCTAAATTCTCAACAAATCGTTCGCATTATAATAATAAATCAATATTATGTAAATATTATTATGTCTGGATCAGATTGTACCTATTAAATAAACTAGATTGACTATGGTAATATTCCAAATAAATTGTTGGTTACTTGGCATTTTATAAAAGTATTTTAGGCAATTTTATCATAGCATGGTATCTTGCGATATTTACTAACTACTTTATAGTATGTCTAGTTTCTGTCTGTTAGTTATTCTAAGAAATATATTCGATTTATTTATTTATACATTTGTAATATTGCACCTATACATAACTAATGTAATATACAAACGTATTGTCCACAATATTCTTTATTTGATTTGGCAACTTTGGTAACGACAGTTGAACGGTTGAGACTTATGAGTTCAATAGATAAGAACATGACAATAAGTCCCATAAATATCGCCTAAACTAGTTATAAGAAAGTGAAGCTATGACAGGAGTTGTAAATTATTAGAGATTTTCAAATCAATCTTGATTTGTAAGATCTATTAAAGAAACTATGAGTAAAACAATACAAGTGTATTTCAAGTAGGTAGGTATTTGTATAATCGTATAAGTTCATCGTTCAATTAGGACAGTCGCAGAAGTTTTCTTATAAAAGTTGATTGTAACTATATTTTCACGACAAACAACACGGCGCTCGACGTATAAACAAAGAAAAATCGTTCCATCTGGTAGATTTGGGAGCAATCGCTTGGACTAAAAGATTGTTTCTTTGTTGAGTGAGGAAGTGATGAGAAAACTGAATGAATACATGAATTGTTTCAAATTAATTAACAGAAACAAAACAAGATCATCGTACGGGATTTCTTGTTTCACAGAGTAGAAATCACTTTTGAACATTGTGATTTTCCTGATGGCTGGTAAGTCAGATGGAAAATTTATCTACCCTGGATACACCAGCTGCTTATCACTACATATTATAAAACAAAGTTCCCGCTCGCGTCTGTTTTCGGGTTAACCTCGGAAGTTAGCGGGCAAAATTTCACTATTGTACTTACCCAAGTATATAATGTTTTTCCGGGAACTACTTCCTACGCTGAGAGCCACAAGGTTCTGCATTATTGCCTGAATTAATTTACATTCCAATCCCTTTTGATAGGCCGCTTGGCTGATCGTTTCTAGTTTACGGTGGAGATTTTAATTTTGGATAACATTTCGTTTTGATGTACGAGTATATTTATATTGATATTCTGATGTGGCTGCGTAATCAGAGTCGCTTCATGAGTTAATAGTTATAAAACTGGATGAAATTACTTAAATATTAATAAAAGAGTCCTTATATAATAATTTTCTAAAAACAAACAGTTTCGAAACACAGTTGCACCCGAAGATAAGCGGAGACAGGTGAACTTCCGTGGAACTGGGTTTATGACGTCATAAACCCATGACACCATCGCACCACCGATATAAACACGTTATTTACGTCACACGGGAACTGAGATAGGTTTGTTTCCGAAATTGTAAAGGTTATCGAAGTGGAGTTCTGTTAACGACCTTATGTTTGGGTCGCTGCACTAAATTGAATAATATTTTGAACGGTGTAATTTGATCATATACAAAGTTTACAAACGATCAATATCAATGGCAACAAAAGATGTTGAATTTGTAGGAAATGACTAGGTTTCAAAGTATCTATTCTGGCGACCACGTTTAATGTAAACGAGCTACAGAGTCTTGGCTTGCATACTTAATTCATCTATTCATTTTGTACTCAAACAATGCAGAGCGCATCACGCAGCCAAGCTTGAAACATTGCATACTTCTTACCCTTTACTTTGTTAGTAAATACTTTGGCAGACTTTATTCCGCCCTGTTTGTTTGTCATCGTTGCTGTTGACAGCTTTACGTCTTCATATTGATGATAAGATCTTTCTTGTGGCTCGAATAACTAGATGAGGTATGTGTTTTTGTGTCAGTAAATTATTTAGCCACGCTATTTATGTTCAACAAGCTTAATTGGGATGGATATTTGTCGCCCGTTTTCAAGGATACGTCGGTAAATAATTTATTCAGAGTAGAATATTATACCATTTTGAATATAAATTGAATTAGGCTATATCAATTTCGGATAACAGATACTCTTGTTCAAGGCTCAGTAAGAGCACACGTGTAGGCTGATGTTGTTTAATCTGCGCTTAACTTGTTCAGTTGTTGAATGGGTGAACACTTGAGTTATATCTAGACACACACTCATCGTCGGCGCAGTCAACTGTTGTCGCTGAAAATTAGCAGCCAGAAACTCTTTTAACTCATTTTACCAAATATGTTCTCAAAGATTTTAGACAACACATGGCGCGGTCGGTCCATGGATGACTTACCATCTTCTCATGCTGTGTCTGTGTTTCGGAAAGCACGTTAAATAAGTGTGGCCCGTCTGTCATTTGTATATATTTGGCAGATGTTACTCGTCAGAGTCTTACCAAGGGGTATCGAATTGCCTGTGTTGAGGAGGTGAGATAGGTAATTACTCTACGTTCAACACTCCTCCTCAGTTGCAACCGGTTAGATGGAAGCTGACCTCAACATGGCTTAGCAGATGATGTTCAGTTGAAGTGTTGTTAAGCGAAATTCAATGATACACTGCTGGATAAGATCACCAAATTAATTCAATACACAACTAGTTATATGCGGACATGGTTTACTTATATATGTTTTTTATTATTTGCATTTTTATTTAGGTCAGTGCATGTGAATCTACTACAAAACTATTTCAGCTTTAAGGAGTTTCTATATGTAAATATTAGTATAAAACTTGAATAAATTAACCAGAATTTATAAAATACCATAAAAATGTGATTCACTCTTTCATAATTACGTACTCTAGTTATGGAACAGATTGATTAAGAGGTTTTAATTGTTGGCAGTGTCCAGTCTTGGGTAACCGATCCCTGTTTGCCAATCAACAACCTCCATTATTAAGAGAACACATATATTAAGGCGTTGCCTCGACCCTAATCTAACCCTTTATGTAAATATCGTGATATAACAAGAGGTCTGACAGTTGAAAAGGTCAAACGCTTGCTGGTTATGAGTAAAATGTGATATTAGGTACTTAGGTAACTTTTACTAATTAGTCAGTTTTTTGGCTAACTATCTGATAAAAACGCTCTCTATATGTATGTATGTATGTATCGATCTTAAACTTTGAGTTGAGTTATAGATTTCTTAACCTGACTAAGTTAAATATGCTTGCATGTATGGTTTAAGTCAGTGGTGTAAATTTGAATGAACAATATTTTAGCCACTGCCCTATGGGGCTCCAAGTATTTTAAGAAAGCCAAATCAATATTTAGTTATTTCTAATATTAACGCGAATGTGAGTTTGTTTGTTGTGCTTTCAAGATAAAACGGCTACACCAACTCAATGTTTGGCACGAAGATCGATGGTACCCTAGAGAAGGTTTAAGCCGGATGCGTAAAGTTTTCCCGGGCCGCGGGTAAAACCACGAGTATGGATCAATTGCCTTTAAATATATTTGTAAGGCTATATTGGACTATATTTATTTCATAATGATCATAATTACAGTGTGTAAATAAATATATATATTATATTTAATTACTCCTTTTGTGAACTTACTTGAAGGATATCGAGAAACCTTACGTATATGAGTAAAATAAAAAATATTTACGAATATTTTATTTGTAGCGTGTAGCGCTCATAATTCTCTTAGAATCTAACTCGGAATCGTTGGGGGTTACCTATGCATTGTTATGTTAAGGTGAATGCAACGACTGATAGTGGAAAATATGTACATATTAAAAGTTTACCTCAGATACATATGTGAAGTGACCTTCTCATTCGCGCTAGTACTATAAGTATGTTTTTTAAGTATTTTCTTAGTTCTGAAAGTTCTTACAATTGAAATGGTTCTCGAACGTTTAGTGAGTAAGGTTTACACTAAAGAACTTTCAGAGTAAAAAAACGCACCGAAAATTAATTTAAAGCATTATTATTAACGCGATTGAAAAGATCACACCATAATCACACCTCATATTAGATGTTAACTTAGGTAAACTATCACAAAACATTTTATATTTGAATTTACGCCACCAGTCGTCGGATTCACCTTAAAACTGAGTACGTTATCGCTTTATATAGCCGCCGGCGACACCGTCACGTGTTTGCATAGTTTGGACTTATACTCTCCACGTTCCAAATAAAAGCATGCTTATACCACGTAGGGTATTATGTTCAAACTCAAACTTCAATTACGTGAGGTTTAGACATAATTAACAAAATGCAGTCTTTGGTTTCTTCTTCTTCTTCTTCAACCTAACCCAGTGCTGAGTGTAGGTCTCTTCCAAATTTTTCCACTTCTGGCGGTTTTGTGTTATGGCTATCTAGTGTCTTCCGGCCACTTTAACAAGATAGTCAAACTGGTCGGTGATATCCCTACATTCCTCTTTCCCGCTCGTGGTCTCCACTCCAACACTTTCCTACTCCTGCGGTTAACAGCAAATAAAAAAAAATAAACAAAAAAAATATTTGAGTGGTTTTTTGCTCTAATGTAGTCCTGCGGTAGTGGCTGTATTCGGTTCTTGGTTCGTACCTCAGGTGTTGTCAAATTGTTAGATACGTGTTAAGCTATCTTAACCCATTTATGTTCATAGTTATATTCGGCAATTTTCGTGTTCAATCACGATCTACTTCCATTAAAATATAAAGCCTAAAAATGTAATGGTCCTGATCTGTCATCATATAAAATGTAGGCTAATATAACTATCAAATTGAAATATTCACTCACACTTGTATGGTCCGATAGACTTCTCAGATCTGCAAAATATTTCATTCTGTACAGCAGTCATTAGTATCAAGAGCTGACTCTTCAGTTAAACTTTGCCAACGTAAGGTCAAGTTGCACGCGGTTTTTGTGAAAAGTACTTATTACCAATTCTAACTGTAAAAGGTAATTAGCAGTAGGGTCAGTAAAAAAGTATGGAATTCATTTTTTTCGTAACATAACAAATCGTAAGGTTTTATTATGATGAGTAAAAGTTAAGTATGATGGGTGTTTACGTCATTCAGAATTTAGTTTTTTTTAGTAGTTAAACTATTCTTTAACACAAAAACTGTATTAATAATCAGCTGTATATTGGTACTTAAATAACCTTTTTTACCGCTATTCTTGTAAAACGTTTCTGATTATTAGTTAACGGTAAGTAGGAATGATTATGAAATTCCACAAGCTTGTAAATTAAACTACCTACTTACTGAGTATACTTTGAAAGCTAATTAATATTGTTTTAGGATACCTAATATTATGTACAAAACAGACTTGAGGAAAACAATACCTTCAGCTGAAACTGTCCGAAGAAAATTTTCCTTTAATTTAACTTTGCCTGCATTTAATAAAATCTGCAGTAAGTAATTAATCAAGTAATAAGCAGTCAAGTCTTAAGTAAAAGCGCATAGTGAAATTTTAAAATCTTCAATGCTTTTCACGGTTCAATTGTCTAAATATTGCGCAATGAAGCGCGACGGATCCGGCGCGCATCAAAGGAACTTGCTTCAATTTCGAACGTCTTTCCATTCAGTTTTATTACGAAAAGTTATTATTAGGCTTCTTGTTGGTTATCTTACAGACATTTTGTACTGAAAAATAAGTTTTTACTACTGCAGATTTTTTTATAGAACCAATGTTCATGAGCTTCATTATAAAGCTTAAAAAATAATGTCAAGAAGTATCGTGGATGATGTCAATAAGTTGACAAAAGTATCTAGACATTTCAGCGTGTGTTGCTTTTTCTGTTAATAAGATTGTGAGAGATCGCACAAGGATTAATGAACGCGTGAAATAAATACATCATTTATCAAATGTATTTAGGTCAAAAGTTATTTGTCTGTGTTACAGTTTCAAGGGCACAGGCATAAGAGACATTTGAGCGCTATTTCGAGGAATTCTGTGTCGGCTTTAGTATTGGAATTTTATATAGACGTCTACTGCCAGTATCCATTCACTCGTTTAGTTGCTGTTGGTTATTCGGAATAATACTAAGCTGAAGAGTTTGTTTGTTTGAAAAATATTTGAATGTTAGTTAGCCCATGTACCCAAAAAGCCATAGACTGCTTACTAGTCGCTTGGGCATGAATTTAGACCACAAAACATAAGTTATTCTCCTCTTTTAAAATTCAATCTCTGTCTTACGAGTTGAGTAACTGACATTTTGATCCATAAACGATAGCCAAGGACAAAATAATAATATAACAACCTTTTTAACATTAATGTCTTTCAAAGACAATAAATAATTCATCGACTAAAAGTTTTGCGAGGTGTCATTCTTTAAGTTTAGAGACGCATTGACGAAATTCACGCGAACATTGGTGTAAATTGAACTTACCAGAGTCTCTAGAACTTTTTCGATATGTTATCGGATACGACATGACGTGTTAAATCGTTCATGTCGTTTTTGACGACACTTGAGGTTTTAACGTTTATTGATTTATAATCAATACTCAACTTTACTCTCGTATTTTGTATTAGGTAGTTTTTACACTACAAAATTCTGTTGATAATATTAAAAGTATTGGTGACCACCAGACCGTGACAGTGACAGATGACAGTGGGGCCGGGGTCCAGGGTTAAATACCATTAACATAAAATTATATGCTGTTAATTTCTGTATATCAAATGGCTCCTTTTAAAGCGTTGCTGTATTTTGTTCGTATTGATCAACATAACAACTTTTCTTTAGGACTATAAAATATTTTATCGTCAATAAATAAAATAATTTAAAAAATAAAGAATATCATGGTTAATTAAAATGTTATGTTATTATGTAGCTATGTAGTATGAGAGGAAAAAACGTTAAACGGTAAAAAATCATCAGTTTATTGCATCACAACCGTTTGTTAACTCCAGCAAAGCCCTTAGTATCTTTGTAACCTTTCGTACATATAAATTTTCATTTCGAGCATTTGTGGTTACACAATGGTTTAATTTGTCAGCTACACCCCTTTTCAAACAAACGAGGTAGGAAGAATTAGAACGGGCTGCTACAGTACGCCATCCATCAGTATAAAATCCTCCTGAGTATCTTCATAAAACGATTATAAACCTGGGAAAGTGGTGCTAAAGCTAAAGAACTAAAGAATTGATCCCCAGGAACAGTTGTGTTGAAAATGTTATAAATGTAAAAAACAATTTAAATCATTAAAGGCGACGTGATAAATTCGGACTTTGTGATCTGAGAAAATTCAAAAGGGTTGTCAAATTTCGTCCTCGCAAAAAGCCGGCGTTTATTAAGCTGGTATTAAATACGAACGGCTGGACCTCCACAAAGAGCTTTATGATACTTATTTTTATGAATACTGTGTTTCCGTCCATTAATCTACAGTTCAAATGACACCAACCATTTAAAGTCAATTAAATATTATTTCGTTTGTTAACATCGACAAATAATTAATACTCAATTTTTACATTCGTTTAACGTCCAACAGTTATAAAACTCGCGTGAAACTACCAGGAAAGTTACTATTCTGTGTTGGCAAGTCAAACAAAATACGGTGTAAATATTTAGCGAAGTCTCAAGAAGCAGAAAATGTTGTCAGAGTTAGGCCGTGTTCGACCTGACGAATAAATTCGGTAGACAATACACGCTAATGAATAAAGTTGGGTTGTTAACGAATCTACTCCGGAATTTCCATTTAGAAGTGTTCGTGTTTTATCGTAAATACACTGCATATTTTGGTTTTGTGGTTGAATAAAACTTTGTCAATTTTATAAGATGATTACTTAAGCACCGTTAAATGTGATAGGGCAGACTTGTTAAGAGAACAAATGTAAAGCTAATAATCAGAATCCAGTTGCGGCATTGAGTGTTGCCCCGGTCGCCGACATCACGATCGCTCCTTGATCCCACCCAATTGGCAAAAAGATCTTTATTGGCTCAAGCCGGATACCAATTCGGTGAGGATCAATCAAATGGACTACCGGAGTGATTGTTACTTACTATTGAAGATAGTTGCGATTACATGATTTGATACATTGCTGTACTCGGATATTATGTTCACCCAACTTAATATTAAGTGATTAGCGCGTCATCGAGGCGGGCATAATTATTATTGGGGAATATATCTAATACTCAGTTTATTTGATGTTGGTTAAGTAGTTAACGCACGAGCTGGTTATCGATCATGAGAAGTAGCAAGACTTTTTTCCTTGTTCGTTATTTAGTTATTTATTTAGCCTCGTTTACTTGGAAACAAGCGCACAATACAGTTTTTGTTTAGATTACCCATGCGGCACACTACTAATATTATTTATATTTTTTTTGGTGTGATTTAATTTTTCAGGCAATTTTAATATTGTTCATGCGGAATAATAAATTTATTAAAGCTAGTCTCGTCTCAGTTGTAGGTTAATTGAACACTATCAGGTTTTATTTATGATAATATCAATATTGTCGACAGAAAGAAAATGGAAGCATGGGTTATAGAAAAACATTAACAGAAGAATTCGTCTGCTGTTAACTGAAATGATGTCACAATTTCATGGGCAGACAAAGAGAATTAAGTTCGAATGAATGGTTGCGGGATGTGTTAACTAGCTGTAATATTATGTAATGTCGTTTGCGCGTGGGCATATTTTAAGCAAATTGTTGTAGTACTTTTATATAGAAAGAACAATGCATATCGTTGTTACTCTGTAATAAAATACGTTTAGAATAATGATAAAATAATGATCGGTCGAATAAGCACTCATTTGAGATGGTTCGAATAGTCTTTTTTTTGTCAAAGATTAAATCAGTTTGGATTAGTAGAATTATTTAAATTCACGGCCAAGTTCTCCTATACCTAACAAATAGTATTATATGATTAAACTAAGCAATAGTTTAGCGTAATAATATTCTAATTACTTTGGAAGCGACTCTTAGTCGGAAGCAGAGTAAGTTTGCATTGGATTCAAATTGTAGGTATTAACACAATTTGCATCGAATGGCAAACAAACCTTATTAGAAATTAAGTTCTATAATTGAACGCAAATATCTTGAACTTTGTTTCAATCTATAGTAATTTAAGGCTATATTTTAATCAAGAATTCAGGGATTATCGGATAGAGAAAAGTTTGAATAAAAATTGTAATTAGGGACACAATGAGGAAGTTTTAAGGAGCAAAAGTCAATATTGGTGCGGTAGTTTGTGCCCAGTTACCGGGGCGTGTCTGCCGTCTCTACGTTGTACACACGGCTTTAATGTTCATCAAACTTAAAATAATTAATTGTCAGTTGTTTTACACATGTTTCATGTGTAAGAGGTTATACCGCTGCATCGAATTAGGTTGACTAATTTATACCAGTCTATTACGGTTGACCACGGCGGCTGTTCTTTCTAAGGACATCAGGACATATAATAGAACGCAAGCGTTATCTCAGACATAGGTGCATCATCTACTCCCGCACTCTCGTAGCTTGAGGGGATAACAATCCGACACGACCAAATAGAGACATATATACATACATGTGCTCCACAAGGTACCGGTATATCAATTATCATCTTCTCGACTCCGGCTTTGTGATATTTTCTTAAAACCCAAAAATCGATTTCGTGCCGATCCTGTGAATAGCAGTTGCGCTATGTGCCAACGAGGCAGTTGATATCGAAAGTCGAAATGATAGCCAATTGGAATAAATGTAAATATGACCTATATCAACGGCTTATTGATCCATAACCTTATTAGCGTTACAGGTAGGTAACGTTCTAGTTGGTTCAAAATGGTAATTATGTAAATCATCATATATGATTTTGAAAATAAGAACAATGAAGAGTTCAAACATTCAACTGAAACAAATTTTACTAAAACCACCTGGAATTGTAGAAAATAAAGAAAACTTGTCAGTCATTTTATTTTCTTTCTTTTAAAAACTTGTGCATGTTGGCTAATCCGTCGGGCGGTACGTAAAGTATTGTCAGTGGGCAGCATTCCAGCGAACCTGCAGTCCACGACGTGCAATTCATTCTAGTTTAAAATGGGTTACTCCATTTCTCGCTGACTACGCGGCTCCATGACAACTCCCGCCCCTGGCCGCCGGGTTTGTTTTTGCTCAGACATCGACGCGATTTTAGAGTTTTGTTCGCGGATATGTCCTGAGGGACATACTTTACGCCACGTAACTTGGACTTGTTGTTTTGTATCGGATTCTGTACTTCGTGCTGTTGTTTGCCAAGCTCTGACGGGGCAAGGTTTTTTATTGTGTCGACTTCTCAACTTTGCATTTCCTCAAAACTTCGTGCTAGCCCAACTTTACTGAACACAAGACGCACGTATGCCAACGATTTCGTTTTATGTAAGAGCATCAGTTTCATATAACTACTGGTCAATGGAATAATGAGGTGTACTACGAATAAACAAACAAGGTGCGTGATCGGAAATTCCCGTTCGGCTTCGACACTTCCCATACATATTAATATATTATGATAACGCGTCGAAGGGATCGTTAGCACGCGAATAAAAATCATTCATCACTATTTTCTTCGCCGTATAATGCAGTAGAGTCTGCGTGCTACAATGTGCTCGTGTAAACTAATCCAGTGAACTGACTTTGATGGAGTTTCCCCAGTTCGAAAGCTTATTCTTTAAAGAAGCTTTAGAGCTATAACATTTAATGCTATCCCTTAGGGGCTGAGCTGAGAACGGTATCGTGCAGCTACTCAAATGGGTTTCACTCAAAAATTCTGTATTTTATATTGTTATCGCTTCTTCCTCTTACGGAACAGTTTTGTATGGAGCTTTGTTTCGGAATATTATGGCGCGATATTATGTTTCTTTTATGATATCAAAATATTAATGTGGCCGGGAATACTTAAATGAGTTAATACATATTTATGACCACTTTGTCGGTGTAATTAATATGTTAACACGGTGGAATTGGTTTATTTAAAACCACCCTTTTTCTGAGTTGAGAACTGAATAATCCATTTACATCCGTACTTTAGAGTTTACAATTAATATTATATAGTCGGTAAAGATTCCATTCGTCGTAAGACTTTGTTTTCTAGTTCTTTGTCAAAAGTTTATTTAAGTAAAGTTTTCGTTCTTAAAAACTCTCAGGTTTATTGGTGTAACAGATGTATTTCTTGTGCATGGGAACTTAAGTAATTTTTCACAAGAATAAATTGTTCCTTTTAACCAAACTGAGACAAATGCAAATAAAAGCTCTACTGAGACACAGTAAATAAGTGAAAACTTAGTAAATAACATTAATAACATCAATTACTACATAAAGTTTTTCGTTCCGGGACAGTCCGAACATTAAATTGTTCGCAGTCAGAGAAAAACTTGACTTAGATTTAAATGTCTCTCGAGTATTTAGTCTGGGACAGTGGAACTTGTTATAGAGGATAGCAAACTTCCAGTAATATGGTCCACAAAAATATCAAAGATAACACGAGTTGGGTTTGTGTGGAATGCTACTTGATTTATTGTTTCATCTACAAGTTTTCATTGCTCAGGGAAATGGGAGCTGTTCAGGACTACTTTAACTACAATAAGCTTTTATTGACGTTATTTAGGCATTTCATTTAGTTTCTTGTTTTTGTGTCCCAAGTTATGTGGATTAGATTTTTCATTTAAAATAATAATTTCACTTTAAAATTTTTAGAAGTAAAAGTGACAACTAAAACTCCAATTCTCCCATATTCTAACAATGCGCGGTAGTATTTCAAACCTAACAAAAACAGACTCAACAACTCGCAACATAATCATCTTACGTAGCAAAATGCTTCGCTGTACCTTCTTTCGAAATAAACGAACATAAATTTTGAAATAAGCGTACAAAATAAAAAATAATTACAATTTACGTTTGTGTTTGTTGACATCATTACGAGGTAACGAGTGCCACTGCATAACGGTACCGCATTACAAGCCCTGAACTTACAAACAAACCCACGGCTGTTTTTACGCCCACTTCATACATTAAAGCCTACATATTACGTAGGTAGGTATGAACAGAAAATATAGGTAGGCGTTAATGTTCATGTTACCTATCAAGGGTATTTAGGGAAATGGTATAAAATCAAAAGTTTGCGAAACTAGACCCTAACTATTCTATCGTAATGGAGACATTAGGGATTAGTTCGTGAGGTAGAAATTGTTTTGAAACTGTTCTTACTCTTCCCGCTGAAAAGATAGACAATTTAATGCTGATTGAATACTCACAGCTGCCTGATAGATGCACGAGACAAAAAAAATATGGTTATCCAGTAATATATATACCCTTTTACCTACACATTGACCGTGGAAAGAGAGAAGTTGAGATGTGTTACCTTACCTAAGCTACGTACCTTAGTAGGTATATCTTATGAAAACGCAAATAAAACTGCATGAAAGTGTGTTACTCGTAGTAAAAAAAACAAATATTAGGTATAATATTTGTTTTTTTTGCTGTTATATTGTAGAATGTAGAAAAATAGCTAGGAATAAAAAATATTTAAAAAAAAATCTAGGTATAAACATTTTCACAACGAAAAACAATACAAGTATCTTGAAAAAATAATAATGCCTAAGTAGATTTTATTTCATTTCAACGTGAAAGGAGCTATGCTTTATATGGATTAACATACTTGATTAAAATACACAGATACACGACACTACAATTACTGTATTGCTTATTTATTTATTTTCGGTTTGTTGTATATTCCGATAAAGGGTATAGAAATTCCCGAATTCTCAGAGGGATACAAAAGGTGTATAGCACACCCGTACACGAGTTTGCCGATAAGGGTTAAAGGTCTCTCACAGAATCAAAGTTTGTATGAAAGAATCAAGGGAAGTTATAAGTATACGACCATTTTTTGAGGATACTATGAGTTTTCAATACTTTGTGTCAAAAAGAATAATAAAGATAAATGTTGGATGCTTAATGATGATGGGCCCAACTTTTCATTTGATGACAAAATCATACAGGATAATTAATAATATCACATAAATCACAATTCTGTTTATTTGTGAATGAAAAGTTAATCAATGTTTGTGGCTGGAATGTTGATCAAGTAAATCTAAATTAATAAATACAATTATGTCAACAACTGTCGTATAATTAACAACAATGAAGTTTGATGAACTCGAAATTATTGTTTAACAGCCCTTTGTTTGAAGTTTCCAATCTATTTTTAAATAAAGTGATCAAAGACTATAAATTACTTATCAATTACTTATTAGGTACAGTTCTTTGATAAGCGTTTCTATATGGCAGATACATATTGCTGTGTTCCGATTTATAAAATATATGGTAGCGAGAACTGTAAAATCACAGAAGATATTTCAATCTTTATCTTTTTGTTCAATAAAGGAAACTTCTAAAACTATCCGTATTTACTTAGAAATAGCTCCAAGAATTCCCAAAGTCAAGGTCAATAAAATCGCTATTAAGGGTTTTTTACAAATTACCGTCTGTTATTTTTGTGAATAAAGAATGATAATTGTGATGTTCCAAAATAGATGTCGTGGACAACTTTTTTATGGCGAGCACACACTTCCTTGGCAAAAGGTTTCTCGTTATCATAATAATACAATAAGGCCTTAAGACACTCTTATATTTTTACTTTTGTTTAGTGCCACGTCAGCGTAGCTGTGAGTCTGGTTTCAGACGACTATTTTCCTGTTTGTTTAATGTTTTGTATTTTTTTTACGTGAAAGCCGTGTCAAGTTAATGTTTAAATATCTTTCCTCCTACAATTGAAATCATCACTTATAAATATAATATATAAATTTCCATAAATAGAAACGTAGAATTAAATAAGCACAAAATTATTACTGTACAAAAAATAAGTCAGGAATCAGAAAGTATTTTCTGACCTATATATAATATACAGACTTAAAGAAATAATATAAACTAAAAATAAAATAGGCTGAAAGAAGTAATATAATATAATATTATTTTTAGTTTCTGCCATTCTATGTAACTTCTGCCATCGGGCTTATTCGAGAGCCTTTTGAAACTACTCTTCGCGAATGCGAATAAAAAAGATTTTTTTAAATCGGTCTAGCAGTTTATGAGATTAGCGCGTTCAATCAAACAGACTTTTCAGCTTTAAAATATTTGGACAGATTTTTCGTGGGTACGTTGGGAAAAAATTGTAATTATGATCTAATTCTCTGCCTACATCTGTTTCACAGAACAGGGACTGTCATTGCTATTTTGAAAGTCACATTAGGACAAGCCAGCTGGCTTGAGAACCTGAGCTCTTGAAACTTCTAATGTACGACTTCACGTAACAAAATTGTACATATTGATGCCAATTTTCCATCACAGTAAACTTACATTTAGTTATGGATATAAAACGCTATAAATAAAGGCCAAAAGACAGCGGCCAGACAAAACTTTACGCGCCTTATAAAATATATGTGCTTTGAATCGTAAACAAAGACGCTCTGCGAGATGTGTTTTGGAAATAAGTGAAAAACTAACACATAACTGTTTTATTATATTTGCTCTATGTATTTGCTCGTAGGCATTTTGTTCGTTGAATAATATATAAATCGTTTTGCTTTGGAATTCGTCCGCATTTTAGATGTGCTTTGTTTGAATCGCAGGTTTATGCTACTATTTTTGTAAAGCTATTGTTCCATATAGCTTTAAATCGAAAGAATAAAGGTTTAATTGTTGAACCAAAACAGAATACATTGTTAAAATTCATATCACTTCAAGTTTTATCTTTTCAATAAACTCCCTGTGTACAGAAAGAGAAAGTTAAAAGGACTCGGTGACTTGATCCCCTTAAAGTGGTACGCCAACCAATAAGACACGAATGACAAAAAACAGCTAAAACTTGCTCATACTTAGATACGTTGAGACGGCGATATTGAAAGGATTAAATGAATAATTCAGTGACAAAAGTCGCGAGCGCTGGTTCGCCACGCTTTCTGTCAAAGTGTCGTTACAATGCACATATTTTATTTTTCCTTTTATAAAAAATAATAAATAAGATTTAGGTAGGAGTTACACGTTTGGGGTTTTGAACACGTAATTAAGTTACTTTTTTGACACCGTAAATAGTTAAAATGGTGGAAAAAGAATGAATAAAAGTGAAGGAAATCTGATGTTGGTAAAAATGTGATCGCTGCCTTAGTTTTGCAATAATAGGTAACAGTATGTACTAGAATGAAGCAGTCGCAGGTTTTTCTTAGAACACTAGTAAGGAAAGAACATCACATTACTACATCCAACATTCTTGTGAATTACTTATTTTGCAGTAGTCTGAACGCAAAAGAACTCTCAGGTAGGTAACTTCTTTCCCTCTTATTTAATAAAACGGCAAACACATTCAAACGCCACCTTCATTGCAGGTTCAGCAATAACTCAGACTAACCAACATTAGGTACAACTTGGTAAATTAATTGAGTTCAATCGATCTAATCTCACAATCCGCTCGCATTACTCAACCTCTAAGAGCGCAGTTCAATTTAGCGAAACTTTCCGCGGTGGAGTATTAATTAGTGCTTCTCATATGCAGTGGTTGGTATTAATCCGGTAGTAATCCGCGGAATTATTCGGCCGATAGTGTCAAGACTGTCCGGCGTAAGCCGAGTTACAACACTATGATACCCGAGAACTTTATCTAACTCGACCCTTTACGGGATTAACATAAACTTGATCCAATAATTGTCTTTATTTATCTTTATTTCGATGGGATTTCCTGCGATATGTAATTGACCTAACTATATTGTTCGATTCTATTTTAATGAGTTTGCCACATTTCCCTGTGGACTACAACAGCGAGTAATAGTGTTGGAATAGATTATATCTTTAAATAGTTTAAGGTCTGTTCAGGGACATACATAGGGATATGATTTTCATATAAATATGTAATACAAAATCTTGTTCTAACTTATTGAATATTTACACGATTCAAATTGAGATTTAAAAGTACTATTAATCTTGGCATTTAAACATTGAATATCATATCAATCCTGAAATCCAAAAGTCTGTACATAATTGCAAGTTGTCGCCGCAGAACAAGCGTCGTCACGGGCGTGACATTCGGCACAATGATGTAGCAGCTGTCGTGACGAGCCAACTGGCACCACGTCATCACGTGTCGCAAGATTCCGACCTGAGAACGTGACTACACGATTCTTATGGTGTCATCCAGTTATCGCGATGCTGACGACGTCATTATTTCAAAACTGCCACATCTTTGTACAGAAATACAAGTGTATTTACCCAAAATGCTTAAGTTTTATTTATTGGTACAATAAGTGTTCTTTCTCAGTAAACGTTTTTACTTGGGATTGTCATAGGCGACTTTTTGAGATAAAATACGAGTACTTCTCATTTTAATTGAAACTCATCGTTTTAGTAGCATTTTGTTCCATGAACTGGTTGAGTATGAAACATACAAATAAAATACAAACAGAGCGCATAATTACACTCCGAATCACTTGTCATTGTATGAGATAAAATTAACGTCAAATCGTAACGAGTCGTAAATTACAGACTTAATTACGATTGTTTTAACGACTAGACGCGACGCCGAGGCATCCGAGAGACTGTGAGGCGACGTGACGTCATTGTTATCAAAGATGATATATTATGAGTAGATGGTGGGTGTGAGCTACGATAAGCTATCGGAGAAGCTAATGATTCGTTGCAAACGAACTGTGTCTGTCACCCGGCCATACATTTTCACGTAACCAAGCAGTTACAATAATGGATCTAACGATTGCTGATATATCAACAATTGTGACACCTCTTTTAAAGAAGGCTTTGAACGATGAGAGGATTAAATGTAGTAAATGGATCTGCGGGAAAGGTATCCTATTCCTAATAACATTTGGCCTGTCTTTAACGCCGATTTTGTCAGCCTAGCCTACTCACTTACGACTTACTCGACGTAATGTTCTACGAGGAAAAATAATATTGCGAAAGAAATAACATCTTATAAGTTCAAGGTAACAATGGTAGCAAGAACACCGTTAACTAGTTGTATAACATAAAATGCTCAATCATGAATTTCCAGGAATCGGAATAAATTATTATTTGAACGAATGCGTGCGTTATAGTAAGCAAATAGTTTCATTATTTCAATAGAAAATGGGCACACAGTTTCGTCATTAGTATCACTAGACAATTAGTTCAAATGTTTTGTTAATTATAAACCTACATATTTGAAATTATACTACTACATATTTTATCAAACATTATAGTAGAGTAGATAGGTAGAGTAATATCGATTATAATTTCACTTTTACATTAAGTGTTTGTGTGACAAGACACTTTAATGTTACATATTATTCGCTTTAATTTTTAATGGACGACAAAAATAACATCAAAGACCTCTAGTTAATGATGAGAGCTCACCTGTTTTAGTAAAAAAAAAAACATTAAAACTCAGCGATCACAATTAATTCTAGCATAATATTTTACGTGATGACTTAGTTACCTGTCACTACTAAACGCTGCGGCAATTTAATACCTAAGTACCCTGGCCATTTAGTTATTTAGTCTAGTCGCAACTAATAAATAGCCTAAAATACTCACTTTTTAGAATAAAAAATATTGAATGAAATCTTTAACATATCATTAGTATTTGACATACCTGTGATATTTGAGTACAGATGCCAGCACATCGACCTACCTCTATCTGCCAAATTTCTTTAAAAGATTTTCTACCGTGTCACAATATCCCAAGGTTAATATTCGATTGGTAAAATTTGACAGATTCGAGTAGGTTGTACATTTACTTTTCGTAGTTGAGAATGTGTCCTAAATTAACCAGATACAAGATTATATCCCCAAACATTTTGACATAACCGTACCCATTTGGCACAGATTTCATAATCCGATACTTTGTGAAGAGACGCAATATTAGCGTATCGGGTATTTTCGTGAGGCAAATAGGTCAATATTCTCTGTGACATCTTGTTAGTTCGCTTAAATATTGTTACATTCAAGGAAAATTCGTAACGTTTTTGTATACACATTTAGATGTTATATTAGACAAACTAGTACAGAATGTAAGATATTTCCGCAAAGGGGAGAGCTATCGTTTCAATTATTAGCTAGATAAAATTAATAATAACATTTCATTATGCTTAACACTTTTGAAATCCATGGTCTAAGTCATCTACCTGAGACACGATTTCTGTTCCACAACAAATCTAAAAGAAATACTTAGGTACGTTTTTGTTTACTGTTATACAATGCCATAAATCTATCAATCTTTGAAAAGAAAACGACAACAGATTCACAAAACAAACTTTTCGCCTCTCAGATTTTGAATCTATGTATAATATGATGTGGTATGTTAGATGGTGAGAATATTAAAAATAATAATATGTCCTACTTAATTTAATTTTAACACCTACCACGATATCAAAGAGATTTAATCGCCGCATAATGTTAAAAGGATAATCTTGTGTGATAAGTAACTAAGTCCAACGGATTCTCTCACAAGTGCGGCCGTGACCCTCATCGCAAGCGACAGTTGCGGTGTCAATTTGCGTTTAACGTTTCCCGTTTACTTTGATTTATAAGGGTAAAGGAGATAGTACATTTTGTTTGTATTCCTCCAGTGGCGCAATAAAAATAAGCTGTTAATATAATCTATTTTATAGTGTGCAACTTAACTGCATTCGCTGTAACTGTTTTAAATATTCAGTGTTTTCTGGTAACAATACAATATATGTATTTTCCCCGTTAATATAGTTCTTAAAAAAATCCACTACTTAAATTGCTAAGGTCTTTAAGTAAAGCAATAAAATCCCCAAAATTTCTAGAACGGGTATAAGTTTATATAGTGATCATAGACCGATACACCAACCGTCAATTTGTGCTCCTTAAGTGGAATGAGCTGAAAGAGTAATACAGACACTTGATACGTTCATCAACATTTAGATACTTGATACGTTCATAACTTCTGCAGAGTGAGCGCGCTCGCTGACTGTGGTCAAATCTAGTCTGGATTGTTCTTCTACCTAGCAGCTGTATGCCTGTGTTCGGTTGCTCAGTGCTACTCTCCTCATCGCTGCCTCTATGATGAAACTGACGGCAACATTGGACATCACGGCTAGTCAGTACCGGCGTCACTGTTGCGACTGCGAAGAACCTCAAACGGGGGAATATGTGTCGTTTAGTTTATAGCTTAAATCCTAAAAAAGATCCTGAAGAATAGGATTCCACAGAAAATACCGGTTAAGCAGTGCAAGGCCTCCTAGGCTGAACTACGAGAAGCTGTTAAAAAGAATAGTATAGAGTCATTCATTTTAAATTTATAACAAAGTCGCTACCAATATCGTTTTCAATTACGGCGAATTTGTTTTGTTTCGAGTTTCCAACCTGACCGTAATTTTTCCAACGAGGAATTTACTGTTTCGGCATTCATGTCGATTTTATATTACAGTAAAACTTTTTTTCTATTCAATAATACAACCTCTGTATGGCTTTGGTCTGGTTCATAGTAAAGGTTTTTTTTTCAGTTTTTACCTACAGTTTTTGCTTTGTGATATATTGATATGTAAATGGAACTTTCTACGGCTTCTTTATTTATTTTGTAATTTATTTACAATGTGTTCCATGA
The DNA here is from genome assembly GCA_958496145.1 of Heliothis peltigera. Lineage (NCBI taxonomy): Eukaryota > Metazoa > Arthropoda > Insecta > Lepidoptera > Noctuidae > Heliothis > Heliothis peltigera. Next base: position 5,641,916 of record OY292328.1, read on the forward strand.
AATGAATGTCCCAAGACTTACGTTGGCAGCTTTTTTTGTTTAATTTATATACATATTTTTTGTTTTTGCCTTTATGTATTTTTTACAGTATTTTTTATTTTCTTTAACATATTAAAATTTGTGCAGTGATTTTATTTGATTGGCTTTGCACATATACTATCTCTTATATTTTCGCCGTCTTATATTACCTAGTTATACATTGAACTATTAATCATACTTGCTATGAGTATATCATTTCATATTATGAATAGTACAATAATCTGTTCTAGTAGCTATAATTCCTAAAGATGTCTACAGACAACAACTCGTTGAAGGCTCAGGCTTGTTATTCAAAATGTATTTCTATAACCGTAAACGTATAATAATAGATTAGAGATAGCTGACCACGTGGGAAATAGATTTCAAATGTCATTTCCATACATGTTTTTTGTTTCTTCTAGCGTTTACAATTGTAGAAAGACATTTTGGCTAACCCAGCAGATCGCGAATTAAGCGGAACTCACCATTCAAGTAAATTAAACCATCAGAGCGAATGTTGCAACGGAAACCGAATGATTTACTCTTGAAAGCTCAGTAATAGCTTTTTAATTAATTCATTTTCAAATGGAGAAGCAAAAATAGTTTATACATAAATCGAATACAAACATCGTTAATATTTCTTAGTTTTATAAGTTCTAGCTATAGGTATCTAATTCTCTTTAGACGTATTACTTGAACTTGTACAGTTTTCCATTCCCAATAATTTTCCTTGTAATCAATTACATCAGCCTACCTATCTCCGCGTGATTGATACACGATAAGCATTTTATAATTAGTTTTCAAAATATCCTTGGGTTCTCTGTTGATTTTTCGCCCAAATATCTAGATCAAACATTGATTATAATGTTAAACAAATATCGTATAAGTTTCAACATGATAAAGTAACAAGAATTAATTATACTCACAAAACCGAAATTAAACTAATTAAATCAGACAAAGGAAATCCCAATTTCCTCGAAACCGGCGGACAAATGTTTTTTTTTTTAATTGTCCATGCAAATTAAATTGCTTTCGAAACACCAACCTGTCCCGTGTCTTCGGTAGACTCTCCAATATCTTTTAGTTTAATAACAGCCGTAGTTTATTTTTTTAACGGGAATTTTATTCCGTATTTGATAAAGAATAAAGTCCAAGGCTTTTGTGCCGCTCGGGACCGAAAGGTTCAGTCTAAATTTGACGTTGAAGTAGTTATTTATTTCGCTATATTTCTGGCCAATGTAATTACGTCGTTCTTTGTTCCCAGATCTAACCCAATTAAAGATTGGTATCGTAGATTTTTGTTGTAAAAACGTTATTTTTTTACTCAAAGGTTATATTTTTAAACATCGACTCAAAAATAATACTAGTTTGCCCGCTATCCCTGTGTAGCTACTAAACAGATGAAGCAATTGTAGATATAGTTTCCAGTGGTGGTTCTTAGACTTGTTTCATAAAAATCGGCAATGCCATATTAAAATTGTAAGCTGTTTTGTTACCATCAGCAGGGATTTGAACAAAAAATAGGAGTTATTTAATATTGTTAAAATATGAATAATCTTGACTGCCTGTACTTTAATTTGAGTTGCTGGAAAAATATTTTTGGTAAAGACATTATTGGAAAGGGCTTTTTGGGCGAGTGAATGATGGAATAAAATATATTTTATAATATACATATACACAGTTGTATAAAATACTTCAAACTAATACATCTGTAATAAAAACTACTTAAAACGAATATAATATTTTACTTTATTATTTATTATATATTTTCATTTATAATGAAATACTTATAGGTATATACTTCAATATTTTTTAATAATATATACATGAAGGTTTTAAATATTACTAAAATGGTATTTAAATGAATTCGTGTTAAATTAAGTTCCTATTTAGATACTTATTTAGTTGAGTAAGTATTTTGTATACCTATTGTAACTATGCACTTTTCAAGATCAAAATTATTTTTTGGCTATATATACATATTTGTTCCTATATTATTTTTACTTTGCGTATCTACATCTGACACCTCCTCATTTCTGTTTTCATATTCGCGATATCGTTGGGTTTGTGAAACGTTATCGCAAAACATTTTATGTCCATTCCAAGTTTTGTAAGACTTTCGAGCGGTCAGGAATTTTCAATTCCAAACTCACCAGCCAGAGCCATACAAAGTTATAATACAATCTAACGTAACGTCGGAATAAAAGCAACGTATTTCTTTTGGGATTTGGGATTAGCACTCAGATTTTTCAAGTAAAATATTTTGCTTTGGCAACGCACTATGGGACAAAACCTCATGAGCTGATAGGATTTGACGAAAATAATATTAAATTGATTTAAATTTTATAGAGGTTTAATTATAACCCAGTTTGGTGCCAATCTTTCAAACTTGCACGTAGTTTTATAGCATGTCTAATTACACAAGCTTAATATGTAGATACCTACTAAAATTTGTATTGAAAAAATTCTACCTAGTCATTTTCCCACTTAAAATTTTAAATTAAAGGATGATGCCCAAAAGTGTACGGGCTAAAACCTGGAATCGATTAAAACGGTTTATGGATAGCAACGTAGATTTACCATACCATATCCCAAATCTAATCTCTTCTGTTTTTAATTATACAGTCACCGAGTACTTAGCGGATTTAAAACGCGTCTATTGGGAACTAATCCGCGCAGTCAGATAAAAAGTAGCCAATAACCTTATGCAAACTCTATTTTACGGTCTTCTTAGCTCTCCATAAAATATTCTAATCACCTCTATGTTTTTTTGGGCATCCTCCTTGAAATCAAAAATCTATATTATGCAAAAATAAATTGCAAATCTCTCCTACAGAAGTGAATCAAACAAAGTTTAAAGCAATATTGAAATGGATGTGAAAAGCGAAGTGCAAATTGATTCGGGCGATCTGTCGTCACGACGCTAAGATGAGGGTACTGGCAGGACGATGAAGCGACTACTTTCCCTCTGATTGTTTGTTGTGCTCAACCGATTTAACGACTATATTAAATGAAGGAAGTTTATAATGTCAACGAAATTTGTGTTGGATGATAATTTAGAATTCGTCATCATAGACGCTCCTCTTGATAGGCTTCTGATGATGAATGTGTGAAAAAAAAAACGTACTTCATAAGTAAGAACAGTTAATGAAGCTTCAGAAAGCAATTTATTTCTTTACATAAGATCTCATCATAATTTTGTCTTTACCCTAGTTTATGACCACAATACCAAATAGTTCTAAGAAACCTAAAGCAATTTCCCTTAATGTTCTGCCTTGCCAGAATATGTAAGCAAAAGTTTAATATTGAAGAAATACTTTAAGATCAAACTAAAATGTAAACGGATAAAATAAGCATGCAGAAATAATAAATTATTTCTAGGAAAAGTGATTTAGATGGAAATTAGAAGTAGCAAAGAGGAAAAGTGTGCAAAAATACTGTAATATTAATATGGTTTCTAAAATTCTATATTCGGTTTTTCCAGCTCGTATCAATAATGCTACGTGAGTCACAAACGTTGTGCCGAATGTTATTCCGTTTCACAGAAATGTCAAATCCCATGTCACTGAGAATTAAACCTTTAATCTAGAACTATACTGAAAGGCAGTCAAATCAATTGCGAATGTTAGACTAGTGACCTTAGTGCGAAATTGGCAAATTCTGTCTTAGATTCGTAGAAGCTTTGAGTATCATGTTACAAACCTGTTGCGTGTAGTAACAGACTTTACACATCGTGTAACTTAAAACGTAGGTATTACTATCATATCGCTGGTAATTCCATTCCCAGTTCCCTATCGAGCGCCGTCAGGGTTTATTAGAAAGTTCTAGCTGCGGTAGCCATTGTCTGAGTAAATCGGCGAATCCCTTCCAATGATATAATCCATTTTTAAAGAACAAGGAGCCCTTTCAATTGTTTTATGTATACGTAGCTATATTTATACTGGAATGGAATATTATCACACTCTAATTTCAACTTTCTAAAGTATTAGAACTTTGAAAAGCGTATTGCGAAGAAACGACGATACTGTTGACAAAATTGTATCTCTAAAATTCAGAAGATTTATACAGTAGGTCCTGACTGAGGAATACCACCTCTTTATCAGATTTATGCTTGATAAAATATTAATCAAAGGATTGAAATCATTGTACAACAAAAATAAAGTAGAATGTGAACGTTATGATTTTTATGACTTAATACGAAGATATTTCTCTGGGTATTTCACGTTATTAAGTATTTATGAATGAAATAGCAAGAGCTTAAATCCGTTTTCGTAAACATTTTTACTAGAATTTCCAAGTAGACTTTATGCATTGGCTTTATCGGTATAGAGTAGAATTCAATTTCACTGAATTCAGTATAAAATAAACTAGATTGTCAGGGGTCGTATTTATGTGGAGGACGGTATAAAAACACAATCTTAAAAGGCAGAGCAAACGCCCTAAGGATATAGGTAAGCTTCGGGAAAAGGAGTATGAGCACTTGTATGGAAACCCGCGGAGCTTATCGGAGAAATATCGCGTTTTAGGTTTCAAAGCAACGATAACAATAAACGAAAATAGCTCAATCTGACCGGTTTTGAAGACGTTTTATTGCGCCGCTTCGTTCAACATTGTTCGTTATAAATTTTCAATGTAATTTATACATTTACGTCTACACAGAGGTGTACACACACATTCACACATCGCTATCTAGCCCCAAACTAAGCAGAGCTTGTACTATGGGTACTAGACAATTCATAAACATACTTGCATACTTTTCTTTAGTAAATACATAAATATTATACAAAGAAACACCCAGAATAAGTCATACACCCATGTTCATGGCTTATGCGGGAATCGAACCCGCGACCTCTAGCGTGGCAGGCAGTTCCATTAACTACTATGCCATCTGGCCATCATCTGGATATCCGCTAACCACCTGTTAATTACTGCTAATATAAGCACATAAGCTGTAGTCGAATCTTTGATAGAGGAGCATTATAAGGTTAACAAAGTTAGTGAATGCATTCTCAAAAGTAGGTAGATATAATAGCAAAAGAAGACCGTCTTTGAGAAAGCGCGCGTAATTATTGAAGTCTCAATCCGACGAAGAGATAGCTATCCTGCACGCTAAATTCTCAAAAGCTCACAAGACTCCCGGCTCGCTTCCTTGTGCAGTTTGTTTATTGAGACCCGCATTTTGATTTCAGCGTATTCCGCAAAAAGATATACGAGTATTTTTACTATGATGTCTATACGAGAATAATCAGTTGCTTAAAAATATGCGACATTATTGCGTATTTGAGTAACGTGTACGAGAACGTACGTAAAATGGTATCATTTTTTATTTAGTTTCGATTAGCTATGCTATACACGGTTACTAAATAGTGTGATCAAAATATTCATGAAAATGATATTTATTAGGAATACACTCATCGCGCAGGACATTCATAGTGCACAGATGTCGTAAGCTGCCGGCTCTTCTTCGTGAACAGCGTCCGCGGCCAAGGATTCGGCCAGGACGCCATTATTATTTTTAATAAAGACCTCGTTAGTAATATTATTTTTTTCAAAGTTTTAGCCATATTTCTTACAAACCACCAGAAAGAACTAATGACTAACTAGTTCCAAAGTCATAATAGTATGTTACGTTAGGTAAGCAGATGCAACGGCCGGTAGAGATACGGGGCGCCCGCAAACTTTTTCTTCCTCAGGAATTAACTGGCGTTGCTTAAGCGAAGAAATTTTAATACCAAAACTTTGTTTTCAGCTTATTAAAACGTTGCTTTTTTATCTCGTGAGCTTTTTAATCTAGACCCATTCTAAGATAAGGTTGAATATTTATTTCATAACGATTTGAACAGGTAACGGTTACTGGGTTCGGTAACAGCAATTAGTTTTATGTTATTACCCTTTTTTATCTTTTAGAGGTTTTTTAAGCAATCACCGGTCATTTAAGATTGGAAAATACCGCTTTAAGTAAGCAATTCAAGTTTATTTCAACACCTCCGTAAATTAAATATAAATGAAATAATGGGGGTCATTACAACTTAAATAAGGTAAGCTTAAAAGGTAAAGTGAATATAAAATAATATAATATGTAAAAAGAGTCTGTTGATTGTTGCCTATCACAATAGTAAGTTGGGTATTTACAGACAAAGAGTAGCAAATAATAGTTTACCAATCAATCTGAATGAAAATCTGAAACTTTATTATGTCACACAGCTGTTTAGAAAAGCTTGTTAAAAAATATTCATTGAAATATTCAGTATCTTAATTGACGTCCAAATGGCTTCGTAGTTATTCCCGGTGGGATGTCGACCAATAAAATCTACACGAGTATTTTTATTAAAGACCACCAGATATTTTCTTATAAAAAAATTAATGAGACATTCTTGTTTAGCAAAATGCTAAAGGCGAATTCTTTATAATGCCATAATAATTGAAGGACTTTATTTTGGTATCCAGTTACAATTTAATAAACGCATTTATTTTTTTAGTGGATTGATATTATATTTATGCTGCATAAATTGACGTTGAGCTTATTTATATAATTAGTTTGCTTAATGCGGTTCTTTCAAAATAATAAGCTTCATGTGGATTTTTAACAGTCTCATATAAAAATAAATGGAAAGATATTTATCCCTGTTTGACATACCATATTACATCATTGTTATTATTGAATGCATACTAATAAGTTGGGTTTAACAAGGTTCCATTTTCTATTCGCGTTTGGGCCTGAAAATGTAGAATAATGAGAAAAGGTGAGCCTGCAGCGTCGCGGCTCATAATGTTCCCTTTTTGTAGATCTAATTTATGACGTCGGGCACGTACCGTGTAAAAATAGGGGACGTATACGAATATGCAGGTTTAATTTTATGGCCTTTTGTAAGAGGATGAATAAGAGGTAAGTCTTTAATTATGAACAAACCTCCCCGGCTGTACCGCTTTATAAATTAACTCCATACAAAACAACACTTCTGAAAGGAAAACGAATATACTTTTTTGGTGAAAAACGTTTCCCATCTAACGAATATAAGGCGGTTTTCCGCTTTAATTTCTACCTGTTATGATACCTATCTTTGTAAGGAAACTAGTTTAATTGGATACCCATTCAAAACGCGAAATATAAATCAAATTCTGGAACAAAAAGGCATCGTACAAACAATGCAATCGCTGAAAAGAATTTGTGTTTCCTGTAAATCGAAACGTTGTGAATAGCCATTGCACTGACTATTGCTGACTAATAAAAAATGGTAGGTATAGAACAGCACCGTACTAGGCTTTATGTATTGCTGAATATAGTTAGAATGCTTAGGTTTTTTTAGTTTTAGTATCGTCTATTCTTTCGTCTGCAATCTGAAAGAGACATCGACGGGTTTCATCATTCAGAATTATAACAAAATTATTCCTTTTCTAGGATCAATCTATTCCTTTTTTATATTTATTTATTTGTTTAATTGAAAAAAAAAAACGTTGAAATAACACACATCAATTATATTTGCCTACACTTTTATTTCCCAGATATCAATAAATGAAAAATAAATTACTTTGTTTTAATTGCTATCCTGCCAGTTTTCGTGTCATTCATCATGTCCGAAAATACTACTAAGTATACCTACTAATAGTGTTTACAACTAAAAACATATGCTAATGTAAGCGTATTGCGCTTATTTGGCTAAGCAAAATTGGAATTTATTTTCTAGCATAAAACTTCGTTAAGTTCCAGTATTGCTTTATTTCTTCGAATAGTGAATGCGTAATAAATAAATACATTACAATGGCAGCGCCTCAAAGTGCTAGCAACAATTCTTCGCTTTCACAAATCCTCGCATAGCATTCCTATTGTGCGCGGGCACATTTTTCCGTAGGTGGCGAGTGTTTGGTGCCGGGTTTAATCGACTAAACTTGAATCCATTGTGGGCTGGTAGGCAACAATGGATTACTGCGCTTCTGTGTCGGTCCCGCACACTTTGCAACCGTTGTGAATTTACACGCTATGAGATCAAACACCGCCCACATAGGAATTGATACGAATAAACTTTGTTACCGTGAGAATGTACTAAGATCTTTTTGTTTGTCTGATCACACAAAGGATGCAAAGTAAAGAGGTTTATTTAATTAAGTATTGCTTGGAAGTGGTTTGTGCTTAATGACAAAGTAGCGATGCACCATTTACTTTTAATTCTGTATTGCTGTTTTCTATTTTGAGAGTAAAAGTCTCGTTTTTTATGTTTGCATTTAAATAAATATGTAGTCGAAAACTTTTCATTTAGACTAAAACTAAGTATGAGGACTGCATCAACAAACTCTCTAATTGGCACTGTCCGGACGAATTCAAAATACGTTTTAATAAGCAAGATGTTCTTTTAATTTTAAGAACAAAAAGAAAAATGACAAACAGATTGACGTAAATAAAGCCTTAAAAGGTACTTAATTCAGTTATGAAACGCTATGTTAAAAAAAGGAAAGGAAAATTGTTAGTAAAAATAAAATGCGAAACAAATTATTTTATTTACAGAACGTCGCATTTATATATACAGTTGTTATATTTATGTAAAAAGAAGCCATTTAGCTAATTGTGAGGCTCTCAAAAGCGCTTTAAATTAAATGCACTGATGAGCGCAAGCTAGATTAAAGTAATAAATATATAGTATTGACAATTCAATTCAGGAATTATCTCTACTGTAATGTAAAAAAGGTTTTAAAAGTATGACTGCATAACACCGTTGTTCTGAAAAACGAATTGAGCTTTTTACTGACGGATATTGTTACATATGAAACCTTTCTAATTTGCATTCCAATTTTCGGCGTGTCTGTTTACAGATACAGTATTTAATTGACATTGTCACCTCATCTGTCTAGCCTTTTTCCCAAGCTATATGGGTGTCAGCTTCCAGCCTTAACCAGATGCAGCTGAGGACCAGTGTTTTACGTGGAACGACTGCCTGTCTGAGCTTCTCAACCCAGTTACCTGGGAAACCCGATATTCCTTGGTAAGACTGGTTGTAAGATTTTCTGGCTTCTGATTACCCTTAAGGACTGTAGATAAAGATGTACAAATGACAGCCGAGAACCACCAATTTAGCGTGCCTTCCGAAACAGAGAGGAATCCTCGTCATGACAAGATGGTCACCCATCTACGGACCGACCGCGCTAACCGTTGCTTAACCTTATAATCGATCGACCCGTGCGGCTTTTACTTAGCCACGAGCTCCTCCATTGTCGTTGTCAACTACAATGCTTAAATATTAACAATCTCTTTATAACCATACGATATACCTACCACATAATATCTAGATAATATATGGTCTCAACAAATTAGCATATTTATAATTTAAAAGGTTAGATATTTTGTTCAAACGTATTTATCGTTCAACTAGAATTTTATACTTCAAAAGGGTGAACGAAAGCAATTTCCTGGTGTTGGTTATTAAAATTTAACTTTTATAAGTGTAGTAGATGCCTGAAAGGCTTTTGTTTGAAAGAAAAATATTCACCGAGGTACTTAACACAGCGTCTGTGGAATTAATTTGATTAATGATTATAGAAAAGGTCTTTTTCATACACATTTTGTATTAAAATTGGTTTGACTTACTACTATTGCTTGTTCAACAAATAAAAGTATTAAAACTAGTCATCCATATATCAGATCTACAAATAAATATGTTTTTTACATAAACCATGTTCCTAAAAATATTTTTACAAACAAAATATGTAATTTATAGAAATTGGCATGTAGTTTGAATGAATGGCACAATTAGGCACTGGGTGCTGAATATTTGTGAGGCTGTAAAATCATATTTGTTGAATAAAAGCACACTTCTGTATGACCTTTTCAAAAGACCATGTATGGATAACTGTTGAAAAGTCCAGTAACCTATACGTGTATTCTTTAAATTTAAAATATTTTCCATTGACTGCCATAATAAATGATTAAAACTTTGACCATATTTTTCTAACTAAAGCATGCAAACTGAGATCACATCTTCAAATTTGGCAACGTATCGTTGAACCATACACGAATTTTGCTTAAGTATATTAAGGGTTATATGTTAAAGTTTATTTTTCGGGAATTCACAATAATAAACTTATATTGCTGTCAAAAAATAAATGACTGCATTTTCATCACTTACTTCGATAGTTAATAGACAAAATACACAAAATAGTTTCCATACACAACCACCATTGAACGAAAATAATACTATCACGAACAAAATTAAAGTGATTCAGTTTTATTTGACAAACGACTTTTATCGTTAACGATGTTACTGCAGTCGTTCGTTGGCTGTAAACCCATTGTCGACAATAACCAAATCAAGCGCGCTCAGAAACAGCCCGGCCTGATTGGGTTTTGTACTGACGTACTTACGAGAACAGTACGCCTTTAATTCTATTAAATCACTAAACTGTTTTGCTATAAAGAACGGAAAAAGTCGATTTTGTACATCGTAAACGAGATTCAGTATAGATTCGATTAAGACGTCCGTCGAAATTGTTCTCTTTTGACGTGGGCAGTTTATTTTGTCGGCGATTGTACAATGTTAATATAAATAAATCGTAGGGAAGTTCAGATGCAGCTGACAATTAAATCTAGTCCAACAGAATGCAGAATCTAGAAATCTTAAAATAACCTATGTGGAACATTTAGAAAATCAATTTTGTTAAAGTTCACACGGACGATTAAACAGTCAATGGTGGACGGAAAGTGTGATGTAATGGCCAGATTTTATTGGCGAATTCGATTGGGCGTATCCAGAGGGTCCTGTGTGGGTAACCTCAGGATCAAAATACTCTTTCAGTCCCTTTCTAATTACATCGAGCCAAAGTACAAGAGACTGAAAACTCCTCAGGACTTTGTGATATTCCTTTTACAGTCAAGTAAGGTTCAATTAATTAGAGGAGTGCAGGAAAATATTTTCTTCTTAAGAATGATGGTCAATTTTCCGTGTAAATTAGCAGCATTATTCTTACATTTTTTTTGCGTTAATGCTCTTAAGTTAATCATTTTTTAAGGTGCATTAGTAATATGTTGGTATATTTTTTTAATAGTAATAATAATGGCGACCAGCAGACCGATTGCCGGTCAGGGCAGCCACTCTCTCTGAGGAGATCAGCCAGCTGCGGAGGACATATTATAGTGCGCAAGCATTTGCACAGACACAGGTGAACTCTCTATTCCTTTACTTTCATAGTCCGATGGGACAGAGAGAGATGAGGCGCAGGACCGATAATTACGTGCTCTCCGATGCACGGGTGTCTCGATCATCTTATTTGGAGATTAAGCTTGTCTTAATGCGATTTCTTGGCCACCAAAACCTTAATCACCTAAATTTCTCCACATCGAAGATAAAAGGAAGGAGGGATGGGCTAATCGGTCGCGAATAGCTTCGAGGAAACGATAGTACAACCGTAACCGCTTAGCGCGATACTTGACTGGGTCACTGCCGTGCCCCCAGATATGTTCACCGCACCAAGATCCTGAGTAATTTATGTATTTATTCCTTGTCAATGAAACGTTTTCCTTATTGTGTTTCTTATTACGTTGTTGCATAGTTAGTTCATCTTTCACCGGAGGATCGACGCTCTCTTATTACTGTTATTCATTTGGCGAAGAGATGACTAGTGGCCCGAGAAAAATAACTTCACTAATTACGTCCTCCGAGCTTGTTATTGTATTAACATAGGCACAGCCCCCGAGTCGTGTAATGGCTTTAATAATTTATTGTTTACTCTAATGACGTCATCACTCACGCAAAATAGCAAATTAACTTCATTTCTGAGCTAGATTGTATATAAAGATCGTGTAAATGTGTTTAATGAAATTGAAAGTTGAAAAAAAGCTGAAATATGTTTAACACGTGAGTTTATTCTGCGAATTCATCACATCTAGTAAGTTATATGAAGCAATAAATGCATACAATATTTACTGAAAATAAATACAGCTGATGTTTCAGAGGAACGCGATGAAATGTGCGTAATGGATTAAATTTATTTTCTTCGTTTGGCAAAAATTACCCTTTATCATGATAATAGTTGGGCAAATTCACCATCGGTAGTAATCATTCTTATGGTCGCTTTGTTTCTATTAGGTCTATAGAAAAAAAAACACCCAATGATAGTACATAGTAGTATAGTCCTATAAAAAAGTATAGCAGCTTGCGTGAAGTAAGCTTGCGGCCAGTAGCCCAGAGAGGTATTCAATAAAATGCATGTGTTTAATAAACTGGCCACTCCACAAAGTGCATCTGAGATTGGAAAATAGAACTGGGTAAGGTACTTATTTCAAGAACTTCACCTTACCTTTAAAATAAAATATCTTCAAAGGGAATAAAAGTAACTTCCCTTAGAACTAATGGCATATATAATGCCGTTTCATGGCAAACATTTGACGTCCCCGGTTTTGATCTTATACTTGATTTTATATCGCAATTCCCGTGTGTTGCCACTTAAATATTTATACGGCGACGGCGTGGCACTTTTTAAAAGATCATATTATGATATTCTCTGACCGTGTTGGTATTTTCCATTAATTTCCAATGGGATACAATTTGCCTGATTCCATTTCTGTTGCTTTTAGTTTTTCCAAAGTTTCCGTAACAAATTTTTGCCGTTAGTTTGAACTTTGATGTTCTTGTCCTTAGGGATAGTTAAAATACGAGGGGTCGAGTATCGAACGTCACGTTAGATGAACATTGAAGGATATACTATCCTCGTGTGGTACAGAAGCTATAAATGTGAGTCTGTTATCTACACCGCTTCAGAAATAAACTTTCTGAATAAGATAGGTAGGTAACATTCTAGGAAATATTCTAACTTACAATACGTGCTGGGTAAATGATATACCTCCCGATTTTCTCGTTAGTTTGGTAATTTGAAGGCTAAAGTATACATTCCCCTACTAATTTCAGCTAATAGTATTTAGACTATTAGACACATTTTTTTTTAAATGAAGCTTTTAAAACGTCCTTGTGAAAAAGATCTTTAGACCACCTTATACATTTCTGACTAAAATGTTCCCTAGGACATCAAAAAGGTTTTTTGATGACCTGTTTATCGTACCGACAGCTCCGATGGGACATTACATTGTTCAACGTGTTTCTAAATAAATATGATTAATATGCCGACAGTAGTCCGTCTTCGCGTTAAGGGTAACTAACTCATCAAAACTTTAAATTGCGGTCACCTAATATTATATGATAATGTAATCGGGGCTCTGCAAATTTTACGTAACCTATTTGTTTTTTATTTAATTTTGAATGAGATTATATTAAAAATTTAGCGGTTACGCAAATATTGCGGTTTTTGTATTGGTTAGATACATTTTCCGCATAAATTTTATCGAATTACTTCACGAAAAACAAATTGGACACGCGGCGAGCGAAATAAACCACACTGATTTATTTGTTTTCGGTCGCGGTCAAAAAGAGCTTCGCATTCAGGATAACCGTTTCCACACCACCTTTTATTTAGATGAGGAAGTACCTGAGAGGTGTGTACACTCGCGGCGCTTTTAACCGCCTATACTTTGTTTTGTGAACGAGCTACTTTTGTTTTCGCCTTCAATTGTTATTTTTACTACAGACTAAAGTAACAAAGAAAATATTTCATCCAGCCTTAGTGATGTTTGCTCTCAGAATATTATAGTAACGATGTTTCCAGCCGTACGTACCTCAAAAGACATGTAGACATTTATCCAGGCCGAACGAAAGTACTAAACTTATAAATAGTACGAAACTGACTTTGTGTGTTCTTTTAGGAAACCCTATTTAGACAAAGGAAAATGAGTAGTTTCTATATTGTTTGGGTCAACGCTTGTAGCACTATATGACATTCGTAAAATGTTGTACTTCCCCCTTTTTTTTCGTATTAACAAGATACAATTTTTATTCTAAGTTATTTCAAAGTAAGAAAAGATACTTTTTAAAATCTCCTTTGGAAGAATTCTGATTAAAGATTTTTAATGCTATACTACTTAGTGTTTTATCTACATTAGCATGAATTCATAGTAAAGTAATACAAAGTGAGAAAAACATGTTTTTGATCGCGATTGTCCGATACCCAATAGGTAAACATTTATGTATACGTTTAGCATGCAATGTCCTGTTTTTGCAACGCAATAAGATGAATTGACCGCCTCTTTTTTTGAGCCTATTAAAGGTTAAGTTTTTATACAAAAAATAATCTATTTTACTTTGAATTTACCTTAATTCTTTTCTTAGTTAAATATCTTTTGATAATATTAAAAGGAACGTCAAGTGCCTGTAACTTTTTTCTGACAAGTATTTTACCTTGGTCGGTCTTATAATAATTTTTAATTTTAAGCTACATATATTTAATTCATGGTATTTTGTTAAAAAGTGCTACTATACTTAGTCCATTTTCCCATTGTTTCATTATGTTCTACAATCCGTTTACTACACAAACGTTCACTTGAGTACAGCATAAAGATTTTCTCATTGCCTACACAGCGTTAAAATAGCGACCTATAAATTAATTTGACGCAAATCTAAATAAAATTTATGTAATAGCCTTAATAAAATATAGGCTATTAGTGTGATGTGTTTCCCAACTCGACGCAAATTATATTATAAATGAGGAAAGCACAGATGCTGAGGCAATAAGATCCGCACATTACACCGAAATCGGCCAAACGACGGGGATATTAGCAATGAGTATTTGCCGCTCCCGTATGCAACTAAATATGATTCTGATGACACCTCCTGAGAGTTCCCTCCCTCCTTTGCAAGTCCTCGTAGATAAAGTGGCACTCTGTGTACAGTTGCTGATGGTTTTGGCAAAGCAGATTAGTCGTCGGACGGTCATTACCAAATAACATTTTAAGTTCATAAGCCCTCAGGTATTCGTCAAAGTCTGGTCTCGAAATATTCAAATTTGTTCGAATTTAAAAATATTTTAAAAATAGTTCATCAACTTTCTGGAAAAAAAATAACTTAGTTAACATAGTTGATGGCTTGTGGATTTAATTTAGAAAAGTATTTAAATGAATAAAGTGTTCTTAGTATCTTGCGAAATATTGCAAAAAAAAAAAATAACAAAATGAATAATTTATTTTTCTGTAATGTAGCTTAGTCTGGTTTATAAATGTGTCAAGATAAATGGCTTTGAGAATAGAAATTAAAATGTACGGTATGTATGAAAATGCGATTCCGTAACGTATTTTTAGATAGCGTCATGTTGTTCTGTGTATCGCAGGACGAGGGTTACGATATGACGTGACATAATTTTAGATTAAGATACATCCAACATGTTTCCCCCATTTTTTCCTTGAATTTGTTTCTAGCTAATAATAATTACGTTTCTATGTCGAAGGCGTTCGATAAAATAAATTATTATATGAACATGCGTGGCGAGAGTAAAAAAATCTCCCTCATTTCTGTCGTGATTCTTAACCGGGATCCAGTTTATAAGGATGAACAAAATAACATACTTGCAGGGCTATTCTATGAAGTTATTTATAGAATTAATCTTTGACTCTGTACAATTCTAAGCGAGCTGAGCATCAAACGGCTCTTGTGCAGATTTGACTTACAGAACGGATTAAAAGTATAAAAGCGATTTATTTTTTAAAAACTCGTAAATCTATCGCCGTTTTTGAGTTTGTCATAGTTTTGTAAAGTCGCGGCACAAAGTATGTCATGCGAAGCAGATAGGCATTCTGTTGAAAGTTTTATGAAGACTTATCTATTCAACCCAACACTGTAATATTATAAACTTGCTTGTGGAGATGAATGGACCTGAAACGTTATGGAAAAAGACGTCAGGTGGCTATAAGAATATGTATATACGAAATTGGGTTTACCTAAATCTAGCTGTTCACCTATCTAAAATACATGCTGCATAACATTAACATGTTCTCCTCATTATTATATTCGCAAATGACTGCCTCGTTGGTCTAGTAGTCGCAAGGCGCGACTGCTGTGCACCGAGTCTCGGGTTCGATTCCCGGGTCGGTTAAAATCACTTTGTGGGTTTTGAGAAACTTTCATAAAGCAGCCTGGAGTCTGGAAGATGGTATTTGATTCACCCGTGCATCGGAGAACACGTAAATGTCGGTCCTGCGCCTGATCTCCCTCCGGTCGTGTCGGATTGCCGTCCCATCGGACTATGAGAGTGAGGGAATTGGGAGTGCATCTGTATCTGTGCGAATGCTTGGGCACTATAATATGTATGTCCTGTGCAGCTGGCTGAACTCCATAAAAGAGAACGGCCGCCGTAGCCGACAATCGTCCTGGATGCCATCATTATATTCGCAAAGGCTTCATGATACGCTATAAAAATACACTTATATTAGTCCTTTTTTTAGTATGACTTATAGAAGGTAAAACGTAATCAAATCACGAACTTAGCAGCACCTCACTATTTACCTACTAGATAGTATTCGTTAATGTACTAAATGAGGCCAAACATCACGAACAACCGTTCTAGACTTCAAGACGTTAAAGGATCTTTCGCGTGGGTGGAACACCACTATTGACTCGGTTAGTGATTAATGAACGTGACTTGAAGAGTTCGTCTCTAAATAACGACTGCGTGGTAAAGAGGTAGGTGGGCTGCTCTTAATATGCTCACTAATTCGTTAAAAATACGATTCAATGATAAAAAGTACAGGTTAAATAACATTTTATCTTTTTATAGTAAATTTAGTAATAGGTTTTATTACTAAAACTTATAGAACTGGAAGTAGAAAGTACATATATTTGGAAATATCTACCTAAAGTCTTCAACTGACATAAACAAATTCACTTTACTCAGTGCTTGACTTTCTTTTTAATCTTTTTATTTCATGAGGCTTGAGTACTACTGTGCCAAGTCAGCCTCGTAAGGTCACACAAATATGTATATACAATATTAAAAACACAAAAAATAAATGCATTGACATATTTTGTTAATACAATTGAACGCTGTGTTTAAATTTTGTCCGTTTATTTCAATAGGACTTCTAGGAACATACTTTCCCTAAGTCATGTACTTGTAGTACGTTAAATAAATTAATTTAAGATATATTTTATAATTCTAAAGGCCTGTTTCTAACTGATAAATTCAAAAAGGGAACAGAATTAGTATGAAATTATCTACCAAATAAACTATCTGGAACTTATTCGTAGGTGGTGAAACAGGCCTTTAAGCTTCGTATTCGTGATCAGAAATTACCTGGTATCATTGACGTCATTGCGCAGTCCGTCGCAAATTAAACTTAAAACTATTGAGAAGTGCTGGCCTGGGCGGGCGCCTTGAAAAGTGTTTCCTTTGTAAAGGTCTTGATTGCAGCGAAATTAAATTTTCATCAGGATTTTTTGTAAAGGCAAGCATTGAAAACAGCATTGCTCGCACCGAAAAAATAATATTAAATTATATTAAAGTGCATATCTGAGACATTTTTCCACTGACATTCATAGTTTTCACATTGCTGGTAATTTAGAAGGGGCGGCAGTCGGGCCCGCTATCTGACTGGCTCATATCAGTTTTTATTATAGCACAGCTATTTTATGAAATGTACACTGCATGACTTTTTTATTTCTTAGTGTCATCCCTTGATTACTCTTACATAAAATACTGTTGATCATGAGAATTCGTTGTTATGTTATTTACCAATTACGCATGATTTACTTACAGCAAGCCATATTTTAATGGAATTATTTCGCGTCTGGTGTAACTGATATATATATGGGCATATAGAGACTGTTTGTGATTACAACATTTATTGTTGTTCTTATCTGAAAAATATAGTACCTATCTCCCTAATTTCGATGAGATAGTATTAACTCTAAAATGTATATCAAAACCTATTAAATTCAAAATTCTTCCCGTCGAGAATTCTGTAAGGGATAGTGAAATAATCAAACATGGCCTCTTTCTGGCGATAGACATATTATTTTCAATAAATTTTGCGGCGGAGTCACGGTACAGAAACGTTTATTTATTGAAAATTAAAAATTCATGTTAATTATGAATTTTAAATTGCAACATGAATTAATAAATACCTCTTTTGATTCTGTCAGACTTTAGAGGTACATAGTTCGTACATCGTTAAAGGATTCATGGAAACCAGATTCGGGATATTGGAGTATCGAAGCTGGACTGAGCTGGAGGAGTGTACGTTTCGTTAAGCTATGTATTGTGTAACTGTTTTCCTCGAAAAAGAGATTTAGTTACAAATTAACAGGTAGGGGATACAGTACAGCCGCCAGCATATTGACATCGAAACTGTCAAATTTTCCCAATCAACATGTATGTATGCTTCAGAGATAAAGTTGAAAATTATGATGAGAAAAGTAGCTTGAGGTGCTGGCGTCTGTACCTGTTACTTACATAATGTATAACTGAAGCTTAGTTTTATATAATCATGAAAATATTAACCTTCACATTACTGTAGGGCGTCACGCATAGACGCAGTATCAAAGTGGTGAGTCAGGTAAATATTTCATTCAAAATTCTATTTAAACTTAACTTATATTATTTAGATTTTTGTACTTAGTAAGAAACATTTCAGGAGTTCACCAAACAATCGAAATAAAGTTCAGTATTATATTTAAGTACAAATTGGAGTATTTTACATACATCTACTTATTTACAAAGTTATAAAAAGTAAATGTGTATTTGATACAAGTATTTACAAACAAAAGTACGAATTCTCAATACGTGTAAAGAGATACTGCTTCAACTTTACTCAAATGTGAATAAAGCCTTAACACAACTCACATGGGCTTAACAACGTTCCGTGAAAGCTCAGACGAGATTTAAATTGTATTACAAACATTAATTAAATACACGGCATTTAAATAAAAAAATAAAGCAATACAATGAAACCGTGGAGTAATAGCCATATCCTGACATCATCAGGGAATACTTGACCTATATACAAAGAGGGTCCATATTGTGTTCCGAGTGGAGTAAGCCGAGATGTGTTCCATTAGCTCACTTAGCTCATTGGCTGGCATGCTAATACTGTTTGTTTCATTTAATGTTACTGTCTGTGAGCAATAAATTATGTCGTTAAAGATTAACTAGTCTCAGCTTGTTTGGCAATATATAATTGATTTGGGAACCCGTCAAGTGTGACTCGGATTGTCGCTGTGGGTGTTTCACATTTACTGTTTTATTGCTATTGGTCATGATAGTGTTTATTCGGCTATCCATATACTAAATTAGTAAAAATTGTACAACACTAAGTAAGGAGAGAAAATACGAAAAATGGTCTAGACGAAATGACAATATAGTAGTTGCCCTAATTGTGCAAACAATTATGTAAATCCGATATAAAAATAAAATATTATATTATATTATTTATTTAAAATATCATATATTTTATTTTTATATCGGATTTACATTATCTGAGAAGTATGACGCACCTTGGTTGTGTATTAGATCAATCGTACTTTCTTTTGTACTCTGCTGTTAATACTAACATAATTTTAAGTTTTTCTGTTGCAAACATTGCTATACACAAGTTTAGACGTTTAGATAGGTGCCAATTTATAAGTATATACCTACATAAAATATCTAGGTTGAACATAATACAAAAGTAGCATATAGCTACTCTCTATCAACTGTCCGATAACTTAGTTTTAGATAAAGTAGCTGATGTACGTACTAGTACTGATTAAAGTTGAACTCATTCTCGTGTTTCAGTTCGTAACTGCCTGAATTATGAGTTGTTTGAGTTTTTTAATTGCACTCTCGTGGATAAAGGTTAATGAGGCCAAGGTTAAACGGACAATGAAGGAAGTCGGTTAAAAAAGGCTCATTATATGCCTTTTTTATTTATTTATGTAGGAAGATAAAAGTGTTTTATTCATGTTACCTTACAATAGGTAAACTCATTTACAATGTAGCTTCCTTTAAAAGAAACTGCGCTTGTTTAGGGATTTAGTGTTAATTGCCTACTAATTCAAATATTTACGTAACAGAGCCTATTTTATGGGGGTTTAACGCGTGTATTATAACACTTTACAATCACTTTCAATACATTCAGAATGTTATTAGGTATCCTTACATGTAATGGTATACTGCATATGGTACCATCATAACGCTAGGATAATATAGCTTTAATATAATAAAGCTTAAACTTTTTATTTCAGTCCAATTCGATTTTCATCATCAATCCGCTTCGCTTTTTAAACCAGACGTCTCGGTCGTGGTCGTTCGAGTTATAAGAGCAGGAGTTTCAATCAGCGTCCGTAATCAAATGTCGGTACCCCACGACCAATAGTACTGCTCTAAGAATACCATCGTGACAGTATTATATTATTATGTAGGTATATGGGAACGTACTGCTGTGGGACCATCTTAATCTTTAAAGCTTTCGACTTTACGTTATAATTTTGAATCTACCCATTAGATATGCGGAAAGCAATAAGATAACGTACGTAGAACATTTGAAATGAATTGATATCAGTCATTGTTTTGCTAATATCACAGGTTGTTATAATATGTGACAATACTATAAATACATATGTGTATTTTTATTTGTACTTTATGAACTTAATCAGGGATGTTGGTACTTTCATGCTCCAAGTTGCAAATTGAAATATTACTTATTTTTGATGAATTATTGTAAATTAATAACGAAATAAAAAAATAAAATTCTTTATTTCTTAACATACAAAAAGGGATATTTTATTTGGCTGAAAAGCATCGTCTTAGGTAACACTCACTCTTTATTCGTATTTGGTCATCAAATCACCGTGTACTCCGTTTATCGAGTCTGTATGAAATGGTCTACCGAATGCAGACTTCAAAACAACAAAGAAACTGTTATAATATTAGTAAGTGTATTTTATCAACCGACAACTCCTTATTCCTTCAGTGGTAAATAATATTCTTGCAAATCACTGTAGGTATAATGCAGAGGCGTATCTCAGACGAAACGATTGCTGAGGTCACCCTGACCGAGATTTGGGTCTGCGGCTGAATGCGTCTTTGTTTCAAGAATGCGTATCATTGTTCCGGGGAACGCGTGTGATGTAAATGTGTACACATGTAATCTATTTAGTGAGTATATAGTGTATGTAGGTACACATGAGAGCAATAAAACAGTGTATTTTATTTTTCCAAATTTGTTTTACTATAGGTATCATAATATTTACCTATATATTATAACACTTGAAAACGTACCTATAGATAGGGTTAAGAAAAGTCTTTTAAAATAAACAACTTGATTTAGTTGCTTTAATGCAAAGAAGAAGCGTTGTGATCTTGATGCTCCGTCGATTTTAGATTGGCTTATCTTGTTTTAGTAACAAACTTTAAACGTCTGTCATGTTATCATAGTACATGTATACCTACATTACACATATACACCTATATTTAAAACAGTACACGGGTTTTTTTATCACGTGAAAAATATGATAAATAACGGTGAATATTAGGATTATTTACGTACCAAAAAATATTAGTCTATTTTGAAAATAGTTTTGAAGCTTAATAATATAATTATCTATAATGTAATTTTGGTGTCCCCTCTATTAAAAAATTAATAAGTACTATTTTTTTTAAATAAAATTCTTTTTCGTAAAGTCTAGCCCACGGTACCAGATTTCTCTGCCAATTCATGATAAAAAAAAAAAAAACTATATTGGGTAAAATAACGCGATATTGATAAAGTTCAAAGCTGTAGCCGCATATCCACCATTTGAATGTGCTTGCAAACACCGATTCATCCAGCTAAAGCTCACAAAAAATATTCCAAAATAAAACGCTTCTGAATTCGGCAGTTGCAAGTTATGTTGATTAAATGCACTCGTATAGTGATCATAGATTCAGCCAATCGATTTGTGAAAAGGATTTTGCCAATTCGATCTACACGTCGAGAGGATTCGACGAAATCTATTGAACTTTAATATGTTTGAGTTGATAGGTCAAGTTTTAGACTGTGGGGCATGTAATATTCAACATCAAATAGTAATGATTATGTTTTAGTGAGTATAATTGGCAAGGTCTTTTGTCTTAAGCATTGGGAAGAGAAAATTAATGATAGCACAAAGACTATTAAAATGAATTAATTATATCATTCATTTAATATCTTTTTTGGAAAGAAAAAACTGGGCTGACCTCGAAGGGATCTTCTATTTTTTCGTTAATACATAAAAAGAAACTCGGTACTTCCTAGGTATTGGTACTTACGCTCGGTCATCCGTGTTCACAGTAGTTACTGGTTCTGTTTAAAATCTCTTCGATTCCATGTTCCAAGTCATTTATTTTGGACGCACTGTTTCGTTTTTCATGGCTGAATGGGTACATACCGCGAACCCTGTTAGTAAGCTAATGGATATCGGATGTAAGCGCCGTCGGAGTGCTACGGCAACTTTACAGATGTACTTACCCATTATAAAAACATTAGACGCCCACATTTTGAATGTCTTTATATATTTCTCGAGTTTTAGAAGGCTTTGATTGTAACGTAATTTATCTTGTTCCTTATATTCTCATTGTTGCTACAAAATAATACAATCATATATTTTTTACAAATATGTGTATAATATTTGCCTGGGGACGCTGGATGCAGGTCGCCTATGTTCAGCAGTGGACTTCCTATGGCTGAGATGATGATGATAATGATTATGTGCATAATTTTAGTAACCTAATATCGTATTCATGTCATCAAATACTGAGTCAACTTTTGTGTATTAGGAGGAAGAATAGTGAGGAACAAATATCTTATCCGTTTTTCCTCTAAAAATAAGAGCGAAAGAAGAAATAAAATTTAATTCGTAAATTAACGAATTTTTTTAACCTTGTCTTCGCTTGAAAATCTCTTTATAGCCAAAGTATTTTGTATCATTTAAATGTCGCAAAGCAGGGGGAACCATCCCACAAAGAATCTCTTGTTCACGACTTTTGCCGCTGAATTATTCATGTAATCCATTTAATAGGGACAGAACATTCGAGGTGGACGCACAGACAGTTAACTCCTTCGACGAGATTTATATTGTACTCTACGTACAATAAAAAAAGATTCGATTGCGTCCCAATAGCTGTCAATAAGGGGGTTATTTACCCCTGAAATGCTATCTCAAGATTAGATTGGCGTCTCATGTATGTGCTTGTATATTTTAAGAGATGAAACAATATTTGAGAGAGCTCTGTCGTGTACGAACGTTACTTTTTTTCTGCAGATATCTCGTTTTAAATTTATATGAGGACCTCGCCTATATTTTTTGCATTTTTATGATGCTACTTTTCGTAATCAAAATATAAAATACTTTACGTCCAATGTTTTGGTATTAAAACGTTTAATTGTTTTCTGTTGGTCTTAAAGCAATCTTCTGTCAATATTTTATCTGCGGATAATAACAAAAGTTTAATGAATAAAGATAAATTGTATAGATTAGAAGTGGGATTTATTAAAATACAAAACGAGATTTATAATAATGTTTTCAAAGTTTTATTACCAATTCTACAGTCTTTACACTAGTTTCAAATGGTTTGTGATGAATTCAAAACAGATCAACAGAGTTTGGTACAGTTGTTTCCGTAACACTAGTCCGAGTCTGATATCTTCGTTTATTTAGTACTATATCGTTATTTAAATCTATCGGTACAATATCTAGTAATTATAACTATGGATACTTAGAAATGTGTGAGTACAAATATTCGTTTTTTTTTATTTATTACACAATATGAGACCGTTTTTCTATAACATTGTCATTACAATTATTAGAGTAGTAACTCATTTGAATTTATTATACACAACATACTTTATTTTAAAATCTATTTTTTAATATTTAATACTTACATCTATGATAATAATCACAATAGAAACAATGATATTTCCAACCGAAGATAACGTTAAACGTTGAGTTAAAACTTAAAATTAATTATTAGATGTAAAATTTTCTTGAAAATTTACATGTTCTTTGATCATTATTATACATTGTTTACAAATACATTTCACTTCAGTTCATTCGTTAACATAATATTATGCATGACTATCAAGATGTTTACATACCCATTCTCCGTCGTACTATAAATATTGCAAATATGACTCCTCAAAGATGCCACACATATTTAAAACATAAGCAAACCCCAGTGTTCTCTTTAGTTTCTAAAGATTTTGGTAAAACAAGACTACGCTTATAAAAAATGGTCTAGTCTAGATTACATAGTTGTTCCTATTTTAAAACCCAAAAACTGTCACGTAATAAATACAAAAATTAATATTAATAAATAATTATTAGAAAGAGTTATGTTAGGACTTCTTCTAACGTAACGTTAGATATAAACTATACTTCTATTGCAAAAAAAGTACCCTGATGACGTAAAAGTTTTTCGATTACCACACATTTCGTTATTGATAGCTCGTAGATGTAATAATTCATTCCTTCCTGAAGCATAACCAAACTTCCTGAAGAGACCTCGAACGCGATGAAGGTATGAAAGGTTCTATTGCAAGGTGAGTGGCATCTTACTCACTGAGAATCCGAATTGGAAAACATCCAATACCTTCAGTTTAATTTCTTAAACTTGAACACAATATTATACATGATCAGTATTTACATCGATTTCAGTCATGTTTGCATGGTACTTTTGTTTTGTCCGTGATCGTATTTATATCCATGTCAGTAGTTTGAACCTCTACGCCAGGGGTATTGAAATTGTCGTATGAAATATATTGAGGGGCTTGCTGCACTTCAGCCTTCACAATAACCTGACGCTTCTTTGTTTTGATGTACCCTAGCGCGGAAACTAATACAACGAACACTATAAAACCAATACAACAGCCCACAACCAAGCTTAGTCTCCTCGTTAATATATCTGCGATGTCCATGTACGTATTGGAGAATGGACTGTCTATTGCCGCTCCGAAGATTTCTATAGTGCTCACACTGGTGCATTTACTGCTCAGGGAATCGTTCATGTAAGGGCGCAGGTGATTGAAAACTTGTTCATCCCCGTATAAATGGTTTATACTTGCAATTTCTGGTGAGAGAGCTATCCGGGCGTCTGGTACGGAAAACCCTGAAGAAGTTGATGTGCCAAAGTTGCCAACTGCTATCACGCAAACCGTGTATCGGGATCCGGGTGTCAAGTTATTGAGTCTCGTAGATCTTGCTGTAGCGTTGAGAGTTTTTCCTCGTATCTGTAATCAAACGACCAAATTAAACACTAAATAAAATCAGAAATCGAACCTTGCATTTGGTGCTAAAAAGTTTTTAGCCATTATAAAAAGAAAGATTTAAATGGATTCACAGCACAGTCGAACATCCACAGGCGAGAAACATAAATATTTTTTATGGTCCATTGAGGTGATACACAGCCTTTGTATTCAAATGTTTGTTGTAGCGGTTTCTGTGAACTTTTTATTCAACAATTTTCACTCAAAACTATTACGTTTTAGTAAGTCAGGTAAAAATATTTTTTCATGAAACTGTCATAAAGAAAAACATACCTATATATTTTCATAGTACTGAAATGTTGGGGGTTCAAGGGTCTTTTAAATCAGACAACATGCTCGAACTAATGTACTTTAATGACTAACTTAATAAGAATATTGGTACAATGCGCATTGAAATAAACTGCTTACTTAGCTTAAAACGATACTTATATTCTAAAGGAGCGTACTCACTACGTTATTTATTGTTAGGGAGCTTACATACACTTCACCTCCTGGGGTGAGGGAAAAAAAAAAACAAATAAATGAAGTTTTTTTTTTTTTTTTTTTTTTTTTTTTTTTTTTTTTTTTTTTTTTTTTTTTTTTTTTTACCTAACTCAACTAACAATACTTTATTATATTTGGCTACACAAGAAAGTTCCTTTAATATCAACTATAATTAAAAATATACTTTATGACACTGCAACGTTACAAAAAGAAACTCTATGTCAACAATAACTATAGGTACTAATACCACATCTAACCAATACAACAAGTTTTATTGAAAGTACGGTCTTGTCCTATTTTTATGAACTAACTCTATCTTATTATTCTTATATATCCTAACATTACAACCTAAATCTTCCTTAACTCTAAAAGGACCTTCGAAAATAACATCAAGTTTACGTCCCGTTTCATTTTTTAACAAAATTAGATCATTTTCCTGATATATTACAGGATTTATTGATTTATCGTACAATTCTTTGCGTTTGTATTTGTTACACAGTAGATTATTTTTTGCGTCGGCATGAGCTAACTGTAAACGATATTTCAACTGCAATGGATAATCATCACTATTGTACAATGGTTCTACAGACTCTGAAATTCTACTAGGTATACGACAAAGTTTACCAAAGACAAGTTCGTAAGGCGTGTAATTTGTTTCGGAATGAACTGTATTGTTGAAACTAAAACACCAATACGGTAACCAATAACTCCATGTATCTGTATGGTTTTCACATTGGATCCGTAAAAATGCACCCAAACCTTTATGAGTATTTTCAAGAGCTCCAATCGATTGGTGATGGTAGGCAGTTGAAGATAATTTTTCAATATCAAGAAGTTTACATACCTTTTCCATAGTTGCGGAGATAAACTCAGTTCCTCTGTCTGTAGCTATTATTTCAGGAATTCCGAATATTAAAATAAAATATCTTACAAACGCATTAGCTATGGACACGGTTTCTTTATTTTTTAAGGGAATAGCTTGTACATATTTAGATAATTCGCACTGAATGGTCAATATATAACAGTTTCCATCTATGTCTCTATCTAAAGGTCCCACTACATCTAAATATATTTTTTGAAAAGCTGAAGACGCTGTTGTAGTAACAACCATAGGTTCTTTTATGTAACGGATATACTTTGATTTCTGACACTTTGTACACTTTTTTACAAATGTTTGTACGTCTTTTTCTATACCCGACCAATAATATCTCTTCTTAATAGTATTAACCATCCTGCGCACTCCAGCATGACCACTGGATGGCAATAAATGGAAGTCATTCATGATTATAATTTTTTCTTTGTCATCAGTTATTCTTTTTACTCCTCGCAAAATACATATCCGCGGTCCGGACCAATTTTCTACCTCAGATATCTCATCACATACGTTTTTAATGAAATCTATATTATCTTTATTTTTAATTATACATACTTCTTTAATTTGTAACTTTGTACAAAACAAACCTAATTTCTGCACAAATTCAGCTCGTGAAAAATGTGCCTTGAAATCAAGATTGATGTAAATAATATTTCTTTTAGCTAAAAATACAAAACATTCACTAACATCAGTTATTAAACCATCTTTTCTCAATTTACTTAATTCGCTACCTTCAATAAAACTCATTTCGACTGAGTCGTACGGTTTTCTTAATATATCCACAACTCTTGGTTGGCCAGACCAATAATCAGGAGATTTATTAAGAACCGCCTTCTCTACGTCATCCTTATTTTTGTTTAACTCCTCATCAAGCTTTCGTTTTTGTGCCCTAGTCATCACAGCAACCACTTGCGCTTGCATATCTTTTAGTTCGTCTGATGTAATGCATATTCTAGATAGAGCATCTGCAACTACATTTTCTTTTCCTCGTACATAAATAATTTTAAACTTGTATTCTTCTAAAATTAAACGGAATTTAAGAAGCCTACTTGAAGGATCTCTCATGCCAAATAGATAAAGTAAAGGTTTGTGATCAGTCATTATTGTGAATTCTCTACCATATAAGTACGGTCTAAAATATTTTACAGACCACACTATTGCTAAAAGCTCTTTCTGTATTGTAGGATAATTCTTTTCCGCTTTATTCAAAGGTCTACTTGCATACGCTACCGGTCTAAGATCTTTATTGCACAGCACGGCACCAAGTGCAGTGTCTGACGCATCTGTTTGTAATATGAATTCATTATTTTCTGTAAAATCAGGATATTGCAATATAGGTGACGATATTAATGCATTTTTTAGATAGTCAAAGGCATGTTTACAATTATCTGTCCAAATGAAAGGTTCATTTTTCCTGCATAACTTATTTAATGGCAATGCTATATCTGAAAAACATTTTATGAATTTACGGTAATAGTTGCAAAAAGCTACGAAACGCTTAACTTCGTCTGCCGTTTTAGGTGTGGGGTAATTTTTCAATATTTCTGTTTTTTCGGAATCAGGTAAAACACCTTTATCGGAAACAACGTGACCTAAATAAAGTATTTCTTTCTTAAGAAATTCACATTTTTGAGGATTTAATTTTAAATTGACTTTTCTTAGTCTTTCCATTATTTTTATTAAGTTTTGATTATGACTTTGCAAATTTCTACCAAATACAATAAGATCGTCCTGATATACTAAGCATTTGTCATAAGTCAAACCAGACATTGCTACTGACATCATGCGACTAAATGCGCTCGGACTTATCTTCAGACCCATAGGTAAGCGTTTCATTTGGTACTGACCTGTGTTGGTAGTAAAAGCAGTTAATTTTCGACTATTGGGCTCCAAGGCCACTTGGTAATACCCTTGTTGAAGGTCAAGGTGACTGAAATATACGGCTCCAGAAAGAGAATCTAAAATTTCATTAATATTAGGTAAGGGAAACTTATCATCACATATAGTCTCATTTAATTTTCTATAGTCTACAACCAGTCGCCATTTTTTATCAGTTCTATCTTTACTCTTTTTCGGTACTAATAAAATTGGACTTGACCACTCACTATTAGCTTCCTCTATAATATCGTCTTTTACCATTTTATTAATCTGTTTAGCTATTTCTGGTTTTAACGTTTGTGGTAACCTATATGGCTTGACATATACTGGAGTAGAATTTTGTTTAACAATAATAGATTGCTCGTAAATATTTGTAGTAGTTAATTTATCTCCATCTATATAAAAAATATCTGAATATTTTGCGCAAATCGCTTCTATGGACTTTCTCTCTTCTTCATTTAAATAATCTAGTTTTAGTTCAGATAGTAGTGTTTGAACCCTAGGAACGTCAATTATATTATTATTAAATTGGCAGATGTTATAATCACTCAAAGGTTGCATAATAGGACTGAAATTTGGTAACTTTATCTCCTTCTCAGTAACGTTAAGAATCTTTAAAGGAATCCTATTATTTTTTACTGTGGCTATCGTATTTGCTAGATAGACATCCTTCGCTAACTCACGTCCACAGACAATAACATCATCATCCAGATTTTCATCTACATATATGAAATGAATTGACTCTGAACGAGCTGGTATAATCAAGTTATTACGTCTCCTACTATGTTCATCAACGATATTAAAATAACATTCTTTCCCATGACAATATAATGTTAAAATGTTAGCATTTAAGTTAATATTTGCTTGATACTTATTCAAAAAATCTAAGCCTATTATTCCGTCTGCTTTTAATGGTAAAGAATCAAAAATTATAAAAGAATGCTTAAACGTTTCATTATTACATTCCAAATTCAAATCTACTAAACCTTGAGAACGCCTTTGTCCACCGATTCCATTTATCAAAGTTTCATCTTTTCTTACGATACTATTTCTGGGTAACGCTTCATTTTTAATTATTGATAAAGAAGCACCTGTATCAACGAGCCAAAAATATTTAATCTTATTAACGTAAAAAACAACATATTTTGCATTACCTAAGGTTGATAAAACGCTATGTTTAAGAACGAAAAAACTGGTTTTCTGATTCCTTATTATCGTTATTGCCACTTGTGCCTGGCTTATTGTCATCGATATGATTTGCTAAACAAACATTTCGATTTTTATTTCTGAAGTATCTTGAACCCCTATTATTTGGTTGACCCCTGTTATTATGCGATGGTCCACGATAGTTATACCTATTTTCATTATAACCTCTAAAATTACCACGCCATGTTTGTCTTTGATTTTTGTATCTATTATAGTGACCTCTGTTATTATTATTTATATATTGACCACGATTATTATTGAAATGGCGATGACCTTGTCGCCTAGAATTATTAAAACCCCGTCCATAACTAAATGCATGCAAGACATTACCCTGTGATGACTGACACGTTGTATCTTCATCTTTGGCAGCTTGGATTGCATCCTTCAGGCTGCTATAGTTCCTGGCGGAGATGATCGTGCCCAATTTTGAACTGCGTAGTCCTCCTGAAAATTGTTTTATTGCCAGTTTTTCATTCAACGGTTTTAAAATTCCAAACGCGCTAGTATCACCATCTGACTGAGACAAAGTAAGTTCAGTAAACAGCTTTTCTACTTCCGTGCCATACTCCTCGATACTATTTGAACCCTGTTGTATATTTTGCAACCGTGCCTGTAGGGCTGTAAAGGATTTGCGGGTCAATAGATGACATCTCAAATCTTTAACTAGGTCTTGAAACGTCTTATAATTTCCTGTAATGCGCAATTTGGCATTTTCGGATAATCTGCTTTTAAGGACAAATGTAATAAGTAGTGTCTTACCTTTCTCATCCAGCATATCTCCGTACATCTCGATCGAATCTATCAAGCGTTTAGTTGTCTCCTCACTACCGTCCATTGCTGGAAGCAAACTACACGCCACTTTAAGGTCAAACTCCATTTTGTCAGAAACTTTGTCAGGGATGGTACATAGCCTATTTATTTCCTCTAAAGTTAGCTTAATCTTCCTAAAAATATCTAATGCCGATACAATTAACTTCGTATCCTTGCCTGTTTCTGTCAATAATAATATTTTCTGACATTCAGAAAAAATACTATTTGCCTCACGTAACTGGGTTTCAGCAACTTTGCCTTTATACCTTGCCTGTCCCTTTTTAATTAAGTATTTTCTAATATTTAACAAATCATCATATTTTTCTAACAATATATCAATCATAATAAAATATTACATGATAATCAAACTAATTTCATATTACTACAATTATTGCGAAGCGGCACCGAAGTATTTCACACGTTGCAGTTTTAGCCTCGTGGTATCATATTCACTGAGTCTCCGTGCACTATAATATGTCGTTTAGGTTTTTGCGTTATAAAACGAATGATAACATTACTGGATTATTTATACGATTCACTTTAATATGACTTTCAACTTGATTGATTAGTTGGCAGGTGTACCTTCAACTCGTCCACGTAGAGATGACCTGATGCGCTGAACTGCATTGAGTCCGATTTCCTCTTGTATCCATTGGCGATGGCAGCTTCGGTAGTACTTCAAGAAAAAGTATATTACCAGGAGAGATACGACAGCGAGAATGATGATAGTGATCGTGCTCAGTCGCTCCATGTGGCCTCCGATGTTCTTTAGAAGAGCGTCATTGTTACCTCCAGCCGCATTTTGATTAAGGAATACCTCGTCCTTTTCTATTTTTGAGTTGCACATTTTGGAAATCGCGGAGCAAATACTTTGCTTAATCGGCCCCTTGGCAGACCCTAAGGCCGGGTCGCCATGAAATGTTGGGGGTTCAAGGGTCTTTTAAATCAGACAACATGCTCGAACTAATGTACTTTAATGACTAACTTAATAAGAATATTGGTACAATGCGCATTGAAATAAACTGCTTACTTAGCTTAAAACGATACTTATATTCTAAAGGAGCGTACTCACTACGTTATTTATTGTTAGGGAGCTTACATACACTTCAGTACTACTTACCATAGTTGGATGATCCTCACTAAAATAAGCTACTTGATATGCATTCAAACCAGTTTGGTTGCGACTCTGCCAAGACACTATGATCGAATATGTTTGTATATCCTGTATAGCAATGCGGATGACGATAGGTATATCGCATAGTTTCTGAGATGGTAATTCGATGAAGCTATAACCGTGAAGATCTTCCGGGTGTTCACAACGTAAGTTACGACTGCCTTTAATGACAATTTTATAGTGTTCTTTCATCCATCGCCAAACCTCTTGTGTTTCACAGTTGCAAGTTAGTGGATTCTCTGAAAGTAACAATTTGTAAGATGACTGGTTATAAAATAAACTTTTTCAACTAGGAGGAATGTTTTAATGTCTTACCATTAAAAGATATAGTTTTGATTTGTGTTTCAAGTACTGTGAGCATTTTCATCTGTATTACTTCGAAGTAATTTCGACTCAAGTCAATAAAAGTTATCTTATTCAGGTTTCGAAATGCGTCTGCAGATATTGCTGATAGCCAGTTGCCGCCCAAATACAATTCAGTCAAGCTTTGGAGTCCTCGGAACACGTCTCTATTTATCCTTGTAATATGATTAAATGAAATGTCTAACTTTTGTAGACTTTGTAAGTCTGGTGTAAAATCTTCCAGTTCCCTGATGACATTCTGAGATATATTTAGGACGCGTGTTGAATACAATCCTTGAAGCCTTTCCCTTGGAATGTTTTCTAATTTATTCTGACTTAAATCAAGCATTTCTAAGTTATGTAGCTTAGAGAAAGCGCCGGGAGATAAACGAATTATGGAGTTCTGAGACAGCATCAGCCTCTTGAGTGATGGGAAATTTTCAAAATCTTTGCTGGTGATAATCGTTAAGTTTGTATTTGTAACTACTAGCTCCTCTAGTAGCGGGAACAATTTTGAAGGATATGTTTGCAGTAATTGCACTAAAGAATTAGATGACATGTTTAAGGTCGTAAGTGCTGGAAGTACTGCTTCTGATAAGCCATTGCTGGGGATATTTTTGAAAAGATTTTGTGATAAATCAATCTCTTTCAAGCCTACAGAATGATGAAAAAAGTTCGGTGGAAGAACTGTTAGCATATTATTGCTCAAATTTAATGTAACTAAATTCTTAAGTGACGGAGAATTAAAGCCATTCAACATAGAAATACGATTATTGCACAAATTAAGTGTTCTCAAATTCTGCAAGCCGATAAATTTGAAAAAATCGACACTGTGTAATTGGTTGCTACACAAGTCTAATATTTCAAGCGACGTTACATTAAACAATGCGTGGTGAGGGAAGTCTGTGAAATTATTCCCTTTTAAATTGAGCTCTTGTAATATAGTCGTGTACGCGAATACATCTTTATGTAAGTCTCGCAGATTATTATAAGCTAAATTTATTCTCAGTAGATTCTGATTTTTAATGAATGTCGTCGGCGGCAGTTGTGATATATTTGATAGTTCCAGCGAGAGCGTCTGTAATGAAGGCAGATGCGCAAAGGTTTTATTTTCCAACAGCGTAAAGTTATTTTCTGATATAATCAAGGATTTTAGTCCGGGTATCTGTATCTGAATAATGTCTTCCCAAGTCAAGTCATTGTTATTCATTTCCAAATCACTTAAGTTTGGTAGACTTTTCAATGAGTCTACTTCTATTATTGCTATCGAGTTCCTGCTTAGTCGCAGCTGTTTAATAGGTAATGAAGAAATATCAAAATTAAATATAACGATGTCATTACGTGATAAGTCTAGAATTTTTAATTTGGTTAAAAACTGAAACGTGTCTTTGGTGACTTGATTTATATGATTATTTTGGAGGTACAGTTCTTCCAACGATACAAGTTTATAAAAGGTCTCATTACTTAACTTAATAAGCTTATTATTACTTAATTCTAAAAACTTAATTCTTCTCAAGTGCATAAATGTTCTATTTTCTATATGTACAATACTATTATTTTTTAGATACAGCCTTTGAATATTTAACAAATCATTGAAAAGATTAGATGTTAACATTTTTATGTTATTTTGGCTTAGCCACATTATTTGCACGTTCATTTGCCCTCTAAGAGAGCTATTTTTTAACATTGATAAATAATTTGCACCAAGTTGTATAGAAACCAAGGATGAATTCCTATTGGGAAATACATCGCCTATGGTGGTTAGGCGATTACCTTGTAGGTTAATGTGTTGAAGACTCTTTAGGGTAATAAATGCATGCGAGTCTATAGTTTGTACAACATTGTTTTGCAAATGTAGCTCTAGGAGTCCCGGCAAAGGACTAAATACATTTCTTTTGATTTGACTTAACTTATTATTTTGCAAACGTATTTCTTTTAACTCATCAAGTTTTTCAAATATTAATTCGTCTAATTCATTAATTTCATTATTATCTAGACTTAAAGTTACGAGTTTACGATTCGTTTGAAATACACTACGAGGAAGTTTATTTAAAAAGTTTGTTCCCATATGTAGTTGAGTTAAATTTTGTAGAGATGAAAAACAATTTGGATGTAGTTTTTGTATGGCGTTATGTTCTAAATTGAGAACTGTTACTCCAAAAGCGTTGTCAAACGCATCGTCAGATATCTCCAAAATATTATTTTCTGAAAGAAATATTTCAGAGAGTTCATGAAGGTTTGAAAATACTCCATTTATATGGTGTAGATGGTTGTGACTCAAATCTATTGTGCGAATATTTGGATTCTTCTGAAATATATTCTTAGCTAGGGATGTTATTTTATTCCGACTCAAATCCACTGTTTCTAGTTTTTCTAATGAATAAAATGCTTCTTCGTGTATTTGCTGAATATGGTTACTAAAAAATGTTAATGTTTTTATTTTAGGCATACATCTAAACCAGTATTTATCAATTCTTGTAAAATAGTTTGAGTTTAGATCCAGAGTCAGCAAATTTGGTACTGTTACATTAATATCATCTGGTATAGAGCTAATTTTATTCCACGCAAGTCTTAAATTGGTAAGTTTATTAAGTTTTCCCAGAGGTTTCAGAGGAAATACAGTTAGAAAATTTTCACTGATATCCAGTTCTGTAAGAGATTCTTCTAAGTTGTAAAATGCATTTTCTGAAATATTGGCTATTTTATTTCCCTTCAAATTGATTTTCTTCAACTTAACATTTCTGAAAGTGTTTGCTTGAATATCTTTGATGTCGTTGAGCTGTAAATCAAGTGCCTCAATATTGTAAAGTTCCACGAATGATTCATGCGGAATTTTGCTTAATTTACTGGAAATTATGCTCAAAGATCCTAACGAGTCACGTAGCGATGTAAAAGCGTTAGAACTTATTTTGTTTATCCCCGACTGTGAAATTTGTAGATTGGTAATTTTTATTTTCGATGGAAAGATATCTGCATTTAACTCTGTCGTTGATATTTCTAAATCATATATTGATAGCGACTGGATGGTTCCTCTTATCTTAGACAGCACATTCTTAACGACCCCTGGGGTGGCGCTGGGGCACTCCAAAAATAATCCTGAAATAAATATATCCATTAATAATGTAAATTTATAGGTTGATATTTTGAGTTCCTATAGGGCTTAAAAACTTACCTTCTTTAAAATTATAACAGGGACAAATTGGGTTCTCTGCTAAGCTTGGACATTGAGATTGTTCTTCTCCTTGTAGAATGGGTATATGGATAATGATTAGAAATGCAAATACGCCGCATTTCAGGCGAGACAGAAGAGTGATAACGCCCATGGTGTTGTGACGTCATTTCAATAGCATCGTGCATCCGGAATCCAAATGAGAGGATATCGTTCTAGAAAGTGAAATAAAAGTATATCGTTAATTAAGACGAAGTTTTTGTAGTCATTAGCGGTTATGATACCTCAATATAGCAGGTGTCTAAAAATAGGTAATTAATTATAAAGTAGTAATTAACTTAAATGTCAATTATCTCATATCAAAAGAAAGTATATGTTCTTTCGTGGCATCAAGATTAAACATATTTTTTCCGATCAATTATAAAGTTGTGACCTAAAAATATATAAAATACATAGAAATAAGTAGATATTTTCTCATTTACACATCTTTAAACCCTTTTCACTTGAGCATATCTAAAACGAGGTTTATTTTACCTAAATTCTGACTTTTATTTCAGAGCTTGAAAGCGCAGTACATTCCTTTAGTTTCTTACTTGGACTTACATGGGATCGCCGCGTGTCGGAGTCGGTTTCTAAATGTTAAGCGTAACATGACACGCTCTAGTCTTTTGTGCAATCCTTCTTCTTATACACGCTATCATTTGTGAAAGTCTATCCTTTGCTATCGTAAGTTGCTGGTGTAGGACGAGATTTTACGTTTAACTTGAATTTAGCATGTTAAAACAATCCTTTATATTCTCTATACTCTTTAAGAACCCGAATTAAGGTACATTTTTAACCGACTTCCAAAAAAAGGAGGAGGTTTTCAATTCGGCCGGTATGTTTTTTTTTTGTATAAGGCATTAAATATATTCAATAAAAGCAGTAATCATTCAACATAGTAGTACTATCCATCACTAAGTATGTACTGTTCTGATTAAATATTAGTGACAGTATTAATTATAACTTTAATAAGTCGTTATTTGTACCTATTTAAAACCAGAAAATATTATTTAAAGACAAGAAAATTGTATGTATATTTAGGTATATTCAATATCGATTATTTCCCGTAACGTTTTATAAAAGAAAGCGTCCTACCACCTAATGCGAAAAATAATAAAGAGCCAAATTACCTTGCCAGCTTAACTTTTTTCAAAGCCAATCCGACGCTAACAACTTTGGCAAAAGAAAATATCTCATGGAAACGCTTTTATTTTTTCACTTCTTATGTATAAAGAATTATGTTACAGTTAGCTGGTTTTTATAAAATAACAACTTTGTAAGCAACCTAAACAAAGTGCGGTTTTCACCATTACAAAAGTTCCGAGAGTATAAATTATCACTGTGTGGCTTTAAGTAGTCGAGCATTGAAGATAAACGTGCAGTGGAGTTGCGGCGGGTCAATGACCCCAATTATAACATATTTCTGCAGTTTCTAGCCATTTGCTTACAACTTTCACAGTATTTATTTACATTATGTTTCCGTAACAGAATAAAATTTAACATCGTTGCTGTTAATTAAAAGATAAAACTGGATTAAGCCATTTCTGTGACGCTACAAAGCTATTACTCACGACTTGAATTAATGAAACAGCAATCTGATAGAAGTAGAAGTTGGTATGCGCCTATTCATCATGCGATTATTCTGAAATCACAATATAATTACGCTAAATGCTCCGCGTAGTTGGCGATTCATCATTGCTAATGTTCCATAATTAAATTTTATTGGCCATATTTCCCGGATGATATTAGTTTTAGCAGTGTATGGCACTAGCAGTAAACTTTTTCCGTCGATTCGAGTGACCCATTTATTTTTTGATGCTTCAGCTCCGTCAGCAAATTATCGGCGCCAAATAGTTTTGGCGACGCAACAAAGAAACGTTTAACACAACGAATTGTTGCCCACTTATAGGAAACTGCTGTGTATTTATTTCTTGGTGTTTTCAGCGCTTAAGCGGTGACAGATTGCCAGGCACCGCCTCTGAGCGTCGAGCCCAGGCTGCACGAGACATTTGACGGGTGCAGCCGCATGCAACTTTTACGGACAGATTGGTTTGTTAATGAAACCTCGACGTAATTCTAATGAATATATTTAAAACATGTTTGGTATCAAGCGGCTTATGTTAAATTAATCTTTCTACTTGATTTTTATTTACGTCTTGTGAGATTTTCTTAATGTTTGGTTATTGTAAACATAATTTATATTGAATACGCTATTAGATACAATAGGTAAATAATAATTCATATTTGAACTCTTTCTTCAATTCATATGTAGGTACTACCTACTACTTTTATTTCTACTTCATACTCTCAATGTGTTTAAATTCCGTTACAAACAAATAAGAAATCTGAAATCCAGTTAGACTGAAAGCCGACCCTTACATAGTTGTGAAAAGTCTAGGCAGGCGATGAGTTTAGCTAAGTAAAAGCACAAAAAACATTAACCAAGAAACCTCGTGACGGTTAAGTGTAACAAGAAAAGCCATGGATCAAGCTGATTAGGCCGAAGCGGTATCTTATGAATAAATAACATTATCCAGGCTTTGATTATGCATTACGCCATGAATAACATTAAATGATTTTCTTTCAATTATTTTGAAGTCGTGCTTATTTTAATGTTCAGTTTTTTTTCTCGTTATATACAATGAAGTAATTAATAACGAAACACCGTATGATGCAGTTATATTTAAAAGCAATTAATAAAACATTGTTGCATATTCTCCAATAATAAAACACTAACAGAGTCAAGCATTTTAATAATAAAAGAATGATACACGTTTCTCATTTCAAACAAGTTGCAGACTTAATTGCGGGAGACGTATTATTATTGCACTCGCGGGCAATGGGCTGGCAGTTTGTTTACTCGACTATTATGCCGTCTAACTGGCGTTTAGTAACTGCGCTTGCGAGATAACGTATTGGGCAACGCTTGCGTACATTGCGACGGCCAAAACTAGACTAAATTAGCTTATGGTCGTGATGGTATTTCAGAAAACTATGTTCCTTTTATATTGTATTTAACTCAATGTATTTTATAATAAAATTAATAAAAGTTAATAAAAGCGCTTAAATCGGTAAGTGTTTGTTCTTTTTCTGAAATGTAAACACATTTTAAATTTTAAGGACCTGCTTCACCACCTACGAATAACCTCCCGTTAGTTTATTGGGTAGATAATTTTATAAAAAATATTTTCCATTTTTGAATTTATATCGGTAGATAGGACTAGGAGATTCGGACATTGTGAAACTGACCCTGAGAATGTTAAAATTCAATGTTACCAATCTTTTTTATACAGGTAAATTATGGAAGTTATACAGGTAATAACTATAAATAGTTTCTCATAATTAGAGCGTAACCGCATCTAGCAACACGATAATTAGTCATCATTATGTTGATTGGTTGCATGTATCGACTTTCACATCATACCTATATTCATCATTAATTTGCGAAAAATCATATACATTTTTGGGAAAGTAAGGCTGAAAAATATTATCCGCAAACAGTGTTGCGAGATTAACTGTCCAGTAGGTTTACCAAACGAACTGAATATTTTTGTATTGATTAATATGAACGGCAAAAAATATCCTATGTTTTGTTTAAGCTCCTGTTTTTTAGGTTAATCATCAGGAACCCTCCCACTTTAAAGTAAGAGGGAGTGTCGCGCTTGAACTGATCAAGTCCCATCTTTGTTCTTCTGAAGGCCTTTGTGTAAGTATATGTCACTAGATTTGAAAACCTATCTCTAGAGTGCATTCACTTTTTTAAGTGATGCCACCGCTATTTACCTGACAGCCACTTAGTTCACGTTCATTAAGAAAAGAGAGACATAGGTACTAGCTTAGATAACGCTTACTACAGAGTAATTCTTTATTTAGAAGCACTCTTAAGAAAATACGAAGTAAGCGACAGAGATGACGCTATGTAGAAGTGTGGTGCTAAAAAGAGAAGCAACGTCTACAGACGCTGTGGTCATTTGCTAAATATATAAATAGTATCTACTTTTTCAGGAAAAGAAGGTCGTGGTCAGTAATCTGTTAATTTATATTGTGCTCGTTGCTTTAAATATGCATTGTATTCTACAAGAAATAGGTTAACAACGTTTTCTCCTTTCGGAAATTTGTAATGACTATTAAAGGCTTACCAACCGGAATTTCGTGATAATGACATTACTTTTGAGGTCATGTATTGAGAACAGCTTATTTTGTCTTTCCTTTAAAAGTTTGGACTACTCGCAGTTATTATTTAAGAGTTTAAAAATATAAATAACTCTTTAAAGAATTTTATAGTTTTTTTGTGATACATTCTACGACCCAACTAATTTAATATGTCTCAAATACCTAAAAAATAGGATTACAAGTATAAATTTGAATCTAATCGTGTTATATATACGAGTAAGTCGAAACTCCTCAACTCCTAATACTGCGTCTTGGCTAACATCTAAGCTTAGTCTCACGTTAAGTGCGATGGACATAAATAACTAACCCCAGCAAGTTTATCATATAATATCTAGTCATAAACACGCCAAGACTTGGCAGCTGGGTTAAAGATCCTGCCACACGTTCACCTCATAAAAATACTTAATTGCTTCTTACAACACCTAGGGGAAGTGATGGGGTGCTCTATTCTTGGCTAAGATTATTCAGATAAGAGCTTATTATTAACTTGATATTTCTCGTGGGTTTACTTCGGTTTTGAAATACGTTGGATTCATAAACTGGTGTCTAAAGCTACGAAAATTGAATAGATTCTCAACATTCTTTTTTCGAATTCCCTTTAGACTTGAATAAAAGAGGTGGTCTTACAGAATACAAAAATTTGAGTAAAAATAAGTTTTTTTTTTATTATGTTTTTAAAAGTTTAATACTAGAGCAACAACTAGAAGACAATTATTTATTTGCTATCATTCTAAGTCCATCAAAATTATGATTTAAGAGATGCCACTTATGTATTTGAAAATTATGCGCATACGGCATAGATGCTACAGTTATACTCGTACACTGCAAGTTGCGTTAGTAGCACAAAATTGTCGAACGCGGGCAAAAGCCGGGAATAATAACGCCAGGCAGAAGAAAACAGCACAATATAAACCCGTCGAGCAGCTCACTACTCTCACGTGATGAATATATTCCGTTAGCTAATCAAATATGCAGAGCAATTATAATATGCAGAGAGACTTTCCACGGGAAAATTAACAAAGGACAACAAGCTGCTAAAGTTGGTACGAATATTTTAATGATCTCTTCAAGTTTTGTATTTAGGAAACAACTAGATTTGACATGTTTATTTTACTCACTGTTTTTGTTTCGTACGTTTGGTTTTAATTTTTCTATAAATTTAACATTAACTAAAGGTTTTAGTTTTACCTTGGACTGTCAAACAGCTTCAACTCGTTTTTTTTCATGTGTCATTTCTGGCTATTTCAAAAGTATCGGTAAGGCTACTTTATACAAGTTTTCATTGTAGTCTGAGAGATTGAGAGTCTGATCTGATTGCCATAAAACACACTTCTAGAGTTCACAGTCACACTTTATGCTGAGCTAACATAAAGTTCAAATAAGTATAAATATTTTGAAGCTTCTGTTTTCCAGGAAATAAAACTCAGGTACAGAGCACTTCTTGAAAACGTTCCTTAGCTATGCTTCCAAATGTCAAAGCTACATTTAACACTTAAATTATTTTAATTGGTTTCTTACTTTTAAAACTGTATTCTTTTGTAAGTATAAATTAACGTTGGGATTATCATTTACGTAATTATTTTACGTAAAGAAAATAAAATTAAAAGAGGGCAAATTAAAATATCGCTGTCAGTGGGGATCGTGCCCAAAAGGCTGGCCGCATTGCCACAATGCTGATTCGATTTATAAAAGTTAAATGTAAACTTATATCAATCGTTCTTCTGTCCAAAGATCTAGCTTGAAACATATACAAACGTCCATATTACCTACTAATTTGTAAACACAACAGCAGTTACTACTTCATCAATACAACATCCCATTCATACGCTCAATAAATCGAAAGGCATTACACGTCTGAGAATAGCAACAGATTGAGCTACCTGTCATGTCGAGAATTCTGCCAACTTTGACTAGTGAGCTCATGCAACTGGCACTCCATTATTTAACCAAGTATGTAGGCGCAACTTGTGAACATTGACAACGTAGCAGTAGTTATGATACCTGATTCTCAATACATGGCTTACGAGTATACATTGGTTTTGTTCAATAAATAGGACCTAGATTTCAGATCGTTTTGTTTTTTTTAGGACTAGGATATTCTGGACAGGAAATTAAGTGAGCTAATGATG
The DNA here is from genome assembly GCA_958496145.1 of Heliothis peltigera. Taxonomy (NCBI): domain Eukaryota; kingdom Metazoa; phylum Arthropoda; class Insecta; order Lepidoptera; family Noctuidae; genus Heliothis; species Heliothis peltigera. The sequence continues at coordinate 5,683,331 of OY292328.1, forward strand.
TTCATACACATTGATAATTTTTTCGTGGAGAACCTTACTTTTGTAGTTTCACCAACCGACCCAATTATTATAAAGCAATTAAATAATTAATTTCATTGTTAACACACATACATTTTAGTACAAATAATCTCGTCTTAAATGTCAAGGAAACGAAATGCTAAAAATGTACAGTGCCTATCGTGAAAAACCTGTCGTGAAAACTGTGGAACCTAGCATTTAATATAGTATTCCTCACACATTCACACAACGTCATCAAGTCCTAAACTAAACAAAGCCTTTATCAGCCTAACTTGAATAAATGATTTTGAGTTTGAGTTTTAATTATTTGCATAGATTTTATACCTACCAACGTACCCACATATGTAACCGCACACCGCACCCGTCCATTCACGGCAAAAATTATCGGTTAATTTATTCCTTTGTAACCAAAACAGACTTGTTGGCGCTTACACAAGGCGGCAAAATAAATGAATCAGCTCAATTTTGTCGAACACTGAGATAGGTTCCCGTAATTTTGGTTAATAGTACGATTACAGAATGTGCGTTTGTGATAGAACCTCGCTAGTCCCCATGAAAAGATGATTACGTTGACAAATGGTTTGTCCCTCGAGGACAGAGGTCACTTATCTACTGGCGAATGTAGTCCAATTAATTGTCCCTAATATTAATGCTGAAATCATTTCTACTGTTTCCCTCGAGGCTGACGTGGCCTTATATCGTTAACAGCCTGTTATACAGCCTTCTTTTGTTCTTATTTTGAGATGAAATCTTATTGAGATTTTTTTTATAGGTTGGCAGTAATAAAATCTAGCCTTTGGGCCGCAGGAAATGTCAAGTGTAATTTTAATTTTCCTTTCAATGCTGTAGTAGATAGCAACGGTTTTTTGTTCTCTACCCATCTGATTTTGTCAATGTTTGTCTTGGTAGATATTATAAGTTGATTTTTATTTTCATGTATCTACAAGTAATATGGGTCATTTAATTGTGGATATAATTATTTCACCAAATTTACAAAATTATTTTATTTGATATAATGAAAAGTGATTATATGAAAGGAATTGTTATCATATCGATTAATATCTTCTTGGTAAAATGTACCAAATAATAGCTAGTCTACTTTCATGTTTATTTAACAACACGTAATATATTGATAAGCTAACAAAGTCCCAGTTGTATTTTTATACGTAGATAAAACGGTAACTCTTGGTTTACATTTCCGATCTCTATAATTTATTCCATTCGCATACATATTGAAAATCCAGCCGCATTTTAGGTAGATTTTAGTGGGTGTAATTTTTAGCATACCTAGGCATTTCTACCAGTCCATAAAGTTTCCCCGAAATATAAACGTGAAACTATTTTGTTCGTAAAATTGTGAAGCTGTTTTTGTCATATTCTAAAAGCTGCGTGTCAGCGGCGGACTGCATCAAATACAACATCGATTGTTTGCAAAAAACTGCGGAGGTAGTCAGCTAAAACGTGGTTATATTATTGGCATTGTTTTTCGGAAGATTAAAATTCAATATATTATTTAAGATAAATTAAATAAGCTAACAGTTATCATTTGATGGACACTTAAATTACCAAACTACACTGATATTTTCCTTTGAAAAAAGTAATGATGAACTTTTACTTTTTGCTCGAAACCTTTTCAACTTCAGAAACATATTACTAGCCCTCGGTTAAAACCCCAAAACCATTATGAACAACTTGGAAGGGTTCAACAGCTGACGTAAAGACAAAAAACCGAAGCAGATAAAAGACATTGCTAAGTAGATAATTTTTTATTTGAGTTTTACAGAGTTTTTATGATTTAAGGGCGGTTAACCTTCGCCGGCCGCCTGATCATTAAGGCTCTAGAAACATATAGCGTGTAAGTATAGCGATGTTGTTAGCGTAAGTTCGTGACTTTTGGCGAACAACAAACCAAGTTGGACCAACTAACATCGACTAGAAGACTAATTGCAAGTATTTACTAATTAATAACGAATAAGTATTAATAGGTACTAATGGTTGGAAGTTCTTTGTAATAAAAACAAATGCTCTTGTTTACTACCGTATGTACAAACATGTCATCAAGTTTCATAAGTTTTATTTTTCAGCGCGTCATATTTTCTGATCGGAATCTGTTTGTTCCATGTCACTTCTTTTGACTTTATAAATATGCTAGCTTTGAAACATCGTGATGTTTAATCCTTTCTTAAATATATCAATCACAATCGCATAGTAACTCTATCGGTATTTATTGCTATGACACAGTTTAAATGACTTAGTCGAAATTGAATAGGAAACGTTTATTTGAAGCCCAGAATTTCGTTCGTAATGAAAATTCTTAGTATGTGAGTTTCTCGGGAGACAACCAGTAACATGTCATAATACATATAGATTAATGTTATTTAAACAAATATTTACCGCCATAAATTAATGTCAGTGTACTGTTTCGATTGTTTTGCTATGACTCCTAAAATAAACTTAACATCACGCTTTGTCCCATGCGATGTGAAAAACTCGAAGAGATTTCAGTAACAATATTTAAGACTTATTGGATTTGGAAGTATGTAAGTCCAATCTATAAAAACATCAATGCAATTTTGTGAATAGAACAAAAGTATAATAGCATTCTATATTGAAGAAAGTTTACAAATTCTAAAGAATACTATTACATATATCATGAATTATTGAACAAATCATTGCCCGGATTGTAGTCTGACCGGCAAAATATTTTAAATGACCGCTTTATCCACTACAATTAGAATATAACGTAATATTTATCAATAATTGTAACATGAGTATTAATTTTCCGCACGTCTGCGCCACGAAGTAGGCAGCCGTGTGGTAAACAATATCGCATTTAAATTGAAACTTAATTAAGAACGCTAGAAAGTTTATAATTAATATTTAAAATTTATACGTAAATGTGCCATTTCGAGTCGATTGAGGGATAAATCTTTTATTGTGTACATTGTTTTAATATTGGTGGAGGGAGTCCAAAATAGCTAACTGTTATGAACGCGTACTAACAAAGGAATAAGTATATTCCAGATGCCTTGTATAAATAATTAGTTCCTGGCGATATTTAAACAGTTCACAGAACATGTCTTATTTTTATCTATTTTTTCTTTAATATTTGAATATATCTCCATAATGTAGTCACACGTGGAGGTCACGGACCCTTGCCAACTGGCTTACCGACATTCGCAAATTTACCAGTTCTCATATTAAGTACCACCGATACCGATAAATATCTCGGTAACTAATGTCTCCGTCAGAAGTCGCTTCTGTATTAAAAACTACGTACTTTTAGAGCTTAATTTGTTTACGTAGGTATGGACCTGAATGACAAACGTGCAAACGACAGATTATCATATATAACATAATCACTTCACTCACTACTCATTGTCATTAGCAAATAATACATTTTTAATCTCCATAATACAGAACATAGCATTTAAATGGGACAAGCGTCGAGTAAACATAAACGTACGTTAAATGAATTGGCATGACATAGAAGCCGCATGAGGCTAAAATGCCAATAAAGCTTGATAATTCTGACGCCGCGAAGAGGATATTTGCGGATGACATTAGTGACAATCACAATCCGTCCCACTGTCAGGCTTAGATGTAAAATAGTGCCCGTATATCCATGTAAGTGAATCTGCGCAGTAATAACATGTCACAACCATTGTTTTAGTACTTTAGAAGCGAACAATAGAATGTTATTTCATCGCACACACGCCTAAATGGACGACTATCAGTTTTTTAACAAACACAAATCAACTAACACCGCCACGACCTACATTTAGAATTTCCGTTTAAGCTTCGAGCGACACAACTAATTTGAGTAGTTATTAAAACATAAAACAGATCAAAGCAGCAAAAAATAGAGTTTAAATAAATTTAATGGAACGAGCGCGGTCAGAGCTTTCATAATAATAGAAATTAATTTCCTCAATAAGTGCACGCTTGAGCGAGATTTTTCACCGGTTTCAGTGTAGAGCACTCCGCTTTCGGGCTAACAAATGGTACTTATCTGTCACTCTCGAGATAGGGGCGCTGACGAGTGTCGGGTGTCAAAGCTTGTCAGCCCAACTACACTCGTGCTTATGTTACACCTATCGCTCGTTCATCGCCATCTGCTCTTTACAATTTTGAACTTTACGAGGTGTTATTTTAGATTTATCGCCGTGTAGTACTGTTTGTTAGGACATAAACCGTTCATTATGGCATAGTGAAAATAAAATTTGCTTTCTGTTTATTTTTAGTTTCCGTTACGGAAAATATGTATATTGATTTGTATAGTTATATTGGTATGAAATAAATGGCATCTTGTTTTTTTTAAATCCCAATTTTATGCTGATAGAAATACTTTCAAATAGATACAATATTATTTAAAAAGATAAAGTAATAATACAATTAAACATTTTAAATTGACTTCAATTAGTCTGAAAACAAACGTCTAGCTGATATCGATTGCGAGAAACTATTTAAATAGCGGAAGAAAAGTTTGCCTTCGCCGACCTAAACTGAACGAACGACAATGAACCGAGGATTCATTACCGCTCACGAACAGGTAACGAACAACTAACTTTGATAAACTAAATTAAATTTTAATTCGTTAAAAAGAAAGTTTGAATTCGTAAACATAATGTGACTAAGTAGCACTTAATGAAATTCGATGATACTCACCTCTAGAAAGTTATGAAACTTTCAGGTTATTTCAATATCCATAGTTCGTATCACACATAAATTGTTCAAATACACATCAAATCCGTGGTTCGTTATGCAATCAAATCAGCAAGTCCGCGGGTAAACACACTGTAGATCGAATGTGGCTGCTATCCGCGAGCCGAGTTCGGCACAGCCAGGAGCGCGCTCGTGTCGGTGTCGGGAGCGACCAGTGCGTCCCCACTCTCGCCGCCGACTGGAGCAGGGATCTCGACGGAGTCTGCGTAATAGAACGGCATCCCTACAGATTGCTATATGGGAATAAACGCTAATAAATTACGAACATCGTATACGCGTAACGCGAACGGCACTGTGCTCTTGATTAGTTTGAAGTCAGCCGCTAATGTGTTAGACATGCACCACAGCGGCTTTTGAACATCGCCTGTATTTACTTCAGTCGATAAATTGATACATTTATGTTCACTTTTTACGGTGTTTTACTGTAAATGGCTCTCTTAGCAACGCCATTGAGTGCTTCTCGGAGCCGTGAAGCTGATATCTTATGATCCTTAGTAGCTGCATTTTAAAGTTGTTCGTGCACTTTAAAATAAGAAGCTACTCTTCTAGGTTATTTACTAACTCAAGTTAGCGTTGAACAGAATAATGGATGGTCTGGATAGATATTAGTTGGATACCATTTTTTAACGAAATTTAGCTTTTAGCGGGTTAGAAGACACTCGCACGAATTCTACAGACACAAAAATGCGAATGGATGATTTTGAAAAATATATGTATTTCTGTTGTCAATTTACACAATAGATTTGTACCATAATCATAAGTCCACAAGCCAATGTCCAGTGAGAATTTACACTATTAAAAAAGTTACTGATCCAGTAAAGTCATTTACATATTTTATTAATTGTGAGGATGACAAAATTACCAGGAGTCCATAGTTGGCAAGTAGGTGTAATATACTAAGAGAGAAAGATGTTGAGTGGGCGAGTTCACCGAGTCGTGCTTTGATAAAAGTGCAGCTACTTACTAGACATCGGCTCGCGGACCTTCTGTTAGCCATAATATTGAGCAGATTTGCCCACAAATAAACGGCATTCGTACTAATCGACTGCGGAAAAGTTAATATTTTTACAATTTGCGATTCTCACTTCAGCGCCAGTAAATTCGTACGGATTTACTAATAACCCCTTTTTACAAACACCTACAGCTTGAGGTTTTATGCATGTAAATTGGCTGAGCTTTTCATTTTATTATACTGCTTGTAGGTGAAATATCATGTAGTTAAATCAGGTGTTTACTTTGTGCACAGATTTAGCAAGTTTTACACTCGATTGATATTCCTACTTCGTCTGAAAGGGTACCGAAATACATTACTCTCCGAGAATTATCGCTTTTGTACAAAAAAAAGAACGTAGTTATATTATTGTGCTTTTTATTCGGTTGTGATTATGAAAAGGACAAATCGCCAACCGAGAATAATTTACCTTGTTAAACATTCAATGGCACTGTATGTATCTGAATACAATAACTTGTATATTTTCATTCATACAACTAGGGTACGTCTAGTGGGATAAGTTAGTGTATCAGCATGCTAGATATTTAATACTACATGAAGTGCAACTACTTAGACTGAACATTTATAAATCTATAAATCTTAAAAAGCTAACATTGATGTGTTATAATACTTATAATCTAAGTTCATACTTTAATGCAAATCACACCAAGCTGACCAAACTACATGTTAACAAGCATCAAATTTCGAGCACGTAAAGCCAACGTTTGGCCTGTTCATATTATTCCCATAATGTTAATTAAAAGCCGGGATAACTGTTCTTATGAATGAGATGGCGTTTTGAACAAACATTTGGGATCTTGTTTTTGTTTCATCTATTCTATTTTCATAATGCAAAACGGGTTATTTGCGTTGCTCTTCCGGGCAGCGGCAGCCGACGGCGCAGCGCGAGCGTTACTCGGGAGCAAACAAGAACTTTCTTTTAGCGATTCTAGTAGTATTCGATTTAGTTAATCGAAAACGAATTCAGATGGGTATATTCAAAAGTTTTAGCTGTTAACCTAAATATAATATCTACAAAAAAGATGTTTTTGCCTCGTGCTGCCAAAATAGTTTTTGAAATAATTGCATCTGTAGTCTTGCATGTGTAGTGTGTACTCAGTAAAAAGGTGTTTTTTTTAGTACTTAATTTTAAACCAGTTTTAGTTCTACTAAGTCAAAGACGAAAGCCGACCCCAACATAATTGGGAAAAGGCTCGGGTGATGATGAATTCTACTAAGTCAAAAACACTATCACGGTTTCTCTTCATTATACATATTCAAAATAGCAGACCATTTAAAAAATAGGGACACAAAGTAACAACTGATTCAACAAAGTCCCACATTAAGTAACGTTTATCCCGACACACTATCACGCTATATCCTACTACATCGGCTAAATGTACAGAGCATCATTTGTTCGCACAGTACACATGAGTATAACTAAGAATATGAATGAACCCTTTCACTCCGGCATTAGCTTCGTTAACCGACCAACGGTTTGAACGCGTTGTTTTATTCATAGTGCACGATTTACGTGCGTTCGGGATCTTTATTCATCTGAACGCTTACCTACAAATGAGAATTTTCGATTAGGTTAATAGTTAGGTTTGCTTTGTGGACAAGTACCGGTAATATAGTACCATAATGATTACTTCACTCAAGTACCTGTGCACTTTTTTATTAAAAAGAAAATGACTGGAAAATATTACCTTCCCTAGATAATATTTTTTTAATAAAGAAGCGATGGAGCCATGGTTATCCAAAGGGGCACAGATAGAGGCTTATGCGTTATTTAATTTTTCACAAGTGCTTATGTACGTACAATTATCGAAAATTATGGAAAGATGCTGAAGAGTCGAAATTTCATAAATAAATAATTTCACTGAATTTATTATTTGTTGTTTAACAAGTACAATCAGCGTTAATTATTAATAATATGCAAACGAACCAGTCACAGGTGGGGTAGAGGACAATTAAAACTGTGCACTCACCAACCACAATAGAACAAGAATGCAGAGTAAAGCGAAACTTTGATAATTTCGTATTAATGAAACTGCTTAGCAGAGTAAGACGAGCGTGAGTTTGTTAGTAATAATTTTCAGAGGAATTCGTTCTCGCTACTTTGCTATTAGGGAAAAGTTTTGCAGTAGCACCATAATAAAGAGGATATAAATATCTAAATATACTCAAAACTCTGTTTAGTTTAGTATATAATCGTTTCTTTGAATAATATTTTTAATAAATATAATATAATTATTGAAAATTCCTGTCTATAAACTTAGCTCTTTGCTAAAATTTTGATATCTTCAACAATACATTACATCCAATATAGGATATACAAAATGTACGAAAATAAACGTAAACAACAAACCTAAAACTGCCAAGCAGAAAAAAGTGTATTAAAAGTCCAACACATATTAAAACTAAGGCTTACGTAATGCTATTCCCGCCTAAAAATACATGACCTTATTTCTTCACGGGAAGTTGTGGGTGATGCACGAAGCAAATAAAGGATAACTGCACTCTTATGCTCCATTGTGGAATGGCACTTACGTTCTTACGTATATAGCTTTTTGTAAATATACATTATATGTATACTTGCATGCCATAAGATTACTTCAAGACATTTTGTTATAAAGCATAAGCCAGACTTGAGTATCTAGATGTTGTACATTGTACACAGGCCAGCACATCAACCTTTTACAATCTGTGAAATTTCCTTAACAGATTTTCAACTTTATCGCTGAAGTATATTATGGCTCAAAATTAATTGGGAAAATTTGATAGTTTTGGGTAGCTTGATGTGCTGGCATCTATACCTTCTGCATGTATCTGTTTCTAGATACTTAGTTGCTAGTTATCAAAAGAATTTGGAATAAAGTCTGGTAAGACCATAAAAGGTCATACATTTGAATTGAACAGCTACTAATAAAATTTACCTATTCGACAATATTTACCTAAGGTTTACAATATTTACATAAAATCTATAATCATTTTATATCCCCATTTTGTTGTAGAACATTTTATTTGAACGATACGTTCTGTACTGTTTCAGGGCTACGTACTCGTACCTTCGGCAATATCGGTACAAACTTATGTCCCCCTATAACTTGACTCATCTCGAGGGAAATAAGAAAGGCAGGAAATACGCTTGAGAACTCGTACAAAATATGTCTCCATCTTTTATTATTTACGTTATTTATGAAACTTTAATTCTGATACGTTTATCTGCTGATGGTTAACAGGAATTGCTTATTATTATAATGGTAGGTGAAATGAGCGTTTCCACGCGACCTGTTAATTTGAGCTCTATTATCCTTCGTCCTACGGTATTGCTGCTAAATGTAATTATAATGAAAGCGAGTTTGGGATCAAGATTAATCCCGTTGCTAATACAAATTTAATGCGATAAATATTTATTGAGTGTCATTTTAATTTAAATTGAGATAATAAAACATCTTTTAGTTATTTTCGTAATTGCATGTATACTTTACGGCATTCATTAAACGGACTTAGCCGTTTTGACATTCATGAATTGTTATTTATAGGTTTGCTATGTTATTTGTAGATATTTTGCTTTATTATCAATATAAAAAAAATACATTTATCCACTTGTGTAATCCTGTCTGTCGGCTAGTTATCAACATAATTATAATTATTCATAATTTCTTCATACCTTGCTAGTTTCACTTAGGCTACAGCTCCGAGCTTGTCCAACTCCAAGTTTAACTCCTGAACGAATGATATTCAATTGTTCCTTCTTTTTCATAATTTTAATGACAAGTTGTCATTGGCAGTCCTCTCATTTGATGATTATTATCTCGTCTCGTGATTTTTAACATGGTTTGATGTCTTGCGTTATTCCATCGTTCCCTTAAACTGACCATTGTGACTGCTTACGCAATTACCATTCAAGTAATTTCGTCGCGTTTTTCTCACCCGGTCCCAGAGACATCTTCTACCCATCAAGTTGAAAGGTTAATTCATATTTTCCGCGTCGCAAAGAACTTTATTTATAAGTCACTCAATTATAATAATTAAAGAAACATTTAGAAACTCAGCCAGCGCAAAAACAGTGAAATAGTTTCGTTTACTTACTACATAAAACAGTTCAGTGTTCAACAAAGACAAGTTGCTTGTAGTCGGTGTTCATTTTGAAGTGTTTGACGTCGTTTACTCCTCGTAAATATTAATTTCAATCTCGAAGAGGTTAATAAACTGTTACGGGGGAAATGAAACGAGAAAGCACGTGAATGTGGGAAAGTCCTTGTGCTACAAACTTCAGTAATTGAGTGCGCCGTGCCCGGATGTTTGTGTAGCTAGCAAGAACTTTTTATCAGCGGCGATTGGCGCACCAGTGTCGTATAACTGCACTGTATACCTCTACAGCTACGTACAACTTTACAAAAACTTATATAAGAACCACTGAGAATGTTCTCGTGAACGGTCTTTACCGCATACAATGGGGTAATACTGCTTCGCTTCATTGAATAAGTTTAATAAGATTCCACACCTGAGTTACACTTGTATTTTTCTGTTGTTCTCCTAGAGTTTGGAGAAGTATTAGGAATGTGTGATGATTTATCATCATTTTGATCGCCATTCCAGTTGGAAGCCTGTCTTAATTTATCATTAATAATAAGTCTAAGGAGGGGCAACACTTTCTAGCCACATCACTTTTTCAACTCACAGGCTGATGTCACACAGCTGAACACTCGCAGGCAAATATTTCGCTGACGGAAGCCCGCCAGAGTGCACATAAATATAAGGGTTCACAAAAAATGGCAACATTCCGGCGCATGCTGACCGACCGTTGGAGACAGGACACGTCAAACGGAACAATTTTAAACGAGATTCTGACGGTGACCTACTTTTAGTCGGCAGAATCAGTGTCTGATACTATCGGACCTACAAAACTGCACCAAACCAGCGTGTCCAGAAAAGAGAAGTCGCAAACTCATCGTATATATTATAGATTTTCTCAACTAACATTCACAACTTAGGGTGCCTTTTTCTTCCCTGGCTTAGTGCCAGGTCTTTTTCTTTGATCACTCCGTTAGCTAATAGATTCATATTATTATATTAACTTTGACTTTTAAATTAATTTGGTTTCACTCAATTTTTTTCGGCTTCATCACCTTCGATTTTTGCTACGTTAACCTTGTCGGAGACTGTTACCAAGCTAGTAATATAGAAACAATTTAAAACGAAAAATAAACATATAAACATGGGCGGGGCTTTTGGTGAGACTACAACGAACGATAGCTATAGCTCGAAGAAATAACTTGCTTTCCAAGATACGGAAAGGTCTGAATGTGGATGTTGGAACTCAATGAACCGTCATTCATCTAAGTCTCGGAATGAAGCGATTGATCTACCCAGTAGTCATAAACCTCGCTTCCTTGATGGAAATACATGATTGCCAACCAAATTATATTTCCTTCTGATGTTTCAAGCATAAAATGGCGTCCGAGATAATCGTAATTCCATTATTACGTCTTTGTGTTCTCTACTCAGCCGTTGACAGCCAAATTGGCGTAGCCTTCGAGATAAATATTTGAGTATATGTAAATTGTGACGTGAGTACAAAGATGAAGAAAATGAATGCCATTTGCAATATATTTTTCAAATGGATTGCCATATGTGTTATATTTAAGTAAAAGAAAAAATAACGGTTTCATGAACACATGCCAATAGTGCTGTTCTCATCTGCTAGGAAAGATAGATCCTTGCAACAGTAATTCAATGCCACGATCCCGCAACGATTTCTTATTTACCAATAACAAATCGTATTTGGACGGAATGATCAAATTGGCCCTAAAGCTCTTAGTGGGCTAACTCGATAAAATTCATTTTGTGAACCAAGTGGAAGGTGAGTATAAGTAGTTTTGTACTCACTAAAAGCTTTTCACATGTAAGTCCCGAATAACCGGCACACTTGTACTATTCTATTACGAGCGTAATTAGATTATACAATTATTGTATACAGTAATTATATACGAACAATCTTTGTCGTGTAGTTGTAATGCTATTAATACTAAACCAATACAATAATGACATGTTAATATACACCACTTCAAAGTGGTGAACATCTCACCGTATCCGAGAATTAGGTACTAGGTAGGCAGTTAGTATAGGCATTCAATAATTATTCTATTGGAAGCAGTTCACGTGTGTCAGTCTTTATTACTAAGAAGGATGTAAGCAATTCTGCGGACAATTGAATCATTCTTCATTTATCTAATTTGAGTGAGTAAATGGTTTTAGTTAAGGCAGGTTAGGAGTGCAGATTTAGACGCATATCACAATAACACAACCTAATTATAATTATCTTTTGTTTCAAGTGTTTACACCACATTGGCTTCATAATTAAATGAAAAGTAAATTCTATAATTACTTCGACATATTATGATAGTGTAAAAAAAATCAAACATGTTATCCAATTCCAGTGTAACTACGTATTTGTAAATATCATAAGCTATTTTGATGCTGTGCACAAATTTAATTAAGAACATTATTTAAGAGCTGTCCGAGTTTGAGAAAACAGAAAAGTTATTTGTCGGAAAGCCCCAATTAAGGGCAAAGCTTTCTGGACTTAATCCAATAAACCTACTCATTTAGTGAACGGAATGAAAGGTAAATAATTTTAGGGAGTCCCGCGGATTGTACTGCAGAGTTTTGTTTTCCAAACGAAGGATTTGGGAGAAACGTGGAAACTATTCGCGGACTAAACTCGTTCGATGTAACCTTTTAGTTTACCTATTAATGACTTCCAAAGTTTACGACCGAAAATAACAATAGCATGCAGGAATTACGGAAAACAATTTTCTTTTGTAGAGTTTTCTATTAATCAAATTAGTTTGTGATTTGTATAAACTATTTTTCGTATCATTTGATTGAGACATATAAATAACTAACCGTAAAGGCAGACACCTACATCTAGGTTTATAGTCACACCGTCACGCTGATTGGTTACCCAACGCGATTCGAAACAAAATCCAATTACTGCAATGACAACGAGGACGTTCGATTCTCATTGACGATTAGAATTTCGAGTTTCCTCAAATTCGAGTTATATTTTCCACGCCGTGTTTGTAATCAGAGCAATAGACACGAAACCTGTAACACTTAAGAACATAAGTGGAATTGATAGGTGTGTTAGTTTAGAAAGAAAAACATAGGCTTAGGATTTCTCTTAATAACATCAGAATCATTTTAGAGAAATAGAGAGCAAGAAATTCGTAATTTCTAAATATTGATAATCACCAAACCTTACATTAATGTATAAATATATGTAACTGTAGGCCATTTTTTACCTGGATTTTATCCAAAAATGGAACGTCAAGGAACGTAGGCAGTACTTACAAAAAAACTCAATCCCCCATTTATAACACGAGGTAGGTTTGCGCAAATATCAGAAACCATTACACTCGTAAATCTCTATTATTCTAACGTATACGAGCCGAGACAATGACATCCAACGGAGAATTGAGGTCTCTAATATAACTGGAAGATTCGGTAAAGTGAAGTGGCTGTGGTCACGTAAGTCGCAGGACATACCGCAGAAATGGACGAATATTCCGATGCTTGCGGGAAAATATTGGAACGTATTTGGAGTGTTCTTGGAACAGGTAAACTGTCTTAGAAAGCCCGACCTCGATAAGATTACACTACTTTTGTGATGACTCTTATTTATGTAATCACTCGGTTGTGAGGATCTGGAGCAACGAGGTGATGATACAGGTACGTTTTAGTTTTGGAGTTTGAACACATTTACATACCTACTATTAGCAATGTGATAAGATAAATTGAAGGTGAGCAAGAGCGATCTGCTGCGATATCGGCGATCAATCATGACCCATGGTCATAACGTTAGCCGGCATGCCCCTACCAGTCTGGGCTGACTTCCAGTAGGTACCTAAGTTCACTCTAAGGTTGAATGTGGACGGATGAAGACTCAGAAGTAGACGAAGGAAAAGATGAATTGAATGCCTTAAAGACCGTATGGATGTGTGGTGTTTTTATGACGGCTGACAGAGAGCAAGTAACTTATGATCATTCATTTTTCATAAATCATTCTATAAAGGCCTTAAGCCGTAACACGTAGATATTACATAATCAGGTATGGTAGGCTATAATGCTTTTAGGAACTTAGCACAAATGCAAAGAGAAAAACTGCTTTTCATTATATAGTTCTTGTCCTCGACATCGATCTGAATTCCCAGTAGGTTATCCCGTTGAATCAAAGTGCCCATCACAATTGAGTGCTCAATACATCACTTTCACTTAGAACCTAGCCCATCTCGATGACCGACACAATTACTGAAAGAGATTAGATTTATCTAGGATTTTTTTTGTACTCTATCATTATTATAAGTATAAGGCATGTTATACAAGCGCGAACCTTTTTTGTTTCTGTAACAGTGTCTGTAAGTTTTTCTAGCTTCCTTTACTTATCTAAATTAGTTCATACACTTAATAGCCCGTTATATGCCCTACTTCGTGTTTGTAATTGATCAATAGCAACGTGACACAGTTCAGCGAAAGTAGCACATCAATCTGTAAATCACAGGCTAATTACAGGCATCCAAACTCCAATGGAATGATTCGCTTTGTGGTTCTTAAACGCTTATGACACGCCAATAAAGCATTCTATAGTCAAATGATTCCACGAGAGGAAAATGCATAGATCAGTAAATGTGTGGAGTGCAACGCATAATAATGTTTCATCCCCCGCATTACTACATATCATTGTTATATGGAGACCGCAGTACTTGCCTAGCGTGATAGGTGGTGCAATTTATTGCTTTTCATGAGTCCCCAGATACTTTTTAAATTCATCATTGTTTTCAACTGAAATTCGAAAATATAAATTTTATATGTTTTTTCAAATAATTATTTTTTGGGCTGATATGAATTTCACTTTTGTTGTGAAGTATAAAAAACTTATAGTCGTCAAACAACTCAACTCCCTACTCTTGTTTCTCTTAGCAGCTCCATAAGTAGAAGCATGAAAACTTTTGCTCAGTTTAACATTTTCTATTCAAATTTTCCCTACGCGGCTCTCACAGCACGCGTTCGTTAGCAAAATGCATAATGCAACGTCATCCTCGCAGACTCGGCCCGTCCAACGAGCCAAAAGTGAAATTTTAAGAAAATCCCACGCGTTTATTTTCACACGACTGCGAATAAAACGGATATATTTTTATGACGACCAGTTGCTTTTTAGTAAAGTAATCTAAGCTAAAGAAGGAAGCTAGGGTTTGTGCTAAAATCTTCTTACCTCAGCAGAAATTTTCCGTATCACGCTAAATGCAAACTCTGTTCACAGTAGTGGGTAGTGTAATGAGAGAACTATGTTTAGAAGTTTATAAAAATGGACTGAAATGGTGTTTACACTTGTTCAACTTGGACCCAGATTCTATACTCCACCTTAAAACTTTTAATGTTTGCCGTCGTACACGTCGTGCGTCGGACGCGTATCGTTTTGAAATATAATTCTTTTTTTATTTACCGAATATATACATATAACAAAATATTTTAGGTTAGGTTCTTTGAAAAGACAGGGTTGAAATTACTATGACGTATTACTTCATACGAGTATGATCTCTCAATCTACGTACCTACAGGAATGGAACGGAATACGAGGGCTTTTTAGTGCTAACTACTGATATAAAATGAAGTAGCCCATAGGTAATACTGACTAGATAAAAGTAACTAGCTCATTTACTGTAGCGGGTGGACGTGGTTAATTTTGTGGTTTTAATTTCTGCTCACACTGAAATCTGATATCGAAATTAATTTCATGGAAACATCACGAGTTCAGCCAGTAAATATTAACGAAAGCGTTTTTTATTTAATATACCTACTAGTTGGAATATCACGTGTAATAATAGAGTTAGGCTAGTACTGTATATAGATTCATACTTATTTCTCTATTTGGAGTTCTTATATATAATTGACCACATAAGGAAGTAAATATGGTGAAATCGAGTAAAACAACTTTGAGTTTGTTGTTTTCTCCCGTGTAACAGATAATGAGCTTATTGCCACACAAAAACATATGTATACAAATTCCAAGCTGCTACAGAAAATAACTGATGGAAAAATTCATTAAAGCTTTGCTCGATATGAAAATCGATCCCAGGTTTTACCCAACGGCTACGCTTATAAACGAAGCATTTTAAATAATCCTGAGTTTTGTACTTGCAATTGCTTTTAATTTGAACTAGCAAAACCTGTATTTGGGCCAGGAACTCTTTGAGAGTCTACAGAAGAACCCATCAAAGTTTAATCATATAGTAGATTAATGATTTAGGAAACCCTAAAGTGAAAACATACCTCCAAATATTAATTTAGTTATTTAGGTATATAAATGGATTTAGTTCGTTGGTCAGCTCATGTGATACTTTAAATACATATATGAGTTTGGAATTGACAAGAAAGTAACTAAAATTATGATAAAATTAAATGATTATTAACGAATAGATTTACAATAACAGATTACAGAGTCAGGTGCATGGTGTAGTTTGCAAAGATCTGAAGGGGTAACGCCCACAAGGTCTCCGTGCAAACATATTTACGTTATATCAGTTTGCTTGCCTCTCCTTTCACACACAATACCGTTGGATATAATGGGTGAAGCAGAAATGATCTAAAACAAGGAAGATCCCAATAGGGTTGATTGAAATATCTTAAAATTTTATAATGCCGATATGTTACTTAGGGTGCAAATGACTCTGGTGGTCAGTGTTTGAAACTTATATAGTTGAAAAAGAATTTAAATTTGTTGATAGATGCTTAAAACATTTTACTAATGCAATTTAACTAAAAATAATCAATCGATTAATACGTGATCAAAAACCGCTCCAAAGTCTATAATTTTTAAAATGATAGTAACGTAGGTATTAAAATCATATCAAAGAAAAGAAAGAACCTCCGTACGTTTAAAGAAAGTTCTAAACATACGTATAACAATATCTCAATGGCAAATCCCTTTAACATATTGATGGCAACCCTACGGGTATGGGGGTTGGTAATGTTTGAAACGGCGTCAGTAATTGAGTTTTCGAGCTCACGCCCGTAATGTTTGCCCGACGTACCTAAGCATGCCTGTAACTCGCCTGTAATCCAGTCTTCGTATCCCGATTAACCATAACAGTATGGTTAAGGGCCTATCAAGAATCTCGACGAATAATGCTAAGAAGGTTTTTTATTACCTGCCTGGATTTGATTAAGTTATATCAGTGTGTATTCATTCGGTACAGATTGGATTTATTTGTGTTTGATGAGAAGAGGAACGATGTTTATTTTTGTAAAGACGTTGGTCATGCTTAGAATTTAGGTTAGGTTAATTAGTACAGTGTATTCTTAGCCTTTTTAATCACGAACAAAAAATTTCAAAAGTTATCATTTAATTAAAATGTCACACTGTTTTTGTTTCATATACCTAATTATGAGGCTGTTAGCATAACGGATTAGCCACATTAATATTCGTGTGTTAAAATAATAATTACAATTGCTGGGTATCCCAATAATGACTGCTCATAATGGATCGCACCGAAAGGGACTGGAATGGTTCAACGTTACCGAGGTCCGAATGTAATCATATCATCATAATCATAACATCGTATTGGAAAAAAGTCGGAATGCTATACGTTTCATCAAGCGTAACATTAAAACAAATGGACTGGTTGGTACTCTCCATTCGTATGTTTGAATAATTCATGTTCACAATCTATAAAGCAGACAACAGAGAGCATTTTACAAAACAAACAAATTTTATTGATCTCTCAGGCGCTGTTTGTGCCTCCACAATAAAATATTTACATTTACTTCGCAACACCTGGGCTATCTAGGCACCGCCCACCGCAGGCATTAGAATAATGAAACGTTTGCCACCACCTAACTCTCTTCTATTGAATAAAACATTTTTAAAGTGGTAGGTACATAGTTCGGCTTTGTTTACATTTCCTTTTTGAAAAATAAACGTGTTCTGAAATGATTTTGAAGCAAATTTATTCGTTGCCTCAAGCGGTTTAAGTCAACTTCCTCTAGTTGCATTTATTTTACGCGGTTTGGACAAAAGTGAGGCTCTGACCCAATTTCATTAAAATAGCGTTACTTTTACCTGTACTTGCTTCCCCACGGTTTTTGAAATCTGGCTCTAGGAATATGCTTGCAAAACCGGTAAAATATAAAGGTACGAAGTTTACTGTGGTGTTGTAGGTTCATATGCAAATAGTTTTACGACAAAACTCGATACAGAAGTCTAGTCCCTGCGTCAACGGCCCTGAACCATTTTTGGAATAAACACTATTCGAAGTTCATAGACATTAATTTTTGATAACTGGCGTTGGAGTGTGCTGACAATTAAACGCAAAAAGTATAGCACTTGGGATGGCTCATTATCGGTTACAGAAACTAGTTTGATCGCATTTTGTATTTTCCCATTTTGTGTTTTCTACCTCGAACATAAGGGGAAAAAAACAAAAGTTTTCGATCGCCCCTTTGTTATTTCAAAACGTTTTCAATTTATCCACAACGTTTACAAGAACGTTGAAAACTATTCGTTTTATTTCTTTTAACCATTAAGAATAATTGCAAACTCATTTGTTTCAGTACATATTCAAATAAAAACTTCAATAACTGAGAGAATACATTTAGTCCAATTGCATTCTTATTTTACAAAAAAGCAAGCTCATTTTGTTTAAAATTTTACATTAAAAACCTATCTAGACAAAATGTAAGCGTTAGTTATTTATTAAACTAGAGCGTGAGGTTGTCCGTAGGCTTTAGAATATGAAAAGAAATGCATAACCGTTCTTATATAATTTAACATCACAATAAGTATTTAACACAATAAGTACCTAAGATATTTTTTAAATTAAATTCATAAATCCCAATATCTGAGTCCAAAGTGGCTGGCTTTTTTAAGAGCCCAGTCATGTCGCAACAGTGTAAATGTGTAAACACATTTGATAATGCCGAAGATAAGCGACTGTTCCGCTGCTGATTTTATGTTCCAAAGTTTTAGGCTATATATACATACTATAACACAGGACTATATGTGAGCGCCAAACGCAAGGTAAAGCGGTAACTTATGTGTCAATTATGAAGGGCTTGTGTTTTATTATCACAACAAAACAAGTGCGCCGTACGCTGCAAAATTAATATGTACAAAGTTTGGACAAGCAGGGCCTGGGCTCTGGTACCCTTGGACTAGCCTGTGTGCTTTAGAACTTTCCAAAGAGCAAAGCATTTTGCGAGTGCATGGTTTTTCGCAATATGGTTATAGTTACTCCTGCGCCATAATTCTAAAATCTTCCCTTTTCACCAACATGCTTTCTTCCACAATCTCACAAATTTTCGTTTTTACACTATTAGTGTTTAGTGTGATAAACATGAGAATTGTTTGTTAAAGAAGGCAAAAAATAATTTCCGATTAATAACTTGCAGCGAAAAGTTGAAAGGGCCGATTTTATGAAACCACAAAATTGAATTTTAAACTTCATAAAATGAATATCATTAAATTTGGAAGTATAATATGCCGGAGACACGGAATAAAATTGATGATTGGTAATCTTAACAAACTAGTTAAAAAAAACAATCCAACCAAATAAAACAGAATGTAAAAAAGCAAAATTCATGCGAAACTGCATGACTCATTGGTAAAATAAACGAACATCTACCTGTTTGAAAATACGTAAAATACACAACTTTCGTCAGATGTGTTTTGCAAAGCTTACGTTATGCATGGTAACCGACTAACGAATACACCAAAGTCCGTTCAGTTTTACGTGCAAGTTTTAACAACACTGTGATTTTTCATAGTCCTTTTTCGAATTTCTGTCAGGACGGAAACCTAGTTTCAAATCTCGTTTTTTTATTTCATTGAATTTTCTTCGTGTCGAAAGCATGCGTATTCGTGGATTTAACATTTTTAGTTCGATGGCTATTTAAGTTTGCAGTTTGAACTTTTTTTTTGGGATATCAAACATATGGGTAAATTTGATTGTAGAATGGATGCCGTACGAATATTATTCAACATATTTTATATTATAAAAATTGCAACGTAGTTATAGTTAGTTACATACTACGCTACTGAACTAGTATATGAAGAAGTGAAGACCGCTTAAAGCAACCTAGAAGGTATTCAAAATAATCTATAGACTCGTATCTAACCCTACACAACTGTTATTACGAATAAAACACCAAGTGTAGTTAACATGAATCGTAAGTAATTAGAATGATTAATCAATTAGGTATGCATTGGTCATCGTGAGTAAATACTATAGACAAATCGACATCACTGACTTAAAATCAATCTGACGGGAATATGCGTGCATTCAATCTCCATTTCGCAGTATGTGTACGACTTTATGTGGTTAAGTCAGTTGTGGTTTCTAATTATGGGTATTGTTACACAATCGGTTATTGACTCGCAATCCACCCGCACCCTAAGACGCAAATAGCGCAAACGAGCGCAACCTCTTTCAACCACAATAATAAAAAGCAGCTGTTACACGTATCTTTGTTCAAACACCGAAGCGTCGATTTTGAATATGATATGCAAATGACACAAATGAAAAACAAAATTGAACACACAAAATATGACACTGTATACATACAAAATGCCGACACTGTATAATAGAAGCTATTTAATGCAGTATTGGCATCTGCGCTATACATGTGCCTGTCGGTTTGTTATTAAAGGTGTCAATAAAGCGCGCCTGTATGAGTATCGAGGGGCAATAAATTCGTTTTCAGCAAGGGAGAACTAAGAGTTCGGATTATTTCGCACCATTTACTCTTTTCACCTACCGTCTCCATAATGCTGCCTCGATAAAAAGGTTTTTTTTCAGCAGAATCGAAGTTTTCAGCTATCCCTTAATCGGGTTTAATCGAATTCAGACTGTTTTTATGAAATAAATGGTCGGAAAGTTTTTTTCGTAGCTACTGGTTTTTATAGGCAGGTAATTAGCCTTTGAGGATGAAAATTTTCCGTTGCCTGAATAATTTTTTCGTGGTTTTTCAAATGTTTGTAATTTCGTTTGTATGTCTCCAGACCTTGGGTCTATTGCACACGGGACCGAAGCCAACACACTGAAACCCTT
This sequence comes from Heliothis peltigera, assembly GCA_958496145.1. Lineage (NCBI taxonomy): Eukaryota > Metazoa > Arthropoda > Insecta > Lepidoptera > Noctuidae > Heliothis > Heliothis peltigera. The sequence goes on from OY292328.1 coordinate 5,704,181, forward strand.
TTGAGACACGTTCAATGAAATGGTGGCACATAGTCGATTATCCCTGAATACACTATAGAAGATTCAAGAATAATCTCCGGTTTTGTGCTAAAGTATTGCTAACTGTGGAATAAAAGACGTACATATATAGGCTATTCTGATGTGTTTGTGGACTAGGATATGAATACATATTTTGAACTTTAAGAAAAATATATAATTATTTTATATATTCTAAAAATATAAAATAATTAATAATGTATAAAATACATTAAAATTATAAATTTTATACAAATGTATAATTAATTATCTTGCTATTTCCTATTTAGTTCTTACATTTCCGCCAGTAAAACCCTGAAAATAGCTTGTATTTTAATTAGCTATTAAGCAAATTTATCAACAAAGGTATCTTTTTATCCAAGTGTACAAAGTTATTCCCACGGGACGCGGGTGAAATCGCTGACATAAGCTAGTTAAACTATAAAACGAACATTCTAAAATAAATCGCCCTATTCACACGTGAGCACGTGAGAGCTGTTGCATATTTTGATATTCAGTTTTATTTTTGTTCCAGATTTTGGTAGCATAATTGTTTTAAACCCATGAAAACAAACACGTCCGCTCTGGAAACACAAATATTTAGAAGGTGATATTTTAATAGGATGGACTGCGGTTTTGCAGTGCTAGATACCAAACCACTGTCTTTTTTAACCTGATTTCTAAGAAGGGTCGTTTTTAACCAGTTTTAATATTTTTAACTACCTCACATTTGCGAATCGACCCGTCGGATTACGACAACCAGGGTATCTTTAGGTTGGTCTCGATTGTCCAAGTGCTCTCAGATATACATGGTATCAGTGAGATAGCATAAATAAAAAACAAAACAAAAGTAATATGGTATCGAATTAAAGTATTATTCTAAGCATTTTATCGCCTACAAGGACCAAGGAACGGTTGAATGAGAACTTTATGAATCCATAACCAAATGAATAGCTCGATACTGTTAGCATTCACGGTCCAATCAAGCCGAGGGAGTAGGATATCGTCGGAAAATTGGAAGCTAACTGTAACCGGGATACGGAACCAGCAATTTTTTGCCTCCAATAATATCTAACAGGAAGTCTCGCCAGTCTGGGTAATAAACAGTTCGAGTTAAAGAAAGCCAGAAATATGTATCTTTGGAACGGTAACGCACTGAGGTATAAAGTTATTGCATAAAATTAAGTAAACTCTTTGCAAAAAAAATTAAGCGGGCTTCTGAGAATACTGAAAAGTTGATTGTAGCTCAAAGCACATGGTAGCTGCCATAAACCGTTTAAGAGTTCCCTGAACTGTACTTCGTCTCCATCATCGAACCCTCAATGTAATTTTCTCTTCGATAAAAATAAGCCCAAACACAGTAGTTGAAACATGTTGTTGAGGAGTTCTTTGTCGTTGTTTTGAGTATCGTATGTGTGACAAGGCTATATTTACGTCAAACATCAAAGATTTCCGTGCACCGTAGAGATAAATTTTAAACTTTGTGATTACGTCAGTCAGTCATTTTTTCCTCATATTTTTAAATATAATTTTATTTTTTACAAAACCATGTTCCAAACTCTTCCGATTATAAAATGTCACAAAGCTAAAAAGTAATTATGATATTGTGTACCTAACTGTACTAGTGTGTAGGAGTATTTTCAGACCAGACCTTTTTTTGCGAAAGCAGTCGTTTCGAATTAGGCACATAGACGTGCGCTACATTTTGGGCTATAAGCTTGGCTACACGCGCTGCAAAAAATAATTTCCATTGCCATTAAAAGGACAGATAACAAGGTCGTTACCATGTAAACGTACATTTACGCGAATATTGGGTGGACCTAATGATGGGTCGAGAAACATATTAGTTCATAGAACAAGAGTTTAATGGCAACGAAATATATCTGATTTATTGAAAATATTTTAACACCACATCTAGAACTAACATCAACTTTAGTAACAAAATATCTACTACATATACTGATTACCTAATTACTACTTACTAAACGAGACATTAGGTCCTATATTAAGTAACAGGATATTACCCTCTCAAGTTGTTAAGCAAACCTAGTAAAAGCGAACATTGCTAATTGTGTGAGCGTTCAAAAAAGAAACAAGACAGCCGATGCCGGCGGGTATCGGGACTTTAATGACATTATTAACATGTTCGAGAACCAGCTGGGTGTCCACAGACAGTATTTATTATTGCAGAGCAACGCTCTAACAGAAATTTAGAAGGATATATGTATTAGTTATAAATATACTTAGGTCTCTGTTTATAAGCTATCAAGTTTGTGAGGCATTTTAATTTTGGACAGGCACTCACTAATTGTAGTGCTTTTCCAAATATGTTTTAAACTATATTTTACAGTGTTAAATGATATTCAAATTTTAAAACCAATTTAAGCATTTATTTATTTTTCAACATAGTACTATTTTCATTTTTAAATATTCATATAAAAAACACATTCATTAAAAAGGGTTTATTATTACAATGCAAATAAGTAATTCTGTTCAAAATAAATTCATTTTAATCCCCTAAATAGGTCATAGAATAAATAATAAACCATAAAATTAACGGATACATTATTAAATGACGGTGAAATGCTATTTTAGTGTTAATATGCTAATCATTTTGATGCAATAATGCCACTTTACAGCATTATTAAGCTAGAATAATTATAAACAATGCCATTTGGGTTGACGTAATGATGAAATCCTCTATTCACGTAGCATGGAGCGATTGATAGGCGATAGATCGGAATTCGTAATGTCGATTCAATCAATCAACTCATCCTCTCCCCGTCCAATGCCTCAGATATACGGATTCACTAAAGTGACGCCAAATCTATTTAGGCCAACTTGCTTTTTGAGACTACTGCAAAGTCTACCTATATTTGTTCACTGTGGTGAATAAATTCCTTGTATATAAACTTGAATATAATTCATTAATCAAAATGGAAAAAAATGAATAAGCAGCTCTTAGCAATGATAATGATATATTCAGTATTTGAACTGTTTTTCACAGGTTACGGATATCCACTATCTACCAGATAAATTAAAAAATGGAACTGAATTTGTATGAAGATATCTGCCTGATAAACTATCTGGAACTTATCCGTAACCGGTAAAACTGGCCGTAATTTTAGTTTTTTTACTAACACCACAGCCAGGTAACAAAACACGATCGCCGAACGAACGCAAACTGAAACTTTTGGATAGCCAACATGTTGGTAATGTAGCTACTAATGATGTGAGTAAATGTTGGTGCTGGCGCGAAGGTGAGAACGGCCGTCGTCGACACGGTACCTGCGGCTTTGGGAGCGGTCCCAAATCTGTTGGCACCAGTAATTGCGTAACTTTGTTACACCGCAACCACCTTGCTGTAGGTACATGTGTGATGGTCCTAGCAACCTGTTACTGTATCATTATATGAGCAAAATTAATGTGTAAGTTTTGTATAGCAGGGAGTCAAACGGGCTAGCTATTTGAACATGATGTGGCGAGCGGCATACAGACGCCAGCACATCAAGCTACTACAATATGGCAAATTTCATCGCTGAAGCATATAGTTCATAGTTGATCGGGAAAATTTGTCAGTTTCGGGTAGCTTGACGTGCTGGCGTTTGCACATGTGGTAAATTTTGTTTTTAAACATGAAGCTTAGAAAGAAGACTTCTGAGGGTCAAGAAATATGTGAGAATATTACTTGATTATTACACCAGCTTTGCTACATATTTAATAAAACATGCTGTCGTATCCTTTTAAAAATATAATCCGTAGAACTTCATAGCAATTACAGCAACACAATTATTATACTCACGAGAAAAGCTGAGTGCATTTCAACTGGCCAAACTTTGGACATGTTACAAACAAGCATTATTAAAGTGCACTTAGTTTAGAGTATCAAATTAAGCCTGTTATTTGTTTAAGCTGCTAAATCGTAACGTTTTACAAAACATTAATAACACTAATGGTACACCATGCTTCATCAGGCCGTTCAATTAATTAACAGACATTCGATACATACAAAGCAAAAAAAAAATGAACATACACCCGCTTTGTAAAATAAAAAAGTTTTAACTACTAATTATTGAAATACTGTTTTTGCAGAACAGTCGAGTCCGTGAAAAATTAAATACAAATCATCCCGCAGCTGGATAAAAGTATCGAACACTGAACGTTATTTTTAATCGATCCAATAGATTCTGAGTTTAGTGCGTTGAAACAAACAAACAAACTCTTCAGGCTTATAATACTAGTATAGATAGAAAACTAGCCTACTATTAGGTAATGGATTACTATACATAATCTGGTCAGAAACATGACATACATTCACGTAACATGCTATGCCAGGTTAATACGAGTATTATTCTGAAAGCGGAACTATGGCTATGAAACACGCTGGATACGAATCAAGTCCTAATTGAATTATTCTGATTTCCTAGTTGTCGATTCCTTTGAGGGTTCTTGTAATTTTCTGTTATACGAATGAATAGATCTAACCAAGGGGTATTGGGTTGCCCTGGTAACTGGGTTGAGGGGGTCAGATAGGCAGTCGCTCCTTGTAAAACATTGGTACTCTGCTAAATCTGGTTAGAGAAGCCGACCCCAACATAGTTGGGAAAAGGCTCGGGAGATGATGACGAATGAATATCTAGATATACTATACTTGGATATATCTAGAAGAAGGAGATGACAAACAAACGATGAAAGGATTGTGTGAAAGACAAAATAGCTGGAAAGAACTGTTACTTGTGAGATGACGTCATACCAAGAAGTGTGGAAGAAGTGAAGTCAAGAAGTGTTGATGACCTCAAATAATAATTAGGGATTAAGGCAGGACTACAAAGTATAACTATTTTTAGATTATATATAGATTTGGCGATAATTACAAATATGTAGGATCGTAATTTACAGTTCAATTTTAATGAAGCATACTTTGCCTGATACGTAGGTATCTGTTACTTATGCAATGCACATTTCGGCTATTTTGTAGTTATAGGTACACATTATTATGTACTACATATATCGATAAACTATAATATCACTCTCCGGTGATCGATCACAGGTCCATATGCTGAGCGGTATTGCTTGCGGCTTACATTGTTGAGTTGATGACGTGGTTTAAGATGGAGTTGTAAATTATTTCGAAGTCTTGTTATTATCCTTAGAATGATAGAATAGGCAATTTTCATCGTTATCATTCGAAATTACTTACTTTAATGTAAATCGACCATACATTTATAATACTTAATTATTCTATTATTGACTGTCATTAAACATCCTTGGCAGTCGTTACGGGTAGTCAGAAACCAGTAAGCCTGACGCCAGTCTAACCAAGGGGTATTGGGTTGCCCGGGTTACTGGATTGAGGAGGTCAGACAGGCAGTCGCTCCTTGTAAAACACTGGTACTTAGCTAAATCCGGTTAGACTGGAGGCCGATCCCAACATAGTCGGGAAAAAGGCTTAGGAGATGATAATGATGATGCTTCATATTTAATGGTCATAATATTTGTCACATTGCTGGTAGTTCTCGAATACCTATTCTTACTTAATTAAAAGTATATACTCGCCTTCCCAAATAAGAACTTTAATTACAATGTAATAACTATAACGACTTCTTCATAAGTTTTACTCACCATCTTTATTTTAACAAAAGGAAAATAAAGTTGAAAAAATAATCCAAGTATATTCGAAGGAAATTTTGTACTTTGATACCTATTTTCATTTTCTTCGCGTAATTGGAAGAGAAGGAACAAATTATGGGAGACAGTGTTTAAATTTCTTCATTTACTTTTGTAATAGGATAATAAGTATTGTCTTACGAATAAATAATTGTAATAGATTTTCGCTTATTTGCTTGTCTTCTGAAGGGTATTGTTAAGATTGGATTTGCGATAGAGGATTGACGGAAATATTTCGACGGGTCCTACGCATAAAGTCGTAAGCCTAAAAAGTCAATTTTTGAGGAGAGCAGTTTTTGTATGCGTTAATGATAAAAGTTATTGTGAAAGATTTTCAACAGAAATTTTTGCACTAACCTGTCAATTATTAGTTAAATAATATATACCCAGACGCTGGATATTAAAAGGAAATGTAGTTTACGAAAAAAACTAGTTTTACTTACTTACGACCATATACTTATAAAGAAAAGGTCGTATCTTATTGTTGCGACTATATGCTTTTATAAACGTAATTATAAGCAACACGAATAAAGTCGTAAGTTTAAATAACGACTATATGCGACGTGCAAACTATCGTATCTCTCTAAACGTGGGCTCTAAACGGGGTCGTAACAAGGTACTTGATGTATAAAAACCACCGTAAAATTCAAGTTGAAAACATTTTTATTACAATATGTAATATCATGAACATAATTCAGTCTTCTTAGCACACAAGTCTCGTTTTTGTAAATTTAAAAAAAAATGTTATAACTAGCGGTTTTTAAGAGCCACAGTGGCTCTTCAATACTAGCTGCTGCCCGCGACATCGTCCGCATGGGCATTAGAGTAGTAAAATGATAAATTTGCTTTACTGTTCTTGTATCCTTTAACATCATGCTCTAATAACTAAGCAAAAAAACCACTCCTACTGTGTAAGTTGTTACGGTTCGTCTTGCTGGTAAAGTAGATAGTGCGGCTGCTGTGCACAGGTCTCTGGTTCAATTCCCGGGACGGACCGAAATCGCTTTATGGGTTTCTTGAAAATTTCATACCGCAGCCCGTAGTCTGAGAGTTGGTGATTGATTGATTCGTGCTCCAGAGAACACGTAAATGTCGGTCTTGCGCCTGATCTCTCTCTCCGATCTTGTCGGATTGTCATCCCGTCGGACTATGAGCACCTGTGTCTACGGAAATTCTTGTGCTCTATATGTTTTGCGCAGCTGGCTGATCTCCTTGTAGAAACCGTAAAGTTAACTATACCGAAGATAAGTGACAGTTCTGCGGCTGATTTTACGTTGCAAAGTATTCGGCTGCTATAGCAATAAGCGTTGAACTTACATTGCGGTTTGCATATCAATCATGGAAGACTTATGTTTTAATATCACAACAAAACACATGCCTCGTGTGCTAAGGGTGGACATACAGGTGTGGACTCTGGGGCCCGCCTACTTCTGCTTCTCGCTCTGGCCTTTGTCTTAGATTGAACTGAACTTCCAACGGAATGGCTTCTGAACTTGAGTTCTTATAAAAATATACATGTTTGTTGTCAATACTTCAAATAATATTGCAGGCATAGTCACCGCGAATTGCATCGAGGTCGACATAGTTGGTTTAGGCACTAAGTATGCACTCTTCCTCGCTAGTCTAGTAATTGCATTGCGCAACTGCTGTGCACGTGGTATCGGTTTCGATTCGGTCAAACCCAAATCGCTTTTTTAGGAAACTAAAAAGCAGCCCAGAGACTAGCAGTTGGTGATTGATATACAAATGCATCGCAGAATACGTAAATATCGATCCTGTGCCTAGTCTCTCTCCGGTTACAGTCTCCGGAGTACAGTACACCTAGGAGGCAGTCTATTTATTTATTTTTATTTATTTATTTATTTGATTTACACGACTTAAAAAGCCAATTACATAAATCGAAACAGGAAAGAAACTTAACTAAAATAAAATCAATAAAATCTATATTATACATTAATACATTACTGCTGGACATGTATGAAAAAGAGATCGCCATAATTTGGGATGTCTATCTAAGTGGCTATATTCGTCAATCCTTAGATTATTAGATACTTATTCCTTATCCTTTTACGACTAAGTTCCTCGAAAACAGATTACATATATATTTTGGCTGTCACCACCTATGTAAAGTCCACTTTTTTTCCTTCAAACAGCAGCCGCCAACCCTATTCGAAGTGTTTGTTCTGTTCTGAATCGTTTCGGAAGCGTTAACTGAACTAAATCCATTCACTTTTCGCCAGTAATTAGTCCTATTATGATTCCTATGGGTAAAGAATTTCTAAATGATAATAATGATATTTATTTTGCAAATAGGTTGAAATAAACACTTTTACACGTCAAGACTGACATTGCTCACACACTCACAAAATAAAATGCATCTACTTTAAACAGTAGGTTTACATGTCAGCAAGGAAAAAAATATATAAATAAAAAAAAAGAATGTCGGTTACTAATAGAATTATAACATGTCAATAAATTTGTTCAATAAAATTAGGAAAAGCAGTAGCATTAGTAGTTTTTTTTAAACAGCTTACTCCCAAGCCTTTTTATCTGCTAGGTAGTCTAAATTGAAAAACTCAATAATATATTGCCTGATCCGGCGATCGAAACACACAAATCATGGCCGGCAGTCATGCTAGCGGAAGGCAGTTAAAAAGTTAATTTTAATGCAATTTTAACTAAAATTTTAAAAGTAAAGAATCGTATCTTATTTTTTTAGCGGAGCATAAAGCCGTATGTGTATGATACGTCTATATACGTTTATTCATTTTTATATTTAAACATTGTAAATGGTCGTAAGTCTAAGATACGACTTCTAGAATTAAATTATTGTGTAGTATAAAGTCGTAACTGACCAACCTTAACGTTTGGTTACAGCGCATATAGTCGAAACATAAAAGTTTCGACGTTATGCGTCGGAGTTATCGTTACATACGACCTGATAGTAGGGGTCGGTACTAAGCTCTGATTGACCGGCCGCGGACGATCGATCGGAGCAAACCGTCGGAACTTTCCGCGCGACTTTATGCGCGGTAGCGTTTAAATGTTAAGACTATTATCCATTGAAAAACTCGTTATTCATATGAGATATTAAAATTTTGATTTTAGTAATACATACTACTCTTCAAGATTGTTGTAATGGCCCAAAAAAACGATTTTAGGTAAAAATAGTGTTCCGACCTTATGCGTAGGACCCGTCGATTTCTTCCTCATTGTATATATTGGGGTTCATAATGTTATTGTCCTTTAAATATAAACTAACAACCTGTGTGGAAATTGAAATAGAATGTCAACATTGTTTAATTAAAATGGATCCATCAAATGGTACCTTTGCCTAACCAACTTAGCGTTAGCAAGCCTGTGTTAAGAAAAAGAATATTTATTTGCGTGAAACATGGTTTGACATAGTTGTTCTGCAAGTCTCGCCGTAACATCGGCATGCAAATTTTTACCATATTGAAAGCTATCTAATAACTTAAGAATTTATATTAACTATTCAAATAATAATTAAGTTATGATATTATACAGTTTAGGTACTGTTGAAATATAAGTAGGTTATATTAACACTCTTGTAGCAATGCAAACACCTAAAGAAATGACTACATTAATACACGTGCTCATAGACATGTGAAGCCGCTGGGAGTTGCTGCTTACTATCTTTTAATTAATACATAGTTTTATCCAAAGCAAGTAAATATTGTTTGTATTGTATGCAACTTCATGCTAACTACTTATATGAAGAGGTTGTACTAACGAATAGCACAATAGGTAATACTATTCGAACCCAGACGGAGCGAACAGACTGCTTTGTTACGCATCGGATCAGCTCTCGAGCAACCCACAACTACAAACGCACCGCTAGACACCAAAGCCACAACACTCCACTGTACGGGGCTTGTACCCAATTTGAGGTTTTAAATTAGCATATCTTAAATGCACAGAGTTACACAACACACTGCTAATGATGAGCGTGTTGTTCTACATGCGAATTAGTCACTGTGAAAATACATTTGGTTAGTCAAAGTCTGCATTGTTTGTGCGCGAGCTTTACGTTGATGGAACTAGAGTACCACCTCTAGTATCTATCCAAACTGTGACGTTTTGTTACAAAATGAACTTCTGGCACGCGAGCACGAACTGTCACCGGACTATGCACAAGTTCCACAGCAAACAAAAATGGAGAATTGCACATTTCGGACACCAACTGGAAGTAGGTAATAAGAGGATTCGTTGAATACACGCGAACTTTACAAAAATTTCAATATGTTGAATAGAAAACGGCAATTTGTTATAAGTGGCGCCGTGTAAAGTTGTGCAGTTTATGTGAAAAGTTGTAGACACGATGTGGAACTCTAGTGCCTTGCAAACTTGAGGACAAGTGCTGGCGACGTGACGTTCTCCCATTTAGTGTCTTGAAATCTTACCTAGACAAATATACTTCACGCTCCGCAGAAACAGGATTTCCTTGTTTATAATACGAGTATGAACAGCATTTGTTATTATGTTAAAATGCATTAGTTTGTTGCACGCCTTCTTAAGTATACACGATGCGGAATAAAATGTCGAGCTTCAAAGTGCGCTTAAAGTTGTGAAGATGCTACCCTGAAATAATATTCACTTTCTGAATTATTGTATGTTTATTGTTAACATTTACCTCTAAGAAGATTTACGAGATCTTTAGAAGAAGTTTCATAAATGATGAAAACATTTAGTCTACTTTATTTCCTGGCTTTGTATTTAATAAACGAATTCGAATCAAGCGGGAAACCGCGTTCCTTCCTTAGCGTTTCCTTTTGTGGTTATAATCTTCTTTAGAGTGAAAGGAACGGGTCGGTGATATCTGGTAAATGCAAAACTTTTTGACATTTATAAACGGCGTCAACATAATATAATAAATCAGAAAATGTAAACCGTTATGAAAGGATTTACTTTGAATTTTCCATACTAAAGAATCCTAGTAAACTTTAAGTACCTACTTAGTAGAAATAGATTACCTACGATGAGAGAATAAATAAAAAATAGCTTCTCGTAAATATAAAATTCTTATACAATGAGAATAGTTCGTATTTTATATAATAGTTAAAATCTTTGTTGTTTTTTAGAACCGATACATTATTGATCACACAAGCAGAAACGAACATGTTAACTCCGATAACCCCTATTCGAGGAAATGTCAGAAACAGTGACGATGTCGGGCTGGTTGAAAGCAGAAATTATTTAAGCCGGACAACATGAAATGGCAAATTAATGTGTTTTGGTATATTAACATGCTACAAAACCATGTGGGTCTAGAATTTAACTTTAGAACCTATTAGTCATCATCTTAATAAATAGGTCAGCTAGTAAACTGACTGTAGTTATCTGTAATTTTTTTCTTTGTCTTCTTGTTATATACGTGAGCTCCGCTCGGTCATTCATGGAAAAGTTCATAGCGTAAAATGAGTATGAGATTACAGTTCATAATTAAACGTGTTCAAAGTCGGAATATGACTTTAAGTTACAAGGCCGACTAAGCCCGGCTATTACCAACACAGCGCAGATATCTACGTACAACTAGCAAAACACTCGCTAGGGATATGCTTGAAGTTAAAACCGCATATCTACTGTTGTTTCAATTAGTATCTTCCGCCTTCACTTCCATTGGTTTTGCTTTGCAGAATGAACGTTTGAGTACCTACCACATGTTAGGGTTACTGAACTCGCGCTACTGTTTGTTTACGTTATGTTCTCGATGGTATAAATCTCACTTGGAAGGTAAAAACTGTAACTCACCCACATAAAAGGAAAGTACAAAAGTTTGCGCTCCCACGTTGTGTATTTTAAGGGAGTGTTGCTTCGCTTCCGTTTCTTGAGTCGTGTTTATCGTGACGGTCGGTACCAATAGTAGGGCACCCGGTTCCAAAAATAATTAGACATACGAGATGTTCGCCTCAATACAGGAAAACATTTATGAGTGTACGCGATGTGTAAACGATAAAACGTACCTATACCTTTAATGACTGTTTATATTTGGATATTTGTTATTTTAGAACCGAGCAGTTTACAGATAGCTCAGACAGATTCCGATGTTTGGTTAGTATATACTCTGATATGGAGTTTGTATTTCCATTTTAGTGGTTTCAAAGGCGAAAGAAGTAAATCCTTTGAAATAGTGAATTCAATTTTATTATATCAATACAATCAGTCATCAGCTGAATTTTTCTGTTTAATTCCAAGTGAAAAGAATAGATTTTTTAAGTTATAAAAAACATATACATAGATATATAGTTGCCTGTCTACAGTGAAAAACGTTTTCTATGGTTTTATGTTTTTGTCAGACTACTGTACAAAAAGAATATAACATACCCACAGAAATCTCATCTAAAACTACCATCTCAAATGTCAGTACTATTCTATATTTTACCCAAAACTGAGAACGAGAGAGTTTGCAGAAATACCAAGTACCAAGACCAGGAAAGTGCTATTCAACATTTGAAAATATATTTATAGTTATATTCAGTGCTTATTGCCCATTAAGTATGTATATTTAAGGTCTAAATTAAAGACGATAGCTCGGTGATATTATTATATCAGTATCAGTAATATATCACTAGGTAATTGTTAGCAGAAATGTGGTACTGCCTTACTTACCCTTAATGTTTATTCATATGGGTTTATAATTACATTATATTTATAATTAAATTTTACTCTTATGCACCTTAAGGATTATAGTAATTTTGTTCAAATTCAGTTCGAATTTCGTAGTTTTTAACCGTAAAAGCCTTCGGATAAAAAAATGCATTCGTATTCAAAATATTGACGAAATGTTATGTGACCAACAAAATCTTTCTTTTATTTTCGGGCTTCGTTTATTTTATTTTAGTGGTTTTTTTTACTGTCCTCTTCACTGAAAAGGGCTTGTAACCATAAGAGGTGATTGAGTGCTAGCAACTGTAGACTTCAGCAGAAATATGTAAGTAAATAAGGCATAAAAATGTCCCACATCTAATCTGAGTCCTCGCAAATACATAAAAACGATAAAATGTGTGAACGTTATGACAAAATTCAAATTTATCGCGCTCGCATTACACATTCGGAAGAAGAATGGTAATGTCTTCATATTATGTTAATAATTCTTATAAATAAGGCTACGTTTTTAACATAAAACGAAGAGTGAAGAGATGAAAAGTTACACGGATCTTGGTTAAAAAAACAATTGGATACTTGTATGTTTTTCTTTTATTCGGTTCTTCCTGGTGACTGACAGTTATTTAATTTCGACAACTACTTTGTAGATATATATCTTTTAGCTGCGTGTATTTTAGAATATGCTATAGTTTTTTTAATAACAAATATTATGTAATAAACAAAGACCACATTGTTTTGCTGTCCAAAACCAAAAAGGTTATCGCTCCTGGATATTAATTGAAGCTTCAATGCCAGCTTACACTTAATTTTATTCAAAACTCGATAAAAATTTGAACCATTAATTTTCTTTCGGGATCCATCAGCTTCTGCTACCAATATAGCCTTCAAACTTATCCATTTAAAAATCAAAGCGTTCAAATAAACTCAGATAACTGTTAGTAGGTACGAGGCGTTGAATAAAACATCGTTCGATGAATAATGACCGACTGCATTATGAATTGCCTGTGGTATGCTTTGAGAAGTTCTACGTGCTAATGGCCGATTACGAATGTTTACACACAAATTAATTTTAACTGAACTACAATGCAGCTAGAGGTGATACATGGTTAGAAGTTAAATTTTATGATGATAGCTTCCAAATTGTTAGTAAGTTTGAGAAAAGTGTCTTCGGTTAAAAATGTGATTATGGAACTGCCTTGAAATAACTTCTGCGCGTAACAGCCAACCAAATACTTAAAAACAGGACGAAAGTGCCAGTCCATGATCGAAGTGCAAGTCTGACTCGACCAATGAGGGTTCCGTCCTTAGAATCATTATAAGTAGTTCCGGAAAGTAAAGTATTTTAGGGAATTTACTACGGCATTTTTTTGTGATTCTTTTTCTTTCTTTTGACAACACATTTAAACTAACAACTTTAACTGAAATTTGGACCTACTCCAAAAATATACAGCTCTTAATTTTAAAGATGATTTTGGCAAATAACATCGTAATGACGAACACAGATAGCTAAAAGAAACAATCTCAAAACTGTACTAATAATGTCATTAAACATAATTTACATTCCAGAATAAAAAATGTCGGAACCCTATTTAGTCATATTTTATTACTGTCCAAATTGTACCAATGCGCTTAATTAGTCTTTATTAAACTATAGTATAATACCTACATCTAAGTGCACCTCCACCTTTATACAAACAAATTATATTATTAATCATTATCATACACTTTCAGACCGTTTCAAAACTTTCACTACTAAAGGTACAATGATCTCGCTTTTCATATTTCAAATCTACATTCAGAACATTTTAAGTGCTTTGTTAATGTTCATAGTAAAAACTTTTCTATTGTATTTTGTTCTATTATTGTTCTACGATGTTTGTTTGTTTGTACAAAGCCATCACGCTTAGCAAATGTGAACATTGTACACATTTTAAGCTGGTATTAAATTATTTTCACGTAAATTAAATTTTGTTTGATACGTCTGAAATATTTTTTTGAAAGTTAAAGATGAAATGTAGTATTATTTACCAGATATAATTAATTTATATTATAGTTACTTTTTTGCGGAAATACTTTCACTCTGTACAGTCATGATCCTTTTTTTCACTTCATATTTGTATTCTCATACCCAACTAATTGAACGCCGACAGAAGCATTTCAATGACCGTGAATTATGTATTTCGCAGCTCTTCACATCTGACTCTCTGTATCATCATTTTGTTCTCCACGATGCCTATCATATATGTAGGACAGACCAAAACAGTTGTTAGTCAGTCTGACTATAATAAGTATAAAAGGTGCAGTATAATAAATCAATAATCTTTTTAAATTGTTCTTCGACGTATGCTAAGTATAAATGTACTTAAATGTACTTGTACGCTTTACATAATATTTGAACGTAAACGCACCTAGCGCTCTAACTTTCTGATAACGTGGTATTGTCACAAACAATGAACGTATACACATCTAATTCGTCAAAGTGAGGGATTTGTTGTTCGGAGTTACAAGTTTAACGAGTTGATGTGACTTTCGATGTTAATACACGCAACGCTTTGTTATGAACCAGTGGTGTTATATACACAAACTGTGTGGAACTTGTGTATGCTAGTGTATGTTTGTGTGCAGACTTGAGCCTTAGTTAGACAAGTATCTTATCAATATGTTCGGCTTTATGTTTGCTCTCGCAACTCATTTTCATACAACGCAATTGGAGGACTAGGTAATGATGGGAGTCTCGCATTTCCTTAGGCGCCGTCTCCCAATGAATCTTGTTTTTTAATCCTTGTATTTGTTAACATAGTTTCTATTGAAGCAATTTTTTACTCTCCAGAAAAATCCTAAATTATTAAAAAAAAATATATGGTAACAAAATTTACATAATATTGAACGTAAGTGATATATGTATAACAGCTCAGAATAAATGAAGTAAATAATTTATGACGGTCCGACATATTCCAGTATTAGAAGTAACTCACAGTATTGCATAAGTTTCTTTTTACTTACGATGATATGAGGATTGCTGTAACGACAGACATACCTACCTCAGGGAACTTGATCTGTGCTGTGATTGGATATCACTGGCTTTCGCCGAAGTTCAATCTATACTTTTACATAATCTGTAGTTCCTCTTGGCAAACTTTATAAAAAATATTTCGCTGCCATGCAATGGTTTATCTACAAAGAACCGGCAAATGACTCTGATTGTTAAATTTATTTCGGCTAACTTGTTTTCATGGGCCGACTTGGAAGTCGTCCAATATTTTTTTTATATATAATAAGATCTATCAAAGAGAATTGCAAACGTTAAGAATAAAAGTGGCTACAATTTTGTTAAAAAAAATTACTTTGATGTAGGTATTTAGGCTGTGCGAATAGCCTTTATCATGGCTCGGCTCGGCTTTTCACACGAGCTTTAATGTTAGCGCTTACGCTGAAATAGATTGCTCATTTTGTATATTAACGATAATACAATGCATGTGACATGGCTCCGTGAAAGTGCTGACGGATTTTCAACCTTAATACATTAAATATTCCTCACAAAGGCCATTCTGAAACACTATGTGACATCGACTTTAAAGTCACATCGAATTTATTTATTCAGCGATGTGAATACGTAACAATCTACATAGATGATGTAAGACTGGAGCACACCTAAATCATCGTATATTTACCTTCTGTGGGTTCCTACCTTGTTCACAGTGGGTAGCGTAAGCGGCGCGTCTTCAAAGAGCAGTCAGCGAACTCTACAGAGCCGAAACCTGCCGAGGTTGCGGGATTGTTCGAAGGAGTTATCGCGATCAAGTAAGTTACTTCCTTCCACTACACCCACAGCAAGAAAGTGATTTGACGATTTCCAATTTAAAAAAAAAGGCAACTAACTCTAACTAATACATATGTATATAATCGCTTACTAGACAGTAGCAGCCGGTGTTCTGTACTTAGTTATTTACACAAGTAGACTGTAGCGAAGGAGTATATGGAGGTCAAACTAAATAAACATGAAATCAACTGAGCTAATAAGCTTAAGTTGTAACAATATACCATCGGGTTACATGACGTAATGTATGGGAAAGAATGGTGGCTTCCAGCTCCACAGTTTGGCTGAGAAGCGTTTTTGGATTATAAGCGCATAGTAAAAAAAAACATTAATACCATTAGGAGTGTAAAAAAATAAGTACATACATGTAAGCCGTTGATCTATAATTAATCTATAGCTGTACAGATTCAAGTCACATAAGTGTAATTATGTCTGCAAGCAGAAGCTAAATTCAATTGAAGTCAAAGTATTACATTCACAAATAGATACCTGATACAACCGAGTATACTTTTAAAGAAATACGTAATTGGTAACGTATTCCATATACTGTAGCTATAAGCTTCTTACTACTTCGGAACGTTAATGGTCATTACAGTGTATGGGTACCTCTGCATAACCCTTTGAATAATAACGTATAATAACTTATGCAAGGCAATGTTTTAGCATATCGATAAATTATGCCTTTTATTGCTCGCAGGCTGCAGGTCGGCTACATGTTACGTTTGCACTAAATCCAATACGTTACGATTGCATGTCGCTTCATATGGTGCCAATTCACTCCGTGTCGGGTCCGCTTGGGATTCCGTTCGCCGTAAATAAAATAGTGACGTTCTATACACACACAGGTCTTAGGGTAACCAGAAACTCTAAAATATATCACCACGATCTGTTTGTATTCAGATGTACAAATAGACATTGTGATTAAATTCCTAAGACAATCTCTGAACTAAATTGTTGTTGTCCCAATATCTCGAATCATTAATGTTCAATTAAACTGGAGAAATTGATTAGTCAAACAATTATTGTGTATTGCCAATATTAATATCGCATCTGTCGTATCTTATGAAGCTTGTCTATGCAGAATTAGCCGCACAGCTGCGCCGGCTTGCATATTATTTGCTTGTAGCCAACTGAGCGCATGTTGGCTGGCTCTTTCGAAATAAGCCGATTTGCCCCCGACGATTGCATTAAAACATTTCGCATCAATAATGCGGTACCTTTAGTTAAAGAATAGAAGCGACTGCTTGGATCGATATTTAAGCAGAAAACGTTTTCAGCTATTTTGAATATGGGGCTGAATATTTAGGTGGGCTATCTGTTCGAAGGAATATGTAAGTTTATTGCGTCATATTGTTAAGGTTTGTTTGAATAAGTTGTTGATGTAAGAGATAGATTAAAAATATATATATAATGTTATCCGATTTTTTTCCAGATATTTAAAACAATTTTGATTCTGCAAAAAATATTTTCTATAGGTACCTAACTAATTTTTTACATTTTTAGTTTCTCAAGAGATTTCTCAACAGTGATTCATTAATATAATAATTCGTAATATTATAGGTATACACAGTAAAATAATCCTAAATGATTAAAAACAAGCTAAATCATTCATCATAAATCAATAGGCCTAAGTATAAAATTATAAATTAAGTATTAAAGCTATCTCTATTGCATATTTTAGCAATTGATCGTTTTTTTACGTGGAAGATGCGATTAAACGATGTCAATTTACTGCAATCTTGCTCGGTTTTATAGCTTTTGAGATAAAAATTTACGACTTTTGTAGCATTTTCCTTGATATTCAAGGATCATCTGACATCAAAAATGTATTTGTATCATTTTGTATCGCAGATAAAAGAATATAAATACATTAGATCGATTTATAGAAGTCGAGTCATGCATTCGAACAAAATAGCGTGATTTACAACGTTAAGTGGATAAAAGAAGAAAAAATCGGCACATTGTTCAAAAAATGTCTGGCATGTCAAATTAATCTCCGTCAGCGTTTCCTTAAGCAAGAAAAAAAGGCGAAATATTTTAACATACTCGTACGCGTAAACCGCGGCGGGTGCATGTCAAAACGCAATATACCTAATAAAATCAGCATTCAGGGATCGATGTGTAAGCACTTAGCGTAACACGGCTGCTGCCTGTGGCAGTTTTGCTCGGACAGCCTTTTGAAAAGATGAGAAATAGTTATTTTCTCGTTGTGGACTCCCCACGACGATTAATCATCCTTACTCAGCGGGAGGCACGGATTGACCTATGTACACTTACGCCACTTCAAAACTTTTGCCTTTGTTCCTTTACTGCGTTATTATCTAAGAGCGTTATATTAACACCCGCCTAATAAAAAGTTTAGCACGGTTTGAAACTTTGAGGCGAGAAATAAAATAAGAAATGATTTTTGTAATAAAACAAATGAATGATATTTGATTATATACTACCATAAATATTTGAGGTACGTGCTATTTTTAGGTGCTTGCTATTTTAATGCAGCTAGTAGAAATAACTCAACAGTAGAAAATAAAAAGTACCTCTGAAATATAAACAAACATTTTATTATTTATACAAATAATTTTTATTCACCATGAGTAAAAAAAAACTAAGAGGTGTCTTTATAAAAGCTGGCACGTTTCTCTTTAGACCTGAATTCAAAGAACCACGCAAAACGTATAAACTAAAATCTACACAGAAAACAATTTTCTCGTAAAAACAAACAGGGACACCGCATTCTCAGTGTTTGCTAAAACTTTCCACTAGCACATGTTTAAAATTATATTGATGTTTGCTTTTGAGTGTGACTTTGCCAGGATGGCTTTCAATTTTGGAAAACGGTTTTAAATTTTTCTCAACTTCGTAAGAGAGTTCATGTTACAGCTGTAGCAGCAGTTAGTCACTTCATAATAAAATTTATTTTGGAAAACCGTTAATGTGCAGAGCAAAAGGATTGTAAATGAAGTCGATCATTAAATATTGCAGAAAAATCTAATCCGCTTAGTATACTGTATCCACAAGATAATTCATATCAGTGTTGCCATTAAAGTAAATCAGCTAATTCCTAAAGCAAGCTAAATCAAATTAAATGTCAGCTGCACCCCACATTATTAAAATCTCTACTAGAATTAAAATAATGTTCATAGAATTTATTCTTTCTGTGAATAACTACTACAATATTAAAACCTCATAGCCCTTGCAGCCTAACAGAATGTATAATATGCGTACACAATAGTGGGGAAAAAATCCTGCTCCCGAAGGCCTCGTCAACGAACTCAGGGCAAAGACGAAGAATATTTAAAGCGTATGTACTTTAAATATTCAAATAGGCTATGTTACCTATACCTATTCTTTTTGAGAAACACGCGGTGCTCGTTGTTCAGGCGTATAGCTGTGTAACGTAAACAACGCATACATGCTATTGTATCACGGATATAGTCTATCACGGATAAACAATTTTCGTAAAGTATTGAGAACTATCGAGCGAGCGGCTCGTAGCTCGTGGCTCCTGGCTGACTGTCAGCCACATGGGTCGATCGATCTTAAGGTTAAGCAACGGTATAAGTATACATAAGTAAGGGTGACCATCTGATCATGACGAGTTCCTTGTGTTTTGGAAGGCATGCTAAATTGGTGGGACCCAGTTGTCATTGAACATCTTTGACATGCGTTACGGGTAGTCAAAAAAGTGTGATCAGTCTTACCAAGGGGTATCGGATTGCTCACGTTGAGAAGGTCAGATAGGGAGATTCTCCATTTAAAACAATGGCGGCTGATGGATTGTGGTTTTATAGGACAATGCAATCGTGACATTAAACAGGGCTCAGCTGTCTGCTGAAATATTTTATACTACAGTACAAATTTCTATCGCCATGGGTGCAGTGAGAGGGTTCAGTGTCCTACCTGACTAACCATTTTCGTTCGTTTTGGAGCCCGCTGGTTACCCGGGCCACGGAAAATCTTTCTAACATTACGTTACAGCTTAATGTGTTTAATTTGCTGACTTTCCTTTGAGGAGCGCGTGGAACAGAACGTGCTGCCTACACGGGCCTGTCATCGTTAGGCGGACGGACAGCAAGCCACCCAAAACTCAACGACCGCAGACTCGCGCACGTAATTATCTCCTACATTGCTGGATGGTCTTCGCCTCCTTCGAGATTGATCGGCGCCATGACGAAATTTTTATATAGAATACTAAATGTTTCTACTTAATTATTTGAGTCTATATAATAGCCGCATGCATTCTTCAACACGTTCCTTAAATCCCCCACAGCGATTGTCGAAAAGGGTTTCCTTTTTTGAAACGTTAATCTTTTCGCTTTCTGGAAATATTATTGGTGAAACTGAGACGGAAGCCGCTTTGTGACAATGCTAATCCCTATTGTTATCGTCTTCAATATACGAGAGTGTTAATTGATTTTTGAAATCATGGCTGCGGTTTTATGGCCCGAGCTTTACATTCCTATGTCTTTATCACTATTACATTTTGTTCCTATAATTAAATCGATCTGTATAAATGCGAGTACAGGTAGCAACTACTCTCGTTGCTTTTAGATAAAGCTGCTCACTTCAATCTTAATCGGCTAGTGCTGAATCAGTCCTTTTAAACGATAACAAGGTCCGCACATTTGCTATTCTGGCCACGTTTTACTACTGCAACGTGGATGCATCGGGTGACCGTACATTTCTATTAAATATCGTAGATAACGTCATACTTCTAAGGGTATATTTTGTTGTTTGGGTGAACTATTATTTGAAAATGCGTCGTGAGTAGAAGTGATCTACTCCATTATAAATTGATTGGGTTCTGGATAAAATATGTTAGCTTAAATATAAACAAATTTTAGTACCTATTGTCTCAACACAAACCAGCGGAACCATGTCGAGAATAGTTAGTATAGGTAATATCCACTTTATGAATATTCCTTTGCTGGAAAATTGGGTTGTGGAGCTTAGAAGATATTAAATTGCAACGTTTGTTGATAACTAATTTGACAAAGAAAATTCAGAGCGATAAATATGAAAATGTGTCTCAAATTGATTATTGACCTAATATTTTCTATTTGTACAGACGCTAGACGCCAGGACTGAAAACTGACAATTTTCCCAATCAACTTTAAACTATATGCTTGGTTTTTGGCAGATTGTGTCCGAGTAGCTTAATGAGCGGGCGTCTGTACTAGATAAAAAAGTTGTTGGATTAATGTTAACCCATTAACGTTGATTTTATTGATTTAGAAACTATAATAAACTACTCAAGAGTCCATCTATATTATGTCAAATTATTTTCTTATTTGTTAGGCAAAGGTAAAGTATTAGGGGATAAAAAATATCTGAAATATTTAGTACATGAAGACAGCATAAATCTCAAGAAAATGTTTATGTTACAACTCGGTGCAAATGGCTTGAAAAATGCTACGACGCTTTTACTATATACAGCGACAAGATGTAGGCACGGTTACTGGGTCACACTAGACTAGAACATCAAGTTCAACTTGGAGAGTGAATTGCAAGCACTTTGAATGTCATTTGCATTTGTACTTGTTGATTTAGGATCCATTGATGTGAGCTCTGTTATATCTGATAGTTGTTATCACATCTCCGAAGTTCGTGTATGAATCTGGAGGTAAATTATGTTTGCTTATTGGAGTTCGACAATCGTGAAAAAGTCGTGGTGGCCTAGCGGTTAAAGAGCCAACCTCTCAAGTATGAGGGCGTGGGTTCGATTCCAGTTTGTATGTACTTTCTAAGTATATCTTGGACACCAATGACTGTGTTTCGGATGGCACGTTAAACTGTAGGTCCCGGCTGTCATTGAACATACTTGGCAGTCGTTACGGGTAGTCAGAAGCCAGTAAGTGTGACGCCAGTCTAACCAAGGGATATTGGGTTGCCCGGGTAACAGGGTTGATGAGGTCAGATAGGCAGTCGCTCCTTGTAAAACACTGGTACTCAACTGAATCCGGTTAGACTGGAAGCCGACCCCAACATTGTTGGGAAAAAGCTCGGGAGATGATGATTGCAGTTCGACAATCAGAGTTTTTTCCTTGTATATTTTCTAGGCTTCAAGATAAATCGGATAGATTTAAATTTATTTGCAGTGTCCCTTAATGACATGGGATACAAGACAATTTAACTAGATACGTACCTACATGCAACGATTATCAAAGGCAGTGTTTAAAACGAGTAATCCACAGAATGATGTGATTGCCTGCATTGTAGATATACTGACCTGTTATATTTAATAGCTTAGTTCTACTCAAACAGCTCACAGGATTATGTAACACCTACTAGTTGATCATATTACAGTGTTTACTAGAGTAGCATATTCAGCGTGCAGGCTGACGTTGTCATTACTGATTCTATTAGTAATATACATATATGGGGAAGATGGAGTAGATGTTGACGCTACTTGAATTAATCTTACAACACATAAGGACTTGTAACGAGCTTTTAAAAAGAGATAGCTACTTGTATAAAACATTTGTACGCATTCGTATCTTCACATTCTAAGAATATAATTATAATACTTAAAGGAAAAAAATAATAGCCCGTTAACAATTTAAACATAAATATATGTTACATTAAAAAAATCTGAATCATGCCTTTGATTTCGTTATCAACTAGACATAATCTTAACATCAAAAAAAAAATCTTAACATCGAAAAATCAATAGCTCACATGTTCTTGTTTATGCAATTTTTGTATCTAAATTGTAATGCCAGCTAAAAATAATTATAATATAAGGTATTCTTTTAACTGTAGTCTCTGATTCAGAAACCAGCCCTTTACGGTAACGTGTTTGTTAAGCGCTTTACGGGCTGAACCCGAAAGCCTTTACATATCGGGTTTGGTGTGTAAAGCGCTTAACCGACAAAAATGGCGAGCTGAGTAGCAAATATGTAGGTGCCGTGTAGTAAGTACCTTACGAATTCTGACAATTTGAAATAACCCACAAAATTTTATGTCTATTATTTATCTAGTACAATCCACTTTGTTTTTTTTATAAATTTGTATTGAATATAACGAAGCTATACGTTGAAAGTAAATAGAAACCGTCGTGAACACTAAAAAAAAAAAAAGAAACTTTATGTTTAATTTTTGACTAACTTTTCAAAGGATACTTTCTGGCTGAAAAAAAAAATTACATTAAACAGTTCTGCATATATTTTTATGGACTTTTTCAAATAGGTACCTAATTGTCACGTTAGCAAAACTCTGAGTCTAGAATTTAAGAAAGTAATTTATCTGTGAAACACGTTTTAACAGTCTATTTTGTATTTATAAACATGTGTATATTTTTATGGGAGATTTTTGATAGTAAACCCCAAACACTTTCCTGGATCAGCTCCTTCATCTAGTTAATGTTCTCACGAGTTATAATCTAGAGGCTGCGAGTTATGTAACAAATCCCTGAGGCACATTACTATAATAGTAGGCTTGAGAACTACTACCCAGGAAATAGCTTAATATGGATGGTCATATGCATATAAAAATAACTTTCTTTGAAGAAGGACCTGCAAACTTATTAAAAAAAAAAACATTTGCAGAAAGGTAACAAATGACGACGTCAAAAAAAGAAATAAATCGATTGTTTCTTATTTTAGTATATTTTTGATGCAATAAGATGTTACAACGACCATATAAAAAATATCTGAAAATGTCCTGCATATTTTTTAAAGAAATAACTTAACTTCTTCTAAATGTATGTCTTCACGACCATTAAGGATTATCGATAAATAAAGCTATTTCATATAAGTCACCGTGATACAGCAAGAACACATATAAGTCTATTGAACGGATTATAATTGATTGTAGCCACTCTGCACTCAAAGATAGCTAGTAGTGCCCTTACATTTCAATAGATATTTTACTGTCTCGTATATTACTCTTATATCTATCCCATCTTAGTGAGTCATAATCTTAAGTCTTTCTCAAAAGCTCTCATACTAGATTCTACCTGCCCTGCTCGCGATTAAACCTGGAATTGGTTTAGATACTGGAATCTATGTAATGTACCAAATATTACATGATCGCTTACGCAGTGGGATGGTGCTTCAAACACGATGTAATTTTGTATCCATATGACAAAGTACAGTGACTGTGACGCGGTTTGCCGTGAAATTGCTCCTTTGCTGCAGTATGTTGGCATGAAACGCTTCACTTCACTCAGATCTGATCATGCAAAAGTATGCTTTAGCTCATATGCTGCTATTTACGATAAACATAATCGTAACCTCGTATGGACTTACAATGTAAGTTTTTTCATGTACAGTGGATGAGTCCGGTAAATTTTCATATTTTTGATCAAGTGATAAAATTCAAAATATGTTTTGCCATAGCGTTAATTTGATAAAGCTATCAAAATTCCTCCTTCCACGGCTCTGTATCTTTGCGGACAGGAATAGATAACATCATTCATTTTAAAATTTGTATTTTATAATTATGTTCCATTATCTCAATTATAAGTATTGTTTATTTCATCCCCACATCTATCGAGTAAGTCACTGATATTACATAACAGACAGTAATTTCTGCACCGCAAGTGATTATCACACCATCGTTTCAACAACCGTTCATCCCCCTAAGCATTTAAGCGATAGATCGTTATTTCTTTTGTCGCTCAAGTCAATAATGTTGTAAGTGGGTAACAGGAATAAATCGGCAGCAATAGTTCGATGACACTGAGTGACGTACCGAGGCTCTTGGGACGCAATCCATCACACGACCGATCTCCGGGCCTTCGGTAACGATTCCTTGGTCTTTGTTGAGTATTCATCGATATATACTTGTGAGGCCACTTATAATACACTTTCTTGATTGGTATCTATTTCAGGGATTCGTTTTTGATTATGTTTTGTTTTCGACATTCGTAATTTTAAAACAAATAATAAGTTATTCAAGGCAAATAAAAGACTTTTTGTCTTAAAAAAAAATCGTTTCAAGATACTTGATATAGAATTGATATGAAGATATAGATAGTTTACTGGAAAAGATACATTTTTTGTAGAGACATGCTTCAGGTAGACTCATCATCAGCCTTTACATTCTCCCACTGCTGGTCACAGGCATCCTCTCATACGGAGAAGGACAAAGCGTTAATCACCACGATTACTTAATGTGAGTTGGTGATTTCCACCACTAGGTATACTACTAATGAAGTTTAGATAAGTAATACAAATTATAATAATGTATGTTGCAAATCGCAACGCCTGAAAATGGCCATTTAGCTGTACATAATAGGTTTATTATTAATTAGAACACCTGTTACACCTTATCAAGTAAATAAATATTTTGAGTTTGAGTATAGGTACTAGATTGGTATGTAGACACGTACATTGAATTACTTGGAGTTATTTTTATTTTAATATTGAACCTAGTTTTACTTTAAGTGTGTTCGTTAAGGAATGAAGGTCATAAAACGAATTATTAATTGAGTTTTGAATAATAAAATGATTTTAGCAGAGTAACATGGGCGCGTTTTTTCTGCGGGTATAAAATGATATTAAAATTTAAGATTGTATATTCATGAAAAAATACTCTTTTTTAAGCTATGTAACTGAAGTAAATTTTTGAAATTCACATAATATTTATTCTAAAAAGGGCTTGAATTGAAGTGTTAATAGCGAATGTAATGTCCCGAGTGTTTAACTAACCACAGTCCAATAATTACTAGTCATTTATTTAGCTGTGTGCAAACAAGCTGATTTAATTCCAGTGGATGTCCGTCATTCACGATAGGCGCCGCGGTCACTACACTTTGCATACTCGCATTTATGATGCATGGCGTTAATTAAAAACTGTACACAATGCGTAATTTTTGTTTTGAATGAACAATTTTACGGCAGTGTTCATTGTGCTTTTGTTTTGGTAACGTTTTCCGTAAACTGTTCTATGATTTTAGTTTAATTTTAATTCTAAATGGTTTGCACCATATGGTCTAATTGATTGATTAATCATTTTGATTGTTTGAAAATAAATAATTGCACTATCGGTATTCTTTATTTATATATACAAAAATACTTACATTATTATCGTTCACATTATCAGACCTTCTGTTTGGCATAATAATTTATTGTTGAATTTAATTAGTGAAACCCAAACCTGTAGGTAACATAAAAACAGTTTAGTTCTGGCTTATGAACTTTAAGGTTTTGGGTTTAACCTTCGACATTGTTTTATTTTGTAGGGAAACAGATGCTACGGGTTTTATTTCCTACCTGGAATACTCAACGCTTGAATATGTAAATAAATAAATCTGCGTAAAACCGCATACCTAATGTAGGCAAGAGGGGATTCAAAGGGCTGATCTATAATAATACCAATTGTATCGTTCATACAATACAAAACGGGGAAGCCTACAGACATTCCATTCACGTATATACATAGGGATTTATTAAAAGAGGTCAGGTCGGTGAAAACGCCTGAAATATTGAGGATGTCAGGTAAATTTATAGGGATAATATGTTGAAGGCACGAGAAGCTCAATTTCCGAGAGAGTTTACTGTGATTTTTTCTGTCTAAGAAAAATAGATAGCAAAGATTGTTAGAACGTCAAAAAAGTTTGTGCAATATCGCGCGCGCCGCTTCCTGTAGCCTACCTCAGCGTTTTTTCACGTTTCGGTACCGCCTTATAAAATTTGTGCTTTCTATACACGAACGTACTTCATTCTTATAGATACATAGGTAGTTTACCAAAAAAGATTTATGAAAGTCAACCAAATATCCTACAATACATCTTTGATACATAAAAAAAACATTTTATGAGCTCAAAGTAAACGTTTTAATGATTTGGCTTACATTCTCAACGTGGTACATTACGTCACAATTGATTCGATTTAATTTACTACAACCAGTCTTGTATAACATTATTCAGTGAACGTGATAATCTGCTCATAAAAGTTTATACGAAAACAAATTCTTTGGCGGCTCGTAAATGGAATATTATAAAAATGTACGCGCGATCCTCCATCGATAGGGGTAGCAGCTGATGAGGCCGATTATATTTATGGTATACGCGTCCTCCGAGGACGGTGCCCTGAGTGTCTAAATCTCCAAAGCCCCATCCAAGTACGGCGATGTATCATTTTTATGAGCCTGGCCAAAGTGAATTTGCAGGGCGAGATAACTGGAACGTGTTAGTCATTTACATCTAATGTGGCCAACCGTAATTTAGGAGTAACAACTTTCCCAAAAATTTCGCTTCGGCTGTGCAATTAATTTTACCCCTTATCGGCCTTTGATAATTGGTTTAGATAAGCCGTTAATGGTGATGTTGCTGTTCGAGATATCTGTTTAAAATGAGTAAAAAAAAAGCTGTGAAAGCGATCTTGTTGTTCATTTCGTCTCAAGACGTATAAACTAAATAAACAAAATGTTGAACTAATTTCGTACAAATACACACGTATTTCACACGTCTGTCAATAGTGACTAAGGTAAATTACAAAGGTCTAGATCTAATCCAACTGGCCTTCGGGAAATTAGTAGTGTTTGTGAGCGTACCTATCTTCCTTTTTTATACATTGACGCTAAATACTGAACTGAAAATAATTAACATTTTAATATCAATAAAAAACTATCATGAGTAGTGAGGTGACATGACATATTAAAGAGTACATACAAGTTCAAAATCAAAATTTGTTGTTAAAGTAATCGTCAATAACTGGTTTACAATTATTTTTATAACCTCATGAAACACAGGGATATGTACCTTACCTTTGTGCGAACTAGTAATAAAACAATATTAGTTGAGCACAGATTCTGAAGAAATTATTAATTACCCATACGGTTAAGCATTCAGCTATTTAGACCCGGATCGTGTCGATTTTCATTTCAAATTACTCAGCTTGTATCTATTGGAATTGCAAAATTTGAATACGTGCATGAATTTGCTTGTAAATGTTCACTTGGATCCAAGCCCGTGCATGCAAATACATTTTCAATTTTGATATTACCCCGAAAATGGTTCGGGAATTAATAAACTGCCCCACAGGCATAATTTTGTTAATACCTATTTAATCACATTTTCTTTTATTATTTCCTTTTATTATTGGAAAATTGATATCATAATTGGTATTCGTGGTTTATTGGTTATATCACGTCTATGTGGGATATTGGTACGTTTTTAATTAAATGCAATATTATATATTAGGATACCTACTCTTTTGTTTTATCCTACAGAACAAAAATAACATGTGTGTGTAAGTTATTTCCTTTATGTGAAGAAAACTGTTTTATTGCCTTGGTGTCAATTTTAAAAAGTGTACCATTAATTTGTTTGCGTGCCTCCTTGGTATAGAAAGGGTTTTAATGGAGTTTCACCCCGTGACAAAGGACATGACCGGTAGAGCAGTCAACTATCTAATGTTATAGATAGAATCACAGTGCACTTCATTATGAAAAGTGAGATAGGTACCATAAAATTAAACGAACTCTTTGTAGCAATATCGAGACACTATAACACGATCGTGACACACGGTCGGATAGCCCCATGGTAAGCTATTGACTAGCTTGGGTGCTAACACAACTGATAAACTACATATACTTTACACATATATATTTGTATAAACATATTACCTATCCACCCAACAAGCATGATCATGACACAAACGTCGACCGTGCCGGGAATCGAACCCGGGACCCTCAGCTAGGCAGTCCGGCGTGGTTACCATTGCGCTAACGGGGTCGTCAAATAAAACTTTACAATTACATATTTTTAGTGGAGCAACTTATGTAAGTCAAGAGTCCGAGTTTAATCCGAGATAACACTCAAATAAGAATACACACAGATGTAGTTGTACCCCGTACATAGGTTTATGTAACAGGATAAATTTCCTCCCAGCTGAAGTTTCAAATAACATCCACTTAATTAAAGTTAATCTGGAATGGTGTTGCGCCCGACGACACGATTCCATTAGGAAGCAACACTGAACCGGCTTATCTAGGTCGTATTATTGAAGGAGAACTGTTTATGTACAACCTGTAGCAATTAAATTTAAATTGTGCATTCACGGCTATTGCAGTCGCTAAAGATTCGCTGTCTCGTTAGTTTTATAGCCGTCTTAATTTTTTTGAATTCTTATTTTCTTTATCTTTTTCGACATTGGATTTATGAACATTGACGTTATTCGAAAGAATATTATGTTGACAAAAGTCAACTTCGTTCATATTTCTATAATGGCCGAATACATTCCCCTACCGATCGATTTTCTGCATCGACAGGCGAAACAGAAAAAATCTACTTGAAAAACCAAAACCACTGGACAGCACATATACGGAATATTTAAAACAGGAAAATGTTTCCATGCAGAAGTCAAAATGGAAATGCAAAATCTGAGGATTTTTATAGAAAAATGATAAAAGTTTTCCGATACCTAAAGTAAAAATTGAAGAGAAACTGAGGTGAATTAAAAGAACGAAAAATACATAATTAGAACATTCAATTACATTCAAGATCAGTAAAACAATAATTGCTTGGCACAGTTTGCGTTGTGCAGTTTATGTCCCATATGACGTCATTTGGCGATACTTACTAAAATTTTACCTTTTATGGAACACTAAATATTGCTCTATATTGAATCTTCAATATTTTCCGAAATATACCAACTTTATTTTACTGTAACTTGCATTTGACCTGGATAATATTCAAACATGTGCCCATTATAAAACTATCTTCTCACTTAATTAATTCTGTTTATTATTATACTATAAAACCAGTTTTAAGACGAGGTGCCATTTTCTGCAAGTACAGTTAGCCAGCAGACATTTTCTCTTGTTGTATTCATTAAAATTCAATGCTTTTTACTAGAATAGTATCTTAGACGGCAAAATATTAAAAAATAGGTGTTATCTCAAATTGTAAAATATTTCATGAAGAAGTCGCTTTTGATTTTTCTAAGTGAATACATATTATTATGCACATGACTGTACAGCTTGCAGACTACGGATATTTTTAAAACAAACTTGCAATTCGATTTGCCCTTCGGCAGATCGTTTACATTGGAGTAGAATCCACTTGAATAACAAATGAACTGTCTGACCTTTGCAATCAATATTTCGTCTGTAACAGTTCGGTTTGCTGAGCCAAAGAGAAATCGGAAAATGCGGACTATATCTGGGTTTCTGTTATAGAGTGGCAATGTTACGAGTGAGTGCCGCTACATGCATACTCGCATAAATCAATGTTATCATTGTTGATGAATTCCGGAGTTTCAATTTACTAGTGCTTTGGGATGATAGTTCAAAGAAATATCCACAACACACGTAATTAATGTAGGTGATACGATACAGAAAAGCATTCGCATAATGATAATAATCTCAAACAGTTCTTATTAACGTTATCGTTTTGCCTATCGTAAGCTGTTAAACTCAGACTACTCGACCTATTCTACAGTAACACTGTTTGACATTTTAACGAAGACTATTTTATCGAGGTCAGTGCTCATCTAACATGCGGCCGTCTGGGAAGTATATTTTAAAGCGCTGAAGTTATCTGTGCCGCTAAAATCAGTATATTAAAGCAACGCATAGGCACGTTTATCCAATAGTTTTAGTGAACACATCATTTTTCAGTAGCTTGAGTTCATAAATGTCGACTGCAGAACGTGGCTCTCTTTTATAGATTTTATACTGAACAATTCCAGCGGGATATAGCTCTACTCATCATGGAACAGCTTGATTGGTCAGCGTATGTAGATGTGATAATATTATAAAAGATAAATTGGAGGAATACATTACTTCACAATACGATTGAGTGAAATACGTTTCATCAACATCGATGCTCTACTGAATGAATAATTTTGTTGATGGATCCTTTCCATAAAAGCTTGTTTGGCCAACGCAGGTTTAAATGGAAAAAAAGATCTAGCAGCGTTGAAATAGCTACCTGAATAAAATTTATTGTAAAGTATCCACTAAGTATGTACAGTTGTTATTAACAAATCAGCAAGACCACAGACGATTATATGTCAATATATTAGTTAATCTATCTGCCTGTTACGCTAGAGGTCAAGGGTTTGATTCCCGCATACGTCAAAAAATTGTGTTTGGGTGTGAAAACTGTATAAGTTGTACGTAGTGTGTTAACGTGGCAGGATTTTAATTTGAGATCTCTCTTTTTAAAAATCAATCGCCAAACCTATTTTACTGACAAGTTACAAAATATTTTTATTTATTCTTTTTATTTGAATAGCTGACATTAAAATTATAATCGGGGAGTTGATTGATGATATAAGTACATAATACCTAGTACTAGAAAAACTTAAGTTGTTAGGACTTATTCCCAAAGTAGTCATTCACTTAGGTACAGTTTTCCACGTAGTTTCGCTAATAGGCATATAAAATTGTTCATCTTTTACTGAAATATTCTGTTAACGTGTCCAAACATGTCGAAATTTACCTTAATTTTGACGTAGAACACGTTTACGTTGAGAATTCCCCGTTTACGTTTTTATTTGGAATATTCTTAAATCAAATGTCACTTTCACACGACGAGGGTTGTGAAAAAGGTAAGTAATCTAAACCGATAATAATATTGGAATTAGCCAGGTGTGTGGAGATATTTTATGTTTATCTTCTTGTAACGTGCATCTTGTTAATGTAAGGCTACTTTATGTAGCTTAAAATATTGAAAAAAAATCTAAAGGAGTTGAATTTGAATTACTCTTTTGCTGGTATTTTATTCGAAAAATCCAACGATAGTATACTACATATGTATAGAAAAAGTACATAACAGTACATAGGCAGTGGTCCAACCTCCGACGATGAACGAGAAACGAATAGTACTAGAACCTACGAGTATGTATAAACGAGTATGATATTAGCGGAAAGCGAATGTGTAGTTAAGATAGTTCTTTTGTTAGTTAGACTATTAAGTGCGCGGGCAAGTACGATGGGTGATAGTGTATCACACGTCCGCGATCACTCAGTTCTGTGGTGTAAACCTGCGCAAGCAAATCACATGAGAAATGATCCAACGAGTGAGCAACGCTGAGCTAGTTTATCCTTGAAAGCTTTTATCTGATGCTCACTAAAATAACTACAAAAAAGACTAAAGAGACTTTACTTTACCCGAAAGAGACGAGTTTTTTCTCAGTCAAATTTGAACCATACGCTTCAATGACAAAATTGAAAATCAATTAAGGAAATTTTACAGATGATGTGGTGGCGACTGTACATTACATCTTTATTAGGGTTTTTTTTTAACACAAATATTATTTTACATGAAAAAATAGCATAAGTTCTAAAAAAATAACAAGTGGAGGCTAGCGATAATAAAACTTGTTATAACTAGGTTTCATTGTGGATTTTCTGGGATTCTCATAATTAATTCCACGTTAATTGGTAGATTAAAATTTAGTTTCCAACCAATTTACGTAATAAAGCTTTATGTAGGTATTAGGTTTACCGACTATGATTACTTTTATTTTCTTGTATTATTATTAGGTATTATTTTATAACTGTTTAAAGTATTTTTTTATAGAAACAACCTCATTAACTGCAATGCATACAGCTTCATACTCTTGATTCCGCCTGTTAAAACACTACGAGGTAAAACCGTTCTTATTGCGCAAATGGAAAATACAACGAAAAACATGGCAAGCTCCACAAAACTAAAAAAGTGGCTATTTTTAGTGTAAATTTAAAAAATAAATTTATTGGGCTGTGTTGTTTTTTATATCTAAAGTTTTAATATAATAATCTCATTTTGTTTATAAAAAAATAGAATTAATAGCAGGCTTTTTGGTAAGACCGTAATACCTTAGGTTATTGTAAAGTACCTATAAAAAGAAATGCCTAGACGAGTTTCATTAATTTTCTGAATAAGTCTAAACATATTTTTTGTCTAAGTTTTATTTAGGTAATGCGCCGTGACAGGTAGACAGGTGAAGACCTTAGCCTTATAAACAGCAGAGCCCTATTAGCCACGGCATGGCAGAAAAAACTATGTTGAGGTTGCTATCAGTTTCAGAACTGTTCGACAAAAGTATATTCGGTCCATGCTTCTGTATACGTTTGCAATATAAGCATGTATAATTCACCATCATCATCATCACCTCCTGCTCTTATCCCAAGTTTTATTTGGGGTCGGCGCAGCATGTTTTTGTCTTCCACGCTCTTCTATCTGCATGTACAATTCTAGTAAAATAATGTATACAAAATTTGCTTTCAACTTTATATACGACTGTCATACTCTTGAGTTCTCTTCTCACCTACGTACGCTTAAGAAATTATTCCTTAACTAACTCAGCTGTCTGTCAGTTAAAATTGCTTAGATTAAAGCAAGTTCAACTATAAAACAAAATTGTCCCCGAAACGTCTTAAAAACTTAGTTCCAGATAATAAACTTCTTGTTAGCTCATATTTCTATCTTTACTCCAAAAATGCTTTTTAATTAATCAAAGGCGAATATTACTTTGCCCTTTAAAGGGTTTAATTTATTTATAAAAAGGTTTTTTGTGGCGCTAATACTTCACTGAAAAAACATTTTTACTATTAATTAAGGAAGCGCTACGGATGTCGGATGGAGTTTAATCAAAGGCTCATCGATAAATACCTACTAATTAATTTTATTTCCTTCCACTAATTAAAAATTCTTTTTGGTTCCAGGGAAAACTGTCGATGCCTGTTACGGATACGCATTGCGAGTTTATTTTATTTGTTTTTGTGATATTGAAGTTTGTTTGGTTAGCATCTTTACACCCACTTACTAGATATAGACTCCTAGTACTTCTGTCATCCTCATCTATAATTAAAAACGGATGAAAATTTAAAAAGGCGGTTTGAAGTCCGTTGTTGTTAGTGCACGTCAATAGACTTGAGCTGGTAAACCTTCTGTTATCTATTATACCATATGGCATTAATTGCCTACAAAAAGAATCAAACAATTAAAAAGTGTCGATCCGCATTTTCGTGTCAGAAAAATTCGTGCGGTTTGACTACTGACCCTTTAGGGTGGGCACCCGATTAACTTACGTAGCCGAACAAGGAATATTGATATTATTTTTGTATGTTAGGCAATATACAGAATTTTGAGCGAGTGTTACAATGGATAATGTTTGGCTTTACTACTATTAATAGGTATAGTTTTGTAGTAGGTACTCACAGTGATATGAATAATAAATTATAAGTCTTCTTTGAATGAAATGTCCTTCAGATTATTGTGCCTTATTTAACAAAAATGAAATCAATATTATCAATTGTAAAACGATGTCCCGACTATATACATATGTATGTTATTTTTTTGTGTCCAGGTTCAAAGTATACATTCCAAGACTCACCTTCACAAATCAATCCATCATGGTGGCCACATTATTGAGAAACAATGTTCCTTTATTTTAAACGTGCAGAGTAGATATTTAAGGTTTCTACTGAATAGTACATGAGATTTTTCTCCCTTGCGTGAAGTATCTATTATACCCACATTTGTAGGTATATGTATGGCCGAGCACATTGTGCCACTTCACCGGAACGAGATCGGGCTTAAATAAAAGCATTTTAATAGAAAAAGCCATATTTAGATATCCGCCTACCTATGCAACAAAATTGTGTTCAACCGTAAAATTGCATTGACACTTCAAACCCGCCATCAATTATTCCCGTAGATTAGAAACCATTATATTTTTCCAGCGAATCGGTGTTATGGCAAATCATGACAAACGGCTATCCATATCCGTATAACGACGTCGTACTTATGTCGCAATATCGGAAAACCGTATAACCGTATATCTACTTTTTATGCTATCCTTTCTATGGGACATCTACCTATAAAGTAGAAGCTGAAGAGTGAGTGATGTGAAACTATATTGGTCCTCGAAATTGAGTTAAAGGACTTGTAGATATTGATGATACAGAAAATATCTGGCATTGAGAAGCGATCTCTCATCAGGGATAATGCGGTCACCCGTTCGATCGTAGTCATCAACAAATACCTGCAACACGACCACACAAGGCTTTAAAGGTATATCTATACAGACTGGGCAATGCTATCAATAATAGTATCAAGTCGACATTCAACATCAACCATTCAAGACGTCGAACCATATTACCGAATTTTCTTGGATTTATAGATACAATCATCATCATCTTATAATATAAAAATGATATAATAATACAAAACAACAGTTTTAAATATACATTAATAAATCCACATCATTATCCGTGCACCACGTGCCCCGTTTTATTAATTAACACCCCATCCCACAGTAATGCACTCATGGCAACCGCTTAAAAGCGAGCTTGAAAAATTGTAATATAGGTATACCTATGTACTCTTTACGAATTCAAATTATGTCTTCATAGGTATTACAGGAATTTACGCCATTATAAACGACGCGATATAAGAGGAAACGAAATGAATTTTAATACACCGAACGGTACGTAACGTTGTGTTTTAATTTATTCGGTCGATAAAACCACTCAGCTTTTTAATAAACACGCATGAATTACTTTCCTCCGCGAGGTCCTGAATAAATAAAAGAGGACCATCCCACACCGTTCCTTCATTCCCTTTGTGTTCTCATACTTCCTGGCATGCGTAATGGGATACCCAACCAAAATGGCGGCTTAGAAATCTTTTGTGCTAAATAAAAATCAGAAGAACAGGCGCCGGACTAAATAACTTTAGTGTAGTCTACCCCGCGTCGTCATATAATAGTAAGTAGTGTTTTATTTATTAAACTTTCAAGCCCATGACAGGTTGTTTTTAAAATTTACTTTAGCTTATCGGAAGAGTTAAGTAGATTTTGAGTATTTCCAGAAACTATAATCATGACGATGATTAGGCTTAATCTAAATATTTGGCGGATATTTTCTCCAACTATATGTATGTAAACATTTTATTCTCACATTTTACTGTTCGTTGAAGCCTAAAGCTAAGGAAGCAAAGACGCCAGCACATCAACCTACCTCAATCTGACAATTTTCTTTAATAGATTTTTCAAACTATTTACAACCCACATTCACTAAAAAAGCATATTATTAATTTCTAAGAAATCCAACATTATTATAAAACGAGCACTACGCTAGATGAACGCGTCGCAAACATTTACTTTGATAAGGGAATGTAATTTCAGTACGAAGCTCTGCATTATTTAATATGCTTTCCTAGATAGTTATTGATCCATCTAGATAGTTAATTTAGAATCTATGTAAAGTTATAACAGCTTCATACCTTTAAACGGTATCATGTGAGCCTTTAATTAACCGTTGAGGAAGGCGAGCGGTTCGTTGGGAGCCGACTGGGTATTAATTGGCTGGACAACCCGTTCACCCGCGCTGACGCTTTTGGTGTGTCTCTAATACAAATATTAACAAAATTAGTCCGTGGGGTTAGAACATTACATACCGGATTAGGTGTGCAGTGCATTGGGTGGTTAGAACGGTAAATAGGTAGTAGATGGCACGGAACTTGTTTGCTAATATTTCTCTAAGCATTCACTCAGTATTCCCGAGTTGCTTTCTGCTGCTTTTAATATGGCCACCCCTTTTGATGCCGTAAGGAATTGAGTTGATAAACTATGCAAAGAAGCTAAGAAAACGAAATTATTATATCATTTTTATACGTGAATCCAACTTTTTATTATTTATTTTCAGAAACGCTTTGATTAAGGATGTTATATCTCGATATTTAAAAGGGCTTGTTCGCAAGAGTTACCGTAGCCCTGGCACATAAGGACCTCAAAAAGTAACAGAGTGAGTTTTAGTCAGTGAGAATCTGACACTCCCTCCAGCTACACCCTCAGCGGGAGTAATTTGATGACTAAATTTACTTACTACAAATTTTTGCGCCGGAATAACAAACTATTCTTGGTTGGAACCCAGCATAATATAAATAATACTTCTGTTCAACGACCTCTTAATATAATAACTACCTTCTGTCATTACAGCTTACAAATTTGTTGTCATAATAGTTTTTCCAGCACGTGTTTATAGGTCCCGCAACGACCAAGTGTAGATGTTTCCTACCACGGACTGGGATATTACTCATCGCAACGCGGAAGTGTAGACAGGGACATCCGCGATTGCAGCGCAGTCGTGTTTGTCAATGTTCCCGAGATTTATCGTCTGTGGTCGGTGCCAAAACTGCACACATGTGTGTTTACCTTTACTACAATTTACGATTTACTTTTAACGGCACGCACCGAATGTGTGCCGTCATGGTCGATTGACGTTAACAGCTATCGTTAAGCCACTAACTCTGTTACGGTTTTTGTACTTTCCGTTCTTAAACTGGTCAGGAGCGCAGGAAACCTGATATTTGTAGCTATAAATAAAGCTTAGAGTTGGACTGCTTTGCTTAAGATAAAACTATCTATTTGACGAAATGATATCGTGATGATAATCAATTTGAAAGGATTGATAAGCTTTATACCGCTTTTTATGTACACAGAAACTAGAAGTCATTAAAATTCTAGATGCTATGGAAATGACTTAAAATTTCAAATAGCTTCACCTCTTCAAAAACATTGCTGACAGTATTTTTTTTATATTTTAACCGAACATTATTTTATCTGTACGTACTTAATCGTAATATTCGTAAAAGCACATTTAAAGTTGATCATGTGGAACTAATGTTGTGAAATAAAATTATTATCCTTATGTAGCAAAGTGCTTGAGTCATCGAGCGCAATTACATTTATTTTAAAGGTAAAAAAAGATACAACAAAGAACTTTTAATCCTTTGTTTAAGTTGAGTTTAAAACATATTTAAAGGTAAAGTAAGGTTCTCGCGAGGAATGCATGCTCGCATGAAAATTCCCCCCTTCTAAAACAATATAGTTTTTATCGATTTTCTTGAAGGAAACGGCCTACAGCCTGTTGGCCTACAGTCCAGTAAAACGAGGATTTTTTTGCGCCAAAATAAAGCAAATTTATTCACTGTTATTCACTTATCGATCTATATTGACAATAATAATTAATCATTATTGGTATTTTCTCTGTGTGTTTTGTACTGCAATCTCCAATTTATGTTTTGTTTGTGGCCAGAAAGAGAAAGGCGCACATGCAAACGAGGAGTTTATTATTATGAGTTTTTATGTAGAGTAATTTGGACGCTGCTAACCACACCAAACGACAATGCTAGTGTTTGTTTCAAAATAGGGACAAATGAACGCAATCACAAGCATATACCTAAATTAAATAGCGTTTTAGTTTCTTAGTAAACTATTATAACAAAAAAATCCTTTTATTAAACGGTTGATTGTATTTCAATTACGCTCTAAGCTTCTTTTCTCCAATTTATTTTTGTAACTGAACAAAAACTGAAGAAATAAAATCAAGTTACGGAACAATTATCCTCAGTTCGCTTTTCGTATTTGACAGGTTTTTCTGTATAAATTCTATTCAAAGGCATTCGGGCTTCTTCGATTCAATGATCGAAGTTGGCTCATATTTCTTCTCCTACGCAATTCAAGTTTGCTAATGAAAGACCCTTGTAACTTTAATCTTTGTAAAGTAGAAAATCCGCCGTGAAACAATTTTACCGCGCGTTAAATACGAACATTATTAAAATATAATTTTCTTCCACCTGTCAATAAATTTGTGTAAAAGATTTGCTCCAATTACAAAAATAAGGTCCTGGGCAATAATGTAAACAATGTAATTGAACGCGGTAACCGTTAATAGACCCTAATTTTGAGAAATGTTTTACCTCAATTCTAAAATAACCAAATTGCTTACTTATCATAGTAAAGCTACGTTATGACTATTCATAGTTTTCACAGTAGTAGTCTTAGATGAAAAACCTACACCAAAAATAAGTAACGTAGGAGAAGAATAACAAAATACTTACTTATAAAACTACAGTAATAAATAGCACCCCTATAATTTTGCTATAATAAGCTATTTCTAACCGACTTCCCAAAAAAGAAGAGATTCTCAATTGCGATCGTTGTATATTATTAATAATAAAGTAATTAGCACATACTAATAATACGTTACACGGTAAACTGAGTGACAATTAGTGACGAAAACCGAACATAATTTAAAATCTCGTTTGTTACGCGTCGCGGTTAGTTAAAGGCAGATTAATCTACGTTTTTATTCAGGTAGCTTGGTAACTGATGGTTTATTTATTTTTAATGTTATATGTTTCGTATCAAATTAATCTAAAAGACTTACGAGTGGTTTTCGGATTAGTGAGTATTAATTTATTTATTTTCGCAATTTTTTTTTTATCTTTTCCATAATAGTCGAAGCATACATTTCATCATTATCACAGTCTTTTCATCGTCCGATTGCTGGGCACAGGCCTCCTCTCACACAGAGAAGGATTAAACGTTAATCACCACGCTTGCTCAATGCGGGTTGGTGATTTCAGACTTTATAGTTCAGATTTCCTCGAGATGTTTTCCTTCACCTTTAATCAGTCATTGGTGTCCAAGATAAACTTAGAAAGTACGTATAACTTAGAAAAGTTACAAGTTGCTTGACCTTGAATCGAACCCGCATCCTCATACTCGAAAGGCTGGTGCTTTAACCGCTAGGCCTCCACGACTTACGACAAGAATCCATTAATCGCAATATGATTAAAGTAAAAAAAGAGTGTTGCTTGGACACTTTTTGCCAAAGACGACATCCTTCTTCAGCGTAAATGGCAAACGTGATCAAAGCAGGCCTGACAGCTGTCTAGCTTTGGCTACCTAGTGCCTTTGTTGTACTGAAAGGCTCGTTAAAATCTCAGATTAATGAATAAAGGTCAAATAAACATCTAAACTAAATTTAGGTGTCAAAATGAAAAGAAAATACTATCATCTAATAGATATTTTACAAAATAATGGTAAAAACTCGCCTTATTTCCTTCACTAAAAATTTTAAAATAAATAACATGTTCACCATCGATATCAAATTAAGTAAATATTTGATTTATTATGTTTTTGGTAAATTATTTTCATATATATTTAAAATGGTATCAGTTTTAATATTCCAATTAAATTGAATCCATTTAAGCTACAATAACAGTAGTACATATAATTATATCAATAGTTGTTTTAAACAAACAAAGACCGTAGTTTAATTTAATTAATTAAGCTCAGTAAAATACAATACCAAAGAGTAATTAAGAACATTTTAATGCTCAATAAAAATAATATACATTTAAAAAGATGTAAACGTTGCAGTTAAGGTAAATAATTAATAATGAGATGGGAAGCGATTTATTTTATTTTCATTATACTCGTTAACGAACGTTTGGTTGCTACATAATATTTTTGATACAAAGTAAATGTTATATTTTAATAATAACTGATACCTACCGAAATCCACAATATACCTTATAACGCTAACAGTCGCGTAACATGAAATTACCAATCAACGAAAGCAATCAGTTTCAAAAACTAAATAAACATCGAACAAATAGTTTATAATTACACCCAGCACACGCCGTTTTTAAATAAATACTTCCATAGGCAAATTGTTCCGCTATTCCGGCTTCTTTCGTTCAAATAATATCTTATGAGAGGATAAAATGTAAATATATCATACACCTCAGTGAATCAGATACTCAGCGATAAAAATCAGAAGGCGTGAATACATCAGCACGCACCAACAAGATTTACATAAACGAGCCGAATGTTGCCAACGTACGCTTCAACGGATTTTTATTTAGAGACGTCGATGTACGGAACTCGTAATGATTTGTTGCTACTTTTTAGAATTGTTGCTTCGTTTGAGTGTCTTGATATATTGCTGCGAATAGACTGTAATGTAACATCGTTAGCTCCTGTAGCTGTTACGTAAATACCTATCCATTTTTAGTTACGGACAAAGTAATTGTATTCAAAAAACACATTAAATACACGTAAATTATGAAACCTCGTGAATTACGGCACTTTTTTCAAGTTGAAATAAACATTCAC
The DNA here is from genome assembly GCA_958496145.1 of Heliothis peltigera. Taxonomy (NCBI): domain Eukaryota; kingdom Metazoa; phylum Arthropoda; class Insecta; order Lepidoptera; family Noctuidae; genus Heliothis; species Heliothis peltigera. The sequence goes on from OY292328.1 coordinate 5,745,158, forward strand.
AAAAATATTCGCGTTCTGTATGCCTCTTGAACCCGCAAGTGTAAAATTAATTAACAGCACTCCTACGAATAACGGCAAGCCAGGTAAAATTGTTGCAATAAAGATTGGATTTTTAACCGACATCCCAAAACGAAGGAGGTTATACATTTTTTATATGAAAGGGTACGCTTCCGAAATGGTTTCATTGCCAACACGTCAGAGATTGAACGTCAGAGATGGAAACCCTGTGAAATTGAAGGCAGCTTTCAAAAATGCAGTCAAAAATCGAGAAAAAGTTTAATATTCATACAAGTATGGACATCGGGTGATACCTACTACAAAACAAGGTAAATGTTTGGATCTGATTGTGGATCTGACGAAGAATCAAAGAAACTCTACATCAGTATTTAGCACGTCTTTTTGCTTATTTCTTGATTCCTTTACACCGAACGAATTATGTTATACCATCTCAGGCTTAGCAATCAAGGCAAAATACAGTTAGGGAACTGCTTAATGGTAACAAACGGATTTATTCTTAAAGAATTTATTTTAATAATATTATTGACACTATCACTATCTACAATTTTAGACCCAGACGCTGAAAAGAAAAAAAACTGAAAATATTATTATTTTCGTTTTTTTTTTTCAGACTACCACCCTTCGACCTCTGAATACGTCGTGGATGTAATTTGTGTCCTGTTTGGTAACGTAATCCTTAATTACGCTTTACCAAACCTGGCGGTCCGTTTAATCGCGTTTGTCATTCCTAATTTACCGTATTTAGATCAGGTAACAAAATGTGTTTGGAAGAGGCCACAGAACACCGTTCGGTTTACAAAATGAATTATTTTTACACAAATTTAATGAAACGCACCTGTGAGAGCTTGGGCGTACCTTTTATACCATGATATATTGTTTTTTTTAAAGCATGTTATGATTTATTTGTTTGTGATGCTATTAGAATTGCAATAAAGAGATTTATTTGAATGTTCAAATGGATTTAATTCAAAAATAAGAGAACGACAGGTTGATTATTATTTCTTAGAGTTTTACACTACATACATATAACTGTAGGCTTATACACTAAAATACGGAGTCCATAATTACTCTTTTATACGAAACTACGCCAGTATGAAAAAGAAAACTTCGTCAGCTGAATAAGTATGTTCAGCACGAGTGTGAGGCCTTTGACTAAAAGTTGGACTTGAACCTATAATACTTCTGGAATCGTTGTACGTAATACCGGCCCTTGTAGACTGGCTTTATAAGCGGACAATTTTGAAAAGTTATTAGATTACTTAAACCTAATGATATAATTAATCCTTGTAAAAGTTTCGGAGATTTTATTTATAGAAGTTTTATGTGATTCAAGTTTTTATTACATCATTATATTTGCGAGCTAACTAAAATGTTAATTTTATAAGTCTCGTGAGAAACAAGGGGAAATGAAGTTTAATTTGTCATTAAAAATAGTGGTCTTATTGGTCACCAAAGCTCAGATGATTATACAGTTAAATATATTTCTATAACGTAAAAAAATATAAAAATATTTCCTCTTCATGACATTAATGATATTAAAAAACTAAATTTCCTACAGTGCATCTCGATCCAGGTAACTTTAACTTTTCACTTACCGATTTAGTATGAAAGCACGCGAATACAATCCCTGCCCCATACAGATGCCTTATACTTTAATTACCACTCACTATAATAATTTAATGTATGTATAGTTAATCAAGTGAATATTACAACACATATAGTACATTTATCTACAAATCAGTCAAGTAGGTAATACAATATCCACTAAGATCCACAATACAAAAAAAATGTTAAACTGTAGGTACTGTGTAAAAAACTTGAAACTTTACCTATGATATTGCTTTATAAATATAATATCTTGTTGCTAAATTTGAATAGAAAATACTTGAAGAAAATAATTACAGAGCTAAGTTTGCCAACCAAAGTTTTCAGTTTGCCAACATGCAGCATATACCTCAGCAACTGTATTTTCCCTTAGATTTTGTATGATGAATAGTGAATAATCCTGTCGTATTTTATTCCTGCTCGCTGTCTGGAATATATAAATTCTGCTTAAAACGTATTCAATTAAAAGCATTTAAGTTTTAAAATTTTAGCTTACTTAAAGCATTATTGTAAGTAGGTATTAACATGAAAAATTCCAACTAACATTTTAGTTAAAATCCAAAGCTTAAAACATAATAAGACTGAAAGAAACTTTATTGCGATAGTTATTTTAATCCTTTGTACCCCGCGACCTTTTATATAAAGATCCAGTATAAAGCCTCTACGTGAATAGAGTGAAGTCAGAATATGTCCAAATTCTCTAATACGCTCGGCCAGGCCGGCCCATTACGTTTCACAAATAGACCATTAGGTCCCAATCCCTTTGCTATTTCAAAAGGATGAAGGGTTAATTTACGAGCTTAAAATTTAAATCTACGACCAACTTGTTTAATAGCAACCTTCGGGGTTAATTCTGTTGTTAAAATGTATTATTATGAAGCGCTCTTACACGTTTACTTGGGCCAGTATAACTCTGGATCGTTCCAAGTTATTAATTGCGCGTACAAGAAAACTTTACCAGCGTTTGCGTACGATTTAAAAGCTTACACTACAAATAAAATGTACGTTCAACAGCCCTTGTAATGTAAACATAGGTAAATAATTGAGGTTAAGCTCTGCTTGTGCAAATATGAATCAATAAACAATGTGGAAGTTTAAGCTCTCTGGCATTTTCATTAAACTAGAAACAACCAGGGTGGCGGTCGGTTGAGACGAGTCTGTGGAACTACTCCCTCGCGTCAGTTGTCCACAATTAATAATAGAGGTCTGCAAGTTGAATGCCACATGTTGTTGCATGGGCTCCTCTCGGCTTGCATGTTGAATACAGATGAGCTTATTTATGTAAATTTGCGTCGCCTCCACGCTAGAGGATGACGCTCCATTTTGAGTAATCCCCGGCATCGCAAGTGATTGATGCCGAAGCCGTTGACATTCCGCTTTGCAGGCGATCACGGGTGGCTTATGCAAGCTATTTTTTATTATGCCTTCATGTCAGAAAATATTTTAAGCACTTGAGACGCGACAGTTTGTTGCTCTTGTTCAATATAATGTGAATCAATAATGGAACCTATCAAGTCTGCTTAAAATGTGTCTCTCTAATGTACGAGTACTACGAGTACAACATAAGAAATAAGTACTTCTACCAGATCATATTAACCATATTACTAATTTATTAGCAATACAAAATAGTTAAACCAATATGCTACCCCATGAGTACACTAACATAATAATTATAAATATTTAATTATACACAATAACACAAGTCTAATAATTATAAGATTTTTTCCTAATAATTCATAATTTAACCATATTTTGTATATGGTCAAATTATTAGCCACAGTCATAAATAGTTCTATACAATTATTTTAGATCAGCAAAAACCTATGTGAATAAACTTAAAAAATGATCCCTTTTTAAGAATACATATTCAAGAGGTCTTCTTTTACACAACCCACGCATAACTGGTATGCGGGTCACAGTAATAAAAACATGTTTAATTTCTGAAGCCCTTTAGAAAATATGGAGGAGTTCATCAAAGCTAAATATGATAAAGAGTATATTTATAATCATATTTTATCAGGTCGAATCAGAGATTCGGTGAAATAAAGTATGTTTTGAAATGTAGATACAGTTTTACGTTCACACGAATCCGCTGTTGATGTTATCACAAAGTTTAAAGACTGCGTGAACGTGTGGTTAGCTCGTGATTTACAATTAGACACTGTTTTAAACAGTGTTTATTTTGCCTATAACAAAACACGGTCAAAGTCGTGTTTAAATAAAATGGCGCTACATATTCAAATTCAGACTTTCCCAATCATTCTTTCCCGTTATTCCTCCTTACCTAGTCGTAAAAGCCTGTCAAGTACGAGCGTATTCAGCGGGTTCAATTCCAGGTTAGGCAAGTACCAATGCTTCTACTTTTCTGAAGTTTAGTGTTTTAAGATTTTGCAAAAAAAATAATGTTGGTAAACCTAGGAACACCATATGGCCCTGGATGAAGAATATGTTTGTTGCAATATTAAAATTGTTTATTAAATTTGTCTGTAATCAATTTCGTTTAAATTATTTAAATCAATTGGTTTTTATCCCTTTCTCGACAAAAACAATCCATTGATTTGTATTTGAAAAACTACGTTCTCTATTGCAAAGAAAGCGGGTGCAAACAATTTATTAAGCCCCTTGTTCAGTTTAAAACGAAAGCTTTTCGTTAACGCTCGGGCGCCGGACACAATGAGCGTAGCGGATATTTTCTGTAGAAAAATACAATTTCGTTTCTTTGTGCAGCGAATACATTAAATAAGGGTAGATCACGAGACTATATTTCAGTCTACGAACCAGTCTCCAGTTCATGCATGTTAATGGACATTGATGTTTAAAAGGCAACTATCAATTGGCAAGGGGAAGACAATTGAAAACCGAGCTCAGTTGCTCGCTTGACAACTTTATTGCAGTTGACTGACAATAGCTGGTAATGATCGATATCATCACAAAGACCAGAAACATAAGTTAGTCCAGGTCCCAATCTAGACAGACATGCAAGGTATCGTCAATCATCAGTTTTGGCGAGCGATGGAATTGCGTTGGCATCAAATGACGTCATAACTTGCAAGACGAGCAGCAGGCTTAGCATGGCAACCGTAGAACCAAGTTTTGTCTTCCGGAGATTGGATATAATGACAGAAAAGTGACAGATTGACGTAAGATTTCTTTTGACATTTTTTGAAGTAATTTTTCTTTTCTTCGATTGATATAAGGCTACTAGCGATTATATGCGAGTTAACAGGTCGCGCCATGCTCGGGCAGAAGACATGTTGACATTGACAGAAAGAGCTTTGTCTTTTCTTGACAGAATAGATATAAAATCGCCATGCTAAGCCTGCTGGTCACCGACGTGAGGATTACCTTGTCGAAGAAAGTGCATAAGAAACTTATTCGTTCAGGAGAAGAACTTGGAGTTACTAAACGTAAATCTTTGGTGACAACTCGTAGCATGAATGCGAGCTACCGAACCATTTTTTTTCTGCCATGAAGACGCTAATCGTAGCAGAAGCAAGCATAGAAGTAACTGTCAAAATTAGATAAATACCAGAATGATACGACAAAAATAAGAAGTGAGACGACTTATGCTACGCAATATATGTACACAATATAATATTATGTGCAGGTTAGTTGACACCTAAGGTATGCCATTATACCAAATTATTGTACTGTGAGACTTGTATTGAATTAATTAATTTTAATATTACGCAGGTGCGCTAAGAAAGTATGACAATTTCGACTCCTAGGAGACATCCTTAGGGTCTACTTCACATAAAAATAAACACTTTAATAAATGATATTTATCATGAGGCGACTGCAGGAACTGCGTTGGCGCCGTGCGCTGTTGTAAATCTTGGTGCAATATCCTGCTATTACTCTTCAGTGCTGAAGCTGAAATATTATAGAGATTTGCACATTACGGGTTGTGTACAATTCAATGGTTGCGAATGTGTTTCGAGAGCTGAGCTAGCTATTGTCTAGAAATATTAGGGGACTTATTTGGGATAATTAACAGGGTTCGTTCTTTAAATTGAAATTAAATGAATGAAAGCGAGCAAAATTACCTTGTTATGAAGCGGCAGTTACTGCATCCAAGATTGAAATAATCTAGTATGGAGATTAGAAATGCTACCTATTTGTATGCCAATGTTAAGTACGTATTGCATTTAATAAAGTAGTCTTCGTCACGTATAGATCGTTCAGTAAATAATAAAGTTTTAATCCCCTATCACAAGGCGGGACGAAACGAGCATTCCAATTAGTGCTGGATTCTCATTAAGTTTCAGATTCTTGGCGTACACTTTGATATCGGAGCTACGTGATCAAGATTCAGTTCATTTTATTTGAAATTCGATTGTTCCATGTGTCACAGAATCTACCTAAGTTTTACGTTACGGTCCCAAACTATTTACATACATCTCGACTTTCACAACTACAAACCAAAGTTATTAAAGCCTTCGTTTGAAGATTCTACAAAATACTTTCGTATTTTAATAATAAAATAAAACATACCTATCGAAAACTCTAGTAGATTTAAAATATATCGACCCGATCCAATTCAAAAGTCAAAGAAAGTAACAATTCATTCAACAAACAAATCACCGTTCCAGTTCGCCAACGCAATCAAAATTCTAAAATTTGCAAAAGCCAGCGCTGCTGAAGATAAAAAGAAAGTGACCTTAAAGAGACCGCGATTCTATTAAAGTTTTGTAAGAGTTTGTAAGTGTTCGAAAAATTTGTGGTGGAAATGGCCAGCGTTAGTTCCGCGTAGGAGCCAAGGTGTGGAACCCCTCGCTCATGAATAAGGCAGGACGTCGCCGCCTTTGCCGTGTTTCCATCTCAATAACGGTGAATTCTTTTTTACACGTTTCCTGATTTGTGGACTGTTCTAGCGTCGTCGGTGAATAAATATGTTCATCTGTTTGTGGTCCACTTTATGTTAAAGTAATATCCACATGGAATTTCATATTTTGCGAAGGTTATATTGGGTTGATTTTTTTTTCACAAACAACAAGTGTAGCTGGTCCTCATATTAAACACAGGACAACTTCAAGAGGTTATCGTTGTCATCTGATGTGATTTATTTTTACTATTTTTATTGTTTACGTGACCTGTTTATTTATTTCTATCTGTGTTTTTTTGTACGATAGCCTGTATTACGATGTTGTGAATGGTCTACAAGTGATTGATAACCTAATAGTGTTAACTGCTTTCTTGTTATGTATGCTCCCTTAGATCGTATTGCTTGCAGTAACGTCAGCGATCGGATTGCCTCCCTCCCTCAAAAATGTTTGAGGGGGGCGATGGCTGATCCTCGCGTTATGCTCGTGAACGGGAGCTGCTTGTGGTGCCAGGTCGTCTTGCTGACTACATATTCTCTTACCCGTACTTTATGTATATAATACCGAATCGATTATTTTAATCACAATAAAAAACTGTATTGCTGGGAAGTTGGTCCCACCACTTCGACTTCGTCCCAGCGATAACACATAGGAAGTGGTAAAGCTAGCGTTTTTGGAGGCTGTCTTTATAAATTTGTCCTTCAAAAGGTGCTGAATTTGGCATACTTTTAATAAATGACTTTTTATCTTATACATATTTTTGATTATGATCGTGTGTAACCCTTATGGATACAGTGAACCAATAAAAATGCGTCTTGTTTGATTAATCTTCTTAATATCGAAACGTGCATCATCACACAAGCTCAATCAATCAACAATGTTACAAGCCAAGGGGAGCATAAAAAGCATTCATCTACCTAACAAATAGCACTTTACAGTAAACACCAGTACACTTAAACAGAATGAAAAATTGCAGATTCAAATCTGGATGTATGCCATCAGAAGTTGCGCACAAACTTTAATTTTAAGATTATGCAGATATATTTACTGAAGACAGAGCGCATCCTTATAAGCTGCTTTGTCATTCAACGTTGCTTGTACAGTTTCATTTCGGTCACAAGAAACTTTATGAAACAGCACTTCTCAAGTATTCATCATCAAAATATGAGGAAAGGAGCTAAAACATCGTTGCTTTTGCAAAGAATAAGTTCAAATTTGGCAAGAAGACGACAAATTTTCATTGCATCTCTAGACGGCAGGTGCGCGGACCGTGAATAAAGAAAAACTCCTCGCTTTGCTGGAAATATTTTTATAAGGAAAATGTATCGCACACTACCGTTTGGCGGAGAATCGCCGCTTGGAGTGCTCGCTTTGAAAGTAATTTGTATCACTTAATATACTTACGTGATTACACATGCATACGAAAAATAAATATTTTCACCAACATGTTAATTTTAAGTCACTTTTTTTTTAAATGCCGACACGCTCTTAATAATTAAAACGTTGCACGTCTAATTGCAAATCAGGATTTGTATTTGAATCACGAGACAGTCCTAACTTTAAAAGTTTCTGTTTGTAAGTGAAATGCGCAATTTTCCTCAAAAGAAGAGGGAATTGAAAGAATTGAGATCTTGTTATTGTACTTGTGTATCGCGTTCTTTAAATGAAGTAGATTTGATCGTAGTGTCAGCTTTTCCAAACAATCTGTTGTTTAAATACAGTTTTCTGAAATTTTATAAAAGATTTGTAAGAATATAAACGAAATTAATTGTAGAACTTTTAAATAAATTATGGATTTATTTGAGCTTTAAAAAATTTATATGTTTTGTTTGAGAAGATAATCAAACCCAAGCCGTGACGTGAAAGATGTTCTCATTTAATAAGCTGTCCAGGAGGCTATTTGATGTTTCTAATTCAATTGGTAATTCGTAATTAATCGAATCAGTAAACACATCTTCATTGGGTCTCTCCGACACTACCACGTTCTAACTCCCAAATGTGACTTTGACATTGAAGTAACAGTGGTGAAACACGAAATATTCGTAAACATTTGTAGTCACGTATAGCTAATTGTCCGATTTCCAATCGGGTCACGTAGTCGCGAAAGCAGCAGTAAACAGACGATATTTCGTGGACAAAGAAAGTTTGTCCTGATTCGGAACACCCTGCCAGATTGTGGGTCGTTCCAGCTAGGAACAATTAAAGCCAAATGCTCACCGAGACCAGTGTTTCACAGTACAAAGGAGTGGAGAATTCCGAGCAACAGATTTTACTGTTATTCTTTTTAATAACGTCGTTAACGTTTTTATTTTAACTGCTCCCCGTTTATAGCTAATGATAGGTTTATGGCGGGATTTTCGAGGGAATTTAACACAGGAGTATTTTATTTGACACTTTTTTTTTATTTTTTGCAATTTATAGGTTTTATTGTACATTGTATTTCATATCGTTACGTACATTCTGTATCGAATAAATATATTTACCAAATAAAATGTTACGAAAAGTTTGACGACCTAATTTAACTACGCACTGGTATAACACACAAATCACCTAATCAAACATTATAGGTTGGGAACAAATAATGTAGGGCATACAAATATTTGCTGCGATGTGGAACGGAGCTCGCAACCTTGGGAACAGGAGGCGAATGTTAGGACCGAATATATTGTAATAATTGGCTGATTAATTTATCAAAGAAAAGGCATTACAGGAATTAAGGCGTATTCTCCGATGAATTACGTTGTTATAGTAAAATACAACCCCTTTATATTTCTATTTATTTCGGTTTTCGACAGAAACTACATATTTTTTATCTACTAACCTACCTACGTCTTTTGATGAATTCATCGTAACAAGGATGGTAAAAGTTAAATAAAACTTGCACAATACATTTTTACACATAAAAAAATTGTATTTCCCTTGTTCGGAAGCTACATGCCTACCTACAGGCAAGTAATTACCAAAGCCACTTCTGGCTTATTCTAGTTCCCCGATACTTGTACTCACGCCATGCGTCCTTCCCATACATCAGTTGCCGGCACAAATGACAAAGACTTAGCTCGTTCTTACGTACTACCGTAGCCACTCCACTTTAGTATTTCTAGTCGTTTCTACTTACATATCAGATTCCATTGGAATCTCGATCACTTGGTTATATTATAAGATTGGATTTCTCTTTATCATTTTACATTTATTTTCTATCATGTATACATCGATGTATGATGATACTTCAGTAGCTATTATTAAAGTTTTCATGTCATTGACAACAGTACAATTCTTGATTATAATCTTCGTGCATTATTAACGAGTAAATTTATTTTATTATGTTGTTACAGGTACGGTTAAAACTAAACTTTAAAACAGGGTGAAAATAAAACTAAAATCCCAAGGCTTACAGCAAAATAATTACAAACACAACAACACACAACAAAATAATTTCACTTTAACTTCACACACTGTCATAACTCACAACTTTCTAATAAATATGTTCAGATCCTAATAACCTTTTTATTTATCTTTGGGAGTCGATAATAAATTGAACACACTTCTACTCTGGGAGCCCAAACTTTTTCGATATACGAGTAACGTATTTCGTACAATGCACGAGGGAACATCTTACCAAACTACTTTTCTCGGCATCATCAATGAAACGTAAAATTTTAATTACTACTCATTGTCCCGTTATAATTGGCTAGTATCCTTTATTAATACATAGTTTGAGATTGTCCGGGATACATGTATCCGTGTATTCAATACAGCTCTGTAACTCACCTAATTCATATAGGCACGTGAAAGGGGAATTAACCCACTGTTCTTAATTACGTTTTCGCATGCCTCACTTTCGTTTAAAAGGGTCCCTTTGTACACAGTGTGCCCATCCTATTACATTCACAGCTGAGCTTTCATCTGAGTTTTGCTGAATTTTATAATACCTTAGTTATTTTAATGAAGTATGTGGTTTTAGGAAACCTTACCCAAAGTAAGTAAAGAAGGGGCTGGATAATGTGTGTACATTATCTACATTTTTAAGTGGTAAGCACGCATATTACATAAATCAATTTGATTTGTGCTTATGGCAACGCGGTCAAAGTATGGGCAGATATAAACTCATTTTGCCATATAAAATCGAATCAAGTCATCAAAACATTATAACGTTAACAATGGCTTGAGTAAGGTTTTAATTAAAGTTCTAATAACACTAAAAATAATTTCTTAAACTTCATGCTGAACAAAATATTTACATGTCTACTATTAATTAACTGCTATTTATTATTAAATGCTCAAGTAGATACATGTTTGTAATGTAATTGAGAATTGTCTGGTACATAACGACGCACTACCCCAAGGGATGTAAACACGATGCTTAATTAGATGTCAATCAGCGAGAAATGTAGTTAGAACAAAGCGAACGCCGACTGCACTGCACTCAGGTACACTGCCTGTCAGACTATCAGACCAACAGACAGCGAAGTTTATACCATCTAATAACAGCAACAAATACACTATTCACTGACCTTTAGCTGGGCAGAAGAGTTCTGTTTCATCTTGTAAAGAGAAATCAAGAGTTTTGATTACGGTCATGCCAAAGATGGATTCCTTCAAAATATTGTGCTTTCGTTTTTTTCCAAGGATAAACTTAGGTACATAAAAAATATTTTAAAAAGAATCCTCCTCGTGAAAGCGAGCTCATTTCCATCCTAGCTACGGCGGAGATAATAAGTATACTGCATAAACATGATTTAATTGAATGCAATCATACTATCGGAAACATGCGGCCGCTTAATATATTCCCGCTAATACAAATCCAGTGGAATAAATATTAAACGCAAATTCGCATACATTATCGTTAATTGTTAAGTTAATCGCAACGTTTATTGTGGGAAACATTCCATGGGTTGTATAACCGCAGATTAGAATCAGCCTGTTGGGCTTCAGCTATAATAAAGTTGGTTGATCTCACAATAAGCGTTTGAAATACGTCAGCACAACTCTTTAACGAAACAATAACATCTAAAGTTAAGCACAATGTCGGGGCACAATAAAAGCAACACGGAATTACTTAAGTACCTACGCATATGTACGATACGAGAAAATTATAAAGTAAAAGTAATGCTGTCATTCCAAACGGCTACATAACACGTTTCAGGGGAGCTTTAAAATACCTTAAAATGTTGGAGCGTTCAAGTAATTTCCCTCGTACCACTCTGAGTGCCGCTTGTACACGGAAAGTTGACGTCCTACATTGTAACACGTGTGAATTTGTTAGATTCGTGAAAAGTTTTTTTAATCACGGCTTTTAAACTTTAACTGTTTACTCCATTACTGGAACTTCCATAATTGGATTGTTCATAAACACTGCATTTTGTTAATGTTAAAAGTTGATTATTATTTTACAATTCTCAAGTCAACTGAAATATCTTGCAACACTGCAACAAACTTCGTTTCTGAATGTAACAAAAATGTTACAAAGATTTGATAAAACCCATTCAATACTAAGAGCTTACACTTCGTTATCGTCAATAGACGCAATATGTTTTGCCCCCACTCGCCGGCGTTTAGAGCTTAAATTTATCTGTGCTAATAAATTACGTAGGCCTACGCCCAACCTTGTTAAATAAACACGACGTTCGCACCACATTTTTCACCGTGGAACATCTCAGGCCCTACAGATCGCAGTACAATGTATTAGGGACACCACACTGGAGTTGCAGCTATTCATTGAAACCGCAGACCATGAATTACTCTCAAAGTTCCTGTGTCTCATCTCGGTGGCAACCTCGGCGCGACTAAAAGGCATGTGCCGCGCCATTGTCAACTTGTTTGCAAGTAATACGCGAATGTTACACAAAATCTGCAGATTTCTACTAGTTTCAATAAGAATTTTACTGTGGATTTAGTTGAAATAAACATTTAGAATCATATTGCATGTTCTGACACGGCAACTCAATGGTGTTTTATTATTATCCATTAATAATTGAACAGTTCTAGGCCAATCTAATTTAAATTGAACTGTGGTTATTGTGCTTGATTAATGGATTTATGTAAACCGTTCCATGTCGCTGTTTGTATGCCTAACTTAAAATTAAATCTGGTACAAAAAGGACCGAAGTATTGTAGGCATGTCATTAAAAAGTTTCTTGCTACTTTTGAATTTCCCAAAACTTAATAATAGAGAAACAAAATGAATAGGTTCCTGAGAGGCTTTTTGTATCGACCTCTTTGAGGCAAAGAGTAACGACCCGGTTCGGGGCCAGATTCGTAGCCCCGGGCTGGACCTGGGCTACTTTCAAAATGAATTTTTCCTTTTATTTGAAATTTTCTTGAACTTTGTGGAAATTTCTTTTTATATTTATGCATAGATTTAGCATTGAAGGTGGTGTGAGTTTTTACTTCTTTTCTATACACGAAGGGAATCCCTAGAGGCTTCGTACAAGTTTTATTAAACCATTGTTCAGTATTCAAAGTTCGAGATTCGAGATCAAAACGTGAATAAAATCAGAGAGGTTTTTTATTTGTTACCGTCTACATAAAATAATAGTTCTTGAAGCAATTTATGAATATCTGAAGGGGTCTCGTGAAACTTATCGTGATTGCTGACCGGTGTACAGATCAGACCACGTTAAACTGTAGGTCCCGGCTGTCATTGAACATGCTTGCAGTCGTTACGGGTAGTCAGAAGCCAATAAGTCTGACGCCAGTTTAACCAAGGGGTATTGCCCGGGTAACTGGGTTGAGGAGGTCAGATAGGCAGTCGCTCTTTGGTTAGATTGGAAGCCGATCCCAACATAGTTGGGAAAAGGCTCAGGAGATGATGATGTACAAATCGGACCAGATCATACTCAGCTTCTACAAAGTTTAACTCAACCTTGACATTCGAAATTAAATTTACATTCGCCATTTCTAAATTTTTTTTGGAAACGAATTTAATAACATTTTATTTTAAGTTATTTATTTATTTGTCTTCAAAAGAGAATCAAATAAAAAAGGTCCATTATTAAGGGACGTCCTTAAAATGTGCTATAAAATGAATCTAATCCGTTACCTTAATAGGATGAAATCAGTTCCAAATGGACTGAATTCCCTACTTTATCCGTCGGCGTGAAAGTCCATCATTTTCAATCGGAGTCCGTATTGAGCATTTGAAACGTCCCCATATGTCCAGTCGGTAATCTCCTAGCATGGAGCAACGGTTTATCCCCCCCATATATCTCGGGCTGCGCCGCGGTTCAAACTCATACGCTCCAAGGCAACCTGCCATACTAAATTATCAATTTACCGACAACACAGCACCTGCCTAAATTGTTGCGTGCCCATATACCATTAATCAATAACTGCCGAAACTTGTTAAGCAATACAATTTTCATAATAATGTTCACATGATGACGGATTGTATATGAAGGTACATTATTTTTAGGTCTCAATTATCTTACGCCATCAATTGTTCAACACGCCTACAGAAAAGTAATTTAAAAATGTGAGCATCATTTATCAAAAATATGGAATAGTCAATAGTTATGTATACAGAGCAATCATTGTTGAATCTGATGCGTAATTTACATAAACATCTCATTTATTTACATCGTCATATTTCATTCTAAAGCTTTTCGACATGAAAAAAGTCTATTAAGGAGTCCATTATCAATAGTGCTCTGTTCATTGACGCATTGAGGTAAGAGAGCCCATTGTTACGGTCCTATATTACCTAAAACCTAAGACTTAAGTCTTATATTAGACAAAGACTGATACTTCATTATCATTATATTAGGTTTCTTTGCAAATGTGTGACATCGTCCACATACTCGTATTACAAAGCTGAAGAGTTTGTTTGTTTGCTCGAACCCGAATCTCAAAAACAGCTAGACCGATGTGATTTTTTTTAAATGTTAGATGCCACTTTTAAACCAGCAGGCTTTAGTTTACTTTTATGCTGATGCGTGAAGTATAGTTTTTCTATATAAAAATCAATATCTGATCTTATGCCTTTTAAAAGTAAAATTAATGTGCTCATCTGAGCACATTAAATATAAAAACTGATCAATTACGATGAATAATTTCGACAAACACCCTGGCTTGACAATAATTTCAATGGAAGAGTGCAATAAAATTCATTGTGTACATTGGCCAGTGTTGTCACGATATTTCTTTAAAATATTATTGAGAATTCATAATGTTATTGCTCGATCTATTATTTTCATTACAAACATGAGTCATTTTTATTGCATTTCGAGTATTGAGGGCTGTCAACATAAAGTGCTATTCTTTAACCATAATAAATGGCTTATTGCAGTTAATCATGTGCACTGACAATAACAGAAGTTATCGATACTCATATACGTATATAAAAGAAAGTTTCTTTTAGTTATACTTTTTAAAATTGGAGACGAGGTAGCTTAGAACAAGTAAACTACTGTACTGTTTACTTTTTAAAGCACCTATTTATGTAAAAAAATAAGTTCTAATTTCGATACTTAAACGAGACTAAAACCTTAATACATTTAAAAATACCAAACTCGACAGATTAATCTGACCTAACATTAGCCTTTAAACGTTGGCTACGAGAGTGGCTACGAGATTCGTAGCCAACGCTACGAAGCGTTTCCTCTGTGTTGTGTACGGCACGCACTTTGTGGTCCACATGTGGAATTGTCTACGGCTATACCATCTTTTAGTAGTTATAAATGTATATGGTTTTACTTGAGTGCATATAAAGCGTATACCGGACGAGTTAGCTCGCACAAACATTTCAATTCGTACCACAACGTGCAACGATTTCAGCGCTACGAGTGACGGCAATCCGATTCACTCAGGTATGTGTTGTTGTGACACAAATGTATTGTTTTGCTTATTCAGAGATAATATTACTCATAGTTTTGTTAATTTAGCGGTCACAATGATGACTGCTGAGCGTAACTTTCCAGGCTCAGGTTGGATAAATGATAATTATTTCCATGCTGACTGTTTCTATAAAGTGATGGCAATCGATGACCTGCAGGCTTAGCATGGCAACAGTAGAAACAAGTTTTGTTAACCGGAAAATGGACACAGTGACAGAAAAGTGACAGGATGACGTAAGATTTCCTTGGAAATTTTTTGAAGAAATTTTTCTTTTCTTCGATCGACATAAGTTTACAAGTGATTATATGCCAGTTGACACAGTTGTGGCGCCATGCTCGGGCAGATGACATGTTGACATTGACAGAAAAAGCTTTGTCTTTTCTTGACAGAATAGATATAGAATCGCCATGCTAAGCCTGCTGGATAGAAACGAGTGAGCGTCTACCGCATCTTACGTCGAAGACAGTCGTGATTTCTGGTGATAGCAACTAACAACTTAACATCAACTTCTAAGAAATTAATGCTAAGGTATCGTATGATTTTCTAGTAGACTGTAATAATATGTCAACTTGTTCTTAAAACAACATTGAAGAATAAACATTTGCTGTACGTAATGAAGACCTTTACACCAATGTTCTCTTTATTTATTTGTACAGTAATAATATTAAGTTTTCTTATTATTTGTTTGGACAACGAGATAACACTATGATGTATGTTTTGTTTTTCTTTGTTAATATGATTTAATTGTATTTTATCTTTTAGTTTGTAGCGAGTCGTCTTTATTTGGTCTCTTTATTTATGGAGATTAGTTATTTCTCCATTTTATTAAAAGAGTTATCATTTTTAATTTATTAAAAGAAAAATATGTTTTTAACATAATTCAAATTCAAATGTTTATTTGCAAGAAATACAGTAATATAAAGGTAAGATATTAAAGCCTAAATTTAATTGTATTCTGCCTGCAAGCAGACGTGCAAATTTTTTATACCTACATAATTAAATATTGTGCAATTACTTATCAGCTATTAAAAATTGTCATATTCCATAAATTCTTTAACACTATATATATAAATATACATATATGCAGGATTTGTAATTTATCAGTTGTGTTAGTAAGTATAAAACAAGCTAATCATAGCTTAACTTAGGACTAGCCGACTGTATGTGGAAGTGTCTAAATATAATTACGTATGATAACAAAACATAGGTATCTGATCTTTAAATCTTCAATTAGCAAGAAGTACACATCATACAACAAGACATTAATAACTTGCTGTAAGCTAATTACAGTTAACTTCCTTCAGAGTTTAACTTTGAGTTAATGAGGAAACCGTTACAACAAATAAAAAAAAAAACTTTTTTACCAAATAATGAAGTCAAATTCTTGTAACTATATAGGGAGACAGTATTAATACGTAAGTAGTATGTGCCTGAACCTTCATTGTTATTTTTTTTACTATCCAGCCGTAAGCTTACGCCAGCTTTTTATAAACCGTTTGGAATTTACTACTACCAAATACGCTACATAATAAGCGAGTTTTCTCCAAAAATAACCGCCCAAAGCAGACGCATAGTAAAAAAGCTGTAAAATGTAGACTTTATGCATCGTTGCGGTCTTGTTAATACATATTTTACAAGTATCATGTGTACATAGTTACATACACTGTGGAAGTACTCAGAGGAAAATACACAGGACCACAGTTTAATGTTGACTTTAAAAGAATGACTTTCCAACTTTAGCATTCGATTTGTTACACGCGTTCGGCTTTTGAATTGAATTTGGAATTGAATAAATCGTTCTATCGGCGATCAATATTGATATCGGAGAATAATTTAACACTACTAAAAAGTACGTACGTTAATAATTTATATCGGAAAATTGCGGTTGTCGGTTTAGGGTTACAGGCTACAACGGGTACGGTATTTGCTCGAGATAGGCAATTTATCATTATTTAGGCTCAGGTCTATTGTTTGATAGTATCTGAAATATGTTAGCCATGAGTGCTAAAGATAGTTTGATATGGGGAAAAGCGTATACCTATAGTTTCTGCAATCTTAAGAGCTCTTTATCCTGCGTTGTAAAAGGTAAATAGATAATATTATCACACCTAGTGGTTAAAGCACTAGCCTTCAATTGTGAGTGTGCGGGTTTGCTTTCTCGTCAGGCAAGTAGGTACCAATGCAACTTTTCAGAGTTATATGCACCGTCTAAAATTATCTGGGTCACTAATGACTGATTAAAAGTGAAGTAAAATATCTCGAGAAAACCTGGACTTTAAAGTCTGAAATCACCAAACGATATTTAGGAAGCGTGGTGATTAACGCTCTGTTTGAGAGGAGGCCTATGTCAAGCGGAAAGATAAAAATGCTGATGATTATGCTGCATTAGCTATGTAACTTCTGCAAGAAGGCCGACCGTTTTTTTAAAGTCATCGCATTACAATAGGTATAAAAGACAAGCATACATTAGTACACAAATTCCTCTCAATAAAATCTAAATCAAACTCGATACAACGATACGTTTGACTTACGATTGAGTTTATCTACTAAAATAGACGTATGCTAGTAGCCCATAAAACACAGATGCTTCCTGAACGGATATTATTCTGTCGATCGCATCCCTACAATGAAGCGGTTGATGGGAAAATGCTTGGAATGCGATATTTCTCCTTCATTCGCATTTTTAAGTTTCAAAATAACTGATAACATTTCGTTGTACTTGATCAAAAACAAGTGTGGTAGTGATTATTATTATTTTCAGTCTATGGCATGTTATAGACCCCATTAAGGATCTAATCACATTTAGATAATTGTGACGAATCCTACTATAATTTTGAGCACCTACCTGATTGTTCTAATCCGTTCAGCTGTATCGAAGTTATGAGGTAACAGAGTATGACATGCATACAAAAAGATACGCTTGAGAACCATTGGCAGTCGTGTAAAGAGTAAAACATTATGCAACATAATAAGACTGTATTACCGATGGGTTGGACAAGACCACTGCCGAATTTTTAAATACTTTTTTGGTACGAGTATTTTTTTATTAAATCAATAACCACGATTAAGTAATATTATAAAAATGAAAAAAATAAAATACATCTTTTTCGCGATGAAAAATCCTAAATGTATTTTTTTCGGAGGACGAAATATAACTCAGCCAACTATTATAGAGATATTGGAAAATGGTTTTCTGAAGCTGGAGTTATTTTACCCGTTGCGCTATTCGTTATCTCACAGACCGCTAGACGTATAAAGCATAAAAAGCTCAAATCTGATCCCGTGAAAGTTCATTGCGTCGAAATGAACTTAAAATGATAACATGCGGCACAGTAGCTGTGCTTTATAGATTTACTAGCATTTCTAATAAAAAATAACAACTAGGTACAGACGCTAGCACATCAAGCTACTACAATCTGTCAAATTTCCTTAATAGATTTCCAACTTTATCGTTGAAGTATATGGTTCAAAGTTGATTGGGAAAATTTGACAGTTTCGGGAAACTTGCTTTGCTGGCGACTGTACATACAGGTATGCACATTTTGAATGAATGTGATAATGACGTGAATAACAGGAATTCACTATTACGAAGATTCAGTGCGCTTTCATAGTTTATATTATAATTTTTACCTTAGTTTATCAATTTTATATTTTTCTTCAGATTTTTTATTATGATATTCAAGCAAAACTCCATTTCTTACTTAGATATGTAGTAAAGATATGTTCCTTATAAGGCAGATTTAAACGTAATCGAGTGTCAATCAATATGACATACGTTGGAATCCCATCGTACATCGGTCTGATACCGCTCGTAGGCTTCATGACAGCTGCCCTTCAACGGTTCACCTTCGCAATTGAAATATGAAAAATAGTAACAATAAATTATATTATCTACCAGCAATCTGTATTGTAGTGCAGCAATATAAAAATAGTGGATCTTGATGGTACCTGATGAGGTGAATCTCGTCAAAAGTAAGAAAGATAAACAAATGAAGTACTCGATTTAGCGCACGAGGCCATATGGAATGTCGATTGGTAGTGCCGATTATCGAGCAGGCCAATATTCTAATGACTAATAGCCTCAATCGAGCTCACGCTTTGTCAAGGTGTGATACTTCAGAAGGCGTGATACTCCTTGAAACCGCAGTGTGAGGAGATTTCTGTCTCTGGGCTCTAATCACCGGTAGCAGGCGTACCGATAACAGGGCCCAACCTGTTTCAATAACGGTAGTCACCTATTTTTTTAATTTTAAATAATATAATTATAGTTTATTTACTACAAATTGGTGACATTTTATAACTTATAATTATTCAATCTCCTTTCAACCTTTATGGCCTATGACTTTATGAAATGTAAATTATTGTTTAAAATGCATATGACAATGCAAATTACATAATTTCTATTTCATAGCATAAAAACATTATTTTAAAAGTATTGTGTTACTGTATATATATATTAATCGGAATCTAGAAATTTATTTATAATTATAATTACTTTTATGTCAACACATCATACAAAAGTTATTATAAACAAAGATATTCTCTGCGTACCAATAGTTGTACCGGATCTGAGTGTTTATTTGAGCATGCGAGATTTATGTTTCTAAACGCACCGCCGATACATGAGAATTCCTGATACAGAATGCTTTCTTACAATGTTAGCACAAACGCAGCACATTCTTCGCAATGTTTACCTATCTAAAATCGAAGTAAATAGCTTTACCTTTAGAATACAGTTGTTGAATAACAGAATCCAACTTGGATCCCCTGTTTATTCCCCAAGGCAATCTGAAGACATCCATTTAGCCGTGAGAGGTCTGCAAATAGATAAATAAAGAACTTATGAACAGCTTGCATTCTTATACCATATACGTTATAGTCATAGTTAATACGGAGTTGAGCAGTTATATTGTATATGTGTGTGCAATATATAACACCTATATGTGTGTCACCGGGTGGGACAAGCCGCGACTCAGACTGAATTATTCATGAGACATATGGACCTAAAGCAGACTGGATTTCAGACGAGAATTTTAAAATATCTATACGGAGCTTTAAAATTGAAAATTGTTTTATAATAAAAAGCAATATAACATAACGTGCATCACTTGGGATTTTTCTTGCGTTGAATTTGAATTGAAAATGTATTATTGTATTGGGTTTAACGGATTCTCGGTTCTTCACTTCAATTTATAATGTTTTGTTTCATGAATTTTATAAAACTACCAGCCGATAATATTGGGCTAAAATATTTTTAATTTATTTTTTATGTGGCATAAATATATTTTTAGGCACATTTCAAAAATAACCTCAACCGACGTTTTGTGATTCTTGCGACCCTTTAATGTTTGCTACAGGAAGCTCGAGCAATAAAATCATATTAAAATGTATGTAGGTACCGGTCCGGATATTACGGGCTACATATAATGCCATTTGTATTATTTTGATGTTATTAAAAAAGCAGTGACTCTAAGGTAAACATGATCCATGTATGGATCGTGCAGATATCAGCACATTAAGCTACCCGAAACTGAAAAAATGTTCAAAATCTATTAAGGAAATTTGAGAAATTGTAGTACATTGATGTGCAGGTACACGTGTATTAAAAAAATCTCATACATCTGCCTCAGTTCAATTTTAAAACTAGCTCGGTATTGGAACCAGAATCACAGGTTGGCTAGAATCCAGCCAAAAGAGGCTTTGGTCATACGAATAAGAACAATAATTTTCGACATCTCGATTGTCTTTTGTCATTTTTATTATTGTTCTTGAGATGACATGAAAAAGATTTTCATTCTAATCGTCCCCCTGCATCCCTCACTCACTCACTTCAGTCATGCAAAATGTAATATATTTTTACATTTCAAGCTACTTATTATTTGACAGGGCAGCGTGATAAACTGACTTATCAGGCTTATTTAATCTCTTTTGAGAGGGACCTCTTTACGCCAAACGTTTTTGACATATTTTTGTAGTTGACGCTTCGCTACGTTATCTACAACGAAGCTACGCCGTAGCACATAAACATTTGCTACGCGTTTTGATAATTAATTTTCAGAAATAAATTTTACCCTAGTTGATTTTTTTTTTTTAATTCGCTTATAGTGTATTTGTATATTATGGAATAAAATACTATTTCCACTGAATTCATACTAATACCAGTAAAAAACTTGATGAAAATTACCGCATTAAATTAATATAATTTGTAATTGTGTATCAAGAAACAGTTATTCTTCCAGATGTGCATATGCAAAAAAGGCATTTTCTACCAGTTTCGATTTGTGTATGCCATGCCTTATGTGTGACGCGAGCTCAATTAAGCTGGCCTTGGCACTGCTCAACCCACTTGCAGAGGGTTAAAGATCAAAAGAGTTGTGGCACACAATGGGTTAATATGGCGCTATGCACTTGGAATCTTTTTGTTAGCCGACTTTTATACTCGGGATTAAATAAGCGCCACTCCTTTGTGGATTTTAATTAAACTAAGCGATCGTGTGAGGTAATCTAATTGATTCGATTGCTTGAGCGGATAGAGTACGGAAATAAATTCTTTGTCAGGGACTATGCGACCGAGTAAAACTAAACTGTTTCCTTAATCCTTCTGCCATAAATGTATATGAGAAAAGCTACTTTATATCTGATACAGTCACAAAGGGGAGGACAGAACATTCAAGTTTAATCAGACATTCTTCATAAAATAGAACATCTTATGCTAAGAGAACGCTAATCAAAAGAAAGACTATCTACAATAAAGGAAATATAAAAAGTTCTCAGCGATTCAGTTTAATAAGCTGCAAAGAAGTATTACAGTACTGATAAAGACACAATAAG
Source organism: Heliothis peltigera (assembly GCA_958496145.1). NCBI lineage: Eukaryota > Metazoa > Arthropoda > Insecta > Lepidoptera > Noctuidae > Heliothis > Heliothis peltigera. Next base: position 5,767,270 of record OY292328.1, read on the forward strand.
AATAAAATAGTTCCGACAACTTCTCAAACATTTTATGAGTTCAGTGGCTATTTAGCGACTGCGAATACCGGTGCGGTCGTAAAGTAAGACTTCACCTCGGTGTCAGTCTGTAGCCACGTGGCTGAGCAGACATCAGACTTCCTGGTTCATTCGTGCTTCCCTTTAAATTTTTCGTATTACATAGTGTGCGGCACTGCGGTCTATGTTTTGAATTTGAATAGAGTTCATAAAATAAGATAAATTTTGGACTAATAATATACTCGTACATATATATATACAATAAATCGCCTTAATGAGGCCTCTACACTTTTATTTGTCTTATTATGTTACAATAGGCACTAATTATCAGCAAGTGGACATTGTCGCCATTGTCAAATGCCTATTATTATTACAATATTATAAAACTTTGCGTACATTCAACATTTTCTAGCAGCAAACTTAGGTGTGGTTTGAATGTGCTACCAAAAAACACGCAACACGATAATTAAGCGTAGAGGTATAATGCTTTTGCCCTTTTTCGTCGTATGATTAATATTCATAGGTTATTTCACGTGTCTTTTATGCCCTGACCGTAACTACGTACAAGTGCAAAAAATAAGCTGAATATTTTGCTGACCGTCGAGGGTCTAGCCTGAAATATTTGATGTGTTTGTTTTATTAACAGGTCCAGTGTTTATTTAAATGTTTGAGTAACTGAAAAAACAATCGAGCTTTGTATTTATTTTTAAGACAAATCTTTGATTTACGCTTATTGAGGATTATTGATACATGGCTTGATTGGTTTTTGATTTTATCTAAGCTCAAAATAATATATATTCATAACACACGAACTTTAAAATTGCTTACATTTACGACCAAAGTGGCGTAGTTTGTTTAATATTTAAATGGTAATGCACCGCAAAGAGAGAAATATTTGATGGTTAGATATTTTAAATAATTTACAGACAAAACGGACCATTATAAACGTAAGCATGTCACACAATTTATTAAAACTAACCCTGAAAAACAAGTAACAATGAAATAGAACTGAACGATAAACGATACACACTAAAAAGTTTACCCCATAATGATCTTAAAACAACTATTTAATTGTAAAGGTCGCTTAACAAGTTCAAGTCGCTGATGAGATTACAACCGAACGATGTAACTCGTTAATTGGAGCACCTGTAATTAGCAGCAGCTCTCAGGGAGGTTCCATACTCTGAACGGCGACGAAGTTAATAGGAATAATGTGAGTATAAATGGGAAAAGTTAACTCATTTAGTAGCTTCTTCGCGTCCGCGAGCCGCGATCTCGGCGGCCCACCAGACGGACTACTCTCGAATTCTAGTACTTTACAATCACCCCTTTTTGCAAAATTACACCTCTAACGTGACTCGACTGGGAACGGGAGAAGCAATCAACGTAGTCCCTCGCTCTGCTTCCTAATACTCTAATTTCATTTTAATCCTTTTGCACCGTCGGATTAATCCTTGTACACAATAAGTTTCGTATGTACACAACACACGTAAGTTTTGTTTTTATTGTTGAAAGGATTCGGGGGTGAAGATAAATAAAGTATTGCGTGTGTGCGTAGTGGATTTTATTTTAAATGAATTGTATTCCGAATGACTGTTTCGGCTCGACGAGCATGTTTTGTTCACTGAATTCAGAATTTATGGAATATTTTAATTAAGTTTTTAACTCTCAGTGAAATGCAAATCGCTAAAATTCTCTTTTCCATTTATTTTTATAATCTTTTTATGCAACTGTACTTTAAAATTGACTGAGCAAGTCACGAGACTCATGCCAAAACCACATATTAAGTAAATACACTGAACATGTCATGTTGGCCATTTAATGGTATCCCCACTCAGCCCTGAACCTTTATAAAATGAAGCACTTACCTATCTAAATAATAAATTAATTACAATTACAGAACTGATTTTGACCAAAACCAATTTGTAATAAGATGCTTACGAAAACTGCCGATAAAGTAGACCAATTTGGTAAACTACATAGTACCTATCGGCAGCGCCAGTTAAAACCATTAATTTCCCGCCTATCACTTCCAGGAAAACATGATTTATCGAAATAAAGGATATTTAAATCGCTCGAATACGCTTAATATTGATAAAATATCAACAAAACATTGTATTCAATTATTAACTATGAGCCGAGCTTTGAGTCTGTGGCCTGAATTATAAATATAACGCAAATTTAGTTTGGTTTGTGTTATTTATGAGTTCCAAATGTCCGGCTAGAATTAAATTATGAAGCGTTCGAGCGGGCTGTGTGCGCGCACTTGACCCTGCCGGCCGATGAAAATTTAACGAATGACCGCCACAAAAGGAAATTGCAACCGCGGCACGGAGAACGTGTGAACCCTCTACCTTGCGGCTTCTGACAAAGAAAAAGAGCCAGAGGCGCAGTGGAAAACACCGTGAATGGATAACGCAAAATGTGTTTGATATAACCCCATAATATTAAACGCAACTGCTGTTTATGACGGGATGTTCTGTGTTATTATTAGTCCCCTTTCAACAAAAACGGAAACCTGAAAAGTTTATAGCGGTCTAAACAGGCGTGGGACCTGGAGGCCTCGGCGTGGCACGTGACGCAACAAATAAAAGCCCACTTAATTCAGAAATCCAACTGGTAAATTTATGCCGCGCAATATCTCTTTAATGCCGGGGCCGTGACAACGCGTACATATCAACCTCCTTTCACTCAGAACGAACGCGACAAGTCGTTTGTATCAACAATCGATGAGCCCTGCGTGATGTGTAACTGCCTTGTTTGGATTGAAAATAGCTGGGCTCTATGCATAAATGTTTATTAAGTATTATAAGCGTCGCTATAAGTACCCTTAATAATAGCTAACGACAGACTACCAAATAGCAATATAAAATATCATACGAAAATTTCGGGTCAAAAAAGTTAAGCAATATAAATTGATCAATATTACTTGATTTCATCAATTTTCACCGTCTGTCACTGCAATATTTAACTGATGCTGTTGACACGAAAAAAATATTCAATCTACAAGCGGAATGTCAAACAAACTCTCTTGAAACAGAATGAAAACTTAATTGTGCAACGACGAAGAGGCCACTGAGTGTTTATGCATAAAAACATGGAGATAAAATATATTTCTACTGTTCGGCTACATGATTGAAATATTAAAAAAATTGTAATTTTCAGCATTTAAAACACCATGCCATCGTTAAAAAACCAGAGTAGGTAGTGGGTATATATTAGACGACCAGATAGGGTAGTGGGTAGTGAATCTGCCTGCCACGCTGGAGGTCGCGAGTTCGATTCCCGCATAAGTCAAACATTTGTGTGCATGAACATGGTGTTTGATTTAGTCTGCGTGTTTCTATGTATAATATGTATGTATTTACAAAAGAAAATTATGCAAGTACGATTATCAGTTGTCTAGTGCCCACAGTACAAGCTCTGCTTGATTTGGGACTAGATGTAGTTGTGTGAATATGTGAGGAATATTATATTATATAGAGGCCAAAATATCATTCATTTCATTTAAGTACTCTCCAAAAGTAGACAACGAAGGGGCGTCACGGTAAACAAACAACAGCAAAATGTTGAAACAAAAAAATAAAGAAAGTCTAGATAGGCTCTCCAGTAGCAATCAAGTCATGACCCAGTTTGTCTAGACTGCTCCCGATACGCTAAATTTAAAACTGCAATCTGATACCGTTTTAGAAGTGAATCGCTTAGTTGAAAAACATTTGAATGCTCCGCTCTCGTGACAAGCTACATGAATTAAATACATTTTAAAAGCTTTTCCGGATAGGTACCTAAAAACTTATTATTAAATATCAAACCACGTCATCCGATTTTCATATCTTATGAGCTTTCTACCAGGAAAAACTGGAGCCAAATATGGCAAAATTACATAATACGTTGGTAAATGCTCTATGAAGTAGGCTGAGGTAACTTTAGAACTTCGCTTCGTTACTTTCACATAATTTGTATAGAAGACTAGCTGTTGCCCGCGACGTCGTCCGCGTGGACATCAGGTGATTAAACATTTAACCACCTCCCCCCCAGCGAACGTAAAAGCGGGATGATATGTATCCTATATGTTGACCCGAACTCTTAGTTATATACATACCAAATTTGAAGCAAACCCATGCAGTACTTTTTGAGATTAGCCCGGACAAACATACAGACAAACAGACAAAAATTCTAAAAACCATATTTTTGGCTTCAATATTGATTGTAGATCATGCCCAATTTTTTTTTTCAATATTCAATGTACAGTTTTGACTTTTCTACGATTTTATTAAGTAACGTAATCTGAAACAGTAAATAAGAAAAATGGCCGCGTATCAGCAATGCCAAACGCTTCATAAGAATGTTCTCTGTGACCTAAAGAACGAGGAAAACAAGGAAAAATAAAATCTGACCTACAGAAATGTCCCGGAAAAAAATAAAAACTATGATACAAAACAGACCAAGAAATGTATCGGATCTTCTGATTCGTTGTCCTGCGTTTTTCTTTTCTCTTTTTTTATTTTTTATGTATTATCAAAGACCTTATTCATACACAAGCAGGGAGTATATTAGGGAAAGTAGGTATTAACGTCTTTTTCCGACCACGGGACTATAGAGTCCCGGATTTTTGGAAAGAGAACGTGGGGCCGAAGCCAACACGCTGGAGCCCTTTTAAGACAACTTTAATATATGTAAGGGTGACACAAAACTGTCTTTATTATTACGTTCATGGATACTGGATGCATAGGACAACCGCGCGGAGAAGTTTGTTGTTGAAGGCGTTCGTAATAGGGAAGCTCTTCTAGAAGAGATTTTGCGAGTAACCCGAGCGCGTCAAATTAACAAATGGGGGTATGTTGGCCATCCTGCTGAGTACCTCTACCATAATATGAGCCCTTTATATAAGTGCGCCAGTCAAAAAAACGCAAACCGTCAGATCATGGGTGAGATAGATTAATCACATGCAAAACAAACATGTATTTACACCATTTTTAGGCTTCAACTCACATTCCGTCGAAATGCCAACACATTCGAAAATGTGTGTTCTATTTTTCTCTCTCCCAGCTGGTAACCCCACTCCGATACCGGCAGATTAATATTAAATTCGATGTCAATAGGTATACACACAATATAACACACATCTATAATATAAGTACCTCGCTTAAATGTGTTCATAGAAATGTATTTAAAAAAATTATAAACATTAATATAGGATAAACATTGTTGAATATTTTATTCTGGTTTCTGCAAAATCAATAGGTCTCTGACACGCTCAACATTCATACATTCCTTCACTGATATAGCATCATTGCTTCCCCCGCTATTGATACTCAGGGCACCCCACAACAGCGCGGATTATCGTGTGAAAAATAGAACTCGATGTTTAAAAATGAATGGAAACTGGAAGGACGTGTGACGTGTGGGAATTACTATACTGACTATACGGCTATACGACAGTAGACACAAAGCATGTACCTGTAAACGAAAATCCCAAAAAAGACGAAACTTCAACGCGATGCTTAAAAAAGTAAATTGTACATATAAAAAAGCAATTAAAAATTAAAAGCTGCCGCGACTCTTACACAGTACGAGTGCATTAAACCACTCATAAAAACGTATTCCTCGTACAGCAGGTAATATTTCAATCGCGTGACAGGGAAAGTGGAAAAGTTGCATTGCAATTAGCAATTCTAAATATGCACTGGCTGCTAGCCCAGTTTTTATAAGCAGATAGTAACAACATGTGAAGGAATGTTTTATAGGACATTTACAGACAGGAAGACAAGGCATCGAAAAAGCATTTCCTCAAAGAGCTTTATACATCTTGTTTTTATTTGTGTATACAGTAAATCTTTGACAATATTTTCCTTTGACATAAAGATTTCTAATATTTTATTTTATTAACAGTCATAATGTAACGTAAAATCATACAAGTACCAATGTGGGTTTCAATAAATGAGATACGAGAATGGTAACGGACAAGACCTCCTATATTATATTAGATTTACGTAAAAAAATAGATTTTAAAATGTTCTAACTTAACTAAAAACTTACCTTTGTAAATAAGGAAATGTATTTCATCATCATGAAAAAAGTAAAAAAAAAATCTAACATAATTATGACTTATTCCATTCCACACGATGCAAGCAACAGCAACAATTTTCCTATATTGCCTAGCAATATCATAAAAGGACGCATCCTCAAGGCAAAAATGTCGTACTTCATATGGAGCGCCATAAAGTAGCCGTATGTCTCAGCACATTTAGAACGGTTGGCAACCCTAAACATAGCATATTGACCTAAATGCTGTCTGGGGTTGGGGCAACGAGCTAAATTTACAAGAAGCTTTGCCGAAGTGTCAGACTATCGCCCAGTTTGCAACTTTAGGCCACTCGGATGCCCCACAGTGAGAATTTCTCGCTGATACTATAGTTTACTGTTATATAAACAGCTGTGTTTGGAGACCTAGGTATGCACTATGCAAGCAACTAAGTATGCACTAATATTCAGTTCGCAATGGAAAATTAGGTACCTTGATGCAGATGATATAATATAACGTTATTTAATGAAAAACTGAGTGCAAAATATGGGGCAGTATATAAGAGTCTACTTTGGGTAAATTTAAAATTGCTATCGCTTTAAGCTAATTGAAATCTGTAATCAGCAGTGTTTAAATAAAGGTTTAGTTTTGATATCGATGCATTGTACACCATCTGTTTTCCGCTGTTACAGCAGTACGACGACTTTCTCAGGGTTTGCCTGTCTCCATAGGTAACTACTTGGTTTACTTCAATAGTTTAAGCGTATTTTTTATGATAAACTTACTTATACTCACTTAAACTGTTCACAATTTTTAATCGCAAGCATAATTATGTAGTTTTCATGAGGTACAATGAAAGCAATAAAAAACTGCTCGTGTACAGTAATTTATTCGTTTATTGAAAATTCAAAGAAACAAAAACATTCAACTCGCATAATTAATCAATACTCTCTTTTTAAACCTAAAATAAAGCGCTAGCAGCGTTCGTAAATTTTTAACTTCCTGCTTGACTCGCCACAAACTTCAAAGTGAAGTCAAGCTAACTAGCGCACACTAATTACCGCCGGGAGGTCAGTGTGTAAAATACTTAGTTCATAAAACGAGGATAATCATATTCATGGCAGATGGGCCGTGATGACGTCAGCCGACCATCGTGACTTTTTATTCTCTTCTACCGCTGCAGATAAAAAGGTTGTTTTGTCTTCTAGACAGAGATGAATTGATACAGAATTTATAAATTTCCTATATGCCTTTCAAACTCCGAAATTTGCTCCACTAAAACATAACATGATTTGTCCTTTGAAATTATCCTATTTAGGAGGTGACTCCTAAGTAAACACATCCACACAATATGATTTTGTGTCACGCCCCGATTTCTTTGACTCCAAAAAAGTAGGGTAATGTGCTGGTGTATATTTTGGCGAAGGGTTAGAAATCCCAAGTGATAATATTTACTGAGTACACTAATACTGCAAAATTGATTAGATCTTTGGTGAACAAAAAGAAAATAATCGTTTTTTCGTTAAGAATTTACAAAAACTAAATAAGCGACAATTAGTTCACTCACAGTTTTCTCTTTAAAATGATTGTAGTTGCTAAGTATTCTACAAAAAAGCTAAGAGTTTCTTAATGTCGTATAAGTATTTCTAGTTGAAAGAAAATTTTAAAGATAAAAATGAGTCAAATTGAGCATTGGTACCGAGCCGCCACTCGGACATCACCAAAAGTCGACCGCCCGTATGCAGAGTATCCAGTTGTGAGCATTCCAAAAACAACCTTTGCTTATTGCTTTTGAGATCAATTTCAAACGAATGTGCCAGGAGTGTACAAAAGCAAAATTATTCAGAAAGATTTTATTTTATATTCGGCCAGCTCCTTTATCGTATATACTGTATGGGGTTAGAACCTAATACACCTCCCATTTTTTAAACAATATTCATGAAGTTGCTTCGTGACCTAGATTCTGTATGAAAGTTCTGGCAACGTACTTGTACAGCGGTGAATTTACTGCCAACTATTCGACAGTGCAACGTTAAACCTCAAGGCCGCGATCGAAACTCTTACATTTTTCATGTCCTCCAATTTTACAATTCCATGGTAGATAATATACGTATATACATATTCCATTGTGGAATCATAATATATCATGCGTTGAAGAAAAAAATTAAGAATAAAAATGTATGAAAAATCATTTCATTTTTATAAATTAAACTTTAACAGTAATTATAATTCGAAGTTCAAAAACAAACAGCAGTCAACTTTTTCGCCTTAAACATTGCGTACAAAATATTTTCAAACTTCCATACAAAGCGTGATACCGCAACATGAAAGTGTGTACGTCATGATACGATAAACACTTACACGATCACGTCACTACAAAAAGCCGGTTGTTCGGTAGCAAAATCCGATTCGTCATAAAAGTATAATAATAGTGGGTCGGGGGTGCCGCAACAACGGCGGTGACCTACCCAGCGCGCGCCGCCGCGGCAGTCTTCTGTCGAGCTTTCTAATGACCCCAGGCGTTCTGTGTTGCGCGTTAAGGCACACTTAAGCCCAATAGAACCGATAAAAACTTGTACTGGATTGAAATTCAGCTTGTTTCACGCGTGGTGAACGTTACTACGGCGGAGACAGGCGCACTTCGGCCCTCGCCCCTCGGACGAGGTATAGGACGCGAAAATGGACTCTATGTCCTGCAGGATAACACTGTTTTGTAATTAACCGCGAGTTGTGTGTGTCAGCGCAAAGGAAACCTAGCTGGGTGAGTACATAAATATTTCATCACAACATTTATTAAACTCGTCACCTACTACTGTGGACAATAGTGACCATAATGTATTGTTATGTATCTTTGGTTTTTATCCTTAAAGTAATTTCAACTAGATATGTATCAAAAATAATTCGTTTCAAAGTTTTGTGTGCAATGCGCAAACACTTTGTTTACACAATTCTTTCAAATATATTACTCTTTTGAATGCATGTGTCGTGAAATATTTAATAGTGATTAATTGTTCATAATTATCTACATTGCCCCTCAGTTTAATTTGGTGTTTGCTACATACAAATGTGAACTGAGTATTTTGCTCAAAATTAGGTCGCTTTACTTGGCAGTTTACAGAATTACCTACAAGCTTTCGCTAGCGGTTTCACGAGAGCGAAGAGGGAGTAACTTCCCGCATCCAGCTAAAAAGTAGTCTATACGGTATATCGAAAAGCATATATGATAGAATTAGGTATCTAACTTATAGAAATTCTGTGTATCTAGGCACTAGTGTAATCTTCGTACTTAATACAGTATTACAGGAACAGACAGAGTATTTCCATCTTGATTTACTGAAGCGAACAATATCTGAATCTAATGTGGTATCCAGTAATCTACTTAAGCCTGCATATAGGTGTACAATTGTGAAGGTACAAGGATTTCCCATCTACACAGACTAGAACTGGGAACAATTACTATTAATTCATAATAGTATATACAGGCAATAATGTACTTTAATCATGTTACTGCGTCGAACCTTCGTAAGCCGCCGAAGCGTCCTGATTACACAGCCTGAGTCTTTGATCTATTCATTACGTCGAGTAAACAATATATTATACACATAATTGATATTGAGTCATTGTCTTAGATGTGGACATGAGAACCTTATGTTTGTTCCAGGTAGGATAACAAGGAGAGATAAAATGTAAATAATAAAAACATTATAATGTAACTATGAAAAAAGTTTTACTCTTCAAGACAAAGAAAAATGACTGCGACGTTTTGCAAATTGTTTCGTTACTGCTGGTTCTACCCTCCGTTTTGCGAGCTCAGAATACCGTGGGTTGTCCCGACTTAATAAAAACTAACAAATGCTCCTGTTATACATTTGAAGACGGTAAGTTTGCTGCCCTATTTGTAAATCGCTTGCTGCGTGAATGTTGTATTAATCAGAATTTTATTTTCAGGCTTGTTTCTTGATTGTCAGGATACTGCCTCCAAAGACATAAAAAATGCTCTTAAAATTGCGTCTAACATACATTCACTTTCCGTTTACGATCTCGACGACAACGAAGAAGCACTGGGACCCCATTTTATACCTCAAGGAGTTTGTGTAAAGCATATTTATATGTCAAGAACAAGCATAAAAGACATTGGCGATGATACGTTTATGCCGCTGAGAAAGTGCCTTGAAACATTAAGCGTCGTATCAAGCAAAATCAAAATTATCCCCCAGAAAGCGCTATCCGGAATGCTGAAATTGATATCGATCGAACTGATGTCTAATTATATCGAAGACATACCGAGCTACAGCTTCTATGGTCTTCCGCTTATGAAACTGAATATAAAGGGGAATGTCATACGCGAAATATCGGAATCCGCTTTTTCAAGCTTGGAGATGACTCTTTTAGAAATTGACTTGAATGAAAACAACCTCACAACGTTCCCTATTGAAGCTTTTGCAAAATTGAGGCACCTTCGATCTTTACGACTAGCCTGGAATGAAATGTCCTCCTTTCCTGTAGTCGAAAATTCTGATTTAATCTCGTTAGAGAATCTAGATTTAAGTTCCAATAATTTCGAATTCATTTCAGAAGACTGCCTTAAATTTTGTCCGTCCCTAAAAACATTGTCATTTCATTTTAATTTCATTAACAGCATTCATTACAGGGCATTTTATTCTTTAGTGAATTTAAAATCTCTTGATCTAAGTCATAATAGGATAAAAATTTTAAACCCCAATTTATTTCAGAATAACAAATATTTAGAAGATATCGACCTAAGTCACAACCATTTGCACCACATCCATGGTTTGTTTTGTAACTTGCCATCTCTCACAGAAGTAATTTTAAGTCATAATAATATTTTGGATGTGCCAATAGACTCGTTTCTTAATTCGAAGAAAATTAACGCGTTACATTTAGATAAGAACTGTATAAGCAACATTCATAGTGAGAGCTTTAGTAACTTAGAGAACCTTAATAAGCTTAGTCTAGAATTTAATTACTTAAATCAAGTGCCACATAATATTTTTATAAATAATAAAAATATATTGAAACTAAGATTAGACAATAACAATTTTTCAGAATTTAATAATGACACATTAGGACCCCTAGTTAACATGAAAGAGATAAGATTAAATAACAACAAGATTAAAGTTATAACAAAGAATTATTTTATAAATTCTATTAAACTAGTAGAGATTTACTTGGACCACAACGAGATTACTTTTATAGAACCAGGGACTTTTTTAGAAATGACTGATTTAAATTTTCTCAGCCTACATAATAATTATATCATAGTTTTAAATGATGTTTTGCCAAAATTCGGTTCAAATTTAGTTACGCTACATTTGGAATCTAATTCATTATCTCTAATAGGTAACTTTATGCTACAGTCGCAAGAAAAATTAGACTTCTTAAGTTTAAAAAGTAATCGCCTAAAGTTCTTGACAAAGAACACATTTCGAAATTTGAGTCACGTAACGAGAGTTGAATTAAATAATAATGACATCTCTGTCATAGAGGATTTCTCATTACAGCATTTAAGCTCTGCACGATATCTAGACTTACAATACAATTTACTTAGTAACATTACCAATTATACATTCTTTGGTTTGAGCGAAATAGAAGACTTGGATATTTCTCACAACTCAATTATGTTTATTTTTGACATGGCATTTGATACCCTGAAGAAACTTCGTAGTTTGAACCTTTCATTTAACCCACTCAAAACTCTCCATAAGAATATATTTCAGCAAGGCTTACCCCTAAGTTCCTTGCACCTAGATAACTGTGAAATACAATTCATAGAAAATGGTACTTTCTTTGGGTTAAATAATTTAAAACTACTTTCTCTCAAAAATAACTCATTAAAAGCTAGAGACTTATTATCCGTTAATATTTCCGGATTGAAATATTTAACTTTGTCTTTCAATGTTCTTGACTATCTCCCTGTAGAGACATTTACTCAACTTCCACTTTTAGAAGTTCTTTATATGGAACACTGTAACATTGAACACATATTCGAGGGCACATTCAGGCATAATAGAAATTTATTGAGACTGAATTTAGCACAGAACATTATTAGTACTGTATCTCCTATGCTGTTTGAATTGCATAACTCGGTTTTAGAGTTTAATATAAGTAATAACTTCTTAGATTTTGTGCCATATAACACTTTCCAAAATTTCACACACGTCGAAAATCTAGATCTAGCAGATAACCTTATACCTAAAATAGAGCTTTGTGGCTTTGAAAAGTTAACCAAATTAAAATATTTGATTCTAAGAAAAAATGAAATAAGAGCCATAACAGCTAGCAAGAAAATAGAATACCCTTATTTGGTACTTTTTGATATTAGCTATAATAAATTAGATAACCTGCCACTTTTCGTTTTTGATGTATTTCCAAACATCCAAAATATTAATATTTCATACAATGAAATTGTACAATTTGATTTTTTACTAGCTCACAAAAAGTTTTGGCTTTCTCTTATCAACATTGACTTAAGTAAGAACCCCGAAGTTTCTTGGTCACCATCTAACAGAGTAAATAATAATACTCTTATAGCAAATCTATACGAATTACACATATGTGCCACTAATATGACGAACATAGACGATGTTACGTTTCAATCATTTACTAGTCTACAACACCTTTATCTCAAATTCAATAAAATACGGCGTCTATCTGTAAGTCCATTTTCAAAATTATCTTTTTTAGAAAGTTTAGACCTAAGCTTTAACAGGATTTCCCAACTCAAAACCAGCAATTTCCGTGGTCTAACTAAGTTGAGAACGCTGTGTTTATCAAATAATAACATCGAATCAATAGAATCCTTCGCCGAAGAGTTGAGTAATTTGAAACTTTTGGACCTTTCTCACAACAAGTTGCAAAACATTCTTAATGAAGATCTTATAAACTTGAAAGAGCTGACGGTATTGCACTTGAGCTACAACAATATCAAATATATATCTGTTACGGCATTTAAGAATTTGAATAAAATTATACAGATTGATCTTGAGCACAATAAACTTCAGACTATACCTATAGAACTTTTGACTTCAGTGGAAAATTATATTCAAGATATTTCAATCAAAGGTTTGTTCTAGAAGAATAAGTACATTATATGCAAAGTAAACAAGAAATTAATCAATAAAATACCCATTATTTTCCAGATAATGTTATTCTATGCAGCTGCCAAAAAGACAATGCTTGGGTATGGATTCAGGACCATCCCAAAGTTATAAAATCCAGTTCAGTCACTTGTTTCAACGATGAATATCCAAGAGAGAAATGCGATGTCCCAGTTATATCACAGCTATCAGTTGACAAACATAAAGACAACTCGGTATCAGTATCGTGGTTTATACGAAACCGCACGGCTATTAAAGCTTTGCAAATTTTATACTATGGTGAAGATGGAAATACAGACGTAAGTACTAAAACATATAAATAGATCCAGACGTTTCAGTAACTACTAAACAAGGTAATGAGAACAAATTTCTTGCAGGTAAAGTCCAAGTACTTAGAAAAGAGTGAGGTATCCGTTCACATTAGAGACTTAGAGATAAATGAAAACTACGTGGTCTGTGTCATCGCTCTGTCTGAGGAACCGGTGGACTATGAAGAAGAGATGATTGTGGCTGAAGTTAACAAAACAATTGATGACAATGCTAATTCTACAGCTAGGATTACACAAGACGTGGCAGCAGCTATTCTAATGCGATCTCCTTCCAGTGAATGCGTTTCATTTAATACATTTAGGAAGCCAGCAACAGTAAAATCCAAACCGAATAAAAAATTCCAAATATCGTCAATTTTAAATCGCCGAATGGGCTTAATAGTCGGCTGCTCGTTAGGGTTCGTTGTGTTTTTTATTATGGTTTCCGTTTTGTTGTACACAAAAATAAAAGAAAGAAAGAGAATTGCGAAATCTGACCCAGCTTGGTCGGAAATGAACGACTATCATTCAATGGCGAGTAAAGATGACATTTTGCAAAGTTCTACTACAGCTTCAACTGACAACATTTTGTTGGGTATGGCAAAAAGTCGTAAACTTTCATTAGATCATTTGAAGTAATTATAGATTTTAGATCTAGGTAGGAAGTATACCTTTGAAGTGAACAATAATATTCTAAATTCGATATAATCAGTCAACTATTTATATTGTTAATAGATGCTTAGTTTTACGACTGTTCGCTTATGATAGCTATAGAATACGTAGCGGTAGTATGTAGTGCCTACATAGTAGGAAAATTGTATCTTAAACATATTATTATTGGGTAGGTAGATTAGTCATAGTCTCTCAACTATGAAATAAAAACTGTTGGCATGATTATCAGTTACTATGTGAGTTTTATTTGCACCACACACAAATCTTGTTTGCGTTTAATTAAACTTTAAATATAACTTAATAAAAGAAAATTCTTATGACTGCACAAAAGTTATATAAGTATGAGTAAATTAATAAATGTTTCGAAAAGATAATAAAAGGAATTTAGCCGTTTGCCGAGCTCGCGATCTCCCGTTAGGAAGTGGAAAATGAGTTAATAAAAGTTCTCGAAAAAGCATTTTTTGTGTATTTAAAGAACTTCCTTTTTCTTATAACAGTGTCTCGATTATCAAGTGCCATTGAGGGATGAAGTCCGCCTTTGAAGTACATTTTGAGGGTGTGGCTTGAAGGAAATCTAATTAATTTATGTAAGCTTTTACTTCGTACAAAAATATGTTAAAGGGCAGACATTTTGTAGAATAAAATTAATGAAAAGTTAAATAAACAAACGGAGAAAAGCCACAGAAACAATAAAAAAGGTATTTTAAAATATATAAGTAGATCTCTGTATATCAAAAAGCTATCTGAAACAATGTAATTTTCAGTGGCACAACGTATGAGTTACATTTATTGTTATGTTCATATTTTCACGTAAATGAGTAGAGAGTAAGTCGCGTGCAAAACCTAGTAATTACTATATTTGTGTCGATAGTTAGTATGAAAACAAGACTTGCAAGTGCAAACCAATTACTGGCGTAGTTAGTATCGATTTTTCATACTTTTTACACGTTTTATTAAGAGAAGTAGCGTCATTATGACCTATTTTTGATATACCTAGAGTGAAATATATTTTCGGATATGTACCAATTAAGACAAACAATTTGAAGTGGTCAAATAATGTCGAATTTCAAGTCGAGAATATTGTAGGTGAAATTTTGACTGTCAGTTTTTAATGAGGATATAAATAAAGGTATTAGTGTAAGGGCCAGAAAGGGTAAGTAAAGCGTCATTTGTCACGCCTACACGTCAACATATTGACAACTGTACAATCCTCAAACTACTAAACACTAGTGTAGTGTGGAGTATTATTGTTAGATCGATCATTCTATATATAATTTTGTACATGAATTTAATATGTAGGAACATGAATAGAGGAAATGGATCAGTGTGATTAGTATCCTTCTAAAGTTTACAACTCCTCAAACTACATTAGTAAAATTAAAAAAGAAACAGTAGCAGCGCGTTTCCGAAAATCTTTATTTATCATTTATAAGATATACATTTTCATACCTATGTTGTACAAATAATAAATGACTTGTAGTATATTGTTTAAGGAAGTATAAAGTAGCAGTCTTCTTGACATGGAACAATTTTTATGCTATGAATGTGATAAATAATAATCAACTGCCATTCTACCGTACCGTTTAACCTATCATAAGGCTATATAGATACCAACATTTAAATATTCAGTGAAGCATCCCGAACGTCACTTGGACTGATTGTTACCCTAATTGTCAAGTAAGTGATTGGCCCGTGAGAAATGAGCTAATGTTCGCGCACAATATTGACAGCCTTGTCCTCCATACACTTAGACTGACTCGGGAATTGTTTGCAATTATCTGCTTACATTATGTATGTGATACACGTAAGCAATGCTTATTGTACTGAGTGTAAATGGTCGTCATCTTTTTCGCCATCCTTTATGGAAGGCTGTTAGAACCTATTTTAAATGGTGTATAAGTAAATATCCCTCAATTCCTGGAAAATAAGATAACTTCTGTAATGTTTTCTATTTCATATTTTTATTAATCAGTTTCATTAAAATAATGTATGCTTATATTTTACGCTGTATGCAAGTCTGACAGTAGGTCCAAATCGAAGAGTTTTGATTGTAGTATCGGTGACTTCTCCAATAGAAACTTGAGAACTAAGCACCTGATCAATATAGAAGTTCTATTAATTTTCAAGGCGACAAGTTCTTTGACGTAGCAAGACAAAGGTATTGTGATGTATTATACCATCTTATTATAGGTCCTTTAATCAACTGTAAGGTTAGTACCAACGTTATTGGCTTGAACACAAATTGACTTGACATTAGTTCGACAAATTCGAACGGGCGTAAACTAATCAACCAACAATCAGCCAAACTCGCGTCTCTAAAATAACTTGATTATACAATTCCATCTATCTCAGTTCTAAAATATTGGGATTTCACATGACGTTATTATTTTGTTTTCCGAGTCACCGTTCCCAAAATTCATTTGTTTAAGTTGAAGATAGTAAATTGCCAATCTACAAAATAATGTGGCTATATTTATAAGTGAAGTGATGAACCCAAGTTCCAATTAATTATGAATCGAAACTTTTCATTTTCATTGCTGATTTTTCGTCCGAGCTAAATAAGAGAGTTCAGTTTATAATGAAAAATGCCAACCCGAAAAATAGCTTCGCATATGAATCTTGTAGCATATACATATGCAATATGTACATATATAGAATTTTAACAATTTACGTGAAATCATTTTGTTTCCTCGTTTCTCTAAACACAAATGAGGAAGTAAATATATTAATCCGGTATATACTTTCGTAAACCTCTTTATGCGAGGGCCCAAATTATGAATATGGCACGGAAAATTAGAAAAGAAAAGTAAATGAACAAGGATTTGCGTGCTGCTGCTGTAATCTTGATAAAATGGTAAAGCTGTTTAATGCGTGAAATAAATACGAAATGAACTCGCGAGCATTTAATGAACTGCGGAACCCACGGAAGTAGCCCCCTGGATTTGTAGCTAACAATACTTTTATTTATATGTATGTTTATTTTCCTTGATTTATGCTTGCGATATTAAATCACTTAAGCTACAAGGGAAAAATGTTTCTTTTTGAGATGACGGCGTCGAAGAAAAATCATACTGCGCTGACCCCGAATAAAGAAGAGGGAGCAGGAGAAGTTGGCCGATTTTGCGTGATATTTTGAATATATGTATGTAGTAGACTAACTTGAACTAAGCACAAATAAGAAAAGACATAGAATTTAGTCACAAAAGAAAAAGCAAAAAAATCAGACGCTTAAATACTAAAAAAAAATTTGCACGCGTTTGATTCAATTGAATCTATCTTCGGCAATCACTATTGTTATGTCAAATATTCTAGGTTTTCCTGAAGCTACTAATGATTTAAAATTCTACATAGTGTTACGATAAGGAATAGTTTGTTCGTTAAATTAGGGCCGAACAACAACATAACGGAAATTATATGCGTAAACATAAAATACAAATTTATTTATTGACTCGGTGAAAACACACACTCCTACATGAAATATTCATAGGGATTTAATTCGCTCACTAAAATGAAATCCACCGAGATTACTTGACAGATATCTACATCACGTCGGTGTTATTGTATTATCAAGTTATATTGGCCGCGCACAAATTAATGTTGAAGATGTTTTCCAAATCACGAACGAAGACTTCGTTTATATTTACAATTCAATACTCCATTAACTCAGTCCGCTACGAACGTGAACAATCGATTATAATCAATATCTCCACCACTCATAAAATAAATTGGAAAAATCGGGAGACAGTCCTTTCATTCCATATTTACATTTTAAAGACTTTTTGTTATCTTATTTTCAACAAGGACGTTGGTCCTTGAATAAATTAAAATAACAGAATGTCTACAAATGATCCATCGACTCTAACCGAGGTATTTTATGTTGGAATATTTATGTAACTAAATATAGTCGTTCCAATTCATTACAAACGTCAAGTTCCGTCTGTAATTGTATGATATGCTGAATATTTCATCAATTTTCTACTGATATAATATTGGTTGTATAAATAAAGCCCTATTTCACTGTCAAAATTCGAAAATAAAATGTTTACTATGCGTGAATGTTTTGCAAGAATAAAGCTGTAAATAACGAACGTAACCAGCAAAAAATATAGCACAAACGTGATATTCTTGATATTCCTAAAGCCGCGGCTCTAAGTAGAAAACAACATAACTTCTTTTTATTCCGTTTAAAATACAACGATCGTTGCGTGTTAGTAGTGCGTTATGAAAACTATACTTGACCCGTTTTTGTAACCTCTCGAGGCAACCTCCAGGCTGGTTTGATGTCTAATTATAATTCCGAGGTAAAATTTTATGTTTATTTAAACGCTGCTACCTAGGCTTTGTATGAAGGGCTAAAACACAAGGTTGTATAGACTTAAAACATTATTTTCTTGCTACAAACAAATGCTTGTACAGCCTTGAAGGGTGTCTCAAAATGAGTTGGGCTGATAAACATATTTATGAAATGGAAAGTAGTTAACAAGTTCCTTAGGCAGACATTATGTTAAAACAACTGCCAGATAATTATTTCTCTTAGTAAATATTATTTTGTACTTTTACGAGAAATGCCGAAAAAATACGTGTTTTTACGCGAATATAAATTTATACAGGAGTTTACATTTGTAGCAAAATACGAACCAGTTAGGTAAGTTAATTTAGTCAAACTTTTTTGTATTTCATTTCAACCTCGACTAGTTCCAATTCAATCAATCAGTCCAAAAAAGTCCAGGTAAAAAAAATATTGCAAACGAGATCAATTCAAAACACAATGAATTATCTCAATTCGATCGGCATACTTTACAGTGCTATTCAGCAAAATCTCCCTTGAGTAATGTGGGTCGAACCCATTTCCGCAAATAAATCCAGCTCTCAAAATAAATAACTACTTCACCCCATCGCTATCGGTATAGAAAGGACTTCTGTTATGCAATACATAAAGCTTAATGACGATGTTGATAATTTGGGCCCGTCGTGTTATTTAATTGGGTCAAAATTCGGTTTATTGTATCATTATAGATTGTTACATTATCATAGTTGAATAAATCGATAAACATACATATTTTGTGGATGCATCCTTAGTTGAACGGGCGAGTATGTTTCATAATGACGAGAATTAAATTAAGCATCACGTTTGTATTGTAAAATTACGTTTAATTTAATTCAGATAGTAAGGCAAATTTTCAATTATTGGAATGAATGTACATAATTAATTGTCAGTATGTATAATGCTCTTGAACTATGTCATGAGCATGATTATGAGGAAACTGAATTTACATTATATTATAAGCCTTTTCATCGTCCCACAGCTGGACAGACACAGGCTGCCTTTTACACACAGAGGGATTGAGCGTTAATCGCCGCGCATTTGAGTATTGGTACTTTGCATAACAATGCAGGTTGCCTCGGTACTTATCTGACCTGGCATCGAACCCGAATACTTATACTGTCACTTAACGACTAGGCAAACACGAATGAAATTAAAACACTTTTCGAAACAACTGGAATATTTTATGAGCGAGAACAAGAAGACTCGCAGAATTCTGAAATTAAGATGAATCGAGCTATATAACTATACATAGGTACTATAACTACACACTTATAATGCTAACCGACATAGATACAGCTTTGTTGGTAGAAATATTGTAGAATTTGCGTTCTCCTGGTTTAATATTAAGTCCTTTCACTTTACTGTAACATTAAGAAGGAAATCAAACCGTCAATGTAACATTAATAAAACTAACATTGGAACTTTTTCACTCACATTTCCCTAAAGAAAGGGCACGAGGTCAATTGAAGCCCTTGTCTTCAAACAAAAACACACGACAGAAGAAGAAATAAATAAACAATGAAGACTGCCAAATTGAAAGGGAAGTGTCAACAAGTTGTTATACATTTTTTTCTCACACAAAACATGTTTGTCTGTAGTAGTTCTGTAGGTTCACTTAAAGAACACTTGTCGACAGAACAAAAAAGATCGCTTTGTTATTTCGGAAACGAAATATTTTAAATTTATTTAGGAATGTTTCAATTACTAATCAGAGTAAATAGCTATTGTAAAACAATGAAAATTATTGAATCTTTATTTGTTGTAAGGGCAATTTTATCTTAATATTATAGTAAAATTTGCAAAAATTGCTCTCAATGAAGAATGGTGTAACAAACTTTTCTTCCTAGTACCAAAGTTAAAATATGTATATTATGTAGACCTTAATACTATGCTAGTACGTTCTAGCCACAAACAATCGTATTACGTATGTAGTATCTGAGAGCACGGGATCTCATATAATAAATCCTCAGAGATAAATGTTAGATTTCAGAGGTCTACGCACAAAAGATGGGACACAAACGTGACAAAGGGTTCTCTCTAACTGTTTCTGGATCTGTGTACTAGACATTTCACAACAGACTTATATTCCGGTGACAAAAAAGGGTAAATAAATCAATAAAAGCTAGACATGTTTACAAAAACACGTTAGTACTTCAGCATAGACGACTGTTACGTGATATTGGTGTCGATGTGCTATCTGCGCACTTTCGTATAATGGATTCATTTGTATTCAGGTTGCAAGTGGGCACTGTAACGAACATCGAGGGAGCTGACGTTCAACGTACAATTACCAGTGTTAATATTTACCAACTGACGCCGGCGACTAATTGCTGGGACTACTGCGCTCAGTTGCTCGGCAACTGCGCGCGCTAAGCGTGCCGTACGACCTTGCTCGCTACCTACCTACTCATAGCAGGACCATAGCACAAAGCAATTATACCTGCGATTCATACAGATATCCTCGAGGAGCACACCGTGCGGGCTGTTTGAATGAACATTCTCTTTTTTTAATAAGTAAATAAGCATCCGGACAAAAAGCTACGATATATACATATTCTAAAACAATACTAAATATATTTACAAAAGCCTTACTGTATAGCATTTTAATGAGCAACAAACAAATAATATTTGAGCAAAAACAAACCTGAATCAAATAATAGGGTTGACCTATATTGTCTGTTGTGACAGGTTGAGTCGAAGACTTAGAGAAACCTACTAGTTCTGTCCAGTAAAGGTCAGGTATAACGCTACCTAACGCTTTTACCCTAACATAATTCTAACGAAATGTCTGACTGACTCTAATGGGAGACCATGACCTTTTGCCTTGATTTCAGATAAAGCTGAATTAGTGAAGTGGTTTCATACAGAGAACTTAAGTTCAATTCCGATAAATGTCCAGTCACCACTGGTACCTAGGTATATATTGATATTGCAGACCTTTTTATAAGTGAAGTGCGCATGTGTATTATACCATTCTTTAGTCTTTGATATTATGACTATGTTAAAGGATCTATGTATCCATATAAATTACCCCAATACTAGATGTGGTAAAATCCTATTATTTAAATTTCTTTGGGTGAGTTATGTATATCGAACACGATTGTAATAACCTAAACCCACGTCATAATGAGGATTCAAGTTATTAACTCCATGTACACACATGTTCTACATTCCTACAGAATAATAGGTGAATAGTCAGCTAAGTTTAAGAACCTATCGTTAAGTGAAATATCTGGCAAACTCTCAGAGATTATCCGCCGAACCAATAAAGTGACGGTTATTTATCTAACTTTAACTTTAGGAGATAGCCAATTACTTAGATTTTACAAGCCCACAATACGATTATATAATAAATATCAAATGAAATTGAAAATATATTATTACAAGAACTCGAGGCTAACTGACAGCCGCATGGGTCGGGTGGATGGGTAACCATCTTCTCTTGATGAGTTCCTCCGTATGTCGGAAGGCATATTTAATTTGTGGGCCCAGCTGGCATTTCAACATCTTTGGCAGATAGTCAGAAGGCAGACAGTCTGACAACCAAAGGGTATCGGTTTGGGGTAGGCAGTCGCTCCATATGAAACTACTCGTAAAACAATTAGCATTCAGCTGTATCTAGTAAGGCTGATGTCAACCTCAACATAGTTGTAAAAAGACAAGGCAGATTATAATATTTCAAAAACATTTAATTTAAAACAAAAAAATATTTTGTTCCAAGCCCCGATTGAAGCTTATTTTGAAATCCAGTTTCACTAGGTGGAGTATTTTCAGCGTCATTGTTGAGCTCAATATCCATAAAAATCTATAATATTGTACCAAAGTAGGTATAGTTACTAACAGTTATCCCTCAAAATATTCACAATGTATTGTAAAACAGAAAGCATTTAAAGTGAAAACAAATGAAGATTTACGACTCGTATTTATGCTGAACAAAGTACATAAACTTTGCAATTGTAATATACATTAAACTGATTAATTCTATCAGTGCCTTGTATAGTATGACAATCCAACGGGTTTTTGTGAAAGACAAGGCTAACAAAAAAAAACTGGCTTCATTCCAAACCGACCGTTTACAGGCCGGAGGCGACTGACGGGAAATATCATGCCTTCAATAATAGTATTGTATATCTATTGTTTTATGATGGCTGGCTGCATGTGCCGCCCAGCAATTACCGCTGAATTGACTCGCTATCCCAAACGTTTTGTAATTAAACTTCGCTCTTTGTCTTGAATTATTAAACAACAGATTCGCGTTTACTTTCATTTTGCTTTCGAGTAAACAATTTATTATGCTAAGTATTTTTAAATAACGCAACACTGTTACAATATTTATTCGCAAACGATCTCGTTGAAGAATAACCTGTTATAAAAATATCCTAAGCATATACATATAAAACCAAGTGAGAAAGAACTTAAAACCATTTATTGAATATGCTGATACACACACACACAAGCAGGCAAAAACAGCAGTAGCCAGGCAAAACTAAAAAAAAAATAAGCAGCAAAGGAACATCAAGCTGACGTTAGGAGTGAAGGCAAAACATATCACTTAGAATTAAGATAGAATATCTACCCACCAAGAGTGTCGAAACAGCACTCTTTACCTCGCATCACAAACTCGCTAGCAAACAGATTACTGCAGTGCCGCGAGACACGACACGAGCAAGGACATTAAAGGTAAGACTACTGCAAAATACCTGTGACGTACACGTATTTTGCCGACGTCATACCGCTAACTATACACGTACTAAGTCCATAGTGTTGTTCTACTTGTACCGGCTAAGAGCGAAACCAAATTGAACAAGTATTACCGTTATTGTTTAGCCCTGGTCCCAGCTTTAGCGGCTAAGCTAAATTGAATAAGATTTTGAATCTGCTTTAGAAACGACGAAAAAGTTTTTCCTTGTGACAAAGATATCATTTTATTTTTTTAAGGTAAAGAATTTGTGGGTTCTAGCGAAATAATTTTGGGAAGTACTAGACTATATTGTTTAAAAAAAAGTAGTTAGTTTCCTTTTCTTATAAGTACATCAATAACCAAAGAAAATAATCATTATTGAATTATTAGTAAACCATAAGTAGGGAAATATCATCAATACAATGTCCTAATAATCCAGAGCTTATCGCGATCTTTATGGATTTATCTGCCTCACATTATTCTTTCTAATAACCTACTCATGCGGTCTGCAGTACACATTATGAAAAGCTTAATTTAGATTGAAAACTTCAGGGTACAAAATGCCATTCTAATACTAGAAATACTAGGCATTAATTAAGCGTTTTAGAAAAAGAACAGCGATTCCAAAATCACATAAAATTACTATATTTGAAATATGTAATTAAAGTTCATTTTCCTGATATTGTCCCTTGTACAAGGCCGGCTAACTAATCAGACTAGGCTTAAATAATAAACCACAAGCCGTGTTGAAGGGCGGCAAGCTCGTTTGAAATGAAGTTTAACCGCTATATCTCGAACAATAGCAATAATTCTCTTTAATGGCATCTCATAAAACGTATCACAAAACATTCGCTGAGGAAAGTGCGTCAAGTAAACACCTTGTATTGTTAAATTCCTTATCGCAGGAGGCAAATTAAAGCAACCACCCTGTTTCCCGCGAATGAGAACAAAACAAAACGTACAAAGACAATAATTCTTCAGAGTCAGTCAGGAATTGCGCACATGTTAATAAATTGACCGAAAATAAATGGTCCTATGAATTATGATCAATAAGTGTGATAGTAACATATTTCCTCTCTGTTTATAATACATTAATTTCCTAAGCTCAAGACTCATAAAATTTCTGGAAGCTTTTACAGATAATAATGTATTCTACAAACACAATAATGCGTAGGTATCATAATTGAACTCCTCAGGAGACTTGTAATTATCTCAGGGAAGGAAGTAAGCCAAATTAAAATGATCAAGAAAAATAACAGATTAATTATGTATAAAACCATAGGAATTCTAAATGGCGGTGGTCGTGCGTGTTATAACCATAAAGGTACGGTCAAATACTTCCGCATGGCGCCGGCGGCAGCGTTTTGGATTGTAAAACAAAATAACCACAGCTGCTAGCTGCCAGTTTTTGTTTAGATTTTTGCAATCTACGAATAATTTACAAACTGTTTCATAACAGAGAACTATTCAGAAATGAACGTAAAATGCCAGAAGTTTTCTGCTGCATTTAAACGTCAAGCTTGTTTTATGATTTTCCATGAAACATCCAATTGTTTTTACACTGTTTTAATATAAAATGTTAAAACAAATATATTTTAATTGCGAATAATAAATACCCTAGACTAGAAATCGGCATTTAAATTATATTACTTTTGTAAAAGTACTGGAAGCTTTGTGAATTACTCATGAAATAGCCTTTCAGCATATATTATCCGGATAAACCTCACGGATTTGTAGCACAAGAGATTACGCTTTTCTATAGCAGTACATATAGGTGTGGGCAATAATCTTCCGTACGTGGACAGCAGCGCACTAAGTGCACGCGTATTTAGCCAACTAATGCACTAATGCATCGTAGAACACACTACGTTAGATAACGTGGTCTGAATCAACACGCCAGGTGTGTGGGGTGATATACAGGCTGAATATTAATTTGTGTGCCTTGACACTGCTATGTCGTATGTATTAAGCAGATTGGGGCTTCGATAGTGCGGCGTTGAGCAATTCCAGGAGTTAGGTCACGGAGTACAC
This sequence comes from Heliothis peltigera, assembly GCA_958496145.1. Classification (NCBI taxonomy): domain Eukaryota; kingdom Metazoa; phylum Arthropoda; class Insecta; order Lepidoptera; family Noctuidae; genus Heliothis; species Heliothis peltigera. The sequence goes on from OY292328.1 coordinate 5,792,450, forward strand.
ATATTTTATTGAAGCCCGATTTATAGACGGTTGGCACGCAAATTGCCTAATACAATTTACAGGTTTAGAGCTTGGTAAGCTGACTAGGGGTTGTTGAATACCTATGAAAGGGAAACTGTGGTTAATTACAGAAATACTTTAAGAATTCAGGATGAAACCAGTATGTGCTTTGTAAGTTTATAATACAGTGAGATAGTAGTTGACTTTTGCTATTTTTACAGGGACTATCAGCAATACAGTATCTATAAACAAGTACATTTGGAGGTTTAAATAAATTGAATAACAAAGATAAATAGTGCAGATCGTCGTCATAGTTTTTCTATTTCAAATGTCACTTTTAAATACATTTCTACTGTAAAACTAAAACGATATAAATACTTCAGCCAATATTTCACTTAAACTTGAAAGTTGAATGGACCCATCGTGATAAGTCTTCCAAATTGTTTGAAGAGCTCCTTCGGTAAATTTATGACATTCATTAGTCTAGTTGAATACGACACTTCTTTGAAAGACGCGAAGATGGCACTAATTGTAAGGATCCCCCAATTTGTCACAAAAATTGTTCCTCGTAATATCGCCGCTGTATGAGAGCGGGAACATTTGTAATAAAAATCACTTTCAATTTAATGTACCGACATTAATATAATTGCTGGCAGTATTGTTGTATTATGTTTAATTTAATATGAGGATTATGGAATTAATGAGATAACACAATTGAAAGAAATCAAGGTAATGCTAGGGACGAATGATTTTTTGTTTACGAAAATAATATTTTGTTATTTCACATTGTGAACAAATAAATATTTTGCTTACAAACAATAGAAAATGTGCAATCAATGCAAAACACCAGTAGAATTTCAAGAAAAAAATAAAGTTTTTGCAACAACAGAGCGAACACGAATTCGTACAAAATAATTTGATACTTTTTTTATTTTTTTCAACCAAAATTTACGTGAAGCCGGTTAATTAGCAGCGCCGGCGTCGCATCTGTTGAGAAACGTTAGTAATTGTGGCCGAGTTATGGGTCTCGTTTATTTTAACTAGAGAAAACCTTGCCTTTCATTTGTTTAAAGTTGGCTAACCCACGACCTAAGTAAATTTTTTTTAGGCATAGGAGCCTACTTATTACTCCACAGAGAGAAAGGTAATTTCAGTAAGAGTTTAATAAACCCACAAGTTTGGATCTTAGTAAACTGCTAAATTACAATAATTCTAACTACTTCAAGAGTAATCATCTCAAAACTCGCACAAGTATTTCGAGAGCGAGCTTTTAAAATACTTTACCTAACATCATTTCTTTTTTGTAATTAGCTAGTGGATAACAGTATCTGGCTTAAGATCCTCCGCACACTGCAGACTATATTGTCGGCCGGTAGTTGGCCCCATGGTTTGTTGATAATTTATTTTAAATGATTAGCGTGAATCCAATCAAATATTTTAATCGGCCCATACCTGACCGATTTAATGAGCGCCCAACATTCACCTAAATACTGGTCTATGAGCTTCGGCCCACTAAAAAGTTTGCAGTGTACGGGGAGTCTTAATTCATTTTCTAATTTGAAATTTACAAAAAACACTCAGCCTTTTTCACCCATGGCTCACAAGCTCACGCTGATTCGTAAGTACAAAAAAATACTATATATAAAAGTATGAAAAAAACCTAGTTGCGGGCCACAGGGAGTGATTTCAAATCCACTTCGTTACAAAATGAAGAACGTTCTTATATGCAACCACCCCATTGACTGCAGTCAGTTTGCAGCCTACGTGGCGTATTTTTAATAACAAGGTATACCTACATTATATAAATATATAAAAAACTAGTCCCAGCAGCATAAAGGGTAATAGAATGAGATCGTCAGATATAATAAGCTATTAAAATAATACTTTGTAAGAAGGCTTATAATGCAATTAGTTAACGGAACGATTTTGTAGCCCGACCAGTGGAGATAAATCCCGACTAATTATACTAGAGCCCCAGTCTGTCGGAGCGGATTGAACTATGCATAAAATATTAATGTAGGTATTTGAAGTTGAACAAACACATTTTAAACAACGAAGAGAATACATACTTTTAAGTTTACCACCGCGGCTGTTTATGTTTTGAAACTTTAAGCTATTTTAAGCATCCATTTATTATGTTCTGGACTTAAAATCATGTTGTATATAATAGTAACTTTATGCACTGTATTTTATAACTAAAAGTATGTAGGAAAGTTAATATCTTAAATAAGGAAATCCTGTTCAATTTGCATGATAGCCGGTGACGAGAGACTAGGTATTTGTAACGAAAAAAAAATCTGTTTGTACAATATTCTTATTGTATTTAATTCATAGCTTCAAGGTTCAACAAAAAATACAAGTATCGCCAGTTGAGTAGAATAAGCCTGAAAACACACCTGAAGTCGGCTCCTAAGAGATGGTTCACACTAGGTCGGACCGACAGTTTTACCGGCCCGACAAGCGTGTCGGATCTATATTGGCATATGTATGTCAATAGCGCCGCACACATTAGGGCGACCCGACCAAACTATTAGAGCCGACACTTTTACCGTACTTCCAGACACGATTTCTGTCGGATTGGACATAATATTGGCGTACTAGCAAGTATGGCGCCGTTCACATTTGTCGGCGACGACACCCGCCTGTCATATTCGGTCGTCCATTCTTTACAAAATCCAACTGTTTTGTGACAACCCAGACCCGGCAGTAAAACGACCGTACCGACAGTTATATTCACATTAGGTCGGGTAGGCGGCGTCTAGTAAGAACAGCAACACCCGGTAGTTGGTGAACGGCAAACTGTCCGACCTAATGTGAACCAGCTCTTACGGCACTTTTGCATGGCCGAACAACACCCATAGTAAACTTCCCCCTGAAAAAGTAATTTTGCTACTACAGGAATATTACGTTTCTGTTGAAGAATATTTAATTTTGAACAAACATTTGTAGATATAAGATATTTTAGTAACAAAGTGTTGTTTTACTTGCTCTGAGTAACTAAGCAAAAAGAGTTTGATACTTAACGTCGTATGGTACGGGTATATTTTAATGTATTTATGGGCATACCGAAGATACGGAAAGACCCAGGAATTTTTTTATAGGACAGTAATGAGGAGAATTTCCATGTGTTAAGCCCACATAAGAGTTAATCACAATAGATTAGGACGAAAGAAGCATGAAATTAAATTTACTCATAGTTGAACTTTAACTGAAGTATATATGACTTAGGTAGATTGTAAAGCTATTACAATTAGATATAACTCAACCAAAATCTGCGTTTATCAACCTAACAAGTCGCATCGAACAAATTAATTTAATCGCAGTAATGTTAGAAACACTCCTTTTTTACGAGTGTTTTTAACGTCAAAGCCACGGACTACTAGCTGGCATGACGGTTGAGATAGGTCTGAAGTACCGGGGCTCGGCTCTTCTCGTTAAATTTTCACATGCACTTGACGGCCCGACCTGGCTTACGTTAATTATGAAATCTCATTTGTGAGTGAACCTACACGTTTGAGTAATGGCTCCTGAAATGAGAAGTTCGAACGTAAAAGTTTTAATTTAAATAACGACACGTAATTATGAAGGAGATTTGATTATAATTGAAATGTTTTATAATTAACTTGACTGGAATTTATTGCGAGGCGTTTTGCGTAGCTGCAAGGCCCCTTAAACGTACGCTACATATATAATTTGATTATTATGTGTCGAATATTAAAAAAAATATGTCGTGGTGGCCTAGTGGTTAAAGCGCCAACCTCTCAAGTATGAGGGCGTGGGTTCGATTCCAGGTCGGACAAGTACCAATGCAACTTTTCTAAGTTTGTATGTACTTTATAAGTATATCTTGGACACCAATGACTGTGTTTCGGATGGCACGTTAAACTGTAGGTCCCTGCTGTCATTGAACATCCTTGGTAGTCGTTACGGGTAGTCAGAAACCAGTCTAACCAAGGGGTATCGGGTTGCCCGGGTAACTGGGTTGAGGAGGTCAGATAGGCAGTCGCTTCTTGTAAAACACTGGTGGTACTCAGCCGAATCCGATTAGACTGGAAGCCGACCCCAACATAGTTGGGAAAAGGCTCGGTAGATGATGATTTTATGTCGAATGTTACGGCTACTTAAAATAAACATATACCTAATATATTTATAAGCTTCTATTCATTCAGCTTAGCATTAAATAGTTTTTCATTTTTTTTGGACAGAATTCAAGATGTTTTAATTTTTTGTAATATCTAATACTCACATTTAAATCAACTTGAGGTTAATATCAACTGAGATGACGTACCCTTTATTCTCATTTTATTCAGAAAATATAATTACATCTCACGAATAACTTTATTTTAGGAACCAATTTTCACTCAGAAAGTTCTAGAAATTTCCTCAACTCACAAAACATCTACATAGTTAATCACCAGACTGAAGTTAGTTTAGTAATTATTTCATTACTTATTTAAAATTAACGTGTTTTGTGTTATTTAGAGTATCTCACTACGTATTACTAAGAAGTAAAGCTTCAGTAATTTGTTCAAACAAAAGGTACACAAATCTGATTATACTCGTATACCTGAAACAAAACAACATTATTAGAGTAATTACAGTGAATCTGAATGATTATTATTTCAACAATCTCAGAACACGGAAGGCATTCAATGTAGCATGTTGTCAGAATTCTACTTATAACATAATATAATAAACATTAATAAAATACTTTTGTAAATAGCGTTACAAAATATATTATTAATTGTAAACTACAAATTGATTAAGAAATAACTTCAAGTTTAAAGCCTTTAGTTACAATATTTTAGACTTTAACAAGAAATACTAAGCGTAGAATATTAAAATAATAACCCTTCTCTTTGCCTTTCTCGTAGACTACTAAGCAGAAGCGAAACCTTATTAGCTCTCTTTACATGAAAGACCTTTCACGGTAATGCTGGCTGAATAAAAAAGAGAAACGGGCGAAGTGATAGATCGGTAAAGAAAATTATATTCCACCCACTCTTTAAGTGCTTAGTATACTATTTGAAAAGCTCGATGCGACATTTTGAAAATGGAATATACATGTGCTATACAAATCATTCTCCTAAGGTTGCCTTTTATGACAGCCCTTTCGTAAATCAAAATTGAAGAAAACTCTTTAAATAAGTGTAAGCAAACTTTATACATTATTTTGGGGAATTTCAATACAAGTTATTATATGTTAGAAAGGCTAGTGAGATTTATTTAGTCTTGGTAATGGTAAAAGCATTTTCTCTCTCATGTAATTAAAATGGCTTGTATATGAACATTTTATAATGAATGGTATTTATTAACGGCACTCCATTGTTCCCGCTCACGCGTCACTCGGCGCTGCCCGTCTACTAATTAATTTTTGCAAGATTAATCGATGTATCATCTAATATCGTTGTAAAGGTTCGTGCAGACTAACAAAGCTTAATCTTCTACATTAAATTATTATTCTTTCAATTACGATAAAGTATTTTTCATAGAAATTAGATTTACATAAAGTAACTACATACAGTTATTTACTTCATATACCTAAAAGAATCAATAACACAATAAATACCGTATGTTATGCTTGAATATGGCTGTTCGATTGCGTTTTCGGTATATGCAATTTACTAGACTTTATTCTAAATTACGTTACATTATTTTGAGCAAAATATGACCTACGCTTGTTTACTTAAAAATTGTAAATCAAGAATTACCCTTACCATAATATACGTAAGCCTCATAAAAAACACTTTATTTATGAGTAATTTCTGAGGAAAAAAGATTAAATTAAATTCCTACACACATTTTTCAGCTCTCACGGTATAAAAATTAGACCGCTATCACTTACTGAGACCAATATTTTACCTCTCAGATGATGGCGGTATTATTTTGTATCTCGGACGTATAACTTCCTTGGACCGGGATAGCCCACCAACATGATAGATGGCCTCCTCCAACTGATTTTCCTTTCTGCGCTATGAAATTTTTCAACTTAAACGATAAGGGCGCGCCGCGATTTCATGCCCTACTATAAATATAATAATGATTTATAATACCGTTTATACCGTCTCGACTAGTCAAGGGTTTCAATATAAAATGTCGCCTTCGATACACCCACCAACTTTAACTTTAATTCAAAAAGTGGTAACTACTTGCGAACTTAGCCAAGGACTGAATAAAAGGCCCGGTTGGAACAAAGGCTACTTGGAATAATAATTAATAATCGAACACAATGGAAACTCTTGGAATAAGAAAACTCCGCAGATTTATAACGTGGTTACATGTCTTTTGTATTTTATGTCAGCTCACTATTTTGTGGTAATTTTGATACTTCGTTCCTTCCATTTGAAAATGTGAGAATTCTATACAAACCATGGGTTGATTACCTGTTAGAAGTTACATTACTTTTATTTATTTTATGAGGGTTAACTTCACAGCCATAACCGAGACAGTACATAAACACAAAAAAAAATACTTAAAACATTACGAAGATTACAAAGTACATAGAAATAATATTACAGTTCTTTTCACCTTCATGATTTGTCGTCACTTATTTTAGGCTTAGGTTCGTAAGTACACAGTTACAGTCTTGCCTACCCTAGAAAGCCAGCAGCATTTTATGGAAGTTGGCATCAATAGGGTAAAATAAATTAATATACAGTTACTGGAAATGGTACGATGTTTTGTTTTAATTGAAGCCCACTCAAGTGTATAAAAAGTTCAACGTAGTTTGAACCCAAAATTTTTATTTGTTTGTGAGCGCCCACCACCTATCTACCTTTTATTGAAAAAAATCTTTCTGCACAGTACTTTATTTCCAGTGACTGACTGCCCGCAGAATGTCAGAATTTCGAAACAAGGCGTAATCTATCGTGTTGACGTGATTGCGTATTAAAAATTGTTTCACTGCAATATGTCATTTCCAACGAACATAAATTGTGGATCCAATGAAACACGTAAACGTGTGTCATTTATATGAACCTATAAATAAATTTCGGATGTGCGGATCTCGCTAAAACGTCCCTACACAAATATATAGGGGTCGCGAAGCATTAATCTTCCCTTCATTTGTACAATTGTGCCGTGTACCACAGATATTTAAAAATTCTATTAGAGGACCCTGTTGTAAGCAGTAATAAAGTCGTAAACTGCTTGAAGCGTAAAATTAAGCGATATTTACAACACGGTGTAAAAATAAATTATTTAATTAGCTTTTTTAAGTGCCATGATAAGTGTGGTTTATAAAACGTACCTAGTAATAATGTGGTAAAACCGCATTTCATAACTGGTGATACGCAAACCGAATTATTTCGGTCAAGCGGACTAAATGCGATATCCATCCGCAGTTCTTTTGAATAAATGTTGAATTTTTTATGTATAAATTTCACATGCAGCAAAAATGTCAGGGCGGAAATTGTAGAGCAGTGAAATATGGCGCCCAGCTGCAACGGCTAATGAACCCGTTTCATTTTACTAATATTGTGCATCATGTCCGACACATTAAAATGCTCTCGCTCCGTACAGACGCGGGTTAATTTGTAAATTGACGTGCGTATTTGTAAATTACTAGACCATCATGATACTCAACGTGGAAATGTGTGCTATCTACACACGTTCAGATTAGTATTTCAATGTTTATTTGTATCACTTTAATGTTGGTAAAGTATGTATGTATGTATTCCTTTAGTGTAGTTTTATGAGTTTTCCCCACATAATATTTGTGCATACTTACTACATAACGTTCTTGCAGCATCGCGAAAATTCAAGCGGCCATAAGAGGACAGGTGTGCCTAATGATGATAAAAAACTACTTTTTACATTCTAGATAAAATAACCAAAGGCACTATTTTCCTATTTTCCTACAGTTACAGAAAAAAGTATTATTTTGCTATCCTTTTTTCTATAAAATACTATGAATATTAACTGCATGAAACTATAAAAAAAAACTAAAATACTGTTAAATAAATTTAAAGTTAACCGACAGTGTTATTTTGTTATTTAGAGTAAAAATCTAGGCATTGTTAAAATCAAACAGTTATATTATCATACCAATATACCTTTTGTTAGAGCCGTCGCTCGTAACCTTTGCTACGGCATAGACTGCGGCTACGGATGATTCAGCTTCCTGCAACAATGGCTTTAGAAAGTAAACGACTTCCAAGGCAAATTGTGTAGATGTCTCGAAACTTCCATAAAAATGCATTTTGCCGTCTTCAATTGTCCGCTAAAAGCAATTTATATTTCTTGCGGGCCTCGTCCGCTATCCCTTACTTGTATATTTATATTTAAGCAGAAATGGTTTCTAAAAATCATAGTGGCCTGTACCATCGCAACCTTTTGATCTCAGTCGGAGTTCGGACACAAAAGTTCCTCCCGCGGAGTTCAACAATAGGTTTGCGGAAAGATTAATCGTCGGAAGAAACCCTCTAAGCCCGAGAAAACAATTTTTCATCTTTATCAAAACGTTGAGTGCGAACCGCTGCAATTAATGTATACTTATATCTATATCACTGTGATGTTGTTTGATGAATACGTCAAGATTGTCATAAACAATTTGTGAGGTTCAATGTCAGCGGCAATTAGTCTCGTGTCAACGTTTTTATTTTGAAGACTTCAAGCGTCTTTTACTTTACAGTTTTAATCGCGCTTGATGCTCTCGCTCCTTCTTCTGCAATACTAGGGGAACTAAGTTGCTTTTTACTTTTTGATTATATAGACTACCATAAAGTTGCGCTTTTAAAACATAGTACCAAATTCATTGGTTGGAATTCTTTAAAAACCGAAGTTTTTCAATGCATTCTGTGGTCCCAGCCACTTGTTAAACACGACTCTCCGCTTCGAACAATATCTACTAACACAAAGTGGAAGACTGTACTCACGACTAATATTATGAAATATTTACCTTATATTTAAAACGCACGATAACTTTGTAAGGATAACATTGGCCAAACTAACAGTATTGGTTACAAACCTACGCCAAAGTCAGCTGATAGTTGTACGACCGAGTCGTATCACTTTTGACGAAACTACTGCAGTCTGACCACCACCAAACTAAGGAGGCCAAAGATATCTTGAAGTTAGACCATCTAAGTTCTCGGACTTTACAGGCTTCTGACCGCTAGTAACAACTGCCACAGATTAACAACTAGACACGACGGACCTGATATATAAGTTATAAAAAGGTGCCAATTTATCTACGTGCTTCAAATGACCGTCATGGCGACCGATGGAATTACGTAAGAATATCCGCTGGTCATCAAACGCGAGGACTCAACTGTCAACTTGCTGTTAAAGCGGTTCCTAATTTCTATGAATTGATTTTAAACGAATTAGAACTATAAGACGTAAACTGATGACGAGGTCGGATCATGAAATCAACCTATTTTTAATAAGTACTTCTCTGCCAAGCAGACTAGGTACCACGCGCCACTATTTGTCTGAAGACAAACGCAGAACCGTCAAATTAGATCCACCTTATTTAATTTTCAGAATAGCCAGTAACCCATCGTAATAAGCGGACGGTATAAACATTTAATACAATGTTGGTCCACATTTAATTTAAACTATAGGTGCAAGACCAGATCGTGACGATTACTAAATGAGTAAAGTTACAGTTTCTCACTATAACGGCCAACTGATGCCGCCCGATAACGAACACCCGGCCAGCTGTTTCAGGATCATCCATTATTTCTACCTATTTATTACTTTAAAACTTAATTGAAAAATATTCTGCTGTGAATTTATGAAAACAACGTGTATTACAACGCGAGCATCTATTATAAGAACATAGTACAACTTCAGGGTCAGTAAGGTAGCTAGGATCGATATAACAACAATTGTACTAAACGTCCAATCTATTATCAAATCAGCTTAGTTATAGTCCTTTATTCATTCAAAACATCATGTCCTGAATATAACATCTTGAAGTAAAAACAAACGGAGCAATTGCAAATGGCCTCAATTTATTCCTGAAACCAGAAGCAAACACTGAGCAAGCAAGTTCATCATTTACCAGCAACTAGTTTCTCTTAATTGACTATTTAAAGTTCAGAACTAAGAAAAGTAGCTTCGGGAACATTTTGCGTCCTCATTTACGTACCGTAGACGACGAATATTAAAACCGCTGTAAACTAAACTGCATCGAAAAAGGAAACCGACGTTGTAATCGTAAAAATAAAATTTTATGGAAACATGAAATCGTAGAATTTGTTTTTATGCCAAATGATCGTTTGCGTGGAATTTGATTTTGGCAATCTATGGGCACGTGCACCTAGCGTTTACTACAGCTAAATTTTTTGTTATTTTAGCAGATCAATATTAGAATGGGATTGGAATGCAAAGCATTTTGAAGTCGATTGCAGCATATAAATTAAACATTTTTAAACCTATCTATATTTTGTGCTAACGAGTCACGCCCTACTCTCCTGGCTGGTCGCAATTACAGCAATTTATTTTTCCGGAAGGACTATTTATTAAATTAACATCCATTTGCCTCCTACAAAGGTTTCTGTTATATTGGTCAAAATGAATAAGGAAAGCCCGCTATTTCATTTAATTCATTAGGTGTTATCATTCACCCTGTTTCATCTTGTTTGCTACAATGTTTTAAACATAATTAACTGAACTTTGTTAATTAAAATTGAATTATTACAACTCTTGATATTTTATTTCCATGCCTTTGTACCGTTCAAAATAAAGAACTGGCCAAAAATAAAGCGCGTCAATGTTTTGTTACTTACTTAGAACGAAACTTATAATTATATAAATAATAATAGGATTCAGATTGTGATCATAAAAACTAAACTTAATAAAGAATAAAATATAAAGTTATCCTAAAACGTCTTTTACTCAACTGTAAAGGATACTCTGCTCCACAAAATGCTGTGATAATGTGTATCAAGTTTTAGGGGCGACCGTAACTGTTAGGAGCAAACTGACCGTAATACATAGTGTGATTGTTGTAAGTTTCTTTAGTGGCAGTCGTTAAAGGGGTAGGAAGTGTAAGGAGCCGGCGACACACTGCTGTGCGATCAAAGTTCGCTGGTAGGCCGGCCACGCTCTCACGTTTAATTCAATTTGGAATCCCGCCAGATTTCGAATTTGCTGCCGGCGTGTCCTTTAAATAATAAAATAGCCGACTCACAAAAAAATAAAGGTCTGCTTAACATTTTACTACCATAAAAGCCTCATCCACATAAAGGATTTTCCTTTATAAAACAAAACATTACGATACACAGTCGTATTTCTTCAGGGAATTTATCGTCGTTTGTATAAGACGTAAAAGCTTAATTAACGACTTTCGCGAATCAAATAAAACCACGCTATATAATTAAATTATACTCGGTCCTTGACAACATAATTAGAAGGCCCACTTTATTCACAAAGACACTAACGACGCTTCTAAATAAAATGCGTCATCGCTCTCATACGTATAATGATAAAAGTGTTGAGTTGGTCTTAGTTATTGTCTGTTTTATTTTCTCATGCTGTAAACTAAAGCTAGCTATAACACTTTGTTACTACTAGCATCAGCCACCAGGAGCTGCGGTATTGTGTGAACTAGCATCGTTCGTTTTTTATAGAGCAGCTTATCCTGTTCAACACTACGATAAAATAAGAGAATCAAAACTACTTTGTTTATCTGTATGTTGACATACGATTACACCATTTATAATACAAACATGTACATACATTATGTTAATTTGAAAGAGACAAAGGGTTGAAAATTATGTCAGTTTTATAGACAGTATTTTAAGCAGCAAACATTGCTAGAAACAGATGTTACTCACAAAGTGGACCAGGTGTTCGTGCAATATCAAGTAGCAAAGTTGAACCTAGTTTGTGTGTCGGTCACGAATCACAAGATTAAGAGGGCGAGTCTCAACAAAAATAAGACTTAATTAAAAGTGAAAAACATTCTCATTTCCCGCTTTCCGACATATTTTCGCCGGCGGCATGAGAGTAAGAAATCTCACCGAAACGGACGTTTTCTCAAACAGTACGGTTGTAGATTTCGAGTTAGTAACAAATGTTTCAACGTTTCGATACAAGTGGAAGTGCTAAATCTTAGAACGTAAATCACGCTGCAGTATAGAAGCTTCCAACAATTTGGAGAATAAATCCGTACCTCCGTTTGTGTTCGCTACGTCAGGGAGGGTGGTGTTGCACTTGAATAATTGAAAGATCGTCCTGCTCAGCACCTGCGAGATTTCACAAATAACCGATACTCTACCACTCAGCTATAGATAAACGGTACTTTGTATTACATATATTCACGTACTTTTTATAATAATGTCATAAAACATAAGGCTTAAGTTGCTTTTTCGATGTACGATGTTGGTTTCATTACAGGAAGCGGGTTTCAGTCAAAACAACTCTAAAATACCACGAATAAATAGAACATAATTTTACATGGGGAACATAATTTTACTTGTAGTACTTCAGCTAAGGTGTAAAACGATTACATCGAGAATTATTGTTTTATTAAACTACACCAACAAATTGTTGAATAAAGTGCAGAACAATGCATCTCTCATGAAACAGCGTTATAGCTGTTCGAGATAAATCGCGCTATTTATACTGTACGAAATATAGATACAATTTCCCTGATGTAAGCTTGCACTGCCAAAAACACTCAGTGACCGTGGACCGTGGTTATTCGCTTTGTTTCCTGAAGCACGTTAAATCTGCTAGCATTGCTATTTGAAGGCAGGCTCGCCAGAACCATCCTGTTTGCGTTCACGAGAAATTTTCGTTAACGCCCAATTTGATCGACCGTGTCTTTACTTAAATACTTTGGCCACAAAAGCTGCGGATTCATTAATTTGAACCTTAGATATGAGTTTAGTGCAAAGTGTTTGCTGTAAGTTAACTGCACACTCCTACACCTCTTACGTCATACTTATGTATCTCCTTGAATCTTAGTTTGTAGCAGGTAATGTCTTCCTATGTGTTAATAAAACTATGTATAACAGAAGATCAATTAAACAAAAATGTTTTCATGAAAAGATATAAAAACAAAATAAATCCACACTTCTAAGAAATACGTACATTACAAAATTTTTGCAACAAGTATCCAGTGAAACGAGCTAAACTTGGTATAGCTCCAAAAATGGAAACCTAAAGCCAAAGCGTGAAGCTGACTTTGAAATTCAAAAACGCTTTGATGTGCCGATCCGACCTCAAATTGTTGACTAAACAGACCTCTGTTCAGACATTTTTAGCCGCGTTTGTGTTGATTGCGACCGTCACCTACAAAGAATTTTATTTCGCACACTGCGCCGAAATGGCTGGTGTTTGCACAAAATATGACTGTCGGAACATTTGCGGCGCGGAGGTGCTAGCGGTTTCAGGAATAGAAAAAATGTGTAACGTGTTGACCCACTGAAGGCATTGCACTTTTGACAGGAAGTCACAGTTTAATTAAGTTTAGTGAATTCGAAATTATGACATTCTTGTAAACACAAGAGACACGTATTTTTTGAGTAAAATTGTCATGAGGTAGTAAACCTCATAATGTCCCGCAATTAATTCAATAAAACCAGGACCCCGTGAATAAATAGTTGGCAACGAAAACACTTCAACTAAAAGGATTGTTAAAGACAAGTCAAAAACTCATTAAACGATGTTTGCAATGTATCGAATGGTACAATTTAAACCGGTGGCGTACCCAAGAATTTGCGTTGGAAGTTCCGAACTAACATTACACGTTGAATGAAATAGTTTAAACCAACTTTAGTTTGTTAAGCGCTTCGTGTAATAAGCTCTATTCTGTGTAATTAATTTGTAATTGTTCGTGTGTTTATAATGCTAGGACTGATCTGGGGTTTGATACCATTATGACAATGATTGATGCGGCAATTGAGCAAATGTTTAGTCTAGTTCTAGTTTGAATTCACATAAATTAACTGAACTTTATTTCATAATTTCTTTATCTCGAATATGTAAGTTTAAATGTTTTCTTTTCTTTATCCTGTTTCAAAAAATAAATATTGTGAACTACATACTACTAAAGTAAAAAACATTAATTGCTTTACACATACTCTTACATAATGAATAATTTTATTATTTCCTATATTACCTTTAGACTAAATTATGTAACAAATCTAAATATGTATGCAAATAGGAAATTTCTTGAATAAATAACGCGGGTATCCTCATGGGTTGGCCGGACGGTCGGGCCGGCAAACTAGTGAACAACAAAGCAGAAATGTAAACGGTATTTTATTGCGCAAGATACAGTTACAGCACACTGCTCTATTGCACTGATATAGAATCTATGGGAGGGACAAGAAATCCTGAATTCCCCATTTTAACTCCTGAAACTTGTATGTTACGTATGACGTAATACCAACGTATGGACATGATAAAAATGTTGATTACTCTCATGATGTTCAGACTTCTAAGTGTAATCTCCTCAATCCAAACGCATTTACACACACATATGTATATCAAATAAAATTGAATCATCTCCAGACGTTCTTAACAATATTCTAATACTAAAATTAGCTATAATTACGTCTGAAAGCTTTTCACGTCAGCTCAAGCCATTTACCGCAGACGAATCAGCTTATACGAGTAATAACATCATACGCAGAATTATGTGAGTGCATATTTTAACCCTACTTGTTGATGTGATAAATGATTCTTTCTCTTAACACATAAAGAATTATACAAAAAAATTACAATAATGTAAGCTGTCGAGATATTAAATTAACTCGACTAACAGATAAGGTAAATCCAAAATAAAGTCCCTGAAGCGTTTACCTGTCACAAAATAGTCGTTCAAGTAATAAACGGAAAGCTGTTCGTTACGAGAAGTTTTCCTTTTCTAAATAGGGAAACTGATTGCAGGAAATAACGAGCGCTCATCAATAAAGCTACGATTGTAGGCTACGTCACTACTTCGCATACCATAGAACAGTAAATTACGTTCACTTAAATATATGCAAAATCACTACATAGTCTAAAAAAGAGTCGCTTCTTAAATGTCTGTCTCCATGTATGCCTAGATCTTTAGAACTGCGATACGGAATTTTATGCGGGTTTTTTAATCGTGATAAATTAATTCAAGATAAAGATTTATATAGGTATATAACAAGAATAATACAGTACGGAAACACTGATAATTTTAGAGGTTCCAGATGCAAATTGCAAAAGCTGACTGGAACCCTTAGAGATGAATCAAAACTATGTACTACAGTTTTGTTCTCCTAAAAAAGACAAAAAAAAATAGTCTTCAACTTGTTTCTTACTTGTTTGAACAATAAGAACAATACTTGTTTATAATTAGGTTAATTAATTAAGGTTAATTCAAAAGCCAGTTGAACTTATAGCCTGTTATTTGTATCTTAGATTGAATCCTCATCCAAATAAATTGCGTGTTATTCAACGTAATTTCAGTACCTACCTGCAAAATATAAACATACCTTTATTTTTCTAAACAAGTACATCCATCATAGAAATGACACTACTACTGACTAATTAATTAATAAATAAAATCTGGATACAACTCTATAACTATGCTCGCACGAATTTTATTCTTGTTTGCCGCGGATAAACGCGGATAGCTTAACCGACGCATACGCGTTTTCATACAAGAATATTGGTTTCTATGGACGTAAGCTGAATAAGAGTGCGTGCCCCCAAGCTCTTCCAGTGGCTCTGCATCTCAGTTCCGTGCACAGCATCTGGGCGATGGTCACATCACGATTGCAGCGACTTGTGTGTTTGTTTACTGGAACTAACTAGACCCACACGAAGCCACTTGAAAGCGTTTGCCACGGCAGACTGCCCGGCTACTTACTTAACTTGTCGCATTACTTCGCTTTTATGTATCAACTTGGCTACATACAGAAATTAGCCATCTTGAACACAGCTCGAGTTTGGCTAAACCATTGAGCTGTTCGATCGTTTAGAATTAAATTCGAAAATGAGGTTTGATTGTACTAATTTAAACATTAACAAACTATTATAAAGCGACAGTTAAGTACAAGCTTAAAACAATATTATTATTAAACACATGTCATTTAGATAGAAAATCGTAAATTCCCTATTCCAACGTTTTTATCAAATTTGTTATTTAACAAAAAATATGTACGGGTTTAAAATCTACTCGATTCTCAGAAGTATGTTGCACAAAGCGGATTACAACGATCAACTAATAATTTAATAAAATATCATATTCTCAAAATATTTCAATTTGGATATATTTACGAATATATGAATGCTGTTGATTATATTGAAGTGGTTATACTTAACAATAAAGAGAATACACTAAAATGTACATTTGGTACTGGTTTACTGTGGTCTAACCAATGTATGGTCCTTGGGGAACTTTTTAATTCGTACGGATAACAAGAGTCAATCAATATTCAAGCTAGCTAAATACTGCATTTTAACTTAATCGATTTATTTCATATATAAATATCCTTAGTCCTCTACTATCTATACTTATAATAAATCTGTAGAGAGGTCAATTCTGTACATTGAATATATTTTCAAAATAACTATCAGGGAGGATAAGTGATCGATACTGATGCCAAAAATGCAATCAGTAAAATTTTTGTCTGTCTGTCTGTCTGTCTGTCTGTATGTATGTATGTTATTAATAGGAACAAAAACTACTGGACGGATTTTAATGAAACTTGGTACAATTATTCTTCATACTCCTGGGCAGGTTATAGGATACTTTTCATTACGCTACAATCAATAGGAGCAGAGCAGTGAAGGAAAATGTTGGGAAAATGGGAGAAGTTACACCATTTTTTAAGCTTTCGTCGCGTGTGCAGCCTCAATGGTTAAAGCTATATAGAAATAATGTATGACGGAAATGTTCTACATAAAATTATCTAAAAAAAAATCCACAACAGCATATGTCTATCTTTAATGGTTGACTCACAATAACATGTATAACTCCCGATAGTTTACCAGTTCGGAGCTTTCTGATTATTTGTTATTGATTTGTTTACTCTTATGTTTATAATATTCTCGCTCATGCCTAATTAACAAAAGATAACATTATAACATATTCTATAAAAAAATAATCATAGAAATCGGTGTAGTAATACCAAACTTATACATAAAATACGATAATCAGCGGGTCGGTCGTTAGGTATAATAAGGCGGGAGGTCCGAGTGCGAGCTTCTCATCCCGACAAAAGTTAGGCTTTGGTAGCGGTAATCGACATCCACACAGGCGTAGCCGCGAGGGTCCTCTATAGGTTATATATCAGAACAACACATAGACTACTTTTTGTCGCGAAAACCGACATCCACGCGGGCGGAGCCGCGGGCGACCGCTAGTTAATGAATATTAAAGCACTTTTCATAAAAGAAGTTGGCCTGGCGTCCTCAAAACAAATGCAAGAAAAATAAAAACCATTTTCCGAAGGCCCAATATAAAAATAGCCAGTCCACAAAATCTCAGAAATTTTCAATAAAGGAAATAATAACACCTCGATCGTTCCTTGGGTATTTAAAAAAATACCCGCACGTAATAAGAGGCCGGGTCGTCACGGGTCATTTTAGTCCGATATGATGGCTTGAGGATTTCAATATGCGGCGTATTTGAAATATCTTCAGGAGACGGCGTTCCTGGATGGAACGTCTACGGGGAACCACGGTAATCAATTAAATTGCTCGAATAAAATATTAAATTAAATTCCTTTCTTTGATGTCGTGGCATTATTTTTTTAAGATATATTCTTACAGTTGTCACATTTCTTAAGACGGCCGATAAAACAAGGCACGGAGTTTTTACACTTTCAGGGTTCCGTACCAAAAGGGTAAAACAAGACTTCTCTGGCCGTGTGTCCGTTCATCTGTCACCGGGCTATCTCATGAATCGTGATACTTAAAATAGTTAAAAAATATCAGAGATATTGTATTTCTGTTACTGCTATAACGACAAATACTGAAAAGATGATGGTTTGAAATAGTCCCAGAATATTGAGGACATTATTATTACATAAGGGGAACTCCCATGTGGCAGACTTATTCTTAGGCTTCTTATAAAGATAATGGTACGGAACCCTTCGTGCGCTAGCTCGACTCGCACTTCACCGCTTTGTTTTAATTGGATTTCAGGTCATCTAGGGAAAAATACCTTTGGCCTCCTTAGCAGGGCTAATAGAGGCAACCTTCGTAGCTAGAGGGACGTTTTTTAATTAAGTTTTCCGCACCCGGTATGTATTAGTTAACTTAAATATCGAACTGAACTAGAAGCGTTTAACCATTGACCACTCCGCTTGCTGTGTTATGATTAGAACTGTGTTATGATTTTATATTTAAAATTAAATAAGAACAGGCACGTTTGAGGAGCTTTAGAACTAAAATATGTACTTTCAGTTTATATGGGATCTTGATTTAGCCAGCATTACCACTAGCTATAGTAGCTTCGTAATTTGTAGCATATCGTATACTTCTTTCTTACGTCATAAATTACCTAAATAATAAAATTATAATTAAA
Source organism: Heliothis peltigera (assembly GCA_958496145.1). Classification (NCBI taxonomy): domain Eukaryota; kingdom Metazoa; phylum Arthropoda; class Insecta; order Lepidoptera; family Noctuidae; genus Heliothis; species Heliothis peltigera. Next base: position 5,810,916 of record OY292328.1, read on the forward strand.
TTGCTAGGGCGTCAGCGTATCTCGTATAAGAAAGGTCATCCAAATTCCATAAACACGTTACAAAACGAAACATAACATTAACGAAATAAGGAAAATGTGAATATCTTGAAGAAAATATACAGCAGTGTTGGTTGATGAGCATGATTAATGAAGCAGAAAGACTTTGATCGATCGTGGTTTTACCTAATAAATGTCTCAAGATTCCCTGGAGAACCACAAATCCCCGTACAAACTCAAACATTCATGTAATGAACTTGTCAACTGGGTACAGACTATGCGGAGATAATTACTTGGCATAGATAGGTTTATTAAGAAAATACTTTCTTCATTAATCTTGAATTATGTAACAAAAATCAATAGTTTTGAAGGTAATTAAAAGTATGGCATACCGAATTCAACCAACCAACTCTAAAAAAGTCTCTATAAACCTAAATAAAGTCAGAAACATAAGTCCTAAATAGTTTTTATTGTCCCTACAGCAGAATTAATCCAATTAACAAAAAGTAGTCCTAGAAACAAGTTTTTGACGTTGTTGTAGCTTGGAACCTAGGAACAATATGATAGACAAGAGTTTTGACAACTATGATCGTTAGAGATCCACAATCAAAACTGGCCCCAAACAAAAGGTGTAGGTACTTACCGCACTAACAGCAAAAATGCTTTGATAAATTATATTTTACTGTATAAAAATAACAATTTACTAGTAAATTTTTAATTCTGTTGAATAAAAACAACAAAAACCCTTAGCTTTTGGTTGTGTTTTGATCAGAGCTACACATTTCATTGTGATATTAATAAACAATTATGCATCAAATTGTAAATCAATGCTTTTCACGAATGTTTTCTATTAATTATGCGACTGTACCTACACAATAATTATGCCACGTCATTATGCATGTGGAATAAACGGGAATTCTCGTCGCATACCATTCGGTATATTAAGCATAACAAATACTCGATTGCTCTCTTGTTAATAGGTGCTATGGTGTTCATCAAACTCACGCCAAAAAACACATCAATTAGATTTTAATGAAAAAAGCATTATAATCATATTTAAAATAAAATTAAAAACTATTTAGAAATATTAGTCATGCTTTTATATTAATTATGACGTAATAATTTGTATTTAAATCATTTTCAAATCTCTAGAACTATGATTGATCATGATTAATCCAGCTACGCCGTTCTAATTATTCTGGACCTTAATGCCTTTTAATTGAACTTGTTTTAAAAATACAAATCTTAATTTTAATTATTTGCCTAAACAATGTAAGTACGCTTTACTTACAGGATAATAACAGATAATCCTAGATTGTCTCTGTTATAAATTCAGTTTCTGATATAAACTATAACCGGTTTACCGATCAGCACAACTCAATGGTTCACAATATTAGCTCAACATAAGATACAATAATGAAGCAATAATTAAACACACGCAATCATCTCACTGCTTGCTTTGCATGCATTGATTCTCAATTGCGATTCACTGGCCAATCACGTAGCGATTGAGTTCCTATGTGGGCGCACGAACCGTTTACCCATCTTGATTATTGGACAATGTTACAAATGTCATGGATATCATTCTTTCGAGAAAACTTGCACTTGTGTGAATATTTATTTAGTAAGATTAGTTAGGCTTGATTACTGAACTTAGGTTAATGTTTTTACTAATTACCTCTTAAAAGCTTTTGGTATATTTTCCCGATATGAAGAACATTTTACTCTAAGCGTATATTTTAGTATGAAGATCCTTTAAACCTACATACTTACAAAACTTAATATAGTATTTGCAATATTTTGCGTGATGAGCATGCTTGTTGACTGTGACAGACCATGTGCCAAGATATATTTTTAAATATATATATACTTTGCTGAAGCACTGCTGTGCCCTAGTGTATGGAGTTTATCAGCTATGTTGGCACCCATAACACAAGCTATAAAATAGCTTACCATGGGGCTAACAGACCGTGTGTGAAGAATGTGTCCCGGTATATATATCATCTTCTATACTTATAATAAATCTGTAGAGAGGTCAATTCTGTACATTGAATATATTTTCAAAATAACTATCAGGGGGTGATCAGTGATCGATACTGATGCCAAAAATGCAATCAGAAAAATTTTTGTCTGTCTGTCTGTCTTTCTGTCTGTCTGTCTGTCTGTCTGTCTGTCTGTATGTTATTAATAAGAACAAAAACTACTGGACGGATTTTAATGAAACTTGGTACAATTATTCTTCATACTCCTGGGCAGGTTATAGGATACTTTTCATCACGCTACCATCAATAGGAGCAGAGCAGTGAAGGAAAAAGTTGGTAAAACGGGAGAAGTTACACCATTTTTTAAGCTTTCGTCGCGTGTGCAGCCTAAATGGTTAAAGCTACATAGAAATCATGTATGACAAAAATATTCTACATAAAATTATCTAAAAAAAATTTTGAAACAGTATATGTCTATCTTTAATGGTTGACTCACAATAACACGTATAACTCCCGATAGTTTACCAGTTCGGAGCTTTCTGATTATTCGTTATTGATTTGTTTACTCTTATGTTTATAATATTCTCGCTCATCACTAATTAACAAAAGATAACATTATAACATATTCTATAAAAAAAGAATCATAGAAATCGGTGTAGAAATACCAAACTTATACATAAAATACGATAATCAGCAGGTCAGTCGGTAGGTATAATATAAGGCGGGAGGTCCGAGCGCGAGCTTCTCATCCCGACAAAAGTTAGGCATTGGTAGCGGTAATCGACATCCACACTGACGTAGCCGCGGGGGTCCTCTATAGGTTATACATCAGAACAACACATATACTACTTTTTGTCGCGAAAACCGAAATCCACGCGGGCGGAGCCGCGGGCGACCGCTAGTCTGTAATAAGCAAGCAATAGTGAACATTACATAAGCATTGATGATTAAGAGATATCTAGTAATTAAGTTTGGTTGAAACAATCTTCAAAGTGTTCTATTACGGGCAAATATCATGAATTGCGTTCCATTTTCTATATAGCGAGACAGCCTGCCACGCCAATGGCGGTTTAAGCACACATCAAAGGAAGTTAGGCATTTAACAGCTTCTATTACCACAGTCAAATGGGCTATTTTCATTTTATATAATATAAAAGTGTTTTTTGATAATCAGCAAATATATATTTTATTTATTTAAAAATAAATGTTTTATGGTGTTCATATATTTATTTCGTTTTATGTAGCAACATGTCTGAAAAATGTTTATACCAAAGTAAGTAAAATCTTTGTACCCAGATAAAATTTCGAGACATTTCCCGGGCTCTATACTATCTATGTACCAAATATCATTTAAATCGGTTAAAAAACGAAAAAAATCTTAATAAATCTGTTGAAGTAACTGAATCGTATAGAACCAACAGAGCTGAATTTGATTCTTTTCACCACAAATGATCCATAGACAAATTTTATTATGATATCTGCTGCTGTATTGTTCATCTCACACCAATAAAAATATCCAACAATTATTATGTGGATTACAATTACATAATGTACCTACGTAGCCATCACTAGAAGCTCTCGTCCAAAAGTTATTAACAAGCTGAGCCACGACAGACCACAACTTCCATTACGCAAAATGTTTATCACCAATATGAACATCAGGTAAATACGTTATAAAGCCGTGACAAACTTGCGAATTAACTCTCGTAATATTTTAACAAGTTATGTCCCTGGTTTAGTTCGGGAACATTATTAATTAAACTTGTTAGAGAGATCGGTTACCTATTTGAGTACTATGACGGCGAATCAAATGTGGGGACGTGGCTCACGTCTGGGGAATGTGTTTGAAGCGTTCTGATTAGCTAGGAGCCTAAGTTTGCAGCTTGCGCAGATAACCTCAAAAACTATAGATCTTAGGAGTTAATTAACGAAATGCTAATCAAAGGTGTTGTATCAAGAGGAAATCTTGAAGTAGGTACGTAGATTGTACATTTTAACCAACCAGTAACAACATCCCTTATAAACACCTTAGCAGATCAATTCAACGTGACAATGTGGTCAGCCTTTTGAGCGATCCGCGCAGACAGCGATGCGGATGAGATTTTGACGCATTATTTTAATTTGCCCTTTTTTATTTTTATTATAATATATTTTTTATAATTATCAGGTTTGTTAATTTAATTATGTAAATAAGTTTTTTTTTAATAAAATTGCAATTAAAAACAAATACAAACTGAAAATATTTTTAGTTACGTATTTTATACGATGCTTTGAACAGACTGCAGGAGTTTAGCCCTTTTTCCGATTTAATTTCATCTCTCATATAAAATACTATCACGAAATTTCACTTAGGCTAAATAAACGGAGTTGATTAAACGAATTGGACCTGACTTCTCAACATTATCCCATAGTCACCTCTTCCTACATTACGTGAAGCGATGCATCTCGTATGGGTTGGCCATTATTTTCTCAGAATATACGGCGGAGGTCAATGCTACGGAAATGTAGAGACATACTAGTGGCCATGTTTTAGAATGAGTTTTCATCGGAGTTAAAAAAGGCAAATTATTTTATTTCCTTTGCCTTAAATATTCTTCCAAGGAAGGATTTATACAAAATGATTGAAAAAATAATATTGATGAAATACTAGAAAAATCTGGTCGTGGTGGCCTAGTGGTTCAAGCACCTGCCTTTCGAGTATGAGGGTACGGGTTCGATTCCAGGCCAGGCAAGTACCAATGTAACTTTTCTAAGTTATACGTACTTTCTAAGTTTATCTTGGACACCAATGACTGATTAAAGGTGAAGGAAAACATCTCGAGGAAACCTGGACTATAATGTCTGAAATCACCAACCCGCATTGAGCAAGCGTGGTGATTAACGCTCAATCCTTCTCCTTGGGAGAGGAGGCCTGTGCCCAGCAGTTGGACGATAAATAGGCTGTGATGACTAGAAAAATAGTTACGTCGCATTAAAATATGCATATTTAAAAATTTAAGTTAAGTTAATAAAAAAAAACCTAAAGTTGCTTTATGAATTAGCCGTTTCAATTTAAGTATAAATTCTAGGGGTCATTTAGAAGAAGAAAATATTAAAATAAATGCCCACAACCATTTTCCCATAATTAAGTTACAAGTAACGTAAACAAGCAATCTCGGGCATTTTAATTATGACATTTTTTAATATCCGCCAAATACAAAACATCCGCTCCGCGTTATATATGGCGCTGTTAAATTTTCCGCCTAAAGTCATGTTTTCGTAATGCGTTTTTAATGTTCTCATATTGCTATAAATCACCATGGCTACTCCTGGTCCAGATAGCTTTAATGGCTTATTAAATTAGTTTATGAATCCGCCGCTCGTGTACTCACTGCTGCGTAACAGGCATGGTACAAATTATTACGCATTGCCCATTGCTCACGAGACTCATAGTACTTTAAATCCTCTTGAGCTAGATTGATCTTACTTTCATCTTAGAGGAAATTACCTTTCTCGATACGACACAATCTATACATATATCTATGCTGTATTCCTTAAACATCAACCTATATTTGCAAATATTGGCAGCTTACAGATGGTAAAAAACTTTCTGTTCCTACGCTCTCTAAAACTCTGAATTTTTGAAAACGATATGTCGCTTTGGCGGATACTGTTTTAACGAAACTGGGCTGAGTTCGAAAATAACCTCAAAGGGGCGGCTTTCGGTTCACATCCACTGAAGGTATATACTTCACGCTGCGTGATGGAGGGTAGGCCTATTCCCATTAATTGGCCACACTTCCAATCACGGCACGGTCTTGGTAACAGAAAAAGCCATTTCAATCTTCTGCAGAAGTATAAATGTACCTGGTACCGGTGCCATGATTACTGAGTTGCTATCCTAGTAACTACATTTTGTAGGTAAGGTCCTACAGCAAACTAATATCAAAAAGTTATTTTTGTGACCTAAATCGATAAATAAATGAGAAAATGAATATTCGATTGGTAACCTACATTCAAAGTTACGCCTCGATTACGCGTCTATTTATTTGAGAAATTATATTACATTATGTAAAGTATTTTTTTTTTTCAATTTATACATATAACCGTCGGCGTCGTATCTACTTATGAGCTGCTTCGTGGCGTCACTCACAACTAAAGGACTTTGAACCACGACCTCTTTTCTAAATAATTCTTTAAATGATTAGAAACTCATAATATGAAGTTATGAGTACATTGTAAATGTAGAATTACATATAATTAATGATCAATAGCGAGGGACCTAATTCTCTTTGTCATTTAACTATTAACTAAATTATTGGAATTTACTGGAATTTATACTTACCGTTTCATGAAATCAACCCAAAAAGTTTCATTTCATGAAATTAATGCATATATTCCAATAACTTCTACAAAACTGTCATATTTTTTTTTATTATAACTAAGCAATGATAATCTATATATTTATAGAGATTGAACGCCATACTTAGTACTTTCAGTCTTTTGCCTTCATTCCCTACGTAAATTAGTATACTATACTAAAAATTATCAAACACCAAAAGTTTTTCCGCATAAATAATATCTTCGCAGTAATGAAAATAATTAGCTACGACATAAACTTTCGATATCCGATTTTAAAATTAGCTGTCATTTTCGCTCTGCTGTTATTGAGCTACGCTGAAAGCTAATTTAAGAATCTTTGACTACCGAATCAATGTAAAAGTATATTTCAGTAGTCATATTATAATTTAGATACAAAAGTACGTACCAGAAAATAATTCGTAGAAAAAATATTTTCTAACCAACACTCCCGCATCAGTTTGCAAATAGAGGGAAGCGTTTCCTTTCGAAATATGAAAGAAAAGTTGAATGGATTTCAGCGACAGTTTTCGGGTTCGCGGCGTCTAGAGATACAACTCCTAAATTGAATCACGTATTAGGTTTAAAAGTTAAGCGGTTACGTTCCCGTTCGAAACCACTTTTTATGTAAGTGCTACGTGATTTCTTTGAAAGAGCACTCACTCTTGTTTCCGATATCTTACTTCTCGTCGTGATTAATACTTTTACTTGTTAACTTAAATTGTTTTTCCGATGTTTTGCAGAAAAACGGGAAAACAGAAAGCTTATTTCTTCGGCCAAAGGCCGCGTTTGCATAAACATTGTGTTCTATGTTTAAGCTAATTAACTTTGATTTTTTACAAGGAAATTATTTACAAGTGATTAAAATGGCATACATACACTTATTGACGTGTACTACACATGAAAATTAAAAGGTCAATGTATTAGCCAGCAAGCTGCTGCTTAGGTAGCTTTGCATGTTTTCTTTCACAAGTTATTAATTATAGATATATTAGGAGTATATTAGAGGATTTACCACTAAAAATATCTTGCATTTGTTGAGTAATATTAAATCTGCCAACGTCTTCAGTTCGTTAATCTCATGCAAGGTATATTGCCTATTAGGCAAATATTTTGCTAAAACTTGGAAGCGACTGTCGCCCCAATCAACAATTCATTAATATCGCAGTAGATGATTGTTTGGCATGATGAAATTGATCTGTTCCGAAACAATTTGCAACCGCAGCTGCGACCGGGCGGTGAGCGCTTGCGGTGGTGAGTTGTGGCGTATCGACTCACCCATCTCGCGAACGCGATTGAGTTGATCAAAAAATACAAATCCATTTCCATTGAACTGTAACCAAATATTTGTATAGAAACATCCTTTTATTTATATGTTTTTAACAAAAAGTTGACAAACTTTTGGTAAACCGATAATTCATGATACATGATGATGGTCAATACAAAATTGAATTTGCTAGACGCAAGCCGATCGCGCAAATTATAGGGCGTATATCTTACTAAATACAGATTTTCATTTCTGGTCAATTCATTGCCGTAGACAGCCTACACTTTATTTTAAAATAGGTAATTTTCGTTTATCCAAAAGTTAATTTGATTCATCCTGTGACAATTTCCTACTTTGAAAGTTTAAATTTTCAGGGATAAAGTTCATTTAGATACCATTTTTTGTTTGTCGCTACAAGATGCACAAACTAATAATTACTTTGCGTTGGCGCTAGCAAAACATCAGGACATGATTGACGTTCAGACGATAGACAACGTCACTTCCGACGTACGTTGTAAGTGAAATGGATGCATCAGTTTTAGATGGATTTTGTGTTGTATTGTGTCTCAGTTCGCTGTCAATTCTTCAAAAAAGAAAACGAACGTAAAGGTCAAGACCTTTATGTTACTACATAATGTAATATAAATTATATGTAGTTGGTAATAAATATAATAAAACAAAGGGTGTTGAAATTTTAAGACAAAGTAGCAAATTTATCACAACAGCAAAACCAACGGCCTCACCGTTTAAAGTGTCGTATTTTAAAGCGACTTAGTTGTATTGACACGCTTATGTTTTGTTAACATCTCGATGGCGGACACCAATTTCTTGTCGCCAATTATAGTCGGATTAGAACAATTATTGTTCCAAACAACCAAACTCTTATTACATGAATTGGAGTTGTCATCCTAAATTCAATTTAAATGCTTCACTTGGTGTAAGCGGACAACTTGGCAAGGAATTAAGTAAAAACGACTCCGTTAAACGTATCGCTCAGAACAGAAATCATAATGAATTTTGCAATGTGACCGAACATTTTCTGCGTATAATTTAATTTGGAATGGCTCCAGCCTCCACGGACAAATAATTTAAAAGCTACGGAAGTTTAAGCTGAAATAAAGTATTAAAACGAGTTTTATGGAGCTCACTTATTTTGAATGATAGCTGGAGCTTAACCACTTATACATTAATTTCTTTTATGAATTGCCTCTGTTCACGGAGCGGGCAGAGGAAAGCGGACGGTCCCGGCGTTACCTATAAAACCGAATCCAACATAGCGTTAAACAAATTGAAAAAAAGGAGTGCGCTCACGGAACACACATACGTTACAAAGCAGCGTCTGTCCGATTACAAACAATGCAAACGTTGAAGGGAAGTAAACGAAAAACGAGCGTTGAATTGCAAACCGCTGTGTACCGACGGAAGAAAAAAAGCCGTGTGTAGCGGCACGGCAACCGGGAAACATCGCAGCGTGAGTGCGCTCCTGTCAGCACTTCTTGACACGCCACCACGCGCCAAAACTCCTAACAAACTGCCGCGGATTTTTATCATGCACTCGGACCGGCTCCTCTCTACCGAGAATAAACAAACATTTGTCTATTATGCATTTTTTATCCAGTCCATATATCAAAAACTATCACGCCCGACAAAAACAAACCCTGCTGTTGGATTGTTGGACGCAGTGAACTTTAAAAAAATCTTTTCATTGTACCAACAATGTTTCAATTTTTATGCGATGTAATTTCGCGATAAATAAATGTGCACGTTTAACGGATTTTTGTATTTATGGAAAACGCTTACAAAACTATTTTTATAATATTTTAAGGTTTTATGGTCTACCAAGCATTTGTTACTAAAAGCAGGCTTTTTGCTAGTATTTTTTTTTTTGATACAATAGGTATTAGTGATGATAATTAATGGAAAAGTCTTATTATGTTTAGTATTTTAGTTCAGTCTTGTATTATGAGATTTTTATGTGAGAAAGCCTTATTATTTTATTTAGTTTTATCTACGGTAAGTTTTTTATTGCAGTATTGAAAGACAGATTACTAAACCCGTTTAAAAAAATGACCTTTGTACCCAGGCTCCTTGAAGTCGTCGGTTTCACTTCTACAATCGACTTCATTCCACAAAGGAGAGTGACACAGAAGCTACAATAAAGATAATTAAACAAATCCGCCGTACAAGGAAACTCTCCGCCAAGAAAATCGGGGAAATTTATATTTGACAGGGACATAAAGAGTCCATTTGTAGCGAGTGACGTGTTAAGGGACCCTTGTTTATGGCTGCCACTTAACACGGAGCTAAGCCGTCAGTCGCCGAACATTCCAGAACACTTGCTAGTACACTACTACGTCATTTTTATACCACCTCGGTGAATTTGTTATCTGATAACACTTGACAATTATTATGCGTAAGGAGTTAAAATCTTATTATTTTTTCTTTCGCTAATAAGTCACTATTGTCTGTCACCGTTAATAATAACTTGTGGAAACGATTTTGACTCACAGTGCGTAGTTACAGTTGACTTACCAGTATTTCAAAGATGGGCTAAGTAATTTCTCAGGGGTTTCAATTAAAGTATAATAAACAGATATTGTATTACAGTAAACCAAAATGAAATTTTGTTATTAGAAATTTTCCAATAATGATTCACCTTTATAAAATTTGCTTCAGCTGCAAATTTTTCTGATATTTTGCCGTTTACAAACACATACAAAGGTGATTGAAAATCCAACTATAAAACCTATTCCTTAAACCATTCTGTCCCATTATGTGCACCGGACATTGGACATGGGAAGCGCAAATAGTCATTCTAAGTATAAAAGAGTGTATTGGGCGAAGCATGTGTCAGCTGCAGCTACAATCTAATTTTCAGGTTGTCCGAAGGTCGTAGTTTGTGCATGGTGCAGTGATTCCTACGGCTGAACGACGAGAATCGACGTCGAAACCCGGAACCGTGTGTACCTACCTCCGCCATATCAGATTTTCCTCTTAGCTCAGCGAGGAAATTGATTTCAAGAGTTCTCTTAAATGTAACGTAGGCTGTCAATGGCGCTCACCATTTAATGATTTATCGCATTTCTGTGACCGCTTCCAACTTCTGATTGAGATTATGAGTTTCAAGTTACAAAGTTACGATTTTAACTTGATTCTGTATTAATCATACTTAACTTTTATTATTGGCGTGTTTAACGGTGGATGTTTTTGGATGAAATTGAGTTTAAATCGATTAGTATACTGTATTTAACTGACTTCAAAATAGGAGTTTCTCAATTCGACTGTGTGTTGTTTTTTATCTTTGTTACTTGATTTAACGAATACGGCCAGGAGCGATTAGAAAAAAAAATTTTTTCATAAGAATTAACACCAAATTAGGGTCTGATGATAGGAACCCTGAGAAATCCTAAATCCTAAAACCCTGAGAAAAAGAAAAGGCGAAAAAATATTGTTTACTTTTGACATAGCTTTAACAGTCAGTGACTGGTTCCAATAATAAGGGGGACCAGTGAGTGTGTTCAAATGTGAACACTAATATATGTATGTATATAATAGAGCCCCGCTTGAGCTCATAACTATGCCAGTAAACCCGAAATAAACACGTGACGAATTCCTTAGGCTCTTATTAATATGGGATCTTAATATATTACATTTGAATTTCATTATATGCCTTATGCCTATTTATATGTGTGAAGGCATTTATTATACTATTCGTTTTTGTGCTATATTATCATGTTAATATCGAGCTATGGTAAGTCTTGTATTATAAGTTTTTGTTAAAATACCTCCTAATATTTAAAAATCTAGTAATCTGAATCTTATTGTTCATGAATTTAGATCCGATTTCAACATTAAGTTTGTATTAATATCGAACTCACTTGAATCTTATCAAAGTAATCGTAGGTTTATAATAATTTCCTTTGATCTAATTCACAGTCTCAAAAGACTCAAACATTGTAATCAATAGGGTAAGACAATGTAACCATTATAATAAACTGTTTTGTTGCTGGGGAGTGTGTTTCGCCTTTTCTTCTTCCCAGCGATAATAAGCAGGCGTCTTTTATAGAGCGTAGGGCGGTAGAGGCGTAACCTTTAAAAAGTGCTGATTTTCAGCTTACTTTGAATGAATAACCTATTAGATTTATCTTTTGATGAATTTTTCGAGATGTTAAACGTTTTTGATCCATTCGAAAATTTTCAGCGAATATTTTGAGGTATACCTTATTCGATTTCTTGTGTATTGGAGTATCCTCTTTGTCTCTTGTAAGTTGTGCACTATTATATTGCACGTTCACGCCATCTTCCGCTTCCACGTCAGCACTACCGCAACGTCTTATAAACTCATCAAGGCAATGACATGATGTTGTTTCATGACATTTTTTAATTTGTCAGACCTATTCGCACTTCAGTAACTACACTCTCTCTAGCTCCTAATTCATTTACAGTAACGCGAGGGATTCGTCATAGAACCTGAAAAAAATACCAATATCGACGGTCTGCCTAAGCGAAAATACGACACAGAAAGCGAATGAAAAAAGCAATATGTCGCAGGACACATATGTTTGCGAATCTGGCGTTAAAAAACAGTGGCATATCAGAAACTCCTTCAGGAAATCAATTCGTAGTTCAACATAACGGGACGTGAGGCTGGTTTTTGTGTTCAGTGCGGCTTGCTAACATATGGGCGTAATATGTAAGCTGCACGATTGGTGTTCAGTGATCTATCGCTGTGACACCCGCGCCTGTTTACGATTCACTCCGACCAGCCGTACAACGGAACTGATATTTTTATGTCCGAGGCGCTTTACAAGGGGAGAGATAAGATTGGGTCGTACCCTCATGTTATCTCCTTTGCTTCTTTAGAGTTTTTTATGAAGTTCGAGAAGAAACACGCAATTTATTTAAGTGCAATGCTCTAATGATTTAAACTACTTAAAAGAGATTTCAAATAGACATTACACGCACTTTGTAACACACTTTGCAAATGCTAAATCAAACTAAGATGTTGTATATTAGATATTGGATACAAAGACAAAATGTTTATGCAAAGCATGAACCTTCTAGAGCAATTAGAAGTGATCCAAGATATAATTATGTATTAATTCAATCGCTGTGTTGAAAGCTATAATATTGCTCTGCACCCACAATTGTTCTCAATATAACCAAATTATTGGGTAGAACAAAATCATAGTAATACTGCCACTTGTAAGGAGTATGGTATTAATATAAAAGCACTACTATTAGTTGATACCGAATCAATTTTTTTCAAAACTTCACAAGTATCCCTTGGGGCTTGGACCAATAATATATGTAGTACTCGTACTATAATCAGCTATCTATACATACATATGTATTTGGCCTTAGTTACTTGCCCTTACAGAAAGCAGCAAAAATACATGTTAAGATGTAATCGTCATCATCCTCCATTGTCATAATCTCACTCACCGTACAACATTGTACTCATCAATCAGAAAAGGCCTATTCTTTTTAAAGTAGATTGAAAACAGTTTACATTATACACAGTGAGTAACGAGCAATGAACGCCCCGGTCGCCGACCGTTGCATGCCTGTGGTCGACCGCGGCCCGAAAAGCAGTGCTCAGCGGATGAACTCCGTATACCTAGGTATCAGTTAGGCATTCAGTGCGCGACAGACCGACGAAGTGCGCTGTAAATAATTTACACGCTGGTTTCGTTTGAGTTTTTTTTTGGTATTTTTTGCACTGTGCAACTCGGAATATACGCTCGTCTTTTTGCCTTTGCTTTGAGCATTAAAATTGTTGGATCCGAACTTTTGTTTTCATATTCATATTAGGAACAAGATATTAAGTGTGTGTCTTTGTTCTGAACATTTGCTCTCAGAAATAACATTGAAAGTCTTCAGCTTCAATTTACAATCTGTTGTCACAAAAATAAATTGGAATTACAGGCATAATATATAATATTCAAATGACTTTTGCTTTCATTAAAATAAGAACTATGTACGAGCCTCCGTCAGTGGTTACATACACGTCCCGTGGAAACTATTCCGCGCACCCGGATAAAAAGTAGCCTATAGCCATCCTCGATCTAACACACAGCTATCAGCTACAAACTTTTCAGCTCTTTATAATAGAAGAATTGTATATATTAATTAACTTTCATTTTGGTTATAAAGTCAGGACGTCCGCATTGGCATTCAAATTCAAATTTCGTCTAACACAAAAGATCCATTCTCTCCTCACATCGTGCCAACCGCTCATCAGCTTTATGCCTACTTCGCTCCCTTATCGTAAAGAAGTCGCAAAAAACCTATCTAAAGAAGTTATCTATCGTATTTTGTACCTTTCTGCCCTATCTGGGATTTCCATCCTTATCAACATCCATTCTCGTCGGACAGCACATAAATAACTGGTTCAATTCACTTCACCAAAAATACAAACTGATGTAAATGTATAGGTATGATATGTAACATCAGTTAGCTGAGTATTTGTAAACGACACAAACTTATATTATGTAGTTTCATCCCCGATTTCAGTTTTAAACCCTCGTATATTAATTAAGTTATTAGCAGTGTGAAATAATACAAAAGTTTACGAGTGTTGCGTACCAATTTCAATTCTAAATTAACAGAGTACCTAATTAAGCCTATCCCTTTTAATCGGTAGTGGATTAGTTTGACTATGTCATTAAAATTAACGCAGTGTTCGGTGTTAAATTTAGTTAATATTGTATATGCAGCAAGAGTTCTTACAATATGAAACAGTAAGTGTCGGCCATCGATCGACACAGTACGGCAGTAATAATGTAACTAGTGAGTACATACACTCGCAGTAATAGAGGGAACCGCTAAGTCATTACCGCAATCGAACGGCTTAATAGGCTGCGTTAGGCTAACGCACCATTTAAAAAGTCAACAGAAAGTCGTTCAAAGTACTTTTCTTTCATTGTTTCCGGCCGTGCGGAGTGCCCTCAAGACTCAAGGAAATTGACAATGAAGGTAAAGTTTATCTTCCACCGTCAGCCGTTTGAGGGTCCAAGACGTGACCCGACCCCTTGATTCCATTACGGCCTCGCCGCGACCGACAATAGAGAATTAAAAGTCGAATTTTACAGAGCCAACGAGCCGCTTATTCAATCGCAAAATCAATATCGCTATTCTCATAAATGAAGTGTTTCTTCGATATTATTTTCTTGACTAGAGCTTCTTGCTATTCATCGTGTATATTTTTTTATTGTAATTTCAATTTATAAACCAGGAATCGTTAGGATCAGAGATATACATATATTATGTTTAAAAAAAATAACGTTTCTTTCCCAGACTAATAAATTATTTTGCCTTTGAGCACTACTTATCAGAGTTATTACTCGTAGATTCTATAGCTCCTTATTATTAGATAGTATATTACTCTAGACTATTAGTTTCAGTTGGACATTTTGCGAAAATTCCTTATTAGTAGTCCTCTAATTAAAAATGGACGGGTCGCGCATTTAGAAAGAATGAATAAAGCAGACTTTAATAATTTGTAAAAATTAAAACTCAACAAATACGCTTTAGCGTTGAGTCCGTGCGCCTACACACCTTTAATCTTTGCAATACGCTGGGCACCTAAGTACCTGCTTGAATGTGAATGGCGGTCGCGGGAATGTTCCATTTGCATAATTATTCCAAAGATTTTGCATACTTTTATAGCTGCTCTCCAGGTTATCGCAGCGATAAGTTACCGACATTACCGAAAAACTACAGGCATAGGAAATCGGTATTTGCGAATTACGGAAATAGCGCCTTTTAATGAGGTATTAACCGTTACTTTTTATGAGTATTTGGTTGTGAAAGAGTTAATAGTCGGTTCTTGATTGTTTAATTTTTCAGGAAGAGGAACATGATGACGTACGTAAGTACTTATACTACTCAGTCAAGGTCGATACAGTCAATACAGTGTACATAATTTGTCAATTACTAGTCGATACGTTCTCATTCGTGGTATCAATTATTAGTATATTGGTACTACTGTATAGGTAGGTATTATTAAATTAAGTATCCTAAGTACACTTCATTTGTGTAGTTCAAGGTAGACATTTTCCATAATAGGCGTTCAGTTTCTACGAGCTAGTTATAAACTATCTCAGATCATTATGCTTATTAGCAACCGGCCATAAATATGACGCTGGTGCCCCCAATGACATTGTACGCGTAATCTGGGCACACCCTGCCTAACCTATAGATATAGGACACTTCAAATAGTTCAATGGTTATTAGTGTATAGAAACAATATTGTTTTGTTTGTGAGATGGCCTACTAAAATAAAAAAAATAACAGAAATATACCTAAAAGCGTGAAGTTCCCAAAAAAAACAATAAGCTGTTTCGGACTACGTTAAATGTCAATCTTTTGCCTATTTCACTCCAAATGATTGCTTTTTAAAAATGAGTAGCAGCTCTAAACATCATTTTAAAAGGATCTTTAGGGTTCTGAGGTCCGGAACCCAAGAAAAACAAGACTGTTCAAATCTTACAAACATATATTTTTAGGTATTGTTTGTATGCATAGCACGGAATCCTTAGTCTCCGAGTTCGACTCGCTCTTGGCCAGTTTCTTAGGACCAACGTCCGCCGAGCCGCCGCGCCAGACTTATTACTTATTTTCTCATTAATTATGTCTATGCTAAAAGATAAAATATGTTCGGACTTTGACTATTTGCTTAATCGCTAATTTTTACCGACACGGCCAATTCAAAGCTATCGACTGAATTTACAAAGTTTCGTAGCAGCAAGTAAATTAATATGAAAGGTAAATTGCGGACGCATTAAAAAAAACTACTCATCTCATTCATAATAACTGCTACGTTAGGCGTCCTTTGTTTCTTTAAAAATCTATTCTGGTTTTCTCGTTCTACCTGATACCGACGCGAAATAATCTTTTTTCAATTTTTACTCCAATTCTAACAATAGTCCACTGATAAGGAAGTATTTTATAAAAATTGCTTCAGAATTTTTGTGCCCACAATTATGGATTTTATACAAGCTTTTTGTTACAATGATGGATGACAGAATTTTTTTATTGGCGTATAAATTGGTAGAAGGTATATTAAAGGTAAAGGAAAACATCTCGAGGAAATCTGGACTATAAAGTCTAAAATCACCAACCCGCATAGAGCAAGCGTGGTGATTAACGCTCAATCTTTCTCCGTGGGAGAGGAGGCCTGTGCCCAGCAGTGGGATGATAAAAAGGCTGTGATGATGATGATTATGAAGGTATATTTGTTTATATGCCCTATATCTGGCTTGCCTGTAGCTTCAATTATAATGAAATGCTTAATAATTAATATTGGACAGATTCCCAAAAAAATACGTTTCATAAATAGCACACGATTCGATAAAAAACATGATAGACATGGGCGTAGAGTTGAGTGCGAAAATAATTTATTTTTGCTCTACATACCTGTTAGACTATATTTAGTTAATAAATCAGCATTTTACTCTTTAAGGTGTAGTAAAATCAAATATAAAATATTTTTTCTTTTAATATATTTTACTTAAGTTTTTTACATCAGATAAGCTGCGTGATCTTATCATACGCGCTAATGAAAAATAAAAAAACACACATATAGTTACACACACAGTTATACATTTTGTATAACTTCTAAATTTCTTTCATTAAAAATGTTTCTTCAAATATTAGCAGTATTTTAAATTAAACTATTTTACTTTCATCCAAAAATATACTTAATTATCCCTATCGTTTAAGTCAAAAAGACGTCAAATTCGGTTTAAAATTTTGAGTGGTTCGTAAGTCGTGTACATTTGGTATCCATGTCGGCTTTAGCAACAATCTCCTTTGGGATCTGAGCACGGGTGACATGCCCGCATCTCTAGACTTTTGAACAACATTGCAAACCATTTCAAGCTTAGCCTTGTTATAAATGAAACGTACCTACAGCTTCGTGCAAACAGCATGAGTAATTAAAATAAATAGATATGGGATTTCGACAGTCTTTGCTTTTACATATTTTCTTTTACATATCTGTACCTTTATCTGCTTGCTTGCGCAAGTGTTTCATGCTATAGTAAAATTCAATTCTTTTTAGAGTCCCGATCACTCTAGAGAGAGCTCATCCCACACCTTTTATTACTACTACTAACGATATTCCAAACCTAATTGACAACAGAAATTTACTGTCATGAATCATTGGATTGGTTGAAATGTGGTACCTACTTGTGCTAGGACTTACATTAGATTATAATGTGATCAATACACTTATTTTTATTAAAAAATAGTACGAATAGTACCCCCAAATACAACAACAGCCGTATTTTGTTGACACGCACTAAAAGCAAAGCAAATCCTAAATCCGCATGTAGCTTTTCAAATCATTTTCTCTCGAAATAGGAACATCACATACCTACAGCTGAAACCGAATCTATTGTTCCGCAGTCAATGAAGGCAGTGGAAATGTATACAATTTATTACAGTAGCCTGTCTACTCATCCGCCTTCATACAAAAGTAGGTACTACTGACGCTCTTTCACATGCAAATAAGTATGGAACCGCGACTCTACAGGCCGGGGGATCCTCTCACGCCCCTAAATGGGAGACATGGAACACGTTTTAGATATCGAATAAGATTTCATTCTATTAAATGTCTGAATCGAGCTGCACCGACAGTGACGCTGGGGCTTCTGGTATAAGAATTAATTTGCTTATGTATCTTATAGCCTATAGCTACATATAATTTTGTGATTCGTTTGCTATCACGATAGAAAAATGTAGCAATTTCAGCAGTAATAGTAATAAAAAGTAATAGTAGCAGTTGTTTTATTATTTAAAAAATGATCATATTTTTGATATCTAAAATAAATATGAAATATGTTTAGAGAAAAAATATCCTGTTTACGCAAAAACTTAAAACTAACAAGTACCGAAGGTACTGAACAATATTAAACTTCAGAACGAAAATAAAGCGAAATTCCTAAGATAAAATTTTCGAAGTAAATTTCCTGTAACGGAATTTTTCAACCGCAACATTTTGAAAAATCTTGTTAAATATTAAGTAAGTAGGAAAGAAAAAACCATTCCATCGATCAAATTAATTACGTTATAGGATACTTTCCTTGTGGAAGTTTTAATATCTCATTAAGATAATTAAAGAAAAGTGTGGTGAAGCGGGTAAATTATCTGGAAAAATCCCAAATAAAGTAAAATTATAAAATTATCTTCAGGCATTTTTTTTTACAACGAGTTACTGTTTTTCTTGAACTATTTGGTAAGTATTTGAATAGAACGGGCTTTGATGAAGATAATTCTAATTAGCTTTAATATCAACTTAATTAAGCAAAAAAAATATTATAAATAAAAACCGACCTAAGGTTTTTGTCTGTGTAGCGTTTTCGTGGAAATTTAGAAAACAACAGGATTTGAAAAGGGTTTCAGAATTACAGTTTTGCTTTAGACCTGAACCAAAATCTATATAGTTAACATTTAATTTTGATCTAGTAATAATTATTAACCTTTATGTGTTAATTATTACCCTGTTATGTTAAAAACAGCTAAATTATTAAAAAGGACGTATTGTCGGGCTTACCAAACATAAATACTGCCGGTCATATAATATTTTTACCTTTTAGCTTTCACATCAAACTTGCCGTAATCGTGCGCTTCTACAATCATTTGCACGAAAATTAAAGTTTATTATTTTACTAAAATACATACATATGTATGTATCTCAGTTAGCCACCACATCGAGCTACCCGTAATTGTCAAATTGAACCATATGCTTCATCGATAAAGTTGAAAATCTATTACGGAAATTTGACAGATTGTAGTAGCTTGACATGGCGACTGTACCTAAAAACCAAAAGTCATGATTAATGGCGTGAAGCATTATCGTATAGTTCCCTATATTCAGAACTAACCACAAACATAAAAGTTTCAATGAAAAGCTTTGTAATCCGTTTGTTTCGATCACAATAATAATTTTTGGTGCACACTCATTTCATTTTATGAAATTATCGTTATTTAAACCACAAACCAAGTTATGTTTACAATTTTATTTAATAAATGTGTTATTTGAGCCGGATTTTATAGTACAAATAGAGTATAATCTATTTTATCAGCATATTTTATTATTGTTAATTACATCAAACAGGTATGTCGCACATGTACTCGTATTCGTATATATGTATGTATAGACAAAAAGGATATAGTTACATAATAAAAAATAATAAACGTATGATGCTAATTAAACAAATCAATGTAATACTCATATTTAGCAAGCATGAAGTACATATATAAAGGGACGTAGGTATATAAACAAAAAAGAAGCGATTTTCAGGAAAATTCCCTCAAAATTTACCAACAAAGTGCTGGTCTTTGATCATACAATTTGGTATTACAATACCCATGGCAAGACCCTATTAGCAACAAACAACAAGTAAGCATGTAAGTACACCGTTTTCAGCCACACGAGTAACAACGATAAGCAATAAAAGTCAATTTGCTTCAATAAAAAGTTTACCATCTACATTCAGGGAATAAAAAGCTATAATTATTCAAAGAGAATTTTAAAATAAAGTCGCTTACTCTCAAACAAGAACACAATGAATAAAAGCTCAAACTATGACCAAAAAGTAAAACCACACGGTAGCGTGACGGAGCTCATTTACAAAAGTTAAATTAAATTAAAAGGATACATAAAACCTAACGTAGGACATATTCCGAGTTGGGAAACTCAATAACAACTTGTGTAAAGCCAACATTGCAACTAATTGATTTCGTAAACTTGTTTTATTTAATTGGTCTCGAGCGGCTGGCTCCCAAGTTTTTATTGACTGATACGCAATTCCAATTATTTTAATCGAATTCTAACTTTAAATGAATCAAGATTCGCTTTTAAATCTAAAATTAACATTTAATCTTACTGTCATTGTGATTATTTATGACGACACTAAGGGCCAGTTTCACAGGTTGCTGATAAGTTCCAGATAGTTTATTTGGCAGATAATCTCATACAAATTCTGTTCCACTTTTAAAATTATCTGGTAGATAGTGGCTATCCGTAACCTGTGAAACTGGCCCTAATATTGATTCAACACTGATTTTTTTTATGTTAATGAGTACACTAAACTTGATAGCATGGTCTTCACCAAATATTGCAGAAAGTTAGCATGCAGATTACTCCATGTACATATACATAACTACAAGTAATATGTATAAAGTACACGGCCTTGTTGGTCTAGTAGTCGCATAGCGCAACAGCTGTGCACGGGTTCGATTCCTGCGTCCGGCCGAAATCGCTTTGTGGGTTATAAGAAACTTTCACAAAGCAGTCCGGAGTCTGGAAGTTGGTGACAGATAGGTACACCCAAGCATCGGAGAGCACGTAGATATTAGTCCGCCAGCGCCTGATCTCTCTCCGGTCGTGGCGGATTGCCGTGAGAGTGACGAATGAGAGTGAGGGAATAGAGAGTGCACCTGTATCTGCGCGAATACTTGTGCACTATAATACGTCCTGCGCAGCTGGCTGATCTCCTTTGAATGAAGGGTCACCGAAGCCGACAATTGGTCTGGACGCTATAATCATAAAGTACATACATTTTAAAAGACGCTACGAATTTATATCGGTACCTACTATTGGTTGGCTATACCTTTAGAGGAAAAGAGAGAACAAAAAATAATTATGATAAAAAAGTTAGGTTACTTCCTTAACGACGTGAAAATCAGTTGTTATGTCAATAAACATGAAAGTTGTTTTACGACGTACTTCGTGCAATAGGTTTGTACTTACTAAGAAGTTATGTCAAACAAATCACAGCCCGTTGATTTGGCTCTCGAACCAAATTACGTTTATTTAATTGAACACTCCTAAGCTAACGACTTCGGCGACTTCGTAGAAATGTATCAATTTAAAAAGTTTGTTCACTATGACATCGTACTTTTTGAATGATCGAAACAGTGGAAGTCGTCCTATGATTAACTTGTACAAAGCCGTTTGTGGCTAAAAAATACGTAATATTTTGTTATTTGTAATCGTGTCAAATCTATGAAAAAGTGCAGGAATTAAAATATATCAAGGGATCGGGAAGGACATTAAAATATATCACGGTAGTTGATAAATTCTTCACAAAAGATAGTCAGTTTACCTTCTAGATATTCCTCATTTTATAAAGGACTGGCACAACAAGCCCTGCAAAAAATTATGACCTAAAATAAGTTATAACCAAAAATCGCTCATCCTCCCTAGAACGTATTCATTTCAAATGCAGATAATAAGCTGGTCATAGTGTGACGTAAAGTCCTCACACACACATATACAATAAATAAACACAGTCCATAGCAGTAGATCGTTAACACTCGGCCGCTAACTATGAGCGCTGTGACCCATATCTGCCACATAACAGACGTGATAAGCCATGAGTTGTTACTCAAAACTTACAACTTACTTCATGTTTGATGCAAAATCTAACTTTCGTTTATGTTCGTGTTAAAGCGATGTAATTAATAGTAAAAGTTTAACTGATACAGTAAGATTAATTACAAAAACTGTAAACATCATACTCAAATATAAGCAAATACACGCTTTAGAAAATAATATATTTCCCGCTATATGGAAAGGAGAAAAAAGAAGAGAAGAATTTTTTCTATAGGTATTATTACATAAACATATTTAAACACTTATGAACGTAAACTGTTTTTGACTTAATAGAATATTGTTACTATTTGACACTGTTTAAAATACGATACTGTTTTAGTAGTTTTTGTATTAATAGATACCTATAAGTTTAAAGTATTTTAGAAGTATGTACATACATATAAACACTTCCAGAAATACATCGAAGATAGATGTATGTATATAAAACAACACATCTTAAACAAAATAAAATATAACCTAGTAATTAAACAACGAGCTTATAACAAAAATACAAGTCCTTACGAATACTATTTCTCAGTACTGGAATGCCGCGGGCGGCCATATTTGTTCTTCTCTTACTCGACCTTTCGTGGAAAGAGTCGTAGAAAGGAAACTATAAATGAAGAGAAAAATAGTTACAGTAATTATTCTAGTGAAGCAGCAAGCAATTATAGGTAAGCATTATATTAATTTGAAGCATTATTAAAATACCTTCCTACTTACTTTCTTCTTTCTGCATTCGCGTGCATTGTTACGTCACAATAAGTTATTAACGAATACTAATAACGGAGGCTAATTCGAAGTTTAAATTCCAGCCAGTTTGATTTTTTTGTGTTGAAAATCATCAAATCCGGCAGGCTCAGCATGACAACCGTAGAAACAAGTTTTGTTTACCAGAGAACGGACATAATGACAGAAAAGTGACAGATTGACGTAAGATTTCCTTTGACATTTTTTGAAAAAAAAATTCTTTTCTTTGATCGACATAAGTTTACAAGTGATTATATGCAAGTTGACAGGTCGCGCCATGCTCGGGCAGAAGACATGTTGACATTGACAGAAAGAGCTTTGTCTTTTCTTGACATAAAATATATTTAAAATCGCCATGCTAAGCCTGCGGAACAGCTTTAACTCCTTCGAACAATCCCGCTGCCTAAGGCACGCTTGGACTATTATTTATTGGACATGAGCCATTCCAAACTTATTTTCATGTTGATTGAGCAGAATAAAAATAACCCATTTCATGGAACATGTAATAATCACTCAGCTTTGTATGATAGATGAGAGAATATATTTTGGTCGTACACTCAATAATGATTATTGTGTAAAGATAGGAACAACTAACAACATATCATGTCACGCGACAATGCTTCAGATGACGCGACAGGTAATGTATTGAATATAGCTTCGTCGTAAGCAAATACCGAATTATTTTGATCTCCTGGCTTATTAGTATTGTGTAATTCATTTGAAATCTCATTATATTTCAAACATTGAAATAGAAGTTTTTTTTTTTCTTGAAGATTTACCTACATAATATTTACAAACTTAAAAAACTATGTACAAAGAAAATAAAAAAGGACAAATCAAAATAATCGTGCCCAAAAGGCGTGCCACGTTGGATGGCAATGCTGATTCGTTGGCCAAGGTACCTATTCATATAAAAAGAAGAATATTGATAATATTCTTGTAAGTGATTATCGCTGAAAATTCTTAGGGTATTCAGTCAGGATCAGTTGTCATATATGTCACCATACATACCTACAATGAATCTTGTTACAGTACAGAGCAACTGCAAACGTTGTAAGCGGTTATGTTAAATGTTGAACATTAACGTACGGACGCTACAATTCACCACTGTGCAGCGACAGGTGCATATCGTCGATAATACGCTCCCAGTACACGATCACCATTTATTATTAAACGATAAGGGTTTATGACGTTATAGTTTGAATCTAGTTAAACGGCTATACTGGAAGTCCACAGATATTATAGCTTTCCAATGATGATATCATAGACGTTCGACAGGGAGATTATCATCGTATGCTACATGTTATGGTCTATTCCACATTACCAAATTCGAAACACAAACATTCCGAGTTCGAGATTTGAAACCTTGCTTGTTGTATAGCAATTGGTAATCCATCTTTCTCGAATTGTTTTGAAGCTGTGTTCTGTGCCATAGGCATCTATCTGCTGCATATCATGTTTTGTATGCGAGAATTCAGTGGAACCCGCAATTTCTAACTTCGCTTACAAAGAAATGGTTGTAAAGGAAAAAATTTGAAGCCCTACATAATTATAGTTTCCATTACGATAGTCATATAATTATACTTACAATCGATCAACCTACATCAATTAGGCACAAATGACACTACAATTTTTGAACGATAGTTATCCGCTCAATACTCTATGACGTACTGAGTTCACAAATTTTCGAAGAACGTTCCGATAATTTTCTTGTTATTTTACGACACAAAAATCACAGACTAAACAACATGTCGTGTGTACTTGTTCGCGGCGAACACGCAATATAGCTCGGTCGATTGTACCCCTGCAACCACCACCTATTCAGGGTTATTCACATTGTAATACAAAATAATATTTGTGTAATTGAAGCACCTTATATAAACCGTTTGTCATAAAATTTGCCAATAAAAAGTCAAAATCTATTAAATTCGTTGAAAAATGTTAACAAGGACCCGATGCTGCTCTTGACAAAATGGTGTCAAGTAACCCCTTTACACAGCATGTACTACAAATTCAAGAAGAATTGACAAAATATAGGCAATTTTTATACTTCCATAGGTATACTAAACTTTTTTGATGACACCTAAACCTTTTTTTTAAATAAGCCACTTTTTAATATTACCCCCTTAGTAGCTCAACAGCACTTGGCTAAAACAATGACGCCAAGAAAAATACTAACGACATTTTTTTCCGCAAAACAATTTTAAGCGACGCCTCCAGATACTGAACTTAAGAATATTTCAGTGAAAATTTTATCAGGAAGTAAACTATTATATCTACCGGAGCCTCGGCGAATCTTCCGATTCAGCGCGGTATTATTTAATAGGCGGTTCCCTGGCAACACTCCAAATTGAATAACAAAGTGGCGATTAGGG
This sequence comes from Heliothis peltigera, assembly GCA_958496145.1. Classification (NCBI taxonomy): domain Eukaryota; kingdom Metazoa; phylum Arthropoda; class Insecta; order Lepidoptera; family Noctuidae; genus Heliothis; species Heliothis peltigera. Next base: position 5,836,011 of record OY292328.1, read on the forward strand.
GACAATACAAAAAAAGGGAAAAGACGCCGAGAGCTCGACGCTCAGTTCGTTATCGATGTTTTAATAAAAGATAATGACGAGTTCCGTCACAGTTCTCCTTTCTCTAAACTAGCATTTTAGAAATAGACAATGTCATTGCTGCTTTAAGTTCCAAGCCATTGATTTTGTAAGATCGTTTTTTGATAAAATTGATACAGTGTGGTATTGGTACTTGGTATTAAGTCATGTGTATTTTTTGAATCAGGAATTCATTCACTACACCATACCATTTCCGGTTAACTGCAAACCCGTACAATACAGTTATAATGTAGCTAATTAAATGATACTAACTGACTATAATTGAGTTAATTCCAATTAGGCAATAGCTAATTGATATCTCGTCTAATTTAATTAAAACAATACCTAATTTCTTGACATCTAAGCGTTCTACTCAGCTATATTTGAGAATAAGCAATTTCATATTACCTCCTGTGATCTAACTACCTTCTGATCCCACGACGTAATTGCGTATTTGACTCAAGCGTTCAATTTCGATGGTACGGAATTCTAGAACTTGGGAATCGTTTATGTTAGGAGCCGAATTGTAGGTAAATGAATGATATTTCAAGCTAACTGAACTGAAGAAAAATAGAGTAAATAGAGATTATTTGTCAATCGACTTTAAAACCTTTAAAAAATTGTGTGCATCGTACCGATTGCCTCGTTGGAACACGCAGTTTCAGATTAAATTTCTTTAATATTCAAGTGGTACCTAGTAAGATACTAATAGGTACCAAGGTGATACACTGAACACTACTTTCACAAACATATCAAATTAACCATATTGGAAACAATTGACGGCTGTTATAGCAGTTCTTTCAAACAACATTCATCCGAGAGCCAAACGCAGTACGCGCATCAATAGATTGATTCCGAGGCACGCGAAAGACGCGAGCCGCATCCCCTGTATGTGTCAAAATGTATAATGTTGTCAAAGCAAATTCGTAGAACCAGTGATCACTAGAATTACTTTAAAAAAGCTTCCGATCTGAAGTTGACCACTATTTTTAATATTTTATTGATTTTTGTCTATGAAGATGACAAGAAAAACACTTTTATTATTATTTACGATTATTATTTGACAGCTGTAATTAATCTCGTTCAAGCGAAAATATATAGAACATCATTTGATTATCGTACATTATAGTAGGCGTATAGAGTTGGCAAGTTTTTGTTCATCAATTTAACTTAACGAAGTCAACCCACTCCTTCTACAATCAACATTTCAGGTTTAATAATATTAAGTCCGCAGCGCTCACCATAGATTGAGTAACAAATATCAAACGGTCACGGGCTCTCCGTCTTAAACGCGGTTGTCCCGTGGCTCGGAATCAATCTTACAGACATTCCCATACGTTGACTAGTGTCGCGTGGGCAGCGTGCGGTTGCCACAAGTAAAGCGCGAAGCAACGAATTCAATTTGCTACAATACAAAAAGTTTATTATCTTCGAATCAAAGCGCATTCATTTCTGTCGACTTCATCTAATGCTGTGGCCCACTGCTCGGGACTAATTCAATTAACTTTCATCCCTCTCTTCGTAAAACAGCTTTAATTTGAAGCTTTTCACTTCTCAACTGAGTCTCAAATAGTTTTACTAAATGATTTATTTCATGACGTTAGTTTAACTCAGATTTTAATATATACCTATACATATATTTTTTGAAAAATTTTAGAGTAACATCGGTAACGGCATGCTGCCGGCGGTGTTTACAAAACTCTTGGATATTAGTTTGTGGTGTACAGCATGAAAGTCTATTTTTGTTTGCATGTGTACACAGTCGCGTGTTGAAATATGCCATCCCCTCCAATTAAGGGGCAGGCAAAGTGCGACGAGTGTACGTAAGCAGGTCGCGGCGATATCATAACGTTTACACATGACTTTTAAATGAGACTCCGCAACGTTTGTGAACAAATGCATTTCGTTATAAAATTCACACTATATACCTGGTCGGTAACGATGCACCTTTTTTGAAACTCCTGAAAGTTAAACGCTTGTAATAAGAACAAATAAGAATAAGTATTATGTAAAAGAGTTAGTACAAGATTTGCCAGTTTCTCGACGTGTAGGCTTTTCCGCATTCCATGGAAAACTTTCAAGTCCAAAACTACTTCATAAAAGTTACTTACAATTTTCGCGACGAGATGTTACTTATCCTCATATTTCTGAAGAAAAAACCTAGCTGTTTTTGAGAAGTGGCTCCAAACTTTCTCATTCACAGGCTCCATTTTCGAACTGACAGAGAACCTGAAAATAGCGTCTGTCATGAGCAGTTACTTTGTGAAATATCATGAATGTACGGTCAGAGATATCTCAATCTTGATTCGCGGATTACTTGCAATTAGCAGATAAATAAACGAGTCCATTAGCTTTAGAACAGTGGACCGTAATTACGCGGGCGAGGTTTCTGTTAGATTCACGGAATGCCAGATTAGGGGTAATTAAGTCTTGTGGGAGTGCAACCCAGCGACGACCATTATATGGGATAATGAGGTGTCCAGTCAGCCGCCTCTTGTTATATGTAAATTGAATTTTCTATGCCCTCCCGAAAGGACGACTAGTTTTAAACGAGTTACACGAAGTTAAAACAACGAACTCAACCTTTTTCCCGGTCGTCGTTTCTATTCGAAATTCCAATTAGTCACATAACCGCACTAATAATTAGGTTCAATCACAACAATCATAGCAATCAAACGAAGTAGGACGTGTCGTTTCCATACTGTTTGTAACGTTGCCACAACTAGAACACAGATATAACCATTATTTTATTTAAACGTAATGTAGCTACATGGCCCGATGCATAGGCCCGAGGTACCTATAGTGTGATGGAACATTATAAAGCTTTAATTTATGATTGTTGCATTTCATATTCATGCAATAAACCAATTAAATCGCACAATAAAGTATTTTTGTTTTATATCATAATAATATGTTTATAGATTTTGGCTCAGTATTGGCCAACCGTCACTTTCAACGTAGTCGTTACCAGAAAAAACTATATAATTTACGAACAAAGCCAACCTTTTGAAGAGCCTTTGTGCGGATTTGGCTGTATACGTTAATAAAAACGGATAGGTGTCGCCCACACACCGCTATAAAAGAGGCTACAATTATTTCTAGGGGTAACCCTATCCCCGGTGCTGCTGAAAAAGTCGTATAGTGGGAGGCGAACAGCGTCAAAAATTCCAATACCCTGTGTTAACGCCGCCTCTGTTGCGTGTCACACGTTTTCGGGTCACACGAACCACTGGCAGAAGCAAAAGTAGGCTGAAATCAAATATTAATTCCATCTAAACAGAAAAATCAACTACCTAAAGGAAAATTTCACGAATCTAATGAGCGGCTTAAGTATTATTATTTGTACAATGATTCCACGAAAGTATAAATATTTAATGAAGTATACTCGGTAGTTGTTTGCAGCGAGATGAGCTAAAGGCTCTCGAGTAATCTTAATCTTATTAAAATTAACGAACTTCATATTTTATTCAAGATAGCTAATTACTTAATTTTTTTAAGCAAGATCTTGTGAATGAAACGTTATCCTCAAGGGCTTATTTAGTTAAAAGAGCACGTCAAATATGAAGCAATTTATTAAAAAGACGCAAAAGAATAATAATAAGAATACTCGATTATGGAAGCGGTTGGATATTTTTTAAATGCTTTCTTAAGCCAAAATGAATAAACTGGGGTTTCCAGTGCTAAGAATTGACCGTATAGACCGTAGATACTTTAAAAATATAATTATATCATATATCTATGTCTAGACAGACAATTTTAAGAGGTTAAATAGGTTAGTAGAAAAGCCGACGCCAAACAGTTTTGTATACCAAAGTCAATGAGTGTTGTGCGCTCAAACCATGCTCAAACCGTTGTGGTCGCCATCCAATTTACCTTTGAGCTCCACGTGCGAAGCTGAATCTATGGAACCTACTCAGAGGGTATCAACTTTGTAGCAAGTTAAAGTTTGCATGTGAAATTCGGATATAATTGGTCTGTTGTTCTGAACAAACATGTTTTCTAATTGTAGCTATTCGTCTTTGAGATAGTAAATGTATTTAGATTCTGTTTTTATTTTTTAATTAATAAATACTTCAGGTTAACTTCGATATCTTTTTCGGTCATTAATTTGATGACTTAAGCTTCATCATTACTATGATATGTCGCTTTGGCCAGGTCACATAAATAAGCGGGAGTCATGCGGCCCATGGGCACGTTCAATGGATCGGCTACCTGATGGGGTACATAAGGCAAATCCGGAAGGCATACATCTACAACTTTAGTGTTCAGAAAACTATCCAGTCATCCGACTCGTGTGCGAGTACTTTATTTGGATAGTATTTCATATAGGTACGTGATGCATTATATTTTTCGTATAATTCGTAATATTGTGTTTTTTAAATAAACAAAACACTTGTCTTTGGCTTGCACAGGATCCATGATTTTTTTAGTTCATAAATCTAATAATACTTGATTATCTTATACCTTGATTGTCTTAATTAATCAATTTGACTGTTTGGAAAATAAAGGTAATAAAAAATATTACATGAATACAAGACACGCTCGAAAAACATAACCCTTATTGCAGTCGGATCAAATTGTTCGATTCCGTGGAAATATTTCTGTACCTATGTATATGTACACATATAGAGCAAGCAAACACTCGTGGGCTATCGAAACCTATACATCAAGTATTTTATTACTTTCATCAGGTTTTTTCAACAAGTGTTGCTGCTACATTTTTTTACATCGCATATTTCGTATGGTTTTCATCATTTTAACATAATCAAAGTATTTTATTACAAACTAGCGGTCGCCTGCGGCTACGCCCGCGTGGATGTCGGTTTTCGCGACAAAAAGTAGTCTATGTGTTGTTCTGATATATAACCCATAGAGGACCCCCGCGGCTACGCCTATGTGGATGTCGATTACCGCTACCAAAGCCTAACTTTTATCGGGATGAGAAGCTCACGCTCGGACCTCCCGCCTTATTATACCTACCAGCCGACCCGCGTCGAGCGCGGCAACGACATGTGGCGATGGCTGATTATCGTATTTTACATATGTATAAGTTTGGTATTCCTACACAGATTTCTATGATTCTTTTTTTTATAGAATATGTAATAATGTTATCTTTTGTTAATTAGGGATGAGCAAGAACATTATAAACATAAAAGTAAACAAATCAATAACAAACAATCAGAAAGCTCCGAACTGGTAAACTATCGGGAGTTATACGTGTTATTGTGAGTCAACCATTAAAGATAGACATATACTGTTGTGGAATATTTTTTAGATAATTTTATGTAGAACATTTCCGTCATACATGATTTCTATGTAGCTTTAACCACTAAGGCTGCACACGCGACGAAAGCTTAAAAAATGGTGTAACTTCTCCCGTTTTCCCAACATTTTCCTTCACTGCTCTGCTCCTATTGATTGAAGCGTGATGAAAAGTATCCTATAACCTGCCCAGGAGTATGAAGAATAACTGTACCAAGTTTCATTAAAATCCGTCCAGTAGTTTTTGTTCCTATTAATAACATACAGACAGACAGACAGACAGACAGACAGACAGACAGACAGACAGACAGACAGACAGACAAAAATTTTACTAATTGCATTTTTGGCATCAGTATCGATCACTTATCGCCCCCTGATAGTTATTTTGAAAATATATTCAATGTACAGAATTTACCTCTCTACAGATTTATTATAAGTATAGATTAAAATGTAATTCCTATTGAATAGTAATGAGACATTAAATCTTCAGCGGTTCACTTGACCGGCTGTATTTGTGGTATTCAACCAGATTACGGCCCGATAATCGTTACACGTCCTTACTATACTACCTACATAATTGATAAGCATTCAAGCCATTAATGTCATTAATATAATAAATAGGTAATCTGCCTGCTATGGAACTAAAAAATTAAGAACATTTGATTGACTGACATAGGTGTATACTACTTCGCCCATTTCTTTTTCACCATTTTTTTTGTTTCAGATCGGCAGTCTTCAAATGAGGCCTCCCCGCTGTGGGTGCAGTGGGAGAGACTTCTAGACTTTTGCTGGCAACCCATTTTTGTTCCTTCTGGAGTCCTTTGTTTACCGTGCGCTCATATACCTTCAAGTTAAAAAAAAAAACTATTTAGTAAAATTTGTTAGGCAGTACTTAGAAACGATTACGTTACAATATTTTATACTACTTTTTAGATACAATATAATATTTTCTGACATAAGTATAGAACAACATACAGCAGAGATTCTTGGTATACAGAAACATTAACACAAAAGGTATTGTCCGTAGGGTTTGGACTTTGTCCAGTTTTCTTATCAGCACCCTGCTTGCTACAGAGAAACACCTGTATTTTATGCGTCCTATGTTCATTTATTCTATTAATTGGGCACGTAGCCAGGTTCTAATCTACTACTGAGGATTTCATAAAGAAAACTCTATTCTATGTTACCTATCCTGGGAAATGACAAAACACTGAATAGGTACATCCTTATCCCATAAACCATAATGCTGGTAAAAAAGCGAGTCTCCGGTACTTCTACCATTTAAAGTTGTGATATTCATGTTTTACCAAGTTGGTTATAAATTTATTCAGTCCCTACTTAAGGGAGCTTGTTGTTGTTTGAAATCGTTATGTAATTACCTCACCTGACAACATCTTATAGTGATCATTTTATAAAGTAATATAAAAAATCGTTACCGTTTTAAATAGTAACAAATACCTTATAACAAAATATCTCACAATTATTATAAATTAGATTTTTTAGTGTGATGGCCAATTCCATCTATTTGTTTAGAAGTAGTTCCTTCGGTACTGCGAGGAACGACTGTATAGTCATCACTACATAGTATAAAACAAAGTCGCTATCTCTGTCCCTATGTCCCTTTGTATGCTTAAATCTTTGAAACTACTTAACGGGTTTTGATGCGGTTTTTTTTAATAGATAGAGTGATTCAAGAGGAAGGTTTATATGTATAATAACATCCATTAAATAGTAGAGAAGTACTGTTATTTTTGAGGTTTCTGATGTGATGTCGTAAATAATTACATTTTTTCCGTGTTTTTATATACAACGTTCACAGTTCTTCTGTAGTGTATTTAGTATCAGCATTGCACCCGTGCGAAGCCGGGGCGGGTCGCTAGTCTATAATAAAACAAAAACATACTGAAGGAAGTGAAACAGCCTCGGTCGAGCATAGCCCTCCTAATGTTCAAGTAAATACCACTTAAATCACTGCTCTCCCAGTAAGTTGCGGAACGTGACCAACACGTAGAAATATCTTTCTAAACTCGTAAAATCTCAACATCGCAGTAGGTACATTCCCTGTTTCCCGTCTTTTTTACTTCGCAACAAACTTTGTTGGGGGTTCCCCTGCCCGCCTCTTACTGTGTCGTGAATGCGGAAAAATATTTAAATATCTTAAAAAGTCAATATCACCGATTTAGGGATAATATTCTTGTCAGAGATCAGACTGACAGGATAGGAATAATCCATTTGGAGGAAAATTGTTTAAGCTTCATTACAAATTAATGATGTGGTGGTGGTGGAGGTGATCGACCAATCACACGTTACAAACGTGTGATTGGTATTTGGTAAAAAATTGGTAAACATTTTCTATTAAACAAAGATTCTTTTATTAGAGAACAAGAAGTAACATACATTTGTAGCGCCTGTTTAAAAAACACAAGCAATAGATCATTGCTACGTTCGAAAGCTTGCTATTAAAAATATGAAAGTGCCACAAACCAGACGAAGAAGCTAAAAAAAGAACAGCAAGTCTAAAAATTTAATAAGAACTCAAATATAAACAAATCATAATAGATTTAGGTCTGGGAGAGTAATAATGAGGACGGAAAGCTGTAGATTCATCGCGGCAAGGCCACTTAAATCGGCAAACGTAATTAACTAGGCACATTAAAAGGCCTATCCGTAGGTAAACCAACATTAGAACTGCGAAGCCCTGGTATCAGATTGAATTTATCTTTCATCTAATAAATTAGGTTTTAAGTTTTTTTTTTGTTTAATTTATGTATAAGCTCTCTTTTCATTTTAAGAAAATATGGCAAGGGAACTTTCGGTTAAGGAAAAAAAAGATAATGTATCTATTTTATTGCCATATCTGAATCTGAATAATAATAATATTGTACATATTTATATTCATCATGAAATATTTGGATGCTTATTAAATGTTTAACGGAGGAACTTAATTGAACTTATAAATTTCATATTGATTCACTAAACTAGTTTTGACAATTTTAAACACGTCCATAATATAGGAATAGCAGGTAAGTAGGTACCGTACGTGATGGTGAACTTTGTCCAAGTTTAGCTGACTCATCGTCAGAAGTGTGAAAAAACAAAGAAATCGACTTGGGCTTCGATAACCAACTTAACCATTTCTTTTTTATTTCTTTATATCCTTGTGTCTTTTTTGTCTGTGCTTAATAAATGACTTAACTATATGTTATAACTATCTGTGTAATTTACTCCAAAATTACAAAGAGTAGCGTGCAAGTATAATTTTCTCCAAACTTAGTACCCACTCTGTGTAGCAAATACTGTCGTTTATAACTCGCAGACAACACAAATACTGAAACACAAATCTGTTGTCTAAACCTAACATCGTCCGTAAGCAGACTAAACTCTCTGCAACATATAGGTGGGACCTAGTTCCCGTATATCATTAACAAAACAGACGGAATCCGTTCGAATAAGTCCGGCAAACAAGGTTCTGCCACGGTACCAGACCGGCTGAACGTAATCTGTCAGTGGATTTGCGGTCCTCCTTAACAGGCATCCCCCATCGCTGCTATCGAAAATGTGACGTAGGTATGTATCTATAATGAAAAAGCCGATAAGTATGAAAGACTTTTCTGCATATTTTATGTATGCATATACAGTTTTACAATAAATACACAATATTTGAATATAGAAAAAGACATGGCCTTAATATCTTGTGCAAGAATTGTCTTTAAAATAAGCATAGCAAGCACCTAACTCAATTTAGTATAAACATAACACTGAAAGAAAGTAAAACTTACATACATATTTATTTTTCTGCATCTACATTACAAAATCGAGATTGACCAAATCGTTGATTCGATCACACACGGTGCGGCGCTTAGCTGGCTGACCTATATAATAATTGCTTCAAATTAAGGTGGTCGACCGCAATCAATATTCTGGATACACGTTCTTGGTAATTACTATACATTTTTCAGCGCAAGAAATAGCGATTTTGGAACTAACGTTTCCAAAACAAAATGTATAATTCTAAAAGCTAAAATCTTGTGTTAAACAATTAGTGACTATTTGCACATCATCGCCTTCTTTGACAATTGTCCCATTTAGACAATTGTCTCAAACACTCAAATAGCTATTGTCTAGCGGACAGTCGGCTCGAGGAATTAAAGTTAAATTGTTGTTTTGAAAGTCTTTTACGCTTTATTTGTTACAAATTAAATAATATTTACTTGAAGTATAAATCGTATTTTAAATAAAGTATTAAATGATTAAAAATACATTTGAAGACACAAAGCTGAAGTACATTCAAAATAAACTTCACTGTTATATTCATCTGCACCAAGTACTACGCATTCAGTCTTTAAGTAGCTACACGCCATCTTCAAGGCATTTTTCCGTCACTAAAGGAATCCCACAGGTTTCCCCAAAAATTATTGTCCTTTTTTAAAATATGTATTTTATCTTTTAAGAAATATAATACCTGTAGACAATCAAAATCAATTAACAATTTTTATCTATTACCTTAAATCACGGGTTTACAAATATACAAGTATAAGAAAAAGTGCTTACCTTAGCCAGAGTGCGGGGAACTTTTCACTATCCGAGAGTACGAAACTGTTAATTTGAAAAAAAAAAATCTCCATATGCTTCTAGCCTTGCGCATGGGATCCGCAGAGACCCCACCCGTGATTGTAAAGGTTAATCTTTTAAAGAAAGGAAATTCGGCATTTAACATTTGATATAGGCATAATGTAAACACTCCCAGAAATTGTTTGTATTGTTCTGAAAGTCTACGTCTACAATATATATATTGCAGCCGGGTCGTGTACCTAATAATTAAGAAAGGTACGAACAAAAATAAGGAAACTGCTACGACGCTTGAAGTGGACCTCTCTTCTATTGTTTAAAATGTTGTGCCCCACGTAGTAGAATACGTCTAATTTTCTAAGAAAACTGCCTCATTGGCACTAATTAAAACCAACAACGTAGACTACAGTATACAATAAGCAATTTGCATGCAATATGCTTTGTGTAATTTACTTTTAGAACATCAGTCTAGGACGATGATGGGATCACAAGTAATTAAAGTTTTCACCATCTTATCACGGCCTTTACTCATAATTTGTGTTTACCATTTTCAATTTTAGTCTCTCAAAAGCTGTAAACCAGTTTTATCTCCATACCGAATCCGGATAAGATATTATAGCCAAAGACTCTTACAAATAAATTGTCTTTATACGGGTAAAAGAATTTTCAAAATCGTTTCAAAAGATTCAGAATCCTACTTCCTACTATTATTATAAAGGCGAAAGTTTGTAAGTATGGATGTATGGATGTATGGATGTTTGTTACTCTTTCACGTAAAAAGTACTGAATGGATTTGAATGAAACTTTACCACAATATAGCTTATACATCAGAATAACATATAGGCTACTTTTTATCCGGGTATGGAAAGTACTTCCCTCAGAAAGCGGGTGAAACCGCTGGCGGAAGCTAGTATATCATAATCATAATACCAAAAACTCACTAACTTTCTCTTTATTTTAGAAGTAACAGTTAACCGACTACATGACAGGCTCCCTCACAATCCCCCATGACAAAATTAGGGTTATATTATACTGCCTATAGAGATACACGTATTCAATGCCATATTTTTTTCTAATAACAAAATTTAACAGACGCAGGCCGTATTATCTCTTTAAGAGATTAGCTCTAAAAAGCCTGTGAACAGAACATCCAACATGACCATTGTTTTTTCCAAAATATTTGTTCTTGTACGGATTTGCATGAGTGATTCTGTTGTTCCTTTAAAGCTTTAACATTCACACGGTCACGCGTCATCATCGACTTTCAGTTACCATCTCGCTGTATTTTGCTCATTTTAATTGCGGCAATAAGATTTCTTTGTATAGAATCCATGTTTCAATGAAAACAAATGTATCTTAGCTATTGTTGTATTTTAAGTTTCCGCATACCTAATCATCACTTACCTACAAAACAATCTGTGACTACCGTGGACAAATAACGCTGCATTGGTTAACAAGCGCGTGCTCTTTGAGCCACAAAAAAATGTGCTCACACGCGTCTTATAGCCTATGTCACGTTTTACGCATGCATGGAATTGCTCTTTATAGGGGTCAAATGATCATCTCAAGTTATTACGTGGTTTTAAGAATTTGAAGAATTCTAAATGAATAATTCAGGTATAAGGACTGGAAAATCAGTGTCAAACATTACCTAGTATCTATAAAAACATGCTAACTATTAGACATTTGATTATGTGAAATGCCATATACCAGGCTTTTCTAACTCCACTTGTTAACAAAAAGTAATAAACATTTATAAGTAAAATTCACGGCTTTATGCCTCCGACTATTAGATAAGTAGGCATATCATAAATATTTCATGATACGCCAAAAAATGTCTAAGTAATTTTCCTCCTTCACTACTACACGGACATATGCTAATGGCTTTTCTAAGGTGTGTCAATACCATATTCTGTTATATCACAGATTGCTTTCCGAATTTCACGACATTTATCGCGAAAATATATAAAAATATTTTCATCAGAAGGAGCGGAATATTTTACCATTGCATAAGGTCTTCCAATCGTATGATTTTACAGGCTGCCGCTCAGTAAAAGGCGCAAATTAGATTTCAGGATTAAACATTAAATTGTGTTTACTTATTCATTTCAGATTTCGTGAACATTTGCCGTAAAGAACCCCGAATTCGACGCCCCGACCTCGGGCGAGGCTCGGATGTGACTTCAGCTTTGAATATCTTTTGGATTTCGTCTATTAGCACCAAATACCTAATGCAAAACTATGTGTATGGGTGAGAGTATGATTGATAGTAATGAGGCATTCATTTTGCATACTATTTTCTGTCATATCAAATTAAACATTAAATGTTGCCTGATCATAATAAACAGCTAAAAAAGCACGGTAGACACAAAACGACACTTCATGGCGGTGATTTACTCGAATATGCAAGTATAGTATCAGCACGGAGCTTTGCCAATACCATAAAGGACTCGCTACACATTTTCGTTGACCATGTTCACTATAAAACCAGCAATTCAGTGGCTTACCACGGTCATTGTTGCCCGGCGTGTACCGTGAACAAAAACACAAATTGTGTGTCCACTCTCTCCTTTTGTATCGTCCCGACTGTTAGGTGCCAACTGCGCCTAATTGGTCTCGAACTAATTTCGACTTAATATAGTCTTTAATATGCATATGACTAGCGAACTCGGGTTTGCAAATTGTGAGTTTGAAACCTGTTTATTATATGAGTATTTGTTTTTGTAATCCGGTTATTACGTACACGTAACTTGCACGTGAAATAAATGTAATGTTAGGCGTAATTATCGGTCCGTTTAAATGAATCATCTGAGAAGTAATTAACCTTTAATCTTTGACTTAGTACCTTGATCTTGGCGTTGATGTGGTGATTTGATGCTAATTATTTTTATTAGAACCTATTTTTTCATCAGTTTAGATAAGCCAACTATTTGTATTTGTACAGAAATAGTGCAATATCGACGTGTAGACTGCTTAGTATATACCCGCATAATTAGGTACCTAATTATAGCACATTGCAATTACAAGCCTGTTTGCTTAGCGCTGTGATTATGCAAATTCTACATGAGTTTATTGCGAGCATCTTAGATAGGTACCTACGTGTTATGAACTGGATCATATTTAGTAACGCAAGCTATTAATTGGCATTGTACATAATATATTACATTTGACTATTTTTCTGTTATTATTCTCACTTGGTCTGTTCGAAGTGTGTGATAGATAAATATTTATGAGAACCTAGCTGACCCAACAATCTTGTTACAGACTAACAGTAGAATCTTTTTTTAAATACTTAATCTGCTATTCGGGATGCCGGGTCAGCTTGCAAGCTAAAATAGGAAGAATTAATTAAGAATCGTTAGTATGGAAGCATAGAAAAGTGTTGCTTTTAGAATTTTTAGGCACCTCTCATTTTTTAGATTCACTTACCCGCTTACTCACTTACTCGCTTACTCACTTACAGGTTCATATTTATATAATAGAAGATGGATTCTACTCCTGTCACTATAATCAAATAAAACCAACTGTCAACAGAATACACGTAAATAATTTCCCCAAATCCTGGGTACTTCATTATACCACTTTCCACGCTACTAGGAAATATTAAGTTTATTTTATTCCAAAATTTAAAATTAATATATGTATAGCAACAACATTTGCACAATCTCGGAGAAACGAGATTTTCACAAAATAGTAGTTTCAGCTGGGTCACCTGAATCTTTCGTTTATTTTACGACATCTTCTGGGAATACACGAAGCAGGCTATTCTTTTCCGGATAGTAGGTACCACGTCACATGAGTTATGCCTACTTTTATATGTTAGTGCTTAGTTTACATGTAGATGAGGTTTTTAGTTAAAAGTTTTACAAAGAAATAAAAAATACAGCTAAAGATGAAGTTATATTTTTTGTGTTTTAATACCTATATTTTTTGACTCTTACGACTCATCGGGCTAGGCGGCTAGGAGAGTGAAAGAATAGAGAGTGCACCTATTTCTGCGCAAATGCAGGTTCACTATAATTCGTACTGCGCAGCTGACTGATTTCCTTCGAGAGGTCAGTCGCGATGGCCGACAATTGCTCTAGACGACATTATTATATTACTTATCTATACATTAAGTTGGCATGTGATCTTCTCTCGGGTTCAATAAACAGGTCGAATTGAAGATAAGTTTAATTTCAGTAACAAAGTAAATGATCACAAATCAAATAAATTAATAAAACATTGTCAATTTGTAAATCAAAGGATGATCAAAACATCTGATGAGATAATGATTTATCATTTTAATGACAATAATAATATGTACTTATTTCTATCAGCAAACTGTACAAAGCTACCTATTATTACGAAAATCAGTCAATTGATATTTGATTTCCACAGGATAATCCATGCTATCTATACAGTTAAAAACATAAATACAATCAAAGTAGAAATCTAAAGGCGAGATTTCACTGGTGTGCAGCACTGTAACGCTATTTGGACTTATTTATTCGTATTTTCCTCTAACGTGGATTATGTCAGCCAATGCGACGATGAAGAGATGAAGAGTATGACGATCATGGTTTCAAGTACATAAACTTTTCGCCATCAAACATACTGAAAACTCAAAAAAACCTCTTTAGATACCCGGATCTAGAACTCAGTGGACCGTCTAGACACCCACTTCTTGGACAATGTATTTAAAATAAAAAAAATAAAATAATCTTTATTTCGGATAAGCAGCATCCATATGGGTTAGTAAACAAAAGAAAAACTTACACCTATGTTAGTATACACATTGCACACAATCACTTGGAAACTAAGTGGTTGTTCAAAAAACATCTTTGAACAACCAGACCTAGCAACGGAGAATCATATCTCTCCGCTATGTTCTTCAGGATGGAGTTGGAGCTACCCCGCACTATGCAGAGTAAAGAAGCAGATTTCTGTCTGACGATGGCTTGGAAGCCATCGACGTGTGCTTCTGCAAACATCCCTGATGCACTGCAGAAACGGGGCAGCCCCATCAACATCCTGAACCCGTTATTATATTGGACCCGTAAAACGCTGATAGCCCGCTGCGTATAGTTGGTCCACAAGCTGCACGTGTAAAATACTTGGCAATAGGCTTTAAAAAGTGTGATTTTGACAGCCCTGCTACAGCGAGCGAACCTGCGAACCAACATGTTACATCGGACTGCCAGCGCTCTACGTTCCCTCTCTATGTCCATTAGGTCATTAAGACTATCTGTCACATAGTGACCCAAGTATTTGAAGTGGTGTACACGCAATATGTCAACACCATTTAATTTAATTGGGGGCACGTCCCCTGGACATTTTACACCACCACCAGCCCTAAAGACCTTGAATTTGGTTTTATCCACATTATAAACTAGGCCATGCTCTCGAGCATAGCCCTCACAATGTTTGAGCATTACTCTAAGCGCCTTCACCGTGGGGCTCAGCAGCACCATATCGTCAACGTAACTGATGTTGTTAACACTGACGTCATCAATGCGAGATCCGATTTTCTTGCCGCTGATCTCCACGATCAGGTCATTTATGTAGAGATTGAAAAGTTTTGGTGACGTAATTCCGCCTTGTCTTACCCCACACTCTAGCCCATACGACTTCGACAAACCATCGGCCCATCTCACCTTGTTCGTCTGGTTATAATACCAATACTGGAATATATGCAACAGCTCCGCTGGCACTTCTCTCTCTCGCAACTTCTCCCACAAAACGTCGTAAGATACAAGATCAAAAGCACGAGAAAGATCTAAGAAGTAAGCGTACACTGGTGTTCGACGTTTTGTATAGTATTGCACTGTATGCTTAAGGCTGAGAATCGCACTGTCAGTGCCAAGTCCATTGCGAAATCCAAACTTTTTTGGATTTTCAGTTTTGTTTTCAAAGTCGATGGCAAAACAAACACAGCAACTACCTGTGCAATGCCTGTGTACCAATGCTTCAATTGCAGTTCGCGCACAAAATGTTCGCGAGCACGCGAGGCGCACACCATTTTGTTGGAATCCTACCATTATAGTTTTAAACTGTCAAAGGAATTCCAAGGCCTTAGCTATTTCTTTGACCAATTGGCTCCTAGTCTGGGCACTAATTTGATTAACAAGTTGCTACTGTTGTATTAATGTTGACGGCCTTGCCAGCCATGGTACTACTACGATAAGAACAATACAATTTGTCAATAATATTCGTACAAAGGTTTAGAAGTTTCACTTCTACTCCTAAACATTATAAACTGGACTGGAAATTCAACCACGTACGACTAAATTATTGGGCCAAATCGCGGTACCTACTTATAATCATTTCACCACATGCCTGTAATTATTCCTGTTCCACGCGCTCCTTGAAGAGACGTCAACGTGGGACCCCCTTAGGGCCAGGGTCTCCTGGGCTGCGGGTTGCTCGTAAGAGTTACCGTGGCTTTGGCACACAGAGACCTAGAGGGAACATAGTGGTTTTTAGTCACTAAGAGTCTGACACTCCCTCTAGCTGCTTCTCTACCTTCAGCGGGATGATGTCCCACGAAAAAAATGCCCGTAAACTTCTCAGTGGACTTTCCTCTTTTTAATTATTTAAAAGTATACATATCCGTGTCTTTAAAATAAGTTCATTAGTCATTAATCAGTTCTTATTATCATTCAGTCATACTTACACGAGTCACCATGGGTGTCACAATTTTCAGGATAAGGAACTAGCTAATACAGTGAAAACAGATTAATTTAATGATGTTTCATTCGTGTCAAGCTACCTGTAAAAGAGCTCCACTTTTTGTTCACCATGAGCTCCACTGAAGAGATTCTTCCACAACGTTACATCTACCTAATTTTAGCGCTTAACAGTATCGCCGAGTTCTCGTGAAAGGCACATAATGGATTTTATACCTTTTTCTTGCAGACATTCAAATATCCAACAGTTTTAATCAACATATTCAGGATTATATATGTATATATATCTTGTTGATTGCTTTTTCGAAAAAACTGAGTGATAAAGTTGTAATACGATCTGCAGTAAAAAAATGATCATTAAATATATTCGAACACTTTAATTTCGATTTTGAATGTCGTACAATTACACCGATTCATGGAAGTTATTAATCTTGGAGCTAAAAGGTCCACCTAAATGGCAATTTACCTTAAAAAAACTGCCTGGAACTCTTAAAAAAACATTACTATTTCTTTATTTTTCCTTCAGGTTTTCTGTACTTTTTATTTTGCTTCGTGGTTTTCATACCGAAATTTACTCAGCATAATCAAGTTTCTTTATAGGTATAGGAGTGTATATCAACTAATGTTCACTAAAAAGATCCACAGATTAACTGTTTCGTCGTAGTTCTCAGGAGTTCATTACAAAGTCTGAACTTACTCTCGGTTTAAAACTGAGAGGGGAAGAAGTTAAATGACAATGTTAATCGCAAAGCCTAGCTTGCCATGGTAACCTCACAAAAAAACTCTAAGTAAGTGTGAAGGAAGACCTTTCAGAGCCCACTAACTGACTTTCTTTCCGTTATACTATTATGCGGTAATTTTATGACTGAAACAAGTAGGCACATCAAAGTATTGTGCTACGTGGTGAGGTTTATTTATCAAACATCAGTTTTCTTGAATAAGGACGATTAAAATCCTGTTTAATTTACAGTTTTATAGGTGTTTTAGAACTTAGCATATTTTTATTACAGTAATATTTATGTATTAGGTAATATCTTTCTTTAATCAACTCCATATTAATTAAAATGTCGATAAAAAACGTTATTGTGAGGCAAACGAGTAATAAAACTCATGCAAATATGATAATTTGCTTTAGACTCGGAAATTAGGCAAAAATCTTAACGAAGCCATGTTACGAGAATATATTTTTTAGTCACCAAAAAGGCGAGCTCAAGGGAATATGCTAATATTGTTAATTAGTGGCGTCTGCTGTCTTCCGGATGACTGCGAGAGAAAAATACGAGCACCGCTGACTTATGGAACACATTAATATTGACCGCACTTCCGACGGCTAACTGCCTATTTTCCAGCCTCTAAATCTGACCATACCAAATCACGTGAACAGGCGAAATGTTACTCTATCCAAAGAATTGCAAAATCTGGCAGAAACATTTGCTTGAATATCATCGGTCATTCTTTTCGAGTTCATAATAAAATATAGGAATAATATTATATTATATAATATTCATTAATGTGTGCCCCCGTGTGAGTAATATTTCAATACGAAAAATCATAATTTTAAATGAGTTCGTAGAACATCATTACTGATTTAAAATTTAACACGAAACGTATGTATTTATTTAACAAATGCTTGCTGTGCTGTAATCCCGGTTGTCTCTAAAACAACATGGGGATTTGAAACACAATTTTTAATCGGATATAGACTAATAAATTAAAGTTGTATAAACCGAAATAGTGTGAGTATATCGCCGCAAAGCCCCGCAAACAGTGAGGTGAGCAAGCACAAAGAGCAGTACTGTAAATCAGATGTACCGCGCGGGAGATTTATGAGCAAATAAAACGACCACAGCGACGCCCGGCCATCGCATGGAATAATTTCAATTTAACGCCAACTACGTACGATAAATTAATGTTAAGTGTACACAGTACAAACTATTGGTACTCTCGTTAGTGTCCACTAATTAACTCTTAATAATCGAAAATTACCTACGTAATGAATTGAATAGTCCATTCAGCTTCATGATCAAATTACAGGTTATTAGGTAACTGCCTTGTAATTTGCAAACATTCGGTCGTATTTTAATTTGAAAGATTAAGTTTAATGCCTGGCCTTTTTATTCTACGCATCTAGAGGTCGACCGATGACAGAGAAGCAACTAAGTACTCATAATTTATTCCTCCCCAAAAACATCACAATCGTTTCTCACATAACTGGTTATACTGATAAGCACAGGTTAAAGGTACAATGACGTTCAATAAAATGTAGGTATGAAAATGTCGAAAATTAATCAATACAAGAGGATTTTGCTTAGTGTCTTCATATTATTGCTCGTGGCTGTACTAGTAACTTTACTAAATAAAGGTTTAACATGTTGCTTGCAAAAATAAGTAAAATAATTCTAACAAGTATGGTAAACAGCACAGGTAATTATCAGGTTAATAATGTCCATAATATTCCACGAGTCTTGTGAAAACGAAACCGGAACGGGAGTACCGTTTGCAACAGACACAGCAATAAATACCGATGTGTCTTAAGACCACAACGGTGCTTAGTGTTGCTTGAATAATTGCTGGACCATTACTTACCTATCATAATCACCTATATCCGTCACTCAGCTGCTGTGCACGTACTACATCACAGACTCTGATTTACGCGTAACACCACTTATACGAAGCTGTTTGTAATCTCTGAACGTACATTTACTGTTGTACATGCATAACGATACAATGTTACAATTTGACATGATACGTTATTGTGTACCTTGATGCTGAAATCTTTACGATTATTAGTTTATATCGGAAACTAAACACAAAAAACTATTTTACTACCGCTCGCTGTAATAAATAGTCAGGTTACTGTTACTGTGTTTTACATAATACCAGGTCCATCTTCTGCACTGGGCACGTGCCCAGGGCCCCGCGATGCACTGGTACCCCTATTCTAGTAGGTACTCCATTACCAAAAGTACCGATAGCTACTGTGCCCTGTCCTAATGTGCCCAGGGCCTCTAATAGATGAAAGATGACCCTGCACAGTGCTTGCTGTCCCTGGGGGTTTACCGAAGGTGTAACTAGGTACTTACATCCTCAATGCTAAATGCTAAATTTGGTAGTTCGTAAAATCCCGCAGTAATTAAATTGCTGATTGGAAATACCAGACTACAATTATAGTCTGGGTACCATAATATATCAGTTAACTTATAAAAGGTACCTACGATTTTAATTACTGATAAAATATGATAAAGAACCTACCAACTGTATATTCCCTATCAATTTTAATATTTACTTCATGAAAAAAAGTCACCGTGACTCGGCACTACAAGTTTTTTTTTAACTCAAGCCGAATGTTTTCTCATCTCACAGCATCAGGTCATATACAAGAATAGTAAAAATAGACAGTAAACACAAAGTGGACAATAATCTAAGGTATAGCACTAGGTCATTTGTATTCACTTTGGATTTGTGCGAGTAGACATTTCGTTGAAAAATCTTCCATCTGCGTTGGTTATCAATAGGTATTGCGATTTAATCTTATTTCATATTGTTGACCAACATTTCCAGATTGTCTGTATATATATACATATATAATAGCCATGACAAAATATTATCAGTTGATATTAACGTTCAGTTAGTGTAGCTAGTGTTGTTGTCTAAACATGTTGTTCATTTTAACAATTATACTTTGGATCATTATAACATTAAGTGTTATACTTAAAGTGTATTGTAAACTGACATCGGGAATATGTAGAAGCAGTAAACATTTAGTTGGTAAAGTGGCGATAGTAACAGGGGCTAACAAAGGCATCGGCTATGAAACTTGCAAAGATTTCGCTGAAAGGGGAGCTAGAGTAATTGTAGCATGCAGGAGCGAGCGACTGGGTACAGCTGCACGCGACGCTATCATCTCCGCCACGGGCAATGCCGACGTTCACTTCAGACATCTTGATCTATCCTCACTGGCTTCTGTTAGAACATTCGCTGAAGGCATTATCAAGTCTGAAAAGCGTCTCGACATACTAGTCAACAACGCGGCTGTGTTTGAAGTTGGATATGAAAAAACCGAAGATGGACTACTGCTAGCTATGCAAACTAATCACTTGGGACCATTTTTATTGACTAATTTGCTCCTTCCATTAATAAAATCATCTGCACCTAGTAGGATTGTCAACGTGTCATCGGGAGCCTTCAGATTTGGAAAAATTGAATTTGATAATATTAATGCAGAAAAGGAAACCGAGGAAACTTACAGTTATAGCACAGTATACCAAAACACCAAATTATGTAATGTATTGATGACTGTTGAATTAGCAAAAAGACTAGAAGGAACCGGAGTCACAACAAATAGTTTACATCCGGGTCTTGTAGCAACAGACATAATAATGTCTGTTAAAAAAGGCTTCTATGGACTGTTTGCACGAATCGGAAATATGTTTAGTAAGACTGCCTGGGAAGGAGCTCAAACAACAATATACGTTGCTGTTTCCCCTGAATTAGAAGGTGTGAGTGGAAAGTTTTATGCTGATTGTGTTGAACACAGTTTGACGAAAACCGCAAAAGACAAGGATCTGGCACGAAAACTCTGGGATGTTTCAGAGCGGTTAGTTGGCCTTAAATAAAAATTATATGTTACATTTATGTTTATATTTTGTTTTAATTTTGGCAGCATACAGCACAACATTTTCAGCTAATTAATGTTGTTTAAAATTATTCAAATTAGCAAAATGATTAAAATAATATATCTATACTTAGTTACAATCCTGTGTGTAATTTTAGCTACGAATAGTATTCAGCATAATTGTCACATATTCGCTATTAAACTTATATTACACAAAATCATCGTGCATTATTGCTCTTCTTATCTTTGTTTCCTGACACATCAGACTTAAGATCATCGTACGCGATCACGCCAAAGGCACTGCTCCAAACCAGTGATTAACTTTTACTTTAAATATGATCCTTGAATCACATTTCGAGTATTATGTTTTGTGATGTAAGTATACTAAAGTTTATTATGCCCTTTCTTAAATATGAAAATGTAAAAAAAAATCCAGCTCTCTTTATAACTATGCTGTCCAATATTATCACAGTTTTTGTACCAACTGATGTCTACAGATAACTAAAATGTTGCACAATTTACCTAGTTGTCGAACTGCAACTGAGTTTTTATTCTCTACAATATACTGGTTTCAAAGAAGTTACATATGTACAACCATAATATCACAAAGCAATTTAGTTAATAACTTATTGTTTCTGAAAACTGTGCTTTGAAACTCATCTGTTTAATTTCAATGCCGTTCTTTTAGTACATAACTATGGCATATCACACGCATGAAGCTATATCTTATCACTACCTACCTGTGGATAAATATCAAATTAGTTCATGAAACATTCATTGCCGAAACATGGCGATAATAGTATCGTTTTTGATTGTTAACATAATTCTGCTTATTTTATTGAAAGTATATTTTAAAATAACAACTGGCATATGCAGAAGTAGTAATCACTTAGTGGGTAAAGTGACCATAGTTACGGGTGGCAACAAAGGCATTGGTTACGAAACATGCAAAAATTTTGCTGAACGAGGAGCTAGAGTAATAATAGCTTGCAGGAGCGAGCGACTGGGTACAGCTGCACGCGACGCTATCGTCTCCGCCACGGGCAATGCCGACGTTCACTTCAGACATCTTGATCTATCCTCACTGGCTTCTGTTAGAGCATTCGCTGAAGGCATTATCAAGTCTGAAAAGCGTCTCGATATACTAGTCAACAACGCCGGTGTGCTTGAGGTACCGAAGCAAAAAACCGAAGATGGACTATCACTAGCTGTGCAAACAAATCATTTTGGACCATTTTTATTGACCAACTTGCTCCTTCCCCTACTTAAATCATCAGCACCCAGTCGGATTGTCAATGTGTCGTCGGTGGCTCACCGTCAGGGAAAAGTTGAACTTGATAACCTCAACTTTGAAAAGGAAACTCACAGTATTCATCAGGTGTACCCGAACACCAAGTTGTTCAATGTGTTGATGACTGTTGAACTAGCTAGAAGACTAGAAGGAACCGGAGTCACTGCAAATAGCTTA
Source organism: Heliothis peltigera (assembly GCA_958496145.1). NCBI lineage: Eukaryota > Metazoa > Arthropoda > Insecta > Lepidoptera > Noctuidae > Heliothis > Heliothis peltigera. The sequence continues at coordinate 5,858,650 of OY292328.1, forward strand.
CACCCGGGAATAGTAGCAACAGATATAATATATAACATAAAATCAGTCTGGTTACAACCGTTTAAATTATTAAGCAATATTTATAGCAAGACTCCTTGGGAAGGCGCCCAGACTACTATACATCTTGCAGTGTCCCGTGAAGTGGAAGGTGTGAGTGGAAAGTACTTTTCTGATTGCCATGAAGCGGCTATGTCAAGGCTTGCCCAAGACAAAGACTTGGCACGTAAACTTTGGGACGCATCTGAAAAGTTCGTTGGACTTAAATAAAATAATTTAATAAACGACAGTTTCTCTTATTTTCAATTCGTGTGTTTTGAAAGGCCTTTTTGGCAATTGTTATCGGTTTTCAGAAGCCAGAAACTTAGAACCTGTCTTATCAAGGGTTTTTGGAAGCAAGAGACTAAAAACATAAAGAAGCCCAGTTAGATTAAATAATATTGTGGTTAACCCTATCCAACATAGATCATTTCTACAAATGAGTGATGAGTAAAAATACAACAAGGTGGCTGTTGTCTAGACGTAAACGTCTCAATTTTCTTGTCGGAAATCCTTCATTGTGAGACCTTCAAGGTATGAGTAATTCTTCTCTCATTAGGTAGATAGGACTAGATAGGTACTAAGTGATGCAGGTTTATGTGACAAAACCCAAAAAGAATTTGTTCGACCCCGGAGTCGAAACCATGTATAAATTGTATAACAATTTAAATTATGTTATATTAAATTATATTAAATTAAATTTGCATGCGATTATCTTGAATCCAGTTAAAACTAGTTATTTACATTTAAATTTTTCTTGGTGCAAAATTTCATAAAAAGGGGTTTTTTTAGTCGATTCACCGCCTAGCGTAAGCAGATAAGGTGAGAAAATTCTACATTGTTCATAGAAAGTAAGGTTGGCAGAACATTCACTGGTAATGAAAATATGTCACAAAATATTTGAACTTCACAAACGATGTAAAAAACTTTCATACTACACGTAGTAACGAACACACTTAGTAACGAATAGATGCAATCGATTTCGGTCATGAGTACGTGATTTGAATTGCAGAGATGCCAGCACATCACGCTACCCGAAACTTCAACTTGCCTTTCATGAAAATTTTGCCATTCTACTTTGAACCATATGATTCAGCAATAAAGTTGAAAATCTATTTCTATTGTAGTAGCTTGATGTGCCAGCTAAACTAATTATTAGTTTTCTTCACATTCCCATACAAAGATATAATGTATTATTTTAATGTAGTTCATAACATTACGTGCTCAATGTTGCAATAAGTGTAACGTAATTGTTGCATGAACTATCAAACAATTCGGTTCAAGACCTGCTATTTAAGTACTTCTGAAAAATTGCTTACGGCTTAATACTCGAGTGCTTATTATTTGTTTAAAAAATAGGTGACATCAAACAGCATAAAAAAAATATATGATAAGTTCAGAATTTCAATCATATTGGGTAAATAAAACACAGAAAATAATTAAAAAAAAAACATTTATATAAATAAACTCTTTGAAATACATTCTTTATCTACATTATACTATTATGTAAATTGTACAGTATTTATTAAGTACTAATTGTCTGGTAATGTATATTTAACTAATTTTTCCGATTCTAACCACAGCCTCTTGGCCAACTCAGCGTTTTGCGAACACTTGGAAGGCATTTTCTGGCGGCAGTCACTAAAGTATTTACCTGTCACACCCTCGACTTCTGGGGATACTGCCAAATAAATAGAAGTTTGTGCAGCTTCCCAAGGAGTTTGGAACGTAAATCCTATACATTTTTCTACTATATTTCTAAGAATATTGCTAGGAATGTTCCTAAATATATTCGTTGCCGCCACTCCAGGATGGAGCGCGTTCACTGTAACGCCCGCACCCTTCAGTCTTGAACTTAATTCTAATGTCATTAAATTCAGGAAAAGCTTACTGTTAGCGTAGACTAAATAATCACTCCAATATTTTTCCATATTCAAATTGTCAAAATCTAACTCTCCATACTTATGTATCATCGATGATACATTGATAATACGGCTTGGGGCAGACGACTTCATCAGAGGCACTAACAAACATGTTAAAAGGAACGGAGCAAAATAGTTGACTTGCATTCCTACGTGAAGTCCGTCAGCTGTTTTACCGTTACCGAGCCCGCCAGCTCCGGCATTGTTGATGAGGACATCGACACGCTTCTCGGTTTTATAAATCTGATCGCAAAACTCCCTCACTGAGCGAAGCGAAGCTAAATCTAGTTGCCGGACGTGAACATCAGCATTGCCACTAGCTTGAATAATTTCTTGCTTAGCGGCAGCAGCACGCCGCACGCTCCTACATGCCAATATAACCTTTGCACCGCGACTCGCCAAGTCCTTACAGGTCTCCAAACCTAGGCCACTGTTTCCACCGGTCACTATCACCACTTTACCGACCATATGAGCACTGGTCCGACATATTCCAACCGTCAGTTTTTGGTACACCTTCACTATGAACACTATCAATATTGTAACGCCGAATATTGCCCACAAAATCATTTTACTGATAAAATTATTTATTACTTTACGGATGAAAACGCTAGTCGTACTAAATTGTGACGACAAGTAGGTAATCAGTGAAGGGGGTCATGTAAAGTAACCTCAACCATTAGACGCGCGGGCCGTATCAACGAGTTTATCGGCGATAAAGTGTTCGTATATGCGACTACATTTTTAGACGCCTTGACTAGCTACACTCCACTCATAGCCGTATTCCTAACTATACTAGTTGCCAAACGTGCGTACGCGTCGATGCGTCGTCGTCGCGGCCCGGCGACGACGTTACATAACTATGTCATTGAGTAGCTATAGTGTGTTCGTTTTAAACCAACATTACCTTGGGTTTATAAAAACACCAACTCATTTTAAATAAAGTATGAACTCTAGCAAAAAGTCCATATTGTTTGCTAGAATGTAAATTGTATAGAATTGGAATCCATTGAGAGCAGTCACGAGGTTGCTCGACTGTATTTTCCAAAATTGAATTCCTTCATTAGAATTAGGTAGGTACCTATATAAAGAATATTAAGCGCCCTCATCGGATATGTATCGATCGCTAATCGACCGACTATTTTTAAGAAAACTCTTATCCCGCCTTATTAATTATTATGAAATGTGAGATTGGAGATTAATTACACACAAAGGCTGCACGTGCCTTAGACCCCATACAACCAATTCTTGTATTCCTTTGCTCATCCAAAATTTATTAGGAAAATAATTTAACACAACGTTTATCAAGGGCATCTTAGGAATTATTTTAATCATGGAAATGTAGTAGCAAAACTCGATCCGTCACTTTATTGCGATCATAATGTGTTCAGTTATGTCCTTTATATGGAGCGTATGTTATTATGTCTCAAAGAAATTGTTTACGAGTTGGCAATTAATGTTTAATTGTAATAAACGTTGCCTTTGAACACATTTTGTTGTCATTGAGAATGAGAATTTCTCACAAAACTTATATAAGTATAGTAAAGTAAGTAGTCCTTACTTACAAACTTACATAATTTTCTGAAGTAGGTACCTAACCTATTTGTTAAATCAGAGTCCTTTCTTAAAACTTTTTTAACTAGAAACTATTTATCAACATTCAAACATTTAAGTAAGTAAGTAACCCACCTACCTAAATAGAAAATTTCTTTCATATTTCCTAAATCCGTAAGTTAGCGCATAAAATACATGTTGTATGTAACAACTATTTTGCGAGGCAGCAACACTAATGAGGTACGTATAATGGTCCAATAATATTATGTTTGTAAGCAAACAAACAGTAAGCTTCCCATAACGTTAACATAAGGGGCTCGCATACGGCCACATTCAGTTTAGTTGACGCCGTTACACTACATCATAACAACTTGGATCACTAAACATAATTGGGATCCGTTCCATTAGACAAAATGCCAGTCGTCGCTAATCTGACAATGGATATGTTCACTGGAAATTTGTTGTACGGCTTTATTCAGATTGGATATGATATACGGATAGTATGAAACCACATTAATTATTCTAACACAAAAAACGATGGAAGTTTTTATTAGGGCTAAATTATAGGTCGAGAGGCACCTCAAGTTAGAAGAGTGATTAGCGACTATTCCAGTCATATTTTCTGAGCGTGATATCGCCGACTTAGTACGTTGGACAGCAGGACAAACATCCAACAGCCCTGTGTAGAGTTGAATGATCCTGTCTTCTCTTTATGTTTTTATATCTATAATAAAAAAAAAACAATCGCTGAATGTGTTGCTAAGCGCAGATCTCGAGAGCAGCTGAACCGCTGTCGTTTTCTTTTAAATATTTCCTGAAGTACCTACAAGTATGGATCGAAAATTGTCTAAAAATATTTAAGAGACAGAACAAAAATTAAAAGAAAGGACTGTTAGGTGGTGCAAAATTCGCTGGGTCGGCTTTTCATTATCAGTTTTGCATTTATTACATTTTAAACTGACAGGAACTACGACAAAACACTTAAACTTTGATAAACGATGTAACCGTAAGACAAAGTTACTTTAACTCAAAATACAAATTAAAGGAGCCAACCGGGTTTATAATGAGACGTATGTCGTTTAAGTAAAGTGTCGAAGGTGTGTCTCGTGCAATTGCTGAGCAATTTGTCGCGTCAAATCACATCAAACGACCTCATTACGGAGGCTTCCTCTGTGTCCCGAGGTATCGAGACACAACTTATGACCGGGCCCCTAGTTGCGCTTGTATACTGTTTGCTTGCTTCATTCAGAATGTTGTTTCTATTCACCAGGTGTTTCCACTATGGTTTTGGAATAAAAACTTAAGATACAATGACGCTTGAGTTCTACAAACACAGTTTTATTCGAGAAAAAGACAAAATTGATGTACTTTTTACAAATATTACATTGTTATGTAACACAAAATTTGTACCTATTTAAGAATGATAATATATGAAACTTCCCAGTAATTCATAATAATTATAAAGGCAACAAAACAATGAAGCATGTTATACTAAGAAATAATTAAATAGTATAACAAATATGTATAACAAAACGAAATGAATTGCGCTGTTCTGTGCATGTGCAGTGTGTTTGCTTTGTGTTTCTGAGCAGGTAACATAGACAGATAATAGGTTGCAGGTTTAAAAAAAATTAAGTTACCATCTCTGATCGCTCTAAATACAATTCTGTGAAATAGAATCTCGATCTGATCGCTCTAAATACAATTCTGTGAAATAGAATTGTATTTAGAGCGATCAGAGATGGTAACTTAATTTTTTTTAAACCTGCAACCTATTATCTGTCTATGTTACCTAAAAAGTTGGTTACATGGTTTATTACATTAGTTGGTTACATACAATCTACAGTTAAGTAGTACCTAACTAAAAGTTATTCAAAATGCACAATACGGTTAATATTCGTTAAGGACATTTCGAAAGGGCTTCTGATTCGTAATAACAAACTGACTCCCCTCAGAATATTTAATTCGTTATAGTACGAGTAATATTTCGACTTTATTACTTTCCTGGCAGTATCTTTGTTTTATATAGTTATCTTTCTAACGCTTGGTATTTGTAGTTGTTATCAAGTATGATTAACTATTAATACTATCGATTACTAAGACATTCTACAAGTCATATCAGCGCAGGTGTGTGTTAGTATGACAATCTAAAAGACAGCTATCTATCTATAGATAACTACGTGTGTGTGTGTAATTACAATATGGGCAACTCCGTACGCAAGTACCGATTTTGCTCACCGCTACACCCGTGGCGCGGTGGGCAGGTCCATCAATTTCCAGACTCTGGGATGCCTTATGATGCCTTTTTTTAATTTCACAAAGTCATTTTTGTCCGACCCCAGAATCGAACCAGAGACAGCGAGGTTGCGCTCGTGGTCAGCAGTCATTCAGCTCTATGCGACTTCTAAACCGTCAAGGAAGCGCGAGTAGAAAATAATCGTAGACCTAAAACCCTCAAACTTGCAATAAATGAACATTCATTTTCGCAGATCAAAATTTTCGCAGAGCAGCATAAATAAAACTTTGTTGAAGACTGATAAATCGCACGACGAAGTGTAAAATCTTGTAATAAATTAATTATGATCTACTTACCTAATTAGCCATCAAACAAATTTGTGCCAAGCGACCGGTACATAGTTCGGCCAGAGTGCTTCGTTTTACGGGCCTGTTAAAGTCTTATTGTTGAACTTTGGAGCTCGTAATTCCCTGACGGCAATTAATCTCACCATAAAAGCGATTTTATAATGCGCTCTGTAGTAGGTGCGCGGTATGATACAAATCGGTGGTATTTAAGCTGCATTGTTAATTTGTCGCTTTGGGTGATGGTACCGAATTAGGTATTGTAGGATTTCGAATATACAGAAACAAGGATATCTGAATAGGCACCTACGATCGGACTCATAGGTAAATGAAAAATAAACGCCTGTGACTAATGCAATAGCAAAACGTCAAAATGGAATATCCTTCTTTAAAAGTATTGTAGGCGTTACCTGCAATCTAGTTGTGTATTTGATTAACTGAACACTTACTACTACTAACTACAGCGTATTATTGAAAACTTTCTTTTATGCCACCTTTATTCTCTGGTTGACTAAATTTTCATGCGTTATATGAGTAAAAAACAAATAGCCGTAGGTATTTTAAAAATCCTTATATGGAATTTTTGCTTTTAAGCATTGCAAAAATAAATGTTTTATCTAAAAAATATTTGACTTTCAATTAAATTTATTGCGATGGTATTGTTGCCAAGAATAATATTACAAAGATTTAAACAGACATTGTATAAAATATAATAAATCACATTGACGTTGGCTCAGATCTAATCTTTTGCACACAAAACTTTAGCTATGAAATATCAGCAAAAGTTGTAGCAATAGCATTCAAAAAGAGCTTGTATTGAAAACATCGAATATAGACGACTTGAAGAATAGGTACAGAAGTTCTGAGCAAAACTTTACCAGATACTTCTTTATTCGTTTCAATATTTTAAAAATATTTTTTAAGTTGATTTGTTACATAATGTTCTCCTTAAATACGTGCCACTTCCAGTATGAAAGTCAATAAATAAAAGGCTCTGCAATATTGCCTATAGTTTCAAGTTACTTTGTTCGAAAGGCAGCTTAAATTTAAGGCATTGGCCGGCAGACTTCTTGTCATGGCAGTGTTTTGTTGGTTCAGGAGACGGGTGGTGTCTCGGCGAACGGTCCACGGGAATTCGATATTGCCTCAAGTGAAGCGTTCTAGCAGCATTGTGCACTTTTATTCGCTATTGTCAGTGTGAGCGATGCCACTTCGTCGTGCTCGGATGATTGCGGTATCGTATTCTTTCTTTAGAAAACACTTAGACGTGAAAAGGATTGAGATTCTGATATTCTAACTTGAAAAGGATTTTACATTCCTTAATGAAACAACTCGAGGGCTAAATGGATATTATATTAAGACCGTTGTGTTGTAAATTCGGTTGTTTGTTTTTATCTTTGTAAGATTGTTTTTATGAAGACTGCATTAGACAGAAAACAACAAATACCTACATACATGTGAGAGGTTCATTCATGCAAATAATGAAAATGATTGTTTTGTTTTATGAGTCAATAATTATTATATGATTATATCTTATTCAAATGCTTATTACAATAATTATTATTTATATACTATTTTTTACACAATGTGATTTAATTATTTAGAATTCAGTACAATTTGATTAATCTATCTGCTTATATTGTAACTTTTTTTAGATATACATATGCAAGATTATTTTTTACCTATTTGTCCTGCATGAAATAAAAGGCTTTTTTATTTATTTTATTATCAATACAGGTAATAATTCAAAGGCAGCAAAGGCATGTGTCACCATAGACCATCCAAAGACTGACGAAAATATGACACTTTGACAACTGCCATATCTGCAGAAAACATGTTAGGATTAATGCAAATATAATAAAATTAATGTGAGATTATTTGAAAGTCAGCATGAATCGCGTGCAAGATGCGTCGGCCCATTTAACAACATCCTACTTTTGGGGCTGTCTCACTCTTTCGAGCGACTGTCCATTCTTCTCAACTTATGATCCAAATTTATACTACTTTGGGATCGCACTGATCTGCTTGTACGCCGGATTTTTGCTAATGATTCTTGCTGACTTGAAATTTTATTGGTCCCTCGATCATTTCCAACATCAAATAGATTATTACATAAATTTAGTAAGAAAGAAGGTGAGGCATGTCCAGCTGGATCAGAGGAGATTAATGTCAACGCAGGAGAGGACAGAGAAGCAGTTGAAGAGAAGCGAAGAGTGCAAGCGTGTCGTGACGGGCATCAGAGGAGCATTAACAATGGACGACCCCAAACAATTAAGCGAGTTGACAACGTACTTCGTTGACACAAGACCTCCCAGCAGGAGCACCTGGAACGTAAGCCAAAGTATCATTAATTTTTCGCCTGGATAACTCTGTTGCATCCGAGCCGCTATCCGCAAATACAAACTTATTTTCAACATCGGACGGTAAAATTCCTGTCGCTTGTAGTCCCGTTATATTTTCAGCTTCTGGTGCAGATATTCGGATCGAAGGCGAGTCAGTGTTTGCAAAAGCAAATACCTTTTGTATTTTATCTTTTACACTACGTCGGATGTAAAACTCAGTTCTAGAGACAGTTGCCAGAGAAAGATAATACATTATCTGTAACGTTATAGTTTGATGTTGGTAAAGAACCTATTTATTTTAAGACTGGGAAATAAACTTCAAACTAGAATACACAACAAAACTATAAAATACCATCTCAAACTACTAACTAGTTCACTAACCCATTTTATCAAATTCGAATTTGTGAATTTTCCGTTTCAAACGTCTGCACAATAAAGTTACGCAAGTGAGAACAAAATAAGTACCTAAAGAGTTTTATCTATGTTTCCTTGACTTCCAGCAAACTTATTTAAAGTTTCTTGTTGTTGAAATACTTCCACCTCTAAGTTGAATCATTCCAATACTTTCTCAACATAAATGTAGCTTCGTGAATAAGTATTTGTGTCATAAAGTTAAACTTGGTACAGTGTATTCAAAAATATAAATAATTTAAGAATTTTAGCCAATATAACAGTCATGAATAATATCTCTAGATACTAGATTTTATAAAAATACTGATAAGCGAAACGTAAAATATCGTAGCGAAGTGCGAGGTGTGAAAAATCGGTGCAGTACGAGATTAAACTATCGCGTTCAAATGTAACTTGTTCCGCTGAAGTTAGAAATATGAAACGGGCATGTGAGCTTGAATAGAATTATTAAACTAGCCCAAGTTTTATCAGGCTGGTATATAACTAAAGGATTTATACCCTGTGAATAAAAATACATTTTAATATAAATCTATGACCAAGATGTATTGTTTTAATAAAGATGGATCGCAAAGCTCCTACGATAGAGAACGCTACATCACTGTAGCAAAGATAACTATAAAGAATGAGAAATACGATAATATTAAAATGAATTACGTCTCTATGCATTTTAATACAACAAAAAAGATACGCCCATGTCTATTATTTACATTATATATTGTGTATTTAATTCTGTATTCACTTCTGTAGTTTAACCCGACTTCCCAAAAAAAGGGGGTTCTCTATTCGACTGCGTATGTATGTATCATATAATTTGCTTATGTCGTTTGTTCGTATTTAGTTGTATTTTAACTTCATTGAATGTTTTCTATGAAATCATTTGAAGATTTACAATCACGTACCTAATTGAGAGCCTTGATTGTTCCTCAAACAATCGGTAGCTACCAAAGTTCAGGAAAGAAATAATAACCTTGTAACATAGTGACTTTTTGTCTGACCATAATAATAAGCCAAACACCCTAACCACCGGTAGCTTGGACCCTTTTCCCGATATCGGTGGCTAACTGTTTTTAATATTTTTTAATGTTTTTTTTATTGATATTTAAAAATGTAATAAATATGTTTAAAGAATAAGTAAATGACAATAAAGCCAAACCACTCTAATAATAGGGTAAGATGGTAGGGATTGTGGGGAATTTACGTTACAAGCATTTACTTCAAGGGTGAACTGATAGAAGAAAAACTTAAGTAACAATTAGAAAAAGCAAGCAACGTATGTTCTTTTATAAGTAGACTTAAATTAATTTTACGAGATAATATCCATTGAAAGTAATACGTAGGCAAGAGAGCCACCCAAATATTTGAGCTATTCTTACTTATGTGTTTTTATACTTATCATCATTACCTCTTTCAAATGTCTATTAAAAAGTCGATTTAAATAAAATTCGGTATCGAGACCTGACACAGGAGGCGGTTATAAGCCTAGACCCAGAGGCTAGCCCCACAGGGTGTGAAAGTTGAAGCTATTGTTATTGTTTCAGGCGACGAGACGTGACTCACAGGCTGAAACAAGCGACTGGTTCCTCTAAAGACGTATTATGTGAAGTAAAACAAATTCTGCGTCACCACGAACTGGCTCTGGTTTAAAGTTAAGCAATTACGAAGAAGCAAGCTGTGAGATTGCATCAGGCGAACTTCTTGTTTTCCCTACTGAAAACTATCTTCATTACACCGGATCTGTGTATCTGCTATCTAAATCGTACAGAAACATTGTTTTGCAACCACATTCGCGTTGCACATACCCTGTTTCCCAAACTAGATTTGGTCGTATATGGCTAAACAGTTGGCTGCTCTCCAATCGCTTCCTTAACCATTTTAAAATTATTTATTCACATAAAATAAATAAAACCAAAACTTAGTTGTTTTGTATTTAATTCACACAAACACACGCACTGTCATACATCTCTAATAAATAGTTATCCTAACTAACCTATTTGTTAATTTTATACAAAGCTTTGGTTTTATATACCAGTTTCATAATACAGTACTCACTAAGAGTCACTTAATACAAATATCTAAGATCTTAAATACAAACGTATACTACAGTTTACACTACAGTAAGTTTGGTGTTATGCGGTGGCCTTAATGTCGGCAAAGAACAATGAACAATAATCGTTAAAACGAAAACTTAACATAAAATTAACAAACACAGCCATGATCAATAAATTAACGATAATATCACAATTCAAACTTAACAACAATTCAACGCTTACAACTATGTAACATTAACAATATTAATTGTTCAACGAAATTATACCAAATGGTAAAAACAATAGGTGCATAATGACAATTTTATCCCCGGGTGTGTCCTTTATTCTCAATCACTTTTGAAACTATTGGTTGATAGGTTTAAATTTAATTATAAGCTTAACAATGCAATTTACTGTGGTGCTCGGTAACTAGACGCTCAAATTAACAATATTGTGTGTGCAGGTAATGATGCTTTTACCATAACAAAACGTTATCGAGGGGACAAAACGGTCATCAGGCGAGTAACACATAGAAAATGTACCATGATTATAGCATTTATCGATACACTATTACACTTCATGAGAAGTCTTAATTTATATTATTAAGGTAACAATACAAAGACATTCAATGGGGAAAATGTAAATGCCAATAAAGCCACAATGCATGGTCAAAAGGCGTCCAAATAAGGTTGTGACACCGGTCAAAACCCTATTTGGAGGCAAAGAATTGACATTATGAAACAATTTCAGGCACATTAGGTTATTAAGGCACGGCGTGATTGTTTCAAAAAACGTAGAACAAAACTTAACAAAATCAAGAAACGAATGAACATTGTTGGAAGGGAAGTAATTATTTTCCTTAAGGAATTCAAAGGTATGAAAGACTGAATATTTCATAAGGACAGCGTACGAATCAGAATCAGATTTTGTGTAGAAGGTACAGTTAAGAACAAAACAAAAACTTAAATTTGAATCAACAGTCAAATCAACAATTTGGGTGGATAACGTAACATAGGCATAACAAAAACTCAACAAACAATGTTACAAGGATTCACAAGGACATTCGTTTGAATGAAGATACACAGAAAGTGAAGGAAGTTATCACTGTAATAGGTACTGAAGTGAATACTTTCTGTATTTTTTAAAAGACATGTAATACATTAGGTCCGAATACCAAAATACTTTGTTTGTGTTTGTGTTGTTGGGTAGTAACAAAAGAAAGCGTATGTTTTGTCGTTTGGACAAAACATACGCTACGCACTAAACAGTTTTAACTCAGAAATAGCTGAAGAATAAAAGAAATACACGAAAGCTTCTTTGAGTTAACTAGCAACAAAACAAAAACTTAACTTGAATTCAACAATCAAATCAACGAGGCAGTAACTTCAGAGATAAACATAACTTAATAAAAACAATAGATGAGGTGATGAAGGAAGTTATTGAATTGTTAACATAAAAGGAAAGTTTATGAGGGAGGATTTCGCCTTATGAGTTGTGAGTGACGGGTTGACAGAAATAAACAAAGGGAATACTTATAAGGAATTTACAAACATAACTTTTGGTTCCGTGTGTGTTTCTACACAACGATTTAAAAAACAAAAACATAACTTTAGAACAACATCCAAATCAACTTCTTGCCCCGAAATACTCAAACGTTACATAAGTTTTTAAGAAAATATTTCTGTCACAGCAATTTACTTAAATGTGACAGAGATAGATGGTGTTTGGTCTATCTTTAAAGTTCAGTGGCGTTTCAGTATCCGGCTGTTAGTTAGTTAAACGATTAAACAAAAACTTAACAATGCTGGTAACAACTTCAATTAGTGAATTCAATTAACGATAGTGAAAATGTTTTGTCTCGCAGCTATTATAAAAAGTACCTATACTAATAACCTAGTGAATTTGAAATAACCAAGTGAGTTACCGAATGGTAGATATGTATCTTAATAAAACAAAACGAAAACAATTAATTCGGTTAAATTTTGTTTCGTTTTAAGAATTTTATCGTATGCGTTTTGAACTCTGATGGATTTGAAATTGAAATGAACAAGATGATACAGAACAAACATAAACTTAACCAAAAGAACAGTCAAATCAACAATTAAGAAGCATCGAGTACTAAATAACAAACAACTTTAACGGTAATGGTGAACGAATGTAACATTTCCTGAACGAAAAACTGAAAATGATACTGATTAACAAAACGAAAAGGTAACTTTAAATCAACAATTTCCAAACGAAGAATTCCGGGGTTGTTAACAAAAAAAAAACTCAACAAATTAACGGATAACACGAAGCTCAAACTTGAACAGCAACAAAAATTGTAACGGTGTGTGTGTACGTTTCAACAAAACAAAAAAAATGAGTAATTAACTTTTCGCGCTATTGAAAGTGGTTTGAAAACTTTCTATTGAAAAACAAAAAAAAATCAACAGATTTTAAACAAAAACTTAACTTGACACACTGAAGTAAGATACGTTAACAAATTACGCCTCCAGACCAGCTGGGTTGTCGTTAATTAAAACAAAAACTCAACAATTATAACAAAAACATTGAACACAAGTTCTTGGTGTGCGATACCATGATGTTAGAGCTGGTTACTTATAATTAACTTAAATTTTTAGAGAGACCTAAATTTGTAAGTTATTCGTGCAAAAAATTAGCATTCACTTAGCAAAATTTAAAAGCGTGTTGAAATAATGATCTATACTCTGAGATGAGAGCTATTTTGTAACAGTGAGGCTTCCAAAATACAGGATAGTGAAAACATTGACCATTAATCAAAAATACAGGAGAAAGTCGCTATTGAATTTTGCTGAATGTACACCTTATTATTTCTCGTGATTGTACAAACATGTTGCAATCGTAACTGAAAATAACAGCTGCATGTACATCGCAAGTACTGAATTTTAATCTGGAGCCAAAATTAACAGAAAACAACTACTTTAGTAAAATACAACAGATGTAACAATAGCAAACACATGTCCAAAACATAAACAATTGGAACTGGTGCAAACAAAACGTGAAACGTAACTAAGTTTTGACAACAACACCGATCATTAAGGCACTTTCAGTTCAAATCATGAACTACTATGCTCGTAAATGTTGATCCAAGTACTTATCTAAAACCTATTTTAAAACTTATATATTGAAAAGAGTTTATTGGAGTTTAAACTAAACAAATTTTATATGTACATTAATTAAGGTCTATACCATAGAGGTATTTACTTAATTTCCTAAGTCACACGAAAATCTTAAGTTCTAAGGACGCCTATCCTATTTTTGGGGGGTCTAGAAATGATGGTTTGAATTCACCTCAAGTGGTCTCCTTTCATTTGTTTGCTTTGTTTTGCATCGTAGTATCTGGCTGGAATCCTGTTAAGTTGCCACAGTGATCCAGCTCCGACGATAATATCGCAATTTGGAAATGCTGATAATTTGAAATATTTGTATCCTTCCTTACTCATTCACACACAGCACTCTGTGTTAATCTGTAACAATAAAAATAAACAGAGATTTAGTAAATTCACAACACAACAAAAACACTGAATCAAGCACAGACTATTAACTGTTATTTCTAAACCTGTAATTAAAATACTATAATTCATTTTAAAGTTAAACAAAAGTAACTTACATTAAATATCCGTAGGACGGGTCTCAGCTTCAGTTATGAAAATTTTCTCATTGTTCACAATTTTAACATTTACTTTATAGTAAATTAGCACAAGTAATTTTTGAACTTTTAATTTCAACTGATAACTTAGTAGAGAAACTTGGCACCACCGGGGGCGCGGTGGCGCGATCCCCCGGAGCTGTGCACTGTAGCGCTTACTGTTTGAGTGTGATGCTATGGCCAGAATTCTGTCCCTTTTATGTGATTCCCGAAATCCCTCCCCATTTGACCGTGGGAGCGCGGGCGCACGTGGACTCCTTGCGCAAGCGCACACAATGGTTCCCTGTTCTTTGTACGCTTTGATTTCGTCCCCTCGAACGTCTTACCTTCTATCTGTTACCTGTACTTAGGGGAGAAACCCTGCTCGGTGGGAACTTGCGTAATCGTAACTGAAATTGAATTATTGTAGACGATAATCAAACGATTTTAAGAGGGTTGGCTCATACTTTCACACGGTACAGTCTTTTGTTATGCAAATAGTTCTAGAATTATCGTATCGTAGTGCAGAATTTGCCGTTGACTGTATACTTAACTAACACTAATTAAGGTAACAGTAATTACCATACATATAATGCCACCCTGTTAATGCAGGCAGCGCACTTGCAATATTCAGAGCTAATCGACAAAGTTCAGGTCTCTGCATAACATGTTTAATACCTACAAGTGATGTACACCGCCGCTTCAGCAATATTGCTTAAATCGTGATAGGTACGTAATTCCCGCAGCTCTTTCGTGTCAAGAACTTAATTTGCATTATTTTATTATACAAAAAGTCAACTATTGCATTGCATGTATAGTTACTGCAGTTAAACGAAGTTAACTATCAAAAGTAATGCTAAGCCTAATTTACTTTATGATTTTACTAAAAAATACTAAATTTCGTGCAAAATAACAGTTGCAACTCTGACATACTGCTGCATTTTTTGGGAACTCATTCTTACATCATGATGAACATCGTGCTACAAAGTTCGTCAAGCATTTTGCTTAAAATCAGTACAGCGTATTTTACCACAGTTTTACCAGCATCGAACTCAAAGCTCAATTATTCGAATTCGAAGCCAGCCTGTACATAATAATTAAGAACAAGTGAAAGCCTACAAAAATCTAATAGGGTGTAAACAAGAGAGGAGAAACTTTAGACTGCGTACGCGACTCAGTACTTGTTAGTCATTAATTTGCAGGCTGGCACAAAGCTTAACGGGCCTCGCTCCACGATTGACTCGCCCCAAGTGTTTTGCTGCCGAACAAAAGATCTTTTCAGCGATACCGGAGAACGTGCTTTGCTTAATATAATGAGGCCTTTATTTTATTAAGGTAAAAGAGGGTGGGTAATGCAATGATTCTTTGACTTTAAGTTGTCCAGACCAAGTTAAAAATACTTGGCTTTCTATACAGAAACTGCAGCAGTATTTGCGCATGCTTGTTCTACTTTTTAGGCGTAGAACTTTTCTCCTAAAGAAAAATAGTAAACAAAAGAGATTAAGTTTTTGTATCAAGGTTTTCATTTAGACTGTGATGTAATTAATTTGGGTGTCACTATAAGACTTTAATCTGGACAATTAATCAGACTCGGACGCTAGACTTAGAAAAAGTCCGCGCTTAGTGGATGGGTCTGTCCTGTAAAGATATCATAGAAAGTCTTTGGGATCGACAGTTTAAACATCTTTTATTTTACTTCGCCACGAGTCAAGATACTTAAAGTTCGTAAGTTAATCGTCTTGACTGCCTTAAAATAATGCTGCCTATCTTTGCTGAGTGGTAGTTTATTGAGAGTTAATAGTTGCCTCACAGTAATGATCTTCTCAATTAGATAGGCATTGAACTATTATCTATTTCCCTATACGCTGTGTACATCCTTTTACTGGATGGATCACCTTGTATTTTGACATGCAAGTTCCGTTTAACTTCATTTCAATTAAAGGTGGATGGGATACAAATCGATATCCTTGCGGAAGGGACCAGGTGCACGTTATCCACCCACAATACCGTCCGCTTTCTCACGCTTGCACAAATACAAATACTACTGCACTACTGTAACGCGTGGTATTTGCCAAAATATGGAATATTTCGATTGTAACACAAAATCTGTGTTACGATTATGTGTCAGATTTGAATGAATATTGCTGATGTCTAAATTAGGCCGCGATCGCAACAAGCGCGTTTCGGACACGTACATTTTTATACTCTTTACTGACTTAAAGAAAAGTTCTCTATTCAGATCCTACATTCAGGTACTTATTTTATGTATAGGTACTTGTGATGAATCATGAAAGCATTACTTATGACTAGCTTCTTCACTTTCTTAAAATAATTATTTGTTTTTAGAATGGAGACAAGTTATGAAATATTAAAATCAAAAATTGAAAACTTGCATCAGGCTGCACAAACAATGATTACCTATATGAATCTGAGCATTTAATTTTAAGTAATGAGTGTTAAGCTTTTTATCAATCGACACAGGGTGTAAAGCTTCATTCTGAAACATCATTGCATTGAATTTATACGATTCGTATGTTTGTTACGATTATTGTGCATGGTTTTCAGTGAAAATCGTATCAGGGACCATTTCTGTTAATAACAGGGTAAACTTTTAAGTTTCATCTCAATCATCTATTAGATGTCTTAAGATTCCAGGCCCTATATGTATATTAAATATGATCTTCAAATAACTTTTTCCTTAAGTCCAATCATCTAGTCCCTAGACTTCCATATCGCCAAAATTTGCAACTTGCAGATAGTACAAACGATCGCTAAAATGTGACGCAGTGTAAATTTTCCCTTATTTGTCTGCGGGCGAGCATGTCCCTCTCTTTCCCGAACCAATCGAACTGAGGCTATGCATTCGGTTTTTGCCGCGCCGTCTATTTGCGATGTTTCCACAGGGAATTATTTTCCTAGTATTCCGCTCGGCTGTCTCCTACATACGACCGTTATTCAATACTGTACCTTTTGGATAGTTAATATGCAAAGGTTAATATAGAAAGAGGGAAAAGACAAGATAATACTTAATTTTCTGTTATGTCCATCTAGGGAGTCGTTAAAGTAACTTTAGAAAGGTTTTTTTTTATTTATGTTAAAGGAGTTTTTCAGTAAAGAGGCTAATTTTACGTGGCGATTCATTTATTTTTAACTTAACGTGATGGAAATTGTGTACCTGCCTTTCGAACGGACACAGCTGAGTTTTTATTTTCTGATAAGAACATAATCTTGCTAGACTTTACTATTCAGATCGGTGGGACTTCCCTCTGCTGCGCCACTGGATGAGGATCTACACAAATTATCGCTTTTAATTATGTGTTACTAACACCAGTTTTAAGTTATTGTAGGTATATACTGTCTGAAATAAAATATTTGAAAATGAATTTACTGTGGAATCTAATTAGATGCCTAAAATGAAATTGAAATCTCTATAAACTCAATAGATTTTCAAGTATCAAGCTCTCTACTAACTCAACCCTCTTTTCCTCAGGAACAAGGAAGCGGCACATACCTACCAATTTATTGAAGTCATAACAAAAGGAGTGGCCTTTGTCCAACAGTTGCATACATTTGAGCTATAAATGCATGCGCATGTAAGGTCTGGTTACATCAAGGCTCGGGCGATTCAGACGTCCCACCCGGGGGAAATGCACGTGTGCTACAAAGACAATGAGATCCAACTCGGGCTCAATTTGTAATACCCTCGTGCATTTATTATTTCTCTTGTTTACCATCTTTTGTGTACGTGATTTTGTTTTGCTAATACTGTACACTGAGCTCGGCAAAGTTCCGTATCTATTTGAGCAGTAATTCACATGGTGTGAATGTTGCAAAGTATTTTATTGTCGTGTCGTGTTCTATATTTCATTTTGTTCTTTACCAGTTAGCTAGCTTGTTTTCACTTAGATTGCAGCCAATTTTCATCTCTACCAGATTTTGGGAATAAGAGTTCTAGTCAATTCAGACTTTAATTTTGTAGGTACGTAGACGCCAGCACATTAATCTACTAAAATCTGTTAAATTTCCTTAATAGATTTTCAACTTTATCGCTAAAACATATTATGGTTCAAAGTTGATTGTGATTTTTTTAGATTTTCCGATAGCTTGATGTTCTGACGTCCGTACATACAATCTACATTAAGTACATCTATTTAAATATTTTGTAATGTGGGTCAGGCTTTCTGCATTAAGCTACCCAAAACCACTGTCAAATATTTCTGTGATAACCTGGCCGACAGTTTAATTATCACCCATCCACGGCTTACCGCAGGAAACGTAGCTTAACCACACGTATTGATTGTTCCCTGCAGTAATATCATTTTTGTTGTACCCTATTTTCTAAAATACCAGGTATTTGATCAAACAAATAGAATCAATCGAATTCATCATAGTGTTGTAGCGCACATATTGCAGCAGTAAAACCAGCTTAATTTCCTTAACAATCCAGTTTTAGTCGTTATTAATATTAAATACTTAGTTATAATTACTGCCGCGCTTTGTTCAATATTAAGTGTAATAATAATTGCGTCTTAGAAAACATTAACGATTCATTAATAATTGCGCCTTATGTTAATGTTACTGCAATTAATATGTTGAAATGCTTTTACTTTTGTTACTCATAAAATTACCAACGCAAGTATATACATGGCACTGAATATTCAGAATCTACACCTTACCATGTAGGTAAGTACATTTATATTGAATGATGTTACCTTAAAAAAAATATTGAATATACCAAAAAAACAATACGTACGTACGTATTTAATTTAGGGTAATCCCTCACTAGGAGCACTCGCCTGTAATGTAACGTGACCGAATCGAACATTACACTGTGTGTTACAACAAGGAGATCCTAGCACAACAGTGTGCATCGTGTGATGATACAATTCGAAGAGGTACTTATTACAATATAAAATTGAATCTCTTAACATTACAAGCGGTGAAGGAGCACCTTTAGGTAAGTTTGGCGTAATTAGTGACAACGTTGACAGAAATTATTCAACCGTAAAAATCGATGTTGATATTTCAGTGAGCTGGTCTTATATATTTATTTAAGAGATTCAGCCGAGGTGCACAAAGGCTCTTTGAGGATACCTGCTAACTTGTAGGTAGGTATCTATCTATTGCATTATAGGTCGCAAACAGATAACTTCCTTTAGTTAACTGTGATATTGAGAGTTATTCTCGTATGTTGTATGACTTTGTATAGTACAAAATGTTATGGCATAGCGTGCTCGATAAATAAAATGCGTCGCGTAACACATTCTCATATTTTATTGTGCGCTCGCAAATTATAAACGTTTCGTCGCTCGACTAGAATAGTTTAACAGCTGAGAAAAATATTTTTAGGTTTATATTTTGATACAAATAAATGTGTACTACGTAGTAGGTGTTAATACCTAAATAAAAATATATTATTCATTATACCATTACCAATTCACAATAAACAGATGAATATCAAGAAAATTTTAAGTTCCTGAAAAAAATATAATATACCAACTTTTTACTATGTCCCTACGCTAAAAGTACCTGCGTAATAAATACAAAAAGATATTGATATTCAACTCTTTGTTACCTTTCATTTTTTTAAATTGCTCAACGTGTTCAACATCATGATATTATATGTATAATATTTCACGATCTTATATCTTACAAAGTTTTATATAGGAGATTGGTAGGATTTATCTAAGACGGGGACATGGGAAGTTCGGGAATGGTGGCAGCCGATTATCATAACCCGCTTCACTGCCAAATCCCTTCCGAAAACAGATCCTGGTGTATAGCGAGAATAATAAAACTTTAAATTTATTAATGGTTTTTTTTAATAGTTGCAGCTTCGACTCTTTGAAGTCTTTCTTTTAATAATTATTAAACTATAAATATCTTTACCGTTTACTTTGTTTAGCAAAAGGTAAGTTACTCTGGCAATGCTTTGCTAATACATCGAAGTTGCCCTGATTGAATACGTAACTTTAGGTGCTGAAGCGTGCAAGCAGCGTGGCGCACTTCCCAATGAGTTTTGTTTAATACATCTCCTCACAAGGCAGAGCGCCTCTCTTCAATTATTTACGCACACACTCGCTTTCTGGCCCCTGTTCTTTTCATGTGGGACAAAAGCGGATTCAGGTCGTGGCAACAACGGAAAGATTGCAAAGGACATACCTATGTAGAGTATAAGCAAGGATGTGAGGTGAGCTTTAAGCTTTTAATATTAAGCGCCCAGAACGCGGCCGGGCCAACTTTATTACGCGATGCCGTCATATGCAAACGACCAAATACGTATAACCGTATAACGTTATTATGACACAGTGATTACGCAGTTCTGGCAGTCTTCTATTTTACTAATAGTGTTTATTCTCCGTCCAAGAAAAGGTTAAGGTGAAATTTCACCGGTATGCACACAAATATGTCTAGCTGGTCTACTCTAGCAAACGGTAAAAAAATGCGGGCGAATATTTCCAAAATATCCGCCAAATTGCAAACCTTCGTGCGCAACACATGTTAGCAGTGGACTCGCGCGAATGCATAGGTACACATTTTTGTTTTTGGTGGGATGTTGCCACTAGGAAAATAAAAGAATTAGCTTAATAGTCCTACTTGAGTCTGTATTCTGCATACATGTAAATACTTATAATACACTTTCACTGACCTAAGTAGAGTAAGTAGGTAGGTCTATCAAAGATAATCAAGAATAAGTATATCAATAGGTCTAAGTAAAACGTTTTTAAATAAAGTTACATTGTGACATTACAAAGACTTTAGATAACAATAGCCACATAGTTTTTGCAGGTGTGCCAACTGTTCAAAGCCAAAACCCATTCATTTCCAAAGCCGAGATTTTCACAACAAAAGTAACAATTGATTGACATGATTTGATGGACTGCTCAAGACTTTACAAGGAACTCATTTTACCATCAATGCGAAATCCAATAAACGAGTTTCTTTTATCACCGTACTCCCATGTAAAACTGT
The DNA here is from genome assembly GCA_958496145.1 of Heliothis peltigera. Lineage (NCBI taxonomy): Eukaryota > Metazoa > Arthropoda > Insecta > Lepidoptera > Noctuidae > Heliothis > Heliothis peltigera. Next base: position 5,880,143 of record OY292328.1, read on the forward strand.
TTATGTGGATAAAAAAACTCGTTCTGCGTTGTAGTCCCCCTGTTTGATATAGTACGTACGGCGGAATAACCCCAGAGTCCTTTTCAAATTCGCCCTTATTCTGGGCGCTCGATTGAACGTAGGTTTTTTATAGCGCGGATACAGTAATCTAGTTCAGGTGTGCTCTCGAAAACTCCTCTCGGATCTGAGGTCGCATACGTTTTCCGATTTTATTGCATATTGAGACGTACTATTCTTCAGAAACGTCCCCATAGCCCCGTATTATATAGAGGTCTTTCGCTGTTAAACTATTTGATAGGAAATTTTCGTACACCTCATTCATTATTGTGGGGTCTGAAATGTTTTGGGAGACAGATTTGTCGTAGGTAATAGAAACACTTAATATGTACCTACATACCTAGAAATCTTTACTGCTGAATCTCTTCTTAAATCGAAAAACTTGATCCTTCTCAGCACAGCTAAAATAAAATCGTCAATGAGGTACGTATACAATTTTAAAGGACCTGTCAAAATTACTGGTAATGATCAACTTGTATCAAAGCACAAGTCGAGCTATGAAATCAGTACTTTGCCACAACTTTATAGTTTAACAGTGGTAGGTGTGTACAGAAGTGCATTATATTACATTTATACAGAATACAAATTCAATTACTTGCTCAAAGCACTTGCAATTATAATAATAAAATTTATTTCAATTTCAGTTTCATTTCTCATGGCACAATTAAAACATAAATCTGCAGCGACAAAGCCAAAGTGCAGCTAAATGTTTTCATTAGTTTCGCTCGTACTTTTGAATCTACTTTACAGATGGTCGGTCCCGGTCCCCTAACGAAGGAGTTCGTCCTGATATCGTGGGAAAGCACAGCGAAGGCGCAAGGTGTATCTAAAATTTGCTTTTTATTCAACCAGCTGGCAACGATTTGAATAAAATTGCACGATTTCGGCGCTGCATTTTAAGCAAAAACTATTCTTATTCTGCGCTTACAACGCGCAATACTGATAAATCACCTTTAGGTAGATAGGTAGGTATGTACTATCCTAGAATGTTTAGTTTTTGAATCAAACATGAACAATGCTGTCTTAAGCATACTTAACCATTGAACCCATTCTAAAAGTGTTTAAAGCAGCAACTTTTTTTTCTTTGTTCGTTCTCTATTTATAATTTTAATTTCCTATCGTTAAATAGATCAAGTTCAAACTTTACCTACATACATAATTAATATCCCATTGTATTCAAAGTCAGCGAGGTCTATTTTTTTACTGTTTTACAGCTATTTTACATTCTTGGACAAGAATTTCGACCTTAAATTACCATGATAAATAAAATGTCTATAGTAGATACAGTGTTCAGTATTGAAATCGAATTCGTCGTCATCTCGAGATCGTTATTGTAAAAGCATTATCTGGGATCGAGAGTTCGGGACCGGAATATAAATGTTGGGGATCGCGACGGACGTTTAGAGCAATATGTCAGTCGGGAACGGTCGAGGTGTCTGTCATTCGATCCTTCGCTGCAACTACTTTCCAGAGTATTTCTGCAGGATGATTGACAGTCTTTCTGATACCCACGTCATAGCGATCCCTTGCCGTAAAGTGTGACGAATGCCCCGCTACTTGAATTAGATACTGATAGCGTCATTACTTGCAAACCGAGGGCCGTTCACGGGGACAGATTTGTATCAACACAAAAAAGGATTTGAACTGCCATTCGTCTCATTGAACTTTTTTCGTAAAAACATAGACACAATGCGAACAAAAATAATGATATTGTCAATTAAATGTAAATTGTATAGGTACATTGTCATTGCATTATTGCATTGCATTACTAAATAAAAATATTCATCAAATGTCAATGCGGTGTAGTGCAGACGCGTGCCGCCCGCATACCCACAGTACCTATTGTTATTGTCGACATCATAGCTCGGCCAAAGGATTCACACGTTTTTTTATTCATAGATTATCGATCCCGAGTTGACACTTCAGCGAAGAATTATAAAAGCGTATTCTATTTACTCATAAGTACGAGTAGATACTACAGTTAGTACAAATAGGTACTGTTATTTAAGCCAAGCAATTACGTATAGTTTAATCAGTCCATTTTGACGAACATCACAACCAAAAACACTTTTTGCCTTTTCACATGACATGATTCAAAGTTCAAAAGTTAGATTCAAAAAGAAATCATTAATTAGTCTCAAAGTTATCATACGTTTGCCTATAGCTTAGCTAACCGGTTATTTCAGAGCTAAGCCTGTTATTGAATTGACATGTATCGCGTAAGGTTTCAGGCGCCTCGCTGCCGTGTTACAGCTTGCTACGTGGTGGTACACAGCTTTGATTTTAGGAAGTGTAGTCGAGCCGCGATGTAGGATGACGTCACCAACCGACATGTGCCATCGCATGTCACATGCGGGCGGCGCGCGTGCCAAACCACTTACGTTAATCGTTTCCCAACATAATTGCTCCCCTATCACTTTATAATATGCGAATGTTTTGGAACTCACGCGAGTGTGGGATTAAAGTTCGCGACTTGAGATCGAGACTTTGTTCAATTAAACATTTAACGCAATGTGGAAGTCGTGGAATTAGTAATTACAGTTATTTTACAAAACTCCTTTATTAGAAATGTTTCTCTTTGACAACAAACTCACACAATGTCTGGTTGTCTGTAAAGGGATTAGTTATCAGTTACTAGATATGGTGCGTCTGCCTAGGGTAAGGTGAGGTGTGGAAAGTTAGAACGCTTTTATGATGAGATGCCCAAAACAAGTATTATATTCGAAATCCTGTAGGGAACTCAATTGCCTTCTATTATTTTACATTTTTACTGCGTAAAGACTAAAGTCTCTATTTTACTTTCTTACCAAAAATGTTTCTGCCTATAATGTCAAAATACTTGACATATTTTCATATTAACCTGCTGGGTGAATACCTACCTATAGAAATTTTAATGGCTAAAGACCGGTAGTTGTGATAACTCCAAAAAATATTAGAAAGATAGCAAATTATGCTAAGAATGAAGAATCATAACACATGTGCCTTCTGAGTAAAGTTACAGAATTCGGGGGTAACAGCAGGGGGTGACACCCAGCTGAAATAGTCTCCTTTTACACAAACTTATAGTTCAGAGCGGTTAATGCTGCGTGGTGGGACAACGAATTGCCGATTTATTGTCAATATGTGATAATGTTATCAACGCTGTAAAAATGCTCAAAATCTGGAGTTACAGACGACTTTTTATCTTACACCTTTTTCTATATTGCCCCATTTCACCTTTATTTTTTTAATTATCCTTGTATTCGAATACCAAGAAACGAAAACTCGATTAACATATTCAACATTTATCCTGTAGTAACGGCGACGGTTAAGAAAAAAAGATAGGAACCGCCACACATACGCAAAAGACATTGTGATCACCCCAACCCTTCGCACGTTAAAATATACGGAAAGTCCTTTGGTACGCCTCGATATCTGCGAGGTCATCCCTAAGATCAGAACCGTTAAATAAATCCGACTAATCGCTGCAGCACGGGATCCTCTCGCATTGTCCAGACGTTGAATGCCTTCATTGTCTACGGAAGGTGCCGGAACGCTCGGTGACATAACGTCGTAACCGCGGCAACGAGTACAAACACTTTTTTATTCAAAAGCGAGGGGGCTAAGAACAGAATTTTAAAGGATCCGTGGAAGAAAAGCTTGCACAAAACATACCAAGGTAGACAAGATTGATGTAACGGTCGGTGGTAAGTTTGCGCACGTGCTTGGGCCGGCTGCGTCTTGCTCGTAACATAAAAAATATTCAACCAAATGTAAAGAATACGGCTATAGGTTCTTTGTAATAATATCGCCACCGATAGATAACACTATTTATTTGTATTCTGTTGTGCTAATAAAAAAAGTTCGATAGAACTAGCGGGCATTGTTGAGGATAAGACTTTAAAAGGAAGTTGTTTCGAATAAAATTTACTAATGTGTGCCCATAAGTGATTTGATGAAAATTAAACTTTCGGAAGCTGTAACATTAATTAACATAGATCTCTATAGCTAAAACCCCGTAAAGCTAAATGGTCTATTGAAAAAGCCCATTTGCAAATTTGAAACCCGGAGGACCTTTTTAAAAACTACAATTAACAAAAAGCGGAATGATTACACATTGATACTTAATATTTATTTATTAAGAATTAAGCACTCCAACAATGCAATCACACAATGTTATACAAAACTGAAAAATCAAACAATGAGTACACAAGTGATTATACAAATTACAGGTGTGCATGACATTAAATAAAATATGTACATACCTAGTATAATTAGGTACACGTAACCAAATTAAAATCACCTCAGACGAGGGCCTCTTTTTTGGAAGTCGGTTAAACATCAAAAATAAAAGAACTTCTTCGACGAACGAATGTATCCAACGTTGAAAGTTATTATATATTTTTTATAGAGCCAGCAAAGTCGGTTTGCTCAATAGATGACTCAATGATAAAGACAGTTGGAAAGGTCTTCTTTGTCGGAAAGACTACACGCATTGACATTATTTGGAGCGGAAGATTATGTGATTTATGTTTTTGTACGCTTATAAAATAAATATGCTTTAGAACCATCTGCTGAATCGAAGATTAGGCGATAGCGAAAGCCCTTATGTAGGGAATCTGCGATAGGTACTGAATGTTTTCTATAGATTTATAGTACCTATGGAGGCATCATACTATGTAGGTTAATATTATAGAAAACTATAAATTCATATAGGTAGTATTCATATTATTTATTTGGTAAAGTAGGTAGGTAGGTACTGTAGCTGGCACAACTGTCCTTCAAATGGAAGCATGTTTTTTATATATATTTCCATTCTCCGTCTTCGGTCCGCGCCCTTCAGGAAATAAACTCAAAGGAAAATATTGAAAAAGTGTACAGATCGAGTTTCCCCTTATTACAGTACCTACCTTATCAGTAGCTTACCTCATCTAAGGATATGTAGGAAGGCCATAGCCATAGAACATACAACAAATTTGTGACCATAGCCTAACAACTTGCAAATTAAACGCGGGAAAACGAAAACAAAATTTAACGAGTTTCATTCATTATTTCATTCATACATATCCCTCTGATGCTTGCATGACATAATCTGGTGTGTAGATCTGCAGAATAATAGGAGAGCCGGACTTATTACCTATGGGAGGCGGAGATGGCTGACTAGGTTTTGACTTAGCTCCAGTAATTATTTATTTGGGCTTAAATGTCTCTTAAAAGTAGAAAACTAGACACTTTTTACATTTGCGAAAACGACTACAGCTTACGCAAGAACTACTAAATAAAAAAAAATGTAGAAAACATACGAACAGAAAAAATACTGAGGAATGTATTCCTTGTTCTGAGGGAATGTAAAAACGTGTTGCCACTCAACAACGAGGAATTATTAGGTCGGAACTGGATGATGGAAAATATTTGATACTGTCGACTTACCTATTGCTAATTATTCTACCTATCCCACATAGTCAACTGCTCCGGATCGTCATTCATCGCCTATCAATCGATCATTCATCGATCATTCCCTAATAATAGGTAATGGCTAGGATAAAGAAGTTGATATTTTAATGTTTTGATTGGTTTTTTTTTCAAAATATTAAGAACCCCCTTAATTTTTTTAGATTAATTTTGGTAAAGTATCTAAGTGATAAATTAACTAAAATACAGCACAGAATGAAATTTTACATTGTAGATTTTATTTTTATTGAAAAAAAGCAGGTCTATGTATTACTAGGTAGGTATATAACTTTTTCATTCCTGTTTACATAAATAGTTTGATTTTTTCAAAACTTCAAGGGATCTAACAACTCGATACCTCCACGCAATCCTGATGGATTCCAGTCCATCAGTTGCTTTTCCTTTATAGATACGGAACTCTAAAAAATACCGCATATTAGCAAAACACAACTTCTTGTTTTTTGTAACGGGGCAAAGAGATTTTGACTACAGCCGCATTTTTATGAGTCACACAGTCACACCAAGTCACACGTACCCAAACATTCAAGGTCAAATTTTTAGTCTTCAATATCTAATTCAGATAAAGCTACAAGTTCGCTGTAACATTTAGGAGCTACCTATTGAATTCATTATTGATACAGCCAATTCTGATTCGATTATTATAAATTAAATTGTCATAATATCTGTTAGTTGACATAAAATGTAGGTAAGATATAGGATATAATCTCGATATAATAGTGAAGTAAGTCAGTCAGTGTGACAATTGTCTTTTTTATCTGCGACACACTAAATTAAAAAAGTTTTGGAATTGAAATTAGAACTTGGCGGTTGGTTTGGTTGACTATTAATCTGAGGGTTGACTACGTATTGTTTTTATTCATTCTACCCTCACATCTAAAGCCCCTGCCTAGTCAGTTTAAAAACATTCTGTTTTTTTGTACGCTGATTATCTGATGAGAAGGTATGTACCTACGTTAAAAATATTCCCAATCAAAACAAGTACGTACTTGTTATTTATGTGAAACCATTTAGAAATTAAAGTTCTTTCCTACAGTATTTGTACTATAATAATATATTTTGTACCTGCACAAAAGTTACCACGACCTTTTCTCAAGTGTAATTTTAAATACAAAGAGTTGATAAGAAAATAGCAAAATATTTCTATTTTTTTTCAGAAACCGAAAATGACGAGAAAACAAAAACAAAAGCAAGGGATTGCGATCAAGAAAGTTTCGAATGAATTAAAACAATGCAGGATAACTGAAGAGCCAAAGCCTCCAGCTCCTTCACTTGATCCAGGTACCATTGTTTTAGATAGTGATGAACTTGAACTTCTTGCAAAGTGGCCTAAACTAAAATCAAGAACACCACCAATATTTCTACATAAACCAGTCGATTTTGAACAACATATCCGAAAAATATTGAACATTGGAATCAGTTTTTTTCAACCAATAGTCGGCAGAAACTACACCAAAATAACTTGTGAAACTTTTGATGACCACAAGCATATGGCTAAATATTTTGAAAAAAAGAATTTGCCTTTCCACACATTTGGAAATCATACAAAGAGAAAAATGAAAGTTATCATTAGAGGAATACCAAAGGAAACAGAACTGACCAAAATTAAAGATGTTTTAAAATCTGCGTCTATTCCTGTAATTAGAGTGCACAAAATGCACCTTAAAGAGGAGAGGAGGGACAACACTATGCTTGTTCTGGCTGTAGTTCCTCATGATGAAAGGGGACAGCAAATTTTGAAAGTCACACAACTGTTTGGTCACAATGTTAAGTTGGAACCACCAGCTATAAAACCTAGGCAATGTTATCGCTGCCAGAAGTGGGGTCACTCTCAGAGGTACTGTCATGGTGCATTGAAGTGTGTAAAATGTGCTGGAGATCATCTATCCAAGAAGTGTGAGAGGAATCCAGAGCAGGATCCTCTGAAATGTGCAAACTGTGGTGGTGAGCACACCGCTAATTATAAGCAGTGTAGTCATGCTCCTACCTCATATGAATATAAGCTTATGCAGCAAATCAAAAAAGTCAGTACTGCGTGTGCTAAACCAGCACAGCTTGTGACATTGGACAATTATACCACATTATACAGAAACAGTAATTAGGACATTTCTGATTTCATTTCATTTAATTTTTTCATTTCATTTCATATAAGTTCATTCCAACCCTTTTTTTATTTACTGTAAAATTTAGTTTTTGGTAGGTCAAGAGATTGTAAGAAAATGTGTGTTTTTATAAATACTTGCCTAATAGGTATTAAAATATAAAAACTTTGATTTATTGTCCTGAAATTCATGTCAGACAATTTTTGTAAGCTTTTATTTAACTTGCCAGATTAGTTATTTTGTTAAAACTTTGTTTTCTGCTTAATCTAAAGTTATTCATTATGTTTAGTGTGGAGATAAGATAATAAAAGTATTTAAAAATAAAAATCAAAATCTGTATATATTATTCTTAAAAATCTTAAAAATATTGCATTGGTCCTTCTTAAAATTATTTAATTATTGTAAGTACATATTATTATTTCTATATTTACAATCTTAATATTCGATGAATACTTATTATTTTACATTAATATTCTGGTCACGAACTTTTGATACTCTGTTTAACGGTGGTATTTAACGCTGCCTCGTTTTTCGTGTCATCAATCGGCGTTACTAGAACCTGTAAATAATATCAGAATAAGTTGCTGGACAGTAAAATTAATGACGAAGGTTATGAAGATTAGAGGAGATTGATATTTAACCTTTAACAAATCTTCATATGTCATCACTGCTGATCAGTGAGGATCTTAAAAAAATCAAAAACTTGGTGAAAATTACCTGTAACTTGATGTTGGTAACTGACGTTCTTGACCCATCAAGCTCTTCAAGAACTCTGTCTAGAGTTTCTACAAGGCGATCAGCATCTTGAGTTGAGAACACCATAGGTGGCTTGAATTTCAACACATTGCTGTCGGGGCCGTCGCGACTTATGAGAATCTTCTCCTCCCTCATCCTGCAAATATGTTTTTTATTAAAAAAGTGCATCTTACGCGAATATTTATTATAATGACTTTCAGACCGATTGTCAGCTACGGCGGCTGTTCTCAATAAGGAGATCAGCCAGCTGCGCAGGATATACTATAGGTTGTATCGGATAGGACCCGGAATGTCAATCACCCAATTTCAGACTCCAGCTTTTTGTGAAAGTATTCTAAAACCCTTTAAAGGGATTTTGACCAAGCCCGGGAGTCGAACCCGGGACTGTGCACTGCAGTCGCGTTATACGATTACTAGAACAACGAGGCACATGAGCTCAAAGAAGTTGAGCAAATTGAGCTCTCATACTGAAACGACTGAGTCGATTAGAATTAAATTTGACATAACGATATGTGGGATTTTGTACTGTTGTAGATATGGTTTTTATTTGGGTGCAGGAAGTACGGAGTTCAACCATTTTTAGTACACAAAAAGCTCTTACCTATTTACAACATGCTTAGCTTCTGCTGTTGCTGGCGTCCTGGTTTCCTTGTCCGTTACCAGTTCCACTCCCACAAACAGTCCCCTACCACGAACGTCACCAACTAAACTGTGTTTATGCTTCAGTTGTTGACATCTGTTCAGTAAGTGATTGCCGACGCGGTTGGCTCGCTCCATTAGACGTTCTTCTTCGATCACATCGAGGACTGCGTTTGCGATTGCGCAGGATACGGGGTTACCACCGTACTGTAAAGTATACAAAGACTTACGTGAAAAACTTACCTAAAACCTGGTAATTAAATATTAACATAGGTATCAGGTGTTCTTATTTAGGAGTTTAGGACGTTGAATAATACTCCTTTTACAGGTGACGTTGTTATGAGAACGCTAGGGCATGGGTACCTAATTGACTAATCTTGAGAAGAAATGCTGAAGCAAACTCAAGGGTGGTAGTTTAAAGTTCAGACAGTGTCATAACATGAAATCATTTTAATATGAGTGTAACCATTAACCATGTAAGAACGCAGTCTGGAATAGCCTTTTCGGAAAAGAGCTGAGAGCAAGCTGACCCTTTTCGGACAGACGGTAGGCATGCATCAGTAATCAATATTTCAACATATAAAACCTAATTATTTTTTATCTTTACATTTAATAAGTACAACAAAGCAGTGATAACAGGTTACGCACGTCAGCCATATTCATAACGAGCAGATAGCGTAGATAAATATTTATACGTGTGTATCTATAGGTGCCATATCAGCATGCTTTGCCAACCAATTAACAGATCAATATTAAGAAGTGGGTTACATCACTCCCATTTTAGCGGTGATACGATACTGCTTCAAACAAGTTTGCTAACCATTTACTTTTATCATTAATTAATATTAAATAGTGCAATTGGGCTTTGACCGTTATATTTAAAATAAATAAATAATTAAGGAACTAGATTTCGCCAGAGGTTTTCACCCGCGTCCTGTAGGGTCTACGTCGCGTACCGGGTAAAAGTAGCCTATAGCATTCCTCGATAAATAGGCTCTCTAATATAAAAACAAATTCAAATCATAGAAAAGTTTCTGAGATTATCGCATTCAAGCAAGCAAAAAAACTCCTTAGCTTTATATTTATAATATTAGTTACTTGTTGTTTTTCCATTGACTGATAACCAGCTTGATAGCTTTTTTTTTAAGATTTCATGAAGGTATAATTACCGTATTGAAATACTCCACTCCAGTATCGGCGAAACTTTTCGCAATTTCGGGTGTAGTGATGACTGCGGCAACAGGGTGACCATTGCCCATCGGTTTGCCCATTGTAACGATATCGGGCACTACGTCTTGTGTCTCAAACGCCCACATGTGTGTGCCGACACGGCCAAATCCGACTTGGACTTCATCTGCTATGCATACACCATCAGCTTCACGAACGTGCCTGAAATCATATGAAGCATTTTTTAAGTATCTCAAAGACTTAGAATGTAAACTAGACTGTTGTGAAAGTGAAAGTTTAACGATTTAGAATTATTCAAATATCTGAAGAAGAAATCTTTCTACATACAGTAAAATAAAGCACCTATAAACCGATTCGATAAATAAGGGAATTGATTAACTTTTAATGTAAAATATAGTTATATTCCCAGAAACATTTAAATTGAAAGAATTTTCGGAGTTTAAGAAAGTATTTTTAGCCCAAACGATAAAATCACACCTCGTATTGAAAAACCAATTTAAATTTTCCGCTGAACTTCAACCTTAACAGTCCATGGTATCTGAATGCTAAATATATCACCAATTCAATCGCCATAATATCAAAGGTCAACTGTGTAGATATGCCTCTAGTTACTAGTATAAAGTAGATAGGTCCAAGGCCAATGGAGACAATTATTTATCAACATCTTATTTTAGACTCAACCTATTAACTACGGCTGCTGATTATTAAGTACCTATCAGATAATAGGTAACCATTATCATCTGTTTTTTTATAAATTTTCCATCCTAAACTTTTTGTTGGATAGGTAGGTAATCCCAGATTGCAATAAGTAAACAATGTCCTTAGATACTTACTGGTATACTCTTTTGAGGTAGCCATCAGGTGGAATAATTTGACCTCCACAACTTTGAAGACTTTCCGCGATAAATGCGCAAACACCACCATTTTTGCGTTTACTTTCCTCACAGATCTCGCCGATTTCGTCAGCGTAAAGTTTCCCTAACTCTTCTTCATTTTCTGAGTCGTTGGGATATATGTATTTGCCTCTGTATATATCGGGAACTGGTGCCTGGATGGGATAATGAAATATTAATTATGTTTTCATTTTAAGATCAGTATCATATTTGTTAGTAATTTTTTGGTGGGATTTTGCAGATATTTTGTGCGCTATTAAGACTGGACAGATATTAAACTAGATATTTAATATTGAAATGTATGTACAAAATACAATAAAATATTTAGATATCTACTAGATCGTTTTGAAAATGACGTTTAAAATAATACCTACACTAAATTTTAATTTAAGAAGAAATTAATTAATTACAGTTAATATTTTATTATCTTCATTTCAAATTATAGAGTTTATTTTTATGATATTTGATAACTGCAGTTATCTGTATAATTACGTAATATCTTTCAAATATCGTCTCGAGATAAGAACAAAAATAACGTTTGTCCTACAAACAAATTTAGCTCGAGATCGTGTGCAACCCAGTCAATATGTGTAACTTACCACATGAACCCACTCTGGCTTCTCTGGCCCTCCGGGTAGGTTAAATTTGTAGGGAGACACATCAATCATAGACGTAAGATGACCATGATACGCGCTGTAACAAACAGGCGCTAGTAGCACCCTAATAACACTTCGACTAGCTCGAAGCAACGACTAAAGAACGATGGGGACCTCAATGTCAAACGAGTGTTGCATCAGTCAGCAACATTATATTCGGTCATGATAAAACTTATCGAGCATGTCTTATTGAAGATAATACTAAAGTATACGTCTTATATTCAGAGTTCAGAGTATTTAAATGTCGCTCATTCTTTTGTTTGAAAAGGAAAGTAAAGTTCTATCTTCGTGGAACCATTTATCTTTTTATTTTTGTCACGATATTACTAGATCTTTTTTTAGGCTTCTCCTAGATAGTCAGTAACATTCTGTAACTACCTAGATACATACTTATAGGAACAATAATTTAAGTTGAAAAAATACGTTAAATGCCGATAAGTTTTATCTCAGAATTTAATTCCCGAATAATCCTAACAAGAGATATCCCCAAAACTTGAGAAAATGAGGTTAAAAGAAGATAAAACACTTACTGGTCTAAGGTAATAACATCTTTGTTCTTGGTGTGAATCCTGGCGAGCCTCAAGGCAAGATCGTTAGCTTCCGAGCCCGAATTGACAAAGAAACAAACCGAGAGTGGTTCTGGCAAGGTTTTGACAAGCCTTTCGGCAAGGATGACCAGTTCATCGTGGAGGTACCGATTGTTTGTAGATATTAAGGACATTTGGTTCCTGCCGGCTTCCACTACGTGCGGGTGACAATGGCCGACTGCAATAGAAATAATTCATATGTGGGTTAGATATAGGCACCAATGCCGATCAGGCAGGGAATTTTCACGAGCCTTTTCGGAACAAAATTTATCATTTAAATACCAATCTAAGTAGTAATTATACGAGTAATATTCAGAATCAGAATCAGTAGAACAAAAACCATAAGTACTTAAGCATAATGGATAATGCGTGAAAAGATAAGAGAAACACTTACCGTGTGCAACATTGTTAATGCAATCGAGATATCTTTCGCCGGTCTCATCATACATGTACTGAGCAACGCCGCGTACAATTTTCAGGGGAGACGAACGAAAGAAAAGTTGGCAAGCGGCACTGAAATATAAATTGACTTATTGAATATGATATTAACAAAAAAAAAACAGATGAAACAAAAGAAAAAAAAAACAAAACTAATTCCATGTGTTTTTTTTTTTGTTATTAAACTTACCCAACATGTTTTTCACGAAGCCTGATAGTTTCAGATTTGGGCATGGACTGAAGATAAGCCATTTTTGATTAGTCTATTATTATCTGTAACAAAAAGGGCATTAAAAATCAGTTTAAAAAAGAAGTATCATGTTAAGCCCTTCATAATTAACAGCAGATACCTATTTTAATTGCGAAATTTGTGCTGAAATGTCCATTAAACTATACTTGTTTCGAAAATTTACAAACAGAGCCCAATCCAATCACTTAAGGCAACCGACATTACAAACAAAATACAGATTGAATTCGCGGATAAATTACTCAAACAGAATAATCAGCGAGACTGCTTAATCGGTGCCATCAAGGGCAAAATACATTATGGCAAATAGGTAGGTAAACAGACGTGTCTACTCTGTATCTGTATTAGTTTTCTTTGATATAGTAGTACTAATCCGTAAACAGGAAGACAGTCTAAAGTAACTATAGTACCTAAGTACTAACTTAAACGGACCCATCATAAACATTAAATGGTGCGCAACTACCAAAACGTTAGGTATATTCAATTAGTATAGTGTGTCTCTGAATATTGCTAGGCAGCAGTTGCGCTGATCAGGAAATTATTTGTATCAATTCATGCCTTCCAATTTCAATCACAGTTTCAGGATCGAACCTTGGAATTAAACAATATTACCTACTTTGAAAAAAATTGGTGATCTCTGATTAATTCCGCATTTTTATAGTCGATAACTCATTGACCAATGATAAAACCTTTTTAATTTTTTTATTTTCCACAAAAAAAATTGAGCACGTGCCTGTTGTTGATAATTCCCAAAATACTTCAACAGTACCTAACAAATCAATTGATTACTAAAAAAAACTATAACGAATTGATAAGTTAAGTTATTAATAAGACTTACCGTTAAGAAACTAAAATTAAAACTATTATTAGGATGTGATTATGTTACGTTTGATACAAACGTAACACGCGACGCGTTAGCAATAAATGTAACACTATTTTGATGTATGTCGATTTTATAGAAGCAGGCGGGGGCGCGCACGCCCTCCGCGCAGCCAATGAACATAAAACCGGTCATATTATCAGTGCAATAGCGTCGAGATAACTTTACATGATGACAAAAGTCACCGACCACGCGGCCAGCGTCATACTGCCATAGGACGAGCGCATGAGCACTTAAGGCGAAGACACATTTCAAATACTTGTAATACTTACATATATTTTTTTATAAGGATACATTTTCGCCCTTATGAAAGGTCCATTTATTTAAAGTATTTTATGAACGTTAGAAATACCTTACATTATTATCTCTAAAATACAATCCTATACAGATGCGTTCATAAAAAAAAAATAAAGTAAAGTACCATAAAAGTACTATTTATAATATTACTGCGAATGCAGCAAAATTAGAACTTTATGGTTTGTCTATTAGAATCTAAGATGCTTAATTAAGACTACCTAGTTACTGCAATCATTAGCATATTTAATTAACTCTCAACAACGAGGGCAACTAATTAATTTGATACATACATATGTACCTAGATATCTTAGGCACTGGCTGTTTGCAATAAGCTAATGTCGATTTATCATATTGTAGATACTTGTAACATGAACGATATTTCTTAGTCAGACACGTCTTTGTATTATATTTCTTCGTCTTTAGTATAATATTCTGTGTACGTAGGTACATATTGTACAGACGCCAGCACATTAAGCTACTCGAAACTGTCAGATACAGAAATTTTACAGATTGTATTAGCTAGATGTGCGGGCGTCTGTATAACCTGAAAAAGGAAGACGCAGAACTTAGACCATAATAAATAAGAAAGTGTTGCTACTTATTATTTCATAATCATGTACCATTAAGATATTAACATTATTATTGTCAACAACTAAGTAGTGCTATTAAAAAATCAAATAATACCTAGCTGCTTTAATTTGCTATCTGTACTTATCCAAATATTTATAGATGAAAATATACATAATTATAAAGTCGCAAATGGTAAAATACAAAATACTGTTTAAGTAAAAAGGTCTGGATTCTAAATATTAACGGAGATAATTGAATTTTGATATATATCACTGCACCTAAAATGATAGTGTATGTTATCGATATGTTATTATCTCAAGCAAAAGCGACAACATGAAATCAAACTCGATTTCCATCGCTGTTTTTATTGTTGCATCGTAATAAATGAAAGTTATCATTCAGAAGGACGTATAGTATTTAAATTATCGCTGTAGGCACAAACATTAAGACAATGCTGCTAAACTATGCCTAGAAACGTGTAAATTAAAATAATAAAACATTTCAATATTATTAAACTTTTCCTTTTTTCCTAACGGTACAAGTTATGAAAAAAAATATCAACACAGTTGTGTGTTGATACAGCACACACTGTAGCGATAGTATCATTAAGTAATAGTAGTAGTTAAACATTACTTATACAAACAAGCACTCTATATTCGTATGGAAAGGTTATTTTCAGTGGGATTTTCCATTTAAACATCTTATACGGCGTGTTGTTTTTATTAGAAATACGTTATAACATTTATTTTTGATGAACATCCGTTCGGAAATGAAAATTTGAAATGGAATTTCAACGCAAAAAAGCATTATGGTTACCTACACATTTGTTTTCTTTTTGTTTTCGAATAAAATAACCACAACGCGTTTAATTTATTTCGGTGAGTAAAATTGTTTTTATCTCTCATCTCGGAAAGAGTATGTTTGCTCTTCGATAAGTGCAAAAGCCGTTTTTATCCGCCAGAAAATAAATTGAATTTAGAACATCGTGTGTTTGTGAATTAAAAATATCATTATTAGCTTCTACCACCATGGTGCCAAATTTGTCATACAACATTATTTAATTTGTTATATACTTGGAACCTTCTTGGTGTAGTTTTTTCTAGTTGTTTTGCGCGAGTTGTTTTCTTTTCACTGCATATTGTCTAAGCGGATTTGACTGAAACCGGTAATAATGAGCAAATGGTTGCTCTTTCCTCTGTAACTGGAGAAGTACTATTTAAAAACATACATTATGTATGTACCTACCTACTTAACACCAACATTACAGCCTAACAAAAATATTGCACTCAAGTACTTACCTGTAACAAAGAATTTATAATAATATATTTTTTTTATAATATCTCGGTATTATTTGTTTAACTTCTTCTGCGTTTAATAATTTCCTCGATGAGGATGAAAAGTTAATTACGTATTGCACTCGAGTGTAAATATTTTCACCTCATGCTCTTCTGCCTTGTTAACGCTCAGCATTATATTTTTTTTCATCTCAGAATCCTGCGTCGCTTGCTCGGTCAAAAGTGAGCACAAGGTCAAAAAGCACCTTTGAACTCTTATAGGTATAACAGATACCAAATTGTTATATGGGTACTACGAAACTAATTTATAATGTTCACTGAGGCAAAATAACAAAAAAACATTTTATATTTTTGAATTTTGAATGTCGCATGCACCTTAATATGTCGTAGATACGTAATTCAAGTACCAATTTATTTTAATAACTAATCGAACTTATTCATCTATATCGGTCAAGTAATTAGGATTAATTTTCAACCTTGAAGAACAACAGTGTAAAATATGCGCATAACAAAAGCTCTCTGCATTAGTGCGAAGTTAAATAAATTGCTGTAATAATTTTTAAAGCACCCTCTGTGAATGCCAACTACTTGTGATAATTATTTTGGTGCCTACTTGCGTATTTTTTTTTAAGTCGCAATATTTAACATTTTTTATGTTTAAATAAAAACTGATACTTAATTTATTGTTATTGTAATATCAATATCAGTTTGTAAAAATATTAAATATTCCGACTATTATTAAAATATTAGGTATCAGTTAATAAAAATACGTAAATATTTTAACATTGCATTTGTACCTATGTACATCATCTTATATGCTCTCATAATAATTTAATTAACTTTTAATACATACTGCAATCAAATATAGTTTATGGTTGGGTTTGATCTGTAACAAATATGTAAGGCGATCAGTAAATACCTAACTACGTCAGACGCCTTGTAAATACCTAACTAGCACAAACAAACTAGCTAAATGCGTCAAATTATTTGCTTATCGTTGATGAAGACAATAATAGTAGGTACCGTTAGATAGCAAGGACATTACATGACTTTGTTACATTTCATCTAGGTATTAAAATAATCTTTTTTAATTGCACTCCACTTAGGTTGTCTAATTGCTGTCTTTGAAATGCAAACCTGATTTCTTTAATGATGATAAGACCTTTATCAGTTCAATGAAGAATAGATATTTATGTGTATAATAGCTGTCGCTAGCGGTTTCACCCGCACTTTTTGAATCTACAAGCAATCGGATAAAAAATTGCCTTCAGCCTTCTTTATAAATTCCTTTAGCATTCCTATCTAAGCCTGAAATATATTTTCAAATGTGACCAGCCGTTCCTGAGATAAGAGCGTTCAAACGAACAACCAATTAATAGCTTAGGTTCATTATATGATATCGGGTGGTCCAAAGGGCGTCGACAAGCCGCAAAATCTAGATTCCTTGTACAAGGGGCACACGAAGGTACCCGACGTACGTTCCACCCTTTTTTGTGATTTTCGACTTTTCCGCGTATTGACCATGTTTGTGGTTTTGAAGAATTTCCGCCAGAACGACTTATTTTCCAATTGTGTTATGCGAATCACGCTGATGACAGGTATAAAAAAATCTAATGTGAATCTTCTGTCACACCTTCCTTGTTATTAATCCCCCTTTATCAACTGTGCGAAATTACGTTTATGTCATTATGTCGGATAATGATAGTAAAATTGAAATCAATGTTATCTATGAATACACATACTGTACATTACTTCATAGCTCACGTGTGCATTCCACGAGAAACTAGTATTTTCCGAATTGCTTACTTAGTAAGTAGGTATATCAATTTTTCTGCATAGCTATAGGTACCTACCTAACCAATATAAAGGTAGATAAAACAAAAATTGCTTTGGTATTTTTAAATCTCTAACGAAATGTAAACAGCTTGTTCAACAACCTCCGATCGGCATAGGTCACCGGCACTCTACCATAGACATCGGTTCTCATTGCTCTCTCACAATACCTGAAGGTTATGAACAAGACGCATACATTATAAAATAAGAATCTAGGCTTGTTTTCAAAAGAAATACGGAACCATCCATAGGTACTTAGGTATCTCCCCTATTAGGTAGAGTAAGAGGTCTGCACGCTTCCACAGTAAAAAGATTTAATCATTTAAATGAGATTAAAATTTTATACTTAACAAAAATCAATAAAACCAAAATGCATATGAAATCGCGGGCAAAGTCTAGTAATCATGTGGACTTAAGATTCCTTATCTCAATGTTACAAAATAAATCAATGAACTTATTTTTTCAAAACACGTTTCTCCGCTTAATATAATAATAGATCCAGTTATCAATGTTTATGTGCGTAAGTACGTACGTACAAAAAATAGTGATGATTTGCTATCGGTTCACACGCACGCGTGAATCACGCCGGCCTCTATAGATGCCATGCGTTCCAGTGGCCGGTGAGCCACGCGACGCCGATCTTATCGGTGCTCCACCTTAAACATGTACTAATCGCTTAAACACTTAAATTTTGGTGTCCAGTACTGCAATTATAAAACGAGATCAAAATATTTACTTTATAAAAAGACTTCTCTGATTCCTCACGAAGACTTCTCTGATATTTATTAACATGTATTATTTATCCGGAGGAGATGCTTCCGAGCTTTGTGAAAACAACAGCTCCCAAGAGCTGTTTAGTATAAAGCTGGATTCCTAACTAGCTTCTAGAAAATTGGATACAGTATGATCTTTGCCTTTGATTAATTGACCGATATTTTCTTTTCTAATTCGACCTGTCAATTAAATATTTCGTTGTTCGATATGAAAAAAGTGCCCTACCTAACACCTTAAAACCAAACATACAAACTTATATGCAGTGCGGAACCCTGCCTCTACGACTAAATCAGACGTCCAACCTACATGCTATTACTGCGTGCCATCACTTGTCATAATTTAAGCGCACGCTTGGTAAGCTAATTATCATATAGCTGTGTAGTGTGTACTTGGATTATCGGGAAACAAAACGGTTAATTCGGTATGTATCAGAACTGATAAGACGGACACGTTGTCACCAAGTGGAATGTCGACATGGCTATCATCGTGCCGATTGTCGTTACGGCCAATGGTCTAATGGCCAAGAGCCTCAATCAAAATTAGAAAGCGCTCGTTAGTCGACTGCATCAGGGGACTGATTCAGAAGGCAGTAGTCCTTGAAGCGGTACGTGTTGTGAGGAGGACCTAGCACTGTGTCTCTAGCACCCAAACCACTGGTAGCTTAAGACCCTGTTCCTGATATCGGTGGATATATATTTTTTAATATTTTTTTATATCAACATTAAAAAATGTAAATTAAAAATAATGTTGATTAAAAATAAATAAATTACAAATAAAAAGATAGTCTACGCCTTATTTGAAACCAGGGTTTTCAGAGTTCCGTATCCAATAGGTTTAATCTGTCCTAGATTTATTCTGTACCTGGAAAGTTGAAAGTTTAACAGATGCCAATTACTGATAACTATAAATATAATAAATGTTTTGAGATGCTCCCATAAGACAAACATGTTTTTTTTTTTGCTCTTTGTTCGATATTGATCTCACAGAAGACGCTTGAAATATTCACAGAATATACAGAGTATAGCGCAAGTTGTGTATACCTATTCATAATCTTTCCAAACTTACCTAGCATATTTATCTTATCACACATTCACTGTAATCTTAGTGATTGATATATGAATAAAAAAAATGCATCTTTGGAGTTGCAACAACGGGAAAGGACTTAAACAACCAAGGATATTAAAAATAAGTTCTACAATATATTTACCTACTACTGCTTTATAAAAAAAAACATTTCTCGCTGACCTATAGACTAATATTGTCATGACAATAAAAGGTCTTGTGCTAAGATAAATAGCAGTGTTAACTAAATGCCTATAATCTATGAAGGTAGTCACGTTATCTTCCGTTTATAATATCGTTTTGCTTATCAGTACAGAAATACATTATAAACAAATAGTACGATATATTATAAACGGTAGTGTTGCTCATTCAAGGTTTATCTGTCTGTACAAATAGGAAACTCTTATATAGTTGGATTATAGGTCGGGTACTTGGGTACAGCGTTAACAAATAATTATATAATTTAGGGGCGAAGTTTTGTTTTAAAATAAAACGCAATTTTCTTAATATAGATAAGTATATTGAATAATTAAATAATATTACTTCAAATATGTTGCCAAAAAAGACTTAGGTATAGTGTAATCGTAAAAGTAATAATAAAACGTTCAAGAGGTCAAAATATTTCGAGTTTGAGTAGAAATATACATTTTTAGTGGGTTGATATTGCAATTAGATTTAATGTACTAAATATCGAAAACGTTGTGGGTTGACATGCCACCAGCATGCAACTTCAGAGCAGAACTTGTCATCACAAAGTGTTCACATAATGTTTGTTTGCATGAGAAGTGACAACGTGTGGAAGAGTTGACACGGACAAACCAGAAGTCGTGCAAAACAGTCTATCATTTTACTAATTAATATTAACTATACTTTTATAATTACAACCATTTGCGACAACGGAGCAAAATGTCTAGTGCTATATATTTAATAAATACTATATGTATGGGCACTTTCTATAAGTATACAGGATGTCATAAAACAATTGCTCACAATCACAAAAGGAATAAGTAAATGTTAACCAGATCAAACGTACAGTACATGATAACAGTATCGTTTTTAGACACCCTGGATTATATTTTAAGACTCCACTTTCGACTATTTCAATGTTCTTGTCAGTCTTACGTCCTGCAAGTAAACATGGCGGACAGTTTTGAAACGATCGTGGCACAAAAAATTAAAAAGTTCGTTTGATATTTACGCAAAGAATGCAATAATGCAATACGAGCTGAAAAATATTTAACATGGATACGTCGGTGAGTGTTTACTGTTTCCTATTCACTGTTCCTCCGTGTGTTGCACTTGAAAAGTGTAACGACAAAACAAGAAATGTTACTGTGAAGCTACGATAACACACAGCACTCGATCTCGCAGTTGTTGTTTTATTGATTCATGGTTCAACAACCGGTATGACTTTTACTAAAACTCTTACGATAGTCGAAATTATTTAAGTAAGTACTTTTAACCCGTTTATGTCAAACACATAGGTTCTTTGTTTTGCAACTACACTCTTCAAATAAGTAAATATGCGATATGAACAATAAAAATATCATCATTATATAAATTTATTACGTACACTAATAAGTAGCCATTCGAACTCTGTAAATGGTTAAATACTTTAATAGGCGGAGACACCACACTTACAAAGTGCAATAATTAAACTACAAATCCAGATGTATAAAATAATTATGCATCTTCGATTTAGAACTAAACAAACTTGCTAGACTGTTATTCTCAATACCACTAACTGACTTGTGATGTGACGTAGTTCGACATGCATACATTGCCATGAGTATTAAACAACAAAACTCAGTACAACTGCTGCAGCTAACGACCCATTGCCCACGATCCTGAACTAACAATATGCTCTAGTAGTCGTGCCCTACCAATCTAAGGATGCAGACCAATATTGTGGAAAAGACATACGATTTACTCTACATCTAAATCATTACGGTTACATTTATCTGTTCTATTAGATAGAGGCACTGGCGGCTTTACGCCTTCATTTGCTGTTCAACAGACAGAGTAATCCCATTTCAAATCATTCTGCTGTATGTCCAATCCACATTACGCCTATGACTTAGAAGTTAATTTAATATTTGACGCTACAATACAATCTTTAAATTGTGATTTAATAAAATTATGCTCGTTTCAAAAGTTGGATACGATTGTTCTGACGTGTGCCAGTACAACGAGTCCCGAAGTGAAGTACGACTGAACTGATATGTGATACCGATAACTGCAAATCAATGGGATACCGCAACACCTCGCGAACTTGCCTGACACTGGGCGAATTAACTCTATGAACATGCATTAAACGACTAATTAAAATATGCTCCATACTAACATTCTATATTTACGAAACTAACGATATATTTTATATTTTTTTTTTTCAGTTTAAATACGCTTTATAGTGTAAAAATAGTTTTTTTGAGACAAAAATGTCAAAGCGATCCTTAATGCCAATCGCGAAATGAAGATACTTTTAGAGCAAACTATACCAGTAAATGTTAATAATGCCCGACGAGCAATATAAGATAAACATTCATTAATATTGGATTATGAATATGTACGTTGTATTGTTTTTACTTCTTAATAGGAATATATTATGAACCAAACACTATAGTTTTATAGAATTGCAAATAAATTTCTGGACGGCAAATCTCTATGATAATTATGTCTTTCCAAATATAATTAATTATATAATAAATAGTAATGTGACTGCGTTAGAAAGAATAGATTTCGTGACATCGCAACTTAATCGATCCAGAGGTTCGCGGCATAAATATATAAGGTATACTTATTTTGACAAGTAAGAGTATAATGTATTACAAAATTATTATGCGATCTATAGAAGAGACCAACTTTTAACCTAATGACATTAGATAAACTCTTGATTGCTAGATTTCTAAGTCTGATAAACGAGGTAGTCAAAATCAAAATAAATAATAAAAATGTGACTTGAGTAGATACTTGGACGCGATTGGGTACTATACTCTTAATATACCACAAAGAATGTTGACACAAACAAGAATTCCTTGATTTTCATTAGATTTCTAAACGAAAATATTTCATGTTTGTATTTTTTCAGTCCAGACGTTTGAATTTTAGCAGGTATTCAATATCTAAACAAATAAGACGGTACGAAATACTATTCCCTAACGATCACTCAAGCGAGACCAAAAACTCAAAGTGCATTATTAACGAGTTGGCAACGGTAAAACATTTTGTGCAGAAGCTCTAAACATGAATATCGAACTGACAATTCTAATCTCATTCAGGAAATCTATACAACCATCCTTCTGAGACATTCTGAACGTTATTTAGAAGACATTAAAATCATAAACCTTAGCTTTGATCCAATTGTTAAATACCTTCAATTTATACTAACTAGCATTCTAAAAATTTACTATCTACTGAATGCTGAAAACATCCACACTTAATGAATGCACATAAACATCTAATTATATAAAGATATTGAACTAATCCTACTCGATACTTGAGCTGGCAATAAATTCCATTCCAATGTCAGACCAGTATTCTGTCAAATAATAAATTGCATGTTACGCAACAACATAACACTCATATTTAAGTAATGTGTTATCTGCATATTATGTACTTCGAGTAATACATCGAGGCCAGAACTGCTCTTTCAAGCAATTCAAACCGCTTTATTGGAGGATGAACTCAAAAACGCAACGATGCGACTATGTTGTTGTTTATTTGGGTGGCAAAAGTATAAGTAAGGAAACGCGTTCTGAATTCAAATTAACATTAATAAATAAAACCAGCGGGACATACCCGCCTTATTTCTTATATTCATTTTTAGGTAGATACATTAAGCTTGGTTAAAAACGACCTATCCGAACGTCACCAAATTTCATTCAAAATAAAAATTGTCGTCACCTGAAAATAAAATCATAAACTTTTGCGTAACACGTAATCATTTTCAGTATTTTTTTTTTCATAAAACAATACATACCAATTTTAATGCCTGTATTAATAATAAGAAATTGATCGATACATTAATATATTGTCTGACTGTGGAATGGCAGGTATATTAATAATAACATTTACACTGTTTAATTTTCGACTTTTTATAACATATACCTAATAAAGTTAATAATAAACACATGAATACCTTAAGTTTTGAAACAATGACATTGTAAGTCACTTTTAATATATAATTTATTTAGGGCGCGGTATTAACTTATTGCCAGCGCATCCATCATAATACATAAATTACATATATTTCGGAGGCTCTCAACGCTACTATGCATTACAATATATTTATAAGTATATATATTATAATATATAATGTAATAAAAACGTGTAAATAAAGTTACTATAGTTAATAGAACGTACGTCTACATTTATCTCCGCAAGACGTTATTACTTAACATTCATGAAACTGCAAATTTCGACAAGAGAATATCAAAAATAGTGTATCGACGGTCATCGCCTACATTCTGTCTAATATTCTGTAGTCTAATGACGCTATTTAGGTCACTTGAAACATCTTAAGCCAATTCACATTATAATATGGACTATGGTTTAAAATGAAATTTCGTAATTTTTGCCATAATAGTTAAGAGTCACATCCAAAAACATTGCGATTCATAAATCGACCACAATAATTACTGTTCTAGGATTAACAAGTCTAAAATACATTCAGTAAACAGATAGCATGTATACTGTAGTCGCTTTATTTTGTATAATAGTAATATAAGTTCATGTTACAATACGTTCTTGAGAGTATAACCCAACGAAGTAATATAAATAGCGCAATTTATACTTAAACAAATAATCAAACATATACCGTTACGCAGTCCTCTACTTTCACATCTACGAAATAGGTAATAACCCACATTACACTAAAAAATGGTGAAACGCGTACAATAAATGAGTGACGTACTATTTTCTAAACGCTTACAAAATGATAGAGATCTTCACGATTATCCGCTAAGTGGACACTGATTCATAATTAAGTAATCAACGCCCTAATTTCTTGATCTTGTTAAGAAATCTTCTTATATATGTCCACATCAAGCTATTAATAATCCAACGGCAATATTTAATTCCTCTGATAGGCCGAAACTCACGTAGCTGTTAGGTTATATCGATACTATGACTTGGTTAGTGGGTTAAAAATAAGCAATACGTCGCTCTACTTGTCTAACACTAGTCAATTCTTCTATATTATCAGATGCCCACCTAGCATTTAGAATTAACTAAAAGCAATAAAATGCTAATCATAACTGAAACAATTCGGCTCAAAATTTGCTTTTAAATTATGGTTATAGTTTCTGCTACTGATTAACATTCTTTATTAATTCGTCATCATTTAATACCTTTTACGCGAATGCAGTCATAGGGCACAACTGGCCCCTATGCATAAATAGACATTAAATTCAAAACAAACTCCTTACATTACACTATTCAAAGAAAAGAAAACTAAATGAGCTACAGTTATGAAGTTCCACTGGTTCACCAATTTCGGATCCTCAAAACCACTGACTAGTTAAGTGTGTCAAGAATATTCAAAATTCACGGAAAAGACAAAAAGAAGTTAGAGATGATATTGTGCAATGCTTTGTACATAACGCATGCATTTAGAAGACGAAGTTGTTAACATCATTACAAGTTACACTGCACTCTAAAAGAAATACAAATGAAATGTTGCTAAACTCCCCAATAATTAAGTAGCAAAGGTCCACATATAATTTGTCTTACAATAAAACTTGAATAACAACCAAATCTCAGACTATTTAAAGCACAACCTTCAAATGAGCTTAAACTTGCCTCTCGTGTTAGTAATCTGAATTCAAACAACAATGAAGTATGACTAACGAATATTGAATTATCTCTTTATATTTACTACGACACAAAAACGGACGATTCTCGAGGAATTCGAAACGTACTGAAATTATACGATCCATACGAAAACATTGTATGGATGTGCCAAAATGTTAAAACGAATATTAGGAGTTAGCAACATTTTTCTGTGATCATCGATACATTCCGTTTGTGTATATTGAGATCGTTTACCCTCAAAGTCGAGTGTTACTATTACTAACAGAGGTTTTCAGTCGGAATTATATTATTTGTAATTTAAGTTTAACTCACAATAGTACTTTAGGCGTTCTGGTTTCTCAAGTACCAAAATGATTGATTAACTCACGCCACAAATCAATTGGAAAAACGTCAATTTCAATAAAACTTCATATTGATATTACTAGCGTGTGTTCCATCCTCTAATCTGTAATGATGTGTTATTACTTTGAGTTGGAACAATACTTTTGGCAATCAGAACGACTACTCAGAATGGCCTGAACTTAAATTACAAATAACACAATATGTAATACAGTTAGATATTATGTAGATGGTATACGAGCCGATAACGCGGCCATCGCCTGTGTTGTGACAGTTTGCGCGCGGTACACCGCACTCTACAAACTATCGGCTGCCGACGTCATTTGCCGTTTGTCTGCAGAGCCGCATTCAGCTGCGTCCACAGATCTTTCTTGCAGGATTTTGATCTGAAGATAAACAATAAATCCTTAGGGTATGCGATATTTTTGTACAGATTGGATCCAATGTGTAATATTTCAAAGCTGAAGAGTTTATTAGATTGCTTGAACGTGCTAATGTAGTAGTAGTAGTAGCAGTAGCTGCTGGTCTGATTTGAAAAACTCTTTCGGAGTTTGTTAGCCCATTTATCGAGGTAGGTTACAGGCTACTTTTTATCCTGGTGTATGACGGATTTGCCACAGGTCGCGGGTGGAACCGTTAGCAGAAGTTAGAATAAAAATAAGGCCGTGATTATAATTATCTTGCTTCCGAAAAATACCTACTATTGAATGGATTGAGCACTGAAGTACAAACCTGCGCAAGGAAGCAAGCCACTCCTTGAACTGCGTGTTCCCCTCTGGTGTGAGCTGGAAAGCTGTACGGGCCGACAGAACGATGCTCACAAACTCTTCATATTCCACTGTAGTCAAGTGGTACAGCTTCTGATGAATGCATTGAATGTACCTGTGAAGAGCACTCAATGTTTTAAAGTCGGTCAATAACTCAAATTCTTTGTTCTATGGTTAATGGTATTAAAAAGAGAATCGATGTATGAATAAAATATTACGACACGATAGAAAAACATTTCTGCAAATTACATTCAAAGTTATCTCGAATGAATATGCCATAAATTATTATGTTTTAAATTGACGCCTTAGCGTCAGAAAAGATTCCCCGACACGGATAGCGGGATGTTTACTAGACGTCTGTAAGTCCCCCGGAATGCTACAGTATCTAAGCGGCCATTGTGCATTAAAAGTGGCAAAATACTTTGCCATATCGTCCTGGCGTACGCGATTGAGACAGGCAAATCAAAAGTAGTGACTTCATTAAGCTAACACAAAGGAAGTTCCGTCGAAATAACCTGACAGTTGAAAGAATAATATCCAACAATGCGAATGGCTTACATCTGCTGGCACTTCTGCACGAGCGGCGCGAGCGTGCCGCGCAGGTGCTGCATGACGAGGTGGTGCGGCCCGCCGCGCGCCAGCCAGTGCGCAGACTCCACGCACAGCTCGTACAGCACGAACGGCGACACCACCGAGTTCACCGCGCACACGCAAAACTGGTGCAGGTATTGTGCTCCTAGGCGCTTCGAGATGCGCAGCAGCCATTTTACGTGTTCCCCGTATGGTGGGTTCCTGTGGACCGAAGAATATTTAGTCTTAAAGCATTGACTCCAGGTAATTATTTTATCGCCCCTATATGACGTTTTAGATAAGATTTGAAAGGGGTATCGGGTTACCCAAGTTATCTTCTTACTGGATTGAGGAGTTCAAATAGGCAAATGCGTAAAGCACAGGTATTCAGCTATCTTACCGAAAGACTGGAAGCCAAGCCCAATATTGATGGTTTTTCTCATGCATGCCAAGCAGATGAAGCATAATTAACTCCCAATAGACGACATACCTGCCAAACTTGTTCTGCGGACGATCATCATGTACGCGACGGGCTTGCGTCTCGAGAGCCAACATGCCTACTCGATAAGCCGCTAACAATCTCCGCAACTGCGTCTGATTGACGGCGGGGGCAGCGGCCGCACCGTTGGGAGGGACTCCGTTGGCCACGCCCACATTGGGGGCGGGGCCCACTCCATTCACGTTGGGCACGTTGACGCCGGGAGCGCCTGAGACTCCGGGCACTGGCACTATCTGTTGTGGAGTTGGCATCGGAGGAGGAATCGGCGCTGGATGCTAATGAAAAAGTATGCCTTTAGAATCCTTTCCTCACAATTGGTCAAGTTAAACTAAAAGGTAAATTAGGAGCGTTCGAGTTTAAACAAAATGAGTTGCAATATTAAATAAACCTTTGAAGATAGAAATACTTACAACTTGATGCACGGTCGCATTGACTTGTATAGTTTGCGGATGCGCCACATGTTGCGGCATGGGCGGATGCTGGGTTAGCACCGGGTGTTGCATTGGTTGATGCTGAGGATGCGGCATCGGCTGAGAATGCTGTAATGGTTGCGGATGTTGCTGCAACGGCGGATGTTGCTGTAATGGCGGATGTTGAGGCAATTGCTGATGTTGCGGCAGCGGTGGATGTTGTTGGAGCGGCGGATGCTGTTGCAGAGGAGGATGCTGTTGGAGCGGCGGATGTTGTTGAAGTGGTGGATGTTGTTGAAGTGGGGGGTGCTGTTGGAGCGGAGGGTGTTGTTGAAGCGGAGGGTGTTGCTGATGTTGAGGATGTTGTTGCAGTTGCGGTGCACCCGGTGGTGCCACGATGCCGCGGACGAAATAAGGCGGCAACGCATACTGGGGTGGCGGATGTGGCGGCCCCGTTCCAGTGTACTGTAAACCAAAAAGATTGATTGCTGTTGGTCATTTCTTTTCTCAGTCGAGTGTGTGGTAGGTTATTATTTATCCTCATAAGGGAAAAAAGGCGTCCTTATAAGATAACTTTGCAGTTAAATATGATTAGCTTGTAAATTATTTTGTAACTAGTTTAACAGGTTATTTCTTTTTTATTAAACAGCTGTTCTACGCGGTTGTATGTTATTAAAGATTTTATAATTGATGTGTACTGACCGGCAGTTGGTAGATGGCGGGCGGGTATGGGTGGTAAGTGAAGGGGTAGGGGATGGGGTAGGGCACGGGCACGGCCAGCGGTGGTGGCTGCGCACGGTACTGCGGCTCGTCCAATAGCGGCTCTGACTCCTCGTTGGCTTGACGGAGGTACAGCTCGTGCCAGTAGCGGGCCACTGTGTAGAGTACCTCGGGGTATACGCCGCCACCTGTATCAAAACAAAAGAGTTATATTTGTATCAATCAAATATTATTAATAACATTCAAAACATTTGTTCTGACTTATACATGATTCTTTTAAACAGTTTTGACTAAGTATAAATGTTTGTAAAAATTTTATTCTCAACAGTTTTTATTTCCTAACTAGCTGTCCCGACAGAGGTGGTCCTGATTTTTATTCCTTCTCCTGACAATAACAAACAACAGGAAAACAGTAAGATCAGTCAGGGATAATTTTTATATAAGTATGTAGAATAGATTACATACCCGTTCAAAGGATCAACACTAGATGAAAACGTACCTTTGGCAGCAGCTTCAACGGTGAGGCAGGCGCGCTCTAACATAGCGTCGCTCTGTTCCTTACACTGTAGCACCGCGCGTTGTATCTCATTGTAGTTGAGAGCGTGTGCGTGCGGCAACACGGACAACGCTAACTCAGCGGCCGCTCGGACCGTGGGCACGTCGCGTCCTGACGACGCCTGGAAAAAAGTAAAAAGTAAGAAAAATTACAAAAGCAAATGTGTCTGTTTGTCACAAAATTAACAGTTTTCGCCTAAAGAATACAAAACAAAAATTCTCTTTTCCAGTTAATCTCTGACATGACTAGAAGTGACTGATGAATAATGCTTATAAAGAATGCGGTCTTCAACTTACTTTATCTGCAATGCTTGCAGCTTCGGGAGGTGTTAAATGACCTTCCCATGCGTCAATCAAGAATAAGATAGCAGGCGCGCCAATATCCATAGCTTGACCTACAAATAACAAAAGTATTAACAACATATCCTTACAGAAAGATACAATCTTTAACTTTTTTTTCATATAATACTTGCCTGTAATCCAACTAACGTGTGAAGAATAGGTACGACTGAGCCAGTTCGCGCTCACGCAGTTATGTAAGCCAAGAGCGTAAAGTCCCAATTGGAAAGCCGCCATGTGTAATCCTCTGAAAAATGCACAATAGGGTATTTGCCTGTGTTTGATTTCGTAGAACATTTTTAACAAAACAAATAAACACACGCCCAAGGAACATTTTTCTGAAAACAGCGTCAAAATTGGTTGATAAATGGAGCAGCAATCAACATTTTTTATATTCGTATGATGAAGAGTGGGATCATAGTGGGGACATCTTGCTATCTCTTTTGCACATGCGTGCTCAAGTAGCGTTGACGTCACAAGCTTGTATGTGTGTCCTTTTTCAGTTATTTAACTGTTTGACTTTTGAAAGGTTTATAAATTACTTATTTCTCAACGGATTCCGAAAATTATTTCTGTTTTGTGGTTTTGTAAAATGTTACTTTTTATATGAGTAATTAAAAAAAAAGAGTCAAATACCCTATTGTAAAGTTATTTTGTGCAAAGACGTAAAAGCCTAAACTTGCTTTAAATGTTCCTTGTATTTATAAAATTTTCATACTTCGTCGTTTGTGCTTACCTATGCGGTCCATGATGTTCCCTTGCGCACGACGGCTGAGTGAACAGGCTTGTACTTGAAGAGCCGCCTGCTTTGAACAATACGGACTTTGCCAGCTCAAACATAAAGTGAGCAGACGCTTCAGAGGGCTGGTTTGGCACCGATGGGTACAGGCGCTTGCCTTTATATCTGTGAGAAATTCATAAAATATTAGCATTATTTTTCAATGAAACAATGAAACAAACTATATTTTAGTTGTTTCGATAGTATTTTTATAATTAATAATTTTACTCATTGTGTCCCTTTAAAGTTGGCTACTGGTGACAGTCAAAATGTACAAATATGCAAATGGCTGAATTCAAACGGACAAAGTTATTTAAAGTGAGCTATATTTATGGTATTACATCCAAACACAGTATAGTGATTAACCTGGAATCCTTCGCCCTGGAGATGGGCGGGTGCGAGGAGGAAGCGTGGGGCGTTGGATGCGGCGTGTGCGACGTATGCGACGCGTGTGACGTATGCGACGTATGCGACGCGTGTGATGCGTGCGACGCGTGTGATGCGTGCGACGCGTGGGACGCGTGCGACGCATGAGACGCGTGAGACGCGTGGGACGCGTGAGACGCATGTGACGCATGCGACGCGTGCGACGCATGGGACGCATGAGACGCGTGCGACGAATGCGCGGGAGGGGACGCGCCACCCTCGGACACCACCAAACGCTCCATGTCTCCGCTCAGGCTCGCCGCCTGCGCACGCCACTCATTCGATCCGCATTGCGTGCTCATCTACAGACGATACTTCATAATTAGTAAAGCGGACATCAGTTTTATTACATTTACAGGTGCGTACGTTTTTTATCACACAATAAAGTGTATCCTCTTCAAACGACTACAATAGGACATCGAAAAAATTAATTAGTACAGTTGTGATAACTTGGTGCCATTATTTATTTGTTTTACGTCGTCTATAACATTATGAAAATACCTAAATAAAATATCTACCGTATGACATTGTAAATCGGCGAGCTTTCTTTCTTTCTTTATTTAGATATTATATAAAGGTGAAGTAGCGACCAGCTATTTAAGTGTGCATCCAGAACGCTTTTTGGGAGCAATACTGCCAGACAGTAAAATTAGGTAACTATCTGAACCTTTGTTACTATTTGTCGACAAAATCATCAGGTCTAAACCGCCTAATGTATCAGAATAACAATATTATAGGCTAAAGACATACTCTTTATCAATGTGCCAGAGTTAGAAGTTCCCTCGGGACGCGGATGACAACCCTAAATTACTATAGTAAGATATAGGAACCTGCGAGGGCGTGGCGCTGCTGCAGTGCGGCGTGCTGGAGTGCGCGTGCGCATTGTACGCGGGGTGCGCGGACACGTCGGCGCGGTACGCGGCCAGCCGCGGGTTGTTCATGTAGTATAGGCTAACCATCGGACTCTTAGTCAGCTGATGGATTTCGCGGTCTAGAAGCTGTGTAAAAAAAGGGTATTATTATTGTTCTTTAAAAGTTTTATAACATTTTTTTTGTCATAAATTCTAATAACATTCATAATATGTAAAAGTTATGTTACAGGCTAGTATAAAATGCTATTTTGCTACATTATGTAACTGCCCTGTGGCAGGACCTTAAGTTTATTATAGACAGCAGTAACTTTAGTCTCAAAAAACCACTTCCGTTCTTCAGTTTGTTACGTCCGGCGTTTCTCTGAGAGTCTGTATTTATTCATCTTGCTGCACAGTACAATCTTTCGTTTACGTTCTTAGAAAATGTACAACGCAGCCAATATGCTAACTGTTGATTCACCAAGTTACGGCGGACGTACTGTTTATTTATTTACCTAACTAGAGTTAGCTAACTTACTTTATTCATAATCCTGGCCAGTTTGACCGGATCGTCCTTATAAAAGGACAATAGAGTAAGAGATAACTCTCCTCGCTGTCTTCTTGTTCCCTCACAAAGTAGAGGATGTTCTGCTTCGGATACATTTGCCTTCAGTCCTAGAGCTGCAACGGCTGCTTCGAACCCTAAGGTTTCATCGTTAGGCGATCTTGCCTAAGGAATAAAAATTAAGAGATTAGTTTGCTCACGGCAATGTATTTAATGAAATTGAATAATGTTGAGAACACTTACAGGATGTTTATTCTCTTTATCAGTAGCTGATAAAACGAGAACATCGAAAAGGAAGCTCGCCAATGCAATCGGTAACAGAGCAGGTCCACGGTTCCTATAAAATAGTATGACGTTTAATAATTTACGTTAATTACACAAAATAATTTACCCAAGTGACAATACAGAATCACGTTATTCTAACCTCAGTGTACCGTCACGTAGTTGCTCAGCTTTTTCGCGAGCTAAAGCCAACTGCTCGGCCCCTGTGGGTAGCTTCTTTAGAAGTGCAACCAATTCCGTCTCTTGGTTGTTCAGTTTAACTTCCAAAGCTTTAGTACTCGCTGGCGGGCGAGCCATCTCAAGCGCAAAGAGACCTATGCGGAATGCGAGTTCGTGATGTTCGCTGAATTCTGCTAAAACCTAGAAAACGGCATAAATATGATAATAATTATTAAGAGTTTCATTGTGTTAACTTATCTTGTGGGCTTAGGTATCTTTCGAGAAAAGCATTTGGGACTCTACCACGAACTTTTAGAATGCAATAAGGACCATCCATTTTGGCACTTAAAATTAACATTTTGACCTGAAAAATCATAAAATTAGTTTTGGACGAATTAGCAGCACGAAACAAGTAAGAGTTCATGGTAATGGTCCCCCTGAAATGTACTCACAGTGCCGAGGAAGGCGCACTTCGAGAGCGTGGCAGAAGCGAGACATAAGAGGCGATGCGTGGCCAGCCTAGGGCTGATCGTATGCCGCGGTCTCGGCCGGCTCGGATCGTACGGGCCGCGCTGCGTTCCGCCCGGGGCGGCCGGCCGCGCCACCGTCTAAACGGGTACAAGTTTTAGGAAAGAGAAAACCTTTTCGTAGGGTACTCACGGTGCAATTTGCGAGCGTGGACGACACACACAAGAGGCAGTGCTAGGCAGTGCACAGTCTAGGGCTGTGCGTATTTTGTCGTCGATCGGATCCAGCAGCCGAGATGACGTCACGGAAATATTCGGCGGCACTAAAGAGGGACATAGGTATACTTACGGTGCAGAGGAAGGCGCACTTGGCGAGCGTGGCGGAGGCGAGGCAGGAGAGGCGGTGCGAGGCGGCGCACAGGCGCGGGCTGGGCGTGTGGCGGCGGCGCGGGCGGCGCGGGTCCAGCGGCGGCAGCAGCGGCGCGCCGCCCAGCGCGGGCGGGCGCGCCAGCAGCTCGCGCGCCAGCCGCGCGCCCAGCGCGCACGCCTCGCGCGCGTGCCCGTGCGCGTGCAGCCCCTCCGCGCGCGCGAACGAGCCCTCCCAGCCGCACGCCCAGCCTCCCGCGCAGCCGCTGCCCGACGCGATGGCCTAACGAAAACGTACGGTCAGACTGACTACTTCAGCGCACTGCGCATACACAGAAATTAAATCAGTTTCACACTAGCGTTGTTTACTGCTCGGTTTCTTAGGCTTACACGCGCGACACATTCCACGCTTTAAAGAATCCATCACGCTTACATTGGGAGATTATCACTCGAACCGTTAGTTGTCAATTAGCAAATGAGAAACTTACAACACCGGAGCCCGAGCTAGTTCCCTCTCCCGATACAGCACGCCTAGCGGCCGCCGGGTCGTAGAAGTACAGGTTACAGTCGTCGTCTGACACCGACTCATCATTGGACACGCGGCGCTGAGCATCGTCCGATGATATGGGAGGCGAGCTAGACTCCTGAGAATCTGTGTCTCCACCACTCTGCTGAAGAATCTCCTCTTCGTTCTCACAGAATCCTAGGTAATTGTAAAATACAACACTCAGTAGAAGTAGGCAGCAACAAGTATTAAGGGGAAGACTTGATCATAAGAAGTAAATAACTTACCTTCAGAAGAGACACTCGAGTGGTTACCGTCGCTTGGTCCTGAATCACGCGGAGGATCACTTGGTCCTTCTTCAGAGCCACAAGGCTACATAACAATATTCACATTAAAATTTTCAATTAAAGTACAATATAAATAAGCTAGCTTTATTTAGTATTTATACAATACCTGATTTGAGGGTCCAGGAACAGCTAAGTCCACAGCTATATGGCTATTCCTGTGAATAGTAGTGCGGTGTCCTAGCAATGAAGGATCAGGATTTGTCAGCCTATAGCTTAATGACATCTCATTATTCAACACTGCTTTAGACGAATTTACCTGAAACACTCTTGTAATTACACAAAGAAACCACAGTCAATGCATTTTAAACAAAATAAGCTGTATAGTTGTGTACGGCATCCGCGGTATTTTACGCTTGTCAACCGCAAAGCATAGAATATAACAACACCTTACTAAATCCCACATACCTGATGTACACTATCATTCTGTTTATCAGCATGTCTAAAGATAGTAAAGGGACTGTGGTACAGCGGGTTCAAGTCTTTAGTGTACGTCACCCCGGGTATCTGATAGTCATCCCATTCTAGGAAGCAAGCTTCCATAGCCGGGTGGAACCCTGGAAACACTTCGTTCTCGCTAATACCGTTGATGTAAGGAGAATGCGAATGGGATCGCGACGCATGTCTAGCGTGCGAAGACGAACTTGTGGTTATATGGCTGTTACGATTCTTCGCCACCTGTTGAAAATTAAACTCATATTTTAGATAAAGAATATGAAGGTGCAATTCTTTGAACTCAACTTCAAAGTTCCTTAATATCAATATAACAAATTCTATACTTCGGCCT
Source organism: Heliothis peltigera (assembly GCA_958496145.1). Classification (NCBI taxonomy): domain Eukaryota; kingdom Metazoa; phylum Arthropoda; class Insecta; order Lepidoptera; family Noctuidae; genus Heliothis; species Heliothis peltigera. The sequence goes on from OY292328.1 coordinate 5,915,405, forward strand.
TACCTTATCAAGTACTTTCATGTGCCATTGGGCAAACTGTTCGTGAAGCGTATCACGCTCGTGAGGCGCCAAGGCCGGGTTCAAAGCGGCGAGACGCCACAAGACGACGACCTGTTACAGAAAAAAAATTATGACTTAAAAACACTATAATTTATTGAAAGTTATGGAACGGAATTGCTCCTTTAATAATGATCGTGTTCCTTCAAAACGATCGACAAATAGGTATAGTTACCTCGTCACAAAGAGAGGAGCAGGCGTGCTGTGCGGCCGAATTGCCTCCACTGCCGCCGTGCTTACCGCCGCCGCCATTACTGCCCCAAGCCACTAAGGCCGCCTTAGTCGTGTACCACCACACTATAATCTGCGTAGAAAAATAAATGGCTCTTCATACAAATAACAAAAAAAATATTGCTTGTATTATGGCTTTAACTAAAATGTGACATTTCGATAGAAAGGTCGAACTTTATCCCTTACCTGTTCACATGCCATGACCTCTTCAGTTATGATTTCCAGAAGAGGTATAGCATTTCTATCGTTTCTCTTGAACATCTCTCTCACGATGGAGAGCAAGTTCCACATGCCTTCTGGCTCCCTGCCACGCAGCGGTCTCAACAGTGACGACCATTCCGCCGCGGCAGGGGGGGCGCTTGTACTTAGATAGTTGACATCGCTGCAGAAACGTTATACAACATTAATAAAACGATTTTGTGTGGATTAATAATAATCCACACAGTTTTAAAATAAAAATCGCAGTTTCATGAAAGGTAGAGTGGGTGTGCAATCAGACTAAACTTATATGTGCTTGAGCCTTATAGGGGGAAATCAATAACTTTCACATTTTATTTGAAAAATTCATTCGATATTACCTAAACACGATAGGCGTCGGGACGCAGAATTTGACTAAGATCTTGTTAATGTTGTTATGCAATGTCTTCTCATCAAGGAACCAGGACGTGTACTCGTAGGCTGACGCGCCCGCGGTAGGGTCCGGTGCACCACAAGTGGTGTTTATAGAGTTCGGTTGTGCCGACAACAGTTCATCCAATATACGTTGAGCTGTTGGTAAAACTTGTCGCGGCAACTCCGATATCAAGTACTGTGCGAACTTCTGCAGTTGGTCTCTTCGCAAACGCTGCAGAGATTCCGACACGGGTGCTCTAAGGCATACTTGAGTGGGCTGAAAAATATTAACCGCAATTAACATACAAGTTTAATTAATTGATACGTAATTAATGTAGAACTACAGTCACTTTTATAAATAGATGTTTATTCATGCAAGGAAATTAGACGCATGAAGTTTACTGAAGAGTCACTACAAGTGCAACTGACTCATTAACTAATTATACTTTTGAAATAACCTGATCTTTAGCTTGGGAAGACAACTTACTATAAAATAATATAATTTTGCTAATCAATTTAGAACACAAACTTCTTAATGTACTAAGGTATTATTTGGAAGCGAGCTAGCGAAAAGCAAATGCACGTGCAGCGACTGCATGAAATTGGTCGGCAACTGAAGGGGACTGCCGCGGCGCCTGAAATCAATTTCATTCGAAACCAGTTGTGCAACTGGTGCTAGTCGCTGCATATGCTGTCAGCAGTTCCAGCTCGCTGCATAAATACTCCACCAAGATAGATTTGAAATATGAAGAAGTTGGTGTTCTAAATTAACTAAATACCATAAATAACATTATCTACCTTAGCTGAAGGGCAGGTTACTCCACCAATTCCATTATTATATTACACACATTATTACTTACAAGATGTATCCTATACAGGCAAACAGCAACAATATGAGAGCACCAGTGCGCCGTTGAGGAGCAAGTGCAGTTGCATGATGATATTCTTTGTCTGTCAAATGTGACTGCGACATTGAACTGAGCCCGCGGCATACTTAGAACAACCACTGTTGCAGACAAGTGAAAACCTACGAAGATAAGTAAGGTTATGTACATCTGTATCTAAGAAGACACACTTAAATAAAATGCAAAATTTTGTTTTATTTCTTTTCATTACACATTGTATAAACATTCAAGCAGAAATTACAAATTTAACTTTATAAAATGTAAAATAGAGATTGGAATTTGCAGATCTTGACTATTAATGACATAAGTATTGCAATATTGGTAACTTATGAAAAATGGACACAACTAATTAAATCCCAATGTCTATTTATAACAAAAATGATTTTTCAGAAAACTAACCAATTTGTAAAACGTCTTTTACTGCTCTATCTCTGAACAGGTGTTCTCCTTTCTGAAACTCATCAGCTGAGCCATTTGCAAGGCAGGAGTACAACCTGATGTCATCTTCACTGTCTGGGAAACTCCAGAATGCAATCTGGAGTTGCAGTTGCTCCGGTACCGGTGGATAGACATGTTCAACTAATTCAAATGGTATGTGAGATGCTACACATTTTGCTGCTAGTTCACTTAGTGTTGAAACTGTCTTTTCTGTAAAGTTTAATTTATATTGTTTCATGTAACTACTGTATTTCTGTATCTCCACGCTATAATATATATTATGATAAAAGAAAAATATATTAGTATCTGAAAATAATTAACTTAAAATAAACAATTGGTAAAAATAATGTTTAGCATCTAATAATAAATCATATAATTACATAGTAGATATGTATATTATCTAACACTATTAAATGTGTTTATAATCTGTTAATGTAATTTTGGTCATAAACAAAGAAATGTACAATAATACATAATATATTATAATGACCTATTTAAATAAATAATTAGCTGTAGTTGTCTATTCAATAGCTGTAACTTTTTGTTTCAAACATATTCTTTATCACCCTAAAAAAATCTTTTACATTTAACTCTATTATTAGATACCATATTATCACACATGATTATTACATAAACACATATTATCTACCTACAGAACTCAGTGAAAGTTAGAAAGTTGTCCAGAATCAAAAAAATCCATTCACTTTGGATCAATAGCTAAAAGAAAAGGATTCAGCTGCAGTAAAAAATGCAAGGATTTGAAACCAGAGGTATATCACTGTACTGTTCACTCAAAGGTAAATGACTTTTAGCACCTGTTCTTTGTATCACTGAACACAATGTACATCCAATTACTACCTATAGATCATGACATCAAAACTATTTACTGAAAATATAAGCTAAATCAAGGTACATATACAATTTATGACACAAAATTAGCATAATATCGCCTGAAAATGCATGATTCGACAACAAATGTTAAACACTGTCATCATTTCGTTAGTTCGAAACAAAGAATCAGCTGTATAGAGTTACCTTGAATATTCTTTTTAGTTGATCGGGATCCAAATGAGTTCTGAAGATTTGGACGCCTCCATCCACGCCAATTGTTGCATAGGCTTTCGGGCTCTGAACTCCAGCTACATAGGGAATCTTCCTCGAACCGTTCAGAATCCTCAAAACTAAAATGGTCAGCCTCCTCCCAGTCGAGTAAGGGCGACCCCACATCGACTGGGGCGGCTTGTCTGCCCCCTTTGCCATTATTATTCGATGCCCCCGCCACGTTAATGAGATTTATTGGAATAATCTCTCAAGAAAATTCGCTGGAACACTTCAGCGATCTACCACAAGGGGGTATCCACGGTCACTGAATTAACATAACTCTTTCGTTTTTGAAGATATTATGTCACTAGATAAAAAAATTCAAAAGGAGAATACAATGAAACAAAATACATCACAGAATGTAAAACTTTCTAGTTTGAAATCAAACGATATATATAAATCCCCATCAGCACAATAACAAATATGGCCGAACAACGTCCCATAGTCTTCACATCTATCTATAACTAACTATATATCTATACCTTACATTCTATGAGTACTACATAAATATAGATTTTATACACACAATAGAAATCGACTATTATTAAAATCAATAATCGAATAGTAAGAAAGTTAACTGTTGAAAAAACTAGTCTTTGTAAAATCTGCTTTGAATACAAAAATGTTACGACAAATATTTTGCAAAACATCGATTGTTAATAATTACATTTGATTAAAATAGTTTTAAAAGCAAGGTATTGAATTATGCATGTCGTTGCATAGTGCACCTTATTTATTGGTTTCGCATTATGTCCCATATGAATGCAAATTTTGTGTTTCTGTATGGATGACCATTAGACTGCTATACTGTGGGTCAATCTAGTATGTTAACATTTATGAAATAATGATTGAAAGAGGCTTTGTTTGTTCCATTTATTATTTTTTAATACACTTGCGCCTTGTGTAAGTTGAAGGTTGGTTTAGTTTGGTTTCAGTAAAGTATGTCCAATTTAGAACAAAAATAATAGCGTTTAATTATAACCCCTATCAAAATACCTTCATTACCAGTATCAGTATTCTTGAAATGATGAAATATAATTTCAACCAAAAAGTAGACCATTCTAAAATCGACTAAAAGTTTATCATCAGGGTTTTAGAAATTACTGAACGCAACTTGTGCAACATAATTTTTGACAGCGCAAACGACAGCCGAAGTTGAAGATTGTTCTCGACTTTTTGAAAATGTTTTTTTATTATTTTTATCCACTATGTTGCAAATAAAATTAACTGTGTAAAGTCACCGGTTTAGTTTAATCTGATTCCTAACTACCTCTCAATCAGACTGATCTGGATCGGAAGTAGAGGTTATACATTAATTGTAAAATTTAAAAGTCATTGCAAAATAATAGCACAAAAATGTTTTGTTGGGGTAATGCGACTCATCATGAATTGTGTATAGAAGGACCGGATAACCTGGATTTGGTACGTAAAACCCAATAAATTCTGTCGTTACTGAGCTTTACAAAAGGATTAATAGGTAACCTGAGTCTACTTTGTAAAAACTATTGCATAAATTAGATTTACGTAGGTATTCTCTGCGTTGATTTAATTGAACAGATAACCGAGTCATGTTAAATTAGCAGCCATAATCTTATCTTCAACTTTCTATTTATTCATAAATAAAATGTAGTAAAAAATCTTTTTCACTGCCCATATATGGACTGGCTCATCTGTATTCTTATTGTGTTAATTTTTTCATATAGCATTTTTATTCCTTTAAATAGTTATATTTTATTTACTAGGTAATAAAACCAACATTATCAAAATGGCGTGAAAGTAACCATATAAAGTCAGTAGCTGCCGGAGAGTTTCATACAATGTACCTTACAAATACTGGCCATTTATATTCCTGTGGAAACAATGAGGTTGGCCAACTGGGACGCCATACAGACAATAGACAAGGAAAAAGTCCAGGTATTGTTACATTTTTTCATTATAATATTTTTTGAATGTTATGGTAGTGCCTTTTGGTTACTGGGTTAAATATAAAAAAATTATAAATATAAAAAATTTAAGTGTCTTATTAGAAAGTGAAATGCAATCTAATTTTAGTGAGTAGGATGAAAGATTCGTAAATATTGTGTAATATGAAATAAGAGATGATGCAACTAGGGTAAAGAAAGCAACCAACAGGCATTAAATATCAATATCTTTGTTTTAAATAAAATTTAGCCGTTTACATCCCAAAAGCCATTTGTTTACCATCTTAAAATCATATAAATACCACTATGTATTTACATGAGCCTATCTGTTATTTAGATGAAACATGATAAGGCTGAACAAAACTCAGTTAATGTATATTATTCATACACAGCCATGTTACACCTTGACTTATGGAAATTGAAGGAAAACTTTTAGCTGAGTTTCAGTTTCTGCATCAATAATATTATTGGTATGCAGTAATTGTGTTTTTTTTTACCTTTACTTTCACTAACTATAAATCTATTTTACAAAAATATGGAATGACTAAGATATTTTGTATTTTTTATCATAGTTTAATCTCAATCAGTATCTATAATCGTTTTAGGGACATTTATCAGGGTTATCTTTTAAAAAAAATACTATTTCATTTTCAGCACTAGTTGAGACATTCAAAGACTGCACTGTAGCGGCAATAGCTTGTGGCATACAGCACTCAGTTGCCCTGGATGAATGGGGGCAGCTATTCAGTTGGGGTTCAGACAGTATGGGCCAGTTGGGTAGCAATTTAGGTACACATGCACAGGACAAACCCAAGTTTGTGAAAGGTTTAGCAACAAGAAATGTTATACAAGTTGCATGTGGTGCATATCATTCCATAGCATTAACAAACAGTAAGTAAATTTATCATAACCAACAGAATAAGTTAATTTAAAATGCACCCACAAAATGCAAAGTGAACAATAAAATATCAAGCACTCATTAAGTTCCAAAATAAATATAATATGATGATACATGATACATCCATAAAATTATATAAACCACAACTCTTATCACATACATATATATGAAGTAGTAGTGATGTATGAAACCAAATTTTAGCTTTGATAGCATTATCAACACATATAGTGTGTTTATTTTTCTTCTAGATGGAGACCTATTTTCTTGGGGTGCAAATAGTTATGGCCAGTGTGGATTAGGCACTATGACAAACAAGGAAATGATACCACAAGCAATCACCTCTTTGCTTGGCGTTCCTATTGCTATGATTGCATGTGGCAGTAACCACACATTTGCCTTGTCTAAGTAAGTGCTTCTAATAATATATTAATTGTTGCTGCCGCCTGTGATCACAACTGCGTCCAATGGAAACTATGCAGTGCACCTGGATAAAAATCAGCCTATATACTTCGATAATAAATGGGCTAAATGTTATTTAGCCAGTTTATTCCAGTTTCCTAAGATTAGCACATTTAAGCAAACAAACTCTTCAGCTTTGTAATATCTAGAAGTAATAAGAGCAGCTTTTAATATTGTCATCTGTTCACCAAAATGTTGACAAATAACTATGTTGAAAAATACTAAGTTGAATTTTTTGTATCCAGAAAGTGTGTGAACTTTTAAATTTGAGTTCAGCTTTAATTTACCCTGAAGAAATTCTTTTAGATATGGCCATTTCAGTTGGGCATATACTAATTTAAATATTGAAATAAGTAGGTATCAGAAACATAAATAATGTAAATTGCCATGATGTGGTGCATCTCATTATGCCTCAAGTTTCACTGTAAACAATACACAAACTAGTTAGCATAGAATAACAGTTCCAGAAAAGTATGGAACACATCAGCTGTCGTTATCAGAACATAGGTATTTTTTGTTAAGTATCACAGAGCTTTATCAGCTTGTGGTCAAGATACAGATTTGTATGCAAAATGCTCACACAATGTGACATGTCAGTCATTATGCTGGATATTATTTAAATAGATTTCACATATTTTACTATCAATATGTTCTAGAGATTAAAAGCTGTTTAGTCATTCTTAATCTATTTATATTAATGATTATCTTGCAGATCTGGCGCCGTTTTTGGATGGGGTAAAAACACGCATGGCCAGTTAGGGCTACAAGATAGAGAGAATAAGTGTTACCCCTCACATTTGAAGACTTTGAGGAATGTTAAGGTATCAGCAATTTCTATATTCACTTATGCAATCCATTAACCTTAAGATTTTTGGTGACCCCAATAATTACCACTGTATCTTAAATAATTGGGATGCAGACTAGGTCATAAATAAAATACTTTATCCTATTCATTTTGTAAAGCATCTTAAAATAATGTCAGTTTAATTCATTGTTTTGAATCGAAAACTGTTTTTATTTTTTTATTGATAATATAATCGAAATAAGTGTATGCATTGATGTGAAAAATCTGTGACTGTGTTTTCATACAAATTGCATAGAGAGTAACCGTTTTTGACAATGCTATAAAAGTATTGAATTTGACTAGTTGTCCGCATCCCTATTATCGGTAAATTATTTCAGCTAATATGTCTGACAGTGAATGTAATGGTGATTTTTTCTAGGTGTGTCATATTGCATGTGGCGAAGATTTTACGGTGTTCCTGACATTAGACGGCGGTGTGTTTACTTGCGGTACTGGTGAATATGGTCAGACTGGACATGGGACCACAAAGGATGAACTTGTTCCCAGAAAAGTAATTTCTTCTTAGAATTTAATACAACCCACTGTATATAGTGTACTTGAAATGTATATTATAATATTTTTGTTATGTGGAATATGCTCTAAAATGGGTATAAAACACAAGTAAAACTTTGGGCTATACATTCCAATACTAGGTCAATTCTGTAATGACATTCGTATAAGCATACCTGATGTAATACAAAGTAACCGCTGAACGTTCCATTTATTTATAAAAAAAATCATCGCACTATTGAAGTGCACACTGTCAGCATAATTTTACAGATGTAATTCCTGTGGAATTTATATTACATTCATTTTTCACAGGTTATGGAGCTAATGGGTAGTACAGTGACGCAAGTAGCTTGCGGGCGGCGGCATGTGTTGTGCCGGGTCGGTGACCGCATCCTGGCATGCGGGTACGGCGCGCGGGGACAACTAGGCTGCCCACACATGGCCTTCGCTTTGGTGCCCACGCCAGTTAACTTCACGCCTAACGATGAATCGCCTGTAAGTTATTTATTGTGAAGTTATTAAGTTTTGTTACTTGGGTTAAGTCCAGGCCATAGACTCATTCAGGAGATACGTTAAAAAGATCCTTGTCATATGTTATGGGTACTCATACGACAAAAAGACAACTAGCCATACCCACTACCTACATAAGGGATATTACATAATATCCCCTATAGTAAGACGGCTAGCATTTCGGACGCTTTCAAAAAACCGGACAGAGGCACGCGGAGGCAGCGCGTCTGTAAAGCGGAGACCGATCGGCACTAGCGGGTGCATGGCTGCATGGGTGCAGAGCTGTGGCCCATAGGTACTTGGCGGCTAATTTGTTGACGCCATAAATGCTAGCCATGTTAAAAGAAGGAAAATTATCAAACGAAAACATTAGGTATTATTGATATTGTTTTAGTTGCGTCTATTCAGCATTTCCTGTCACCTTGTTTGCTAAGTAAAACCGCTCGGAATAGTAATGCTTGCATAACTATATTAATATGTTATCGACTCTGTTACGCCCATTTGGTCGCCACATATATCTAATAAGCTATGACATAGTAAATTCATTTCCATCATAACATTCAATTCTATTGTTTTCAATACAGACTGAGAATCCTGGCCAGAGTAAGGTAAACCAAGTATATTGCTTAAATATAAGGCCGTATTAGTTAGTAGTTTTCATTCTTTCTTTGCGTTTCTCTTACTTTTTGACACTCTTAGTGTAATACTAGCACAGTGAGATTATCTATGGTATACAGTCGATCATTCCTATTCAGTTGATTAGATACTTAACAATTGCTATCAGTGAAAATAAACATGATGTCAAACCTAATATAGTTTAATCGTTACCGGAATTTAATCGAAGAATACAATTGTTCCATGATCTGTCTTAAACCTTGTGATCGATTGTATGGGCATAGATATCTTTAGACTGTGAAACTAGTGAGTTTTATGTAGGAATTTATTTCTTATGGATTCCGTTCTGGTTGCTAATATTCTTGTTTTATTCTTTTGACTCAACAAAAGGAATAATAAAGAAATGTTTTTAACCTAGTAGTGAAGAGTTCGACTTGCGTCTCTCTCTTATTTATGCGAAGCCCTAGATTGGCTTATGGCTATGTTGATTGAAATTAAACGGATATGTTACTCATATCATTAATACTAATTTATATGTTTTAGAGATTATAAAACAACAGTTTCGTATACTTTTTGATGATAAGCATATTACAATCAATGTTTACATTGGTGTAATAATAACCTGACATAGGTTATTAACATGAACTATTGTTCTTCAGCTTAAGAAGAAACCGAAAGTCGAGGCCGCGACAGCAATATCTCGAACTAGCAACGCGGGCGTTTCCAAACTAAATGTTGAGTCATCTGTATAATATTATAAAATGTATTGGTATTATGTTCAATGTGATGCAGTTTATCAAACTATATTTCTTAGTTTTCTATGTAATGGTCTATTTTGTAGCTAGGCCTTTTTATTTGTTTTTAGTTATATCTATTTTTTCTTGTATTTAGAACTTTTAGATAATGCATGATAATATCAAACGTTAGTAGTTAAATCTAATCGAAGTGATTAAATTACAATTAAAGGTATAAATCGCGCGTTAATCTGAAGGCGGGCTACAGGTTGCACTATGCACCACACTTAAAATTATACATACATACTAAAGATCACACAACCACTAACCGCTAAACGTGTGTGCCAGCATACAATGCTGGCATAACAATGCCAGCATACAATTATATCTTGTCAGATTTCAAATGTTTTGGGGAGTCCCCGTACTTTTAGATCCTTCTATATATTCCTATAAGAAAGGGTACAGTTCAAGAAACACAAGATCCAATACGGGTAATCCCTCCAGACGCTCATACGCCTACGGACCAGTCAATGTACTTTTGCTGTATTTTATCACGATGTGTTTCCTAAACAGCGACTGAGATCGATACTAATCGGTCTAAAGGTATTCTTTCAATGGCAAAAAGAGAAAAAAATTCTGCTTCGGACAATCCTTTTTTTTTCATATCGTCTATTCTGCACAGTTTAAGAATGAGAGTTTTCTCAAATCCTCTGACGAGGTGAAGTTATAATCTCGTAATTTGTATATCAAAGATATTTTGACGGTCTCAAAGCCTGCCTTCTTGAGCGTGCGATATTTTACCTTATAACTGCTATCTGTGTCTAATGACAGTGCATTGATAAACATAAAATAATTGCTTTATGCACTGTAATAGATATAAATGTCATGTCATATTATGGTTATAATGAGGAAAATAATAATAATATTATTAAATTAATTAACAGGGTGTTTATTTGAAGACTACGCCTGTTTAAAGAAGGTGATAAATCTAGACAACATGACCAGTACTATTGATTTTCATTTTGTTGAATATTATATGAAGAGATTTCAAATCACCCAATTCAAACCTGCGTAGAAACAAATATCCACCTTGTACCAAAATCAAATTAAATTAACAAAAATGTTACATTTATTGCAGTTTACGCAAGAAATCTTCAAAGGACCTATAAAGGTGTTTGCAGGCGGGGACCACAGTTTTTTGATCATAGACCATGACAGGACTGGCCCCGTTGATTTTCGTATACATGATCATACGAAACAAATTATGACTTTGACTTTACCAAAATTGGCTGCTTGCGAAGTGTTTAAAGACTGCGATGTTGTTAATCAGGTGACTTCTTATTATAGTGCATTTTGATATTGCCTAAATCATTGTTTCTCGAGAAAAAATGACAAAAGTGTTAAACCTTAATTAATTGATGCAAATTTGAAATCTGTGGCTACAAAAGTAGATTTAGGTACTTTTGCATCAACAAATCGAATTCATCATCACAGCCTTTTTATCGTCCCACTGCTGGGCACAGGCCTCCTCTTCCACGGAGAAGCAGTGAGCTTTAAGCACCACGCTTGCTGAATGCGGGTTGGTGATTTCAGACTTTATTGTCCAGGTTTCCTCGAGATGTTTTCCTTCACCTTTATTGTGTGCTTGCCTTGCAGGATATGCTGGCTTATTTAGAAACCGTGTTCGGATCTTTGGCATGTGTAAACGGTTCGTTCTTAGCGGCTAACAATGCCCACTTCGGCTGCAATACTAAAGTCCCTGGCGTTGATTTAAGAAAAGCTGAGGAAGCATTCACACTAGTTAGCAGATTTGAAAACACTACAATAAAGGAACTGGTGAGTTATTACATTTGAATTATTAGTGTAGTCGACTAAGTCAATAATAAAATCCTATATGATATGTATTTGGTAAAGTATCTTAAAATAATGACACTTTCATTTATCGTTTTTGAAGGAAAAGCTATTGGATTTTTTTGTATTAATTAATTAATAAATATTTAAGTAAAATAAGTATATGATTTAATGTGAAAAAAAAGTGAAGTCATAGTTATAACTTTCATACGAATTGCATAGAAAGTAAAAAAAAATACAGTTCAATAAAAGTAATGAATTGACTAGTTGTCAACTACCCTATTGACTTTCTAATAGAACTTTTAGTTCAGTTACAACTGCATGCGTTTATCGACCAACCTTTCGACCTTCTATTTCATACCGAGTGGCGTGAGCAATCAAACAATCGTGCAATGGTTCTAGGTATCTATTGATAGTAGAATTGAGAATTTTTAGAACTTACCTATGTCAAGGCCGCCTCTATACACAAACTGCACTTATATAAATGGGACCTTTTAGAACATTGAAAATACTGCTGAGTTTCATCATAATCCATTCAGTACTTTTGGCCTGAAAAAGTAGCAATCTGTTACGTTGGCTAGTTAAAGTTAAAAATAGCGCTTATTATTATCCTTATTTTCAGATCTTCAACCATCTATCAGAGAACATAATAAAAAAGATGAAAGTGTCCCCTCCTGACGCGGAGGCTCTCAGAATGTTCCTCATCTTGCCTCTGTATCACGAAATGCGTAATCCTCGGCGACATGTCGAATTACAGGTAAAATTGAGTATTTAAAATTTTATTTAAACTACAATTTTTAAATATTTACTCATGATTCCTGAAAAATAAATCTTCTCGTCTCCTCTAAGGGAAACACAATTTAATAAAAAACTTACACAAACTTTTTTCTCCCAGGGTCCTTTCGCGGAAGCATTCAACAACTTATCAACACATCCTCAAAGAATAGTAAATCTATGGTGGGAGGCACAAACCCCAGAATACTTCGAAATGTTAGTCGATATATTCAAAAGTGTTATCGTGTATGAACTTATGCAGCCAGCAGTGCGAGCGAACAAGGTAAAAACGTCATAGAAAAAAATAATATTGTAAGAAATTCGATTCGAAAGTATCACGGTCGACTTTTTTCTGGTTCCAGAAAATTTACTTTACTCATAGTATAATACAAATTCTGAATACTCTATCGTCGCTGAACAAAATAAACTTCACGAATCCAAAGAAACCGAAAATTCCAGCGGAATGTTTTTATATTGAAGACTTGTGTGATCATGTGGATATTGCTACCGATTATATTACATGGCTTTCTGATCATGCTGTAAGTATAAGTTAAGAATATTATTTTTGTCATGTTTTAACAATTGTTTAAAGTCCTTCCCTGTGTTAACATGTATATTATTATTTCGTTTTAATGGATACTTTATCAAATTCCTAAATGTGAGAACTGTTTCTGAGTTCTGTCATTAGAACACTGCATCACTAATACTAACTAACACTAATACCCGATAAGGGCTCTACAGTTTGCAATATGAGATTTTGTTCTAGCTGTTAATTTTACTGGGCTAATACCATTTTATTTATTTCAAACCCTTTCGTAATCATTTTGTGTGATCTTTTCAGTCGGCTCATCCCCATATGTGTAACTACGCGTTCCTATTCGACGTTCAATGCAAATCATTGTTACTAAAAATAGATCAACAGTTGCAAATGCAAATAGCTATAAGTAGAGCGGCCACGCAGATATTCACTCGATTGTTTATGGATCCTACGTATGAGTACCAAAGAGACCAGTTCCTTAACCTCACAGTTTCTAGGAACCATATTGTAAGAGACACCATGACGCAAATCAGTAACCATGAGACTTCGCAGTTGAAGAAACCGCTTAGAGTGAGTATTTTGTCAAAGTTATGTTTCATAAATAATACATTTGCGATTGTAATAAACCATTTAAATATACTTTGTTCTCCTGATTTACCTGTAATAGTTTGTTACTCAACACGGTAAAAATGTCGAATCTATACATATAATAAAATCGTAAAAAAGTCAAAACTGTACATTGAATATTTTTATAATAGAATAATTGGGGCGTGATCAAATCTATACCGAAGCCAAAAATATAGTTTTTAGAATTTTTGTCTGTTTGTCTGTATGTATGTCGGGGATAATCTCAAATAGTACTGCATGGATTTGCTTCAAATTCAGCATGAATATAACTAAGAGGTCGGGTCAACATATACATAGGTTACATATTATCACGCTATCACTAAGGAAGGGTGGATGAATGTTAATCCTAATGCCCACGCGGACGACGTCGCGGGCAACAGCTAGTGTACAATAAATGAAACCATCTCCTTCATTAAAATCGAACAAAACTTTTTCGGCAATCTTCGTGACATCCAATGTTCTTTCAGGTAGAATTCGTCGGCGAGGAAGCCGAAGATGCTGGTGGTGTAAAGAAAGAGTTCTTCTTATTGCTGCTGAAAGAGATCTTTGATCCAGTATATGGAATGTTCAAGCAGTCTGAAGAAACGAACATGATTTGGTTCTCTAACAACCCATTTGAAGATGATGTCATGTACTATTTGATTGGTAAGTCGAGATTAAGTTGATGGACGTCCATATTCCACAATTTCTTCTAAAAAATATTTTGTAATAATTTGTATTTTGATCGGCTCAGTCGCAAAATATCCACTTCTCAAAACAACTACAGGTAGCAATATGTTCAAATGTCCCATTGGCTTTGTTTTTCTCTACTTTAAAATCAAACAATAAGTTTGGATAGCCATCTTAAAAAAAAGGTAACTATGTTTATTATGAATACTTACTTTTGTAGTGACTTTTAACTGTCTATTTTTATTTCTAGGTGCCATTTATGGTCTGGCTATATACAACTCTATTATAATCTACGTCCCATTCCCGTTGGTTTTGTACAAGAAGCTGTTAGAAGAAGCCGTTATGTTGGACGATTTGTCGGATTTGTATCCTACGCTCGCCAATAGCCTTAAAAGTTTACTGGATTATCCTGATGAAGATGTAGAAGAGGTGAGTGATACTTTATAATTATCTATACATATAATAAAATCGTAGAAAAGTCTAGAGAAAGAATAATTGGGACGTGATCTACAATCGATAATGAAACCAAAAATATAGTTTTAGAATTTTTGTCTGTTTGTCTGTATGTATATCCGAAATAATCTCAAAAAGCACTGCATGGATTTGCTTCAAATTTGGCATCACACTATCTTGTACGGGGAGGGGCGAATTATAAATCACCTAATGCCCAGGCGGACGACGTCGCGGACAACAGCTAGTTATAAGATTAATTGCCGTTCTTTAGTCTCACTAAAACTCGAGAATAAAATAAAATTTCGTAATATGTCTGTATTAACCAGTCAGTGTATTCTAACAGGTTTTCAGCTTATGTTTCGCAGTAAATACAGAAGTTTTCGGTCAAATACAAGTGCATGCCCTTAAAGAAAATGGTGAAAATATTCCCGTAACACATGAGAACAAACAGGAGTATGTGGAGCTGTATGTTGATTTCTTGCTCAATAAGTCGGTTGAAAATCAGTTTAAGGCTTTCAATCAAGGGTTTCAGAAGGTAAGAATGTTTTTATTTTAAGTTTTCTTATAACATAGTGGTTTATCTATATATTCCTAAGGCACTACAACTACTTACCAAATATTCAATGTTTTATATTTTGCACTTTACTTTAATCTCGTGCATACTTTACAGGTTTGCGGTGGTAGAATTATCAAATTATTCAGATCACACGAAATGATGTCAGTTGTAATGGGCAATGAAGAATATGACTGGGAAGTATTTGAAAGCAACTGTGAATATAAAAATGGTTATACCGCTACTGATCCACAAGTCAGGTATGCTTATGGCGTTTGCAAGTAAAAATTATAATAATAATGAAGTGTTTATTTCAAATTTATATATTTTTTTATATTCGCAGATGGTTCTGGGAAACTTTCCATGAGCTTCCACTGGAAGATAAAAAGAAATTCCTTTTATTTTTGACTGGCAGCGACCGTGTCCCTATACAAGGAATGCGAGATATTAAAGTAAGTACACAGCAAGAACAAAATCTAAAGCTAATAAGTGTTCTTTAGTTTATGTTTCAACTAATGATATTTTATTTTCCTACAGATCAGAATTCAGGCGGTAGCTGATGACAGGTACTTCCCAGTAGCCCACACATGTTTCAATCTTCTGGATCTACCGCGCTATAAAACTAAAGAACGTCTCAAGTACCACCTTATCCAAGCTATTCAACAAACACAGGGATTCTCACTCGTATGATTCTGTAGTATGTAGTCTATTGAAATTTTACCATGATTTCGGCCGTATACACACTGCGTACTATCGCCGCATTGGTATTCAGTGTGTATAAAGCTTAGCACTATAGGCTGGGGCTTAGACCGTAGTAGCGGCAGCGAGATTTTGTTGCGTCTAAAATATATCAAAAGAAATCGTCCAGCGGAATGTGCGTTTATACGTTGTAAGAACCGTTATAACCCATGAAAACTTCATTCACATAATGTAATTTCGCACGATATGAGTGTCTTTAATAACTATTACGATTGAAAAGTTAAGATAATTATGTGACGTTCCGTCGAGGTTCCAGTCTGATGTGTGAGAATGTAGCTCATATTTTGGATTGCTATTTATGATAAATTCTAAAGTACACGTGGGTTCGATGCCTGCTTTTTTAGCTAAACTCAATTAAGAATAATAACACTTGTCAATGATACAACAAAAATATAATTACGCAAGCGAATTATATTTTTGTTTTGTTGATGTTACGATGCTGTCATATAAATTGTTTTAAGTGACGATTTTAGCATACTCTCGGTGCCTTTCCATGAAAAAGTATCGATATTCCTGATATTTATATATTTTATATTAATATATATTTTATCGTGTAATAAATCAGTTATGTTATGCAACTTTTATAAAGAGGAATGTTTTATTTATTAGTTCCAATGTAGAAAAATTGCATTTAATTTAATGCTGTAAATCGTTATATGCGGGAGTATTCTGACACATATCTGTGAATGGGTAATATAGTTATGTGTCAAATATCTTTCGATGGTAATGCAAAAGCCGTCATATGTACCTAAAAGCACGCACTAATGTGACAACACAATTTAGACACGTTGTAATAGACCATAGGGAGTGATCTTAGCGTTTCTAAGCAATCGCTTGCAATGAACACATGAGAGAATTGGTTTCTTGCCATTTTATGACTAGAACTGTCTAAACTAGAATTCTTTTGCGTTATTCAATATCTAATTCTTGGCCACAGTTCCATTTAATCCTTCGTAATTTTTTTTAAACAGTCTTGTGAATTCAGTAAAGAAATGGGGTAATAGATTTAAAATGGTATATTGACGATTTGTTTTAAAATGAGGAGCTTACTGTGTAAATTAAGTTTCTGGCCTTGAAATGCAGTTAAGATTGAGATTAATATAGGTTGGCTGAAAATCATTATGACAACAGTTCTTCTGACAATATGAGACAGTTTTTTTTTTACATAAAAAACGAGAAAAAAAATCTGAAAAATAGCGGCGATTGTTGTGCCTTGATCGTATTAGTGTGTGCTTTGGTTGTTGTATTAGCGCTTAAGAGAGTTATCGTCAGTGTAGGATGACGATTGGAATAGTTTCGAAACTTCTCAAGGAGATGTCTAGAAAGACATAGGGCAGTCTTAACTATGATGACGAGACATGTAGCCATAATGATTTTGTACATAAATTGGCTACCTCTGTGATATTAAATGTATGTCTTTGATTACATTTGGCGACAATACAACGGCTTATTATCTAATTGTTACTGTATTTTGTTATAAATTGTACATGTTGTACATATTCGTACTGTACGTAGCTTGGCTAGATTGCTGTTATTATTTGGAAGCATTTATTGAGCACCTCAGTCTAGGTACTCGGCGTGGTTTGTACACGATGTATGTAATGTATGATAATATAATATTTTCATACAGAAATATTGTTTTATTTCTCTACAAGCTAGCATAATTTACCGACTTGTTGTTAAAGTTTCTGCATATCTGTTGATTTTAGACCAAATTTATCGCGCTCGTTGAAAAACTCGCTGAGAAACGTAAAAATTCTTGTGTAGGCTGGTAATAAACAGCCAACCTTAATCACACTTTAACAAACAAGGGCCATGGTAATTCCTTAGGATTGCTATTTAACAAGGTGTGAAATTGTACACAGCTGCAAGTTTTTATGAAAAAAAAAAACAAATTGGCATTTAATATAATTTATTTAATTTAAAATATAATTAATAATGAATACCAAATCGATAAAGCCATTTAACATTTTATATACAAAATATTCCTATAATCTCTTCATGACTAGGAAGGTACAATAAGTTTAGCCAATTGTTAATTGTACGTTGGCGAAAGCTTCGAATTTATAAATATCCAATATCACAAACAATTTCTGCACGTATTTTTATTTAATTTTTATTTGATATAGGAGCGATATTTAAAATCTGTTTATGACATTGGGCAGTGAGCATTATTTACAGTTACATTTTATAAGCAACGTCGGATTTCGCAATGTATAAAGCCGCACTTTTACACATAAAAATATAATTAAACGAAAATGATATATTTTTTAAGTGACTTATCATCATGACTGTTATTTTTATATTTTTTTTATATATTTACTTATATCCTAAATAATGGTTAAAAATAAATTAATCCTACAATTAAGTACTGATTGAATTCCAATTCGTACATGCCTCAAGACTTTATCACCTAAAGTCTATACAAGTACCTACTCAAAATCCCCGCGCTTTTAGCGAATCAATTAAATTGATTGATGTTTACTTTGATGAGATGATACCTACTATTTTTGTTGACATTACAAAATGTTATGTCCCTTAATTAATTGGGTATGTAGACACTAGACATTCTGACATGAGTAAAGTCAACAAAATTAATTAAATCGAATTTGAACATCTTTGTGAATATTCCCGTACGGGTTATAGACCGATTGTCAGACTATAATATTCATTGTGTGTGAGGGATATGTTAGTAAATACTAAGATCTAATTTAGTATGAAGATCGGCCTGAGTTGTCATCATAGTGTTGTGTGCCGGGGGGCGCGCGGTATCCAGGGTAGTTGTGGTTGAGGGCATGCTGCGCGAAGAAGCTTGAATAGTCCTTCTTGACCTGTAAATAGAGTGCAGAACGTATCATTAAATTAATCATGTACACGTTGTCCGCTATTTTCATGGACCTAATGTAATTATCGATGAAATGAATAGTGGAAACAGTGTTTTCAATGATTGAAAAGTCAATTCAATGGTGTATTAAATCTTATTATGGTGCTCGCTAATAAAAATACTAAACATCGATATACGTTCAAATAGATCATTTATTTTTGCTAAAACGTTATATAGTCATAGTTAAAACGTTGAAAATAATTCAGATGTCTAGAAACCATGCATTTTTCGATTCTAAACTCTACTTTGCAAAGCTTTGCAGAAATTGAGAAAAATGAATGTCTTGGTTTTAAAACAAAGATTTTAGTCTATTACATGAATGTTCAGTGGGGTAGGTGTACGACTCTGCAATCTCAACTGTGGCCCATAAAGTCTGGGTGTATGTTCCCACCAAAATACGTAAATATTTTTCATCTTTTAATCTCGATTACCTATGTATGGTGTATGCTTAATCATGTACATACAATTTAACGGTTTACACTCTAAAATCTCTGTACTCGAAAATATAAATGTACCATTTGGATTAAAATCGCTGGCTTTAATGGTTGATTGATGGTCGGCGTAACATGTTCCTCAAGTGTTGGCAAGTTACTTTGGAACTAATATTTGATTTATTAATACTTCGTAAACAGCCAAGAAAGCAGTTGAACAGTAAACCGAGTAATAATTTGCTAATAACGCGTAAATTACCACTTCTTTAGAATGTCGGTATTCATTGTAAGAGTCGTACACCTAAATAAAGATATTGCAAAGCCTACTAAACGCGAGTGAGGTGCTCGCGACTATAAAAGTACTAGGTTTGCCCTTCACCAAGTGCCGAGATCTGTTAATGGAAAGTTTACCCAAACATATAGTAGCACTATGACCCAAACTGCACTTACACCTTCGGTATTAAAGTCCGGCTATGTACGGACTGGGAACGCCTACACCTCGTTCATTGCAACTAATTCTGCAAGCGAATATTGGCGCAGCTAAAACAGACAACGGTTTTGTTCAACACTGTAGGTACGTCATTCCATCGATTCTCTAACTTACGTTTTTCTCTTGAAATTTATAAAAAAATGGTGTTCTAAGTAATTAACAATAGATAATTATTAACTTCGTGTTGTGGGTGGAAGTCCTAAATAAATTCGCTTTTGGAAGATTTTTAATTCAATCAGTAGTAGGTGCAAAAAGTTCAGATTTAGGAATTTATACTGTGGCGTTAAGATTTAACTTTTAACTAGAGAGTAACTAAGTTATGGAAAATCTACTTAATTGGTTTTGTGGTAGGCGTTGTAATATTTGGGATGTGAAATATTTACAGATTGTGATAAATCAAAAGCCAAATATTTACATCTTAATTAATAAATAATATACAAAAAAGTAGTCAGGGGATTGCGTGAAATAGATAATACTTAGGTAGATATGTATTTACAGCATGCGGGCTTGTTAGGTTTTGAGTATTATATTTATATTTTAGGAACTGCATTAGGCACAGACTCCACCATTGGGGAGCGGAGAAGTTTGTAAACAACCAATAGAATTTCAATATTAAAACATCTTAAACGTCTCCGGCTACTCAGTAGTACCTACCTGTGACCTGTCCCTAAGTTAGTCCGCGTTGCTTCAGTAGACTCTAGGCCTTATAGGTTGCTCAAGCCAAAATATTAGGTAAGTAAATTAGAAAATATTCTTCAATTGAATTCTTTGTTATTATTTAAATTAAGGTAGGTATTTGAGAAAACCGATCTAACAAGCACCTAAGAAATTAATCTGGATCGTTAACGAAGAATTTAATATACCGAGTAGGATGTTTTTTCGGTCATTCTTGTAGTTTTCTATATCTAATTCTAGATAAGTAATCACTTTTGACTAAATATTTTACCGTTTGTTAGTAATAAACCAAAAATAATGGTTACCTTGCGCGGTCTGCAGGCAGGGCCCCTGGCCAACTGCCTTCTGGCTTCATTCTCAGCGGCAACCGCCTCCTTCACCGACTGCGGTGGCCACTTCTGGTCCCCACGCATGTTGACGCCTCCTGTACAATCGCAAGCCTTTGTTCATAACGTTTCTCTATTTATATAAGTGTATTAAAAATATTTACTTTGTCAATGTTTCTTCGAAATAACAAATGACGTGCTTCTAAAACATTTATTGGTATGGAAAATTTGCCAAAATTCCGGCGACGGCAAACATATTCTTAATGGCAGTGTTGTCATTGAGATAACAAGTCACAACTGCTGCTGTCGATCCTCTTGGCATAATCCTTAAGTCAGCCTTTTGTTGTTATTTTATTTATAATCTAAAATGCGGAATGGATTTGGCTTCAGTTGAGAGTCGGCGCACTGTTTAATGCGCGAGACATAGTATTTGTGCCGAGCCGTCGACACATTTAGGGTTAGTTAGCAAGCCATCCAGTTTGAGTCTGCAAGCTTAGCTTAGCCTTTAGACTACAACTGGAGCGAAAGAGGATTACTAGGTTCCGCTTGAGTTCTCGAAACCTTCCGATTAATTGCAAGTCTATTAGTACCTAGATCAACGGCGCATGTCGTTTGTCACGTCGTCATCAGCTCGTCTCTTTGTTCAGAATTTTTCTTATTTTCAAAAATTCTTTCAAAGAATTTCATCTGGACCCTATATCTATTACTATCACTGTGAACGGAAAAATTGGATAATAATAAACATTTTTATGGTTTGGTGCAACCCTAAATCACAGCTTGCGACGCTCTTTCTTCGTGTACTGAGATTGGCACCGCATAGCGCACCTGCCATGCTTCTAGTTTGCTAAGGACGTATTGACATTTGGCTCTCAACGTCATGATGATTTATTATTTAACGGGCCAGTGGGGCCAGTGCCTCCCTGATTATCTACCTGATTTTATTATCTTAAAATAGGAAGACTGAAATGTTTTTACTCGCTGTCTCTAGCTTTTGAGTGAAAAGTGACATTGATGCATTAAAGCAATGTGCGACACTCTTAAACCAATAAACGAGACAATATGAGCAGTAATTGAATAAATTGTAAAAGTCTTAACGCGT
This sequence comes from Heliothis peltigera, assembly GCA_958496145.1. Taxonomy (NCBI): domain Eukaryota; kingdom Metazoa; phylum Arthropoda; class Insecta; order Lepidoptera; family Noctuidae; genus Heliothis; species Heliothis peltigera. Next base: position 5,937,370 of record OY292328.1, read on the forward strand.
CGTAAGTCTCTTTTGTAAAGCGACATGAACGCATAAAAAAGCGATTCTATAAACAATACTACACGTGGAACTCAGCATATTATGTTTGCGAAGGCGTCTTCAAAGCACCCAGTTTCTTTATGTTCGTTGATATTGCCATTGAAATGTTTCCAGTTCTACAATGCATGTTCAAATGAGATAGACTCTAAAAAAATGCTCTAATAGGTACTTCAGTACACAATTTACCTTACCTACCTATTCTTCCTTAGTTATAGTATTCACTATTAGTAGGTACTTTATTGATAACAATAGATGAATAAATGGAACTAAATATATTTATGAAGATATCTACCTTGAAATGAAGCTGTGGCGGGTTGACTAGGGAAAACCGGTGGTGGTTTCTGGTGCACGGGCTGTTGCTGACGAAGAGTGATCGTCGCTGGTGGGGGCTCAAATGGTTTCTGTGCCTGGTACGAGGGCTCAGAGTAGGAGGGCGAGTACTGCGGCTGTGGCGAGTACTGCTGCGACGACAGCTGCTGCTGTGAGGGGTACCCCGGCTGCGAGCCTTGAATCTACACACAGAAAAACTGATAAAGCACATGTTCAGACAAGTTAAATATATAATTATTGTTATTTAGATACAGTGCTGATTATCACAATTATGTTTCACTACGTGTACAAGTGAGTAGGAAACTAAAAGAATAACACCGCGTTACCACCTTGCAATCAATTCTTGGTAAATCACTGTTTGATAGGTATTATATGACGTCAGTTTGCAAGGTGGCTACGTCCTCTACAAACATCACTCTATATTAATTGTAGATTTCATTCCAGAAGTATCCAACAGTTAAAGGCGTAGCATTCGTTATGAAATAGCGATCTGCGTGAACATTTACTTACCAAGATATAATTAGTGAAATGAAAACGTGCATGTCAGTAATGAAACTAAATTCTATTCGACGACGTTGACGTTGCAACTTCATTGTTTCCTGGTACCTGAGGGGAAAGAGGGGCTGGTACTGGTGCCCAGCGGCTTTGTCCCGGGCGATAGGGCTGCGGCGCGACGCCTGGTGATGGTGGGCCTGGCCGGTAGGACGCGGCAGGGGATGCGGTAACACCAGGACCGACAGGGATCAGTTTACTCAGCCCTGTGGCTTCCTGTCGCCTGCCTTCACAGTACGAAGGTTCCGACTCAGGGGCTTGGTACTGAGGCTGCGGGGACTGGGGTTGTTGGTGGTACTGGGGCTGTTGTTGGTACTGAGGTTGTTGTTGGTATTGGGGCTGTTGTTGATATTGAGGCTGCTGTTGGTATTGCGGCTGTTGGTGGTATTGGGGCTGTTGCTGGTATTGGGGTTGCTGTTGCTGGGATTGGTATTGAGGTTGAGGGGAGGCTGGGGATTGCTGCGCGTTGTTGTAGTACGCAGGAGTCTGTTGCTGTTGGGATTTATAATGTAGCGTATAATACATATCGTAATACTTGTAATAGCTTTGATATGCATGCAATTATTGTTGCTTCGCCACCGTAAAGCGTTTGCTATGTGCAGCTGTGATGTCATTTGCATCTAAACCAACCCGGTATATACATACATAATATAATAGTGTTTCAATCTGAAATATGGTAATTAAGAATTTTAACTTTATTACCTGTTGTTGTTGATGATATCCGTTCGTTTCGGGCACTGGTGGCCACACTACTTTCTTCTGGCCTGCAACAATGCAATATCCTCGTGAAATAGTGTATTACATAAAATTGGTTTGAGTTGCCAGATATAACTTTCAATTTTTGTGACATACTTTTAAAAATACTCGTTTCTCAGAATTTCTGTAATCAAGACGTACAATCTCAATCGTCGGGTGATATGATCTTGAGACCATGAGACTCGAAGTCTTCAACACTATGAAATGCTTACATATTATGACACATCTCTCTTTAAATTAGCGCGACCCACCAAGCAGTTGGAAGAAAGCCAGATCATCGAAAAAAACAGATTTCGAGGATATAAGTTCGTTTTATTGTGGGCGAACACAGATTTATGATTCAACCTGGGTATTCCGGGAGCTTACAATTTGTTCCAACCCGTAAAGACTGTCAGAAATGACAGAACACTAGATCAATGACATGCTAGCACTATCTAATAGATGTAGGTATCTGTTTGAGCTTTATGTCTGAAAAATGCGTAGGAATACTGAAGTTACGATAAACAGATGCTGCGACAGAAATTGTTCAGAACGAAATAAACTGGATCACGACCTTGCATTTCTACGTGCATTATAAAATCTAATTAAAGTGGGTAATGATAGCCTACGACTGTTACAATTGTACAATGTCACCAAGGTTAACATTATTTCAGTTTTAATTTTACTAAACATGTTTCTCTTCTGTGAAGACGTTTAAGCTACGATCCGGATTTCGTAATCGATTGTTGATTGATTTGGTCCGGGTAATTTCAAAAACTGTGGAAGTAACTGATACATTAGTTACGAAACGTTTTTGAAAGTATATAGTATAGATAAAATTAATACGAGATGTATAAGTTTGTTTGTTTTCATTTAAAAGACAAGGGAAAAGCGAAAAGTAGAGCGCTACTTCGATTTTTATTTCATATCGTCTAGATATTTATGAGGAAAAAATCTAGTTTGCTCTAGTGAGTTAAAAAATAAACAATAAAATCTTAAGAAAACAAACATTTATAATAAAATAAAAAACTATATATATGGCATTTATTTCAATTAATTTGTTTCCAAATCTTTATTTAGGTAATCAGGGCTTCTATGTTAATACCTTAAACATTTTATAGACCTTAGGTCCGCCGTGAATATAAGTTTCTGTCCAAGGAAGATGTTGTGTCCAGCGTTATCCAATATTGTTTGCAAGTTCGAACCGCGATACGTAGAGAACCTATTCAGTTTCAATTTATACTCTGTATTAAGGAACCTCCCAACTAAGTATGTTCAACTAACTGAACAGAAGTTTTGCCAAAATATACATGTCTAGGTATACTTTAATATGTAAAGTACTTTTACTTACTTAGTAGGTAAACAATGTCACAGTTGCACTGAATAGCTACGCGAAATGAAAAGGAAATAATAAACTTTCTTTGAAGGCAATTAACTTTAAAAGCTTCGCTTAACTGTAATCCGCATCTACCAGGAATGCACAACGTGTAAAAAAACTAGAAGCTGTTAAGCCAAACTAGTTAGATAATAGAGATTAATAAGTCAGGAACTCACGATTTAATTGATTAATTTGGGAAGTACGTGAGACGCGGCAACCGCCGGCTGGCCGGTGAGCACTACGTTTGACTACTCGTCTCGCCAGCAGGTGCGACGAGCGCAAATATCTACCGCATATTATATTTTGAGAACTCTCATTTTTAAGACTCTCATTCGCCAACTCCCTTACGTCCGTTGATACCCACATCCGAAATGGACACACTTACTAAAAGCTATGACCTAGAGTTGCACCCTACCTGAACGTACCTAATAATAATTTATAGCTGTTGAAATAGAAGCATAAAACCATTTACATTAGCTACCCTCCACAATGAGATCGTAAATTCTAACAAAACGGCAAGACGGAAAATATATTTCACCTGTTGCGAAACTTGCATACCAACACAAGTGATGAAGGTGTATCATATATACAGCGATATTCCTAGAACATATATGAGGGAAATTGGTACCTATGCAATTAATGCAGTTATCTCTTCCATCTGGGATTATGGGACGTGGTTGCAATTACTTCATCCATTGGTCCATGAGTCGTACATAAATTACAAACGGTCCACATAACCGATAGTCACTGACGGCCACTTGCAAGTTATTAACTTGTTTGAACGATTTAGTGAACTTAAACGTCACTTGACCAGTTTGATAGGCGGGACCAAGGAGTGAATAACGATTAGAAATCAAAAGCTCAGTAAAGAAGCTGAGCGAGAGGCATGTCACCTACGTAGAAATATTTGTTTTTGCACAGTCGATATTGTAAACAATTTCCCGGGAAAAATACGATTTAAGAAAACATATTTACCTAATAAGCAGTGTTTAAATTTTTGTATAACAATTTCTATATCAAAGGCAACTGTTAAGCTGTTGGCAAACATATTGCCAATAACTCAGACAGTGAACGAAAAATCTTGTTCTCAGAAATAGTGCACACCTGGAGAAAACGTGTGAACTATAATACTGATGTCGTTTGCATATTCAGCACCTGCTTTAAAATTAGATTCTGATTCATGAGCCTACCGAGAGGAACACAAGTAGAAATAGTCTCCGTGACGTCAAACAACACTTTTATAGATTTTCATCCAGTATCAATGTCTAGATTTTATAATATTTACGAATAAACCACATTCTTGTAAACTTTATATGTTTGTTTGTGGCTTATGGTGTTAGACAGTTTAGTTTTACCATCCATGTCACAAAATCTAGCCTTGGAATTCACAAGAATAAATTTAAAAAACTTAATGCCCGGTACGTAGTTGTTTCCGTTCTCTTTTAACATATTTAACATCATTAACTAAAAAAAAATATCACGAGTAGGTGTATATAACGGCGTGTACAAGAATATATGTACTTCGGGATAGGAGTGCAATTTGTGATAATTATACGTGGACTTCGCTAAGCATTTTTTACTCTTTCGTTCCAATGATGCCGACTGACGTCTAGGTACAGTAGGTTTCTTTGGAAAAATACTTTGTGCGGCTATTAAATGAACTGTAACTGTAGGAAGTAATTTTTAATCGTCTCTCATCTACTAACTCCTCTGCTGGACCTAGACCGTAGAGAACTTATTTAGAGGAAAAAAGTATCTAAAACAGAACATCCTTTGTATCAATTACGAAAATAATACTATTTTCGTAATCAAACATCTTAAACATTCGTGTTTAACTTTACGGATATAAATTACGTTTATGTTCATACGTTTATTTTCGTTAGCGAAATGGTTAAGCTAAACATTCCGATTTCAGGCACTTTAACAACTTCAGCACTTTAACAAATATAATGAGCACTTTACCAAGAAACACTGTTTCAGCCATATCGTCGGTTTGTATTCTTCCGTTGTCGACTGTGTACTACAAGAAGAAATAGCAGGTAAAAGCACATTATGCGAAGCTTCCAATCCTTGCCAAATGCTTTCCACTAATGAACATTTAGTGGGCGGTTTTTTGTGAATACGGAGATGAACAAAATGACGGACGTGATTGAACGTTAGGACGTTACACTCATCCACAATGTTTCATTCATTAAATAGAGATCAATGAATCATCTGCTGTCGTTTAAGCTTCATATAACGTCTGGTAGCTGAGGTTTCCTGTTGAACCAGTTAGTTGTCTGTGTAATATTAGCAAGTGTAGCGGCTTCTTTGTGCGTGTGTTTAAATTACTAAGGCATACGTCTTCAATTCAACACGAGACAGAATTTGTTAATAACATAAACAAAATGTTTGGAACTGTTGATTTATAGTTAAAACCACGTTCTACTTTCAAATAATTGTGACGTCTACTAATTGATACCTATGGTTCTGATTGATCGATGACGAATAAATGGGATCTGACTGATGTAATATATACAGAGCTTGCACAGTTAAAGCTGCATCTATTCTACCAGGCTGTGCTGGTACCTTTAGTAGCCTTCATAAAGTCTGAATAAATATTCCCTGTGGCGTTGAGCTGGCCATCCCAGCTGCGAGCTGATCGCATCCTCGATTTATCCGGAGGCCAGTACTGGTCAAACGGATGGCGCATGTAAACCATGTTCCGCTTGATCGCCAGCACTTGTGTGGGATCTAACTCTGATAAAGCAGGGAAAGTATTAGTAGATTAATAAGCTTACGGTTCTTGTTGAGAAGTTGAGTGTGTAGGAGAGTGTGAAGAGACAACGTCAAATGTCTGTTTCAATTTAAGCGAGATTGAAGGTGGATTTTAAGCAATATCAGTGCGCTTACGCTTTAAACACGGACGTTTAGAATAAGATATTAACAAATGTTCCTGCGAGTTGAATAGAATTGCAGAAACTATTCAAGAGAGTAGGGAAAAGCATCAGGTGTGTCTAAGAGAGCTTACCTAATAGATTATTCTCGAGCTAGCAAGGTGAAGGATCTTGAAGGAAGTGAAATTTTCCAATAAATTTATTTTACCTCGCTATTTCTAGCAGGCGCTTATTTAGAAGAACAGGCAATGTATTGCTGGAAGCACACTATGTACAGTCACCCGCACATCGGTGGAAACATTTGAACTGCGAAAACAGCTCTTATGTCGTAGGAAATAGAGGCGATCTCAAGGTCAAAGTGTGTCTACTGATGTGCGGGTGACTGTACTAATCGTATATCATATACCTACTAACCTTTACAAAAGTATGAACTAATTTAACCGAACAATAGGGGAACCTGTTGAACCCTGGTACTATGTATGCCTGGGCCACTAGGCTCGTTTTAAGTATTCACCATAAAAGGTTTATTATTATACATTTAGCAGTGGATACGTCATTACACTCAAGCCTGTGCTTGATATTATCGACAGAAAGAGGAACGAATTATTTTATTTTAATATAGTTTCCTTTACATCTGCTCGTTTTGAACATTATTATTATAGTCACTTAATTTCATTGTACCATGGGTTCTATAATTTTGTAACAGTTAAAACAATCGTAGACTTGCGTGATACACATATATCTCGAACTATTTGATTTTCACCTTTTTGGAAAACTTATGAAAAAAAAGTAAAAGTGATGAAATAACTTTTCATCACTTCATCACACGCGGTTTTTATTTTTTTGAAAATAACAATAGGTGGAATAAAATGAAATGGTTAAGTTGAGAAAAGTTTATAGTGAACTTTTGTACTTAAGGTAAGTTCAGTAGTACATTTCCAATATTCTTGATGAAGGATTTAATAGAAGATTTAATAAATATGCATAATTAAACATACTTTGAAAAAGGCTGTCCTAGGTGCAACAGGTTCCCACAATAAAATACAATTTGCGTCAATTTAAAGCCCATTTCTCAAATGAATGAGTGCCTTTTGTATGTGTTAAATGAGTTATGTTTCAAAATAATTCAATATAGGTAGCTACTTACTAGGGCGTCCCCTGCCACGATTGCGTTCTTCTTCCTCGAGCATCCGCAGAACGGCAGAGTTGGCCAAGTTCGCAGGCTTATCTGTGGTCGGGTCACTGAAGTCAATCCTGTCACAGAAGAAAAATAAATTTTAAATTATGGTATTGTGGCATGATTTAGTTGTGTATTTTATTTTTCTGAAGGAATAAGGAAATGAAGAAGAAAAGTTGTCGTTCAACTTTCAGAGCTAAATTACTGAACCAATTTTGATGAAAGCATGTAGATAATTTTAAATAATACGAATAACTAATAGAAATTTGTTCAAAATTTCGTGAAAATAGCAGCTGTAACAATAAAAAATACTTTAAAAATTAAATTAGCGTGTAACTTTGTCTACACAATCCGTTGACACCACAAACGAATGTCAAACAACCTGTAAGTAGATATTTGTGTCATCACGTTTCAAATTAGATTTGACAAGCGTTCTTTTTTATTTCAGGTCCGAGAATGTTGGCAAGGATAATATTATAATGTGTAAATATATTTTATGACAAAATATAAAATGTTTGAACGTCATAGAAAACAGTGTTATGTTTTCCTACACGTGTAATTACTATAAAAATATTGATATCATACGCTAGCACATCGAGCTACAAAATTGTCAAATTTTCCCAATTAACTTTGAACCATATGCTCTAGCGATAAAGTTGAAAATCCATTACGGAAATTTGACAGCTTGATGTTCTGGTTTGTGTACTAAGAAAGAAGCTGTGAACTTCATATTCAAATTAACCTTTACAGGTACAGTGAGGTCTCACTGCATTTGAAATTCCCAATGACAAAGCTTAGCGTCATCTAATGAACTGTCGCTACTCAATAGCATTACGAACTTCGTTGTTATTCTTTTACCTTTAATAAATTTGCAAGGGGAATAAACAGTTAATATTCTAGTACCTAAACAATTTGTAACAAGAACTTTAAAAGGGTAAATAAACCTATTATATTTATCTGTCTTTCTCTCTCTATCATATTTTTCTTCTTTTAATAATACAATTTAAATATATACTCAAAAGAAAAGTATCTGCCTACGTGGTAATATTTTAATAGTACGTGGGCCGAAATTGATCTGGATTAGGGCTTAAGAACTAAATATTTTGTTTTATATTCAGATATTTATAACAAAGCTTACAATTATTGCAAGAAGTATTAAACAGTATGTACTTTCTGAAAGTTCATTCTGAAACATTTAAATGGTCTACCAAAGTTCTTATTGACAGTCGTCACCCTATTAATCAAAGACATTAAAACGAAAACAAAATGACGTTAATTTCCTCAGAATTCGTAAATCAGTCTACTTTAACTTTCACTCACTTTCAAACTAAATCGATTATCATAGCCAATCAGAAAGTCATGTAAAAACATTAACTTTGTTATACAAACACAGGAAACTACGTGGGAACCTAACACAAGAAGTCGTGACAAAGCGTTAACTCCACCTTGATTGTGTTACCGAGTTCGGCCGATCAATCCGCGTATTGAGAACCGTACCAGCCTGCTGGCGTTACAAGTTTTTGTTATTTATTGTCTTGGATTTCATACGCTATTATGTAATAAATGGATACGTGAATACTTTAATCACTGTCCATTGAATCCGTTTTCTGGAAGTACCTTGAGATTTTTATAATAGACTAGGGTTTGTGGTTTGGGTGCATTTCAGGTTATCCAAAGTAGCATAAATCCTAATCCTAATCCTAATATCCTAATCCTAATCCTAATACTATTATAAAGGCGAAAGTTTGTAAGTATGGATGTGTGGATGTATGGATGTATGGATGTTTGTTACTCTTTCACGTAAAAACTACTGAATGGATTTGAATGAAACTTTACCACAATATAGCTTATACATCAGAATAACATATAGGCTACTTTTTATCCGGGTATGGAAAGTGGGAAGAAAAGAAAGAAAGAAAGCGGGTTAAACCGCTGGCGGAAGCTAGTAGGTTATATAAGTATCTTGACCTGATAGAAGTTACAACGAAAAACATACGAGACAAAAACACGTTTTGAATATTTTTAGTGGACGTATGACTCTACAAGATATCAAATCAATCGGGACATAGAATCGTCCTCAGAAAATATGCACTAAATTAGTACATACATAAATATGTATGTACTGTTCTTGTCAATTTTGATATTGCATTTGCTATTAACCCCTCAAATGTCTTAAGTAATAAAAAACAAATGAGATATGATATTTCCCAATTTCATTTGAAAATATACACATTTTCAAATGAAAATTACCTAAATACTTAACTTAAGTTTTTTATATATATTTATTTTTCATTATTCATAGGGCAAGTGGAGATTTTTTTTTTTCTTATGTATACATGGTGTTCTTTAGACAGTCGAGGGGTTAAGATTAATAATTTCTACATTCATTTTTATACAAACATTATTAGTATTATGTGTTTGATACAAACGCTAAAGATATAATACAATAACCTCCTTTAGATTAATGTTGTTGTAACTGATCGCGACGCCCTGTATACCTAAAATAAATTATGTTTGCGCATTTTGATGGAAAATTCTTTATCAAATTATTTACGAGAAAAACGACTGTTATCTGACCTTAATCATAAAGCCTTCTTACATTTCATATTATTTATTTAAGTAATTTAAAACCCCATGATTATTATATCAATTATATTAAAATTAGTCATATGATTTTGAATTTATAATTATTGGTAAGAGAAAATGGAAATATCAAACATGATTAGCAAATTAATTATTTAGTCAGTCAACTATAATGTAGCGAAGAGTCTGTAGACGAGTAACAGGTGCGTGGAAAATTTACAGTGAAATCTTTGTCTATATGATCTATACAAACAGGTTAAAGCATCATTAGGAAAAGAGGAAAGATTTATGCATTAAAAATGTTGGTAGCGGTGCCAACATTTCTTTTATAAATGAGCTTTGAGTCGTATAAATAAATAGAAAACAAAGGATCTGTCTGGCATAGCCCCGATTGAAGACACAATTGAATGTAAACATACAATGCATGGCACCATTGCATGTGTATTGTTGCATGATACCTTTTTTGTTTAAACCCGCTGCAGGCGGCCAATTGAAAGTTTTAATATACTTTCACTCGACTTCATTACCGCCGTACAAAGTTCACGTTCGTGATCAATATCAACATTACCAAATCGTGCGTTTTCTCTTGTTATGAAGATTATGTCTACATATAATATAATATGAAGTTAAGAAAGTACATACATAACATCAGTGTAAAATGAATCAGCTGAAAATATTTATATTTTCAATTTGAGTATAGAAAACATTTTCAATAAACATCTAAGGTCCTGTTATATTAAATGAGATTATAAAAATCTTGTTAGTAATTTAGTTGTAATACCGACGATAGTTAACACGGTGGGCCATGACCGAGAACACACTCCATTAAGCTCAAGATTACATTACCTACATATTTTTAATCTTGACGAGAACATGAATTTTATCGTCTAACGCCCACACGTAATTGATATAAGTTTGTAAGTATTATAAATATTTTGCCCTTTACCTACATAAAACACAAGGAAAAAGCACTCTTATGTTTAAAAGAGGTTGGATTTGAAATGTTACAAAAATACATTATTAAATACTTTTGAAACCCAATTTAATGGATTACAGGTACTTAATAAAATTTGTGCTTGTGCGTTGTATTCTCTATATATATTTTACAATAGACTAGACAGCGTTCAGGAATAGAATCAGATCCTACAAAATTTCAAGGATATATGACACACTACCGACGCCTCATTCTTAGCTTGGCAGCTAAAACCATGACGAGTAACTTTTTTACTAAAAGTACCTAACGTAAATCACGCGAAAATGTTTAATAGGTCCAACACGCTCGTAAACATAATATATAAGCTAAGTTCAGTACATTTATCTAATAAGTCATTATATAAAAAAAGGTTATGGGTAAAATGTCTATCACTTTTTATAAATATTTTTAAAGCTACAGCTACGTACTCTTGGGAAGTTCATCTTCAATTTCCGACATTCATTAAATTTAATGCTTCTAAATGCATATGTGGTGAAGAACGTGAAGATAAATCTTGAAAAACTTTTTAATGGGTCATGCATCATATAAAATAAGCAGGGGTAGATAACCTTTTAAATATGTACTATATCTTACTAAAGGTTCATACCCAAGGTCTGCTGCTCTCGTTCATATTTTAACACAGCATACAACATTTTAATGTTCCACTGAACATTGCTACACCATGCGCCATCATTAATTGGTAAATGCGATACCTTGGAAAAAGGGATGAATTACACAGGCCCCGATAACGAGGTCTGATTAGTTTTGATGTTAAACCGTTGAAACACCTTTTTAATTGAACTTTTCTATTCAAAATGTCAACTTTCAACTGTTTTTAAGAATTATGCCTTTTTTTAGTTACAACATATACAGCACAACACACGCACATACGTATCTTTCATAATCCTGAGACAGAGCTGTGTCAGGTAATTCAGATCTATAGGATGTGTCTATATGCTCGGCTTCTCTTAGCGCAGTTATGTAGGCTGATGTACAATGTAGGCACTAAATCGACATTGTGCTCCAGTAACACTATTCTGTTTATGGGCTCAGCACTGAGGCTGAACTACGAAACTAGTATTCTAAGATGCTTTTTGTATCTTATAGGTTTTATGTGGGTGTGGTATTCAATTATGTTTTTTTTTTATTTATTTAAATTACGACGTTAGTATCTCGACTTTAAAAGTCAAAGTCATGGCATAAATATAAAAATCTATATTTGTTTTTTTATGCATAAAATGAAAAATTATGAAAATTTACGTTATCAGATTTTGACTTTTTATGACCTGTAAAACTTCGAAACATAACATAATATTGTGAAAAAGTTCGCTTTACATTTATTTATAAATATTCCCATCGGCTTCGCTTGACCGTGTCACCAAGCCTATAACAAACAGCCTCCATATAAAGAAATCGAGTTTACATTCACCTCACTGCACCTTTATTGGCAACGTCGTCAGATGTCAATGTCAGATAATTATATCTTGTGTCAGTGCACAAATACAACACCCTGTATGTGAAATGATTATTCCGCCATATATCAGATTGATATAGCTTATTAAGTTATAATACAGTAATTACATTTACAAAAAATATTATGAAGATATTTTTGAGTCTTTAAGAAACTCATAAATCATTAATTACTAGATACGAGTAATTTGCTACATTTTCGTTTGTTATAAATAACAAATATTAAATGAATGAAATTCTTCCAATTAAACCAATAAATTGGCCAAGTTTCCACACGGTCATTTATCAACCAGAACACGTAAAATATTGATTTATAGTATCGAATAAGTACCTCTTACAAAGCCATGTCTTGAATATTAATGGCGAATTAATGCAAATATTGCAAAGAAAGTAATTACTGCACGTCAATAAACTTCTACACGTCAATAGATAATCAGTCTTCCGTTTATTTTTACATTTTTGAATAAAGCGCATACACGTAAATACTTGAATATTTCTTACCCGTTGGTTTCAATGACAGTACCCATTATAACTAGCACTCACAACACACTTTAGGACAAATTAATTAGCTCGACAATGTATTAATTCGCTTTTATATTTATATAGCGATGAGTGTGCAGTCGGTTTTATGCCAAATCCTGACTCGCTCGTGAGTCTGCTTTGGTTCAGGCTAACTTCTATTTTTATGATTGTGATATCACTGTGAGAATAATTTCAGAAGACAATGCAACAAGACATTGAATAAAAGCAATCTTTTTTATCAAAATAATAAGCACTTCACTAAAATTAATATTTCTTTCATATAAGGTAATTTCATATTTAAATTCCGGGAAAATATAAAACTTAGTAAAATGTTTTAATTACTTTACATAAACAGTATTTTAATTAAGAGCTATCAAGTTATATTTTTACACAAAAATTTAATTTCATGAATTTTGAATTATGAATATGGAATTTTAGTATTCGCGCATGCGCAGTGTTGTGCGCGGTTACGGCCACGTCGCGACTGTGCCGGCGCGTGCGCCTTCTTCCTCATTTGCTTGTTTATTTCCACTTTTTGTCGCTTTTGCCATTAATAATGAGATAGGAGATAAAACACGGCGTCAGGTAGCAATTACTTGCACGAAATAACATTTAAAGTGATCATTGTACTAAATACATTTAATTTGTAGATTTTAGAAATAAGTGTTGTTCGCGTTTGTAATTGTTTGCTGATCATAAATTATTACGTTTACTTAAAAGGCGGCATTGCAATCATTCGCAAAAATAAAATCTTTTGGCTCTTTATTGTCATATCATAGGTTGAATTCTGTATGGACCCCTCCATGCAGTGTTCAGAATTCAACGTTTTACGATCTTATTTCAATTCCTGGCTAGATACCATTACTTTCCACAAGCACCTCCATCATAACGCAGGCAATCTGTCTTACATCAGATAATACTCTCAGGCAAAGCAAATACACTGAGTGCTTCCATCACTAGCGTATATATTGGAAGCAGACATTTACCAAGCCTACTTAGAACGTTCCAACACAAAGGTATCATGTATTGCACCAATTTATTTTAGCGTTACTTTGATGATCCACATACACAGAGAATGCCCACTATGTTGGCGCGCTGCTAAATTTCATCTGCGTAAATGTCAGTGCCCCTTCGGCAGCGCGCACTCCATAATTGATCGGTCAACGGCATTCAAATCGGCACAACGTTTATCTTTGGATGCAGTCTTCAATGAAGGTACCTTTATCAACAGGTTGGTGTCGTTATTAAGGCATGCCTATATATTGTTTATTTCTCGGGTTGAAACGAAGATGCTGTCAGACTATAATGGCTGGGAACTACGTAAAGTAAGTAGACACTCGATATATGTATATCAGTGCTTCAACTAGCGAAAAAACGCAGATGTGTCTACTGTCTCTAGTAAAAAAATGTGCCTCGTTAAAAATGAACACTTCAACGGTCAAAGCTCGTTTTTAATTAGCGAGTTTGTTACCCTTATTCAGTGTTCTATCAGCAGGTGACAGTTTACTTAGCCTGCGTTGGCGGGAGGCAAAACATGTTTTGTGTAGGCACTACAGTAACAATACTATAAGTTTGTGAGGCCTTGTTTGTATATTAAAAAGAAAGTCCAGACTTCTTTCTCCAAACTTGCATTAATACAGCTTTATAGGCGAAATGAACTTAACTCGTCGTTAATCAAGTGTTGAAACAATGCTTTATACAGTCAGGGTCTAGGTGAACCGCTCTCCATAGTCGGTTGGTTTGTGAGTATGCTACACTTCCCCCGACTGTGTACTGTATGTTGGTTAATTGGTAAACAACGTTACGGTTGCATCAAAGTCGTTTAGTTCGAAAGTGAGGACGGTCAGTAATTGAAGCTACATCTTGGGTGTTTGACCTTAAAGATATAGGTGACCCAGATATTATATTGCGACACCAGTCAACAACAACAAAATAACATCTTGTTCATTTTATAAATTATTTATTGAGGCTGTTTCTACGTTGGTTTTTAGGGCAGTCTAGTATCTGAAAACTTGACGTTTTCGTAATCGTCACCTAAAATCGTTTATCTAGGCGGTATCAGTATTTTCTTAAAAGTTTACTTGAAGGTGGGATTTTACGAAAAGCTAGAATTCTAAACAAAAGAGAAATCATATAAAAGCCAAAACAAATAAATCAATTTGAATCAGAGCATATTAAAATGTACTCTGTGATCAGAGCGGTATACTGTATTTAAACAAAAGGCTCTGTTTAAGAGGCACCCTGTATATTATTCGCCTAAGTCGGTGGCGTCATCTATATGAGAGGCTATTTGTTCGTTTTTGAATCGCACTTTCGAATTGGCCTGTCGCCCATAAGATAAGACACGGCTGAGGCATTTTAACTGCGACAACAATCTCTAAATCATAGTTATTGCACCGGTAAGGATTAACAGGTGGTAATAAAATGTTTGCAATTCAAAAGCTTTCAAGTAGCTGTACATCAAGCTGAAAGAGCGTTTTCGATGCGTTTTGGTTTCTATATAAAGATTTTGTATCTTAAAAGAAAAACTTTTGATAAGTTTTATTTTACTCTTAAACATTTTTTTTATAACAGCAGTTTTATATACATGGCCTATTACAAACAGAATGAACTTAAAAATTAAAAATCTAAATATAAATAAATGAATAAACTGCTGTCGTAACCAGCCCTTATGATATCGGTTCATTGTTTCAGAAATACGTTACCTATATATACATATGTATAATACTAACTTCACCTACTTAATGTATCGCTATCGATAAACACTTGAATATCAAGGGAAGCTCCTCATTCGAAACACGATCCCTACCCTAATGTACTCCTACTGCTTCTTCCATATTAATTATCAAAGTGATCTTCATCTCATAAGCGCTTACATAAATAAGATTGTCTAGAAAACTCGTAAGATTTTGATAGATTTTTTGTTTAGAGTTGAATAAGAAGAAACCCATGTAGAAGAAGCAAGTACAGATATTTGAATATCTCGCAAAACTGATAACGCAAATATGTGAGTTGGTGTATTACAAAACAAAAGTTCAATACTATGCGGGATACGTGTTTTTTAATGTTGTCCAAATTTCAGTCCGAACAGCGGCGCTAAAACAGTGACTGATTCAAATAGGCTCACTGCACATTATATTAGCGTCACAGATGATTTGGGCTCTTCCATTAGGGGCTCACGTGAGCCGGCCGTATAAGCTACAAATACGAGTTATGTTCGTACGGATAGATTATATTGATTCGGGGTGACTATGACTCATGGACCGCTTATTGGCACGTCTACTATTTTATTTTGTTTCCTATGTGTTTGCGTGTGTGCGTATTTATTTATAACTCGCGACTGTTATTTTTAACGCTGTGCAGTCAGTCTACATTCCGATTAGACGCGATAGTGTTAAGTATTTTGGTTGTTTAGTTTAGAATTTATGCGCTAGCAATATATTGTGAAAGTTCTCTACTAATGATGCCTGGATATATAAACAAAATATGATGTGTTTTTGTTGTTTCTCTTTATACTTTATAAATTTTATTTAGCATAGCTACACAAGCATCTGATATATATGTTCTTGTTAAAAAAATCTCCCAGTAAAAATAGGTTACTACATACGCGAATTCCACTACCTTTATTATAGTATTGTTATTATCCGTTGATTTGACAAATTACTCCGCAATTGTATCAACAAGACGTCATCGCCCTGGCAAATGGTCAAACACCGTGAAACAATAATTACTGAACAGCGCGTAAACACTTTCATGTACTTTTGTCATTGTATTTTTTATTTTTATACCTGCCACTGATTAGGAACTTATTATGATATACTTATGCAGGTAGAAATAGGTCCTGCCTCGTCTAGTGTTATTATGAAACTATAAAGCATAAACCAATTAACATAATTATAAAACACAGTAATCACTTATACATATTGGTTTGATAGATTAGTTGGTTGATACAACCGGCATTATTTGCAAAGGTAAATTTAATGTTAGTTTTAATAAGTCTACGTACGTAACGTTTTGCCTGAAGCTAAGTATTTTGTTTTAAATTACACTTTTCTTTGATTTAATATTTTCCCCCCTTTTTATAATCTTGGCAAATTCCTATGCAATTTTTCTTTATAAGATAGTATTAAAAATTCTTGGACTGAAAGTTGGAAATGACTCTTGCTTCACAATAGTGAAAGTAAAGATAAAATAAAAATCTTAACAAGCGGAGAAAACTTGTGATGTAAATTATAATATTTTATTGAATTGCGACGCAATCTAACACAAATATGTATGTATTCTGTTATTTGATTATATTAATGTGCAAACATTACGCACTTGTAATATACTCGAACATTTGATTTTTCATCCAATGTTTTTGTTATATTCTTTTCTTTGCGTTTGAACATTAACAAGTTTCTTAGGTGGTATATATGTTACGGCTAAAACCCGAAGTGCGGCTACACCTAGTTTTAGCCGGTTAGAACTAGTTGTAGCCACTGACTCTTGGTTACACCTAGTACTAGCTGATTATTTTCGGGTAAAACTAGGTCTATCCTTCATCGTGCCGGCTAAAACTAGGTCCAGCCATTCCCTGTTGGATAAAACTAGGTCTACCCGATATCATTCCGGCTAGAACTAGGTCCAGCCATTCCCTGTTGGATAAAATTAGGTCTATCCGATATCATTCCGGCTAGAACTAGGTCCAGCCATTCCCTGTTGGATATAACTTAGATGCGTACCCCGTCACGCCTTCCGCCCCGCGTCACACTCATAGCTCACAGCATCTGCAGCAGCAGCGCGGGGTGGAGGGCGTAGCAAGGCACGCGCCTCTGCAGGTTGAGAGCGCCAGGTACTGCTGATCTACTGCAGGTCTACTAGCGAGTGTGACTCACAGCGTCTGCAGCAGCAGCGCGTGTCTTAGTTTTATCCAACAGGAATTGGCTGTACATAGTTATAGCCGGCACTCTATCGGCAGAGCTTTTTTAAATATAAAAAAAAAAACACCCAATACCAAGAAACGTAGAGAGTTTCTTTATTCTTATAAATCACATTGTTTTAATAAACACAAGTTATTAGGAGTACAATTTTTAATATAATAGGAACAATCAGGATTTTTTAACAACAGACAATTTGTTGTATTTTATAATTTAAAGATATAAATCACACTTTTATAATAACAGGGATTGTCTGCACCTAGTTCTAGCCGGAATGATATCGGATGGACCTAGTTCTATCCAACAGGGAATGGCTGGACCTAGTTGTAGCCGGCACGATGAAGGATAGAACTAGTTTTACCCGAAAACAATCGGCTAATACTAGTTGTAACCAAGAGTGAGTGGCTACACCTAGTTCTAACCGGCTAAAACTAGGTGTAGCCGCACTTCGGGTTTTAGCCGTAACATATACATATAAAAATATGAATTTAATTGTGATCGACATACGATATTTTTTTATCCGAAATCCGTATTTGACCGGACGAAGACTTTCAATATCATCTTGAAGTACGTTTCTTGCTCCGTTCAGTATGCACTTGACTGTAAGAGGAGAGTGACCTGCTTCCTACGCTTAAAACTCAACGCCTCATAGATCTTTAAAATAGTCCACAATTTGTACTAAACGAAGAGTTTATCGTCAGTTTTAATGTTGAAATTTAATACAAACTTAAGGGCCAGTTTCACAGGTTGCTGATATGTTCCAGATAGTTTATCTGGCAGATAATTTCATACAAATTCTATTCAATTGTTTAATTTATCTGGTAGATAGTTGCTATCTGTGAAACTGGTCCTAAATCTCTGGCATTTTCTTGCATAAAAAATTCTAAGGTAATCTATACTAAATAAGATGTCAGAACAGACCCTTTTTAACAAGATCGCTTATTCTTTATAACAGTGGCACCCTCATTGCTCAAGTGAACAGCTCCCCAATAGTATCATTGCCTTATTTATTACGGGAATGTAAACAATACATGTGATTGTTACGGAGACCTTAATTGTTTATATTCCATTCTTTTTAGTCATGTTAATATGACCTTGCCCGTATTTTGGGGCCCCATTCCCATTATAAATATAGGAAAGTACATTTAATTTCCCTGATTTTTATTACCGTACGTTACGGTACAAATATTATTTAAATAAGGCAGTAAGTGAAAGAATTACACAGCTGTCTTTATTAACATTTTCATTGCTGTGTGTGTTCCTTATTAGAAAATACATTTCTTACAATGAGGGCGTGCTATTAAGATTGTATCAGACAAGTTGATGGATATGGGTAGGATCATTCAACTGTCACTGATCATTGTAAATCGGAGATAAGGCCGTCGGTAGCTGTACTTAGCAAAACTAGACGGAAAGTGTGCCGTAAAATTGTGTCGACTATTTACAATGCAAAACAAGGAGAACGATAGGCCCGAAAAAGCCTGTAATAACCAAATTAATAAAAAATCTTTGTATTTCTTTTTCAATAACATAGGAGATCTATGAAAAAGCACACAATCGTATTTATTGACGTTCTAGAACCAAAACGAGGAAAATTATTATAGGGCCATTTTATTTTTAATCGATTTTCCACTAAGGAGGAAGTATTCAATTCGGATGTTTGTATGTTTTTTTTCCTTTGGAAGAAAAATCGCTTGAACTTATAAAGTATTTTAACGGACTGAAATAATTTACCGTGAACTCGATATCAATGTGCTTCATCACAGATTTATGAAATAAGAAGGTGTCTGTAATACCGGCTTATTGACCTTACCTTCTCTGAGCTTATCTCCTCCAATAGAACATAATAAAAGTAGCCCAGATAGATTAAATTAATACGATCTCAAATTATGACGAGGGTAATCGATTTTATGGATGTCTATATAATATTAGCCGTACCCCGCTGTACCACCCGCGTTCGGAGAAAACTTCTCTCCGCACATGGATAAATATTCAGTCTCAGACTCTAGACGATCTGTGTACGAAATTTAATTTAAATCGGCTCAGTCATTTTGAAAGCCGGACAGACAGACAGGCAGATTTACTTAGGCATTTATAATATTAAGAAATGTAGTTAGGATTTACACCTGATATATATCCAAAAGGCATTGTCCTCAAGTTCTCTCACAAACGTTCATATGTAACCTATTGCCCTAGGTTGTACAGTTTCGAGGAAGCACAAAAGTTTTTAGCAATAACGGCTCGATTGCGACTTTAGCATTTGCTGTAATTAAATTATGAATGTAGAAAATCAATGAAGTGTGCTCTTCTTTCGTGCATAATCAATTCTATAATATCACAAAGGTGTAGATACATGTAGTGTAGTGTGTATTCAGTCTACACCGTTAAAAATCTTGCTTGCTGCACACAATGCTTTCACTTTTATTTCGTACACTTTCGACTAACTAATCATAGGCATCTTTCACCAGATACGGCAGATATTAAGACTAGACTACACTCCGGTGAAATGTTACAAAATTGTCCTGTTTCATTAACGGGCACGCTTCTAAAATGCTAGTAGACCACTACAGTGGGTGATAGGTTACTTACCCTACAGTGCCATTGCCAAGGTTCTGCATGTGCTTGGTGAGCGTCTCCTTGATGTTCTGCTGGGAGTACAGCCCGATGGGCGAGTTGAACTGCTTGTGTACAATCTTCGGGCCGGTGGCCATCTTTGAGTCGTTCGTTCAGCGCTGGAAAGTGAAACAATTTTGTTAGTAACCTTGGTTTTGCATTGAGATACTTAAATTAGAAATATAGATAGGTACTCGATTCCTGGGATTGTACTGCTGTATCTTAATTAACTGGATGGCAATTTCTATTATATAAAAATTATTTAAAAAAGTATCTATTTAATCAATAAAAACATAACAGTCGTAGATACTGCCGCATTTTAAATCAGATCCAAGTTTTAACTGCAGACTTGAAAGCATAATAAAATTTACGATGCATGCAGACATTCAAAAATACATTGGTTTATGACCCAAGAATACATACGCAGATTCTAGAGAAATAAACAATTCACTTTGTTAGATTCTGATGATATTAGTATTATATGTAATTAACATTTACTATTAATGAATTCGTTTTGAAAACTTTGTCAATGATTATCCTAATTCTCGTTTCAGAGAGTAACCTACTTTATTAATTTAGTATCTTCTTACTTGCAGGCTTTCAGATTAAAAGTTCATTAAGTGTAACGAGAAGCGTATAGTTTATATTACTGGCTCATTTTGTTGCCCTAGCCAGAATATACGACTATTCACCCCAGGACGCGTATCAGAAAAATTAGGATGACAAATTTTATCCTTCTCATGAGATAATTTTATTACACTCTCGGAAGATTCACGCCTCGGGGTTGGCGTCAGAGCACCTCGTGTTATTGCGTTTTTATTAGCCGAGCCACCGCCAACGACGGCTATCATATTTTTTCGGAATAATGTGTTGAAGACAGCCAGCTTTGTGCGAATAAGTTTTCAATACTAAAGCTCTCAGTGAAGAATATTCTATTCATGATATTATGAAGAAATCGGTGATCAAAATACTCGCGCGTTTAAAATTTAGTATTGTCAATAAACTAAAGAGGTATTTGTTTTCTAATTGATGCATAATTAGTGTAGAATGATGTGGTAATTCATATATAGAGACGTAGCTTGTCACTGTATTTATTTGTGTACAAGTGTTGTTGTAATTGCGAAATGGACACGGAAGGCGGCTTCACAAAACTCCGTCTCTTTTTGCTCTAGAATAAGCTTATTTCATATTACAACATCGCGGAAAACAACAATATTTTTCGATATTTTCGTTTGTAAATATGAACATTATTTTACTTTGAACTATTTGTAGTATTGGAAATAAGATAATGTATATCTATTTTATCTAATGTATAACAAAAAAAAAAATTACGTACCTAGTACATTTATGTTAGTGTAGGTGGGTTTTCAGTGATAAATAAACACAAATATTGAACTTGAAACTCTAACATTCTTTAGTGTTTAGTTACTACGCAGTGTTAGTTCTATCCATTCCGCGTTTAAAACGTTATAAAAATGGACCATTTAAAAAGTACGAATTATTGTCTGTTGAAATACTGGCTGAAACTTAATTAGCCGAAAATACATTCAATTCATTGACGACTTTTATCCATACTACTAATCTAATTAAATTCTACTAAAGTAAAATCATAACCAAAATCTGGAATATTGTATTTACATAATGAATATACAACGTATTTAACACAATTTATGTTAAACTGTAAGTGTGATTGGCTAAAGTGAAGATCAAAGGTATGTCCGCTATTACTGATGCATGTTGTAAATTGACTCGATGTCTGTATCCGTTTGCAATCAACATATTGATACATTCGACATGCTAATTTTATGCCTGTAATCTGGGAATCAATAAAACGACAACTGTTTCTATTTCACTGTCATAACAAACGGAAAATTGTTTAATCTCTTAATATTTAGGTATGTATGTCTAGAACAATGTTGTCAATTTTATATAGACATGTTTATGTTCTGAAAGTAAACTAGAATAAGTAGCGCTTTTATTATCTCTTAAAAGTGCAAGGTTTGTCCCTAGTAGTCTCGTAAAACTGCTTCGCGATATTTCAAAGACGAAGCTTGAAGAAAAAAGGCATTTACTTTGATACGTTGATTGAAGGTGAATGCATTTCAAACAATATCGCTGATGTAAATTTGTTACAGAATGTGTGTAGGTGTTGGAAAAATAGTTCGTTATCTCCATGCTGCTCAAGATGCGATATTTAATGTGAACGCCGAGAGGTATAGTCTATTTTCGTTCTGGACTCCTTGCTCGCATGCGTAATAAATATTTGCGCACTTATTTTCGGAATTATACATTGAGGAGAACTGAAGATGTTTAACTAGAGTATAATAACACTTGGAAGCTTTTTAACCTGCCCATGTGTATTTCTATAATAGCTCAATTACCTACATATGTATATTAAAAGGGGCATCATTACTAAGTCGGTTTGAAAGTTTGCATTGACAATAAATTGCACTGTGACGTTAGTTGTCCTGTTTATCATGACATAATAATGAAGCGGATACAATGTTATGGCGTCCTAGATAGGAGAGACATTAAACATTAAAAGTATTTAGATAGTTGGAAGGTCAACAGAGATGTTTATAGCTTAGACGAGGTTAACAATATCGTCATCAAGGCTGAAAATAATCCACTTGTATAATTCAGACGATCTGATGTACAAGAATAAGATTCTATTCTAATTCAACATTACACATTCATAAACATTACGATAGTCGAGATTGTTCGAAAGACTTTTATAAGCATGGTGTGATAAACATTATTATTGGTATGTGATAGTAGTATTATTTATGAAGTTACGAGGAACCAAATATTCCCGCTACCAGCCAAAATATAACAGCGACCGCTTCAGCGGAACGCGTTATTTCAGTCGTATGAAGTCACGGCGAATTATTTTTGTAACTGTACACCTTGTTCATGAAGTTAGTCATGGATGTCGAGGTCGGCAGGTGATTAGTGTCGAAAAAAAATACACAGACATTCGTAAGCTTTTATTAGTGC
Source organism: Heliothis peltigera (assembly GCA_958496145.1). Taxonomy (NCBI): domain Eukaryota; kingdom Metazoa; phylum Arthropoda; class Insecta; order Lepidoptera; family Noctuidae; genus Heliothis; species Heliothis peltigera. The sequence continues at coordinate 5,960,534 of OY292328.1, forward strand.
AAATGTTATATGAAGCAGTGAGAAGCATTGTTTTTTTAGTGTTTATACCTTGTGCGGCGTTCAGATTCGTGCGAGCGGCGGCGATGCCTGTCTCTAACTGAGTCCGCGGTCGGCGCCCGCCCACTGCCTGCGCACGAGTCTGGGAAATGGACGCCCTCACCTGCAAAGTTTCAGCAATCACGGTTATGTTGTTTGATGATCGTATCGACGTGTATAAGTCTGCCAATTGGAAAGTATCGGTGATTCATACTTCGGCACATATGATTTATGAAGTCGAAAACAAGCCGAACGCAAATGTAAATAAGTGCGCACATGTGTTCACTATAAATACCTACTTGTAAAATATTTGATTATCAATCGATTCCACCAAAAACAATTCACGAAAAAATATGTAATTAACCTTTGCTGCGGAAAAACATCAATTAAGTAATTGTTTGTAATACCTTCCCACAATAATTTATTTTTATTTTTAACTAAAATAATCACTGTCTCACCTTATGTAAACAAAGATAGGTCCACACAAGTCCTTGAACTTAAACTTCACTGGGTGTACCTGTACTGACAGACGGTTAGCGATCACTGATAGCCGCGGCTCCCAGCCGGCGAATGAAACCGATTTCCTTCGCTTTAGTCAGAAATTTTATCTAGTTTACATCAACTATTTTTAGTCGGCGTTATATTAAATTTTATGTATAAATTATAATTTCCAGCTTCTGTGTTCTTGTATACCGGCTAATCAAAGTTAATGGTATCAAATCTACGTTGGATGATGGCCTAGGACATTGACCTTTATTATTTAACCTTTGCTTAGGTTTTCAAATTTAACATATATAAACATACCTTAATATAATTAAGTATATCATGGAAGAAAGAGATATATGTATATCATCGTAGTTGTAGTTATGTATTGTGTCTGCATGTTTGTAAATTGCTCACGACCAAAAGGCTTTACAGATTTTTATGAAACTTAGCAGTAATGTAGCTTATATATCGAAATAACATTTAGGATACTTTTAATCCTGTTACTGGAAGTACTTTCACTCAAGGAACCGCTAGCGGACGCTAGCTAGTATTAAGTATAAATAAAACTAATATTTTGATTAATCATCAATCAAGCTATCCTTACCTTAATATTTTAATAAATTGAGTGGAAATCCGAAGGCTTCGTGAAAGGCAGACGTTGTTATCAACTGCTTAAAACTCCTTTTGCAATATCACAAGCTAGTGTACGCACACGGATAATTCATACTTGTAACCGCAAGTCTGTGGACAACCGCTTGGTTTCACCCCTGTCTGATGCATAATGCGATAATTATCGGTTCCATGCAGAAAATTATAGTTTACTCAAGGAAAACCTCTATCGTTTCATTAAGTATTCCAACTTAACAAACTTGCGGACAAAAAGACAATTACGAATAAAGTGGGATAAGAGATTCATTTTGTGGACAACAGCCAAATTATCAGAAATATACTCCAATATTTTCTTTACTGAGAATCCATACGGGTTTTACAAACCGCCTTGACGTCAATGAGTGACAATAAAAATAAATAGAATTTTATTCAGGAAAACATTAAAATGTTTTGTCTTGTGAATGTACTTACGGTGTATTTAATATCAACAGTGGGTTTTCCTTTTGTTGTAAAACGAAAGAATATCATGCCCTCAAATATTTTGAGTGTTCACAAGTCTATTTTTTTGATTTTCACCTTGTGGTTTTGTTGATATATCCGACTTCGCCTGAAACCCTAGAGGGCAATTAAACAACGAATGTGTTTTTAAAAAAATGTTCATATTCCCATTCGTTGTTATTAAACAAATAAAAATTTACGGCGTACACAGCTATACACTACCCCACAGAGATTTTCGTACCTATATTACTGCACATTCTTTTGACTTAAACTTCGTGAGATTGTTTGTTATGCGTGTAAATTAATGTTCAAAAGTACTTACTTATTATATTCTTATGCAAGCAAGGAATTTGTACTACATATTTTCAATTACTTTAGTAAAACCTAGTAAAAACCATTTTGTCACTATAAACATTTGGCTGAATTTAGTTAAGCGTCTGTTTATTTTGTATTTTATTGTAATTGTTTCCATGTGTCGCCGGAGCCTTGAATGAGAAATGTTTGAATGTAAGCAGAGCCATGGACACATAATAAATGTCTAAAAACCTGGTCAAGACCAAGTCATTGACTTGTCCCATTTGTTCACTTGACCTTTGCAATTGTGTTTTCATTTAGAAGATAATTTGTGCAGACTGAGCTATTTTGAACGTGTTAATAAATCTACCTTCTTTAATTTAAATATATAATATTGAATAGATAGTCAATCACAACTATTTTTAAGTGTAAACATTTCTAAAATACTACAAAATTGTTATCATTTCGCAGAAATTTTAAAGTTTCTTGAGAAAATGTTTTTTTTAACCCGAAAAGTATACCCGGAACATATGATATGAACAATTCCTGAAAATATTTTTACGCATAATAAATAAAAAATATCTATTTTCAGCCAGGTACAAATAGTCGGACAGGTGTGTTTCACGTAACAGAGCTCTGTTACGTGAGGAATGGATCCAAGGTCGATGTATGATGCATTGCGAGCCAGTCCTATGAATCAACGTGATGCAATGCCATGATATATAGCTAACACTTTCTTTTTTACTGTAGTAATTTCTAAACATTTACACCCGTTACTAAAATTAGCAGTACCTGTTGATTGATCTGTTTTTGATCGATGCTTCACTCTGAGCCTGAGTATGCATAAACAACCTTCCAAGGCCCCACTTCTGGACTGGGCACGTGCCCAGGGTCCCGCGATTGATTGAGGCCTAGTTTAGTCCCTAGCATAGGTACCTCTTACCAAATAATAGCCGATAGCTACTCTACTCTCGCCTGAAAATTTGTCTTACTAAATGCTTCCAGCTATGGTCGATTTGTTCGTTTTTGTTCATGTTATTCTTTTTTATAAATTTCATGTCAAGCAAGAACTGGCACCCCTCATCAACCTCTTTTACAATCATTGCACCACCCATTATCCTAATATGCCCAGGCCTTCTAATAGGTGAAAGACGGTCCTGCCTCTACCCTTCTGTGAGGATGTACACAAAGTGATAACCAATATCTGAGAGACCCTTTGTGTATACTTACCTGTTTCAGGATTATCTAAGCGTGACCCCTTTTTGCGTAGCTGCCGCATTGGTATGGACTATAGCGTTGAGGAACACGGGTTCAATGAGTCAAGGAAGTGTTATTGTTTATCATGTTGAATTTAACTGTGTAGTGCATACATATTCTTCTCTATCTATTTTATTAATATTTAAGGGAAAACAATTGTAATAGTGAAAATTATGTTACACTAATGGCGAGCAGTTAGGTGCTCTTTTGTGAACAAAGTGAACAGTAGTTCTATAATAATTAAGGTTAATACAACTTTTAAATGATATTCACGGTACAAGGGGAGTAGCGATTAAGTACTCTGTAGTTATATTCACTAAAGTTTAAACAGTTTATTCAGGTACAGATGTTACCTTTAACTGCAGTGTACAGTTATGTTTCTTTTAATAGCATCGGATGAATTGTCAAGAGGTATGTCATGAATAGGTAGTTACAAAAACTTCTAGTATTGATGATTTTTATTTTTTTGGCATCTTAGTTGCTGCAGACATTGAAAACGCAATTATTTTACAAAAAAATATTTACTAGTATCTCACGGATATACCAGAAGTTATGTCTACAGGATTAACATTAGGAACAAGCACATATGTATGTATGTGTGCGTATCGATGTATCGTGTGCATTCTCAGGTTTCATATTCTACATAAATAACTTATAGGATATTCTTTTTTAAAAATTTCACCCTACAACACATTTCAACATCAATCTTTTATTATTGTCGTTTAACAGCCTAACAATGATCACACAGTAGTAATGTCAGTCACAGTTCAAAACTCTTTGTCACATATTGACCTCGATATATTGTTTAAGAATAAATTGCTAAAAATAAAAGCGTTCTCTTTTCAAATTTATTTTTTAATATTTCGGTTGACAAGAACGGTCATGTCGTTGAACCTGTGTAAAAATAATCTTGTTTTCAACTAGGAAGAAAAATATGTGCCAAGTAGCTTTAAGAAAAGATATATTGTAGAATATATGAGTAGGTACATGATACGATTGATTGCATTTGGATTGAAATTGAATATTCTGTATTCTATATGTACTTTATATAAATCATCAAGTTTTGAAGCTCTAATTTTGTTATCATAATTATGTCAAACTTCATTTATGATGCCTGTTCCGATGAGATTCCATTAATTCCTAAAATTGTTCCCGATAAACACATTGGCGCGACTCCACTCCTTCGCACTTCCCATTGTTTTGTGTGTGTCAGGTTGCAATGCCGCGGACATTTTGGAAATGTCCGTAAGCAATTTGGTACTGATTGCTAAAGAGGGTAGATCTGTACAGGCATTTGTGTGTGCCTCAGTGTCGTACAGTGCACACTGCTGGAATGACTAGATGAAGAACGGCCTTCAAGTGATATTTTTAAATTTTTATTATTAAAATGTTGTTGTTCACAAAACACATTTTTTTTTAATCGTCTTTGAGAATAATAAAGTTCCTTTTATTAAAAAAATCAACGTGGCTACTGCATAAACTGCACTACGTGATGTTTAAAAACTTCGTCGCGTAAACACTGCGAATCACGTGCATTTTAAAGAAGTCTCATGCACCATTTTTGTTAAAACAACGTTTGGAACGGCGAAGGAAATCACCGCAGTTTATATTAGAATATACAATATGATTTCACTACGTGAATGTGTGCAGAAAGTATGTGGTAAGTTTTTCTAAGAAACTTTAATAAATGCTGCAGTAAATATAGCGTAAGCATTACATATTTAGTTATAAAATCGTATTCCACTGCATATCAAACAGAAATTTATAAAAAAAATATCAATCACATCACATAGGAGTACTTTAAGCGAACTCATTGGTCTAATTGTCAAAACAATACAATTAACGTTGAAGAGCTGCGAACAAAACACTATCAGGTAATATTGTCCTTATCGATTGGGAGCAGAAGAAGCGTGTCGGTGACACATTGACAAGTGTTCTTCCTCCTAAGATATTATCTGCAGGCTGCCCTGCTGCGATTGCTTGCAAACACTTCAATCGCTCTCGATACCTATACTTGCAAGACGTTGGAATATTGCGTAATAACGTTTAGAGTATTGTCTGGACGAATCCGTTTCCTTATTAGATGTAAATGGAGTTTAATGCTTCGAAAGGTTTTAAAGTGTTAGCTCCCTACACATACTCGTATATTCTGCCGATGCAAGGTAATTATAACGTTCCAAAAAATGTTTAATTAGAATATCTATGCTTGCCCTAATATAAGATTATGATATGTATATCTTTGCATGGTTGAGGAAAAAAACAGATATAAAATTTAGAAGTTAATAACAAAAACAATATTACTAGTTACGTTATATTCTTTAACGTTTAAAAAAAAATCTCAACTATATATTAGATACCATTTAGATACGTTTGAAAATTGAAATTAAGCTCCAACGTATAAAATAAAACTTACTACAAGAATGCAGTATTGAAAATTACTACAAAACAGTTAAACAAACGTTTGACACTTGCTTAAAGAAAAAAATGTGTGCAAAATTATTTTAAACACGTGTCGAACATCTGTCTTACTTTCTTATAGTAAGGCTTTTTCATTTTAGTATATTGAACCCGATTTCAACAAGTCCGATTAGCAGGTGTACTGAAATTGCGGGGGCCGACAAATCGTCGGGGGTGGTAAGAAGTATTATTAGTTTTAATAACTTCTACTTCAATTATCGTTGCTTGATTGAACGCTCTCATCCACTCTCCTAGGTTTAAAGAACTTCATAATGGCTTCTAGCACTAATAGATTTAATTATGAACCAATAAATATCCATGGAGTTTCCTGGAAGTTCATCTTCATAGGATTTTTCAAAGAATTTATCAATTAATTCTATGAAGAAAATTTTAAAAATATTTAGCTCAATTATAGAATGTAATTTTATTATGGTATTTTTACGATAGTAATAACTTTTAAGCCTTGGGACACCAAGAAAAACTAATAAAGAAAAAAATATAATTGATAAAAAAAACGTCTGAAATCGGCAACCGCCTGGCATAAGCTTTCAACGCTTACTTCTTATAAGTGTGAGAAGAGGCCTGTACCCTGCAGTAGGACAATAAAAAGGCTGTTGAAGATGATGTGTAACTTTTCCTCTTCCGCTTTTGCTAGGTTGGAAGTCAGTCCACTGGCTATTGGATGCCTAGACATCGACTTGAAAGACCTGTTAACCTGTAGGTTGCCATTAAAATATTTGTATCCCCTAAATAAAGTTATGTGATCCTTTTTTATTACACTAATACCGATTTTGTACACAAAATAAGCAATATAATTTGATTCACCAGTTAGCAACCTGTGCGTTTGCTAACTTTAAGTATTTGAACTACTCATTATTCATTCAGAAAAAAATACTGTCTTTTCTACTATGAGCAAAACTTAATTTTGTGTCAAAAAATACCAATTCATTCGTCTAATAAATTATTCTTATAGGCTTCCTATTCGCTTTTAGAATAATAATTACCTTTAAATTTTATTTCAAATTGTCTTAAAATATTCATCGACTTCTTCTGTTGACTTTATGTGACGTCTAAGGTTTTACAAAAGAAGTATTAAAAGTATACATTTTTTGCTCTGGTACAATAATTTAAAAATTGCCGAGAAGGAATTATCTACTAGGGTGATTTATTGGTGAAACTTCATTGTTTTATCTGATAGATAAAATTTACCAAAAAATATGATTTATTTAAATTTTAATGCAGCGTGGCTGTCAGCGTAAGGTTGATGAATAATGAAACTAATCCAAAAAGATAAGCTGATGAACTTGGACTGTCTGCTAATTTATGTAAATCGAGGCTTTTAAACACAATGGCCCAGTCTCAGCAACACTTCAAAGTTTCTTCCTTTTTTTCCCTTCTTAGAGGATCCCTAGTTGTAAGCAACTACTCATGAATAGGTTCTTCGCCTCTAGATGGTTTCTTTTTGTATGATTTAATTAGTTTATACCATTACTTTTTTATTTGATGTAAAAGCTTGATAATGAATGTACCTACACAAATACCATTTAGCAATAAACAGCAAAACAGTATCTTAATTTTTCCAACGTTTTCAAACTTTGCGTGACGTTTTCAGGTTTTTCTGCCTTCAAAGCATTTTTGTTTTTCCCCGATAACGAGTTATGATTTATGGCAAAGTAATTTTAAGAAAAAACAGATTTATCGGTGTAGTTACGAAATACTGTGCGTTTGTAGCTAAAATATAAATGATGAATAAAAGTATTTTGAATTGGAAACATTTATTTGAAGATTGATTTTGTTATTTATTTATATTATAGAAACGATTTTTGCTCTTATACCTAATATTCTTTAAGTTATATTGTATCCTTACTCATTTTAAGTACTTCAGTTGTTATTTAAAATTCTTCTTACAGGTGCACTACAAATCTAAATTAAAATTCTTACAACTAATTTGACGTAAGTAGTTATGATTTTTCTGTACTTTATTTATCGAAAATTACATGTTTGTTTCTAACTTATCCTTGTCTCTTGCTATAATATCCTCACCTTTTCCTTTTCATACCTGATCAGCCGGGTCATCATCCCATCTTTTAGTTGATCTACTTTTTGTATACCACTCTGGCATTAGCTTAGTGCATTTCTCTTAGCATTGGTCTGTAAATGTTGTGTACATTTTTGAACCTATGTACTTATCTTTTGGATTTGTAGTAGTTTTAATTTATCCCTTATTATGCTTAAGATTCTTCTTTCTTTTAATTTTAAGACTTTCAATTTACTTTTAATTTTCATGAGCGCGTATGCATCCGGATAATAAGCTAGGTATACACCACATTACATATTCTTTATTTACTCCATTTAAAGGCATGTCTTTATCTTTTATTTTTTCGCTAAGGGATCAGAACCTCATTCAAGTAGTTTTTATTCTTCTTCCGATTTCTTTATTCATACAATGTTCTTTAGATATACGTTGGCACAAGTACATGTATCCTTTAACGGCTTTAACCCGTTCTATTTTAGTATTATTTACTATTAAATTTTCCTTTTCCTGGGAATCAGTCATAATCTCGGTTTTAGTCAAGTTCATTGTTATATCGGCTTTACTGCTATCATTAGATAATTGTTCTAGCATTAGTTCGCATTCCTGTGTCTTCTGAGAATATTGAGTGAGCTAGTGATTAAGAGCTGTACCATTTATATTAAGACCCTTTTCGCCCCAATCCAGGTTCCTGAAAATTTCCAGAACTGTTGTAATAGTTCGGGAGATACTAGATCCCCTTGACGGACATCTTTCAACAGGGAATTTGTATTATTTGTATATTAGAATTTGTCTAGTTTAATGGTACTTAGTGTTTTTCTTCTAACCCTTGTTGGTTTTTTACACTTATTTTTTTATAAAATATATTTTACAAATAGCTAAATAACTTGAACTATTTTCTAATTATCTTATCTTAAATTTTACAAAAATGATGTGAATGTTTTTTTTCTACTTTAAACACCCTGTTGTACTTCGGCCAGTTTCCCTGCTATTTGGCTAGCCACGTGTATAGGCATCATTGATAACCAAATTATAGACGGACGGTTACATTCCTGAAAACATATCCCGGCTGCGAATTCATGGTTTACCATAAAGGTATTTGACAACGTGATTGATTTTCCAATGGGTAGTCTGTGTCAGTTGCAAATTAAAATAGTCTCCTATTGACCATACATAAATGACGATTCACACATGAGAGGGATTCCGTAAAGGTTCTCCGCACGGTTGGAAGGTGTTTGTGTAAAAGGTTTGAGTGGATGTCATGGAAGTTAGAACAACAGGAGATCCATTTAAATTTTTTGGTTCTGTGTCACCTTCAATCACCTATCATCTTTGGATGTAGCCTTTTTTGTGAAGGTTACTAACACCGAAGATTGGAGAATTGGTATGGTATGACAAATGGTATGAAGAGAGTATCTAATACTGGACCATTTTTTATTTATTATAAGCACCTTATTATTTGAGATACACACAGCAAGTATAATTTGTGAAGCTACGATGCTTCCTGACTGTTCTGTTTCAATATCTGATTCATATGTATGAGTTACATGAAGTTTTCGTCTAACTAATTTTAAGGAGAACTGTTTCTATAAATGGCCCTCAGTGACGCAAGCATTCTATCAGATGCGAATTAACAAAAGAAAACATTCGTGATAGATTCGCAGTAGACTTTACAGTTTCACGTAAAATTTAAAAATACGAACAGTTCCAGTGAATAAGAGGCAAACATACAGAACCCAACTGCGAAGTAATGATTTACCTGTTATTTAGTGTAAGTCCCATAGAAATACCCTGATTCAGAAGAGCAGCCATGACAGTTACACAAACTGCATATCAGCAGGCTTAGCATGGCAACCGTAGAAATAAGTTTTGTTTACCGGAGACTGGATATAATGACAGAAAAGTGACAGATTGACGTAAGATTTCTGTTGTCATTTTTTCAAGAAATTTTTCTTTTCTTCGATCGACATAAGTTTACAAATGATTATATGCGAGTTGACAGGTCACAAAATCGCCATGCTAAGCCTGCTGCAGGCCTAGCATGGCGAATCTATATCTATTCTGTCAAGAAAAGACAAAGCTCTTTCTGTCAAAGTCAACATGTCTTCTGCCCGAGCATGGCGCGACCTATCAACTCGCATATAATCACTTGTAGCCATGGACTTAATATTACCTAACCTTGTAGCCTTATGTCAATCGAAGAAAAGAAAAAATACTTCAAAAAATGTCCAAAGATATCTTACGTCAATCTGTCATTTTTCTGTCATTATATCCAATCCGGTAAACAAAACTTGTTTCTACGGTTGTCATGCTAAGCCTGGTATTTTAATACTAGTATAATATAGTCCCAAAATTGAAAGTAAAATAAATGAAGATAGTATTAGGTAGGTCACCCACATGTAGTTTGCTTCGTTCCATCAGTGCAGTACCGTGATTGGCTTACCTTAACCGTGACTATGACTTCTCATGCGTGTGACACAAGCGGATTTTAGTCCTCACATAGCAAGAGGTAAGCTGTCCATTTCAAAACGCGTTCTGTTCAGATTCAGAGAATTTTCGCATGGAAAATCTGAATAGCTACTGTGGACTAAATATTTATAACCATTCAACAAACGAAGTGGTACTCAGTTTCCACATAGACAGGCAATTTAAAAGCCTATCTATTTATGTAGTTGCAATGTAAGTACATAGCTAAAGAAGTGGGGTTCCCAAAAGGAAGGTAATAATTTGTTAGATGACACAGGCCGGCGGAGCCAAACATTGCTTAACCTTATGGTCGATTGACTCATAGTCCCATGGACCCATAGTCGTTGCAACGGCAGTATATAGACGAGCTAGTAAAAACTTAATATTATTTGTATGTCTAATGACACTACACAATAGTGAAGGTTTAGAACTGACCTGAATTATACGTTTTTTTTTTTATTGATTTTATACATAACGCCATCATGGTAACATCCGCCACTGGGAGTATGAAGTGTTCAAATTATTGACGATTTTGACCTTGACTGATAAGCAAAAAATCCTTTTTGGCCGTCGTGTCAAAATAAATCCGAGTATCCCAGGTACTTTAAGTAAAGAGTACCCTTTTTGTTTATATTTTTAATTCTTCTAATTATTTGCGTATTTAAACACCCACGGTAACAGATTTTTTGAGCTATGAGAGTGGGTTTCACTCCCACACCCTGGTATTTTTATCTGCATTTAAATTACATAAAGCAGGTGATTGTGACCTTTGAAATAATTAAAGAGCCATCTTCATTAAATTTTAAGGTAAATTGTGGTATTCAGGCTTTCTGGCATCAAACGCATAATAAAACAACAATGTGTCCCTTGGAAATATTTTATTTTTCAACTCATTAATTGCACTATAATATCCATACAAAATTAAACATAGTTTCACTACACTTAATATAATAAATAATGTATTTGTATAATGTACTACATTGAACTACGAATTTATCAATACTGTTCTGATAGTTACCAAGAGATCAAATCAAGTAGTACCTACAAGTAGCGAAGTAGTTTTACATTTACCCAGCTCTTAAAATGTACAACTCTTCGCAGCAAGTTTTATAATATACATGATATATATCTAACTGGAAATAGAGATCAAAATCAAAACAGACAGTCTTACTTCAGTATTGACTAGAGTATCATCGATATTTATAACATTTATAACACTTTAGCTGATGATCATGAGGACAAAAGCTTTTGATATTTCAAAAATGTATTTATTTAATACAATATTGAACAACTGAATAGTAGTGATGATAACTACACAAGTATATCCTGCAATTTAATTTCGGTTTACAACATACAAGGTACTAACTGATTATTATGTACACATAGCTTATAATTAAGTTGAATAACATCTAAAAATCGATTGTATTTTGTTTAATATGACACATATGTATGGGTAGGACGTAATGCCCTTAATTAAGAATTGTTAATAAAAGTTTGACGGGGCGGGTAATATTTCTATGTAGATAGTTGGTTTATGCGGATATTTTGTTTGTTTATTCCTGTTGTCTGTCGTCTTCAACGGAGCCGTTGGCTTTCACTTCCTGGGGCAAAGCCGACTGGAACACAATTTATAGAACATTAGTAATGCAGTGTGTCTGAACACTTCACGGAAGTTACGCCCGCTTAGGGAAATGTTAATGTTACTTTCTTCATGTAAGAAACATTTAGTATCTAATGTCTCCGTTTGAAAAACCGCAACACAGCGCTTCTTGTAAATGTTATTCTAAAATTGTATTTCTTAGAAAATGACGTTCTTAAGAAATTTGCCATCATCTTAACAAGCAAGATCCTATTTAAAGTAATTTAGAGAAAATTTTCAAAGACATTCAAAGCGACTTGTTTTTGACTTTATGCTTGCTAAATACTTTTGTTTGTACAGTGAAGGTACCTATCTACTACAATAATTTTGCAATTGTAATTATTTAAATAGCGCGAACTTAAGCGAGAACTGTTTACAAGAATTACCATGTTTGTCAACAAATGAAAGCACTTACTTCGTAGGGGAGTAAGAACATGTTGTTGTCCGACCGGCGTCCGAACCGGAGACGGATGGACGGGGCACGCACGGCACGGTCCTGCTCCTGTGTTAAAAACTAAACTTCATTTATTATACACACATAAATGTCGTGAAGGACAAGGCGAACATATACGTCATTATGTTCGCCACTGTAGACTAGTATGCTAATTGTGGATCAAGAATGTTTTAGCTATAATACAAAAACGTTTGCACCACTAATTTCCGAGTTCATGCATCCCGAACTTACTAACTTCATCAAATGCCTCAAGCGCATATTATTGTGCTAATTTATTTTTATGCCATTTGCCAGTTACCTGCACATTGTTATCATCATTTCAGTGATATCTATATGTTTTAAGAAAATAAGCTCGCATTTCTAGTAAGTTTCGGCTGCTTAAACTTTAACCAAACATATAACCATTTAGGACTGTGAAATGGCAAAATATATTCAGTATCCAAAATCTGATTGTATTAAATACCAAAATAAAATTTACTTTCGAAACATTAGTATCGTCTGATTGTTTTAGAAAAAAAAAGGTCGAACATAAAACTGGTCAATTGTCGTAAAAGATCTTATAGTGGCTTGTTAGGGGGAATAACTTCATTACACGGGTTTACACGGCATCAAGGGTTTTACGATGTTCAAATCAATACGATCTTAGAGTGGATACGTCTCTTTTCACAAGATATTTATAGTTTTATGAGGTTTTATATAGCCTACTATGAGTTCGTCCCACAAAATTAAATGTTGTTGTTATTTTTATGTTTGGTCTAATTTTGGGGTTTTATTTTCACCTTTAGATTAAACATTTATTTCTGAATATAACTAGGCAGTACAAATAAAAGCTGAAAATAACATTGTTTTGTTTATGTTTTAATGAAAATATACGTCTATTATAACAATGTTGATATATTTGGTCTTCGACGACACAATGACTCAACGAAGATTGTTGGTATTGATCCGTAAATTATGCTGTTTTTTAAGTATTTCATTTTTTTTATACATAGTTGAATGTTAAATCACAGTTGAAAGTGCTCAGAGTTATTATAGGCCTCTAAATTAATTAATACAAATGAGTTAAAATATTATTATGTGGTATTAGTTTACCTCCTGGGGGAAGATATGGGGCACAGCGCGTTCCTCTGAGCGGCGGCCGAAGCGCAGGCGCACGGGCGTGCGAACTTCGCGCAGAGAGAGCAGTTCATTCATCTCGTCCAGCTGAAACAATATAAAATTTAGTATACCGTCATAAATTAACCGTATCTCAATTTATCAAGAGAATGGCATACTTTTTGCCAGATTAAGAGCCGTTTGCTGCTAGTATTAATAAATTTTGTTTTTTTTTTCAGTATAAGTGATTTTATTTTCAATTTAAAAATTGTTAAAAAATCTGGCCAACTTTCTTGTTTCTCTGCCCAACTTTCTTTCATAGCATTCTTTTTTTGTGAAGTAGCAAAAGTTGGATTATATTAAATCATTATAAATGATCAGATCAGATGCAGATCATAGAAACAATAAGCTATATTACTGCTAATGCTAAGTTGCATCAAAACCCGCGCAGTCGTTTAGGAATGAAGAAGTAACAAACATACACAGAGACACATTCACATTCAGAAAATTTTCACCGTTATACTATTATTTCATAATTAATTTATGGGTTGTTTTTTCCTTGTTTGTCAAGTGCTGTTAAATCACAAAACCGAACATGGCGCCTCAAGACAAAAATAACATTTATATCATCAAGTAGCCTGTATAACAAAGATAATACAAAATTCCCGTTTCAGAACTTAGCCGCCGGGAAAATGTTGAGCTTAAGAGGAAAATGGACGAATTTTTAGACCTATTAAGAAAACTGCCTAAATATCTTCAAAGTACTCAGGTGGGAAACATTGCTTTTACCATTATATCTACATTTTTAATGCTGCTTGAAAGTAAGTTAAATTTTTGTGGTCAACTACACCGTCCTTGACAAATTATATCAATATATAAATTCAAGGTAAAATGTTTAGAACAAGTGAGATGAGAAATTTTATCGCTAAGGTGACATAATATTAAAGGCCAAACTATTAACTCGTTGAAGGTATATGAGTCTAATGGAGCGAAGGATAAGAAGGGCTTCATAAAATTAGCGATGAAAGGGTGTATAAGTTAACAAAATTGAGTTATACAAATACGTTGGGGTTGAAACGACTTACTGGAGTTTGTGACATCACGACCACGTAAAACTTCGTCGTGTTATGGAAATATTGTTGTTTACATTATGAAGTTACTATAAAATACGTACGTTACGTACCTACATATCTTATTTGAGATATACATACATTTGCTACCTTTGAATATAGTACATACATATTAGTTAGTTTTATTATTTTAATAAAACCACAATTTATGTAAGTGTTGATAAGACTTTCTCAAAAAATGAATTGACTGATTCTTCTTTCCAAACCAGGACTAATCGTTATCAACATACATATTATGTATACCATTGAGACCACCCGGTATACATAGTACCCACTACGTTCTATACAACAGTGAACAAAATAAGCTTAATAGTACACTATTAAATGCTCACCGTTACATAATTTTCATTACTCAGAATGGCTACCGTTACTATGCAGGGCCCGTCAAGCGTAGTTACCAAATTTTACCTTTTCGACTAAGTTACTTTGTTAAACTTTAAGCTTGATTAACCCAAAAAGCATGAGACATGCATTTAGTAAAGCTCTTTCATAAATTAATTTGATAAACAGCAACTACTGTTTATCATTCTTAATTCTATGCGTTTTATTTAAGTTTGCGTTAGTCAGGTCTGAAACTAGCGTTACCGCGATAACTACTAGTTTTCAGAACCGAAGAGATTATAAAATACCTGTTCATTAAATTGCAAGCCTGTAACGATGCAGGCGGTTTTTCTTATCTTAGGATATTACCGTAATTGCTGGTAGATGATCTTTCAAAAACAAGAAAAGCTATTTGTCGACGATTAATTCTTACTGAAAAATTCTCAGGCTCAGCACTAAGATTTTGATATGAAACAAACGAAATTATTGCTTAGATAAAGTGTCTTGAAACGTAAACCATAACATTTTATAGTAACTGCGTCTGTGTCTAGCACTCGCTCTCTTTACGGATCCACTTAAACGTTAATGCAATAAACATAATGTACATCAGTCTGTCTTCGTGTACGATAACTACACGCAGAGGGTAACTGATAATACAGACCAAGTCAGATATGACAAATCGAATTACTCTGCGCATTCACTGGTTTAGGAAATTAAGGCATAATTTACCAAAAAGATGAAAGGTACGTCTGTGAAGTATGTTAAGGACAACTCAACAATTAAGATCTATGTAAAAGATATATAGGAGCCTTAAGAATAGGTTTGACGATAAATAGGTAGAATTTAATGAAAACGTGCGGTCTTTTGATCTTTGACAGAGTCTTTCGACAGAGTGAAATGAATTGTGAGATAGCTTTTACGAGGGAGTAGTAGCTCTGTAAGGATATCTGGTCGTTGGTGTGCCTATATTTTAATGCATTATCCACTCGAGAAACACTTAGAGCCTTCGTCAGAAAACTGTTGCGGTTCTGTGGGCATCCAACTCGTAGTAGGCTAGGACGGTTACATTTTAAATATAACCCTTTACTTTGCTTGCTTTTATTCTTTATTCAAGCTTTTTGTGGAACTGGAGTTTTTATTAATTTACTTTTAGTGTATCATATAAAATTTTTTCAAACTTTTCAGGATTTATCAGGTCGTATGTGTAATTTGCAACTTATAATGAAATCGTACTCGTAATCGTACTATATATGTAAGTATTTCCCAAAGACAAGACTCATTGGCTTATTCCAAAACTGTTTGTTTAAGCAGGTCTCGTTTCGCGTTGTAGATACGATATTGCAGCCATCCCTTTCTTAAGCCCCGTTTACCCATTCTTGTACAAGTGCTTGAACCGCTCAAGTTGTTGGGATATACCGACTGAAGCTTGAATGTTTGTATGGTAAACAAAAATATATTTGTATGACTCTCTATACTCAACAAGCGAAGAAGAAATCTTAGGAGATGTTGTATAAAGGTAAATATTCTTGGGTATCTTGAGTTCCTATAGTAAATATCGACAAAAACCGGCGTCAGTTATAATACCAAGCATTCAAATATGAAAATCTGCTAGAGTTGGTTCTTGAAGGCAACTGTTTCAGATGTGACTTTATTGGATTGCCGCAGAAGCTTGACGAACTGTCAAACGTCAAATTACTGATATATTCAAATTAATTTAATTGCTAGATGCGAGTGATTCAAACGGATTACTCTGTATGTTAACTTGCTAGACTAAGGGCCAGTTTCACCGGTTGCTGATAAGTTCCAGATAGTTTATCTAGCAAATAATTTCATACAAATTCTGTTCCATTTTTGAATTTATCTGGTAGTGGCTATCCGTAACCTGTGAAACTGGCCCTAAGTGTGATTTGTTAACTATGTGTATTTTTTATTTGTTTTCGTATTTTACTTACGGGAGCTTGAGGAGGCATGTCGGGGTCGGATCGGCGGCCGAAGCGAAGGCGGCGGGAGGGCGATCGCACGGACTTGCGGGCGAGCGCGTGTCCGCCGAGTGCGTCGTGCTGCGCTAATAGAGCGTACAGCCCGCCTAAAGCGCCCCAACCGTTTTGACTGTCCGCTGCTGATGCTAACAAAATAAAACATATTTTAATTTATTATGCTTGAATTAAAAGAATTAAAACCTTTTTAAAAATATAGAATTACATTTTTTTTAGAAGAAGATTCTGATAGCTGCGAACCAGCCAAAACCTTTACATACCTACATATACCTAGTTACGCAACATTCGATAGTGATAGTTAGTAGACAAAAGGGCGTCTAGAAACTTTAAGTGTTATATTCCAATACAAATTTGTACAATACTACCTAGGTCTGAACTTGATATTCATCAATGGTATTCAACTACCAATTAAAATACTTATTTATTAATAATTAACGTTACTAGGAATAAATAATACAAAGGTAAGGTCAACAAAATGAGTGACACAGACCTTTGATATACATAGGTATTTCTTGTAATTAACAAATTAAATTATGTCACACAACAGATGTTTAGGCACGAAACTGTGTAGGTTGTATTAAAGGTCCTAAAAATAAATATAAACATATGAAGGCTAGATGCTTATAGTGTAGTGTTCTAGTTTACACGGGGTAGGTAGATATTGTTGCCCTTCATCTTGTTTACGCCATAAGAGATTAAACCCCTGCGCGGTCAGCTGAATACGCACTAGTACTTTGCAGACAACTGCTTTGCATGAAGCTCTATTCATAGTAGTACAAACTAAACTCGTGAACAATTGATAGTATGGGTAGTATAAAATTAAGCACAAATAAAAATTAAAACAATAGTAATTACAAACCTCGAGGTTTATTTATACGATAGGCCGGCTACTAAACATCATGGAAGCTGCCGTCATTGGCAATTTATCGCTAGTCATCCTTTTTTTTTATATATTAACGAGAAACTTAAATCGTTATTTAAATACATTATCAATAAACACAGTTCAAGTAAATAAAATACAATAAATGAAAATAAAAGAAACCACAAAAAAACACTTTCTCTTATTAATCAAGTAATATAAGTTTGTATATCAAGTTTTATTGGAACAAGCCTTTTGGGAGACAAAATAAAAGTTCCCACAACTCCACTGCGGTATATACAGGTTAACTTGTTTTAAAAGATTTATCCCCTGTATATTTGTGAAAGAACAACTAATCTGTGAGATAAAACTTTTACTATGTGTGAGAGTAAATGCGGCGTAGACAATTCTATGTAGAATATCCTACTTGAAGGGGCTGAAAAGATTATTTTTATTCGTAAGAACACGTCTGCCTCACCAGTTCAAAGGTGTAATGCTTTATACATGAGACTAAAGAACAAATGGACGTCAAAGAAAAATACCCAATGTCCCGGTAAAGGTCCATTCTCTACATTATCCTTGTAGTCTTACTTTGAAGCACAATAGTGACGAACACTACCTGTTTTATTTGAGTAAATTGATTTCGAAAAGAATTACTAATTGCATCAAACTTTCTGATTTCTTGGTTTCTATAATTTTAAACCTTTGTTTTGATACATGAAGCTCATACAGAACATACATTATACTTATAGAATGTGGCACCTCATTCGTAGTACTTATATAAAACCCAATTCATCTATTAAAAAAATACAATAAATTATCTAAACTATAACATCGCCAACCATTGCAAAACGTCATGTCCTGGAAAAGCCATTAGGATTTTATTGTTATTTACCTAATTTTTTTGTGGTTCATACACTGATACGACGTTTCAAAAATATTGATTTTGAAATCTCTATAAGAAACAATTTAATTTCTTCTTGGTTTGGTTTGTACCGGCTGGGTTTATCATTTTAATAATCCTAGATTTAATACATCAACTGTCCTGGTGGTCATATAGTTTAAGCGGACATTTTCTGGAAGCACGTGAGCAGAACTATAGAAATAACCCGTAACGATCCTCAAATCCTTTCATATTTCTTTTGCACATCTTATACTCACTGATACTCGGCACGCTCATTTGCCGATATTTAGTACAATTTATTATCATTTTGTTTCTTATACACTCGTACTTGTATAAAATCACGGTTCCGGTAAACATGAGCGCGTCGTATTATAAAATTAGATACTCCGTAAGATTTACCGAGGAGTACGGGACGGTCTAAGGGTCGAAGGGCAGTCAGCCATGCATAGTATCCCCGACATCGATGTGACATTTATACGGACACGTCTTCATTTATTATAACTAATAAAAACGAAGGTTTGTTGTACTAAAAAACAATATTGGGACATTGTTTTTCATCTGCAATTTGAAATACCATTACAAACTAAAGTATCTTTACAAATCCGCTACACATAATAAAATTGAATTTAATAAAATTCGATTATAATAAATAATAAAGGATATATAATAAATAAAGGATAATAAATAATATGGCAGCCTAACAATGTATAATTCCGATAACTGCGGGGCGATAATCTGATTTATTCGAGGCTAACAGACTATAATTAACTACGCTATTAAGCAATTCCTACTCAAAACTAAGAATAGACGTTAGAAGAATAATAGAGATAATAATAGATTTAATTATTATGCCCGTTTTTAACTATACACTTTTGAAATGTTACAACTTTTTATTTGTTTTTTTTCGTGGGAAATAATCAAATGACCATGAGTGTCAGACTCTTACTGACTAAAACCCACTATGTTCCTTCGGGAGGTCCCTGTATGCCAGGGCCACGGTAAATCTGATTTATTCAAAAAGTTATTTATAACAAAACACGTGTGCCTTAGTTTTATTTCCACGAAATCTGGCAATACATATCTATATTAAATATTGTACGCATTTTTCACTACAATACGTATGATTAAATTTACAATCGCACATCATCCTAAAACGCGATGAAAACATGAATGACAGGGAAACCGCCTTTAACGGGGAAAAAATAAAAAAGCTCGTACATTTTACACAGCCGCCCTTGACTTATTTCATACGGCTTCATTACTGATGCGAAACTGGGTTGTTGTATCTTCTAGGAAATGATAATGGAATCTGTGTAATGTGGTGTCAGCATAGTTTGACCTATTGTAGAAAAGCGTCAGTGTTTTACCTAATACATTTTGCCAGCGTAGTGGAAAACAAAAGTTGCGAAATAAGATTTAAGATTAGAAATTAGAATTCCCTGTAAGAAATACAGGTGATACCATCACGGAGACTATGTAGTGCAATACGAGTGCTCAATATTTACTACCTATCTACATAATATAAGAAAATGTTTCCTAAGTGCTACTGACGGCGTACTTTATGATCTGCCGTCATGTTCTGTAACTGCAAACATTTATCTATCAAGCAGTACTTACGATACATAATGCAGATGCAACAAACATCTTCGTAACAGCTTTTCGCCATCGACCGAGTATAATAAACTATCGCCGTTCTAGTATTTCTAAAAAATAACAACGAAATGAGAAATAATAATTCGTGACTCAATATAGAGGATAATAATGTGGAGACCACAAGTTAGTTTGAATTTAATATTGTAACAGAACAAAGTTTTCAACGGTAACATGTCGTTCCCCTTCAAAGGGAAAGTCGATATTCCAAATTATGTTTGTGATACACAAGTTCGTGATCTGTGTCAACCGGGGAATGTACACAGGTCTTAGAACTTGACATAAGTTCACAAGTTAGTTTGCTACAGACCTATTAATTAGGAATGTTGCTTTGCCAATAATTTGTGCATCCTACACTTAAAGTTTGTTCCTTCGAGGTTAAAATCTGAGGTTTAGCGGAATAATCTCATTGTTTCGCAAGACTGAAATTGCTCTCGCTTCGAAAAAGGAGGATTCCTCCGTGGTTTGAAAAGTAATTACTCGTGGGACTTGAAGTGGTTGACTCTTCAATGTTACTTTAGTTGTTTCTTAGAGAGAAGTGTGACAATTTCATTTCGTTGGAATCAATAATGGAGTATAAATTTCTGCGGAGTAAATGCCATTGAGTAATGAAATACAAAACATTCCACCTGCTATCTTTACTGGGAAGCTGTAATAATGTTAACTTGGTTAATTTAGGAGAGGTTTAAAAATCAGATGAGAATATCCTCGAAACTAAAGATAAATTTAGTTGTTGTATACAGTTATTTTACGAAACCGTCAGAAATTAATTCGGAACACAAACAAGTCTTAACAAGATAGTTAGTATTCAAGTTGCACACCTTGCATTTCAATTTTGTGAGGCGGCTCTGATTCGAGATTGACCAGCCCAAGAGAATGCTGATTTCGTAAGAAGCTACTGTTCATTTTATAGTATAGGAATAAATATAAACTATGGAGTGCTTTGGAAGTGAAATTGTGATGATTATTGAAGCTACCTGTACGAAAACTACTATATCCCATTACTAAATGGCAAATATTAATTACCCATTTCTTAAAGACCTAAACGAGTTAGTTAAAATTATACCAAGTTTACACGGGTCTATTGTTCATAAGGTTAAGCAACGCTTGAGGCAGTCGGTCCGAGGATGGGTAGCCATCTTGTCATGACGACGTCCTCCGTGTTCGCGAAGGCACGTTTAATTGGACATTTGAACATTTTCGGCAGTCGTTACGTATAGTCAGAAGCCAGACATTCTGACCACCAGTTTTATCAAAGCGAATCAGGTTGCCCAGGTAACTTTCAGTCACTCTATGTAACACACTAGTGAAGCTGCATCTGGTTAAATACAATATGATATTCTTAGTCTAATTCTCTATCAAGGATCACACGAAACAGGAATCGAAATCGTACAGCGTTATAAATAAAGTAAAATACGAATTTAATACTCGCAGCCACTGAGCCAGGACAAATGAGTTTTACCCATTTTATTTGACATCAGTATTCAATGCGTCTTTGTAATATTTTTATTTGGATCGAGTAACGCTTTTAATTATGAAGCGTACAATATTTGAAAACGTGTTGTTTCTACTTGATAAATTTGGGGAAGAATAATATGAATGTCAATCAACAATACTGTGTTTTTTTGTGATACGTGACGGGATTGTTTGCTAAATTGGGTCATTCAAATGTCAACACTGAATATCTGTTACTTTAGTAAGCTGTAATTATTGCCTCGTTGGTCTAGTGGCATGTCGCGACAGGTGAGCACGGGGTATCTGGTTCGATTCCCGAGTCGGTCCGAAATTGCTTTGTGGATTTTAAGATACTTTCACAAAAGCAGCCCGGAGTCTGGAAGATGGCGATTTGTACACCCGTGCATCGGAGAGCTTGTAAATGTTGGTTCTGCGCCTGATCTCTCTCCGGTCATGTCGGAAGGGTGTTCCTATCGGGCTAGGAGAGTGAAGGAATAGAGAGTGCACTTCTCTCGAAGCAAATACTTGTGCATTACATAAAATTTTCCACTAAGCTTTACTTAGAAGAAACAGCTGCCATGGCCGCCAATCGATCAGGACGCCATGTCTCTGTAATCCTCTCATAAATCCTTACAGTTATGCTAATCAGTGCTGGTGAAAATAATAACACTGAAGTCGTTTTTATAACAAAATTAAATGTTTTTACTGTACAACTTGTTAATTGTGTTTTACATACAATAGGGACAAAATTATGTAAATCTCTCTGTTATCCCTACGGGCGCTTTGATTAATTTTCTGAGTTAGCTTGATTGAATTTATGGAAAATTATTTGGAAATAAAATTGACAACATTCATGGCCATATCTTTATGTCATTTTAATAACCTGTGCTTTTGTGGAACGATCTAACTGGATAGTGCATTGGTCATATTTTAGACTAACTACTCACGTCCGTTGCCGACTTTCAACTTTTCTAGCGCTTTGATGAGTTATTCTCTATGCATGTTTTAAGATATATTTACATATAAATACATGTTATAGTAATTTTAGTTCTAGTTTGTACATAAACTTTTTAGGCTACATAAGATTTTAAGCACTCGATATAATGTTTACTTACACTCGTGTCGCGAACATAATATTATTAAAAGCTTGACAAATCGGCTCTTGTTTGATACGACACGTTCGAATTGACATATACTTAACTATCAGTGTCTGTACGATATTTATTGAGAATACAAAAATATATTTGCCGAAGGTCCTTATTTTTATGACAACCTAAGTGATGTCTTAGTACAATATCTGAATCTGGTCCAAGTAATAAGAGATTTTCAATAACATTGAATAACCATATATCGTATGTTATATAAGGTAACATTGCATTTTGTTCACATTTTAGTTGCAGTTAAAAATTACTGCATGGACACTCTCATAGGAGTATAAACAACTTCTCGACTCCGTCTGGGATTTGATGTTTAACTGCAGGCTCATTTATTTTAGGCCTCCTCAGAGTATTCTTCATGTGCGTGTTACGTGTAAGACACTTGATAATTCAATATTTTATTTATAAGATTTATACAAATATTATTTCTTCTAGAAAATATCTCTTATTTTTAAACATACATACTATCAAAATAAAATATATTGCATCATGATTTAACAATTTAATTACCATTTGATTTTTAACGTCATATATTTATTATTTTTAGAAGTAATGTTCGTTTTAGAATCAATCGAATGAAAATATAAATATTTTGGAATTACTTTGAACAATTCTTGTCAAGACTTTAGATTTTGGATTGCGTAGGCGTATTATTTATTTATGGGATTACATGAAATCATTACATAATTTTACGTTGAAAAGCCTGAGAGCACGCCCTTGTCCTTATCTAAGATTAAATGTAGGTACCTATTTTAAATGTTAATACTACCAAAGCACGTATAGCGGAATCATTCAAACGCGTTCAACTGTTATGGCGCAATTGAGCATAAGACATCCAAACATTCCCATTTACAATATTAGAGAAGAGCGATATTAAACGAAATTTAATAAACGGGTTCATTAAAGCTTCGAAGAACCTGGTTATGGTCCCGGAAAATGCTAAGATGTATACATGAGTAGGTGTAATAAGGATTCTTAATAAATCCTCCAAATTATTCGCGTATAAAGTTTAAAGATATGTTGGGGCACGTAGAGCAGCTTTGAACAATCGTCGGGTATTAAAATCATATCATATTTTAGTATCCACACCCGTTACAGCATGAAAGCATACATTACTGTAACTCGGTACTCAAATGCGAAGTATTGAATAAAGTCGATACTTAATACTTCTTTTATACGTAACGCTTATAAGTGCGTGCTCAGTTACATAACATTCGTCACGCAAGTGATTACTGAATGGTTGGGTGACGACTTACTTTCCTAACAGTCTCCTATTGAAAGAATAAGAAAGTTTCAGTTATAGTTGAGTAAGGCCGAGCAGTTACGAGTTTGTTTTATACTTAGTAATTTATAAGTATTTGTTTTATTTGGTTAAGTAAGGGGGTTTAAAAAAGATTTTCCAAAGGTTTAATCCTGATTTGTGTTCGTAAGTTTACTGAATTGTGTGAATGTTCTAGTTTGAAGCTAAAATACTTACATTCATAAGGAGAGACGAGCGCCTGTGCGTTGGATACGGGCAATGAGCAGATCGCCGCGAAACCGCACACAGCCAGCGCGCACACGAAGCTCGGAGACATGACTGAAACAATACAAACATTGCATTTAATGCTCATCTTTAAAACAGGAATGACAATAATAAAACAGGAATAATATATATTATAACAGGAATAAAATATATTATTTTGAAATTATTATTATATTAATAATTCAAAATGTAAAAGTATGTTTAAAAATAAATATTAAATATGTATTACAGGAAAAATGTACGATAGTTTTTTTGGTGAGTTGCGAATTCCTTAGAAGGCGGCTAACTGAAGGTAACATTTAAGCATTAATTAATTAATTTTTGAAATGCAAGTCACTTATGACACTGTTACGCAAATTACGAGGAAACAACAATATGGTTTTAAAACATTTAGGAGTCGTGGTAGTAGTGGTTAAAGCACCAGCCTTTCGAGTATGAGGCTGTGCGGGTTTGATTCCAAGTCAGGCAAGTACCAACTAAGTTATACGTACTTTCAAAGTTTATCTTGGATACTAATTACTGTTTAAAGGTGAAGGAAAACATCTCGAGGAAACCTGGAATATACAGTCTGAAATCACCAACCTGCATTGAGCAAGCGTGGTTATTAACGAGGCCTGTGCCCAGCTGTGGGACGATAAAAAGGCTGTGATAATGAAAA
The DNA here is from genome assembly GCA_958496145.1 of Heliothis peltigera. NCBI lineage: Eukaryota > Metazoa > Arthropoda > Insecta > Lepidoptera > Noctuidae > Heliothis > Heliothis peltigera. The sequence goes on from OY292328.1 coordinate 5,985,513, forward strand.
ACATTTTCACTTAACCAGACCGTCATTTGTTTAAATTGGACTCTACCAGAACTGCCATCGGTTTTCATATCAAATGATAATTTCATTATGAAACATGTTTTGTAACACTCAAAGTCTAACTATGTTAGGTCGGATCTGTTTATAGTACAAACAATTATTTTTAAATTACCTATAAATAGCGTCTGTTTATTCGAAAAACAACCCTCTTAAATCTAAATAAAACTGTACTTACATCTCAAGAACCTACCTATATTTAAACACACAAATATTTTGTAAATATTGGCTTCGTTGTTTTTAGTGTTTAAGAAACAATTGTCTTGTTCCAATAAACATCTGTCCAGAGCTATGAACAAATAGAGATGGAAAATATACTTCTCAGAGCGGTCCTCTCAATAAATGCGAGATGTGTAGGAAAATGATAGAAGTTGCCGCTTCAATACATTAAAAATATATCTACAGGTTGTTGTTTACAAAGAGGATTCTTTATAGATCTGTACGGATATGTAAACAAAATTATACTCGGCACTTTAATGAATAAAATCTATACTTAATTACCATACAAATAAGGCTCATATTTTAATCATGTACCATACATTACTGGTGAAGAAAGGCTATAAGTCTCTACAAGAAACTAATGTGCGATCTGTTCCTTTACATTAGTAACTGTCAGAATTAAATTAGAACGAAATGTTTTAAGCCATTTTAAGCAAGATTTGCGTTTAGGTCTAGAATTTTTACGTACTACACATAAGAACACAAGGTTCTATGATTTTTTGGATACTACTATGATAGCCAGCAGGTATGAGAGATCCATTTATCACTTTCATATTAGCCTTTTTATTCCGCTAGAAGGGAGCATTCATTTGTCCGAATTATCCACGAGTATGTCCGCCATTTGCGAACATGCTGGGCCAAGCTTAACCAGATGTTATGTGAATGGGAGCATTAACCCCTTTTTGTTAGTGACGTTGTTTTGTCATAACCACGTAAAGAAACTTTTTCTACATATATTTATATAGATTCCTCTATAAGAAGTAAACGTATAAATAGTTTTTATTTAAGCTTATCTCTAAGTGTCATAGAAGTATCGTGTTGGTTTTACTGGTTAAAGCCTCTTAGTTACAAGTGCAAGGGCTTAATTCCAGGTGAAGGAAGTACCAATGTAACTTTTTGAGTCATATGTACTTTCTAAGTGTATCTTGGGCACCAATAACTAAGTATCACTAAAAAAACTTTAGGAAACCTGGATTTTAATGTCTGACATCGCCAATCCTCCTTCTCTGTCTGGGAAGAGGCCTATGTCAGGGCCTATATCAGCAATGGGTAAAAAGGCTAATAGTGTATTTTTGCCCAATGTAAGTTTGAGTTACCTTTCAATGATATAAAATGAGGAAAATATTCCAGAATAAATATTAGTTTATTATATTTCAGAAAATGTTAACTTTTCCGATAGGTCCATTAATTTTGAGAGCTCGGTTATGCCATCTGATACCAAGAATTACAAATTATCCTTTTAGAGAGACAAAAAATTGTACAAGCAAATAATACATATTTTTTGCTATATTTAACGTGCTCGCAGTATCATCGTATTTTAAACATTGTGCCTTTATGCGTAACCTTAGCTTAAATATGTTACCAAATTGGTATGGAATTATTATCACATTACGAATGACATTTATGGAATATCGCGAGCGTGCGAATAAGTACGTGAATATACGAGCTGTCAGTCAATATGGCTGACGCCATGGATATAGATATACGGCCCTCAAGCCGTCGTTATAGGCTGATGGAAGGCTCAACAAGTAGGGTAATGCCATGTCGTCGGCCCTCCCCCGCGGACATATGTGGCAGTGTCGTCATCAATCACGCTTATCACTACTGACGTGACGTGCTGACGCGTCACACGCACCTCTGCTGCTACTACATAGTCACACGCGAATGCTAACATTGAACATTTAGTTACATAGTACCAACGCGCTACGTCGTAGAGCCTGACTGCTACGGAATTGCTACGTTCAACTTTAAACATAGCAATTTCGTAGCGCCGAAATGTAACTTCTTGAGCAGCACCTTTTTAAGGCAAAAATATTGTGATTTGGCATTAAGTTAGAATATTGTCAACACTTCACAAATATAAATATATGTTCACTGTAAACAATTATAATTGATTAGGTTGTCTAAAACAATTATTTTTTTAGGATCATTAAAAGTTTTTGTTTATCGAACTTTTACACTCTTATGAACACAAATAAATGAAGAACAAAAAGTGTCAAAAAAACAAGTTTAGAATAATTTTAGTCAAAGAAATTTTAAGTACCTAAGTTACAAACTCAGAAGTAAAATGATGACAAACAGAATGATAGACATACACCAATAACACAATTGTATAATAAGAGGTCTTATATCATGGCAACACTAACTAAGCTGCCCACTGATATCGTGTGTACGAAGGGATGACTGCGGTAAATTATGTCTGTTCCCGTATACTGCATAATATTAATGATCGTTACCATTTAATTAAATCCCACTAGTCGCGCTAAGTGTGTCTACAGATTTATAATGAGTTTTTTTTTCTAGGATGGAATATTAATTTACATGGAATTAAAATATTAATAAAAAGCTTTTTATGTGTTTTAGATGTGCTAGCGTGGTGATTAACGCTCATTCCTTCTCGTTATGAGAAGAGACCTGCGCCCTCAGAGCGGCTATAAAAATCGCTGATAATGTTGAGTACGCAACTAAACAGAAGTTGTTAGGTCGTTAAAATAAGGTTTACATAAAAATCTAGCATTTAGTATGTGAAACAATATAAAAATGTTGACATATGGATATGTGGGAATGTGCACTACTCATTAAATAAAAAACAAATTATTTTTTTTATATTAATAATTATATCTTTAATTCCATTTTAGATAAAATATGAACAAAATATGTATTTGAAGCTTGCATTCAGTCACAGACCGCACTTCAGAGAAATGCAATTTGTAAATGTTAAGCAACTTTTAATTGATGGTAACGCAATTACGAGTTAGGCTGCAATCGAGATGTTGCTGCTAATATACTTGCCTATATACTTGTGTATACAAAATTAGCCCCGAGCAATTTATTGCTTTATGAACACCATTTGCACATCGCCTTTATTGTAATTAATATTTTCAATGTTTTACAGTACTTTTGTCGTTAATTGTGCAGCTATATCACACAAACCACTCTTAAACACAGTCTTTATATTCTATGGTTTTCCCGTTATGTGCTAAAAAGTAAATAAATTGAAAAATTGCTTTCGTTTACGTAAATTGATTTCGTCTCGTACAGAGTATATTTAGAAAAGTAAAAGTATCAAAATGTAAAACAATATACCTTGCTTCAATTAGTTAAACTTTTGTGGTCATAATATGATGAAGATCAAGAAAAGCATTCTTTAACAAATTAATTAGTTTTAACTACTTAATTGATTGATTTTTATTAATGAGACATTGTAATTAACATGAACCTTACTTCTTTATAATATTTGTAATATTATAAATGAAAAAGTATCTTAGGACGTATGTTTGTTTGTTGTATATTTTGATAAATCTTGGCAGTAATAAAGTATAACAATAATTATCTTATTCTTATCTTTTTCTCCATTTGAGGGAAGAAGTTCTTTCAGTTTTAAATTTTGCATATAAAAACGGAGCAGAGTAATATCCGTGACCAGCGTTGGGACCATAAATACACCCATGATCAGGAAATACATTTCCAAGAATGTATTGTAAAGACTCTCAAATAATGTAAAAAATATCGAAATTTCTCCCTAATTCCATATCATTCCCGTACTTCTAAAGGAACGTAGATCAAAAGCGGATTACAAAAGCATATTATAGATACGTATATTACCATACAAAAAATAGAAGAATAACTTCAAAAGGTGTTTTGAAATAATGTCTATGACTGTACTACTTTTCACAGAAACGGCTAACATTCTTAACTATATTGCCCTCTAACTACATACATACATTTAGATAGAACAACTACGATACCGAACCGATAAGTAGAATGGACAATCGTGACACCCGTTGCAACGAAACAAAGAGCAGCGATCGCCATGCCTATAAACAGTCAATTTCAATATAGATTTTTTTATTCATGTCATAGGTATCCCACAGAACTTAAAACATAAAAAAAGTATTTATGTGATTTAAATTGATTGAATAATATAAGGCATACAAATGACGCTGCTGATATAGTATAATACAAGTATGCGCAATATTTCTAAAAGGTTCAATCCCATAAGCTCAGTTATCCGTTTTTGTAGCCAAGTTCTTTCATAAAGCGGTCAATGGTCACCCACCCTCTATTCTGTAATGTCGTTATCTCATGTCGTGACGTCATCATAAAATAATGTCGCCTCATCAATCAAATGTTTTCCTCACCTTTTTAGCACAAGTCAAGTATTTTTATTAAATAGACTATTATTATACGGTATTAGAGGTATAGCCTTGGATTGGTTTAAATCATACCTAAATGGAAGAACACAGATAACTCGTATAACTAAATTTAACAGTAAAACCAATACTCTAGAGAACTTTGATTCTAGTCCCAGGTGTAATTATTTTGGAGTTCCACAAGGAAGCATTTTAGGTCCCTTACTTTTCCTCATCTACGTCAATGATTTTCCCCAAGTAGTCTTCAATCATGAATGTATTCTATTTGCGGATGATACTTCAGTAATTATACAGTGTAAGGAAGAAAAAAACTTTAAAACTGAAATACATCAAATACTAACAGATATAACTAATTGGCTTGATATAAATGCACTAAAAATAAATTTAGATAAAACAAAAATAATTAACTTTAGGTCACATAAGAGCAAATCAAAAAAAATAAATATCACTTGTAACAATACACTCATCGAACAGGTCAATAACATTAAATTTCTTGGGATTGTTGTAGATCAACACCTTACATGGAAAGATCATATTGATAGCGTCTGCAAAAAAATAAATAAAACTGTCTTTGCCATAAAAAGAATCAAAGATTCTTCTTCGAAACACACATCTTTAATGGTGTATCATGCCTATGTGTGCTCCATTATCCGATATGGTATGGTGGTTTGGGGATATACAGCAGATCTAATGCGGGTTTTTATTGCACAGAAGAAATGTGTTCGCGCGATCTTTAATCTCAAATGGTCAGACTCTTGTAGGCCCATCTTCAAATCAGAAAAAATATTAACTGTCCCTAGCATGTATATTTATGAAGTGGCCAAATTCGTCAAAGGCAATCTAGAGCTATTTGAGAGCAAAAATAACACAAACAAACGAAAAGTCACTCATTCGTCTTTAAAAATGCCTATCCCTCGCCTCGAAATGTGCAGGCGTAGTTGTGTGTACATGGCACCGCTAATTTATAACTCCCTGCCTCAGAACATAATTGATTTGCCCTATCAGAAATTCTGTAGGTCCCTGCGAAGCTGGTTAACAGAAGAGAATTTCTATTCTGTAGAGGAGTTTTTAAAAAAGTATTCGTCGCAGTCTTATCATTTTAGAAATGCATTGTAAATTGTTTTTTTTTTTTAATGTATTGTGTTTCTTTGGTTTGACGTTTTTACCATTTTTTTTTACAATGTGTCATGTGCTTGTATGTCAACTAATGTAATTTTTCTAAGCTTTTCTCAAACATTTGCATGCTGTTTTATAACTGCGAAATGTGTCTAGCTCTGTAACCAAATTTTATACCAACTTTTATACCACATTTTATGCAAATAAACGATATTATTATTATTATTATAATTAAAGCAGTGTTAGGTGCTTGTATTATGGTTTGTTGATTCTGTATTGTAAACTTTTACGTGTATTTAATTTCATATTTTTTTGTGTTCAAGAAGAAAAAAAATTACGACAAAATCTCTTTTCACATTATTATAAATCGTGGTTTTAAAAAGTACCGGCTTAGTCCTAGATTTAGACCATTAACTTTGTTCAAGATAATGGTTTAAACTTGACACTAAAGCTAGTACTGCTTTAGGTAACTACTTTTATACTTCAAAGGTGTCTTATTTCATAAAAAGTCAAATTTATAGTTTCAGTCATCACGCTCCTATTGGTTGGAGTAATGCAATTTCTTACTGAGCGAGCAACATATTCATATACCCACGATAGAGGGGACTTCGTACCTATAAAAATGGATTTGGTAGAAGATTTGAAATACACTCCAATTCGACCGAGAGTACGATTGTAAATTCAAAATGGCATCAGACGGTGCAATAAGCACTAGCTGCTACTAAGTTATATAAGAGCTGATATTTACCTCAGATTTCAAAGTTAAAAAGTAAAAATGACTGATTGGACCGTTGGCATTTAACTACAACTAGAAAAGTGTAAACAATGTATCAAAGGTAAAAAACATTCCACTTATAAACAAATAGACATAACTTTTTTAATCAACCTTTGTTATGTTGTAAATACTTTTCAGACAACAGGGGACAGTTAAAATGTTTTTCTTCATAAGCGCGTCACAAAATTACTGTAATTAAATTTTATACAAAAACATTTTCAAAGGACATTAATAAAACTATAATCATAGTTACTGACTTCATAGAATAATGTCTAGTGTGTTATGTAGCAAAAAATTAATAAATAATATTTTCGAACTAGTTGTTTCGCCATCGATAAAGAGATATTATGTTGAAATACGATAAAATAACGATAAAAATAGCAATTTGCTTCCCCTAATTAGATTCCGTATCCTCCTCGTGAAAACACTTCATACGCCATTCTCGTAAATATGCCAAGTATATTTATAAGCGTCCATAGGTTTCGAGTTCTCTTTATACTGTCCAATAATTTGCCATAGTTAGGGTCTTTCAAGGATGTTCATATTTCATATTATGTAGAAAGGCGTATACAGAAGATATACGATACTTAAATCCGTCAACAACCCTCTTACTCAGATATCCTTTTCGAAGGAGGCTTACGTTCAATTGGATGATCACATAGAATTAATTTAATCGTCTTGCATCATCTTTGAAAATTGCCAAACACGAAAAGTTGGCACAGCAGTGATCAAGCCTCGTCAAATTATTGAAAAAAATCCTAAGAATAGAATACTTACTGTTTTTGTTATTTTTTGTCACTAATGCCTACAATGTGGTATAAGCTTCTAAATGCCTGAAGGTATTAAGATGCTTTCGTCATTCAGTTGTCTACCGCTTTTTCATGTATTTTACCATTATTCCGAAATAACAATAGTTTTCCCGTAGGTGAGGGGCTCGTAGGCGTTTAGGACTCCCTCTTTGACACTGTAGTCAAAGAAGACTAAGAATATCTTCGGTAACCTTTATATTTTCTTTATATGTTATTTTTTTTTTGATTACCTCTTTTTTTTGCCAACATGAATAGTATTACAGTTCGTCAAACTAGTTTAGAATAGTATAAATTTTAATTTCTTGCTTAATAATTATGAATCATTTTATTAATTACCTATGTATATTAGCTTCTGCCGTGTCCCATGGGAACTACTCCGCTCATCCGGATAACGGATGGGCTTCTAGTGTAAATGTACTAACATTAAAAGATTTTTTTAACAGGACTCGTTGTTCATAAAATAAGCGTATTGCATATAATATCTTAGCAATATTAGCATAGATATATTAAAATTATTGTTTTATCAACATTAAAGATTGATGGAGTTTTCAAAACACTTCAAAACCTTAAAGCAAGCGCTTCATTAGGTCCAGAACCAAAAAGTTAGTTTGTTTTGTTCATTAATATTTGTCAAGAGGTAGAAGGTCAAGGTGAGGCTTTCTGAAGGCATTTTTTATGTTTTAAGTTCCCATTTCATACTTTGCGCTAAAAATATGTACCTACTGATATTAAATGAATAAATAAATTAATTTGCTATATTTACTTTGATGTTATATTATAAGAATATGATGTAGTTATAGGTAAACGTACTAAAACAGAATTAGCCTCCATAAGCCAGACAGAAGTCTGAATGAGTAAAAATAAAGAGAAAAACGTGTCTAAACAAACTTTGTCTTTCAACTCCCCGTTTATACAACAATCTAATTTTCTATAACGGGAAACGGAACGATCATTTATGTTTCTTAGATGTCTTCTACTGAGCTTTCTATTAATATGTTTCCTAACAGATTGGCGTACTTGTGTAGGTAGGTACTTGTAAACGATAAAGTTTCATTAAGATATTCCAAAGAGAACTTGAATGTCACTCTAACCGCACCATATCAAATTCAATTATAAAGTTAGCATCAAGTACCTACTGTAAGTAGTAGTAATTATTTATAACAAATTTCTTATTACACATATACCGTCTTATTAATAAAAATCCTCTATTCCAAAGCTCATCTGACGTTGCACTTGGAGTAGTAACTATCAGTGTAACGGAGTATTAACTAAGCATATTAATAAACATGGAGGAGTCTTGTAGTAACAATACATTCCTTACACCGAGAGTAGTGTGAATGCTATGGCAACCCAGTCAATTTAAAAGTAAAAAAACTGAGCTTATGAATAAATCCTCAAATAAACCTCAGAAAAAACCGGCCAAATGCGAGTCGGACTCGTGCACGACGGGTTCCGTACCATTATTTATAAAACGGACAGAAAATCATGTCTGTTTAATGGGAGCCCCCCTCAAATATTAATTTAATTTTAACCCCTCAAATGTTTTAAGTAATAAAAAACAAATGAGATATGACATTTCCCAATTTAACTTGAAAATATTCACATTTTCAAATGAAAATTACCTAAATACTTAAGTTTTTTATATATATTTATTTTTCATTATTCATAGGACAAGTGGAGATTTTTCTTTTTTTTTTCTTATGTATACATGTCTGTTTAATGGGAGCCCCCCTCAAATATTAATTTAATTTTAACCCCTCAAATGTTTTAAGTAATAAAAAACAAATGAGATATGACATTTCCCAATTTAATTTGAAAATATTCACATTTTCAAATGAAAATTACCTAAATACTTAAGTTTTTTATATATATTTATTTTTCATTATTCATAGGACAAGTGGAGATTTTTCTTTTTTTTTTTCTTATGTATACATGGTGTTCTTTAGACAGTCGAGGGGTTAATGCAATTACTTATTTTTTAATTAAGTACTACATTCTATATTCTGTGAATATTTCAAGCATCTACCTGTTGCCGTTATCGATATCGAGCAAAAATGAACAAAAAATCACGTATGTTGTATGGGAGCCCCCCAAAATATTTATTTTAATATAGTTTTCAGTATTTGTTGTTATAGCGGCAACAGAAATACATCATCTGTGAAAATTTCAACTCTCTAACTATCACGGTTCATGAGATACAGCCTGGTGACAGACGGACGGACAGAGGAGCGAAAACAATAGGGTTCCGTTTTACGGAACCCTAAAAAACAAAGAATGACACTTAAACGTCTCGTGAAGTTGTCTATCAAATTGACATAATCATTGAATTTTCCTTTGTGCCGTTTTGTAAACAAAAAGTTTTTTAAAATAATTATGTGTGTCCGAAGATAATAATCTTAATCCGAAAACCTAAACTTGATACAGTGAAAAATGAGCCAAAAGCGCAATCGTTCCATTAACTGGGATGAAGAAGAAAATTGAATTCTCATGTTGATTTTGAAATGACTACGCATGTTGCGTGATAATTTATTTATTTGCCGTTCTCTGATTACTTTTATTATTCCAGCAATTATTCAGGACAATCCTGATAGATTACGCGCATATAAAAGAAAATAAATCCATATTATTTACAACATTATTACATTGTGTATCTTTTATATAGTGTGTATGTGGTTTTTTCTTATTAAACATTGTTATTTTCTTAAATCTGACTTGGCTATACCAAAAAAATGGGGACTCCAGACCCTGGCGATATCCCGCTCGGCACTCCTGATTCTACAAATAAAACTTTTTTCAACTTAAATGTCTTTTATTTATGTACAGACGCCAGCATATCAAACTACTAGCTATAAAGTTGAAAATCTATTAAGGAAATTTCTGTCTGTACAGAAATAGGGTTCAAACTAAAATTCTTTAAAATTTCTTATTGATAAATGCTGCACGGACAGTCGCCTCTGTAGGAACCGCTTAACCAATCTTACTGGAACTTCATCATCACCGTCTTCATAAAATCTTGTCTGTTCATCATATCAATTACTATGACAGCAGAATGTTTAGAAAACCTGTATTCTCTTTAAATTATCCCTCTTGAAGCTCATTCAGGGGATCTCTTCGTACCTATTTTATAATGCTTTATGCTCCTCATCAATGGCATGAGGTTTTACTGAAATAACTGGAAGCCGACCCCAACATAGTTGTAAAAAGGCTCGGGAGATGATGACCCTCAAATCCTCAATAAAATAATCAATATCAATCGTTACGCAAACCTAACAAACAACACATTCAACAAAGCATTAACGCGTGCAAAGCAGTAACCTCACTGAGGTTTTCAGGTTATGAAAGCCGTCAAAAGTCAAAATCTGTCAAAAAATATATTTATTCTCTGCTTACTCACTCCTTAAACTAGGTAGTGCGAAGGAATAACTTTTATTCCGAGAGTAGAGTTAGAATAGCTTACTATTTTCTTACTCCATGTTTATTAATACTGAATTTGATTACTCTTGACGTACACCTAACTGGAAAGCTATTCTCGCCTTACTCTGTGTTTATTAATAAGAGGGTTAGATCATAGATTATTTTCCTTACCAGTTCGAAATTCGAGATTCGAAAGTCAGACATTTATAAAGCAAAGAAAAATAAACCTTGTAAAATAAAACGCATGATTCGGTATCGGTGACTGGCATTATTTAACGACCGGTGTGCGGCTGTACGCGTACGGTATTAGCCATACGTGGCTGTCTTTGATCATTCGAGCGGTAAATTGGAACTCAACACGAAGCTACAGGTGTGCACTAGCCTAACACTATATGCGCTTACCCTATTCACTGACGAAAAAACGCTGCGAACACATTTTTAGATTATTTTATTATTTTAGCAATATTGTAATACATTAGCTTTGTGTAAATCCTCTTTGTAGCATTTGGTCTAAGTTAGATAATGTTTGTCAGGCTACAAATTGGGGCCTGTTATATCACACATCACCGACGACCGCTAACAGAGGTAAATATCAAATGCAAAGTCATCCTTTATAAAAATGCAATGTACATTTCCCGCATTTGTCAGACAGATGTGCACCTGACATTTTGAGCTAAAAAATGTTTCGCCGTTCCACGCTAAATGCTAACTGTGTCTCACAATGATATGGTGCATATAATTCGGCTCGAACACTAGAATCAGCATTGGATCAACACCATCTTCTGATTAAAATACTTGAAAACACCTGCGTATAATCGTTTATCTTTCCGTGACACTTCGTCGGTCGAACGATAAACTTTGTTATTAGTTCAATCAAGAGAGAAACTTGTAATCAGTTTAAAATTGTTTCATTTCTTTATTAAGTTTGATATGAAATGATTCCTTAGGAGTATTAGTGGTAATACTATAAAATCTCTTACTCTGTAGCTCTAATATTTGCCTCTCGAATGTAATCCGCAGGAAACAATGGCGACAAAGAGTTAGAAATCCAAATAATTCGATGGTTCAATGTCATCAGAGGGCACAAGTCAAATTTCTAAGCGTCGTCGTATTGTTAGCACGCCGAGGTTACGCCACTACCGGGTAAGTTTAATTGGTTCCCCACCGACTGGCTTCGACGGCCGCCCACTAATAACAAAAACCTATTTAGTCTCAGGTTTCAATTTTAACTGACGAAATTATTATCGAGTTGAACTAATGAACCACTACATAAAGCTTTCTAGAAATGTAACTTCCACTCACACTTAAAATAAATCTTTCCCGAATTTTTCTTTTAATAAGAAAGTTACAACAAAATTCACCCAAAAAGACATATCTATTTAGCTAATCCTCTTAGTAAACTTTGAACTCGATACCAACTTCGTAAGTTTTCTTCCCATAATCTTTTCCTAAGCTATGAGATGAACAGGTTTTGTAATTAAAATTGTTTCAGTATCGGCTTCCAAAATTGACTAGTAACGCGAGAATGAGTAGCGCGCCAATCACGGTGCCGGAAAACATGCTTTAACGAACCTCTTTCATGAAGGAAGGGGAAAACGGAAAAAACATGCTAACGTTCATGAGAGTAGTTTTATTGACAATATCGTATACCAAAGTATGCAAATGTAAGTATAATAATCCGTCATTTTCTCGTCCAAGTGTGATGACGTCATGCATCCTTGCTATCTTGACATAAATTGCACACAAATGGACCGAAATATCATCGTCAAGTGCACGAAGCACTATTAAATCTGACAATTCCGATATCGGTTCACAAGGGTCATTTAAAATTACCATGAAACAGCTTGGTATGCATGGTAACATAATTTTGAAGTGTATTTTTCATTAAGCTGAGCTGGATTATATATGTATCTTCTATTCAAATAGGTTCCAAGTGGAATATTTATTTTTGGGTATATCGGTACCGGAAATTTGTATTTACCAAAGAGACATTTTGTCGAAAATGAGATATATTCGTGGACTAGGATAATCTTGTGCTATAGATCGATATATTTAGACTCTCGATATTTTTGTCCTAGGCATTTCAAAAATTAAGCAAAGAAAGTTCTTATATGCGAAATAACTTCATATCTTTGCTCTCATATAGACCTTGGTTTTGTCCCCTAAGTTAGTGAGAAAGTTCATGTATGGGGTAAACTGTATATTTTTGCTCTAATATAGACTTTGGTTTTATCCCTTAAGTTTATATAAATTTCTAGTATCGACATTTCTGTCTTCATTGTAAAATGAAACTAAATAATTTAGAACTACACATACAAATATTTACTCTTGAAAAGATGCTTTCTGGTTTGTTTAGTAACGATGACTACTATGCACTATATAATTGTATATCATCACTTTTCATATGTAGCCTAGTTTTTACTCAAAAGAATAAACGATGACATGACTTTTTAGAAAATAGCTAGGAAAATGTACCGACATAGGTAAGAGTATAACGGTAGCTCTCTGACATGGCACGTAATGAACCTCTTTCGCTGGACAAAGGACGTCTTCCATTTACCAAAATCAGATTTTGCAAGCGCAGACTAAGACTTTCCTGCTTCATATTTGTGGATTTGCATTTAACTTATGAGAATATAACGACTAAGCTTAATGCAAATTATGAAGGATCGGTACTTATATTTTTCGTCGATGTAATTCACTAACTCAAAACCCTATATTTTAAAATGGTATTTTTAAATTGAACATTTGACAGAGCATCTTTATCATTCCAAAATCTTTTTTCGTGATAAAAATAACAAATTGTAGGTCAACAGGAAAAAACGTTTCCCTACTAAAGCCTCGGAAATCAAATTATTAAAACAACGTTATTCTTTATTGAGATAGATTTTTTTTACATTAAGTACCTTAAAAGCTATGAGTTGGCCAAATCAAACGCTATTGAAATATACAAGCGATGTTAGCTGTCCTGAAATGGCTCAAAGGAAACATTTTTACCAAAACCTGGTAGCCAGCGATATTTGTATACTTGTTTCTCTTTGAGCTATCAACGAGGACATTTTAGATGCTTCTCGTTAAATTTACAATAAAAAAATGTTTTCTAAAACAGTACTCAAAAATAAGTTCCTTTAATAAACAGCTATACCGACATATTTTCACTTCTACGAATGTTGAAACCAGTGTTGTTATACGCCATATAACATTTTCTACTAGTAAACTGGGTACGGTACTCAAGTGAGACAACAAGCAAATAAAATACGATGCACATATATAACAAGATGATAAACGATGACATTTTAATTCTCATTGGGCCGCAGTAATGCTGTTTCAGAGCCGCCCCGAGTGTTTCAAGAAGCCACAATACTGCGGCCGTTTGGATTAAATTTTCCTAACAGAGTTAGGGGGAGAGCGACGTTGATGTGTATGCGTAGCAATAACACGGATTCACCAGCATAGCTGCCAGACAGCCCTCGGGGTTCTCAGAAAAAGTTGTGGACATAATTGATCATCAGAAGACGAAATTTACTGAGTTTGCCATTGGTATATTGGCATTTTCAATGTCACGATTCTATAAGGTTAATTTTTGGCAAAAATAACTTTGTGTCTGTCTGTACAAGACAAAACTATAGACTCGCTTTAAATTAAATTTGGTAGTCTGAGAAAGGACATAGGCTACTTTTTTGTACCGGTGGGGCGCTTGGGACGCGAGTGGAACCATTAGTTAATAAAATGTTTAAATTGAACGTAGTACAGACGCCAGCACATCAGGCTAACCGAAACTTTCAAATTTTACCGAAACTTTGCTTCAGCGATAAGGTTGAAAATCCATTCCGGAAATTTGAAAAATTGCTGTAGCCTGATGTGCTGGCGTCCGTACATATTAAAATAGGTGAAGCTAGAATCGTCAGAATAAAAGGCTAAAATAAAATTAAACCAATAATAAAATTTAAATAAATTCACAGTAGAGTTACGTATCAAAGCAAAGAAAATTATTTACTGTGACACAGTAGTTCAAAGTCGTATAACAAGTAGAATGAGGCTTTCCGTAATATAATTTTGAGCCTCGTTTAATACCGATTTGCATTTTGACGTAAACATCGAGACGCCCTTTTGACTTACGACTGTGTGTTTACGATACAGAGTAACCTCAACCTTCATGTCAAGGCTTTTAGCTTCCAATACGTTGCCTATACGAGTAGGTATATGCCTATACCATTCTAGGTAAGTATAGATCTTAAGTAAATCAAAGTCGAAACTCTTCATTGATGATGGTGATGACATCTAGTTATTTAAAAATGTAACTCCTTAATTTTTTTTTAGATTTGATGTAATTAGTACTTAGACTATGTATACATAATAATACATCCAATTTTTCCGTTAAAATTTCAATTAACTTTTGACGTCATGCGGATTGCAACTACGACTATTTTTGTTCGTAATAGCTCACCGGCACCTATTAAGGTTCAATACACGGGCAAAATGAAAAGAAAGGACCCGGCTCATAAATAGGCTATTACTGAAGAGGGCACCACCTACATTGTACCATTCAGTTCGAATTTTCTTAGAAATATAAGGCGAAGTTATTAACACACGATACTGAGAATCCCCTTATAATAAAATGTAAATACTAGCCTTTGTACTTGCAAAAACAAAAATGATAGCAAGGATATAATTTATTACCTATTGATCATTTCGTTAAGCGGAGCTATTCGTTAAAAAAAGGGTATTAATTAAATTATACGATGTCAAAGAGCTTGTTGACTTTCCTCCAAAAAAATGTTGTAACCTGTTAAATAGAATAAGGTATCAAAGAGTTGGGCTAACTTCCTTTTTATCTTTGAACCCTGTCTACTTAAAAAATACAGTTCTTTGAATATTCTTTTTTTATGTAAACTAGATTTTTTTTACTTCTACAGTGGATTAATTATATTAAACAACTCTTTAATCTTTAAACGTAGGTTCGGTACCGAATTAAATTAAAGTTAAACATGTCTTGTGTATTTATGAGTAAGTAAGGTACTTGTAATGCCGTTAGAAACCTACTTTATTTGTAGTCTGAACATTAAACCCCAGTACTTAAACAATGCTTTAAGAACTTGCGATTTTACGTGTACGCTTACACGTTTTAGTAAAAGCAAACATATTTACGACAATCTATCTATCGCCCACTGGCCATCTTATCAAAGCCTCCCTTATATGACGGAGCTAAGCGAGCGATGTAAAGACAAATAAAAATAATATCAGCGACGATATAACGCACGGAGCCGTAAAGCGCGTCGTTCAACAAACATGCCATACGGTCAATGAACGATCAACCGTCGCCTTACTAATTGAACGGCTTCGGATCCCAACGATGTATTAATGAAAATGTATGAATTATACGCATGTCCCACTTATCATATTTCTTTGTGCTGAACAGTTTGACACTGACATAGGTCACACTGTTCGTAAATATCAAGGTCTACAAAATGAATAGCTAGAGGCAAAACAATTTCTTCTAAATATACTTTTGAATTTTTAAGATGAACACTAAATTCAAAAACAACGCAATAGGTCTTAACAAAAATGTTTAAACCTGAAAAAGTTTCGCTTTCTTTCTGTTACATGCCTTTGTGATCCAATGCATTTTAAAAGCTTTAGGTATAGAAAGAAGAAACTTAATCTCAAACGCTATAGGCATGTCTTTGGCAAACGTCCAAAAAAGTTTAGCGCAGCAAGATACGCGCTCATACATTGAAAAGTCAGAAGGCTGTTTACTAGACAAATAAATCCAGACACAAATGTTGACTTTAAACTCAAAGTGAAAAATTGAAACCCATTTTACGCTCCAACAAAATAAATCATAAGATTGTGACGTAAGATGTTTATGACATACCTATGTACGTTAGATGCTTGTTTTTCTTATAGATAATGCTTGTCTATTTTATCGTCCATTCACTTCAATCTTATTTGATATTCAACTGGAAAATAGCTGAGTTAGCTTTCTTAATTTCATAAAATTGCTTTTCAATGGTATCTTAGTTTTAATTACCATACTTTTGTTTCCAAGGTTTCTTCAGTCATTCTATCAGGTCTACCTCTATAGTATCGATCTCCCGGAGATAGAAATAATGGGTAATACAGGAGAATTGAGGCGGAAAAAAGAAAACTGAAGTGTACTATTAAGATCGTTTACATAAGCCGGGACCGGCAAACATGGGCTCCTTGATATGAGTGATACCGAGTGCCTCGCCATTCTGTCGAGGGCAAATACATTAATACAGCACTGATACGCACTCTCGATTTATATAGGTACACAAAAGCATGGGGAACGTATAGAATAAGTCAATTTCCTCTCAGGTGCTGTTTAAAATATAGTTTTCATACGATTCTGATTTTCACATTAATAGATAAACAAGCTTCCTTCTGATCCTTCTTTCAAGTATCTTTTGGTGCTAAGGTATGCTATGCTTATCGTCATTTCGCTTAGTTCAATCAATATGTGCAATTAAAGTGTATTTTTGCCACTATGAGGTGCCTTCACCATACTTTATCCACAAGAATATAAGATCTTCTTAGTCATTCTTTACAATTAGTCATAAAGTAACTGGAATTAACTCCATTAGAAGTCTCTGAGGCGAGTTAAATTAGAAGAAGAACTATAGAACTACGCTTAATGCAAAACCATGAGCGTGGTGGTGCGATTTATGAGAGTTAATAAATGTAGCAATATACAGCCTGTGAGAGAAACTAAATCCATGATCATAATTGGCCATGGAGTTAAAAGTTATGAATTTTATATACATATATTATTTAATAATATAATATTGAGAACCAATCAATTTATTCCAGTCTATTCAGTTTAAATACTTAACAGTAAAAAAATAAAGACTATATAAAATGAACTAAGTCATGTTTCAGAGTGTATAACAGCCTCTTAACATCAACCCATACAACAACTTATTTAAAAGTTTATTGCACGTAACAGTTTTCTGATAAATTCAATTGAAAACTAAGCTACGGCATTTTCAAGATAACTGTAAGATAATCCGTAGCACAGGAATACTTTCAAGTAAGAAGGATATAACAGTCCTCTTATAGACGAGTTAATGATGTACATGCACGGTTATCCAGGAAAGGCTTTATATATGCAAAGAGTGCAGTGCACACAGTCGCCAGCACAAAAGGAGTTTTGTCCCTCTGAATAAAGCACCCACAATTGTTATTCAGTACCCGGTAGAGCCTGAAGTTTCTGCTTCGCTCGAAAATTGTTGCTCTTTTAATATTATTATTTATAATATTGAAGCGAAAGGTGAATTCCCCCTGGGTAAGCCCTTTTTAAGCGCTGTATACCCATTGTTTTAATATCTAGTCATTTGAAGCCTCATCGTTTTTCATTAGTGTTAGCAAAATCTTGTGGTATTTTGACCTTTTTATTTTAAAATTTCTTTTATTATTTTCCTTATTGTCATTGAATGATGTATTAACTACTCAATATTTTGTTTTTGTTTACAATCTAGTATATTCGGGATAAAATATGGAATAAGTTGCTAATTATTTGTATGTAGAGTCATCGTTTCCAATAGTAAAATTAATATGTAAATAAATATTTTTTTAAGTTTGGCGATTTTGTTACATGTATTATATTCATTTTTATATATTAATTTGGTAAAAATAGTTTAACGTGTTACTGTAAAATTCTACCAACAACACGGAAAACAATATTTCGACAGCATTTCCCTATGATCGCTTGTTCATTTTAAAAGGGTTCTACTTGGCACGCCATTAGAACGCTCTTATAGGCGTCTATTGTTCCGCTAGCACTATATTGGAGCTAAAAATACAGACATGCCTACACAAACTGCGACAGATTCTGAACCCAATAATGTCAGCTTTTGTTGAATCTCGTAATAAATTCCCACACTTGGAATTCCGTGAGTGTAAGGAATAAATTGCTATTAACGGATTATGTTGAATGGATCATAGTATGATGATGATAGCCAATTCGTTTCCTCAAGTGATAGTTATGGACCTAGGCATTATCATTTTCTAGGGCCATATATTAAACTAACGGTCATTGAGACACCTGAACTGGACATTTACGGGGTATAGTAATGATGTACCTATTGACACCAAAGTGTGTGAAGTGTGAATTTACCGTTTACGAAATAAAGCAAAATCAGTGAACACGGGTGGCGTAAAAATTTATATACGTCGGCCTCACCTGTTTAATAGAGGGACAACACGCATTTATAGTTTAACAGATGTGCTTCTAACATGAAACGGTACTAATTAACGTTGTGGATGGTGTACAGACCTTTTTATTTTTGCTGCTGGTAGGCAATCTGTAACAAAGTAACAGTGGATTAGAATTGTTTGCGACTTAACTTAAAATACAATATTGGCAGTAAGTAGCTAAGACTAGAATGTACTCAATGGTAGTCGCCATATTTATGAATAAATTTTATTTAGTTATACTTTTTAAGGACAGTGACTATATTGTCAGAACCTCCCAGAAACAAAGAAAAGAATTTAATCATTTTATTGCTTCTTCAAAATATTATTATATAAAGGATAATAAGCAGATAAATAACTCGATTCGTATTTTTCATTCAAACCATCTCTCTTCTTTACACAACATTTCATGCGCACCATTATTTCCCCACATTTAGGACAAGGGCAATGGCAATGTTACCACTTCATTACGTACGCAACATAAATTTAATTTTGCATAAGTACCATTTTTATTTGTAAATTATCCTTTTCCTATTCTTACAACTGCATCTAGAACTTAACTTGTTAAAAAGACAAGTATTTATTTGTTATTTTGTTCTAACAAATTGAATAACTTTATAATTTATTAAATTTAAATTAAAAAAGGGAAAATGCTGTATTAAAATTTGAAACCTTAAGCACAATAAATTACAAGCCACCTTTTAAAAGGCTTTAAACTACGAATATCAAGTACACATTCTATCTCCATTAAACTAATAGAAATAAAATAAACAAAATTAAGAAGATTTGGAAAATTCGTTAGTAACATTACTACCTACGGTATCGCTTTAAACTTGACGGTACTCCCTCGTATTATTTAAAGCTTTTAAAAGTTAGCTTTTTGCGATGGTTTTTTTTAAGATTTTATTGTAACATTCTCTAGCTGCGGATTGGATCGAATTTAAATACAACATATCTGCTATTTTGTGCTTGACAAAACAGCTATAGCTAAGCTAAAAAACGGCATACAAATCAGTAGAGCACTTTAAGAGCTACGTTGCCATTTCTCTTTTGCATCGGGGTTTGAAAAAAAAATAGAATACGTTCTCAATTTAAATTCACCAAATTACATCACCTCAAAATTGTCAACCTCCATGTAATACTCGGCCATAAGCTAACACGATGTTTAACAAGATTCAGCCCTAATAAAATCAAGCTCGGGACCGGTAATGGGAAACTAATTATGGATTCAAAGTGTTAAACATCTTGTCCGTATATACAAAATGGGAAATCCTATGTAAACCTCGGATACGTTGTTTATTGCATCAATAGTATAGGGATGGATATCGGTAATTTTATGGTGATTAAACATTGGAATTTAAAGGTCAAACTAAAGCTTTGTTTCATGAAATAAATTGGTTTCAAGTACGTAACACATAAGCAGTTATATATAGACGATTTCGTTTATGGCAGAAATTCCCAGTAGCTAAATACTTGTACTTTTGTTGTAATATTGGTCTCGTTAACCTTTAAATAATCTCGTTTGCTTTTGGGATAGGTAGAAACGTCTTTGGTTAACCCTCTGTCGATAACGTGAACCAGAAACAATCGAGATCTTAATCGAATTTTAATGTCTTTGGAATACGCGTCATAAACCAAAATCCTTCCCAAACGTTACGATAAGAAAGATATTTTATTCAACTTCAAATTTTTCAGGTTTGACCACACTCTTTCACGCACTACTATGGCAAGAATCAGGTTGTGTTTTATCCTTGAAAGGCTTTTGCTCAGTCTATAATCTCTTACCTTAAAATAGGTTAGTCCAGTCGTTAGGTTTTATGAATATTACCCCATTTCAAAATAGCATTACGTGAATTTTCAATTACTTTATCTTAAATTCGAATGCGAATTCATTAAAAGGAGTTTTCATTATCAATTAACTGACAAAAATTATGCTATGTAAGTGGATTAAAAATACGTTACAGTTATTATTAAATAAGGAAATTCGGTATAAATTTTTCTTACGTACCTAACTTGTAAAATGTTTAAAAATGATGACTAAGAAGGGGGAACTCGCTGACCGTAATTTGAGCTAAGTTACTTTTGGGAAGAGGAATTTTAAATTATATTAATTAATTAAAATTAAAATTCTGTAACCTTCAAAGAGTCTCTGTTGCCTTTTCAGCATGTTAATGAATTTAAGGAAATAATATTTAGGTATCATATCACAAAGTTATGCGTTGATAGAAAATATTTGACACAAACAGCGTAATTAGAAAAGCCGGTTTCTTGTAATTGAAAATATGCAAACTCAAAGCATCATAATCCCCTAAATGTGTGCAACGTCTTGCCTCGTAAGCGCAAACATATTTTTGGACGGCCTTCAAAATATTACCTTTTATCGTAGTTATATAAATTGTTTATTCAGTACAAACAGAAGAGGACGCAAGGATACTAAGCTTAGGAAAACAAAGTTTTATATTCTTCGTATAGTATAAGGATTTTTCAAAACACGAAAAGTAGAAGAATAGCTACTATATTAAAAACAAACGATAACAACATAATTATAAATTATTTTATTGTATCTAGAAATAGTTTAAGAGAGCGGTGCAGTATGACTTAAATTTGATAGAAAAACAAAAAACGAGTCTAGCGTGACGCTGGTATTCTGCTGGATCCCTGCAACTGATGCGGAGTACATTATATAATTTAAAAAGTCAAACCGCTTATTCTAAATTTAGTACATAGATGAAATCTTAGAGGCTGAAGCGGACTTTATTTTTCCTCGAAGGCAGCTTTAATCAACTGCGAATTCACACTGTGCTGCCCATTTTCAATGCCTAGCAAAATCTTTCAGTCTTAATCAAGTTGCGCGCCGTGCAGAGGTTTATCTGTATTGAACAGACAGATTCGCACATTCACTAATTCCGAGTTTGGCTTCCTACGAAATAGGAGAGCACTCAATGTTACGTACAATTCGACCGCCAGTTGTTATCATCCAAGTTTAATCAAAATTAACCCATTCCTTATATTATCTACGAGGTATACATCTAGTTGATTTATAATTACTAATTTCATGTCTGAAAATGTTAAGAATATATGAAATTCTGCAGTTTGCGGTGTGAAGTAAATTTCTTGTCTAAATTTGGACTTCGTAGCGAAGCAATTTCGTGAAGTATAAATATTTTACGTTGGTGTTATTTACTAACTTAGAGATCAGAACATGTTTCAACATACATATGTACGCTTTCATTATTTTATTTAGTGAACATTAGTGTATCTCACAAATACTCGTACCTTAGAGGGATTACAAATTAATTTTAATTTAGCAGACCCTTCGAAAGTAACTCAATATTTTACGTGTAAGAAATATGACTCTTTGTTAACACTCACATACAGAATTTAATTGATAGATATATACAAATGGCGGTAGTTGGAAATCCTTGATAATTAAATTATAAAGTAAACTGACCAATTAAAATGTAACTATATATATTTGTCCGCCTACGCAACAAAGTACTATAAATAAAGTAGATTATAAATCGTGCCTAAAAATTGTTGGGACAATATTTTAAAAATAAAAAGTGTCACAAACTTATAAACTCTGTGCGCTCCAGGTCAGATTGAAACGTTTGCTCAAATCTAATCTACAAGCTGAATATTCATAAGTAGTCAGTGAATACGATGGGTCAGCTACTAATTTGTGTAAATCAAACGTGACTAATCTTAAATTTCATTTGCGGTAGATCTATTTGTTTCGCGTTTGTATTACTGTTATGGCCTCGTACGTTGGCATCCTCGATTTATAGCTTGTATTGTGTGCGTATATTTAATGAGTTTATACGTTTGTTTATTTAATGTAATTAATTTCATGCCTAGTAATTTATTGTTTCGCTTCTGATTTTACGATAGTAAAAACAGCAATAAATTCGAAAGTATTCGCTGTAGAAACACCGTATTTTTTCTATTAGAACTCGACTTAGGGGCGTGTCAGTTATGAATATAAATTCAATTACGGACCAACGAGTTTTTGTCCCTTACACAAAGTTTCTAACATTTTTTCACAGAGTCTAGAGAATATTAAAATTGTACCAAAGGCTTTAGTAATAAATAAACCTAGATGATTGCCGGAAAACTGTAGGGAAACTTTTAACGAAGTGATTTCTGAAAAAATAAAGTTGGTGGCCATTCGACCCTGCCAAACGAATACTGTACAGTATTTATGACCTAAAATAATTACAATCATGAGTTGACATAAATTTATGAAAGCAGTTAGTAATTTGGAAGCCAACGTTTGTATATAGTATGTATTATATTCTAGGTCCTAGTCCAATTGGCATGATTAGCAACAGTATATCGAGCTAATAGCATATAAGCAATTTGTCTTTCCTTAATAAATTTTAAACTTTATCACTGAAGCATATGGTTCAAAATTGGGGGTTCAAAGGGAAAATTTGACAGTTTCGTAGCTTGATGTGCTGCCTGTACATGGTTGTAAAAATAAAATATAACAGGTATATACATACATTTGATTGTTTTAAGACCTTATCAATGTACTCGAAATTCTTCAAAAGCAAAAAGGTAAAAATTGTAATGATGCGATGGAATTCAATTTCCTTTGAATATGTTGGGGGACATAACAAGCGGTCGTGAACAGCGAACAATAAGTCATCCCGAGCCCTGATCACTGTAAATTCGGATTACCTTCTATTTGTCTACCTGCGGTATCAGTAGGGTCTAACTTTTTGACAAAATCATTCGGGATCATTGAAATGAACCTCTAGATTATATTGTATACTTCATTACTAGCTGTTGCCCGCGAATTCATTTGTGACTTACCAATACCCGCGGACGTAGTTACATGGACAGCATTACTCTCCTACATTTGTTTATATTATTTGGAAGGTGTTTTTTCAAGATACAAGTTAAAAAATATGACCTCAATCTAAAAGATTCATACACAGTAACAATTTTTAAACCCTACAGGAAATCCACTATATTTTCAGGTCCAAAAAAAATAAGAAAGTCTTTTATTTTTATCTCATCACGTAGCTAACAACGCTTGTAATATCGTAGATTATTCATGCACACTAATGAGTCAACCCTTCACATTTTCAGTCTGTTTCATTGTGCAGTTCTAAACATAAACGTTTGCACTTTTAAACAATTGAATAAGTACCTAACTTTCAAATCTAGGGCGAAGATTATATTATATTAGGTACATAATAGACAACAATTTAACTAAAGGGCAGAAGAAAATTTATCCATATTTTGTTTTATTATTTAGGCAGTCTATCATCTTTTAAATCAGACGAGAGAAATCGGAAACCAATACGTTAATCCAATTTTAGACATTCATTTGTCTTTATTATTGTTGAAAAGCAGTCAATGATTGAGAACCCCTTGAGAATTATTTTCATTTGGCTCAAAATATTCCTTATTATCAACAGCCTTCAAAGGCTTCTTAAAACATATTGTTACATATGTAATATTTTAGTCTCCTATGTAGGAAAACTCGTATATACATATATTTTAATTACTAATTGCGTTTCAAACTTCAAAATGTCAATCAATAAGGGGAACTCAAGTTGTAGGAATGAGGATTAATTGTTAATAAATAGAAACAATTTTACTGTTGGAGTAACGTGAATCTCTTCGAATGTCAGTAGGCCGAGAAATTTGGGCAGAGGCACGTCACAGGCGCTTAGTAAAATACTGTGCGTGATATACAAACAAATGCCGTTGTTTTATTAGGACTGCTAGTCAAAATAAATGTTTGAAGATCATCGATAGAACGAAACGGTATGTTGGCTTTCGTACTTTAATGCCGATCCGGTATCTTGGGAGCAGAATAAATAAAAGCCTATCGTAGTTAAGTCCCAACACGCTCACGCTTGATGTTCACTGATAGCACAATAGCGTAATATACGCTTGTGAAAATAACTAACCCATTAGATATTTTTACTGTGAAACTATCTTCTATAAAACTTTTTTCTATTGAAGCAATTCAAAGTCCCGGAAAACCTTAATAGAAACAATAACAAGCAATATCCTCGATTTCATTACATTGATAGCTATCAAAAAATCTTAAATAAAGGAAATTGTGTAAAGCTTTGTTTCTTTTTAAGTTATGACAAATAAGTTATCGCTGGGGACGTCAAACACAGCCTGTTTGATACGTGGGCGGCACGTTTTACAATCGTGCACTGGCGCATAGATGCTGTTATCGTATTTATTAGGTTTTTTTATTGACTAAGCATGTTAAAAAATACTGAAATTAATTTACCGTAGGAAAGTGACATAAAATAATCAGAAATAAAATAATGTTATGACTCACATAAACTTTCATGTATGTTGTTCGAAATCACCACACTACACAAATGAGAACACATTTAAGCATAGATTGTTCTAATCGACTGGTATTGATCTGCTCTTTATTACGTCACAACAAACATACACTATGATATCTTAAATGTCGAATTAATGACGTAATAGGCAATTTATCTATGGTGACGCTGCAAAAAAAATGTATAGAGTCGTAACAAATGACGGCGCATAGATTTCCGCGACAGTGTGTCGGACATGTGCCAACGACTGACGCGACGCTGAACGGTGACCACAACCGACATCCTATTGAGGCACGCCGCAAATCGATCAGAAGCACGTCACACAATGAATGTCACAAACAAAGATACAAAACTGGACGTGCCGACGAGTCGCCGATATATAGTGTAAACTTGCATAATAGCCTTCTAGCGGACACGTTGATGTAAAAACGTAGATGGTTGGTGCTTCAACAAAGATACACGCACAATAAACTTCTACCTGCCCCATATGATCGATCACCTTATCGTGTGTCATGTATGAAATTTCCACATTAGCATACAATTAAAATGTACTAACCGTACTATGTAACAATCTCTTAAGGCGAAGTCCAAACATGTTTATTGTATTGTTAACCTTGTGTTGCCGTTTTATTTTAACCAAGTTGCGCATAAATTAACACATTCATTAATTAAGAAATAAATTAGCTTACTATATAAATAGTATCTGTACAAATCCATACTCGCCACATTCAATAAAAACCTTTATGATCCATATGAACTAATGCTATATCGGAATATCTATGACTGCCCATGAACATTCATGATATTATTAAAAATATGAAATCTAGACTGAATATTTCAATTACCTACTGTTAAATGAGACAAGATACATTCATTAGGTACTTATCAGTGATATTTAGGATACTTTCAGACTCCATTGATAAACTTTAATAGCTTTCTACAGTTGCTATAGAAAACTATCTCAGACAATATAAAAAGCTGAGTATTTCAGCAAACAAAGCAGTCTTCGGTCCTGAGCGAACCCGTAGGCACAGCTAGTCTATCAAACTACAAAGCTGTTTGCCGAACACGGTCTCTCGTTATCCTCGTAGTCGGTCGAGTGTGGGACGGCTCTTTGTTGAAACCTTCATAGGACCTCTTAAAGTCTTCGTGTAGATCGAACGAGGAACTGTGTCATCGAACAATAGGAATCGCTATAATATACGTTTATCTTTGGGCAGATGCCTACTGATTACGTCGTCCTACCCTTTTTATTGCCTGTCTAGTACTGGTACTATGGATTGAGCGATGAATACTTGCGGTAGGTATTTATGACTAGTACTGATGTTCTCGAAAATCTCAGGCTATTAACAATGCTCAGGTATTCAAATGAGAAAATTAAAATCCAGGTAAGTACGGTAATCTTATTCAGATGTTTTTTTTAGGGATTAACCCTTTTTATATTAGAACTTAGAAAATATACGACAAATCTCGATTATATATATAACACAGATATCTCTTTATTGTTAAATATGAACACTTAAATAACTTTATTGTACTAATCTTTGTCACAGCGCCTTAGATGAACACAACAAATTTATGTACCAAGTTGCAAAGCTACAAAAAAGAAGAAAAATGTGGACCTACGTAATTTTGTTTCGTAACTTTTGAGTAATAATTTTCCGGCCGTCCCAAGGCTTAAACTGACATAAAGAACGTGACTTGTTAATCTGTTTTCGTGCATCGGTCACCAACTCTTTACTGATTAAGAAATAACTTTGTAACTGTTAGTTTTGTGCTTATTGTAATTGCAAGTTCTTGTCATTTTGTTTAGTTATGAAAACCAACTTTAACATAATACTAGGCTTTCTTGCGTCTATTACCTTTCCATTTATTAGTGGAAATCACTAAAAAGTCTGTCTCATAATGTAGACAAATATTCAGAGTTTTACTAAATACGTTGCAATAAACAACGACAAAAAATAGAATAACATTAAGTTGATGAAAAAAATGTTGAGTATACTAGCGACGTTAAAAAAATCTAATTTTCTTAAATATCCAAAACCACATTTTCCGCGCTGTAAACCGAAGATTCCATTAAGTAATCACAGCCGCGTTAACATTAGATTTTTATGATAATGAAATAGTGTGATTCCGTAAAAGCTTTTTAACTGCATATCAGGATGCATACAACAGTCATCTGAAATGTCTCAGCGTCAATGAAACTGTAAAATAACTTTACTGCCGTCCGGTGGGGCACAGGAACGCATAATTTCACCGTAAAACTGAGTTTTATTATCGACAACAAGGCACAACTCTTTACAGTTTAGTAAACTGCGGACGTAACGCCTGCAGACGTACACAAGAATACTTCATATTTTTATAACGTCATCGTTTTACATGAGTATAAAAAGTTTTGCAAAACACCGCTTTAAGTAATATACATTTATTACTGTCGCCATGTGCAGAGTATGTTATAAACTGAAGAGTGAAAAGTTTTTAAACTTGATGGTCAACCCTTGACTTGTTACAGATTGTTTACAACCCAAAAGTTGGCAACTCCACGCATATAATATTCACCGTAACCACTACCTGAATAGAACTCAATTGGGTTTGTCACTCCACATCAATTTGCATGGGGAATGACACCGATCGACAACAGAATAGTCTTTATTTGATTCACGTCGCCGTCGCCGGGTAGTCACAAAGTGTGACGTGATTCACCTTGAATCTCTATTAAAAGGAATTTCATTTTCACCCTTAGCTCTGAATACTTTTGAAATATTTCGAATCTTAACAACTGGGACAGTAGCTAAAATATTTTTACGCTTTTTACGAGAAAATTTCAATATATTTTTATATTTACAACATTTGATTCGATTTTGTTTCCGAATATTAAAATTAATTCTTCAATGCAAAGAAATCATAAAAGTGCACATACCACTTGAACATGAATCCCATGTTTCCCGAGGTCACATATTAAGTTTGAACGTGTTATCCACTTTACGTACTAACTTGATATTCATTTTAAAATCACGTACGCGAACATTACAGGGTATTAAAACACCTTCACGCAACTAAAGACTAACTTCATTACGTAGCTGGCGGTGGCGTAGCGAGCTACGTGATCTAAAATCATGCTACGAGGAAGCTACAGCGTAGTCTCGTAGACTTGGACGGTAGACTGAATGACCCGCATTGGACAGTGAACTCAACTAGTGGGCAAACAAGGCATTCGCTTTATAAATGTAATCACAGAGCAAAGACTGGTGACATTGATGGAGAGTCCAATGACATTGTTACATGCAACTCAGTAAACTATTATAGACTATACTGCAATGAAATGTTTTCTTTGTTGAGTAAGTATTATCAATGCCTTTTAATGCAATTTATGCTTAAATATTTTTCACTAGCGGTCGCCCGCGGCTCCGCCCGCGTGAATGTCGGTTTTCGCGACAAAAAGTAGTCTATGTTTTATTCTGATGTATAAGCTATATTGTGGTAAAGTTTCAATAAAATCCATTCAGTAGTTTTTACGTGAAAGAGTAACAAACATCCATACATCCATACTTACAAACTTTCGCCTTTATAATAGTAGTAGGATTAACTTAAAAGAAAATTACGAAGAAAAATTAAAAAATAAATATTATTTTCAGCCTTGTCAGTCAATGATTCAACAACAACAGTAAATTCGATAGGTATATTAGTTGCACCCAGAACCACAGAACCCTTGTATTAACGAACTAAATACCTGCAACGGCGCACTGCACTCATCAAGTGCCTAATAAGCGGTGCTATGTTCATAGCCGAGGCACAAATCATATTTGGATGAGTGAAAATCGCGTAACGCTCATCAGCATACCACAAATCGTACCCGATGAAGTGAAGTGTTACCGCAACATGAACTAATATTGAAATAATAACTATATGATTTTATGTTATAACTAACAATTTCCACTTCAGATCTTTTAATTTGGATTACTTATAAATTTATACCACCTTATTGTAAAACATGGTTTTAAAAATTACCAGCTTTAGTACAAGGTTTAGAACATTAACTTATTTAAGACCACAATTTATAATATAGTGGACAAAGTTCTGTCATAGATATTAATACTTTTATCATATAAAAAAATGCTTACAATTGAAAATCAGAAACTAATTCATAAAAAAAAATATTTTTTAATATTATTTAAATTCACACACTGATCAGCGCATACTTCACTAAACAAACGCAAGTAACTTAGAATACCTAACTTACTAAGTTTTCCAACAAAGCTTCTCTCATTGGTTACGACTGTACTTCAAGTTCGTGCACCCGATATCGCAAAGTTCTCGCCATATTCCATCAAAATGCGTTCAGTTACTTAAACTCGAATGAGTTACTACAAACAATGTAATCCTTTCTTATTTAGAAAGCAATCTAAGAGACTTTAAATGCACACATTTCACAGCAGTCACGAAGCTATTTATTTGACATTTAAATATTTATGTGAACTTATGTGAACAACAGACTTTTGTTTCTGAATATTTCGTCCAAAAATTATTTCTAACGCAATAAATTTTATAAAACAAATGTCAATTTAATTGCCGTTCTTGTAACTCCTGAGATTTATGTTGATCTGCTTAAGAAAATTAATTGGTGTCCTAATCTGACGATTGCAAATCGGTTTTGTTTGTGTGAAAATATTTATTTTTCTCTATCTAATACTTTATACTACCAACGCTATATTTAAGGAAATTAGAAGCAGTGTAATATGAATGCAAGACATTGTTTGTCTTTTGTTTATTCTATAAGTAAAATAATGTAACTTAAATTAAAATTAGAAAACAGTCTACCCGTGACCACGGTCGGTGTAATTCGGCCGAAACGTTGGGAGAAATAGAGGTAGCGTATATATGTATGTATATACCTTTATAATTTTTTCATCGCGAGTAAGACCTGTGTGTTGTGTTTAAAATGTGTAAAAATCGCGAAAGTTTAAAATCATTAAATTAAAATGAGCCGATCAATTGATTGTAAGCAAAATGATTTAATCACCTTTGTCTATACTCAACTCTCTTTGTTAGGCCGCCCACTCTATGACAATAAACCGCTTCTGTGTGAGCATTTGCAAACAGCGCGAGATTAAACTTTGATAATATTTTATTGATACTGATAGTTGATGAACTAATATTATGAAGTCGATTAGTTTACACTATAAAACACGTGTATGTACCTAAGTATTACACTATACCTTCTGCAATTTTTTAGTTTTATATCGAGCCTAGTTTGCTCAAACCGAAAATTATATTATATATGCCATTAGATAGATACATAAGGCGTACTCTAATTAGCTTGCTGACATTACAGTGAAATTCGAATAAATGTAGGAAGTATACAGACTAAATAAAGACTAATCTACTTTACTGAATTAGAACAATCACCAATCACTCGCGGTCTGACTAGTCTCCCAATACCTACCTACTGTTGATGGCATTAGACTAATGGGCAAAGTAAATATATGTCAGGAAAATTTACCAATCCGTTTGATTTAAATTAACGTTTATGTTATATACTCTGATGAATATTTTCTACATTAATCTATTTTACGTGAATTACAACTCGAAAAACAAAATTCATCGACATATGTACATATTATGACAACAATCAATTTCATAATGCCACATAAACTATTATCGTAACAAGATTATATTCCGATATTCAATAATAGGAATTTAATTTAGATGTTCTACGTCAGGAACAGTTCCTAATCTCATTATACGAGTATGTTAACATTCCTATATAAACTAGTATACTAGTTTTTCTTACAAATTTAACAAATACCTACTTTACATAAGCATAAGCTCACTAAGAAAGGTTATTTGTTTACAAGGGCAACAGGTGACAAATAAAATTAGTCGACCGTCACTAATGAAAGGTGGAACACCTAGGGACGTTAAGTGGCTATTGCACAGATTACTTACGAACATTATTCGTGTAAAATATTCGCTAGACTAGAAAAGCTCGTTCTCGATAATTCAGTGTAAGGCATCTTTACATTTACGACAGCAACATGTGGGGAAGGAAATAAATATTCCCTTCTGTTTAGATGTAGCAGAGATTTGTGTTGCCTGCCAGCCCTAATCCGATGGAATTGGAAAAATAATCCAACAATTTCAAACTTGGAACATAGACTTCTAAGATCCACGCGATTACATTTTACAAGAGTGCTTTCTAACTCAGAAGCTTAACTCGATGTCAGCGAGTTAAATCGAGTAATTAAGTTAAATTGTGTAATTACATATTTATCTCAGAAATTAGCGATCTTACGTAATAAGTATGTGAAACTAAGCAGTAGAAAATTACCTAAGAGATTAACTTCAATCCCAATATTTCGTGTCTATTACTACGAGATAATTTTAAATTAGAGAACATTTAAGTTACCGCCTCTTATTAGAGACTTGTTAATTTATTCCAAACCGTGTTACATACATTTACAGTGCTAATGATTAGAACTGTGTGATCTCGAAATCTTGCGACAAAAACTTTTCTAAAGTTGTGTTCTAAATACAAGCAGGTTTCTTTTTATAAATTGTCTTCTTATCTCATCATAATAGGTTTCAAAAACTATTTTTATTACCACATCTCTGAAACCTTAGCAACGTGTGTCTAGACTGCGCGGCCCCGGATTAGTATTCTAGGACTTAGTGCAAGTTTACGGTTATTTAATGGTTCATACGTTAATAACTTTATATTAAGTGACAACGTTTCTGTTTATGACCAGAAACTAGCGATAACCACATGTTTATTTGCTGAATGTATCTCAAACTTTTACACCAGTCAAAGTCACTTTTAAACGGATAACATTAAAAAAAAGTATTTTTTTCTATCTTAATATTTTAATCGATCAGCCGGATTATTTTCGATGTCATCAGATTGCTGTCCTATCGGACTTTATGAGTGAGAGAATAAAGTGTGCCTGCGCAACCTTTTTATCTTGCGCTGTGACATTATTTTAATTAATGAAAAATGTATATGTAATTAGTTAAAGAAAAAGTTTTGATACTCCACCCGGATTCCGATTACAAGAAGGGGGTGTTTTCAATTACGTGCCGGAAAGTCGGAAACTTTCCCCGATGGTCGAGGTTTGTGGCGACCCAGCGTGGTTTGTTGGAGTACCAACACCAATTTACCCCACCAAGAAACCAGAACTTTATAAGAGTTCACTTAGTACGTGTGTTACGTAAATTTAATTCGATTTCCCAGCAAAACTTGTTCCATTTCTATTATATAGTTTAGCAAGTTTCCGTATTAGCAACCCTCACCAATTGTAACCGCTACAGTAGCCTCGTAGTGATTTCCTAAGTGTTTTTGTTTGATCACTTAGAACAAAAAGGTTGGGATGAATGAGCCAGCCAACTTAAGAAAACTTACAAGAAACCGATATAGATTTGTGTTAAGAAATTACTTTGTATCGATGATCGTGCTACGACTATTTAATTTTGGTAAGCACTAATTAGAAGTTAGGTATGTACGCTATACGCCGTCACTTATTTCTCATATAATAAGAACCAAGAAGATAAATCAGACCCTGTGTTACTATGAAATTCCACGTAGAAAAAATGTGAAAGAATATTAGCCAAATATGGATTTGTAAATAGAACTACCTTACTAACGAGGCGTATAGTTATTCCTACGGATTAAAAAACTTCTCTAGTGTTTATTTTAAAAAACATAGCACGACATCTATCAGCCAGCGACTTTGTAATTCAGCGGCAACAAAATTAATATTCATTACCGCTTCAGCACCTTAATATAAAGAGAAAAAGAAAAAAAAATAACAAATAAGCTTAATTAATTTAAGAGAAATTTATTAGCACCTCGAGTTACTTTTTTGCAACCCTTTCAGGCTTAGCCGGGCGTTTAATTACTGCTTGCAAGTGACTGCTGTGTCATCGTAGGCAGTTCTTGAAATTAGGAACTACTTTGCATACTTTTGGAACGTGTATTTCACGGCGCCGTAGAACGCTGTTCTATAATTTTTAGTAGTACGTATGACGAGGTCACAAATTCAAGTACTGTCATCACACTAATGTCCATTATTTTGAGGAAAAAAACTCACTTTTATAAAAATATCATAAACTTACGAGATTTGAGATCAATTTTTTTACAGGTTTTTTTAAATACATTATTTTTAAGAGCCAGACATTCTATTCTAGGTATTGCAAACACAGTGGGTGATACTTAAAGTAAAAGATAAGTAGACAATTTGCACAACATGCTTAAACAAATTCATACTGACGTCAGCGAGCTGAAGGCGACTTAACAAATTGTGAAAAAGTATATTTTATTATCATCTTCTAATTTTGAACATTCTATTTTTAGTTATTTTTTTTATTTAATTGTGGAAGTTATATGAACATCGTGACAAAATTGAAAACACAGCATTAGGTAATATTACAATGTTCTTAACAAAATAGAATCCTACGTTAAATATAGCTAGAAATTATTAATTATTATGCCCAGTTATTTCTGAGACTTCAGTTTTTGTTGCTCTATCTTCAAAAAATATAATAGTTACTTATATCTGTGAGTATATGTGAACAATACATTAACAATTATAAGAAAAATAACCCTTCTTGGAAGTCTGTTAAAAATTTAAAGTGAAATTGAGTTATTTGGAATTCTCGTCGTAATAATCGTAATTAAGATTTAGAAGTACCTACTTTTAAATGTATTCGGATTCAGACAAGAAAATAAAACAAAGCCTTTAAAGAATTTTAGGCATAAGTACTTTGTTATAGCCTCACTTTAAAATATAAGAGCACTTTTTAAACCTCATTTATCGCTGTATGTAATTGACTTTGAGTCATATTATAAGTAATTTATGCAGATTCTTATTTTTATTTAAATTCGCAACTTTTTACTGGCTTTTTAACAGTTATGTTACCAAGAAAATTTAAATATGATGAAGTATGACATTTTTGTAATTAAATGTTTTTAATTTAAAATTTCAATCGGCAGCTTTATTTATAATGTCTCAATTTTGATAAATGTGTGTTACCCACGCATCGATAATTCGTTCGTTTAAAAGTAAGCGGACACATTAAGCCCGTTTGCTCGTGATTGCGACGTATGATTTCCCAGTAAGTTTCAATGCACGTTTCTCGTACGCTGGATTAGTATAAACGGGATTATGATTATTGATAAATATAATACACATTTTTTTATGTTACTTATTTTTATGTTCGTAAAAGTAGCGCTTTCTTAGTTCAAGTAATAAGCCTCTCAATCTGAGACTGTATTTTAAAATAAGCCGACGTTAAAATGAATGTATTATTTTAAAGACACACAAAATAGTGATACGATTTTAGTGTTCATATACATGCTCGTATTTTTACTTTTGTTACACTGAATATTCTAAAGGAAAACAATTTGGTACCATAATAGGCGAAGGAACGGTTTGGGACAAAAATACGGAACAAACAATTTAACCGCGATTCTAAAAATAGATTATTATTCTTCAAAACCACTTTTTCTTAAAATTTATCGTAAACACAGCTTTCCATACAATAAAACATTTATTTCAAAAGATACACTGTAACAATGTACGATAACATACTTCTCCACTTGATCGGAAGCCATGGTACCGCTGTAGAAACGCTTTTGAGGATATATTTTGATAACATATCCGTAATAAGAGTAGGTACAGAATCTTTAGAGAACGCAGCTAGCCAGTAACATGTCCGATGTAAAATGGGGAGTAGTATTTCCAAATTACCTGCTATTGAAGTGTTAGTTTGAATAAAAGGTCAAGTCCAGCTGCCGTCAGAAATAAAGCGGGCAGATACATAACAATTACCTGTGTCCATTTCACTTCTAGTAACATTTACGTAACTTGACAATGAGAATGTGTCTGTTTTGTGCCTCTTATTTCTGGAAAAATGTTTCAATGGTATTCGAAGCGAATGCTCGGAATAAGGGTAAAAATCAGCTACGGTTACGGGAAAGTCTGTCAACCAGTCTAACCAAGGTCAGATAGGCAATCGCTCCATGTAAAAACACTGGTACTCAGCTGCATCCAGTTAAGACTGGAAGCCTATCCCAACATACATAGTTTGGAAAAAGGCTAGCTATGCAGCTTATGTCTTAAATGTGATTTGACAAACAATTTTTTTTACCTATGCTTTTTTAACTACGATGTAATACCGAATGTTTCTTATCAAATAGATCAATTAGAATAGGCGTGTGTGAAAGTAATTTACTGTCACGATACCACTCTTCTACTAAACCACGCATTTAACCGACGTCCAGTTTGATACTAAACTATTGATGTCAATATTATATTGGTTTTATTATCTTAAGGAAACTGACAACAATGAATGTAATGAGTTAATTAATTTCTATGGTTAGAACGAATTGTCATGAGGAATACTGTGCAAAGCGGACACTATTACTAACACCTTGTATGTACGTCTGTCACTGGGCTGTAACTATGTATCTCACAATCAGAACAATCTTTCAAAGATGATGTATTTGTGTTGTCGTTATAACAATAAATACTAAAAGTGTATTAAAATAAAGGTTTGAGGGAATCCTATATAACAAACGTGCTTATGTTGCTTGTTTTTACTGGATAAAGGTAATTATAATTGCAACAGGTAGAAGGAGTATATTATTATTAAATTTTTTTTTTTTTTTTAAGGGGGGACTTAATTTTACGGACCCTTTCATTTTCGAGTCCAACTCGCACTTGGTCGGATTAAATTTTTTTGTCATTTGATTTTTAGCATATCTTGAAAAATGTCTGCATTTTCATCAAAATTCGATTTTTAGGGCTCGTACAATTAATGAATCGCACAAAAATATAGTTTTTACCACCTATTTGTTGTTTTCTTTTAATCCAGAATAACTATTTAACAACGAGGAACATAATTAAATTATATTTTACAGAAAGTAAAATTCGTTTTTTATGTTACGTCCTACTACCAAGAACCACTTTTAAACTAATATGTGTTCTTGCTAGGTTTTTGTACTTGGTGATAAAACTTTCAAAAATCAGTAGAAAGTTCTGGTACGGATAATTTGTTAGTACCTTGAATATTTCTACCAAAGTTATTATGTGAAAGTAGCTAAACTGTTTTAGAAATACTATTTCCAATACATTTCAAAATCAGTAAAATTAATCTGTAAACAGATAAATATTTACGAAGAAGCACAAAACTTCTTAATCAATTCTGAAATAATCGAAATGATTAACATTCATAGCGCATCTAACAGCTCACATACAAAGTACGTGATATTTAAGTCATACAATTTCATGAATATTTTTCTGCACGATGGAGCAATGTGCTGTACGTACCTGGGCTCTATGTGTCGGGAACAGGAACGTCGGATCGTCACTAGTGAATACTTCGAATCACGTTTTCGAAATGATCGCGCGCATTCAATAACAAAGTTTCAGGCATGCAAAAGCTTATATAGGTGTCCGCCCCGCCCACCGCCCGCCTTCGGGCGGGACAAGGCGCGCGCTACAGCCTTCGAGCGTAAAACTTAACGCTACCACAACTTTTGTTTTGAAGTTAATTGTAACTTAGTAACTTTTTAACTCCTGAATATTTTGCGTGAAAGGATTTTTTCCGATCGTAACTTTGACACACGCATATATTTATTCGAACGCAACACGTTATTTCATATTTATTCAACTTTTAAAGCCAATTTCTTGATCATGCCTAGGAATGTTTATCTGTATATTTTAGACCGTACGTTATTGACATTTTGTAAGATAGGTAATATTGTTTTAAAGAAATTAAAGCAAGTTCATATAAATATCTTAAATAATTATTACCCGATTGTCAAAAAGATATTATACTTATCTAGCTATGAGGTCCCCAAACAGCAATTGATCACCTGGTTTCGGTTTTATCAGTTTGTTAATCGAACATTTTCATGCATCTTTATTGCCTGTCTGTCCTTCTATCACGGCAATGGCCAAATCAATTCACTCAAGCCTACGGCAACATGACGTGGTCAAAATATCAAACTTCTAAGTTTAAGTAAAAAACTTAACTTTCTTTTTCATAATGATTTTTCGAATAAATTGGTGACATGTTTGTGTAAAGCAGTTTTATTTGAACAAAACTTTTAAGCAAACCTTAACTAAAATGTTTTTTCTTCTATTTACATTGCGAGGTGTTTACAACAGTATTCTGTGCAATATAAATAACAAATATATTATGAGTAAACATATTTTGTAGTAACATTTTGATTAAATAAATATATTGAGGAAAAAATACTAACCTAATGGAGTTTCGTTTTCAATAAAAAAACAATTCCCCGATGGAGGTACCGCCTCACCTAAGCGTAATCATAATGGATAACAGTTCTTCACAAAATCTATGTGTAAGTGGGTAGATGTGATATATTCGTATTGGTTTTTGCAAAAGTTGAAGTGAACATACAACGTTGTTATATATTTTTTTGTTTTTTCATAATAAAATCATAGTTTCGGCATTGTTTAAAAGAAGGAATCTCAAAGAACCTGCATCGAAATAAAGAAGGTGAAAGAAAATACGAACATACTGAATTCCATATCACCGTGCTTGTAAGTACAGAATTTATATGAATATTTTTTGCAATTTTCGTCGTTTTTCTGTTTGTTCCGGGTAATCTCTGAAATAACTGACCTGTTTTTGAAGGGACTTTCACCTCAAACTCAAAATTATTTAATGAAACTTGGCTTCAAAACAGCACTTTTTGAACGTCAAAAATTACAAAAGACACCCCTGCAAAACGACCGCTAGCTTTTATTTGGAATGACTAAGGGTAGGTAGGTACTTTTTATCCTTGTGCGGAAAGAAGTTCCCTTTGGATGCGAGTGAAACCGCGGAGAACAGCTAGTTAGGAAGTATATACGTAAGTTTATGAAACTGTGACAAGTTGAAACCATATATGTAAATGTTTGATAATATTTTATTAACGCTTCAATATTTTACTGAATGCCTTGTAATACAATGGTCAGCTGGTGGATGTGGCTATCCTATTCCGGCTTGTGTTAATTGAACTAAAGGAGCTCAATCTACAGGTGTCCGTAAGATTATTCGCTGGGTGCGCGATGACAGCGCTAACTATCGGTTACAATTACAGCGAATTTGATATGTCAATCCGTCCTTTTATTATGAAAAGTAAACAAACAAATAATTTCAATTAAATATCACAATTTACTTATTTACATTCCATTCAATCATGTAAATATGCGTGCCGTTATTAACGTTGGCCTTTTTGAGGCAGTTAGTCACACACATCGCTTAAAGGGAAATTCGTTTTAAGTCGAAATATGCCAGGCAAAAAAAATATTGGCATGTGCAGTTGTGTTCTTAAACTGTGACAGTTGGTCAGCTTAAACTTCCTTTTTTGGCCACGGTGTGCGCTGTTGTCATGGTTACCAAAAATGCTTGGCACCTCGTGAATAGAGAGCTCACCATTAACGAGTCGGCACCTACATATATTTTGCGATTCTATAGCATATCGTTACGGGTCTGAATTATTCAAACATATTATAGGACCCTTTTATAAGTCGTGAATAATATTTGTATTTATGCACACCACGGCTTGTAATGTAACAATATTTGAGGGAGTCTTTTGAAGAATTTTATCGAGTGTATTTATTTGTCATGTAGGTATGATGAATAAAAGATGTATTGCAATTTTGGGAAGATTCAGTATTTTTTTCGGTTTTAACACCATCAACGATTTAAATTGCTCCACTATTAGACACAATTGTATATGATCGTTATAAAATTATTTACACCAGATCTCATCAGACATTAAACCTACATGATGGGGATCTATCGGAAATCGTTTCCCAGCAGACATTGCGTCAGAACACTCATACAGCAATCAATCACTCGAGAACCACTTGAAAACAATCATTACACATTGTGTTTACATAAAAAGTAATTAAAAACGATTTTTGTTTGACGTTCTCCAATTTCACAAATATACATAGCCCGTTATGGATATATTTGTGATTAGAGTAATGTGAACGAACTCATAGATAGGGAAGATTGTTCAAACAATCTAAACAATGTATTATTATTTTGGAGAAATGAACATAGTCCTCCAAAATTTATATAAATTAAAACAAAAATTTTTGGGCTCTACGCAAACAAAGAGCATGTCCTAACCCAGTAATAAATCAACAATCTTTTTACGTACATAAACATGTTTTTGAAATTAATAAGATGCCAGTTTCTTGAATCAGATCGAAGCCGCGATAACTTAGTTTACCTACTAACTCAGCACATTCAATCAAGCGTACATACATCGTGACCTAAAGAAATTGTATTCTGGGTCACTCGTAAGCGACAACAAGATTGCCAATGAAAATAAAACAGTGTCTACACAAAAACTTAGGAAGGACCTTTTTCTAAATTTCAACTTCAAAACATGCTCTTCAATCTGAACTTTATCTTGTTAAGCATAAAGAACTTTTTCAGACGGACGCCTATCTAGTGTAGTTTATCTTTCTTAACAGATGAATGAACCCTCACGCAGTAGAAGAATATGTAAAATTTATCCCATTCTCAGTCGGTGCTTGGAGTAAACTGCTATCTACTCGATATTGTTTTCCAACGATGTTTTCCACATTATAAAATCTTAGAGATGTTTTATTTTAACATGCCATGAAACATTTATAACTTATACAGCTGCTTTCAGGAAAATTGCCTG
Source organism: Heliothis peltigera (assembly GCA_958496145.1). Lineage (NCBI taxonomy): Eukaryota > Metazoa > Arthropoda > Insecta > Lepidoptera > Noctuidae > Heliothis > Heliothis peltigera. The sequence continues at coordinate 6,025,286 of OY292328.1, forward strand.
CGAATAGTATACCTATTTAGCGAACCTTATTTTCAGTAAAGCTGCTTTAAAATTGTAGTATTTGCATCAGTTCCGTTATGATTACAAAGTAATATTTCTATAACAATGAAGGAATGGTTACTTAGGTAAATAGTTGGTAAACAAACGGGCGGGCACACAACAAACTTAATCATGCGGTCTCCAAAAATATGAATCGGCTTAGGATATGATTATGACAGATGTGATGGAGTTATACACCATTCTTCCAAATAAAAGTAATTCAAGTTCAGGAATTATCCTTTACTTTGATCCTTTTAGATTTATCTCAAGTAAATTGCGTGGGCCAGTTGTTGAAATATTCTTAGAATTGAGGTAAACCCACACGTTTGTATTGAATTCTTCATATGCCTAATTCTACGGAATATGTTTTTCGATTCAGGTATTATTTCCGTTAAAGAAAAACGTGCTTACGTTAAACATTTATTTCCAACTACGGATGTATACTTTGAGATGTACAACAACAAAATATCCGCTCTTGTATGAAATTAGTTGTATACTATATATCCACTTCAATCATTTCATCCTCAAGAACATAACTTTGGGAATTACATTAGTATCTCGTTTATCTCAGTTGAGTACATCACATCATCTCCCGAGCCTTTTCCCAACTATGTTGGGGTCGGCTTCCAGTCTAACCGGATTCAGATGAGTACCAGTTTACAAGGAGCGACTGCCTATCTGACCTCCCTCAACCCTCAACCCGGGCAACCCCTTAGTTAGTTGAGTACAAGGTTACGAAAATTTTAAAATCTTACTGAAATAGATCTAGGGTTCCGGGCTAGTTCATGCATAAACAATAATAATAATCGTGTCCTTATGACCGTGACATATGTATGTATCCATGCTAAACTTACTTAGTTACAAATCTGTCTGTCCATAAAACAAGGCTCTTAATGGACACTTTCCCTGAAGCCGTAAAAGGGGACCCATTAAAGTTATACCTTACCGATTTTGACGTACTTAGGAGAATTGCTGAAGTTCATTACCCATTTTCTACTTAATACAAGATTTGATACTAATACAAAACCAGCAAAGGATGTGCAAAACGTCAATATTGTAACCCAGACTGAGGTAGTGATTAACATTTTCGGCTATAAATCTGGCATTAATATCACACATGGGAGGTTAATGCGTCTGTCTGCGGGCGGGTTAGAAGTTTCTACATTAAATGTAGTACATATTCAGTCAGCTAACTGTAAATAATCATGATACTTTATCTCTTTACAGCCTTTAAATTTTTATTGCAACTTTTTAAGACCTTCAATTAATATATCGTATTCTGATTTTATCACCTCCATTCTTCCCTTACAGATTTTTTTAAGAGCTTCATATGGAATCCCCGTAGTGATAAACCACGAAAATTGCACGTCATCCAATAGGTTATAAACTTCAGTCTCGACAGACGAGATCGATGGAAAATAATAAGAGGACAAAGGTCTTCTATTAATAGGCCTGCATAGGGTTGGTGCATCAGTCATTTTAAAAAAGCAATTTGTTTTGTCAAAATAAGCAATGTCTTTTTAATTAAAAAGTGCAATAAGTAAGGTGTAGGTATGTTTTATCAGAAATTCTGTAACACGCAAACAAAAAATAGTCACCTACTTATTGTAAGTATTTCTCACAATAGTATGCCTGTAAAAAAGCAAAAACCTTTCATTAACTAACTATAATTTTTGACAGTCCTTTTTATGATGTATGAATAACGAATTGCTTATTTACCATAATATGTTTTCATTTAAAAATGTGATTTGTGGGAATTGAATAATTAATTCTCGCCAACCCTAGTTACAGTGCATCCGAGCGATGCTTCCTACGTCGATGTATCTCTCACCACCTGCTCCTATCAGCGATTTAATTTCATACAAATTGTCAACGGCCAATAAAATATCAGCAAGTAGGTATAAATGATTAGTTATTGGCCATACCTACATTTGAGGATTGATTAAAAAGAGGATAATAGCTGGGCCGACAGACTTTTTCCTGTTTTGTTTTTCTAGAACCTTCTCCTGACAACAAACACACCAAGAAGTGACATCGTTCCAGCCGTTCACGCGTGATGCCGTGACCAAGGGAAATAGGGATTCATTTTTATGTACATAATATATGGATTATTAATAAATAATATTATGTGTTGCTAACCTATCTAATAGCGCAAAGTGGTCGCCATATATGTACAATAATAATGTTGGTTTTAAATCCTTGGGGTTTCTAGCCCTACAGAAATTAAGGCAAATGTAACACAAATCGTCAACAAACTCCGAACAAACGTGTATGTGTAACGACATTATATGCTATGGACGCCAAATGCTGCCATTGCCACTATTCTATGCGTTGCATTGTTACCGCAAGACTCGACCGACACTATGCAGTAACTACGAGAACTCACAAAGATTTCACTTTTTTTTCGTCTAACCTTATTGACATCTACCATTGGATAAGCTCAACTGATTCGAGTCAACTGGTATCTTAATTATTTATGTTAATATTCATGTTCATTTCTACATATCTAATATTCATCATATTATATGTATATCTTTTTAATATTCTCACGTGTGTATACTTACATATCTCAATAACTAAAACCCTTTCATATTTAGCACCCCAATAAAAAAATAGCGTATCTATACGATTGTTAGTATTAATTTGGATTTCTGGTTTCGCCATGTTGATTCATTCCATACATTTGTTGTTTTTATTAAAACACGTACCTACACTACCTACACTAAAAACGTTCTGCGTTCCTCGGAATAAATAAACGAGTTAAAATTAAAGTAATCTCAGAAATTTTGTTTTATATATTTTTGTAATAGTGTTTCAAAAAACGAAAATTGCATAACAACAGAAAATCTGGAATTACATTCTGGCTCCCATATTCGACTTCATAGTAACATCCTAATAAAATGTATGGGAACAAATTGTACACACGTGCCCCGTGCGATATTAGAGTCGACAATCGACACATGCTTATCTACATTCAACGCGTACACACCATAGCATTAGCGTAAGCGATGTCAGAATTACATTCGTTTTTAATATAAAAACGCGTTACAGAAAAATGAGAGCGTCCTACTCGCTAACGGGATTCACTTTATGATATGTAGGTAATTCGTGCTGTCGCTCCGTCAATTTTTCCCCTCAATTATTTTTAAAATATCTTTCATCTTATAGAATGGTAACCTATCTGTTTATTTCTGCCTTGTTTCTAAATTATAAACATAAAATTTACGTTTAATTTAACTTAAGTAATAAAAGCATTATCACATGCACAAAGCCTACTATCAGCAACACTTGTCGAAAAGGTCTTGTGAGTTTTCCTCATGTCAGGATAAGTCTAATAGTTTTTATATATTGTTATTTTTTCTCAATGTGTATGCAATACAGTAGCTCTATTTTCATACTGTAGAATCCTGTGTGCATTGACCATGATATCATCAGATACTTGTGTGCAAATGTGGTCTTAACTTTCTTGAGTAGGTTACTAAAGTAGAAACAAGTTCAATTTTATTGTATTAAAGTCTATTCGCATTTCTATAATATCATTACACTGAACCAAATCTCATAAATCAATTGCCACAGAATCTCTTTAGCTTAATTCGACACAATCAGAAGGTGATATTCGAATGAAAGATTTAAATATTCAGTTTGTATTAATTTACACAGCCACCCCTCGTTATAGAAGCTTTCTAATTAAAACAATGATTTTAATTAGATAAAGTAAATTTCATTGCAAACATTCCAGTTGGACCAGAGAGAAACGTCTTTCTTCAACACCAAAATAAATTAACACTGAAAGTAGTAGCTATCTAATCTCTTGTGGCCTCGGGGGGGTGAATAAAACGAACAACGAAAGATGCTGGGAGATCTCTCTTATACCTAGGATTATGGTCATACTTCGTAATAATGTATTTAAGTCATATCTGTGTCTTTCAAAACATGGTGTTTGTGTGTGGTGTTTGCTTATTTATTTTATACAGTACAAAGAAAGGGAACTAAACATTTAAAAAGATCATGTGGGTTTATTTTTAATAAACATATTAAATATAAATAATAAATGCTTTGCTCCCTTGCCCATTATTTAATGTTATGAAAATATAAATAATATAAGGGAAATAGGAATAAGAAAGTTCCAAAACAGCTGCATATTAAATAATATTCATATAAGATTCTTCTTCTTCCCCTGTATCCTATAAGATGATATAAATATTACGCCTATTTGCTAATGCGGTGATATAAGGCGCGAAGCAGTTACAAGTGTCGACGTCAGCTCACTACTTGCCGGATACTTGTCCACGCGCGCTTCTTAACCCTCCCCAGCCAACACGGCTCGAACTGTTTACTTTCTTCTATGAATATTCAATGTTATAGTCCTACAAACTTTAGCACTGTCTTGATTTTTTTTATAATAATGATTAATACAAACCGCTGAGATAGTTAAATAAAATATTTTTTATATTAATGTTATGAATGTATTTCAATATGAATTATATTTGCAAACTTACGTTTATTACCTAGTTACTAAAATCGTAACATTCCTGTTAAGTTTCTGTACGTAGTGAATTCTTTGGATAGACCAGTGAGATCCAGCAGAATAAAATTGTTTTGGTTTTAGGTGAACACTGCCATTGATTCTTACTTCTTAACCCAACGCATAATATCAGAACCCAATCTAAGGTAGCCATAAAATATTTGATTCTGTATTACTCTCTCTTCCCACATAAATCTTAATTAATGAGTTTCCCTACAAAGTTCAGATGCGCTCACTAATAGACATGGAACTAACACGATCGAGCATTTCAACTCCAATTAAAACAAACTCATATTTGTACAACTCCATCAATGTTGAGAGCGGATTAAGGTGAGATTAGACTTTGTTGCTAGAGTTCCCTGTATTGGAATGCATGCGGTTACCTACAGTTTTACTGTAATATGCAAGCTAACTTCGCTAGTTCTCAGCTCTATAATGGAAATATTTTGTTTTGCATTCTCTAACCCTGCTCTAAGCTCGTTATACTACTTCGAATCTGAATTTTATGTTACAATAAAAAGTATATCTTAGTTTTATTCTGCACAAGATTTTCTGTACATGTTTTTGCTATTAATAGTATTAGAAAAAAATAGATGCAAATATGTTTCTTCAAAAAAAATCTCATGTTTTTGGGTCGTTATAAACCCAAAGTACCTATATTTAACACTTTAATAAGGACTATTGCATACCCATACCTAATTAATACAATAGACATAGTTTAGATAGGTCCACACTTCGCACATAATTTGCACATTTTCAAATTTTTGTTAAGTTTTGACTCTAAGGTGTATTATTGCTCCTACAAAAGATCGAGAATAAATGATATTGTGACTAAACCGTATCTTGCAAGTCTTATGTCTCCGTGTGAGAGGGATTAAAAAATCGGTTTAGTAGCATAAATCCCTCGTCATCATCGCATTACAATTTCCAACGAGTTCTCAAAAGTAACGCTACTCGTATAAAGGGATTCCTATTATTAGGAAATATTCAGCTGCTAGTGCCAGACATCGTTAACGACTCCCCTTTCATTGATAGAATTCTTACTTAAGCGGTATAGGAATGTCTGTAACATTGCGTCATAAGTTACATTTAAGTTTCACTAACAAAGCCTTCTACTTCTTTCCAAGGTATTTTTCAGGTGGCTTATGTTCTTATAGTATAGTGTATAGTATATGCTCATTTTAAATAATTATTTTAATACCTATACCATAATGTAATAGTAACCTCCTTTTGAACACGATACTAGTGATCATAAAATAAATAGACATCGCTTAAGTATATGGCTACGATTAATACCTATCTTGTTTGTTCCCAGGTTGAGTAAGCAGGTGAGAACTTTTATAGTACCTAAACAAAATATAACAAAGCTATAATTCCCATGACGTCATACAATAAAACGTTTAGGTCCACTTACGCCCAAACCCTTCATGCGAACATCCGATTCAAACAGTAATAATATAAGTTAAACGAGTAGGTATCTCCTAAATTTTAGCGTCCGTAAAGTGAAGATGTCATTACGCTGTAGACGTAAGAAGCATCACTCAGAATATCCGTTTTATTGTTTGAATGTAAAGCCCTTTATTATTAAGTACCCAGTTTGATTGTAACACGTTTCAATCGAGTTTATGATGAAATTTTACATATTAATCATGGAGATAAAATTGAGTTAGCGGTGTTCTGAACTGGTTTATTGATATCTTTATAACTATCTAACATATGAAATACCTATGGATATGATAAGCCTGTTCTCTTTTACACATACTAAGAGGGCCTTTTTATTATCATAAGTAGAATTATGCTACCGCAGTTTAATAGCAGTTTTGACTACACCGTGGCAAAATTCTTTAAATACATGTACAATACGATAGATTGCGGCAGAACGCTGGCTGTGCCTGGCCCGCATGCAGTTCTATACACGCATGACAATAAAAATACCCTTAGGCCTCAAGGTGTTGGCTTTTTTAAGACACCACTGCAAAGAGCTGTCATTAATAACGATGTCACATTGACTAAATAGGCGTTTATTTCTACCGTACAGTTCGTCCCAATACAATTCGCGGCCGCCGTAAAATGGCTTGTTTTAATTTATTGCTCAAATATTGCTCGTCCATTTGTTATATCACTTCAATCTTTGATGTATAGGACTTTTTGTCTGATTTATAGGTATAGAGGCTATTCGTCCAATTAAATGGCCGGTTACAAAATGGTCCATGAGTGATTACAAAACAATGATAAGTTTTAATGGTTCTATTTTCATGTCGCCATTAACTACTGAAGTAAAGGTATGTACTCGAAAATGGAATATGTAAATAAAACACTTGTTTTTGTATATATTTTATATTGAAAATGTTCTTACACAAGCTTGAACAAGACAAAACGAATACCAAGTGAGTAAATTGTGCAACAGGCAATAATAACAAAGTTGGCTTTTAGATCTAATTAAACAAGTTACGCATAAAAGCTTCAACAAATAAACATAATATCAAAATAAGAAATTTTACATCTCGAAGCCACTGGAGAGGCTAGCGCACATCGGCTAAGCAAATACATAATAACATTTAGATTGTGCACTCAACCTAAAATAACTTAGTATTCGAATACACTATATCCAGTGTAACAAAAAACTTAAAGCAATCATTAACAAACAGTTTAAGAGCAAAACAACGTCGGCTTTCTAAACATCGATCATAAGGCACTGGAATGGAGCCTCAACCATGGAAGCCAATCTTATTAGCGTCGTTACATCCAATGGATAATGTATAAAAAATCAACTCTTTCAAATTATGTTTGTACTATCAGGCTTCGATAAAACAAACAGAATTAATATTCACTTACTTCACTGATTTTGTCTCTGTAATATTAAACTTACAATAACAACATATTGTGAATAACGTTACATAGTCTATAAGTACATAACATAACGAATATCATATTCGAATATTTAAGTAGTTACAATAGACTTCAACTGAGTATTTGAAAAACGTTAGAATTGATTACATATTAATTTATTTTTATAAGAACATTAAATATTAGAATTATAAAGTACCAACGGCAGGTATAATAAACTCAAATGCGTAAGTCAATAAATAAGTAGTAAAGGAAGACTGAAATCTTGTAACAACTTACAGAACATTAATCTTAAATAGGTAAATGCATAGAGATATATTTAATATTTAAATATACTTCAAAAAAGTTTAAATATATTTGAAATAACGGAAAAAGAGAAATCTAAGGAATTATAGCAACATAGTTGATATTATTTTTTAAACTCATTCCTCTCATTTGTACTCTAATAAGGCTATATCCGTCTACATAGCTACAAGACTTGACAATCCGGGTGGTCAGCCGAAGAGTAACAAAGTTTTCGACATGTAACGATATTTATGTAATTTGCAATATCTCTCTCATGGTACACAGGGTTGGTACATTACTAAACTATAAAAATATGTAAAATCAATCAAAACTCACAACATGTCATAACCACGATATTCAATTCCATAATTGTACTCAGCATACGAATTGCATTGACACCATCACGTAAAAAGGTATTATAAAAATATAACAAGCACACGGTTCTCAAAACAGATAAACATCGATACATTAGAGTAAACACATAGTCCATATGAAGCACAGCTCACAGCGAGGGAAGGGTTTAGCGGAAGCCTTTGGGGCCGAGGTGGTGCATGTTACAGTGATAGGCGAAAGTAAGCAATGCGGTGCGATAATCAAATATAAGTAGAAAGAACTGTGCCAACCAGTCGGAAGGCGTAATTCTTTCTACTGCCTCATGTCAACGATTTTGCATCAGCCGTTGGCACTGTGCGAGCAAGTACTTCTTCTGTTGTTCGTCGTAGAGGAATATCACCTTGCCGGACCCGGACGTGGGGAACATTCCCAGCACCTTCCTCTTCGCAGTCGGGATGTACACGCCTTTGTTCACCGCTGTCGGCACTTCGGGCAGCTCCGACCACAGGTACGTCCAGACGATCTGTTGCATAATTATTGAGATTAAGATTTTGCGAAGAAAAATACTATTCACAAGACCACTGAAGAAGTGCACTTTGAGGTACTTTGCAGTTTCGTAACAAGTTTGATATGTAACTCAGATTCTCGAGATTTAACTTAAATATCGAGAGATATCAAAACTTTCTTAGTACACATGTGTCTGTAAGACCGGTTCCGCGTGTATCATGAAATATTTACAAGTTGCAGCAACGAGTACCGCTCGGAATGGGTTCGTTATACATTATACATGACCTCTCTGCTTTCGATAAACAATTTCATTGGAAAAGATAAGGTATTATTTTTGATGAGTTCAGTCCGTACCTGCCAGCCGCCGAAGACATTGTTTTTCTCGATGTATAACATTCGCTTGTCGGTGCACATAACTACTTCTTTGCCAGGAATTACCCATACGTGAGCTTCGTACCTGTCCGTGCTGACGTACTTGCCCTGTTTAAATAGAAATTAATGAAATTTAGAAGTAGGAATTTATATTTTCTCTTCAGATTTCAAAATAAATAAAATGCGTGCTGCTTACACACCTTTTCGAGCTCAAACAACATCTTGTATCCTTCAGCATGAAGCCTCGAGTACGGCCGAACGCCGCTGTCGGGGGCCATGTATCGCGCTGGCCGGCGCTTCGTCACTTCTTCAGACATATCCGCCGCTCTATAGTTCCATAAGTTCAATATTAGTTTAAATACATTTTTTGTAGCAATTTCATCAACTACCTGTTTCCCGCATCCACTTCAGCTATTTGCCAATGAACATTGGTCCATTTCAGAAATTAGCAGAATCAAACAGATAAACAGAAACAAAATGGTTGTTTCAGTATATTATGTGCCATGAATACATCCATTTGCAGTTAGTAAAAAGCGTTTATTTTAATATATTAACAGATTGGATTAATTTATATTAATGTAGTGAGAGTATATTGATGTGCCTAATATAAATTACAGTGTAAATAAATAAAAGCATATGATTTAATTATGAAACGCCACATTAAAATTCAAGCAATAAAAATAAAGCATTAGTAACACACAATGCAACAACAAATTACATGCAACGTCGAAACATAAGGATTGGGAAATTACAATATTGCTTAAGAACTTCTTTTGGGATTATTAGGTAAGTCATTTTTTAATCTACTAAGCTTCTGCAATATCTTACTTTACCCTATAATGGTTTTTAGATATCAGCACTTTAATGTCGACTACTTCCTTCTATTGAATATAACTCTACATCTAACCCACTGTACCGGCGAAGTGTACAAAACATCTAAGCCGACTGGTGTAACCTCACCACCTCTTAACAGACGTGAGCAGGCCGGAGGTGAAGTCGACGACGCCGCCGACGGGGCGCACGACGAGGCCGACGGCGCCGCGCCCCAGCCCCTTCACGAACCCCCCCGCGCCGCCCTCGTGCGCGCCCTGGATGGGCCGGATCAGCACGCCGCGCACGCCGTCCACTACGCCCTATGTTTAAGCGTACATAGTGATCGCGGAAATTGTGCTGATTACTCGGCTATTTAAGTGCTTGCGCATGCGCATTAGTTTTTTGTTTGTACGTTTTGACTGTTGCGCAACCACTAGTAGGCAAGTTCGGAAGGGCAATGGTGTATTCGATGATGAAAAAAGCACATGAAGTTGTTATATAAGGCCACGTTAGCAAGCGGAATAAAAAAGCGTGCAACACGCAACAAACATGCACCACACAAGCATGCAAAGAGCATCTTTTCTTTCATGCATCACCTCTTGACGGCGTCAAGTGAGCCGGATGCGAAGTCTACGACGCCGGCGGTGGGGCGCGCCACCAGCCCTACGGCGCCCTTACCCAGCCCTCGGAAGAACCCTTCCACGCCCTGCTCGCGGGCCCCCTCTATCGGCTTCGTAAACACTCCCGTCACGCCGTCTACTACACCCTGTTATATCGATAATATTATTCAATTTAGTAAAAATCCTCAAACATTACTGTAACACTGAAATACGTCTGAATTTATTTTTTTATTAGTTTGTGATTGATCACTTTACAGAACAACAAACTAGTACGCACCATAACCAGTCCTTTACCGCTTCTCGCAAGACCTTCTTGCAAATTCGCTGGCGGCTTATTTATATTGTCCCTACGGCGTCTCTGGTAATCCTAGGAAAACATAATAACAGTTTGAATAATGTGTGTATTATAGCAAATAATACTTCGTGTTCTGAAATTCTTATTTACCTTATCAAGCGAGAGCGCAGCGAGCCCGTGCCCCATAGCACCGGTGATGCGCGACACGGCGCCGGCCGCGCCGCCAACCGTATGGCCGACCAGCGAACGTACGCCCAAGAACAAACCTTCGGCAAACTCGCCCGGACCTTGGATAGCACCCTGGACATGCAAAAATGTTTGTATCACGCTTTTAATATTATAAACACGTTTGTAGTAACAGAGATATTTGTTCGGATGCGAGAATCGTTTCCCCCTAAAACACGGATAAATTTCATGGAACAAATAGTTTTTTGATGCATTCTTACTGCAAATTCGGTGGCTTCAGCAGTTTCCAATGAGACCACGTGACAATGTTTCGAAATAATAATGACAGTTACTGACGCATATCCTCCAAAATATCAACGAAATATCAACTGTATATCTGAGGTAATGTTGGAGTCTCCTTAGAACACAACGAACATGGCGAATTTTTACGAGCGTGTAGCTTGAAGAAATTACATTCATCAGGCAATCATCATTATGGAGCATAAAGTATTATGTAACATAACTTCTGTGGCGAGACAATAACTCACCTGGAAAGGCTCATAGAACAAATCCTCGACACCCTTCTTCAGTCCCACGACCAGTCCATAAGGGTTGCCTATGACATCTAACCCGAGGACTAGCACATACAGTTGTTTGAGCGCTTGTCCCGTGTAGTGGTTCTGTACTTGACCAATCAACTCCTTCTGAGATAAGAACTCGTAGTTTCTCTCATAGTATGACAATCTGGAGAAAAATATTTTATATACTTAATCGTTTCATATTGAAGAGATGATATTCCAATAAAATCCTATTCTACATACGAATGGCATGAAAAACGTTCCGCTAAATTAGAATATGAAAATGTTCTCAAAATTATCTTTTTATTCTTCGAGTTTTTGTCATTATTAAAGCATACTACGACAGTTACCCAATTATGTCAATAATCTTACTTGAATACGACGTCGTTCATGTCTGTCAACGTAACACCGATGCTCTGCAGCACTGTGCCAATAAACGTTGGCAGTTGCGTCGTACCACCGAGAGAGAACGAAACGTGAACCTAAATATCAACGAAATAAGGTTTAAAATCGAATAGTAAGAATCAATATGAATAAATTACTTCGTTTTGTTCGTAATTTACCTTGAGCGGCGACAAATGCAGATTGTCGTAGAAATTCTTGAGATCTGACGCCACCCCTATTGCTGCTAAAGCTTCTAATGGCTGTCCTGCTTTTTCTAAATCGAGTTGGAACGCGTCCAGCTGCAATAAGAAATAATTATTTACTCCTGTTTACAATGACAAAATGCTTTTATTTTTCAAGCTTGATAAATTAGTGAAAGATCTTGAGCCAAAAGTTTTGGTAATTAGTTTTGATTCTTCAGGAAATGTTAATGGTGTGTGTTTACACCAAAACCTTTTTTATGAATCACTGTATGTATAAATAATATGAAAATTCATGTACCTAGTCGTTTTTGAGTATATCGCGAACAGAAACACAGATAAAAGAGGCGCAGGATCTATTTGTATATTATGTTCATTACATGTAGTACAAAAAAGTCCTACAAACTATCATTCTACAAATATTATAAAGGAGGTAATAGATATGTTACCGCTTCTTGTTCATTCAGCAATCGTTGCGGGAACATGCCCATGAGCGCGTTGATCAGTCCCATATCAACCTTCACGTGGAACTCTTGAATTAACACCTTATAGTACTTGTACTGGCGAACCATACTGTGTTCCATCAACCGTTCGACTATCGACACTTCGATAAACGGTTTCATACCTAAAATATATAAAAATATTAAGTTCTATTCTTTTATTTTCGACAGAACAAGCGTTAATGAGCAAGCGGTGTTAGCCTCTCTCGTCTACATTGGAGCGATATCAAGCATTTACCTCGAGGCACTATGTTCGATTTCCCCAGTCATGCAAAAAAGATTAAGTTTAATTTAGAATAACTCCTACGTTTCTGTAGGACATTGGAGATGGATGACATGAAAATGGATATTTCGACAGTACAAATTGGTATTTATGAGCCGTTTCCAGGCATTTCAACCAGAGCGATTACACAAAATAACTATGATTGTTTTATTTTATTGAAACATATTTTTTTTCTTAAACATTATTTAGTGTAAAATGTCTTTGGCATTCACAATAATGTGCTCCAAGAATGCTCAAAATGATTTCTTGAAAAAACAGGAATGCATGAACATTAAATGACGTAATATCTCGTGTTATATACTGACCACTGGGGTCGTCGTTGGCGATGGAGCGCGGCGGCGGCACGGGCGCGAGCACGACGGGGAAGGTGGGCAGCGGCAGCTGCTGGTCCACCTGCAGGCGGTGCAGGCGCGCGTGCAGGCGCCGCGAGTGCGCCGTCAGCCCGTACGACGCCCACAGCCCCGGCTGCAGCGTGCGCCGCAGCAGCCGGGCCGTCGGCTTCAGCTGGCGCATTTCTTCGAAGTTCACCTGTACGGAGAAATAATAGTGTGTATAATGATCATTAACATGAATTTTTCTTATTAAATTAAAATATAAAACGAACGATTTCCAAGGTCCTAAAAACTCAGTTTATCACACACAAATTAGTAAGCAAGGGTAACCTGCGGACAGCTGGATCGATTCGCAAATTATCACTAATCACAAACTATCCACTAACTATAAATACGACATTCTGCAGGGGTTTGAATATTTTTCAAGTCACACACAGCATAGAAGGCTTAATATTTAGATGTGGATATACTTTATATAAATAAAAATTGATATCACTATCAATATAATAATTAGGCTTACCTCGATTTTATCATCAATTTGAACTCGAGGCGACAGTATCTCAGTGGTGCTAACCATCTTCTCAGCCATGTATCGTTGATAATGTTCTTCTAACTGCAACAGCTTCGGTCCCTCAATTTTTTTGTACCGGCGAGCTCCCACTTTGCACTGTTCCCATATTATACCCGAACTAGAAAAAATATTGATTACTGAATACTCTGCTTAAATTCAAAGAATAGTCCAAAATATATTTTGAGTCTTTGTGAAAAATAAAATTCCGTAACGCCTTAAATCCATCTAAATATTAACTAAACATAGACCTTCTCCAAATACTCGTATCACCAAAATATTCGACCTAACGCAGGTCCTATACATACATTGCTATCTTCAAACTTTTTGGGATTGATATAGCCCACACGACAAGAACAAGAAGCATTAAAACAGTAACATACTTAGAAATACTGATGTAAACAATTTCCAATTGTTCCGGATCGTTGACCAACGAGAGTCCAATACCCTGCATGGACAATACCAGTTCGGTCTCGACTAACTCCGCTTCGCCGATAGTGTGGGCACCACTAGCAAGTATCGGGTCGTCCGTGAATAGTATCACTCTTTGTAAGCCGTCTAGGAACGACACCCAATATACCCTTGTATTTTCGTTAATCCTGTAAATTAAAAATTGTATCAGGTATATTGTTTATGGAATAAAGTATAAACAGTTTTATGGTCAAAATTTGGTTGTTGACTAGGTCAAAAATAAAATCTTTTATCATATTCAATTGGTAAATAATCTTGAAATAATGTTACTTTAATTTCGATGAAAAATTGTTTTAGTTTCTTTATTGTTAATATGAGTATAATAAGTAAGTATACAGCAAAATCTGTGACATCATAGTTTTGATTTTTAGAAATTGCAAAGTTTAATATGACAGTTCAATAAAATTATTGAATCTTACTAGTTGTCATCGACCTTATTGAATAACAGGCTACATTCAAGCTGAAATCGTTCCCTGTTTCTGTAACTGACGAAAGATTGCACACAATGGCTAATAATAGACAGCTTTACATTTTAATAAAGTTTATAATTATTATACATACATAAAATCTCCAATGCCATCTTTTCTTAGATCGTTTTCATGCTCCTTCTTCTTGTGACCTGCGAATATCATGACGCGTGGTCCGGCGGGATTATCCCACGTGTAAAGCATTTTGTTCATCGATGGCAGTGACCTACAAAATTAAAAAATAAGTAACGTTTCACAAATGAAAATTTAATTAGTAATACTGGAAGATATTTTTACACAGATCTTGAAGTTGAAACTTTTCAACGATACCATAAATATGCGTGGACTAGGACTAGCTCTGTCCCCAAGTAGACTAATATTCTATTAACGAAATTTTATCTTAATCTCAAATATTTTTAATGCAAACTCAATTATGCATACTAAATTTTTGGGGCAGCTTCACCGGCTTTCCGTGGAAGTTAGATAAAGCACAAATATAAAAAAGTATCCTTCCACGATAAATACGCTAGCAGTAAAAGTTCATTTTTTTAACAGGTTCAGACGTTACTAAGATTAGAGAGAGACTTTCAAACAAACAAACAAGCAGTCTTATAATATTAGTAAATTTAATACTCACTTAGTATTAACGTTCTCCTTTTCATAAATAGTTATGTCATACGGCGAGAAGTTGACAAGTAGCGCGGGTGCGTGTCCGTCGCGGTACTGCCGTACTGTGATGTAAGTGCCGCCTTCAGTCAGCTGTACTTCTACGTGGAGACCGCCGTACTGGGGATTAACAAGGAAGAGTGATGACAGGTATTGGAAAAGTTACCGTGTACTATATTCTAGTCTCAAAGGAAGCAAGATTTTTGTTCCAAATAAAAAACGCCACACATGTTTGCCACATGGAATCTGTCCTTCTATAATGTTTCATATATGCAGCTCGTTTGTTAGTTAAGATACACACAAATGCGTTATCTTACCTCGTTATTGAGCTTCAAGCAAACTGAATGTTGTTCGGTATATAAGAACGGCGCAGCATAGTCCGCGGAGCCAGCGACTCGCATTAACAATAACTTGTCCTCCCTCTCTATGACGGGCCATAGAGGTGCGCTTGAGTTTTGAGCCACCTGAAAAAACAACCATTTTATTTAAGGGTAAAAAAATATTCAAGACATTACTTTATAAAATTACATAAACATATATATTTTACATTTTGTCAGAATTAAGCTACAGTCGGACTCATTCTTCAACGTAATCTTACCGTGATCCAAGGGTCACCAGATCTGTGAAGCTCCTGATATTGAATATCGAAAGGCGCTTCGTTGATGATCAGGAAGTACGGCGTGAAGATCACCATCTTGGTCAAACTGTTGAATGTCAGCTGATTCGTAACTGCCACCTACGGAAACAATTAAAATATTAATTATGACATTTTAATTACACGTCACTGTTTTTTTTTTTTTATTATATTATCCTCCTGAGAGAATCCGTACCTGATAAGTTCTTCCCTCGTGTTTACAAATGATGACACCGGAACTACCAGGAACATCCAACGAGAACTTATCAGACCATTCACCAAACTCCACCCTTATAGCCGCCTTCTTCTTACCAAAGAAGTTCTTTGCGCGGAACGAAAACAGTATCGGCTCCTTATATTCTTTAGGATGGAATATTACGTTGCCTGTTTCATCCACATTCTAAAAAAGAATAAGCATTTTAAATATTTGCCTCAAATATGTGTCCCGCGAATAGTAAATGCTGCTGTGTCGTTACGCATTATCCTGTACCTTAAGCTTGCTTACCGTATCCCCGAATGCCAACAAAAAAAAAACGCTAAAAAAATATTGATCAGATGATGTTAAATGGAGCTCAGGTTAATAATACATGCATGCAGTACCTAGGTTCATACTACGAGTAATTACGTCATTTGTTCAACTCGTATAAACTATAAATACTTAAATATTACATGCTGCTAAAAAGCAAATAAATGCAGTAGGGCCATGGTAATCCACAAAAATTTAAGCTACAATGTGTGCATATATTTTTTTTGTTTCGACAGAACAACATTTAGGAGACAAACTGACCCCAAACTTTCCAGCGAAGTTGAGTGATCTGTATAAAAATATTGAGTATCAATTCATTAACCGAATACATGTGACTCAAAATTCCACCACACATAACGTTAAAACTTATACAAGTTTAACCAAAACCTCTCAGAAGTGCTTAATTTAGATAGGTAATGCTCTTTGCAAAATAATGTAACCATGTATATCTTAAATGTGCTAGAATGACGTTTGCACTTACCGGCAAACAAGAAGTATGGCGTCTAATAAATTTACTGCAACGTGAATGCTTAATCTGTAATTTCATAACAATAGGGAAACCCATACAATATTCGTTAAATTAGTTCCTATAAACAACTCTTATCTAAATATCTTATCTGTAACATAGCACCAAAGGTATTGTGTCAATACACTTTCACATAGAACATTCTGGATTAGGCTATGACCCCACTGAAAAACGCATGCTAGAAACAACAATTTATTAAAACAAGGCAATGATCATAAATATCGAAACCAAAAAATCCTAAAACTATTGCTTTGAGATGAAGCTTGTTAGACTTAGAAAGCAGTAACGGGACCGAATAAAGGATTAAATAAAATGATGAAAGAAAAAAAAACTATTTAAAAAAATATTCACAGATCATCTCAAAGATACCTTGTTGGGTGTGCTGGAGTCTTTTTCTGGTTTCTTTGATTTCTGTAACCACGCAATATATTTATGACCAATCGTATTTAAAGGTCTACTCCAATATTACGGATGAAGCCAACTTCACGAGATATGCCAATGACTTAGTATAATGACAAGACAATACAGTTAGTATAGCCTGATAGAATGACTACTTACTATACTGCGCATACTCGATAGCTTCGATAAAGTACTAAAGATATAAGATACAATGTGTTAATTGATAATTACTGCCTAGCTTTCAAACTTCACATACATGTACTTATTGCATGAATAAATCTAATGATCAAGTAAAATACAAACAATGAGTACAAGAACGAACAGAAGAATCTCTTGGCTTAGTGTTCGTATCGTACTCATCATACCAATGTGTTCTGAAGCAATGAATGTCTTCGTAACAATTTTAAATGTCCACCTTGTTATTAAACAACATATACGTCAGCCAATTATTGCCAAAACCATCGCACTCATGGCACAGAACACCCTAAAAATTTCCACCAAAGACCTAAGATTAGTACTTACCCTATAACACAATGTGAAACCAGTTTTGTTGAGCATCCAGAATGGGCAATACAGAGACAAGACTTGCGTCCCTTCCATGTCCACGCTATGCATACCTAAGTCGAGCGTCATCACTGAAGGGCTGTCGTGTGATTCGAATGACCATACTGATAGTTCTGTCTCACTATCTGGAAGATTCTTCGTACACACCCAACACTTGTCGAGGTAGTTTTGAATCTAGAATGACGAAAAAATATTGTTTTTTTTTTTAAACCATCGAACCATTATAATTGGTTGTATTTTCTTTGTTTTTATAGAAGTGCTCAATCAATCTCCTTTTACAACTTCTTTTAACATATTTTGGCCTATGAGATATAGCCGCTAACAGTGAGATGAATGTTCAAAGCACCATTAGTAAGTAAGTCTTCTTTTGTTCAAACTTACCATAATAACAATAGAAGCGCGATTAGGCGACAGATGCGACAAGTGGAACATTTCTCCGGGACGGAAGACTTGCGTCCTCTTCAAGCCTAACTGAGAGACAACGATCTCAACAGGCAGGCAATTCTGTAGCTTCACGGCCGGCTTCAGTACTATGTCGTAGCAGGATGAAGCGAATGTGTGACGAGTTGTGTGCTCGTAAAATACTTGTTCCATTGTACCTAAAGCCTGTATTTAAAAAGTTAAATTATAGAATTTATTAGCTAGTAGCTTGTCTAATTTATCCAAAATTGAGTTTTGATAAAAAAAATGGATATAAATAAAAGTCAAAAAGGCAAGGAACCATTTTTTTTTTTGCAGCAACTGAACCAAGCAATTATTGAAGATCTTTACATGATATGTATGTATTTACTAATCTCGTAAATGAAGCCTTTGACACAAAAACATACCCTCAAATAGAACTTCTCTCCGCTATTCTTATCTTTGGAATCGCACTGCAATAGTCGTGATATCTTGACTTCTTGTTGTAGTTCACGCCATATGAACGGTGATACAGATACTGTAAAACCTGAACAAAAAAATCAAGTAATGTTATAAATTTTAGATGAATGATATTTAAGTGCAATTCAATAACAAAAATACCCAAACTTTTGTATTGAACCATTTTAAATAAGGTAACAGATTTGCTTTTATTATTGCTAGGAACCACAACGAAATTTTTTTTAATCATTAATCATATTATCAATTTTAGAGCTATGAAGTTATAGACGGCAACACACACACACACACAACCACACTCAAATTATCATCATAACGTACCTTCAACGGAGAAGAACAATTCTGCGGTGGGCGTATGGACAGCCTGTAGCGGCAATCGCAAAATGTCCCCGGGCTTCACATCGCCCAGTAGACGCACCTCGTTGCCGCTCAGCGTCATGTAGTAAACCGACACGTTCACTGACAACGTGTTTGTCACCTGACGGCGAAAGTATTACTTTAAATACTTGACTTGTATCTAAAATACGTGGAATATTAAAATTCAAGGAAAATGGAGAAAATAGCAATGTTAATGATGTTATTCAAAAGCACGGCTTTCTAGGCTTCCTAATGACAAATGGGTTAAGGAATTGTATGACATCAATCGCGATCATCAACAGCTGATAAGTGACTAATTGCGAAACAGTAGAACCTCATTATCGATTTAATTTTTCTGCAGCTTAACTACATCGATGGAGTAGGTAACTATAACGAATAATAAAGCATAATATCGCTTGTTGTAGCTTGTTTTAAATCGCCATCTAGTTGTGCATTTTGAACTAAAATTAATTAATATGAACAATTATGGTTTCGTTCCTTCTGTGTTGGGTTCGTATGCCTTGCGTTCACATACCTGTACAACACTTCTCAAATAAATATGTAGTGCGGCGTCCTGCATAACGACGTCCGAGATAAGTCCGCGCGGTTCAACCGCGGCCACGTGCGGAACGTTCTTCTCAGTAGCGGTCCCCGCAAGCTTGCGGCCCAGCGGAAAGTAACGCTTGTCCGCGCGGTCCACCGGGATTTGTACGTCATCGTCTATTTCTACTATCTGAAAGAACGAAAAGGGTAGCCGTAACAAAAATCTAATTATATTTGTCGGTTTAATAAACTAACTACCACAGTAAAGAGTGGGAGAAA
The DNA here is from genome assembly GCA_958496145.1 of Heliothis peltigera. NCBI lineage: Eukaryota > Metazoa > Arthropoda > Insecta > Lepidoptera > Noctuidae > Heliothis > Heliothis peltigera. Next base: position 6,045,240 of record OY292328.1, read on the forward strand.
ATTGATAAAAATATGTTTTAAATGGATTTCCGAGTGGTCGTTAAAGTTGAGTCAGTCGTGAAATCAAAGTTTCAGTTACCTTAACATTCAATTTAAGAGGTGGGGGCGGTTCATTCAGCTTCATCAAGTTGAGACCACCATGTTTTAATTGCAACGGAACGCATGCACCGGGTTCTAGAACAACTTCCCTAAAACAAAAGACGACAATCGTATAACTTCCTGGTAAGTATGTATTTTTACTTTGTACACCGAACACATAGTAAGGTTCAAATAAGCAACTAATTTAATATTTACTTAGCTACGTTATTTTTACCTGTAGTCTGAAGAAACATATTCTTCAGTAAGACAAACGGAAAAGTCGTGGTTATCATTCAACATTAACTTAGCGGTCAAACCGGTGCAGTTGTGTAGAACATAAGGTGCTCCATGGAATGTTTTGTCTAATGTCTGAAAATATAGAACAATGTTTATTGATAAACCAAACCATTATACATACTAAAAAGTTTGTACATATTGTATATCGGTAATTTTCACTCACGTCTACTTTAGATTTAGAAACTGAAGCGCCTTCTGTCGCTCCTTCAGCAATGGCGGATGAGAACGAGTTTCCTAATAGAGTTAGCACCTGAAATAAAACGAATATGTGTAATGTGGCAACATTCATCATTATTTAGGTATCATAAACATTTTTTTATATATAAAGCTGAATATATATCGATATAAACAAGGGCTATATTGTGAAGCAGTATAACTTTAATACCATATCAATTTTATACTTGAACAACTGTTTTATTGACAGAAGTATAAAAACAATGGAGCTATGAAAGAATCAACTTGTTTTATTACTTTCCTTCACTTCTTATGGCTTTATCTATGAACTAGGTGTTCCCTGGCTTTTCACCTTCTCGCACCACGCTAAAAAGTAGTTTAAGTAACTCTTCAAGTGTGACAGACACTTTTTGTTTCATAATTTATTTAGGTACCGTATGTACAGACGCCAGCAGATCAACCTACCAGAATCTGTCAAATTTTACTTTCCGATATCCGTCAGAAAGTTAAATATCTATCAAAGAAATTTAAAACAGATTGAGGTAGGTTGATGTGCTGGCTGTCTGTACTTACATATGCATTAAGAGAAAAGCTGTTTTTTTTTAAATTACAAGTAGACATTTTAATTTTCTTTATTTGTATATGAATCTCACCTCCATGCCAGTTCTAGTGATGGTGATTTCCAGTGGCTCACTGCTGGATAACGTGATGGTCTTGTTGGCTTGTCTCTGCGCCACCGTTTGCAAGTTCGACGCTTCATCCGTCGTGTCAATCGCTGTGTGAGCTTCTTGGGAATGCATCACTACCTAAATAAAGAAATTATATTGCTGTATTTTTTTGAGCACTCTTACTAGTAAACAATTCATTTGACATTTCTATGAATATATTTACAGATAAGGACGGAAAAACAAATTCCCGGGTTAAATTATGATGGTTCAGTTGTATTCCTTTTTAATTACTGAACCCAAAAAACATCAAGGTTGGCCATGGACCTCCGGAAAGAACATAATGGGGTTTAGTCAGTAAGATTATTTCCTAGAAAAAATAAACCTAAAAACATTACGTTCATTATTGTTTGAAGGATTACCTCCATTTTAAGTTCCCATGGCACATGTTTGTACTGATAGTCCTTCAGCACTTCCACAGGTTCAATGAGCGGCTCCCACACGGCACGTTCGATGTTGTAGTACGACACTTGCATCGCCCATGTTGATTCCGCATAGAACTAAGTAAAGCAAAAAGGACCAGAAAAGATTATCCTTTATCTTTCTCCATGGCTTCAGACAGGTAGACTTTTTTACAAGAATATCAAGTAGCAATACGATAAAAAAATGGTAAACTTTATAGTCATCTGTAATTTTATAAAGATTCAAAACTGCCATTTTGCAATCTAGTTTTCATAAATATGTTTTTTTTAAGGGCCAGTCTCACAACTTCCGAATAGTCACTATCTACCAGATAAATTAAAAAATGGAACAGAATTTGTATGAAATTATCTACCAGATAAACTATCTGGAACTTATTCGTAGGTGGTGAAACAGGCCCTAAATGTATAATTTTTAATCATACATATAGTACTTACGTCAGAGCTCCAATCTTTAACCTGTCCTGTGAGCGAGGCTTGCATAACGAGTACTGGTATAGTTTCGTTACCAATCTCCATTTCAAAGGAGGCTACGATTGACGGACACGACAACAAACAGATCTCGCCTATAGGGGGGTTAGCTGTCATCTCAACTTCTGTTTCTTCAGCGTCGATAGCTTCCTCGGCTTGTTCTGTTGGAGAAAAGGTACAAGATATTCTTAATATATCCAGAAATGCAGCAAATGGATGTCTTTTTTTGTCGCTAACTACGCTAACTACACCACTAATATAAATAAATGTCAAATCACCCTGTTATTATTCTTTCGGACACGACATCTGAGTCGATTTTGAATAAACTTCATATTAATTTAGCTTTTACATCAGAATAAGATTCAAGCTACCCTTCTTTATTCATTTGCGCGAATCTATTTCTCTAGGAATACGGGTGAAAGCGAGTCAAACCGCTATTCGTTCATAGATTGGTTTGCGTATTTGTGTGTACTTCTTCTGTAGATAATATTGTAATGAAAAGCTAAGGACTATAACTTGGCAAATTTGTTTGTAACACTCTGGGGCTGTGAGTGGACGAGTGGGTTCAGTGGGTTGTTACGTGTAATCACGTCCCCACCCAACCACCTGCATGCCATGGGAGTGTCACAAATGAGTTTAGCCAACTATAACATATAAAGACTTACCAGTTTTTAAGAACCAATAGGAGTTAGGTTTGAACGGTTCAATAGCCCACAGGTTATCATAGAATATTGCCTGGTGTTCTTCTACTTTATTATCTTCCTCGCTGCTTGTCATCGTAGCCATCACTCGATTTAGAAGTGCTATGATATCTGTGTACGTGAAAAAGACAATGTTATTTGACATTATGAAATTTTGGAAAAGAGTAAACTTCTTAAAGTAACTTAAGTAAACTTCTGTGTAAACGAAAGACTCGCATTATTAGTGCAGTCGTTGAGCGACAGGACTTTCAAAGATAAGCCCGCTCGGCGTTGCTATCTTAATTTATCATCTCTCTCGGCATTGAGGTTGGTACCACAGAATTGAGCGACCGTGGACGTGTGATTTACGGGAACAGATTATAGTAAAATGATACCTGGTGACACAGTAATCTTGATATCCGTAATAGCAATATCGACATGCATGCCGGACATGGGCGGCTGCGAGAGCGCCAGCGACAGATGCGTGGGCGCCAGCAGGAAGCGCGGCGCGGCGCTGTCGCTGTGGCCGCCCAGCTGCCGCACCACCATCTGCAGCCCCGAGATGCCGCCGTCCGCCACCATGCGCTCGGCGCTGCGGCGCAACTTGAACCGAGCCTCCATCTAGACAGTCATAAATTAACTTTAAATACTCGTGAAACTTGATGTGATTGATTGAAAATTCGTACAAAAAAAAATACACAATAGACACTGTAGAAATACTTTAACAACAAAATGATATAGGATACGTACATTGAGCACCAAAGCATCACAGCTTTTGTGTTCGAGGGACTCCACTAAGATAATATCGGGTTGCTCTATCTTGATATTGACCGTCATCATCGCCAGTTGGCGAGTCTCTATCGTTGCAGTCGATATTGCTGTCGACCTTTTCTTCTATATAATAAATTGAAAAAATACAATTAGAATGCTGAAAAGGTTCAGTACTAAGTACTTGTAAGTTCTGTGTAAGTAAAATATAGTAAAAATGTATCATCATCGTACTGTATGAGCGCGAACTCCAAAACAAAACTGGTCAAAGCTGGATCGAACTTTTAGTGTTGTATAACACAAAAAATATTACGACATTGATACACTTTATTAACGGCTATAAAAAAACAACTTAGGCCTCGTTTAAGGAGACGCGACGCGTCAGGCGGCGCGGTGCGCGGAGCGGGCCGCCGGTAACACAAACATACGCCGATGTATGGAGCGTTCAAGGAGAAGCGTTTTTGCTCGCGTTTGTTTGAATTGTAGCGTCGCATGAGACGGGCAACGCCGCGTAGGACGCGGCGGATGAAGCGACGGGCGACGCCGCGAAGGACGCAGCGGATGAAGCGACGGGTGACGCCGCGTAGGACGCGGCGGATGAAGCGACGGGCGACGCCGCGAAGGACGCAGCGGATGAAGCGACGGGTGACGCCGCGTAGGACGCGGCGGATGAAGCGACGGTTGACGCCGCGAAGGACGCGGCAAGGAAGGGGAAGGAGAGACAGAAGACTGGCAGGATACAAGAAAGCTGCGGTAGCCGCAGCGGGCGCCGCAGCGGACGACGCCGCGTGCGCCGCTGCGGACTACGCGGCGGGCGCATCGCCGTAAACCACTAATCCGTATGCCCCGCTCCTTCATAAACGAAACCACTAGTTATCATATGTTTGTGTTTACGCGTGCGATGATGCGTGCCGCTTCACGCGCCGCCCCACCATAAACAGAAGAAACGTCCGACGCGCCGCGAGACGCCACGCCACACGCGACGCGGGACGCCCCGCGTCTCCGTAAACGAGGCCTTATAGTTCTAAACAACCCCAATATAAATATGCCATGCGTACCGATATTGTATCAACAGATTTTTCTTGCACAGATCTTACGCCTGCTACTTCATCTTTGTTCAACTTATTCGCATCATCTGCCATGCCCGTTGTCATGAACTCTGCGATCTTGTTAAGGAAATCCATCGCCAGGATAAGATCGAAGCTGAAGATTCTCATGTCAACTGTAAGATGAAATTATTAAAATGTAATCATATCTTTATGTCCTAAATAATATGAAACGTGGTATCATGTAGACAATTTTGAAAAAAAAATGGAAGAATTATAAATTTAAAAAAAAATCAATTCAAACTAAAATTTAATGTCTGAAGGCGTCTCCCGTCTGTTGACTTTTTTTCCTTTTTTATACCCCCTGTTTCACTGCTACAAATATTTAAATAACTAGGCATAGTTTTGGAGACATAACACTTAAATTATGCCAGTTATGTTTGTCTCTCGTATGTAGACAAATAAGTAGCAGTCAGTTAATAAACTACATCTCAAAACGCGAAGTATAACTTACTGAATGTGTCGGAATTCTTCATGGTATACGTCACGTCAATCATGCTTCGTATCTTATCGTGCGGATCCGCTGCAGCTTCGGCTTCCTGACGCTCGGCTTGAGTAATTCGACGCCTCTCCAGATACCTGACAAATTGTTTTTGAACAGACTTTAAATAAGGACCATTTGCTACTTACTTTAATTTTCTTAGTCCCAACATAAAAAAATGGTAGTTTTATACACAAAGTACGTCCAACTAACCTGGTCACTTTACTGCCTCTACCAGGCCGGGTGTCATCAAGTGTGCAGTCTACTAAGAGCAAAGACGTTTGCATAGAGTTATCTGACAGCATCCTCCCCTTGACTGATAGTAATGTCATACAAAACCGAGCCAATTCCACGTCTTGGGTGAACATAGAGTATTCTGTCACCTGTAAATTAAGATGACGTATTTATAACTAACTTTGACCGTTATTTCCTAGTATAATCCATTTATTTACATTTAAATATGGAATGGTTCCATAATGACAAGTATGAAATGAAGTTTAAACAAAAGAGCACAATCATTAAATAAATACGTTTTAATGCAAACTACTTACACTCGCCGCTGTATTGAGTAGATCAATTACAAGACTGTCCATGGTGAAGGAGAACTTTATCGATGTTCTTGGTTTCTTTATCTCCTTAGAAGATATGACAGCGGCTACGGATTTACTCTGACTCCTACTCTGTCCCTTCACTACAGCTTTGGAACTGGATTTCGGCATTGCTGAAGTGGATTTATCTTCAACCTTCACGTGGCCCTCTTGTAAATTTTGATTCAGAATTTTCATTATACTTTTGTAGTCACTGTGGCCCACTGTGATCTAAAATGTGTTGAGTTGTTAAGACGTTGTTGAAGTTCGATACTTTAGTTCCAAAAATTATGTATGGCGACCCTGAGCTTATATACTACTTACTGCAATAGTCTTCATGCGTCCAGATATATCCAAGTCGGGCAGTGTATCGTACCAAAGCGAGAGGCTGCGTTTAACGAGCAATTTGAAACTAGTCGGACGTAACAACTTCCTTTCATGAACCGCTTCCTTGTAATCGTTTTCAAGCTTCACACAAGAAACTTTCATGTTTTCCAACTCAAGGGTTAACTCGTCAACTGTCACTTTGTTGCTAACATCCTAAAGAAAAAGTTCATTTAAAAGTCGATAAAAAGTTAAAAAGGTCATTCTAAAGTGATATTGACATCACTATTACCTTAAAATGATATGCAATGGCAAATAATCACGATAATATCAAGTAAAGCAACAGTGTAATGGTTTTTATTTAGTTGTCTGAGCGTACTTACAGGAACATTTAGATCCACAAACTTATTGTTCAAAGTCATGCGACCCAAATCGACGAGCATTGCGTTCAAACTCTTCGAGTTTTCTGGTACTATGATAATAGGCGCCGCCAAACGTACTTTAAGTGATAACTTAGTGGAGTTTGTGTACGCATTCTGTACATTAGCCCTGGCCGCGTCAGCCGCTTGCGAAGAAGCATCTATAATAGCTTGTTGTGCTGTTTGGAAGTTATTCAGAAATTCCTGCATAAGAAAAATAATTTATTATTGCCTTACAATGAGTAGTTACCATACAATTTTCCACAAAAAATGTGATACTTACCAACATAGAAGTGATGAACCAATTTAAGAATATTATACGCAAACAGTTGATTTGGCAATCTATCGACATGTTCACATCACTAACAGTTGGGAATTGATCTAAGTTGTACATCACTATTTGTACATTCATCACGTCACCGCCGAGCACTTTGAGAATCTGAGAAAGTATTATCAAATATTATTTATCAATTATTATTAGTGAACAAAAGAATTATGGTTCCGTACCTCAAAACGCAAACCAAAGGAAACCCTGATAAGATTCCTTTATAGTCCGTCTCTCACGACCTTATAATTCGAGAATGACTAGAGGTATCGATTTGAAATTTAAACCGATTTAACTTAACACATTAATTATTATTTATTATATAAAAATCACCATAAAAAATCTTTATTTTTAATGACTATAGGTATCTTCCGTCTGATTCACACTTGTCCCATTTTATTTTTGTGTCATATGAATTAGTACGAAATAATGTAAAAATTATTTAATATCCAACCTCTTTGTGTATTGTTGCAGGATTCAAATCTTCAACTTTAATTGACGCAATAGCACAGTCGACTTGTGTATACGAAGCCTTAAGCACCAGTCCCGCTGTAGCACCTTTCAGTTGCACCATAGATAAGGGACGACATTCCGTCGCGAAAACTATCTCTATTGCCCCGATCTTACAGTTCACTTTCATCTGTATGCTCTCCACTTGCTTTCGACGAGACGGCTTTGATACACTCGCTGTGAATTTGTGAATTCATATTAGTTTATAATTACTTGACATTTTGTAATATGACGTTTTCTGAGGAGATTGAACATACCTTTAGATTTGGCTGTGGTGAACTCTTCGTCCTCTACGATAGTTTCTAATGGACCTGCGTTTGCTGTTCTATCGACTGTACTCTGAATAGCTTGCAGTCTTGTCTGCGAAAGAAAATCGATTTAATGAGTATTTTTGCTATCTATAAATATATACGGTTTATTTAATAAGTGAATCAAATGTCTTACTTCTCGATAATATTTTAAAACATACCTGATACTCATTAACAATGACAAGAATTTCTCTTAACCCCTCCAGATGCAGTAAGACCCTCAAGTCCGTGAAATCTAACTCGATCAACTGCTCAACTGAGCCAAACACACCTCTGAAATCTGGACATTTTTTATCCACCTGGAAACAATACAAAAGCGCCAATAAATAAATGAAAAACTTTATTATAAAAACACTAATTTTATCATAAAAAGTTAGACAGACGTTTGACACGTTTAAAGAAAAAATTATTTGCAAAATTATATTAAACAAGTGTCAAATGTCTGTCTAACTTTTTTGTAGTAAGGCCCTTATAGTTTTTGTCCCAGATGGATATAATCGAAAAATTTATTTTAAATTCGAATTCAGTATATCAAATTCACAATATCAAAATTTTACACATAAAGTATATTTAACCTTTAATACTTACATTCCTATATGTAACAGCAAACAAATACTGTTGTTGACACTGAGGTTTGCTTGAACTGCTTTCTTCAATAGCAGTTTCATCTGATACGACGACATCGGGTGTTTCAACCATGTCCAGTACTTTAAGTCCTCGACCGACCCTATGATGTTGTAACTTCACTGCTCCTAAACGAATCGCGGCTTCTAGTGTGAAAGTCTTTTGTACGGCTGTGACTTCTAACAGCGATAGAGAGAACACTAAGAATTTGTCGTAGCCTTTTGACGCATCTATTGTTTTCCTGTTGATACTGAGGACTAGTTCTGTAAGGAATATCGATTAGTTTAGCAGACATAAAGTAATTGGTAATTCAATTAAGAATAACTAGCTATGCGAATAGTTTTAATTATTAAGTAAATATTAGGTATATAGTTTTGTTTTTAGTTTAATACAGTATGTTATTTATTTATATGGGTCTCGATGTAAGAAACATATTAAAAAAACGATACATTCATAATCAAAAGTAGATAAGCTCTGAAGTCAACATTTTTGTTCACATCTACATATTTTTTTTTATCTGTACTTTTTTATTACGTCTCCTGTCTTACTTACCTTTCATAATAAAGAAAGCTTCAACCTCTGTCAGTTGAACAGTGTGCTCATCTTTTGGCTTTTCTTTAACTCGTGCATTCTCTCGCCTTTGCTTTTCCATTGGATCCAAGTATTTTAGTAACGATAGACTCGATCCTTTCGATTCACTCGGCTACAATAATAACCAACATTAATAAATCCAGCAAAATTCGATAATCTTCGACTAAATAATCACTCATACAAAAATAATTATGATAACTAAAATAAACAAAGTGCTAAATAAATTGTGAATGAACAATTGCTATTTATTCTAAACTACTCTGTATATTGCTTAAACTAAATTTAATGCTCATCGATAGTATAGTGATGTCTAAAGTAAACGTAGTGAAGTGACATTAATCACATCTACTGTCTGTTGGCAAAAGAAGTTACCCCCAGCGCTTGAGGTTGTTGTGCATTCATAACAGAATAAGTTGTCTCTATCACAGAACCAGTTATAGTGTACGCAAATTTGTAGCAAAATATCTTTAAAATTAAAAATAAAAGGATATAATTAATCTTTGAATTAATAAAAATTGAATATACGTAATTCAATAACACATACTGTAATGTATTGTACGAACCTTTAGTTGGGTCATCTCATCAGATTTCGGCAGAGGCATGCTTACTAATATTTCGCATAATGTTAATAATCTGCAAAAAAAAAACATATAATTTTACATCACATCACTAGAAGCATAGCTATCTCGATTTCGTAGATCGAGATTCACGCGAGTTGTATTAAAATCCCACTTAACTCCGTATCGTTAAATCGCTTTTATCGACCCGGATAAAATTTTCTGATATAAATAAAAACAATCGACTTTCTCAGAGAATTTAATCGGTCATGCAACACAGACTTTTGTTGCCATAAAACAATGATTGATAAGTGAAATATAATATTTTCTTAGCAACTTCATTCGAACAATTGTCAATAGTAAAAAATGTGATGAAGGAATACATACCGATCTTCCGAAGCACTGATAGCAATCTTTTGCAACTCGCCCTTGACCCTGACTTTGGGCATGCGCGGGTCGTCAGTAATCAAACACTTATGTATCTGTATAACTAAGTTGGTGGGTTGTAGTAAATGTAGTGGGGTTCCTTCGTCGTCCGTCGATGCTATTGCCGACGCCCAATCTTCTTGGGCATGTGCAATCACAATCTGTCAAGGGAGATATCAAGTTTAAACCTGAATACTCATCAATATGCGTCATGATAGCGTATTTTACGCTCGATTTGGTGTTCCAGACTACACGCGCGACACAAGCAAAAAAATACGTGGAGTTCCAAAACCAACCGAAAAATCCGCTAATGTGAAAGCGTTTTAAACGTTACTTGAATCTTATTACTGTCAATTTATGTATTTCATGGGCTTTACATTGCTGTATGACTTAGTAGTTTTCATTATTTGTATTGTTGTACTTTGAAGTTGCGCACTAATTTATAAAGCTGAACACAAATACTTTATTTCATGAAACACATACCTGCATCTCAGTAAGTTCGAGAGCCATCTTATCGTAACTGTGTTTGGTAATTTCCATCAGTATGTCTTCATCGGCGAGCCCTTCCTTATACAACTTGTGTACATCGAGCGCATGCGAGCGAGGCTCCGACTTCACTCGGATGGTACCAAGTTTTACTACCACGCATGCTTGACCACTGGAAATATTTCATTATTTAAGAATATTATGCAATTTTGTAGGTCCCGAATGTGATTCGTACATCTTGGGCACTTATTTTGAAAAACAGAAACTCTGACATCCAATATTACTCAAAACCTGCATGTACAGACACAAATCAAGCTACCACTAACTGTTCCTTAATAGATTTTCAACTTTATCACTGAAGCATAAGGTTTAAAATTAATTCAGCGAATTTGAAAGTTTCGGTAGCTTGATGTTCTGGCTCTCTCGTACTTGGGAGTCTCATTTTTTTCATGAGGCCCACTAAGAAGAAATTTTCCAAAATTCAGTCCCTAAGGAGGTGAAAAGTTTGTACAAAACACACGGACAAATTTATATAGTACCAAGAAATACTCACTCGGTATAGACGCCAGTCTTCGGCACGATAATGTACGAGGCAGCGATATCTATATCGACGTCTATAAACGTGTGATGATGCACGGCATACTGCATGCCTAAAGCGGACTTCTCTTTCAGATCCGACAGTTTGTTTTCTGCCACTGCTTGTAGACTATAAAATACATGAAATTGTTTATATATAAGAAAATATATTCTGCACAGATTCTTGGTTTATCTAACTTTATGTCCAGCAGTGGACGTCTTTCAGCTGAAACGAACGACGAACGAACGATGCACAGGAATTGTTTGCATAATAAAACAATTCAAACTAGTCAGAGAACCAGATTAAGGCCTTTACCATATCATATTTAAGTGGATAATAGCACAGTTGAATAGACTTAGACTACGGGGACTAAAAGATGTTACGAAGAATTATACGTATTGTACTTACGTAGACAGAGCCGAAGACTCGGAGGTCGGTTTGAATACGTTTACTATTTCGATGACAGTTTGTGCGTCGTATATAATTTGTAGCGGCCGAGCTGACACCTTTACTCTTTGGTTACACAAGCCGTCTGCAAAATACATAGAAAAATCCATAAAAATATTTTTAAATCCAAAACTACTACCCTATATATATATTAGCTACTAACTTCCGCCATCTCTGTGCATCAGGATAAAAATATTTAAATCGGTCGATTATACCATAAGTATAGATTCCAAAATTCCTCTTACCTAGAGGGTTTGTTTCGAAGACAACATTAAGTAAATTGACATCTTGTGTCACTTCTTTTGATATGACCAGTTGGGGCTCGAACGTGCCTTGTTGTACGCCGGTAACACTGAAAGCCTTCATCTGAACGTCCACTCTACAACGTAAATAATTTGGCTCTTGTAAATACAATATGGTAACTTTGCCATCTCTTACTAGAACTTGAAAGAGACCCAAGTTCTCATAAGCGAACGCGATAATCAGAACTGTTACAATTACAACCACATTTAACAATACTACATACCGTAAAGCATTAGCACTTGGCCGCTGCTTCATATCGACTTCAACATGGTCGACACAGGCTTTCAAGACTTCCACCTCATCCGTAACATTCAGTTGAAGTCGGTCTAATTGGAAGTAGCTCTCTATGGCCACATACTCTATGGGCAAGTGCAGAGGCGCCGAGTTCTCTTGGTAGTCTATGGCGCGGAATAACTTCTCTTTCTCTTCAGACGTCATTGCCTTTTCGAATTGTTTCACTGAAAAGTAGTTCTTTTGTTAATATACAATATTAAAATATATATAAAGGCAGAATTATAATGATTTTGATTATCACTTACTGATAGCTGTTCCTTCAGCCGAATCATCTTCTTTGGAGCCACCACCGTACCACCAACTGCTAATCCAGCTTCGTGTCTTTTTAGCTTCCTCTTCGATTTTACCCAGTCTTTCGACCTAAATTTTAATATTTTCGAATATGAATAACTACTGAATTAACTTGGGTTTTCGCTTATTATGTTCTCAACAGTAGAAAAAAAACAATCACTTTGTTGCGAGCCTATCCTTCATACATACCTCCATTTCAATCCTTTGCCTAATGACAACCAGATTGAACAAATCAAGTGTCTTTTCAGCCTTATCCAACACGCACGCCTGCTCAGTGCTCACTTTGCCTTTATTACTAAGTTTGCATTGATAAACAGTAGCATAGTCTTTGCAAAGCTGTCTATGTTCCAACATGTGCGCCCAGTCCCAGTTCCTACGTCGCCTTAGAACTTCTTCCTCTAATATGCAACGATATGCAAACTGCCACCACTCTTTGTAATGGCGTTTGTACGTAGGCACGTCTGGACGGTACTTTCTAAAAGGGGCAAAAAAATATTCATATATAATCTGACTCAGAAGCTTGTATAAAAGAATAACACGGGTCAATAATTCAATTAACACCAATCAAGATACCTGTAAGGCGCTTGCTTGTTCATTCGATCCATAGAGTCCGCTAATAACATCATATCTTGATATTGTGCTTTCGTAAGGCTGACTGAAAGCTGTTCCATATGAAGACTCAGTATCACTTTTGGTATACTAAACTTTGGTGTATCGCCCTCAGGTTTCGGGTTTAGTTTTAATTTTGCTGTTGCATTTATAGGACCCAGAGCTAGAAGTAAATTGTAAAATGTTTTATTTCGATCTTGAACTCGTGAACAGATGTGTAACACAGTGTTTTAACGATAACTATATTAACTAACTCATTTATTAAGACATTGTTTTCCTTCTTGATTGAAGGTTAATTGAGTAGGTAGGTATATGCCGATCACAACAACTTTAGACATATTATCCGATTTCTTAACTTACCATAGCTGTAAAATGAAGGTTTAGAAGATTTTGTGGCAATTTCTTTTTGTAATCTGTCTTTTATCTCCTGAGCACCTGACTTCGAATATAATTCAGTCGTAGGATTCCAGTACATTGCTAAACCTTCCAAATCTAAAATCTGAAGAACATAATATTGATGACTGTTGCATTTTTTTTTAAACATGACTAGGTACTAGAACATTCCCTAAGACAGAATAGATTAGGTACCTTGAAAATCTTGGTAACGGCATCAGTGATGACTGCTTTCTGCCAGTTTTCGTCAGTGGTTTGGACGGATAGGTTATGAAGCGTGATACCGAATGAGAAGGGCGCTTTAGGATTCGTGATACTGTCTTCATAACGTATGTGTATATCTGTGATCTTCAGCTGAACATTCTTGATGATCTGAGTCACCAATTTCTCGACGAACGTCTCATCGAGCTTGGTCTGATCTAAAATATATCAAAAGATTAATCATGTCAATATATCTGCTTTATATGATTACTTTTACAGCAATATAAAACGATTGCTAATGTTGGTACCAAAATCTTGGCTTTAAAAGAAGGAAGTTATCATTATATGTTAGGACTCTATAGGTATCTTATAATTTTAGTAGTCAAGGCGCGACTACTGTGCACGGGGTCTCGGGTTCGATTCCCGGGTCGGGCCGAAATCGCTTTGTGGGTTTTGAGAAACTTTCATAAAGCAGCCTTGAGTCTGGAAGTTGGTGATTGATTCAACCGTGCATCGGAGAGCATGTAAATGTCGGTCCTGCGCCTGATCTCTCTCCGGTCGTGTCGGATTGTCGTCCCATCAGACTATGAGAATGAGGGAATAGAGAGTGCACCTGTATCTGCGCGAATGCATGTGCACTATAATATGTCACGCGCAGCTGGCCGATCTCCATAAAAAGAGAACGGCCGCCGTAGCCGACATCATATCATCATTAACTTAAAAGAAATATTGACAGGCCTTTCCGTCGTTGTTCTATCCAGTAATCATCAATATCAGTACAAAAAAAGTGTGTCAGTAAAATTAAAATAATACTCTTAGGTAAAACGTATCTATATTATGAAGTCACCGTTCGGGCATTTAATACGGCCAGATAACCTTCACCTTTTTACTAATACATATAAATATATGAGAAACAAAATGATGCCATTTCCACAAGGTCAGTGAACCAGACTGGTTACAAATGTGTGTGAAGTTGTATATGTGTGTTCTAAATTTAATGTTAAAATGTAGTGCTAATCAGTAGCTTTTAACTAGTAGTACCTACACACGCACTAATATTTTCATGACTGGGTTTCATGTGTATATTTTTATCCAGCAGTAATTTATTCGACAGGATTTGATAACAAATTGCAATTGCAAACTGGTAAATAATGGGGCACAGCAAGCTAGCGATTGCGAAATTAAATTATACGATATCGTTTAAATATTTAGTTTAGAAATATTATTTAAGAGTTCTAATTTATATTTTAGTACGTTTTAAATACAATCTTAATTTTAGTACGCACTCAAAACATAGGCGTAGTACTGTTGTATTAGTTTTAATTCATTGTTAATTAGCTTTATTTATTTAAATAATGATCTTACAATAAGTAAAAAAATATTATTTAAAAACAAAATCTCCCACCTACATGAAAATTCTCAACTTTGGAACTGAAAAGCCAGAAACAAGTTGACAAATCGTAGTTGGACACCATGCTCATCTAGCTAGCTTACCAAAGCATGTTGATTTTCATTTAACGTAACGTAATATCTTATACTACAAATATTGATGTCCTGATTGTCCTTGTATTTTCGGACGTTTTGATGAGGTAATATTACATAATACGTACAAACACGCGGGAAAAATATAACCGATCTTGTCGTTCTAGTTAGGTGAAAACCACGATACCTTTTAAGGCCTCTCTCTTCTTGGCTTCTTCAACCCTCGCTAGCTCAGCCTGTTTGGCAGCAAGGGCGATTTTTTCCTCTTTTTCCGGGTCATACTTAACTTCAGCGGTGGGGTTGACAATCAGAAACAATCGATCAACTGTAGCTTCCACTGACGCGCCATAGAGATTCTTCCAGGGTATTTTCAGTACAAGCTTTCCTGCATAAGAAAGTGACATTAAAATTTAATAAACATACTTTCAACTTTGTCAAAAGGTTACAGAACAGCACCAGACAGGATTATAGGCTGTTATTACTTCAGAAAGCAATCAATATCCTACTAGCACTAGGTAAAAATAAAGCTGTTATGACCATCATGATGTTATACAGAAGGGGTTAGATACTGATATTCTTAGAACTGCAAGGCCACTTTTTGCTGTGGATACAAAGACTAATCAACTTTCAGGAATGGAACACATGTTAATTGAAAAAAATATTAGAAGATACACAATGACATATTCATCTCATTTTTGGGAACTAAGATAATTCAATCAAAAAACAAAAAATCACGCATATAAGCAATAACACATATTGTAAGATGTACTCTAACAAAGAACAGTGACCAGTTAATGTTATATTATCTTTTTAATTAGAATTTGATTAGACTGAAGTTCAGGTATGTTTTTTAATTAACTACCCATACAAGTACATAGATGACTGTAAAGGAAGGCATTTACTTTATTAGCGCCTATACTAGCTACATGTGCTAATTGTATTGTTTGTTGAAGCCAGCAAAATTTATTATTCTAGTGTCATGGATTATATGTGTGGATATTTATAGCTTTTGTTATATTTTTATATTAACTGGACCAACATGTCATACAGTGTGATAAAATATAAATGATAACATCATAGCTATTGTTTACATTTAAAGTCTTTTATAAAAGCAATTAAGATAAGAAAGAACTAAAACCTATTACAGAGTCATCCAGGTATATTAGATTGTCGACTGTAGGTAAAATAGGCGTACAGATTACTTCACTAGTATGTGAAGCGCATAGTATTTCCTGTAGTTCACTTGCATGACATTAAGTGTAGCCAATATTTGCAGTTAGGGCATGTTTCAGTTATCACAAATTGACACTCTGATATCCAACCAATTATTTATTATGATGGCATATCATTTGATAATGAAGCATTCACACAGATGAAGGAAACTGATAAGTCTTTGTTATTTCAGATAAGCTAGTCTTTATTTTGAATACCAAAGCTCTGACTGTGAAATTTTGTCTTAAAATACATCAACACTAAGCATGGATCTACCTTCATTTTACAAAGTTACATTTATGTAATAATCATTTCTGAATATGATCTTGTTATTTGATAGTCATGGTTGCCTAGTGGTTAAAGAGCCAACCTCTCAAGTATGAGGGTGTAACTGGGTTGAGGAGGTCAGGTAGGCAGTCGCTCCTTGTAAAACACTGGTACTTGGCTAAATCCGGTTAGACTGGAAGCCGACCCCAACATAGTTGGGAAAAGGCTCGGGAGATGATGATGATCTTGTTATTAGATTTATCTACAGTCAATAACACTTGTTGTAGTACTTTTTATGTCTGCAAAAATATTAATGAACTATTTTCAATGTCAGCTAATTTATGGTTAAAATAATTGATTGTAATACAACTATTTTCCTCATAGGGAAATTCAGCAAAATAATACATTATTGAAGGTCAGAGTATTGGCCTTCAGACAGAATGTTCCAAATACAGAATAGTAGCGATTTGATGTGATGATGTCACCAGGCATAAGTTTATGACTGCATTACAATTACAAACAGGGATTCTAGTATCTTTGTTGCATGTTAATTGGTGACTGGTGTGATAACCTTGCCTAATTGGGCAGGCTGGTTGGTTGCCTGTTGTTTCTTAGATGAATTAAATGTTTTTTGTTTGGCTGATAGTTTGAAAACAAATAAAGAGTATCCAGGTACCTTGTCTAAGTACAGTTGAAGTATTTTGAAAATATTTAAAATATTTCTATGTATTCATTAACAAAATATCACATCCAAAAACAGAAGTTTTTAAAGTGTTGAACCCAATATATAATATCTATAACGCTTTGGAGTACTTGACTGTGCTTGTTAAATATTGTCTACTCCAGGTATAGATTAGATACTTAAAATAACATTGTTTTAAAAGCTCCACTTATCAGGTACAGAGATACTACAATCTGTTTTGCCAATACTTCATCTAAATTACCCAAAAAGTTTTAAAATGCCTGATATATTGTCTATAATATTTAATAAGTGGAAACCAAATACTCCTGAAGCTTGACAATGTTAATTAATAAAATATATTTTCTGTCTTACACACATGACCCATTTTGCTAAATTGTACAACAATACATGGGAAGTCCCTGACCTGTTCATTATCAGTTAGCAGCTATAAAAAATATATTGCACAAGGTTAACTGATACAAAACAATGGTCATATGCTA
The DNA here is from genome assembly GCA_958496145.1 of Heliothis peltigera. Lineage (NCBI taxonomy): Eukaryota > Metazoa > Arthropoda > Insecta > Lepidoptera > Noctuidae > Heliothis > Heliothis peltigera. Next base: position 6,062,854 of record OY292328.1, read on the forward strand.
CCTGCTTAAAATAATTTAGGCTGTTGATTGAAAAGATCTCGATTTTTTGATATTAGCTATTTCAAAACTTGATCTAAATCCGTATAACCAAGTGTTTATATTATTTAGTGTTTAAGATCAATAAAAATACTATAAACATGGCTCACCTAAGTGTCCATAAACCGTCTGAACCGGTATATTAAGTTCCTCCAAAGCATTCTGCTTGAGTATGAGATTTTCCAGCACGACATCGCCTGCAAAACATATACCCAAGACATAAATAACCGCAATCAAAGTAGTGCGGCAACTATGACATCATTCTGGTGCAAAAACTTACCGCCCCATATTCCCAGCTTTAACTGGGACCTGTTCAGATTCTCCACATAGTTGCCTAGGAATCTGTTCAGCACGTCTACCACAATCGATTCGAACACCATCGTGAGCTATTTATTTCTTATTTACTACAGAAAATTGAAATTTTCGTCACTCATGTCATGGTCCGGCGTAACACATTATTGCTATAATTTTAACGAATACACTTCAGTTTATATTGATTTATAAAGATGTTTAAATAAAAATGAATTTAGACACCATCACGCGCGATAGACTGATTTGAAAATTAAAAAGATTTCCCGAGTTCAACTCAGACCGCAGCGCAATATCTCAGTGTTACTTGTTCTTACCCACAGATCACCCCACTTCCACAATATTAAATCACTCATTGTTCAAATGTTTTAATGAAATCATTGATGACCATGATTCAAAACTATGATTTATTTAAAAATTATGCATGGAATTCTTTTTATTTTTAAATTGTTATCAAATGCACTACATTTTAAATGGAATCTTTAGATTTGATCCATAGCCAAATGGGGAATTACTTACCATACTTTTTGGCAAAATAACTACTGGCAATTTCATGATTTGGCTGTCAACGCAAGTTTATATCTGTCAAAATCAGCTTGGTAGTTCGGATATTTTGTTAAAATTATATGTAATGGCAGATGCATGTACTCACATTACATACAATAATTCCTGCCTGTCGAGCATGTGAAACCTATGTTCAATCGAGCATATTTTAAGTAGGAATATAATTAATGGAATACTTCTTTTTTTCTCAACAGCACAGGTTTAGAGCATCCAACCAACTGGATCCGTCGACAAAAACAAAAGCCATATATACCAAAGAGAATTATACAATATACTACGTAAGATATATACTTTGTAGGAGCCTTATATAATACATAGCAGTGCATCGTGCTGTCTGTAAAAAATCGCGGCGGACTTCCTGTCTACTATACTGACCTTTTGTGCGCAACTAATTGCAAAAAAAGTATATTGGCACAGATTTTATAATACTCTCGATATTGGTCATACGTATTTACCTATAAGAAACAGATTTCGAGGGTTTAAAGGCATAAAAGTCCAGTTTCAGAACTGTGGTAGGTACTTGAAAAAAAATGGATTAAAGGAGTATACAATTAAAATACACCATTCGGACAGAGGAAAATTTTATTGGCTTTTTAATATAATTTATTAACAATAGAAAGAGAGAGGAGGAGAGATACAGTACTAGAGTAGAAAAACGTTACAATCGCAAGTGTAATGGAATGCTTTCTTTTAATTTATTGCCTGTATATAAAAAGCTCAGATATGCTTATGAACTCTTCAAAATTATAAGAGAGGAAGTTAAAATTGATTAAGTTTACGATTACATGTAGCTAAATACAAATAGGCAATTAGACCTAATGGATTGTCCATAATAAAATATATATTTTCATCAGTATACAACAGCCATATCATCACCGTGTGAGTTATTTTATATACATATCACAATATATATATATAACATTTGGGGCTTAATTAATATCAAAATGATAGGGCTAGGTCAGTCCAAGACCAGTAGACATCATTGATATAATCGAATAATTATATTTTTAACATTCATAAATATTTTTAACCATAATCAACTGTATGTTATTCCTGGTTTTAAATTTTTTACTTTATTTAGAGGAAAAATAATGAATTTGTAAGTTGCACATTTTGAAAGCAGGAACTATTTGCTCCAGAGTTCACTATATTATTAATAAAAAAATACAATGTTAGAAAGTATACAAAAATGCAAAAAAATATTATTTCTTATTTAGTGATAATTACTCAAGTATTTATACTTTTTAGGGCCCTCTAGGACTAGGGATAAAATCCATTAACACAACAGTAAGGCCCCTCACTCACGGCGACTTTTTGTAGCGATGCAGGCGCGATACCGTCGATACAGACGCGCAGCTGTGGCTAGCTGTGTGCCCTCGCCCACGGGACCAGATTCAGTCGCGATGCAAACGCGATTCGGTCGCGATGCAGTTACACTGATGTTCGGCACACTCCCTCCTCCTTCTGTTCTTTCTCCGATGTCGTCCAACTCTGTCGCGAGTTTGTATCGATACAATCGCGATAACCCCGCGCGACTGTATCGCTACAAAAAGCCGCCGTGTGCGAGGGGCCTTACTGTTGTGTTATTGGATTTTATCCCTAGTTTGCAATATAATATCTTGGGACAAAAATACATCAGTTGCACTATACAAGTGACTATGGATAATAATTTTTATACTACTTTTTTATCTTGCCTATGCGGAGCTAGGATCATAGCAAATTTCTGTGTCCTTTTGAAGTTATCTAGCTTGTCAATAGAAAACCTGTGTAAGTATTCAAAATGCATTATAAAATCATAATAATCACCTACAAGCACCTACATACTTAAAATATTATTTGTACACGTCGGAGAATTTTCCTTGGTTGCGGTATAACAAATACAAGTTTCAAATTATTCGAGTAAACTTTCTCAACATACAAGTTATCACCTTTTAATAAAAAAATATCACTAAAAAACATTATGCTTAACTATTATTTAAAAACAAACTATCCTTTATGCCTTAATCACTTACCAGCTAAAGTATGGGGACATGGAAATAGGTATCATGTAAAAGGATTAATAAATAAAATATATCATGGCAATAACTTGTATGTTTACGTTTAATAGAAATTATGTTATTTATTTTCTACATTTTCTTATGTATTTGATTAAAATAATACATACAGTTTGTATTATGCTTCAATAATAATTTATACCACTGGAATGGTACATTGAAGAAACCTAAAAAGTCTAAAAGAACTTTCTAAAACAGAAGTACAAAATGATGATGTTATAATTTGGAACTTACTAATATAATATCTTGCTTTTGTTTGAATATACCTTTTCTTTATAAAAATATGTCATTTCAATTACAATCAGCATAATATTCGAATATATTTTTATAGAGATAATATCACTTATGAATAGAAATGTTGGATTTAACAGTCATCTAACAAATTACTTTGTTATTTTATTTTCTTACGCCATTAACTGCGATACCATTTTCAATGACAGTCTTTTCATCAGCTATACTTAAAGATGACACTGATATATCATCTTCATCTGAAAATAAAACAGATAAAGTATAAATATAAATAAAAAAAAATTAATAATTAAAAGTAGCGTGTTGTGGTGACTTCTCAAGAAAAGTCATTATACTAACCTGAGCTGACATCGGACTGATTTCGTGGACTCAACCGACAGCCCTTTGACAGGTAGTTTTTCAGTTTCCCAAGCGATGCCAATATTAATCTATAACGAAATAAATATAATTAAATTCATATGATTTCTATGACACATACTTTTAATAATCAAAATTTAAATTAATTTTAACCCTAGCCTACAGAACAGTCTCAAGTCAAGGACAACAAAAGCCAATAAAAAAAATCTATTTGTCAACTAACTATAGACGCCACTCCTATAATTTAAGCTAGTGAGTACTTATATCGTTCTGAAAAACTTACCCTAAGAAAGGTGGGCTAGGCGACAGTGGTCGTGATAAATACTCAGGGTGGAACTGTACTGTGACATAGTATGGATGATTGTCAACCACAGCAACTTCCATCCTTGTCTTAGACTCATCTTTCCCTACGAAGCGGAGACCAGCCGCTTCTAGGCGTTCTATATACTCCGGGTTTACTTCGTATCGATGCCTGTGACGTTCTTCTATTACATCTTTCTTGTATAGTTGGGCTGTAATAAATATATTGGATAATCAGTATACAGTTTTTTCACAATGCATTCTGCTTCATGATTTTGAAAAATGTGGATGATCTTCAATGTACAAAAAGTCTTTAACCATAATAGTAACATAAATAAATGCTCACTTATTACACTAGACTCCAAATAAGTCTTCCGCTTTCCTAACCGCATGGTTCCACCAAGATTTCCAGGATGATGTTCAGGCATATCAATGACTAGTTTATCTTCACAGTTGGGATCAACCTCTGTTGTGTTAGCACCTTTAAGTCCTAATACATTTCTTGCGAATTCTATTACTGAGGCTTGTAACCCGAGACAGATACCCAACATCGGTTTTTGTGTCTCTCGGCACCATTGACAAGCTTCGATTTTTCCTTCCATTCCTCTTTGACCAAATCCACCAGGTACTATGACACCACTGGAAATAAAATGAAAAAGAAATTATTTAGAAAATAAGCTGAGATTTTATAAAAACATAGAATACCTACATTGGTTCTCAAAACTACAATCTGAAAAGCTACTACTAAATTCCATTATAAGCCTATAAAGTTATAGAGAAAGTACTTACTCGCTCTTGCAAAGATTCTGCCATGCTTTGTGGTAACTGACAGGATCATCTATTTTCGTCTGTCGTTCCAAGTTCACGGCTTCAATGTATGTTAGGTTAAGTTTACTGCCGGAAGCAATGCACGCGTGTTGCAGAGCTTTTGTTACACTTGCATAGCTGTCTTCTAATTTTGTGTATTTTCCTACAAGAGCAATATTCACTTCTTTGCGCAGATTGTCAACCCGTTTGGCGAGATTGTGCCACTTCCGCATAAACCTGCAATAATATTTTTTTTAATTTAATATCGAGACAAAGAAGTTCTTCTCGTACCATATAATATAGCCAAATACTCGTGGGGATAGAGCAGCTTCCTAATTGTGAAACAGTTAAAAGGTCGGTAAAGTAGTTTCGGCGCCTTTGGTGTATAAAGAAACAAAAAAAAACACTTTATAATACTAGTTGAGATTCAAACCATAAGAAATCAGGTTTGGTTGGTGCCAAAATTATAAAAACATAATTATTTTGTTATGATCTAGCTAACTAGTTCTTGACCGCGACTTCGTCCACGTGAAGATATACGTAGGATATTGTGGATTGGATTCCAACATTCCTAAAACCGTATTATAAATTCTCTGACGTTATGATTAAGATATTCGGGAATATTATGTAAGAAGCCTTTTTTTCTACTGGCCACAACATAACAGTTGGGTACTTTAGCGTGTTTTATAGATTTACTAATTTATACTATTATAATATACTTATAGCGTCTTTTAAATCCGTTACTTCAGTTTATAAATACATAAAAGGGTTTATTTTTTCGAAACAGTTCATTTAGATATAGATAGTAAGGATTTTTGGACACAAATATAAACTTGATACTTACTTTCCTGGTCGTGGCATAGACATGTTCAGCTGGAGCCTCTCATTTAAATATTGTACGACTCCTTGGGCTTCCATTAGCAGAGGTACATGATATACGGAGGTCAAGTCGTGGATGCATATTACCTGTTAACAATCAAAAACAAAACATTACGATTTGTTGGTGGTGATAAAATAAGCAGGAAGGCTGCAATTAACAATTTAGTTTTACTTTCACTAGGTAATTCCTTTTTTTTAGATGGAAAATCAACAAAGCACGAATTAGGTACTGCTGTGGGTAATGGAGTAGGCAAGAAGACATAGTGTGTGTATAAAAAAAATCACAGATCAAGACCGCATATTTCTTTATGAAATATAATGACTACTTGTGTTGCAATACATATAATATATAAATTGTAGATAAGAAAACTTAGGAGAGTGGCACTTGACACAAATTAATTTTTCATACTATGCCATAGCCAATCTCTGCATTCGCGTTTTAGTAGAAAAAACATTATCAAAGAAACCGTTAGACATCAATACTTTCAGTTTCTTACGGTACCATTTAAAAACTGGTTTTATTTGTTTCAACTGGACTTTCGCAGTTGCTAAGTTACACTTTAATCTTACTCAAGTTGGGAAGTATTTTGATAGTCTTATCTTTCGCCATTTCGGTCTAAATCTACCATAACCCCGCTTTCTTCCCGCATCCAGACAAAAAGCCTTTGTCATTCTGTTGTATAGGCTATATTACTGCAAAGTTTCATTAAAATACGGTTAACCCCTTGCGCGTGAAGAAGTAACATCCATACGCATAGGTACTCATACAATTACCCCTTTATGATATTAGTAAGATTTGATACCGAGAAGCTATCTGGAGTGCGATTGACTTAAATTATACTAAATTAAACGGGGAATTCCCAATACATCAAAATGCTCTGTTAAATATTATAGGTACTTTCTTCAAATGTATGCGGTAGGTACTCTGACTACCTATTGAACTTAATTTTGTAATCTTGCTTATCAACAGCTACACACTTCTCACGTTCACGTGTGACGTTATTTCAGTGAGGTTTTGATTTGACTAATCTAACCATAAATTTGAATCAAAGATCTCTGGCTCCACAAATACTACCTAAAGTCTCGCCTTACATAATTCAGAAGAAACTAATTTCTTGAGTACTGTGTCTCGTTAGTTATATTGTTGTATCATGTATCAGGTACCGTATTTTGATACGTTGTAGTAATGAAGATTGCATCGCACGGTATATTCGTCTCAAATAACTCGATTTATGTCTCGCAGTTGAACTCTTGACTATATAGACGTATCAAAATACGAGCCCTAAAATGATACAAGACCATATACGACAAGAAATTCTCGTCAACTTCAGGTTTCTAGAAGATCTCTATGCCGACCACGTAGCTGTTAATCCTCTTAGATCAATAAATTGCGTACAATAAGACAAATAATAGTATCCGTCTCTAATCTCATTAGTTTGTTGTTTTCCATTCCACTAACATAAATGCACTGGAACATTATTTTTTAAAACTCAGCGCATAAAGAGGGGTGTTATAAATTTGACTGCTAAATGTGTTTGTCTGTGGTGCGGTAGCTCTTAAATGGATGAACAGATGGATGGCGTTTGTTTATTTAAAAGCCGAGATCCTAAGGACAGTTTTTAGTCATGTTTGAGCAAAATAGTTTGTTGTTTAAAAAAATGCCGTCGCTAAAAGATACTTGCACGAAATGCGACCGTGTTAGAATATTAAGAACAGAGAAATACAACCATTTATCTACTTCGCTCTATCGAATCCGAAATAATATTAACCTAGTTTTACTCTCAGAAACTAAGTTGTTATCGACATGTCACCTGATTCCTGCTTCCGTGTTTCTGAATCACAGGGGTCACACAACATCACATTGACCCGCTTTTAAAATAAGCAGTACCAGTTACTAAGTCATTAAATAATTTTTTATAAACATTGATAACCCTAACTGGCTTATAGATGAAACTAATTGAACAATGGAGTGTGAACAAACCTTCACACAAAACATTATGTACTATATCAAGTTCATTGTATTCATCTAAGCAATTGAGTGGTGTTATTTGATATGCTGCACGTCTTTGAATTTTTATATGAATACTAAGCAATACATTGACTGGATTATTTTATTAATAGAATCATTATTCAGATTAATAATGGACATAGCAGGAATGTATGTAATTTACAAATATATGATTTTGCTGTTATTCTGTTTTCAAGTTTCTGACCCTCTATCAGATTTGATAGATAATCAAAAAAAGTTTGTACGGTAGTTTTTAATTAAGCACATGACTTATGAATGTAAAGTGCTATGCACCATTAACATAATTAACCAAATATCTGAATTTAATACTAATTTTATTAATATAAATGTATTACCTGTTCTGGGCCAACATGACAGAAGTTGGAAATCTTCTCTTTGACACCTTGATTTATTGGTTTCTCTGATCTGCATAATATCAAGTCTGGAGACAGGCCCAAGCCACGTAACTCTCTTACAGATGACTGTGTTGGCTTTGTCTTTGGTTCTCCTGTAGATTTTGGCTAAAATTTTCAATAAAATAATAAGTATCTAATTTTCATCTGCCTCAGTTTAATATATTCTTTTAAGATATAAGTTTCCCTGGCAGAAATAATTTAATGATTGAAGTTTGTTTTTTACAGCAATGTCTTCTATACTGTTTTGATATTCTTAGAGCAAGAACAGGGAAATTTGGTTTGCTGCCAGGTGACCTATCAAATAAACATTTTGCTAGATTGCAGGCATAAATACAGTCTATCCCAACTTACCATTGGTATTAAGGACACATGTGCACAACAGAAGTTTTCCCTCTTAACTCGGAACTGAAATTGTCTGAATGCTTCCACAAATGACATTCCTTCAATGTCACCTATTGTACCACCAAGCTCTACTATGCATACCCTTGGGGGAGCATTGTCTGGTGTTACAGGTATATGGGCAACTCTTTGCACCCATTCTTGTATAGCATCAGTAATGTGTGGAATGACTAGAAGAGGGAGACAAAATATTTTTATGTTACTTAATTTAAACAACTTTACTTAATCTAAACTGCAAACAGTAATGACACATGAAAGTGATGAAATTGTAATAAGTCAATATTTTATTAGATGAAAATGGAATCATGTTTTGTGATAATTTTATGAAACACAAATGTAGAAGCATGATTGGGAAAATAATATAAGTTAGGTGCATTATGGACAATGTATGAAATAATTCATAATAATATTTACCCTGTACAGTTTTGCCGAGGTAGTCTCCGCGTCTTTCACGTTCAATAACCTGCTGATATATCTTGCCAGTTGTTATATTATTGTCTCTATGCAGTGTGATATCCAAGAAACGCTCGTAGTTGCCAAGATCAAGGTCGACTTCACCACCGTCATCGAGCACGTAAACTTCACCTAGAAAATAAAAATAGAAGCATGCAATATACGCAACACAACACGCGGGGAGAGACATCAAAATGTTAAGGTTAAACACGAAAACATATGCTTCCCTTACCATGCTCATAGGGTGAAAAAGTTCCTGCGTCGATATTTATGTACGGATCAATTTTTATTGAAGTCACATCGATGCCACAGCTTTTTAAAATTGTGCCAAATGAACTCGCTATCACACCTTTTCCAACACCACTTATAACTCCACCGGTAACCAAAATATATTTCATATCCGGCATAATTGATTTTTAACGTTTGTGTCTCGTTTTTTCAAGAACTATTGCATTCAGTATTTTTTTATATTATTTGGAGCGATAGAGCAAATTATTTGAAACGTCAATCACACGTGCTTCTTTCGCAAACGCTGCGCGCCATTTGCAATTTTTGCAAGTTCTAGAGAGGAACCAGTTTATATTAAATTCGAATAAAACGTCAAGTATCCGATTTTAATAATAATCGACTAAACAAATGATTCTTCCATTATCAGGGCTCTGATCGGACACTAACATTTTATAGTCTGTACCTTCGAATGAAATACTGAACGAAAGACGCCATTCAGTTTCGTTCGTTCGCATGTGTCAACTTATTTTGTGTTTTGCTTGAAACTTTGCGAGATTGTAACCAAAAATGCCTAAGTATTATTGTGATTATTGCGACACTTATCTAACGCATGATTCTCCAAGTGTAAGAAAAACTCATTGTACCGGTAGAAAACATAAGGACAATGTAAAATTTTACTACCAAAAATGGATGGAGGAACAAGCTCAACATCTCATAGATGCTACAACAGCCGCGTTCAAAGCGGGTAAAATAGCCCAGAATCCGTTTAATAAAGGAGCAGCTATTCCACCGCCGTGGGATCCCAGTGTTATGGGTCCTGGAGGGCCAAGACCCCCCGTTCCTGCACCTGGAGGGCCACCTGGTATGCTGCCACCTCCGTCGATGGGTCCTGGAGGTCCTATGGCCCCACCCATGATGATGGGACCTCACGGACCTATGCCACCAATGATGGGAATGAGGCCACCTATGATGGGTCCAATAATGGGACCAATGGGCCCTATGGGTCCAATGGGTCAAATGCGACCGCCACTTATGAATGGCCCGCCTATGAACAAATAGTATCAGTTTATACTTGATGAGGACTGAGAATAGTTTTTTAAATTGTGCCACAAAATGTTATAACTACATCAAGACAAGTGTTCATAATTAACATTTGAGGTTATAGAACTGTGTTTATTGGGTAACTGATCTGGATCTCTTTCTTATTACTGTATAGTTTACATCATTATCATACTACAACTACAGTTGTTGATAGGCATCTAATACTTTTGTTAAAATATTAATATCTTTGTTTTGCTTCAAATAATAGTGTATGAATTTTAACCTGAGTATTTGGATACTCACCTTACAGTTCATTTGTTAAGTGCATCAATCTCATTACTAAATTAAGTATTTACACCTTGATGTGTTTGTTATAAGAACAGGACTAACATGCACGGTCGGAAACATTAAAACAAGTCAAAACCCCTGAAGCCATTATCTGCATTCTATTGTTTAAAAGCTTTTATTGACATTATTCAGTTGATATTACTCTGTTCGCAGTATGTTATATCTTGACCTACAAGATTTTCATTGTACAATGATACATTTACTAAAAATACATTTGTTTACACTTGGAAGTATCTAATATATTTATTTTGTGGCATATGACTGTAATTTTTACTGTAAAATAAATAAATATTAAGTAATCTTTGTTTTAATATGTAGATAGTATTTTCATTTCAGGTCAAATATTGTTTTCTTTTTTATATGTATTTTCTCCAAAGAGATATCTTATTTGAGATGGGTATAAAAAAAACTGTGAATGTGGATTTCAAAAACCTTACGTCTTGAGTTACTCCTTAGAATAATCTAGTGTTCAGGAACATAAACTTCCAACAGTAGGTACAAAAAATTGTGATAGAACTATAATGTAGTATATTGTAAACTCTTTGCTATAATTTTTATTAATTTCAAAGACAGGATCTATTTTTGGTCAGGATTCATAAAAATGTTGACTACATAAGTTAAGCTTTTTTTTTGCTCAAGCTCAGGACCGTGCTCAGGACATGCACATGATTATAAAATCGAGTTCATAAAGAAGAGGTTTATGAAATATCATTCCTATTGAGTACCTACCTACCTAACCATTTGTCTGGAAGTATTACTTCTCATTTACTCAACCAGATTCAACTAAATGTATCATATAGATAGACAGTCTCTTATTGACTTTCAACAAGCCTGTTATTGAGAAACTTGACACACCTTGTTAGGACAGGTGCCTAACAAGGTGTATATTCTAATATAATAATATATTCAACTCAAGGATATAAAAAATAATAACATCATATAATTCAACACGGTTTATTTAAAATTGTATTCCGAATAACTTAAAAACTTGAAAAAGTTCAAAACACTACTAACATAGTACCTATCATTATGTACTCAATAAATACTTACATACTAAGTTTTATAACCAGCTATTGTAGAAAATGTATTTTACACAAAATAAAATTGGCCCCACAGAGCATTAAAATTAAAAAAATTATTTGAGCTCAAATGAATAAGTAGTCAAACACTGGTTATGGAAAGTAAAAGTGCCTGCAAAAATGGCACCGTAAGCGAAAGAAAAGACTAGATTAAAGCTTCTATGAATTTCATTGCCTTATAAACAAACTTTGAGATTGGAATTTCTAAAGCACCGCTTTTCACATCAATGTAAACTTTATCATAATGCAGTTTCTAGTGTTGTAGGCGATACTTTGCCGCGGTCTGGAGATGTTTTGCTTCGAGAGTTTGGTGACGGGCCAGCCGCAGTAGGACTCTTGAAGGAGGATAACTGGGGGGGAGTGGATTCAGGGCAAGTATTGAAAAACTCTGCTCTCTTTGCTTGCATTATTTCAGTCCTCGATAGCCCTTGTGACCTTATTAACTCTGTATTAAGAGGAAATACTCCTTGATCGTTTGATTGAGGAAAGTTTCTTTCTATTTCTAAAGTGTTTTCATTTACAGGAATTAAATTTCGACGAGCTCCAAAATGTTGATTTGTAACAATAGGAACTGTTTTCGAAGGTGGGGTTTCAGGTAGAACATCATGTTTTTCACCAGAGCTATTAGAATTTTCGTCTTCGTTATAAGCTTCGGGTATCGGCGTTGATAGCACATCAGATCTTGGGCTGGCAAATCGCCATTGCGATTTAGGTGATAGCAAAATTTTGGGCGTGTTTTTGTGTTCTTTTATAAGTGATCCGGTCCTCCCTGGTGAAGTTGGTTGAGCATTTGGCTTAATGACTTTTCTATGCGTATATGTTTTCGGTGAACCACTTAAATCGAGAATATTTATTTGTGACCTGTTCGCAACTTGCGAAGGCAGAGTCTGTGGCTTTTCTCTGGTAAGTTTTAATTGCTCTACAGCTGAAAGTTTATTAGTTTTATTTTGCGGCAATGTATTTAATTTAACACTATGTTGTAATAAAAGTTTTTTGAAATCGAGTCTGGAAGTTTGAGACATCGGTCCGTATCTATCTGCGCAATTAGTTTCATGTTTCTGAGCTCCATACACGGGACCAGGAGTAGGTAATATATTTGGTTTCTCGGAAGGTGACCAGCTCATTCTGTTTCTTGGGTCTCCCAAATAACCAGTTTCTGGGTAGCGCTGTGAACCCTTTGTGTATAACGAAGTTTCCGAGCTTACTGGTGATAAACTAATAGTAGATAGTGCGGGCGATTCTGATCTCTCGGGGGTATCCTTAATATTAAGTTTCTTCTTGCTTTTGTGTATAACTGCATAAAGTTCCTCGTTAGTCATCGTAGACTTGACGGGGGAAAGTAATTTGGAACTAAGGTCTATAACGTTTTCTTTATTAGACGGAGTAGAAGATTTAAAAGGTCCCGATGTCCGAGGATCGATCGGCGATATTCTAATGGACTCGTCATTCGTGTTTGCAGAATTCTGTGTCCTTTGGTCGGATGCGGTTACAGTTTTCATGACATAGTTTGAAGCAGATCTCGGAGGCGGGTTCGATTCTAAGTTGCTTCGTTTAGGAAGCGTCCAGAATTTCGGTTGCTCTCTTTGAGCTGCGTTTGAGGAGTTTTCGTAGTTGACGACGCCATGCTTACCACGTAAATGAGCAGTATGATATCGATGTAAGGTAGGGTTTATCGCATTCAAATCTACTGTTGGTCCCTTGTCTTGGACTAGACTTGGCGGTATATTCAAGTAGGGCTTGTCAGCACAGGAATGTCGATAGTCTGAAATTATAACACATAATTTATTAAACACAAGTTAAAAATAAATTTTATTCTGTTATGGCTTTACCTTTGATAAGTTGCCCTATACCCTACATTTATCAATATAATTAAACTATGTTTTATATAATCCATAGATATATAAACCTCCTTAATACCATCCCATATTTATTACATACATAATTATGTGTATTTAATATGTTATGAAGAACTCTGGTAAGGTCGTAAAGTTTGAATTTTATTAAGTAGCATTTATGGGTGACAAAGAATTGTCACCACATATTTTAAATTTAACATCCAACCTAAACTCCGGAGTATGTAACAAAAGGGGACATTTTTTTACTAAATAAACTTGGATTTTCGTATACATTCCTAGCTGTGTGGAAAAGTACATTCTCATGCTTATTTAAATAAAAATAGAACATATAACTAAAACATCAAATTATCTATAATTACCTAATATACGAGTAAACACAACTTTAAGATTTAAAATATAATAGAGATCCAACCCAAAAGCTGAACTACTCAGTGCCAAAATAATATTTAAATCATAATAAGTAGGTACATATCTCTAACAATACGTAGAAAGCAGGAAATTGAACCATTACGTATATAATAACATTATGCGTAAACCTACACATATTAAATACGTATTTAAATTTTTATAGGTACATATGTGAGTCTGTATACGAAGTGCATGGTATTTTATTCTCAACTTATCTTCATACAACCAACTTGTGTTTAGTATATTATTACAATTTTGTTTAGTATGGGCCACTAAGTGCTTGTTTTTATATTTTAGTTTTGTTAGTAATTTTGAGTCCCCATGCATCATGCCAAATAAGCAACACAAAACTTTACCTTTCAAGGAGTTGTCGCTAAAGACGAAACATTGGAAGCAATCTCCTTCACTGTGCAAAGCGATGTAAGATGAGTGCAAAGAACTGTACACCTATGTTTTAATCTTCGAACATTGTTAAATATTGACATTGCGTTACTTTTCGTAGTCTCATGTTATCCACATATTAGTCATGTTATGTTGAGACTCAGATTTAGTATTAGATCAATAGGTCATAATCGCCCATAGGTGTGATGTGAAAATAGATTCAGTGGATTATTTACAAATTTTCATTTACTTATTTTATTGAGTAAGTTCTGTTCATTGTAATGACAGCAAAGTACTGAATATTTTTGAGTTGACATTATTTCAGTGAATAAATCAAGTTTTATAAGTGTGCAACGAAAAATACGTGATACAACACAATAAAGTACTTTGTTTAAATTTCATAAATAAACAGAACTTGTTAAATTTCATAGCCCAGTGCTATTATGAGTAAAGTGAGGGTGATAGCTGAAGGTGTGACATTAAATGAAATAAGTGCGTTAATTCACAATAATTCTATAATAATATTATTTACATTAAAAACACAAGGACACAGAATAACACACCATGCACTTACATACGAAGAATATGAACCACTCGTAAGCTGTGCACACTGAGGTGAAAAAAGCCACCATGCATAACTTAACACTTATCTATAAAACATTATATTATGTAAAATAAAATACTGATACATCAATGTAGATACAGAATTTAAAATTCATTCATAATATCATTAAAGTTAACATTCGCCTACATAACATATAAACTATCACAGAATTCACAAATTTATAAAATTCAGGGAAGACCGATATCGGTACTAATTGTACGTTGGACGGATTAGTTCCTAATTAATATAATAATTTTTAAATCTATATTTAAAAAGTAATTCACAACAATTAAAACGAATGAATTGTTTAAATTTCCTAGTTGTTCTAAGCGTAATAACAATATTCTAGGTTTTATTCGGTAACGGGAAAACGTGGCTTATTTTAGAGAACAGAAATATAATTAGAGATAGTAGAGAAAGCGCGAGCAAAAAAGTTTTTAAGTGTTTTAGAAGCTACCAGATCTCGGTGCCATAGTCCGATTCAGAAATTGATAAGATTCTAGCGCGATGCATAGAACCATCGATAGGTACAGTGACTTTGCTGGGAGTGAGGGGGCAAGCGGGTGGCGAATGTAGAATGCAGACATCGTCCGGGTCAGCATCTAAAATTGCTGATAAAATATCTAAAGAATTATCCCTTCTATCAGGAATGATCGCAACTGTATGCCTTTTGGGCATAGGAGTGGCAAACGGACTTAACGTCAAAGCAGTCAATTTCGGCTCAAACTTATCGTCAATAAAAGAAGTGTTATTGTTCATACATTCACACTTTTCTATTTCGTCAATAGCAGTTCTATGAATTAGTTTAGGGGAGACAGTAGGAGGATAGTTAATCTGATCGCGTAATAAATCTGCCGCGATTTCGGCCTGAATCATTTCTAACGAGTCGACTTTTTTGGTATTTGTGCCAAAACTTTCGAGTTTCAGAAGCTTTTTTATGGGCATCAACGGAGAGTTTGCTAACTTATAGCTATCGCTTCGTTTGATTTTGTTGAGATTGGATTTATCGGAAAATTCATCGTTAGTGTTGTTAGGGTTTAATAATTCTCCGTTACTATTATTTCTATTAGTAAACATTCTTAAAACTTCAGCTACTTTACTTCCAGACTTGTTAAACTCTTGTTTATCGTATTTATTTTGCAACATTATAGGAGTTTGAAAGTTCGGAACGAATGGAGTTATTTGTTCATTAACTTGGGGTGCTAGGTCAACGACATCTACATTTTGCAATTTGGTTTCGAAAAGTTGTCTCGAGATAGACTTTGAGCAAATATTCTTACCTGCTAAATCGTCTTTCGTCGGAGATAAGCTGACACCCTCCGCATCATGTATATTTACATAAGCCCCGGTCCTAGTGATTGCTTCTACAACTCGCGGTATGTCTTGTGGTTTTTTAGTAGTTTTCGAATGTTGTTGATTGTTAAGTACAGGTGTTTCGGTAACAGGTGTAGCAGTAATAATTGTACTTGGTTTAGGTGTCGGTAAAGTAACGAATTCGGTGGTCATAGGACCATCGGGAGCGATCGGTGCCTTGATAATCATTTTTCCTAATTGTGGTGACGTTGGCTTACTTGAAGGAGGCGGTGGTTCATAAGGAAAATCAGTTTCGTCAATCACTTGCACAACATCAGCAGTTTCACGTTGGACGACCGCCATCGTTGGCTTGATTTCTTGAACAAAAGGTCCCGGCTCAAAAGTAGTGTGCGCTCCTTTTCTTCTTTTAAGCGTATCAGATGAGTAAATAACTTGTCCTTGGGAGTCGAGAGTAACTTTTGCCCCCTTTATTTGCACATCATCTAGTGCTGGCGAAGATTTGTCCTCTAGGCTATGTTCTAAATAATCTTTACTTCCACTTAAGCAGTTTGGCAATTCGTTAAGGGAAACGTACTCTGTTTCAGGCAGTTTTCCAGAAAGTACAGTTTGTAAATTTTTCTTTACTACGTCACTGTTTCCATAAATACCTCTATTAAGGCTTAATTTCTGATTATTATTTTTCACATCAGCTATAGTAACGTAATCACCCGTATCGTAAAAGTCTTCATTTAATTCGGGTTCCTTTGATACTGGCGATTTTTTATTGGACAGTTTATTAGGAAGAACACCTTTTAATTTGCACATTAAGCTGTTAAATGGTTGTAATGAAGATTTTATTTGACTTGTTTTATTAGTTGGCTTCGTTGATTCTGTAGGCGTTTTCATTTCTTTACTAGGTTTTTCTTCGACTGGCAGGTCTAACTTAGGCCGACTAGCTACTTTTGATAATTCAGTTTGGGATTTGATAACAATTTCAGAATCTTTATTACTAATTTCACTTTCGTCATCAGAGTTGGATGGTGTAATCACACACATTGATGGAATTCTAGAGCTATTAATGGTCGTTTTGTATCTTATCCTCTCTATTCTTTCTGTGCCTTCGAGATCAGATGACTCAGAATAGTCTTGTTCAGACAGGCTGTTTTTCCCATGTGCACTTGAGACTGAATCTTCGATCGGTGAACTGGACGTGTTATGACCCGAATCTGGTGAGCTAGTACCTGTACTCTTCTTTGCGCTCTCAAGTTCAGTCTCTGTGTGGACTTCAGCCACGGCTGTTATTTCTTTATGGTTGCCAACATTTCTTGTGATAGTTATTGTTGGAGGTGGACCCTCGTTTATTTCAGGCGATGAATGATTGTATCCTTGCTTATCATTGTATCTTACTGGGTTATATCTAAGGCTACTGTACGGAGACTTTGAGAACGAAGAATTTATACTCCTGTCTAAACTAGCATTAGCACTATGTGCATTGGTACTTCTATTTCTGCTCAATATAGCCAACGAACTCTTTCTCTCCGGAACTGTTGGTCCAATTACTAGCGATCTGTCACTTCCAGCAGCCATAAGTGTAGTACAAACTGTTCCAGCGGAACTCGTCGTTGTACTAGTTGAACCTTTTCCGAAAAGCTCGTATTCATTTTCGGCTGTCATTGTTTGACTATTGGAAGAGTTTGAGAGGGCATTGCTTGTGTGCATTGGTGTGCTAGGAGTAATTTCCTCTTCCTTCAAAGTCTTCAAGCCAGAATCCATATGGAATGATGTATAGTAACCTTCAGTATCGCATGAGAATTCTGAACTTGTTTCCAAATCTTCATGTAAATCGTGAATTATATCGGGTGTTAAAGTGCCTTCACTTGTAACGCTCCCCGACCCAGAGGTATTGAGGAATCTTCGTCTACTAATTATAGAACTCGGTGGTCCATGGTGGGCGTTAAGAGAATTATTAGATGTTGCGGCTGAAGTAGTACTTTTAGGAGGTACAGTTGTTGTAGTTATTTCAGAACCTATGCTTGTACGACCAGACTCGGAACTTGCCGACCAATTACCACTTGACGAATGGGGTTCATCTTTGGCAGTTCCTGATCGTCTCAGTCTTCTTTGTACCGACGTACCTCGTAATTTGACAGCTGTATTAATAGTCGCGATATTTGGCTGAACGGTAGTAGGAACACCTATGCTCTTCTCAGAAGAGGAATACGATGCACATCTTTGATGTGTTCTCCTGTCCTCTTCACCCGGCCGCTTCTTACGCATGGTCACCGAATCTTGAACTAATTCTATCTGCCTAGGCGGTGATTTTGAATCCTTGCCTTTTTCCGTTTTTGACGTATCCTTAAAGTTATCCCTACTGGCACTAGGAGATCTACCAATAAGTCTTAATCGGTTTTTGCCCCATTGTTTTAGAGAGTTGAAGTGTCCTTTTTTGGTCACCGGATCGATAGGACTTTTCTTAAGTAAATCGCTAGACTTCGACCTGATGACTGTATTGCTATCTTCGATTTCTTCAGAAGCTGCTGCATTTGATGTATCGCTACGATAGAACAAACCAAGCAAAGCATTAGTCACACGCTAAATGCATACCTATGGTTGAAAAATCTTTAAAGAGTGCCGCTTAGTCTTGTTACAGCGGAACATTTTAAAGATGAAATTAATCATGAAGCTAATGAACAAATGGCACTATTAGTGTTCAAGTGCACAAATGATTGGATGTCTTTGTTTCCGAGTTATAAGAGCGTTGAGCCAAACAATGACACCCAATGTTAAACATAATGTATTCACAGAAGCACGATAGTATTATCAACGAGTTGTTAAAATGTGTGCTTAAGATTTGAATTGTATATCTTCAAAGCTGTCCACACATATTGTGCTGAACGGTTACTGTCGTTAATTGAAACGCTTTGAGATTACATTATCTACGAAAAATAAAATAAAACAATGAACAAAAAACATATAAGTGTTGACAAGTGATAGATAATGTAATCTGTGTGAGTGTATACAGTGCATACTAGAAGCTTACCCAGCTATAGCCTCTCTAAGCTCTTTTTGATCAGTGCCCGAAATGGTGTTTCGTCTTTTACCCCGAGGTTTTCTCGTGCGGGTTCTTCGTTTCACCGTGTCCGTCTCACCGGCCGTACTCTCTATGTGAAGAGATTTCCGGGAGCTGCACATTCTGTCGAAGAATTTCCCTGACGTGTCGATAGCAATGACCTCCGGGGGAAATCTGTTTCACAAAAACATTGAAGATATTAATTCCATAAGAATCGTGCATTTATTTTTACTAAGTCTTAATATTGCAGTATGTGGTATATATAATTATACAAAGAAGAAAAAGCACTTGAAAACCAGCGCAGACTGATTAAACTGTCAGGTCAACATACAGGTCACAAATACATAAATTTTCACATTGTATACAGTCATGTCCACGTTATCAATTGGCAATATAATTAATTAGTGACCTTATTTATTGATCATTCCTTGCTAATATTAAGTGTTTGACGTGAATTTTATAATTTATTGATATAAGTGTTGTACGATAAAAAAGTCATTATGCTACATTATTACTTTGCATAAAAATATGAAGCTTTAATAACATAATTTTATGAAGCAGCTGCATTAAATAGCGATGAACAATAAAAATGGATTAACGAGGCACTTATTTGGACGGTGAACCGAGAAATTGGCTTTAAAGGTGCTTTATAAATCTGTTGCGGCTTGTGGGAGGAAAACAAAACTACGGCATATTTTTCTTGGGCGGACCAACATAAGAAACATAAACATACAATCCAAATGCTGTTAGATTTTATCTCAACAGATTGACTACGTCAATAAAGCAACTGTATAAATTGGTTGTCAATCGTCGAAGCGGTTCGACAGCGATGCATTTTAAACAGATACTAGAAAATCAGGGTTGCCGGAACGAAGTTTTACTTGGAAGCAATGATTCTAAGTTGTTCATCTGGGCTGGGCAGCCTATGGTCGATAGGTTCGTCGTCTCCCGACCCGCACTCCGAAAGTTCGTCGGGGGTCAATGTGACGCAGCTCGTGATCCTCATGGACGCGTCCGGCAGGGCTGTCACGTCACCCACTGCCTCTTTCGACGTCCATTTCCGAAGCTGCTCAACGACTGACGGCTGGAAATGAGGTTGCGTGTCAATGCTTAATAAACCGAGTATTGGAAACATTTCATTTATTACGCAGAATATTGAGATTATGCTGATTTTGCACTTCATTGAACTCAAATTTGAATGTGTTGACATCGGTTTCTTTGAACCGATTTACAAGTCCTTTCTGAACAAATTACCAGTTTTATCTTTAAATTTGAAAGTCAATCACTGTGCGTTATGCTGATAATTCTTACTTGTGAGGGTTCCCAAGCGGAATTTGGAGTAATTAACCTTCAATCCTACGACTCATAAAATTTACATACACTTTTCCAGGACCCTTAAAACGAAGAATCGGAATTACTAGGACTAATTTACTTACAATGCGGGTTTCGATTTCCACATCAACCTTCTGGTAGACTCGTCTTCGTTTAGTACTAAGGACGGGAGTACACAGTAAGTATGGGGAGTGTTGAGAATCCTTTCGCAGTTGATCCAGAATCGATGCAGACAGGCGGTCTGTTGTCGCCTTTTCATAGAGCTTGCGTATACTTGACGGTCTGTAAACATAATGTTATAAAGTAAAAAAATAAAGAATAAATTGAAGTATATGGAACATAATTTAAAAAAGAAAACTAAGATTATGGAATAACCTATACTACATTGCAACCTTACAGGAATCACAGGTATCTAAGAGCCATCAGGGAACGTGGGTGTCACAGTAAATAAACCAATTGCCTAACCCGTCGGGACCAAAAACGTGACTGTTGTGTTAATGTTAATAATGCGCATTATAAAACCTTGTTAGCCATTGCGAAATAATACTTCAATACTAATTGGTAATAAGGGTACGAATGCGGACTAATCAACCGTTAAGAAATGAATCGTGAATTCCATAATGTACCTTCATTTGGTAACTTACAAATATGCCCAAAAGTATGAAGCGGCACAAGTTGTTTCATTCATTTGCGCGCATTAATGTTCGTTTGTGATAATCAAATTAGAAAGTTAGCATTTACCTTGTATCTGGTGTGAATAGGCCCTTTTTGAGGGGATGACTTGCCGTGTATTGGACTTTGCGAGCTGCAAAGTCAGACAGGCTTCCCTCCGCTGTAAAGAAAACAAACGATTGTTAAAATATTATCGGTTCAACTTGCTCAAATTAAGAGATACATGTAGCTTTGTATATATTAATTAATGGAAATCATGAGCTTAAAATGAGGTGCTGTATCAAGAAAAACACGTGATATAATAGCTTATAAAGTTATTCTTATCAGTAAGTAGTCACTAAAAGAACTACAGCTTAAAGAAAACTTAATACTAAAATACATAATAATGTATCATTAAAAGATAGTTAGCTAACAAACAGATAAATGGCCTCTTCCAGTCCCAACACTGTATGAAACAGACAAATAATCCACCATTAGTCAAGAGCCCGCCCCCCCAGGTTATCGGGATTAATGTTACCGGTCCTCACGATGCCTCATTTCACCTTTTCTTGATTGCCCCACACCTAAGTCGCATTTGTACCTTTATCAGAACATTACCACTTATCATCATGTACCGTGACCTTTTAAGCCGAACCCTTCTATTCGATTTCACAAATCATTGTCAGTAACAGCTAATAAATTTCATAGCAAATTAATCACGTCGACAAACGGCTGTTCAGTAGTTTTGTTGCATAGCGAACATATTTTGTTTTGATAATGAAGAATGCTGATTAACTGTGATCCAGTCTAGATTACGATTATAGTGGTTTATTACAGAAGAAGGAAGCGATGTAAAAGCGGATACAGAGAGAGAGACAAGTGAGTTATTGCCTTGCATAGAATCGTGTTCGAAGATCGTGACATGACTATACCTATTTTAGTTTCTAATTATCGATAGGAGAAAATGGATGATATTATTTATCGGCATAGGGATGAAGCACAATGCGGTATCTGTGGTACAATGGGAACAAATGAAGCAATTGATCTTGTAAACACTGTTCTGGTTCGATTATCTATCGAAGAAATTATCTTAATCAAAAAAGAACTATTCCCATTGACAATTATAAAACCAAGGTAATTTTGCCCGTTACAGTATTAAAGCTATCTCTTCTCTTTTAAATTTCATGCCTCCTAGGTAGCATTTAAAATTCACAGAAATGCAATTACATTTTACTATCAATACTGTGATAGTAAATGTAATTGCTTTTTAAGGTATGTACTAAGCCAGGCCGGTGTGAACTTTGACACGAAACGACTGAAGAGTGCTGTTAATATAACTTAAGAGATAAAGCAAATATTGAGTGAAGTCAATAAAGATAACATTTAGCTATATAATCTTAACATTTCTTAAAAGGATTGAGGAAAGAAATTGAAGTAATTTAAAGTAAAGTGAGATCGGGATAAAACTTTATCGTTTTATCATAAAATTAAAAGATTTCATCAGCGCCCAACCAAATTCCTATCCAGATGTTTATTTGTATTTAATCTACTTTCCTACGGTCCTATCGATGTTACGGTGTTAATTGAAAATGGTTACAAGTATATAACAACAACTGTCGAAAACGGGGAAAAATGTTCATGAAACCTGTTTGTGAATATCGTGGAATTGGAGCTCGTATTTTACATATGTAGAAATGTTGGTTGTACGGTCAAAGACAGCAATGTTGCACATTCCGTAGGACTGCCTGTGGGGAGAATAAATTTCCAACTGTGGTGGATCTGTGGACATACGAACGCTTTGCATATGGTCTGACATTGGTCATTGTAGTCTGATAATGTATGCCGCATACAAAGGTGAAGTCCGGTCTCTTTACGTGGCTACTTTTATATACAGTACACCGACCATAAGTCTATAAAATGACACTCCTAAGAATTACGTAATTTATTATCTTTAACATCCCTTATTGTGGATTTTTTTATTCACTTCACATCTTCATGGAAACGAGCCATGATTCTAATATCTCTACTTCGCAATGAAGCATTATAGAAAAATATCTAGTGAAAGTTAAGGTCTATTGCAAATTCAATACAGTGAGCAGCCAAGTCTATGAGGGAAATGGCCTCAGGAAACTTGTTCCATATAAAATAGATAGTGAGATTGAATAGTATTGGATCGCAATAAGTACTGCAAAAGTGGGCCCATTGTGAGCCGGCCTTGGCTCCCTGCGGGACGGCGCGAGCGCAGGGACTACGTGGGTGGCGGGGGTACCGGTGCCCACATATTTACGATTGCTAGTATAAGAAATGTAATTTTATACTCTAAGATAGTAGTTAAAATTTAAAAAATGTATAGCCTTTAGTATACATCAATCCCAGATCAGGGATTGTAATTTTTATTTTAATCGGTAACAGTTCAATTTATTATTATGGTTTTCAATTATGGGATCTCAGCTAGGTAGGTAAAATGTAATTATTGGTGCAGTTGGGAATATCGTTATTAAAGCTAAATGTTTATTACTTTCCAATTTGAATCATTGATCTGTTTTCATAAAAAGGACCACCATCAATGCCTTGAAGACAAGAAATATGAAAGAACTAAGTAAAACAATGCTAGCATTGGTGGATGCATCATACGTAACACTATTGCACTGAGTATAGAAACTGCGCTAAAGGCAAGGTCCTATAAGGTCACGACTTTGAGAAGGTCTTGCAAGGGCGCTTTATCAGTGTGTAGAAGCAACCAGTTGAGTGAAACTGGTTTTGTAAAATGGAATATGATGGCTATGGAATGTGCAATCAGATTGTAGTTTACTGAAAAGAAAGTAATTACAGGGAAATCTTCGTGGAGACAAAAAACACAATCATTGAAAATATCACCCTTGAATTTACAAAATAAGTAGCTTTAGTTTTTCCGATACCAAACTGTGGATCAAGTTCAAGTCAGATAAAATGTCAATGAACTCGGTAGAAGTAATTCGCACGCAACCACCCGTAACAATTTATAGCATAAAACTTGTAAAACGGCCGATGCTTTGCAATTGGACTGCTCTCATCCGTAACTCTTTATGTAAAAGCGGGTACGCAAAATCCCTTTCTTTGTTTTCGTCATACTTATAACAATTCCGCTGCCCGGTTCATTGATTTATTGCTTGTTCAATATTCATGGGTGCAAGAAGTAATTTTGTTATTATAACTGTACAGTAGAAGCCAAGTTTTCGAAGTGAAGTTTAAAAACCACAATTTATTTTTCATGAGTTTGCTTCAACGCGATTACCCACATTATACCATTTTTAAAGATTTCGTAGTTAACAATTTTTATATTATGATGGTATTCTACGGCTTGAATATTAAAACCACAGGGTTCGTGGGACGTGTGGGATTAAAGTGCTATAATCTGACAAGGCTTCTTTAGAAGCATTAAATTTTCATGGGCAAGGTATTGCAACCTTTTTCATTTAAATTGAAGCCTACGTACTTTTACACAACGTATCCAATTACGTGCAGGTTGCATTTCATATGAAACGTGGTAAAATAAGCACCGCATTTATTTTTTTATTACGGTAGAAGCGCAAGTTTTCACAAGACTTCGTTTTATTTTTTTTATCTTTACGGCATGGCCTGTTTTCTCGTGGGGACCCTTCGTCTAGCTCTGGGCGTTAATATTAAAGTTTATTGCATCTTCAACAGGCATAAGTAATATCCTAATCATTTTATAATCTTGGAATCTGCTTGTAAACTGCTTGCAAATATGATGTAGTCAACTTTCCTTTTGATTTAATTCACAAACATCCCATATTATCAATTAATGGTAGACGTCTGTCTACAGAATTTCAATTATCTGCTTGCTTGGTATAGCATTTTCCAGCCAAACAGATAACGCATGAGTCATTCTGTGTTACTGATGTATACCTATTTTGGGATCGTCTGGGAATCACAACAAATGCAGATCGTCTCATGTAGTCTTTACTCGTCTGGTTCACTATAAATGTTCCGTCAAGGGTTCAACGCTAACAGTTAGTAACTAGACAAGTTTAGTGACATTAATAGTAACACAATTTCAAAAAAATCATGAATCTTGTTGAAAAAAAAAAAGAAAAAAATAACTTTCCCCTTCTTTCAGAGCTACTACAACGAACCATGTTTACGATTTGTACCAGATCGGCGATAAATAATAGCACGCTCCAAATAAACAAATATTCACTTCTTTATCGATGAAGGGAGAGCTTCATGAATTGCTGATGTCAGCTGTAGTCAATAGCGTTTCTTTTGCAAATAAGAACGTTGCATAAATTTATAAGCTGTCATTCCTGGGAAGTTTCCTTGAGAAAAACTCGGTCGTGGTCATGTTCGGGGTAAAGCAAGAATCTTGAATAGGGAACGGGTTTTGCTACAACTGCAAGTCAACTTACATACTACATACATATTTAAACCGAAAATGGTGCCTGTAAAAAATTGCCTGTGCCACTCAGTTGGCTCTAAACGTTAAATTTGTAGTGTACTTATCTTGACCCACCATAAACCCCGATCCTAGTATGGTAATACGCTTACGCATGCCACTTATTTTAAATTCTGATATCAATTCAATATGTCAGCTAAGTACATATATGAGTTTATATTGGCTTTTTCATTAATTTTAGCCTAATTCGGGTCCGGCAGACCGCCATAAACCTTTATTTGAAAGTTTCTTTAGAAATATGGTTACTGCCTAAACGCTTTGTCACTATGAGGAGCAAACAATTCCTCACATACATAAGTTACAGCTCCCTAAAGTTGACCGTATGTTATTATACGTTATTATGATGGAAGGGAGGGTCGGGTTTTATACCAATACTATAGCTTCCGCCAGCAGTTTTACCCGCGTCCCCTTGGGACTACTCTGCGCACCCGGATAAAAAGTAACATTCCTCGATAAACGAGCTATTAAACAATTGAATCATATTTTAACAGGTTCATTAGCTCCTAAGATATATGTTGATGCATACACCGACTTTATAATACAAGTGTGCTTCCTGTACATATTGTAACAAAAAAGCTTGACAAGCTAATTTCAGAATTGCTAAATTTTTTATCTTAGCAATACTTTATCCCTAAGCCTTTGTTTACCGGTTGATTATTCAGTTGGAATACAAGAAAAATGTTTACTTGTGAAATACGTACAAATTGTAAGACGTGTATGGGAAATTCTTACCGCAGCAACCATTTATTACGGGATTGGGCATACCAGTGGCACATTCGAGTACAACCTAACCAGGTCTCAACTGTTTCTCCCCATCGACAGCTCTATGTTCTTTCTCTGCTTAAATTCGATTGGATTCTACTAAAAAGTAATGGTGACTACGGAAATACAATAGAATCTTGAAAGCAATATTTTTAACTGGACGGATTTACTGAAGGTTCAGGTATTTCCCGCTGAAAGGTTTATGACTCGGAAGGAAAGAGAATTGGCACTATACTCCCCTGTTAACCAATTCTATTATTAAATTTAATCATGCATTTGGGCTACTATGTATTCAGTTAGAAAGAAACCGATGGTTATACACACTGTAGGTATAACCAACATCTGAAGCCAATTATTGACCGTTAGGATATAACTGTGGCTAAATTCAATAATTACTTTACACGATAAATAGGTAGTTTGTATTTTATCGCTACGCACATTGATTCCACATGCCACTTAGGTAAATAGAATGAAGGTGTACCCGTGTTAAAAGCGACTTTGTAAACACTACACGTATCTCTGGTCAGGATCACCCCTGTTCGCCGGTACTGTGCATCGGTCGGGGTATGGATCCAAACTTTTTTTCGATCCACCAGCATGGTGCGGGGGTAATGGCTTCGAAAATTTCAAGATTGTATTTTTTTTACACTTCGTTGGTGCGAACAATTTCGATTGTCTTCGATGGACATACGAACGACATGTTTAATAATGGATGAAAGCGCTTGAATCGGTTTATAAAGTAAGAAAGCTATTTCAGGAATTACTGATTATTAATATAATAACAAATTTAAAAGGATATAGTCAGCAGTTAACTTGTAGTATACAAGTTACTTGAGGAAGTAATATTCTCTGCATCGTATTAAACAGACAGTAGCTTCACAATACAGGTAATATTCAGCCTCCGTTTTACGACCTGCGGCGGCTGCGTTAAAATATGTTTTAATTATTAGATACGAAGTGTGAGAGCAATAAATATTACATAGTGCGTACGCGGCGTTCTCTGTAAGGATTTATTGTGCAGTAGTACTAGTGCTTCAAGCGGCCTTCAATTGGTGCATTACCCTGCGATCCGCCTCTAGATTCTAGAACTATTTATTCCTGCCAATACATTTTAAAGTACTGTCGGCGCACTAGGAACTTTGAATACTGTGACTACTACTCGTAGTAAAGGTAAAACTATTACAGTAAAGGTTAATTTATTATTGAGTGACTGAAGTACTGCCACAGTAATAATATGTGTAAACTGTTGTACTGGCATACATTCATTGTTAAATAACTAGCTAATAGTAGTACATAATTTGAAGAGGGATTTAAAATGAGAACAGGTCATGTTCTACTCGTATTGTTTATCAACACCGAATCATCCTTTGATTTACCTACTAAGAATTTATTCTCGTTGAAATATCTCACTGCTGATACCAAAACGATTTTATATAAAAAAAAAACGAATAACGTGCTATTTTATCTGGAGATGTAAAGAATTCTGATCCATTTCAATAATGCGATTGTTTTGAAGTTAATCATAATGTTTCTCACAATATTCACCAACGACTTTTTACGTTATTGCTTGGCCACTTCCGTAATTTAGAGTTTGTGCGCGCGTATCATACCAACATATCTGTTATAGCTATGACGTAATAAAACACCGGTAAGTACTGAAAAAAAAACCCGGTATGATATTTGACGATGTCATTATCAACGATCGTATGTCAAGATCAATTTAATATGGCACGCAAAATAGCCATCTTGGTGAAGATTGACAAATAATTGGTTAAGAGGTAATAATATGTGTATATGCCAGTTACAAATAAGTTAATAATGCACAGGTATTATCAATTAGTAAGCGAAAAAGTGCATTTCCAAATCCAATCACAGCACAATCCACGTGTAATGGTATTGGATTTTTACGGTTTGTACACAACGGCACGGGATATAGATTTTCAGTGCGTCCCGAGTATAAATCACAGCGCCAGATGACGCCCATTTCTGAATTCTGAATGAGCTAGCTGAGAGTAACTTTAAATTAAGAATTCTCAAGCTATCTCCTGCATTTTTTGAAGTTTCCAGTTTTTACTTCTTTTATGTATTTAAATTCTTTTATGAAATCTCTTATTTCTCTTTAATTTACTAAAATCTGTGTAAACTAATATTAAGAATACCCTCTAAATAATACTCGTACTGGCCACCTAGTATGAGTATGAGACCAATATTCCTATGAACGTGGTTAAAACAATCATAATTATCATATGATCAGCACTAGCAAAAGAACAACTAGCGAAGCGACGCTATGTTACGATGACTTGATAAACGTCTTAGTAAACAGTCTACAGGTAGAAGATGGTTGATGAATTTTAATAACGTTAAGTTCACTGACCAATCGGCTGACGATAAAGATTAGAAGCTTCTTATTGCTACCATTCAAAGTATGTAGGCACCTATTCGCAAAAACATATGGTGCGGAGAAAATTACAAACGTTGAATGACGAATAGTGCCGCTTAAGGATCATAGCAGGAAGCATAGCGACCGGTTCCAGATGGCACCGCGGGATAGGAACGCAGGGGAAAAAAGTAATCACTTCAGATAACTGAACATTCTCACAAGACTCGGATAAAGTAGCACTTGACAAATATGGTTTTGTTTTTAATACCGCTAGTCTGGCCGTTACATGTATTTATACGGATATATGTACATACAGAGTCGTTCAGGCTTATTCAATTTTGTCTAGATACGCAGAAAAGAACTAAGTGATTTATTGGCATTCCTAAGGTTTCAATGTATAGACAGTTTCACGCGTGAAGTCACGAAGACGCCTTATACATTCGCTAAGCTCTTTTAAGCTAAATATTCTAAAAGATTGCTTGTTTATGGTTTTTAAAAATTGCATAGTCTAATTGGTCGAAGTCTATTTAACATTGCCTTATTGTGTATTTTACATACAAAAAGCAAAATACTAACGACGGATTAGGATCTGACAATTCAATGGTGTGTAGAATACAAAGAAACATGGTGAAAGCCTTTAGGACCAACCGTAGATAATCAACCATCACTTTTTTTCATAAAAAATATTTTGTCAGCAAATTTAACCTTCTGTTTTCGTTATAAAATTTATGCAATACAGGAAGATGTCAGTGACCGCATGTAATGTGATTCGCTGCGGTATCCGCCAGCGTGTATAAAATTGATTTATTCACGTAACTATGTGGTACACACAACGCAACCCATAGGAGAGGAATGACAAACTGCTGTAGTTTGCCGAGCTTAGATCTCGTCTAATATTATGTTTGGAAACCAAGACAAACATATAGCTCTTCAAGACCGTGAAATTTACTCTTCCACACTTTGGGCTTGTTAAGACAACGTATTTTCGAGGAAATTAATATTGCCGTCGCTGGTGATACGCATTCAATAAATTAAATTTTAATTACGACGTTAAACGCGTTATAACAAGGAATAAGGTAATGAATTATAATTATGCGCGGAGGCCCGACCCACGCGTTCTAATGACTATGGTACAACATTAGCCAAACACAAATTACCAAGAAATGTGTAAACAGGTATTAAAGGGATCGCCGAGTTTTACGTCGCCGAATTAGGGGAGAGTAATGTTCCCTTGTTGTTTTTTATCATTTGTGCCTAATTTATTTTTTGCGTAACTTTCCTGATGACGCTGAATTAATACGAGCCCTGAATTAAATTACCACAGCGAGAAGTAAGAAAGTTTTGAAACTTCAATGTTAAATACGGAATTGCAACAGAAGCTATTGTCGGCTTAGAGGATTATTGTTGGCATTTAAAGTGGTCAGGAGCCAACAGTGCGATAATATCAAAGGCTCGTTAACGTTTAAGTTATAAATTTAAGAGACCTGTACCACAATGGAGGGCGTGGTTGAAACTCGTAATATTTTCTCCTTGTGTCGAAGTTGGAACTGCTTCTGCAATGTTCAACCGTTTTATTAACGTAATATAACTTTATAACCCGTGTAATTAGATGTACGAAAAGCTTTGCATTCTTCTTACACTGTGTTTAACATACTCATTTTGAACTAAAGCAAGATCTATTTGCCAGCGGTGTTCTTGAATTTCCAGTCGGCGTAAATGTCCAGCTTCCCCTAAAGAATATTGGTTAGCATAATGGCAATCACGATCACAGTAGCTACAAAGTTATATTACTATTCTCCTTTTACGTATTGTCTTAGGAATAAAGTTGAGAATAGATAAGGGTGACAGTATTCTGCTGGCTGCCTTACATTGCTCTGTGGTATGGTATTGAATGACGTGTCCTTATTTCAGCGCGCCGCATTCACGTCATCGGAGAATACATTGAAATGAATAGGAAATGTACCTTTTGAGTAGACGGCGTATGTACTATTGCGGTGTTTTATTAAGCTCAAACACTCCTCGTTAAACTTCTGACCATCGAAATACACCTGTCTTCACAACTAGTGTCATTTGATGTGTGACTAGTGCTATAATAACAATCATACTGATATATGTATACATATATGTATGCGGATATTTCTTTCAATTTACACAATGAAAGAAACTGGATGCATTTTGATGAAAATGGGCAGTTACATAGATTAATACTTACCGACTACATTTTATTGAAACGCGTTAGTATAATATAGTTCCTTTGGGAAGCGATATTAGTGAAATCATCACGCAAAGAAAATTAATAGTAATTAAGTAACGGTTTTCTATTTGATAAGACAAGAAAGACCATTTAGTTATCGTGCCTACTTGTATAAAGCTTATCATGGGTTACAAAGGTATTATGTACCTACATAGATCACTACCATGGTCAGTTTCGTAAATGGTATCGAATAGTCGTCACCCTTCATTTCTTTGGCTTCACCGCAGACGGATCAATTTTATTATAAAAGTGCGTAGGTACCTATTAGTTCTGTATCTGTTTTAGCGTTATTTCGTTGATAGATTTTTCATCTACAATTAGTTCAGGCTAAAAATAGTATATAGACATACGTTACAGGAAACGTTACCTTTAAATATAAGCAAGCCTTACAAAACAGTGATAGAACAGATATGTGGAAGATTTCTGTACTTCGACATTTAAGTGTGTCGTAACTTGAGTTAAATGTTTCTGCTATTTCTTAGCGAACAATAGAAGACCAGGGAAGTACCGTATGTTAGGTAACAAAATTAACTTTAACGTAACTGAGTTGCTTAATCCTCAAAAATTAAGATACAATGAGTACGTTTCGTTATTTATTATTCAAATTACAGCCTGAAAAACGTACAAAAAATGTATTTAAAGTATGGACTTATGTATAATATCATTAGCATTTAAGTAGAATTTCCTGCCAAATAATAATATAACATAAATAGAAGACTGATAGACGACGCGTGTAAAAATCCAGTCGATTATCCGAATGTGTGAAAGCTTTATTAATCCCAAACGTGCAATCATAAAAGAAAATAGGCACACGTCAGAAGAGCGCAGGTATCCTAAACCATAGAAAAGCTTTTGGCAAAACTTTTACAGAACACTAAGACTTAAAATGGCATGGCTGGCTGTCCAAGAAATAGACAGGTTCATAAGTTACTGTAGCTTCTTTAGCTAGTACTGTAGTAAGTAGGTGCAGAACTTAATTTACCCAATCCAAAATTGGACTAGCGGAGCGAAGTGCGTTCGCACGGAGTATTTGAGGAATAAATCCATGAAAGATCGAGCGACTGAATTAATTCTGCAGATTAAATAAGAATATGCAGCTGCGGATTTGTGTGCAGTTATCGATATCGCGATGTAAACAAATAAGCAGCGTATTTATGATAAACTAGATATTAAGTTTGCAATTTGTTATGTTATCATTTATGGTTAGCTTGTTTTGTTTCTTTTAACAAAAATGTAACTAAATAATCAAAGTATTTGATGAGTAATAAATGACAATTTCATAAAGAATAAAATTGTCAATATAAAATCAACTGTAAGCATTTATTTACTGTATTCAAGCTTATTATATCTGAGGCCAAATCTATTATTAAGCAGTTTCAAACTTTCGTAAAAGCAATATTTGTTGTAAGTTAAGTTTATTAAAGCGTTCTAAGCACACGATGTAAACGTGAGATATAAAGTCAGTTGAATTAACACCCGTCATTTCTTATTTAGTTTTATTATTTATTTATGGTCCATGCGTGTTTCCAGTGTTTGTGTTTTGTATCTCCGCGGCCGTCCGGGAACTACGGTATGGTGCGGCTAGTTGCTTGCCAACATCCCACGAGGTGTGCCGAGTCGATGACCTTTCGTTCTCCAGGAAGTCTATACCTCAAATTAATAGCTCACTCCATCTCAGAAAGCCGTTAATAGTTATAGCGTTAAGTAAAGTTACAAAGAGATATAGATTTGCTGAAGGTACAGCTATTGTTGTAAATGGCGAATTCATTCATGTATGCAGGTCTCTGGAGGTATTTTCTTTATAAGTCTTGTATTGTGCAAAAGTTATTAATGTGACAGTAAGATTTTATAGCCTTTTGTTGCCGATTGACATTTGATTTTAAATGGGGTGGCGTTTGGCCGTGACCTAGACTAGGATAAAACATATTATATCCGAGTATAAAATAGTTCTGATTCCCGATAGGAAAATGACAGCATAATAAAAAATAAACAGACAATAAAATATTCATAAAGCTATCTGCTGCTAATCGTAAATGTATCTTTCCAGAATGGCATACAGCACCTTATATATTCATATAATTTATCCCTCATATCTCATGCTTGCAGTAAAACATTTCAGTGCGACACGTATGATATCGCCAACGATGTCTGCCCCAAGGGTTTACTGGTACTAGAAACTTTCATAGAACCAATAAATTTGTAATACATACATAAATCATGTCGATTTGTTACGAGTTTAATAGGAAGCTTTATACCAACAACTAAATGGATTGACATCAGATTAAATGAAAATTATATACTGAGTAAATGTACTTTTTATTCATAATATAAATTAAATAGCTTGTTTCCTTTCAATTTCGTACTATCTAGACTTCATGTCGAGATAAAATTTAGGAACAGTAAACAAACGGTAAATTGTAACAGTAAACTGTTGATAGCTAATTTATGACGTTCGTGTAAAAATCAAAGAAAGAGATAGTACTAAGTTATTAGAATGAGGCCATAGGTTGCGGTAAACACCGAGAGCCAGATATCTGAAGCATTAAAGGAGACAGCCTCGTGCAGATAACCGCAACATAAACGAACCGTAAAGCTGTTTGTTCACTGCTTTTACGATTATTTGTTGGCACTTTTGTGCGACGAAAATTCTCATGGAACCGTGCAAAAAATGTCACGTAAGCCGAATAGAATTGGAGAAGAAAGGAAACTGGAAAAGAAGAGATACGGTATTCATATTGTTTCGTTCCCTTTTTTTAAGGCGATAGTAAAAGTGTTTCTGCAAGCTACAGTGAGATAACAACGACTACCAACATCGCGGAGAGTGTATTAATCTAATTTACGGAGTCCGCTATCCAGGCCGTAAATACCGTGTTGGACATAGAACCGCGAACATTGCATTAGCGGTATCGCCTGTTTAAACAGAGTCCAAACACTAGGCGCTTTGAAGTGCCGATGGCAGACGTTGTTTGACATAGGGCCAAACAATGAACATTCATATACTCAACACCTCCGCTTTTTAACGTCTTCGACGGTGTCTGGTCCAATGTTTGGATTTGGAAACAAATTGAGAAATTACTATCGTGTATTTACTGTTCCGAAGGGAAAGTTCAAGTCTATTTACGTAGTTTAAAAATAACGTTTGAGAACTCAACAAAAAATATGGGAAAATATAAAAAGTTGGTTTTCAGTGGATAAACACAGATGTATTTTTAGGTAGCGTTCATTACTAAGAATAACAATTAGACTTTCTTCTTTCTTCGTTCATAACTTGCCTGTCGTAACATTTACTCAGTGTCCATTTGTTTAAATCCATTTGTCAAACCAGATGTAACAGGAGTACACGCAAGAGAACACATCAAAAGCATTACAGGAACTCTTAAAATAACCACATGAAAAATGTTTGATCGCCATCGATTGACCTAATCATGTCGGCACCGTTTACTTTGTGGACCAATTAAAACGCAGAACAAGATGCACGTTTCTCATAAACATGGTTGAATGTGTGCAATGTATGGTCATCGTCAATACAGGTCGTAGAAAGTAAATAGCTCCATTATTACTCAACCTTCGGTGATGAAACATTAAATCAGCGTCGATTACCTACGGAAGATTGCACCAGGATATCGAAAAACGTAACGTTATCAAACGATTGCTCCTTCAAACGTTTCTACAATCAAAATAATATTGAGTTTCCGACATACGATTTCAAAACGTAATAGGCAATTCCGATACCAACTTTATTATTATGTTTAAAGCAAAAAAAAAAAACACTTTTAGTAACGATCTTATCCCCTCTGTTTTCCCAAGTCAGTGATTTCTTGAAAAGTAAGTACTCTAAAGAGAGAAAGAGTAAGTTAAGAACTCGTGGTTTGTTTTTGATGCCACTTATCTGTTAGACAGGTCATATGAACATTTTCATCCAATAACATATATAATCATCCCGATAGACACAGACAGTTGGATGACCAATGTTCCAGCGATGTTAACGTCAAATAAAAAAAATGATTTTAATTGAACAGCAGCCCTCCTCAATATAAAAATGAGCTTAGGACCGGATAAGTAAGTTCACATAGTGATTTGAGAGTCATTTAATGTATCATACGTACAGGCAATATTTCACAAGCGTGTGGTTACAGCAAGTTTGTGCAACAAGCTCATAGTCATTCAACAAGTACACAAATCAAGGTTGTTAACCTATTTGCGTTACGGTCTGATACCGACTCTGTGTAGCTTCCTCGTATTCATTACCGTTTTGCTAGTATTCATTCACAAAAGCGTTTTGATCGGAATTATGTAACCCTTTCATGTGTCGGAAGTGATAGTTTAAATCCATGTTATATGGGTACATTTATAGCCAGCTTGAGTTTTCGGATATCAATGTATGAAAAATGAAGAGAGCTCGCTGGCGACTAGCTATTTCTTACCAGTATTGATATTTTCCAAGCAAGATACACTGAGCTTGAATTTTAATAGCAAAATTGTATCGATTGATTTGGTTTTGAACCAAAATGGCGATATAAAAATTACCGGAATATACTTGATTAAATGAATAGATAAACCTTGTTAAGATCATAAATAGTAGCATTAGTAAATAGCTAACTGGAAAATTAATTATAAAAGGGAAACAGATTTTGTAACCAAACACGAACCTTTAAGATTAAATATATGGAGGTACGTGATTAGCAGTGGTGCTTAATGTCACTTAGGATTATGATTAATTTTCGACTGGTCATGTAATATTCTACATAAATTATACTTAAAAACTCGCATATTTCTATTGTTACTAGAATATACTTTCTATCTGCTACCGAATAGATGTTGAATTGTTATCATCA
The DNA here is from genome assembly GCA_958496145.1 of Heliothis peltigera. Classification (NCBI taxonomy): domain Eukaryota; kingdom Metazoa; phylum Arthropoda; class Insecta; order Lepidoptera; family Noctuidae; genus Heliothis; species Heliothis peltigera. The sequence continues at coordinate 6,098,663 of OY292328.1, forward strand.
TAACAATGGCCTCCAATCCTCCAGATCTTTTCATAGACATTTTATGCTTGCATGTCTTACAACTTTTATTTCGAATATATTACGGGTAACTGAGCACGGAGTGCAACGGTGCATTCACATTCATAAAGCCCGTAGTTCCGAGTACAATGTTTTAATAAATCACCAAGTAACGAGCCTGTTACAGTAGCCGTTTGGCCAAATCAGGGCACTGGTATGAAGAGCAATTTATTTCACTGGAAAACGTTGTGGTTCATTGACGAAAGATAGTAATGTGGGTGAGCATTTGCATGCTGTTCTTGAAATGGGGAGATAATGTCACCGACTTTATGTTAACTGTTGATGTTACAAGTGCTTACATAACTAATGGACTACATATTCTCTTACATAAAAAAATACATATTATAACAACCAGAACTTAGACAACCAGCATATTCATAACACAAATGTTGCACGTACCGGGAATTGAACTAGGACCCTTAACTCGGCATTGCGGAATGGTGACCATTGCGCTAACGGGATCATTATTGCGAAGTGCTCGTAGGTTAGTATTTTCTTGAAGCGGATAATATAGGTATTATACTTACATTAACATGGAAAACAGAAGCAAGGACTAGACTAACTTGAAATGAGAGGGAATAAAATCCAGCTGCAAATTTTCGATTAGTATCATTCGATGATAACCTGTTTCTAAAGTTAATAATCATTAATGCTAAATTTTAGAAGAATATAATAATAGTTTACTGTACCGTTAGATTAGCTTCCCATAACAGACATGAATATTGGAATATATGAATTTAGTTTGCATTTTATATCCCCACTATCTACAAAGTAACTGTAAGCTTTGGTTCGATTAGCGGGACTGACTCCGAGGCTAGGGTCCACCTCATTAAAATTTTACAGCAGCATCGCTGTGATAAGATTAAGAGGAGATGCTTCGCGGACCCGTAGTACCAACAATATGTTAAAACATTTTGAGTTTTCACAAGAGCTCGAATCCTCTCGGTAAACCAATGCAACAGGTGTTAGGTTAAATGCAACTAAGAAGAATAACCAATTCAATAATTTATTTAGATTTAATTGCTGAGGTTCGCTCATTTACATCTCTGTCGCTTAGAAAACCTAATGTAGGTGCGATAAGCGGAAGAAAAAAGAAGCTTTATGTTAAATACTTGTGTACACTCACATACAATGACAAGAAACGTTAGAGAAGTGTGGTATTTCACAAGGAAGTGGCACTCGGGCTGCGGTCGAGCATTCGCCAAGTCCGCCTTTGGCTAGGGCTGTCAATCTCGTGACCACGACACAGACAAGGTGCAAGCTTCCGGCAACTAGCGGTTAAGCCCTGTATATAGTCCGTACAGGTTACCTGAAAGCGGTACATGTATGAAGAAGTTGTAATACATAGTAACGTGATATATTGAATCCGTCAAGTGATTTTATAAACTTTTTGAGAAATTATATATACAACAAGTATATTTTCCCCTTGCCCTGTACAAACAAATAAAGTAAATTTATTAATTTTCAAATTTTACATTTAATCATTCAAGCATCACTTACTTAAATTAATATGAAGGATAACGAAGAATTTGAAACGATATTGCACATAATACTGCCAGAAAATACTTAACCCTGCTCAATCTGCCAAGGAAAAGCGACAAGGGTTCAATCAGATAACGAGTATTTTTACAACCTTTTTTTCGTTTGAAAACTTGTCCCAATACAGAAATAGTAGACTAAGAAAAGTTTTCTCAAGAATTAAGCTGTAAAAGCGATTCAAGAAACAAATAAAATCGGTTTATTGTTCGTAGTGAGATTGGAAGTGCAAAATTTTATTGTAGGAGAGGTACCATAGGTGGCCGTGGCGACTTATAGTTCACGACTAGCTTCGGGCGCCGGGAGTCGCCTGTGTGGTCCGCCGCCGCGTTTATACGGGTTAAAACTTAATTATTTGCCCTACCTCGTATAGTATATTCAAATAAATTTAAACCGACCCCCTATCAATACAACAACAAAAAAATCGTCAGCTGAATGAAGCCACTGGACAAGAAAATTGATAACTTCACAAATATACGAAATATAAACACAGCACGTGAACTTGACAGTTTTATGGACATTAATTTGAGGTCAGCTTGATTTACGTGAACGAAACCGCGGCCTGCATTTTTGTTCAGATCTGAATAAAATGAATAGGTAAACCATAAGTGCAATAAAATTGCAAAAGCTACTGTAAGTGGCGAATAGACTGGCGTACATTATAATTGTTTGACATCTTTTAATCGGAACTACTGTAGCATATAGTAGAATTTTCACGCGCTCATTGTACTCGAGAATATAAGCTGCTTTTTTTTTTTTCGTGGGAAATCAATATAAGCTGCTTCAATTTGTCATAAGAGAGATCCCTCAAAATTCGCAGCTGCTAACAAATTATATCACAGGTGCTTCATTAAAATGCTATTAAGTTGTTCAGTTTTTTTTTAATAATTATTTACTTTAAATACGACGGGAAAGGTAAGTGCTGAAGAATTCGGGTTTTTAATAATATGCCATGGCATGCAAATCAAACTCTACCAACATGTAAACAAAACTTTAGTACAATAGCTATAAAAGGCGGTCTTTATTTCTTAGGAGTATAGCATTCTGACTTTCTAATGCATAGGCTACGATTGTTAGGATACAAATAAAATTGCCCATTTTATAGCCCCCTGCACTAGCAAGGATCAACTATGTTAATAATAAGCGTCAGTCGACGCCTCGACGGGAATGCTTTCAAGGAACAAAGTGTTGGGGCACTAGCAGTCAATCTTTGCGATATCGGGCTCTCGGTAACTGTTTCTTATCGCGAATGGCAAAAAAGCCTTTCCGTGTCAAGAGGTGTCGGTACGAAAGCCCCTTTGTTCCTTTGACGACACTTATGGATGCGAACTGTGCATACGATATGGTGTTTGCTGTTTTAGGGTCTGACACCTGCGTGAAATTTTGCTTAGCTAATATTAACAAAGCTTTTCGTGACAGTATTTTTCAACTAAACAAAAATTAATTGTATTATTCAAATTGAGGAATTGTAGTAAGAACTATTTCATAGCTATCATTGTGACATTCTCGCTTTACCTACAATTCCTGTTCTTCCAATAAAACACTTTTTTTCTTTTCTCTAAGGATAGAGGAGATGAACACCAACCAATAGTACTTTAACAATCAGCTATTATGGAGCTATCGTATTCAGTCCTATTGTACGTCTCCGAGGTGTTGTACAATCATCTTAGATTCTCTTTTTTTATTTTGAATTGATATTTTCTTTTTGTTGTTACAAGACAGCGTTTATAGTATGCGGCATAGTCAAATGTCAAAAATATTATTTAATTCGCTTAGAAGTCAACTTTATTGAAATTGCTACAATCGTATAACTTTTTAATACAATGCACTACAATGGAACAGAATACATTAATGTATGTATCCGAGTTCAATAGGTAGGTCGGGGTAAGGCACGCAGTTTATTTGTAGTCGTGATTGAATTAACAAATGTTTGATCCTATCATGTTATGCCTTTATACTGGCGACCGTAATAACGAAAACGTTTCCCAACTTTACTACAAGTCTACGACTTTATTGCTGCCAAGAATTGACCAACCATAGAATCACACAGGTAAGTTACCGCGCTTGTAATCTAGTTCAAAATTGAAAATTCATTCACTGTGACGACTTGCCATTGTGTGCCCATGCAAATGAAACGAAAACAGAAACCGTAAAGAGAAATATTAATTTGAAACAGAAATGTACACGGAATTGGAGTAAAATGAAAAATTAATCTGGTTTGCTGAGGTGTTGGCGGCTGCGTAGAGATTCTTTTTTCCTGTCAACTCGTTTATGTTTAAGTCGCATGAAGCGGAGTGTATATTTTATTTCGCGGCAGGGTTCTAGCCATGAGGTTGTCGGCTACATTGCATCTGTCCGATCGAGAATATTACGCATACGTCAAAGCAGGTCTGGGTAGTATTCTCATACAATGTTTATGATAAACCAAACGTATCTAAATGCGCTCGATAGGTTTCGAAATGATACATTGTAAACTTTATGACGAACTGACTTGGGATTAAGTTAGCTTGTATTTGAGTGCAACTACATATAGGTACCGACGAGTTGTTCCAGTCGGCTGGCCGCTTGTCTAATGAGTACTGACTGCTCTAGGACACAATACTTCGTGGTTCAGGTGTGTAAATTGTGACGGCAAAGAATGCTGCGTTCACACGACTCACGTAAGCCACATCATAGTGGGTACAACGAATTTATTAAAGTGGAAATTTTGTACGTCAATCAGTGTTGATGGTCGACAGGGCATAACAGAAGTTACATACATATTTATTCCGCACAATAATTATATTCATGCCAATTAATTCGTTTGTTTACAGAAATCTTTCAATGTCCCACAATGAAAATTTAATGAATCACCAGCACACAGGAAACAAACGGGAAGTTTCGTAATTATAATTACTCTTTGTACTCATGAAGAAAGCGGTCAAATGTTAAAGAGATAATTGTTAGTACAGGAAATTAAAGACATTTAGTAATGTAGGACAATCCTTGGTGGGTCCGTTTGATGGCAATCTTGAACAGACTCAGCTAACTTGTTCTTATTACTGCCAGTAACGCTCACTCTAATCTTGTTCATCTCACGATTTTACAGGCTTTCCAGTTGACATGCAAAGTTAGTTTTTCTCAACTAAAGTACTTAACGTTCCAGCGAGATTTTAATCTTAAATTTGTATTCAACTTAGCTTGTTAGAGTTGCTAGTTGTATTATTTGATGGCCTCAGTTTTGTGATTAGATAATATTGTTTATTTTGTTTGTGTCTCCCACACTTGATTATATAACTTATCCATATCCATTCAAAGTTATTTGCAAACTAAGTTTGTTTGTTTGTTCGTCTGTGAACCGTCTAAGTGCGTGAGTCATACGCGTGGGATTCAACCAGTGTACTGAGTTAGTACTCTACCAGTTCAAATGATCATGATTCAAGGTTTCTCACCGTAGAATAGACCTTTTATAAGCTAAGTGTTCTGTGGGAAGTGATTCATAAAACAAATTTGGTTATTCGAGAAAATTGTACCGTTTTATAAGAAGTAGGACACCAATTGTGAAGTCTAGTAGGATATCTTAATTGAGATTTGACATAAAATACATTTTATTATACTTTGAATAAACCAGGTACAGAAATCGAGCGACGTGAGGACTACTAAGGAGCTTAACATCTTTATTATATTTCAGAGCCATGTAATTATTATAGACCAAGTTAAAAGCGCGAGTGTTGTTTTTAATATGCAATAGTAAATCTCTTACAAGACTCTGAAGGTGAGTATGCGAAATGGTTATGTTAAACACATCTAGATTAACTTACTTTTACGAGCTCTGAATGATTATGTGATACTATATCCGTAATAAACTGCAATGGTATTTTTATACTAAGTACTGAATCAACTTAGTGAAGCTTAGGTTCAAAAAAAATTAGATTATATTCGTATATAAATGCTTTGGCTAAGTGATATACCAATCAATTAGGCAGGACTACAGTATTGCGTGGGTCACGCTTATCTGTTGAGGATTTTTTTGTTTACGGCTCTTTTCAGGGGGCGTGGGCTCGCAGATAAGTCGAACAGGATTTGTCCCCAATATTTGCAGTGCTATTTTGTGAAATAAATTCTTTATGTTCACGCAATCTTCAACGCAATTTCCCGACCATTCTTTTCATTATTGAAGTCTCACGGTAAAGTATTCAGAATAAAAAATGCTTTAAACAATGCTTGTGGGCACCGTCACTGTCAATTAACTTGAAGAAAGTCTTTAATTTACTCATTTATTTTTTGAAAAATTGCAAAATAATTTTAAATTCGAGATCATTTAAAGTTTTTTTTTTCAGACTATTTCTTTGAGATGACAACATTCCATAAATGGCAAACTTTCCATGCCGTTCACAATTTTAACATCGAAGACTGGCATTTATCGAAAGTTAACAGAATAAACTTGTTAATTATATTTTGTTTTATTCAATGATAATTGGAAGTTATAAATGCAACAGAATTTCAGTTTACAGGATTGTAATCATCAGTCCAATTTTCTTTAGTAAATTCTATAGGGCCTTTGGGTTGACGTTCGCCTCGAGTTCTACATTAGATTTTCAGTGCATTCCTTATCCTTCTATCAAACAGGTAGGTATTGGATATTACCGTTATTATTATTAAGTCTTCATACTTTTGCATCCGTTGCCTTTCGGTATAACCGCGACATCTTATTGTTTTATCTTCTTACCACATAAAAATATGAAGGAGGTATAGTTGTGTTACTGTTAAAGATATACGAAACAAATAATATAATTTTCAATTCTAAAACCCGATTCGCCTGTTAGTTCAGCTTAACAACAAGTGGCTCAAATAATTAACTAAGTACCATAACAAAATGGTTTTGAATCCGACTTCCTTAGTCTATACCTACTACGAGTTTGTATTGTTGGCTGTCACGAGTGGCGTGACTAAAGAACATCGTGGCTTGATCCATGCGAGGTCATTCGGCCAACATTTGGCGTGGCGATGCCAAGGTCAACACAAGCTTAGTACCTCCTTCCATAAATTAAGTTTGAAATCTTAAACTGCTTCATTGAAATTCTGATGCTCAGAGATTAGAGCCAGCGCTATCATTGGTCAACGAGCCTTAATACATCAAACTGTTGCAGTCATTGGGATGAATTAGGACTCTTGTAAAATTGTCAGAGATATTAGTATAAATATTCAATTGACTTTTCGGTTTCTTATAATGTGTTTAAATATGGCGTCCATTAGCAGATAATATCCGAAATGAACATGATCCACTTAAAACAAGCTTATGTCAGTTACTAAAAAAACGACCTTGTAATATTTTAATACGAATTTTATTGGCACTATGCCAATTATGATTTTATGTATTTACATTCGAAAAACCAGTTTGTATTAATAGCTCCGTGTTGTTTTTTCTGTTACATAAGTAAATATATCAAGTGGTCTTCCGCAAAATTTACTATCAATTACCTACATTCCTTGAGTAGGTATGTATTAGTACCTACCTAGTAGAGCGTAACAAATACATTGGGTATAAATAACTGACGCATTATTATATGAGGCAGTACAGTGTGTTATTAGAAATGGTAAGATCCAGAAATGAATGAAATTTTCTTTACAGGCGACATGTTTATGTCAGGTTATTCACCTTACATACGTAGGGATAATAGTCATTTTACATATCCATATCACGAACGTAAAATGAATAGCTAATATAATACACATAAAAATCGATGAATGGATATTAATTAACAAGTGCTTGGAAAGGAAGTAATAAACTTTGCTATACGGAGCGTACACACATACACCTAATTTTAGAATAGCGCCAAGTGCGCTTAAAGTGATTCCTTTAACTCATGAAATGGGAAAAGGCAACTTGCGTCGAAACAGTGAGACCTTTTCTTAACTGAACGATTTGCATAATAGGGGTCACTTTTTTCTGGGGTTTCGGAATACGATCTGAGCGGAATAAGAAAAGGTGTTTCAATTGTTCCAATAGCATCAGATAATGCGCAGGATTTCTTGCGAAATTTGGAGGACCAATATTCCGCGTACTGGTGGCATAGATGACGTAAGAAGACAACGAAATATAAACGCTTTCCCTATAATGAAAGTGTCGTGATAAGCTAACTTATCTGATAAGTAGTTTCTATGTAGTCTGGTTGAACGGCATTACAAGCGTTTAAATGCGTAATTACAGCGACGCGGACGATGCTCTGTAGGTAAAACACCTTTAGGTGACTCGGTGTGTAACATAGTGTTTGCATCTGTCACATTTATTTCCTAACTAGTGGCGCACCAACTGCAACGTTGTGCACATGGAAATTGTATCTTCACAGCGTATCGGGCTGTATGGCAGCAAAGCACATTAGCTTCTGTCAGTTATCTCACTATTCTCAGATTTACATACTTCCAGGAATAGTCAGTAATTCAAAGCCGCGCTATATCATGTCACACCAGGAAACGGCGCACCTTATTTTGTTCTGTGCTTGCAAGACATAAACTTTGGTTAAATCTTAATGCATCTTTTATGTGCAGTTTCATTACGTATTTAAAAGCTAACAAGATGATAAATGATGGGTAGCCTACGCAAAATAGTTTATTTTCTATATTTACATATTTAATTTTCACTTTAATATTCAGTCAAGTTAAATTGTTTTTGAAATTTTATATCGCATTATTTATGTAGCCAAAATAAACATTCCCGTTTGTTGGTATGTAGTAGAGCGGAGAACGTGACTCCCGGTTTTAGTAAACAAACAATGTTTGTATTGTAATTTCAGCAGGTGGACTTTCTAGGCACGTTTCGTTGTTGAATAACTTGAGAAAAATGTGCTTGCATATGAGCTGACATATAATTTAAGCTTGCTGCAACCACAACGGGATAACCTGACGATTTCCTATCTCAAAAAATATACGCAGCTGTTCTTTTAATCACTTATGATGAACTTATACTTCATGAAACTGGAATAACGCTCCACAAAGTCTTTTAAAAATATAATATGATGGATCCATGTATCCTCACAAGGTATCACAACAATTACCTAGTGTTTTTTCTTATATAAATTGTTTATTCCATTATTTTTTTATATAAAAATAACCAATTCGTATAAGTATCAGAAATACTATCAATTTATATTTTTTTTGGTTCCTTAAAAAATAGATGAGTGGCGCAACTATCTGACCTTATTGGCCATATTAACTGACAGAGCCATCTAAAATTCTTTCACGTCCGCTGGTCACGCTTGTAATGATTTGTGGTATCTGCCTTCATCCGACAATAATGTTTATTCCGGGTGCCTGGACTGTTTTTGTTATTCTTTGTTCACATTACTTCAAACGCTTGAACATATAAACAGATTCAAATGGGCAATTCAATATGATGACACCTACAAATTCTTGGCACGTAGACAAAACTTCGTGCAACTCATTAAAGGCCTAACTACACTAGTTTTATTTGACTACCTATTTAACAAATTTTAGCTTTTAGCTTCAAGTTGGGTATCAGATCAACATTTACAGAAAATACTACATGAAATATGATCTTTATGTTTCGATAGAAAACATTGACGGATTCATTTTGGAATCCTCATGGTGAGGTTTTCATTTGCTAAACATATTATAGAAAAAGTCTTAATAAAGAATATTACTTGCATATACAAAAAATGTACAAATAATAAACCTTTTTGAGAGAAGGTTAAGAAAGCTTTTCTAACAAACATCTCGCTTTGATTCATTTAACAGTCAAAAGTCACTTCTTGCAATACAATAAAACTGATGGTTCCATCATCTCAATGTTACCATATGCTCTTGTAAAGCAGATAAAGGCGAAACACAAATAGCTTCAGGACGTTACCCTTGTCAACGCTAGCTTTTCACTTACTTAAGTTATGGTCCTATTGTTCTAAATGCCGCACCGAGTGCCGTCCTAGCGCATGGCGGGGCGTCTATCTTGTTCGTAACTCCTTAGCACCAACTTATAGAAAATTATTTTAACTTTCTAACGTATTAATGACTTGCGTTTAATATCCTACGATTCATTTAAACCAGCTTGATATCCCGTATTTCATTTTAATAGCGTTTGCACGGCAAACATTGGCGATATATCTCTGCAATATGTTGGAAATGTTTGAGAAGCCACGCTTTCGTTACCCTTTGTCATATACATAGATACGCCAAAACAATGCTGTGATTTATGTGATCACGGTTTGCAAGTTCGCTAGGCTTTTGTACACCTACTTGTAGGTACAGAGAATGGATAGTAAATTGTTTGGGACAAACTGTCAGTTATGCCGTTCAGGCTAATAGTAATAAATATTATATTATCAATCAAAACATTCAGATTAAAATGCAAGGATAAAAAAAAATATCTTGTGTTTTACGAAGATGAAATGGGACCGGGACAAGGAAAGCTTCTGTGAGCGGTAGACTGGCCATTAATTTACAGGAGCCCCTAATTGGAAAATCCTTTTCAACAAGAGTCGTTGTAGACTAATGTGCATAATTGGACCCTCGACCATGGACAATCGCTAGCGAAATGGGGTCATCCCAAGTTTTTGTATAAGTGAGAAGTGGGTAGGGATCGTTTTACAGAAAAAGACGTTATTTTAATCTCCTTTGCAGCATGTCATCTAATAATCCTGCTCATCAAGGGGTAAGATGGATAGGAATAGGATAAACCAAACCAAACAAAAATAAAGATAAAAAATTAGCCTGCGATAGTTTAATTTCAAGGAATATAAGAAAATCCTTAGACGCATTGTCTCATTACGGCAGGAAGTCACTTGTAGCTGGTAATTCAACATTATACGGTGCGTCTACATCCTTTGTTGAAAGTACTTTTGCGTTCCAGTCAACAAAAAATGGGGACAAAGACTAATTACAATGCGACAAAACAAAAAAAATACCAACTAACATGCTCATTCTGAATTCAATATCAACGACTTGGTACAAATTGTTTAAATTGGGTGTTTGCAAAGTGGATTCTCCTTGATGAGCTCTTTTGCAGATTCAAATATTATGGGTACCGGGTACGCTTTTACGCAATCTTCGTAAGATTCGTCAGCTTCAAGTGAAATTACGTATCCATTAACTGTACAAACAAGTTTATATGAAAAAATCCGTTAGTCATTTTAATATGTTATTTACAAGTTGGACGAAGAAGATATATTAAGTGGTACGTGGACAATGCAATGAGTCCTAATTAAATTCTTAAAATTTGATCATCGAGAGGCACAAAACAAGCTCGAGGTCAGTTAAAATTTGAAGTTGCTTCACTTTTTTATGTCGAAGAAGTTGTTTTACAATGCTTATTATAAGCTTTTCATTAAAACACTTTACTTTGATTCAGAGTGCTTGCAGAATCTTATTTACATTGTGTTTCCGTATCCAGTAACAGATAACTAGCGCTTCGGCCGAACCCTTTCAGTCACGCCGCCATTCGTGACTAACATTGATGTGGCATTAAGATAAGCCTACGATATTATTTACACGAAGAATTTATTCTTTAGACTGTTGGGCAACGGATAAGAGGAAATAAACTTGAGATAATATGAATCTTATAAGATACAGTGATATTGTATATTGTATTTAAGTTCAAACTTAAGAGATGTTGTAGTTATTATCTTTTCTTCAGTAACACAGGAACACATCAAAGAACAGCATGGGTGATAGGAGTAATAATAAATAATACACCATAATATCTATACGAAAACATATAAAGCTGTTTCTGGGCTAAATAATCATCGGGGAAAACACTCGCACTAAGCAGCTAACCAGGATCTGCAAGGGGCAATTTGTTTCGCAATAAAGTCGCTTGCCCCATCTGCACAAATGAAAGGTCAGTAGATGGCCAGACCTTAATTAAACTCAACGAATTCGTGAGTCGTAATACAGTCAGCTCGTTCCTATTAAGAACATATCAAGAAGTTCTGAGTAACGTAGCAAAAATACTACAAAACTTGCCATGTCCTATAAGTTTGCCTAACTTCTTATAGTTTTAGTAACAACATTTCATGAAGTCACATTTTGCTTTACGAGGACGGGACTTGCTTTGCTTGAATAAATTATGAGAATGGATGGGAGCATTTATGAGCGAGGCATGATGAATGAGCGGGTGGCTGTGCCAAAAGAAAACAATATTTTAAAGGAAAAAAGGTTGGCGCTCTGATGATGATGAAGATCTACGTTCAGAACGCTGCATCATTATAATACATTTAGTTTGACTTACCCCATGATGTTTAAGAATGAAGCATTAAAGTGTACTTACCTGAAAATATAAATAATTACATTATGTTACATGTAAACTGGTATAAGTAAAAAAATATAGGTACACCCAAGAGGAACTCTACGTACAAAAATTAAACGGCCTTTTTATTGTTTTAGTGGTTGCAAGAATTATTTCAGTATGCAGGCGACAACAATCGAAATGTTCAAGTATGTTGATCCCGCTGCATATAAAAGGGCTGCGGGATCGCTTTTAACAATAACTCAGTGTTACATATTCCTTTCCCATTAGAGTATAATTTCGTTTAAAGAATTTCGGATTCGGATATATCCTTTTATAAATTGTTTACGACTGCGAAAAGGCCAATAAGATTGGTCATTGTGGTCAATAACGGATAATTGAAAAATGCTAACAAATTCGACTGTGAAGCCATGCGAGAATACGTATGATTTACGATTGGGCGAGGTTAAAACATCGAGGTAGGTTATTTTTATATTAAGAGTTCAATATTACTGATTCTTTGCACACCCACCAAAACGATGAAGAAATTCACGACCCGGATTCGTGACTTAGAGAATGTAGGTAAATTGCGACGGAGAACGTTGTAATTATGTAATTGGAATCTTTTACAACTTTTCATTAAAGATACGAGCGCAGAATACAATTACATTTAATTCTAATCATCTATCAATGGCGCATTGTGGCGCTCGCGCAGTCGAGCGTGAAAATGTAAACCGATCAGAAGAGGAATGCTACGATAAGTGAATAGGGCCTAATTAAACGAGGGCGTTGTTAGATAATAATGGCCGGCGCACTGTAGGTCACGAAGCTAAGGGCTCGTGATGCGATCGCGCTTTTGTTCACCAGATGTTCGTTCACACATTGGATGCAGATGTTTGCGAAGTGTGACAGATTTGGACATTGATACTGATTTCATGATATGATTTTTCTCGGTTTAATTTATTTAAAGTACCTTAGATTTTGAACCAAAAATCAAGCACAGAAATATAAAAAATAATGTATTCAAAGTGGCAGTCATGATGTGTATGCTTTCATACAAATGCGTTAATGCTGGATGGGGGAGGTGAAACAACATCTGGCGTATATCAATTTGCTATTTAAAAATGATAAGCATGATAGCATCCAAGCCACTAATGCACCGCCCCGTGCGTAAAATTACAATTGCATTAAAGTTATTATGCTTTGATTACTATTGTATGCAGTTGAGGGGATTTGTTCGATGAAAGGACCATTATTACATCCTAAACGTTTTATTTCTGCGGTTACATCGGCACGTGTTTGAATCGAATTACCAACAAAATAAATAACTTCTAGGGATGTAATGTGTATGAAGTTTACTGAAATTGTTATGGTAACTTTCTTAAAGAAGACTTTTATGGTCATATACTCGAAAAAAGCAAGCACTCACTGACGATACGATCTGGTTACGTGACCCCGTCGGGACAGTAAAGTGAGGTAAAACGTGGAAAGTGCCCCAGTGAAGTCATCGGTAAATTTAAGCGTGCCCAGCTGACTGAAACGGATGAGCACCAAAGAGGATGAGCCCGCACATCATGGGTACACTAAATTCAATTAAAAAAACATACGTATATGCAATGACCTTTTAAACTTCACTAATAGCATTAGTCGGATAACAAAATGTTGTTTTCGTAATTAGTTTCTAATGTTTCAAACGAGCTGATTTATGTTTTATAATAATGTAGATGTTGAATGCAATGTGACGTATTTAAATTTGTTAAGCGTCCACAAAATTAAATTAATTAAGTAACGTGTCCTGCGTTCATAATTTATATGATTATACTAAAATCATGGCACGTGTTTGAGGCAGCTGTTGTTATAAAAAGCGACAAAGTATAAACGTTATTGTGTCGACTGATCTGTTTATTATTCGCTAAACACAATACATTTTATCATCTGTCCGTATAGCACAATTTGGATTCTGTTCTTCTCTCGAATTTCATGTACACACATGGTCATCCTATTGTATACTTGCTAGTTTTACACATAAAAAGGAGACCCCTAATTGTGTAACATTATTATTCTATACTAAAATAATAATGCGATACCTTTTTGACGGATACAATGAAGTTGATGTATGCAGATGTTTGATCATTGCATAGATTTCCAAATTAAGTACCTAAAGTTTACAGTTTTAATTAAACTGTCAAACAACGAAATTTTATTGCAATCGTAAATGCTATTTTATTATTATCTATTTTTACGAGGGTCGATAATAATGCGCATGAACAACCACAAGCCATATGGGTAGTAAGCGCAATGCATCTATGACTGACTGGAACTGACATGTGTTTGAGAGATCTTTTCAAATGGCAATAAAAATGTTACGCTACTTTTTATCCCGATTTGGATTATCCATCTGTCAAGTTTAATAACGCTATCCATGTAACCTAGAGTCATGAGTTACAAAACAATAACACAATAAATTACTTTCTACCAGTATTAAAATGTAATTACTTCAGTTTATTATATCAGGGATTTTAAAGGCAGCCAATTAGTGGTTTAACCGCCTTAATTATCGTTGAAATAGACAAGTTGAGTACTAAATAAGCGGAAATATTAATACAATACTACCCGTTATATTGACAACGTCTCGGTAAAGTTTCCAAATAATTGCAGACGTTGTCACGTAGACATACCCAGAATTGTTAAACTGAATACTGTACTTATTTATTGAAGAAACGCGCCAGAAACTTTCCTAATCATAACTTGAATTCAATATAGCAGATCCCGGGACAAGTCACTGCCCCTGGCTCCGACTCGCCCCAACTCCGAAATGGGGAATCGTCCCTGGAATCCTAAAGGAGGTTGTTTATTTTCCGGATGGTTACTTCTGTTAGTTATTATTAAATGAAATTTAAGTTAAGATGATATTTACCCCAATTTATAATTTCAGTTGACTCAAGTGGAATAATTCGCTTGCTGTGAAAATAATTTCTTGTCATAGAATTATGATATTATGTAATCAACATCTGCCTTAACCTTCGATAATCCGATGTTTGGGAATTTTCAAATTATATGTACTTGTACGTTTGCCCCTGGCGGCGTTCCGTCGATTGAGTTTTACAATGCCATTAACCGCGGCGAACAACGCATAAAACGCATCACTTTGCAAGGGAAAAACAAATAAATTAACTTAAGGAGGCACTTGAAGAACAATTTATCTCAAGTTCTGGCTCTCTAATAATTCACTGTTATGGCTATGTTGGCAAACAAAACTAAATGCGGAAGAGTTGTAAAGTTGGCCGATGTTATAATATTGTTTCCTTGTACCTTACTCGCGCAGGGCAAGCGAAAGCTTGACTTTATTCACTCAAAGCATGAAACGCGAGTTAGCTGAGCACTTTGTCTTCGTGTTCATGTAACACAGACTAATGTGTCACCGTTACGGCGTCGGCCTCCGTAAGCTTACAGGTAACGGCACGCGGTTGGATCATATTTGACGCAAGACAAGCATTCCGTATTTTATTCATAATGTTGTTTCAAATCATAATGAAGACAAAAACATTGAGTATTTTTTACAATCTGTGAATTATTTCTGTACACCGACTAGTGTATTTTCTTGTACTAGGTTTTTCAAATTGTGAATTCTGTTACATTATTTTGTGACTGCCGACATAACTTACAACTGGAATCCAACAATAAGTAACAGGTGAAAAGGTCGTAAAGTAATTATGATCCCACTTCTTTCAGCACTTATAAGAGTAACTGTTTGAAGGTGTATCACATATCGGCCTCCCTGAAATGCATAGACCATTTCGTAAAAAATACAAAGTAAAAGTGTGCATGAAAACAAAAGTTTTATAGTCGGTTTGTACGTGACAGGATAATGTGTTGCAATGTGAATGCGGCGTCTAGCCTTAAATGGTTAAGTGAACCATTGGGTTCAAGTTCGTTTGGACGATTGGATCGCGGTGGGTGTTTGTTTTGTTGTGACGTGAGAGCCGCAGGCGCCGGCTGCGTCTATGCTTCTAGAGGTGCTATTATAAACATGGATGTATATTATATGTAGTGACTGAAAACGGCAGCATCGCTTCTATTGTTGTCGTGGTGGATGCAGTACTAATAGAACCCGAGAAATAGTTTATGCGCAATTTATGAAACACAATATTGGTTATGGTATATTGTAATCATTATGTTATAATCACACATACAAAGTTGTACCTATTATCATGGAAATACTCTTGGTGAGTACCCTATTATTCATGGTCAGATTCACGGTCAAAATACAATTAACTGTACAATCAAGCCAACAATAAAAGTCAAGCAACTGATGCTGAGAGTGCCTTATAAGATCAGACTAGGCACCATAAACCTTGGTTTAATTGACAGTGTACTACCACACCTTAATAATTAATAAGCTGTGGCTACTAAAAAGGCTAAGGCGAATGGTTTTCAAATTCAAATCACGCTCAATCCTATCCAGTTACTCTAATTCAACTATTAACTCAATAGCGCCGCACCGTATCTGGTTTCTATATCCGAGTGGTTCAAGAGGGAACGCGGTACAAAAATTCGATGTAAAGCCGAAAGACAGAACGTCGAAGTCAAGCCGGTTTGGCCCGTGTAGGCGTGTGTACTCTAGATTATGGTGAGTAGACTTGTTCAGCGTCGGTGGAATCGCCCTAAAATATTTTTGTCTTATCGAAGTTGATTTATGAACGTTCCAAGCGTCTTGGTAGGACAAGGATACCGAGATACTTATCGACTGAGTTCTTATTATGAATGAAGTTTCTATTTTCGTGGGTATAAAGAGAATATTCTCTTTATACACACGAAAATAGAAACTTCATATAGCATATGCAAGCAAACGGTCTGGCGTTTATTTTGACTTCGATTTCGAGGAGTGAATTTGTGTGATTGTTATCTTTTTTAAGAAGATTATCTTAAAATAATGGCAATTTATTATGTGATTCGGAATTTTATGGGATTCCCGTTCCGTGTACCCTTGTCATTCTCGTTTTAAATAAATGAAAGTATTATAAGTAGAACTAACAAAAGTACCTAAGCAATATTATTTTTCATCAAGCAACACTTTTGTTGAATATAATTACTAATTGTTATACCTTACAGGTACTCAAAGTTAGGTTCTTAGCTGTATTTAACAGGTGTAATACATATGTTTTTGAAAACTGATGATATCTTTAAATTAAAACATTGGTTAAGTAGTAATAATAATAATAATAGCCCGCAGGGCATCTGAGGCGGATGTCGGGGAGTAGCGACCCCGCGGGTACCGAGTGCTCCAGGGAGAGGATACTGTCCCTCACCTCCGGCTTGCCGGAGTGAACCCTGACGGGGGATAGGTCTCCTGCCTCTGGCTTGCCTTCATTGGCCGTCCAGAGTGGAGTCGCTAGAGCAATGCTCGGAGGGTGAATGCCTCGGGTAAGTGGCGAGTGGGCACAGAGATGCTGGACCCTGGCTTGATGCCGGTTTTAAGGCGCGTGATCTGGGTAGAAAGCCGGCCGGGGCAACCTCACCCTTCAGCCGCTCACGTCCCCGTTGCCCCCTTGTTGCGACTTAGCGACTAGTTCCCGGGGGCCCGGTAAGTGAGCTGGCGAGTCTCCTCCTGCCATTTTTACATGTATTTATTACATTGTTATCGGCAGGGGTCATAGTCCCCATAGTTTTCCCTTCCCTAGTCCACTAGCATCCCATCACAATAACCCAAGTAGATTTTCTTCCATACTTAGCAATAGTTTAGCACAAACCGGGGGTTGTCCTTGGGTACATTTCTATAGTGTATACAGGGATAATCGTCGGTTTTGTGTCACCATTACATATATTAAAGTTGTCTCAAAAGGGCTTCAGCGTGTTGGCTTCGGCCCCACGTTCGCCTTCTAAAAATCCGGGACTCTGTAGTCCCGTGGTCTAGTAGAGACATACAAGATAATAATAAAATTTCATTTATTGAAGTAACCATGACTCATTTTTGTTAGTAACAGTGTATACTTAATAACTATGTTAGTATATAAAAAGAACCTTAACCTAATGAATTGCCTACATCAAATCACCACTGCAGGCTTATCACCGAAGTGGAAAGTCTGCAGCAGCGATTCATATACAGGCAATCGAGTCTACTCGCTATGCAGCGTAGTAAGGTGTTGGGGCTGTCCCGCACACGGCGCACCAGTGACGCGCATCTTTTCCGCATTGTTGCGTAGAAGCAGTCGATGCGGGCTTCAGCAAACATCCCTGATGCGCTACAGAAACGAGGCAGCCCCATTAACACCCGGAACGCGTTATTATATTGTATACGAAGGGCGCTGTACGATCTCAGAGTATATGCAGCCCACAGACTGCACGTGTAAAAGGAGGTGCAATATGCACGGAATAAAGTTTCTTTTACTGATATCGTGCAACGAGCAAACCTGCGAGCAATCATATTAGCTCGAACCGACAACACCCTTCTTTCTCTCTCAATGTCTTCATCGTCCTTCAGGTCAGTGGTCAATGTATGTCCGAGGTATTTAAATTTATATGTCCTCTCCAGTGCTGTGCCATTCAACCTAACCGGAGGTATGGTTTTTGGACATCGGCCACCGGCCTCAAAGACCATGATTACACTTTTCTTTTCATTGTAGACTAATCCGTGATTCTTAACATAATCCTCACAGATAGCCAACAACCGTCTTAGCCCACAAACCGAGGCACTCAGCAGAGCCATGTCATCGGCATAGCTTATGTTGTTAAAACTTAATCCATTAATGTAGCAACCCTGACGTTCTTTACTGAGCGCCTCAATTAGCTCATTTACGTAGAGGTTGAATAGCGTGGTTGAGCTTATCCCCCCCTGCCTTACACCGCACTCCAACCCATACGGCTCCGATAAGCTCCCTGCCCAGCGCACCTGATTAATCTGGTCCCCATACCAGTATTTAAAGATGTTAATTAATTCGGATGGTACTCCTGTTTTCTCTAACTTTCTCCAGAGAATACTGTAAGAGACAAGATCAAATGCCCTGGACAGGTCGAGAAAGCAAGCATATGTTGGAGTTTTTCTCTCCGCATAATACCTGACAGCCCACTTCAAACATAAAATAGCACTTTCTGTAGAAAGTCCAGGCCGAAAGCCGAACTGATTATCGTGCAGATGAACATACTTTTTAAGATGTTTATTGAGCAGGCTGTCAAGCACTTTAGCAATAACTGTAGCCAAAGAAATGGGCCTGTAGTTATTAATATCTGCAATATCTCCTGTTTTATTTTTTACTATAGGCACTACAATTGTTTTGGTCATTTGACTAGGTAGGTACTTATGGCTGATACAGAAGTTAAATAGCATTGCTAGAACTCTGGGTAAATGCGGACCCGCAAACTTGAGATGCTCAATGCTGAGACCATCATGACCAGGTGACTTCCCTCGAGACATTGAGCTAATTACAGATTTTACGTCTTTAGCTGTAAATCTTGTACCCAGGTCACAATGGTCATCAGCATCAGGCACGCACGAGCTGGGGCCCAGCGGTGAGATTATCCTAAAATGTTCCTTGAAGAGGTCAGCAATACGCTCAGGGTCACTCTCACCCCGGACGGACACAGGGAGGCCAGGCTTATTGCCTAACTTATTCGTGTGTTTCCAAAAAGAACGAAAATCATTACTTGAATGGTGTGAAGCCAGAATATCCATTTTGATCTGTTCTTCATTGTTTTGGCACCATTTCAACCTGGACTTAAAGATCCTTCTGGCTTCACGCATCTCAAAATAAATGGAACCGTTATATGGTTTTCCAAAGTCTTCCCACAGGCGAAACTTCTGCCTGGCATCCATGTATGCCTCACCTACATGCCTATTCCAGCCTGGCACTACACGCCTTTTCCCTCTAGCCTTACGCTCCCTACTCAATAATGCAGATTCAGTTAGGGCACTCACAACATTATTATATAACTCATCAATAACATCGCGATGACAACTTAATTTACAAATTTTATCAGCACAGTTTACGAAATCAAATGGGAAGTCAATATGTTTCAGTTTTTCATGGCATGATCTAAAATAAGACTGCCTTTGTTCAAGACTTCGATCTCCCCAGATTACACTGCTTTTCTCAATATTTAAAACACATTGTTTAATACAAACATGATCAAATAAACATTCCACAATAAGAGGAAAATGGTCTGACCACAGCGTATCATACTGAACAGAAGCAGACACCACCGAACTTCGGGCAGCTTTAGTCACTACGCAATGATCAAGCCACCTCCTTGAGCCATGCGAGTCACTCACAAAAGTATATGTATCAGAGTTTATTCCTAATAAGTCGGTATCTGCACACGACCATTCTAATTCGTCACAAAACCCGATTAGTTCCGTAAAAAATCGTTCGGTTGGATGTGCATTAAAGTCACCAAGTATGTAACAATTTTCTACATCAGAGTTATCTATGATAGCACTCACCAGACTGATACAATCCGTAAACTCCACCAGATTACTAAGCGCATCTGTGGGCATGTACACGTTAAACACTAAGACAGACCTTTTATTTAACATGATTTTTATTGCGCACACGCGCGCACTATTACACTGAATAACCGACACATTGCTAAATACACTTTTTCGCCACAGTATGGCTAAACCTCCATACGGACGGCCACGGAGGACTCCCGCAGAAGTATCCATTGAAGATGTCCCCGTGCACCCAAAGTCATCGCTGATATTATGCAAATATGCCAATTCCTCTGGTGACAACCATGTTTCCTGCAGTGCAATTATATCTGATTCAGAGCACAGTTTACGCACATCATCAACAGATCGCTTTATACTTTTACAGTTGAAGGTAACAAGCTTAAACGTGTTTCTATCCATTATTATTTGTTTACTAAGGTGCCGTCCACGGAAATAATATTTCCGGTCGAGAGTTTCGGCTTGAAGTGAACGAAACGTCTGAATACAATACCATTCGGCCATAAGTTTTCATCTAAAAATATATGGCTTTTGGATTCTGGCACGAAAAACTTGTACGCCTTATGCGATGTCTGTTTTTTTAATATAATCCTTTCTAACATAATAGATACTTGCGTTTTAGAAAATAAGTAATCGACTATATCTTTGTCGCTCGTATTGACGTGTATGTTCGAAATAAAAATAGGCACATTCCTTTCTGCGGCTTTGAAATTGCCTATAAAATCATTTGCTATGCCCATTTTACCTCTAATGCGTTTTTTGGCACGTCTATAACGAACTACTGTCCATGGCTTATCTTCAGTATTCTGTACCATCGTAGATAAACCTGTTTTTAATGCAGATGCCGCGGATTGTTTACATTGCTCACGCGCATCAATCAGCTGTGCAACAGTCGGCTCCACGACCGGTTTTTCGCTATCGCCTTCTAACCGCTGCGCGTTCTCTGTCATCGACGTAACTGGCAATTCACTGATACCTTCATTTGTTAATAAATTATTGAAATGAGTAGATTGCTCACTAATTTTTACTATGTCTTTAGGTGTTGAAGCATAACTCATTTTTGGTGTTTCAAATCCTTCCGATTGCCCAGATAGTGTCACATCTACAACTAAATCACTGGTATCTTGCTTACAAGCTCCTCTCTTCTTGTTTACATTTCTAAATCCAGCAACTCGCTCTGGAATCTTATCACATCTATTATTTTCAGCTTGAAACTCCTTCTTTAAATTATCCAGACGATCAACGGAAACATATGAGGCTTTCAGCTGTCGTACTTCGACTTCTAATACAGTCAGCCTTTTCATAAATTCGGTCACGTCCAGGTGATCGAACGTAATGGGGGGTAATAGCTCAAGATTTTTAGCCACAAACACAGGCATTACGTCCGGGTCAGCTGTCTTGAAAACACTTATAATATCCCGGAGATCACGAACTTCCTTTCCCTGTCCTTTACGATCAGGCTTTCGCTGCTCAGTCGGCACCGACAAGGATTCAAAAAGTAACACCTTTGACTTTTTGATTTCATCACTACTAAACTTGTCAGAACATATTTTGACTAAACTTTCTTCATCTATTATTGATATCTTATTTTTAACGTAACACAAAAGTTCATCAATAACAAGATTGCAACTATTACACTTTAACGTTATAGCCATTTCTACACGTACGTTGAGCGTTGTCTCGCTCCGTCGCGGACAACACGTCGTATCAAGCTGCGCGTGCGAGCGAGTCCATTGGCTTCTAATAACAATCTTAAAGTGCACCTTGAAAGAACATTTTAACAGTAGCACATGTATTTGTTTGTAGCGCTCTCATTACAAAGTAAAGACGTATTTATTGTTGTGTTTATAGTTTTTAAGTTAAAAATAAAACAACTCTTAATGAAGGGCGTGAAAGTATGCTTTACTTTGGTTCACACCTTCCACGTGTAGTGTCATGAGGTTTGATTATCTTAAGAAGCGTGTTTGGGGCTATTTTTGTACAATTTAGGGTGCCACACAAGAAATTCGAAAATTTTCAAATAAATTACACTTTCCATTGTGTAAAGTTATAAATAAACATTGAGAATTAGTTTCTATTATAATCCATGCGTTTGTTGTTAAGACAAATTGGATATGTGAAAAGAATGCTGACAGGTTCCATATAGTTTTTTCTAGTGACGGATTCACCTCATAGCTGGAACTCGTGACCGTATGTTTCGTTTAAGTATCTTGAAATAATATTAACATTATATTTAGTTCTTTATCTAAAAAAAAATATTCATTTTCATAAAATCAGACTGGCTGTTGTTTTTTAATATGGTTTATAGTTTATGTCTTTAGGCATCTGACATTATCTAGACTTATGGTTATATACTCTAGACTTACTTAAAAATAACCGTCCTTTAATAAGAACCAATTTATAATCATAGTTAAGAGGCTTTATTTTGATAATTCGTGCGTAGGAGTACGGAAAAGGTCTGTCGTCGACATGCGTCTGACCTAACGACTGCCCACGCTCATAACTGTACGAAACGCTACGCTTATACTAAAAATACCCATGTAATTGTAGGCACGAACCCTATAAACGATCTTATGCTTATGCGTGACTAACCAATGAACTGTCTTACATCAATTTCGAATCATAAAGTCATTTTGAATAGCTTACATTATTCATAAGCCAATTTTAAGTATACAAAAGACATTGTAATGACCCAATTTAATCCACCTGTGATTAAAATCGATACAACGATCAGTTTCAGTACTTAAACTAAATGATAAGTAAGTAGAAATTCAAGTAAATATTGATAGGCTTAAATGAAGGACTGAAAACTTGAATAACAAGATCTGCAATATATGCGCTATGATGTAGTATAATGACGTAAAAGCATTTTTAGACCAACGGGCACTGGCGAGCAGTAAAAAAAGGAACAGCTGACAGACCTCGTAAGCACGTTTGTCATGTGCAATAATTGCCACATTCATATAAGGAATATACATGAGTTCATATAAGGATAATATCTAAGTGGACCAATTTCTTTCGAAAACACTAAACATTAATAAGTGATAAATATTTCTTTAAAAAGAAGTTATCTAATCTTGTTAGTTACGTACTTCAGCAAACACATTTTCGTGATAAGATACCTACTCAATGTAATCTTTCACCTACATTTGCGTTACAAAATTCTGAGGCTTCATTAAATAACTTTTCCTTTCATTCTTTCATTTAATACCTACAATGAAGTCCTTACAAAAAGGGTCAATTTGTCCATTAAGACGACGATCAGCAATCTGAGGTCACCGAACTTGACCATGATTTCGAATTGACCAACACCGACTCCATTTCCATTTGATTTATTATTCACATATTGCATTCAGAGAGATGCGTATCAAGTGAACACTTTGAAAGGCGAATACAAATCAAAAACGATAAAACGTTTCATCTTGAATAAAATATGTAGGTACTACGTACAACAGCTATTATTTTGTTAGAGAGCAAGACACAATTGAATAAGCACAGTTTCAAATTTTATTTTTCCTGGTCTATTGTGTTCGGTTGTATGAAAGAATCAGGTCTTATTTCCTGATGTTGAAATCTTAGAAATAATTCAAGTGTTAAACTACCTAATAAAAGCCCATGCATGTAATGATTACAATAATATTTTTCTTGTTCGAGTCTGACGGCTACATCGTATGAGTCAAGATCTGTAATGAAGGCCAAGGTGTCAAGTGTCGTTCCCTACAGATGCATTATGTGGAACGCTGACTGAATGTTTGCTTTCACTGGCTGCATGCAGACTCGTAACTTTACACCGACCACCTTAGAGAGAGCTGAGTGAATTAGTAAGGTATCTACATTATATCACGAAAAATCTGGAATTTAAATTGAAACAGGACAGTTTTGCCATCCATTCGGCCCTCACCTAGTCTAAAGCATTTAATTCGAGTAAACAACGAATTTATTTAGGTACATCTTTGTAATTTGGTACGGAGTATTTGTATTTACGAGGCGTGAACAGCGGTAGACCGAGATACGGGGTGCTATGTTCTGTTTATTTGAGCTAAGGGCCGCCGGTCTGCCCACACCCTCACTCCCACACCCATTGTATGATGACGATCAAACTTATTTACATCACAATAAGTCGGCTTGGTCGGCTTAGTTTAATGCCCTGTCATCTTCGTGGAATGAGCCTTCAGTATTTTGGTTATCGATAGTTTTCAGAGAGTGAATGAAAATTTACCAGCGCTGTTTTCAGAGAAAATTAAATCGATAATTACTAGCTGTATCATAATAGCATTGTACGAGTATTAAGAGCGGAATGTTTATATAAATGACCTATTGTGTTCGGATTAAACATAATTATATAATAATCATCATTATACTATTTATTTGGATTATTCGAAAGCCAGGTATCCAACTAAAGCAGAAAATGTATATGACAATACAAAAAAAAACACACACACACACATTAGAAATTGTGTCGAATTATTAATTCGGAGATAATAATGAAATCAAATTTATAATACCCGTAATTTTGTATGCGGTAGGTAGTACATTATTGCGAAATATGAGGTAAGCAAAAAATAACAATGTTATAATGAAACAGAAACAACACACCTTAACTGAAATTCGATTCGTCAGACCGATTGTTTGTTTTTGCAATAAAATGTTTCTGCAATTTGTACGGTATCAACCGAATAAACTGACGTTCTTCGTATTTAAAGTAAAGATCTTGATAAAGGTTTATGACTTAGGCGAATTCAGTAATAAGTATCATAAGAATGACGTAGGCATCACGATTATGATGTCTGTTGCGTCGATTACTTCAGCTAATAATAAAAAAAGAACTATTAAAGTTCTTTGAAACAAAACTCAATAAGAGTTTTTGTGTTGGACAAATTGCTTTTTTTTAATCTAGACCTAACTGAATGCTTCCGGGTCACTGTACTTAGCAATTTATGGTAGGAAACATTCATAAACAAAACCTGTCGTCGAAATCGTTCCTTCACATTAAAAGGACGAGATAAGGGGCGCAGGCGGCGAGAGGAAAACATTATATTAATGTTTCGGAAAATACTGGGACCAGCTAAGTAATGATGGCGGTAGCAGTCCAACGACGGCATTGGGTACAAAATACTTCAAGTACCTTCTTTATAATAGTTTTCTTTTTTAAATATGAAAGCCATTTAACTATAAATTAATATTTAATTAATTTTGGCTGTTGACAATTTTAAATATAATATAGGTATTAAACATGTAAAAAAGTATGGTTAGTCTGATATTTATAAATAAACTGAATTTACAAATGTGGAGGCCGATATTGTAACGGATATGCTACTATATCGAGGTCACTAACCATGCAAAGTTAAGCGACATAAGTCGCATTCAGAAACAGGATTGGTGACACTAAAGTGGAGCTACACATACTGGGATTAGCAATGGGATTCGAATTCATCCGAAAGTATGTCTTAACTATTATGTAGAAACTTATTTAAAAATAATTTACCTTTCAAGAAATACAACGCGTTTAAATTATGACCCACAAAAAATCTCTTGCGTATTTGAATCTTTGCGATAGACAGATTGCATGTAGAGTACTTGTAATTTTTACTTTTTATTATTATGTCATCCCACAATTTCGCAACCCATTTTTCCAATTTAGCTTAAAGGATTACAAGACTCATAAAAGGAGGACCTAAAGTAATTTGTGAGTCGCTCAGCAAGATCATTCAACAATCGATATTTCTAATATTTGTAACCGTTCAAACAATTCAGTTATCGGTATTTCAATATCGAGTCATCACTACTAGGAACTGGGTCAAACTGAGACAGAGTTTATAAGATAATCGTTAAACAAACAGTCGCAGCCGGTGGCTAGGTGTCAAAGTATCGAGTGTCTATGTCGTAATGCGATCGGTCAAGAATCGATATCGGTTATCTCACATGCTGTTTGACTTACGATAAATAGCGGATGCATCGCGATGCATTGGCGCGTTCTATAAATATTTAATTAAAAGTGACATTGTGTAATCTTAAATTACGAAATGTATTGCGCGTGTATAAACATTGGACTTTTACAAACGCAGCTGCTAAAAAGCTTCATAATTGCGCAAATAGTGCCGACATCTGTTGCTGTAAAATGATTAATTGGAGTAATTATGAAATTAACAACTGTTTTAAAGACGGACACGGAGTAACATTCATCTTTTGCGTATAATGGCCGCGTACCACCGCGTGGTAACATTTTTTCATCTCGAAATAACTAGTTATTATGCAAACGAATGCTATTAAGGTTGAGCTCCACGTGTCTGGACACACGACACACGTCGCTCTCGGTTCAGTGGGCAACGTTCCCGCAGGTGGGCGACTAACGGTCGCTACACAATGCAACCGGTTGCAAGCGACAAAGTACACGCCGAGTTCTCAGCAAGCATGGACATTTGCGCGCCAACCTGCCTTTAACGGTCGATGATGTAACTTTCAAGGGGGTTGTCATGAATCGATTTAAACGGAATTGCTGAGGAGAGGACTCCTGTTTCAATCAGTATTCAACATCAATTATACAGATATAACACACCTCACGCTTCACTTGGAACAGAAATTATACCCCTTCCAGTTTCTTGTCAGAAATTAAGGTTCGTATTCGCTGGATTTCTAGTTATTGTCTGGACATAAAATCCTAAAAAATGAAGTCTGTGTGATAACATGTATAATGATAGTAGGTTCGTTGAAAGTTATTTTAATAAATCGATGATGCCTGTGATCGAAATCCATGCACGCGATTAAAAAATCGATGGAATACCTTGCCTGTCTTAAAATAATAAAACGCTCATGCGAGTTCCAAACACGACACGTAAATCGACAAATAGGGGTGGCTCACCCTTCTATAAGACTCGTTTTATGGCTTTTAATAATTTGGTGGGTAAGCTGGCACTGATTGTTGAACTAGCAGCTGCTCGTTGTTACAGGGATTACCGGTATAAATAACGTTTTTTGATAACCAACCAAGCTACACACTTAGCTTTGAAACGATAAGATTAGTTGAAGTAATTTTTGGTTTAAAATTAACAATCCATTATACTTCGTCAAAAATGAGATTTGTCTCGTTATTATAGCTGGAAGAGTCAAAAGTCGTTAATTCATAGCACCACAATTCAAATCATACAAATAAAATGTGTAAATCGGAGATCAAAGCACTCTATAAATAACAGTTTAATCGTTCTTTACAACAGTCATGCATTCGAAGTGTGAATTCATGATACTTCGAAATCGAATTGTGGTTATATATAACACAACATTCACAGCTTATGCAATCCGTTCCTCGAATCCCATTCAATTGTACCTTTATGGATGTAACCTAGTCATTTTATCTCAGCCGGTTTGTAATGAATGAACGCACTATGAGGTTTCATGCCCATAAACGGTCAATATGCGCGTTGGGCACAAAATCTTCTGCCAAGTGCCGAAACCTGTAATACGACGTGGCGCGGTGACAGGGTTCGTTCACCTAACCGGGCTAGCTTCCACTGCCGCTGCGAAATAAATCATTTGTTACATGATCTCCGGTACCCAATGACGTAACAAATTAATGAGGCGTACTGCAAATCAGTCTCATTTGTTGAACACTTCTTTAAAACTTATTATAATATGCGCTTGGTTGCAGTTACTGAGAGCAAAACTGTAATAACCGCTCCAGATGCAATTACTAGACTACTTACGATGACTGTAATCACTTTCTTGATTTAATGAGAGCTTGCTGTAACAGTGTAAGTGATAACTTTGCATAGTTTCTTATTGGGTCTCGTACTATTCCGTGCATTACATGTTATCAGTAAGCAAGTACTTACATAAACTTAAACAGATGCAATCAATATAACATAATAAAAATAAATAAATAGTATCTGGAAGTCCGGATGAATGAAAATCTCAATGCGTTATCTATAGAATTGGGAAAACCGCATATTCGTAACTTGAACGTAATCAGTTGTATTAATGCAACACGACTACTAAAGTCGATGTGACAGTTTAGTTGCAAGTATTTTTAATTTCTGTTGCTATCAAATACCATGGAAAAAAAGGCGTAGGCAACAAAAAAGCCAACCTTCACTCCGCAATGGTTTGGCAGGAATATAAAAAATATAAAACTGTAGCGCTGAAAGATAATAATTGTTGGTTTTAATGGAAATAATTGTTGTCGCTGCATCACAGCACACCTTTATAAGCGGCCATTATCGCATGGTCGTGGTTCCTTATCTAAATAATACGTCGGCGATCAGTTATTTTCACCATTATTTTTATGCTGTCACCCGACTGAAACACCGCTTTATCTGTATGATTCACGTCAACCATTTGCGCTGTGGACCGAATGCAATTAGGTGTATTTCAAATGGATTTATGTCATGCACATGCAATCAATTCATTTCAGGATTAGTTTCCAATCAATGATGCTGACATTACTGTTTAGGACGAATGAAACGTGTGAACGTCTGTCTGTTACTATTGAACATTACTTTTGTTTAAGCGTACGTACCCATTGTAATTCGATGTCTGTTTTTTTTTTTATCAAATTCTAAGACTCCCCATGGGCCTCGAATACCATGTAGCACGAGATGAAACATGACATGAGCGAGGCTATCCAGTTAACAGACAAGTCATGCCGTATAATAAAGGCACCAGAGCCCGCTGGACCTTTCTAAATCAATTCAATTTGTTCGACACTGAGCATTGTGGAGCGAGATTGTTACATAAAGAAACCAATCTTTCTAAGATCGAATTCAAGTTTTGGCAGTAGTTAAAGGATCTTAAACGACCAGCTAACGATTTAGTTCACGAAAGCTGCGAAGTACATCCGCTTGCAATATAAATGAACTGACCAAACGAGAGCCTGCAATATGGATGAGAGCAGGCTTGTTTTGCCCATATTGGCAGTACTTGTTCTACCCGAGCAGTATGTGGCACCGTGGTACGTGATGTGCGGACACACCGGCATTGCTAATGAGCTTGCAACGGAACCGTGTCGATAAGGTTAGCATGATTGATTTGAGAGTTGCTCTGAAAACATTTGTGTTTATGGAGAACTGTTCGCCATGTTTGCGTATCGCGTACGTTCTCCGTTTGAACATCAATGCTGCGAGCTCACGCTTGGCATATGAACAACGAAAGTAATTAGCTCCGACCGAGACTCGTTTACATAACATGTACCTCTTTGAAGTGGCCGTTTTTATAGTTCACTTCTGAAAGAATACTTGCTAGTGTAATAAACTTATGCAATTCTATCTTCATTAAATCAAGTATTTAACATTTTTCTTCTGCACTTGTAAGCATCTTGCAATATGCCTGGTTAAGTGCGCAAACGGAGTGTAAGACATCCTGTTGCAAGGTTAACCGATGCGACCGCGAGCAGTGGTGGACGCCTACGTCCAGCAGTGACGGAAAATAGCTGATGTATTAAAGGGTGTCACGAGTATTTGCAACATTTATTCAGGATTGACATTTATATTGATTGATTGATATGACAACACATTTGTTAGAAGTCGCATTAGTGTGAACAATTGCCGCGTTAATTTCTAGGATCTAATAGCAACTTTGAACATGGTGGGTAATAATCGTAGATCCAACGTAGCTTGCGTCAATAAATAACGAGATTACTGGTGTCCGCTAATCACGGAAAACTCACCGTCAAAAAAGAGAAGGGAAAAAACGAATTCTACAGATTATATTATTACACTTAATAATTCGTATCAAAGTAAAATTTAACAGTAAACTAAGGTATTCATAATGTACGTATTAAACTCAAAGGTTAGGTTCCCATTCCCAGTGTTTCATTACAAATTACGAAAGATCATTAAACTACATCAAAGGCGTGCAAATGCGGCATCGTGATCTCGCAAAACATCCGATTATATAATTAGCGTTTGGCGTATATATACCTACTTATAATATATTCCACACAGTATCATTATTTCATGTTTCAATTGAAACGATGTTCAATATTCAAAGAATTTAATTTTAACTTATTTACAAGTTTCAATAGGAAATAAATACAACTTTAATTTGAGTTAGTACGTTAACAACCGAGCACTTTCAAAATACGCCTGAAAACATTGCAAAGTCAGTTTATCTTCTGCTTTTTTAGCTCTCCCAGTCCATCTCGAAACACGTCTCAAAGCTATCAATCAATAATGTCTCCACCTACAGGATATTGCGAGAATAATTATGTTCATAATATCCCGTTTCCTCGTCCGATTGCATCACATTCCCACGTATTCTTACGTCATGAGCTCACTTCAATGGACCATTGACAGAAACGCTGGTTACATTACCCATAATCAGATTTCGTCCACATGTTCGAACCAAAAACTTAATGTACCAAAACAGTTATTGTTCCTTTATTTGATGACAAAATAAACAAAACATCAAAACGTAAATCCGGAATGTTTATCTTTACAAAATGATACACACAATACAAGATGGAGTTTGTTTGTTTGCTTGGATCTTAGGAACCCGAAAATCAATTTGAAAGTAATTTCAGTGTTAGATAAACTTATCACTTATCGAGGTAGGCTACAGGCCACTTTTTTGAACGGATGAGTGGAGTAGTTCGGTGAAATAGT
This sequence comes from Heliothis peltigera, assembly GCA_958496145.1. Lineage (NCBI taxonomy): Eukaryota > Metazoa > Arthropoda > Insecta > Lepidoptera > Noctuidae > Heliothis > Heliothis peltigera. The sequence continues at coordinate 6,129,507 of OY292328.1, forward strand.
AAATAACATTTATGAAATGATTAGACCTATAAGTGCTGAAGAAAGAGCAACAATTATTACCACTCATGAGACGGGGTACAGTATTAGTAACAGTCACCAGAGATAGTGTGAGATTCTGGACTTCGCCAAAGAGGCGAGGTGCTGACGAGCATCGTTAAAATAAGTCTTGTCTTGCATAACTGAACCTTGCCCTTCGCCCCATAAAATTCAACCACCTTCTCATTTTAGCACTGTATAAAATAAAATGTAAATTGGTAGCAGCGGTTAAAATCTGTCTTAAAAAATATTAAAAACTTGGTAAGCAACAAAAATATCAACAAATTTTTTACAGACCTGGAGTAAATCAAGGTCTCACGTGCGATTTTTTTATTAACAGTCGGCACATTGATTCTAAGAAATATCTATTTCAATATTTCCATTGAACGATATTTGTGGGGAACCATAAACGCTATTTGCAGAAGCCGCAAAACTGATGACATTGTGTAGCTGTCGCCTCGAGCCTAGCACACCGATGCCTCGTGCCACTTCCACGCCACGGGAACTACGAGGTAAAGCAATTAATTAATTAACAACTGCAAACACGTGACTATATCTCATTTTGAATTCATATGAAGTAGGTGAATTAGTCAAAATGTTAACTTGTATGCCGTTCTTCGTAAGCATGCAGGAAATAGTATAACTACCAAGCATATGCTACAAAACTCTTGTAAAATCGAATATAGGTCCGGTAAAGAGGATACTGTAATAAATCATTAGACAAAAATAGTTAATGAACGGAACAGAACGATGTATTGGGAAGGGCAGGATGTAGTTTATAAAAGGTAAAAAATAGTCTAGGTGTGTAGTTCATTTATATTCGCATTGTGTCCGACAAAGCCGACAATTTAAAATAACCGCCTCTCTGTATATCGCGAACAATCGATCTTGTCGGCAATGGATCACACGCTGCGCGTGCGCCGTGCGCGGTCCACCATTGTCCCCAAAAATATTCTGAATAATGGAAGCTTTCCCTCTTTGTCTGGATAAAAAATGCGGATATTTCGTAAAGGACAATGGAGAGTAGCACACAAAAATCGTGAGTATGGAGATATATAAAACGTATGAAAGGCTACTATCTACATACGAAATTGTGGAGGCAAACTTAAAACTCTTTTTAGTGTCAAAATTAAAAAAAAATGATATTGATTTTGTCAAATTCTCGACTTCCTTCCTTCCTTTAGCTACAAAAAGTGTGGTTGAAAGTCGAACAAAGGGCAGGACTTCCGATCAGCTGCCAGCGCCCCTACGTTTTACGGGCTTCATCTAATATTAACTAGGTGCTTAGTTTGTCGAAGTCACGCCAAGAGATAAGTAAAAAATATGGGAATTGTCTTATTTAAAATGTATAGTGCAGAGCCGTTTATCTGTGTTTTTCCTTATTTTTTTTAATTTTTTGCACTGTGTTTGTTTCGTCCGTATGATTAAACGCAGCAAAAGGCAATAAAGGACTTATGGTAGAATACTGAAACATCACTGAATTTTTAGTGCTGCTCAAATCAAACATCATACTGTTATATATACTCACGCAAATTGATGCGATAGAGAGACGGACTCCTTTAGTCCAGTTAAAGTTAACTTACTTTGGGTATTTCGGGGTAATGAGCCAAATAGTTATCATTAATAGGCGTTATCTATTTGGATTCTATGATTTATTTTTTACTTCTTGCCAATACTTAGATTGACATCAAACGTAAACAAACAAATATTTAGTTGAAGGATTAATGAAAGTAGATCCGATTAAGTATTGATGCTTCGTATCGTATTAACTTGAAACAAATTGCATCGAAACCTTGCGGAATACCTCGGACCCTCGTCAATAGTAACAATGTCAGAGGGGAAGGAAAGAGGATCTGTTTTAAGTTGCTGTGGTTACAACCGAATCAAATTAAAATACACACTAACCAAAACGGAATGACGGCAAAAGAGAGATTGTGTTTTATGATTTTATTTCCTTGGTTTCAAGCTTGTCGCGCCAGAAAAGGATTTTTATAGGTCCCAATCGGCGTCCATTTCATCCTATCTTTTTTCCGATTTTATAGCTATGGCAAATATTTGTAGTTGGACCTCTGATGTTTGTTTTCGTCGGCACTTTATTGAAGCAAACGAATGATCAAGTTCAGCTGTCGTGCGGGAACATGTTGTTGAAAGAACCGACTTAAACAGGAAATGTTTCATATTGTAACAATCAGTTTATAGCTAGCCCAATCCGTACATTATACATCCAACAATCGGTAAGAACATCGGGTAAGTTAAGTAGATTAGCGATTGCACCGTATGCTGGTAACAAGAGGGGTTCGTAAAATTTATAGCCGTCGAATCAGTACGCTTATTGCATCATAAGCATCGATGCACGTTAATTGAATCTGCCTTCTCAATCTTTTTTCCTTACGTTCAATTAAACTGTGTACGGCAAACAACTGTTGGCTCTAATTAATTTAATTGAATCTTCACATCGGAGAGATAATTCAATGTACTTGCCTTCTTGGAATTTATTTATTGTTTTTCTTTAGCAATCCCAAAATAAAATTCGAATTAAATTGCCTCAGATGCCAGTTAGCCGGTTAGAACTTCGAGCACAATTGTGTGAGCGTAGTTAAATTAGGCACTTCATTATATTGCGTAGCTATGTTGAAACGTGCCATGCCATGAACTAGTCTGGCACCGGTTGTCGATGTGTGTATAATTAGCGTGGGTTTCTAAAGGTCATTGTCACAGCCTCACTGCATTCAGGAATCAGATTTAAAATAGACTTTACAGACACATTATACTGTAGTAGGCACATAGGTACATACTTGACACAATTAAAAATAATTACTTTTATAACAATTATACTTTTTACTCATAACATTTATCTTTTGATGGGAATACCTAATAATGATTTTCATGAGAAACGCGGAACAATAATTTCAAAACATTTATATTAATCTATCATCCATGACACGTCAGCGTTTATCATATTAAGAACGTCATAGATAATTGTCCAACACCAAGAAATAGGAGAAAAGTAAGATTATTATTTTAGATATTTTCTTATAATTCACACGAATTTAAATATTTGAATAACAGACAGGATGGTCAATTGCAAAATCTTCTAACGAGTTAGGAATACAAAAGCTCGCATTAGTACCCCGCTACCTGGGATGCATTCTTAGAACACGGGACAAAAAACTCCAGCTTCCCTGTTGGTTCTTAAAGTTCCCACAGTGACTTAAGGGAGGGTGAATTGTGAATATCTCAAGTGCCGTTTTTATAACTTCACCCATTTGTAGAGTGCGATCATAAAACTGTAACGCAATGACGTTTAAACTTACCAAAAAAATATCTAGGAGGTTTTAAAAGAATAGGGACTGTGAAATTCTGAAGTTTGAAGTTGTAAACGGATATCCTTACAATATCGGTACATGAAGTACACTGTTACACTAAAGCCGCTTGGATTCCCAACCCTCCTTTCTAAAAGATATTATTTTTCGTAACTTATTCAGGCATAAAGCATTAGGTACAAAGCCGTTAGATTTAAGCTGGGGCTCAGATTACGCGACGAAGACTTGCTTAATAAGGACCGACTGCAGTCATTCAATAGCCTGCAAAACAACACCGAGGAAAGGCACTATCGGGGACGAAAGGTGACACCGAAGCCTGTGGCATAGATCTATCTGACTAGGTATTGCATATAAATAATATTCAGTGCATTGTGTAGTTGCGCTTATAACTGCTAAAGCCCACTACAATAATTGCATCAATCGGTCATCAAATATCCTATTTATATCAATCGCGTGATTGTATAATAGCGTCAACAATCAAAACTAAAAGGATTTTGGATCTAGGTTTGGAAGCAGTTCTATTTTGTGACAGGTACCACTGTGAAAAACATTTGCCTAACCCGTTTCAGGAACACTCATCTAACTTTCTATGACATATAGCTCATCATGTCTATTGTGTTGAAATGTGGAGAGCGCCTGAACGACGTATTACAAAAGAGTATTCCAGGATGATGTCATAGGACCATCGAGACAACCGATAGGTACTCTACTTGGAGTATGTGTGCGTCTGTTTGGTCTGCCCCTTTATGATGTCTTGTTAAGCACGTAGGACCCGTATGTGATAACAAGATAGTATATTATGATAGACAGCTCAGACGTACGCCTGACTAAATGTCATTACTCAGACGAAGAGTGTAGATATAATTTGGTAACTAAGAGGACGTAGAACACCTAAAATTATCAAACTTTCACTGTGATGAATAATGCTTGTCTGGCTTTGATTAAATAGTTTGTTTCAACCTCGAAAGAAGATTTGAAAGTTGACAGCAGACTTGTGTCATAATAGAGTAATAGTTTAGAATTCATAGTAACTCTGTTTAAAATGTGGTGTGAGTTGTAATCTAAAGATATACCTACTTAAATTAATAGTCAATCACTTAATTGACTAGGAATGGTTACTTAAAAGATTTGAATAATGTCCAGCGTAGTAAGTATAGGCAAATATTGCTTCAGTTGATCGTGGTTATTAGTTAATGAAACTATGTACAGCTGTTATAAATAAAAAAAATCTTTGAAATAAAGATGGTGGGAATCCGATAGTAAAAGAAAGCAGAGTAAACTTATCTCTTTCTTCGATTAAAACGTTACGGCAACTGGGAACAATTTATGGCGCTTTGTTTAGAACGGCGGTAGTTTTAACTGGTTTAATACCACTAATACAATTATCTGCTGGACCTTAAAGCACTTAGAGGAACAAATTGCCCTCAGGATCTTATAAGATTTATATATGATCAGATTCATTGGACGGATGCATAAGTCCATCTGATGGTTAAACTACAGGAATATCTCTTTATCTGAGATGCGGGCAACGGAAACATTCTCTATAATTTCCTCTTATTCAATACTAGCTTCTCACAGCGGTTTCACGTGTCACGTGGTGCTAGCGTACCTACCCGGATATCATAAGTCAAAGTCAAATTTAGTGAAGTAGGCTTAGTACAATCACTGGGGTGGGCCCATTGTAGACTTCATATGAGGTAGACACACATTTTGCCAGTGCTTGAGCAGCGACACCAGGAAGTTGATCGACAAGTGCACATTCTGTCTGAGCTCATCGGGGGTAATTTTAACCTTCCTCTGTAAATGTGCTATCGAACAAATAATTTTTAGTGATTTGTGTAGCTACTCTCACGGTACGCCATTATTTAACTGTGAGTCACGGAGTATCAAAAACAATGAGAAAATTTAAAAGAAATATACGGGCCACCTTGAAATAGTTTTAAGTAAAACAAATCAATTTGTATATTCACGACTCTCAGGATACATTTTCTGTAAAACTGGTTCCTATAATATGTTATAAATAAGGTTTGCTATTGCGTAACCAGGTTCGTTTAGCTAACATCGGCATCCATGCGGTTGAATGGATGTTCCTCACGCAGTAGATAAATCAAGCATGGGAAAAACCAACGCCACAGCTCTCTTTGTTTTCCAGACACCCTGACATTTGATCGCTTGCAAATGCAAAACAGACTTTGTATAGCTGAATGTCGAAGGCGAATCATGATGATCTTTGCTCACTGCGCATTTCTAACTTTTGAGTACTTTACTGAAGTTGGCGGTTGAGGTACACTACTCGTATAACAGCTATGTGTTTACTAAAAAGAGCATTTTATACAAATATGTAGGTACCAAAGCTTATCTAAGTAATTTCGCCAATGCCTAATTAATTCTTGCGACACGACTTCGTTTCCTAGTTACAAAGAAAACTGATAAGAACTTTATCGGCCACTGAACTCTGTAACAATTGCACAAACGGCGAGTTACAGTGACCATTGTGTACCTGAATTATGTAACGCAAATTGGCTATTCAGAGATGTATCAATAGGAGTATTTAATTTATATGTTTACAGTACTGTAAAGCAAGCACTGAATATAAAAGCAGCAATAGTTACTATTCAAGACACTACAGTTTAGGTTAAACTACACAATTTAAGTTGTGAAAATAGTACTCCATTAGTCATCTTCGAAACGAAAGTTTTGCGTCATTTTGATTATGCCCTTCACTTTACATGTTATACCGATAGCATCTGTGCAACCGGCCAGGTTGTGCAGCTAATAAATTATGAAACCCGTCGTGTAACTGCACTAACTAAACGTCGTGTAACACCCCGCATTTGATACCAACTATTACATGCGAATCTGAGAAAGCGAATGATTTTGAAAACATAATATGTATTATCTAGGTTAATTTAATTAGCTATGCATTTCTAGGTCCTACTTTAAATTGTTGCGATAGAAAATAGGGAGACTCTGAACAAGCTAGTAAACCATTAAAAGTTCAACAACTATACATTATATTGGACGTGCTCTTGTGAAAGTATGTGAATATGGTAGCATTAAATTCACAAAACTGCATAATTGACTTTTGTACCTAAGTGTTATCCGAATTCGGATTGTGTTTAAGTCAGAGAATTCTTTACAGACAAATTAACGGAACCATAAAAGGACAGACCTCCACGAGATGAAACTCAAACAATACTTAGCGCTTATCGTCCAGGTGAAAGGTTGTCCAATGAATTGCAGTGTTTACTCTCAACACAATTCCAACTAAGTCAAAGGCTATTTTGTTTGTCTGCTTTCTTTGTAGTTTGTCTTGCTTTGTTTTCCGAAACAAATGCATTTAAAGAGATTTTCGTGTCTGACTCTTTTGAGACCGAGTCGTGGTTACACAAAATAAATGTCCCCGTTGGCGTGTAATACGATTTGCTCTGTGAGGAATTTAACATTTCGTGTTATCTGTTTGAATATTAATCAATATAACAGAAATCTTGATACAGGGCATGCCTATTTCCGGCTTTGTTCCAATGCCATTAGTAATTAAAGGTCGATTTTATCTTTCCAGTCGATCGGAATAATAGGAGCGTATATCATGAATAGTTAGATGGTGTTCATAAATAAAAGAATAAGGAATTCCATCGTTCAAGTGTTAAATACTTGAGCGGTCAGAATCATCAAGTGGCGGGCAAGCATTGGATGGGTTGGAAATTATCTCGAGACGTTTTTATGGTTCGCATTGGAATCTGGGAGTTTTTTTCCCATCGCGGGTCCGTTCGAACGTTCAAACAGGTTTTTAGATAGCGTTCAGAGTAATGCATCAACGTGGTACGTTTTTGTAAAGGCGGCATATTCAAGGAGGACAAGGTAATGAGGTTTCGGAACGGTCCTTTCAATGAGCTTAATTTACAAATGCCTGTATGTCTTCTACTTAATCTTGATGGAATTCTGATGGAAGCTAGAATCATAACATACCTACATCTACATCTGTACCTATATTTTGTTACAAAGGAATGTTCCGAAAGGGAAGCTCTTTCTAAATAAAGTTATCTGAGGAAATTGCTTAGTAGGTATCTTCTGATAAATGACTAAAAAGGCTCTAGTCATTAAATTCAAATGCTAAAATGTAGGATAGGATAGGCGTATCTATAAGGAAAATAATCCTTAGAATATCTAAACAGATAGACCTACCTCACTGCCCGTCTAATTGGCCGGTAATCGTACCAGATCAGATACTTAGGTAAACGTTTAATAGGGAAGCAGACTGTTTATACAGAAAGACGCAATAACTTGATAGCATGTATGATAAAAGATAGCATCTGCTGGGTAACCTTTTGATTGGACAACAGACTGCTTATTTTGTTATTTATGTAGGAGAAATATCGAAACATACGCAAGTACCTATACTCCAAAGGTCTAAGGTGTAATCTTGATAGGGCTTTTTACGCAAAAACAATGATAACAAAAAAATACCGGCCGAATTGAGAACCTTCTTTTTTAAGACGGTTAACAAATCAACAGCTTAAAATAATGGTTCAATTGATTAATTTATTAATTGTTATTGTTGCACTTATTACCTATTAATTTTGATTTATAGTAGAATTTATATTTTAAACACGGTTTTAAAAACAGCCCTTCTTGACAGTCGGCTAAAAAGGTAATATCATCATTGTTCAGTTTTAGTTAAATACCTAACTAAATGGACTGTAGGTAGGTACAGCATTTAGATTTTTACCTAGGTACTGGTACTTATCAATCACACTTTGATGACACTTACTTAACATAAGTGTTAAACAGTGGAGACCTCGTTCTGCTTTACGTCGATAATTAAACGAATAACTTAGATTATGAAATTTTCAATGGGTAGGTAGATAAATATAGAACGTACATATAATTTAGATGTGATGTGATTAATTAATTGGGCTAATTTCATTCAATAATGAATGAACTTACCGGGTTATCTAAGTCAACGGAATCAGTGCTTGTATTATTAACTTAAATTTGTACTTACATAAAACTAATACCTAAGTAGGTCAGGCTAAGGTAGGTACGTACCTACTAAGCTAATATGAAAAATGGAGAAATTTAAACCATGATTGGCCTGCTTTTCCATAAGTCAACAGAGCGTGAAGGCTTAACCTTTTAATGTTAATAGCTGTGTGATTAAACCATTAGTACCTACCTACTTCGAATAGTTAGCTAGAAAGCAGGTATCGTTGCCCGATGCATATTAATTAACAATTAGGTCGGTACCTAGGTGTCTCGGAGATATCTAAGCGTTAGCGCCAGTTCCGGCCATGGTTTTCGTGAGAACTTAGACTGAACAACTTTTGGAATAGACTTAAGGTAAAGGTAAACCATAACCATGAACTGTAAAAATAAAATTTGTACTTACGGACTGGTACTTTCTTCGGATCATATTGTTCAACTATTTCGTTTATTTTGATGATCTTCGTTTGCGCTACTTTCGATCGCTCAGTAATATCTTGAAGTTGCGCTGTTAACTCACTGAAGATATCTTCCGCCAGCAACACTAACGAGGCGAGTTGTCTCAGCGCATTACTCAAGGTGCAGTTGGTGACCGCCTGAAGCTCCTCATCTGACACCTTCGGCTTGCCATCGTTGTCTCGTAAACTTGTACGCGATAAAAACTTGGGTTCCACTGCACGCTGCACGAAAGGCATCTCGATAGTAGTCCCAAAACACCTTGAGCCACTTACTCACCCATCCCCGCGCCACGAATTAAACGTAATTCCGACATCCATTCAACACACCAACACAAAAAACGTCAGGTAACCGCCACTTTGAATTAACCGACATCCTGACCAGTGAACTTTTACTTAACAGCGGTTTTTAATAGTGCAATGCAGTTTTTGCTACGCTTCAGTTAATTATTATCAGTTTTAGTTCATTAATTTAAGTTTTAAAAGTTTGACAAAACTTCATGTTGACGAAATCCCGCCATAACAAAAGCCGCGCGATACACTACAACCCGCACCCACTGCCATCGGCCGAATGAAATGAATGAAACGCTCGGTGTTGCCAAAGACAGCACACTACTTTCCTATTAATTTTGTTTAATATCGCATACGAATTTTCGATTAAAAGGTCAATATTTACCTTCTGTCATACATTATATCCCCTCTTATTATTAGATATTACCTAGTAAAAAAAAAACAGCATTATGTGTATGGTTGAAAACTAGAAGAAAATCTGTTTAATTTAATGGAAAATTGCTCTTGCTTAGGGACACATGAAGATATCCCAAGTTTGCACTGTGATTTTTGTAGTTTTCCTCTTATTGGCAATTTTTGTGAAAGAGATTTGATAATATTAACATAGGTAAGTCTAGCTAAACTATAAAACTGAAGTGGAACTTTGTTTTAAAACTTATCATAAGTATTTAAATAATACTAATTCTAATTTAAATCCATAATTCATGAAGTAAATTGTTTAATATAATTAAAAGAAGAAATTATCTACAATGAATGCAATGGACAGAACATTCGACGAAGAAACCGACATAAAAATCTGATTAGGTAACTTCAATTTATAACCGACATGGCCACCACCTTCACTTAATTACGTAGTCAGGTAATTATGATTTAAAAGGTATTTATTTTTATTGATCTTCATTTCTTTCTTATTAGAAATAAAAAAATGTTTTGTTTTAAATTATCTTATTTAGTTACTAATTTCCTCGAAATAATGTAAAAATAATAATTCACCATAGCAACATTAGATCATACAAATAGGAAAAGCGCCATCTAGATTCAAAGAATAATAATATTATACATAGCACGCTACTAAGTTGGTTAATAGTTTCCTATGTTACCAACAGATGGCGGGACTAACCTATTTTGTTTGTAAATCTATCCCGAAAGATGGCAGTTTTAATTATTTATGCGTTCAAGTTTAGGACGCGAAATGTTCTATAGAACATCTTTCGAGCTTTTAGAGCATCTTTCTTCTATAGAACTCTTAGGGCCTGTTTCACCACCTACGGATAGTTTAGGTAGATAGTTTCATACAAATCCTGTTCCATTTTTTGATTTATCTGGTAGATAGTGGCTATTCGGACATTGTGAAACTGGCCCTTAGTGCAAGAAAGGTTTTTTTGCAAGGGTCTGTCGCTTCGCTCGACATTATATTTTTTTATTATTTTCGACTTTATAGCGATATTATAATTCCAGTCGCTCTCTTTGAAAATTAAGTTATGCAGAAGGTACCTACTGATAAATTTTCTCCTTGACTTGGGCATGGTAAATGAAACTTCAAGTAGCACAAAAAATAATGTATTACATTTCATATAACAAAGCATTATAGCGTGACATTCCGAATACACGTCTAGGTACATAAATCTATTTAACGTAGGTAATGCCTGGCATTAATTATTAATCCTATATATATGTTTATTATAATAGTTACATACACGGATGCATAACATATCTATTTAAAAAAAAAAAACTATTACTGTACATTTGTGGTTGCTCACAAAATGTCATAACGAATCAAATTATGTTAATTGATCGTTGATTAAGCCTCTGAAGTGCATTTGGTCTGTTTGAGACTAAATTGATAGATATTACTTTCAGTTTTACTTTAGTACGATTCACAAAGCACAATGCGCCCAAGCAATTGTATTTAATTAATAATTTAAGGTTTTCAAAGAAAAAATTGTACCTACTTAATCGAAAATATTAAGTAATTTGTCAAATAGAAAAACTATCAAGTGGTTAACAAGATACCTACATAAACATATGTATGACATACTTAAATGCAGTTATTAAGTAGACAATCAATGTAACAATTTAGAATTTTATTGCAAATTAATATAAATAGAGCGACATTCATATTACCTACTTATACTATGATTAGTTACTTATTTTAAGATACGGTATTGTTGTATTTGTAACTTAGGTACCTTGAAATACTCAAAAGTCACTTAACTTCAAGTTTTACTTAATTTTGTTTCAGAATTTTTTGTTATTTGACAGAGATATACAGGTACTAATGATCGAGCAGAATTTAAAATTGAGTGGCTTTTCAGTACTCGGTCACTTATCTAGGATTTCTCTTAAAACTGTAAGATAAGCGCAAATATTATTTTAATACCTATTTAACAATTTATCCATTGTCTTTCAGAAAAACTTCCAAAGTTATGTGACTGCATGGTCAGAGATGTTTTGTATCGTGATAAATAAATCCGACAGTATGAACTAGACTGACTATTTTATTTTATGTCAAAAATTGGTAGCTAAAAAATTGGTGACTAGTCACTGAAGTCCCTAGATGTTGCAAGTACAGACGCCAGCTCATCAAGCTACTCGAAACTATCAAATTTTCCCAATCTACTTTGGATCATATACCTACTTCAGTGGCAAAGTTGAAAATCTATTAAGGAAATTTGACAGATTGTAGTGGCTTGATGTGCTTGGCGTCTGTACCAATAAAACGAACAAATAATGTTGATTAAGTACACTAACGGCTAAGTCTTATTTCCTAAACATTAAGATAACATATTATTTTTACTATTCACCCTAACTCAATGGCAGTACATGTTTTATTTTAATTACGAGTATATTTTATAGGTACATATAGTCGCACCTCGGCCAATTTAATGGTTTGTGATGAATAGTTCCTAGAATAAAGGGTATATAGAGGTATTATTGAAATAAAATATTTAGTAAATACAAGGCCATAAAAAAGCTATCTAGTATGTAGTGTAATGAGCATGACTGAGACGAAGGTACCTTTCCCGTTAACCTTTTCTTTTAAGATCTTTCTTGAACCGAACAGTCATGATGACGGATAGTCTCACTATACCTCGCCTATAACATTATATAAGTTTAAAATTCTACGTAAACATAAATTGAAAATATTATAGGTAATTATGTATTTTTCTAGACTAACATTTTGACCTCACTATTTGCTTTCATATTTATTAAATAGTACAACATACAAAGCTTACATGTAACTATAATAAGTATTTGCTTACTTGGCATTTAGTTAATTAGGTATAGTATTTCTTAAAACAACAGTTTTAGTGATATAGGATACGATATGACAAGTCGCATTAAAATCTATTCAATATTTTACTGATGTTGGATTTTGTAATTTCTGTATTACCTACCCACTATTACAAACATAAATATAGCCTTTTAATTTTGGAAGTTGAGCAATATTCATAAAATATTTCTCTAGCCTTTGTAAAACTGGAGATTAAGCTATAGAAGACTGTCTACAGACAATTTTTTTTGATGGAATGAGAATAAAAAAAAAATCTTGCAGTTGTTAACGTTAAAAATACCTGAATATTATCTATACAAGTTGGTTTTCAGTCGTATACAACTTCTCGGTGTCAATGACAATTAAAAGCTCCTTTTTTGTCTGCGTTTCCAAGGATATAATTAAAAATAATGTATTATATACATTTATAAACATATGTATAAACGTCACATTTTCAAAAATTCCTAACACATGCACGTAATTTTGACTTTTGTCTCCAACTAGTGTAACATTTTTCTTATTTACATATTTTATTCCAAGCGTTATCTACATAAAATTAGACAATCATTGTTTTAAGCGTACAAAAATTAGAGAGTATCTTTAAAAACGCATTTCTGTTGAATTTCATATGAATTTCAATTCTAAAAAAACATAAGTGTTTTTTTTTATTATAACATCATTAATAAAAATCAAAACAATATACACAGTAAGATTGGTAATTTTCCAATAGATCAGCTCTTTGTAGAGTAAAAAGTTTTTATTATATCAGTCAAAAGGAAAAAAAAAAACTTTTTTTAGTAACGAAATATTTTAAGGGAAAGTCAGATTTTTTTTACAATAGCATCAAATTGTATATAACATATTTAGTTACTTCTATTAAGTTGTTATATTACTATATAAATATTTGGTTCAGCAAACAACTTATCAACGTTACATACAATGTTGAACACAGACAATGGCATTGCTACTTATCATACATTCACGTACACGCGATACATTTACAAGTAACATTTTATCCTATATATTGGAATACATAAGACTATACTTTATTGATAAGCATGCCTAGATATAACAGTGTAAGGTAATTAAAGTAGCTGCATCATCGCGATTGCAGCGATTGGCAGCGATAAAATTATAATCAATTTAGACAAAAGTTCCTGATCTTTTTAGAAAACATTGGTAGGTACATTTTTAAAGAATACGGAAGTTGATAACTGGTCAAAATCGGTACTTTTAATGATCTGTTAAAAACGGTTTCCTTCTTTCTATGCAATTTCTATGAAAACAAGAACTAAGACGTCACAGACTCATTAATTTATCTTTCAAAACGATAAATGGATTTTATTTTTGACCTAGTCAACCACCTAATTACAGTATTTTATAAAATAAATACGTAAGTTTCATTTAATCAGCGAAGTTTAATAGAGTAATGATATGATTAGATAGGTACATGGAAATATTAATAATATGATTATGACTAGATATGTGTAGAGTAACATAGAATGATTATATTCTCCGAAGCTCTTTATAAATACAGCATCAAGATATGTTGGAAGTTTTGCAAAAAACTTAGCTGTTAGTATTAGCACTAAAACATCGATTGGCCAGAAAAAAACATTTGTTTATAAATAAATACAAAGTATTACACTTGATCCTGATTCCCATTTTGATGTTTACAAGAGTTTTGCTGATTTCGAAAAAGGAACACTTACAACGGAAGGACACACAAGGACGAGTACAGACATACTAAAATCTAAACTTACACTAACCAAAATGTCCAATGAACCAAGTGGCGCAAATTAAACGAGTACTCGTCACACTACGCGACGCCAATTCCACCAACACACCTATCTATTGTCTACCGCCTTTTATATCCGAGACCTTGGCACCAACTTCGAATATTTTTATAAAGTTACTATTTATATTCCAATTAAGAAATATTAAAAAGTCTGCAGTTCCAGAATAGCACTTGACTGACCACAACGGCACGCATATTCCAGACGGTAGGCAAGAGATTATATCGTATCACTCCAGTTGTTGCTCACCCCTGGTGAAACTAGCGACGGAACGACCTCTGCCGGTCGGTGAATGAGTGCCTCATTTATTTGCGCACCCCGCGCTATGGGTCCACCTCATGGCACACCTCCATATAGTCAGGATCGTGCATGATATCCTTAATCATGTCTTTGAGCATCGTGTACCGAGGGAATATTGGGTACACCTTGGAACTAACGTAATCCGACTGAAATAGAAAATTGATTTCATTTAAAGCGTAAAAAATCTTTCTTAAATTAAAACTAAAAGAAAATACCATGATAATATACCGAATGATGATCATGGTAATACCTTTAAAGAAGAAATTAATATGTCGGTAATCAAAAGTTACCTTGAGCTCTCTTATTAGGTTTCGTAGACCAGTGTATTTCTTCAGCAGACGATACAAGTCGTTTGTCATCTGCGTATTTTCCGTTTCAATCTGAATTGTTGTCATATCTGAAAAAGTCAGGTATCAACAAAATTGTATCCATTAAGAATTAAAACACCAAAAAAAAATCCAAAATGTTCGAAAGTCTTGTAGTCCTTCCAACTAGTACGAGTATACCCATATAACACATGACTGCGTATTCGGTTCCAAGTTTATTTGTGTTTTAGCCCGGTTTATTGTTCCTGCTTAATTTGAGCCTAGGTCAGGTTTATGCGCCGACCATGGGGTTTAATTTAGCTTCGAGGACACCGAAATAAATTTACTTTACAACGACATTGGTGTCCGTAAATATCAATTAAAATAGAATCGGACCGTTTTGCTAACGAGAATTTTATGAATGCTATAGATAATGGATGTTAAAACCATTTAATTTTAAGCATGATTTTTGTTTTATAAAACTGGGTTATTTTCTTTGCTGTTTATATATCTATTGAATTTTTAAGTTCCATAAAATCGAATCTAGTTTCATCATAGTTATTATGCTGATAGGAACTAAAGGCTAAAAATCCAGCTAAATGTAACTGCATGGCCTAACAATTTGGCTAGCAGCCAACAGTCTTAGATTTTAGGAGTATGCTTTGGTTTATTTTCCTAATTTAATCGTTTGCTTGAACAAGCTCAAAGTTAAACCAACATCGATTTGTTCTCTTGGAAGATTCATGTGCAATATCAACAGTCTCGTTTTCATGGAAATTGAATTTGCTTTAGATATTTTATAGTCTGGTGCTCTTCTAGATTGGGACATATTTAGGCGTTGGGTTATAGGGAAGAACTTAAAGTAATCTATTGAATTCTTTGCTCTCATTAACAACTGCTGATGCACAAAAAATATGTATATCTTATTTATTTATTTATTTAACAGTTTATGTACACAGTAAATAAGACAAGAGGTAAAATGGACAACTAAGTACAAAGGCACAGCTTATTTCTTAAAGTATTTTTATTTTTTTTGTGAACGAATTTGAAAATTCGATTCAATCGTTTCAGATAGTGATTTACTAACATTGTAAGTATTATTACCGTTCAGTCTTTCTATCCGCTCTCTTTTATCAGCAGCTTCTTCAGCTAGCTTGGCGGAAGTCTTGACTCCTTCCCCAGATTTCTGCGTCTTCTCCATGATGGCACAGGCGCGCAACACAAACGCCGGCACTGTCTCGGCTTTCTCCTGCCGAGGGATTTCCACCAACGACCAATATTGCGTCTCGAGCCGAATCACGTCCTGAAATTTAATGTTTGTAATCAGTATGTATGCATTGAAGACAGTTTTTTTTTATTAAGATTAACTTTTATGTAACTGGGCCAGAAGTTAATCCCGTCATTATATACTTTATTAGATGGGATAAAAAAATGGATGGGATAATTCAAATTTTGTAAATCAGATAGAAGTTTTGGTATACCAAAATTTTTTTTTCAGTAAAACATGAGCAGAAAATGGCCACGTGAAAAAGAGCTTACAATGAAGCCTTTTAAAAGAACAAGTTTGTAGGCAGCTTTAGTGAAACTCGCGCGCATTTTACAAACTAGCCGGTTGTTATTATGAACAAGTGAATTGAAAAGTGTTTTTCTTTGTCTTGCACATTGCTAGCGAGTTCCAGCGAAAACCTGCAACTTTTTGCATCGTCCATAAATATTTTTTCGATCAAAAAGTGTTTTCTTGCTTCAAGCTATGAACAGGGTATTAATTACAAGTTTTAAAAACTTGCCATTATGTTTTCCATTATTTCATAATGACTCTCTCTGCAGTCGCATTTAAAACTTAAAGTTTACAATAGTTATCAAAGTCAATAAACCAAATCTTTTGGCATGCAGTTTCGTTGCAAACTTAATTCCAGTAACGACTTTCAGCAGACTGTGCGCCATGATATTTCAAAGTGGATAACTTTTCGCTGGGTCAGAGCCAATTCCACCGATAAAGATCGTCTTCTCGCCTTGTAACGGCCCGTCTAATGAACCGTCTGTATATTCAAGAGCAACAACTCCCTACCCCTTGTAGTTCGGATAATACCCGTATGGGTGAAAGCTTCTTTTGAGAGTATATCAATGTTCTAGTGCCAGGTGGAAATTAGGTATGAAGCAACAAACCCGATTTCTTATACAATGATAATGTCCGTGAATTGTACCGAATATTACCATACATTTAAACGTAATAAAACTGAATATTACTGTTTCATTATATGAAGTTAAATGGAGTAAATATATCTGGATAAAGAATGTCCAGTGGGAAGAAGTAAAAAGCAAAAGAAAGGAAACAATTATTGTGCTTCAGATGTTTTACTTGCTAGTCTCCTAGTCTCCTGGGAAGGAAAAAGTTTCCTTTAGATATAAACCAGGATTGCCGTGCCATTGTCGAGAACATTTTGTTGGTATATTCATAGCTTACGAGAAAGATTGTACGACTACACCTCTATTAGCATATTCTTTTGCGAGATGTAGGTAGAAGTTTCTAGCAACTTCGTTGTTTTATTTTTTTTAAACATAGTGTCAGAATTGAAGATGTTTACGTAAATCTTTTTATATTATCTACTTACAAATTATGAAGGTTTGTGATTTGGGAAACATGCGTCCAGGATTTTTTTGTATAATTTCCAGGTTCAGATACTCATCAAAAAATGGAACTACCATTACATGTCTTATATTTATAGTAACTGCTAATTACTTACTTTATGTTGATAAGTTAACAATTTTCATAAATATTGAATTTTGCGAATGATTCAATCAGTGTTCGATTGTGGAACATGATAAATTGCTTCATCCTTATTATCTGCAATCGCAGGCTTGTATCGAAATTGATGTTGCCGTTACATCGGATTTTTGGATGCCTCAACTCGATAATAATTTGTGACGGATTTGTACCACCATAAGTTGATGAAATGGTAAAAGTTATATTAATTAATTTTATAAAGCTTAGGGGTAAGTTTCAATACGGAACTTAAAATTGTTTAAAACCGTAATATCCGAAGTAATATTAGCAGTTTGATTTATCGACTAGAAGCAAATCCAGAGCAAGAGAACGGAAATTAAAATTCATTCCGATTTTTCTCAGAACGTGCACTGGCTCGAGCTCATTTTGTTTTCTTATGTTAGAACATGTGAGATTTTATTATTGTTTGTAAGTGTTATTTGAGCACAAGTAGCTGTTTTGTTAATTGAATTATTCAGTAATCATGCTAATTAGCTTCACAAAATGGTTAACTATTTTGGGAATCGAACCCGGGACCTTCGGCATGATACCGATGTTCGGCATGGTGAGCATTGCGCCAACTGGGTCGTCTTAGGACCTGTCCTCTAATATTGAGTGATGCACAACTGTAAAGATATAAAGTATAATGATTAGTAGTAGTTTGATTATTCCATTCGATAATATTCTGTTAATAATAAAATCGTGAAAGTTTGCAAGAACGAACGTATGGATCCATCGATTTTTACTATGAGTTTTGATGAAACCTAGCAATTATACACATAGCTTATACCTGAGAATAGGCTACCTTTTATACGGGTGCGGGACGAGGATACCTACTCAGGAAATGGGTGAAACCCGGACGGATGTGGCGGAAGCCAGTATGACTCATGAACAGAGGTGCAGTATAAGTCCTACAATCATATAAAGTATCGATTATACGGCTTAAATATGATATCGCTTTAAAAATATAATTCTATTGGTAAGTAATACGTGATGTTGCGCTTGAAACAACTTTTTGAATGATACATATATGGCACATTACTATAGGGGGTTATACTTGTGTTTTAGCCATCGACGTGCCTACGACCAGAATACATTTACACATTTAGAAGAATACTGGAATAACTATTTAATTTTATTTCGATTTAACAATATTTAAAAACAAATGAATCAATATCAAATTATACCCAATTCTATCCAGATGCATTCGTCCGCGCATAAAAAATTCATAACTGCCTGGCACAACTTTCTAGCGCCCGTATTTTTCTTTCCGGAACAGAAATTGAAATTCATACAATTTGCTGTTTAAAACAAAGAAATACAACGGTATCGTATGGATCGGAAGCAAAAAGTATAAAGCACAGTGTCGGCACGTTTCCTGAACGCACCGCGCCGGAACCCTTACTTTTAATGATATAACAAACTGGAACATGTGTTAGTTGTCCAGCCATTCGTTTTTATATTAAAAGAGGTTCTAATTTTATTTTTCTTGGCACCAATATTAACATATTGTGTGAATATCGTGAATACCAAGTATTTTGCTAGTTTAAGGTTGGTTAAAAGAAAAGTTAAGTATATTATGATCGAGAATCGTCAAATCACTTTAGAAAATCCCCGCATCACTAAATTATCAAATCATTTATTTGCTGGAAATATGGTTAAAATAACAAGTCTTAAAATACAATACGTTTTTCATATCTCGCCTCATTTTAATATTGAAGTGTTATGCACTTCTCAATTATTTATACAAAACATGAAAGAAAATCATTTGTTACAATTTTTTAGACGTGAAACACGTGAAAACAAATTAAATTTTTAATACGTCAATAAATTAGAAAATCTAGAATCTATTTAATATAACATATTTTAACAGACAGAGTGCATTGCGATAGAGAATAATTACTGGGGAAAACGAATACTTTCATAAGTACATTTAGTGTTCGTGCCAAACCCGATTCGCTCGTGTTTACCCAATCACGTGCCGAATATTCTCAGAAGGGCTAGACCAACTTTTTTTTATCTCTTTTGCCATTAAGTGAAAATTGATAATATAAAGTTTGTACGTGTAGCACATGTAGATAAAAATAAAGTGGTAGTTTCACTGAATTTTGTTTAAGATTAAATGCAATACAGACAATGAGCTTGTGTAGGCAGACGCTGAGCGTCATACTGTTTATAATAAATAGCAATGTTAAACCATTTCATGAATTAATCACTCATGCTTTCTGGCCAATGTGTAGAACTTGTAAATAAAGCTTTTCTACACAGTTAAAGGATATAAAATCGTGATGTCAAACCAACAAATGATTGATGGCATCGTGAGTCAACATTCGTCGTGGACTGCTGCTTTATTAAACCTATTCAAAGATTTTATTGTTCAGGAATGTAGGTCACGATTGTTATTGTTAGTTCTATCAGAAAATTAACGTTCTTGTGCTGGTTTAGTTATGGTAATTTTGGTACGGAATCTGATTTCATTTAAGAATTAGGGAATGTTTAAGACGATTTGAATGCTAAAATATCCTTGAGTGGGAATATGAATTTGCATAAAGTAAGAAAATTAAAAGCAATTCCTTTTGCTTTTCCAGAAAACGTTGAGATAATAGATAAAATCTTTGTTCTGGGTTTTGATGCTGTTTAAAATTATGCGATATACGTACTTAACCATCCTTGATACGATTATTTTCGTGTAATCTCTCATAAAACAAATTTATTTCTGGTGTCCAGGAAATCTGCCACTTAGGTTTGTCAGAAGGTTATATCTTTCTTGATTACGTAAGTGACTTAATTTTTATTTGATATATCTTCTTTATTTTAGGTAATTAAATTGTAAAAATATATTTATTTAGTCACTGATACGACTCAGTCAATTAACTGCAGACAGACAACCAAAATTATTTTATTGAACTCAATGTAGAAGAGAAAACTTCCCATTTATAGCCGCTTTTGCTAATTGTTTGTTCAATGCAGTTGGCATGTGAATATAGTTCATATTTAATTTATATTTAAAATCTATGTAAATTTTAAAAGCATTTTTATGTAAATGGAAATATGTATGTAAAAATGAGTAATGGCTACGACACATGCGCTTTGCATTTGACATGCAAAAGCTTTGGATAGAACCTTCCCACAATAAATATTTTAACTGAATACTAAATATAATATACACGATTACATTTTGGTCGTTTTAATCTTGTGAAAAGTCGAACCGGTGAATGAAACACTATCGATTTGTAAAGATAAAATTTAATAAAAATAAAAGTACTTTTTTAAATAGTTGTTCGCATTATTTATTCATGCAAGTACCTACTTATTTTTTTTTAATTTGTTAGGTATTTAACTATTCAAATATTTAAAGGAAAATAGGAACCTAATAATTATTATATAGACATACTGATAAAAAAATAAATGAGATTGACATTATTCATCTACCAAAAACCAAAAGGACCAGCTAAGCAAATACGATGAAGAAATAAATATATTAGAGCGATCCAATTACTTCCAATTTCACATTCAGGGCTCACAAAATGTAATGGTGGCTGACAATTCTAAGGGCAGCCCTAACGTGGATGCTAGAAGCTAGTACGTGCCATGTATAAAATAAGGGTGAATTCCGGATGGCACGTTTCCCGAAATATTGCTAACTCTGTTACAATGTTTTAACCGAATTATAAAAACAAAAAAAAAATGAAATATAAAAATATTCATGTTGAATGCAATATCGTCGTTATTTATTTTAACTAAATTAATTAGTTTCAATGGATGGAGTGCTTGAATATTTATTGTTTGTTTGATCTTAACATGCTAAATAAAACCTAGTAGAGAATACAACTTTAACCACCTAAAACTATTTCACATTCCAATTGCCTAAATTTCTAAATTTAATTACTTTCTAAGAATCAAATGCACGTGAGCGGTAAATCTCAACAAACATACAATAATGAAGACGAACACGCTAGTAGGGTGGTAATTTCTAAACGCAATTAAACAATGGTCCCAGTTGCAGGGCGACCGTGTAATTTGACTCGACGCGCTTACTACGACATTCTGCAGAATTCTGCTTATTCATTCAGTCACCCACGTAAGCTAACAAAATGACAAAATGGGGCTGAAGATAACGTTCTAAATTATTTAGGCAACTGAATAAAATCGTAAAATTACCGATTTTTTATATTAAGGTACTTTTATGATCTAATTTTATTCTGAACTAGCGGTCGCCCGCGGCTCCGCCTGCGTGGATGTCGGTTTTCGCGACAAAAAGTAGTCTATGTGTTGTTCTGATATATAACCTATAGCGGACCCCCGTGGCTACTCCTGTGTGGATGTCGATTACCGCTACCAAAGCCTAACTTTTGTCGGGATGAGAAGCTCGCGCTCTGACCTCCCGCCTTATTATACCTACCGGCCGACCCGCGTCGAGCGCGGCAACGACACGGAGCGATGGCTGATTATCGTATTTTAAAAGCTTTTATTTAACTTGCCGTGTATGTATGTTACGGTGGATTCTTTGAACTCCATTTTGAAGTAGATATCTTCAACCGATTGAACTGAAATTTTGTATACACGTTCAGTTTGGATGACAATGCAAGATATGTTATATGACGTTCTAAATCCAATATGGCGGACCGTCCAAGATGGCGGAGTAGTTATTTTCAACTGTATGGGTATCAAATGAAAGGGCTTATTGAGAATGACTTAAAAATAATTTGACGTTATTCTAAATCCAATATGGCGGACTATAAAAGCTTTTTAAAAAAAGATTTTTCTTTAAATTTATTATGTATAAGTTTGGTATTTCTACACCGATTTCTATGATTCTTTTTTTATAAAATATGTAATAATGTTATCTTTTGTTAATTAGGGATGAGCGAGAATATTATAAACATAAGAGTAAACAAATCATAACAAATAATCAGAAAGCTCCGAACTGGTAAACTATCGTAGTTATACGTGTTATTGTGAGTCGACCATTAAAGATAGACATATGCTGTTGAGGAATATTTTTTAGATAATTTTATGTAGAACATTTCCGTCATACATGATTTCTATGTAGCTTTAACCATTAAGGCTGCACACCTGACGAAAGCTTAAAAAATGGTGTAACTTCTCCCGTTTTCCCAACATTTTCCTTCACTGCTCTGCTCCTATTGATTGTAGCGTGATGAAAAGTATCCTATAACCTGCCCAGGAGTATGAAGAATAATTGTACCAAGTTTCATTAAAATCCGTCCAGTAGTTTTTGTTCCTATTAATAACATACAGACAGACAGACAGACAGACAGACAAAAAATTTACTGATTGCATTTTTGGCTTCAGTATCGATCACTTATCACCCCCTGATAGTTATTTTGAAAATATATTCAATGTACAGAATTGACCTCTCTACAGATTTATTATAAGTATAGATTAGCAAAGCTCCATATTTTCTCTGATCAAACAAAAAAAAATAATGATTTTCTTTCGTAACAAAATATATGTATCTTATAAACTATAATAAAATAAATAACTATAACTGACTTATTCTATGGCTATGCCGCAACTGCCATGAAAGGGGTCCGTGTTCAATTCCTAGGTTGGGCCGACATAGTTTTCTGGGTTTTAGAAACTTTTTTTAGGGTTTGTTAGGTCACTAGATAAGAAGAAACAGAGATTAGAACACCGCCCTAAACCGATTACAATAAAACAAAATAGCCTTTAGCTTCTTAAATTCCAATAAAGGCGTAACTAAGCCTGGCTTAGCGCTTCTATTATAAGCCAGACTTACACTTCCAAGCAATTTAAATGAGTCTGAGCGGCGTAATTTCAAAGTGCATTGAATTCAAATGTACGACTTGTTGCGCATTCATTTCATAAATTATACTCGTGCTGGCACAATTAGCTGTCTCCCGCTTCTTGTTTGCGCATGATTTATCATTGTAATGAATATATATTCATTTGTTTTTGTATCAGCTCGTTGTTTTCCGATATTGAAGTAACTTCAATAAAGTTGTGTATTAAGTTGACTTTGTGGAGTAGATTCGTTGTGTTCTTTCTAACAATTTGTTAGGTTTTCTTTATAAGTTGACAAATAAATGCTTTGAAAGTCGACAACACACGAGTAAAATGAATGAAAAACAAAGTTTCATCCAATACAGTAATCATTACAAATAAATTAAAGCAAGATAAATAAGATCATGAATATTACGTTAGCATAAACTTTTCACAATCATCAAGCCATGCACCCTTGCCATGTACTGTTTTATTATCTAATGAAAACATTTTCCCTGATTTGAATAAAAGTTATAGAAATATATACATAGGTAATGTCATGAACATCGACTTGCACCAGTCGAAATTCCCTTTTTATACAATATTTAATACGTATTCGTTTTGGCTCAAAGTGGGACAGACAAGTCTACGCACACCTGTCCGGGAATATAAAAGCCATCTGTGACCTCTGTCCAGCTCAACAAAAAAGGGCAAAACAAAACGAACACATGATGAATTGAAATGTCTTCACAGTTATTGAATTTATAACTCTTACACGTAGTTCTGAAAACAATAACAAAAGTATTCCAAAATGTCGGCACAACCTTTTCTTTATACTTAACACATTTTCTGCTTCCTTTATTTCTGACTTTTATTTCTTTAACTACACTCCTAGGATTAAGACATAATTCCAATCGCTGCGTTCAATCGTGGGAACGGCAAAGCTGTGAAACTGACAAGTCTCACGTATTTTATCACAAATCGGTTTTCCACCGCTCCGTTAGCAAAGCAATTTCCCCTTAAAACGAACTTATGCTTATGTCTTACCTTTATCATAGCTTTGAGCAGAGCATATCTAGTGAACACGTTCCTCTGACTCTTGGACTCGCTGTAACGTGCCATGAGTGTGACCAGCGCCTTCTTAGCGGTGTCGTAGTTCTCGTCAAGACGCACCCTCACGCCTCGCAGACGTTCATTGGTTTCTATCACCTCTTCCTTCGTCTGCCCACCTAGCAGTTAAAGGTCATCTTAGTATATTGAAGAAATAACATATTACGTTTCAAATAAGAATGTTAGGTACCTTTAATAATTGCGGTTAGATCAAACAGATCTACTCTAATTAGACAGAGTTATGTATAAACTTCTAACATTCTTTAAAGACATTTAAACACTAATTGATAATGGTTGATGAAAAACAAATACTTCATTGCAAACCAGAGCGCATTTATTAAGTAAAGGAATTAAGAAAAACGAGAAATTTAACAGGAGGTATTAATATTCAGCGTGGCTGCCAAAATTCTGTGAAATAACCTCTTATATTTAATGAGGATATAAATACGATTTGAATGAAAATTTTTCAGTGGACGGAGGTTGCTTATAGCATTTGAAAAACGTTAGGCACTTAAATATGTTGAAGTTAAGTAAGTTATACTACTGTTACAATGTTTAGAAATAAATAGTACAATTCATTGCATTGTTAGGATAATGTTTAGTGATGTGTGACTAAACTGAAAATTCTATGAAAATTATTGGTTGACTGAACATAAACATTTCCATCTACATCAATGCAGCTTTAGTTAGTAATTATATTCTGTATCTAATAATAAATGAATGCAGGGTTCAATGCATTCTATTTGAAATTGCAAAAACATCATAAATTGAATTAATTTTCATTCGAACGTTCATTTTCACGAACAATTTCAGCAGAACATTAAAATATCGTTATGAAATGTCATACTAGGTATTAATTGGTACAACTTACATTACTTGTACCCATATCAAACGTTTTACAATGACAAATAGGAGGTATAACAAATGGATATAGGTCTTTGCAGACCGCGGTAGCCAGCTACACAAATCAATGACCGGGTCGGCCAGCCAGCCTCTTAACATTCCGCCCGTCTCCGAGACTAATCTACTCCTGTCTCCCTGCTTTCACGCCTAGCAAGGCTGTCTTCTTTATTCATAAGCTACTTAAAATAAAAAAATAAAAAGCTTTAGCTTTACTGAAAACATAATAACGGTTGCTATTGGTTATTAAAATTTAGAAAAGTGATTTGTCTTTATAAACGTTAATTTATTTATTGAGCTGCTTTGCTTTTGGTAACTTCCCATTAAATCCTGTTATAAATTATCAATATGTGCTATTTAATTATGAGTATTCGTTCGAGATCAATCCTTTAGATAAAACTTTGTGTTCTTGTAATTTTAAAATGTTATACCTAGTCGATAATTTCTTTGAAAATTGTTGATAGACAATCGGTTCAATTACTATATAATAGCAGGGAATTGGTTTGATTTATATAATCATATTGATATTTCATTTTATACAAACATATCAAAGGGAAAGTCGTCTAAATTGGCTGTGTAGATTAGAACCAGAGGACCATCCGTACGACTCCGTGCGGGAATTAGTTCCCTCGGGACTCAGGTAAAACCGCAGGCGAGGCTAGTTAATGATAAATTGAAGTTGGGTACTTACTGGATGTGCCCTCATCTTTGACATCTTGTACTATACGACGGACGCTCTGCGTAAACTTGCCCACTAAATTCGTACTCGCTGTAACAAAGAAAAAAATCTTCAGAAATCTTTCATGTTCAAAAATTAAAACGAAATGACTTGACATTTTATAGGTGTTAATGCTAAAAAAATCTGATGGTATTAGGAAAAATATTGTTTTAGTACACACTCTGGTTACTGCGAAAAATAAGATACCCTTGCGTTTGGTGACAAAACTAGAGATGAGGCTATCTCCGAAAATCTTCCGCATATTCGGTTTAAACAAAGCTAGTGGTCTCGTGTCGAATTCGAAACATGATTGTGCACTCAGATCCTACGAGCGGTTCGAGGCGAACATTGGAAAACAAAAGCCGAATGAATGAACGATGAATAAACCCAACTGGCCAGCTTTATTCTAGGATTAAAGTAACATACAGTCCGTAGTTTAATTCGATAGTACGGCTGTGTGTCTCTGCGTTTAGTCCGTTTAAATGAACAAAGGATAAAGGAAGGGAAATCACTTCTAAATCAAATCGATTTTCACCTAACGTGGAACTCGTCAGTGCATTAATTATGTAACATAATATTGAATTAAACCTCTTAAATAATAAAAAGAAAAACAAAGCCCATCACTACACTGGTCAAAATGATAATTTAAGTTAAAGATTTCCGTTAATTTTTATTTCCTCATTATTTATATTTAGCCTTTAGCTTTGATCTTCAGAATTACTAAGTATTCTTAGTAAGATCATCGCGTAATCTTCTTCTTCGTAGTACAGCTTATTAACATAAGTCAGTTGTTCAGGTTCACCTTAGCGGCTGACTAACATTACGAGTATATTGTAATGAGATCATATTTGGAATACCCAAAGTAAAGTCTCCGTCATCTTATTGTTACGGCTATAATGTATGCATAATTATGATATAGGATAGCTTATCGTGTTTATGTGGTTGGATTAATATCTGATTGATAAATAAATCGATAAAGAATTTTTATTCTAGGTATATGCTTTTAGGTGTTGGTACTATACAATTAGTTTTGCTTCAATACTTAGTTTTATGTACCATTTCTTTTAAACAAAATACTGTAGAAAACATATAGCAATGGTACGCAGTTACTCAAGAAACTTAAAATGCTTGTTCGTAGTATTCAGGAATTGTGTGAGTTAAATAAACTTTATTTAGACTTGGTAACAAGTTCGGATCAATCAGTCACCTCATCTGGGCGATAGTCATGAAATTTATTAATTAAACTGGATTACTACAAAACATTTCGCTATTGGATTGTTTACACACATAGATAACATATGATTGTTCTTCACTTCAGCAACAAGAGCAACTACAAGGTCCAAAGTTTTGAAGTTAAATATTGCCATTTTATAAAACTTTAGCTTTAAAAGACAGTATTAAAAAAAAAATCCAGTGCTTCTTATTATAGTTGTAATAAAGTTTAATTTTCTTAAAAAACCTTTATCTTATAATGCTTAATCGGTACACGCGACCGTAAGTTGCGATGGATATTGCGTCTACTACACTATTCTGTTTCGCCGCGGAGTTGGGAATTGAAAAACTTCGCCGTACAATGCTATAGGATATTCCGCAAGTAGAGTATCTTACAAAAATATATTATAATGTATTGCCACTTTAAAGTTCACAACTTGCGGACTCGCTTTCATGTTGCATTGACTTCTGTGTTTTCAAATGAAATATACTATTTTTCTAAGTATCCGCTATACGTAAAAAACGACTATAAGTATATTTCATTTTATTGAAGAAATAATTGTTATGGTTTGGTCGATATTATAGTAAAAAGAATGAGAGTGAAACAGATTATAGTATATTAAAATTGCGGATATCGTTAAAATAGTAGCATGGAAAATTTGTTTGTTAAATCCTAAACGTAGTGTAGTAACGAACCTAGGAGTTTACAATCATGTGGCTATTGCTTTTAGGCTATGAATAATTCTTAAAAAATATGTGTTCACTTCCTGCAGGGTTCTCAACATTTATCTCTTCAGAATAATGTTCTTTTCGCTTTTGTAAGAAGTTTTTTTGTGTTGAAAATCAAGTCAGTCCCGTCGACAAGGTAACCACATATTTTCTTATATCTTTTATTGCATTATGAATTTTGTGCCTGCCTATCCCCTTTTAAAAAATAAAACCAGATCGAAGTCTACCTCAACTGTAATGCTTCAACAACGCCCAAAATATACTCAGTACTGAAGAAAATCGTTTCGAAAATAAGAAAACCATTTCCATCTGGTAGAAATAGACACTTATTTAAAGTAGATTGCATTTTAAAATCTTCTCTGTATTGGAATGGGTTTCAGATAAAGTTATCCTGAGATTTAGATACGTTTAATTGTATTACGAAAAAATGTGTTAAAATAAAACAGACTTTTGACTTCGCTTATCCTTTTCTAATTACGAGAATCGAGTGTGACGGTAATAAAATCAGCTTTAATATAACAATTTATTAGTAGATATTAAATACGAGTAGACCTTCACATTCAAGATGTTGACCTTGCTGTCTAATGCTTAGGAGCATTTTATATCCACCGTCGCAATAAAATAGTACCCAATAAAACTTTCAGTAGGTAAAAGGATATCGTTATACTTTTACATTAAGTGGTATATTTAAAGTTTATAAATGAAAAAAATATTATATCAAAGATGTGTTCGCGTATTCTTAGAATCCTGATCGTTTTTTTTATAATTTTAGAAAGTTATTGCAAAAATTACACGGATTTTTTAAAAGAAACTTCATTCTAGAAAATAAAATCGACATTTAGGTTAACTTATTAGATTTTGAATTCAATGATTGCCTAGCACTTTATTCAATACAATAGATATTAGTCAGTGCTCAAACATGTCGCTGATATCCATGATTTATGACCCGTGACCGATTGTGGCCAAACGCACAATAGATACATACAAGCTTGCACATTGAAGCTATATCCGTACACATATACATTATTATATTGGTTGTGTGTATGTATGATTGTGCTTATAATGTGATTGGAATTAGCTCCATTGATTTGGGAGTATATTAGCGTTGCACGATCTTGTGTGAATTAGGCTGATGATGAAGTAGATTTATCGATGATTTAGTGTACATATACATATATCGTGGTAAATACATAATTACTTGATTGTAACATGCGAGTACCTATATATTTTGTAAGTATAATAAAAGCTATGGATTCCAAATTATGTTATGACACCAACACTATGATATATACCGATCGGTGGTCTGGTACGATCGCGATAATATTTATACACATTCGCGTATAGCGCGGCTGTAGCCGTTATCCGTGTTCAGCTTTAGGTTCCTTAATGCATGTAATTAACGAAGTGGTGGTATTTATTAAGCATCCTATCGCCAGTCAAATGCCGTATGTACGAAGGGTCGGTATCGGTACAGAGAAGAGGACCAAGAGGCCTGAAATAAAAGAATAAATAACATTTCAACAAGCCATTTCAAAATAACTGCTAGCTTAATGGAACAAATTAATTATAAGTTTATAGTTTAATTAAATTGTAACTCATTGAACATTTTTGTTGGAATAAAAGGTAAGATTTTTTATTGGTTATTGATGAAGTTATTTTAGTAATATATTAAGTGTTATATGCTGAATTAAGACCTACCACTTCCTTGATATCAGGCGTGTATATCAATCATATGCCCAATTTATAAAAGCAATTGACCTTTCCATTAACGATGTTTGTAAAATGAACCTTCTATTTGAAAGGTCACGTTTTTTACAGTCCACATAACGAGTGTCCGATTTTTACGTGCGAATGCTGAATTCGGTTGAACAGGGTTTCAGGTGGGGCATGCTTTCGTGAATGACGAGAAGGTAGCAATTTTATTTCACGTACGTGTGTTAAGACGTTAGATTTTATTCGGTGATGTTATGCCAAGAGAACATTGCATTTAAAATTTTGTATAACACGAACAAAATGTGCATTAAACAAAATAAAATTATGAAACCATCTAATTTTTAAATAAGGTTTCTAACTTAAGATTCAGAAATTTTATTAATAGGTGTACCGTATCAAAGAGAAAAAAAAATAGCAAATAAGCATAACGATAGCAAAGAAAATTAAGATAAATAATCAAACATCTAAGTTCTCAAACGAATCAGCTTTCTTCACATACCTTTTAGCTTCACAATGCGAGTAGAATAGGCCGCTAAAAAGGTTCAATACGATTCCAAGAAAGTAAGGGAGCTTAGGCATTTTGTGATAGGAATCCGAATGCGAAATTGAATCTTTGAAATCCTTCCAAATATAATAATACTTTGCCACAGAGTAATTGAATGCGGTTGTTTAATCGTATCATCTCCAATTTGGTTAACCACAACTATGTTTTCTACTACTGTGTTTGTGTGTTGAAAATTAAGTTGTGTGTTACATGAATAGTAACCACCTGTTTGAGCATTCTGTGTAGTTTTCGCTTCATTACATCGTTTTTCTTTTTGTAAGTATGTTTTAAGATTTTGTTGGAATAAATTTAAATCAGTTTTTAATTATCTCATCTTTTTTTCTTTTTATATGAGCTCGTAAACACTGGCACTCAGCTGCATCCGATTATACCGGAAGCCGACACCAACATAGCTTGAGAAAAGGCTAGGCAGATGATATGATCCTTTTTCTTTATTTAATTGTGCTAGAATCCTTCAAATATTCAAACTATCCTAAGATGCTTCTAAATGCGTTGCATTGTACAGTCAAGCACAGATTAGCTAACTAATGCATGATTAAAGCGCCGACGTTAATTTCTATCGTATGAACCTGTAAGGCGGTGTTGTAAGCAATAAATAGGATTAGCATGTTCTTCCACGGCATGTTCAGTAGTTCGTATTGCATTTCAACATAATATTCTATTTCACAGAGAAGCGTTTATGTGCTGAAAATCTGAGTTATGAGCAGATGTAGGTATGATGTACCTACTTAGGAATTTAGTACGCACCTAATATTATTTAAGGCGCTTTGAATAAAGCTTTTTTCTTATTCTACAGGGAAGCGTTATTTGTAAACAAAATTGTTTTCATTTTTAATGTTAGTTTTTGCCATTACACACTTTTCCGCGTATAATAACTACGTAATTTTATTCAACTAATGTTTCTGTAGCGCTCTAAAAGAAGCTTCATACTTTCAAAAATATTTACATCAGTTCGAAATCGTTTTTACAGTGTGCGATACGGGAGCAAATACGCAGGATGAGGTCGATGCCAAATCGTAGGAACACGATGTTTGCACTAGCAAGCCAGGAAATGGAATTTCTTATGCCGACGGATGGATGCTGAGCGTGTTGTTAGGATTATGGTTCAGTAAAGATAGTTTTATACTTGATGATATGAAGTATTTTTAGTACACCTACTTAGTTATGTGCTTTTGTAAATAATGTACCTGAATTTTAATGTGTTTTTGTGTGTTAATTAATTCTTATTTAATATATTCATTCTTATAAAACCTGGCCGCTGTTGTCAATGCCTATTTAATTGTTAACGTATAGGTATATAAAATAATTTTCAATAAATAAATAATACAAAAAACACCTGTTCAAAGTCAGAATGGACTGTATTGTTGAACTTCATTAACCAACAATTATTATTATACTTCACGAGAAAGTTTAAATAATTATGAATAATAAAAGAACTTATTTAAAGGCAATGAAAATTCATTCAACAAAAGTTTCGGGTGTACCTCGTTTCAACACAAATGCCCGAAATGCTCCAACTGTGCAACTCTATTTAAATGCCACGAATT
Organism: Heliothis peltigera; assembly: GCA_958496145.1. Classification (NCBI taxonomy): domain Eukaryota; kingdom Metazoa; phylum Arthropoda; class Insecta; order Lepidoptera; family Noctuidae; genus Heliothis; species Heliothis peltigera. The sequence continues at coordinate 6,161,276 of OY292328.1, forward strand.
TCTCGAAGAATTTCAGTTTGGCGTTAAAAACAAGTCGTTTCTAGCTGGCTGATGGAAATTAATTACCACTTCGTCGGATTCCTTCCTAGACGCTGCCAATTTAATAAAGTTATTAGCACCCCAAGTTTTCCTGAACACGATTTAGGAACACTTTTGAGGAATCGATGGGAATTTATTTGCACTGGCATAATAAATAAATGGTATATATCTACATTCTCGTTTGTTTTTAAATTAAATAGCAACCTTAATAGGTTTTCAGGGATTCAGTGTATGTACGTATAATTACTGTTTATCACAGTAGGTCCCCGTCAACCTAATTCTAATTTATCTATCAGTGTTTATTTATTAAGCTAAGAACCCGACCGTTACAAACTTCTGTCGTTTAGTATCTTAATTCATGTTATACTATTAATATCAAGTTCATAAATTCAAATGATTCTTTAATTAACTTTTAATATTGTTAAATATCGTACGTTTATAACATAATTCAAAATTGAAATTTCAAAGGTTTTTAAATATAGCTCTCAATGTTTTTCTACACCTTTTCAAACAAAAATGTTAGACTTTCAGGTTGTAAAGATGACTCCTTAAGAAGAATTATAATTATTCTTTTAGAATAGAACCGCAATGACAATTTTTCTTCCATAACTGTTTCCCAAAACAATAATTTTTATTTTAATTCTACAGTCCGTTGACTAATCCGTATTTTATATTTTTTCATTAGGCAAGACACGGCCTGGTGTCAGCCGGCTTACGCTCTGTTTATTACGACAACATAACTAAGAGTTTGGTGTCGTAATCTTCGCGAATTAAATACATAAAGAATTAACAACATATTTTATGGAGGGAAATAAAAGTAGAGTGGTTTCGCCTTCAAGACCTTCTGATTAATTTTTGTTTTTCAAGTAGACAATATAGAAGACTCGTGGTGTGTGGAAAATGGCTCGCGGACCACATTTGTGAAGAACCTTATTACAAAGTATATTTAATTGAAAATGCAAAAACCGAACGTAATTTTATACAAACTACGTGGTATTTACCTTATATGTATGTTTAATTGATGAAGACTTGTGCAGTCATAAAAATGACGTTATAAGAACAAACGTTAGTGATGACGCCATTATGCGATATCGTCATTATTTGAGTGCCTATTTCTCTTTCAAGCCATTGGGTCGTGATTTCACAGTCGTTTTCTCAGTACAACACTATGTTAATGTTACTCACTAAATGATGCCTAAAATACATAGAAGGAGCGAATGTCGATATACTACTTGATTTTGTCTACAACGTCATAGAGTCAACGACTTAGCTGGAAAAATATTGGCTCAATACGTCACTGAGCTTTAATGGACAGCTATCGTCTTACCAATCTTGATAGTAGCTATATTTTTCAGCTTACTGTGGTTAAAATGTTCGAGTTTAGTTTTCAGTAGATACTGAATTTATGTAGCATAAGACTTTATACGACAAAACGTTAAATTTAATAGTAATATTTTAACGGATGCGCATATAGGAGTTTTGATGTGGTTTAAAAATTCAAGTGGGCTCGTTAAACTGGTAGCGTATTTTTTTGTAGCTTATTTGTAGCATGTCTTCTTCTCTTAATCTTAGTCTGGCGCCATTTCACAGTGAGAATCTTTTCAGCCATTTCATCTTTACACAATCCATCGATCGGTTCTTCATTATACCATCAATCGATAATAACTATGAAATAATGTCTATAATTACAAGTCATACTGATTTTTAAAACTCTATTCTACTCCATTTCTGATTATTTCAAACTGTTCATACTTTGATTCTCAGCTTTGATTCTTGATCGTTTTCTGAAAAATTAGGTAAAGGTTTATTGCAAAGCAGCAATGCGTGGTGTTATTCCAGAATGTGTCATATCGTGGAATTAGTTTTTTTACTAGCAATAGTGATTTTAATTCACCCTAGTCATGACCTGCATAGATAAACCTAAAAGTGTCTATAAAACTAAAAGCCTCGCGGCTCCTCTTTTGAAATACGACAGGACAGCCTTTGTTATGTCGGTCCGTTATAGTTCGGGACGCGTAAATTGAATATCAAAATGAAACAACCCCGCATAGGTTGCTACATAGTTACGAAAGCCACCTAGCGAGACGTACGTGTTGAGGGTTTTAATTAAATGATGGAGAATCTTTTGTTTTTCGAACATTTTGGGAAAAAATCTTTTGAGAATTATTCTGTGGAGTACATCACATTCAAGGAGAAGGCAAGGGTGTAGGTGAATGAATTGTTTAGTCCGAACAAAACCCCTTCTGACGTTAGATACATGAAATTACATCATAAATGCATAAGGTGCATGACCGTAAATCCAACACACTGGCTTTGACACGAAGACACCTGAATCAAGGGATGCTTTGCATATTGAGTCACCACGTGCAACAAACGAGCTTACAATTGTAATGACTAATGTACTCGAATGTACCACTGACGTCGTGGGCATACTTGGAAAACCACTATCTATACAAAACTCTTTGTTCATTATTTTTATGATGTTACTGAATATTAATTATACGGTCTGATTAATACAGCTATGACTAATTATGTTGCAAAAAACCTATAATGTATCTCATAATGGAAGCTTAAATTAGAGGTCTAACAGATGAACTGAATATAATCTTTTCTCTAACTGAACAACTCTAGTTTTGAATCAGATTAAGGTCAATATATTATTTTTAGTTATATATGTACTTAATCCTAAGCATTTGATGTTAGATAATTTAAAAGTTCCCGAGCAAAAACTCTTGAGACACATTGTAATATTTAACGGTCGGGAATGCTTATAATTCTGGGTCCTTATCGGACCGCTTAATGAAATTAGTGGCACAATCTTGGCTAAGAAATTCAGGTAAGCTACAAAAGGAACTGTAGGTGGTTGTTTATAGAGTTATACATAAAATGGAAAACTGCTCTATTGCTTCGGGAATATATTTTGAATTTGTGTACCTTGTAAGAATGAGCATCTAGTATAAAATTATATTTAGTTACATTAAAAAAGCTAGATGTATGTTCAGTTATGAAGGCGTGTTGTGGGAAGCCTGACGCTCGTAATAAAAGTCTTAGGTACCTATGAAAATGGAAGCCAAGAATCGTAATATTAGAGGCGAATATTTGATATATTGCTGTCGCGGGTGTCTAAACTTCACGCATGTATTATGTAATGTTAATATTTTGCAATATTTTGGGTGTTCCAAAATACATTTGTAATGCTCAATAATGCAAGGTAAAGAATCATAACAGCTTAATGTAAATGTAATGAATTTTGGAACAGTTAAAAATAGCTAATAACTATTTTCTTTGATGATTTAAATTTTATCATTATTTAATCAATTTGGAGTCTACAAGATTCACTACAAATCTATGTAGTGACTGTAAAAACTATGACTAAGATCCATTTTTTTGTGTTACGTTACCAAAAAACATAATATATTCGTTAGCTGTAGCTTTAGACACAAATCCATTTTTCACAAAGTCCCACTTCAATATTAATATTAGACATACAGGTCTAATCTGCACATGTTATTTTATAAAAAAATACGTATGACTAGTCACCTATGTGTTCGCAATAAGGTCGAACGTAACAGATGGTAATGTAACCAACCATGAACGCGACGCAAGTATTTTATCAGTGGATTTTGGTATGTAATATAAGGGGAAATGTGAGGAAAATAGATACGATGCGCGGAAATGACAAATTATTACTGTGTTGTGAAGGAGGTCGTTATATTAATGTACAGGATCTGACTTCGGGAGTGGTTGTTTCAATATTTGTTATTAAATATTCACGTACATTTTGGGTGACGCTCCTCTTGTATAACGGGAACTCGAATAATGTAAGGCATATTGTATGAATATAGAGATGAATCAGAATAAGGGATTAGTTGAATATTAAAGGTAAATCAGATATCAGATAAATTCCACAGATTTGCAGAGTATTATTACATATATTCTATCTTCGATGATAATATGTGTATTCCAGATTTGTTCCTGTATGAATGGCTTTCAGTTCGTGTGAACATAGCGTCTTATGTTAACGATTCCCTCAGATTCTGAGAAAATAGGCATAATCTAGTTATTTAAAATAAACATAAAAATATTAATGATTGTACATAACAACGAAAAACAGCATCTTTCGAAATGGTATTGCATTGACTGATGTTAGGTAAAGAATAAGAATAGAAAAGGAGTCAATAATGACATTAGTCAGCTTAGATTGAAGTGCTGATACATAGTGACTTATAAAAGATTTGATTTATAATCCGCTAGCAGTCTCTTTGTATATTGAGAGCTATCTAATCATCCACTACAGGTTTGAATCGCTTATTTTGAAAGTAATGTTCTTTACAATATTAATTGAGATCTTTATTTGAAATACATTCTTTTAAATAACAATCTTTATTTTTCTATTTATGTAGGTTTTATCTAGATATCTTAGTTCATCTCCGTTCATCCATCTGGTCACGTCATTGAGACATTGATTAAGTCTAGTCGTGATCTATTGTAGAAGGTACGTTGGGCAATTATGAACCTCTCTATCTCTGTTTGCGCAGTTATTGTGATTCAACCACTGCTAGCAAATTACAGTGTTTCTATACAACATTACGAAACTACCCATTCATAGTTAGGATAGGAAAAAGGCTTAATATGAAAAAAAAAATTATGCTAATCACTCTCTAGAGATGCAACCCTATAATGTTACAGATAAGAAAAAAATAACTACATATATAAATTGTTCAACTTTTCCGCAAGTTCCGCTTTTCCATTGTCCAACTTCAAGGTCCAGAGTGGGTCATTTGTTCCAGCTCAAACTTTTTATTGATAAAAACGTTTTACATTGAAACTTAACCGTATAAGTTGTTGGGAAATTCTCCATTCTAACAGTGTCAGTGGGAAAATTTTACACGATGTTGCAATTCCTGAGTCCTCATGAATCACTACTTCGAAATCATATCTCTTATTTTCGTTCTATCGAATGCTATCTCCAACATTCTCTTTTAGAGAAAAAATAAACTGAATGTTGCAGGACTACGAAAGCACATTACAACTTTTAAAGTACACAAAATAATTAGCTCATAAAAGAGGATTCTAGTCGTTGCGAAACTCCATGAACAGTCACGAACTGTTTTTACTAGATAACATCCTTAATGAAACGCTGGTAGTGTTAATTGGACGTTCCTTTTTTTGTAACACTTAAGCGTACTTCATTTTATTAATTTGTTGACTTCAAACTTCGTCTTTTACTAAGTTTGAAAGAGCTTTTGCTCCAACTTTTTGGACCCAAAGCAATCCAATTTATTTGAAGGTTTGAATTGTGTTATCCTATTTCGAAGATTGAAAATCGTTTTTGCGTGAATTGGGCAGTTTTTTCTGACAAACACAATAAAAATGATAATTTTGGGATAGAAATAAAACTGCTATGAATATTTTCGTTAGTTGGTCCAGTTTTATATTTCTTACGTTTCTAGTTCCATCGAGCTATTTTAGTGAGGGAATAGACAGAGCACCTGTGTTTGCCCATTTTTATGCTGCGCTGCTGGCTGATCTCCTCAGAAAGAATAACCACCACTGTTCGCCACAAGTAGCGGGACGCCATAATTATTATTTTCTAAATTCATACAATGGTATATGCATGGTCACGCTCGTGGGTGAGCCAACACTCAAAAAGTATTCTAACAAAAACTAATGTAACAATAGTCCAACTACGGTTCGATATGATATGCATTGTATAATGGTCTAAGAATGTCAGCACGATTCCAGATAATCATTTGAATTCTAAATTGTTTACTTATGTACACATGGGAATTAGAAAAACATGTTGACAACTTAATAGTACATTTCCTGTAGTTCCACAAGTAGAATTAATAACTGTTTAAGTCTCAGTGGAACTAAAAGTTTATGACTGAAAGGTTCGAATTAATATTTGCTGGAATAACGTTGCAATTTGCGCTGGGTGAGAGAAAATTGCAACAATCTTTATGTCTTGCTGGTACATTAACAAAATAACAACTGAATTAAGCGTCAAATATGTACAAAATAAATTACCCAAAGACACGTATACAGTCCTAGAGAAGGTAAGGAAACTTTAAGTATATAATAAGCTTTGGCTAGAACTTCAACCACCTCCGAAAACTATTGGCAATAATAGTGAAAATTCACCGGAGCATAGACAATATTTGCCGGTCGGTTATATTTCAGATCTGCATAAATAGCTTATTGGAGAAACGTCTGCGATACAGACAGAAATGGACAGATGCTATAAAAGAGAATTGCACAGTTTGCATAAAATAATATTGTGTTCTACACCCGCAAAGCATATAATATTCAGAACAACATGCTTATATTTAAAGAATTATGTTTACTTGATACTAAGACGTTTCAAGGAACAGCTTTAAGAAGACATACGCGAAATCAAGATCTATCAAACTCTAAAATTTAACATGTGAAACTGTAAAAGCATAGATGAATAAATGTCTAACTTTTAGTCTACTATTACATGTATTAGTACTGGCGTCCAGACCAATTGACGGTCACGGTGGCCATTATCTCTAAGGCGATCAGCCGGCTACGCAAGACATACATATTTATTATAATGTACAAACATTTACGCAAATACGAATAAATTCGTCACTATCTCTCTCTTTAGAGGGCAATCCGAAACGACCGGACAGAAATCGGGAGCAGGTTCGATATTTACGTGCTCTCCGATGCATGCTGTACCAACTCCCAAACTCCGGGCTGCTTTATGAAAGTTTCTTAAAATCCACAAAGCAATTTCGGCCCGTCCCGGTAATTGAACCCGAAACCCCGCACAGGAGTGGCGCTGAGCGACTACTAGAACCAACGAGGAAGTTATACAGTGTAAAATGTCTATTATTATAAACGGTGTTTTAACAGGTTCAGTGCGATAATACAAGATACGACAGCGACGTTAAATAATTTAATAAAACAGAGGCACGTAAAAAAAAACATTGCAACCATACCACATATAATTAAAAACTGCAGTGACGCGTTAAAGGTTCCATTCCATAAAGATGAAAAAAAATAAAAACTAATAACTCAAATCTTCGATTGGCTACGACAGGTTTGTCAATATCAGGAGGTCGATACCAAAACCAATTACTCGCCGCAGTTCAAATAAGACGTATTTCTGTTTGAAATGAACCTTGTCCTTGCTTTATTTCTGCCATTCACTGTTATAACAAAAATCTTTATTATGATTGTATAGGATATTTATATTAGCGCCTGAGCGACCAATCTGTACCTACGTCCGTTTTGTGACGTGATTTCTTGACGTAGTAAAAAGCTTTTTTTAGAATTTTGTGTGTTGCACAGTGGGAAAAACGTGGTCAGGGTTATTTCCTAATAGACAAAGTAGGCTACATATGTAATTTACATTCAACCAAAGAGAGGGAAATGTCGAGAAAAAAGTTTGATTTTTGACTTTCGTAACAGGTATTTTTTTAAAGCAATACTTTATAATGTTTAGCGATGATTTGAAAGTTTAAAAACGCTTTGAAAGTTTGGCTTACAAATTAGCCCCTTCAAGTCAGCAAGTAGGAACAAAGTCGAAACGACCGACAAATTGCAAACATTAACTCACTCTTTTGTTTCCCTTTGTAGCCGAGCTGATTTTGAATATGGTTGGCCATTGGTATCATTCATCAACGGAAATGTACAGTTAAAAATTGCTTTGAAGTCAAATCCGTACAAAACCGGAGTTGGCCGCTTGTTAGCGAAGTAGGTAATGCTTCATAATGATTAAGGACAATAGGATTTTGTCTTAATTAATTCCGCTACGTTAAATTTACTAAATAAAGTAGTCGTCTGGTTCGTTCTAATCAAATAAAATCATAATGTGGTCAACCTCATATTTGCTGTTAATTACTAATTAAGGCACTCTTTAAATATCGTGTTAATTTATAAGTAAATATGCAATATTTTTAAAATACTTTTCGATTGACTCGCTAGTGCCCGATTCCATTTTATAAAAGAAATAAAATGTAGTACTATAAGAGGAATGAAATAGAGGATATAATTATTTAAAGTTTTAACTAACCCTTCTGATTCTAGCTTTAGAGTGTAAAGCAAATACGCTTCGGAAACCAGCACACAGAAAGGGGTATAGGAATTTCATTTGTGGCTTCTTCAATAAACGATTGGAATTAAGGAAATCAAAGTGATTTTGTTTGAGCGCAGAACAATAACGTTTTGCAGGCACGCTGCGGTTCCCTCGTTTCCTTTATTATCTTCGGTCTTATAATCTCCGTTCGTTGGTTCACCTCGGACTGCTCAGCTGTTTCCCGGTAAGGTGGGATTAGTTTTTGCTGTACTCTTAATTGGCAATTCCTTGGGATTTGCACTTTTCTTGGATTCATTTCTAAGAATAATGTTATCTCAAAAAACTAGAGGATTGCTTTCAATGTTTATGATTTTAAATTCCATTTACAACAGGTACATATCGTGAATTTTGTAACGCTCGTTTCAAGAACCAGAATTCCTATTGAAGTGTATATGTGTCATTTAGCGAGCGAAAAGTGCGCGCTTTTGGTCAAACCCAAAACTTGCTTTTCAAACCGCCCAGCGTACCGTGTCTATTTCTAAATATTTCATTCTTTTTGCATGGAAACGATTCGATTACGGCAACGAACACGAACAATGAACATAAAAAATACTGAAATACTGGTTTTACTGAAATAAAAATCCAGGCTTTGTAAAAGTAAAAAAAAAAAAGTTTTACAAAACTCGAATCCATAAAAATGTTGGAATCCATGGCGGCTGTCAACAAATCGACGACGTCGATTTGCATTTAAATTCTGACCGCTGTGGTTGGTCGGCAAATCTGAATTCTTTTCAGCTTGACGCAGTCGGTATAATATTATTCATGGTCCAAACAAAAGGTTTTGTATATTGGCGATCGAGATAAAATATTGTCAGTCACATCATACTTTGGACGGAATAAAAACCTCTGTTTGCATGCAAATGTTATTTATTTAGTGAACTGTTCGTAGCGCTGGCTGTGTTTGCTTTTCCAATGATATAAATATGTGAAACGTTCGCTAGACCCGCTGAAAAATATATATTTTATAAGAAAAGTTTGTGAACGTTTTTAAATACATGATGTATAAGACAAATTATGCATGTGATTGCATACCCATAATGCCTAATTGTGATAGAGGAAAACAAAAATCGAGGAGACCAGAATGATGTTAGATACTGTAGTCACGTTGAATACCACAATTCAATAATCTCGGTTTGGTTTCTGTGAGATTTCCAGTGCTTCTATTATGACTTTGTAAACTTTGTTCAAAGCGTTTTGAATCCTTCTATGTCGAAGTGTTGACAATTTTCTTCATTCCTACCGACTTTGAAAAGGTAAAAACCATTTAAAAGTACTTTGGAACGTTACGGCTAACTTGAGTGCTATAAAGTCCCTTGTGATTAGAGACTGTCCGCAAGTCTTATTTATAATTTAGTCGTCTACCACATTGCTGAGAAACTGCGAATGTTGTTAAGAAACTGGAAAGTTTCCCTATAAATCAAGAGATTGTTTGCGTTTAAATTCGCTGCGGGTAAGAAGATAATTTAAGTTACCTACAGAGGATACCTTAGATTTCGCTGCCTCGCCACCAGATTTGATTTTTCAGCACATTTGTTTATTTTTTGTTTGTTTCTGAAATAAGAAAAGTTGAATTCTTTTCCTTGAAACCCTTATCATCTTTTTATGTATAAATGTGATATTTTTCCTTATTGCCGAATCTGCTTCTTTGGAAAACTACTAGGACACGAGAACGCAAACCTTTTCTTAAGAAGCAAATATACTTCAAGTTTTATTTACCTATCGATTATTCACATAATAACTTGACATTGTCATGATGCTTATTACAATAAATTCTAGATATGCTAGCTATAATAAGTTTATCTTTTAATGTGAATTCTATTTTAATCCATGAATTAATTCTTGTCACATTGCTGGAACATTATAATACATGACATTAGCATACAATCGCCATCAATAAATAAGTGTAGGTAATCTAAATACTTGTCATCAAGTTAATACAGCTTAGTATCTAATCAGTAATATCGCAATAAGTTACTGTTCATTAAATATAATATAAACTGATTACGAAGAGAGTTTCATGTTTTATAGTCCAAGTTCCACAGTTGAAGCGAATTAAGACAAAATAAATTATTCCAGAGTACATTGACACTATTATCCTCGAAAAGATAAGACTAGACAATCCATTTCATTTCTAAATAATTAAATAATGTTAAAATTCAACATTTCCAAAGTAAATTCTCTTGCAGCATGTAAAATAATGCTGGAAAGTGCATACTACTTTCAATTTGAGATAAATTAACTGACGAGTCGTTTTCCAGGAACAAGCGTACCTAGAACTCGGGAGAAAATGAGTTCGTTTAGAATTCACGACAGTCGTTCCACTTAATTATTATAAAACCACGTAACTACTCGTATATTTTACACGAAATGGAAGTAGCTACTGTTAAATTAAGAAATTAAACATTAATAATGTTAAATCTGCCGTCTCTAGAAAATAGTGTAGCACCTACGTTTGAATGTGCTATTGCGCTACGGTATAAATATTCTGTGTCTTTTTTGATTAGGTTTCATAGCATTTCCAGTAGGTAAACTTATACTTAATTTGTGTTTTTTTTTCGAATTTACCTAAAATGTATTTATAATAGACGGTTTATAACCTGATGGTTTGGTATTATTGTAAGAATTGAAGTACAAGCTTTAAACAATGAAAGTTCCTTTTGTGTTTTAGTTATAATTATCATTGTTATCACCTAATAGCACAGTCTAGTTTTCCGTTAATTGAGCAATAAATTAGCAGTTTAACCTTGCTAAGCCGAGAAACATTTGTTTTTCTGAAACATGTAATTAATTGCAAATACATTCGACCTTTCGATTAAAATCAACATACAATAACAATAGAATCGATATCATCTAAAGGCACGATTTGTTGCACTGTATAATTATAATTTTATGCACATTTATATGTATAAATCATTTTGTTAAATGCGGTTTTCGTTTTTTTGTTCACATTAGTATAACAAAAATGGCGTCCAGACCGGGCTGTTTTTGTAAAAGTTTGTTGAGACCCCATGCTCAGCAGTGGCGCCATGCGACTACTAGACCAACGAGGCAGTCGATACGATACAACTCAACCTGGTACCTGGATAAAACATCTGATAATCGTTCTTGATACCTTGTTTAGGTTCCTTTTCTTCTCAAACACTTGTAACGTGCTGCAGCACTGCAGCGTTTCAAACAAGTTTCAAAGTGTTCGTCTTTTGTGGAGAGCATGTCAGTGAAGTGCAACTTATAAGTTCAAGTTCGTTGTGGTTTTTCAAGTACCTCTTTAGTCGCGAATATTAATCATATGATTTTAAATGACGTAAGTCCAGATATAAGTAATAAACAAATATCAAAATATAAATAAAAAATTTGAATATGGTTTTATTGATTGTATGTATGTATTATCTATCTTAGCCTAATTAGTCTACACTACACCCAAATATCAGCGCGTCATGTCATTTATTTTGCAGTAACTACAAGAAATATACACAATTACTATTTAACAGTTTGACGTTGTATACCCTCACTGTTACCAGAAGCAAATAAAAATAGAACTAATCTTTTTCTGCATATGGTCCGAAACATTCCTACGTAGACAGAAATAGAATAAATTCACTTATGGTTCGTATTTCGACTGCAAGACAAATATCTAAAATTGGTAAATACATAAATTAGTAAATAGATTTTGGTTAAGGCTCCAACCAGTCTGTTAATTAAATTAGATCTATAATATTACACGACATTACTACCTACTTCGTGTAGGTACGTAAAATTACTTACTATAAGGACTACGGTCAGGAATTCGCTTCGTAACGAAACAAACAGAATATTAAAAAAAAAAACCAGCAATCACTGCAAAAAGAAAATGTTTGACTTCATTTTCTCATGTGTAAACACAGTTTACCACTCAGTTGTTGTTCCAAGGGAAACCATTAGTTGGGAATTGGCTGGATAATGCGGAAAAATATTTATTAGCATTTTGGCAAGAATACTGTTTAAAGAGTAAGCTTAGCAGCTCAATAGACGTTCTCTTTAAGAGAAAAAACAAATGCTGCTACAGAATGGTAACTTGTAATAAAACTAGCGACCCGCACCGGCTTCGCACGTTTGCAATGCTGATACTAAGTACACTACAGAAAAACTCAAACTCAAAAATAACAGTACTTCTCCACTATTAAATGGATGTTATTATACATATAAACCTTCCTCTTGAATCACTCTATCTATTAAAAAAACCGCATCAAAATCCGTTGCGTAGTTTCAAAGATTTAAGCATACAAAGGGACATAGGGACAGAGAAAGCGGCTTTGTTTTATACTATGTAGTGATTATTAAACCATTATAAACGCAATTTGTGTTTTATAAAATCTACCTTCCTCTCTCGTTTAATGACTATGAAATGAAGCAAAACAGATAAATACTATATTTAATAGTGCACACTATTGTATTTCGTATTAACTTTAATGATGTTCTCATAATTAAATTTAAATTTAATTAACGGCGGGCGGTCCTGCAGCTTTATTCCAACACAAGAAACTATTATCAATGTAATATCATGCGTATTATGTTTCATTCGGTATTCTCGCTAGTCTATATTCATGATTTAATTTTCACTAAAGTAATAATTTATTGGTTCAGTATAACTTGGTCACAAATTAATTGAAGATGAGATATCTAAACGAATGTTTGCACTATTTTACTTAGACATTCAATTAATGTTTGATAATCTGATTATTACATAGTATGTTTGAGTAAAACGATATTTGGAGGTATATGTATATGGTTTTAAACGGTATTCGGAATTAAATTAAAGCTAAATTTTATGACCGTTTTTAATTAATAATTTCCCACTCTCCATCATTCTTTGGGATTCAAATTAATTTCATAACATACGTTTTTATCTACGGAACTTCAATATTCCCTATATATAATAATGCCCTATTACTACTATATTACTACTATATATTTTATATTTAGGTGTAAGATCTTGTAAAGAGACCTCGTAGCGATACAATGCAATGGGTTTAAAGCGAAAGGAGTGGAACATAGTATATGCTGCTAAAAATATATATATTTTTAATACTGTTGGACAGGTATATCCCGAAGCCCCGACGTGATAGAGTAACTTTGTTTTCTGAAATCCGATTCAATAACAAATAGGTAACTCCCTTTCAAGTGTCCTTGAAATTTGCTAATTAGAATATTTGTTATTTTGTAGTGTTACATCACTGACATTGTTCTCAAGGCAATAGGCCATTGTTTCGGCTGTATGTACCAAAGATGGTCTGAAGAGATGCAATACCGTCTGTACTGACTTTATCAGATTACAACGTTACAGATTGGATCAGAATTGCGCAATTACTTTTAAGGTTTCCCATTATTCTAAAGAGATACACCGATTGTTAGGATCGTAACAAAATGCATTGTTATCTTCAACGTTTCATTTTTGGAACGATCTGTTTATGGGAGCCTATTAATTGTTGCTGCAATCCGCAAAATAAGAATTGAGAATCAACATCGCGTGTACGGCAATATAATAAATAACAAATTAGTAGGAAATATCACTGCAGGTAATTGTTTTTCCGTTCATACGCATGTCACATGTTTACGTCACAATGTATATAATAAAGTTCTAATTAATATCATCGCAACTAAACAAAACCTCAGTGTAATAGACAAAGAGATAATTAGCTGACATATGTTAGAGGACGGACGGAATAAACTAGTTCCGCAACTTAGATTTTGCAAAAGAAAGACGTAACAAAGCATTTTTATAAAGAACATTGAACCTTTTCGTCTATAGATTCTATCGCTACAGAAATTCTTTATTGACAATATTATTGAATTCCATCACCCTTGCGAAGGGACTTTGTTCCAAGAAACATCCAATTTTAACCGCTACTGCTTTTGCGATACATTTTATTTATTGTTCTGCATGAGCTTGTTATAGAAGAATGCCGTGTATTAAGAAGAATAAAATCGGCAGTTTTTTGGTATATTTTAAGTAAACCTATTAAGTATGCATGTATGTTTCAGGAAAGTGGTTATGTTAAATCCTTGAAAGTTGTGTATTTTCACGTCAGTTGAGGTATTGGTTGTATAAAATGATAAATGTATGTATTATGTATCTGCATTATTAGTTAATTTCTGCTAATAATAAAATATTTCTAGGTATGGAAAATATTTACTTGTTTTATATTTTCTTATAAATTCCTGCCTAAAATAAATGCGATGATAAATTGCGTTGCGGATATTTTCAAAACTTTTATATAGCGATTGTCTTTTTAATTCTTATAAGTACCTACACATTTTTGGGAAGTAGATGATATTTTCTTTCTTGTTAAGGTCTGTGATTTACATTTAGAGTATTCCGATTTTGGGCAGACCTATTTCTAAAAAAAATAGATAATCTTATTGATTAAGTCTCTTAACTTATTTACTTGTATAACTCTGTATAAAGAGTCCCTTTGTCGCTCAGTTTCCCCGTGACGTGGTATCAAAGATAAACCCATTCAGGTGAATAGACGCCGGCTCCAAAGGGGTGCACGTATGTAAATGTACAAGCATAAATTAGCTAGGAAATAATACCAACTGTGAATACTGTGGCCGTCCAAAGTGTTTGCGACGGTTACGGAGCTTCGATGTGGTTTTTGAATTTACATTATTGAAGTGCATGTGTGCAGATTCTGTGGAGTCGTGCGTAAATAATGTTTGGTGTTCACTACAATCATATTGCCTCCATTTTCGCTATCTTTCAAATAAAACGCGTAAATTTCAATTATTACATACCGTGTTTAATTATGTGAGAGTATGAAGTGAGTATGTAGTGAGATCTGAATCATAATTTAGCACGTTATATAAATTCTAACCGATAAAATAATATAGATAACTAGAATTGCTGCAGAGGCGAGTAACAAATAGCAAATAATTGCCAATTAGTTTATAGACTCGGCTTTCAGGTAATTACCTCCTTAAAGCATCTAAGTTTAATTTCTGTATCAAACAGCTTGAAAATAATGTACAAATTAATTGAAGTAGGTATCGCTTTGTAAGGGGTTTAACCCTACTTGAAACTTTGCCTGCGCGATTAAAGTATACGCAAGCGATAGCGTGCTGCCAACTTTTTTAGTTTTTACTTACCTTATTTTCATGCAAAGTCGGGACTCTGTTTGCTGCCAACTAAGCGGCTTGGTCGACACAACGAAGCTAATTGTACAAACAAATTGAAGATAGTGGCGCACATTGCAGTTTAAACTTTATCGGAAAGAAATTACAACGTAATTCTATGTGAGTAGAGTACTCAGATATTCCAATATTGTAACTAATGGTCATTATTTTTAGGGATCCGTACATTTGCTAACTCATTCTCGTCATTGGGAATATTAAACAAACTGATTGCGGTCAAGTGCAGGTTTCATATAAAGATACTTATGTTTGCAGGAGCGAATAATATTTATGAATGTTTGTCATAAATCTGAATTATTTGACTAAACACAACATAATTAAGTGGCACAAGGATGTGCCATTCTGTCATTTTATTGAAATGATGATGACAATATGGTTCTTTTTACTGATCATCGTTTTTAATATCAATAATTATTAAATAAATGATTGTGTTTATTATTATGTCGTTAACTTTAAATGACGTATTGCTTTACTTATTATCCTATCCTAGGTACATTCTAAGGACCTTCTTTGTTCGCAAGTGGGGGAGAAGATATCTACATATTTGATTAACTGAAAATTAAAACAAATGCCACAAAAGGAGTTACAAAAAAGTTTCAGTTACCAAAGTTTTTTGTTGCAAATCTGGAAATAATCACTTCCGACAGTCGTTTGAAGTCCCTAAAAATTGTTTTGAAACTTCGCAACAGTCATTGAATTCCGACGATTGCTTTTATCCATTTTGTTTGTACCTTTTTTCGACGCTGTCGGTATTGTTCGCAAAGTAGGAGCAATATAAAATGGCGACCATCCTATGAAACATTCATGAGTCGCATTTGCTTTCACAGAAATATTCAAATCTATAGATTTTTTGACTTGTTACGCTTTTCCCGGTGAATATAGAAATACAATTTATCGAATAAAGCTGTTGCTTCCACGGTGTTTTTATTTGGGTCACTAAGACATACGAAGTAACATTCTCACGCCAACATTGTATTCGCAGCAATAAGCTTACGTCATCAACAATGGATACTTGCCATTCCACCCTTAAAAAGGATGACAATGGACCCAAGTGGAATCTCTCAGAACTTTTAAGTATAATTGATTATGTCGGTATTATAATATAATTGCTTTTTTAATAACAGAAAATACGTGCGAGAATTGATTTAACTGTTGTTGGGATTTTATATCCAGGAAATAATTCAAACCTGTCTTATTTTAATTCCTTAGATTTATATCAATAATAAAAAATATAAATAGTAATACGCATGATTTTACAAAGCCTCTGGTATTGCTGTATTTATTACAGTAAGCGTTAGTTCCGCACTGATCGCCTTGAGAGACTTTTATTAACTTTAGTTAGACGATAATATAAAATAACAAGACATAAATGGAAGTTACAAGCGCGATACATCATATTCCTTATCACACACTGCCACAGCATGAAGAGCGATGACTTAGTGGAAAAAGCTCAAGAGAAAAACACTACCTAATCGTAGATAATTTGTAACTTTAGCCTCGCGTCGTTCGAATTTTTGTCAATTAGTAATTGATACGTTAATTGCCGCTTTAGTAAACAATTTACTGTGTAGGTCGAATACAGTAGATACTATGGAAAACATGTCATGGCGAACTAGAATAGATGAAACTGCTTAAGTGAGTAATACGTCAAAATATATCTTTTTGAAGGAAATAGGTGACATTACTCATTGTTATGACGACCGTGTGTATTACCCGTTTTGGAGGTTGAATGATTTGCCGAAGCACATTGTTTTTACGTGGGCTGAATACATTTCAAATTGAGCTAGTATGTTGGTGGAATACTAAATATTAAGATACGAAACAAAAAAATGCGTCGTTCTTTTTAGAGGTTATTTAAAAACATCATTGTGAGTTATTAGTGGCAATATTACAATTTTAAAATATAAGTGAACCGCCTGCGTAAGAAATCTAATATTCTTTTTTTTTACTTATGAAGTATTTAACTGAATAAATATTCAGGCTTCTAGAT
Source organism: Heliothis peltigera (assembly GCA_958496145.1). Lineage (NCBI taxonomy): Eukaryota > Metazoa > Arthropoda > Insecta > Lepidoptera > Noctuidae > Heliothis > Heliothis peltigera. The sequence continues at coordinate 6,178,579 of OY292328.1, forward strand.
CAAGACAAGATATTATGCGATTAGCATTAAGTTAGACTGACTAGTCCGAATAGGCATATTTTGTAGATAGGTGTTTTTATAGCCTAGATTTCGGAATTGGTAAATTGGATAAAACCCGAAAACGAGTAGGCATTTAGGAAATATAAAAAAGTTTTACTGTATGCGTATAATTGCGTCACAAACAAAATTGAAATTGGAATATCGTCCGTTGGGTCAGCCAGCCTGTAAATATTTTTATTATTACAGAAAAATATGATTGTGTAAATAAAAGTGGAAATCATGGACTCACTCGCCACGAAAGCTCGCGAAGGTTCAAATTGTTTTATTGGCATAAATTTTTAGTGTTTACCTATTAGGATGTAGGTAAACGCTCACTTAAAGTGGATTTTGCGAAATTCAACTACAAAGGAAATATATGATAGCAGTAGGTTCTTTCTGTACGGCGAGTTGACCAGCTTCAGACTTGACGAAATACTTCGTAAACATTGCAAAGATTAAATTATTAATGTTGCTACATATTTTGAAAATATGTACATAGCCCTGTGCATAAGTCCCGGGCCACCGGCTAGAAGGCGTAGTAAGAGTAGTACCTACCTGCCACAGACACATTTATCAAAAAATGTATCTCACAACAGTTATCGTTACTTTGAAAGCTATGCAATAATAAAATGTCCAATATATCTTGACCTTCTTTCTTGGTGGTATTTATTGCCCATTGTTAGCAATGCCGCAATGTGAGTTGAGTGGTGTACCCAATGTACGCGTTCCAAGTAATACGATCCCGCTAAACACAAGATAGCTGTCACACCTGTCCTAGATGTATACACTGGATGTACTAGATATGGCTCCTAATGGCTCACTAGTCATTATTGATCAAAGGTTCCGTTGCGTCAAAGATACGTTCAAATTGAGATCGCTCCTTCGTAGACAGAGCAATTTGTAGCATGCTATATTCGTAAATTGTTCTATTATATTGAGTGGTACTTCGTTATATTCGTGGCTGAAGGTATACCGTGAGATCCTTGATTGGTTATACTGTTATTAATGTTATGACTTTTTTATTCAATAGCTCCATCAACTATTATGTCAATAAATAAAAAAAATATTGATGTAGATATTTTTAACTTTACACGTATGAATAATTATATACCAATATAATATAACATTTTTCGTACGTGTGTTTACATAACTTTAATTAATTCATAAGGGTCAATCATGGGTTCATAAATAACTCGTATATTGGTTATTCAATGCTGCCAGTGCCTTTTGTACTCCTGATGACATTGGCGGTTTAATTGAGTTGGTTGTGTGCGAGATAATATGATAACCTGATTGTTTGTGAAAAAATCGAATCGCACAGACAAATATATCGTAATTAACAGAACATAGGGAAGTTTTCTCTCTATATCAACTGTATGATGATAGCGTGGCATGATTATATCGAAAGCCAACTCATGAAATCTGGCACGGTCGGGTACGTAAATAAATCCTGCTTGAAATTGATATTTTACAAATGTGACCATGTCGAGTGCGTTTGCCGATAATGCATCTGAATAATGAGTCCATTACAATTCATACATAAAAACAGCTGTTGGAAGCAAAATTTATTCTTATATTTACCCCGTAAATAAGAAAATATCTTCGTAATGACCAAATGAAGCGCAACATTTTCCGACACGGTTCCCGGTTAAAACTCAACGTTAATAATAATTGTCCCTCCAAACACGATACTTAAACAAGCTTATTTGTTTAATAAAATAACGGGCTACTTTGTTCAATATTTTCACGTCAAATTATAGGTAATTTTCAAGAGGTAAGGCTACTGTTAACGAGTTCTTAGACCTATTTAAGTGGAAGAGGGTTGTTTAAGTGTCAGTGGAAGCCTAACAAAGGGCTGGAAATGTCGTTTCATGGCCTGCCAACCTTTATATACAGCCTACTTTAGAATTATAGTGAAAGTAACGTAATTAGTAGCTCTCTTAATGTGTATTTCGTGTTGTGTTAGGATAATTATAACGAAGGTAGCAAGAGGTTTGGTCGGTTTGCCCATATTGCGTTACAGGTTGACATAATTGTCCAGTCCTAAATATATGTAGATACAAATTCCCTTAATAGATTTTCAACTTTATCGTTGAAGCATACGGTTCAAAGTTGATTGAGAGTATTTGACAGTTTGGGGTAGCTTGGTGTGCTGGCGTCTGTACAATTAAAGGTATGGGATATTTTATATTACATATATTGTCGAAATCTCATTGGGCCTGCTGGGAGACATTTTTTAAAACTTATGGCACTCCGCCTTTGGACTTGATTGTTCCATTTTTCTTCCTATCTCATCAACTCAAAAATATGAATATTTTTGAATTTTTCACTGTCATGTCTTTTCATTGTAGTATAAATATTATTCTATCAGTCACGTTTAAATTTCAAGTAAAACTTTATAAATAAATATTATGCCACTTTACCTGTAGCAGTAGCGCTTGTAAACACTAAATCTGTAATATTTGGAACACCTTCAACTAGTAATTGTGATTTATAATAAATCTAGTAGCTTTGAACGTTAACTATTACACGACATTAATGTTTTGGCACGAGATCAGAGCTTTCATAATATTCCATGGTTACAATAAATATATTGTTATTTAACGGTTTTCCTGCCGTTTCTGAGCTATTATTCTGAGTAAAGAAAAATGTCTTTGCTATTTCCAATCATCCTATTCATTGAGTTTAACAACTTGTGAACCCACTCGCTAAAGTTGCCCACGCAAGTTGAAAATGTCCTGCGAACGGTTTTGATAAATAGGCTAGTAAACTGAAATCCATCATCACTATTCCGAGTATAAACGTTAAATAGATTGGTTATATTGTTTAGGGTTATTGAACATATTTATTTTTATTATGTATATATATCAATAAACGTGTATCGGAAGGCATGTTAAACTGTAGGTCCCGGCTGTCATTGAACATCCTTAGTCAGAAGCCAGTCAGTCTGATGCCAGTCTAACCAAGGGGTATTGGGTTGCCCGGGTAACTGGGTTGAGGAGGTCAGATCGGCAGTCGCCCCTTGTAAAACACTGGTACTCAGCTGAATCCGGTTAGACTGGAAGCCGACCCCAAAATAGTTAGGAAAAGGCTCGGGAGTTCATGGAGATGATGATATAGAGAAATAAACGTATACCCATCATAAATACACCAGAACTGTATGAACAGAAGCTTTCCAATAACAACCCAACACAATATGTATATCATGTCATGTCCGCAATACACAGTTCTACAGGTAAACAAACCCACTAATATACTATGTTATTAATAGTTAGTGTTTGCTATCAGATACTAGACGGCTGATATTACTATTGAATATCATGTTTGCCTGCCGCAGTCCGTGTAATCTCACCTATTTCGGGGTAGCATACTCGTATCTGTGTACGTTAGCATTCTTTGAAAAATTACTTTTTTATTATTAAACACACAATCAATTTGGTTCAAAGGAGAAATGCTTACAAACAAACATACGGGTGAAGCTAATAGGTAATAGAAAAAGCGTTTCAAATTATATATGGTTTTTACTATCGTGAAGCTGGAATTTAGTTGCTTATGTGAGATAAAACCATGAATTAAAATATATATTAATTCGTTTTTAACCGTCTCGAAATTATACTCCTATTTGTGACGTATTTTATAAAATTAGTCTAATGTCCCTTTGGGCTTATCGCCTTTTCCATGGTAAGGTTGTGGCTTGATGTTAAAATAGTCACCGATATTTACTTACGTAGACATCAAATTTATGTTAGGTCTTATATATTTTAGTGGGTAAAATGTATTTACATTAATTATTATCTATACTTATAATAAATCTGTAGAGGAGTCAATTCTGTACATTGAATATATTTTCAAAATAACTATCAGGGGGTGATCAGTGATCGATACTGATGCCAAAAATGCAATCAGTAAAATTTTTGTCTGTCTGTCTGTCTGTCTGTCTGTCTGTCTGTATGTTATTAATAGGAACAAAAACTACTGGACGGATTTTAATGAAACTTGGTACAATTATTCTTCATACTCCTGGGCAGGTTATAGGATACTTTTCATCACGCTACAATCAATAGGAGCAGAGCAGTGAAGGAAAATGTTGGGAAAACGGGAGAAGTTACACCATTTTTTAAGCTTTCGTCGCGTGTGAAGCCTGAATGGTTGAAGCTACATAGAAATCCTGTATGACGGAAATATTCTACATAAAATTATCTAAAAAAAATCCACAACGGCATATGTCTATCTTTAATGGTTGACTCACAATAACACGTATAACTCCCGATAGTTTACCAGTTCGGAGCTTTCTGATTATTTGTTATTGATTTGTTCATTCTTATGTTTATAATATTCTCGCTCATGCCTAATTAACAAAAGATAACATTATAACATATTCTATAAAAAAAGAATCATAGAAATCGGTGTATGAATACCAAACTTATACATAAAATACGATAATCAGCAGGTCGGTCGGTAGGTATAATATAAGGCGGGAGGTCCGAGCGCGAGCTTCTCATCCCGACAAAAGTTGGGCATTGGTAGCGGTAATCGACATCCACACTGGCGTAGCCGCGGGGGTCCTCTATAGGTTATACATCAGAACAACACATAGACTACTTTTTGTCGCGAAAACCGACATCCACGCGGGCTGAGCCGCGGGCGACCGCTAGTTATTAAATATATACAAGCTTATAAAAAACTTACGACTAATATAATAATATAAAACTAATAAATAGCGTCAAAAAACTCATCCTCATCGTTGCCACCCGGTAGTGTACCCAAAAGGCTGGCAGCATTGCCACGCTGGATGGCAATGCTTAATCGTTGTGCGAAATAAAAACCAGCCTTCGGGTCACGGGAAGTGTCAACCAGGCGCTTGGAAATATCCTTTGCGAGGATGCGAGCACTCGGTCCCCACGTCCCGAGGGTTTCAACCCCAAACGGCTCAAACATGTAGTTGCCGATAAGGCTACTATATTTGCGCCGCTTGAGGTTTTCTGCTTCCGCAGCAGCGGAGCCAGCACAACACGCAGTCCTAGGAAGATGGGATGGCGCAAGAGTATCAACGCAGGTCGCGTCCCACACTAAAGTCCTACCCAACTTCCAAGGAAAAAGCGACATACCGTCTGGTCTCTTACCGTCGTCACGTGCCAAACCATTTGGTTCTAGTGCGGCTGGAACGCCAACGGCAACAAGAGCGCGACGGATGACGTCGTTGATGTTAGAATGCCGTGGTATGCGGCCCGCACTGCGGCTGCACGACAGGCCGTGGTGACCGAGGCTGTTGACAACTTCACCGCAGTGGCAACGATGAGGAGAACAACACGGAGCACCCAGACGCAGGCAAACGGCGAGTCTAAAAGTGGTGTCGTCGAACATGGTGCCTATATTCGACGACGGAAGTGCATGAAGCATTTTAGTGGGTAAATTTTTTACAAATGCCAAGCCAATGTGGGAGATCATGTGCAGCGAGGTGATAATCTAGTTTGGACAGTTTTGTTCTTACCTTTCGCTAAACCTAGCAGCACGCGATAATCCTTATGCCATGGAATTACATAAAAAAAATAACAGCTATTTTAAGCAGGAAAATATCATGCATCCTGATCTTGTGGTCAGAGATTTAAGTTCGGCTCGAACGAATGATTTTCTTTTGTTTTCTCTTTTTTGACATATAAACACTTTGCAGAAGAATTGTTAGAGTCGTCATCTTTAATGACTAGACGAGCAGCGTCTTGCAATTTGTGACGTCATAAGTAATTGCATAGCTCGTAAAAACTGATAATCCAGCCAAAACTGACGCGATCGTATACATTTATATTACACAATTATCCTGCTAATCTCGACTCATTGGTCGTCTGACTAATGATTCTTTTCTAATTAAGATTGATTAGCACTATGGAAAATCCCACCATGATTTAGCTATTGCGCAGTAATTTGGCAGTTTTCTAGGCCGGATGACGTACGTCGGGAACTCCGTGTAAATGTTGATATTCAGTGTTCCTCAATAGTTTGATGGTTATTCTGAGTATTAAAATTTGACGACCCCGATGGTTACCACGCCGGACTGCCGAGCTAAGGGCCCCGGGTTCGATTCCCGGCATGGTCGACATTTGTGTGATGAGCACGATTGTTGGCTGTGGTTAGCTTACCGTGGGACTAACCGACCGTGTGTGAATAAGGTGTCTTATTATTATTTATAACTTTTTAAATGACATATTTTTGCGATGGTGTCTTTTGTAACATTATTTATATTTTGTATTTTTTTTTTATTTTTACATTTTTAAACTACCAATTCGAAAATAATGTCATCAAAATTTTGTTCATCCGTTTAGGTCAGCGGTCAAACACCCCTCGTTTCGCATCAGGTATTAAAACGGATATAGTAATCGTGTGAATATGGTACTAGATTCTCTCTGTACTTTCCAGCGGAGATTAACAATATCCTATGCGTAATTTAGTAAAGGTACTAAAGTACTAAATGTATTTTTGTAGGTAGACAGGCCCCCATGATCATGCAATACACTGAAAACTATTTGTTTGTTTTGGTTTTTCTGTAACACCTACAGGAAAGTCTTTAGTATCTTCAAAATATCGGTAATATTAAATGTGTACTCACAAATTCCACTGGGAAGATTAGTTGTGTAACTTACCTGAAAACAGAATAAAAGCAATATTAATATCACATGAATGCATCTTATATACCAAAAACTATATTTTTTTGTTAAGAGTTTTAATTTCGCGACCTAAAATAACTCCTTATCAAAAGAGCTATGGGTCGTATCGTTATTTAGAGCGCCAGACTGTGTCCTTCTGTTCGCGATTTAAGGTCAGTGCCACATCTGTTTGCACATATGCCATCCACCCAAGATAATTTCAGTAGGAACAGCTTAGTACTTGATGATTTATTATAAGCTATAAAAACCCGTACGTGTCTAAAATGCACACAGCAGCACAACGGGAAAACCCACTTCAATTAAGTTAGCTCATTAGAACGTTGCTGACACATAATGTGCATGATTCGGCTTTTACGATCGAGGAAAATTTATTTATGTGTTTCCTTTCGCTGTAAATTTTATTAGGGTGTGTTTCTGACATCGGGTGTGTGGTTCTTTAGATAAAAGCATGATAACACCATTACATGCTGTCGTTAATAAATAAGAAGGTATTTATTTCCAAATATTTTGATATTTTGGGTTGGAAATACATAGTTGTATATTTTCACCACATGAAAATATCCGCGCATGTTATTTCAAACTTTTTGTCATAGGCACATGATTGAAATATTTTTCTCAATGCACTCTCGTTCACAAGGATATTATCCAGTTATATATATATATATATATATATATATATATTTAGTGCAGAATTTTCCGGTAAACGTAACATTGAGTACGGACATTAAATATGGTGACACAAATACATTATAATAAGCATACATTTTGGCGATATCGTATTATGTGCTGCAATGAGTCATACTTGTTTATCTATCTATCTATACACATTTTACCGAAAATAGTAACATAATGTTTTTGTGTAACACGACATTAGTAATCTTACGGAAAGATTTTTGGATATTGTTTTATAAATTCTTACACGTAAGACCTTGCCTCCTATTACTGATTATATATTATGTACGTTGTACTACAATTTGAGTAATGTTCTGTAAGTCATTCTACGTTAATGATATTTTAGAGTAATTAAAACGGTCGAAACACCAGCTTCTTAATGGGAATTGGTCACCGTTGGCTATGTGAGTACCGTGTGGGTAGTTTCACAAACAAGCATTCATGGAAATGTTTTTAGTTTCGTTCACTTACGTTAATGGTTATTACGTTTGAAATTAGAAGGCCGGTAATCTGATAAAGGGTTTGTTTGTTTGCTAATGTTAATGAACGTACGAATTAGTCCCGACTTGGTAACAAGCCAAAAAGGCAGGCCTCTTTAATTACTTGAACAAATGTTTTGGTTCTAGTTAGGGATGTTTGGTCCACTATTTATATTGAGAAGAAGAACTGTTTTTATTTATTTTTACAATTGTTATTATTTCTTAGTACGTAGGTAGTGCACGTATGTAAGACTGTGTGCATTCTATACTCTGTTAAACTTAACTTCATTAGGATGGCACATAACAGTAGAACTGATAACAGGCTGTAAAAGAAGCCGTTTTATACTTTGAGTAATTAACTCTCATAGAAATTCAAGTAACTGCAAACACGCGAAATTAACTTCAATAATAAAATAATGTAGTTGAAATGAAAAACTTGAGATAGCAAGCTCATCTCTCTAAATTCTATTTCTGAAGTAAATCTTCCTAAATTACGTTGAGTTGTCGTCAAGGCTCAGACCAAAATATTCCTTCTGGCTGCATTTTATAACAGTCCGTTGAATTTTACAGCAGCCCGCCTCACAAACGATATGAAATTTAATGTAGGTACAGAGGCCAGCACTTCAAGCTACCCAAAACTAAAAAAACCCAATCAACTTTGAACCATATGCATGAGCGATAAAGTTGAAAATCTATTAAGAAAGTGATATAACTTGATTTGCTGCTAGTAGGTATATAGCTTTTGCTCAGCTGTTTTCATGTGATATTAATAAATTGTTATTCTATACTTAGTGCAGCTCTAATATTCAGAATATAATAGCTTCCATTTAATATGTATGAGGTTCTGTTTTAGACTATTGCACCGTCGGTTTTGTACTCAAATATGTCTGAACATTTATCTACTACTTGTTCTTAGGTAACTTAGGTACCTGACAATTATGTTTGTAAAGCCTTAAATGTTTATAATACCTTACTAGGGTACTTGGCCTTAACTACACGTAGAAAAAAAAGATAATTATCGAATAGGTACATTTGTAACAAAATCAGTTAGATAAACTGAAAATAATGTCAGTAAACTAAAGAAAACTACGATCGACACGATTTATTGTATTTTTTAATCCCTCAAAGAATAGGTACAAAAAGCAAAGAAATCGGAGGATGATGACCTAAAAAAACCGTGTTGAAATTACAAGAAAGTTTGGTATTATAGCCAAAGTATTTTCCTGTATAATCAGTGGCACGAAGGCGTATCTTTGTGTATTTGTATACATTTTATTACAGTTCCCTTTTCACCTTCATTCTGTAAAGGTCTTTGCGTAAATATTGTCTTTCGCACATTTTGGGATCTATAATTAAAGGCAGGTAGAAAATTGGATGAACAGGATCTCTTCACTATCACTACACAGTATAAAAAACGAGTTCATGAAACACTTTAAAGAAAAAAATACTTCACTTTTAGTCATGGTTCTAGAAGTCGTTATCTTGAGGCTTTTAAGTAGGTACTATCATGGGTTATGACTGCCACTGGAAGCTCGATGATGATTAGGAATTATTTGAGGTGGGAAGGGTGAAATTAATGTTTAATTAGGAAACTGATAAGCAGAAAATAAAATCAAAAAACTTTTTTCAAAAAATAGAAACCGACTTCAAGAAGCACATAAAAGAAAAAAAAAGGCTTTACTTTTGATTATGGCTCTAGAAGTCGGCAACTCCGCAAACTTTTAATACAAAAACTTGTTTATACAAAATATGTATTTACATGAAAGTAATAACTACTTCTTATCACATATTACGTGGTATTTAATAAAAATATTTGTAAACGTGGTTTTACTTAATGAAACGCCCGTATTTCATAAATATTTTTTTCGGAATCCTGATGACTATTCTACGTAACTCAAATTAGGAATCCCTGCTCCAAACGTTACGCATAAAAGCTTCAGAGGCACGTGTATCGTAATGTACGGCGATAAACGCTAATTTGACCAGCTATTATCGGCATTTGCCACACAATTGTGGGCACCAAAATTATGTTATAGGTAAGAGGAATTTATCGCCAGTTTAACACGGTAAATTTTGGCGGGGTGCTTACACATACATACTTAGTTCCATAGGTTGAAAACAAAGGTGTGTTGCCACCGTTATGACATCATTTCCTTCTTTGGGTTTTTCTAATACAATGAACAGTGTGTTGTACAGAATAGTACGTTATCTCGTTCCTAGGCTTTAAGCCTAGGTACGAGATAACGTATAGCTATTTCGATTCGATCAATGGATCACTACAGACCATAAAATGTTCTTTTTAATAAAAAATACCATAAAACATTTACGTTTAAAGTGACAATCCTATTGATTCGATAAATTGATACGTCATTATTTTCTCAACTAGGCTTAGTTTCCATACTATTACAACTTTATACTGTGATAATTGGTTTATTAAATAAACAATCATTGAACTTAATTTTGTTTGTGCGGGGCCTACGTAATACTACAGGTAGGCACTACATAGGTAGGCTATAGGTCCCACTGCTGGATTAGTCATAATTACGTTTAGATAAGCTTTATGTCACAAGCAGGTTAGAGATGTAGGATTTCAGCGTTATATTAGCGATCTTAATATGGAGTATTGTCACTTCCCCACAGGAAGCAGAGAAGGTATTAACTCCTATGAATAGAAGGACCAATCACCAATTATCAGACACAATGCCGATCCAATTTTCATCTATATAGGAATTGTGTGAACATAACAAAGAAGCTTCTTATAACATGAAGTATATTTTTTGGTAACATTGTTAATTGAATTATAATATCAAGGTTTATTATAAGAATACTTGTTTAAATCGAAATTCCGGTTAAAAGGCCTTCGGTAAAATTCATTTTCAAATTGTGTTCAAAAAAGCTCCAATATTTAAGAAAAAAAAATATCCATCAAAATTGCAAAACAAGCATACAGTATACATACAATGATATTTTTAAAACCGTTTCTTAAAAAAATCTTCAAGTAGCTCCGATTCGATCGGCGACTATATGTGAGTAAGCTATACATCTCCATAATGTATTAGTAACATTGTCATAAGTTCTCAAAATGTTATCAAAGCTCCTTTGTCGAACTAACATAAATTTTTCATGGTTCCTCGAGTGGAATGGGCCATGTATCATCACGTTGCATCACCATCAGACGGAACAAAGAACCTTTGAGAGAAGAACGGTCTACTAGGATATTTGGTACTAAACTTGGCTATCATGTTCATCTTTGTAACCGTGACTTATTTTTGCAGTGAACCGTAACTAATAGGTTATTAAAAGTTTGTTATGAAGGATTAAGTCAGCACCACAAATCACAGTAGATACGGGTAGAAAATTGGTATTCCTCACTTGATAGAACGATATGAGAATATACCTTAAAACTAATCAAATAAGTGTAAAATATAAGTATAGACTTTAAACCTTAATTATACACTAGATACTTTTGCCAGCGGTTTCGATCCCGCCCAGTGGAAATACTGGGCGCGCCTGGATAACAAGTAGTCTATGGCCTTCCTCGATCAATGGGCCATCTAAAATATGTTTTTTTTTTTTAATTGAATGAGTAGTTCCTGAGGTGCCGCGTCCTCAAACAAAAACACTCATATTATATTTGTTTGTAAAAAAAAAATTGTGAACTAGACTTATGGTTTCCTGTCTCAAGATGGCAGAATGTAGCTTGCAGAATTATTCTAGTCGTAATATATTACATTATACAGCTGTCAATCAACAGTCAATGACGAACAATTATTGCCAAAGTGAATTAATCGCCTTATGGCTTTGACACAGGGGTTATGGTTACTATTAATCTGGTTGAAGTTCCATTCTGATGACACTATATATGAGAGTGTTAAGAAACCACTTTGAGTTATCTCATACATAAAAAATCTTGCTACAAAAGTTATTATTTATGGATTATAGATTCATTACGCAAATGGCTGATTTTGATTATATTGTGATTGCTCTTGTATTGTATAATTGAAATATGCAGGTAAAATAGATGAGATTCTTAGACAAAATAATATATGTAATAATACATGATAAGTAAATTGCCCACATATTATACCTATAGTATAGTAGGTGTCAATATGACTTGCCCGGATTCACCTTTGTTTGCATTGAAATTCAAATAAACTGGTAAACGCTGGATTAGGAGCATCAAAGTTTGTCAAATGATTGTGTTATGTTTTGTTTATCAGTTTAACGAAATCAACCCAAAATTCTATAATCTTCCTGTTATTTAACCTCAAATACTGGCCCTCCATCTAGCTGACTATCTAGTTGCTTATCTTTAGTTATTTAATTGTCCCACTGCTGGGCCAGGCCTCTTCTTATTCGGAGCATGTTGAAGGAAGGTGCGTTCCTCAAGAAGTTTTCCTTCACCAGCGTGACCTGGAATCGAACTCGCACACTTGTGATTGAGAGGCAGGTGCTTTGTGGCGTCATATAAAGAACATGATTAATTAAAAATGAAACTGAATGTATGTATCTAGATATTATAGTAAATAGTAAAAAACACCTGACTTCATGTTCATCTGACAAACTGAACTCGTTACTTTATTGCGCACTCCTAAAAATCACAGCGCTGTTAATTTACGTGGAAAATATTTTCAATATTGATTGGAACATTGTTAACTCCCACTCGCATGACCTGCTCGAATAAAAGCGGATGTAATAAGGACATTATTGATTTGGGAAGTATTTAACTGTACGTAATTGTTTTATTCCGGTATTATTACAAGTGACTGTTTCCTATTCCACGTTTGAATATGTAGTGCATGACTATGTTATTGACCTAAGAATAATGGTAGGTTTTATCTTTCTGTTTTTCCTCCATAGGTCTTTTTTTGAATGGGAAATTATCAAGTGACGTGAAGTAGCAGTATCAGACTTTTACTGACTAAAACCCAACTTTGTTCCTTGTTGAGCCCTATGTGTACTAGGGCCGTAACTCTTGCAAACAATCCCACAGCGTCGCTAGGCCTGGGCCCTAAGAGCCCGCCCAAGTTTTATGATTGCCCTTCAAGGAATAGGTCTTACAAACTTCAGTACCTGTTAATTTTGAATTGATTAGCATAAAAAAATAAAGCGTTTTACTTATTATTTATTACGAATTATTATATTACGAATTATCTATGCATAGGTTTATACCTCTGATTGTACCTCTAGTTTGATTGAAATAGTCGTTGAAATAGCAAACATATCGAGGTACAATTAAAATATATCAGATGCATCAGTCTTAAAGAAACTTGACCTCATAGCAGCCAGACAGTAGGTATTATTCAGAAATGAGAACAAGGCCATTCAAAATGCATTCAAAAATGTCACAATACTGCAATGAATTTCAAATTTTGCAGTTTGGCATTACCCGTATAGAGAAAATAATTACAGAGAGATTACAAAAAGTTATCTATGTATATTATATACTATACTATTTATCTTTACTATATATATTTACTTCAAATATCAGTTTAATTAAATGTCACTAGATACAAGGCGAATATTAAGGCTAAAGAAAGAAAAGGAGAGTGCAAAAATAAAATATTATTTAGTTTGTAACTAATCACTGAATTAACACTTTTACGTACCTACCCGAATCAGTCAAATTTTACCAATCGAATATTAACCTACTGGTATTATGATAAGGTTGAAAATCTATTAAAAATATTGACAGATTGAGGTAGGTTGATGTGCTGGAACGTACATACACTTAAGTGCTTATTAAACTAAACACGATGTTATTAAACTAAAAACGAGATTTAAATTAGTCACGATATTCATATTTTAGTACCTAATGATTATGTGTGACATTAAGAAAATATACCAAACTCAAATCTGATGACATCTTAATGCAATTGGCTTTATCAACGTTGAACAGATAACATTTAGAAGATTGCATTTGGTTGTAGTTATTGATTTATTTTAATCAAGCAGATTTTGTTGTAATAATATTAAAGACGTAAGGTGAGTAATTCGTATTAGTGACATTTAATCTAAATGTGAGCATTAATAAATTTAAATTTAGTTTTTAAGAGGTTTTGTATAAAACTGAAAAAGTTATTTTAGGAGCATTCATCTTCATTTCATTATTTTTTGGTCGGTGACTAGCACTAAATAATAAGAATTTCTCCAGCCACTATTGAAGTTTTTTTGATACCAAATGTATCTATTATGTCTTATTATTGTTTTAGCTATGGTGTTTCTGATATTGTAAGTCTTTCATCTCTTACGTTTAGCCAATCAATTAAATACCACTTCCACAAAGGTAGATATATACATATGTATTATGAAGGATTCCTTAGTTCCACGTTCATAAAATAAAAATACGCTGTATAGACAACCACAAAAAGACACAAAAAATGTATTCAATATCCAAAACCACTAAACGGTCGTTTCATCAAAACAATGTAAACACAAAAAGCTATTTACCGTCTATTGATCTGGGAGTATGAAGTCATCACATTTTGACAGTTCAAGTTCACGGTCGATCACCTAAACAAGGTCTTATGCCATAATAGGAGGAGACTGTTTGTTATAACAGTGACGTAACTATTCCCTGTAGTAATATGCCTCATCTCGATGTTCGCTTAGCGTTTGGCGCGATGTAAACGCGTTGCTAAGTGATCAGATGATAATGAGCAAAAAATTGCTCAATATTTATGTATTGGATTTATGAAACTCTTTTAGTGAAGCAACGCTTGGCGCGATCGGTCCGTATATGGTGACGATTTTGTCATGACGAATTCCTCATGGCATGTAAGAAAAATTCAGCGCACGCGGATAAAAAGCCTTTCCCGATAAATGCGCAATCTAACATAGAAAGATTTTTTCAAATCGGACCAGTAGTTTCTGAGATTACCGCGTTCAACCAAACAAACAAACCCTTCTGCTTTGTAATCGAGACATTAACGTATGGAAAATCGGATTTGTAACCTTTAACCTTGAATTTCTCATAACGCTACATGAAATCTGATAAGGCTTATTTTTATACATAGATTAGCAAAACGTGCATAAATTTCCAACTATTATCTTAAATTCTAATTTTATTTTGCTTCCTGCAAATTTTACTTGGCTACTGGACTATGTGCAATTTAGAGATTTATTCGTATCTTGAATATTGCTTTAAGCGATTCTAAACTGATGTAGCCTATGCCTCTGTTCAGGCTTTACACTATCTATGTACGAACTTTGTATCAATGTATGAACTTTGAATATATTTGCTTTATAAATAAAGTTGAAAGTCGATCAAGGAACTTACACAGATTGTAGTAGGTTGATGTGCAGGCGCCTGTAGGTACTAAATTTTATTTAAATCGTTTCAGTACTTCTGCCGTAAAAGACAAACAGACTCACTACCGTATTTATAATATTTATGAGGATAATGGATAACCTCAACTTTTTGCCTGTTTTTCTTGCGCTAGCTAAAAACTAGACATTTGAAATTCATTTTGGCAATAGTCAACAATTATTCCACATTGTTATTTCAAGTGTCGCCATACGTATATGTTTGATTGACAGCCCGACTTTGACCTTCAGACATGTTCTCATGTGACTATTTTTTGTTAAAAGTTAAATTCAACCACTGTACATATGTGCACTATACTGCCATGTTTAGATGATAAAATACTTTTGAAGCCGTTTTACTTTTGAACTCTAAAATAAATCACATTTCTGTCAATACCCTTGTAAAAACGGAATTTAGACTTGCAATTTGCCAGGAAACCTTTGTTGCAAAGAAGATACTATTCTCAATGTTATTCAGCTCACATCGGTTGCACAGACACGATCGGTATAACTAAAAGGAATACAAGGAGTTGCCTGAATCGGCACGTAGGGAGGAAGTTTAGCTACATTCTGCTGCAATTTCGATACACCTTCGTACAGCGCTCTTTATACAGGCTAAGGGTATTTTCGTAAAGTAGAATGATGTTTGATTAAAGTCGTGGTGGCCTAGTGATTAAAGAGCCAACCTCTCAAGTGTGAGGGCGTGGGTTCGATTCCAGATCGGGCAAGTACCAATGCAGCTTTTCTAAGTTTGTATGTACTTTCTAAGTATATCTTGGACACTAATGACTGTGTTTCGGATGGCACGTTAAACTGTAGGTCCCGGCTGTCATTGAACATCCTTGGCAGTCGTTACGGGAAGTCAGAAGCCAGTAAGTCTGACGCCAGTCTAACCAAGGGGTATTGGGTTGCCCAGGTAACTGGGTTGAGGAGGTCAGATAGGCAGTCGCTCCTTGTAAAACACTGGTATTCAGCCGAAACCGGTTAGACTAGAAGCCGACCCCAACATAATTGGGAAAAGGCTCGGGAGATGATGAGAATGATGTTTGATTAGCATCATTCCAGACTGATTTGAAGGTAGCCTTTGATGTTCACTGGTATCAATTAGACCACAAAATTCACCAACTCATATCTTCCAGTCACGCTCATTAGGATCGTTATGTCACGTGGGTTTCTCCACAAAGCTTACTTACCCATTATTATTATTGCGTATTTCTTATTACTGACTGTAAGATAAGTATACAGTGTACAGACGCTAGCAGATCAATGTACCCAAATACGTCAAATTTTACCAATAGAAACCTAAATAAGGTTGAAATTCTATTAAAGAAATTTGACAGATTGTGGTAGGTTGATGTGCTGGCGTATATATACTAACTAATTTCTTAAATATCACGCTTATTCAGTTTCATGGTTCTAGTGTACTTGTCAGTTGGCTGAAAAACAAAATAAATAAAATATTTGGTATTGAAACAATATCTACATTTTTATGGAAATATACATATATATACATTAACTATACTAGGTATAAATATATACAAGCTTATACAAAACTTACAACTAAAATAATAATATAAAAATTTAATGGAAATTATTACTTGATTATAGTGTTGTTACCAATAAGGGATTACTGGGAAATATTTTAGTTGTATATTCAAATTAAAGTTTCAGTAATTAAGTACGATAGCCGCTCATTATGAGGCTTAACAACGACAATTACAAATGTGTTTTATGTTAGGCTATTCAAACGAAACCAATTTTATTATTAACTAAATAAACAATAAAGATTATTTAATAAATAATTATTCTTTAGTTTGTTTTATATTATCTGAAGGAACAGAAATACAAAATTTATAACATAGAATAATTATGTAGCGATTACTACAATATCCATTAAGTAAAGCCGAAATTAGCTAACCATGCATAATATTACATGTTTCGATACATTTTGCTTCCTGATTAAAATATTCATTTAAATGTTAACCTGCCTAAGCTTCAGAGTCGATAGCGAACATCAAAGTAACAATGTTTGCATTAGCTACAATAAACATTACCGTTGATGTCCTAATAAAATTGACAGCGTTTATGAAAATAGCAGCACGAACAGGTTACTAATTCTAGCAAAATAAGTACTTATTGCATGCACGAGAGGGTTAAAATAAACGCTTATCGTGTCGAGCGCGTTTACCCTTTCATACTTCAGCCACTTGAGGTTCAACAATTTATAACTTCGAACTCAACTTCCTTTATTATTTCCATGGTATCTCGTAGACTTCATAGTTGTTTTAACTATTTCTTCGTTAATTGTTTTAAGTGGATATTATGAGATTCATTCCTGGATAAGATTATCTTAGTATACACTGAATTTGCAGGGGTTCGGAAGCTAAAATAATTAGATATTTTTTTGTTAATTTGTTAATCAGAGTAAGTATTTCAAATCTGTAATACGCTAGGCTTAAATAGATAGTAAGGCATGTTACGCCCATTTCTTTTTCAAGTTTTAAGAATGAAAGATTATTTTGCAATAATCGAAAAAATAATTGTATGTTATTTATATAAGAATTAGCGCTGCTCACATCTTTCGATAGTTGACCTTTGCAGTAATGGCTTTATCATTAGCACAAATATTGAAATAAGGAAAGTTACAACCTTCATTCAAGTTGTGAAGTTTCCGACGGTAAACCTAGTTGACGATCAATTAAATTCTTTTAATTATTTGTGGTCCATACATGGTTCCTGCCACTTTAAAATACTTTTGTTAACGTACGTATCCCCCATTTTTATAGGTAGTAAGTACATTTAATTACGAATGATTTTAAACAAAACAATAAGGACTTTTTATTTTTCAGTATGATAATATGATTTTCAAATAGAGTCAAAGAATATTAAGTGTACAAAAAATAAAAATAAGAAGAACATAAGACACTCATACTAGTAGCTAGCTATAAGGCACTCGTTATGATACCGGGAATATTTCATTTTACAAGCTCCACAACTTTACTGCACTTACAACAAATCTTGTACATCGTGCAAACACAGAGAATAAAATGTAAATATTTTGTCACCTGTGTCATAAAGCGACTCTGTAGCAGTATTTTTACTCTGAATATTACAACTACCTTTACTGCCTGCAGCAGAGCCAGGTTACGGCGCAGTAAGTAGGCAATCCCGAGTCTAATCAAAATTTTTAACTCCGTTCCTTCTAATTCGATTTTGACAAAATCTCAGGTGTTATTTCGGGAGTGACGGAAAAAAACCGAATTAAACTCATAAGCATTTTATCTAAGTGATGGGTAACTACGTAAATTGATCAGATTCAGATGATTTCGTATATCTAATGGGCACAAAAGCTATAAATAAATCCGCGTTTTATAAAAGGTTTGAAAAATATAGGTAAATAAATTCATTCACTTAAAAGCATTATTTCAGAGTAACAGCAAAAATATTTTAAAAGGTTTACATATATACGTATATTTGATATAATATTAAATCGAGTGTATGTATAACTTTGTAGATGTGAGGAATTTATTTAGCTCGTGTTACCCTATAACATTTAATATGCGGTGTCTGAAACAAAGTTTACACATGTCTTCAAGTAAGTTGTGTTAAGACTCTACGTAAACCAACTACCTATCTAATTAAGTTTGATATTTGGGCATTCGCTTAATTACAATCGCTTACTTTTACTATTTCAATCACAGTTGAGTTTGCTATCATTTATCGAGAATGGGTTTCGTTAAGATAATTTATAGAGCTACACGAGAAATTACATATCCATTAAAGAAAATATGATATTGAGAAAGGAGGATCCAAACATTTCTTTTTGCTACTATTTTCCATAACAATGGATATTTCAGTAATTTACAGCCCCGCGGCCAGGTCAAAACATTTCACGTAATTCAGTGAACCGCTAAGTCTTTAAAAGCTTCATGCATTTGCTGGGAACATTTGGAGAGTAAAATGCATCAGGCAAATGTAGAATACACAATAGGTACAGAGTACCTACACACACATTATTTGTAATTCGTTCCAGGCACGAACTCGCCATATTCTCTGTTTACATATGCGATTTTAAGAGCATTCGCATTGCTGCGATTATTTACCAATATCTAGGATTGATTGAACAATGTAAGAGTACCTATATTATGAATTTCAATAGTATAGGAGCTTCGGCGATTATCATATGATACCGCGAACTACCACAGAGGACGGTGGCGGTAACAAATGCAAACCGCTTGACTGCGCGGTCGGGTGTTGGAGAAAAAGTTTGAACCGAGTTTACAAATGCCATAGAATCAATTCGATATTCTGGTTCAAACCAGATAAATCTGGACATAAAGCCTAATTTCCATAACGATCAATATGTTGAGTGCAATATTTCAGTGTCGAATGTTAACATAATATTTCAAATCAGTGTCAGTATGTGCCGATGGGAGGTGTAATTAAGTAATTAATTAAACACGGACATGATCACGTTCATGATTCAATAGTTAATAAACCAGTGGTTAAAATTAGCTAGGTACCTAATTGGGTAAAATGTGCATCGCTGGTGCTTTTGTAACCTATGCCAGTGCGTACCTACTGTTACGTACTACACACCAATACTTTAGCCAATTTAATTGTAACTCGAGTTTGAAAAAAAGGCCTTTGGAGTAAATAATCACTCTTACAGGTAAACGATTAGGTAACGGTAAAATCGGTTTTATATAATTTTTACGGCAAACTTATGCATAAAATCGAGTTAAAACTAAAAACCTCACATTTAACGACTACGTTCATTCTACTTGGCATGCCTTTAAACTTCTCTTGAGTAAAAGGATTAAGACGTATCTAACGAGTTACTAAATCAATTTCAATTTCTTTCAAATTCGCTTGTAGTTTGTTGAAGCGTGGTTGTTCTGTACTGAATTCCGATTACCTTACATGAGAGCATGAACACTACATTATAATCTTATACGAGCAACTGGGCCTTACTGGCCCCTACCAAAATAGTTCGAATAATTTACATTTGTAGCGGTGACGCCAGAGCCGTATAAAGAAGCGTTTTGATTGGCTGTTGAATGAAATCTGTTGGCGCAGTAATGACTGAAAATATTCATTTTGATTTATGATCCAATGCTGTCGGGTTTGCATTAAAAGAACGACCGATTTATAAAGAATTTACATTGAGCGATGTACAAGATGCTAAATTCTACCGACTAAAGTTGCTACAAGCTACTTTCTAAATGACGGTGCTGCTGGTTATTCGCAGAAGTTACCATTGTCCTGGCATACAAAAACCTCTAGAAGGAACATTATGGGTTTAAGTCTGTATGAGACTGATATCCCTCCACCTTCACCAACAACGGGAGGTGTCATTGGATGATATCCTACCAAAAAAGCTACTTTTTGAGTAAATATTCGGTGACCATTCAAGGGTCAAAAGTTGTCACAAGAAATTCTTTTATACATTTTGATGGTACTGACTACTCTATGCTATGCATTCCAATCTTGTATACCTACCTAAAGCAATAAAGACAACATTAAAAAAAGAAACAATTCCATTTGAATAATTTTCCAAAGCAATCCATTAGCGAAATATAAACTAAACGTCAAAGTTGTCTTCCACCCAGTTTGAGAATGAAAAATGTACAGATAATGTAGTCCTCCGCGAATGTTACTAATGGTTTGAATATTTACTAGGAATTTTCTCAAGGACTTCCAATAAAGTATGTAAGCAATGATAAACGAGGGAACGTATCGTGTACATATTCGTTATTTCTCAGAACTGGAGCTTTAGCCTTTTCGAAATGCGAGAAAATGTAAGCAAAACAGAGTATTAAATGCTATCAGTGCTTCTGTATTGCTTATTAATAACGTCTGTGCATTTATTACTGCATACATAAATAATTGAACTAGATAAACGTTTGGAGGACGGGCAGCGGAATCCTGTGATAGTAACTTGACAAAATTAATTCCAAAATGAACGTTTTTGAAAATAGCATATCTCATATATTCTGTTCCTGATAAATTCTCATTTTAGTATAATATTACTTTAGTATATTTTAATTCTCATAACATTCGCGTCCAAGCCACAACACTAAACCCATTAAGTACTTTCTGTTTAAAATTTATAAATGGTCGGTTAAGTACTGGCTGCAAACAAAGCTGAGGGTGATCACAAACCGTAAATCCGGCCCTCGATTTGCAAATACAGTTCAAAAATACTACAGAAGGATTAAATTACGTTAACTTTTGCTAATTTTACTTCGCTTTCGAGGTTACCTGTATCTACACATATGCTCTGGAAATAACCATTTTGTCGGCTCAAACATTTTGTAAAGGTTTTTTGTATCAAGAGAGTTACAAAGTAAAACAAGCGTTGCCATTTGCTGTTAAACATTATTTATGGAGAACTTTACTTACTCGAAGATTAAAGTATATACTTATATAGTATATGAAAATTGTAATTGAAATACCATAAAGATTTTTATGTCTGTTCATCATCTGAGAGAATTTTTCAATCTCTAAGAAGGCTTCCCTCTATAGCACGTATCAGCTCATAAAATAAATTTTTACTCTTAAGAAATAAACCACTATAATGTAGAGGTTATATTTACTGACTAAGGCTCTTATTCCTCACTAATGTAAATAAGCAAATATACATAAAACATTTGAAATTCGAATGCGAGCGTCCGACATAATGTAATTGAAGTAATAACCGTTGGTGCGTTTATGTTTAGCCAGCGATTTAGTGTAAACAGCCCATTAGGGCGCCTAATGTTTTAAAGCGTGAACTTTCATCCCAGTTATTCGCTGATCCCGGATATTTTGGGTATTTGCTCTAAAATTTGTATGAAATCCTATGCCTAAGCCTTTCTCATACAGATGTATGAGGATGGGATTTTAGAAATTGGCGTTTGATGGAAATTAAGTGGTTTGTGTGGGATTTTTACGCAGCGCATTTCGCATTCCACAGCATTTTGCATAACATTTATTTTGGTTGCTGTCATTTATTGAAATAAAAGCATGATAGGTTATTACAGTTTACACAGCTACGTCAGCTATTTATTTTCCTAAGGGATAGCTAAATTTTAAATCATTGTTAGTTTGTTATATGTATTTTTCTTAATATTAAATTCACTTTATTTTTTAATCCTAATTTAACTTTGTAGACAGACATATGGTCCAGAATCATCTTGGCGCCACGCCGTTAATTACTTATATCTGCTGAACTAAAAAATGAAACAGTTTCAGATGTAGGTATTTTGCATAGTATGTCTACGTCAAAATAAATTCGATGTTCGGTTCACTAGCATAAAAAAATGCAATTTTGAATTTGAAAATTTTTTTCTTGCATATATCTTTATATCTTTGTTGGCGCTCTGTTTATGATAAAAATAAAACCTACAGTATGGTTTTCACGAATAGATACACTGATTCGTGAGCTGAGAAAACTTTATAAACAAATACTTGTGCGCAGCCGGGTTATCAATAAATTAAACATATTCTAACATTGAGTAAATACTTAATGGCAGCAGATTTCTGAATTGTGTCATAACTTTGTAAACATAAGTGTATATTTGCTTTGTACCTTTACACAACGTACAATTTATATAGATTTTCTACTTATATGAATTATTACACGATTAACAATTGACCTGTTTTCCAATATACAGTATCTGCTATCTATATTGAACATTTTTTATAAGTAAACATTCATAGTTATTTTGTAACACGAATAAACACATCCTAAAAGTAGTGTAAAATTGAGAACAAACAAGTGAGAAAATAAAGTTTTACTTTTCTATACACTTATCTATCTGTAATGTTATTACACTGGAGTACTTTGTTAGAATTTGTATAGGTAGGTAAATACTTAAGTATTGAATTAACCGCACCCTACCTTAGTTGACTTTATACTCCTCGCCTCAATACTAGTATTTGAAATACTTTATTTATTATTCAAACCTTATGCACATTATGATCTCAATGCTAAGAAGAAACCTTCCGCTTTTAAATGAACTCATGCTTTGCTTCGTTGTAAATTACAATACTTGATCCCTAAACCTTGGTATAGATCATAGAAATAGGCCTCATAGTTAAATAAGTAAAAACTCAAAAAGTGTATGTCATGGTTGAATCTTTGGATATATTATAGATAAACAGGGTAGGAGTTCTTGCAGTAAATTAGCATAAGCTGTTACTCATTATCCTCTTCTTTACACATTTTGGACGTTTATCGCCCTGGTTGAACCAAAATTTACACTCCCTTAAGTAAAAGACCCCGAAAGGTTAAGGCACAGTAAGTAAAGTGTTTCCGTAAGATTTAGGGAAGATGCAAGGGTTAAGAGCGGTAATTTACTTTACATACCAACCTGGTTATAGTCAAGATTTGCGCTACCTTTTTGCTTGCTTAGAAAAGTATATTAGGCACAAATATTCGTTCATTCGAATAAAAAAATGATAATTCAAACTTTACAACTCACGAAAACTCTTATTACATAAAACTTTTAAAAAGTATTCTGGTACCTTTTTACATTGACATTATTCTTGTAGGAATCAACAACTCAGAAAACTTATTCAAGGACCAATTAACGACACCTTAAACAAAAATGCAACATGCGCTATTTGAAAACGACAGACACTTTTAACTCGAACGTGGTTTTTCTCATAAAACGAAAAACGGGTTTTGCAACGGAATATTCAGTCGTGCGTTCAGTTTTTATGATCTACACTGAACAATCGTTTTTTTTTGTCGAAGTCAGAAACTTCGGTTGAATTGGTACGTTCGCTTTTTAAATCTCTAGAGCAATTGCACTTGTTTAGGGTGTAACCGAACGCAAAATTCGATGTTACTGTATTCACAATAAAACATTTGTTTGAGCATGTTACGTGGCATTTGGTTGAGCATGGTACGTAATTTTTATAACTTTGTAAAGACGTAGATATAAAAACCAAATAATAAAAAATAATGATAATACAAATATAAATAAAATACCTTGCTTGAGTTCATAAGTTTTTATAACGTCTTTGTATCTGTGACTTAAAACCGTAACATATTAAACATTTATATCGATCCTAAAGTCACGAGTCCAAGATCAAGAAACAATTTGTATAAATTTTCGATAACAATCAATGAAGTCACCCATTGGTGACGTCACTGGGTTTACAATCGTGTCTCGGATGACAGAAGTTAGCCTAAGGAGATTAGGTCAATTAACGTTTTAAAATGAATCATTATGTTTATTCGTTACTTAATTGCATGTTTGTACTGCGTCTTAAGATATATGATACAGATGTTACCAGAACAGTTTTGTTGGTAGGTACTTAAACTGTTTATAGTAATAAATCAGCATGAACATGTAAAGACCTAATTTAAGATATTATCTTTTCGTATGGTAAAACATTTTATGTATAAGATATGGATATTCAATTATTTGATAGCATTTTTTTTATAAATGCACTTGAAATGAAGATTGATATTGAAAAGAAAAACCTATCTACTTTATCAACATCTACTTTAAAATTTGCATGAAAATGCAACCTATGACGTCACATATCTTTTACAAGAAGTTATTATACTTATTTTGCTATAAAAAAATTAAAACTATTCTACTCTACCAATGTTATCATAAAGGATTTTATTTTTGACCTAGTCAACCACCAAATTAATCACAAGCCTATAATAATATCATACATAAGGCCGTTGGTAATTATCTTATCCTTTCCACAAAGTAAGCGTAGTGTATGTTCGTGTTTATTTGTCGATATCTGTACGATTTATGTGATGGCGATACATTGCCCTAATGAGAGCAGTTTGTTAGGTGTTCGAAGTTTCTATTCGTCCCGCGGGCGCCCGAACTGGGCATCACACTGGTAATATACCCGTTGGCTAAACCGAGGCGCGAACGCCCCATTTTTAGGAGAAGTTGGAAAACATTTTTATTATAGGCTGAGTTAATATTTATATCAATTGCTCGAATATATCGACGTATTTCACCCCATTCTAATCAACTGTCTATAACTAACTCTAATTTTAGTTAACGTTATAAAACTCTGCTTATCTGCTCATAAAGTCTCACCTGACGAGCCAGATTACTATGTATTTCACCCAATTAGAATCAACTGTCTGTAACTTACTCTAGTTTTACCTAAATATGTAACCTCCGCTCATCTGTTCATAAACCTATCGTATGTATTATGCCTGCTTGTTGCACTAAAATAATCATACGTACTTATATCTAACGTCCCTTCGTAGAGCAATTTCAGTAATACGGACGTAAATACAGGCTAGGGATGGACATCGTTTCGGAAAGGGTCCCTCAAGCGGATTAATCCGTAACCAAAATATGCAGCATAAACATTTATGTTATTACAGTCCCCGGATGCGACAGTTTGTTCCTTAAATATAGCGGAATTAAAATCTTTCTGACGTCCTGAATTAATTCTTTATAGTACTAATATAGTAGGGGTAATTTCTTATCATGTTTCTCTAGTCGGTTTGGTGGTAGATTATAAATATGCGAAATTCAGTCTAGTCTATTTAGAGCGATATTCAGTATATACCTACATAGATATTTATTGACGTAGGTACTTACGTCAGTAACTAAGAATTTTATTATACGGGTAGCCATGTATTGTTAGGACTTAGGCACGCAGTTGTTTTTAAGAAAACACTAACACCCAGCTGCAAAGTTTAAAATAACACACGACCCCAAGATATTTGGAAACTGGCTTGACCTATCGCAGCGTGCAGTAATAAATTAAATTCCCTGATTGAAATCCACAATTAAGATTATACGTATACCAGTAGTATACATGTACAATAATGAGATTCAGAGATTTACGTAATTTATTACTCGGCATTATTCCAATGGCAACTATACCGGCACATCCGAATTTCTGAAGAATAACAAAAACATTTTTTTTTAAAGAAAGCGCAATAACCATTTAGCCCCGTACATATTCGGGGACTATATAGTCCATTTTTTGTTAACAAATTCCAACAAACATAAATGGACCATCTTGATGAAACAAATGAATCACGAGTTGAAACTAAATTACTCCTACTAAGAAAAAATATATTGCACGCGCATAATAATACATTGTGTGCAATTACGGAAAACGTGGGTTTCCTGATTAAGCCGTATGTCCTCCTATAGCGATCTGACCAACTCATCCAATGATTTTGCAAGAGACGCTTGAAATTAACAATGACTTGGCGAAGCGGAAATTGCTGTTTGGTAGGTTCGGCCGGAAAGCATCTTGATATTTTCTTATAAAATAAATAAGTAAGATTCAATTGTTAACATCAGTCAATATTTTCACTACAGCTACAGATTTTGTATGAACTAAAAATACCATTCATGTCCGAGCGTATTTTATTCCTTTTTCATATTAAAAAATACTATATAGAAATAACTGAAGACCACAATCGTTCATAAAAGGTCCGTCTCCCTCAATTTTACAGCACATTAAACAGTAATAACGACTGAAGATAAATGGAACAAATGTGGACACAGTAAGGTGGGATCAGTGGGATGAGCTCAAATTACTATCCCAAAAAATCCTTTCTGCTATATAGAAAAAAGAATTATCTAAAGGGGTCGAGGAAGAAATTGGCACAAAAACAAGCAAAAAATGTTAACAGTACTGCTAATTTTCACAGGAATGTTTGTTTGGAAAATTAAAACAAGTGTTTTACGATCGACGTTAAATATTCAAGGCGATGTTAATTTTACAAGATCCTAAATAAGACAAGGTTAAGCAACTGAGTAAACGTTACCCAATTGTTTACTTTGAATGTTGTTTAACTAATCGCGAGTGTTTGACGTTTAGCAGAAAACCATTTTTCTCCGCCAGAAACATTTTGCATCCCGCAAATTTATGACGTTGGTAAAGTTATAACTGTTCTTTTCTCAAACTGCAGCTTACCAATCACTAGTCTCCGCACGCCGGTTTACGCGCGTTCCGCGGTAACTAATCCTCGTATCCGGATAAAAGTAGCCCATAGCCTTCCTAAATAAATGTGCTAACTAACATTGAATTACTGAAATCGGATCAGATTGTTTCTGAGATTTGAGATCAAGGCATTTAAGCAAAACAAACCACTTCAGCATTATATTATTAGTACCTATAGATAAAATGTAGCTTAATAATCCTACTTAAAATGCCGAATGTGTTTCCTACTCTCTCAATTCCGAAATATTCTCCGCGTTCAATAACAACTTCTCTGTCTTTCTGCATTCTAACCTCACCCTAGTCGTTACAAATTGAAAAATCTTCAATGAAGTTTGATTACAACAAAATTTTTACATCGGTCTCACTATTTCATTATTGTTTTATACATTGTAATTTTATTCTTATTCGGCGGATATATCGGCCTTTATCACAGTAATTTAGCTTAAGTTATATTAATATGATATCTTTCAAATTGTATTGAAGTTTAATCGTAACTATCTTCTTTTATACGAAACTGTTTGAGTGTTTGTATGTATGTAGTTTATAACAAAGTTCATTATTTTGGTCTCTTATATTTATTTCTTTATAAATAAATTAAAATATACCATGGTTTCTTTATTTGCCGTTAGTTCTTTTACTCGTATTGTATTTAAAATGCCAAAATATTTAAATAGGCAATAGTAAAATGTTTTGGCATTTCCTTGATTGTTACCGTCGGCGGTGCCATACAATAGATAATAATAATGCCATACAATAGGTAATATCATGCTTATTTAGGAAGATAATGTCTGTTGTTATGCGATGGTGTTGTGTCTATATTCATTTGTTCTAAAAATGGAATTGACAAAATCTTTAACGGGGAAGAATTTTGTTCTGAATCGTTAATATGTATTTTCCGAGATTTCAGGTAGAGGTCGAATTTTTCATCAATGTTGTGTCAAAACTGGACTGATTATTCGTATTAATAAGGCTACCTTATAAATTTGCCTTACTTGTATTACTTTTGCAGAGTAATTGAAACAAATAGCCAATTAAAACCAATCAAACCCGGCAAAACCTTAGTCTATTAATTAGTCTATTAATAAACTGTACTCCAGCTGTACTTTAGTAATGGTGAAATTTATTAAAAGTAAATTAAATATAATTGGGATTTAATCTTTAAAAAACTATCCATTTTCTTAATCTTTTGAAGACCCGGTAACAGTATGTAAAATCTATGTATGGGATAATCTGAACTTCAGTCTTGAAAAAAAGACTCGACAAGTAGAAATATGTATCATACCTACGATATTAATCTTTTATTAGTCTTCGTATGCATATTTCATAACCGATGAGCACACGAAGAGACACAATTTTAGGCCCCAATCGTTGTCAAACAACATAGATATCGTTTCCCAAGAAGGGAAGGAAAGTCCACTTTCTTATCTTCCTTATCATGAGGAAGATAAGGAAGCATTTGGTGGTTATCCACATCTCTAAATCATGTAGTGTGTCACTTTAATGAAACCAATATGATGAGATCATCATATGGCAAGTACCTAAGTAAACAAAAAGTAGATACCTGAAACAGATTGCAACAATAGTTCCGATCAGATAAAATATTCCATGTGCAGTAAAAAGTATTTCAAATACACTGATGTGTCATGTTATCGCAAATATTGGAAAATAAGTACATATATATTTATTTTGAATAAGAATATCAGCAGCTGTTCCAATAATATCGATGACGAATTACTTTATCATTATTACAAACGAACGCTCCTCTTCAGTCTGATGTAGGACGAAGCCTTGGCTAATAATACTGCTCAGTATAACAGCTTGGGTCGCATGACCTCCTGTTACCAATTTGGATTTATATTGGCATATAAGTCCAAATTGGAAGCCGGGTAGCAAGGAAGCAGGAAGCATACAGTCTTTCAAAAAAAGATTACTGATTACTGAATAATGAGACACATTATATTTTGTGGGCTGGATTTACTGTCTGTAGGGTGAATTCTAAATTGCGCATTACGTGTCCGTTGGGTTGCGTGTTTACGTCATTATTATATCGTAGTTTTATTCTTCGTACAATCTTCGACGTCAGACGTATTCGAACTAATCGTTGGCAATATCTAATAGGATACGACGTAGGTGTATTGTACGTAAGTATATGTATTCATCCATTTATTTTTGTAATATGATGCCAATAATTTGTGGCATTTCGATTTCAGTTAAATTTTGGACGACGTGATCACTGTAATGCAGGCAGTTACACTTCAAATACCTAAATTTTAACGTGAATCAACTTACAACTTTACTAACTCCTTTTATCGGTTAAGGAGTTTCTCAATTTGGACGTTAGTAATATTTGTTATTTGTTCGCGCATAACTCTGTCGTATCCAACCAATCCACCATCTGCTAATGATGACCCCGTTGCGTTAGCGTAATTGTCACCATGTAAAACAGATGGTCCAGGGGAGCGTCCCAGTACTTAACATTTGTGAGAAAATGTCTGGGTGGTCTGGGTGTTATATGTGTTTATACATTATATCTTCTGTATAAGCTACAAATAGCTTGCCTTGGGGTTTACCGGCGGCGCGTAAAAGGAGTCCTGATATGATATTTATATATTATTTTTGTTTGTCATGTAATTGTGTTGATAACGTCATTAAAACTGCATCATGAAACCCTTAATTTGATATCCTCGTACATTTTAGATATGCAACTATTGCTACATAAAAATTGCTTTAGGTAATACATAATTACACTTTAAACCAAATTGTTTTTATTTTAAACAAAGCTTTCATTCAAGTCATGTGTTGATTCGTCCAACATTTTATTAAATCAGATTTCCGAAATACTATTTACTACTGAATGTTAGTTCATTGACCATTTTGTTATTATTTTGCAGATACAATCATGCGAAGGGCACGGAATGTGTAGATAATTATATACATTGATGGAAGAGTGCCAAACTACGGGCAGTTCATTCCTATTTTTACTACAGAAGGGATTAAGTTATTTTCTACATATTACAATCAGTATAAATGAATAATTACTATACAAATATTAGTAGTCGCATGAAGAAGAATGCAGATCAGATTGGTTGTTTGGCAACATAAATTGGAGAGTGTTGACTTGACAAATATCAGAACCAAGACAGAATAATACTAAATAATAAATCAATATTAATTGCTTAAATTTTCTTATTAACTTACATAAATATGCTTTTTAATAGGACAAAAAGCCGTATGAGGTCTGAATCGTATTTCATACAGTAACAAGGAAAATAAAAGTTAAAATTTTCATGCTTATACCCCTGACAAAAAAATATTATGGAGGCGTATATTCGAGTCCTGAAAACGCTTATGCGAATACTTTTAACTTGCCGATGATTTCTCCAGCTCAAGCGTTAGACGTATAAATTATTCATCTCATAATCTAATAATTATGTCCTCTATGCTATTATTATCCTAGTCGAGGTTTATTCCTTTAACTAGGCCATAAGTAACACCAACTTCATTTGCACTTCTAAATCCTACCACATTAATCACAAAGTTACGAATCTTCACGCCACGTAATAATTTTGGTAGTGTAATCGGTTTTGTAAGTATTTATTGATAACCTATTTTTGTTGAGTGATTGTTTTTACGTGAAGCGACTGCCTATCTGACCTCCGCATCCCAGTTACTTGGGCAACCCGATACCCATTGGTAAGACTGGTTGTCAGACTGACTGGCTTCTGACTACCGGTACCGACTGCTAAAGATGTACAAATGACAGCCGGGATTCACCAATTAATCGTGCCTTCCGAAACACGGAGGAACTCGTCATGACACGATGGTCACCCATCCACGGAGCGACCGCGCCAAGCGTTGCTTAACCTTCTGATTGACCGATCCGAGCGGCTATTGCTTAGCCACGAGCTCCTCTATAGTCTGAATAATCCTGAGTAATAGCGACTATAGTGGCCCATAATATCAAAAGTTTAAATAAGAATTAAGATAAGAGAAAAAAATAAATTATAGATCGTTTTCATCAAACAACCCAAATTTCATAACCGTATTATTTAAATAACTACAGAAAAAAAAAAATGATTTGAATAAAAATGGCGTTCACGTAGGTACATGAATTAATGGTTTCTATCATTAATAACCAATTAACAGGGCACAACTGCTATTTTGAAATATCGGTGATTAAAAATATGTAGTAGTATTCTTAAAATGTCACCTCACGGAGGGATTGATGGTAACACATTTACTAAAATGTTGATACAGTAATGTTCAACAGCTAAGTTGAAATAGCGGGAACCAAAATGATGATGTTAATGAAATAAACAGAATCATAATTTTATTATAAGTAAGCCCTGATATTTACCATAGGTATCTAAAGTTATTTTTATTTTCTTTTATTTTTCTTTTTGTCTATCTAAAATAGAAGTTCGATTTTTGGGAATTCCATTTTTCAATAAGGGTGCTGTAGACGAGAATAATTTTATGACTCAACGACAAATACTGACATATATAAACTTCTCAAAAAGTGCTCGAGCGCAGTCACTGCCACGGTCGCGCAAGCCGCGCCAGTCTTTAGCATAACCTCACGCGGACTACACGCGTCACGAAATAAACAATTAATTAACAAATTAAAACGGTTGCATTTCAATAGATAGATCCATTGACATAATATAGTGTTGTATTGTGTGACGTAATACCAAACCAGTTTTATTTCCTGCGATTAAATAAGGTGCGTATTCACGTGGGTTTTGGACTTTGAAATTAAAAGCTTGTTGTAGTGAATTTTTGTGTTTGGTGACAGAAAATTAGTTTCGGACGTGATAATGAGTGGTTTATAGTAAGATTCTTATGGTAGCATTACTCGGTGAAGTATTTAAATCAAAGACAGTAGCGGTGTACTGAAATAACTGTTATAAAATTACCACCGGCAGTTACTGTTCATTTGTATGCTTACCATGTATTTAGTTGTTCCACTTCATAAAAGAAAACATGTTGCATTCATGTTCTATTAGGATTCATTACTTATTAGTTATTAAATTTATGAATTGATCAATTAGTATAAACTATAACGGACAGCTCAATAATTTTTTTTTTTGGGGTTCATTTGGGGTTGTTTTGTTCTCTTTCGGACTTCATCATGTCAAAAAAAAGAGTACGTAAAAGATTCTCAAACAGTACCTACCTAATTCAGCAGTATACAATATTTATTTATGTTGTGACCGAGACTGTCTATACATTACAAAAACCGGCTTTTATAAATTAATTTACCTCCTGACGATACGGCAAAATGTCAAATGTGCTATTTTGGAGATAAAATAAAATTCAATATCAGCTTTGAGGTCACAAATTCCATTAACAACATTGAATAACATGGCTAGGTACTTACTAAACATCACACGACAACAATCACTCTCGTCATCTAGATCTATTATGGTCAAACATGTGATTGGTTGAACAAAACAGTCTGTATAAACAATATTTTTGTATTGACAAACAACTGTAACAAGCCGGAAGCGAGAGGCTAAAATCTACTTCGTTACACTACAGACAGCGTCCACTACCCGCATGACAATTGAGGAGACGTTTCCTTGTTAAAGTTGAAGGCGACTGAGTTGACTAATGTTGTGCTTATTATTCTTTTACAGATGAATACTCTTACTCTTCTCTTCGTGGTATTACTTTGTGAAGTCGTGGTTTACGCCCGACACTTGGAAGATTTAAATGATCCTGATTCTCTATTACCTGAAAAAAGTGATGGTAGAAAGCACGGATCGGACCTGACGCGTCATAGACGGAGAAGGTGGCAAATGAACTATGGTTATGATTACCCACAGCCACCACATTCTTATTACCCGGATAGAAGGGATTATGATAGAAATCAGCAAGACCTTTTACCACAGATAGTTAAACTACTTGAAGAGATTTCTGTTTATGTCAAAAGACCTCAGCCACCTCCAGTACCACAGCCTATTTACATTCCCTATCCTGTACCATACCCTGTCCCTCAGATCGCCTCTTGCGCAGATAATGGAACAAAGAAACCTTCAGTTCATATTAGATTTCCAGAGATGGAAGATACTAACCAAAACTGGGGATTCGTAACTTCGAAAGACGATGATACGGACGATCTAAGTGAATCGAGACCGATATCCTTCGATCCGATTACCCCGATACGACCAATGAAGCGACCTGCACCGAATGTTGAACACGGAAGCACTCAGGGAGATGTAAGTAATCATTTGTATTCTACGTAAAAACTTACAGATAGATAATAACGGTCACTTATCACTGAGTATAATACAATACTATTTGAGGGTTTACATGGAAAACCCTCGGTATTCATAAAATGTCCTTGTCTAACATCCAAAAGATACACTAGTGGTTTTATCCTTTCAAGATTTCGTAAGATTTACACATTTCTACGAAAACGTTACAAAATTCACCGAACAGGCAGTATTTCGTATATGATGTTATCAAAGACGACATAAACGTTTTTTCAATAAATTTCATTGTTATTATCAGCAGTGAAGCAGTAATCGTTTGCTATCCAGCTATTCGCGCGTTATTTGTTCCACTTTCTGATTTCGTGTGCACAAGCCGGCAATTCCTTCAGATGACCACATATCAATGTCGCCTTTAATATTGGTATCTCTTTTCTAGACGCAGTCATCTACTCAGGCTCCGCTGTTTAACGATGAACCTGGTGTATTGAGGATGCCTAGCGTGTGCAACGCTGCTATCCTGTCGTGCTGTGCTGATGACAAGCCACAACAGAGAATATGCTTCAATAGATTTGGGTGCGGTGTCTCGTACGAAAATGGCAAAGCCTGCAGCGATGATTCAATATCAGCTGCTCTGAATTCCTTCAAGACTGCTTACTCGCCTTTGCAAAAAGTCCTTTAATAAGTACGTATCATATAGTAATTGTCAGTATTGTGAACCGCGTCCGTGGTATTCCTGTTACTATTCTGTTGTACTTGTTACTACACATTGAAATTGTGTATACTATCTTCCAGAGCTAATAATATACATATAATCTATATGAAGTAGGCATGTTTGTATTGAGTACATTTCAGAATAATTGAACATAATAGTGACCTGTGATTTTTATAAAACTTCCTGGGACCCGATGTCCACTAAATGTGTATTGATCGGTTTTGATTTAATAAGTAATTTCATAGTGTCCACGTGTAACTTAAATCAAATCCAGGGGTGGCAAAGTTAAGGTTCAATGACTATATGAATAATCCTAATCAAAATAACTTTGTCCACGTATTATAACTAACCATAGAATAACCAGACTGTTTATCTCACCATTCTATTTTTCGTGAGGATGGATCTAATTGTAAACAATAGTTCTGGTATTGGTTATTTTATACTGAATAACAAAAGTTAAATAAAATACTTCTTCGTTGCCATATTAAATGTCGTTCCTTGTTGAAATAAATTTTAGTGTTTTGGCAGACTGTTGCGCACTAATCTGCTAAGAAATGCATAAATTATTGTAATATGACAGTAAAAACGACTCAAGTTATTTACATGTCGTTTTTACTGTCCGTCTGTGAACTTTACAAGAAAGATAGGTGAATACTACGAAACAGTATTATACGTTTTAATGCATTAGAATAATATGTAATACATAAGTACTTACTTTTGTGTTGTTAACAAAATAATTAAGGCCAAACGAGATTTAAATTAACAGTTTAGTGTTTAACAGTCTATTAGCATTTATATACGTCACTTATGAGAAGTTAATAAATGTTAGTTTGTATTGGCAGCTAAGCAATCGAATAAGTGTTTCCTAGTCTGTAGTTTAGAATTACAATTATATATTGTTTAAGCATAAATTGAAATAAAATATAAGTATAGAGATGATATCGTATTATTAAAAATTCACCGCAAACAAAGTACAAACCGCTAAAGTAATTGTGTGATCGTCATGAATGAAGTACGAAGATTGAAATTGATCGGATGACCAACACAGATGCCAATGCCCTCTCTGTATATAATATTTTGAACTCTTGGGTTGTCACACTGAATGGTTTTTCAAAACACCTAAAATCGTGAATGTCTTACAAAGGATTATCCATAGATTTTTTCACACATGTATGAGTATGGGATAATATGCGTATGCTGTGTCCCGGGAATCCCTTTAGGGAAAACCCATAACAATCTTGGAACCAAGAATTGTATCCAGGATAGCTTATATAAGTTCTTACATAGTTTTTTACATTTGATACCTACTATCATTTTATATACAGGGTTTAAATTGGTGGATAAAATGAGGATAAGAACATCCTTATTAAACCCAGATTTGTCGAGAACTGTTAGCACACTGATGGTATAGACGCCAGCAGGTCAACATACTCCAATCTATCAAATTCTACCAATCAAATATTACGGAAGGTTAATAATGTGATAAGGTTGAAAATCTACTTAATAAATTTGAAAGATTGTGGTAGGTTGATATGCTAGCGTGTTTACAGATCAAGTCAAAATAATACAAGACTAAATTAAACTACAAGTAACATGTAGGTACGAATAAACACATTTGTTATGTCTGCTCAATATAACAGTGCATCCTTTAGATAATGCAAACAGCTAGTCACTGTACCGCTGTCCTACTAAGATAACTGTAAACATTTACTGCCTTGTTATCAGCAAGGTTATTTTCAATACGGGTCTACAGGATGACTTATATATGACGTGTTTGCCTCGATGCTAATCTGTTAGCCATTTTCAGAGGGGAAAAACACCATATTTTTTCTTAAATTATAGGATTTAAAAGAGTGAACGAATTTTCAGTGTACCTTAAATAAGCGATTTTCACTTGAAAATTCACATATAATTGGTATTATTTACCCTTTATGTCCTATAATAGATTTTTAGTAATACCTCGACTGCATTCGTTTCATATCTGAATATAATCGTTTGGGCTACAAGACGCAAGTAGAAAATAATACAAACGTTATGCTAACAAATACACATATTTTTTCCTAATACACATACTTTGGCATACGTGTTTTGGCATCGTGATACTTTGGCATTATTGTATTTTGGCATACGATATACGTTGACATAATCATCTTTTGGGCCTATAATTTTAGTTTGCGATCTTTAAACATTCGGGCAATTATCGTGATAATATGTTAAAAATAAATGCTGAAGTTGATGTATTACTGTGAAAGTCAAACAAGGACAGTGATAAAGCAATGGGCAGTTTACCTCCTACAATATCAATACCAAAAAAACCGTAAGACCTTTCAGCTTGTAAATATATGACCTGTAAAAATTTTGCACACAGAAGTAAAAATATGAAGAAAAATTCTGCCCGCCGGTTCCGCGCCTTCCGACTTGATTTTTTTTAGTATAACATGCGCGTGCGCTCGTCTCATTCGACCCATTTGCATGGTGTCATTTCTTGTTGTATTTTTGTATTCAGCCAACAGAGTTCTAGTTGAATAATCGGAATCTCGTGTTATTTTTTAAAGCTGCCAAAAATGCACAGAAAAACTATGTATACTACTGAAGAGGTGGTCTGTTTAGTTGAATCCGTGGCAAATATTTCTGTGAGTTCAAAATTATTAAATTTGCATTCCTAGTGAAAGGTTGGAAGTAATGTTTTTATAAGTTTAATTTGTCATGAAATTTAATTTTAACATATTATATAACAACAAAAATCGCGGGAAGTAAGTGGGGTATCTTTATGTGCACATAGGTATGAGGAATCTAGATTTTGCGCCTGACCCACCTTGAAGAAAAACTAGTGGTTTTACAGTTTTAGTCGCACGAATTTATTTATAGGTAGGTACAATTACAGCTATAAGATACAATAGTAGTAGCTGGCTGGAGGCCTTAAATTCTAGGCATTCACAGGGATTATTCGGTTAAGCAGTAAACAGCCTCTCGAAGCTAAACTGCGAGATGCCATTAAAAAAAAAGTGTAGGTAAATTCATAATTTTTATTTACACTGCCTTTTCCATATTTATCTACACATAACAATGAATACCTATTCCCTTGTCAAGACATCACGCGTGAACGGCTGTACCGATTAAAATAAAGGGTAGACAGATAGTCTAGAGTCAGAGATAGGATAGCCATAGGTTAATTTTTATCCGGTTGCGGGAGATAGTTCCTTAGGTCGGCGGTAGAACTGCGGAACAGCAAGTTCTTAATATTTACCTTTGCAATTTGTCAACGATGTCGATGCGTTTTTTTTGCAAGGCCTTTACCGATACCAAAGCAGGTTTCAGACCGGTTCATTGACCTAAAATGCCATGACGACCATGGCTATGGGAAGCGGTCAAGAGAATTCTTGCTTTTTCTCAAAGTAGTACTTGAATTTACAGTATTTTCTGTCTGAGCGGTCACTGGTGATGCAATTGTTGAATAATTAATGATTTATTTTCATGCTAATTAAACTACATGTTTATTTAATTTCACGTTTTCTCTTTAGCCATAGTTTGATACGCCTTGTAATTTCCATGAATTTACCTACCTGCTCATGAGAATTATAAATTACTAAGATAACCTCGCATCCACTTGTAATCGTTTAAAGCACCCTAAGCATCATAGTAGATTTTACGGTAACAAAGTAATAAAATACTACGAGAAGCTAACAAAATATCATCATGATCAAGCGACCCTTTAATAGTACAGACGCCAGCATATCAAGCTACCCGAAACTCTAAAATTTTCCCAATTAACTTTGATAGGTTCAAATGAATAATTAACAACTTTAGCGATAAAGTGGAAATCTATTAAGGTATTGTAAGGAAGATTGTAGTAGCTTGATGTGCTGGCGTCTGTGCAGAAAAATAATTCTTGTTTTATTACAAGAGACCAATGACAGTTATAAATCGTTTTGTTGCGTCAAACTGAAATTACATTTCCTATGGGAAAAGACGACGGGTTGCATCGTAAAACTGTAAATATAACGAGTGATTCAATTCTATGGCGTTCCCATCGTTCATCATGTCAAGCGGGATCCATAATTAACTTTTGAACGGGTTTGCTATCGCTGTTTCCATGTGGCTCATCTCTTTTGTTGCCAGGGTCAGCAGACAACTGTTTGACTCTCGACGCACGCGTCATTCTAAGGTCATGCAGTCGCGTGAGTGACATCGATAATTAATTTTGAAATTTAGAGCAGTTGTAGGTACTCCGTGTTTTTTTTTGTAAACGTTACGTAATATTTCAAATCCTATTTCAACTAACAAACTATATGCATTTCTTGAATGTTATCTGTACTACGCGTTACATATAGTTATACTACATACATGTTTACATGTAAAGTTCATTTTTTTTGGCTCAGAATCTACTTATTTTCGATTTGAAACTAGTTCTTTTTATATTAGAATTGTTAGCTTGTATAAAAATGGAAAGCTTATGCTTATTTTGTATTTTTTTTCTACATTGTCAGTTGCGCTGTAGATTGCAATTTAATTACGAATATGAATTTCCAACAAAAATTATAATTAAAACTTTGGATTTTGAACATAGCTAGATATATGTAATAGCTCTGAAGATAGCCTTCTTCATCCAATTATTAATGGCCAGCATTTTTACCCTGCTGGCTTAGTTACCATGTCCTATTAACAATTCTGGAATATTGTAAATTGCTTGGTAATTTATTCCTGAATTGGATTATAATTTATTAAACCTGAATTCGTTGAGAATTTCTTTACGAGAATAAATTGAGTTTTTGTTTCGCAATGATTGCTTTTTAATGACCACAATATTCCTGAATTTGTACCGTTTGATTGGCCCTTATTCGATACAATTTATTGTGATAGGTCGATCATTTACATAATTAAACTTTCAAATCTCAAAATTTCTCAGAAATCATAAAAAGAGGAAAAATAATGTATATTTTGGTTTTACCTGACTTTTTGCACGAGACCTGATGTCATAGAACTAAATATACATCATATGCCTGCCTAGCCATTTCCCAAACTATGTTGGGGTCGGCTTCCAGTCTTAACGGGATGGAGCTGAGTACAAATGTTTTACGTGGAGCGACCCGTACAAATGGTAGACAAAACGTATTTATTATCTTCAATATATTAACGTGGTACTAAATTATTATGCATCACCTGTCATCATCATCACAACCTTTTTATCGTCCCACCACTGGGCACAGGCCTCCTCTCCCACGGTGAAGGATTGAGCGTTAATAACAACGCTTGCTTAATGCGGGTTGGTGATTTCAGACTTTATAGTCCAGGTTTCCTCGAGATGTTTTCCTTCACCTTTAATCAGTCATTGGTGTCCAAGATAAACTTAGATAAACTTAGATTTTATGGAGTCGTCTTTTTTCACTGCGACTTATAATACAGTTCAGGAAAAATCTTTTTTTAAATATTGGATAGTCATCATCAAATAACCTTGCGCCTTGCCCTTCGCATATTAAAATCCAGCAGAAAACCAAGAAGCAACAGGTAGTGATATACGTCTTAAATAAGTTTTCGGTTAAAAAAAAATAGTTTTCTGTACCTCATATAATTTTTGGAAAAACCTAATATTTTTAACTGAATTTTGAAAGAACCTAGTGTTATATGAACATTTTAAGTGAAATGTGAAAACTACATCATAATATGAATAAGAAGCACAAAATAAATACGTAAGAAGTCGACGATGTTAGTATGGCGGCTAAACGAGAAATGGAAGCTGAAGAAAAAAGTGACTTTACATACAAACATATACGTATACAAGCGTAGAGATTGCAATATTGCACTAATTAACACAAACATCATGACTATCTCTTTTAGCGCCATGGTCGTCATCAACCAGAATACCCAGCTCACAATGTAACATTGACTTCAATTGAAATCTGTCACATCGAATCAATTGTAGTTCCCCAAATTGATTGTATCAACGATTATTCCAATTGTGCTTGTAATTTATGGATCATGAATTGTTACTTTGAACTAATGCGGGACAAATGATCTAACTGACCGAAATATGCATTGATGTCATGCTAGAAACAAAAACATCCATTGATTTAAGATGAAGAAAAATATCACGAGGAAACCTGGACTGTATAAAGTCTGAATCACCAAGTCAATTCTTTAGGAATCCACAGGAAAGACCGGTTAAGCAGTCACAAGGCCTCCTAGGCTGAACTGCAAGAAGGCATATAAAAAAGCCGCATTGGGCAAGCGTGGTTGATCAACGTTCAGTCCTTATCTGTATGAGAGGGCTGTACCCAGCAGCGGGACGATAGAAAGGGTTCTGATGGTGATGATGATGTAGGTACATTTGAAGAAAGTGAGTTTGATGGCGAGTAAAATTGCTGGTTCGACAATGATGGAGTTTTGTCTGGATACTGGATGTGAGCATTCACAGGCTTTTTTTATCAGGGTCCCTTCCGCCGCAGGTAATAGCGCAGAAAACATTTAGTAGGTATGAAATATGCCAGCCTCTAACCGCAAAAAAAAAAAAATGTTCGACTTCAATTTATAGCTGCTTAACCAGCCCCTATGAGGTAACTAAAAAGTTTACCTCAGATAGGGGCTGGCTGTAATGACTAGTATCGACTCATCATTTCAGTTAAATGCATTTTGCGTCACATATGGCAAAACTGCTATTTGAAACCGACTGCAAAGTTTTCGCAATACAGTGCATACGAAAATGCATCAGTTTGGCCTCAGCATTATTTACGTAAAGTGTAATGACACAAAATGTCATCCATCCTATTGAATTCGCAGACTAAAATCGCTTGTGTACCAGTGTGACCTTCACAGACGATGAACTGGTTTGATAGATTTTTGTGAATATCGTTTTTATTGCGGTTTTAGTATACGACCTACAAGGTCGACTGATTAGTTTGAATAGGCTTTGTTGTTGAATAGTATAAATTATGACCGCAGACCATCTTAGTAAGAGCGATGAATTTTGTAATTTCTATTAAACTCATAATGTTTAAAGAAAATATACTCTACGGGCATTTCAAAACAATACAGTAACAGGAACGATCTGCGGGAATTGATATTTGTTTCCTAGACCAGGAAAAATAAAGGGGAAATGGAGGAACTGGTTTCCATCAGCGGTTTCACCCGCGTCTTGCAGGAACAACTCCACGCTTCCAGATAAAAAGAAGCATACATCCTTCCTCAGTGAGGGAGCTATCTAACACCGAAATAATTTTTAAAATCGGTTCAGTGGTTCTTGAGATTAGCGTCTTCAAGAAAACAAAAAAAAAACAGGTAGGATTAATATGATGATATATCTCTCAGAATAAATGTACTTACTTTAACATTTTGAGAGATATCTGATCAATTTTTATGATTTTATTTATACTGAAGTCATAAGCGAATATGATATCATCGAAGTATGCAGTTTGAACGTACTGACACATATTGTTATCAATGCAATAAATTATAATTATAATTTAAGTGAGTCAACATAACTAATAGTAAGCACAAAGGTTGCTAATAGTTATTTACATATAATACAGTAAGGGGTGAAAGAGCACACAATATCACGTGCAGGGTATAATTTAGTCATAGAATGACAAACTCCAAACCAATTAGGTTAAAGATAACGGTAGGTATGTTATCCACGTATGGCATGATTCACATTTATTTCAAAATGTTACGTTTCCTTTTAATTTGTTTGTGTTATTTGTTTTAACCTTTTTGTTTTTATTATTACAAGTAAGTACTATATAACATTAGCTCTAAGGTTGACTGTAAGAGAACATAATCCTGGATCATGCTAGCCGTTGTACTATCACGAGTAATTGTATGTATTTAATTAACAAGTGACAACTAAGTATATTCATTTTATTGTCCGTGACTATACTCAATCTTTCTATATCCTTGGTGTGTTAATGTTGTGCACTCAAAGGAAGTTTCATCTTCACTATTATTATATTAACAGGAAAGAACTGGGAAAAGCTAATGCATGGATGTTTTTCATTTGTTGTTGATGATCAATAAATTACTTCATTATTTGATGCAAAGATTTTAGCCAAGCAATTATACATAAAAAATAATTTGAAAGTAATGAAAAGTAGGTTTTTATTATCTGAGACCATTTTTAAGCATTGGGCTTGCTTTTAACAAAAGTCGTTAAAAACTTGGCACTAATATTTACTAATAAGCAATGTTACTTATTCCACATTTTATTACTAGGACCTACACGTAGAATTGCCAGTACTGTCCTTGTTACACATTACAAATACAAAGCTACGGTTGGTACGCTTTTAAAATCGAACCTGACCCTACACAGTAGTCGCGATTGACGACTAAACCATCGAGGTTTGTGCATTAGTTGACAGTAGCTAATACAATACCGAGAAACAATAACTTAGGACCACGTAATTGTATGTCTGTAATTGTCAGTTCAAGTTATTTATCGGCATTGTTTTGTGATACACTATGTCATCATGACAAAGGTCAATGACTTATCAACCAGTGATTCATGTTGATAATCATGACACCCTCCTTGGTGTTAAAGTATTGCACTCCAAAGTTGCATACCTAATCGGTACAAGGGTTAATTTATTAAGAGTCACCACTAACAACAACCTCTTAGTAAAAATAAATTACGATGAGTAAGTCAATATAACAAATGATGACTGGCATACTTCAATATACCTTTTTTTTCATATATTACGTATTCAATAATATTTGCTTATAATATTTTGTTAGGCGTCTGCTTTTGTTTTTAAGAGTTGATGCTAAATAGTGTTAGTGCCATTCGAATATTATAAGGAAGCAATATATTGGCCATGT
The DNA here is from genome assembly GCA_958496145.1 of Heliothis peltigera. Lineage (NCBI taxonomy): Eukaryota > Metazoa > Arthropoda > Insecta > Lepidoptera > Noctuidae > Heliothis > Heliothis peltigera. The sequence goes on from OY292328.1 coordinate 6,221,411, forward strand.
TCTGCTGTGGTTAGGACATTACAGAATTCTTGATAGTACGACACAGTCACAAAGGGCACAGCTACAGTTATTTTGCAAAACCGTACGTGACTCATCGATGAAAAAAGCCGAAGTAAATAATATTTCAAATCTGTTTAAAACTCGCAATATAAAATTTTAAACATCTTACGAGAATCCTGTTCAACAATGACCGCATGTTTAAAGATAGTAAAAAAACCGCGAACATTTTCGGATCCGGTATTTGAGATAGAGCATTTCTATTGGGTTATTTCAGATTGTGGGAAAAAATAATTTCCCATTTTTATGTAGAGAAAATTTTCCTCGTCAATATTTTATTTTCATATACTACTTTCCATTTTAGATTTTTTTCCATATTCAAAACTTTATTGTTTCCAAAGCTTAAACCAAGTTATAACACAGTCCATTTCTTTGTGCGTCACGCTAAGTAGGGAAGTTGTGAAATATCCCAAGGGTCCATTTTTTGTTGCTTAAATTCTTTACGAAGTTTTGCAAATCAGACTGTTTCATCAAGATCAATGTTTTGTCTTTTTTATATATAACTCTAATACTCTGGATACATAATAAGTATTGCCATTGAACGTGGCAATGCTGCCAGCCTCTAGGGCACGGTCCCAGTAGACCAGTAGACAGCGATGGGGATGAACTTTTCAACGATGTATATGTTAATATTTGTATTATATTTCTATCTTTATACTTTGTATATAAGTAGGTTCATGGTCAAAACATATCGGGAATGTCTGATAAGTTTTTGTTTGGAAGTTCTATGTTACAACTTTACTGCTTCTAAGAAATTACGTTAAGTTAAACATAACTTCATAGTAGGGTTTCCTGACCTTGAAGCTTCTTCGTCTTCAATTATAATCAATGCAACCGGTGAGTTATTTTTTTGTATAGACACTCGTTAATGATTTCACGTAATCCGATAAGTGTTTTAATAATAAGTACAACTATTTTAATTCAATCAATCAATCAAATATAATTGTTTAAGAAAGTATAGACGCCAGTAGGTCAACCGACCCCGAATCTGTCATATTTTACCAGGCGAATATTTTTTCGGTATTGTGATAAGATTGATAATTTATTAAAGAAATTTGACAGATTGAGATTAGGTTGATGTACTGGCTTCTGTACATTTTTAGTTACTTGATTACTTATCATCAAAAAAATATCTAATTACACAACATCAGTAACCATCAATTATCGAATTCCAAAGCATTGTGTTTATTTCATAACTAATTGGATAATTACAACATTCATTGTTTGTTAATGTTCCAACTACAAGTTATTAAGATGGCAATTTGAGCCATCTTTAGAACATGAAGTAACTTTTTGTAAGGTTTTTTAGCTTTATGAAGATGATTTGTGAGAAATCGCTGTCATTATAAAGTAATAGACGCTAGTAATGTTACTAGTTCCGCCAGCGGTTTCGCCTGTGAACCGTAGAACTGCACCTGTATAAAAAGCGCACTTGTATAAAAAGTAGCTTATAGCCATCGCCGATAAAAGGACTATCGAACAGTGAATGATTTTTGTCAAATCGGTTGAAGCAAACAAACCGAGTTGGTTTGATTTGTTCGGTTTTACTTTGTTCATTTAGCATGGATAAGTATTATACATTTTGAAGATACTTTATTTGTATTAAGAACGTCACTTTCTTTTCATCGATTACGAGAAGAAGGGAAAGCTGTACAATGGTAAAACCCAAAAATAATATTAACTATACAGATCACTAGTCTAACCTTATTCATTGACCTACCAATATAGGAAATACCAACGTTTCTCTTCCTTACAACCTACCACGAATTGGTCTAGCGTAACTTAACTTATTTATTTAAAAGCGTAAAAGACCAATGGCCGATGACGACGTTTGCAATACATTCACAATTAATGCAAATCAGCATGACGTCATGAACAAAGTACCTACCAGGAAAAATATTTGTAATTATTATTAGTAATTTCCCAATAGATAAAATGGGATTTTATATTACTTATACTGGGTGCGAGGGACAGCCCTCGGCAGACTAATAGGGTGCATTAAGCTCCTTATTTTGAATCATATTTCACTGGTTTTTTTCTCAGGATTTTATTATTTTTTTACCGATTATTAAGTAAGTTTTTTCTTTCTTTCATCGCAAAATTTAATTCTTATAATTGTAACGATCGACGCGTGAAATTTTTGTGAGGTTTTAAAACAAATCAGTTTTATTGGATTTCCATAACGTTCCTGAAAGAATTTCATGAATCATTTTTCTTAGTATGGTATACTCACCCCATCTCTTCTCACTCATTCTCTTCTATCACTGGAATTCACCCCATCAGTTTGCGGAGGGCAGTCCCTTACATCTTGTTTTTTTTTCAATATATATACTATAATTAATATATGTAGGTACTTTATAAGTAATTGGTTATTATTAGGTGTAGGTAACCATTATGTGACTAATTTTAATTGCTATTTTTCAAGTAGGAAGAAACAGAATTTAAAAACATATATTCATTTTACGGGGTCATGTTGGCGTTCGTGTCCTATGAACTTGGGTTAAGTACAGCTATAGGCGGCAATAGGCTGATATGATTAGGATCTTGGAGTGATAGTGTAAGTAGAATGTTGCTATTAATGAATATATGACAGTATACTTTAACATAAAAACAACAAATAAAACTTGGCACTGTGACAAATTGTCTTCTAGCATTCATGACCTACCCGTCAGTGATCAATATCATAGCTTTTTTAGCGTCTACTCGCTGTTCTAAAAGTATTGCGAGTAAAATAAATGTGACATAATTCAGTGAAAATTCCTTCGTCACACTACTGTGAGGATTATATTCAGGAAGAAAGAATGAAAATACCACCACTAAAAAACACTCGCGGGATAATAAAAAAACAAAACAGTGTCAAGAAAAAAAATATATAGAAAAATAATAATAGAACTTAACACTGAGTGCAGGTTTCGACTCCCCAAAAAGGAGTACGTTCTCAATTCAAATGATTGTTTTTTTTTGTTTGGGTGCTAATAACCAGACACGTTTACCGACCGATATAAAAAAATCTTCTTTGTTTGAAAGGGTATAAAGGGGTTTTGAATGCCATTGCGGTTTCGATTATGGAGACGAAGTAAAGTTGAAGGAACTTCTTTAACGGTTTGTGGTAGCAAGCATGAGTTTGAGTTCATTTTATAGTTATGTTAAGGACTTTTCATTGTGATATATAGAGGCTAAGAAGTATATAGATGGACGACGAAACCCGATTAGGAACTTGTCAATTTTGAAATTGAAAAATAAAAATAAAAACTTCAGTTTAATTGTCTCATTTTTATATAATAACACAAAAACATTTTTATCGGGTACATCAACTCGCGTGACTATGCAATCACCAACAGGATGCTGATATAAAAAAATAACCAGCCAATATATAATATTCTTAAGTAGGTAAGTATATCTATAACCATTTTTGAATAATGTGGAATAATGAAGATACACTCACGACTTCACACTAAGCCTTGATATTTGCGTTATCGCTTTCGGATCACGAAGGAGACATTTATTAAAGTGCCAACAAGTGGCAAATCAATTTATATTTCAGCAAAAAATATCTCGACCCTGGCTTCATTTGACCTACGTCTGGTCCCAGATGAGAATTGATGGAATGATTGAAGATGAATCCGCATTGGAAAACCCTAGGAAATGAATTAAGGAAATTTAAATTGGAGCTCTTAAGGGAAATGTCATTGGTAGTTAAATTAAATTGAAAGTATAAGTTTCATTCACTGACCATAATCATATAATTATTCAAAACCATATGGGATAGTTAACGTTTGAAGAATCGTAGAAATATATATTGGCTTAGGGGTCAGCAGTAGGTACTAAGCTGTTTACGAGTGAGATATTTACTTTTAAATGTTAAAGTGATAGTTGTATTTATTTTTTCTTAAACATAGCCTAGTGAAATAGGTAACGCTTTAGCCAGAAATTAGCAAATTACCTTTACCTTACAATTATCAGGCGTTTGCAGATATGCTTTCCTCCAGGACGGAGATATAAAGACAAGAACCTACCAGTATGAGGCACTGAGACGCACACAATATATATTTTGTAAAAGATGAAAACTGAAAACTAATAATATTTTGTGATTATTTGTTTGTGTATGACTAAGGCATACTTATGTGTGAAATTGATATTTTTGCCAACGTAACATTTCAAATGCATAACATAACACTAAAAATATGCACGGGTACAGTGTAGCGTAGACACACAAAAAGAAAAACTCTTTTATTCGGGTATTCGATTGCTAGTTTCATCAGTAATTTTGATTTCTAAAAAATAAAATCAAATACCTTATAATCTATTTCCAATTTTTTAAAGCTAATGTCCCAACAGTTTATTATAGGTCCAAACGTGCGTGTTGTAATACAAAATATCTACTTGAACGTTGTATCTCGTTTGAAAAGCAGATGCGACCGCCCATAATTTAAATTGTACCGAGAATTCAATCATTACCGAGAGCATGTGTTCTTCGCTGAAAGGTTCCAGACACTTACAACGCTGTAAATCAAGAAATAGAGTACGTATCTAAAAATTACACACATTACATTTTCAATAGACTTTGTATTTATTATTGATACTTACTGAATATATTTTGAATATGTCTCGAAGCTATCGGAGATATTGGAATACTTACCTGAAACAGAAACAAAAAACATCTCTTCATATCTTTGAAAATGAAGATCTTTTCTTTTCTAAAGTCATTTGAGCATTTTATTGAGGTTTAGTAAGATTCTTATAATTATCTGAGAACGTTCCCATGCGAAATAGTGTTTCAACATCTACTGCTATTTGAGATTTTAAAAAAACTTTCAGCGTAACTAAAACGGTGGTCAATCTATTCTAGTCTATCTATTTGTTTTTGTTATTTAGGTATAAATATAGGTAGGTATATACACGTTAAAACACCCAGACCAAAGCCAACAATCATTGCTCATCATACAAATGTTGATCGTACCGGACTCCGGCACCCTCAGCTCGGCGGTATCGGTTTATGATTGCCTGCACAGTTTGACCTTGAACCCTTAACTTATAATAAGTGACATAAATACAAGGTTACTATCAATCAAAAATATTAACTATCACAAAAGATCATTCAAACTTCATTAGTCGAGCTACGGCATCAAGCAACCAGCCTTTTTTAAACTTCTATCCCGATCTTTGATTGGCCAATTTTGCGTCAGCAACTGATGCAACATATAACCTGACATTTGCTGATCTCTAAAGTAATGTATGAATGATGGGAACTAACCACACTGGAGGTCAAACCTTACTATACCAATAAAGATAATGTTTACAAAGTAAATAAAGGTTGGGACGTTCACTTTGTCAAAATATTTTATACCTGGGTGTTTAGTTTTTTCTTAGCTTCAGTATAAATATTCAGGTCCACTACTTTTTTATCAAAGGTTCATGCTCTATATATTTCACCGGGCAACGAGATTACAGAAGACAAGAAAAATGTTTTTAACCGTACCTATATTCGAACCTGTTGTATAATACCTACTGATCCGTAATGTGCTGCAGTGCGATACATTGCTAACGCTGATGTAGCAGGAGCAAAAAATCTACGTTAATATTATTGCTGTTTGCTCTTTTGTTTGGTTTATTTGTAGATATTTTAACATAAAATAAGGCCTAGCTTCTTCCTTTAGATACCTTATTGACAAAGTCAGTTGTCATCATCATCATCAGCCTTTATTATTGTCTCACTGCAGGGCCACAGGCCTCTTCTCATACTGAGAAGGAATGACCGATAATCACCATGCTTCCTCAAGACTGATTTACAATTTCAGAAGTAAAAGCCCAGGTTTTCCCGTCATATTTTCTGTCACTTTTACGCAGTCATAGGTGTCCAAGATAACTGAATGAACGAATAACTTATAAAAGTTATATTGGCAGGTACTTGCCTGGCCTGGATTCAAACCCGCACCGTCGTACTTGAGAAATAGGTTCTTTAACCACTAGGCCACCAGAGTTTCTAAAGTCAGTCAGGTTGATAAAAAGATAAATATCAAAAAGTCATTTGATGCCATTTAAATTATAGGCCATAAAAATACTGATAATAATTTTTAAAAGCAAACTAAAACCTGTATTTAAAATAGGCATTTAAGATCGCTTTAAAATAATACAGACAGGACTGCAGTCATCATAAAAAAAAGCTTAATGGTTGCAATGAACTAACTCTATAATAATGACTGCTAACGACTCCGGATGTTATGTAGACAATGCTATCGCTTCTAGTGGGTTAGAAGTCATTATATTTTTTCTTTTACTTTTAATTCTCTGAAGGTTTATTTATTGACCGCTGTCGACTTTTTCCTATGATCGTTGTGAAATTCATGATCACGGTATAAAATCAAAGTGACTCGTTCATGTGGACTCATTGTTATAGAACATTAATTTATATACTAATTTATGCCTACTGAAAATAGGTTCTATGTTTTTTTTTTATTTGACTGATGTATAGATAATTATGTAGATAACTACTACTTTTTTCGTTGGAAATCATCAAATGATCCCGCTGAGGGTGCAGCTGGAGGAAGTGTTACTGACTCTTACTGACTAAAACCCACTATGTACCTTCTGGAGGTCCCCGTGTACCAGGGTCACGGTATCTCTTACGAACAACCCGCAGCCCAGGCAGATAGATTATTACTACCGCGTTACACATTCGTTTAAATATTACTAACCTAACCTAACTAATGTGTCTGACATTTCCCACGGTTTAATCCATGTCTCGAGGAAGCAACATGAAATGTGATCTTGTCTATGATTGAATCTACCTTCGTGCCAAATAATTAAAGCCTTATCAAAAAGCTTTAAAGGTACAGAATAGTAAGAATTTAGTTTTGAGAAACATGTGAACTACCACGTGTCACACATAATATTTAGTGAAAGCAAGAAATGGGACAGTTCGGTGGGTAACCATTACAATGTGTTTTGCTAACCACAACGTTTACACAGAAACTAGACGTTAGAAGCGCTCAGAATGACTCCTTAAAGACACTTTCTCTGCCTTGTTAAAAAGTGGTTTTAAAAAATTATTTCTTTAGTGCTAGATTTAGACCATTCGCTTTTTATTCAAGAAGATGATTTTAAACCTAGCACTCAAGCCAGTATTTTCTTAAAACAGTGTTTTATTAGAAAGTGATCTAAGCCTCTAAGTTTAATATTAGTATTAAATACGTTTTAAATTCTTCTACACTTTATTTCTGTTCAAAAATCGATTAAAAGTAATTGATCTTTAGCGATAAGACCATGTTTTACTTATTCATATTTGTTTGTTCTATCGTAATGGTGTGTATAAAGAAATATTTCATTTGTTTCTTTATTTTAATTTCAAGGAGTGACAAATAATAGAGATTATAATCCACAGAATTTCATAAAATTATTGATAGAAATCATGAAATAGAGATTTATATTATTTATTTTTAGGAAAAAGGAAAACGTTATAAAGTAGCTACAATAGAATAACTGGTATAAAATATTTTGTTGGCTGCCAGAAGAAAGCGAATTGATAAGTCACGTTTTTTTTTAAAGTAAATAAAAATAATATTTACATTTAATTTTCCCAATACGACTTAGTGAGTACTCATGTAATTGGCAAAAAACATTTATCGAATTTTGCTCTTATATATCATAAATGATTATTAATGAAATAACTACCTAATTCCCGCGGCTTCAGCCGCCTTCTGAGGAATTATTTACGTTACCTGGATAGAGCATATTATGTCTATCCTCAGTATAGCTATATCTGTGAAAATTCTAAATCGCATATAGACTTACAATATCAGTATGCAAGGTACCTACTATCGTAATTTTTTTTTCTTATATAGAAAAAACGATTTCGATAACATTAATTTAACTCTGAAAACAGAAAAAAAAATCAAAATTAATAGTAACATAGAGCAGAAACTGCGGCACGGCGATCTTTGCAAATTTACATTTATTTATCCAAATCTGACCAGAACTTATGACCCTGCATGGTGATCTAGACTGTAGTTAAAGGGCAATCAAGTAACAGTTTTGCGACACGATTACCTCCACAAACTAACGTGCGCTAATAGACACAAAAACACATAAACTTTAAGAATAAGTGTAATCTCCCACGGACGTAAGTAACGGTGTTAGAAGCCGCTACTCACTAGTGTGGAGGTGGCGTCGTGATGGGCACCAGACGTTTTCGTATAAACCTCTCTTGTTGTATCTTTGGCGTCAGTCGCAGACAACCCTACGACGGCGCGCCGCCTGCTCGTCTAAACATTTGCATTGTGATCGAATCGTGAACATGACATAACGAAATCAAGGAATTTTATTATTATTTTGTGAAAGTGGTAACGTGATTAAATACTACTGGAATTGGGATTTCTTGGAGTTAAGGTGAGAATCTATAAAGATTTAAAAGTTGTTCGTAATTTTGTGATAGTTACTTTGAAATGATATGGTCTTTAGTGTTATACCTAAATAGATTTGTTTACATCGTAAGATGCATAATACCGACAGATAAAAACTCAGTGAGTAATGCATTGCTACTCACTGCAGTGAAATAACATCCACAGGTTTTTTAATGTACCTAATAATAAATATATTATGTGTACACAAACGTATAAAATAAAACATGTTTATGATTTTTGTATTAAAATAACACGCGTGGTTATAAATGAATAACTTTCACCGTATGTATGTTTTGTAGAGTTTTTCTTAATTTAAAATACCTTACCTCTCAACTAGTAGAAGTAACTACATATTATAATCTCTAAAAAGTATATGTATGTAGGCTTCATAATTGAAAGAATTACAACAGAAGGTAAGATTGCTTTCTTACTTATATATTTAGGAATTAACTGACCTACATTTTTATCGTTATCAACTTCAGCAACTAGAGTCAAGGTTTTCAAGAGAAGTATATTAAGATCTAGACTTAGTTGGTTTGAGTACTTATTTTTAAAGACCTTGAAAGTATACATACATCAAGCTTAACTAGTCATTGGTTTGTTTGACTGTAGTAATTTAATTTAAGTATTATTATTTCATTATTATTACACAAATAACATTTTGTTATTACGACGATCGTATCGAAATACAATATTTGATATGTATTGTATACATTACTTACTGTACTTATTTTTTTCTAATATACGTTACATGATTAGGAATACATATTTTATATGTTAATAAAAAGATTCGTGTAATATATGTACATACGTCGATCGTCGCAACATTTACTTTCATAAATTAAATTATAAAAATGAGAAAGGAAACGGACGGGTAGGTACTATTTTAAGCATCCAGTCTTAAACTTGATAAATAATATTTGCTTATAAATACTAAAAATAAGGACTTGCTATTAATAATACTTGTTTAATGACGGAGATTACCAGACAAGACGAATGTTTTTGTATTATCTTGTTCCTCATTCATTGAATCTTTTATGCTAATGGTATCATTTATGGAATCGGATCGTCGATACTAAAGTAAATACGTATTGATACAATGCTGATATGGAACGTACGAGTACATACATAGAAATCAGATTATCATATCAAATCGATGTAACAATACCATTTCCTTAATTAACGTATATTGCAGTAAAGTCTGGGTCTTTATTTTATTTTATATAAGATGGTTGAATTATATGAATTTATTTCGATACTACTTTTAATAACAGATTGTATTTACGGAATATTGATGCTATGCACAAAGCAGAAACTCATTCACCTTCACAAGTATGCGAGAGTCGATTTTCCTCTTCGTTTATTCCTTATCATCGTTCGAGACAGTTTTTAAAAACTAAGCCAAGTAAAAATCATCAAATATATGGACAGATAAAATACATTCGTACATTCGATACAAAAATCGTCCTTGATACGTTTTTTATTGTATCAGCAGTTATTGAGGCTCCAAGGTTGGCACGTTAGCATCAAATAGGTGCAGGTTGATTTATGGGTCATCAGAACCAAATAGTTCTACAGTCTATGTAGTGTATAGGCAGGCATATAAATTTGATGGTAGTATAATATTTAAATATACTCGTATATTATAATGCACACAATAATAACGAAATGTTTGATAGTAAATAGAAAGTGTTTTTATAAGATAAATACAGATTTCAATACCATTTCGTTACTTATCAAACAAGCTTTGCCTTTTGAAAATATAAGTATTTATAAATCTTGTTTTAACTGCACAACAGCACCAGCCTGGCATCTACAAAGGACAATGTAATTATCTCCGTCACGAATTCTAAACCTCCCAAAAGGCCGATGCTCCGATTTCAAATACCAGTATGATAATCAAGTTTCGAAATCCAAAATACAAGATGGCATGCGAAACGATTTTTTGTTGAAATTGTCAGGCAACTGGCATAAAATACGATAAAGAACTCATGAATATTTATCATGGCGCTAATATATTTTGATGAATTCTGTAGAATCCCAAAAGTATGGTGATCGTGATTAATAAATATATTTTAAAATAAACCATTAGGTATTTGATTTTTTATAGTTATACGTATACGCCGGGAAATCTAGGTGACTAACACATATATCTTTAGGAAGATTTTTTCATATAGGTATTCAATTCCTTAAACTGGAAATCTCACCAGAGTTAAAATAGAAATTAACCTTACATGGAACACAATAGTTCCACATAGTGTAAGATCTATTATTTATCTTAACCTATCTTCAAGCTATCCATATTGGGTATGTCTAACGGACTGCAGTACTTGGACACCTTTCTCAAGAAGGCTTCCATTAAGACGACATCGATAGAAAATACTACTATATCAGCGTTATATTCATTCCTGTCTTACTCTTATCTACTTAGGACTACATTTATAATTGTATGTTTATCCATACTGTTATTGCATACTGGATTTACCTAATTGCTATTCTAACATACTATTACCTTCAGCCATTCTAATGTTACCGGTAACGGCATTATGACCTTAATAACAAATGTTTTGTGAAATGAAATCCTCGAAGTAGGCATTGTAAACATTATTATGTAAATAATGTTTGCCTAAGTAAGAGTAGTTTTTTTTCTGCTAGTGCGACGATATTGTACGAGAGTTACCACTGCTCTGGCACACAGAAGAAACATAGGTAGGTTTTAGTCAGTAAAAGCCTGATACTCTCTCCAGCTGGTCCCACAGCGGGAGGAACATTTCGAAATTAACTGCTTTATCATTATCAGACTGAGATCACGAGAAGACCATAAAAGTAAAACAAAAATAGGATAGGTATCCCATATATTTCTTAATTATTAAAAATATAATTCTATATTGAAAACATCACACTGTTTTGTTAATAATTTATAGTTCAAGGTTCAAGTGATTATAGTCTTCTTAAATACCGATTTAAAAGTTTATTAGTTAAGACATGCAATAAGGATGAACAATTTCATAAGCGTGAGAGCACTTCGTTGCTTTGTTGACAAATCTTTTCAACACAGCTTCGTGTGTCGTTCTCGAACAAAACCGTTTCATTCTGATCCAGATGCAAGAAAAAGGAAATGAAAAATACGATAGGCAGTACTAATAAATTCCACACAATACATATTAATTGTTCGTACTGAAGGTCAGATGCGTTTAATTAATTACATAGGTTTATGTATGCACGAACCTTGATAGACCGCCAAGAGCGCGAAAATCATGCACGGTAAATCCTACATAGCAATAGGTACCTTCCTACTTCAAATCGTGGTGGGAATAAATTCATGATGGCCTATCAGCCATTGATCAATCGATCAATTAGAAATATTGCTAAATCGTGATTACATATAAAAAAATATAAAATAACATGAGTTAATACAATCTTTATGTTTTATTACCTTCCCACTAAAAAAAGGTGTTCTTCATAGAGTTAGCTAGTTAGTTAGTTACAGTTATTGACTAAAACCCACTATGTTCCTTCAGGAGGTCTCTGTGTGGCAGAGCCACGGTAACTCTTGCGAACAACCCGCAGTCCTGGCAGACCTTGACCCTAAGGTGGTCATAATGTGCAACGCGATACCCTTGGATAGACTGGTTGTCAGACTGTCTAGTTTCTGTCTGCCTGTTACAAATGCCAAAGATGTATCTGACAAATGACAGTCGGGATTCAACAAGTAAACGTGATTACCAAAACACGCAGGCACACGCATCCACGGACCGACCGCGCACCAAACTCAGACATGTAACTACCATAATGTAAATGTCTTCCTAAAGAAACTGGTTTGTAATACCGGTATAATTTTTATTTCTCGTCATGAACGATTATATTATCGACAAATTGATGTTTATTAATTAGCTGACTCAAAAAAGGTAGTTTGGTAGATTTTCCTCATATTTTGCATGCTAATGCTACATAAAAATGTTTTTTCTTTTTGTTATACTTTACTAGCTTCGACCAGCGGTTTCACCCGCTTCAGCAGGGAACTTCTTCCTAAATACTTATAAAAAATAGCCTATATGTTATTCTGTTTTATACACTATATGACTACTAAGTTTCATGCAAATCCATTGAGAAGGTTTTGATTGAAAAAGTAACAAACATACGTACATTCTCACAAACTTTCAACTTTATAATATTAGTAGGATGTGTAATGAAACAATATATCCTTTTTTATTTAGATTATCTTGTTATTCTGATAGCAATTTAAGATGAATAAGTACCTAATTCATTATGAAGTTGAAGCCCATGTATTTATCCTCAACATTGACATGGCACTTACATAAACAAATGCACTTACTTTAATTTTAAAGAGAAAATATGCTCCTATAAAATCGAATTCAAGTTTCTGATTTTACGAATGTTGCAACTGATAATTTTATAACGTTTCGTCTTATTGAATTCCAAATTAAATAATTACAAGAAAGAACATTCTTTCTATTTATACCATTTCTCCGAACGGAAAATTCATGTTAACAATGAAAACTATACACTATTATACTAGGTAAGGTAGTTGTATTGTGAATACCTATTGAAGTCAAATAGTGGTATATAATTATGTATCATTATTTGTCTTTCATATTCATTTTAATTTAATAAGTCGTACCTATTCGATCGAGGTAATGCTAGAACGCAATAATTTGTAATAAATAATAATCATATAACCAACCAGAATTATTTTAGTTAATTGACTAGCACCTGCAGACTAAAAATAGATGTTAATTTAAGCTTAAGTTTATAAATGCTAGAAATATTAATTTGTTCCTTATTCGACTGTCAAGTTTTATTTTAGACCTCGTCTTTGAAAGTTTCAAAGAGATATAATCTAACGGGTAACTGGCCTTTGCAAGAGTTCCTAAATTCTTAATATTAAAACTGAAGTGACCATTCTTCTTTAGCCATGAGCCATTTAAACTACCCTTTATTTAAATGGTCCTGTCAGATCATTCTAATAAAAAACTAGTACAAAATATTAATGCTTAAGATTGATGTTATAAACATTATATTCATCTGAGAACCGGTTTAATAGTAGCAATGGTGCAAACATTATTTTGATAAAGGATTAATAAAAATAATTAAAAAGTGAACATGGTACAGCTTTGTGGAACCAAAGAAATAAGGAGCAGCCGCTCATAAGAATAATTTTTAATACGGCTAAAAATTTAATTATTCTTATGCTCGAATGCATTTATGTGCACTAACCGCGACGTACGCATTTCCGCAAGGCGGAAAGATTAGAAGATTAACTTGATGAAGACCTTTTTATTTTAATAAAAAATTAAGGAACGATTCATCTAGATAATTGATTTTGATGTTAAAAACACACATCCTGTAGAGGTACAATCATCACGTTAATGTCGATACAATTAACACATTTACGATGTTTGCTCGAGATCAACCGGGAAATCTACGATAAACGATTACGTCACTCAAAAACAAAAATAATCGATTATAATCTACTTACCAGAACAGTGTTTTGATAATTTGCACGTAAAAACAATATACACCACGTTACTCTTTGTTTGTGATCACGTCATCTCAATTTGCATACGCGTCACGTACCGTGCATTGATCCCCAACCATTATCACAGCACTTTATAACCGCTCTAGTACATTATAAACACAGCAATTATTTGTAGCAAAACAATTTGTTTCGAATGTGCATTGCATTGTGTTATGTCTTCATCTTCACACGCAATTTAGAACAGTGACTTTACAATTTAGTGCAAAACATTTTTTTATTTCACATAGTAAAAATAGAAGAATGTATTCATTTGATCGAAATGGTTTTACAAACAGTTGACATGACTGCGAAATGTGCAATCTTGTAACCAATTTATTATTCAAGTTTGTCTTAAAACCGTTAAGACGCTGATACGATAATTAAATAAATTGCTTTATTATAAACTCCTGTTACTCCTATAACTGTTCACAGAACAGTTAAGCTTTCAAAAGTATAGCCTTCCTAAAACAGGCCATCTAAAACATAAGAATTTTTCAAATTGGTCTGGTAGATCCAAAGATTAGCACGTTTACGTAAACAAAATACTTACATACATACATGATATTTATACACAATCCGGATACTATCGCGAAATAATAAAGGTACGACGACGACCTTTTTATTCACCGAAAGTTTCGGCCGAATTTCACTGACCGTGGTCACGAATGTACTGATGACAGCCAGCGGCGCTCCGTGAAGCGCAGGGTTTAATAACTACCCTCACTTGGTCAAAATTTTCCCTTTATGGATTTGCCCTGTCATTTACCCTGCACACTACAAACGACGTCTTTATGCATCTTTTTTGCGATGATGACACTCGCTGATGACATTTTGATAACCGGTATCCATTTTCACGGTCGAAAATTTTATATTTCCTGATTTCAACCGCTTCTCGCACTTTCCTGGAGTGATAGTGATGATCTGCTGATAATACCTGCGATTTTTTAGGTCAATCCAGTGATTTGGGCCTGAATTTAGCAAGTATTCTGTTCTAACTGATTTGTTTACTTGACGGGTTTTTATTATCTGGATTTTCTCCACCTCATACAGGCATACATATATAAACTTGCATATTGACCTTTTTTTTTCATATAAATACCTACACATACAAAAATATGAAAAGTTATATTCCATCAAAAATATTGTAAGCCTCCACAATATAGTACCTAACTATATTATTGAAATAGACACGGCGATCTTAAGCTGGCAGTGTCAGTGCAGTCGGGACTTTTTTTTTCTTTGAAACCGACAGAAGAGTTTATAAACTAAATAGTATAGTAAGTACCAGGGTTCGTACAGAATTAATCCTCCAGGGACAAGGAAAGGCTTCCATGTTCCTCCGAGTTACAAACTACAAAACAAATTGTGTTTAAAGTTTGGGCGCGTTTTATATTAAGTTGATACAAGAATCGTGCCTTCGTCTGCAGGCACCAGCAGCAAATGCGATACACAACAAATCCTTATATAGTAAGTTAATCGAAGAATAGTTTTTCATTAATAAATTGGATATCGCTGGTTACTATAGATATCATAATGTTTATTGGTCGCAATGCTAAAATGTATGTAGGTACTGAGTTCTTTTCATTTTGTCATTAACTTGAGTTAAGCACGTGGCAATCTAAAAGAAACAGTAATGTATGCCGAGAAGTTTTATGCGTGGGAGATTTTTTTTAAATTACTCCTACGCATAAGAAATTAATACGCGTAATTAAAAATTGTGTGATATTTAAGTTAAAACTCATTGGTTTTACATTAGAGAAGATAACTGTTACGACTGACAGTAATTTCGTAGTTTGTATTCATAGCGCGAAGCGAATCTTTAGTTGTGTTAATGGGCATAATTGCAGCACTTAACATAAATATTTGCAATATTTCATTGAATTGTCAAGTATACGTATAGAATTTAGACCAAAGAAGAATTCTATACGAAATCAACAACATAATAATACCATGTTTGTATGAAAATTAAAATGTACTTTTAAAATTGGAAACGATTTAATAATATTATATTATATAATATATACGTTGCTTTCAAACCAGCATATATTTCAGTTTTGCGGTGATATGTGTGAAACCTAAATTACTCAATAACTAATTCTACTGAATACCTACGATCGTAACCACTACATGAATGTATAAAAATTGGTCTAAATATTAAAACAAATCACTCATTACAACACACTACACAGATCTACAGATCAATCAGTACATACGTTTTAATTACATTTTCAAAAGAACTTTCAACGCACGATTTTAAATCAACCTGTCAGATATCATCACGCTGCATTGCATTTTAGCTACAGCACTTAATGGAGATGCATTAATTAAAACCTTCCCGGTTCTATTCTATTGCTAGTTATAAATATTAAGTGCCTGTCTTATAAATAATGCTAATATCCGACGAAGGCCGATGTTGTTCTGATCATTGATTCATCTGTTAGGGACGGCAAGTATGAATAAGGCAGGAGGATTTAATTGTGAATTACGTACCTACCTTTAAGTAGACATAAGCTAACGTTAGATATTAATGTAATCACGTTGGTCGATATTAATCAAAGTCTTTATTTCATATAAGTATAGATAATGTACATAATTATTTACAATTTAATTATAAATATAATACTATATACAAAGAAAATAAAAAAGAGACAAATTAAAATAGTGCATCAAAAAATTCCTCCGCATCGCTGTCAGCGGGGATCGTGCCCAAAAGGCTGGCCGCATTGCCACGTTGAATGGCAATGCTGATTCGTTGGCCAAGGTATTGGCCAGCCCTTTGGTCACGTGTGGACTCCACTAAACGCATGCTTAACTCTTTGAAAAGTTTGTGGGCACTTGGGCCCCATGGTCCCAGTATCAAAGTCTTGAGTCCTGGGATATATGGAATAATAAATGCCAGCTATTAGAATATTTTTGGAAGTAAAATAAAATGTGTAGGTAATTCGAAAAAATATTTGATGAAGATTTATTGAGCAAAACAGACTTATTAAAGGAGAATGCCCGTTTTGTTAGGAGATTTGGGCCCCCAAAAAAAAATTGCGTGCCATGGTGGTTTTAACTTTATTTTGAAGAACTACAATTACCTTTACAGACCCTGAAAACAATTTATAATTTTTCACCCTAGTTTCCGAGAATTATTGATTTTTTTTCTGATGAAGAAATTGAGGTTATTAGACAATATTTTTTCAAAAACAATTTGCGTTAAAACAATAAAATATTTTTAGTATTAATATTGATTCCCAAATGAAATAAAAACATCAGATATCATCTTTTCTTGCTAAATAATATGTTAAACTGTTTATCTTGCAGTCAGCAGAAGGAGGTTTTGCTGGCACCAGTAGAAATAAATATACTTAGGGCTAAATTGGTTGGAGGAGCATGTGGCTACGTTACAACAACCACAAGGAGATATCTTAAGTTAAGCTACTTGGTCAGATTGCACTTGGGTGACCATCCATTACAAACTTCAGCTGGGTGGCTGCTAGTACTTACATTTGAACTGTTGATTCTGGGTGCATTATATACTTGTTATGAGTAGCTAGAATCCAGCAAGTGTGACAACCTCTTACCAGGAGGTAACATGTTATAACCCAGTGTATCGGGTGTGAAGGTCAGATGGGCAATCACTCTTTGAGCAATACTGTATTCAGCTGCATTGGTTAGACTAAAAGCCGACCCCAAGATTGTTGGCAAACTGCTAGGTACCTAGTATATAGAGTATGTATGACATATATGACAGCATCTACTGCAAGCGACATAGTAAAATCACTGCCCTGCTACTTAGTAAGATCGCTGTAACATCCATTATTAGCTGTAGATTATTTTAGAAAGGGCTTAATTATAAAGGAGTTTAAAATATAGTAAATGCTATACAGATGTTTAATAAGTAAAAACACAACCAATTATAATAATAATCATTTATTCTTCAAGGAATATATTGTCTAGAAATTGTGCTGGAGCGCTTATATCATTAAAACGACCCCAGCTTAGATACCACAATACGGTCATCGTATGAGCGCAGCATCCTACTGTATGATTTCCCACTAAGCAAGTACAATAATGAGCAATGATGCTTTCTAAAGAGTTTGCCCTATCTTGCTCTTTACTTATGGTGCAGACTCCACAGTGTGTTGGCTACTGCCAGCAACGGGTTGCCTCTGGACTTGTCTTGATGCAGCCGCCCAACAAGGAAGACAAACTCGTTCCAAATGCAACACCTAATAACAAAAATATTATATTTAGATACTTGATATTCATTAATATTTAATTAGTTCAACACACATACATATGCATTCATACATTAAGTTTAAATAAATAAGAATAAACACTTACGTGATGTGCTGGTGTCCATCTTAGTATAACATTCCTTTGAGGACAATCTTGACTGACTCTATGAGTTCTGCGACTTGCTATTGACAAGCCACATGCGTAACATATGTTTAGGTGTCCAAGAGCAGGGGATACAAGTGACAGATTTGAGTTAGATGCTGTCTGGTTTTGTAATAATACAAAACATTCTACACACAGGATGTCATCAGACGATATCTGGAAAAAATGACAAAATAAAATGTAAGGTAGTTGAGACAGTTTAGAGACGTGTGGGGATCGACCAATCACATTACATGAAATCCACAAACATAATAAAACAAACTTACCAATGTAGGTGTTACCCAGGATCTTAGAAGGATAAGCATTGGTTCATCTATATCTTCAATTTGACGTCTACGAAGATTAGGCGCTATACGTAAAGAGCAATTAACACACCGGCGAGACAATGAGTAGTTTACTCGACTTCTACCAGGTGCAGACATTTTTCCGGAGTAAAACAAAAATATCACTTAAAACACTTCACTTATCACTAAAAACAAGAGTCCAATGCTTACTTAAACTAAATAAACATAAATAAAAGCATAACAACCGGCACGAAAACAATTTGAATGACGTATTGATTTGACAGATACATCATAGCCTCGCGTTTCGAGTAGATGTTACCATGTTAAATATTTTGTTAATCGATTTCCTAAATCGATTTGTTTTAAATAATATAATTTACTAATTGTTGTATTCCATGTATGGTGTTAGGTGTAACCGTTTTATAGATATAGTGGTGACTTTTGTTAGTGTTGATATTTTATTGTTTGTGCAACAGTTATAAACAGTTTTTCTTTCTTCTTTTCTTGTTTACTATTTACGAGTGCATACTTAAGATATATACTTGTACATTATGATATAAGAGAAAAATGTTATTTTGCAACCTAATTCTTCGCTGCAAGACAGGGACCGCCCACATTTTTTTTAAAGTGAAAAGTCTTGGTTTGACCATCAAGGGCGGATCCAGCTCCGACGCCAAAACACAACATAATTGTTTTTTGGTGAGCTAAAATCATCGGATTGGCAACCCCTCCCTTGGGTGAAGTGGAAAATAGTATCAGACTTTTACTGACTATTATTGTAACTTCATCTTGGCACTTTTAGTGACTTAATTAGAAATATATTTTATCGATATTTTCAATCGATCACCTCGTTCATTTAAATGAGATATTCTGTCGTCTACCTGGCAACATTCAGGTTAAGTTTTAATGGCGGAACTAGCTTAGATTCAATAAAATAAATATTAATTATGTTTTCCAATGCTAGGGTACAAGAAATTCTGAAAAAAAATAGTTCGTTTTATAAAATTAGGACTTGATTTTTAATAATAAAATATTCTTGACACTCTATCACAAATAAGGGGCCCAACGGGTGGCAATGTCCTTTGGTGAAATAATTAAGATATTATGTACGCATGGAATATTGACATTAAATAACAGAAGTATTTTAATGAATAATGATATATATTTTCAAATTTTTTACTTGGTATAAACTAAGTCTATATACAATTTAATTATAAATATAATACTATATACAAAGAAAATAAAAACGAGACAAATTAAAATAGTGCATCAAAAAATTCCTCCGCATCGCTGTCAGCGGGGATCGTGCCCAAAAGGCTGGCCGCATTGCCACCACATCGCTGCTGAAAAGGATCCTGGCAGCCCCCCTAATGTCACCCTCACCTAGTTTTGTCTCTACATGATGACATAAGTTCTTGGGCGTAATTTTGCAATTTACTGGAAGGTTTGGTTCTAAAACAGTGGTCGAAAGGTTACAATTTAATTTGATTTGGCTGGTAAGGGTTTTTTTATTTTCCAAAGATTTGTCAACATGTAGGACTCTGTAGGGGAAGGTAAGCAGCTGTTCCCAGGCGCTTTCCGAGTTCTCCTGAACTGCTAGGCGGACACATCGAGCCAAGCTTAACGCATTTTTTTAAATTATAAATATATATTAATTTATTAATCTTGCTTTTAAATGAACGATAAAAAGGAGTCTGATATTTCGAAGCTTATTTTAAAGTTCAATGTTGCTATTTCGTAGTAGTAAAACGTACCTACTCGGTCGTCTATTAGCACTAAAGAGTATTTAGTTTACACTGATTAGCTTCCGGGACTTGCGGTAGTTTGACTACAGGCAAGCACCGCCGTTATAGGTCGTCCGATTAATACGCCGACGTGCTAATACCACAACTTGCCCTTTTGCCTCAAACGTGTGAGGAGAATCTTAGTCAAAATCAAGGCTGTCGCTCGTACAGCATGTGGCATTAATGTGATGAATTTAACGTTGCTCTTGTGTGAAATATTACCTCATACCTTAGAGTTCTGTAATGGCGTTCTAGTATGTTACTACATATGTATGTGCACTGTGTGCTTAAATATTTGTCTCTAATTCTGTTAGGCCATTTAACAATATAATTATCAGTGTAAAATTATCAGAGTATTACTATCACGCAATATAAAGGAAAATAGCATTAAGAGCTATAGCACTGATATTTGTTTTTGTTAAATACGTGGATTTTGTATGCTTTTTTTACAGACGTCAGCACATGAACCTTCTACATCCGTCAAACCGTAATAGATTTTCAACTTTATCACTAAAGCATACTTCAAAGTTGATGGGGAAAATTTTACAGTTTAATTGCTGTTTGATAGCTTGATGTGCTAACATCTGTACGTATACAAAGATGCACGTGGTTCTTCTTAAACGCTGTGAATATTTTCATTCATTCGTGTTAATAAGAAGCTCGTATTCTTAACTAATCGCTTAAAAAATACAGAGACGAATCAAGAGTCTACGTTCTAGTTCACCCCGTTTATTTCTTGGAATCACGATTTCCATGACTTTTGCGATTCTCCGCCATTATTAGTGTTACACCATAAGTACATGGAAACGCATTACAATGACTCACGAATACGCCCATGATTGTCGTGCTAAAGCCATTTGGTTTGGCCGTATTCAATTCAACGACCGCAGTTTTTGTACCAAATTCTTATAAGGAACAATTAATGGTTCGATGTGAAGTCACAATGGTGCCAGGTTTTTTTGGCTGTGACAAACTTAGAGGTGATCTTTTGTACGTCTTTGTTTGTTCTAATGTGTAATTATACACTCTATATGGGTACCGTTAGTTTTGTTTAGAAAAAGACGAACTATTTCGTCAGTAAGATCTCCAAAGGAGCTTTAAATTTGGAATGTAAGTCTAAAAGGGTAAATTCTACGTTGAACCAAATATACAAGTACAGAGCACTTTACATACATAAATTATTAACTTATTTTATATCTTATGATGTTGGGAATAGTAGGTAATCAAAATGCAATACATGCGGTTATTTCAATGGACATAAGGACCGCGTTGCACTGGGAACGTATTTAACTGTGTATAGCCGGATATTGACAAATCAATAATTATTCTGCTTTGGATGAGTGTTCCTGAAATTCAATTCCCAGGTTAATTCTATTAGTGTACACCTAACAGAATTTAACAACAAACAGAAAGCACGGTCATTTATGTATCTATTAAATATTACGTAAATATACAATTCGTTCTCTGAAATTTATTCTCAGAGGAAGGGTTCTCTTTATAGGTCAAAAATATATGTCGTATTTCAATAGCTGATGTTAAAACATTGCAAATCTGTGTATCTAACATTTATGAAAATGGGTAATTAATTATCAATTTACAATGTAGCTTGTTAGCTGAATCCGGTTAGACTGGAAGCCGACCCCAACATAGTTGGATAAAGGCTCGGGAGATGATGATGATGAATGTAGCTTAGTTAGCAATTAAGAAGAGAGAATTAATGTTATTGGAGTGATAGCTTGTATAAGTTATAAGTAATTTTTTTTTTAATTGCGAAGATTATAATATCTTGTGAAATAATATCTAATGCTTCGAAGGTATTTGTATTCTGTTCTACCTGTTATCATAGAGATAGAGAGAGCAGTGGACTGAAATTCTTATGAAAAATCTTTAAACTGAAATTGAAATAAGTCACATGTAAACTTCATAACATTCAGCTGTGATGTTCCGAAAGATGGAGCTTTAATAATTGTCTTTTTGGTTTTTTCCATTTTCTATGCATTTTAATGTGCAGACGCTAGCACATCAAGCTACCTAAGAAACTGTCAGATTTTCTCAATCAAATTTGAACTATATGGTTCAGCGATAAAGTTGAAAATCCATTAAGGGAATTTTAAAAATTGTAGTATATGTGCTCTTGATGTGCTGTCTGTACATTTATATGACATTTGTGATTGAGGTTAGAAGAACTAAAAATAATAAAGTTTGCTACCTAATAGAACTTTAGTGGTGATTTGAGCATTTGAAATCTTTTAACATCATGAAGGCAAATTTAATCTTCATAATTCGTGTTTAATTTGTTTTTGATGGCAACTTCGTAACACAGCGAAATATTCGCATAACCTTAACAACGACATTTAAGTTTTAATTGAGTCCTTTCAACACGCGAAGTTTAAACAATCAGCAATGTTATTCACTGAATTTTATAATAAAGATTTTTTATAGCTGTTGTAAATTCGTAATAGAAAACCTACTTATATAATAATTTGAGATGAGCAATAAACATCAACCTAACCTAACACTAATCGTGTTGTCGTAAATATGTATATAAATACATTGATTGACATACATGTTCAAATAAACAAAAGTCGTGTTCTCGGGTTCCTGGGTTATCCCAATCCAAAATTATCACTTTCATATTTTTTCCAACTGACCGAATACACTTTTTACTAAAGGCACGCCTGCGGTCGATTAATCAATACACAAATAGTCATACTCCAGTGACTATACTTTTTGCTCATTGTTCACTTAAGGAGTAATGACTTTTCTTGACAAATTATTAGCCTATCCTATTAATATCAATGCGAAAGTTTGTTTTTATGTATGTGGATATGTAAGAATGTACATGGGTGTATAGGATTGTTACACTTTCACCCAAAAACTGCTGAGGGGATTCTGATGAAAATTGGTAGTTGGTATAGGTAACCATGTTTGGAAAATAGTTCTCTTGGGACGAAATAGAAACCGCAGGTGGAAGCTAGTAAGTAAAATATAATAAACATAAATAAAAATATTCATATTTATCTTGCGGGAAATTCTATAGAACTATTTTCGCAGTTTGTTTCAAAGAAGTCGTGATTTTTTTTTATTACTTATTTAGGTAGGTACAATTGAGTGTTTTGTTTGCTTTATATCTATCTGGTACAAAGTTCCTTTGTAAAATGGAAATTATGCTCGATAAGAGTAACAATATTAGAATTTAATTATTTAAATTAATAATTGTTTACATTTACAATTTATTGATAAGGACCTAACGGGTTTTTTTGGAGATAAATAAGGGAATTTGTAGTATGTTGATAACCAGCTGCATTTTTATATTAATTTCCTGAAGATATCATTGCCTGTACTTATCATCATCATCTACAATCCTGGAGCTTTCGTTACAGAATATTGCTGGGGAGTTTGTTCCACCATTTCTTATTTCCAACGATAACACATGGTGGGAAGTGGTGAAGGGCGGGCGTTTTTGGGGCTGTCTTTTGTAGAATTGCTAATTTTCAGCCACTTTGAATGACTTTTTATCTTTATCCTTATAGTTGGCTTTCAGTCACATTTGAGTATAGCTGAGTGGTATTCTGCCAAAGATATTCAAATAACAGTCGGAATTTCTCACTCGCGATGCTTTTGAAATATGGAGGAACTCGTCATATCAAGATAGGCCCCATTTACGGACCGAACGCACCTACCTTTGCTAAAATCTTATAATCGATTGACCAGAACACCCGTTACATAGGCCTGGAGCTACGAAGACCTACCTGTTATATGAATATAAAACGAAATTGATCTACATACAAAATCATTCCAAATTGGTCAGTTCCCTCAATATAATCTAACAATTTGCCGCTAACCAAAAGGGGATAAACTCACATAATCGTCTGTAAATATTAAGTGAATCGAAAGTTTCCGTTTGAATCCACATAGATAACGATGGGAAAGGCAATGAACTGTCTTAGATTTTCCTTCGTGAATTATACGCGCAAACCTGCCCGGTATACTGGTTTTCATTCATCTATACTTATGTTATAAGGTTCATAAGTTTATTTGTTTAGTTTAGCAAGCTAATCTCAGGAACTACTGAACTGATTTAAAAAATCAACCAAGATTAGATAGCCTAGTTATCGAGAAAAGCTATAAGCTACTTTTTATCAGGGTGTGTAAAGCAATTTCCACGCGGCATAGGTATAAACACTAGCAAAAGCTAGTATAAGTATAGTACCTAATTCAATATAGCAGTCACTCCACCGATGCTTCAAAGTATTGTCTCCAATAATTTGAAAAGTTTTCTAACAACGACACATTTGGATAATTAGAAACGCGTCAAAGTACTTGCCTACTAAGTATTTATAAGTTGGAAGGCGTTCACCGTGCTCATTTCAATAAGTAATGGTAATGGGAAAAAGAATGGTGCCACACGGATGACAGACAATAGGTATGGTCTGAAAAAACTTCGACTCTAAGACACTAAGGCCGCAGTGAAAGCTTACCTAGATTTAAAAGTAGACCTTTTGTTGGAAATGCTAATTGCTGTGGCTCTAGGTATGGTACAGTAAAATACCTATTTAGCTAATGTGTATTAAAAGTGACGTTCGACTTACTTGCTTGAACATACGCAAACAGTTTTATTTGGCCCTATTCTTAAAAGAACAACACGTTCTATTGGGTAAAAAAAAAACTATAATAATTTCCACTATTCGAATTGTGAAATCGAAAAGGTTTCAATAAACACTTGATTATTTCGTCAATCAATTAAGTAATACTTCTCTTAAATATACTATTATGAATATGACCAATAGACCAGTCATTTATGTTTGTCCGATTGTTTCAGCGCTTATCTCATGTTTAATTTACTCTATCATTATTATTGCATAGCAGTTTTGCCTAGTAAACAATAGCATTAGCGTAATAAGAGCCACCAGATAACCCAATTCTCATAAAAAAGCAATGCACTTCCAAATAATTGCATCGTTATCTTGCAGAAGAGCTGATTATAATTAAAAATTTCAAATATACATATATAAAACATAGAAAAGAAACAATCGAATTTTCGAGATAACTGCTAAGTATTTTACTGTAACTAATTGGATGACTAGATTGTTAAAAAATATTAATATAAAATCTGGAGGAGTTGTTTAAATCTTTCCAGGGACGTAGATATTTAATTAATTAAAAAAAAGTAAAAAAAACAACTTAGAAATAACATGATTTCTTTTTCCATTCCAGATGGCGAAACTAAACCACATTGCTCTTGGCATTCTCATCTTGCAAATTTACGTCCATGCCGCTCCCAATGACGTCAGCAAGTTGGAAGTTATTGCCAAAGTGGAAAATGCCGACTCCAAAGTGGAACAGACAGACTCAAGACTTGTTGCAGAGCCTAAACTTGATGTCGACCCAAAACTTGATACAGAACCGAAACTAGATTCAGAACCAAAAGAGGTTGAAAATGATGAAAAATCGACAGAAACGCCACGCCAAAAGAGATGGTACAATCCTTATGGATATGGATTTCCACCCATCAACCCATTGATTTACCCGACCTACAATAGGAGAGATGAAATCCCCAACACCGGTTTCTATGGGGGAGAAGATCCATTAGTGCAAATACATAGACGAATACAGGAGATAGCCCATGCTGTAAGGCAGCCTCCACCATCTCCACCCCACTTCCCTATATTCTACCCAGTGCTGTTTATACCCTCAGGTGATTGTTATTGTAATCGAAACCCGAACACGCAAGGACCTGATACACCTGTAACACCCGAAAATAACGGTACGACACCATCAGTCAATAACCGTTGGCCAGTAATGGAAGATGAGAGACAGAACTGGGGCTTTGTAGTCAATGAAACTGATTCAGATGAGGATATAGATTTCAGTAGACCAATTTCGTTTGATCCTATCAAATTGAATACACCAATGAGGCCCCCACCTCCTGTAGACCATGGAACTGTGCAGAGCGATTCTACTAATAAGCAGGATCAACCTAACCTAGCTGATACTAGCTCCCAAAATACACCTACGATGCCACAAACGACAAGCTCACCTCTGATTCCTCCTTCAGTTCAGAGCAAACCTCCATCACGCTTAGCACCTCCCAGTCCCTGTGATGGTGCTATCTTAACTTGTTGTCATCAGCCCCAAGTAGCCTACGATTGCTTCGCAATACAGGGCTGTCCTGACTTAACTGGTTATGGAAATCCGTGTGACCCAAATCTTATTCTGCGCGTTATTGACAGATTCCAGACTTACTATGGACAAAGAAACGGATGATACTCAAACATGATTTGTAGTGTTCGTCTTGCAAAGCTTTTCTCTTCAGCTCATAGTTTAATCTCTAATTTATAATGTAATATAGGCATGTTATATATGTTAGCGATATAGCAATAAATTATGCTTTAACCAACCTCTTGGTTAGATGATTGGCTAGGAAAATATGTAAGGTCTCATTAATTATTCTAAATGTTTGTAATCAAATTATCCATCGCGAAAAACTTATTGAATTAAAAGCTTAATGTAAATTAGAATATGATTACTCAGTGGTTTGTAAGAAAGTTATATTTAAATTGTAATTATGTAGTAATCGTTATAGGCAACAGTACAGTGCTGGTAAAGTGTAAATACTCTAATAATTTTTTATACTCATTCAAGTACAATATAAGGCTAGTAGCACTGTTCCTATCGTCTACATAAGTATATATGTATATGGAATAAAGCTGTATTACATAGGTACGTGACTATTAAACGAAACCGTCATGGACTGCTAGAATTGGTTTTATTTTCGTTGATCTATTGAACTTGTTGTTTGTTTGTTTGATTGGTATCTCTAGAACTACTGGACTGGATTCTCCATTTTTGACAAAATGCCTACTTTGCATAGAAGATAATCCTGTACTTATTTAAAGTTACATAGTAACTAAATTTGTACACATTTGGTTAAAACAAAATTAGTGAACAGCAAATGAAAACAGCAAACACATGGCAGGAAAATTACTATTCTAATTATAATCGTGCCTGTTCCTGTGGTCGATGGCTTCATACTATTGTGTACTATTGATACTAGTGACATCAGTATGCTGCCATCATTATACTGAGCTAATGTAATGATCGGCCAAAGTCGGGAAACCGAATCATAGAATGGAAATCCCGAGTACAAAGATTCAGTAGCGAAGTCTAACAGCGCTTTCACACAAGCGGATTTTACGCTTGATTTTCTTAGTGCCAACTCTTGGTTCGTTCAGACGGTGATGCGCATACACGAGTGACAGCAAGCAATTGACAACTACTGGTACCTGAAACAGCGCGACATTTTTTTTTTGTGACAAAATCCGCTAGTCTTAAAGCACTGTAAGATGGTGATACAAAAATTGTGTGCAGATTTTAAATTATTCAATTAAAATCTTAGCAAAGAGAGTAAACTAACTGAGAACATGACCTTAATGAAATAGTTTGTGTTTAGCTAGTTGCCAGATAAAAAAGACATTCTTATAAGTACTAGACAGAAA
Source organism: Heliothis peltigera (assembly GCA_958496145.1). NCBI lineage: Eukaryota > Metazoa > Arthropoda > Insecta > Lepidoptera > Noctuidae > Heliothis > Heliothis peltigera. Next base: position 6,249,362 of record OY292328.1, read on the forward strand.
ACAGTAAAAAGATAAATCATTTAAACCCATTCAGGCTTTCGAGGTAGTACCTGCACAGGTACAAATTACAAGTTCGATGAACAAGGCCAAACATAAAAAGGCCTTCAAGATATTTTTGTACCTTTTGAGTGTCATATCGAGGTATCATCTGTAAAATACGTTATCACCATTATAAACTTATATATTTGTACTGCTAAAAAATATGATATTTAGGCAAAATTGCGTTTTTCCCAAGAATCATATGACGCTGGATATAAAAATAACAGTATACTAAAAATAAAGTCTTAACAAAGGCTTAGGCAAATGTGTAATAGTATGTCTGAGCTGTTACTAGAACATACTTGAGATATCTTCACTTGTACATTGAACTGGTAGTTCATAAATAACTTTCATGCTGTACCTATAGCATACACTCACTTTTCTAATGTATTCTAAGTTCAGTGGTCACGACGTGAGGTTATTGCCATCAAATTCCTTATCTAGCTAGATTCCGTACACTGCAACTAGTTTAGAATTTCTAAAGAAAGTGATTGGATATCATTTAGCACAACTTAGTTTAGCCAACTTCTATTAGCTGCCTGATTTGTGACTATGACACTCATTTGCACAATGACAATAGGGAATGTATATGTCGCAGGGAAATGAAGATATCAGGTATTTCACGAAATCCCCAGAGATATCACGAAATTCCGGTACATGTCGAATACTCTTGTAAACAAGTTACATCTTTTTCCTAAAAGTTTTTAGTGATATGACAAAACACCAAACTATCGTCAGTGATATGCTTGCGTAATAACTTAGTATAAACTTAGAACTAAAGTAATGTAAATTCCGCGACAATCTGGTTTCAAACGCCCGTATATATTTACAAAATTTATTTCATAATAAATTATCGATAGGGAATACCCAAACGCCTGCTAATAATATCGATTTGACAGTTACTTAGTTATACTCGTATGTGTACTTTGCATTCGTAAGGCTAAACACAGTGTCGTTATGTATTACTCACACGAAAACTAGGAAGCAATTATTTTATTTGTAATTTAAACAAACTTTTTTTATCAAGCGAAAAAGAAGCCCTCGCTTTCCACCCATGTTCAGTGAAACCGAGATGGGCGTATATGGGGGACTTATACCCATCAAAACCTCCACCGTCTTGTACAGTTAGTTTTAAGTTAGTGTGAAAATCCAAAAAAAAAAAATAACACAGACATAAAATTACGATATAAAAAGTCATTAAAAAAAACCAAAGAGTAAATGATTAATATACAAAACCAGAGCTTTAATTAAATCGAATTCAGTGACATTTATTAACCACTGATATACGAGTATTATATGAATCAAATGTTACGTAAACAGCTGGGTTTTACCCAAACGGTACCATAAACATATAGTACTAATAAAAATATAGCGAGAAATCGTGATAAGCCGAAGTCCGATGTCTCATAAACGTCATCATCGAACTCCACGATAAAGCTGTCTATAGGTAACCAAAATCCCACATCACCAGCTATCGGAAAAGAAAATGAGTATGCAGATATCCGATGTTTATATAGCTTAATAAATACAAAATGTCCTCAGACGATAGTAGTGTGAACTCGGAGAAGCACGTACCGTTTAAAGCAAGTGCACCACACTTAAATAAGTTTTATTAATAAATACGGAATCTACTCGTACACAGGAAGGACTTTGGTAAGTAAAAATTTATCATATTGTTTTGGAAATAATGACATTATTATCATATTGGAATCAGCTGTTTAGTGACAATTTAAAATGGTTTGTGATGAAAAACGTTTACCTACGCTGTTTTTACACGAATATTTTTTGAGGTTATACGCAGAAAACATGTTTTTTGTTGTGTGAACATTGTTATTTTCGTCGCAAGTGTTAAACATAGGTCACAATTTTTTTTCCATTCAAGACATAGTTACAAATGTTTCTGTTCGTGTCCATCGAATTTAGTTTTCTTTTTGTAAATAACTGTTTAACAATAAAATGAAATCGTTCTCCCTTTAAATAAATTAGGTAATAACTACTCTTCCGTATATTTTAAAACTATAGTACACATTTAACAAATAGTCTGAGTAACCCCACGCATAGTTTTTCTTAGAAACTACACATGAGTAATATTTACAACAGTTTGTGAATGGCTAACTAACGGACACGCCTTCGCGACCTTGACATTGCACGTACATATCCTCAAAGGTTTCAATAGGTCCAACATTTGATCCAACACTTAAACAAACAAATGTTCATGTTGGAAGTTGGCTGCATCGACTGGCATCGTTCGTTGTCCTCGGATCTGGGAAAACCAACCGCGTCTGTAAGCGGCTTCAATGCACTTATTATACAAAACCACGTTTATTCTCACGTGGTTCCTTAGATATGTTATATAATTGAATATGTTTTATTACTATGTCGTCTACGGGCACAAAAATGTAGCTCACCTTCCCTACATACTTGGAACAGATATTTCTTTGTCTGTCTTGTCAATAGGGAAATATAATATGCCATGTTGTTACAGTGTATCCACTACGATTAATAGATTTAAAAAACTGTTTCATATATTTTTTAAACTTGAGACTTGTTAGAGACCCTGAAGTTTTTATATTAATACAGAAACTAAATCAACCCTTCACTCTATTGCAGAAATGGCGACATACACAATAATGATCATAGTTACTATGATGGCTGCTCAAGCCATCTGCAGACCTGAGGGTAACCAAAACGCTATAGGCAGCAATGGTACTATAAAACCACCAGCTAGTTTGTCCTACAATGAATTAAGATATATCTTACAAGCAAGGCATGGAGTAGATGTTCCACAACCGAAAATTTTAACACCATGCGCTCGAGCAATTCTCGGTTGCTGCAAGGATCACCAAATGAACGAGTCCTGCTCTGAGGGGCTCCATTGCGGAGCTTACTTCTTCGACGATAATCCTTGTGATGAAAAATTTATACTAGACGCGTTGAAAGCAGCCAAGAGTTTCTACCAGCAAATAAATTAAAATGTTTTAGTGAAATAAGTGGAAGACTGAGCTGAACTATCTAAAGCGTGCTTCAAAAACGCCCTCATCTAATAGCCGATTGAATTCTGCGGGTATATAATTGGGTATTTCTTTTGTATTATCGAGGCTGTTATCGTAAACCTTGTTCCAATTATTATAAATATGCATTTTTAGAGTGTAGCAACAATTATTCTTCTATGTAAGCAAAACATGCCTGATTTTACACGAATAAATTGCTTTCATTGGAATAAAATACATTGTAAGGTTGAATTACATTCTAGATAGCCAAGAGAAAATGTATGTATATATGAAAGTGGTCTTATTACCGTGTACAGGTATAATAGGTAGTGTTTGTGTAGTGTTAATGTGTGCGTGAATGCCTAGGCCTAGGGCTATTGTTTAGGACTAATGAAGTGCCTGCTCAAGTAACACGCGAGATAACGTATCTCGGGTCAGAATGAGCTAAGAAGTGGCCATTGTTTCGATGTACATTATAATTAATGAATGAAATTAACACCTCAACGGATGTCTATATTCAATAACATTGGTCAGCATGTATTTCAACGAATATGTTTTAAGTATAAGATTTATTTATTTAAATTTTTAGCTCAATTCCGTATTATGCTAGGAATTGTTCCATTACGATTGAAATTAGAGTATAAAAGGTAAATAAGAGTTAATAGTATTATATTTATTATATAAAATTTTATTTTATTAACATTGTAATTAAAATATTTCGAAACAAAATTATTCGCTGTTAGATCTACGTACATACAAGACACATACATACACAAATGTCGAGGCAAGATTCCAAAGGGCCACAAAATCCCTCAGTAAGAGGATCGGCTTTTGTACCATGACATCACAGACTAGTTTGTACTCAGAAATGCCATTATTTATTGTATAGTGAAGATTATAGGATGGGAATATTTTTTCCGAACCTATAATCTTGTTAATAATTAATTTGTTTTTGTAACAATAAACTAATTACTTTCTTTAATAGAAAAATATTACTCCTTACTAATAAATGCATGTCTTGTTCAATTTACCTAAAAAATAAGAAAACAGAATTTGTGAATACTAAAATAATAACAGTGAATGTGAAAATCAAAGAATACAAAATAACAAAGAGTGCTTACTTAAGTAAAAAATATAAACAAGAAAGATTATAATGTGGTTTAATTTAAGACCAAAAAAGCAGTTGGGTACAGATAAAACACAATTTAAATCGAGTAAAGCTTGTTTGGCCCTGAGCCAAGATAGCTTGGGGCAACAAGTGATCGTTGCAATAATATAAACGTATTATATTTTTTTTGTCCCTTTTATTTTCCCATAGTACATATCCCACTAGAAGTTATGGATTCGTTTAATATTTTGATAACTAAAACATCCCAAAAACGAATGGTTTAGGGTTTGAAATTGATAATTCTTCTAATTAAATCTTCAGTCTAAAATATTATTATATAGAGGTATCAATACTTTTACATTACGAGTACTACACCTTGAGGGGTTAATTATGGTATTTGTCTCATCTTTATATCCATATTGAGTCATTCTATCCCAAAGTGCGAGTCTATTGACGTCACCCGGGTACAAAATAAACACTACAGGCTACTATTATCAGAAATTCCACATGGAAAAACCCAGTACCTCTTGGGTGGGGGAGGTGCCCCCTAGAGCTGTCTAGGATATCAGTATTCGAGTATTTATTGCTATTATTTTATCTTTATCCAGACACCAGTTTTATGTTCAAAATAAATTTGTCTTCAGAGATCGTAAATAAATTCTTTAAAACTACTGGTTTATAGCTGGTGTTGAAACACTATGGGGTTTACCGTCTACCCCTTTTTACGAGTTAATTCCATTGGTATTAACGTTTCCCGCTATGAAGCAATGCTCTCTTTCGACGTGGATTCAACTGAACAGTTTGCAATATATATCTGCTATACAAATATTTTCAAAGCGGAAATTTTGTTTCTTATGACAAGTTAGTTAAATATTACTCATCAAATCATGGGTCATTATAAAGGAACAACTTTATGGAGACCATTTTATTTATTGCAGACCTATATGGAATATTTTAAGCATTCATCTACTGCCTATAATTTTGTCATTTTTAGAATGATTAACATCTCTATATACATATGTATAAAGATACCGTCGGTGAGATGTGTTTCAAAATACATTCAGATAAGCAAACAGAGTAACTACAAACTTTTGGTTACACCAATATTTTATAATTAAACTGTAGCAAATGCCTGTTACCCTAATCTTACAATCCCTTATATTTGAGAGGTGAACGTTCGGCGTGCGGTTTACCTAGTCTAATCAACTAACCACTTCCTACGGTCCGCTAGTCCGTTACGTGTAATTGATATCTACGCTCATTTTGGTCTGAACCCGCGGCATATGAGACTCCTGCTACGTGGGTAACCCTAAAGGATGTTGAACAAATCTTTGGTATTAACAAACATCAATAAAGCTACAACTTCAGTTCTGGATTTTTTATAATTTTAAAAATGTTCGAAGCTTAAACCCAGTCTTCGAAAAAGGTTTCATTTTATATGAAAATGAAATCTTCATCTTCTCTCAATCAATCTTCATCATTCTATGAAATCTTTGAGAAACAGAAGCTTCCAAACTTCGTCGGAATGTTGTTCATAAAATAAGCCCTAATAAATAATGCATATTAATTGTATATGATGATATAAAAAAAAAAAACGTAAAATGTTTTAACCAAAAAGCACGGAAAATATTCAGTACGTTCCCGACTGCAAGTACAAAAGAGACCTACAAAAATATAACACAACATGTTCCGTGCCCGATATGCTTTTATGACGTAACTTTGATAATGACGTCATAACCGTAGCTCGTTATCAGTGTCCTTTGGCAAAAGCAGTAAACTGAACAATGTGGCCACCTGAAACCATTTTATTGCCGTTTAAAATATGTTTTGTTCAGGAGCACTGAACGTTTTTGGGACAATAAAAACAAAATGGTTTACTTTGAAGTATGGAGGTCCTGGAATAAAGCTTTACATTCCTTCTTTTGAAAAGCACGAATCTTGTGTTACCACGCATATTTTCTTATGTTGTAGTAAAGCTATCTTAGTCTCGTGAAATATTCTTATTTATTTGACCTATTATCATTCAGTCCATATCATAAGCGTAGAAGTCCAAATACTGTAAACATTAAATAAACAATTTACAGGTCACCAAACTTATCGTCACACTTGGGGTTTCCCAAAAAAAAAATCAATTAAGTGAATGATTTTCCTCGACTACAAATCAAGGTGTTCGCGGTGTCACGTTGCCCTTTCTTTAGTGGAGGCTGACACCAATTTAGGTGACATAATCCCGGAGGCGCCATTCGTCGCATCACCACAAAATTTGACGTTACTGATTTTAAAATAACGATATGTTTATTTTTCCATTTGATTTATAGTCGTTGTTACTACGTACTTAATGTAAAACAATGTCTTCCCGCAGATCTCCACCTGTATGTGTGCTTAGACTTTTAGAAATGTACACGTTGGATTTTTTGCGGTAAAACGATGAGAGGATAGAGATAGAGGTGTGATTAAATGCTGTTTTTCAGTCAATTGGCTAGTTGTTTGATTAAACGTATATTTTACCCTCGTTTGAATGAAATTCTCTGCCCATTGTGTAATGTATTAGTTACCAAATTTTATGTATGATATTTGAAATACAAACAGTAATCTATGATGTTACGGAAAATAATAACATCATAATATCCGTAGTTTTTTATCGAGTGCTTATTGTACTATTTGCACCAAGTAGCTTACGTCAAACTTGAGTCATTTGGTATATTATCATCATTCATGAATTCTTCCATAGTTGGAGTCACTCACAAATACCTACCAATAGAACGATAATAATATGTCGTAGGTAACAGTGATTCCGAATTTTACGTTACCTACTATTCTTATGCAATTTATTTCTCCGTATTAAATTTTACAATAATAGTTTTTAGTTTTTCACATATTGGGTATGCTACTCATAATGAAGGTCTATTCGCTGACTTCGGTCATATTAGTCGATTTTAATGAAATGACACATGCTATTAGGCAATACTTTATTATACAAGGAGTAACGCTAATATTTATAGAAAATACAGCATACACACACAGCAACTCTCGTAGTTTTATTAAACTCTAATTAGACACGACAGGGAAAAGCTCAGTGGAAGGCCGACGGCTTTATATACTTTCCAAAACATGAAGTGGTCGAAAATGTCACCTAGCTAAAGACAATGACTAGCGAATCATTTTTTTTAGTATAAGACCTTTCCTACACCAAAACCACCGACTATTTTGCAAAATTCAATGAAAATAATAATGGTCCTGTTATATGTAACAAGTATATATTATTAAGTATATATAACAAGTATGAAAATAAATTAAAGTATAAAAAGAATAAAAATAAAATTCTGAACCTCTTGATTCACAGCAAACTACTTTTAATTCTGGCATTGTAACGAATTATAAACGACTACTTTGAAATATTAAATTAAAGGACAGTAAAACCGCAACTTGTCCCATCTCGAATGTTAAATTGTAGTCAAGTTAATGCTGTACAATTTTACTCAAGTGCGTACTTACAGCGATGCTCCTTGGCGGACGGCCAGTTGTATCTTGCTACTTATTGCAGAGGTAGTACTTATTTTTTATTTCCTTTACAATTTTGTATAGTATTATTCGTATGGTCGGAGCCGAGCTCCCCTTGTGGCAAGAGTATGAAAACCTTGGAGCTTAAAATGTGATGTACAAAACACATTCCTTTTTAGTAGCCATATGGGTACCGAAAGTTATAAAGAATAATATTTACCTGGAAAAATAACAGGGAAATTCGTATACACATGGCAAATAGTATCTTTAAAATAATATCTGGAACCATGTAAAAGAAAAATAATGTTTGTAGATCAATATAAAATAGGTAACCCGAATGTGAGTCACTGTTAGTCCATCACGACAGAACGTCAATCAATTTATATCCAACTGTCATAAAGAAACGATTTTCTGCTAGAGCAGGCAGCATATCGACAGGTTTTAAGACACCGAACCTTCAAAAAATACAAATTCCTAAAAGTTCATTTATTTAATTTATTTAATATCACAAGAATAAGTAAACTAGCTTCTTATATTACAAAATTAAAGTCATTAAGATTTTTTTAATGTACATAGGTTACGCGAATTAGATATATGATGTATGATAATGAGGTTTAGAGCAGTAACATAAAGCGAAGTACCTTTATTATAGTACCTTTCAAGTTAATATAACATGTTCTAAATTGTATTGCCGAATTTAGCCAAGCCAAGCTGTTTTAGTATTCGAATTATAAGAACAACACACATTCAATTTAGATAGAAGGATCATTTAATATAGCTATTAACTTAGCTCGTAGACGAGTCAGGACGTTCACACATAAACATTCATTTCACAAGATAATCTTAATACTAAGAGGTAAAGCAACGTCAGTAAAATTGACTTTAAAAGTTTAAATGTACCTACGATGAATATCTCGTTTATCTATTGTAAAAAGCAATTTTGTGTGGAATAGGTTTTGAGCTCAATCGCTAGGCTAAATTTTAATAGGTTGAAATTGCAAAGACTAAAGAAAAGCTAAGAACATGATACATTTAATGTGGCTGCGTGACTGCTTGAAAAATTTACCGTGGCCCTGGTACACAACAAAGGACTATGGAACGAACAGAGGTGGGTTTTAGTAGGTAAAAGTCTAGTATTCCCTTCCACTGTACGCAGCGGCTAAGGTCATTTGATGATTACAAACATAATAAAAAGAAGGGACATGGTACATCCATAATGGTTCATGTCTGATTTATTCCGCTGAACAATGATGATGTATTGTAATAGTTTTGTGATAAATGTCAATTACTACTTCCTAAACAACTTGTAACAACAAGCATACTTCATTAATAAAAATACTACCTAACTCTAGCTACATGTAATATTCAGCTCACACACAATGTAACATAAAATCTGAGCTATTACTTATTTCAACAGTATTTCTGTCACGTCTGCAGAGTTCGGTCTCTTGCAAAACGACCACTTTGAAATCAGTGGAAAGATTTCTACGCGTTTGATCGTCCGATGTGAGGATCAATAAATGTTTGATATTATATACTACTCTTCATAAGCGAGCATAAAAAATATAAAAAGTAATAAGGCAAACGTAAATTTTGAAGTAAGTATGTAATGTTTTATAAGCAAAGTAATAATATATTATGAACTTCTAAACCAGGTACAAATAAAATTAAAATCTACCCAGCTAGTACAGACGCCAGCAGGTCAACCTATCCGGATATGTCAAATTTTACCAATCGAATATTAACCTTCCAGCAATGTTATAAGGCTTAAAATCTATCAATTAAATTTTACAGATTGAGGTAGGTCGATGTAATTAAATGAATACTAATCTTCAATACACACATGACATGATCTGATCAGACGAATTTATTTGTACTCGGCTAAAACGTACATTGTCTAAATAAAACTCGGATCCCTCCATCTAATTGTTTCCTGGAGCGGAAAATTTAACAAAACTTTACTTGTTAGGGACAGTTCACGCATTGTTTTGTTTCCCAACACTTTAATTGGCATCAACAAAGTTTTGCCAGTTAATGTTCATTTCAAACCATATATTAGGAGTCTTCATTTGACATTTTGGGTGCTCTATAGTTAGATAAGAGTAATTGGATTGCGAAAAACGGTCTCGTTTGTTAGGAATACGTCGTGTATGAATAAATTGGGGAATTCGAAGCTTATTAAGACAGCTATACAAAGGTTTGATTAAATAATAGCTTACTCATGGATAACTATCCCGCTGTTTGAACATCTTTTAACCTATGCCTAGGATTTTAGTACAGTTTCAACTATAGCAGGTTTACTGCTGAACGTAGGCCTCTCTTCAGTTCTTCAGTTGGAAGCGGCCTGCGTGCAGCTTTACCTATTACTATTTCGGCAATAGATTGAGTAATTCAAGAGAAATACTTATATATAGCTAGGTATGTAAAAGTAACAATAGAATTCAATCGTGCAAAGCCGTAACCCGTTACTAGAAGATCATTTTCAAATATGCAAACACGACGGCCACTTCTCAACTCCCTGGTATTATTTGCATCCCTAACCAAATTATTCGTTACAAGCAAAAAATTAAAAACGATTAATGTCCGCCAAACGCCAGTATTGTTCCATATTTCAGTTTAGACAGTTTAATTTAGGACGACGATGAATAAAAAAAAATACTTCGCGACACTCTTTTCAAGCCTAAAACATAATTAATGAAAAGTCATCAATCAACGTTCAAACAACAATTGGCTGAAGTACGCGCGTAAATAAAATAGATTAAACAAAAAGTTGGATTACCCATATTTATAATGAATAATGTTAAAAGACTATAAGCAACTCATAGACAGTGTTATCATTGTTCAAATGAACAAAACATTATTTTTTTTGTATGAGAAAATAAGTATTTAACACATTCTAAGGATTCCTAGGTCTTTCTATGTTTTCAGGTAATATAAAGAGCTTTAATAAATATCTAAGTAAATATTATATAATTTAATATACCCGCTAAGGGTGTAGCGAGATTTATTGTTTAGGCAATATATAATTAAACATCACAAATGAACGAATATTAATTGTGTACACCTACTTCAGACCCTCGTTAAATTAACTCTAACTTTGCCCTACGGTCAGTTTGGTAAATTGAATTTAGACTTACAATTAGTTCAAATTGTGTACTATTTTAATTGTACTATGAGAAGTTGGATCTTTGTATAGAAAATGGGAAAAAAACGGGCAATTAAGAACGCATGGAACATCCGCTCCTACTTTGGGGAGAAATGTAGATGTTGAAGAAGGAGTCTGGGGTATAATAACACTTTTAATCTAAATACGAACAATTATTATTAAGTACATATTACGTAATTTTGTATGTTATGAATCCGTTACACAAATCTGCAAAATTTTAAAGTCTAATAGACTAAACAAAAGCTGTAATTCTCTAGTAGGTATATCATGTATGTATATATAAAAATAAAATACGATGGTTTACACATGTATTGACTGTTGGCCCTTTTTATCAACTGTAGCTTGGGAATATTGTTTTTATGCAAAAGTATTAAATATTTGAATATGAATGTGAAGTTTGATAAGGATTATTTAATTATATGGGGACTTCTGTATTTTTATCAGGGTTTGATTGTATTAAACTTAAAATGGTCTTCAAGAAAAGGAATGGTCTTAAAATATATAGATAAATATGATAAATAGTAACATGATATACATAACAACATTAAAAAAAAAACTACTTATTGTATCAGGCATTTTTTTAAAGGTAACTTCAAGCTGCTTTCAAACCATTTATAAGGGCTCTAAATAAATGCTTTATTTTCTCAACCAAACAAAATACTGTTAGCAAAACCGATCAAAAACACCGTAAACGTGAAAATAAGTCGTCAAACACTTCAACAAACATTTATACGTCTACAAGGCGCTTAAATATTCATCAATGCCGAGTAAGTTAAACACCAAAATTCGACCGCCGCTTCCCGATTGGAAGTTTGAATAATATCGCAAATTCGGTTCCCGCCGGCTAGTTTCCGACTCAATAAATGTTCCTTGGTACAATTCTATCGGAACAGTTCAGTAAATGACCTGGGAACACAGGCAGCACGATATTTGAGTCCCTAAGGATATTGATGGTGAATACTTGGGTAAGTTAGTACGTGATATAGGAAGCATGGTATCTGTGAGTTCAGCAGGGTGTCACGGACGTGAACGGGTAAGTCGTATGTTGATGTTCCAATATTGTATGTAGCTATATGTAGCCTAAGTAGATATGTAAGTGGTTTTCGTGATCGTTAGATAATTGTATACTACGAGTAGTACTCAGTATAATAACCTGTCATTATATCTAAAAATAAAAGGCTCATTTAAAGAAAATCAGTATGTATATAAGATGTTTTCGTTACCAATGTTTTGGCGAATACAGGTATGTATATGTATATTCCAATGATGTTCGCTTTCAGAGCAATTTTCCCGAATGTAAGCTTTCCTCTCCTCTCGGACTGCCCAATGACGTAACACGTACCTACAATTTAAGGTACGGAAATTATTCCAGACAAATTCATCTCTATATTTGGTATAACTGGCGAAGTTATATCGTTGAAAGTTGTTCAATCGGAATAAAAGGACGACGCTGGAGAACTGTTTATTTTTAGGCCAAATAATATTTACTAGACAAAACAAAATATATTTAACACTAAGTACCTTAGATTATTAACATAACCTAAACTTCTATCTCTCGAGACAAAGCCACGTAACTTAGCATTTATATGTTAATTGTGATACTAAAATTCAGTTATTTCTACAATTTAACACAACGGTGCCGTAGATATAATGTCGTCATCTTTCTAATGTTACACAAACGTTTTATGGTAGATAATTGTTATAATGTTTCAATTTATTTTGAACACTAGGTTAAGGTTTATTAAAAGCTATATTATTATAACTATTCATGATGATTGCTATCACATATTAGCCTGCATCAAATCAAATAATATAGGTACACATATTTCAAAGCTAATGTCTCAACATCATTCACCAGGTGATATTATTACCTACCTATTAGTGATTTCAAAGACACATGTTTCTATGCACTTGTTGAAAGCTAAGGTTTCACTTCCATAAGGACTTGATACCTATTGTGTGTGAGCAAGAGATTGTGATATCACGTCGATTTTCAATAATAAATCCTTTGGTTAGTAAGATCTAAAGGTGTTAGCAAGAATTATTATTAACATTAAAACTAGGTTCGATAACTCGCATTTCATCATTTTATATCGACAGGTATATTTCTATCAGAACTAAAACTACCAATGCGTCAGTTATTCGATTATTCGGCATTCAGACATCGATACGATCGAACTGATACTCCAAAATGGAGGATTTTTCTAAGGTCAGTAATTTTAATACTATCTTTTTCATGTTAAGGTTCTGTTAATACGAGTGTGAAATTCAATTTAAAATATGCTTTACAAACAAAATAGCCTGGTTTGTACAAAGCGGGTTCTCATTAATGCGCCGGCACCCGCAGTTTCGCCGTAATTATATTTTCTGACCTACCCTTGAATCTAAACCACATGCACTAAGCAAAATTATATAAATTTAACTTACGTGTTGCAGATAAAAAATACAATTGAAAATAACTTGACCTGTCATTACCTTTGCAAATTCCTAGTTTTTGTAGGTACATATTTCTATCAGATCTATTCCATAAACACCTACGAAGAGGCCGCTACTTTGCCACTCCTAAAAAAACATAACCATCTTTCAACGAAGTCGGGTAAACATGGTCGATTTATTTTTATTTACACTCCTTAAAGTGAACTTTGACTTTGAATGACTGCTAGAGAAAACGAATATTTGAAACAAAGATCAAACTACTGAAGCCGAACTATTCTCGTCAATTTCAGTAGAGCAGCTTGTCAAAAGTATTGACTAATATAATATAACATAATTGACCTTCGACGTCACTCTTACGTCATATTAGTTAGTATACATTGAACATGGAAATATCGACCGTAGTTAGTAATAGTTTAGTCTAATCAAAACTCTACGGTAGTGACTGTGAGTACTTGATTAGAAGCTAAAGTGACGTGTAAATCCAGTAAGCCCGTGGGATCGATAAATTAGTAAGTTTTGAATACATGTACTTTAGTTCGGTATCTAAATAACTAAATAATTGTATTTCATCATAAACAATAGCACTTTGGCTATGTGATCTTAGATATTTTGTATATCACGAATACTGTAACCTGAGCTTAATATTTCAAGTATGTATGTACATAGAAACATACTGCAGGCGGGTTCAAAGACCTGAAGAAAATTACGTATACCTAAATGTTTGTACGATCCTACCCTCTTGCAACGTTACATGAAAAGGGGTACATTTGGTTAAACTCCTTTGACATCTACGAAAACCCCACTCACCCGAACCGCGTGATGTTTTTTCGTATGCATTTTCGAGTGTTCTCTTATTTTGATATGAAAGCTGGTAATTTCAGAGATATATTTCGGCATAGAAATCAGCTTGAAACTGGATGCAAACGGCTTCTTTGAGTTTGATGAACCTTTAAGAGTACAAGGTCAGAAAACTTAAATTAAAACGTCCAAAACCATAGAATAGACTAAAGAATGAAAGATCCCATAATTGAGAGACGCCTGTTTCCTACTACGAAATAAGAACTTAAAACTTTTCCTTTCAATCAAAAAATCACCATTTATCTTTTTAATCCACAAACTTTTCACTCTTAAGAATCAATGCCGGCCGTTCTCGTTTCTTAACTTTTTTATTCTTAGTAGAAGACGAACTCCGTTTCGCTGTCGATTTATAGAGGCTTGTAAATATTTACGTATTCGAAGAGGCTGTTAGAAGGCTGAAAGTCTGACCAACAATTCTGCCAGTTGTATACATATTATGATAAAAGCCACTTTAAGAAAGAGTGTAAGTTGTGAGTTGTAAGTGATCTACAACCAGTTTCAGTAGCAGCTGATACTAAGAGGGTTGGGAAAAAGCTATAAGGACGGCTGCTTTCGGCAATCCACGGCCATACATTTTCCGAGATCGATGCTAATATTATAATATTTTTCCTATTTATTTCATGTTTTTAATCAATACTTGAGGATGGACCATAAAAATAGATAATCATTAAAATTTAATTGTTATAGTTTCTCAGATTTAAATAGCAGAATGTGCCCACATAATATTGTGTATATAACTGCATTTAAGGCTTACTGTTTTTCCCGGTGTAGGCCACAGATATAACTTTCTTTAACTTTAAGCTTTCTTAAGTTTATTAAGTCGACTTAAGTCTAAAACAAATACAAAAAAGACTACTTAAAAATGTGTATTGGAATTATATAGGAACTCGCCAAATCTAAGTAATAGTAATTTTAAAGTAGGTAATATTAAGTTTAAAGTTCTATCTACATGAGTGTATTCATATTTATATTCAACAGTGACGAAGACTAAGATCGCATTCAGATATCGTTGCGTTGATAATGGGCGCTAATGTGCAGATATTTTTATCATCCCTTTAATCGATCTGTCAGTCATGAGCACGAAACGATTGTGCGTTAAAAATAAATGACGCTGACATAATTCGTGCACTCATCCACCGTGATTCATTACTGATCTGCGTAATTAAAGCCTGAATGTAAATCGTGAAGCCAGCCTGTTATGGCTTGACACAAATATTATAAATAGGCAACAACGGTTTCGCATTGGATAAAATCAAAAGGAATTTAAAACCGTAGCCTAGCACTACATGGCGCTAACGGTCACTATCTTTTAGCTTGTGGTATGTGGGACGCTTACATCTTCACTTGGTACTTTATTATAGGTAGATAGAAGTTAATAACTAAATAATGATTTTACGCCACACAGTAGGTGACTTGATTCTATCACTGTCAACTGAAATTTGACAGAATGAACCATTTTAGAGTCCTTCAAGTTCTGAAACATAATACGCAAGTCTTTATCTCCCCTATCGATCAGCTGCCGCAATCTGTTTTCAAAGAAATTTCCTTATCGATTGCCATTTCGACACGTAATAACGACGTCCCGAGGGATCAGTAAATCTTTAAGGCTTGACGGAGTGCTGCTCTCGGAGTAACACCTCGATATATCTGCGCCGTTGACGTTTGATCTCGAGTTCAGTACAAAAAGTGTTCACAGGGAACTATAGTTCATGTGCCTGAATAATCTGAGATGGTCTTTTTACAAGGATTTCATTGACGAATCGCAATCATCATTTGGAATAACTGTACCTAATATAGTTTCAATATACTGGAACTTTACACACAACCCACCTAAATTGTGCTGTCAAATGGTGCCTCTGTCTAAGTAGGCAAGCATGTCAGAAGTCCGCATTTCCAAGCAAGTACGTCACAGTTATGGTAGGGTTAAATACTGAGAATGTCTGAGCACATATCTGGCAACTAAATTTCCGACTAGTGGAGAAAGACGTAGTTCCCTGCCCCCTCCGCTTCGTCTTCTAATTTCCTCACCTGATTCCTCGGCACGCCTGGCGTGCTAATATAATAGACATGCTTATAACGGCCTCTAAAGCATTTCCTTTATAGATAAACCTACCATAAACATGATACCCGTTACAGTAATCATAGCGACATGTATCAAGTGCCAATATTTGTGATGGATCCAACAATCATGAATGGTTTAATTTCTTGTCCATTTTGGTAAGTTCCTGCACAATTTAGAGAGTGTTTTTTGACACTGTCAGGAATTATGAAAAATAAGTAGGTATTGAAAATAAAGATTTAGCTGTATCATAGATAGGCTATCAGTTGTATAATGAAATTCGGTGAACAATTTATAAATTTCCAAATATTATCATTGTCCGACATAAGTAAACGAGGTTATAATAAGACTAAGAACTAGTTTGTTGTTGCCTGGCGTGATTACACTGTAATCTTTTAATAGGATTTTGGTTACACAGGCTAAAGTGGCTGAACTTTGCTTAGAGTTGCCGAGCTGAAGAGATTTCACGTTATATTAAAATTCCATCTACAGTTTCAGACTTAATTATACGTAACGTTTGCAGAAGTTGAGTTGGAGTTGATATGGTTGAAACAGCCGGTAAATATATTTTGCATAATATAGACTAAAATTTTACATCGCTATTAAAAATGTTGACACATTGATATAACAATTTTTCAAGAAACATGAATTTATGAACAACATTAAACAGCGGTTATGACTGAAAAACATCTTCAGAACAACAGTTTCTATTGTTTTTTTTTTATTAACGGCTAGCAGTCGGAATATTAGTTTTTTTTTAACGAAACTTAGAGCAATATGTAATAAAGTTTAACTTAATAAACCTTGTTTAACATCCTACAGACAAAACATTACTTCTTTTGTGGGTATAATTCAATTTTACACGACATAATAATATATCCAGCTACATTATAATACCTACATAAGTATTTTTGATAGCTTTGAAAGCTTTCGCAGTAACGTGAGATAAGTACAAAAAATGTGTATCGAGTTTCGCTTTTCCTTTATGAAATAATCGGTATTCTTTTTTCTGGCTAATTAATACGTATTGTTTTCTTTTCTTATTTAGTTTCATTTGAGATAGTAATTAGTTACACTGTTATGATAAAAAGAGGTTTTTCACAGACACATTCAAGACGGAAAATGCGATCAGAAACTGTACAAAAAAGAAGCACGAACCAAAAAAATAGGTATATTTTTGAAACATTGAAACTGTACCAATTTATCAATGCCCGCCTAAATAATAATATTATTTCGATTCAAAAGAAGTCTTAAATACAAATTTCTTATCTTTGTAAATGAGATACGTTCGTTACGTAAAAAGAACTTCGGTACCCAATGAGAAAATGTAAAGTGACGTCACAACATAGACTCGTTTCGATTCCTTTACAATCTCATCAAAGGGACTTCGGAGGCGCTACGATACTATAAAAAATCCTTGTTAAAACCTTGTTTAGCATCGAAATTATCTGAGCCTTAGCCTAAATAAAAAGTTATTGGTACCTAAGTTAAAAAGCTATTTGCCTTGAACTTCGGAGTATCCCAGTTTTAGCATTTATTTCTCAACAGCCATGTTACTGATCGGTACAATCTTGAGCAAATTAAACTAAGCCTATATAAAACAAACTTATTTGTTAGAAAACGTAACAAATCTAAGGGGGAGTACTTTAGTTAACGCAGCAATTACGAACTTGGCAGTCATAAAAGCCGGCCTCGGCCAAATGACGAGGAGATTCATTAGTGATCTTATGAGACGGAAAACGATTGGACGTAGCGTCGATGAAGAAGAATGAGGGGGAATTGGACACTTGGCTGTCTCTTCGAGTGGCAATATTGTTTGGAGGTCCAAGTTCATTGATTTACTGTCATTAGGTAGGCGGAATAAGTGAGCTGTGTAAATTCTCCATTTAGTCGTGATAAGTTGTTATTGTTAAAGATTGAAAATAATTGTTCAAAGAATATTAATTACATATTAGTTTTTCCTTTGCATGTATATAAAAAATAGATAGAGGGCAAATATCAGTATTAACGATAAAATTGTCTTAGTCGGTTCATCATTTTAATTTTAAGGCTATTTTAATTTTCTGTTGTCTTTATTTATTTTTAATCTAAATACAATCAAGAACAATATTAATTCACATTCTACGTTTAATTATACTTACCTAAGTCAATGCCATAATTATTTTAAAATCGTCATAGTCTAGATACTGAAGATTTGCTTACTATTAATAAAAATAAACGTCTGTATGTATATAGGAACGCAGGTGCAGCAATGAATAAAGTATTTTATAATAAAGGTACAAATAAGAAAAGACTCAGAACTAAGTAAGACATTGAATGGTTATTTAATCACGATAAATACATTTATGAACAGGGTAAGAACGTGATCACACAATAGCGAAGAATATTCTTTTTTATAGCTGTGTTGATTCATATAAGATAAATTCCACTACATACTATTTTCCGCCTATACTTTTTAATTTTATTGTTAATCATAACTTAGCGCAGTAGCGAATGTTGCGTAACACAGAAATGGAAAACAAGGAATTAAATATTTTAAATCAGAAGGGTATCGGAGGTAAGCATTAATTAACACGTTGAGGTGAAATTTTAATTCAGTCCCGGTTTCAAATGACTGCAGATATATTAGGTTGCTCTTTTCGTGGCTCACATTTTCAACTTTTGCTTATAATCCAGTTTGTCACTACGAGAAAAAATAGGTATGTAGCACTAAATTCTGTTAAAATATATTATGACTTATATGAAAATATTAAACTGATTATATTCTTTCCTAATCTACGGTATCTAACTACTGTTTCTTTTTCAGTAGGTACTCGTAGCGTGCCTCATCATTTTACTTCGTTCTAAGGCATAAATGCGCCCAGCAATCACGGCACGCAAGCCAACTGGCGCCTTCCTTCTCGACCCAAGCCGAACAAAGATATCAGCCAAACAAAAATATTTTTTCACAACACAACATAGTATATACAGCCCTTTTTAACACGAAGGAACGGTTTTTTTATCTTATAAAAACGTTTTTATGCAACCTCATTGTGGTTCCTATAGCTATCACGATTGGAACAATCTGCTTATATACTTTTGTAAAAGCACATCCTCGTTAACGTACCATGATAAAAAATATATATTCCCAAAAGCTTTTGGCACAAACAAGGTATATTTCGTTTAACTCATTGTCGCAGCCACTCGACGCTACATATCAAATGGAATTATCAAACAGTCCCCTAAAATTGCATTTGTCTAACGTGGAAACAAAATACAACGGACAGCGGTTCTAAAGTTTCACAATACTGGCGGCCCTGTAATCTCTTTGTGAATTTGTTATCGCAGTTTGTAAAATAACAATATATTCAACTAACGCGAATAAAACGAATGCGATACTATTATGTTAGATGCTCCATTATAATAAAGGTCGTAAACAGCCTTGTGAATACGTAAACCTTTTACTACATGTCTACGTATACTCTTACAAATATCTTCTTTGCTTACAGCGCAGCGGTCGCTTTCCTGAGATGTGATGTCATCCCTATACTTTAAACTTTACGAAAGCCGGCTAATTTACGTCAACAAACAAAAAAGGTAAGTCTTCGTTTAATTTTTAATAACTTTTGGCCGCACCGACTTTTTTATGTCATTTTTATTTTGATTGGATAAAATTAATAACTAAATGATATTTTTTGTTAATTTCAGATTAACGAATTAAACATACGCCAGCACATCAATGTAACTAGTGTCTTTAGTAGATAATATTCGATTGGTAAAATTTGACAGATTCTGGTAGGTTGACCTTTTTTTTTGAAGACCATTTGAAGTCTTTTAAAGTTGTTCTTATAAGATACAACACATACCCAGCTTACCGTACTATATGTACACATAGGCATAGCAATTTGATATTTTAAAAAATAATGTGTACGTAACCATTGTGCAAAAAATAGTGCAAAGAAAAGAAGTAGGTAAACCGAAATGGAATGCTGTTGAACTTGAAGACACTGTTATCTCAATGACGTCGAACATGCATTTGTAGAAAACCGATTTCAAGAGTCACGTAGACAAAAGCGAGGAGTAGCAAGTAGTACCTAAGAAATTATGCACGAATCGTACCCAATGCAAACTTTTGCAAAGTCTTCACTGAACCTTGAGAGTAATAAATGGAAATAACATTTTTAGTTAATTATGGCAGCCCGCAATCATATCCTATACTTTTTTAAAGACACGAACTTACTGTTTATGAGTTAAAAAATATCTGAAAGGATTACTTATAAAAAATAACTCTAAAAAACGTAAACTGACAAAAAAAAACATTTTTGTTGGCGAGTGTAAATATAGCGAGCACTACAGTAGCCATCTAGAATAGGGATCTAAATACTGCAGGCCTCGCTTAGAAGATAATATCTTTCGCTCAAACCGGCATCGTTACGGTACCTTAGATCTCTCTTTGAAGTGGTCTCGTATGTGCACTATTTTTGTCTATTTACTCTTTTCATGGTTTTATTACTTATGAAAAAAAAACTTATTTGGTAGTGTAGCCCAAACTATATAAGGCTCGAGGCGAGATGATAGAACAGGAAACAATCGTCAGAAAAATGCAATTCATTTCCAAACTACTTAGGCACAAATCACCCACTACAAAATGAAGTCGAGCTTTATTCCTCAACAATGAAGTAGACTTGAATAAGTAGCAATTTCCTTGGCGTATTATTTTAAACGATTCATCTACTCAAACAGCCCGGAGCAGTCCAACCACCTCACAATAGTCAAAGGGCAGTACGCTTTACTTTACGATTCTGTTTCTAAATCGTTGTGTTATTTAAGACTAGAAGTCAAAGGGAGCGCTTTTCAAGCGAAAAACTCTGTTGGCCTTTCTCAGCTTTGACGTCAACGTCATAGTGAGCCGTCAACGTTATAGTGAGGCGTCAACCTAGAAACCTAGAAAGGTAAGGAAGTAATTAAAGACGCCTCAGGGCTGATACTGTCACTACGGCGTTACTATTACCACTACAAAATATGTGGGGTTTATATGTTAATGTGATGTGAATTTCTATTAAAAAAGAATATGTATAATCAATACTGTATATATTTTGGAGTATTCATAAACATGACTTGATTCATACAAAAATAGAATTCCGATAATTAAATGTAGTTTATTCTGAAGTATACATACCAGATAGCAACTTTTTACTTTACCTAGTTCGAAAGTAGGTATGACTTAATTTAGAGCTTTTGTAATTATATTCACGACGCTTATTGGTCGTAAAATTTTATGGAAAATCCACCCATTCACGCCATTGTTTCCTGCGCATAATATTTATTTGTTTTTCTTTATTAATATTACCCAATAAACTGTGCTCCAAGGATAAAATTTTGCCAAGTTCATTAAATACAGGTGTCATAATTTTCTCTTATGTTATGACCCGTTTTGTTTTACGGTGCAAATTAATATGACATTTTTACGAGTTCATTAAAAATTATGAAACATTTCCCAAATAAATAGCTACCATATAATTTAGTATGTTAACAATTTTATTTAACTGCTCATTTAGAATTTTATTTACCATTTTTATTGCCATCAAGAATAAGAAATTAATAAGTGAGAGTTAAGCGGATGATGTGCAAAATATGCATCGAAAAAACGTAAAATATAAATGTCCTTTGATCTAGCTTTATACGACTAAGTTATACGTACACGTATACCTATGTAAGTATGGTCATAATGTATTTACTATTAGTCATTACTAATCGAATGAGATGGAAATGACTGTAATAAAACAATCAAAAGACCAAAGGGTTTACCCAAGTAGGTACGGACATACTAATTTATCACTTCTCCACTTTAAGGAAAATGCCAGGAAAACCACAAGTATAATTAATTAATACAGAGTATTAATACTTGGAAACCATCTACTCCACCCACGAACCCTAGCGTAGTCTCTAAGAATAGAATCAATTTTGTTCTTTAAATTGTAAGATTTACAATCGAGATTGGTTCACAAAAGTTTGGAAAGCCCAATTTTCGTCGTTAAGACATATGTACATATATCGGAGAATTCAGGTGCATTATTAAAATGATGAATGACGAAATGATGATTTTTATACTGTAAGTTTCGGAAAAGTAAAGCATATTTATACAGTAGTACCTAGAGAAAAATATAAATTTCTCGGCGCAACCTTTTTATTTATCCGTGACTCCTTAACCCAAAAATAAAGCCACAAGGAGTATGACAATCAATAAGTTATAAAAAGGTTATATCACTACCATAGAAATTGAAAAAAATAGACGTGAATTAAAAAAAAACAAGAGCATTTTGAAAGACCTCATAATCCGATTTTTAGTAGGTAATCAGGATAGCTCAGAATCTACCTGGTAAGTTTTGAACCCTTTTATTTAACAGCTAGTACTTACATTTTTGTGAGTCGGTCTTCTGCGTTGGTTTCTTGTCGCGCACCATGGCTGCAGGGCGGTGGTGCGGGGGGTGCGGCCGGCGCGGGCGCGATCCTAGATACTATCGGCCCCGCCCGGCGCCGCTCGCGCTCAACGCGACTGTGTTCTCGTGGTTGTGCCAAATACCTGCGAAAATATCATCATCGAGATTTAAATTATATCATCTAAACCTAAAGACTATTTGTGATTTAAGTTTGCCAACAAACATGTGGAACACGCAAACTAGATTGCCTGAATTATTCAAGAGTTTGTAGTGGTATGGTAGTAAACCTTGTCTTCAATATGCTGCGAGACACTTGGCAGGACGTGATATGATGCAATAAAATGGTCGACACCAGCGCATAACGTTTCTTTTAACTGACATATAAAATTGATGACATTCACTACATTAAATCTATGGTGACAAGATTTAAAAATTTCTTCCAATAAGCTCGAGTCACAATAATGTACATATGTACTTAAAGTAACCAAGGCTCTTGAATAGGGAGTAAGGGCAAGTTTCGCCATAATCTAATCTGCAGACATCAAAGGCACCGTCTTATCAAAGAGCAGGAAAAGTTAACAGAGTTCAAAGTTCCCGTAACTCCATACAAATATGTATATGCACAAACGAAACTATGAAGTATAATGTTATCAAGAGCTTTATTTATTCCTTTGTTCCAGCTACCTAATCTCAGAAGCGATTTGAAAAACGGTTGGTACCCAAGCTCATTTTAGGAAAATAATTTGAATATGCTTTACTTGGATAAGCCATAAGTAGCCGATAAAGACAACGAGGTCTTCCGAAAAATATAGCCATATTTTTCTAACTTTGTATATTTGTGCTGGCTGGTCTAAGCGTCTTTGAAGTGATGTTTTATCCGCAGGGCAAAGGTCACACGACGACGGCCACTCGCTTAAATTTTCAACTAAAAACACGTTCTTTTTTCAAAAGGTGCCACTACTGTTGTGTTATAAATGAAAAGCTAAATATAATCTAGGTACTTCAATTATTGAAAAAAATATAGAATGCTAAGTTTTGTACTGAGAAGGACTTTTGACTTCCTTGTCTTGAGAAGTTTTTTCAAAATAACAGGCATGACTTTATCACACACGACCATAATGATTATGATAAGCAGATACCGTGTTTCACGGTCCGCACTTTTTTAAATCTAACATAACTATATTGTATCTTACCTATAATAATTTATATACCTACAAATATAGATATATATTTTTTTGATCTTTTTGCACTCATAAACGTTTATCTGTCTATTTTTGCCATTTTATATCAAAGCAGATTCAATTTTTCCATCTGATTACCTCGCTATACGCGAAGTGGCGAACTTGATCCTCGATTTCTATTGCCTAAAGATTAACTTCGATTCGAGAAACTTTCGAAGCTTGAGTTAGTCAATAGTTAGTTTAAAGTTGAGCAAGTATGGTACAAGTTTCCACATTGAATTTGCGCATCAAATGTTTTGCCTACCTTGCCTGATGTATGTTATCAATAATATATTATATAGAAGGATGATAAAATAATGGTGAAATATAGTATTTATAAGATATAAAAATGTATTAATTTAATTTCCAGGTTTTAGGAAATGCAGTCGAGAAATTTGCAAGATAAGTACTGAAAATAATATTCAGGCCCCATAAAACTACATTTCTTCATCACAGGATTTGCCGCTGCGACCCTTAGGCGAGGCCCGAAGCCGTTACGTCAACCATGCCATCAAAATAAACCGCACAATCTATTCGCCGGCTCTTGTCTGGCGTTTTCTAAAGCAGTGAACGGCTTTTCCTAGGAATATAGAGAGCACTTTTCGCTGCGGATTTTCCGCTTGATGTGCATATACACTTAGAGCAAACTTTTGGTAGAAACCACTTGAAAAAATAATGCAGTGGTGTTCGTATAATTTTGACCTGCGCTTCAAAGTGATAACATATGACTTCTATAGTCAGGTAATTTGGATCTGAAGTGAATAAGAATTATAATTTCAGTTTAGCCACGTATACACCATATTGGAAATTATATTTATGTATCCATCAAAAATCAGTCCTTTAACATCCGCAAGCCTGCAATGTCTTCTTCTCATCTTGCATAGGTTCTGTATCCCAATATAACCAGGACGTGGCACCAATAGTAAGCGTATTTATTTTTATATCGTTCGTATATTGGTTGAAGGGTTTGGTGAATGCTTTTTGCATTAACCGTAATTTCCCCAAAATAGTAAAACCACTTGGACTAAAATCGTTTACTGGGTTGTCTAAGGCGAATATAATAGTAAGGAAATGTTTACAAAACGATTGTAAGAGCCTGTAAGCTTACCTCTCCTACAAAGTGCGGATTTTGAGTCAATTTTTGTTGTTGGATAAAATTTATGTTATTTTACGATCTTAAATTATTGACATCACACGGGAACCAGTGGTTTATTAGAAACCTTTCTACTGAAATAACGGCCTATGACGCGTAGTTAAATAGATAGGCAAGCTACTGCTACGAGATGTAATCCCGGCTGAACATTGACGGATTGCCACGCCTCCGCCTATCTGCATTATTGAGTTACCCATACCTCTCGCTTGACACTTACAAGCGTTGCCCGATAACAAATAATATATAACTCCTCTCTGTTCAATTTAAAGCCAGGCCAAATTTCAAACCAGACTTGCAATGTAAAGGGAATAAAAACATAAGCTGGGTTCTAAACTAAGAACAAAGTAGAAGACGGAAAATTGTTAACAAGAAAATGTTTCACAATCCACAAGAGGATTGACAAAATCCTTTGACATTTAAATTAGCGTAAATATTTCTCCGATTTCGGTACCTTTTACACTTGGATTCATATCCCAACGAATTCAAAATCAGACAGAATGAACATTCCCGAAATGTGACAAGAGTTTCGCAGCACAGGGTCGACAGTGACGAATTTCATTTTACAACGAAAAAGATTTTTCAAACGAACAAACCTGACAACGATTAATAAAACACAAATTGAGCAACACAGAGCACGGCAGTCGTTTTCTAGTTTCCGGTGTGATTGTTCACCCAAAGCCAAAAAAGAACAACAAAGAGCCTTGCGACGTGCGAAAATAACAATGGCGGTGCCACGGACTGTCGTCCAAATTACCGAATTTGGAGCTGCTCCAAACAATCTCTTATAAACACAGCCATTTTAATTGACGACTTAATATTAGTTACAGAGACCGTCCCGTGTCGCTGGTGAGCCATGCAAATTATTGGAGCGGGAAAATTCATTAGCCTTCCGGAAAAACGATCAAAGCAATTTAGAACCATTTACCTACGTCGAGCGATGGTGACGTGTAGGCCAGACAGGTGATGCATTCAGTACAACAGACCTGTCTCATGATTGCTACGGCCATTTATTATGGATGAAATCGATCGCGTGAATCTAGAACGAGTTATTATTGAAATGCAATAAGTTGTGTGCGAGTTCAGTTCTTTTATGCCAAAATCTGTGTTTAAAGGAGATGATTTTAATACCTTAAATTTTCATCGAACACGTTCAGTGGGTATTCCATAACGTCATCTACCTCTACATATACAATTTATGAAAGCTTGTAAATAATTAAATTATGATTATTCAATGGATCGTGTTCTGCATATTAATTAATACATTAACGTAAATGTACTACAAAATTAGAAAGCAATTAATATTACACGTAATGTAACAGTGTCCTTGGTCGTACATAACTATGATGCTTATTCTGTCTATAGAGGATTCCAAAATGCACAAGTTTTAGAGGCCACGGATCAGAACAAAGAATTGAAATCGTTTAAGATTCATCTACGAGCGTGGTACGTCTAATTCTATTTAAGACATCTTATTGGCTGGGCGATACTCGTCCCCAAGCGCATCGCTGAGTGGTAAATCCAATCACCCAGCTTTAGATTCAATATGTTATGCTCGATGCTGGGACGTTGAAGACAAGAGTGTCACTTGCATAGTTAGCAATAGGGTAGTTGATATTCCATTTATTATACAATCGCTAGCATATCAAGCTACTACAATCTGTCAAATTTCCTTAATAGATTTTCAGCTTTATCTCTGAAGCATATTATGGTTCAAAGTTGATTAGGAAAATTTTACAGTTTCGGGTAGCGATGTGCTGGCGCCTATACAATTTTTGGGTTTAGTTTTAATAATTTAATTAATAAACAAAAGTATGGGAAAGACAATAATGATTTGCACGCAATATAGGTAATAGGTATTTAATATTTTCGTCTATAGTATTTTTGTACTTACATGTGCCAAGAAGTAGAATGATCACACACTTGAATATCAAAGTCACCTTACTTGAAATCTAAAGATTGATATTGACAGACTAGTAAGAAGACTATACTCGTAATCCTATTTACGTTCACTGGCGTGAATATTTTATATCAATATTCATCACTATTATATTCATACTATCCTAGTCCGCAGTGCTTGTAGAAGTAAAGCCGTCCCGAAACCATTCCAGAACATTGTTCCGCCATTTAAGCCGCGCCAGTGACGCTGTCGAATGCTCCTGTGTGTACCAACGACATCGATATAAACCGTATCTTGACGACACAGACAGACAGTTTAGGAACTATCCTGTTCCAAAATCAAATATAAAATCGGAATAGAAAAAATAAGGTAGGTATATTATAGAAAAAGATCTTGTTTTATTCATAACCACGCGAGAGATGCTGGCTGGATGGAATATTTTTTTTTTCTCTGAATAATGACTTTGTATGTACAATAAGTCAGTCTTGTATTGAACGCCTTGAGCTTTTATTATCGTCGAGCGTCTCTATAGCTTCGTCAGACAATCTTATTGATCTTGGATGCCAAGTTAGGGGTCTTTACAAATTCTTAACAGCAACTTGATTTAGATTTTCTTCGGTCTTGTGAATATAAGATAGCCTTTACATCTAAACTGTACGTAGATCAACTTTGTGAATGTAGACTGTTGAACTTTGTACATATAAAATTGACCATCTCTATAGGCAAATCTAAGTGCACCCTAAAGGCTTAAAAGTATGGTAGCAGAGGTCAATAGCTTTCACGAATAAAATATTTGTGACCTTGAATAATTTTCCTTGCTTGTTTCTACTATCCTCGGGAGTATTAGTAAGATCCTCCTACATTTTAAGTCGAATTTTATGATAATACATATAGCAAAGCGTAGCATAGATATCGTGAGTATAATATATGGTTATGTAGGCAGTAATAGGTCTAGACTAGGGATGAATAGATTTGTTGAAGTTTACTGAATTATGGTAACATAATGTTAGGAAATCAGATAATGAAAGCAGTCGCTTCATTAAATTCCATAAAGTTCATAACCCATTAAGTACATATACACGGGTGAACCTGCATCCAGAAAGGCACAGTTTTAATCTCATCCAACCTAATCCCATCATTCTCCCAAAACAAATGTACAATTTGTCGTCGAAATGCAGGAGCAGAAAAAATACGCCGTACGTCCCTTTTCGAGGTGGATGTTTCATCGTTGAAGGTGGAGGTTTTTGATATATTAGTAGCGGATTCCTTTGATGGCAAAATCAGAATAATTATTTTTTGTAGCGGTGATACACAGGCTCTTAACAAAAGATCTTAATATCCTCAACAATGGTATATTATAATACCAACTGTAGGATTCATATACATACACATTTTCAGCCTTTATAAATTATAGGAGGACTGGTAGTCGCTGGCTCCCGCTCTAACCATATGTACATGTAATACAGGCCGTGTATCGGTTTCTATTGCATGACTGCACCCGATCTGCGATATTTTTGGTATTCCATATATTATACGTAGGTATCTTAAATATTGTATCCTTTTCTCATGTTAGATAAAAATATTTACTGTGAAAAAAATATTTATTTCTAATAGTGTTTAAGTATGCCAGTGTTCCGCCCTACAAAACTAAAAAAAAAAACAGCAAAAGAACTCTAAATGATAAATTACACTTGTTTAATACAGTGGCAGAAGTTCTAAAATTGCTTGCAATTCCTCTTGATTCAGATATGTGTACTTAATTAAAACAAGAAACTTGAAGAAGCGATGTTAAAATAGCTTTTTGTTGATTTATTACACTTCGTCTTACAAAGTTCCGCACATCTCACATTCCGTATATCGCACTGATTACATGAAACTTGGTGAGCTGGTCTAGACTATACTACGATAGAAAAATCTATTGCTGTATTGGTTTCAACAACTTAAAAATATGTGTATTGGTAGGATAGCTATATCCATATATGTACATATGTGGGTACTTAGAGACCAATGTTTTTGCTCCCAAGACGCGCACTTATCTTTAAACCCTTTGGTCACTTGGGTCTGGTTTCGTTATAAAACAAACTAGCGAAGACCCTTCTTATCTAATCTTAAAAAAAAATGTGAACAAATCTTATGGGGAAACTTATCATCGCAATGTTAACAAGAAGGTCAATGACTCTCTAACTGTAGAAAGACTATATATACCCACGAAATTTCCTCCAGCACATTCCCATTAAGCAGGTCATGTTATTAGGATGCTAAACCATAATATACAGCCATCAACATAAGTGTTACTCCCCAAACCGCTGTTCAGATAAGATAAACAATGATCGATGTACCACGGAACTCGCAAGACATGAAGATACGTGCGGATACTACCCAAACAAAATTAAGGTATTTATTTATTATGTTTATTGGCTATTAGACTATCGAAAGCGAAAAGTTATGGTCGTTATTGACGGTTAATAGGCAATTCATTTCTTTCAGTTAGAGATTGTTACCTTTGAAATAGTAATTTTTTTTACAAAATTTTAGGCCTATAAAAAATCAAAAACACAACACAATTTTCATATATAACATTGGATCGCCTGCTGTAGTTACAAAGATACACCTACTAACTGATTACATAGAGCTTAGCCCAAAATGACGACTTACCTAACAATGTAGTATGATTGACTTTAACAAAAAGTAACTTTTTCACTTTCTGCTCTCCCGGTGCCCGTTCCAATTAAGTACGAGTAGGTACACAGACAAGTTTAAACCATTCTAATAAGACAAAGTTTGTCGCAGTTTAAGTCTTTTGTTGACATCATCCCGAAACTTCTCGTTCTTACGTTTATTGAATAGGGTGAATTAGATTTCAGCATTCGGTCAAATAATTAGAGTTTTAAGGGATATTGTTGAGCAGTGAGTTAGTCAATATCTTATACTCCTTTAATATATGTACATATCTTCCTCCTTTAAATTAATAAATAGACAATACATATTTAGTCAAAGTTCAATGTATCACTTAACATAAAGGCAAAACAAGAGTATTTGTAGTCTCTAAAGGTTTCGTAGCGACCGACATGTTAGTTCATTTTTAAGACATACACCTAGAGAGCTTTGTCGATATTGATATTGCTCTTGGCGTTGTATCTTAAGAGCTGCAGAAAGCGGTGATACGTGCCAATGTGCAAGTTTGCGAATGGGACTTGGTTCAATCTATACTAATATTACAAAGCTTAAGAGTTCATCTGTATGTATGTTTGTTTGTTTGTCGTCCCTCGACACCCGGCAAGGAGAACATTCAGAAGCCATGAGGAGCCATGTCTCTGGTTAAAAGTGAAAATAATGCATTATATTTCATGACACGACAATACTGTATACGTATAGAGCTGATCTGATTATGGGGACAACAACATTCGAGGGAACTCCTCAACGGTGTATCGTAGCTACCTCATGTTTGGGCTTATTTCATTTGTATTGAAGAGAACTTCAGACTGAAATGGGTTATGACTGCCATTGAAAGATCGATAATTAAAGCGAAATACAGTTTAACGAACCCGTTAACGGTTGATAACAGCTATCTCGTGTTTGATTCATATTGTTACAAACTTTACATTAGGATAGGTTACGGCTGCCAGTGATACTGAGAAGAATAAAAAAATTAAACCAATTCCAAAAAACACTCTTATGGCAAAAACACTTAGCATTGTTTTGTATAAGGCAAATAGCTCGTATCTTGTAAAACAATATTCGCTAAACACACGTTCAAGTTATGTTAAAAAAAAATAGTAGGACCTACCTACTCGTAAAACTATGACCGTTTGAAATTAGAAGCTAATTCGTGTAAAAACAAAAGCATATATATATACATATATTACTTTAAGTATCTATCCATTTCACTATGAACTAAAAGAAGATCAATGGTAGATGCTGCGTCGTAATTCCCAATCATACCCATCACACATGGGAAGCGAGTTAGCAATGTGACCGGTCATTTCAACTCACGCCAATGCTATGCTACATCGACCAAATGTGCCCGGTACCTGCAATTAGGCACTATGAGCGTTCTAAAATTGCAGCGTTGGGTTACACGCCGTGCGTGGCTTGCATATCCTGAACTACGGTACTCGGCATATTTTGGGGGCTTGCTCATCAACCAGAAGTTACAGCCATTAGTATTAGGCTAAAAATAAATAAATTGGCATAATTTATGTAAATATTCCTTTTATCCTTGTTACATAGTTATTAGATACTAGGACAAACATACTAACAGACAAAAAATCTAAAAACTACATTTTTGGTTTCGGTATCGATTGTAGATCACACTCTATATATATTATATATATATATATTCAATATACTCTTTTGACTTTTCTACGATTTTATTATGTGTATAGATATTTGACGTAATATTACCACTATAATTTATATTTAAAATAATTATGATTGTCATAATAATTATCAATGTCCTATTTTAAATAGAAATCGCTTTTACATATTGGTTTCTATCACTGCGCGTATCCTATTAGACCTTCTAAATGAGTTTTACCAAAACCGAGCTTAGCTCGGTTGCCTATTTGACCTCTCAAATGGGGTCCCTCAGGATCTAAAGCCAGATAAACCGTTTTATCGTACCCGAGAAATTGATTTATTTCAAAATCCTGAAATTCGATTCAATCGTTTGTTGAGAGTATAAAGTAAGTCGTTTGAATATGTTATAATATGTTATAATTTAAGTAAACTGTCACTGAATCAGTTCTTTGCTACCTTTATTATATTTTTGGATCTAAAGTAGAAAATGTTAAATCTTTCAACATTTTAATAACTAAGACTATAAGTATTCATTCATAAATACCTATAATACAGTAGTGAGTTCGGAATATTATATCGATTAAAACCGACTATTTAATTTATCCTTAAAAGTCTATCATGTAGTAGTGACCGTGGCGTGCTGGGCACTTATCGGCTTGTCATAATATACGTGACTGTGGCGGTCAAAATGTTAAAAGTTCAAAAAATATTTGTCCGTAAATTGCAAATTATGTTTGAAAAGGTAGGCGAATTTAAAATGGTACCATGCACCGCTACGAGTTTAAACGGACCTATAAACACAGGTTCTTTTTTATTAAATAACATTATCGCCTTTGTTAACGCCTGCCCGGGCATAAAGCAGCTATCTGGCTAGGTACCTATAGGATTCAATTCGCTATAGAGAGAGGCAAACTTCTGGCGGGCACCTGGTTTATCTACGTTTTAACTGGGACATTTGTTATTGTAGCGAGAAAACTGTCGTTAAACTAACAGATATAGACCCAACGTAGTGCTACAAAATGGGCGTAATCTGATATTGCTGTAACGTTTATACCAGGCGCTTGCGGACAACACAACTAGGTTCGTGTCGGGGGGGCAAAGTTTAGCATTGATTAACAAATAATAGCTGGGTTACAAAAACGATTACAAATTTATACAAAGGAAGAAAAGTAATTTTCGGTTTAAGTTCGACCTAGTCATTATAATTAAGACAATTATGTAGGAAAGCAGGTTTCCTTCACATAGGTACAATTTCATATTCAAGCAAATATACATATGTGAGTTTGCATAATATATAATTAAAATAACATAATATATTATTCTACCTTTAGGTTTTACGACCAAAACCAAGACAAAACACGCACGAATGTTTGGTCCGCAACTGGCTATTTGAATGATCACCCCAGTGATTGCCGCAACCACGGTCAGCGAGCCTCCCTGAATAATAAATAACGTGGTCGAGTTGAGTAGCAGCCCCATTAGTTGGCTGAATTTACTCACACCCCGTCACCCACTGATGGTACGATTAAACTTTGAATTTTTGCCAACAGACTTAGGGACGTATTAACGAGAGCGGCGCATAGAAAGTTAGCGTGATTAATTTTTAATTTTCGAGCACCGAAATTAAATTTTAAAGCTGTTTGCTGGTACCAACGGATGGAGCTGATTTTTTTATCTCAGTAAAAGGTTTGTAATGGCATCGTGAAAACGTTTTGATGGGATTAAAATTAAGTACAGGTATATGCAAAGACACTGACAAGAGAGATCTCGAATCCAAATATACAAATTTTGAATATGGTCGGTACTTATGTAGTCTTTAAATATTAAACTAAAATATTCCCAAAAGTTGCCGACATATTCCAGCTACAAAGTCATCATTTTATTTCTCTGAAGTTCTAAGTTCAAGCGTTCCCTAAACAATTAGCGAGAGGCACCGAATGGCACTAAAGTACCCAAAGTCCAAATAAGTCCGAGCGTCACTACTCCACAGTAATGGAGATCTCTTATTCAAGTATCTCCCTTACGAAATAGAATAGGTCCAAGTGACGGCGATTTGAGACGTAGTGAAGTAAATCCTTGATAAATATTAGGTATTTGACATTACAAAAGGTAGATGTGCTTTACAACTTGAAGATTGAGTGTCATTGTAATTCTTGATTTCCGATTTCAACTAAATTCACACAGTGCTATTTCAATTAGATTAAATATCTACTAGGAAGGACTACGAAGCTTGTGCAACCAAACTGTTGAGACGTTAGCCTTGCATCATACTTGGCAAATCCTCTGTTTAAGTGAGCATTCTCTTATGTAATCAGGCTCATCATATTATTATTCTAATATCTTTAAAATGTATCAAAAACACGAGGCATTATACTCGTTATAACAACGTTACTTCCCTTGACATAGTTCTCGATGAGAGGAACCGATATTTACTGACGATTGTAAAACTAAATCAGGCGCAAACAAAGCTGGGAATCAGACTACAAAAGACTATAGATTTATGCCAAAATGAGTACGAGATAAACGTTTCGATGTCTACACAAGCAATAAAAGGTTTAGTCAAGGTTTAATATAATAGCAAGTAATAGATATAGAACGAAAGCACTCAAGTGGAATTTATAACCCGGAGGATAAATGGAGGTCAAACCATAGCTAACACTGAAGACGTAGCTTTATCACTGATAGTTTGGAGCCAAATGGAGCACATAAGGACGTTTTAGGAGGTAAACTACGATTGCACACACTAGTGTGCACTTAAACACGTAAATAGATTCTAGGTAATACCAGCGTTGAAACATCCAAGTTTTATTACCTACCTGCTACTTATCCGACGAACGCTCGTATTTAATTAATCTACTTTTGAAAGCATGTGAGTGCGATAAAGCGCCGAAAATACTTATGCAAATAAATGTGAATTAATCTTTTAACCCTTTTTCGTGTAAACAAAAGGGTTTTCTGTAACGTAGGGTTGTATTTTTTCATTGTTACACGGATCCTGTTTATTACTAAAACGTATTTAATAGGTCTTTGAAGTTACTTAGTTGTTTCATCTGAAGGTTCATGCTTATGGTAAGTCTTGGTGGCCTAATAGTTGAAGCGACCGACCATCAAGTACGAGTGTGGGGGTTCAATTCCACCAGTGATTGCGTAAAGGTGAAGTTAAACATCTTCAGAAACATGCAATTTGCCATGAACATACGTCGGAATCAAAGCGTATTCCTAGTAAGTATGGCAATTATTGGCATCATCATTAGCCTTAATTATTTTACTGGTTATTGTTATTGGTGATACCGGATTGGAGTTTTTTTTATCTCAGAAATATCTCTCTTTGAACATTATGAGACCGATTTCGCTGCCGATATCAACATACTCAATAACACTAGGATAGAAAGCAAAACTACCTTGAAAATAAACACTAGACATGTTGTAAATGTCAAGACAAGCAGCATAAAATCTAATCTTAACAAACAGGAAACTATTAAACCAAGTGCCACCGTCGAATAACAGACCGACAGACAACAGCTCCAAGCCATTGAAACATGTAATGAAATAGCTTGAAACGTATTGCAGTTCCAGTAAAACAGTAGCAGGTCTTCTACGACAGCTGTCGCATGCACTTGTACATTACCAAGAACATTCCGTTTGAAGAATGCTTTTC
This sequence comes from Heliothis peltigera, assembly GCA_958496145.1. Classification (NCBI taxonomy): domain Eukaryota; kingdom Metazoa; phylum Arthropoda; class Insecta; order Lepidoptera; family Noctuidae; genus Heliothis; species Heliothis peltigera. Next base: position 6,284,165 of record OY292328.1, read on the forward strand.
TATATGCAGTTCGCAGTTATCAATCTGTCTCATAAAATTGTCCAATTGAATTCATTTCAAATGTACGAGTATATTATACGAGTTATTGCATTTTGTTCAGTTAATTTTGGTCGAAATAGTTCAATTTGATAATTTTTTCGTATACATTATTTATTTAAAATTCTCTTTGTATCTACTCTATATGGATAACTGACTGCGTGTAGGTTACACCAGCGTAAACAGTGCTAGGACATACATAGAACATTACCTATAAAAAATTGCATAATGCAATAGAACACGCGCTTCGCTTATACTGATTTGTGTTAACACAATATAGAATGGAACAACCCTAAAGCAATTATTGTAAGTACCGCGTTTCAGATGGTTTCGCTGTCAGCTCCCGATGTCCGCTGTAGTCTCCGCGAACACTAAGTAAACATGGAGCGCTTGACCGCTCCACTGGTCTGGCACAGACCAGCGCTGTAACTTGTAACGTTACACAAATTGTATTCGCGACGGACAACAAACTGTTGTGGCAGTTACCCAATACCTACGTAATTACCGACACGTTACGTGTTAGTTGGGCAAACTTTGACGAACTCATACATTCCCAACACAAAGTCTAACATACAAAGTTTAATTAGCAAGTGTGTGGATCTGGTATTAAGCAGAAGGGTATTTGCCAAGTAAGACTAACTTGTGTTAGGTACACAGTACTTGAAGACATATTTCTAACAATCTGCAGGTGCTAAAATTAAATTAAGTTGTATTAGCGCTTAGAGCGTGTATCGGTGAGAAAATACTTGCGGTATAAGTAATCTTTTCAAACAGCTATGTTAATGAGAAAAATAAATTACAAATTCAAGCAACCTGTAGTGTGCACCGACCTATTCCTTTTTCTGAACCTAATTTAAAACCTGTTTATTGATTTCAAGGCGCACAATCACCATGCATATCCAATCCTCCCAGTTCATTGGCAATTATTACGCACGGATTATTTATTATTTTCCGTAATTAAACGTGGATTTTCCGCACAAATCACTTCAAATTACAGTTCCGAGGGAATTATGATACATTAATATGTTTGGCAAACTTGTCGATGATCTCAGAATGGTGTGAACAGACAGCTTGGCAAAAAATTGTTAACATGCTACTCCTTCTAACTTATTAATTTTGGTTTTGTTTCAATTCGACATTTTTGTGTGAGAAATAATCTTACTCAGAAGTCAGTGATCTTGAAAAGCCCCCATCTCATGAGACTGAAGTCCGTTTAAAAAAATATGAGTAGAAAAAAAATACCGCTTAATAGATATACATTCTTTCGGGTCAAACCTACCAAAAATAGCACGATAAAACTGCTTGTATTATACACTATTTCTTATTTAAATATAGAGAACCAGACGGATTGGCGATTTCAGACAGATCAGGTTTCCTCAAGATTTCCTTCACCTTCACACAGTCATTGGTGCCTTCAATATATGTACGTAGAAAGCACATATAACCTAAAAAAAGTATCCTGTTCTTGAATGGTCGGTACTTCAACCACCAGACCACCAAGACTTCGTGACTTCGTTTTCGCGGCAACACGAACTGTTAATGTTGTTAAGTACTGACAGTCTTAATTTATGGACTGCCGACGAAAGGAATTGCAAATTACGCGAGAAACAAAGGAAACCAAGCTATAAAAAGCTGGGGGTTGAGCTACCACCACCGCAATTAGCATCTTTTATTCGTTTTTAATAGAAACACACCATCAATTAGGTTATTTTCTAGATAGTGGACAGCGAAAGACAAGCTGGTATTTATTTAAGAAGATATGGTATGAGGAAATAGCAATAAAGCAGAAATGGTTGAGTTTATATTAAAAAATCATTGCATGTGCATATAATGATTATAAGTGTAACATCATAACCATGTATAAAATGAACTTTTACAACGTAGTAGATATTTTATTATATAATTCAGATCTTTTCTTTAAGGATCCTGATTCCGATTCTGATCCTAATTCCGATCGCCTGTGTAGGTAACCCTGTTTTAAGTTTATTTAAACTTCATGAACAAAGTACTACATTGCCTAACTTAAGGCCACAAAGCATTCTCTACCAATCAAAGCAAAGATACAAAAAAAGTTAAGATCGAATGCTTACTATTTCTTACTATTGCTTACTATGGTGGTATTTACCTAAACCTAAAAAGGTATATCGCACAAAGATGCCAATAGCAAAGACTACAAACATCACTAAATCACATAAAATATATGTATTTAATAGAATTTCAAAGCTTACAGCTTACAATATGAAACCGAGATTGATAAATATTAAGCCCACGGGTTCCCTAACGAGATTTTCATTTCCCCGAAACTCAATGTTTTCGACAGATACGATTGCTACTAAAAATATGTGTAAATGTCTACTTTTGTGTGTTAATATCAGTTTAAATCGATTTAATGCGATGGTTTTTTTATTACTATTCTTTGCTATTGATACAGGTGTAGCAATAGGAGTAGTGCGTGTTTTTTTATTTATATTTTTTACTCCTACAAAACGTGGGCGAAAAATATTGTCCTAGCAATAAAACGAAGGTAAAATTTAACTTATCAAAAGCAGTTTCCCAATTATAACTTAAAGGGCACAATCTGTTGTCAGATATTAAACAATAGCCGACTGTAACTGTAGATAAGTTTGCTGGAGCGTTTTACGTGACCTAAAGTTTCAGCTAAGCAATTCAAAGTGAGGGAATTAATTTTGTGATTCCGCGTGCTAATCTGTTTTTAATTTAGTAAATTTCTGTCGTTCGAGATAACAGTTTGAATACAAAAGTTGCTTAAGGCTTACGGGAACCATTAAGTTTTGTCATGAACGTAAAACAAGAAACTGTCCATGCCGATTACAATAATGATATTTTGTCCAAAGGTCTTTTGAAGGTCAAAAATTGCCAAAGACAGCCCCCAAAATGCCCACCCTTCACCTATTCACTAATCCACGTAAAAAATCTTAATGCATTAGAAGATAAATAAAAAAGGATACCATTAAAAACAGGAAACTATCACGACCCTATTACTAAGAACGCGGAAACCCTTTATAAGTGAAGAAACATTGAAATTGAAAAAGTTTTAAAAAGAATTTTCGCAATAAAAACCTATCGCATAGCATCTTCGGAACAACAGGTGTGCGATATCAAAAGTATTTGGTGAGAAAGGACAGAGGGATAGTCGACATTGGGACGAGAACATAAGTATCGTACGGCCCAAATCCTATTCTTTAAGAAATATGTAATCCGATGGACACGTCCCAAGCAGTTTTATGCTCGAGAGATTACCATGAGTGGAATTTACATAAAACGAATCTTAAGTCTCGAATATAAAACCGCCTCTTTTAGTGATAAAACAATTGCATTTAAAGTTATGCAAGAAGGCAGATCTTTCCATGGTCTCTGTATTTTTTCAGATAATTTTATGACTGATGTATTTGCCAATCATCAGTGACTAATGTAGCGTAATGAGTAACGTTATGTATTAAATAAAAGTCACAAATAATGTTCTATGAAAAATAAAGATCCAAATATATTTCCTTTTTTGCCTAATCAAAATGTCCTCAGTTTATCGAAGCGGCTTTGCAAACAGTCGCAAAAACGGGATCCTCTAGGGGCCGTTTACATTTGTTGTAATCGCAATTACCTGACGAATTTCGACTCAATTCGAACGATTCCCTGTACACCTCTATGGTGCTCATATATCGGAGTTTCAGGTTCGATATTCAACTTTACTGTCGGCCAATAAATACAACACTAAAACGGACCTTTGACGATCGGCAAAATTATTACTCCATTTTATTTGATCACGCGTATGACATAATAAAATCGAGAAAATCTCTTTTACCTATTTGGTCTGTTCCGAAAATGTTATATACAACATCGTATAGTTGAAATGATAAATATCATGTTTTTACTTCGGTGAATAATATTTTCTTTTACCCAGTTGAGAACTATCCCTTTCCCTATGCCTAGATTTCAAAATACATAAATTGATCACATTTTAGTATGTTCCTCGTATTCAAAACAACTTTTATAATTAAATGATTATAAAAGAAATTGGAGTTCATACTATATTTTCTACTATTTGATTTTTGACTCTAAATACGCATCATTATCTCTTATCGTCAACGTATCTTTAATTTTAGCTCTAATTGCCATAAAGAAAGTTAACAATGACTTACAGAAATTATAGTTCTTTTGGACTGAAGGAAAATTAACGGCATTTATTGATAGAAAACAAACATTGTTCAGGAACTTCCAACAATTCAAGTCTACACTTTTCATCTTCATTCTACCTTTCCACCTCCTAAATATGTTGTATTTTGTTATTATAAACTCTCATATAAACTACCGATTACAAAATGTCTTTATTCTATGATACTAAACTAGCTATTATAACGGTACATATTCGAACATGATGGAAACAAATAGTGTAATAGTATTTCACATAATATAAAAATTACTTACCTATCATTATATCCAGCAGCGGCTACGTAAATCCTTACTTCTTACAAAAATACTTTTAAAAGTTTTGATCACAGCTTAAACCAGGCAAAAAATGCCTGAATAAAGCTAGATAAATTTTACTTTTAATTCAATGTCCATACAACGTTTTAAAGGTAAAGGCGCAACCACAAAACTCAGCCCTTTGTAGTTATCCAGAAGGGAATGGGTTAGGGAAGTTCGCGCGCTGAGTGCCCCGAACCGACTGAATCGTATCCGGGATGGCTTTTCCCGATTTTCCATGAAAGTATAACTTTGGGAAGGATGGCTCGGATCTTTCGGGAGCTAAGCAAACCCTAAACAGCGCCATCTGTGTTTAATACGCGTTACTACGTAGCGACCTCTGCAGATTTTATTGGAACTAAAATGTTGTGACTAGTGAGGAAAACTCACGTTACTAAACGTGCCAGGAGCGTAAGAGATTGCAATAGCTGTCAAAAGATGGTGTGTTACTTTACTGTGATTCTTTAAAGTTTAACCAATTAAATAAGTATTGTATATGAGCATTAATACAGTGAATAAGTCGTGGCATTGCGTAATAGCAATCAAACATTTTATGACCGAAACACATTATAATAATGTCCACCAATAAAACGGTTGCGTGCACTTTATACTTTTTAGCACTGTAATCAACCAGGATGTCATCGAGTGCCAAATATTTACTCTGTTAATAATTGGGTTGGTAGCTATCAGCGCGTGGAAAAATAAATGCTGAAACTACGTTGCTATTGCGGCTAGTAACTTAATAAACATTGACTATCTCGTACCTACATCAAGATGAAGTATTACTATAAGCTTAGCCTTAGTACTGAATAGAAAACTTTTACGATGGCATTTGTCTTACTCGTCTGTATGGCTTTTGCCCGCGGTTCCAACTGCATCCGAAGGAAACTTCCCCAATCAAAATAAGAACATGGCTCTAGGCTCTACAGCCAGAGAAAAGAAGTAGTTTATGTTTGTACCTATATACCATGATACAAAATTTAGTTTTTATTCATAATTTTGGTTTTATTCTATTTGGAATTTGGCGTAAGCAGAGAGACCGACACAGAGTTACTTGCGAATTTAAAATATAAGTAAGGATGAGCAATTTTTAATTATATTTGTATTTCTTGTCCTATATAAAATTTTGTTTTTTTTTATTTGACGAGATTAATTAAAAGATAAAAACTGTAATATTTATCTTTTTATCTCTGTTTTTTGTTCTCAGTGCTTTCAAAAGTAAATACATTTTATTCAATAGATTACTCATTAATTTAAAGAACTATCCATATTTTAAAGTATATTCTTGTACATAATAAATAACTTCGACCTCTAAAACTAACCACTTAAGCTATAAGGCTAATCATTCGATTTCGATTCGATCAGGACATGTAATAATCATTTGCGGAAGATATCTTAACGCCAAATGCCACCAAAACGAATAGTTAATCACGGAATGCATTACAATCTCTCAGTATTATATTGTTTTAAAATATTCAAAGTACGTCATAGAGCCGTTACGAATGCACAAAAGATTTATATTAATTGTAATACTATTCTGTATTAGCATAACATTATTTATGCATATGTCTGATAGCAGTTCCAAGCATACTCAAGTGCCTAATTAAACTCCACATTTATACCGTCTAGGATTTAAAATTAGAATCAGTTTTAGACTGACTAAAGTAGGTAAGTCTTGCCGAATTTTAAAACGGCGATCATTGGTTGGTTAACAGCACCTAATTGTTTAACTTGTAAAGTTTTATATTTTTCCAACATATTACACAACAAAATAATGATCAAAATTGTGCCCTGTCCGGTTAAGCAGTTAACAGCCTCCTAGGCTGCGAGTTACCAGAATGAAAAGAAAATCTTTTAGCTGGATCTAAAAAAATCAAGTATGTAATTGCTATGCCTAAATATTACAGATTACAGAATATTTAGTAATCTGAACACTAAACATATTATGCTGAATATTTAAATACAAAAAACTGGTATTTAACTAGTTTTTTTTTACATATACGTCATTTTATTGCTGCCTGATTATTAACTTGTCATTAAAATAATTCTAGGTCCGTCTGACAGATAAGAGTTATGGGATTTTTTACCATTTAAATTAGTTATACCAGCTGGTCTTTAAATAATTATTATTAATAAAGATAGAAGGATATAGACTCAGCTTTTTTCTATGAAAATATTTTTTAATTTAATAGATCGATTGATTACCTTTTTCAAGACAAATCTGATATCTAAAAGCTATGGAAAATTTAGGGAACAGGCGATTATATTTTAAAACCTGAGAATTTATGGAAATACTAAGGGCCAATCTCACCGGTTACGGATAGCCACTATCTATCAAATAAATTGAAAAATGGAACAGAATTTGTTTGAAATTATCTGCTAGATAAACTATCTGGAACTTATCCGTAACAGGTGAAACTGTTTTACTTGCTAACATCTCTGGATAAAAATATTTTTGAAAAAAGCTTGTCTTAATTACTGACTGACCGAGGAAGGGCAGATTATTATCATGTTGATCAAGTAACCCTGGTTTTGTTATTTAAATATACAAAGTTTTATATTAATTTAATCGCCAATAACCATTCAATAAAAGAATTTTGCCTAAACAAATATCTTTGCCAAATGTCCAGCAACAAATCATAACTGCCCTTAGAAGAATTAATCATAACATATGAACGATATAAATGATGAAGTAAAGGAAACATCAGGGTATTTCCTATTTCCCGAGTTGGGGAATAAAGTCATGGGACAGTGGAAGGGAAGTGTACATCATAAGCGATACTCATTGGTAAGGGTTGGATGCACACGGTCAATTTAATATAAGGTGTAACTTTATCAGTTAAATATAAATAAAATAGCTTGTATTGTTATGTTACTTTTTAAAAGTTCCATCCTTCTTATAGTTTATGGCCGTCATACCAAACATCCTATTTTCTGCGTACAGACGTCAGCACATCAAGCTACTACAATCTGTCAAATTTCCTTAATAGATTTTCAACTTTATTGCTGAAAGATGTGGTTCAAAGTTGATTAACTATAGACAGTTTCGCAGGTAGCTTGACGTGCTGGCGTCTGTAGATAAATTTCAGACGAATATGTGACACAAATGTGAAAGATAAAATTATCAAATGAAAGAAAGAAATAATTCTAAAGTTAACGGACATAATTGGGATACTAATACAAAATACTCTGTAAAACAGTTGAAAACAATTCATGTACGTACATATATGTAGACCCAAGTATACCTAATATGAAAAAAAAGATCTTCGTAAGATTTCCAAGAGAACCTCAACATGTGCACCCACTAAATCTTCTGTAATGACCCTTTCAACTATTTAATTGTAGCCGGTAAGGCTTCTTCCCCAAATAAATTAACGACCCCACATTTACAGGGTTACATTTGATCGGAAAATTACTGACGATAACTATACTGGGGCATATAAGTGCCAACCCTGATCACTTGGAAGGAGCATGTTAAATCGAATTTATTTTATTCTTGGATTAAAGTTGTACTTTTTAATATTCTTTGAATAACCAGGTAATAGGTTAAAGCATTGTACTTCCATTTTTGATGGAATAAGTGTCGTGGTGGCCTAGCGGGTAAAGACCTCTCAAGTATGAGTGCGTGCGTTAGATTCCAGGTCAGGCAAGTACCAATACAACTTCTCTAAGCTTGTATGTACTTTCCAAGTATATCTTGGACACCAATGACTGTATTTCGGATGGCATGTGAAACTGTAGGTCCCAGCCATCATTGAACATCCTTGGCAGTCGTTACGGGTAGTCAGAAGCCAGTAAGTCTGACGCTAGTCTAACCAAGAGGTACTGGGTTGAGGAAGTCAGATAGGCAGTAGTAGCTCCTTGTAAAACACTAGTACTGAGCTGAATCTGGTTAGATTGGAAGCCGACCCCAACATAGTTGGGAAAAGGCTCGGGAGTTGATGACTTTTGATGGAACAAAATTAGTTCAAACACTATAACAGAAAAGTATAATTTTTATAACACATTTTACGTTACTTAAGCCGATGGGCAGTACTAATTTTAGACCTTTCCCGTTCAATCTTCTATGTTATTTTGTTTAATTATTAAAGTTATAAAAGCGTACAAATCAATGTCGCAAGTTTGTAATGTAAATTAATCTTGACTTTTCGCAACATTGTAGGTACATATTTTTTTAGCTTTTACACACATGAGTACCCAACACAACTAATTATTAACTTTAGGTAATTCACATCACTCTACATAATGTGCATATCTGTTGCCATCGCAAACTACTAAAAAAAATAATGTCAGTTAACAAAGTTTAGCATATATTCATTAACAAAACATGCCATTTAAAATAACAAATTCTTCTAAAAGTTCAGCTAAATTTAATTCAAACATTAGTTAAAGATTTATAAAAATCATCATTAAGCATGAAATTAAAGTTATTCATTTATTACTATGTAAATTTAAATTTGGCAATGCAGACAGACACTCAAGTAACATTTGAGGTAGGTAACATACGATATTTATATCCTTCATTAATTCCGTTCCTTGATGTATCTATTAGTAAGCAAATACGCATGCTATTAATTAAACCAGAAATGGTTGAATTCTACGAGTAGGTATTCGTATGTTATATTGCTTTCTTTTGGCTCTGCGTAACGACGCTAAGACGCTGAGGTTAGGGTAAAAACATTTAAACCAAGAGCAAAGAACATTATTTTTTATCCCTACTGCTACGAAATATTTGGGGCAGTACTACGAGCTACGAGAGCGTAGCAGTAAATAAATTAAAAACTTGTCATTTTCAATTACACAAGTTTTATAGTTAGCGTTTGTAGATTTTCGTTTTGATAACATTTTGACAAAGACATGCCTAATATTAGTCAAGGTGATCTTTTACGTATTCGTTATAACCGTCACGAATTTATAGTCAGTATAAACCAATCAAATTTTCTAAACACACGTTGACATTGTACGAGGCAGGAAATAATGATTATTTATCTATTAATATGTCTATAGGATTGAGTAACATAATTATATATGGAACATAATATGCTGTATATATTTAATAAATGTTGTAGATTAAACTGTATGTATGCTGTAAAATCAATCAGATCCATTTTTCGTAGTGACCGCGTAGTACGCGAGCGATACGTAGTAAGGGGGCGTAGTACGCCGTCGTAGCACCGTAGCGAAATACTTTTTGTTATTGTAAATATTTATATAATGGATTTTGGAACATTGTTGTAATAAGGCTGTTGAGCCTTTGACACGTATGATAGAAAATTTGTGATGAAACTCAACAAAAATTGTGAATATTAAGAGATGAATTAAAATATCATAAAAATAACATTTTTATAAAATTTTATATTGATTTTTCTAATATCCATATTGCACTGCTACTCTTTAAACCTTTTAAATTAATTGTTAATATATCAAACTAGTACCGACTCAGTTGAGTTTCTAGAATAGCAATAATGCAAAGTCACAGAAGAAAGCTTTTTACTGAAAATAAATTGCTTTGATTGCATTTGCCTATTATTTTAATTGATCATTTAAACAGTAAGAGTTATCAACATTCCTTGTATTTATTTACAGGTTAAGATATAAATGCTGTGTCAAATGGAAATTTACAAGGTTCAGTTTATCTAGGTAGGTAAGTTGTTACCTAATGCTATTATTAGCGTAATGTGATATACCTACCTACTAGATATTTACTCGATTTAATGCGCCAACTACTACATAGGAATTAATTAGTTCCCAACGAGGCGGCCGTACGCGTGTAAATAATTGTATGTAAACAATGAGGCATGCAGCGGCCGCCTGATAGTGTTACACGCGTTGCCCGCTACACAGTTATCAGCTCAACAGGCCGCGGCAACGGAGTGCCACTGAAACTGAAAAAGTTTTCCTTTTAGTTTGAGTGTTAGGAAGTGGCGGAGATGCGTGCAGGACAGTGTAGCGGCGAGCGCGTCCGAGATGGCGGGCGCGCGCGGTCATACGACGCCACTTCTCTCTATCAGCGCCCTCCGCCGCCCTCCTCTCCGCGGGCAGCGCGGCGCCCGCTGAGCGGAATTTGCACAAGCGGCGCGCCTCGCGACGCGGTTCAGTGTACGTGCGACCGCTCGCGGCCGAGGACGAATTGCCGCGTCACGCGCATTGCTCTGCTTATTACGCAGTTAAAACTATCGCTGACCGCGTGGACTATCGTGAAACTACTTTTAGTGACTTCTTACCTGATATATGCCCTAATAAACCATATAACACGTGAATTGTCCCCCGATGGACCCAGTGATAACTCTTATCAGTGTGGAAAAGTTACAAAGTGTATACCGAACTCGGAAGGACGTCCGAATTTGCGAGTTCTTAGGGACTTTCATCGTTGCTGACGACTTGAGAGGATAGTTTACCCGTTGTTGGCCAATTCGAGCCACGTTACAAGGTTATCGCGTCTCTAGCCCGCCAGTGATGAATTGGAAAATCGGCGCGTAGTCGCTCACGTGGTGTGCGCCCCGCCCCCGCCTCGCCCGCGCTTATATTTAGCGAAAATCGCCTCTCGGGAGCGGCCCGACGGCCGACGCTCTTTGCGCACATCGCTGTTTATGAACGTTAGCGAGACGCCACATGTTATTGGCTTCGAATAACAGAACCGATAAGCAGAAGACAGATAACCTCTTCGGATCGCGATCTGGCTCTGAAAATTCTGGAAGTAGTTAACTTTTCACCGATTTAATCGGTGGAAAATATTATAAAAGAGAGCGCGCTGAGATGCTAACGGCCGGTATCGGCACGCGCCGGTGAGCGCTCATACCGACACACCTTCCAAAAAATTCCACTGTTCGAGAAAAAGTGGGCAACATGTCTATACAGGGCAGCGGTGGATACCAGAGCCCGTGGTCGTCGCAGGGCGGGCACTCCGAGCTGGATGGCACGCTGGAATTGGAACCTTTGGGCGAGTTGACAGAGGTCGGTTTTGAACCGCAGACGCGCGCGCGATCCAACACGTGGCCGCTACCAAGGCCAGACAACTACGTCGAAGCGGCTGACGACACCGGCTCCAAGAAGAACTCCAATCAGAATCTGAGTGGTAAATACCATTTGTCCAACCAAGCGATAGTGTGAGGTCGCAATCACGATACGCGCTGCTATTTAGGTCGGCTAACGTAGGTAGTCCGAAATCACTCCGCGTGTAAAATCCCAATAAAAACAAAAACACGCACAGGGACCTGATACAAATAAAAATATAAATCTTTGTTTACCTGCATAACTAGGTATTAGGTACTCGTATGAATTGTAATCGCTGCATCTATCATTTGCCACGAGTTTCACATTCCTATAGTTACGAGTATACAAATAATTCGCAAAAACATTGATATCGAAATTGTTTGCGCAGCACAAATTTGACACTTGATAGCATAAATGTATGAAACTCAATCGGCCTACGACGTAGGTGCGTACGGTGACACCGTCGTATTGTGTACATTTTTAATCCTTTTTTTTCATTTTTGATATTAGGGTTACCACTTCTAACGGATCGAATAATTAATTATAAAAATTGCATTTCTCACTTATTATTTTGATTGATAGAAACCTCTAGAAATATTAAATCACTTTTCATTAACCTATCAATAGAATCACATTTCCACAGTATTTTTTGTTTTGCTACAATTTAAGCATTTACATATTTAACACCTAAAAAAACTATTCTAATTGCACCAAATTCACTCACAGTCATACAATAATAAATATTGCATACCGCTAAGGAAAATAATGTAAAAATATGAAATCCACGATAAGTAGGTAGGTAGTTACCTCATAATCTTATTATACTTTAGGTCCATAATAAATTCATAATAAAGGTCAAACTTGTATTTAATCAAATTGAAAGGTTTTATATACTTGGGCAAAGTTTAAAAAAGTAAAATGTAGGCATAGGACTGTCACGATATAATTTATCTCCATTTGACTCAAAATAAAGTAATAGTCCAGGTACTATTTTTTTTTACACTATACTAGTTCATTTATTTATTCATAAAAATAGAATTTTAATTTTTTAAATAGGTATTTAATTTAAAAAACACAATTTAAAAATATATATCATTATTATATAATATGTAACACAGAAATATATATACAACTAGGTATTTCCTGCGGTTTCACCCGCGTCCCATAAAAACTACTTTCCATAACAATAGAAAAAAATATTTTTCAAATAGGTTCAGTGCTTTTTGATTAACTAGCTTTTTCAGTACCAAAATCTCTTCATGTAAATTTTCTACTATACTTTTTATATCTTACACAAAATTATAAGATGTAATTTATATATTGATATTGTTTATATATTGATAAGACTATATTAACAAAACACATGCTGTCTCATTTTTTAGTATGAATTGAATGGTGACAGAGAACTATATCTACATGTTATTTTTAAAACTGAATTTAGTGGGTATTGTATTCAACGCAACAAAAAAATACTCTAAATGTATGAGATGTAAAATATTATTAATGAAATCTTAGGTATATAATTAATAAAGTAGTGTGTCATTATGATACTTCAAAAATATTTTAGGTAATTACGTCCTATGTGTTCGCGTTACACATACATTCACAACTTACACGTGGTAAATAAATTGAGCGTACGTTTGTATTGTATACGAGTCGGAGTACTTCTATGTCCTGCTCGGTGTACATTTTTCATTCATTATTTACGTTATTACACGACAGATAGCGAATCGTAATGACAAATTAAAAGTGTCATCAATTGCACCTAAGTTTGTTCGTGTTGTAGAAATCCTACTACTATTACGTATAATGCAAAAGTTTATTATTATGTTTGGGTATGCTGTTACTCTTGCACGCGGAAACTACTGATTGGATTTTAAGAAATCTTGGTCAGAATAATTGACTCATAGTTCCCTTGGGAAGCTAGAACTCTAGTAAATAAAATAAGTAACTTTGAAATAAGTAAGTTTAGTAAGGAGAGCATGAAACTATGGAATGGTTATCAAACGGAAAAAAATGTTTATAACAATGACGTAGGTTCAGCACTGCGTCATAAAAACAAAAATGAAACTACTATAAAAAAAAAACTGAAAATATAATGTATAACACCACATCACTCAAAATAAAAACTAAATATAATATATTTTTTTTTTAAATAAAATATCTAACATTCTAACGCATACCATATTCTAAATTCTCATTAAATACTACTTAGATAAATGTATTCAATCATCGGTATATCTTAACACTATATTCTACTAGTCCTTACTATTTATTTACCCTACATAACGTATCAACTTAATGGTCACTCACCTACGAAGTACTTTGACATTGCTGATGCAAAAGGCTAATGCTCTCAAACTTCCTAACACCTGAGCACGTGCCTGTCTAGCTGAATGCTCATTTTTCAATCAATTAAATAACTACCTATAAGGCTGTTATTATAGGAAACTATCGCAGTTTTGTATTCTAAATAAAATTCTATTTTAATATTCTTAATTGGAATTTAGTTGTGTCGACATCGACACCCGTTGAATTATTGATAACGCATTTTGACGAACTCTAGGACATCACCAGTGGTCAGTAGATAAAATCAAGGGTTATTCAAGTGTTATTATTATTTATTTATTACTGAATATATACTTACGTCATTATCACGCACTTGTGGGTGTTTTCACGTCATTTGATTGAAGATTCACGCATGTACTAGTTTCAGAAACGTGGTTTCTTAATAAAAACAAACAAATGTTGACATTATTTGTGACGTTTTTGTGGTTTGTTTGCAGAGGTGGCGTTTAGTTATCATTTTTTTATTTTACTCATTCACAACCTATATTTAGCATTGTATATTAAGTATGGATATTTTTAGGCGACATCAAAATAAATAGTTTAATGTAGAATAATGAAAATTTTATACGTAGACATATACTTACTTTATTTTGAATGCTAGTAATGCTAACATGTTAGAATGTTTTTTTTAAGTGGACCTTTTTGTATGCACTCAACTCTGTGAAGGAAGAAATGCTCCACAAATGTATATTGGTTTCATAACATCTCATAATTATTTTTTATATAAAATCCTGTTGAAATGACTAATGCTACAAATGATTGTTGTTAGGGAAAACAGTCTGATATTCAGGCGAAGTAAATTAATAAAAAAGAAATTAGTACATTCGGTTTTCATTGAATCAATATTTCATTTAACATAAAAATTCTTAAAAATCCTAATACAGGATCTTTTTCTAGGTGCCCCTCCACTACCCGCCGTAGGCACCAAGAAAAATTCATCCCGTCGGAATGCGTGGGGCAACCTCTCCTATGCTGATCTCATTACCCAAGCCATCACCTCAGCACAAGACAACAGGCTCACGTTGTCACAAATATACGAGTGGATGGTTCAGAATGTGCCATATTTTAAGGATAAGGGGGATAGCAACTCATCGGCTGGATGGAAGGTATGATTTTAAATTTTATAATAAATGTTATGCATATACGAGTAGCACACTCTAAAAATTTACCCAGTGCTAATGTTTACAACCAATTAGTTGAACATATTCAGCTGAACAACAAACGCATTCCAAACTCAAGCGTATTTGGTTTAATTGAATGTATTATTTATGATTGTAGGTATGTCAAATAATCTAACTAAATCAAAATCTATTTCAGAGTGGTTTCAAATCAAGTTAAAACGTTTTTCATGCTGTCTGACAACGCAGTTGAACCCACTTTAAACCCTGTGGTCAACTAAATTTAACTTGTATATTAGACCCGGAATAATTTTGACAGTTCAGCCGGCGTCACCTTCAAAAAATATACTTGTAAACATTTATGATGCGTAATATTGTAACGGGGTGTAAATGTTGTTTACAATTTATTCAACGGTATTCCTGAAAACTATATCGAAAGTGATTTAGAAAATATTTTTAAGGGCATTCCTTAATATGAGTCAATTTGGCCGTTGTCCATCAGGTTGACTGTTTGATACAAGAAGGTGGCATCATGCCATTTTGTGCGTTATATTGTGGTATCTGGACATTATATCGCGACGGACAATGAAACTTCATTAATTTGTCACAATTTTTAGATGATAATTATCAGGTAACATATTCTAAGTGATATTTCTTGTTAATATGCGAAATCTTATCTACAGTATATTTTAATGCCTTTACAGCTCTTATTTAGCTCAAATAAGAACCATCAACATATTTGGTTGTACAATTATTTTTTAATTTTGAAGAAGGTGCAACAGGAATTTGCGCAGCTCCATAGTATATATTATATCTCGTTTTTCGGGCTCCTATCTTACTGACATTGAAATTGCGCGTCAATGCGCTTACGCAGTTTAAGAGTTTATAAGCATTCGTGTGTTTTATCTACTATGATTTTTTTTTCCGCGTTCTCCACTGCCAAATTTTTTGAACCAATAATTGCCATCTTTTAATTATTAGGACGGAAATTGTAGCCACTTTTAAACTATAAAAATATTATTGTATGTATTATTTATGAGATAAAATTAAAAGTATTTGTCTGGTTGTAATATGTGCAAGTATGAGGGTAAATACTAAAATAACAGCTTATTTTCATATTTTTTACCTACTCAGTGAGCAGAAGATTTCGTTGTCTCTCAGTAATCGAAACAAAAAAATAATGATTAAGGTTTTTTACAATGATTAAAAATACAAGGCTAAGATAAAACTCGGTCATTATTATCAATTATTATGTTTTTACGATATTTTTTTTCTTTTCTAAATAAATTAAAATTATCAAATTATGTAATCTAGAGAAGTGCATTCAATCGTATAAACTATTCGTAAATATCCTCTGTAAAAACCGAGCAGGGAAATAAATATTAATATAATTCGTTCTATAAAACTCACTTTGTAAACACATAATTTTAAAGCTTCAGGGATTTTTTGTTGGAACTGCGCAGTGGCACACGTTATCCCAATCGACTGTGACACGACCGATAAATGATAATAAAAACATTATTACGCGCTCAATCGAAAAATCTTTTAACGACGTTATCTCAAACAAGCAATACATTACTGTTATGCAATGAACTCCCCCTCAAACGCCGTAAGTAAGACATCGATGGACGTCGTTCAACTCGTATAATTTAGATTTTGTTTATCTCGCGGTCACACGACGTTGACACGCCCTCGCTACGCTGTTGAATAAAAAATATAAGACATGAAACTATTTCGTCTCGTTCTTAGATTGTATTCAATCTGTTACAAGTATTTTAATGTTCGATTGAATCTATTCGCCTGTCGAAGATTAGCGTAGAATACCACGAACTCGATGACCTTCACCAGCGTACCCATGGCATTGATTAATGTTTACGCATACAATGCTCATTCAAGCTGCACGCGTGTGAGCAATTATAGTAATTAGAGTCGGCGCAATAAGGTCGAAAATCGGACCGACATGGCTCGTGTCATTGTGAGCTTAGCTAATTAGCAAACTGTTGAAGTCGTGCGTCACATTCTTACATGACACGATTTATGTAAAATAAAAGAGACGGATGATATGACACCTTATAAGGTGAATAAATTGTCGATTACGAAAATGTGCTCATCATTCATTTATATCAATCAAGGGTGGTTTATTTACAATAATTTATCTGGATGTATAAAAAACTGAGTTTTTAGTTGGGTTAATTGGGTTTTAAGAGATGTTAGTTAAAATGTATCCATGAAAGAAATTATTTCAGAAAATTCCTGATAGATAAGTGATGTCTTGTCAAACCGTCACTCATGTAGTTTTACTTCAATTTGAAAGTTGGTTTTCGAGTTGCGCATTCCAGTATACTTTTACACTTCGACAAAAATAACTTTACTGTTGTAAGACTGAGTGGTTAGCCCACTACATCGCGATATAGAATGCAAAGACGCTATGCTCAGCGGCAGTTTATATATTGGTCGTTGGCAAACGTATACGCACTTACTAGACAGGTTTTAAAAAACTTATCGTTAGCTTAAAATTTAAAAAGAATATGATATGAAGGTCCTGCTTTTTTTATTCCTTACGATTCCTAATATAATTTGTATGTATCTAGAAGTCATACAAAACGTTAAACACCAACTAATAATTTATATTTTTTTGTGTCCGATTGTTAAAATGAACTACGAATTCAAGACATGAATCGGTTTGTGACGTCATATTAATCATTGGCGAACTGTGGCTACTGAAATACTTGCGTGAGTCTGATTCCAGTCTCAAGGTTAATTCCAGTATGCTGATATCTCAGGCCGCAAGTCCAAGTCCCGATCATGAGGTTTTTTATTTGTTGAATGCCTTTTAGTGTTGAAATATCGTACCAATCTTATATCGTATGCATGTTATGTAGTTTCGATCAAACCTTTACTATGAGTTTCTGTACCCACTTTTTACTTTCACCTCGTGGCATGCAGCTCTTGTAATTGCCTTTTTTTTAATTATAGTAATGTGTAAATTCCATATCTCAAAACAAGCTAAACTAAGGCTTACTAGGCAGTTCATTCAATTTTTGAAAACCTCTCGTGACGTGAATTTATGTAAGATATTTTTACGAATTTAATATGCGTATAAAGAGTAAAATAAATTAAATATACATATATATTTTCTTAGGTAACACCTATAGGTAACTTTTTTGTGTTTCATGAACTTTGTTTTGGCATCGCTTACAACCAATGATTCAGCTGTTTAGTACTGCGGTTGTAGATATTAGAATTTCAAATCAAAAATAGTAGGTAGGTGGTAGTATTTATTTTGAAAATTAATTAATTCGTTATAGTGCCGACATTAATTTATTGCTTTTTTATGCTTTCACCATAATAGGTAGGTACTTAAATTTAAAAACAAAAAAAAATAGACAGAATGTCGTTTCAGTAACGAATTAATTAATTTTAAGCCAACTTTAGAACTTTATTATCTCTTTTTTGTGTTTCACTTCTCGCAGGTCAATCTAGGAGGTTGTTGACTGATTACCCGAGGTTTTCTGTGGACAGCCTTAAAAAATATACTTTTTTTAGTATAGTATTTTTTTTTCGTGAGAAGTCATCATACATATACTCCTTCCCGGCTAGGCTGGCATTTTCTATCTTGAAAATATACTTACACCAAAACAAACTGACGAGGTATAATTTGTTACAAGTCTATGTTAGTAATATATCAAGAAGAAGTATGTATATAAGTATCATATTATATACACAATATAAAAAGAAAACATCAAAAACAATGCAAACTAAGCACAGGATTAAAAAAAATACAACTAGAACATTTGTAATAGAATAAAATTTAGTTTATTTTATCAAAACAAGATAGAATAAATTTTGTATAAATACATTTATAATAAGTGAGTAACTTAATTAACCATATGTTTTTAAATACGCGAATAGCCGTAAACACGGTTTGTGTCCAGTAGTGCCGGATGTGTGAATAGAAACGTTTTTTAGAACAAAAATTCGTATTCGCCGTATTGATGTCGCGGTGGGTCCAGTTGAATAGCAAATGAAGACTACCGTTACCCGCGACCGTTAGCACACCTTCGCAAAATCTCTTATATCCTTGCTAGCTAACCCATATAGGAACTAAATCTTGGAAAAGATACGTAATGGTCATTTCAGACTTGTGCCTATTATTTAAGAGCTCGACTCACCCTACTTTCAGTTACAAACTACAATTTAAAGCATTTTCTAAAGTCACTTCTATCGTATTAATATCATTTCATCGGTTTTAATATTGCAAATTAGAAATACATATTATTGAAACGGCACCTAATTTCACATTAAAAACGTTCATAAATCTCGAACGTTCTACTAGAAAATAAGTGTCAAAAGCACAATATTTGTACATAATATCTGTGGCAGTATTGTCTCGTCTCCTGCAGAACTAGAGACAATTTCACATTACCTAATCGTAGGAAAATTCCAACCGAGACCTTTCTTAATAAGTAATTGAGGTTACATTGATTTACACGGTCGCCATCTTGCTGTGTAGATAACACTGAATGATATATTTTCACAGCAGTATATAAGGCCGATAACAAAACCATATGACACTCATTCATGTATTTAATTATGCTTCGCGTTCCGACACTGGCGAATTAAAATATTCAAACATTATTTTATTTTTAACTTGCTAATGAACAACAGACATTTAATCGTCACTTTACTTGATCCATATTGTGTCAGATAATGAGACAATAATAAATATAAATGGTAATAGGAAAAATATACAATTAATTCATTATTATCATGAAAACAACATCACGTTACATAAAACATGAACATTTGCACTATATCTTAGGCTAGCAGAACAACATTGTATTTCTTATATTTCTGTTTACAAAGCGATATTGCCTTATATACATCTACGTCATTTATATAGAAAACATACAATTGTAAGGGGAAATTCTTGTAAATAATAAAAAGGAAACCCACACTGACTCATTTATCTATATGTATTTCATTCATTTAATCTCAATATTTAAATAAACATCATTTCAATTAATGAAAACCCGTACTGAATCATATTTTACAAACGAATTCTGTTTTTGAAATGTTTGATATAAAAAATGCAAATGTACATAACATTTGTGCTTAATGCACTTATTTTTATTTTGTGCAAAATATATTTTCAAAAAATCATAGTTGTCTCTCGCCAACTCAAGGATATTCAAATACCTATATTCTAGATTAAATAAAGAATTGCAACGTACAATACATTATTAATAGATTTACGTAATATTTTCAAAAATCGTTACAATCTACATATACATATATGTTATCTGTTTACTGTTATTACGTAACAAAAAATATATAATACACAAATGATAATAACACTGCAATTAAGATTTTTTATGATACCATTTTGACGATAAAGCTAACATGCTCTTTTGCTTATTCATACTTACTTATTATTTATTCGTCGGTAATAATTAATTTATCTTTTTTAATATACAAAGTATGAGAGAGGTAATCGACATCGTTACCTAGCATTTCTTACTACAAAATGCAAAGGCATTCACATGCCGTACGCACAGAGAATGTCAATTAGATTGCAGTACATATTTGGAAATACAATACAAGTAAAACAATTTACGAATACCTAGTCGCAGACGCTAAGTATTAAAATGAGCTTGAACCAGCCAACAGCTGGACACTGGCTAAATTTATAACCGATTCCACTTGGGTATAGCTTATTTAATTTGCAACTCTAATTCCTTGTGTGCATTAATGGTTACAGTAGTACTTACTTATTTAGCACTTAGGCTGTTTATTTCAGATAGGTGCGCGTAATACCAGTTTTGCATTATCCTAACATCGAGTATTTTATTTGAAAATTGTATCATTTTGTAATAAGGGGTCATCCATAAAGTACTTCACACGTAAAGGGAGGTCTAGGAAGTGTGAGAAGAAGCGGGGAGGGGTACTAAGTTTTCACGTATAAAATTAAAAAAAATAAGGGAAGGATCTCACAAATGTTACCACCAGTGACCGGGATGGGGTCTAAAAATCATGAAATTCAAGTGACGTACTTCATGGATGGCCCCTTATTATGCAAGTATGGACTAGCAATACATAAGTAACACACAAATGGGAAGTATTCTACTGGCTATAAAGTTTTTCCTGCTCCCATTCTAGTACATTAGGAATGTCTAACCGAAGCTACCTCTTTAGCATGACGGGTTTTTGTCCCACATTAGCGTTTACGTCAACCGCACTGTACTGCTTATTCTTTATTTATATATGCAGCAACCATTTTATCAAAACACGCTCATTTACCAGCTAGATAGGTTTCATACAATGCTTTTATGAATAAGAGAGTTAATTATACATTACTTTGCCAGAAAAAATACCTATATCTTACTCTAAAAAGATGAAATCTTTTTTTTCTGGGAACCACAACCTCCCAGTGAAAGCATGTTTTGTTCTTTAATATTTTATTATCAAGTCCTTCGATCTTGATAACAGATTTATGAGAAAATAAATTCAAAATAAAGGTATAAACCGAAATGTAAGTCTAGTACAAAATCTTAATTCCAAACAGTAGCTTATAAGATTCCGACAAAAAACGTACATACTTCATAATGATTGACGGGAAAATGCAATCGACACGAAAGATTATGTTCTTGACCACTATCGGTTTATTTTTTTATTTTTAGAAGCCCCCAGTAGCTTTAGTTGCGAATGACATTATCATTGACATAATTGATAAGATACAATACTGACATTGACACATTTTTGCAAAGTATCTCAGCTTACATACCTAAATACCGAGCTAAATATAAGAACTATTATGAGTATTAAATTAAAATGTACAGCAGTACTCTGGCTGACCTACATATGGTGGACAAAAATAAATCAGAGAATAAATTTACGTAGGTCCATAAATATATTTCTTTACGGCATTCCCTTTCTGAAAGATGAGAAAAACCGTTCTAACGTTCATGTTTTTTTTTTAATTATTACGTAATCTTATTGTTAATTAATTTGTAAAAGTCGTGAGAAAAACATAGGCAATACTGACATGAACATGACGGATGCCTATTGCTGGATACATAAGCACGATTTATGTAGGAAAAACAGAAGTGCACTGCGTAAGTACTACAGTGCTGTCAACATGAATGGCTAATGCAATGAATAAAACACGTGTACGAAATCATAGAGGAGTAGGTACGTATAGTGAGCTCTGCGAACTACAATCGTAACATGGACATAACGTTACACTTTTATTAAGAACAAAATTGCTTTCAAGCTGCAATTTACTCAACCTAACAGAGGTTTCAATCGGGGTTCCTTTTATTTTTTTATCAAATTATTAATTATAATTATTTATTTATTTCCTTAATGCTGCCAGCCTTTTGGGTACACTCAGGAATTCTTTGACGCAATATATGTATGTATTAATAAGGTGTTTTTTTTTTACTTGTATATATTAATTTATATTTTATTTGTAAAAACATCGTAAAGATTATTATTTATTTAATTTAATTTATTATAATATGATAATCAATTGTGTAGATATTTATTGTTAAAAATGATTTAACTTCTGTCCTTATACTTGTTTTATTTTTAGAGAGATTTCACAAGAAATTCGCTGACGATATTTTCAGGTCGTATTTACTCAACATTGTATTAAAGTTCTGACTTCTGGACAAAATAAGTTCTTATCACTAAAATTCTAGTAAGTAAAGTATCGTTTACAGTGTCGATCTCCACCCACAGCTGAGTGTTGCGCGTCAAACCCACGCCCTTGCGTTAATTTCCTTGCTATTATTCCCTTTTATCACCAAATGTTATCCCCAGATACATTGAGCGGTTTTTACCTCTTCATGTCTGTGAATATTATCTTAATTATAGACTTGAAGCAAATTTTTAAAATTATTATTTAGATTTTTTTATTCTTTCTTATTTTTTTAACTCTATTTATATGGTTGAACATACAAAATTACCCTTATTGTAAATAATATACGGGCTTGGCTTGATAAATTGCTAAAGCACCAGGATTCTAATAGGTACCATTGTTGGTTGGTACTTCTATACAGACTTCAGACACTGCAATTTTCTTACTCTTAGGAAAATTTTAAAGATACCTACTAAAACTCGAGTAATATATATTTGGCGGAGTTGAGAAAGTACAATTGCCTTGAGAGATTATAATATTATATTTTGTAATTATATTCTGATTTAACAAAAACAAAACAAAGTAATTATAATTTATCATGTAAATTCTTTCTATACTTTTCTGTTTATGTGTGTACAAAAAATCATAGACATATAAACGCATATGACTTCTTCGTAATATATTTTGCTCTATACATGACAGGGTGGAGCGATGTGGCGCTAGAACTGGTGATATTCATGTTTATAGAATTGCTTTAAAGCGAACACCTTGTACTTCAGGTTTCAGACATTCATTGACATTCATTCTTTTATTTTTAATCATAAAACTTGTGAATAACTATCAAACGGTATTTTGAGCACGCCTCTTATTCGTGGCCATATCTTTCGCATATTTATGTACGCGGCTATTAGCCACAAGTTCTGCTTCAATCAATAATTTTATTTCAATACTTACTTGCCTAAAATTTAATCGAACCAGAAAGGCCATTAAATGTCGAGCTATAGTCCAACCTTTCAACTAAGTCGAAATAAATACTTCTTCGTATCTTATCAACGGGTCTTAGCAACGGGTGACGTGGGCCGATAGTAGCTCCACTGTGATTTGTGTTATCACTTCACACATTATTCCGTAAATTATCTACATTGCGCCTTTCGTGAGTGGTGGTTGGTACTATTTATCGAATCGAACGAGCGATGTAACATGTCCTAAGCAATCTGTCATTACGTTCAATAAATTGTAGCGGTTATAATAGAAGGTGTGACCACTCTCAGTGGATAGCAACTGGCCTTGGTATCGCTTATTTAAACGAATCACATAGGCCTAAATTGACTTGAGAAGTTGAGGAAGATTTGGTCATTTGGGTTAGTTAGGACCTACTGACATAACAGATAATATAGGGCGTGTAAGTGATGTAGGTTGATTAGACTTTTAATATGAGTGTCGATGTTGTCAGCATAATTTTATTCTATGCCAATTTACGTTTTTCTTTTTTATATCCTGTGTGCTGTATTATAACTCGAGAAAAATAACGAATGAAGCTTTGAATATTTGGTTTTTAATATAAGTAAGCATATAATACCTATAGAATGAGATACTATAAATGTATAACAATAATTATGTGGGGAATTATGCATAATTTTCGTGCGCACGTTTGTTTTGTGTGGCTGATAAAAATGACTAGTCTTAATTACGCTTGAAATAAATATAATTATAAATACTATTTAGTACTATGACAAGATTAATTTATTTATAAAATGATATACTAACAAGCGCTGCTTATCGACAGGCACGTCGATATAACTTGGAATTACTCGCTTTGACAGTTTTCAAATTATTCATGCTCAACGATAGAAGAAAAATATAAATAAAAACGAAAACGTGTAAATAAAATTCGCTCCACCTGAAACTCATAACGAGTTTAGTTTTAACCTTGGCCATAAATTTACCGATACAAATTAGTTCAAGTTTTGATATACCTACGAGCGACACGGGGCGCGGGGCTAAGGGGTGATTGCAATAGAGGCTGCACGCCACCTTGCTCTGATTGATTTATACGTCTTGTTTGTCACAGAGCCGATTTATTTGAATTCCTGCCAGAGCCCCGGGCAGCCAACGGATTAATATCGAACAGACCCCCGCGATATATCCCCGACTTTGGGCAATAATTCAATATTTCATCCTTCGGGCCGGGACCTACGCTGTGAATTAACATACAAACGTCAATCGTTTCATGAATAAAAAATGTATTGGATTTAGTGAAATGACTAGCGCGATCGCTGAGCGTTTACTGTGTTGCCGCCCGAAATGCCTATTGCGGAAATATAAAATGTTTCAGATTACTGGGTTTAGTTTGATCGCACACTATTCGTATTTGCTGGTAACACGCGATTTGGCAGCTAAGTTCCAAACGATGATACTGGGGACTCGAAAAATCTCACAGTCGTAAACCCCGGCGGCTATTAACTGAGCAGCTCGGGAATTGGGTATCGCATAACATTTACTGCCGTTTAATGCAACCAACCAAGTACTGTCATTCTTTTATTGGGGGAAACAGTTCACGTGTTGCTGATATAAAACTGGGGGATTGCATAGCAAGCTTGAAGTTTACTGCTCAAATAAATATTGACAAAATTATCTTGTAAATTAATAATCATGCAGCAGGTTTTGAGCATGCAGATGTAATATCATAAAATTCTTGTGGATTTTAAAGGCATAGTTTTGCGGTACCGCGCACAGTCATCCGCACGCATACGTACAACGGTAAAGGGTTAAGCAACGAACGGGCGCGTTTGAACGAAAAAATTCCACTACGAGCCATCGTATCTAGTAGAACCGGTTCTTAGTTCTAAACTACATAAACTACTGCTACGTCCGCGTCGCTTCGCCAATGCGTTCGCACTTCTTACTATTACTTGTAGCTACGTAAAATAGATATGTGTATTTCATTTCTTAACACTTGCACTGGCTTCCGAATATAACCTATATATTTCGTTCGAACTGTTCGTCTCATGAAATGGTAACATAATTCAGTGATAAAAAATGATGAGGTATATTCCTGTATCTTAATTTTTAGGATTTACTAATGTCTACGTTAGATGGTGTATTCCGTACACTGATTATACGAACATTTGTTATGAGAGCGGAAGAATATAATAAAATATGTTTCTTATTAATTGCGACTTATAAAAAAGAAATGTATAACAATATTAAACAGGGTTTAGATACATCCGCAATAGTGTTCTACAGTAATAAGTTAGTAAGGCATCAAATAAAAGATAACTAAATATCTGAACAAATATACATTTAACATCATAATCATATTTGTCATTGATATCACAATCGCTACAGTAGACCTTATTGCTCTTATTACCATACATAGAGAGGTTTAATCTAATGTACATAATTGTAGGGCCACGACCTCAATTAGAGCAGAGAGTCTAATAATCGCGTTAATCATAAAATTACGAATACGAAGATTGTCGATTTCCGAGCCGTAACGCGTCTGTCTACTCGACGACCTCTATGGGTTATGTACGCTTGAATACAAAAGTTGTTCAAAGCTTTTCCATTGAGCATCATCAAACGAATCGTAGAAAATCACAGAGGTTTATTGATCAAGTTGATAAGTCACCAAAGTCTTAAGGAATTAAATATGGAATAATATACAATTATTCGTTTTATTAATTCTATTATTTAAACGTAAACGACTAACTAGTCGTTCTACATAATATAACACTCAATTTAACATTTATAATTATACTTCGACATTTAACGCATACTTAATTTAATACAATTCTCATATTTTTGTATTGTTTCGAGGTCGACATTAAAAACGTCTAGCGTAAAATGTAAAAGTAGGAAGGACATTATAATCAGTAACATTCACCCTGACATGCACCAAAGACATTACAGACATCATGACGTTACAATTTTTATGCAATTGACTGTAATCATCGTTATTTTTTTTGTAGTTCTTCACTTGTGCACCTGACTGTATTGTACAATGCGATTATCATAACCGGTCGTAGCAACAAGCGATTACGATAAATATGTTAATTACATCTCTCAGTAAAAAGAACATTATAGTGAATAATATAATTTAGTGTAATATTTTATTGTACTAGTCGTAGCTATGACACTTCTAGGAAGGATTCCCTAAAACAACTTTGAACAAAATATTCATAATGTAATTGCTTTATAACACTCCTCTGACATTTAGTTATTTTTAGAGCATGCTGACATATTATATTCTTAATATGATACAGTATTGGTTTTCAAGTCAAGCGGAAATGTAAACTCGGTAAAGAGCGTGTTGAGCCACACTTTTAAGTAACCTTAGTACTAAAGTCAGTCATCTGTTATCACAGGGTGACCACGCATGAAGATAGTGCAGGGTTTCTTACCATATGCCCGAAGGTAAAAAAACGTTTTATAAAAAAATGTGTCTAAAGTTAGATAACACACACATACACACCTTTCTTATGTCGTAATTAATTGTTACCATCTTCCAACTAAATGCAATAAAAATATTAGTATAAAAAAATGTCTATGTAAAAATAGAAAGCCAACATGTCAAAGCCTTACTTACTATATAATATGTATGAAAACGAAAGTATATGTATGAAAATGAAAAATAAAGTCTTAAATGTTTTTGTCCGGTAAAATTATAAATTACTCATGTGTCTGCGTATGTTTACACCAAAATTAAAAAGAAAATCCTTCCTGACATTTTGAAAGTTCTCTCCTCGATCCGAAAATAGTTTTCAAGGCCGTGTCTGGTTAAACCGACCTCCAGCGCCATTAACAAGAAACACCACAAAACAATAACTAACTCTACAGTTGCATCTATCTTTAAAAACTAATTACAGTTAATTCGGTCTTTTTTATCGTAATTGGTTAATGTGTTTAATTTATTTAATTATTAAAAAAAACATTGATCCGCTGGATTCCAACGTCATCCAAGGATAATTTTCTAGTTTCTTCTTCACGAAAATAATGAATTCACACAGACACAATTATGTAAAAACATGAGATAAAAACAATTCTAGAAAAAAAAACTCGTCTTTCTTTACATATTATTGACGTGGATTTCCTAAAATTTTGGATGGTTTTTACGCGTATTCTGTACTTCCTATTTAGTCGGTGACTAATGTCTATCTTATTTTTCATTATCAAAATGCGTAGTTAGAAGTTTTTATTATAGTAGGCGTAGAATAACAGCAAGTCATACCGAGAATTTGTTAAGATAAAGTACCCTTTGAGTGCCCCATATAAGGCGTTTAGTCAGACCGTGATAGTTTAGTTACTATGTGTAATTGGGTTCAAATGGAAACTGAGACTCTCCTCAAAATAGGAACTAAGTGATTGAATAGATTCACAAACTTACTCTCACCATAGTAATTTTTATTGCTAAATAGCCGCTGTAGAAGATTTATAGCACTAATGAACTCGACTGATATGTTAATTATAACTACAGTACATTAATACTTATACCTGTTACATTTACACCAGAAGATTCGAGTATGAATTATCAAAATTACTAGTTCCGATGTTAATTTGATTGATGGATGGATAGTGTATAGTAAAATTTCTTCCATTAGTTTTATTATACAGCTTTGTAGGCCGCTACATTCCAGTAGCCATTTGGCATCACATTCTCGTCAAGTGAAAGTTGATCGATGAAGCACGCCAGTTTAATCTTGAAATTGAGTTTTTTTTTTATATTATATTAATAATTTAGGTTTAATAGAGCTTTCAAAAACAATATTAAAATTTTATTGTTCTCTTGCTAAAATGTCTATCGTGCTGAATAAGATTGGGGATTATTTCTGCTATGTGCAGTGATTGTTTGGATTGCTACAGTCAGTCGTTGATATATCATGTAATCACAGGATATGGTGCGGATCTGTTTG
This sequence comes from Heliothis peltigera, assembly GCA_958496145.1. Classification (NCBI taxonomy): domain Eukaryota; kingdom Metazoa; phylum Arthropoda; class Insecta; order Lepidoptera; family Noctuidae; genus Heliothis; species Heliothis peltigera. Next base: position 6,312,697 of record OY292328.1, read on the forward strand.
GTCAGTATTTATATCAAATGCAGTGGAATGTCGTGGGTGGACAGTATGACAGGTTTAAAAATAACATTATTAATAGTGCGAAACTATCTTGAGGATTTTACGATATTACTGTATTTCTGTGGACGCTAAAATTAAACCATTGGAGTGGACTCTGCCCAAGAGCTTTCCATTCGTTTTAGAACCGTTCTCTGATTTTTATCTGTAGATCAACGTTCTGCGCGCCATTATATTTCTTATTCTGCGTGCTATAGTAATGCTATTTTGCTAGGCTTTCGATATCACATTTCTCAGAACCTCCTAAATAACAAATCTCCCAAAAATTCTTTCATGTAAAAATATTGTCAAGACTTTAAATGAAAGTGTTTTTTATTTTGCATACACTTTTATCCCGTAATGCAAGAGTTATATGGTTGCAATTTTTTTGTAATCCTGGAATTTTGTCAATCATGTTTTAATTTTTGATAAAAAGTTAAGTCTATGAGTTCTCTCAGATTCTTTGTTATTTACGCATTAGACGTATTGTCTGTTTCTTTTCTTACACGTGTGAAAAACCAACTTAAACCAACAACAATAACAAGTTAATTTGTTATTTTTTAGGTTTTTTTTTCTTTGATAAACTTGGTTTTATCCAATACTTACTGCAGATGAGGGAAATATCATGTTATCGGGACACAAAAATATATCTAACCGCTTCAAAAGGTTGAGTTCGTAGTAGTTTAGATAAAGCTATTGCGCAATTTTTATTTTTATTGACAAACAGAGGCACACTCCATACTGTAAGTTTGTAGCAAGTGTGGCCCGATTTAAATTGCATGGAGCATATTTAATAGGATTTCTCGGTAAACGTGACGATTGCGGCGGCCGATGCGACGGCGATTGTTAATCGCAAAACGAACAGAAATTCTGAGAATCGTTCGCCATTGACATTTCTAAGCAACGTGGTCATGTTTACGTTCGGTGGCGGGTTGCGGCGGGTGTTTACAAACAGTAAATTGTTTACTCGACTGACATAACGCGTTGCAGGCGTCACGGCGCGTCACAGACCGCGTCACACGCCTCCGCTAGCCGGCACACGCCGCCGCGCCCTGCCGCCGCCCAATCCTGTTCTATTGCGTCTTGCGAATTATAATAGCGCCATTTTTTTACTTCACACTAGTTAAGGAAACTGCGTACTAGTTACTTGCGAACTATTTTGTAATCAATATAATATAAGAACGGGAAAATTACTTTTAATAGACACAACTTTACCATGTTAGAAGATTAGGTTCAAAAACCTTTTTTGGCAGATTATTCCATACTGATTTCAAAATTATGCGCTGCTAATTTGACGTGAAATATTCTGTTTAATGTGTGCAGGTTATTTTTAGTGTGCAGGACAACTTTGCATTGAGATTTTGCGGTTTGGGAATCAAGAACAAAAAATTAACACTGTTAGCATGTGATTACGTGAATATCTAATGAATAATAATACGATCTTTAATAAGTTTGAAGGTTTCGTGGAAAATTTTATTAGATATATATAATTATTTAGTGTGTTAACGTCAGACATTCTATTGGATGTATTTTTAGATTTTTCGATTGATTTCTTTGTAGATATATATTTTTTTTATATATTATCATAAATTACAATCTTATTCGCAGAACGACGAATATACATAGGCAATTATGGCTACTACAAAGTATGAATAATTTTCCTGTAAAATTATAACCATGTTTTATGAGTAAGGAAAACCAGCAGTCCCGTATTTGTTAACAATATTTGCAGGTATCGGGGACGGGTAGCTCGGTCAATATTTGCGGATAGTTTCTTAGAGATGTTATTGTTCTTATTTATTAAAATAATACGTCACATGTTAGAACAAAATATAAGAATGTATAAATAAGAAATCTTCTAGTATGAACGTCACTTTATCATTGTCATTGATTCGTGACATTAGTGTTAAGATTTAAATTCCACAAAGTAATCTTATCTATCAAAACTATTGGTTTATCTAGCGTATCTTATGTTATGGAATATAATCTATGAATATATTTCAGACTCAGTACAACGATTTTATTTGACCTCTATTTGCTCAATATCGGTAGCGAATCTTTCCAGAAGTTTCTATATATCTTGTGACTTTATAAGTAAGTAGTTTTTAATGTCATAGATTGTCACTAGTTTCTTGTGATTGATTGTATTAACGTCTACTTATCGTTAAGAAGATGGAAAAGCGAGTATTATTTATTGTTTATCAACATACCTGTTACACCGTGTCTAGTAACAATTATTAATTAGTTGTTTCTTCAAACTTAATTTTAGTTTTCTTAATGGTTGGTCGTAATGGTTAGATATCCTTATTACATTGTATGGCGACTGATGTGTTAAGTATTAATATTAAATCAACTTATTAATCTTTAATATAGAAAATATTTACTTGCCTGCTACAGTAATTACCTAGACTTGTTTCATTGAATCGTTTTACAATACGTTTATAGGCTGCGTCTATTTTATGAAGATGTAATTTTCCCAGCAGTTCCTTATTAGATACGTTTATGATTAAATAACAAAGAGTATCTATTAAGTTACAGCTCATTAGTTCAATGACTTAAATGATGCTGTTCTGCCAAAAAAAGTTCTTAAGTTTTTAACATCCATACAGTAAAGGCAAAAATGATTTAAACCAATAAATACGTAATCATTTTTTGTGATATTCAGATTTCGAGATTATTCTCAAATCTGAAACCTTTTACGTTGAGTTATAACTTTATCCTTACCTTTAATGGTTCGAGCTAAAAGTAATTTGATGATGGTCGTTTCTCACAATTTCTGTTTCATTATTTTTTTAAAGCATTCCAAATTTTACTAAGTGAATGTTTGAGGTTTTAATCTATACAAACCTAGGTTACTACTAGCACAGTAACATCACATAATCATGATACGCCTTTATCACTGATAAGGACGTCACACACAATTGATATGAGTGGAAGAAAATTTCCCCCATTCCCTAAAGATAAATTACAATAAGCTTGGCGTGATAGTAAAGATTTACGCAACGCAGTCTGAAAATCATTATTTTATTATCAAGTGCCTACGTAACTACGATGTTTATAACGAGTTAAGTTTGCTTAAAGTGCATGAATGCTTCTAATACCTACTATTTTTAAGAGCCAAGATTTATTTCAACTCATTTATGTAGGTAGATGTGTAAGTACATTGTAAATAAGCAAATTTCCCGAAAACAATGCATTTTCAAGAATAGAAATGACCATCTTACACCTTTGACGTCTTATTTCCAAAGTTCAGCTGTAAATTATGATACAGATATTTGAGCTCGTGAGCAGATCGCTATGTTTGGTTGTATGTATATTGCTGAATACATTTTGACTGTTATCCTATTGAAGCTTTCAACCAAACAATGAATATGTCGATTCAAAGGACAATAAATGTTATGGTCCCCACTACAAAAGTGTTAATTATAATACCCTTGCATAGGTCTTGGCAAGGCAATGATGTCTCCTATCGTAATTCGGCTGCGGGTTTAAAAAAAACGTTATAATAAGACATACACAGGTAATTTAAAAGTAAACACGTATTGCCTGAAGCTTACACAGATCACATCTATATTCAAACGTGACTCATTCGGTAGCATATGAGCTTTCCATTTATCCAGTCATTCTGCATATCTAAGTGTTAATTATATCTCCCAATTAAAGTGTGGTCTTTGATGTGGCCATCTGTCACCGCAAGCAACACGAACCTAACCAAGGTCAACCAACTTTGGTTATGGTTCGACCTTCGAGAAATTTAAATAAAACAGTAATAAATTTTATAATTTTTAATTATTTTAGGAACTTTGAACGATTATTGCTTAACGGGTATTGCGATCAGAAAATTTTCCGAGCTTCTGTGTTCCGATGAATATTAATTCAATCTTACAATATCTGACGTGCGTAGGCAGCTAGCTACGCTACTAGGTACCAAGTTAGAATATTTTATTTTAAGCTTGGATCGTTCTTGGCGTTGCATTCTTTCATTTAGTTTCTATATTATGACTAGCTTTAGATAAAAAAATAGCTTATAACCTTTCTCGATATCTTGACAGTGGGCTATCTAACACCGAATTATTTTTCCAAATCGCACCAGTAGTCAAAATATTAACGCGAACAAGCAAGCGAACAAACAAACTACAGATTTATAATATTTGTACAGATTTATACTCCTAATAGATGAAGATGCCGACGGTATTTAGATTAGCATACATTATTATAACACATAATAATCTAAGCACTAAAATACAGTGCAAATACACTGAGTCGTAAGATAGCTGTAATTGCGCGTTAGAAACTTCAGTGCGCAGTTAAATCTAACCAGACATAGTTATAGCCTGATATTATGAGGGAAAACGTCACTTGGCATTCCGATCTCAAAGTCATTGAATATAACTATTTAAAATTTGTTATATTATGTTAATTCAGGCGCGAGTCGAAAGGCGGTTGACCTTGTGAGGCGCCGCGTCGTACTACTGCTCACTGGCGACAAAGTGGATCATTGCGTACAAACTTGTCAATTATTTGTATCCAGACTTTATCACTGAGCTTACTGCCTTGATATATTTATGGTAATCCACCGCGTTAAGTACTCATTTTGTCTTTCAAATGAGCTAGTTTTAGACTGACAAAAAATACTCGTAACTTTCAATTCGTAATGTGCAAAATGGGAACCAAACTTAATCTCGCGTTCCTTTAATTTGTCCCATGTGTCCTGAAATAACAAGCAAGATAGTAAATATTAAGTAAGTTATTAAACAACTATACAATCAATTTCAGTCATCGTCAAATGTTGAATCAAACTAAACTGGTATTATTTATTTATTAATAGCAAGAAATCATTGCTACTTCTCTATGAGGCGCCACTACACATCCGCCTCTACAATATAATTGGGTGTAACGTAGTGAGACCGTGGTACGTAGTGAGACATAATAAAATTCGCCGCTTGACGCTCGCGAACCCATTAATTTATTGGAATGTGTACTGCGTATTTAGTTGTAAGTGGTCTCGTCAACAATCGCGATTGAGATGAAAGGGTCATTGAATACGCCATTTCTAGAACATTACTGATTAATTTAGTTATACAGTGGGTTGTCTTTGAAAAAATTATACATAATAATTTTATCATTTTTACAAAAAATGTAGTGAAGTTGACTATAAGAGCGCTTTCACACTAGCAGATTTAGTTTAATTACGCGCAACACAACCTGCGATGTAAAAAGCATGTCGCGTGGTTTCAGGTGTCAGTGTTTAAAGCGGTAGCTACAATTGTTAGACGTCGTGTGTATACGCGTGGCACAGCTCGTCCGCGCTGGAAAGCCGAGCGGAAAATCCACTATTGTGAAACAGTGTAAAGAAAAAAGTCGTAAGTGTATATATTCGTCGCAGATTTTATTTAGCAAATTGTAAGATGAAAAGGCTAAGGCATATACTCTTATTCCGTTGAGTTTGAATTCAGGGCTTATTTATATCAAAATAAATATCATTTTCAAACGGCAAGTGCAATCAGATAATTACCAACGAGTATAAAAGGCACTTCTGTTTACTTATCTAAATAGTGCACTCTATGCGGAAACTATATCAAGTAAGTACGTCAAGTGCATACTACATAATCTATGTAAACGACATAGATTAATTACGTACAAGAAGTTTATATTTTCTTGTTATTGAAAACAGAGGTACGTGATTCCAACGTTACTCGTGTCAATATTATGAACGCGTTACCATTTTGTAATACTATTACTTGATAAGGTTATTGGTATATGATTCAAGTGCCTTAATTGGTAAATATTAAACGAATGGAGGTCTTTCCCATGTAGTTTTGCATCCACGTGTAGGTACTCAACATATGAACAGTGTTTTGATCACACCACCGTGTTTTGTTTTGAACTTCGGTGGTTTTTAGTGTCTAAACAAAATGTTTTGTCTATAATAAATTTACTTTTACATCCTAGTATTTCTGACTAAATATATAGTGGGCTATTTTTATATTTTAAATACGACGAAATATATCAAGTAATATATATGAAATTATTTAACGAGTTATTTTTCAAGATTAAAGGCTTCTTCTGTTTTTTATAAAAAAGACATTTAAAAAAAGAAATCTTTCGACTATCTAAATTGTAACTATTTCTAATTAAAAAAACATAAACTTATTCTTAATTCGTAAGAAGAAATTGCCTTTAGGCACTAGTTTTCAGTTTCATTAAAATTTTATGGGTCATAGCAATAAATAGATTTGGATGGACGGTGTACTCTTGACCGTGTTATTTATTACAAATTACATTTGTTACTTAAAATAAATATATTTACCTATTACGCACACATACACATGCGTATTTAAAGTGACAGGAAAACCACAAAGTTTCTATCTCCTGACGTTGACTTCGACAGAGGAAAACCATTATTATATTATGTATGTTCTAACATGTAGCAGGCCAGTTAGTAGGGTTCATAACAAATAAATTGTAAATTAAATATATGGAGACTAGTAACCACATCTAATTTTGTTTCGGTTTTCCTTAAATGATGCAAATTCCATTTCAATATCCAATTATTGAATTGTATATATGTAACTGCATACTACTTATTCGGTGCTTTTAATTAATATACGGATATATGGAGAAGTCGATTAAAAATAGAATCTACCTAAACTGTATCCCAAGAGGCCATGTTATTCAACCTAAACATTGACGTTTTTTAGTCATATGGAACTGTATTATAGTGGTGTCATATTACCGACGTATACCCCTATACACTACAGAAATATACTCAAGAACAATCCCCGGTTTGTACCAAACTATTGCTAACTATGGAAGAAAACTACTTGGGCCATTGTGGGATGCTAGTGAACTAGGATGGGGTAACTACGGAAACTATGGCACCTGCCGATAGCAATGCAAACAATAAATAAAAATAGCAGGTGGTGACTCGCCGGGACCCCTGGAACTGGTTGCTAAATCGCAACAAAGAGGTAACAGGCTCATGAGCGGCTGTAATGTGAGGCTACCTTGGCAGATTTTAAACGTAGTTCACGTGCACCCTGATGATCCAGCATCACCCTCCCGGTCGCCTCTTGCCACAAGACATTCATTCTTAGAGCAGAGCTATAACTGTGCTCAAGAGGCTTCGCTCTGGACAGCCCGTTATGGTCGGTACCCGCGGGGTCGCTCATATGCCCTGCAAGCTGCTTATTATTATTATTATACCAAATATTAAACCAATAGATATAAGTATTCATTCAAATTGTTCTTCTAACCAATATTAGCTAATGCGTAAAATAGCTTGGCAGTGTGTCAACATATTAGTTCTTTGCGACTCTTGTTTATAAATAGCAACCATATCAGCTACTCACGAAATAGTCTCGTCCACCGTTAAAGCTTTGGAGTAAGATAGGCTTTGAATTGCAAAAACTATGTTTGAAACCAATACTCATGAAAACAGCGGTTTAAAGAAATATCCACGTATTATTTGGCACAGATTTGCAGACGATTGATTGGTTGAATCAAATTTAATCGATCCGTATTCTAGAAGGATAATATTCTTCGTATTAAATACGTAGAACGAGTAACGAACACAGGCAAACAGGTAGTTCATAAACCCACATGACCTACAATACTGAAAGACGAAAATTATATTTTTAACTATCGTTTAGATTGATTTTATTTAAAGGATACCTATCCATTAAACCATGAAGACTTACAAAATCTTTGATGTTTACGGTAAGAAAAATATTTTAAATTACTTCAGATGCTTTTGAATGTGATGAAACTAATTTGAAACCCTTGCAGTTTATATGACCGTAATATAAAACGTTCAAGGTTGAATTACGTAACAAACAACCCGAGTTACATAATACAAGACCGGTTAGTTCGGTATTCGAAATTCGAATGATTGATTTATTTTTTATTTTATTTTTTCTTTTACTTTTAAGGAATATTTCATTGGCAATTCATGAAATGTTCGTGGTTACGCTCTCTTTTCGACCTTTTTTTTAAGGCTATATAGGTATTTTGTCAACCCATTTTTAATTAGGTAGTAGCTATGTAATATATGCAATGTTCAGGTCTTATTAAAATAAATAAATCATTCATAACTCGTACGCAAATCTACGTCATTTAATTTTAATGACTTACACAGTCACCTGCACAGTAGCCAAAAAGGACTTAATGCTAAGTGGCGTTTTTGTAATCCGACGTGTAATAAAAAAAATATCTGTATCGCATGGGGAAAAAAAACTTCTTAGTATGTTAAAACCGGTCTCACAAACATTTTTTGTGAATCTTTTATATTCAAGGAGTCAAGCTTAATATATAAAAAACAATAAATGCTATCAATTTGTCTCTCCACCTTATCAATATGAAAAAATTCTAAGGTTAACAGTGGTCATAACCACCTCATTTGTGTCAACACAGGTTATCTGCGTCAATTTCATTATCATGTGAATATTTTTCATCACTCGTATTAGCTTCGTAGAAAATCAAATAAGACAATGCAAAACGGTTTTTTTCTATAGAGAACCATAAGGAATACTAAAACGAACGTCGTTATAAAACTAATTTATTTAATTAAGCTTAAGTATGTTCCCCGTTGATTTTTTATTAAGAGCTCATTTCACCAATTGTGGTGTCATTACCTCAATTGGTTTCCGCGTTGTCTGTGAAACGGACATGATCGCTAACTATACTTGATGATGGGGTTTTAAGTTAAACGTGAACGTTATAGTTACGCAATTGATGTTATTTTCGTATGTTTATTGGCACATCACGCGTACTGAATCGTGTGTTATCAATGTAGGTATAATGTGACGGTATGCCGAGCCCATCATTTGTAATACAAGCAATTGTGTTTGATAGACGTGGTGTTGTGTTGAAAGACTGAGAATGCGCAACGAATGTTATTACTGGATCGAGATACATTTCGATGATTGAAATTGAAACATTAGTTGATACGAATTAAAATAGCTTAGCTCTAGGCCATATTTTGTACAGTACAATTTAATTCATTTATTTTACACAATATTAATACTATAATTGGGATGTTCGTTCCAATTTATTGTATGAGAAAGCTGTTTTCACATTAAAATGCAATAACGCGACGAGGGTGCAACGTCAAGATATTTCCCAAACGAACTTGCATAACATTCAGCGAAGATTTTTAAAACTATTGAGAAGCCAAAATAAGGCTACTTGTAGGACTAAACGACGTAACTTTCACAACAAGACGACTCTAGTACTTTAAAGGGAATGAAGATTTCATTAGAAAAAATATTGAAGCATTTTCTAACGGTAACCCTGCAATATAGTTGCGGAATGTCGCATCCGTTGCCGACATGCCGTCTATAGCCGCATCCAGACCATTACTGAACGTTTAGTAATTATTTATAGCCACTAAAAATAACAAACAAGAACTTTATAATAACCCGTTCGCCTTTCCAATAAAGTTTCACATAAATCGGTAACTGTATAACCTTGGTGACAGAATTACATCGAGAACATACAATTGTTCCATAATTCGTTAGTTTAAACGTGAATTGTAATGAACCTTGTAAGTAATCGCAACTCAATGTTCCGCAAGAAATGCACTTGGCTTGAATTAAAATAATATATTTTATTCAAATTATTTTTAATCATAAGTATTATAATCACATAGATTCGTATTGAAATCGTCTATTGTTTTGTGTTGAAGCACTCTCAGCAATAAAGATTATAGTTCATTATAGCCACCTGGCACCGACCCGTCACTGCCTTGTGGCACAGCGTGTACTGGTGGTCGCGCTGTAAACTAGTGCACCTCAAAAGGTGGTCAACTAATTTTCGACTAGTAGTCGCGTGAGTCATCGCGGACAGCGCGTGGTCTACTCGAGACTATCGTGTTGGCAATGCGCAGTCGACGCAAGGCAAGCATGCGAGCAACGAGTTCTCACCGAGTAGCGCACCCGCCGTCCGCAGGTGGAGTCCTTACAACAGAGGCTATGGAGCTGCTGTAGTGAGCGAATACCCATACCAAAGAATACTAGCCGCAGAAGGCGAGGCGGTGCGGAGTGGGTACCGGGTGGCTCTAATGAGCTGTGACCTTAAAACGAGTAAAATACATATTTTTTTGAAATTGTACATTATACTGACTTTTACTATACCATAACATAACAAACTTTTAAACCGAAATTTGTAAGGTTGCTTTTATACGCTTTTAAACTACATATCGTTTAACGGAATTGAATTGCAATGGTTGCGTATCCGATTACAACAATAAATGAATAGTGTAAAAGGCAAGGCTTTTATTTAAAAGCCAGCCTTATAAAAGTGGTATCCAGTTGCCAACATTTACCGTAAAATGGTGTGCAATTTTCTCCGTCGTCTATGTTAATATGTGGCGTATTAGGACGAACGTGGTCGGGTAATATCATTTTAAAACTAGCTCTTCCAGTGCGGCCCACTCATTTGGTCGTGTCCGCCTCCGGCTGCGTCCGTGAACTCGGCGCAAGAGCATTCAATCGTAAACTGTGACATTTTACTGACATTGCGCTTCTATCGCTTGTTTGACATTTGTAACCTGCTCCAGCCTTGTATAGAAGTTGCCTTGTACGCTGCACTATCATATAAATGCTTATAAATAAATAGTTTTATCACCACTACCTAATACGTAGTTTAGATCTCGCCTCCGATGCCCTACGGAGTACCGTTCGAGTTGATGTACAAAACCTTAACAATAATTCAGGATTCATTAGTCATGTCAACCTTCAATTAACCCACTGGTGTCGTGCTACCCTTGCTATGTAATACTTATATGACCGGTTTACGACCTATTTGACATGGTTCGTTCACCGTAGTACTTACATTGTGAGAAATATAGTACAGATGCGGTTATCGCGAGTTTATTTTCTCGCATTGCTCTTTATAAAGAGCTAGCTGACGCACTCGCAAGGAGAGGTCGGTGAACTTCACAGTTACAGCGAGATCGCTGCGCGGACACCGACTTTGTGACAACTGCAACCTTGAGTCACAATGGCAGGTTTTTTTGCTTTGGACCCTTCTTGCAATGAAACGGGGGACCTAGGCATATTCATCTTTAGATGGAACGAGTCTTCAAAATGATATAAAAGCAGTAATACCACTGAACACTTGGCGTTATGCAGACTTAAACCTTCAGTAAACGTTAGTTTAATGTTTTCTTTTTTTCACCGTTCGAAAAGTGGTCGGTTTAAAATAGTTTTCACATTTCACTTTCGAGAATTGTCACAAAACAAACAAAACAAAACTCACGAAACAAAATTAACCCTATACGAGTAATCTGTCTGTAAATTGAAGGGACTCGACGCGACTGTGAAAAGGCATTTATAAAACGTAGTGTGTATACGCCCTAACTATTACGGTTTATGAGATACAGCATGCTGACAGACGTACAAATGGAAAGCGAGGTCTTAGTAATAGCGGGTTCCATTTTACCTTTCGAGTACGGAACCCTAATAAGACCAGCCACTCTGTCAAAATTCTCACACGTCTGTAAACCTACTGAACGGATTTCAACAAATTTTAAACACATCCCTAGGTTGTTTTATTACCTATCATTTTACATATTTGTCATATTACCCCTAGTACTTTATTTTGGTACTGAGATTTAAATAGAAGGCCATGCAGACAAATGATAGACCAAATTTAGTGTAACTGTGAGCTGACTACACTCTACGTTAAATGTTGTAAGCTAAGGAACATCAAATACGTTTAGCAGAACACCGATTTTGAACACCAAGTATCTCCCTATTATTGACATTTAAATAATCTTAAATAGCCTTACAATAGATTATAGTTTTTACTGAACCTTATTCTTAGTATTGAAGTGCTTTTTCAAAGAACAGTAAGATTGATGTCAATAAAACAAAAAACCTCAATTATTACTCGAGATAAAATCTCTATAAGAAAAAGAAGGCTTCGAGGAACGTCATCATTCTATTCAATATCAGTTCATTGTTGAACATGGGTCCTTTGACGTCTACCACACCGTTCGGTCCTCTTGACTTCTGCATATTTTAAGATCCTTACTGCATAAGAACTCCAACAAGACATTGATAGATGGATAAAACATTATTCAGTACAAACAAAAAGACACAAAGATATTGAAAAAATGAAATAAAAATAAAAGCGGGTACAAAGACATTATTACAAAAAAATATATTTTACGTCATTGAATAGTTCAGAATTCTAATAACCACAGGTTTCCAACAGAATTTTTTGAAACGTAATGTACAGACGCAGGTTATCCTACCCGTATCTGTAAAATTTTACTAATCGAATATTAACCTTCGGGTATTGTGATAAGGTTGAAAATATTTTAAAGAAATTTGACAGGTAGAGGTAGGTTGATGTGCTGGCTGTCTGTACACAATAATAGCATTGTTTTTTTATCGAGCCCTACTCAACCGTAACATTTATCGCTATTATCTTTTTTCGAGCACATCTTCAAGGATGTTCGATGTATAGCATTAAAAATAGCGAATCTATTAATAGATAAGAAGAACAAAATGAAACGTTAGTTTGGGAACATTCGTTTTATGCGCTCGGGCAATTAAACCACCCAGCCTAGCCTACTAATTAAATGTTGAGACTTTGAAGTGTAAGATAGTGAGATATAAGCAATTTGGTGCCTCATGATGCTATATGTCAGTAAAATTAGGTAACGCGTGAGTCATTCATAAAGATGGAAAAACATTAAAACATAAACATCGGAAAAACATTGGTCTTAAAAATTTTCATTAGTCATTTTTTCGGGGAATGCCTAGGATTATCATGAAAGCATGCCAAATTTTATATTCACTCTCGCCACTGGCATCTATGGTAGAGTATAAAAATGTTTATTTTTCAATTTCTCCTTCTTTATAAGAACCCTATATTTACATTAAATCGCCCGGACGTTATCAAATAAAAGCTTAAATGTTACTGTGTACGTTTTATTTATATAGAGGTAATTGTTTAGAATACACAATATTTACATAAACACCGATGTGTTGAACGTACCGTTATTGTCATCAACAGGCACAAAGCATATGTAAGTAAAGCGCGTAAGGCTTAGTTCAGCTGTCAGGTGACAATCACCCCCCAGGTTCCCACAGCCTCACAACTCCCGGTGGAGGCGCCCCAGCCATGTGGACGCAACAAGTGGACGAACCGCGCATGCGCGGCCGACTGATGGAAACCAAAAGTCACATCAGTATTTTTCCACTAACGGTACTACGTCACCTGTGTTAACGTTAATTTTAATTGTTATCTAAAATCTAAGCTCACGTTAATGAAAATTGGTTATTTAAATAAATAAATTTCACTACAATGTTTTCACTATGAAAGCCGTAGTTGGAGGGATCATAAAGGAATCGGTTTTCCGTTTTTACAGAAGTAAAATATTTTTTGAAGTACCCAAATAATAGACAAATTTTTACATCGAGAACTTGGAAATTTGATGCGAAGATTTTATACACATTTTATGTCTAAGTAGTTACTGAAATAAGTGGAATAAAACTTACACGTGTACATTGGCACGCCTCTAAGGTGAACGCTTGCTAAAGGTCGAATACACAGTATACGTACATTTCTCCAATAACTTCTTAGAAGCTTCTTAACATCTATAAAGTACATTAGGGAAAAGTAAAGTTAAAAAGTCAGCATTGGACCTCTTTCTGAAGTAATTCATGGAAAATTACTATGTGTCTTGAAATAAATTTTCGTAAAAATTACGTTTAGAAGGCACTATAATAATTGCGTGTCACGTTATCCGCGGAAACATGACACGGTGCCCTATTTTCGTTTTGTACCTACGTATAGCAAAACTTATGTTTTATGAAAATCGCAATTTTGTAATCTACTAATGAATTTTGTTAATTATTTACTAAAATGAGTTTTAGGTGTACCTGGGTGGGTGAGTATAGCATGTTCTGATATAACAGTTTTTGTAAATGAATGTTAATTATTATTTTGTCATTATATAAAATTAGTTCCTAACCGAGTGTAGTAAATGACACGATTAAAAAAAAACTGGATATGTACTGAAATTACACATATTACCTACCTGAAATATCATCGTTATTTTTCTTCTGGCTACTGGTGAAACAGTACTTAAAATTTGTTCAATTAAAACATAGCATCGAGAACGTAACAAATTGTTCTAGAATCGAACACTATTAGCGATTCCATTATGATCGGAATCGATGAAACAAGAAACGCGGCAAATGTCACAGATCGACAATTACGCGACGATTACTAGGCGATTACGCGACGATTACGCAAGCGCACGTAAAATCCGTAATTAAGATGCTAAATTTACCTCCAACAGTGGATTGCGTGAATTAAGCTTTTAATAATATGGCTTTGCAGAACGTGTCAATGGGAAGATCAAAATTAAGTACTTGAAAACTGTAAAGAAAATAAGTACTTACCTTCGATTGTTTTTTTCATTAACCCTCTTGAATTTTATTCTCAGCTACAACGGTATGTCTTATCGGAACACTAAATTGTATGAAAAAGAACTCTCAAATAAACACACTATCTTTAAAAATGTCACCACAATTTGAAAGGACGATTCAATAATTTCAAGTTGTAATTTACTTTGTGGCCCAGTAGCCGGCGACAAGAGGCGCCTCACGGTTGCCTAGCAACGGAACACCGACGACGACGCTCAAAATACGGCCTTTTAGTTGAGTTAACAGTTCCCCGCGTTAGCAATATTCTATTGATAGACAAAGAGGCACTTAAGAATAAAATAAAAATAATTTATCAGATACTAATTATACAAGAATAGCAACTCTCAATGGCATAAAATATAATTTTACATTCACATTAATTTATTTTGTAAATTATTATTATCTTCAAATGCTGCATATATCTAGGTACATAGGACTGTAGATGAATAATACGTTCATATTGCCGATAATGATTACTGATTAATTAACTCTCTTAGCCATAATGCGACCAATTCCATTTTCAAATAATAATCCAAGTGCTTTCGAACAATTACTTTCCACGTGTAAATGTTTATCATACGTACATACAGATACCTACATAAGTATAAATTACGTAGTACGTTTATCATAAGCGAGTTCGCGTGTAACATTTGCAGTAAAGATTTGTACACAGTGCATTTGTGTTACCTATCACTATCATCATTAATTTTCCCAACCTTTAATCATGACCAGTTTTATCACAACCGAGCTTCACTAGTGATGTAGGTATCGCGTGATAGCCAACGATCATGACAAAATTATCGATAGGTATCGTATCTAAAACGGTCCCATTCAGTTGCCCTGATTGGCTGCTAATGTCGACAGATAGTATATACTTTGATATATCGAAGGAACATTCTAGTGGATTACAATTTATAATAAATCATGAGTTTTGATGTCTGTGTCGTAGATTGACATGACTTGAATTTTGTTTGTGCAGGCTATCTTTCATTAACATGGGACATTTGTTTTCAATACAAGTTTCCCAACACTAATCCAATGCGCAATCATTAATTCTAAATTGTATCATAACGTACGTATATCTCACAATATCACAATTCTAACATGTCCTGTGTATCTTTCTTTGCAGATTACCTGATTAAAGTTAAATAATTTATTAGCACTCGTAATTCACAAACAAACACGCAGTCCCGCCTTCTAGGAAACGTTCATCTATGAGATTTTACGTGAGATTGGGCTTAACTTTAATTAGTGTGGGTTTTTTACAAATAATTAATATCGTACAGGGCCAACTGCCTATTCAGATAGATGTGTAACTCGTATCGTTTTGTTTCCGTTAAATATTTATCTTAGCCACACGGCTTTGTCGAATGGCCATGATCGGGATGATTGATAAGAGGCGAATGTAATATTCAGTGATTCGAAAATATATTTACAATGTTAACGTTTTTTGTAGATATCGAATCCTTTTGGGTTTGGTCTAATTTTATTCATATTCCTTATCCCTAATAACGTTACATAATGTAGGTACAGTAGGCAGGTGTAAACATTTGGTTACTAAATATAAATTGAGTATTCATTTGATTATATTTTTATATTGTATATTACCTAGGTACTTACTTAAAACTTTTTTTAAAATAATTATTGAATATTTGGTTATCAGCTATACATTATAGGATTACAATATGGCTTTTCGTAAACTTGTTACGATGGATACCTGCCTCTAAGCACCGAGCACGTCAAATGGATCTACCTCGACAGTGTGTTTAAGACAAGAAGCTATAAATAAACCACTTATAGATTATTTGCGTACTCGTGTGTAAATTCTAGCTATCTATTATTGAAGATCTTCCCATTTTTCTGTCTATTTAAACATTGGAACTACGTTTAACGGTCATTCGCAGAGACCGTTGACACTTGTCAGAAAGCATTAGGCGATACAACAAATACCTACCAACCAACTCTTACTAAAAATAGAAGGCCTTCGTCATAATTTTACTTATGCTGGTAAGAACATAAAAACACAAGCTTGCATAAGATATATCACGGTAGAGTAACATTACTAATATTTAATTATTTTGGTATTGGGTCTTCATTTGCTACAGAAAAAGTACAACAGAAAAAATCTCTCGTGCCTTGTGGCATTCCAATGTTCACAATTTCGTTGACAAGCAACTTCGTTCCTAATTGCCTATCTGATGAAGCGATTGCTTTTTGTTTAGAACTTTTTATCGTCAGATTTTTGATGTAACTCCACGTGCTGGCAAGAAAACTTCAAACAAAATTATCAGCCAGTTTTTCCTCTTAAGTTGTGTTCGTAATAGCTCAACGAGTCTTCGACTTATAAAATGTTCCATAACCTTGGTCTGCTGGGATTTCACAGTTACAGCCTCATTAATGTAACCTGAAATTACACGCCCTATCTACGTCTGGTATTAAAGCTAATGTTTTATAAGAAAACTACAAGGAAATTTTTCGTCACTATACTAGAAGTTGTATTTTATTGTGCAGTGAATCGGGTAAATGACACTTAAAAAGTTGTAGATTACATAATGAATGTTTACAAACAGTGTTGGTACGATAACAAGCGATCTATTTTTAGAGAAATAAATTGATATGTCGTTTTATTGTTAGGCCCACGCTCAGGTTCCTTGATCGTTAGATACGAATGTCAAATATTTGCTTTATTCTACGCTGTACCTATTTTATCTCTGTTTACTAGGCGCGATAATAGGTTTCGCAGAAATTGGTTGAGGTTTTTCGCGAATACAGCGAATTGCGAAAACAGTTCAAGAGAAAATATCGAATGCCTTAAATTTCTTCATACATTTCATTTTGTAACTAGCTTTCTGCCAGCGGTTTTACCCACGTTCCATGGGAACTAATTCGCGCACCCGGATCTGAAGTAGCCTGCCTTGATAAATGGGCTATCTTACACTGAACATATCTAAGATTTTTCCATTCGGGCCAGTAGTTTGAGATTATAGCGTTCAAGCAACAAAATACTACTTAATAACTATTACGTAAAATGTAATTAAAATTAAAAATAATCTTTCCTAAATTAAGCCAGGAGATTCTGCGCATAGACAGAAGGTCTACAAACTTAGGTCGTCATTGAAACTTAAAATAACCCTGATAGGACACACAACACCTAACTTCTTTATCTAAAGGTTGGCTGTCGGTTAATTGGTCTGCATGCAAAATACAGACAAGGCAGAAGATTCTAGAGGTTTTTTTTAAATCACAGCATTTTGAAATTTTAGTTAATGTTGAGTAAAAAATCAAATTGTAATTGCGTTGCTAGTTTGAAAACCATAGGTTAATACGTTCAGCATTACAACTCATAGCTACGTAATAACCACCTACCGAGCTAAATGCTATGTATCATGGATTTAATCGTGAAGGTCGAATTCTTTATAACCTCCTCACAATCGTTCTAGTTTTGTAATACAATATTTTCAGTAAGTGCACATGTTTAAACACATTTTTATTGTAATGAGCATGTTACCTAGTGCACTAGTCAGGCCCTCACTGTGTCTTATGTAAATCATTGACAGTAAATATACAGGCTTATATTTTTTTTCGTATCGAACCCTTCATATTTTGGGCCTCAATCAAAGTAGGCTCTAGGCGTAGGTATACTTAATTCATACACACGTATATCATTATGACAGGCCGTTGACTTGACATTACAGCCAAATTCTCATGCTATTCCGGAGAGCGTAGAAGTCAGAACGGCAACGTCGCAATAGCCGCAATGGGGCAGCGGGGTCGCGGGAGGGGGGCAACTAGCAACAGGCGCCTCGGCCACGTGCTCCGCGGCCTTGCCACTGCCGCGATGGAAGCTTCGCGCCTTTTTTAGATATATGAAATAATCTAAAGCGTCTAATCACACAAGAGCTCGATTTATGTAACATGAAACATGTGATCCTAGGTGTTCTATTTATTTATTTACATTATTACCATCGGTACGTTACCTTTTATTACTTACCCACCGAGTTAGTTTGTGCAAGGTCATTAGTTCTTCGATCACATTATTATTTGTACGTTGAGACTTCGATTAGTAATGAAAATCGTATAGGTACTAGTGTATCGATATGTGTAAGTACCTATTAGCGGGTGACGTCGAATTTTTGTCTCGCTTTGTTTACAAAACATTTTCCACGCTATCGATTTGGCAAACGACAACACAGAGGTACGTGACATAATATAGCGAAGGTAAATAAATAATAAAGTGACTATAATATTGACCTTGAGCATCTTTATGTAGGTACTTTAATAATTGCTCATCTATGTGAACCATTATGCGTATAATTATGAGTGCTTAATAAGTTTTTAGGTTAATGAGTTACAGAAACCCACGCTTCACTCTCATGGCAATCGACGGAATAAAATTATTATAATCCTTCGTTATCTAATTCCATCACTTGTAGGTAATAAGGTCAGCGCATAATGTTGTCGTGAACTAATCTAGTGTACTGGTTCGCGTACGTGATTATTAGGTTTGCTCTATTACATCATCAGGGAAATAGGGCGCAGTAATTCCTACTCGGTCCCGCGGCGAGCGAAGGTCACAAAACGTTAATGACTTCCGTGTGGAATCCTATCTACATATATAATTTATATGCGACGACCGTTTCACGGCGCCCGCCGACTACTCACTGTATTGAATCAAGCATGCATTCATACATGTATACTTGGTAGGTTGTACTGATCTCGATCACATTTTTATCTAATGAGAATACAGAAAAATTCAAAAGCATTGAGAATCTGTGTAATGTCCAAATTTATGGCTCTAATTATTTTCGCAAACTACTGCACATATTCTTAACATATCGTGTCGAATTTAAATTAGGAATTAAGCAATTTGTGTACAGCTTTATCACCGTCCTCTACTGTACGACAGGCCAAAGCGTTGAAGATTAGATATGCATTATCTAAAAACATCGTACGATTACTTTTACGAATGTCACCCGTCCCCAAAAAGTCTGTCCAATGACCGATAAAACGGCAAATATCTACAGAAAAGAAAGTGAATCCAATAAAAATAAAGAAGTTATACAAACCACATTTTTCTGCTTTCGAAACATGGTTACTAACTTGGCAGACGATGGAGATACTGTAAATACACATTGCACTAATAAATTTTGGATGGAAATAAAAAACTGCACTCCTGTGACAACGTTTTATTCTTCAAATGCCTTTGGAAGTGAGTTTTATGCAAAACTTGGGGAAACGTCTGCACTCGCCGCTTGGCTATTGGCCAAGTGAGATGGACTTGATTGAATGTATTTTTTTAAGTTATCACTTAGTATCCTATCCTTGGCTTTAACCATTTAGGCAACTATGTACTTTAGAAGTTCTGGACTGTTAAAGCAAAATTACTGTCTCGATCTTGTTTAAGTTTTAGCCAACTAGAGCATCTTTGTCTTTTAGCTTCAGTATTTTAAATAAAACTTACATATTATATTATAGGCGGTCATGGTCCCTTCGTCACTAATTTGTATTTTTATTCTGTTTCAGGTAATTCAACATAGTTCATTGTCGATCATTACTTTACTTCCCTGGTAAGAAATTCTAGGTATAAAATCTTATTCATTGATAAGTTTTTCAATACTCACTTATTCCCTGATATCCAGCTTCTTCTTATTATCAGCTTTGTACTTAAGGACACTTCAGACAAAGACGTAAAAGACATTCTTCAAATTGTTGAAACTACACAAACCACACTAGCTACTTTCGCACCCCTAATGCTCCGTATACACAAAACCGAAAAAATATATTTTACATATTCCTTAATGAATACAGGTACGTCATTGATTTTAGTGAGAAATGGTGCAAGTTTGCTCACAAACTTGCATGATCGCAAATTGAGTAGGCTCAGTACCGTGCGACTAAACAGGTGGTCGCCGTTGCACCCAGCAGTGTGCTGTTATCGTAGATAGCACTATTATTACTCTACCCACTCGGCTTTATTAATGCTTCTATTAATATTCACAACTGCGATAGGAGAGGTAAAATTGCCTTCCTACTATGGATACTGGGTAGTACCTACATTCAAATAATTTCGTTGAAAAAAAAAATGATTTTCATGGACTAAAATATTGGATTAGTTTCCTAACTCAGCTTGTAAAAGTGCACCTGTACAATATAGTTGATATAGTTCATCATTTTTTTTAAAGTACACCTACTACTATATTAGGGACGGATTGAAATCCTGTAATATTTTCTTCGATCGAATAATTTACGCGGTTTTGTGTTACTATCATATTATTATTATGCAAATAACGAAATTGTTGAAGCATATCAAAACCTAATTTTAAAACCTTGTCTGGAACAACTACGTAAGTCGAGAGTTAGCACAAATTAAGTTCAAAGTATTGTAAATTAATTTCTGGTAAAATCGTACGTACTAGGTAGTTGGTACGCTTGCTGGTACGCGGAGCATGCATCGTACTAAATGCATTAGTCGAATTAGTCCACTGAGGCATGGCAAAAAATTCAATTTGCCTTCACGTTGTGCAACCGAGAAAAAAATGGGGCTGGCCGGTAAAAATTATATCCATTTTTCCGGAAAGCCGGTCCGAGAATAATAGGGGTACGGACGTTTCAGAAATCGGATTAATATTCGCCTTATAGGGAATCGTTAATAAGCCTCCAAGATAAGAGGTATTAAAAATATCTGCGGATTACCGTTACTCGAGAGGATACCTTGTACGTTCCGAAAAGAAAAGAGTTTTATCTCATGAATAACTCGTTGAAATACTCTTTTTATAAAAGAAAACCGACTGTTGAAAACTCTGAAAAGCAAATAAAGTAATACTTGGGTTCATTGTTCTAGAAGTGTAAAGGTGACAGCTGCATTTTATATTTGATCTTCAATGATTTTTTAATTAGCTAGTTTTGATTTAATTTTTAGCTTAACCGTGTCCAGATCAGACATTACACTTTCACTATGTTTTTTTATTAAAATATTTCACAGTATTTTTTTAGTTGTGCCTGAAAGCTGCAGTGCAAATACAACAATATGTCAAGGATTTTTCCTTTTGATAAAATTCTTTCATACCAAAATTATATAACAAACGGAAAATACAAATATAATATTAAACTTACGATGTAATACCTACTTACTTTTTTATTTAAGACAATGGACACACGGTATACGGAAGTGTTTTAAGGTACAACAAAAAAGAGCCTTCAAGGATTTTAGTGATCAGCCAAAGGGCTAAAGAACCGGTTATATAAATTAAATTAAAATTCCACAGAAAACTTACAAATACTGTAAGTACATGTTATGGGTTTATTAATGATTTTGTATTTAGTTTGTAATTAAGTCAATGTATATGTATTTTATTTATATTTAAAATATATAATTGTAATTTTAGACACCTACTCTGAAGTAATTTTCTATAATTGTCGATGTATTTCCGAAACCACTTTATAATTTGGACAATATTTAAAAAAAAAATCTTTGTGTCGCGTCAGTCGGTAGTGTAACGAGAGTTGCAGTTATTAATTCCTGTATAATTAGACCACAGCCAATGTGTCCTTATTAATAGTCTATGTATGTTTGTATGAATACACTAGATTACAAGGGTCAATGGTTAAATCATCGTTTATAACTCCAAACGATAACGGTATTATCTCCGCGCGCTGTACAATATAATGTATCTATATGTCCACTAATTAAATTATTGTACATTCTCCTATGATTAATAATAGTACTTTATTGTGCATGTCCTGTGTTTGCTCACGTATACCTTCCTATGTAATTTGACTGTATATAAAACATAAAAAAATAGATTTATAGTTTTATGTTAGCATGATAAACTACCCATTCTTATTTATAACCAAGTGGTCCAATCGTAATATGCCTAGGTTAAAAAGTTGATGCTGAGCAATCTGAATTAAAGATCTGATAAAGGTTCATTGACACATAGTAAAGTACCTAGATAGGTTCTAGGTACCCGTGTACCAACGAATGCCAACTGCATACATTACCGTAGACATTATGCGGTTAGAGCTATAAAACGGATCCCTTGACGTTCTAAGGATTTTTACAAACGCGACTAAATCTAAAACGGGCTTTCAACCGTGATTCTTTATCACTCCGAAGCGTTTATATCACATTACAACGTTACCCCAAGATTTATGATGATTTTCCGACTCTTTCGCTTATTTTACATGTTTATATCCTTAAGGCGTTATTTTAATGTCTCCGTATCGTAAATTTAACGCAATAACGTTTATATTTACATGATAATTTGGTATTAAACTTGTATTTAGGTACATTCGTCACGCTTTCGCTTTCGCTTTGAGTGGTTGTACAACAACCACTGATATATGGGGATGAATTGTATTATAATACAATTCATCCCCATATAAATTTTATGCCTTCGAAAAAATAGCATAAATGTCAAATATAAGGCGTAGTCATAAAAATGGCATTTGAATAATTCTATTTTTCTGAGGTAAAGAATTATACCAAACAATTTGATTTATTTAATTACTAAGGAACTGTTTTTGTTTCAATTTATCCAATTTTACACTACCTATTTCAAATTTGGTTACAAACTTAGATAGTGGTGATTGATTGATCACGCGTATTTATTCGTTCTCTTTGGCAATCGCGTTGACAGCCCTACTTAAATAAATTCCAATCGACGAGATTTTAAAGTTGATGTTTTTGAAGATAATGGAGGCCACCAGTATTCCATCAAGGATGACTCGCATAAACTGCTAATTCTCAAACATTTTCAGAGTGCACACATGCGAATACACGCAATGTGATTACTTTTGCGCATGTGTTCATTGTCAGATCGTCGACGTCGACGCCCGCGCATTACTGGGCCCAATGTCACCTCCTCAACCTTGCGGCGGGTTAATCTTCAGGTTGATGACCGGTTTTATAGATTAAGTACCTACAATGTATAGTTTATGTATTGCGACACCTCAACGAATACATCCGAAACACGATTTGTGACATGTGCAACTCCGTGCAAGGTTACAAAATGGGGGCAAAAAATCGAAGATGCATAAGGTTACGCCAAAGAAACAAAATAAAAGAGTGATTTGGGAAAACACATATTTGATATGGGCTATAATAACAAAATATTCTTTTCTTTTTTGGGAAGAAACTAAAATGAAGACACAAATTCGATTTAGGTAATTGTTTCCTTCAAAGTGCGCGTCTGATGATCTCTTTGACAATTAGCACCCAAACTAATTGACGGATATGATGCACCTAAACGTTAGATGAATTTCAAGGTGATCCCTTTTGAAGAGATGAAGATGCGAGTCATTTGAAAAAAATATATACATATATGGTCTAATAAATTTATATCTAAGATTTTCGCACCTAAATTTAACGATAACACCATTCCGACATCTTAATCAGTTCATTACCCTTGGTGAGGTTCGATTCAAATTGCACCGGTACCCTTTATCTGTAGATAATATTGCTCAGGCGGTCATACCGTCTAGTCTTTACAGGCAAAAGTAATACTTTGGAAGACATACAGATTCCTGATATGATTCATATTTCCAGTAACTGATGGGAGCTTTGATTGAAACATTTCTTGACTCATTTATTGGTCAATCACGAAGTAGTCCACAAAAACACGTGGGAGTGACAACGTAATTGACACGTCTTATTGTCACAGTGTATTCGATTCATCTATTCAACGTGCACATTCTAACTATGGCTAAGTATGTACCTAACTACAAGATAGCTTTGTTAGGCACATGATTAATTACACCTATAAATAATTTCTCATTTCCGTAGCCTTCTAAGAATGCAGAGAAAAAACTGTATTTACTAGTCATTTACCTTTTCCGCGTTGTTGTATGAATTAAAAGGAAACGGGTTACTATGGTAATCCTAGCCCTTGTAGCTGGCTAACTGTCAGGATCTTCTCTCAGCGTTCCACTTATATTTCCTTTGCTAACATTTTCATATGAAAGAAATAAAGAAAAAGTGTTTAATTGCGTAATTAAACGCGTACATAGCATGGAGTTTGTATTAGAAAAAACGTGTAGTCAGGAATTCTGGAAGCTTGACACATTAAACTTAAAATATACGTTTAGGGCGGTAATTATCTGAATGAACAGAATCTGCAAACTACAAAACCCAGTTAAAGATAAGACGTTGACAAGGTCAGATGCTATGGTATACTAGATTTTCTGAGTACTATCGGATCATAACACATGCCCAGCCCATCAATTCATAATTAATCCCTCAATATTTGAGCTTGGAACTTACGGTTCCTATTCAGTTCAGTGGCATTTATTTTAAAATACTGTAATTATATTTGGAATGTTGCACTCGTATTTTTTGCGCGCATCGCCATTCGTCCGGCTTTGAGTCAAGGCCGTTCGTTCTCAAGTTTAATTCGGCATTCGGCTCCAATCGGTTGCCATCGGCTACCGTACATTTATTCGACACTATTAATGTTTAATTCAGCTGCGGTTTTATTAGTTTGGTCCGGCACTAAATCAAATATACCTACGAGTATAAACCAAATGGCTACTAAAAATGTACTACTAATAAGCTCTGTATAAAGCTATTAGGTAAAATTTAAATTCGTTCAAAAGTATGAATAAAACACTCAAATTTATATAATTAATTTAAATTAAATCAACTTAATCTAAATCAATTAAGATTGGAATTAAGTTGGTTTATGTGTCTTTTATAATTAATTAGGTTCACTTATTAGACATTTTGCTGAGCAAATTAGGCCAATTGAAAATTTGTTGACCATAGTTTATTTATGCTTAATAAAAGAATAAAACTTTTGCCATGCAACTAACCAGTGATTTTCGGTAATGAAATATTCGATATCATAAAGTTCTTAATATTAAAATTCGGACTTAAGCTTATAGTATTTTTTTTAAATATAATTATAATAGAATTACGTAATAACATATCAAAATTAATAAACAACATGAAACCTTCACAGTAATTTTATAATTACATACATTTAAAAGCCCGTTATCGCTATAAATTCCTTTTTATTCACTGACCTTTTCAGGAAGTTCAAGAAGTTTTATCAAAACGCTCACAGAGTAGGATAATTTCCACGATCAACGTGAACACGTGGTTACATATGCATGCTCATGTTACATGCAGCGCTAGTCAGACCGTCCCCTATTTGCATTAGTCATTTATGTCATAAGGAATTAGTGGATAAGCTCAATTATTATCCTGAAGAAACTATAATTTCGAGTCGAAATAGCCAGCTCGATGAAAGACTTGAGATCTAGTCATACATACATATGTTTAAAGTCTTTTGATGTTTATTTTTAAAGTTAAATATATCCAGTAAATTATACATTATTAGGAGGTTCTTAAATTTCGAAGTACTTATTCAAATTGTATTTTGTACATCACAAAAAGGAACAAACTTTTATATTTCAAAGTTACGTGATGTAGCTATTTAAATTAGTATTTTCCGCTAGCATACCACATCCGCGAGTGCTTAGTGCTATTTATAACTGCAGTGGACGTCGAACATTGGATAGCCAATCGCAATGTATGCAAATGGTCTGGTTACTCAGGTACCGTGGAAATCTTTAAGTGCCGCCGACGATTAACGAATAGGACATACGCCCGGATCTTGAAAAAAGTGCAGTTTTAATACCACTGCATTTTATTGACGCCAGCTTAAAGACCTTATCGTGCATTTGTAATAAAATGACACATAAGATTAAAATTGTTACTCGGACGATGCAGGATGAAAAGAAGATTTTTATTCAATCCATAAACTGACCCAAATTTTAAAACAAATTTCTAGAAGTGATTGTTTTTCTCGCTAAATTTCCAATCGCCAATAAATTCATCCAATTTAAGTTTGCTCATATCAACAGTTTTAAATTTTATATGAGAAAATGACAGTCGAATAAAATCGGGAGTTAACATAAAAATGTACACTGAAGAAGTATAAAACCGTGCACGCATGTACCCCCGGGTTGAGCACAATAAAAAGAGTTGCCATATTTCGCCAAGTTCCAACTTGTTATGATCAGAAGGTAGAATGCGATCTGCGATGTGAAACGCGCGTTGTGATTGTGCAAACTTTTAAATCGCGCTTCTGTAACGTCGCAGCAAATTTCCTTCAATAAAGCTTAGACAAATATAATAAGTCGGAACTTCGGTCCGATAAATTTTAAAAACGTTTCACACGAGTGCAATCCGTACGAATGTTAAAACTTGCGATTTTACGACGATTATGTTTAGCATTGTAGTACGTCGGGAACTAATTCAGCTTATTGATGAGAGATTCCTGACTGCTTGTGTGGACAAGGCTTTACTTCGCTAAGTACGGATCGCATTTAGCGTTCTCTTTTTAAACTTTACTCAGTTTCTTTTTGCAGTTTGTCGAAAGTTTTCCTTCCTGTAACATTTTACCGTGAAGCAGTTTCCACGGGGGCGATCACATCGAGTTAATAAGTTCCCGTTTCGATGGCTCCTACGTTTTAAACTTTTAGGATATGAGATAACAAGCTAAGAAAGGGAGACGCCGATTTGGCTAAGTCCACTTTAAGATCTCAGTGGATTACGTTGTTGCCTTCGGTGAATTGGAAAATCTTTTCTTTCGGACAAAAGCTTGTTAAAACATTGTTAGCAACTTTTACATTATAATACAGGCACATACATAAGTACTTTACAATACATACAACTTTTACAACATCAGAAGCTTTAAAGTTTTATGTAGATCAAGACAAATTTTATTCGCTTAATATATTGTTTTAAGTTTTGGTTATTCACAAAGTTTTCTTAGATTTAAAAAGCTTGCAAACAAAATAGATTTATAAAGGATCAACAACAAAAAATGGCATCGAATACAACTAAATATACCTATATTAGAATCTGTTCAAAATTATATAATAGTCATAAAACTAAATCATCGTCAAACCATCACCTCTCCTAAAGTCATCTATCTAAACTGTCGCCATTTTGTTATATTGGAAAGTAAGTTGCCGAAATTTCGCGAAGTTTTCACAGAAAACTCCAATGTACTTCGGCCGAGACGACGGGCGCCGTCGGCTGACGACAGCCGAATGAATGAGCTAAGGATTCGAAGATCTACTATGTGAACTCGATCCTCTCTACACTTTCCAACATTGTTTGTCCTTTTCTAAAGGTACTGAATAGATAATTTGCGAGATAGTCGTAAACGCGAGATGTGTAACGAGTTTGAAATTCATGGTAGTATAAAAGTTTTCTAGCAATCGGTATCCATTATAATTAGACCTTTTTCAACCTTTATTTGACAAGATAATTAAATTTGATTAGAAGGTTGCTGTATCAGCACTTATTTGAATGAAATACCTTTATTTCACATAAAGGGTTCCAAAATACATGTTTGATTTCAGTGCAATATTTTATTAGTTTCACAATCTCAGTTTCTACAATATTTGCTATTGAATTTTTTTTTTCTTTTCATTGACATATTTGATTTATATATTTGAATACGAATAGCTGTAGGAAATGATAATAAGATTTTTTAAGGAAAATCTCCCTACAATAGTTTTGTTCTCACATCCCCCAACCATTCTGCCAACAACTTAATTTTCATGATTTTTCCATATTTTCATTCGAGCGATTGAATTTGCTCAGCGGTTTTTGCTATACGATGGCATGTTTCGAATAAAGAGAACGAATTATTGGTCGTTCTATGATTCTGTATTTAAAGTGTTTAATAAACGTGTTTGTGATAGAATATAATGTTTAGATCAACTATTTGTTTTAATTATTTTTTCAACGTCAACTTCGTTATTTTATATAAGTAATTGAAAAACAAGTTTTTATAACTGAATCAAGAACGCAGTTTCCCCTAATGTTGCCAGTTGAACAGTTTACCTGGCGAGTAAAAGCTGGCGCCCAACCGGCCTTCATATTTTTTCTGTTCCACACCTAAATAATCCTGGTACCTAATAGTTTTCACCTATTACCGCGGCCGGCCGAAATTTATCGCTTTCGACTGTTGATTTATCTCTGAACGGACCGGATTAACTACCGCTAACTTGGCGATAGTTAAGACTGCTATCTCTGGTGTTTCAGGGCGAAAGCTCTTTCCTTTTATCTAAATTGGTCCGCTACCAATAAAGATTCGCCGACGACTGTCGTAAACCATCCTCCCCATACGCTTCATTATGGGGCAAACTTTCAGATATGATGGAACAATTTTATTGTCCACCGATGTCGCGAGATCTCTATCGGTAATGGGATTTGGTGTCGTGAGTTCTACTGTCGCTATCGGACACCGGTTTCAGCAAGATTTAAAATGTCAACTTACGAACTGCTAGTCGGCAACATTGTACTTGCGTGGTATAATAGTTTGGTTCGCCCGAGTTAGTCGCCAAATTTTGCATAAAGTTCGGTACGTTACAGAAGAGTATAGTATTTTTAACTTTAAATGTTTTAAATATTTCAACGATGCTACTGTTCTTTGTCCTCACATAGTTATTCCACGCAATCTCTTAGTAAAACATAACAAAATTGTCAAGTACTCATATTTGCAATTTGGACATTAAATAGAAGAAAGGTATTTTCATTTATACATTTTATGACGTAGAATATGATTTTGTAAGCAAAAATCGAAGGATTTTTTGGAATCTAAAATTTTGTTATAAATTAATCGGTACATCTGCAAATGAATTACATACAAAAGTAAAAACTTTCAATCTAGCCAAACAAATGCATTTACAAATTACGACCAAAAGTTACCCATCAAAGGGTTAGTTTGGGCGCATTACCGTTCTACCCTAATGGAAAATAGATAGATATAAATCTTGTCCTAATTGAATTTGTCATAAAAATTGAAAGTTTCTCCGCTCCCAGGGCCACATTTCACCCAAGTAGTTTTAATCCATTCTTCTTTGAAGGGAACTTGTAATTCATTGTGGGTGCTAAGTTTGCTACGACTATTCCAGATACAAAACTTTACCCCCTGCTTCACCTACGCTGATGTAATCCTTTTATTAGACTATCAGTTTTTTCGTAAATAACGTAATTTAGCCTGGGTTTAGACTTGTTTTTAGTCTTGGTGGTGGAAAAGATATTTTTCAACTATCTACAGGAAGACTGGCATGGGTAAACATAAGTTCAATATTTTTGTATGACATGAAGATTGATGAATAGACCGAAAACTAAAAAAAATAGATACAGACGCCAGCACATCAGGCTACTCGAAACTGTAAAATTTTCCCAATCAACTTTGAAACCTATGCTTTAGCGATAACTTGAAAATCTATTAAGGAACTTTGATCGATTGTAGTAGCTTGATGTGCTGGCGGCTGTACAACAAACGTAATTGTTTAGCATGTCTTTACTCGATACAGATAGACACTTGAAATATTTCCCGAATGTTAAGTGTATTATTCACTTTATAAATAAATATTTAACGAAGGCTAATACACGGTATTATGATTTTCGACTGTTTTAAAAATAATTATGAGTAACAAACAAGGCGTGCGCAAGTCCGACTCGCCCTTAGCTGGTTTTTTTACTATCACTCACCACGTCGTGTTCATGGCAGGTTGTCAATGACAGCATGTCTCCTTTGTTTTACAAGGATAACGATACCGTGGAGTATGGGTAAATTTACTCACGTGTACATAACTGATAGTTTGTATAAACATTGTACGTTCATTATGTACAGTACCTTTTATCACGGATAATAGACACTTCTATTTCTGTTGAGGAATATTGTTAATAAACGCATAAATTTAATTATGTCGTCAACGGTGCATTTTGCATTCTGGTGCTAATTAAATTTTAATATTTAATAGACGTTGATTTTGTTGGATATTACAAAGAATAAAAAAACAGTTTTTGTAACCTTCTCCTTTAGTCGTAGTGGTCGAAAGTCCGAATATCATGCCCTGGTCCTGGGTTCGATTCCTAGGTCGGGTCAAAATCGCTTTGCGAGCTTTAGAAACTTTCACAAAGCAGTCCGGAGTCTGGAAATTGGCGGCCCCATACCCGGGGCAGTCGTTGTTACAATTCCACGTCAAGCGGATTTGAGAATACTCTGACACTAGAGCTTCTTAGGTTTATTAAACCTCCAGTTAATTTGTTAAGAGGAAGAAAAAAATATTTTTCGTCACTTAAATTAACACAATATTAACTTTTAACGTGTGCCATTAAACGTGTATTTTATTCTCAGAACAACAAATACTTGATGGACTATCTTGCAAAGATCATTAAAGCAGCAATTTAGTAAATAAAACCAACTAACATTTGCCCGGTACATAAAACGATAAATTAAATTTTTACTACTGACAAGACATACGAACAAAATCAAGAATTTTCGTAAGCAAATTTTAAGGCATACCAAAGGATCCATCGTAAAAAGTTTTAGCTATTCCACGGGTTTACGTATTTCGTCCCAATTACCAGTTGAAAGAGTGCCAGGCCCAATAAATCAGGGGACGTACCTTCGTATTCCTGTGACATTGTAACTTGTAACTTTGCAACAGTTTTATACGACAGAACTATGTCAATCTAACTTTTAAGATTATCACTTCCGCATTCGCCTACACGCTACCTGCTTGTTTATAGGGTTGAAACTACTCAAACGTCGGATTTATTCCTACCAATTTTATTATTTCGCAGAACTTCTTTTGTTGGAATATTAAACCTTGTTCGTAGCACATAAGAGTTTCATTTGTTAATCCACAATTTACAACGAATTGTGAATTTATGTCTCATCTCAACTGGTTTGTTAATGACAATTTATGAGCCAGTTTGATCATTCAAATCAACTGTATTTTACATAAAGAACAAGTAGGAACTTGTATGTATTAATCATAATAATGCCCAGACACACTGCAGTCCAAAGTCCTGAATATAAATCATAAGACACGAGACGTACTCGCAGTAAGTGTGATATCAATTGCATTAAATGTGTGAATTGTCAGCAGGGCAGCCCTACCTTTAGGAGTTAAGGTTGCCTTCCAGCAATGCAAAGCCTCGCTACTGAATAACGCGGAGTTATATTTTTATTAATTTTAATGTCTTATTTCTTTATAATTCTAGGTAGGTAAATATGTGAATATAGACAGTATTAACAACTTTTTTTACGACAACTCACTAAATTTTAGAAATATTGTAGTCAAAATTTTAATATACACAGACAATTGTACTACTGATTTTCTTTTTTGTAGTTAACATCGCTTTTATAACCTAAATTTAGGCGGTTACCTTTATTATGTCTATTTCTTTACGTTCAAATCACATAGTTACCTTATTAGGACTTTTTACAGCATAGCGAAGCTTTTCTAGTGGAAAGCCAACACAGGCTGCTGGCGTCAGTGTGGCGCGCGTTCCCCCCGCTACCGAAAAAAGTTGCAAGTCGATGGGCGGCGCCGGCGAACATTCAAATTTATCGATTGTCCCGCGCGTCTCATTACAACATTCCTCAAAACTTACCCACTCACCAACTTAGCCCTTTAGCCCCACCACTATAGCGACATTACTTTTTATACCCCCACCAATGAAGGCCGTTTTTTCATCGTCAGTTATTATTGTCTGTTAAACTTTAAGTACTTGGCGGCTAACTTTCGATGTCTTAGTGATTTACGACGAGCCGTTTCAAAGTGTTTTATCGAGCATAAATGTAAGTTCGCTACTTGTTGAGACTGAAGGTCGACGCGGGTTATGATCGTAGTATTAGTGGGTCAGTGTTTTATAAGCTGCTTCAATGCGTTGGATGTTCTATTTTCGTGAGTATCGTATGGTGCAAATAGCTTCCAATCCAACTTTACTCAGTCTATTAGGAAAGCGTCGTATAGAATTCATACGGTGAAAAGCGCTGGTAATTTGAAATAGTGTTAAGTGGAGGAACGAAGGCCATATATCTAGCGAAGGAAGGAGCGATGTCGTCGAACAGTAGTTTCGCATCTGCGGGTGTGGAGGGGGTAGTGAGGTGGGGGGGCAATGATCCATTAATCTGGCAGAAGCCCATGTGGCGCCAGCGACGTACCTGGCGACGCGACGCACGGACGCCTATCTAACGACACAGATCGTACATTTTCAACATGTGCAAATATGTATAAAATAAAAATTTATTGAGTGCCGCACTCTATGGGGGAATTGACGTTCATGCAAACCGTTTGATGAATGAAGCTATGATAGTATCATGTTTGAAGAACGTTTTATTCTATAACGTGATTTGTAGGTTGACAGTTAAATTCGATATCGAAATTATGATTACGAAAGATGTTTAGTAAAAATGTTTAGTACAATATTTTATATTTCGTAAAATATTAGATTAAAAAAAAATATTTTTACACATGGCATTACTATAAAAAAGTAAGTTACGTAGAGTGCAGTCTGTCTCATAGATGGGATGATCGAAATTGAACAGTTTAAAATTCAAGATAGCACGTAATTTTATTTTTCGGAGACACTTATAACAACACTCACAATTCACTAAATATCACAATGTTCAATAAAACACAATTTCTCTGACAAGCCATCAATCCGCCCCTTACCATAAATATGAAGTCGGTGAAATCGTCAGACATTACTCCGCTAGGCGTAGTAGCGGGCGCCTAACTACAGCTGTGCTACTTCCACTTTCTCGACATTCCGGATATCATTCCGGGTAAGATTTTCCGTCTATTTATTGCTCATACGTAGTACTACCGACTCACATGAATACGAACATCGTCCTCCGTACTAGGTTAATGAGACATTATTCTTCTACTACGAAAAGTATACCCGCTACGTATCAATACAACTCTATCACCACCTAGGTACACTATATTTTGATGTCGTACTAATTTACTTAGAAAAATAAAAGCACAGTTCCCTTAATACAACTGTAGCTCCGGTAAAACGGTATGATAATTGTGGCAATTTACGGAACGCAATTCACTAAGTGGAATATTTTACTTATCCTCCAGGCGTTCCGCAAGGCACGACTACCTACCAGCTTATACATTGAGATGTATTGCTGGCATTCATTATTGTATACGCGTTGTTATTAATGTATATAGGTAGAAAATACATGCGTTGACTTCAGCCGATAGTAATGTATGACGATTGTTTTGACGCGATGCGTGTAGACACTGTTATCTGTCAAGGTGCCCGATTTTGGTACAGATAAAATCGACGCTCTAACTTATCGTCCATTCCCCGTGTGAAATACGAGCTCTTTTCTAGTTTGTATGAGAGCATGTAGCATGCAGGGTGCATCGAGTTATAGCACACGGAAACAGTGGCGTCGCCGCCACCCATGCACGGCAACCGTCCGTCGCCATATTTCAATCGAGAAATTGACACATAGCTCTGTCGTAACGCAAACTTTCGTGCGAAAACTTCAACCTGGCATATTTACTTAAGGTATTCTTCTCGAAACATACCGATAGCTCCTTGACGAGTGAAAACTTTTATTCATATAGATAGGTCATGCTCTAACCGGTGGAAGTTTTCACATAAATTGGCGGTCATTCGACGCGAATATGCTGACTGAGGGGGTAACAAATATGCCAACTTGGGTTGTTATAACAGCGATATGTAAGTTCTGTGATACTTCGCCATTAAGTTTATGGAAACGACGGTCGAGATTACATCACACTTTCTGAAAGCTTTATGTAATTCTTCTTTCTTCGTTATCTCTCACGATAGTTACTGGAATAAAATTTTCCACTTATCCAAGTATTCACATCCGTCTATTAAT
The DNA here is from genome assembly GCA_958496145.1 of Heliothis peltigera. Classification (NCBI taxonomy): domain Eukaryota; kingdom Metazoa; phylum Arthropoda; class Insecta; order Lepidoptera; family Noctuidae; genus Heliothis; species Heliothis peltigera. The sequence goes on from OY292328.1 coordinate 6,346,862, forward strand.
CAAGAAGACAGATTTTATGGCAGTTGTAGAAATTCATCTTTTGGTTCGAAAAGCGAATGAAAAATTCGAACGCAATCTGTCAAACGGCTCCCTAATTCTAATTTAATTAGCGGGGAGTTTTCACGCGTGGGAGGAGACCGAACGACAATGACGCGTTAAAATGATTAATTTTTGTAGAAGCGCCTCTGATAGTAGTAGGTTCCCGAGTGCGCCTTCCGAACGAACGATTAATCTTTCTCTTTGCACCATTGTACCGCGATCCCGGTATTTTTTCTGTCTTACAATACCATTAAGAAACTGCCACGGCTAGTTGGTACTTCACAGCTCTTCCCACCGTCTCATCGTTAGGCCCATTGAAGGATTGAAAAGGTGTTTGCGTTCGTCTGCGGCAAAATAGGTTTCCCCTTCGGTTTTTAAAACGTTGTCTCGGAATCACTTAGGCTTCGATAGTTATTATACGCCGAGAATGAAATGTTTTAAACTTCCATCGTCATCCGCTAACAATAGATCTAAGGAAAAATTTATACAGTCATTCCTTGTTCGTTCAATTGAAAGATTCTATTTAAAAGATTTTTCTTTCGCTCCTACAAGTTTTTGCGAAGTTTCTTTCAACTAAATTCTTTTTATTGCACTCATTAATAAATTGGTACATACTAAGACATTGTTATAATAAAATCCCACTGTGAAGCATCTTAGGTGGGGTCAAGAGCATGATGAGCAGATGTCGAATTTAGATCTGGGAACTCGCCAACTGTTCCGGATTTGCTCGGTCGTCTTACATAAATTAGAATCACTTTTTTGTTTTTAATATAATACAATAAAATTAAAAGTTTTTATTAATATGTAATTAAAGTTAGTACGCACGGTTTAATGAGTTTATTTTTTGTTATTTAGCTTGTGTTTAGAAATTACTAATTTTACCTTGGAAATATCACAATCTATTGATTTTCTTATGCTCTATAACACTTTGCAGCAATAAATAATCGAATCAATATTTATTATGAAATATGTAACTGCAATTGCATTCCCTCGTTGAAATGCATCGTCCATTCCGTGATTATGTGAGTGCAGTCATTGGACCTAATTATAATTCAATATCGGTACCGCACGGCAGAGGTCAGTCAAGTGATAAGCATTACTTCTTCCACCGTTACTAAAGCTTAAGTGCTGCTTCGATAAAAAAATATCCATCAGTCAAAAGTAGTCTATAAACTTTTAATGTTGAGAGGAGAATCATTGTGGATATTATTTTTGTGATTTTTTGATACTGATCTTATTAAATTCAGAATATCTAATGTCATAGTACTTGATCGATATTTTTGACTTTCAGTAACCTAATAATCTAAATTTTCTTGCCTTTATAATTCCAATCACAAAAACAATATATTATGAGGAGTACCAGTTTAGCCATGCTTATTTGGAATAGATTGCATGCTTTCTATCAGCTCTGGAGGATGTGGAATTCGATATTCAATCTTTGCAGCACAAGGATTAAATAAAAATTTAGTTGCTTAAGCACCTATCACAAGAACGCCTTAATTATGCCTACCTCTTTGATATAAAAAAATGGAGTTATTAGGCATTTCTTTTTATTTATCACAAGTTATGCAAAATGAACCTTTTAGTATATTCTTCATTTTCATTTTCTTTTTTAGTTTCTTTTTTTCTTTCTACAAGTTTCTCATGAAATGCACTTTGAAGTATTAGATTTTCGCAACAATGTTTTATCTTCGTATAATTATAGGTACCGTCTGCAGAAGTGTTTTTGTTTCTTTTAATTTTATTCGCTTGTCTAGAATATATCTCGGATATAAACAGTAACTTATGTCTCCTGTGTTCTTTTGTTGGCAACATTTATGTTGCATATGTCTATTCTGCGTACATCTTACACCTCAGGATGGTCCGGACATTAATCGGGCCATTAACGTGATTTATACGGAAGCCAGATATAAATCCAAGAATCCGCGAGCTCGAGCACGCCTGTCGAATTTTTCTTATTCTTTGCGTAACGAATGAATATTGTTACTTATTGGTGAATTGTTATATTGTATTTTTCATAACTACGAAAGCTCTATCAACCTCTATTATTTTCATCTATAACAATAATTAATTTAATTTAGTGGTAATTTTTGGTTCCTCGATTTTTCCAGGTTGTAAAATTTCTCAAATGCTACCATTGATATTTAATGAATAATAATAAAAATGGCGTCAAGGCTTATTGTATTCTAGGGCGGCTGATTTCGATATTTGTGCAGACACAGATGCACTCTCATAACCCAATAGGCAATCCGACTCGACCAGAGAGAGATCTGGTGCAGAACCGACAATTACGTTCTCTCCATTCTCTCCTCCTATACAGGGTGTAAGGGACAGCCCTCCGTAGACTGATAAGATGCATTCAGCTCCTTATTTTGAATCATATTCCACTGGATTTTTTTTCGGGATTTGTTAACCGTTTATTGACTAAATATTACTTTCTTTCAATGCAAAATTTTATTCTTTGTACGTAGAACTTATTTTTTTTTTAATAATACGTCTAAAATAAAAATCCAGCAATAGATATTAAAATAATCGTACGCCCTGTATTATATATGAATAAATCGATAAACATGCACAGAACTGAATACCCAAAGCATTTTTTTTTCAATCCACTGTTTATTTATTCTAATCTCGTGGCAAAGGTAGAACTTACATATGTATATCATGAATAAATTCAAAGCAGATATAAGAACAATTACATTAATTCCTTGTGCTCAACATGCATGGCAAATTATTAAAGGTTGTACAAATTAATATTTTAAAGGTTTTTTCTTACGATGGAGTAAATAATTAACCTGATTTTTAGTCAATTTTGATAAGTTTCTTCAATGGAAAGTGTATTTTATTTAGGTAAACTGTATATGGCAATAGTCTTGACAAATACTAACAAAAACTTGAAAGCAATAAACGAGTAGTAGCTGGATTGAGATCAATAGCGATCCCATAATAAATAAAAAAGTACTGAGAAAAAATCTCGATGAAAACTTATGATAAATAATATTATGTTTTGAAATTCGACAAAAGTTTTCATTCATTAGAGTTCCTATTATTTCGCTTGAACTGTTGTTTCAATATGAAGTTAAATTTTATTAGTACCAATCCGGACAGATCCACTGAAGGAATATTGTTCATTATTTCGCTAACTCTTCTCAGGTGAGCGTGACAAATGATTCTTAATGATGTATTCAAATCAGGGTGACAGCGGGATCCGACCTCAGTACAATCGAATTACGAAAATTCCAATGTTTTATTAAGTTAAACTTTGCTTCGGCAGCTCTAAGTGAATTTATTCCTACTTAGTTATCGGCTCGGGAAAAGTCATCTTGCTAACGTTTCGGTAAGTTGAATAATTAAATTTGTCAGTGGCGGTTGACACGTCACCGGGTTTCTTCCAAATTTCTTGGGGCCGTCACGTTTGCGGCTCCCCCTCGGGCCGACGCCCCTTATTGTGTAATCCCGATTCTCTAATTTGAATTATTTATTATTTGATTTCACACTTCAGGAATATTTCGAACGCTTTGTATTTTTTTTCTTTTGCCATTTTTATCAATGCAGACTTTAATTTCATCGAATCGAATATCGATTTATGAGATTGTAATTGGGCTGAAATTTGTTACGCTGTTTTATGATTATTTAGAAATAGCTATTGTCGTTATATGAGTCTTTTATTTATTTTCATGAGTATATTACAATGATGATCATTCCAGTTTTCATTTAATTTCATCATCAAGTGGCTAAGGGTTCCTGTTAAAAGTAGGCAAGGCAGCGTAGCCTTCTCTGCTATTAACACGTCTTCTCCTACGATCCCAAGGGACAACACAGGGATATTTAAATTAAATGGATGGGCAGTGAACTCTGCGTTTGCCGGTGTGGCAAACCTAAAGTAAATTTTATTTTTATGCCCGTAAGATGTTATTTCTTACAAATAACGTAGTTTCATCATCTATCTATTGAAATGAAACTACTTTTTATGAAAACTATAGAAATTTTCTATATTGCTTCAATCATGGACTCTCTTTTAAGTATTATACTTATATTTTATAGTAGTTGGTCCTACGGATACACGTGCGACTGAGCAAATACTCACCTACTTAGAACAAAGTCCACACAAAGGCACGAGAGGTTACTCAAGCTACGTAGAATATGTAACGTACGTTCGGTAGCTTCCATAATCTCATTCATCTAATAACAGTACTAAATTTTTATATGCGCATATATTCAGTTGTGACGCATTGTTTGAGGACTGTACGAAGGACATGGGGGAGTATTTTACACTTACATAACTTCCATTGAACAAGCCTTTCTGAAGTAACTATTTGTATAATATGTTAGAAATAAATACCGATTTACCAAAAAATGTGTACTGTATTAAATATTTTCTTAAATAAAAGTATCAAATATCCGAGCGCTGTTTCATCACAGATGTATAAAAGATACTACGCACGATCATTTAGTTATCTTCCCACAATAACAAAATTTCTGTATAAAATATCGACAACAGAATATAGTTTTGTAATACATTAAAATTCATTTTGAAGGTCCATCGTGTGTGCAGCGGGAATGTCAACCTAAGAGAACAATCTCGCTGAATAATTCAACAATCGATTATACTGTTGCTTCGCCTTTCCACGCTCTTTTGTAGGTACGAACGTTTAGAGTTACCTATCTAAAAATTCAATATTTTTAAATATTTAGCTTAGGTAGGTAATAATTATATGAATCCTAAAATAGAACTTTCACAATCAATTCAGTTAAACTTACTACTAAGTTATCAGAACAAAATCAATTTATTTTACGACACCCAAAAGCTCCTTTTGACAACGCCAAACCGGGATAGAAGTAAACTATGATATCCTAACTAATCAGCCGGCTCATCAATTCACAGATATTGGTCCCAGAAAACAAGCGAAGGCTATAAAGAGCGGAAATCATAAGCCATCGCTCGAAGATTGCGTAATGCTATATAATAGCGGTGGAAATTCGACAAAATTTAAGTCGGTGGAGCATTAAAGGGGACTGTAGACAGCGTAGACGGTTAATTCACCCCATAAGGGTCGCAGTGGCGCCAAAGATCCTGCCGTAGACAAAATTCTAAGTACGATGTCTTGCCCCGGTTTGTGCGACGCTTGTCGCGATGTTCATTTCACAAAGTGCTGGAATTGGCACACTGCGATATATTCCTAATTTGAATCGTATCTACAATGTATAATTAAAATTATACGAAGTCGTCTTGTCTAATTAAAATACCTTATTCTATTCCAGTTTTGAATGCAGCCAGTTCTAAGTGGAGTTACCTGACTGGTAAACGTAGAAAGTTGGACGGGGTGTAATAAAAGCGAGATGTGTGTAATTGTTATTGTTTAAATACGTCAGTGGTTTATTGTGGCTGTGTGTAATTAAATGTGCATAAATGTGAATGTGACCTATATTATTAACCTGTTACGAATAGCAATTATTCACTAGCTCTGAATCACTTAACGATGAGTATTAGCTCAAAAAAGTAATGTGTTTCTATTTATTCGTGTTGATGTCGATGTTGTTTGATGACATACATTTCGTTTTATGCGGGATTGTAGGCATGGGGTTGAGATTTTTTTCATAAATTTTATAAACGACCTGATTCGCCACAGATTTATAGTTGTGTGCAAGACGCGTCGCTTCACGTCAGATTATATTCTTCGCATTCTCCGTACAAAGTACCGCATTCGGTACCCGTTCAATCTTCACCGGAGCGAGGAGAAATACGGCCGTATAAACCATAATATATACCGCCCAAAAAAAAAAACAGGTAAATTACATGAAAACTCCGTACGTGACATCACAGTAGCAGAAAATTCGATTAACTTAGTTGCCTGTCAGCAAACTATATATCTTTACTGCCCATAAATTATTTTCATGAAATTATTATATCGGATACATTAATATTTAGGCCTCTATAAAATATAGTAGGTATATGGATTTTCCTATACCTATTAATAGGTTTTACGAAGATAAACATAACTTGTGATGAACCAATAAAGTAATTATCCCTGTTTGACATAATACCCGTAACGTAGTAGAACAACGGTTTTATAGTATTTATTTTTAGGCTGGTAATACACAACAATTAATATTTGCTTAAATTATTTTAATGCATATAGTTATAAAATTTTTTTAAGTCCTACTATACGAAAAATGGGTTTAAACATAATTTATCACGAATTTTCACGTTCCACTCGCTTTTGTAACTCGAAACTCGTCGCGAATGGGTCGAGATTTTATACATCGGTGACAGGGGCGTTCGAAGATCAACGCTAGGTTGTCACTTTTATAGCTCACGTAATTCATGGTAAGGGCTCTTGGCGACAAATCCATCAAAGCGTCGACAGGCCATTTGTTGCGTGTGTTTTCACGCTTGATAAATCGCGGGAGTTGTCCACATTTACTGGATTTATGTACACGTCCAATTGTTGTACATCACATAAACTTAATTGGTCGTGCTTAATAGGTACACGTGTATAAATCATTACATCATTTATTTTATTATGTGGCTTCACTCTTACAATTCTATTACATATAAAATTTTTTGGAAAACAAAATATTGGGGGCACAAAATTCATATGACATCGTTTGTAAAGTCAGAGCGTATTCTTCAAAGTTTATCCATAATAAAACGGAACACTGATACTGGTATGACATCGCAAGGGTACCAAACACGCTACCTATTTTTCGCAAATAGAAGAAATGGTTTCTTTCATCGACACATGCATAAAATTTCAGTGATTTACATAATAGGTAGAGGTATTCAAAATTTATGCGTTCTCGCAGAAACGTTTAAATGACAGACATTCTTGTTAAACTACCCGTAAAAATCCGTTAAATTTTGTATAAAATATGAATGAGGATATATTTTTTGTTCCAAGAGTAACGTTTGAAAAAATGCACATAATTATATGGAGTGGAGCGTAGCTACAGTTTACCATAAGTGGCAGTTCTCACAGGACACGAAGATATTATTTATGGACTGTTTTATAGCTTAACTTCATTCGTTGCTGCGGTCGCTTTTATTCCTTCGACGGGAAAAAGTTGCGGGATTTTATTGCCGGTGTGAGATAGGATACGTTATTGCACTAACTTCAACGGTAGCGGGAATTAAAATAGTTTTTTTTGTGTGGTCAACTGTGACCACACCCGGATATCGCGGGGACATTGTAGTTTACTGCTTTCATTTTTACTGTCAGTTTATCTCTTTAAACTGACTACCTACGCAGAACTTTGGAGATATGTGGAAACCTACTGTTGACGGATTCACCTTCGACAATTTGTTTTAGCATAATTATCATAGACTTTTTTTGTAGAATATGAGTAAAAAACCTAACAAAACACAGTAGTTTTCTGACTAATTTGTGGTTAGTTTAATTAGCAGTTACGAATTAGCTTAAGCGGACAATTACAATGAGTTTCGGATTTGCTTTCCTTGATTTTAGCCCTTGGTAGTTTATACATTATGTTCCTGATCCTCTATCTAATTTAGTCTCGATTGAAGAAGTTAAAAGATAATAAATGTACTCCTTGTAGAAGTACCCACCATACTTCTCCTTTTATTATAAACTATACACTGAAAACTTATGATCTATATCTCTTTGCAGAATTCAATCAGACATAACCTGTCGCTACACAACCGGTTTATGCGGGTACAAAACGAGGGTACGGGGAAGTCGTCCTGGTGGATGATCAACCCTGACGCGAAGCCGGGCAAGTCAGTCAGACGGCGGGCAGCCTCCATGGAGACGTCGAAGTTTGAAAAGCGAAGAGGCAGAGTGAAGAAGAAGGTAAGATGTCAACAGTAATTAATGCAGTTACAGACCTTTGTTATCGTAGATTTAATTTAGATAATATGTGCACTACTTTATAGCTCTTAGAATTTTAATATTTTTGAAATAATATAGTTGCCTGGTATGACAAAATGTATTAACATCATAGTTATCATCTGCCTAGCCCTTTCCAAGCTATGTTGGTTTCGGCTTCTAGTCTTAACAGGAAGCAGCCGAGTATGAGTGTTTAACATGGAGCGACTGCCTATCTGTGAACCTCATCCCAGTTACACGTGCAACCCGATAAAATTTGGTGAGAGTGGTTGTCGCACGTTCTGGTTTCCGACTACCAGTAACCACTGCCAAAAACCACTATCAAATAACAATCGGGACCCACCAATTTAACGTGCCGTCTGAAATACAGAGGAACTTCTCACGTCAAGATGGTCACTCATCCACGGACTGATCCTTGCTTAACCTTCAGAGCGACCGACTCGTGTAGCCTTAACTTACCCACGAGGTCCATGTATTAACTTCACAGAATCACGTTTTTATTTATAGGCTGAAATATTAAGAAACGGTGCAACAGCAGATGCTACCCCCAGTCCAAGTAGCTCAGTGTCAGAAAGTCTCGATATGTTCCCAGACTCACCGATGCACAGGTAACTATATAAACCTTTTATCTAACAAATATATTAGCGAAATGTTCGCAGCTTACAATAGAACTTTAGACAATTATTTAGAAATGTAGTACCATCTTCCAGTGATACAGGTAGATTAGAAAAGAGTCCAAAAGAGTAGTGGCACCCAGCCAATAATGGTAACGGTCTCGGACGCTGTTTCACGAATCTAATTTGACTTTAAAGGCACAATAACTTACCTATACGGTTAATGCAGAAGCGAGTTTTGCCAGAACCACAAATACTGAACAGCACATTATTGGTAAATAACATTACCTCCTTGGGAATATTGAAATTACCCGACTACTAGAAACAATTGAGCCACGCGTGATACGCGTACTCTATAATAAAACTATCGACGTAAAGCTGCGTTGACCAGACTAATAAAATTGAGTTATTGCAACTCTGCTACTTTATGATAAAAGGTTTTAAATCATTCAGAACCATTAGATGATGAGTTATGTGGATGCTGAATCTCGTCATTTCGCAGATATTTAACATTTTTATAGCCGATTTATTTTATCTGGATTACGAGAGTCATCGACATATATTTTCAATGGTTCAGTGACTGTTGAAGGGCCAGCCTATAACCCGTATCTTACCCCACATTTTGTCACTATTTGTAGTAATAAAGATATTTCTGAGATGACCGCTGAACCCCGTTATAGTGATCGCTTCATTTAGCATACAAATTTATATGTTAGTGACGACATAGGCATTAGATTTGCATGCTCCCCATTACACTACTTGTTTGAGAGTGTATAGAGTCCAACTTAGCTTTAAGGTTTATTTCTGCTAACCATTATAATTTTTTGCGTCTTAATTGTCGATGAGGAAATAATAAGCCTATATAATAAATGTTTCCTGGTTTATTCATTTACTACCAAAGTTCTCTTACTATCAATTGACACTACTCATCGTCAATAAAGATTGGTATAGTCTTTTTGATTGCTTCTTCGCTTGCGCGTAGCAGTTTCCAGTTGTCGCCGGACTTCCGTCCGAGGGTGTCGTCCAACGCATCTTCGTGTGGCCGCCTGTCTCCGATCCCATCAATGATCACGACAGAACCTGACTGGGGCCCAGAGTACACAGACTACACGTCCGCCAACGATTACTCGCAAACGGACTTCGGACAAGACGAACTCGCTGGCTCTCTCGCCGATTCCATGAAACTGGCCGGAACAGATCCATTCCTCAACACGTAAGCATTTTGTAGTTAGCTTAGTGTCGATGTTGGAATTTTAATTTTAGTCCAAAAGTCCGACCTCGACCACTTGTTCAGTTATTGTCGTAAATGCCTTGCCCTAGTGCTTTGCTTTATTTAGATATCTTTAGATTCAATTATTTTCTGAAGAATCAGGCTATTGATTAGATATGTTGATATTGATAGTTCCTACGTGGCCTTTAAGAGTAACTGGCCTTTGAATATCAAAACAAAACAATCATTATTCAATTAACTAATTAATAACGCCTAAGAAATAACAATTTCAATGTCAGTACAGCTTCTAGAGCATTGTTCTAAACCACAGTTTCCACCAGGTACGTTCCAACGACGTCGTCTTCGTCATCGGGCGGCAGCTACCGGTATAGTCCGTATGGGGGGTGCCCTAGGCACCCACACGGAGGTTGCGCATGTTCGTCCCTGTACACGCACCCGGCGCATCCTGCGCATCCGACGCACCCACATCAGCATGCACTCGACCATTTTGTCAGGCCGCCAGCACCTGCAGATCCAGCTGATATTATGCAAACAGGCAAGTTCTAACCCTTATTAAATACGAAAATTGATTAATACCTAGCTTAAAAAAGACAAGCTTCATTTTCTAAAATATCGTTAATTAACCATGTCTAAAAAACAGTTCATTTTACAGAAAACAATCAGCCGCAAATGGTGACGACGTCAGACGCGGCTTTGATGAATGGTGGCATGATGGTGCAAACGGGAGCGATGGGTCCTACCACGGTTATGGGACAGATCATGGGTGCCCTGAACACAGGGCTCGCGGAAGACCTTAACATTGAAACCCTCGAACATGGCTTCGATTGTAATGTTGATGAGGTAAGATCCGTGGTAGCGCAAAATTGATTAACCTGTTTCCGTTTACGCTTCGGAACTAATTACTTATGCGTTTTCTCGTGCTCACACTTTGTTCTTTTTTGTGGCAGGTGATAAAGCATGAGCTGAGTATGGAAGGAACGCTAGACTTCAACTTCCCGCAGCAGCACAGCGCGATGGCGGCGGAGGCCGAGAGCCAGTTCGCTGCACCAGCGCCGCCCGTACCAACCACGCTGTCGGGCGGCAACGGTCCTCGCGCGCCCTACTCCGTTGCCCCCTCCTGGGTCCACTGAGATATACCATCCGAACCTTCGGACCTTCGGACCAGTTACCTACTTACAAGTTCACATTGTCCGCTGTAAATACGATGTGACGCAACTTTTTCTCTTTTGTTACTTTTGCATCGTAGTCAAGATTTTTTGTTCTTTTATCATGTTAACTAATGTTAGAGTTTTATTTAGTGTTAAGTGGACGGTTACCGATCGTTGTTGCAGTCAATTGTGTTAGTGTAGGCTTTAGTGCTAAGCTAGGTGAAAGCTTGTGATATAGATAGGGTATCGTAATCCGGATTGTGGATCCTGGAGGGAGGCGGGCGCTGTGCACCGCTCGTCAATACATGAGAAAGGTAATCTATTTGTACGTACATATTATGTTACATACACTCCATAACCACTCAACATTGAATAGATTTTGTTTCTTTTTGGTTCTTGTGCTCGTATATCTATTCATCATTCCATTAATTTACATTAGAACGTCACTTAAAAATAAAGAATTATCCCATTTTAAATTATGTCAATTTGCATTCGATGCGTATTTTACCTGTCATAATGTATCTTTAAAATTATTTCAATTATAATAAAAGTTCAGCCTTGCAATATCACTCAATAGAATGTAGTAGGCATGTAGGAATGTAGTGCGAAAATACTATAGTGAATATTTTTCTTTTATTTTTTATAACAAGCCTGGCATAAAAAGAGAGTACCTACCACTAGCATGCCAACTTTTTCTCTATTCATAAGACAATTGCTATGAAAAAAATCAGAGCGTAAATGAATTTTCCCATTTTACGACTATACCTAAAACAGAACCACAAAATATGTAGTTCTGTGCGTATTTTCAGGCGACCCCCAAAATCTGCAGTAAAGCGCGGATTCCTTGTCACATTCATATTTACGACATTAGGTATTACAAAAGATAAGTACATCACTCATGTTTACGTTTCTTTGTACGTGGATTATGAGACGTGATGCCTTCTTTATTTATGTAAGAACCAAAAGAAAAAGGCTTCGCCATATCATTTGTTTGCAAATTATATTAGCCTATGAATATTTTTTTGCCACTGTAAACGAGTGAATGTTTTGTAAACTTTGGTGTGCTAGTTATTTACATTATTTTAGTTTTTTTTTATAATTAAAATTATAAATACCGGTAAAGTGTTTGATAATACAAAAACTGTTGCTAGCCAAGAGGCTGTCAACTGACAGCATGCCCGAGAGGGCATAAGATTGTTGGATAAGGATTTTTTTGTTATAATTTTATTCAGTCTGTATATACTTAGAGTTTAAAAAAAACGAATGAACTTCAACAAAACAATTAGTAAATACGTACATTTACAAGTAATACCTAACATAACCCTTTATATACGATGGAATAAGTTGTTTTCCTTCATCTATATTCAGCAATTGGTGTCCAAGTTATAGTTGAAACTCTCTTATTATATTTTAATATATTACAATTATTAGGAAATCTAAATTGATAAACAACAATCAAAACAAAACACCGAATTCGCGGCATTTATTTAATATGAATAATAATTATAATTAGAGTCCTATTGAGTGTGGTTTGCCCGCGTTTAAGATTCAATTTCACCATTGAACGAACCTATTTGTGCGCTAATGAGGGAGACCGGAGCTACCGGCACTCGTAATTAATCATATCATTTTAGCGTAAACGGTGCCCGTCGCGCCGCGACGAGCGATCGCCTCCGAATAATGGAATATCACGAAAAAATCTCCAGAACACGACGCTGGATTAAACCCGCTTCGGTAATGACTTGTTTTTTAGGGTTACAAAAGAATGAATACGTCCTCCGCAGACGGTGAACTTGCGGTGGAAAATATCTTGTTAATTTTTTAATACTTGGACACGACGGAAAGTTAATGGGGGATAAAAACTCCGGATCGAGAAACTCGATTTTAAAAAGTACCAAAACGTGATTTAACTTTTCATTTGGCACGCAATTACGTAATGGGAGCAATATTTCACGGATTGCTCAATAAATCGGCGCGTGAGATATTTTTGTTTTATCATTTTGTAACACAATTTTAAGAACAAATGCACACTTCGTTAATTTTGTATTCTGCTCTTTTGACGGGTGGAGTCCGTGTGCCAAGACATCGGTCAACACTCGACGATTTTATTAACGAGCTGATTTTCATAAAGTGTCCGGGAGTCGGGAGGAGACATCGTTTAAATTTCTGAACTCATCCGGTATTCCATTCGGCTAGCTGCGTAATTAGGTACGGGGCCCACCTTTACACACGATTTCCCGGCACTTGTTAAAAGTTTTCAATTGCGTTAGGAGGGGTCCTTACACGGAATTTATTCATTATATTCTCCCCCCACCCTTCTACTTAATAAAAAAGCTCCTTTGCTCTTTTATACCCACCTCGGTGTTGCCTTATAGGTAAGTACTTTAAATATTTGCCGCATGGCCTCTCTGATGAGTGATGAATTATACATTTATTTCAGAATTTTTATTACAGTATTAAGATTTTCATTTCCATAACTGACTTGACAGTTGTGACAATGGTTCATTACAGCCCTAGGTACGCTTAACTGCTTATAATAAATACTATTACGTTCAATTTTATTCGGATGACTGATTTCATGCTGGCCTATTGTAAAAAAAAAATGCGAATAAATACGGACACATACCAATCATACATATTTTGCCGAGACAGTGATATTAGGTTTATAGAATATGAGGGTTATAGTCTCTCAGATTCTATAGGGCAAGGGGCTTTACATGCATTACTGCATATTTGTCCACAACGAATTCCATTCGATAGAGCAACTGAAAGTTTCAGAGGCTTATGGTAGCTTAATCAGTTGCAATTACGTGAAAATGAAGAAAATGTTTATACAAGTGAGTTAAAACTCAAAGTTGGATACAATTTTAAAGGACAATATGATTATCCAATAAACATGTAATCCGTAACTGTTGAGTGCAAAAAACTTAATACATTGGGCTTGAGACATCGAATCTCATTTTACGAAAAAAAGTAAAGAAAATGCTATCAATTCAAAAAGTTGGTCAATTTCGGCGTTCAATATAAGTCTGGAGGATGAACGACGCATATCCAATAAGTTGGTAGCTCTTTATTGTTTGACAGCTTCGTGGCGAGTTTGATCAGTTATTTAAATGAGTGCCAACATAGTTAGGGATGTCAATTTTCTTGAGATTTACGTGACTCCACTCCTACTCCCCTCTACTTTACAGCGTAAATATTCTCTGGTGCTTAATAAGCCGCAATGTTAAGTTTGACTTTCTCGAGCGTTCTTAAAACTTCGAGGAATTTCTTTAATGCAATTAAATATTGCCTTTTTATTATATTGTAATTTATAACTTTTTGTGATAGCTACGTAAGCGTGATATACATGAATGCATATACTAGCCCATTATCATCAGAATGATTTTCAGAAGTAATTTTTCCGATAGATTTATTAATTATTAAATTGTTTTTCCTTATAACAGAAAGCACGTCATTAATAATATAGACATTACATTACATCTTTCATACTTATAAAGCAACATACTTAGGTACTTAGGGCTTAGTAGCCGTCAATTATTTTTTCGCTAAACAAATGCTTTTTTCGTTGAAATCATTAAAGAAACCCACGAGTACAACCAACGTGGATTTAGCCGTGTGTAACAATAGATAAATGCCGTCATTGTCAGCCTCACAAATCAAGTTGCAAGCTTTAATTTCAAGTAAAGGTAACTGTCTAAGATACAGGCTGGTAACGAAAACTTGAGCATTTTTCAAGAGGATATATAAAAAAATGTTCAAGGGTGTGTACTGTAATTTTACCAAGCTCCTTTAGCATTCATCGTTGATGTCGACCGTCCAAATTGGATTACGTGTTAACTGTCTACAGAAGCACGCCCCTCGCTAACGATTTTATGATTTTATTGCGGAACCCCAAATGCGTTGAGATTATAACGATACAAATCAGGTCGACGTACATTTTTATGTATATTATCCACTTATAGTTTTAGCAAGGCCATTTAAGCAAGTATATAGATATACCTAATATTCAAATATTTAAAAGTAGTATTTTGAGAGACTCAAGCCTCAATTCGTATTATGTCTTATTCGGTCTTAAAATATTATACTAAAATAACATTTTTTTAATCGGAAATATTTAATTATGTAGTATGTATATGTATATACATAGATATGAAAAACTAATTTTCACCTGTGCTAGGTGATGACTACATTACGCGTTAGGATAAAAAGTAGGAATAGCCTCCCTCAATAAATGGGATATTTTAACACTGAACTACTTTTGAAATCGGACTATTAGTTCTTGATATCAGCGCGTTCAGGCAAATAAACAAAAAAACTTCAGCTTTATAATATTATTTTAGTACATATTTAATAATATTATATAAAATATTAAGACTTATTAACCTATCTGGATCACTTTACTCGGGCTTACAATGATAATATTTACAAATTAAAAAAAAAATGCAGAGGAACTAGGTACAATTCCTAAAACAATTTCAGTATTATCATAAAACTGTCACTTAGCGGTCTTTCCTGAATTTCAATTTTTCTATCTAGGTATATATTTATTTAAAATCTGCCTAGCCTTTTCCCAAGCTATGTTGAGGTCGGCTTCCAGACTAACCGGATGCAAATGAATACCAGTGTTTTACCTTGTTTGACTACCCGTTGCGACTGAAAAAGACTGAAAAAGAGACACAAATGAAAACCGGGACTCACCAATTTTACGTGCCTATCGAAACACCTCCGGTTACAGGAAATAGACACATGAAGTGTTGGTCAATTATTGGTCATTATGCAATAGCTAAAATTTAAATGGATGTCAAATGTAATCCACTTTTGAAAGCCAATTTGAAAATTTCAGTACTCAAAATTTATAGTCATCACAGAAATTGTTTAATGATGTGAATGATGTTTCCATAAAGATGTTTCACATAATGTCGTTATAGTAAACCAGTAAGGCAATCCTCCTTAAGTTGTTCAGATAACATGTTCAGGATTTTGAAAAGTTTGACGACACGTGGTGCGATGGGCGTTGGGCGTCTCCGCCCCGCCTTCATGCAACAAGTTACCCGTCCCCCGTACCCCGCACCCTTCTTCAGAAGCCAACGGGGCCGTCGCAAAGACAATCCCATTTTTTCATTCCCATCCCATTGAGTACAATACTTTCGCAGTAAAAGTAATTGCGAACAATCCGCCCGTACTTTGGCCATGATATCGCTATGAAAATTTACTTTCAAATTTAGAAACCGAAATTTATTTTGGAATTAAGAATATCTTGTCTGACATTTTTCTTCAAGAATGGCGATAAAGTTTCAATGTCTATCAAGATTCTTATCTTAGTAATGTCGTACATAAGCATGACTTTGCTTATTTTAAAGCAGATGCACACAATAGGCACTCAGACAGCAATTTATATACAATATAATTTAGCTAATTTTAGCATATTTAGCATATCAGTAACATCTGTGTAGGTTTAAAAAACTGCAAATCTCTGACTACGTCAATTTTTCAGTCAGTTTTATTTGAACGTGCCACATACATATGTATACTCCGGTCTCTTCATCGCACGTTACATAACTACGGCGCTAAAGCAGCTATTTAAAAAAATACTCAGCATCTAACAAATGTCCGTAGGAATCGGTGCAAAGGAAGTGTGCCCTAAATAACACAAGAGTTAAGAGGTCGCCAGTCCCCCTGGTATGAATAAATTTGCGCCAAACACCGCCCCGCCTCACCGGATTCTCTCGATAACCGACGACGCCTATGCTTTATAACCCGTGACATCCGAAACTCGATTTATTATCACACTGTCATGTTCCGAGAAAAAAATCGGAAAAGTTTCGTAAATGTTAGTGCGCCGAGCATACCGCTTTTCGTAAATCGCTCTTGTGTGCAAATTATCTGGCATCGGCAAACTGTCGTTTGTTATAAAATGCTTAAATAATGCCCAAAACAAAACCAGAATCGAATAAAATATTGTTTTGATGACAAATTAGAAAATAAATAAGAGGTCTCAAGAATGTAATTCGTTTCGCATAAAACTGTAACCGAAAAGGCCACTACCTTATAACAATATGAAAGATAATTGTGTTTTATGCTTATGTACACCATTTTTTATATTTTATTTGGGATATAGTATGTTTACTCTACGTCGTAAGCCATCAACGATTTTAATCCTAACAAAAAATCTTAATGTCCAAACATTTTTGGACATTATTATTTACAAATTAAAAATTCCAAAAAAAAACATACTGAAAAATAAAAATCATACGAGTATAAAATACTACCGTTATTGTCAACTGAACTGAATTATTTAAGAAAATCTCAGTTCGATTTTCAGCTACGTGCTACGACGTAGCACCAGTAAGGTAGTAGAAACTATTTTGTAGCCGTCAACTAAGAAAATAAAAGTATTTTACAGTCCAGCAATAAATACGATAAAGAGAACAAATGTCCCTTTCAATACGTCCCACTTAATGAGCCGTCTCTACGTCACGTTGATAATGATAATAGAAATCATTATTAAATCATAACGTAACGTTAGGGAAGTTCCCAGTAATACACGTGAAACAAACGACACGACCGATGATAATCTGCAATATTGTGATGTTCATGTAATGCACTCGTGCAATCTAAGCGATCAGAACATTTAATACTACGTATCTGCTCGCTGGTTTTATTTAGGTACAATCATGTTCTGCGTGGAATGGTTGGTTGAAGATATTACGGTGCTCTTTATACATGGAGTACATTCTGGAACAAGAAAAGATGTTTTCAAATATCTTAGAAACGAAATTAGAGTACGAAAAACGAAACGAAATATATATTTTAAGTTTTAGTAGGACATTATCTACTTTGGCGCCGTTTGACGGATTTAACAGCGTATACGCTCGGTTATGCAGCAAAAATCCTGACGTGCGATTTAAGACGTCATCGTTTGTACCGGCAATTGTTTTTTTATGTCGCTTGCATTAACCTAGCGTTGCCGAGCGTATACGCGCGACACATTCCGAGTGGTACATAAATTGTTCCAATTCAGACGAAGAGACAACGAAAAACTACTTAGTACCTACTTATATGTAATGATATTAAGGATATGACTCATTATATTTTGAGTCGCGCAATAATCTCGGCGCGTGCGAACGCTTGAAAGTCAATCGCACAGACGCGACGACATGACATTGAAAATACCTCTCCACAAGGTTATACCCTACAGATCAATTAACACGCGTGATTCGTGAATTAATCGTCATTATAGTGTACTGGACAGATAGCTTGTTAATGAGTTCAGTGTGAATTTAATATTGTTTGAAGGAATTATGATGAGGATCCAAATGATAAAATCGTTGGCTGATTTCTTAATGTTTTTGGCTAACAATTTTAAATGAATTTTTGGAACACTTTCAAATAGCATTAGTATACTTATACAAAATATTATGATACTAGAATATTACATTTTTTTTTCTTTTATTTTAAAGGAACTTTTACGTGTAGCGTATGTCAGTTCCATCGTACCCTAATCATACATTCAATCATCAATTTTATTATAAATGAGTCATAAATTATGATATTTTAAAATAGTCTTCAATTCTATACTATGGTGCCTGCCTAAATTGACTTGCGTAATAATTTAAAATGCACCGAATAATTTAAGTCGTACAAATATTTTTATTAACCTCCTAGTTTGGAATACCGTGAGTTCACGATATATCTACCAACCCAAGCGAGTCAAAACGAACCGACACTAAAGGTACCCAAACTAGACGCACCTGAAAGGCTAACAACCTATCCGATTGTTTTTATTTTAAACCTTTAAGCATAACTCCTTTAATTAATTAAAAATGTTACAAAATCGTCTCACGAAAACTTAAACTCGTTAAGCCAAAGAGAAGAAAAAGTAGAACAATAAAATGGAGGACCATTCAATTCAAAAACTGAAAAATGATTCGTTAAATGAACTCATTACATGCTGTTTTAATTCCGAGATAAGTATGCCAATTATCCACATCACATATTAAGAACGCACTTATTCTGAGCAATGAGTCACGCGAGGAGAAAGTCCGTTACATCGTTGAATATGCGACAGATTTATCGTGGTTATGTAGTGATGTCGCCACATGTATTCAATATCGATATACCTAATTTGAAAGTCACATTATTTCGTTTGTATTCTTGTAGAAATGATACTAAATGCTCTAAAATTCGATATTAAAAGCTGGCGAGTTACTGATGATTTCACTGAGAGTTCTAAATAAATAAACATAATTATGGGATATTCGTAACTTTTAAAATTACAAAACGTGTAGGTAATGGACCGCTACCGAATCCACTTATCGATATTATAAAACAATCATATAATTTTGGAAGATTGGGTTAAGCTTTCGAGCCGTGTTCAATGACTATCTGTCCTAGACCCTGAAAAGTATCTAGTAATTATAACTACTTTCAAAAGTTTAAACTACTAGTCAGAACGGCAATATACTGGTTTTAATCAAGCCGGGCATAATTCGCATTACGGTTTTACTTAAGTTATAATAACTTGACCTAAAAAGAAGATTCTTATTACCACCATAGTGTAAAATAATAATGTAATCGATAAGAGTGGTACAACTCTAGGGGTCGTCACCTGCGAGGCGCGGGGAGCGGGGCGCCACAGACTTGGCGTCGCTTTGGCGGGCAGGTTACGATTTACACTCCACCAACTCAGCAGAAACTCTGCCCGGACGAGAAATGCTGATAATCCACATCCACAGACGTTGCGCGAGAATTAGATCGAGATTACTATGATACCGCCGCGCCCTGAGACGTTTTTATTACTCCTACATATTTAATTAGGATGTAAATTGCTGGTTCGCGCATACACTCGTGGTATATGTCTCCTTGGGTTGCTCGAATAGCTTAGACACTTTGTCTACTCATATTTTTCGACTTTGTAAGACGTAACGGGGTCTATTTCGTCAGATATGAATAGTTGAGATGCCTATATTGAGAGTCGTAGTGATCATGATCTTTGATTGACTTTAATCAATTGGTTCATTGATACTAGGAAATAAATTGTTGGAGTATGAATGACGATCTTTTTAAGGGTACCTGCGTCAATTATGATTCATCGAATACCAAATAAAGCATAAAATATCTAACTATAGGTATCTCTATTTTGTAATTCATTATTAATTTCCAGTCGAACTTCATGATAAAAACTCATTCGATAATAAATTCGACAGATTTCGACAGATGGAAGTTTGTACCCAGACATAAAATTTTAGAAATTCTTAAACTGTGCTTGGCAATAAATCTCAAAGAATCTATTGATGCAGTAGAAACACTTTAACACTCAACATTGAAAACTTTATTTTATAAAAATGTACGTTTCTTTGTTACAGATTCGAAAATCCATCGGCCATCAGAAATACAGGAGTACTCTGATACCGACGTGATCTAATCACCAGTTTGAAGCTGAACGAGGAGCCCAGAAGGCTCTTCGCCTCCTGAGGCATTTCAAATGAATACAACGATTCATCACAATTAAGAACCAAATTAGAGAAGACCAGTTGAATCATGGAGACTGATAAGTGTTCTAAAACTATTATTGGCAAGCAAAATTTACGATCAAAAGTGACATTTTCGTGATATATATTAGACATTGAATTTTATTTTTAAGGTAAATGTGACCTCGCGTTAATGATCAATGTGTAGTTTCAAGTTAAACGCTATCAACGACGTGTTAGCGGTAGACGTGGACCGGAGCGGGGTGGACAAGTGCGGTTGCAACTGCCCCTCTTACATCTACCAACTTAGTGTTTAGTAAATAAGTTCACACCACATCTCAGTGTGAGGAGGCACATCTGACTGAATATGAAATATTTCTGAATGTATTGTACCGATAGTTTATTCTGTCTGAGATGAATCTATGCTTAAATAGACTACGGTAATTTAGTCTTTTGTATTTGGATTTGCTACGGACAAGTAAAAGATTTGACCAAATAATCATTTCTAACATTTACGCAAACAAAATGGGAATAAAATTATACGAATTATTTTTCGGTTCTTACCAGTACACTACTTTCCAGAATAAGTATTGCATTCAAAAACCGTGAAGTAATCTGTGTAAACAGCTTATTTGGCCAAATTGGAAATTCATGTGTGGGCCAAAATTATGTACAAATATATTGCTAGTAAACTTCAAACTAGATTTGTCTGATAATCCCTATGGCAGGAGGTCGATTAAACCAAATATGAAACATTACAATATTTTTTGCCTCCTGTGCATAACTTTAATTAAATAACATAAAAAAAAAACACTGAAAACTGTCAACAAAAATTTGTAATTATTTTTATCAATCATGCCATAATGTAAATAGGATATTTTGTAGTTACATTTACATACCTCTACACATGCGCCATTTTTAACCAAATACTGTTATAGTGATTGCTCAACGATACATCTAAAGACGCCAAATTCGGAACAGACTTCAAATTGCTTTTGAATCAAGAACCAAATTATTCACAAGCCAAGGTCTATTTGTATGCTAGTTAACAGTACCACTACGTTCAGTTTTTCTTTATGATGTAGAATAAATAGTAACTCGGTGATACTATTAACTATCAACAAAACTGTTCCTCGTAGTATTCAGAAGCGCCGACTTCACAATATTGCTTCAACATAATTGTCTGCTGACGTGTATAATTATGTATATGCTCATTTTTCAATAATTATGTATAATAAAACCAGAAGTTGGAAATTGTGTCTAATAAATGACGCACATACAAAATCTGTTATAGTCAAATATCTAGTCCCAGATATTATTTTTCAGTAAGCTACTTTTCAGATGTATAAGCAGATTTTTACTCATAGATAAGCATTATTGCGGGCTAGCCCATGTTAACTATAAACGTAGCAAAATTGAGTTCATTCTGTGAATTACCTCAGTGGACTTTTTGTGATAGATTTAGCCAATAAGTGTTCAATTTAGTACGTGTATCGTATAAGTCAATTCTTGTACTATTGGCGTCCATTTATATATTATGTGTTTTAAAGACAACATTTGGTTTTTTGCATTATGTATTTCGAGACGTTTATTTACGCATGCCATTTATCAAACTTTCACTGCTTCTATACTTTATTGCGTATATTTGCAGCTGACATTGGTGCTATAGATAATATTTTATTGTATAGCTCATTATGAACAGATTTTAGTTTCATAAATACATGTGTAAATTACGTACAATGTGGTTAACTTGATACGCTACACTTTTTTATTATGTTGAGCGTATATATATTGGTACATAGTAGACAAAATTCAAGATAGTGACGCGAGTTGTGAGCACACGTTATAATTTCTATAAATATGTAGATAGTTAATAATGATAAAATTTAATTTTGTGTGACTTAAAGTCTGTAGTGCGGTCAATGGATGTTCGACATCGGCCCTACCTAGGTGATGGGTTTCTAATAGTAACCATTTGCCAAATATAAATACGTAAAATCCAATAACAAATCGATTATATGAATGTATGTGTAATCGGAATTAAATCGTTAGTTTGTATAATGAATGTTTTAGACGAGTAATCAATTAGTCTCTTCGGAGGTATCTCATGAATTAATTAAGGTTGTTAGTTAATATTATCTCCTGGTTGTTGAAATGTAATATTACGATATACCTACATACAATGTGAAGAGACGTATTTTATGTCAATCCATGTGGTCAATTAACTATGGACCGAATTAAAAGTCTGTTCCATTAAAGCCTAGCGTTAATGTGAATGAGTGAAAAAACAATGTAGATTGTTGTTGTGCTTTTTTTAGCCCTGTTTTGCTAAGTATATGGCTTCATTTCTGTAGTTTTGCGGTAGATAATGTGAAAACGCAACAAACCATTTTCAAAATTGTGAACGAATAGAAAATGTTTTTGATTCATAAATACGGCAATTTCTTTTTACCTTTTTTTAAACAAACAGTAAGAAAAAGTTAAATGGAAATGCTGAAAGTTGCACAATTAACATCTGAAATTAATTAGAAACTTTGACTAGAGGCACAAAATACGGGTTCGCTTATACAATGCACATGATAAGTACAGTGTCAGTTGATACAAAACCTACGAGCTCGTTTATCGATAATGTATGGGATAATATTTGTTGGACGGTGTCGTTACTTGTGTGGTTAGGTGTACGTCGCGATAGCATGTAAACAGTTTGATCTAAGTACCTAGATTGAATTGGTAGGTACGTAATATGGAAATGCGTAAACGCATGTAGGCGCATACAATTACCCTTTTGTTTATGCCTATGGGAATTGTCATTAGTTCGTAATAGATAATATATTTTAATATTAGACCATGATTATTGCATTAGTAATCATGTATTTATAGGAGAGGGGTGTGCGTCCCATAGAAGAGATACTTCTGTGTAAATTATTTTGTACAATGTTTAAATTTTCTATGTTTGCATCATTATTTTTATGGCGTAACTTTAGTAGTTATATTAATTTTGTTGATTTTTATTTTTCAGTTGCTTACTATTATAATAATCTGTACGACAAAAATGTGAAACTCTAGATGAATTAGAATGAAATTATGTGTTTCAATGTAAATATATAGACAAAACATGTATGTAGAAGTACATAAATATTATTTATGTATTAAATTTGATATTGTTTTCAAAATTTAACTATCCAGTTGTTTTATTCACTTAACACCTATGGCCCTGCAGCAATATAAGTCACGGACAAAAAAGTATTAATACTTACGAGGAAACACTGACACAGAAGTAGGTAATTTCAGGAGATTGGTATATTATGTACTTCATGGTCAACATTTGTCCAACTCATCGTATAAGTTAATCGAGCAGAAAGCCAACATTGCCCTAAATGTATGCTCTCTGGTCATCTGTGCTAGTTTATTGATTTAAGGAACTTGAACTAACAAACAAACATAAGGTGAGTAATAAAAAAATCTTAAAGAGAACGTTTGTCTAAGAATATATATGACCAAATATCAGATCACAGGGAAACCCACATAAAACAATCAGAATTATTATGAGAAGACATTGCAATAAAAAAGATCATTGATGTGGGCATCTCGCAGTGTGCCGGGTCCGTGTTCCCGACCGCTACCCCGCAACATAACACATTAGTTTCTCAAGGGACACTTTTATTGTTAAACTTTTGGAATATTTAACGCTTTGAAACTGAGATTTTTTTTATTACGCCTCGGTGAAGTTTTTATTATACGAAGAGCTATTTCTAAAGATTTTTATGTCAGTTATAGCAGTACCAAAGTCATCAGTTTATAATAAAGTCACAATATAAAATAAAAGTTATGGCGTCGGTGTCACGATTGTAATCCAGTGAAATGGGCAAAGTTAGGCCTAATCTAGGCGTGTTTCAGAAGTGCGATTATCAATTATTATCTATTTGTAACACACTTGTAGACGGACCAATGATCACCAACCATTTTCGTTTGAAAATGCGGCTTCTGAATATTCCTAGTAGCACCTTACCACTTACCTACTTCTAGGTATCCACTTACTCGCTAAAACTACCTATTACCTACATACATTAAGTCTGCGAAAAAAATCAAACTAGAAAATCTCTGGGTTTTCCACGATTTTCAGGCCTTTACTCCGGACATTTCTCTTTTTAGGGTTCCGTACCCAAAGGGTATAACGGAACCCTATTGTTTTCGCTCCTCTGTCCGTCCGTCCGTCACCAGGTTGTATCTCATGAACCGTGATAGTTAGAGAGTTGAAATTTTCACAGATGATGTATTTCTGTTGCCGCTATAACAACAAATACTGAAAACTAGAATAAAATAAATATTTTGGGGGGCTCCCATACAACAAACGTGATTTTTTTGTTCATTTTTACTCGATATTGATAACGGCAAGAGGCAGACGCTTGAAATCCTCCCTGTTAAAATTAAATTAATATTTGAGGGGGGCTCCCATTAAACAGACATGATTTTTTGTCGGAACGGAACCCTTCGTGCGCGAGTCCGACTCGCACTTGGCCGGTTTTTATCAAATAACACTATTTGCGGAGTGAAAAGTGACTACTTACTTACCTACGCTTTTGATGTTCATAGCTTGGAATCCAGTCGATAACCAGTCTCAAATTTCCGTACAGGGAGTATATTGAAAAGAGTTTTTATGTGTGCAAACAGGCAATTTGATTTTGGAAACACCGGCCACTAAATATTAAGTTGATGTTCGCTCGACTGTCAGCGGTCGCAAATCGAATCACATTGACGGTTGTAGGTATTTCAAGTACGTTGTGTAAATACGGAATAAATCATGATTGCAAAAATATTAGGGTTGCGAAGAGGTTTCGCATCGGTAGTCAACAGAAGATACCCTCATGGGAAATTATGTAAGTATAATATTAATTTTATTCAGTTACCTAACGTCAATTTACGTCTGTCTAATAGTATGGGTAGAGTATGCATTGCTTATGTACGCCTACAGTAGGCGTGTCCAACTAGCTGAACTAACCCACTCAATTATTTTAATCACTCATTTTTGTTTCAAGTAACTTCACAAAACATCTGCGCCACCCAACTGAACCCAGCGACTTTCGGCGCTACAAGTCCATTAGTTACACCGGTTAGATCTTGTAAGTATAAAGAAATGGACTTACCTACCCACTTGAACGTATGTAGATACAGCATTCAACTTCTCCAAATATCAGGCTCACATCACAGACTGGGATAAGCTACAGTTGCCTTCCGCTGTCTGTCTGTCGTATTATGCTTCAATCTATAAAACTCCGCAACAAATACATAGGTTTTATATATTAGCCTCCAAGCGCTCCTTGAAGAGCAGTCAGCAAAGTCAGTGTAAGTGTTACCGAGGCTCTAGTAGACTAAGGACTCCAGCAGGAATAATAGTAGGTTTTAGCTGTGCACCCAGGGAGAAGGGTCATTTGACGACTTTCGAACCAATAATGATCTACTAATTATTCAAACAGACCGCTGCGATGCGCACATGAACGAACTGCCAGTGCCCTGCTTACCTTGGGAGCCATGGTACAGCGATAAACAAAGCTTCTACAATAAGGTCCTATTTGCCGGTATAGTATGGTAAGTTTTTATTATTGAAATGGTAGGTTATTATAGATAGCAGCACGAACAGCAAACATGAAAGGTTGCGATACCTACCACGTTCGAAATTAGAATCCTATCCACATAATTAAGTGATCTATTAATAATAGTATTAGTACTGAACCAATTTGAAAAAATATAGACTATCCGGGGTGCGTAGAGATGTACCGTGATGCTGAAGCTGCTGCCGCACTACTTGCGACGTAATATGAAGGCGCTCTAATCGTTATAATATTATGTATCTACTATAATTAGCAGTGTACACCTACCTTTTATAACTAACCACCAGCATCACGGTACATCTCCACGCACCCCGGATAGTCTATATTTTTTCAAATTGGTTCAGTACTTCGCGAGACTAACGGCCAGTTTCACAGGTTACAGATAGCCACTATCTACCAGATAAATTCAAAAATGGAACAGAATTTGTATGAAATTATCATCTAGATAAACTATCTGGAACTTATCAGCAAACGGTGAAACTGGCCCTAAGTGTTCAAGCAATAATATAGTATTTGTTTAGACTATGTATATTTTGCAGGTGGCTATTTTCCCTGGGTATGATGTTATACACCGACAGCATATACTTGAACTGGGGCCCGCCGCTACAACCTGGTCCTCCGAGTGATGAAGTCGAAGAATGCGACGACTCGGGATAGTTATTTTAACCCGTATGCCGCTGGCAATAAAGTAATTTTAGTTACTTGCGTGTTATTCTATTTCCAACTACCCTACACTCAAAATGCACCCATAAATAATGTTTTATCATTTAATAACTAAACCGCTTTCTTTACCAAGATCTGCTCATCGCTCAAAATCTTGTTCACTCCAATGAATGCTTAACATTTTCTTCAATCTATGTTCACACGGCTAAGTTTAGGAAGTGCAGGCAGAGACATTCGAAGTGGAACAATCTCTGTATTCACACTTGACTTTTCGTTCATACGGAGTGAAAAATTAATGTATACATACATCCAAAATCGTTAGATCATTTGTTTCACCAATTTTGTGTTTGGACATTTATTTCATTTCGCGTGAAAACTAAGTTTGTAGGAAAAGAAATTGAATACTTATCAACTTCAAAAATTACAAAATAATCATGAAACTTAAATTATGTTCACAAATAATTTCGGATAGTATAACGAAATACGATTTTGTGCTTTGACACTGAAAACCCAAATAGAAGACTATAATATAATAATTGTGTGAGTTTGGAGTCGATAATTTAAATAAAAAAAATCTTTTTTTCGAATAAGGTAACCCTAGATTTAATAGAATACATTTTTTTGAGAATATTAATATGGCGGCCATGAGGATTTTTGTCTATATCATCATCATCATCTCCCGAGCCTTTTCCCAACTATGTTGGGGTCGGCTTCCAGTCCAACCGGTTTCGGCTGAGTACCAGTGTTTTACAAGGAGCGACTGCCTATCTGACCTCCTCAACCCAGTTACCTGGGCAACCCAATACCCCTTGGTTAGATTGGCGTCAGACTTACTGGCTTCTAACTACCCGTAACGACTGCCAAGGATGTTCAATGACAGCCGGGACCTACAGTTTAACGTGCCATCCGATTTTTGTCTATAATCCAAGAAAAATAATATGTACATACTCTTCGTCTTAGATCAAGTCGCTAGTTTTGAATTTGTAAGAAAATTCAGTTATAGGCACTTACTAGCCCAAAGCTCCACAACGCTCGCACGAGCAGTGCGTAAAGCAAAAGATACCTATACGCACTTCTAAAAATGAACCTCACGAAAATATAATAATCAGGAGGGTTACGATTTTACCAGAACAATAATAGGCGGCTTTGACTTACTCTCTTTATTTCTATAGAGAAGAATACTAATTACTGCTAATATTACAATGCGTTCGACGCAATCAGACACGAGTCCATGAAATAACGCGCCTCTAAATTGCATTCAATTTTTATTGCATAAGTTTGTTAGATCGCTTTACTATGGTATATTTTCCCGTAATTGTCGCACTACTTCGACGCAAATGCAGCGCTTTAAGTTGTGCATGCAGCTTGAGTTCCCATAACAATACACATAAAAACGATATTGAATTGTTACCGGACAGATCTCATTCTTAAAAATATTCATTTAAAATTATTGATATTTATATCAACCCTTCTCTAGGGACATAAATATAGTGGACGTACTTATTTCAAGAGCAGTTTATTGAAGACAAATTTCAAATGAACCAAACTTTAATATTAAGGCTCATTTTACTGATATTCTAGATTTTTTTTGTCGGAGCTGTAGAAGTCTAATTCATCAATCACACAGTAATTTAATACAACTATACGTCAACAGCTAGCTTGTCTACGATCCTTAACAGTTATAAATACTGCGACACATAAAATGGCAACTGAAGACTCATAATTGAAAATATCTGATGAACTTGTTCACTATTTCAATGCTTCATATTTGTCACAGCCGAGTTCCCGATATTGTTACAAATTTAATCAACAAAACTGACACTCTAACAAGACCTTAAGACTTCTAGCCGACTGATTATAGAATCGTCCAATTTCATTAAGAGAAACTGATATTGCATATTGGTTTAAAATCTAGTCAACTAACGTAGTCGTGGATTCGAAATAAAGCGCTAATCTGAACTATAGTTATGTATAATGATAAGTGTGAGTTATCTGCTCTCTGGTTTAGGTTTGGGAGGCTTGAATCCTTGGATTTTCTTCTTCTTTTTCTCCTTGCCGCCTCCAGATTGGAAGGTTTTCCAACTGTCCACTCGGTTTTGTCGAGATTCCTGTAAAACACAAACAATCTATGTACAGCAAGCTACCCAGATGATAGCACAATGAGATGAGCCTGATAATTGAGCAAATATTATCAGATTATTGAACCCCAGTCATTGCCTCATTGATACAATGAGTTTGAATGCCTTCAATAATTTTGTTAGTCGCAGTAAGGTAATAAAAAGACTACAGGTGTGATGTGCAATGGACATTAATAATTATTATACTTTTAAATTAAAAACATCCTTGAATCTCAAAATTTACATGATTTCTTAACTAAATAGTTTATTTTTAAGAGACTTAGTTGTTACTAAATATCAGCCTCTGACACAAGTTGACCTCAGCAATGTGTAAAAAGAACTTATACATTGAATTTGAACATTAATGGCAGAAATCAAGGATGAATGTACCTCAAAATTCTTGGCCCATTCTTTTTCGAGAGACTTCTGTTCTTCCTGTTCAATTTCAGCTTCTCGTTTTCTCTTCCTCTCCTCCATATCGCGGACTTCGAGGTGTTGGCGTTTACGTTCCATATCAGCAAATAACTGAAATCAGATACATCACTTGGTTAAAATATGGTCAGCTGCTAAAATAGATACTCATTTTGTAAAAGGACAAGTCATCAAAGATTAGTATCATTCTGTATGCAATGCGCACAATATTTCTAAGTGTACCATGCGAGTTTGACCATCAAAATTATGTAACAAACTGTCTTGGTCACTAACTAATAAAGAAACAGCCATGTTTTCGTATTTTTATACACATCCACACTAGTTGTCCTATTTTTTTTTTAAATAATAAATAACCAAAATATACCTTCATGGTCATAACATAAATTGCATGTTTATATTTCACAGGATCATCCTCAGGAATGCCTTCAGCCAATTTGTTTTCTTTTTTCTGCTTTTTTCTTTTCTGCTCAATCTAAAAATAAACATTATTCAATCAATAGCATGGGGATTTAGTAACTTAAATAGCATAGCAATTATAATAAATGAAAGCATCGATTTTGTTGTTTACAGCAGAATCAATTTACCATGTGGTCCGTACGCTCCTTAGCCTCCTCACAAATGTCCAGACATTTTTTCCTAGTGTCGTCATTCTCAAGTGTCTTCCATGCCCTGTTTACTATCTCAAATGCCTGTTGTGCGCGTTCCAAGTCTTCCTGAAAATTAAAATAAAGAAAACAATTACTTATTTTTAAAGTTAGTTAATAATGTCTCTGTCTGGCTATTTATTCTCAAGAACTAAACTTTGATATAATGAATTATTTTTGAGCTATTTTTTGTCTCTTTTTCACACCTATGTTCCTCGTGGTTCCTTACCTATTACTGGCTGTCTCAGGACGTCCCTCGGTATGATCCAATCTGTGGATAAAAACGAAATGTTGACGGACGTAACCGTCTAAACGAATACGAAATCTCCTTACTTGAGAACTGAATAATGTAATTTTTCAATTTTAAATTGGGGTTGAGATAATTTGAAAAGAAGGTTGAATTATGGTTAATTTGGTCATATTTAAATTGGCCTTTTGTTGTATAAGAAAGTTTACCTATGAAGGAATACAATGTATATATAAGTATCATAACAAGATGGCAAGTTTGGGCTGGCAATCACATCAGAAAAATCACTTACCATATTTTTATCTGGATGGACCAGAATGGATAGTCTTCGGTATTTCTTCTTAATTTCATCGAGAGACGCATCTGGCTCAACTTGTAACACCTCAAATGGGTTTAGATTAAAATATGTGGAGCCTGGACGTAGTAATCGTTCAAGTTGCTGTTTTGGGGTCAGCACAGAATCGCGTTTTTCAATTTCTTTTACCTGCAAAACAGAGTGTAGTAATGCGTTGTGCAATCATTACCGTAAACATGGTAATCTGATTGTAGTGTCGGAAGCACGTTAAATCAATGCATTTGTACACAAATTGTTCGGCAACAACGATCTTTGGTAGCAATCATAACAATATTAAACGAGCATCAAATAATCCAAATCATAATGAGGTGGAAGTTGTGTATTGAATAACGATGTAAAGAAAACGTGGAAATATTGAATGTTATGGAATATTTACAAAATAAGCCTCACCTCAGTGTAGAATTCGTCGAACGAATCTGACTTAGCAGCAGACGCTGAAGACATGTTTAGCTACTGTATCACTATTCTGTGTAACATATAATAGGTACTGGTTTAACTAAAATTAAAATATTTATCTAAGCACAATGTTGTTTCACAAAATTTTCGTTTCACGATTGAGTTCACCTTCGCGTTTCTTTCTCTGAGTTTCACAGACCACAGAAGCTGTAACATTGCTCTTGCTTGGGTTTTGCAAAGTACCATAGACTATAAAAAATGTTATAATCTATATTTGAGTTTTTTCGACTAATTAGTCGATTAATTGGAAGATTGCATGATAATCGAATATCAATAAGTAGGTATGCAATTTTAATTTCAAAGCCACATTAGTTGCTTTCACTGCTGTTGATGATATACGATAAAACTGCACAGTAGGTTTGTATGTAAATAATAAAATTAGAAAAATGGTGTAATGTAAACATGGTTGTATAGTAGTATAGTATTCTGTACATTGAATAAAAAAATCGGAACATAAAATCGCACGCAAAAATTCAAGGAATAGAGGCGAGATCAAATCACCCCACTGCCAATCTACTATTCTATGTATTTATATATTTATGAATAAAAATAATATGATATTTATTTTCTGCTCGAATGTTACCTATAAAAATCGGAGTTCACTTTTTATTTTTACACACACACACTCAGTTTTATTTTACTTCTGGTAGCATTCAATGTTGCCATTGTAACAAAAATATTTTACAATAAATTTTTGCAAATAGTGCCGGGGCGGCAGTGCCGCCGGGTTTATGCAGAGCGGCCATGCTCCCTTGTTATTGTCCGGTCTTTGAATGCCACCGGGTGCATAGCAGCTTGGCCGGCGGCTTGCCTGTGAAAGTCAAAAGTCAGGTTTTCATTTAAACACACTTGCTTATTACAACCTTTATTAACAATTAAAAACAGCTAAATTGTTCCATAATTATCATGTTCACATTGCGCACAATCTTTATTCATATTTATTATTTCTGTATGTAGAAAATTACATGGAAGAAAGGAATTTATTGGAATTTGGTATCACCACTTACAATGACAGTGACTTTATTATCGTCGGTGTACTCACTGCTCAGCTGTCCATTATCGATAGTAGTATATTGTATACTCTTTGATCGATAGCAAAGTGTTCTGTCGAGTTGTTTCTATTGTGGTTACATTTATTTAACTCTTTGGTTAAGTAATTAAACTACACACGAAGTTCACTACTTACGTTAACTTAATACGACATTCGCACATTTGCAGTCACGCCTTTTTGCTATCCACATTCCACCGGTTTTACTGTTGTAAGTAGAATCCCATATTTTTTCTGTTTAGGTATATTGTTACGGTGTTGTGATAAGTACCTAATTGTTGTATCTCGTACTCTCTGGGTTTTTATCGCCGGTCATCTTTTACTTCTACTGTTACGTATGTTGATAAGATACCGGCTAGAAAGTTAGGTTACTCAAGTGAGATAGATGACTAATTTGTTGACAGTAGGTAGGCAAGTATATCATAGAAATACCTATATTGTTGACTTATTAAGCTATCTGATCTACTATTATTTCACGTAGCTTCTTGAATTCAACCGGATAGGTCCGTAGGTACCTACCTACTATTTTCATTTAGGTAAAAAAAAAAACATTTAATGTAGTAGGTAGGTACCTACTTAACTTCTTAGTCAAAAATGTATTTTCTGCTTACAATGTATCACAATGTTAGGTAAATAAGTACCTACCTAATCATAAGACATTAGAATGGTAGGTCCTATCCTTTTAGGTACTTAAGTATTAGGTAATTATCGCCGATTTAAGTACTGATCTAAGAACGTAGGTATCTACATATACCTACATAGAAATCAATGTAAGTGAAGACAAGCTGATAAAGTGATAGTGATACGGTTTTACTTAAACATTGTAGGTATGTAATAATAGGGTAATTTTGTTTACCCTAGTTACTTACACTCATATTATAATTCACTTTTATGTTACTCACAAATTATGATTTACTTTACCTACTCTCAAGTTATGATTAACTTTGATTCTTATTTGTAATAGGTCTGATCTAGGTAGGTATTAGGAGGTACCAAAAGGCACGTCAACCTACCTCAATCTGTTAAATTTCTTTTATAGATTTTCAACCCTATCACTATACCGGAAGGCTATAATTATATTGGTCAAATTTGACAGATTCGGGTAGGTTGACCTGCTGGCGTCTGTACTATAAATATAGACACTATTAATATTCTTTATTGCATCATTACTATCTGCTAAAGAAGACCACCGAATTTTCTCCTGCCCGGTTTATTCCTGTATTCGCTGTTTAATTACTAAAACTAGCACGACGTGTCTTCCTTGAGGAATGGAATAACATATTCTAGCTACATTTATGCTCAATTCAAAGAACATTGGCAACTTTGTTTGAAAAAAGAAAAGAACACAAACAAAAAGTAAAAATTCGAGATATCACCAACATAATCAATCAGTAATGCTATCCAATGAGAATGATACGTTTTTTTATGCAAATGCAATAAACTTAAGTTGAAATTTTGTTAACCAGGTATCGAAAATGTTTGCAAACAAAGTGGTTCTCATTACTGGCGCCAGCTCGGGAATCGGTGCTGAAACTGCAATCGACTTTTCAAAGCTTGAAGCAAAGTTAGTAATTACCGGACGTAATAAAGAAAATCTAGAAAAAGTTGCAAAATCATGCCAAGAAAATTCACCAGATAACTTGAAACCATTAATCGTAATTGCTGACATGAACATCGAAAGTGACGTCGAAAAAATTATAAAAGCTACGATAGATGAATACAAACAACTTGATGTACTGGTAAACAATGCTGGTGTTCTCGAATCCGGTTCCATTGAAAACACGTCATTGGAGCAGTATGATCGTGTAATGAACACAAACGTCCGTGGACCATATCACCTAACGATGTTGGCTGCCCCTCACCTCGTGAAATCTCAAGGAAATATTGTGAATGTATCTAGTGTGACTGGTATGAGATCTTTCCCGAATGTTTTGGCTTACTGTATGTCGAAATCTGCTTTAGATCAATTTACGAGATGTGTTGCTCTGGAGTTGGCACCGAAAAACGTTCGTGTCAATGCTGTGAATCCTGGTGTGATTACTACAGGAATTCACATGAAATCGAGTATGAATGCACAAGAATACGAAGAGTTTATTAAGAAGTGCGCCAACAGCCATGCTTTGGGCAGAGCTGGTGATGCAAAGGAAGTTTCGTCAGTGATTTTATTTTTAGCGAGTGATGCAGCTAGCAACATTACTGGTGTCACTATGCCAGTTGATGGTGGTCGCCATGCTATGTGCCCACGATAATGTTATTAGTCCTTATACTATGATAACTGCATAAAATATGTGCTAAATGTATCTTGTTTATTGTAATAAAGTGTTAATAGAACTACATATTATGTATATTTATTATTACTTTGGTTTTTGAGAAATACCGACGTCCTTTACAAAGTTGACAAGCCTTTTTTTAGAATCGTATTTCTAACTTTAAAAACTGGAGTCACGTAAAAGCTTTAAACGTGTGTATTACGATACCAAATGTCAACATGGTAAAGTGCAAAGATAAAAATCAATATTCTTATGATATCTATCATCGTTGACTAAAGATTTAGACATTTCAAAAATAACCAGGGATATTACTTGAATGTAGATTTTGATCGCGATGGTCAATAGGTAATATGCGTGGTCGGTGGTGATAAGTAGTGGCAAAAAATAAAAACTAGTTATTGTAATAATGATATAGGATAATACTTGTATTCAGAAACGTTATCATCTTGAAAGTTGCGACAAACAATTGTTTGTGTGTTCAGCTTGATAGGATGGATGCCGATGAAATCATGATCGAAATTATTTTTGTCTGTAATGCCCGGTAAACATAAACAAGAAACTATATATTTGATTCGTAGCTGGATGTTACTTTTTTAACTTTCATTCGGTACTGTGGGTACTTCTGGTTTCAGTAGATATTCTGTCCTTAAAAATTGCTAGGCAGTCGTTTCTAAGGCTACGGTGCGATTTTTCATTAACACTGCTTCTCTTGTTAAATAACTGATCAATTGTCAATCTAATTCAAACTTTTAACTACTATACCTCAGACTTTGCTTGAAATTAATGTTCGATAGGCCGTTAGTTTATACCTCTTCAATTTATTTTTTCAGGTTTCAAGAATGTTCGCCAACAAGGTAGTCCTAGTTACTGGAGCTAGTTCAGGCATTGGTGCTGAGACTGCAATAGAATTTGCAAAGTTGGAAGCAAAACTGGTCCTTACAGGAAGAAACAAGGAAAATTTGGCGCAGACAGCAAAGCAGTGTGAACAAGCTTCGCCCAGTAAGCTTACGCCTTTATCCGTTGTCGCCGATATTGATAACGAAGCTGACATTGAACGTTTGGTGAATGAAACTATTAGTAACTTCAATCAACTTGATGTGCTGGTCAACAATGCGGGCATTATGCAAATGGGTTCAATAGAAAGTACTTCTCTGGCTCAGTACGATAGCATAATGAATACGAATGTTCGTGGACCATATTATTTGACCATGTTGGCCACACCACATCTTGTGAAGACTAAAGGGAACATTGTCAATGTATCTAGTGTAGCTGGATTGAGATCTTTCCCTAACATTCTAGCTTACTGCATGTCTAAAGCTGCTTTGGATCAATTTACACGATGTGTGTCATTGGAGCTTGCTGCAAAAGGAGTTCGAGTCAATGCTGTCAATCCAGGAGTCATTGAAACTGGTATACATCTTAGAGGCGGAGTCAGTGAAGAAGACTATGCTGCGTATTTGGCTAAATGTAAGGAAACCCATGCACTGGGCAGAACTGGAACTACCAAGGAGGTTGCTAATACAATTATATTTTTGGCCAGTGAAGGTGCTAGTAATATTACCGGTACCACTATCGCTGTGGATGGTGGCCGCCATGCTATGTGCCCACGATAATGTTATGATACTGATGCCGATGCGATATTGATGATATGGAAAAATCTAAATAACTAACCGAAAATAGTCAAGTATGTGCAAATTATTATATTTTGAATATACAGGTATATTTTATACATTTAGTATCTGTTTATATTTGAATTATCATCATGGTAAATAGGTATCGGTAAATACTTAAATGTTTCTATAACGTTAAGCTCTACTTGTTACATTTATATATAGCAACTGTTACTCTTAAAATAATTATTAACGTTTTTAATTAAAGAACGTTACTGGGTTATACTGTTGTTTTTCTAACGACATTCCAATATTGCGAAACGCCTATACCTACGCGTATTAATCTTGGTACTCGTATAATTATAAAATATTTGAAAACAGGTTGGTAGTAAGTTAAGACATTTATTTTTCTTAAACACGATTTTACATAAAAAGTATTTCAATAAACCTGAGGTTTTCCTAGGATTCCGTTGAATACTCCACTTGCCGAGCAACCACCAATTTCCATTATGATCTTGCCAGTCTTAACTCCAGTTTGTATTAGTTGCACCCCGGCACAAACTTCAAGTGCCGCTGGTAGCGATGCAATGCCCAAGTTGATGCGGCCGATCTGTTAATGAAGTAGTTTTAATTTATATTGATGTTATAAAAGTGGGGCATATCTAACTTGCATATTTACGTTCATTTCTAGTAAGTCAATGGGATACCAATTGCTGCATTTCAACTAACACTAGTGCTATTAATTACAGTTAATCAATTATAGACAGTATAGTATGCCAACGAGTAGATAGGTACTTCATCAAATTCTTCAATGGAAATCTAAAGGCTGGTACAACAAGCTACCCGAAGTAGTAAAATTTTCCCAATCCACTTAGAACCATATGCTTCAGCGATAAAGTTGAAAATCTAAAAAGGAAATTTGACACGTGGTAGTAGCTTGATGTGCTAGTGTCTGTACAAATACTTACCGAAACAGTAGACTGTCCTAAGAAACTGGCAGATTTCAATTGAGTCTTGAACGCAACAGATGCCAGACATGTCCCAGCGCCCCAGATATTGGTGCTGTCTCCGGTACATTTCTTCATGTCTTCCAAAGCCTGGGAACCAGCTGCAATGGCCTCATTGGCGATTGTCATTAAGTGCTTGATTTCCGTAGAGATTTCAGATATCCTCTCATCGACGCAAGTCAGAGTGTTGGATAAGGTGTCGTTGAAGACGGTAGCTGCAGCACTCC
Organism: Heliothis peltigera; assembly: GCA_958496145.1. Classification (NCBI taxonomy): domain Eukaryota; kingdom Metazoa; phylum Arthropoda; class Insecta; order Lepidoptera; family Noctuidae; genus Heliothis; species Heliothis peltigera. Next base: position 6,383,899 of record OY292328.1, read on the forward strand.
TGTGAGACTATAATTTTCGTGTTTTACATTATTTTGTTAGATTTTCATAGTATGTATAGCCGTGAACTGATATCAAATTGATAAAAAAGAACATTTATGAGGGGCCCTTTAAGGCTGGGGTCTGCCTGGGCTGCGGGTTGTTCGTAAGAGATACCGTGGCCCTGGCACACACAGAAGGAATATAGTGGGTTTTAGTCAGTAAGAGTCTGACACTCCCTCCAGCTGCACTCTCAGTGGGAGGGGTCATTTGATGATTTCCCACGAAAAAAAGGTATTTTATTAAGTCTACTTACATCGACACACTCTTTTACAGCGTGGCTAGAGTTGGAAATCCTATGCATTACATTTTCAACAGCATCCGTAACACGGTTTTTGAATTTCTGCACATCGCCAACGATTTTATTTTTGATACCCTCTGCCTCGTGTAAAATGCCAGCGTTGAAGGAATTGACCGAACTCAAAGCTTCCTGTGCCGATTTATGTAGATTCTCAACCAGTTGTTCTATGAGCTTTCTGTAATTTGAAGAGAACACTTAAAAAAAATGTCTTCTTATCGACTAGCAGCTAAGGTCCGTTTCAGGAACGTACCTAAATACATATTTCCAGTAAGCATTAAGAGTCCCGTCTAACCCTCTTCTAGCATCTTACGATGAGATGAGGGAATCCTATGGTGACGAGGATAGAAACAGATAGAGGACAGATAGAAAAGGGTTTTACCAACACTTAGCTAATCTACATATTAGTAATAACTAGGGACTGAAAACCTATACTTAATTAAGTTAAATTTTACCTTGTGTCTGCCACTACGTTGATGTTATCACGAAGACTGGCGTCGACCAAAGCTTGATCTTCCACATTTGGAGCTCCAAGGGCCGAGCACACCTGAAATGATCACAATTTATTGTAGGTATAAAAGAGCTAGGTCTTAGTTGCTACGAAAGTGAAAATAACTTCGATATTACAAAGCTCTTAATCCGTTCCGTACCATTATTATCTACATATAAAACGACCAAGAAATCATGCCTACAGTTAAATATTAATTTTATTTTAATAGAATATTTGTTAAGGTAAATAATTATGCTCTACATACATTCTGTGATGTTCGAATCGTCTACCTGTTGTACCTGTTATCAATATAACCGATTTCTTGAACATAGCTACTAATTTATAATAAACATGAAAAAAATATTAACCTGGATGGAAGTAATCTTTATGACGTTTTGAAATTCAGACCCTTATAAATATTCATGTGTGCTAGCCCACAAGTGTCGATCCTATCATGGGTCTTTTATTGCCAATATTGGTCAAGTAGGTATCTCCATTACACTAAATCCCCTAAATAGCTTGCCCCCTATAAGCAAGTTTAAAAAGTTGAAAATTCTTACCACGGCCAGAATACAGAATACAGCGAAATATTTCATGGTGATTCAGCAGATACCGCGAAGAGTTTGAATCAAAATCTGATACTGTCCCTACGACAGCATTCCTAAGGTTTTTATAGTACTTCTCGAAAAACATTGCCCATTCTTTTATTAGAGATCAAATACAATTATCTTATCTAATATGCGCTAGCACTTAATTGCGTAAAATTGCGTTAGAATTTAAATATTTAAATTAGAACCGTTACTCAATATACTATTGTTTGTTTATTGCTTATCAGTGCAGTATTTTGTCGCATGAGTAAAGCACATATGTGTATCTGGATGACGATGTGTTTTAATAATTATCATTATACTTACATAATTCAATTTAAGTAATTGACTTTTGTCTGGCTGATATCTACTTCAATAACGCATCATTTAATCGTTCATATCTGTAGGTATATCTTAATACCAAGCTTCTGCTTTCCATATGACCATAATGATGCCCGAGGTGGATTTGGTCGGCATTCCATGGAGCATAGATTCTTAACTGTAAAAAGTTTCCGATCTTTATATTGTTGCTAGGTTGGTGTCCATGTACAAAAATATTTTTCCCCTAAAAAAATGTCTGTTCAGGTTATGAAAACATCCCAGCGTACCTACTTACTCACTTTATTGAACGGGCGAAGTCACAAAGAAAAACTAGAGATAAACATAATAAGCCACATTTTGCAAAATAGGTTTTGTTATTAGTAAGTAATTTAGTTATGTCTTCGTGCTCTCATTTTAGATATAAACTTAAACAACAAATTATCTATTTTGCAACATCATTCTGATAATGATAAACACTGTTATTTGAGAAAATGACAAGGTCTTACAGATATCTTTATCACTAACATTTTTATTGCATTGAGCAATAATGTATTTTATTTATTTACCTAATTGTAGTTTTGGAGATGTTCTAGAACGAAAGTCACAAAGTTGGAGGACTTATTCGCGCCCATATTGTTCTTAAACATGGGGTATATGTTTAAGAATAATATGGACGCGAGAATAAGGTGACTGGAGTTTAAAGAGTGATCTGACCATATTGCTTTGTCATCTCGTATTGTAATCTAATAAAATGGGGGCACACTTCAAGTTAGAGCTTAAAATTCTAATTTGAGCGTAAAAGCAACAAGATATTTAAATGATTTAATAACTATTATCTCCTTAAATAACTATTATCTCCTTAAATAGGCAAAATAAGGGTGGACATGTAATAACATTGACAATCAATGGCCATTAATTTCTTATTTATAAGGCATGTTTGATTATAAATTAATTTACATACATATTTAAAATAACTCATATCAGATGACTAAACTAGGTTAAAGTAGGCTGGTCTGTAAGTGATAAGTATGATATTGGTTACCTAGTTTATCAAGGTCCTAAAAACTATTGACCTAGTAAATTTGAGGGGGCCAAGAAGGTCTTGGTTAGGTTCTTATAATTACGTAATTATATGTTTGATAATAATTGCAATGTGAAATTTAAAGGTTTCTATTTTAGATAGACCTTAGGCTTTGACGTACCTACATTTTCTTATGAAAGATCTCACGGAGAGGCATCCGCAAGAAAGTCCATGAAACTAAGCAAATTGTATATCTTACATTTGCGAGAGTGATAAGTAACATGAGAATGACTGTCGTTAATCTATAGTCAGATAAAAATGACTGTAGAATTAGGAGGGGCAAACATCATTGACAAAGCAGCTGGAAGCTAACCAGTCCAGATTGACGGCAACCGTTCACCAGCAAGAGACCAATGCATTACCGCCACTAAGCTCAACCATTTCAGTGCCAACTTGATGACTCGATACACGTCATCTCCACGGCTAACACAAGGGCTCTTTAGGGAATGTGACAATTAACATACTAAATTCGTAGTATAGCTGAGTGGTGGTGGTAACCTAATAAGTCAATATTGGATAGAAGGATAGATAAGAGGATACATTTTGTTAGCTTACTGTAACTTTTACTCATGTATTATGATTGTAGTTCAAAATATGTATTAGGTACCTTACGATGATTTGAACGGTTTACAAATCTTGTCTTGGTTGACCGACATATATGTATGTGCTACTTCTAGAAGTATAAGTAGTACTAGTAGCTAAGATATTTGAATTGTTTACTATGCCCCAGTTTTCTTTCAAGGTGGACTTTATATATTTTCATTGAAAGACCTGATTGATGTTTTGGTAAAAGAAAAATAATACCCGAATCAGTTCCCTAAAATAAATCTTCGGATATTTCTATAAGCGCTATTTCTATATCGCACATGACTATTTTTCTAATAATATTTTATGCGTATTGTTAATTACAATATAATTCCCTCGTTTGTTATAATACCCATATATATTATAATTACCCATATTATGTACTTCGCAAGAGTGCGTAGGTTCAGTGATCAATTCATAGATGGTAATGACGCCTACCTACTTCATAAAGCAAATGTTTACATGACTCCAATCGTTTGCAACTTTTGGTGAACAGGCGCCGTCATAATTCTAGGTTAGGTACATCCATTTTATAATTCTTATTAACATGTTTTTAAAAACTAATTGGAGGCAAAATAAAGTAATAAAATGAACCGGTGATACAACCCTACAGGTAGGTATAAATTAATAATTGAACTAATTTACAGGTCGATGATGGCTTCATGTTTCTATCAGGTGATAAATAACAGTGTGATTTCGAGAGAGAAGAAGATGTTCAATCTTCTTCTTTAAGATTCTTTTTATAAACACATAATCATTAAGTACCTATCATTAAATCAATAAAATACCTATAGGTAGATGTGTATAATCATGTAAAAAAAAACCTAAAATAAAATTACTTCGTGTTTGGTAGAATTACGCATAACTAAAAATTAATAACGCAATCCTGACAATGTTATGGTAGAAAAGTGTAGGCCATGGTTTTCCAGTCACACCGTAGGGCTAACATTTGCACAATATTATGTATTTTCATTCTAAATATTGTTGCTATTTCAACTTAGTGCGTTTAACACCATTGTTCGTCGCTTGCGTAAATGGGTTCTTGAAGTAGTAGGGGGAATACTAGGTACTGAATGTTAAGAAGTTAACGTATTAGATATAGTGGTGAAGTATTACGTACTGCATGCAAATGCTATAAAAAATAACAATATCTTCCAAAACATTGAAAAGCAGAAATCTCTTAAAAATAATGCATAAACCGTACCGGTACCATAGAGGTATCAAGAAACGGGCCATAAGATGAGTGCACTTCGATATGTGCGTACTTTTTTTAAAGAAATTATATATATATTTAATGCAGATCAGTCTTTCAGTCTATCTATTATATAAGTAAGCAAGTAGGTATTCTTCATTGGACTGGGACTTTGGAGCTTGCGGATCAACAAGCTTCAAGTCTTTTATGCAGAAAGGGCTGTAAGTAAATTTTGTTTTTTATGAGTCATTTTCAGAAACTGTATTTGTTTGTACACAGTACAGGCTCAACATTCCTGTATGGAAATCCATGGGTATTCTTTGGATGAAAAGGCTTACTAAAAGTTTTTTTGGGAGACCCTAAGGGTGTGAAATAGTGACTGTGTTGCACGAGTGTTGCAGGTATATGTGCAGCATACACATGCATGTTTGGATTTCATAAATGTGAAGAATCTTGCTGAACCTTCGACTATTCTTATAAAGGTAAGCTATTTTAACAAACAAAGAAACGTGTTGTGTGTCGTCTTCACTCGTTACATTTGCATTTAATGTGTTGATTTGAAAGGAACAAAGATAAAATATTTCCCACATTATTTCCGGGACTATAGGTACAATTTTCCAATTAAAATTTTTAAAGTGTAGTTCTGTTGCAGTACCTACTTACTCACAGGAACAAATTAAAATCTGACAAAGGGAAATGAATTTTATTGGCGTAGTTTTTCCTGCCGAGTAAATCACTAGCCCTACTAATACGTTTTGGTTTTCAGAAGTGTTTTTGTTTTTTATTTCACAGCTGAACCTGACATGATTGGGCATGGACTGTCGAAGATAGGATGCTTTTTATGCGGGTTCGAGACGCAATTTTCTTGGGATTCAGACAAGGTCACGCGCGAATCTAGTATCACCCGCTATACAATAGATGGATAAGTAAGTCAAATCTAACAAGTTACGTAAGTATGACGATGACATAACGTTATGTAAGTGCCGATAATAAAATGCACCTTGACCCGCCTAGCTTTAACGAATACAATATATCGTAGATAATACGTTAGGTTGCATAGGCGAAAGTAACAGTTTTGTTAGTTAAAATGTAAGTTGCAAGCGGTTAAAGTATTAATTATTATAGGTTGGCATAAGAATGACTCTCTTAGGAGATAGGAGTTTCGTAAGGTGTTTATCTATTCTTTGCGTTCTGTGTTCTGTTCTACCTACGCTCTCCTCGAAGAGATGTCAGCAACAAGGCCCCCTTAGGGCCAGGGTCTGCCTGGGATGCGTGTTGTTCGTAAGAGTTACCGTGGCCCTGGCCATGATGATGATTTCCCACGAAAAATGTAATATAAAATTAATCGCTGAATGTGGTGCTAAGCTCAAATCTGAAGGGCAGACGAACCGATTTCGCTAATTCTTTTTTAGAATATTCCTTTAAGTAGAAGATGTTTCTGAAAGAGAATTAATCCACACCTGTTCCGATTGAACTTTAAAACAAAAAGTATTAATATTTATGTTTGTAAATAAGACGTATATATTAATAATATAGAGAACAGTTTATTCAAAGTATTATTATTATTAAAAAAAACTAGAACACTTCCGCGACGAGTGATCTTTAAGTCTTTGTTTACCGAAGTCTTGTAATATTCATGAATCATAATTATCAATAACTGTTTTTAATTTCCAGATAAGCGTGAAAATCCGGGTTCTTTTTAAAGATTTTGAAATTAGAAGCAAGGAATTACCAACTAAGGTTTGAACCATTAAACACTTAATATTAAGTAAACACGTTATAAACCGTAGAACGCATTTAGTATAAGTAAGACAAAGACGAAGCTGCATTTATTTTATTAATATAATCATATTATTATATAATGAGATCAATTTCTCCTTACAGTAATCAATAATGTACATATTGCATAATTTTACTGTGTAGGAAGATCCCGAATTGCTTTGTAGGTCGTTCGCCAGTGGTTTTCGGAAACATGTGCAATTGAGTATGTATAACTTGTGCAATGTAAAGCGCAAACCATAAAAAAAACAGTTATGTAGCGCATTTCTTAAAATCAATACTTTGGCTTTTGTTGTATTGTGTAAAGATTCTTTTATCTCAAAGGAGTTTAAAGTTCTTATTAATTAGATAATTCTATAATTTGATATTTTTTATAGTCTCTCTGCTTCTAGTACTGTGTGCACGTCTTAATACATTTGTATTGATTTATATTCGTTTTCTTATTTATTTATTTATTTAATTTAAAAAGGTACACCAACAGCTTCTGTATAAAAATTAGATAAAAATAATAAAGACTTAAAAATGGACTTATACAGTTGCCAATTATAGGTGAACCAACATTCATAGATATAAGTGATAACTTTAACTAAGAGAAATAACTAATACAGATTTCTTTAATTTAATTTAATTTCTTTTTCGGAATTTAAATTAAATTTTACTTAAGTGCCGAGAAAAATACTAGCCACCTGCGCATGAGGCTGTGTTCGTCTGTACGAGAAGGTTCTGTCGACGACCCTGTTCGCGTTTCGTTTGTGCCTCAAAGAATTTCCACCAAAACTGAATTGATTCTAAAGGCCTAAGTTGACGTGCATATTATTATTTAGTCTATAACTCTAACTCATTTCATTCATAGGTCCTATCGAAGAAACCCTGTGGTGATACAATACCTACCTATTTAGCGAAGTGGTGTTACCTTACCTATCTATCTACCTACTTAGGTCTTACGAATACCGAATATAATGGCTAATAGCTTAAACACTACATGGCTGTCGCATTATCCATGAAAAAATTAAAAGGTAATCCTAATGAACGGTCGGTAACCTATACCGACTTATCCTTCAGCCATTTTGAGCATCACGATTATAATAAGTACATATGTTATGTAATTCCTAACATAAGTTGTTGCTCAATGTCAAATCATGTTTTACTTGTAAAATAAATGTGTACACATCTTAATGTCCTTACAATAACAATTGTGATCAGTAACGGTATTGACTATGATACTTGACAAGGTAATATGCAGGACTAGTCTAACTTGAACTATCAATTTTGAAAGATTCCCTTTCTAAGACAGGCGAGAGACGTGTAATTTTATACTGGGCTAAGAACACTTGTCCATATAGATCTAATTAGTTATCGTCTTAGTTATATGGTTAATTGTGTTAACTAATTATCTTAGTTTTGTTCCGAGGTTTTAAGAGCATGTGACTTATCAGTTCTGTTTTTGCTAAAATCTGTTTATTCAGAATTATCTTTAATTTGCTTTCAGTATAAATATTATAATATTATACCAACCCGCATTGAGCAAGCGTGGTGATTAACGATAGAGACAGTTTTGAAATAAACACCATGAATATAGGTGTTAGTTATAGAAAATTAGACAGATCAGAAAAATAATTCGTCTGTTTTATTTCTTTTGGTAAAATGTAGCCTATGTACCTATATATACATACTTACTTCCTCTGTCGTTTGTAATGTAGGTGTACAATAAAACTACAGTTACGAACCCCTGAGTGATCATTATAATGTCTAAAACGTTAAAAATGTGCAGTGTGTTCAACTGTCTGCTGTCAGACGGTAAACACGAAACGAAGTATCGCGTGTCATGCATTTTAAACATGTTACCCAATTTTACAAGAAATCCGTGTTTTACCTACTGATGTAAGGTTTGATCTTGTAGCCAGCTATTTTAGTCTTAAGGCTCAATGATTTAGATGAGTTGAAGGAAACACGGTGGTAGAGGCGAAGGTCTGTGACCACATACGCTTAAAATTACTTTATGAGATTATTTTTATGATTTTTTATTATTTACCTATCTGCAACATGGTCGAGTAAAGATGCTCACAAAATCTTAGTTATACAACAAGCATATAAAGACATTGTAAATTCTGCCCATTCAATTCATAGGGTAGGGGCCTTTTTCAATCCTAGTATTATAACTTGCTTGGAACTAAAACTTAAAGTCGGTACTCGTGTTTATTTTTTCTTATTATTTTACATAGAAGTACCTACTTACGTGTTTAAATGTTGTTTTAAATGTGTACCTATATAATATTCTCATTAATCATATAGTAAGTTTATTCTCATTTGAATAAATATTAATTAAGTGCTCGGGAATAGGTATCTGAAAGAACACTCGTTTATTGGTTTGTTAGTTAATATTAAAATGAACTTTTTAGCAAACACATAATTTATGATTTTTTACTTGATTACAAGAATATCTTTCAGGATATACGAGTATGAGTGCTTTATGACGCCCTATATGGTGTTACATAAATTAATTATTCACCAGTGTCATAAACAACACCTATTTATTCTCGCAGGTAGTCCCATATTTAATTTCATACCGCTTAAAATGACCTGTGATTATGGAAGATGAGACTTTTGGGCATGATGCCTTTTCTCGATTATTTTTTTACGGGCAACAATAATTTTGCAACACTGAAACCGATGCAACCGGTTTTCGAAACCACAAAAAAAGTTACTTCGTTCTCAAATATTCACGTAAGATGATGTTAGTGCACTTATCTTGTGAAGTGAAGTCTGTAAGTGATCGAGTGCATAAGATAACATTTAATTACAAGCCGGGCTCGTTTCATAAAAGAGGTTTTACGAGATTTTATGCATAATCTGTTTTAGCAAACATCTAGTAGAGTGCCGGAGTGCGAGTAGCTGCTAGTTTGTTAAAAGCTAATTGAGGCAAGTTGGCTTCTATGATTATACAAAGATTGGTCTGTGTCAATATAAGTATGAATTAATTTGTAGGTAATCTTATTCAAGGTAAGAGAAAATGAGCTTATAGAAATATCGTTTAGTTGTACAAAGCTGAGCACATACTCGTACAGCTTTCTTATACTTCACGATTAATCTATTTACAATATTAGTTTAAAATCACAATGCGGAATATGAAGAGCGATTTTGGTAGTATTTTTTGATGAAATTTTAAATGAAATGTTTTTCTACCAGCGAAAAACAATCTACATGCGCCCGAAGCTAAATTCAAATCTATCATCGCAAATAAAAATCAATTTAATTCACACACTAGCCGAGAATGTGACCAGCATAGTTTTATTTGGTCCTGCGACCTTAGCTCAGATCTCCTTTCAATCCTTTCGAATTAAGAAGCTGATAAATTAGTTGGCTTGACAACGAACCTACGACCTTCATTGTAAGCGCTGCTACCGGACTCCGTAACGTGGTAGATTGCATCAGTATACAGTTTATATTGTACGCACGCCTTCATTAGGCGTAGGGTTCAAATTAAGGAATTGAATTGATAAATGCACATAGTTAATTTTGACAACAAGTTTGTTACACGCATGTAAGACACTCTTTTGGTAGGTTATGCTATGAAGAAACATTGGATTTTTTCTCCAGCGTCAATATAATGACTGCATAAAAAAATATAATGACAATCTGCGCTTTAGATTCCATGGTCACTGATCATCACCTGTCACTGATCGTGTTAATTCGGGTTAAATAAGATAATCATCACAGCCTTATTTATTGTCCCACTGCTGGGCACAGGCCTACTCCCCCACGTAGAAGGATTGAGCGTTAATCAAATAAGATGTTTTTCCAATTTACTACTTTTATCTCTTCCAAATTTTCTATGTAATTCAGCTCTTTTATTAAATTGTGATTTTGTCATCATTGTCATGTCAATTTAAATTTATTCAAATTTCGAAGTAAAGCATAGTGTGAACATATTGACTTACGGATTCCTAGAAAAATACTTATATCAATGAAAACAGTAAGTGAGCAAGTTTAGAAAATGTTGGTAATTACGAGGAAAGCAGGAAGAAGCTGTGCACGATGCCGACACTACGTGCCTCGGATTGGGGCCATGTGGAGCAACTGCGCTCGTACTTATCTATCAGTTTAATGATCGACGCTCTCTTTTTCTATTTTGTATTGAATTTGAAAGAAAAGTGGCTTCGATAGATGTATTAATAGATTATTAACGATATTATCGTTATACAATGACAAATATGCATATTCATTCAGAACATTATTATGCGATATCTCATATTTAAATGTAGCTTGCTTACGACAGCTGTTTCGCCCGCGTCCCGTGGCAGCTACTCCGCGCACCCAGATAAAAAGTAGCCCTAAACCTTTCTCGATAATTAAGTTATCTAACACTGAAGTAATTAATGAAATCAGTCTATTAGTTCAGGCAAATATACATTCATACATTGTGGCGAACTGGAGTATAGAGCTTATAAGTACTGTGATTACCATGGTATACGCAGGATTGTAATATGAGTGTTCTGGGATGTACCAACTTCAACAATTCGGTGTTTGAAAATATTCAAAATATTCTACGAAATGTGCGCATCCTACGAGAAAATAGTCGAAAGAAAACGATTATCACTTTATTTAAAAAAAAAAGAACATATATTTTTTGCATATTTCGCAAAATAAAAATTATAATATTTTTGTGACGCCATGTGACGTCACACACTAGTAAGCAATATTTTGCACTACTGACTGTCGTGCATGACTGAAGTGTTTGACAAGCAATGTCACATGTATTCATGGATTAGTTTTCTAGTGAGTGAAGTATCAATATTTCCAAAATTAGTCAAATAACGAATTCAATTGTAACCGTTGATCCAAATCAATTACCACGTGAAAATTTCCCTGTCACTGAAATTATCTTTCTCAATTGTGACATGTGACCTAACAATTTGTCGAGTCATGTGACTCACATCACGAGTTCCATTGGCTCCTGTGAAGGATGTGCCAAGTGTAATCGTTATTGCTAAATTACACTCGTGAATAGACGAGGAGCGTTGTCGCTAAAGAATTTTCGAGATGACGATGACAAGGATGTACGCAAACGTAGTAAATGTTTCTCGATTTATATTCACAAAAAATGTATTCCATTGTTTGTCGGTTATATCATTTAATTATCAAATTGTTCACAAAACGTAACGTGGCATTGTGACATTGATCATATTGTGACTTTGACTGCATAATCATGGCTAAGGTCTTCCCAATTGTGAAGATGATATTATATATGTAAATAAACAAAAAGGAAGGTTCTATGTAACTGAGAATAATTTTCGATTACTGTAAACTTTAACGCAAATATACTGACTCGGAACTGAATGGGGGTACCTATCTTATACATTATCTGGATTATATTATAAGCTGAAATGTTTTGAGTAGTATTTCGTATGTTACTGTATTACATATACTAAATCTGATATGTTTTGTTCCAGTTCTAAATTCAAATGTAATTAGCAGTTTATTAGTATTAGTAAAGCCTTGATTAAGATATGTATTACAGGAATGCTATAAAAAGTCCTTAGGTCTTAGCGATCATAACTGTTCAAAGTTGCACAGTTAATGACAAAGTCCTTGCGATCCCCATGTTGGCAACAGCGAACAAAAACTTCCAAATTCAAATACCTAATAGTCTTAGTCAGCCCTAACTTCAATAGAGCAGCGTATGTAACATGATAGTGCTAATTGGACCGTATCAGAGCCTCTTAAGTATTATATTCGAGGTGATCTGCCGGTGACCTAGCCCAGGTCACCAATAAGGAGCATTGTATTGCGGCGATAACTAAAGTTCCGCTCGGTTATGCTTCAATAATTTCTTTGATCATAAAGATATGCGTCATGTGAGGTATTGCGTATAGTACCTACTCGCTCTTAGATGAATTCTTTGTACGCGTATTATCAGCTCTTATCGAAGAGAAGTGATACCTCCCACTTCGATTGATTTTGCGTATTAGTATTTTTTGTACCTACAAATGTTTTTGGAAATGTACCTATGGCTAGATCTCCATAAGAATTGTTAACTATAAAAAACAAGGAATCCGAACCCTCCATTTCCATAAATTTACGTATGAGTATGTATAGCATTGATCTTAATCATCTTATTGCCTTTCTTATCATCTGTCTTCTAAGACGCGATTTTTACATTCGCCATCAGTCGTCTGATATTATAATAAATATTATATTAAATCAAATCGATGCAATCGAGAAATTGCGACAGGATATCGATGCCGTAGGGCTAGAGAGTGGAGTAAAAGGAAATTCCGGCGTAAACTAGATACAGGCCACAGTATTATAAATCTGGGAGATGTAGAGTAAAATAACTTTTTATTTAATGATTTTAATTGGGCATAAGTAGGTAACATTAGCCAAAAAATATTAAGGGATATGAAAAATATCAAAGCAATTAAAGTAACCTTATAGGTAAAAAACCTTTTAAATATTCTATGCACAGTTTTTAGTAAATATTGGTGTTTGTTTATTCTCATAGTGACGTCTAATAAAAGTCTAATGATTTTATGTACTATAGAAGGCTAGCGTAAGGTCACTAACAGATTGTAGGAAAACATTTTTATGCGCTAGTTTTCCTTCAATTTTGACGCATACTGGTATTTTAAGTCACTCGTTAGTAGCTAGGATTCCTTGATAAGAGCTGTATTCTTTTTCTATTCGACTGAGCTGCTGATAAAATCACAAGTCATCAACGTTTTCTTAAAGCTGCATGTTGGACTCTGACATACAATAATTGTACTACGAGTGTTATTGAGTGGCATTCGGGACACACCGTCATCGGCTATACGAGTGCGCCTAAACACGGGGCTGTAATACCCACCGCCAATTTCTATACCCCGGGCTGCTTTGTGAATTTTCATGAACTTACAAAGAGATTTCGGTCAGACTCAGGAATCGAACCCGGAAATTGTACACGGCAGTCACGCTTGCGACTACTGCGATCAACGGAGCTATTGAAGCCGGAAGAACTGATTAGGCTGAAACTAGTGTATTTAACTTTCAATTGTGTCATATCTAGATCTTAATTACTATCATATCTAGGTTCAAACACAGTTGTAATATTTCCAAGGAAGTCTATGAACTGTTTATCGCAATTTTTTATCTTAGTGTGTTGCTTTACTATTCCGGGTTGGTTGTAGTGCGATTTGCAAATAATTGTCTCTGTGTTACGTTAATCTCTCTTAACTATTGATTTAATAGCGAGTTGTGTAAGCGGTGACAGGTTGTTAGTTCATCACTTACGTATGCCGTGGGCAATGAAGCGAACGTGATAATTGAACTGTTCTTGGTGACGTTTACATGATGATGAGGGTGACGTCATTACAGCCAAGTTGCACTCGAACTATAACTAATGCGTTTCTTCCGTGACTGTCATAGCTTTCGTGCTTTAACATGGTGATATGGTACAGACGCTAGCACTTGAAGATACTAAAATCTGTCAAATTTCCTAATTAGATTTTCAACTTTATTGCTGAAGCATGTGGTTCAAAGTTGATTGGGTGAAGACAGCTTCAGGTAGCTTGATGTGCTGGCGTCTGTACATTAAGATTAGTATTAGATATCTGTCTTAGAGTCGAGCAGTACATAAAAAATATAATTTAATTAGATTCAAAGACACAATTAGCATCATCTAAATTACTAGATACGCTAAAATAATGTTACGTTGAGTGAGCCGGAACTTCATATGAAGGTAGCATCAATATTTAGTAGGTACCTACCTAAATTTTAGCTAATAGATAGCAATAATTACTAATTAAATCGTTGCTTGTGGCAAGGTCTATGAGCATCACACTTTGATTGGATATTTAAAAGTAAGTTAAAAATTTCAATATTATTACTTACAGAGATAATTTTTTTAAACGAGTACTAATAATTAATATACAATTCTATGAAGTAATTACTTGCAGCGTAATCCGTGAGCGTGCTATTAAAACGTCGACTCATTCAGACTACAATTAAAAGAACACGATTTCTTACTAGAAATGATTTAAGCTAGATTACATTGGGAGAGACTGTTTGTGCCAATGTTTGAACCAACAAAATCAGCCTGCTCTAAAAGCAAGGGGTTTGAATGTAAATTTTTTAGCGTATCTTCTACCTTTAATAATCAATTCCTAGGATGAGAGTAATTAGTACGGATACAGTCATTAAAATTACTCAAGGCTCGGTTAATTGACCTAGAAAAACTAATAGTATTACTGATGAATGATTGAAAAAAAAATGAAACTTATAGTTGATAATTTAAATTTTGTAGATTCAAACCCCAGTATTATTTGTTTCTTTTTTTAATCTCGACTGTGTATAAGGTGAATAGGACTAGGTTATAATATGTTGGCTCCAAAGTTTGGCCAACCTCATGCTCTACTACACTTGTGAGAAACTATCTGGCTGTGCAGCTAGTAAATCGTGATAATTTTAAAGATGGCGCTATTCATTGTGAATTTAATTAGCGTCGCATTAATTAGAATGATAATTGAAGATGTTATGAACAGAATTTATGAGATAATACTTTAAAATTTCAGAAATGGTTTAAGCAATTCTTGCTTTTGTATGAAATAGAAAGTAGTTATTTCATTTTGTACGCCTAATAAATTATATCCAGTGAAATGGCGTTCTGTCGTTATGGAGCTTCATTATTTGTTATGTGAGGTGAAATGCATTAGTCTGTGTTTTACGAAAACTTTTTCAATTCCAATTATTTTTATTTAAATTTATTCATATTAAGTATGCCATATATTTTAACGAATAGTACGTTAGTTATCTAGCATGTACTCAACCTAAATCCTGTTTCAAAAATATGCAATCAATATTTGTATGAAAAATAATTTTATCACTTAGATGAATAAAAAGTGCTGAGATATAGCCGTTTTATTAATAGGAATGTACCATAATAATAATTATAAATACTTTGCACCGAATCAGCACAGTATTTAAAACAACTTCATAGTAAGATATTTTTTCAGTTTTCAGGGTTCAACCCATCAGATGTCATGAAGCGAAAACATTCGTCAATAAGAGGTTTTTAAAGAAATATTTGTATTCAATAAGACGTAATAATATTAATTATGCTGTGTATGTATAAAAACGTGTAAGAAAGTTTTATTTACCGAAAAATATTTCACATTATGAAAACGAAAGTGTATTCAGTGAAAGTGACATAACGTACATAAGAATTCAGTTTGCTTGAAATTATGTAATGTAAGAAATATTTTGATTAAAATTTTTATATGATATCTAGGCGCGTAAAGGTAGGTAAATTCAAAGAAAAGTGCAGATGTTCAAAAAAGATGCGATCGTCCTGAATTATTACTATACATTCATAAGAAACTGCATGTATAAAAAGGTTCTTGAATTACGAAATAAATTTTACTTCAAAGTTTAAAAATAGCATTGGTTGAGAAACCCTTCTCGAATTTACATCCAACAAAGGCACGGAATGTAACCATCATAATTTAAAAATACAATGATGACGTCATTCTCTCAGATTATAATTAATTTATTATGTGATCAAATTGAATAAAGTCATTTAACTAGTTAGCCAATTTGCGGAGAAATAATCATCATATTATTTACTGTATCTACTTAACTGTAATTATTTAATGTAACGGTATTAGGTAGTTAGCAAACGGTATTTTGAATGCATTATTAACGATAAGGCTTCAAGTTATTAGGTTTTTGTTAACCATTATCGTGACTCTAAATGCTTTGGGAAAAATCAAAAGCTGCTTTGATTTATTCTTATTCTTTTGCTATTTTTTAAGACTTTGCTGTTCATTAATATGAAAATACCGGGAGTTACATAGCTACAGTGACTCCATGTAAAACGTTGGTACTAAACTGGATCAGACTAGTGAGTAAGCAGACCCCAACTTCTTCTTCGTACTGCCCTGTTCCCAAGGCATTTGGGGTCGGCGCAATATGTTTTCCGCTTGCATTCGTCTCTGTTAGCTGTGATACTACGTCATTCTATCCACTCCCTTCTTAATCATGTAGTCTTTCGGGCAATCACTCCATCTCTTCCAATTTTATTCTTAGGTGATCCCAACATATTGGAAAAAGTCTAGGCAGATGATGAAAGAGTTGCATAACACTGATGACAAGTTTTTATTTATATGCATCAAGCCACTTAGTTTAAATGTTTTCAATAATATGTTAAGCTCTCTTACTGTATACAATAACAATTTTCCCGCTATCTGCTTCTACCCATTACTTAAAAGAATGTCCATTTTACTTGAATCAGCTTGGAGCCCATCTCAAACCGTTTATAAAAGAAGATTCTTCTAAAAATTCAAGCATCTGAACAGACCGGTTATTGTTCGCATCAATCGTACCGGTTGCAAAAGTTGATATTTCGTAAAAAAATAACGTACTCACACATATATGCACATATGTACGTATATTTAAAGTCGGTTTCTGACCTAAAAATAATTTCATGAAGATCTGTTTACGATACACTGGATGTGGTCAATAATGTAATATATTTTTTTGTTATACTTGCATTTTTTTTTAGAACTTGTCTGACGCTGTCGTCACTTCAGTAATAACAATATTTGATAATTGTTCCTACGTAAAGCAACTCTTTTGCATTTAATTCACCCAAACTACCTACGAGTGGTTTTAAACACGTACGTTACAAGAATTTAACATAATACAAACTAAGTACACTCATCGAAATGTGACCCTTAAAACCTGACTGTTAAGGTTGAATATGACTTTCTTTGTTTCACTTAATGGCAGCTGATACGTTTTCTATGTGAGTTTAGCAGCCTTGTTCCACATAAGCAGTGTTCGTATGAGCTGTAATTTAGTAAAATATGTTCTAAGCTCATAACCTGAGCTTGAATGGAACCCTTGACACAATATCTCTGAATCACGTGCTATTGATAAAATAAATGACGAGCGATTAAGATGGCATTTATAAATAAATGATGAGTGTTCAAGTGACAAAGTATTGTTATTGCATCTTAATAACAGCACTATGTAGGTACCTATCTAATTAGTCGAACAAGAGAACTCTGTATGATGATTATAGAGGCAATGTTTGTTGGAGACAATAATACAAGAGTTACTCTCTTGTATGTGCTTAATGCCTCCTTTATGACAAACTAGTTTATAGATAACGCCGTGCTTGTTGAAAACTGGTCATTAACAATTCTGATAATATCTCACTTACAGCTACAGTATTAATATATATTGTTTTTATATTTAATGGGAAGTTCTACGTATGGCAGTTTTTACTAACATGGATATAGGCATACTTCGATTATGGGAAACGTAATGTATTGTGTGTATTTGTAAGTCTGTGGGAAGGAGCTAGACTATGGAGAACGAAATTCCATCCTCCGTGGATTAGAGGAAAATGATCGCTTAGAGAGTGTTATGGGGGGACACCTTTGGGCATCGTTGCCCTGTATCATTGTCCTGGGTAAAGAAGAAGATTCTTCTAGACCAGGCAAAAAAATATTGTCACGATTTATTTTTGTTCAACTCATCTCTGTCTCTATGTCTATCTCTGTATAAGCGCTATCAAGTATTAAAAAAAAAACAGAAGAAGAACCAAATTATCATTCCACGTGATATATACTCACACGAAAACTTCTAATTGACTACTGCATTAAATTTGTTTGAGCTCTTAACCACACAGTCATTAATGTACAGGCGCCAGCGCATCAAGCTACCGAAACTGTCAAATTATCCCAATCAATTTTGAACCATAATACTTCAGCGATAAAGTTGAAAATCTATTAAGGAAATTTCACAAATTGTAGTACAATATAGGTCAGTGATTTCCCAGGTGTGACGTTACTAATTGTCTTGTCAAAATTAATTGCCTAAGAAATTACTCTTTATTGGTAAAATAATTTTAAAATAGGTACCTAACAGGTAAGTATCTATTACAGTGATCGGTTTAATGTCTGTTTTTGTCTCAGCGTTTATATTTGACATTTTAACTGTTTGTAAGTGATACACTCACGCATGCGTGACAGTATTAGCTAAAAATAAATACAGTGCATTCGCTGTTAGTTGTGTAGCTCTCTAAAACTAAGAAATGTTGAAATTCAAATGTTCAGTAAAGTTCAAGAAACTAGGTAGAAAAATACGGAATCTTACATTTTAAACGTCTATTTTAATTATTAAATTAGTTACAGTCTAACTAATTTTACCTACTTTAATATACTCACAAATTCGAATCGGAACGATGACTTAAATCGTGGGAATGTAGTGCAGACAAGAGAAACAATAATTTGTACATTACTTGAATTGGTGAAAGCAGACTCTTATTACTAGAAGGTAAAAGTCATAATGTACACAATATGTTATAAATCTGTAGGTAGGTAGGTTCTATTTGTCAAAATTACATGAAAGGATATTATAACTAAATAACACGAAAATATATAGGAAAAGTAATTTCATCGCTCCGAGCCTTAAAATGTAGGTGCTGGTCGTTTGTTTCGTCAACAAATATTCAAAGTGAAAAATATTTACTTTATTTAAATATTCAATGCTTTCTATTTGCTACCGATATTAATATTTGCACATCCAGCCATTTAGCGAGATTTTTAGAGAAATTATCGCTCGGCTTTAGCTAAAGACGTCTCTGCTTGAAGTCTCTCAAATGTGAAATCCGTATAATTTAACACCCTACAAAAATATTTTGACGACCTTAATTCAACGGCATAAGTTTCAAAGTTGTACCACTCTTTTTTTCTACCGGTCTAGTTACAGTGGTTCTGACTCGAGACGAAACGGCTTGATTTATTGTTGAGGTGATAAAACCTTTCTCTTCAGGTGAGATGTCCATTTTAGAATGGCATGTAGTGTAAATTGCATTGTAGATAACAATGTAAGGTGACTATAAAATGGCGAAATTATTGGAAGTAGATATCAACCAGATGTCTGATTGTAGGAACTTTCTATCGCCTATAATGTAATTTAATGTCTTATTTTTGTGTTAAATTAGCTTATCTCTGTCCTTAGGTTGGCCTGGACGTCTCTTGAATTGCGATACAATACCCAAAAGGTCGTTTTCCGTATCTGGTGTGTCCCAGCCGCTTTATCATGTTTGTCGGTCTATTTCGCCCGTATGTTTCCAGGATAAATTTGCTGACACATAGTCTGCGCTTTAGGTCCCGTCTGCTCTAGTGGCTAGCGGTCCTTAGGTAGGCAGGTTAAGGCTCATAAATATGTAAATGAGCAGAGCATCTTCGGATGAATCTTTTGAACTTTAAATAATCTTATTTTTTTAAATTTTCTTTGAGCCAAACACGGATTGATTAAATCATTCGATCACACTGTTTGACGTTTGCCTTTGGTAAATAGCTGCCGATATCTACAATTTCGATTCACCAGTATATAAGTAATATACACAGTACATAAGTGCCAAACAGTGCGTAAATTAATATCCCACGCGAAATTATCAAAGTGGCTTTTGTAGTTTTTGCGTAAAGCATTTTTCACTCGCATTCAGGTCTTGTTGTGTGTTCGTTAATGGACTTAACTTTTTATTGCACTGCTAAGAATCAGAATTAAAGTAATTTTATTGGTAGCTGCACCCATAGGACTATAATTGCAGGCCTTCGTCGTTAACTCGGAGCAATTTCGAGCCTGAGGCGGTTAGCGTAAAAGATTTTAGAGAAAAAACCGAAGTCAGACCACGGCCTAAGGCAATTCAGAAGATTTGGACATAGAATAATGAATGGTCGCAGAAGCGATTTAAAGTTTATACCTTTAGGGATACGATTTCATTTTTTAATTAATTACACATTGATTCAGAATCGCGATCGTTAACACAGAATAATTTTCTACTTCCATCAAGATATTCAAACTTGCATTAGGTACTCACATATTATTCTTAACCGTGATAGATACACTTTTTCACACTAATATCTACTCCAGCGTTAACTACTTTTAGAGTTAATTCCGTGACCATAAAAATGAAATTTTCTCAAGCCATTCACAGAATAAAATATACATGTGCAAAGATGCTTTGCCAAATATATTTTTTGGGGTGTTACGATTCTGCCTCCTGTCAAAGAATAAAGCAAAAAGGTAGCGATCAAACAAACCCGCCTTCATTATAATGCTGCCTTTACACTGCGTCCCAGAATTGGGCAGACGTCGATCAAGTCAGCGATTATGATGGAACACACATCTGACCAGTTTCAATTCAAGTACGGAATTAAAACTTGGTAGAAACGCATGGAAGAGATTAGGAAATGATTCGTGATTTTATTACAGGGTTAATGTCATGAAGGTTCTTCACATTGGCTATTGAAAAAAAATAAAATAAACGCAGTAATGCCTACCATATTCTATAAATTAAATCAGCAACGGCTTTAATATTTTTCCTGAGATCTTAACTTTTGCTTACATTAAATGTTTCTTTTGTTAGCAAAGCTACAATATATGCATGCATAACCCAAAGTTTATCGAAAGACCAACCAGCCAGAAAACAAACACGCAAGATATTAAAGCAAAATAACTTAGGGTTCTTGAGTCACGATGTCAAGTTATTTTACGGTTGTCAAAGTTAAAAACAAGAAGGTACCTGACGCACCTTTAATAATAAAATTATTTAAATAATCTTATTTGCCTTACCCACTTGTCTTCTTTGAGGTCAGGAGCAAGAAGTATGTTTAGTAACCATAGCTTTGGGTACATTTGTATCTATTGAGAATGTTTTGTGTATACGAAGTGTTATCACAATAATGTGATGTAACAACAGGTGCTTCCATGGAAGGCTTGCTTAAGTAGCTTGCGAAAACTCCGGGTTCAAAATATTGATGAAATCTATTTTCAAGGACAAACATAATTTTTTAAATGCCAGAACCTGCTTTCTGTACAAAATTGAAATAAAAAAGTCTCGAAAATACATCAAATACTGCTGTTATGTGTAGTCAGAAATTTCGGCCAGTCTTTTATATCCATTACGAATTTAGCGCAATCTTTCAAGCAATTTGTGAATCAGTTTACAAAAATTCGTTGTGGCAATTTGTAATCAAGGATATACCCTCAATGGTTTATTTTGTTGAATTCGTTTAGCATTAAAAAGCAAATTAGTGAATTTAATTTGACATGAATCTATGTATGAAATTATAGTGTTTAATTTAGCAAAATATTTAAATTAATTTATCAATGGAATTATGATGCCTTGAACTACATAAGGATTTAAAATGTCAAGATTAAATATAGTTCAATTACCGTGCATCAGGTAGACTTCTCATGAATATAATAACCCCAATACTGCGCGTTGAAAATGTTTTTGAATTAATCGAGGAGTCAAAACAATAATTTCGGTTATTTTCAGAAAGAAACCGATTTGAACTGCCGTGACATTCGAAGACGAGTAATTATTTATAAACATTACATTCAAGAAGCTACTGGAGAACTATAATGGAGCAAAAAAGGAGATGATTGAAATGAAACTCTGGATAAGTAGGATTTCTTAACTATTCAAAATAATGTGCTTTCCATGCTGTTTACCTAGATCCATGTTCTAAAGCACCTAAATGACATGCCTGTGCAGGTTTGACTCAAAGAGAGACGGTAGCCATTGAAAACTTTTCTATAACTTATAAGCCTATTAGTGTCACCACCGTTGATCTACAGCCTACATTCCTTATTAAGAAAATGAGCAAAGAGATGTACGGAGCCACTCACCACCTGCATTGAAAATTAATAAAAGAAAGCTGACTCATCTAGTTCACCATATACACGCGTTGAGGGTTGACGACCGGCTACATCGGTCAAATGCGATTTAATTGAAACACCATAAACGGAGGCCGCACCTGTATGGATGCGTACGGCAAGAAGATAATATAGTGACGTAGGCACGTAGCCATTAATCTCGCAATCGAGACTCGAGAAATTGCAAATGCCCGAGTTTACGACTCGTCTAGTGTGCGCCGATAATGAATTAAATCCACTTTTATGTGGTGGAGTGTTAAAGTTGTCGGTGCTCGACAAATTGCGGTTTGGTTAGTGCACTTGGTATTAAATGTTTTGTACCTTTTATTGTTCTGATGATATAAGTATGAAAGTATTTGTGTACATTAATAAAAGTGAATTCACGAGGTCTTGGCTTCAAGTGGAATAAAAAACAAACACTGAAATGCTGTTCTTTTTTTTTTTGATTATAAGGACAGAGTCTGGGAAGCTTTTGTTTTAGATTTCAAGAAATACTTACTATAAAATTAATTTATACCCTGTGGCTCTCAGTCTTTCTGATATAGAATCATCAGGATGAGAGTATACCAAATCAGTAATATGGTCATTATTACGGTACACTGACGTAGGCAGCTGTCAAGTAATAAGGCCTCATAAAAACATTAAGTAATTACATTTAAATTATGGGCCTTTTTGGAAGATATATGAGCGTAGCTAATATGGAATAACTTGTAAAAACTCCCCTTTTTTGGCTTTTTAATTTTTCTTTGGGTTAGTGACCTGTGCTATTTCAATTCATATTTTTTGTCAATGTTTTGTAAGGTGGTAACTTTAGAAACGTAATTTATTGGCACGCTACACTTGCCGAACATAATTATTATGTACCTAGTCAGTATTATTATGTAGTTAGTTTTAGCTGGACAAGTATTTCGTGATATAGTCACACGATGGCATATCATCTTACTTATTTCATGCCAATATTTTTACTAACTCAGTTCGAAAAGTAACCAATTTATTTTGGTAATACTTAGATTAAAACACAAGCCTCGTAAACCACTTATTTTAAGAACTACGTACTATTCTAGATACCCATAAATCATCTCAAGATAAAAAAATAATAATTAAAACTTATTATCACAATGCATGAATGCAGTTACACGCTTTTAAAAGCTATGTTTCCATAACATTGGTTTCACCCTGCATTGAAACGTCGTACAAAAGAACCATAATGTAATAATCTGTAGGTATTTGTCATCACTTCGATGTTATAACAATGCGTCAGAAAATTATCAACAAATGCACGTGTTATATTGATTGAGATGTACTTTTACTGCATCCTGTCCGACACAAAGTTATCATCGGAAACTTGACGAAACTGATTTCGATTCTGTATGTCTGTTTACAATGTTCCAATTTGTCTGTCGGTGGCCGTATTTTGTAACAGGTTTGCTCTTCGAGTTGTGAGTCATCTGCATTTGAGTATTTCTCCGCATTTTCAGTAATGGGTTTCGATATTGGAAGCATCAATAATGTCGGCTGTCGATTAAATTTTGAATGGGTTGTGAATGAGCGAAATTTAGGTGCATGGACTTGTGAACCGATGAAACTTAAAAAAAAAAACATTATTCTTAGATGATTCTAAAACTTAGTAGGTATAGCTTTGTCTTTAGTATCTAATCGTTAGGTACAGACGCCAGCAGATCAACGTACCCGAATCTTCATTACTTATCAATCGAGTATTAACCTTTCGGTATTGTGATAAGGTTGAAAATCTATTTAAAAAAATTGACAAATTTAAGTAGGTTGATGTGCTAGCGTCTGTACCTAAATATTCGGTATGCAAAACATACGTTCAGTGACTTCAGAATGTCTATTATGTAATTACAACACACCTTGTCACAGTTTTCACGTAGTTGTGATCTTTGGCCTGGAGATATAATCATGGAAGTTGTGACTTTCCGTGAGGTTTATACAGTAACTGACCCTGACAATATGCTCTTAGCATAGTAATAGAGAAGTTGCACAGCACGTAGGTTGTTTTTCAAAAATATATTTCCTTATATACGTTGTTAGGATGACACTCAATCATCATCATCATCATCTCAGCCATACGACGTCCACTGCTGAACATAGGCCTCCCCTATAGATCTCCACATACACCGGTTGGAAGCGACCTGCATCCAGCGTCTTCCGGCGACCTTTATGACACTCAATATTACAAAAGTTTAAAAAAAATGCGCTTCAATATAACAAAAGGGGGTTTCAGCATCCATGTCTGCAATTGTATTGAATTGGAGTGCTTCTTTCAAGACTGTTTATGCCTTTTTTATACCAAAAGTTCCCTATTACTTTAAAGAGTATTAAACAGTAATATGATACCCGTATATAAGGTGCTATAAAAATATCTGCCATGGCTTTAATGGGAGGTAGTATAGTGTTTATAGATAATTATAGTGAAGAACTTTCGTACCCCGGAATAATTAATTCAATTCAACATTGGCTCTACTCTTTCGTATTTCATGGTTCTCAATTGATACGTACATTTTTTTGTATGAACAAAACATATGACAAATTATAATCTTTAATTTATCTTCACTATTGCAATCTATAAACACAACACTTCCTCCCTTAAAGCCGTGGAAAATATTCTAATAGCACTTTATATATATACAGAACTTGACTAAAGTAGGCAGCATACTATGGCAGAATAATGAAATTCTGTCTCATCAACATGAATTCGAAGATCCCATTTGACTGAGATGATGTAGCAATAGCTTTCGGTAACAATGTAATATCTTCAATGCTTGTGGTTATATGTTATGATTTCCGCACCGCAACTCAAATTGGCGATGTCTCCACGTATGTACAGGTTGCTGTGCGACGCGGACATAATGCCGCCTGGAATATTTCTGTGATAATGTATCCTGTATTTTTATTCTCTTCAATGTATACTTATCAGAGTTCTCATTTGTATGGTTTAATGTTATAGAGTGGGTGCAGTAGATAAGTAGTAGCTTAAGCTGTTATTTCTTTGAAGATGATCTAACCCTGCAGCGAAATCCTGACCCCATATCGTGTGTTATTTTCTACGACCACAGCCGGTTAGGAAACTATGTACCTAGGTGCGGTGGAAATCGAATCTTCTATTTGAGAAGATAAAGACTCCGCCTACCGATATCGTGATCGATTTCAATTAAAAAAAAATCAATGTTTCAATTCAAATAGTATACTTTTTAGGGGTTCACGGGCGACTCACATGTCACTATAAAAAAGTATCAAATACTTTTTAAACGATTCTATATTAAATTGATCTTTCGGTAAGTCCCAAAATATAATTTAAAACGTAAAAAGGTTACACATCTCTACAGTACCTACATTATAATAAACAATCAACAAAAAAATTATAAGCGCGTATTATTTTGTAACCCAATGTGTTTAATACTCCGGAGCTGCTGTCGAAGCCCTTTCACCGGCATTGATAGCACCACGCGAAAAGTCACCAGCGCATTGTATATTATAGGTATACGTATATAATTGTAGGTCAACGTTGAAAGTGTACGTTTATCCCCTCATGCCTTGAACCGTTATGACTAATTTTGGCGACATGCGATGTACAAGTTAAGTTTTTAATTTGGGGTTTACCAAGTATTGTATTGATGGTTGTTTTATTGATTTTTAGCCGACTTCCCAAAAAGGAGGAGGTTTTTAATTCGTCTGTACAGTTTTTTGTACGATTCTCTTTTACCTGTAGTGAGAATTTGAATGAGACCAGGATTAAATCTTCATTTTTCTACAACAAAAATTGTCAGACTGAGGTATCATCCGGATCATTTTCTTTTGAATTAGTCAAAAAAAAATCCTTAAGATAAATGTAAAAATCTTATATCTAATTATTAACCATACACTGAAGTGCACCAGTGCTATAGAACTGAGGGCATTTATGAGTCAGAAGTGTGAATCGTTAGAGAATATGAACAGTCCTATTGTAATGTGTACTTGCATGTTGGAAGAAACGTGTTACCTATGTTACAGGAAGGACGAAACACAGATACACGTAGCAAATCCTTACTATATAATATTATAAATGCGGAAGTAAGTGTATCTGTCTGTCATGCTTTCACGCCAAAACTACTAAATCGATTTGAATAAAATTTGGTAGACATATAGTCTAGAGTTTGAGAAAGGAAATAGGTTACTTTTTATCTGGTTGTGGGAAGGAGTTATTTCGCACGATGGGTGGAAACGTAGGGAATATCTAGTAAATTTAGCAATTACTGACAAGGTTTTTTAAATACATACATAGATTGAACTTATCACGTAAGTTGCTTTACCCATGTTATGAAGATAAAAGTCCCATATTATGCATGAATGAGGTCAATTTCAATAATAAATTATTGTTTGATATACTTTTCCCAGTTAATCAAACATCTTGTCTTCGTTGAACTACGAGAAATGGATTTCAGTAGGAAAAATAAGGTGTTGGGTCAACACCTAAGTACCAACTTGACTACATAAACATAATGTATTTTATGATACTGCTGGTAGACACTGAAGAACGCCACTTGCTACGTAGGGTACAAACAGTTGAAGTTAAGTTACCTAATTAATGAAAATAGACACGATCTGTTAAGAATGTAGGTATAATATCTTGACTTTCTGCCTTTTGACTAGGTACCGAAGATGTACAAATGATCAGCTTTAAAGTGTCTTTCGAAATATTGTAGAACTCGTCATGAGAACATGGTCATTCATCTATTCCCTAGATCGATTGTGGAAAGAACTATTAATTTGATTTTTTTACCAAATTCGTTCTCAATTCGACCGCGTAATTTTTTTCCTTGGGTATATTGCATGTAAAGACAAATAAAAGTAGAACTAAACATTGAGATTTTTTTCCTTGGGTATAAGTACCTACTGCACGTGATAACAAATGAAAGTAGAATTATGAATTGAGCACTCAAATTTTAATGTGAGTAAGTGATAATTTGACCATTTGACGATGTCTGAGAACGTTCAGCTCCATTAAAGAGAAATGCGTAAGTAGGTAATCGATAACTGCTTGCAAACAATACCTAGTTAATTACTTCGTTAAGTAGTGACTAGTGAGCAGTGCCATCGATACTGCTTAATTAGTATGTCCGTTTTCTAATGAATTCTGGCACTGAGGTGGACTCAACGTTTTCGACTCAAAAGTGCATACTTTATTAAATTATGAACCTTATCCTCGTGCCCTTATCCCAAGTTTTATTTGGGGTCGGCGCAGCATGTCTTTGTCTTCCACGCTCTTCTATCTGCCGTCATCTCACAAGTTGCATTTTTTCTAGCCATATCAACTTTCACGCAATCCATCCATCGTTTCTTTGGTTCGTCTCCTTCCTCTATATCCATCCACATACATGTTCAAGACCTTTATGAATAGTACCTAACAACGTAATATAAGTTGAAGTTCCTGGAAGCGTAGCTCACGACATCAGCCCTCTGCGTTACAATCGTAATATGTATGGGATTGGATGAAAATGATTCCGAGACAAATGACAGACGCGCGCGGCTCGCGAGATTCGCTCGTTTTCCTCGTACCCTCAGTTTGGTCCGGCTAAGACTGATGCCAGAATGACGGATCAAAAACAGGGTTTAAAAATATTAAATTTTCAGCAATCTGGATCATCAGTCCATCAGTCAACCGGTTAGACGCTAATTCTCCCGTCATTGTAAGCAGATCTATGGACTGAACTGACGCCAGACTGAGCGTGTAACCGTATTCTAAGGCTCAACGCAACAGCATGTCATAGGAATTTGTTTTCAATTGATTTATTCTCAGTATCTTCGGCGCGTCTCCACCGGTTTGCGTTGTGTCTAATGGCATTTTTAAGAAAATTATTTTCATAGAAATTAGATGGCATCAGTATACTCTGACTATGACAATAAAAAAAATATTAAACTGAATTTTACATTAATCTTGAAAATTAAGCTTTCCTTATCAGTAGAGTCAGAAATGATCAATAGACACTGGATTAGATTTGTAAAAAACAAAATGAAGTCTCAAGAAAGCGATCAGATATAGTAAACATAATTTGTTATTATTAAAAGAACACGAAAAATACATACCGAGATAACGGTAATTTCGTAGTTCACAGTTTGACCTTACAGTTACATGGAAGTTGTCCATTTCAATATTCATAATGTTGTTAACTGCGTAATACGTACTTGTGACAATCTATATGATACTACTGTTATGTTCACACTCTAAATACTTGTTTATATTCAAGTGCACTTATGAGCAATTTCAATATTTCTTCCTAGAGAGAAGGTTTGTATCAGTAGCAAATGTGAGTAGGTATAGCATCTCCAGTAAGTAAACTAAGGGATAGACATAAGAGATATAGCGGATTAGGATATTAAAAATAGTATTTCCCTTAACTAAAACTACGAGATATGAAAAAAAATGAGAATGAGTAAATTATTAAATTAAAAGCCGGTCTACTACGAGTCAGACTCTAGCAATAAGGGTTACAGGTAGCACAGCTAATGTACAAACTCCTCTTACGAAATAGGTTGTCCGGGCAAACTTACTTTAACAAGCTTAGATCTTTTCAGAGAATAGCAAAAACTTTGGTATTCATTTCAACTTAGACTTAACTTAACTTTTTAGAAAAAAGAAGGTGTAGGTACATGTAGGTTAACGAAGAGAGTGAAAAGGCTTCCCTTTTCCTTTAGAGGACCGTGAGGAGGCTACGATGACAGATAAAGATATAGCGGTAAAAATAAAATGGGTAACAATTTTATTCGCGCCTTCATTATACGTCATGTTTAAGTAAAATATGTATATTGAAGTATAAAGCGATGTAAAACAAATATAATTATGTCAAAACTATTAATGACACTGCAAACATAATCAAGAGACATTAAGCCAATATAATTTACTAGCGACCCGCCCCGGCTTCGCACGGGTGCAATGGATGTTATTATACATATAAACCTTCCTCTTGAATCACTCTATCTATTAAAAATATCCGCATCAAAATCCATTGCGTAGTTTCAAAGATTTAAGCATACAAAGGGACATAGGGACAGAGAAAGCGACTTTGTTTTATACTATGTAGTGATAAGTTAAGAATATGAAATCAGATAGCATAATGAAGGAGAAAATTATGATGTATATAGTAAAGATCTTAGGAAAAACTATTGGAAAGAAAAGCTACAAACAATAGGTAATTTTATTACAGAAGCTAGCACATCAAGCTACATCTATCAAATTTCCTTAATAGATTTTCAAATTTATCACTGAAGCATATGCTTCAAAAATGATTGAAAAAATATACAGTTTCGGTTGCTTGATGAGCTTAACCTAACATTCCAATCTAATGATGTAACCTTAAACATTTATTTCCCTAAATCTGTAGAAAAAGTAACTTTTAATATTGGCATTCATTCATGCAATTACTCGTAGTTATTCTGATAGCAATGATTAGTTTCACATCCGTCTCTGTCGTCAGACCATTAAGTAATACCATTGTTAGCGATCAAAGTGGAGGTATTATTAATAGGGCGATTATTGAGTTTCCAAGATATGGAAGGCATAATTTTATATTAATTGCTGTTCTCTTGATATGGTTCTTAAAAATGACTTTTTCATCACCTTTTACAAGAGTTCTTTGAAGAGTGCTTTGTTAATCTCGTTAAAATTATGATTGAATTTTAATTTATAGTTGAATAGCTGATAACGTTTAAAAATATAAGGAATAAAGTATTTTGATTAATTATTACATTATTTGTTTGCTATTATTAATGTTACGTTTTATTGCTCAGTAATAAGACGGCACACGACACTGATCACCGTAGAGATTAAAGCCTGGATGCATTGTAAAACAATAAGAATTGCTGCAATTATCGTCTGATCGGCCCTTACTTTGAAGTCAAGGTCTAGCCAATCGTTTACTAGTTTTAAGTGTATCTGCACCTAGACATTTTCAATACTAATGAGGACACATAATTAAGTTGATTCTCAGAAAAAAGCAATGAACAGACCATGCTTGTATTTTACCCATTCACCGAGTAAGAATTAAAAGCAAAGATTTATGACCTACCTAGTCAATAAAGATTAAAATTTATCAACGTTGTTTTTATTGCTTCTTTGTTGTAATTAAACACAAGAGAAATAATGTTCTTGTAACGGATACTGTAGTAGATTATCGAGGTCAGTGACAAGTCCCTTTTCATGAAGATATCTACACTGCCGATGAAATAATGCCGAGCATCGTCATTATCAACGTCATAGTTAAAAACGTCTCAGTGTGGGAAGACAATGCGTTCACGTACATATTTGTACGAGTACAATAACTTGTATATTTGCACATGCATCGTCACTTGAAAGTCTGTCTGTACCGCATTCACGGCGAGCAAGTCCTTCAACCTTGGGACCTGTACTGCGGATATTTCGCTTGTTGATTTTTTCTCCTTTTCCGCAAATCTCCGCTTCACTATTTACTTGCGAATCTCGTCGGCATCGACTCAAGAATAAAGTTCTTTAACGAACACGGTCTCGTCTTTAGCATTTGTTGTTCAAACTGTAATTGCTATTACGAATCGCATCAACTGTTTTAGTGCAACGACTGTGCCTTATTTGCTTGGCAACAGTATTTTAATGCTTGCCCGCCCTTACGATCTGTACAAATATTCAAACAAGGAATTTCTGTTAACTCTGGGCACTTACTCCCGCAACCAACATTTAATGTTAATAGAAACATTAATAAAAAATTAAATAAATTTAAAGTAAAATAATGAAGGAAAAGAAAAATATATTACCTATATATTATAATATTCAGTTCAGAGGATATTGTTGGCTTAGTTTGAGACAACCGTCTTAATGCATTTCCATTTGAGATAATAATGAGAAACGGACGTTGAACGCTGCATTATTTTCCAGAGGGCAATAGGTGGCGCGATATGATAGCCCAGGGCTCGACAAGTGTGGTCGAGGCCGGGAGCCCGGGAGAGGTGGCAGCCGCTCGCATACCGCACTCAGTATACAATCGCGCGCCGCAAGTGTTGCGCGCACGCCGCTCACTGCAACAACCTCGCGTACTTATCGAATCGGCCGCCTTATCGATTACGCCTTCCGCTCCTTTGAACGTCGCGCTATTACGAACAGTGATGAGTGAGTTTCGCGATAGCGTGTGAATATTTGGAGGATTAGGAAAATAAACAAGTGCACGTGATGCAGCGGTAGATCACACCGACAGTGTAGACCGATTGGCGCCGCTACAGGTGGACCAGACCCATGAGTGCCATCCTTCTGCCGGTGTCTAAGGAGATAACGTGATGTGACAGCAATACGTGTCGTAGTGCTAGTGGAATTGTTTTGTGAAAGTGTGCACCGAGCGTGAGTGAGCAGACGGCTGCCGGCGCGGCCGGTGCTCCGTGACAATGTTGAATTGCACCGATCTGGAATGCATCCTACACCATCATCATTACTATGCACACCTGCATCACATTCATCATTTACAAAATGCACAGGACACAGGTACGTCGATGCTGATATTAATAATCGTCACAGATATGGTGATGATGAGGTTTTTCAATCAATCACTGGAGAACAATGACAAAACAAAGGTAGTAACAATGAAATTGTTTGTTTAAGAGCTAACGATGAGTGCTAATGATAACAAATGAGACGAGCGAAACGTGTAGGCCTCGGTTGAAATCCTTGATTTAGATACTGCTTCAGATGCAAGCATTCAACTGGAAGTTCATGATGAAATTACGTTAGGTAAATTATTGTTTATTGCGATGCGAGTAAATACTATAAGAGGTGTACTTGACCTTTGTGAACAATAAGAAAAAATAAAAAATTGGGCACAACACTTAAGTTCGATAATAGACTGAAACACAAGGTTCTATGCAATGACTAGCAGGTGTTTGGTGTAGATATCACGCAACGTAGTTGCCTATTGCGAGCTGTTTTCACTCTGTTAACTCACTTGGACGAGCGACTTTAAAACCTGCCTGACGACGCGAAATGTACGAAATATTTGTACAAACAAATGTTATACGTTTTCTCTTTCAACACGTCAGACTATTGAATAATTAAGCTGATTAATATTTGTCAGCTTGTTGAATATTAAAAAGGCACAAAAAATCTGGTTTCTTTACCCCAATCAATGTCAACATACAGAAATGATTAGAAGGCAATAAGGCAACAAGTAACGTTTGCTTAAAAATTCTGAAACAAAATGTTTCTGGTCGAGTGTGGCCGACCAGTTGTGTAAATAATCCTACACTTCATCATTTTGTTTACTATTTCAGATATTCCGTCCTTTTATAATAAATTATTACCAACATATTCTTGTTTACTTTAAGATAACGTCATATTATCAGCCTACAAACTACATGTTAACGAACAATCAATGTTTCGATGCACTTTAAAATTTTAATTTGGCCTGTCGAACTGCGTTTCAAATAGACCATTATCATATTTGTTTTTCTATTGATTCATTGGTTTATTATAGTTAAACGAACAATGATGAATGAGTTTAAGTTCGCTAGTATCATAACTACACGCGAACTATTTGAAAACAAAAACAAAAGATGTAAACAATCCTCTTATGCAAGACGTACGTTAGACTGGTCGCGAAACCTGTATCCCCGGCGTTCTGCTAGACGCTAATGGTGGAAGTTCACGCCATGAGCCGTGAGAGGAAATAAATTGCAATTATAATTTATATGATTTATGGTGAATAGTGATATTTTTATTTTCAGCATATAAATTGAAGTTGTTACTTTGAAGTTGTTAATTGAATTCAAAGAATAAGTTGAAGGTATCGACGATAAGAATCTAAATAATCTGCAACAGATTAACCTATTTCTAACAATCGTATCGTATCAGACGACATGGTCAGCTGGCACGGGTAATTCAATTGGTTCGCTCTTTGTTACC
This sequence comes from Heliothis peltigera, assembly GCA_958496145.1. NCBI lineage: Eukaryota > Metazoa > Arthropoda > Insecta > Lepidoptera > Noctuidae > Heliothis > Heliothis peltigera. The sequence continues at coordinate 6,416,892 of OY292328.1, forward strand.
TTACGTCCTACATCAATCGTCTCACAAGAAAGGCATTTTCTGACGCTTTGACATTTGTTTACATTTTGTGTTTGATATACATTATTGTTTCTAATGTTTCAAATGCCCTGCATTACATGTCCCTGCTATATTACCTACAATGAATAATAATCTTCGTTTATTAGACATTCCACTTAGATATTAGTTTCTAAATTACGCAAAATCCCGTTGGAAATTCAAACCATGATCACTTAACAACTTACGTAAAACGATACATATTGATAATGTGGGTAATAATTTGAAAATGTTCAAAGTCGTTAACCCTAAAACAGCTGATCATTTTAGGTAAGGTAGGTTAGTATTGCGTTAAGCAAGTATTATTAGTGAAGTGGTTCATTAAGGTTAATACAATAACGTTTTTCTTTAACAGAATATAATGAGGGAATATTTCTGAATAATTAGACGAAGATGCATGTTTACTTAAAACAAATAATGAATGATATGATCAAAAATCTATACTCCTTATTTACTACGATCTTAAATGGTAATCAATGAATGAGACTTGCTTTAGATGATAAAATCTTCTTCAAAAGTCACCTATAAGCAAAAATCACGTAAATCATCAATATTTACCATAATTACTTCATCACTAGCCATTGTAACTTGATTCTTTAAAGACACATCTAGTCATCTCAGTTTTTCTCATTCTTCTATTTTATTCATAATATGATAATTATATGCTTGTTATAATTTATTCCGATTGTCTCTGTCCAGTCTCTATCAACATTAAGACATAGCGTATAAACCTGACTGCAACCGTGACCAATTAGATTGAGCAAGTCCTTTAACTGGATCTTTATCTTATAAAAAGTCTGATGTCTGTCCATTTGTGTTGCTTACTTGTTATATTTGTGTGTGTATATTTGATCTAAGACCTACAGTAAACGTCATATTGTCAAGAATAAGTCAAACAATTATCATATCAATTATGATCGATAATACTGTTTAAGGCTAATATTAGCTGCGCTGTATCATTTGTTCATTGGCTTTAGTTCATTGATTAGCGCGGAAGTTTTGTATTTATGTAGTTTGGTGCCATTAATTACTCCTAAGCCTTCGCATACATACATATTTCTAATGAATCATATATTCGTGACTGTTTTGAATCATTTTATATTAATCGAACTTATTATACTTTGTTGTTGCACAGTAAAAATATTTTTTGTTCGATTGTAACAAAAAATTGTTCCTACACTAAACTATTGTAGCGATCGGTTTGTCTGCATTAAAATTATATGCCTACATATACCTTACATACTTATGTTATAACAACTTTAGTGAGCCAATCCAATTAAGTTAGAGTCTATTCCTTTATGATAAAAAAGCATGTGCAGCTATATAAAAAATAATCTATATAAACACTTGATCACGTGCTTAACCCTCTCCGTAACATGGATGACCAATTGGTAACAGATCTCCCCCATACCGAGGGATCGCCACAATAGCCTCGATTAACTATCAAGGTCGATGCGATAGCGAATACGCGAGTCGCTTCAACAGGTAGTTACCAATTTTATAATTTGCAACAAGTCTCTTCCTAGGGCGGCTATACCTATCTCGCTAACAGATTGCCTTGTCATATCAATTGATAATCTAGTATCAATTTAATCTGAATTCGCTCTGCAATAGATTCAATTCGCTATAAGTTATAGTTTTAACTTTCTAATCTTTGAACGATTCGCTAGTATTCATCTGACTTCCTTACGAGTGATGATAAGTAATTTTGTTTTGTAATGAGATTTTAGATTAATAATGTTTTTTTAATGGCCTGTACGAGATTAGGTTTGGAACAATATGCATTTAGTCGATATGTTATAGTGAAACTTAAAACCTTTTTTGAATCAGCTAGAATAAAATTTTAATTTTAGAACTTACACTTTTAGAAATAATTGAAGAGCCAAAGCCTTAGGGGCAATAAAATTGTAATATTTTCATTTAAGACTTTATGGGCTTTGGTTCACTCTTCAATCCAAAATTTATAATATTGGGCCAGATCTGTACAGTTAATTAACAAATTCTCTCCATATTAAGAAAGTTTAGTAATAGGTGTGTTGGATAATATCCTGTCGGAGTCTGGCTTATATCCGGGTAGGAAACGAGTGTCATGATATTGAAACGGATAATTATTTGTACCGATAATGTGTTGTTTCTTTGCGGAGCAGGTTCTAAAGTGGTCATTAAGAGGCTTTTAACGAAGTTCACGATAAATGGCTTTACCGACTTTGTATCATATTAATGATTGTCTTTTAAATCAAACTAATTTTGAGAGTATGCAAGTTCTGCTTCAGCTTTATGCATAAAACTATTACAGCATTGGTATTTGTTTTATAACTAGCAAGTTGGCTTACCTAAGTTTGTTTATCATTAGGGGTCTTTTGTTAAGTATTTTGGATGGATGTAGAGGCCTCTGCCTCTATATAGCTTAAAAGAAGACATGAATAAGAAGAGAGGGGACGTTAGTATGACGGCTGACAGAGAAGAATGGAAGGAAAATCGAAGGAACGGAAGAAAATAATATTGCTTCGACCCCAAGTCACTTGGGACCTTTAGAATCCCTTGGGAATCTTAGGCGTCACTCTATAAATTTCAGTCCAAAATATCACAAACCATTTGGTGCAAATTCTTCTTATGTATTTGCATCGAATCAATAATTTGTAAAATTCGTTCTTTTCTGACCGAAAATGATTAAAAATTCTCAAATAGAGTTACATGCAGTTTAATTTCACGCATTCTAGATATGTAACGGTTATTTAACTACAAGTTATGTCGTCTACGTTTATGTAAAACATTTATATTGTGTATTGTACAAAATAAATATCTTAATCCATTCGTCATAACGATTGGTAAATGAACATTATCATTTCACACATTCCGTGTTAAATGTTTCTAATATAGTTGTTACTGAAATATGTATACATATGTATAATATAATCGCAGTTGTAAGTATCATGTTTAGAAATCTATAGTTAAGTAACTTGACCTTGGCTGCCAGGCAAAACATTCAAAACATAGGTAACGTCTAGATGTAAATTTTTGATAATCGTTATTGTTAAGCATGGTCTATACAGTACCTACAGTTTTATTAGTAAGAGGGTTATTTAGTCTAGCCTAACTACATGAGAAAAACTCTGTCTGATTCTGATTTGTCAGTTCAGTTTAGTAACCAACTACAAAAAGAGGAGGTTATCAATTCGACGTTAAGTTTTTTTTTACTTTTGAGGCCATTCCTTGTAAAAAAAACCGTCAGCAACATAGGAGGGGCCCATTAGGGCCAGTTACCGTTGCCCTGGCACACAGGGTAACCCGAAGGAATATAGTAGGTTTTCGTCAGTAAGAGTCTGACACTCCCTCCAGCGGGAAGGGTCATTTGATGATTTCCCACGAAAAAAAGGCCATTGTAAAATAATTTTGCTATTAGATATATAATGACGAGCACGTATAATACTGAATTGTTAATCTTATGAGCGTTTTGGATGTGTCATCTGTTAGCTTGTAAGATGAAATGAAATAAATAAATAAATAAAATTCTTTGTTAAAATATTTTTATAATTTTAAAAATATTTTGTAAAAAGCTATATAAAAATTAGATTAATGTTTTATTTAAAACTAGCAAAATATAATTTATGACGAACGTAATAAAAAATATATTGTATATAAACTGATTATAATCAATTGTAAAATCGATTTAATATCTCGCTTCCATCAGTAGTGTGAACAGTTTATTACTATTTCAGTTTCGTAGTAAAAATATTCTTCAAAACCTAGTAACAATTATTAGTCCTGGTCTATTTAATAAAAAAATGGGCATGGGCGTTCGTCATTATACTTTATTCTGTCTAAGGGCCAGTTTCACCGGCTGCTGATACGTTTCAGATAGTTTGTTTGGCCAACAATTTCATACAAATTCTGTTCCATTTTTGAATTTATCTTGTAGATAGTGGCTATCCGTAACCTGTGTAACTGGCTCTAAATATTACTTTTACATAATATCTACTTCATCAATTCACCCTCATCAATTGTTACTTTAAATGTAAGTTTGTATGCAATAAAATTACTCCGAGTCTAAACCAGCTTTACATTGTTTTCATGTCTAGACTCAACATAACATTCTTCGTTTTCGTTTTGTACGATAGAAATGCTGACGACCTCACATAGCAAGCAGAACCTTTTATAATAATATTCATGATATTATTATAAATTCTGTGGTCAATGACGATCGCTTTTGAAAGGTAGCCCTAGCATGAATCTATATTGAGATTATACAGTTAAAGAGTTCGTTTGTTTGCTTGAATGAACGCACTTATCTTACTACATTACCGATTGAAATAAAATCTTAAAACTGTTAGAAAGCCCATTTATCGTGGTAGGCGCGGGTAAAATCGATGGCCGAAGCTAGTATTGTAATATAAATTTAAGGTACCTTTAGATAAAAACTACTGCAATAAATATGAAGGTTCTAAATATATAATACTTTAAAGAAGGTCTTCAATTCAAACAATTATGTAATTTGCAACTAGTTCAAACTCGCGTATACTGAAGTATTTTTTTTTTTTCAACTTATCGTGTACAAATGCATCAGTAACGTTTGGACGCATGTTTGAACACGTGATTTTTAAGTAAAAATGGTACGCACATATTGATATTTACGATTGATAAGAATGTGCACTTGGTCGGCTGGTATCCGTAAATAAGTCGTTTTGAGAGTTTCAAGTGCATTTCATTTCACGTAAATTTAAATGGAAAATTAATTTATTCTCACTACTATCTCGACTTGTCATATATAATGTAGCTAATTTGAATACATGTGATTATCAAAATTAGTCAAAGGTAATAATGGTCGTCCCAAAATTGAAGTAAGCGCTTAATACCAACAGAACCTTAGTTTATAACAATTTTCGCATTTAGCGGCAATGAGGAAATTGCTACAATCACTTCTTGGATACTTTAAGCGGTACCAATTACGGAAATTGTTAATGCATGCAGCAGATGTAGAGCGACTTTCATGAACACTTGAATATTGATATTGCTGGGTAATAACGTTGTATATAGCCGCTAGGCATTATTAAGTAGGCAGGGTTCACGATCCATAGCTTAGGTACACAGCACTATACGTCAAAGAGTGGTTGGGTTCAAAAAACTATTAACGTCAGTCGTAACTACCATGACCTTAACACTTGCCCTGATACTGAACTCTCCTGATAAGATCTTTTGTTTTTTTTTTGTTAAGGCTAAAATGAACACAAACTAAGCGAAAGCTAGAACTAAAGTAAATAATTGAATGTCGTGTATAGCCGTATTTTTATCGGAAAGTAATTAATATTTACGCTAAATAGCATATAAATTTACAACTGTATGAAAATTGAATAAATCATTATGATTTAGGTATATAGGATGTGGTCAATATTATTCACATTATTGATGAATATTAATGTCGTACCGTAATATTGCGGTGTTTGATTGATCACATTCAAATTCATAGTTTTTATTGATATTTAAAAATAAACCTCAATAAACCAGTTTTTTTAAATTTGTTATCTGCATTTTCGTTAGTATCTCAAAATAGTTGGTAATTCACACTGATTGATATTCACCTTGCTATTCAAGGATGTTAGTTTATTAAATTATTTATATTACCTGTCTAAATACACGTGCTCAAATCTAAACAAGGAAAAATATATTTATTTTTTTCTAGCGAAAAAATGAAAAATCACGTGTACTTATGTAACTTCAGGATAAACTATGATGCCTAAATTTTGAGTAACGCTTTCGGTAAACAATAGGTATATCTATCAACAATGTTTGCTAATGACAACACGTAAAAACTAATTTCTGATGTAAGAAGGAAAACCCGAACTCTGTTTTTTTGTACCTAAATGCTGCATCTTAAATAATATTGCGCATAACTCGTTGACGAGTGTAGGTACAGTGAATCTTAATGTTATTATTAAAGGGAAAGTTGATTTTTGTATATTAGCAACTTGAGACCTGAAACCTTCTAGACCAATGTTTAGTCACCATTCTAAAAAATCTTTATACGTAGGAGTTATTCCTTGAGAACGCCAATAAAACCAGGAAACAGCTAGTGTATAAACTCATTAATTTATATTAAGAAAAACAATCAAATTTTATTTAATCCCATAAACTTCGATTATAATAGCTAGACGTCAATTCTTTGTTAAAAAAGCAAATGCCAAAAAGACCTTTATAAACCTGTCTACACGTCGAATGAGAGCGCCAAAAAAACCAAGAGCAAAGTTCAGGCTATAGAATCAACAAACACAAATTGAGCTGCACGTCACAATACGAATAAGACCCGAGTAATCAACTTCACCGATTATGCATTTTACAGAATGGTCGATTTCCGAGGGTCGATCGGACAATTTAATTCGAAGTGCGACGAAGTTTTCCATCAGTTGTTACATAAACGTCGTAAAACGCGCACGAGTGTTCGAGCTTTCGTTACGATTTTATTATTTGATGCGGGCAACGTGAAACCAATTTTACGGACTTTTTCATCTATCTGAGTACTGGTTTACATTACGTCAACAGACTATACTCGCCAAGTTGATTGTTCGATGCTACCGACGTTACTTCTTCCGTTGTTTCAGCGTAAACAAACTGTAGTAATTTGTATTGAGATTAAACCAGTAAACGATGCGAATTGCATAATTGACTGGCTCTTTATTCTTATACAACTTCATGACTATACAGCACGCTTCTTTAATAAATTATTAGGCACATAATACGATTATTCTTGTCAAACAAGTTATATTCAATAAGGCATTTGACGTCATTTGACGTGTTTCTATATATATTTTGTAATTTTACGATAATTTTTTAAGGCAGTTTATAAATCGCCACCTGTTCGGCCTATTGGCAAGACCGGATTTAGTTGGTGAACCACCGCATTGACATTTCAAAGTTAGTTAATATTTCTTGTTTCATGCCCATAAATTATTGGAGATATATGACGATTGTGTAAGTTAATGGAGTTTTAAAATAAAAGACACGGATGATGTATGTTTGATAGAGTAAGCTTGGACAATTGAAGGTCTCAAAATTTTTTAGAACTATTTTCAGCCTCGACCCTATTGATTTGAACCTTTAGAATTAACGAAGTTATGTGTGGAGCTATATAAAATTCGGCCTTAGTTCATTAAGACAAATAGCGTCTGGTATATACTTCTATCTTAATTAAATTACTGGCAATTAGCATGCAAAGTTGTGTTTTGACCATCTTAGTATTACATCATTTTGTGTCTAAGATCGATTATTATCTGTGAAGTATTTGGAGTTTATTTGAGCTTACTTTGATCTAAGAATCAAAATGTTTGTTTAAGGGTTAATGTCGATAAAAGTTATGTTTGAAAGTTTGATGAATACACATGCTACTTGTAAATAATAACACTATTCTGTATTCTAGCAAAACAGATCTAAATCTTTCCAATACGCCAAGATGATATCAAAGTATATAATACTTTGCATTTTATTACTTAGTATGCTCAAGAGACGCGGTGACCACGTTTTGTTCCCTTCTAGGGAGAACAGAATATTGTAATATCAACGTGTAAGGCACACGTGAAACGTGACAGGCGGCTTATTAGGATTCCTAGTGCATCTTGTTCTGTTGACACTTTGGTTTAAATTTTATACGTGGGAACTGGAAGTTTTCTTTGGGACTTTCCTGACACTGAAATGTGATCGCGTTGCTTAGAATATAAGCTGGGTTATTTTCTTCATGTTTGTCCTAACACATGTGTATTACAAATTTTCTCTAGCTTAAACAGACTTTCATTGAACTCAACAACCCTTAAAAATTAGCATTAGTTATATGAGACTGTATGTCAAGCTTAGTTTATCTCCGTTATTTATTTTACTCTTTAAAGTTGTCGGAACCTTTTCTGTTGTGAATGCGTAACAATCATCATGTAAGTACCCCAATTTACTACTTGGAAGGAAGTGGAAATTTGCGAACATTTAGGATGTCGGCCTGATCAGATCGGCGGCGGCGTTGCGGCCGCGCCGGTGGGAGCTGACAGATTATTGTGAGTTCATCGTACTTGACCTTTGCACTTTGTATGAATTTATGAAGCAATTGGTTAACTAGCCGTGTAGGCGGGCTCGTGTTGTTGATTAAAATTGAAAACGTAATTAGATAAATATGGCCGCCGAGTCGGGGATTACGAACTGAAGTAATTTGTATAGTAAGTATCTAAGAACTGGGCTGTGGTCATAAAACTATCTTTCTGTTCTAATAGACGGTTATATCACGCGGGCTTTTGCAATTCTGTCTATCAATTAGATAACTAGGAACCCCACATACGACCATCACAAAATAAACACCCATTAACGAGACGCACATTATCGCGCAACAATCACCACATTCGTTTATTGCAAAAAGAAATCAGTTCCGCCTCGCAAATAAATTGACTAAACAAACTTAAGCGTCCATGAAACCGGTAATCTGAGCCGTAGATGGTGTTACCCACTTACCGGATCGTCCACAAATTGTAATAATTGGCTGCACACACTCGTCACCGCTAGCTTGCGGTCCCGCGAACTCAATTGTCGCGTTATAGATGGGCGTTTGTGAAAATTATAGGTTACTGACTTCAGAAAGTTTGGAGTGGTGTTTTTAATATACAATTACGACTTTCGATTTTTTTTTTGTATATGTAGAGGACTTGTCCGCGTCGCTCTTATCGGTTACAGTTATATTAATCCGTGCAAAAAAAAAAAAATATCTCCATGTTTACCCTTCATTGACATTAAAAAAAAAACAGTAGGTACTACAACATTGTTCAAAAGAGTCGCCGAGACTCTAATGCATTGTATAAGTATTGAAGAAATAAATACGTCTTCCATTGCTGTCATAGTAGTAGCTTTTTTAAACGCCCTTAGGCTCTCATTACGCTCTTTTGACTTCCTTGTGACAACAACTGTAGGAAAAAGGAAGTAACATATAACAACATTCGTGAACAATGAAGTGGTAAGATGTTCATTTACATTTAGATCGAGTAATCATTATTGTTATCTGAAAAAAATATTTCGATTTTGAAAGAGTCTAACTAACCAATAATACAAAAAAGCCGAAAAATATTTGATATACATAAGACAACTTTTTTTTCGATTTATTTATTTATTTATCTTTAATTCCAATTTAAAATATTGGAATTAAAGACAAGATGAACGATTTAGTTTCTCCGCGAATCAATAAATCAATTTTATAAACGTCATAAATATATTTATCACAAATAAAATAATAAACTCCAACAGTTTCGTGCATGTAAAGTAAAAATTATGCTGCGTTAGGTGTTTGTCCCAGTTCTAAACAAAGGACTCTTTTGTTAAAGTTATCACTACAATATTCAGTGATTACCGTAATCACGATGCCTTGACACAAACGTGCTAATTTTGAATACAAACGAGGCAAGAACGAGAAATACTCGTTAAACTAAAAAAATAGTTTTTAGCTCATTTTATATATGCAGATCTTAAAATTTAATAATAAAATTCTGTGATAAAACAGTTTTATTATTATGTAAATTACGGCGTCGAAAATTATGCAATAAACATCATAATAAATTTCGATGCACATCATTAAGAATAGCCCAATAAATGGGTTTTTACACCTTGCAAAAGTTGACCAATTTAGGTATAATTGTCTTCTATTTTATTGTTCAATAAATTACATTAATATTTAAAATATAAAATGTTCATTAAAGTTAATTTAAATTGGAAGAATATACTTATTTGACATTACTAAATTGATTTCATTGTTCATGAAATAAAACAAATCAGTTTAAATACATAAATGGGTTTACGTTTATGGTATCTACGGTTATTGAACCGATAGTTTTAAGGCCAATGTTAGATTGCTAAACGAATGTTATGTGGGTCATGGGAGTCCAATAGTGATCGCTGTTTATAACCTGTTATTTTGTTATACTTAATTGGAACACAAAGGACGTTGGCTTTATTTTATTAGAACACCGTATGTTCATAGTATCAGTTAACGTGTCTAATTTATTAATAATATTATTTAATATTCTTACACCTGTTATGTGATTTTTCCTTGAATGAATTGTGTGAAAAGTAAATAAATTAAAGTTATAACCACGAAATAGAGATGACGTAATAACACACCTGTTTTCCCCGGAGGGTTAAGTAGAGGTTAAAAGTGTTATTTTTTCTATATTATGGTATATTTTTATTTTTACCTACTGTCAGTATGGCATCATTATGCAAAAAACCTTTTTTTCAAATAAAACTGGCTTCTAAAAATACTGAAAGGCAATAAGTAATATTTTTGGGTACATAGGTCTAGAAGTCGGGGTCTAGAGGTTACTCTAGAGGTTTGCTGTTGTAAGAAGTCTATTATTTATAGCTTTTCAGGACCAGGGACCAAAATCGTATTTCATCTGCCATTTAATCCCTATAGTTTCTATCATTAGATCCATACCTTGATGACAAACGGGCCATTTCGGAAGTTTATCTTTTCAAAATAAAAGTTTTTTTTCAAGTCGAAAGAAACACGAAATGCGTGACCAAATTAATATTAAAAGAGATACGTCCGAATTGCAAACTTCCCCTTTTTGGGAAATCATTTTAACACCACAAGAAATATCGCAGCAACATTTTGTTTCAAGAATGCCTTGTAACTCTAGCGATCACAATAATGTAAGAGACACTCACATATACACGTAATACATCTAGGCCGTAGGCAATAGGCCAGTAAGACCTACAAGTACCGTTTGAAACGTACTTTCAATACTATACTACCATAACACTACGAGACTTCCAGATTGTTCTAATGTAAATATTTGCATCCAAAAAGAAAACATTACCATATTGTTTTGTATAAATATCAATATGGTTATTGGGGTTAGTGATCTAAGATATATATAGCATAATTGATTTGTAGCGCAACCAAATAGGTGATAAACACGCTATATATATACGCTCTGTGTTTATTTTAGAGCTGTGTTACTATTTGTGTGAAGCCTAAAAGGTCTGAATGCAAAAGTTCACGGTTTCATAAATACTTTTTTAATATAATAGGATTTTAAGTCACTCAAGCTTACACAGAATATATTATGAAATAATGATGTATCCACATATTAGAGCCCGTACAGTTACATCGTATTAGAACCATATCGTGTGATGTGAAGCGATAATTCGAACATTAATCTACAGATGTTACTGCTAAAACGATCAATTAGTACAAACACAAACATTTTTTCAAGAAGATTATCTTAAGGAGAAATGTGAAAACCGCAACACATATCTGACTAACCAATCTACACGACTGTTGCGTACCGATGCCAGATTCCAAGCAATGTTTAGAAAACATGAAATAGTTGTAGACATAACTTGCGTTAATGATACATTAAGTCTGTTACAAAACTTATTTGATCGGTTAGTATAAACGTTGTGAATAACAGTATAAAAATATTATATATAGGTGACTATCGATTGTTTTCTTTGCGACAGCGGAGCGTTATAGTACTGGATGTGTTTAAACAAAACTTTTTGTATCCGCTTCCGTGGCTTGAATAGGGAAATCTGTCATAGTTTTGATTTTAATAATAATATTTTTATGTAGGGTCCTACTAGATGAGCTATTCTACCTATTTATTATTATCTTTCCAGCTCTATTATACCCGTTGATATTAAAATATTTAATCATTAAAATATTTTTTTCTATTTATGCTCGCCATAGTTTGTGTGTTGTTTAAAGATTGACATTTGTTTTAGCTACAAGGCGGACAACTTTTTACCGAGATTCGAGACGTGGATTAAATTTTTTGTAGTGAATAATTGACTATACGTAAAATTAATCATAATAATATACATATATTAGGTATAGTATATCCATTACAGATTTATTTTTATATGTCATGGTTCTTAAATGTAATGTAAAAAGGTTAGGTACTTCAGATAATACTTAGAGGAATTAAAAAAAAATGTCTTGTTTTTTTTGTTCTAACAGGAATTCGAGCTTCGTCTTCATAAAATATTTGGCACTTTTAACTGATATCTATCTTATTAATATATTGTTCAAAGTGCTACAATACTAAAGCCATTTTGCCCATTATACTACTTTATATCCATTTTTATATCTATTGCTTGAGGTACATACGTAATCACATCATCAAGTCAACGTTAACACTATTATGTATTATCTTGATTGGTAATTGTCATGCGTATCATGCTACAATAAAAAGATTCGAATATAATTTTAACTCAATGATATTTGTATGCAAAAAGAAATTACGTAAGTGACCTAACCCGAGTAGAAAGGCATTTCGAGTAACTTGACCTAAGTTAAGCAGGAAGTAATATTACATCAGATGGCAATGATTTTTAATCGTCCGATTAATTTGTGACTGTGTGAACGTCAGAAAATTTGTTCACAGCTTTCAATTAGTATTTTCAATGCATTTAGTGATAATATAACGTAAATGGGGATCAATGTCTTCTTTGAGAACTATATGAGTGAGATATACACAGGGTGTAAGGGACAGCCCTCCACAGATTGATGGGGAGAGTTCGGTATACCATCCTAAGAAGATTGGTTCATGAAATTGTTTCAGGAACGTTATAGAAATTCAATAAAACTGATTTGTTTTAAAACCTCACAAATACGATTTTACGTCTCGATCGTTACGATTACTTCGAAATCCACAGCTGGATTTTTTATTTTAGCGGTGTTATTAAAAAAATGAAGTTCTACGTACAAATAATGTAACTTTGCGTTGAAAGAAAGAAAAAATACTGAATAATCGTAAAAAAAATTAAAAATCCTGAAAAAAATTCCAATAAAATATGATTCAAAACAAGGAGCTCAATGCACCCTATCAGTCTGCGGAGGGCTGTCCCTTACACCCTTTATTATATAATTGAGAGTCCACCCGTGACCACGGTCGGTGTAATTCGGCTGAAACGTAGCGAGAAATAAATAGAGGTAGCGTACAAACCTTTATAATTTTTCAAATATTTCTTCTGTGAGCTTAATAAGTTATCGTTGGTTAAACAACTGTTTCAAAAGTTTCGTGCTCTCTCTAGCAATTTCTAGAAGATTTTCTCGTAGTATATAATGTTCCTGCATCTATTATATACAATAGATATGAGCAAAAGGTCTGTTTTGTACCATATCGGGGCTTTGTTTACACTTGGTAGGCGCAATTATTTACCGAAACCACTCAAGTGCACTTGCACTCATTATTGATTACACTTATTATTTTAGGTAGTTCTGATAGTGAACTGTGTCACACAATTACTCAGATATCTTCCTAATGATACATATTTAGATGTTTTTATTTTTAAATCCCACTTATTTAAGAATTAATTATATCTTGTCAAGGAACCGCTTATCAGGACATCTGCTTGTTTATAATTAAGAAAAAAAAACATTGCTAATCTAGAACGTAGAATAAGTTTAAAATCTGACGCATTAAGTACTATAAGAAAAAAAAGGAAATACAACAATCGATTCGCGTCAGTGTTCAATGTCTAACGATGCTTACTCTGCCTGCGTTCGTAAGTCGTGTGTAGCAATAGTAACTATTGCATTGCCCCACGCCGTCATTTGTGTTAATGACCCGCATTTAAGCTGATATAGTTGGATAAATAGCAAGGCTTGTGTGCCAACCAATGTCATAGTGCTAGGGAAGAAAGTATGAAACCTTCCACTGTCAATGAGACTGTTATGTCCTCGATAGCATAAGCAAACAGGTGATTGGTTCCACAATGGCTTTGCATTTGGTTCACATAACTTTACGTAACCTTACGCTAAATTAGTTAAAGAATTATCATTTTCGATAAACTTAGGGCTTATTTCACCACCTACGAATAAGTTTATTTTCCATTTTTTAATTAATTTGGTAGATCTGCTATTCGGACATTGTGAAACTGGCTCTTAAAGTTTTAAATACGTTACTGTTAAAACTCCAACGGAATATAGTACCTTAAAAGATAAATAACATGTAAATGGACATAATATATAATTTTCGTAGATGGTATTCAACAAAACAGTTTGTACAGGAAAATTGCAATGTTAAATAGCATAGTGTATAAACCTCAAAAGCCACCTGCAAAACATTTATATTCATAACAAATGTCCTTGAAAAATATGAATTTTAATAACACATTTGACAAAACAGAAATGATCGATTGCTAAACAAAAATGTATTGTCGAAAGAGCTATTGATGATAGTTTAAAGAATTTCTAGAAAAAGTGTGTTTAATAACCCACTTACTGTCCAGTCTCGTGTGTCCGCGCGATAAGTAATCATTTCCAGCGTCTTGTTTTTACATCATTTTAATTAGGAGAAGTGTAAAGGAAAATCACAATGTTAAATAGCATAGTGTAATAAGCGAATCTCGTTTGCCAGGCTCGTTCACTTTTTTATGTGTTCATTAAAATTAGTAGGCCGACTGCTTAGCTCCACTATCGGGCCATACAACTTAGTCATGTCAACAGATAGAAATCTAGGCAAGCGTGTTCAGTCTTCAATCACTTGTAATTGCGTAAAAACGGTATGCGATGTCTACTTGTTTTCTCTTGCCGATTTAAGTAAAATTCCGAATAAAAAATGAGATCACTTGGTGTTATTAAAATGCTGATAAATATTATCTTAGCGATCAACACAATGGTAAAGACTATTTACATGTAGTTGATTGATAAGTGTAGAAGTTTTGAAAAAGGATTCGAACTCGTTTTATCTTCTTAAATCTTATTAATATTATAATCAATTAAAAGCATCCCACATCTGATTGCGGCAGATGACTATAAAGAAAATCTCGATTACAACCACTCTTTTAAGAGATTTATTCTGATGATCTTTCTTTTAATCATCAGCCTTTTTATCATCCTACTGTTGGACACGGGTTTCCTTTCACACAGATAAATATTGAGCATTAATCATCACGCTTGCTCAATACATGTTGGTTGGTTGGTTCGTTGGTGGATTTTAGACTTTATAGTCCAGGTATGTAAAACCAAAATATTAATGCAACCAGTTTTTACAGCAAAAAATGTAAAAGAAGATTTTTTTCCAATCATCATAATAACTATACTTAGGTCGAAACGAGTTAAAAATAATCGAATTTTAAAGGCTCAATTAACGAGTTTCACACGATTTACCAGTTTGATGCAAGCACCTGTGACGTACTTTTAATAATTAATTGCTGAAGTAACGCACCGGTATATGTCAGTTTTCAGTAAATTGATGCCGAATTAGCGATTTTTTAAATCGTTTTTTTTTTCAGTTTCATACTCGTATTTCATCATTGTTGCCACGTTGTGCAATTTTTATATATGCCAATCTTTAATAGAGTGTTGTACAGTGCATTTTCTGAACAGATCATAATAGGAATATAGGATAGAATTTACTTTATATTATTTGCCAAGCGTATACACTAATAGCGCATTCACTTTAGAGGATTTCCACCTCGGTATTTCCGCGCGGCAATTCGCGTAACATGCGTACGTTTGAACAAACAATTGACAATTACCGGTGACACCTGGAACCGCGCAACAGTTTTACGTAGACGCAAAATTCGCTAGTGTGAAAGAGCTCTTATTATAAATTTAATGCCTTTCGTTACACATTAATTCAGTAGGTATAATAATAAGAATTAAATGAAGTATAAATCCACTCCTACATACATACATAAGTGAACAGACATACTTCTGTTTTTGCAATAACTATTTTATGTGATTACGCAGTAAATTAGTATTGTTTGCAATATCATACACTATTGTTTCTTGATTGTAAATTCTTTAGTCACACATTGCCGCTTTTTGCAGATGTAATAAGTCTAGAAGCTTATGGAATTCCTTATTGATTTCTCGTCACGTAATTTCTAGTAATTTTCAAAGACAAAGAAAAGAAATGGAAATTCTAATCTGATTTATTACAGTTTTGTAAACATTCCTGGAATATTTATTATATTATTTTTCTATATTCAAGTGCGTTGTTTTTATATTTTACACGTGTTTGTACCAGCATGATTGAGTGTTTCGTCGTTCTCAGTTATATTTTTTTATAATTAACGACGATTTTCTATGGATTATAAATAATGTTATTGATCGGGATTGTACACGTAATATTTAAGTCAATAAGTAAGGTATCTAATTTTTGAAAATTTGTAGGGGGAAATTATAAGTGAGGGTAGAATGCATTTGCTACCGCTATATGTCGAAAATATTAGGTTGCGTCCCTACATGGACATTACCCAGCAAAGTAAAATACCGGAAAAGGTCCATAACTATAGAGTGTCACACAAATACAGCCAGCAGTATACATATTAAAATCACTCAATCATTAATGATAAAAAAGAATTGTTGATGAAATAAAACAAATAAAGAAAATATTTCGTAAAATGTGAATATACTTATGTCGACATATTTTTACTCCCACTGAGATTAATTTAATTAAAAATCAAGGCTACGTTCCTACATAGCCTAAACCAGCAAAGAAAAAATCTGGAAAAAGTCCATAACTATAGAGTTTCACACAAAAATAGACTACAGCATACCTACATACACAGCATGATCAGGCACTTATTGGTAAAAAACGAATTTATGATGAAATAAATCTAAAGAAAATATTTCGTAAAATGTGAATATGTCGACATATCTTAACTCCCACTAAGATTAATTTAATTTTATGTATCGACACTTATGCACACAATTAGCAAGCTTTTGTTTTATAGTGCTAAAATTCTATTTTAGGATATAACTGGTTTTGCACAATGTTCTAAAATATTAACACCTACCGACTATTAGTATATATCCAAATATTGACTAATATTTCGTAATATTAACCTTTTAAACATTAGAAACCATTATGACCAGACCCTGTGTCTTAATAATTACATAGATTATTATGTGTCACCATTACATATTTTAAAGTTGTCTCAAAAGTCTTCAGCGTGTTGGTTTCGGCCCCACGTTCACCTAACAAAGTCCAGGACTCTATAGCCCCGTGGTCTAAAAGAGACATAGATTATTTGTATTGCGTAGAATTATTGTGCCTCAAACCATTTCTGTATGTTGAAATGTTGATGTTGTATCTTACACTGTAAATGTGTACCTAAATCAATATAATTCTCATAGTAGAAGATTGTTGTAACATTACAGAGACTGTTGGTATACAGAGTATGATTATAGAGAAAATTTACAGAATTTCTGTAAAGAGAGGCAAGAATTGTTAACGTCATTTGAGACGTTAACGTTATTAACGTGTTAACGTTATTTGAGATATAAACGAAGATAAAGCACGTTGCCTAGTAAAGTCCAATATGAAAGTTAGATGTGGCTTTTATACGTATATTTTCTTCTACCAAAGATGGCAATAAGATCATCGTGGCCAATTCCTTGTAGCAAATATCTCCTTCTACGTTAAACTGTTATGCAAATATTTACGACTGAAAATGCAAATGAAAGTAAATACAAGCTTTTATAAAGTGGAAAATATGTCACATAAACCTATCGATACCAAGTAATGTTTGATCACTGAGCCATTAAGTACTTGATGTACAGACGCCAGCACATCAAGCTGATATTTTTTTCCAATCAACTTTGAACCATATCGTTGAGCAATAAAGTTGAAAATCTATTAAGGAAATTTGACAGATCGTGGTACATTGATGTGCTGGCTGGATTGATCTGTACTACACATTTCGCTTTCATAGTTTTCTAATGTACCGTTATTAAATTTCATTACCAATAAATATCAAGTAGTTACGGGTTACAAGTAAATTCTGGTGTAAAAGAAGATTGTTCATGGAAATAATATTCCGTGGCGGGTAATTCTAAAATGAGTAACCGTTTTTTGCGAATTTTGAGAGACTTTTCACAGCGGAGTTATTCTAAAAGCTAAAATTGAATTTTTATTACGGTGCTGTAACAATGAAGGTAATTATAGTGATGGAGCTTTGTGTCGTCCCTTATTTATTATATTTATTAAAGAGCCGATATACATTTATGCGTCGGAACTCGGACACGTATAAGGACAGGAAAAAAACAGCAAACATAACACGCAGTTTCCCTTTGTTGGAGAACAAAGTCGCAGAAGATATTTAATGTTTTTATAACATTGTGTACGTTCATGAAGTCCTTTGAATGAGGCATCTCTTAAGGCGAATAATGACGACGCTGAGGCGTTTCAATAACTGATTCCACTAAACACTACAAAAATACTTCGTACTTCATGGCATTTTGTTACATAACAAAATATATAAGATTGTGACTGGTTCTTTAAGAAAAATCTTTAATGACTTCTAGGAATATAATGGTGTACTAGCCATCTTCTGAAATCGTTTTATTTCTTAATCAATATTTTATGGTTGACTGGAAAAATATCAATAGTATTTTGACAATACATTGCTAATGTTCCTGTGAAGTACATATATTACCCGCTTTGATTTTAAAATCATGGTGACAAACATTGCAACAAGCAAAATTAGAAGTGAAGGGAACTCAAAATTACTCAATAAATGTACGCGAAAATATTCCCAAGTACATCACAATTATTAGATAATTTGAGCTTAAGATACCCAGTAACCTAAACTAGTAAAACGAGATTCCTGTGCGCAACGGGGAAGATAGCGGATTTGTTAAGGAAAATGCACATTGAATAAATACACCATTTCCGAAGAGATACTTAGGTACAGTATTAGAGTGACTATCTTTTACATACTTCTTCTTCTTGGAGCAAAAATCAAATTTATGGGTGAATCCTAGCATCAAGGCTCGCGCATTTATAGGTATTGCAATCAAAGTGTGGTGGTTGAAAAACCATGACATTAAAATAACTGAACAAACTTTTGAAATTGTTTGGGACAAATACAACTCGTAAATACCCATATATCATCTTATTGATAAAACTATAAATAATGATATCTCTCAATTTATTTATCTGCATTTCATGTATTGTCTGATAATTTCATCAAAGTCGCGTATGAGCGCAGTGTGAGCACTTCTTTATACAGTCCCACCGGACGAAGCTGCAGATTACATTACGTACGCCTAGGAATATAATCTTGGAAGTTCGTATAAGCTTTACTTACCAGGAACTATGTGGAGTAGATTGAGAAGTATATATGTTTTTTGTTATATACTATTAATTGACTACATTTAAATGTAACAAATAAAAATATTAAAATGAAAACCATCTTTGGTTTTCTGATTTTCTTTTTTTACTAAAAACCACGCGGCTCCAGCAAATGCATCTTTAAAAACTATCGCTCTAGAAACAACAATATTTGGCTTATCCAGCACCTACATTTACGTACGTGGCGGATAAAACATTACTATTTCCCTCTGTTTATAAATTCTTCGTGGGAAAATGTGCACAGGCGGCCGACTTCCACCCATATACACTAATAACACGCATCGACAGTGTGAACACGGCTAAAGCGTCATAACAACTAGGATGCGAAGGTTAATATTGGTACAAGAGTAGATATCTAACAGAGATCATGCTTCGATCGACGACGCTGTGATAAGGAAGATACCGCACGAACTCATAAGAGATGTCGTTCCACCATGCGATGTATTTAATCAGTCGATATGACGATATGTAATGCATTACCGATATGTAATGCATTACATATCGGTCTCTGTAAATATCATACTCCATGGCAAGGGTGTCTAGTCGGAAAACAAATGGCCTATTGACTTACTAATTACATAAGAAAGAAAAACTTGAGATAGGTGTTACGGTGGGAAATGTATTAAGTAGGTTTTTACTCTAGTTGCCTCATGTTCTCATGCAGCAATGAACATGTACGATTTAATGGAAAATACTATATTAACACATTATGTGGTTCTTGATGAATGTATTTTTGGTGTTTCGAAAATATCAAAAAGAATTATATATTTTTCATTTGTTTATCTTTTTCAGTTTTCAGTTTTGAAAATAATTGCGTATGGCCAATCGGGTACCCTCCTAATGGCATAATTACATGCCTTATGCTACGATTTTCCGCCACGGCTGTTTCCCATCTGCGCAGAACATAACAGCACAGTCATCAAGTTACACTCTTTATTTCCTCTGTCCAATTGGACGGCAATCCAACATAATCGACGAAAGAAAAGACCCACCGACAGCTCACAGTAGTATGTATTCTCCGAGGGCGAATCACTAGATACATCTATCTAATAGTAAACATACTGTCGGTAGAGTCTAGTAGTCAACGGGAAAATATGAAAACTTTTAATGCTTTTATGATTATTCTTAGAAACTGCACAAGGAGCTCTACAACAACTAATAAAAATACTTGGAATTAACGTTGTAACAGAACAAGGTAACATAAATCCTAATTAATACGTAACATTGTTAATTATTATGAATAAAACCTTGGTAACTAAGTGCAGCGGCATTTTAAAGTTAACAAACGTTGTCATTGATTCTGAGCCTTCCAAATTCCGCGATGTCATTCATCCGTAGAGAAACCTGCTTCTAACATTTATGTAATAAAGATTTTGTACCACAACTGTGCTAATGGTCTATTTTAAATGTTATGCGTTCTTGTGTTATATGGTTTAACATAAGATATTCTCTCTGGTTGCAAAAATATTGTAACATGTTTACTTTGATAGACAAAGACTTCATACATGTCGTAACTATTGAAATAAAGATGGCCCTGTAAGAAAAAAAAAATAAACACTTTGATCTATAAAATAAATAGAGGTCTGAAACTACACATATCTAATAAAGTTGCATGGAAACCGCTATATGTTGACTTACAAAACTTAACTTCAATAATTATTGTTAAAGTGAACCTAGACGGTCCAAGGGCACGCAGTCATTGCGTTTACACTGCCTCGCATCGAAAACAGTCCGTTTGTCTACACTGCAAGCGTGACGTCGGCCTGACGTAGAACCCATTCGGCGATTGCGTCAGGCCGCGCGATTCACAATAGCTGTGAAAGTTTACTAGAAAGTGCAAGTCCACTGTCTCACGTACACATTATATCAGACGGGTATTTACATAACAATTACACTTTTGTGGGTAACTAGAGCGATATTATGGCTAACTTACTTACTGACACCTCAACGCGCTTTGAGGTCACTGGGCTTTAAACTGTACACACTTATAGTTTTACTAAGTAGATTATTTATTATCAAATTTCATAACTTAATTTATAACACCACGTACTAGATAACCTTGCTCCCTATTTGTTAGTTGGTATTTTATTATTAATTTTATGTCATGTAAGATATTGATAATATTATTAAATTATTTAATGTAGTCAAATAACGGTGCTAAAATATTTATAAAGTCGCATATTTTTTATAATCGATATGAAAACATATGAAAAGGATAGCAAAGATAATCTATTATGCTAAGTTTTATAACAAAAAATCTATAAACGGATAAAAATCAGCGTCTATCAGATTTCACCTGGCATTTATTTAAATAATGTTTCCGTATCACGTGATGAGACAATGTATTGAGCGAAGGCGAATTAGGCGCTTTTGTACTCGATTTCCATGGTCTAGACAAAAAGTAGAATATAAAAACGAGTTCCGTATGCCAATGCCGGCTTCGATATGCCGTAACAGTTTGCGAAAAGCGGTATACGACTCCAGTTCGGGTATCTGTTGTGTGTGATGACCTATCAACCTGTGACTGCGCACCACCTACGTAATGTTGTATCACTATTTTGATTCTACAAATCATCATTCTTTTAGTAAGTCCGTAATAATAACAGATTCTGTCTTGTAAATACAGATATGTTTATTACTTTCAATTATTATAGGACAATAATTTTTAGAGGCTTGTTTTAAGAATGAAAAAAAAAGACACTTTAAATACTTCTTGTAGGAAAAAGTGTGTTGATGAATTAATAGTACATACTAATTTTATTAACCATCAAGATTTCCGCAAAAACACGCAGTATTTGGACAATCATCGCGCCCAATTGAAGCCTTAACCTTTTCGACATATTGCAAACCACAGGTTGATTGTAAGTTTTTGTTACTTAAAATTTGTAATGAGTATATTAAAACAGTTTGCAAAAAATGTATTGTGTGTACAATGATATTCCCACAATATTGGGTGCAAGTGAGACAGAACACTATGTTTGTCACGGTTTGTTGGTTTCAGTTATTCGACACAGAGATGTGTAAGTGGACAAACTGTAAATGCACGTGAGTGATTGAGGAAATGCGAGACTTAGAGCCAGTTTCACCTGTTACGGATAAGTTCCAGATAGTTTATCTGGCAGATAAATTTTCATACAAATTCTGTTCCATTTTTGAATTAAGCTGGTACATAGTGGCTATCCGTAATCGGTGAAACTAGCCCTTAAGGAATTAGGTCGTAATGGTACTGTAACTCACATTACTACTAATAACCAAGTCTACTACTAACTGACATTTAAAAAAATCACTGTTATGTATACAATTCTGTAGAAATGGTAAATGTTTAGTGCTGAAAAGTGATTTTCTACATATACAAAAAATGAATTTCCATAACATAATTTTACGTTACACATATTTTGTGTACCCTTTAAATTCGATGGTTTAAAGGCGTTTGTGACTTTGAAAATAGAAAGTGGTTTATTCATAATTTATTTATGTGGGCTAAATAAAGATATTGTGCAAACACCATCTCATAATTAATTACTACCTATTAATTATGCGAAAAGTTGAATATTAAATTAGTGCGTAAAATTTCACAACAAGACAATATTAATTTATCAAGAAGGACTCGTCAATTAATCTTAAAGAAATCACGTGTTTATTAGCTATATTATACAGCAGTGTGTCACATAAGTGGCTATCAAGTCTGAATAAAAAAATACAACAAAGCTGGTTGCGTAATACTCTACACGAATTGATATTTAAATAAGTCGATTGTCACGACTGGTGATGTAGACTGTCAATCGTCTATTTGTTGATATTTGTGTATATAAAAGAGGAGTCATACTGCCTACTTAGGCTACTATACAATGGCAGTAGGCCACGACTAGAACGCCCTCTTACAAGTACACGGTTAAATTGACTGGTAAAAGTATATCAAGTATTGCAATGCGCTAAGTGCATAACGTGCAAAATGTCAATGCCTTTTTAAGCTGCTCTAATAAAATGTTTTATTGAACTAATGCATTGGCTGTGAGTTGTTCACAAGAGTTACGCGGCCTTGGTATACATACTAGACCTCCAGAAGGAACAAAAGTGCGTTAGTCAGTAAAAGTCTGACACTCGCTTTAGCTGTACCCAAGGCGGGAGGGCTCAATCGATGATTTCATACTGAAAAAAAAGTAATGTTTTTTAATTGTTAGGCCGTCGTCAAAAAGGCAGCTGTTAAGATGTTATATCATATTTTTTTAACACCATGCAATTATATGATATGGGTTCTTAGTCCAAATTATTGTAATTGTTTTCTTTGCTCATAGTTAAAGAATGGAAGGTAAAGCGGAGAATAACTACGTCTGTTGTTACCTATGTAAGCACCAAGAGCTATCACAATTCATAATATTTATAAATCGTAACAATTATAATTTCGCACCACCGCGCTCTTGTAAAACTATTTTATTAAAAACAATACAGTTATTTGAATGGCGATGCCATTAAGTGACAATGCGACAATGTTATTCGTTTATACACGTGGGAATCAGGAAGGAAGGTTGCACAACAGCCGCAAGCTTATTTATAATCTGATAGTGTTCTCTTCCGCAGCAAGTATCATAATTTTATCAATTGCAATCTTAAGTTTTCCTACATGGTAATCACTTTACTACGTGAGAAACTAATGTACTGTGAAAATGGATGATTTCTTTGTTCAAGGAAAGTAAAGATTTAAAAAATTACCGGACTTAATAAAATATACTCTAAGTTGCTTCATTACTTTAGTAGTTTATGGGCTAACTATCGTGTGCGACTCATTTAATATTATTATATAGGATAATTTCGATAAACAGCTTAATAAAACGATTATCCTTCGATCTTTATGGACTTATTTCAACCGAAGGCAGCTGATGACGTGAAATTTTAATTGCACTAACTAATAATCCAAAAAAGTCAACACGGAAGCAACGACTGTTTATTTAAATCCGCGCATTGCAAATCGGATATTCATTTTTATGAGGTCATCTCCGACCAGATCGATCAAACCATAGATTGGGCAGCTCAGCTTTCTAATTGTGCAAGTGTCAAAGATCAGGACAAGCTGACAAATTGCTAGAAGGAAGTAACTTTAATTTAGCTGAGCGTGTATGTAATCTGTGGTCAGGGTCTTTAATTTAAGGTTCTACAAGAAATGTAAGCGATATCTCGGATGCTGGACGCCGGTTAGTTTGTTTATAATGTTGATTACTGTAATAGTTTGTAAGTACAGAGTCACGGCTTCCTATGGAGTTCAAAGTCGTTAGTTGTGAAATGAGCAGATACATATTGCTTGGAACTACTATACATAAGAATATACATGAACATAACATCCCCGCAGACATCTTATACAGGTAGGTATCAGGATGCTACTAAACTACTGCTCAAAAAAGAAACTGATAAAATGGACCATGGGCGCAAAATAAATAAATTAACCAAATTCCATTGAAAGTACGTAGATCTAAAATTATTTATATGTAATAAGATGTTCTTAAAAGATCGGTAGCACACCGAAATGAAAAATCTCAGCATATGTCCAAACCTCAGTCCCTTTCAATAAATTGATTAAGATAAACATAAAAACCACCAAGGTCGCGTTCATATTATAGTAATTGATCTAAATTAAGCAGATAAGCTTCCGATAGCTGTTCTTTCACACACTTTCCGTGAGAATTTCTCCGTGCATTCAGATAAAAAACCTACACACTTCCTCTGTGATAATTTTTAATATCAATCCAGTACTTACTGAGGTTACCGCGTTCAACTAAGCAAAATAAAAACTCTTCAGTTTCATACGAGTAAATCAGTATGGATAGTAAATCGTTTCATTATTTGACGTCTACGGAACCTATCTAAGGCAAGTGGGTGAGCAGAACCGGATATTTAGAGCAATTTTTATGTGTGTTAATAATGAATTTATAATTCAAACGAGCCAGCCAAATCCGTGAGTGTGTTACGAAACTTAGAATATCGGCAGCAGATTGATATCGTGTATCAGATATGGCGATATTTTTATTAGGTCGTTGCATTTGTTTTTATAGTTTTTTTTATTAGCAAGGCTTGTTTTATTCACCTGTATACTTCAACCTCTCCTTGTACAAACGCCAGCAAATTAAGCTACTAAAATTTGCAAAGCATATGGTTAACAGTTAATTGGGAAAATTTGTCAGTTTCTTGTTGCTTGTCTCAGTAGCTTGATGTGCTGGCGTTCGTACATTGCTTAAAGTAAGCTTACCCCAATGAGAGACAAACATGCCGTACTGTGTGTTAGAACTCAACCCATGTTTTAATAAACTAGTTTGCATGAATACATTTTTGAGAAGGGGTTATTAAAAGTCATAGCCAAAACTTTTCACATAAAAAAACACACAACAAAATATTCAGAGACAGTGTATGAGGCAATAAATAATCATAATTATCTCTTCAAATGACCATTTCAGTCTTCATAAAAGTGTTTTACATAAATTTTCGTTCGGGTTTTTCCAAAATTCGGCAGATTGCCACAGCGGCCATGTATGGTTTATTACTTGCGAAAGTTAGTGCTTGACATTTTAATAAATGAATTTAAAACCACATGATGTACTTACTAGATATTTGTAACGCATTTATGAGTACCTAGTTATATTTTCAAGGACATTTTATGACTCAGTTAAAAATAAATCAAAAGGAACATATTAAAAGCAAATAAAGATATTGATAAAACCCACTTTACATACAACCTGGGTCACCTTCACTCATATATTGCGTCAATGCGCAAAATACCTTTATTTTTGTCATCCCATACTAATTGAAACCACAATTTACTGACTGCGGAACATATTCTGAGGCTATGGAGGGATATTATTATTAAGATCTTGGGCAAAAACTGTATTTATATTATTTATTTTCAAGCTTGGACTACGCAGTTCCGTGGCCTTGGTAAACAAATGAAAGCCTTTAAAAAACCTTTTAAGATAACTTCCAAAATTATCGCAAATTTTTTACAAAAGATGAATACAATCTACATAATTTACTTGGGCTTCTGTGACCAGTTTCCATTAGACTGGGACACTATTAAAAGCCACGGAGCCATACTGTCGTACATACATAGTATCGACACCGTATATAAATGTCAGATGGAGACTGTTAGCTTACGATCCTTGCCCTATAGTCGATCAAATTATAATAATTATAACGTTAAGTTATGAACTTTATATTACCAAGGTTCTTCCGAGGAAATGTGGACGTACACTAACTAGGTGCGTCACTGTACTTCTTGTTAGACATTTGTTGGTATTAGGTCAAGGCTCGCGCACAGTTCTCGAAAGCACTTCTTTCTCGCTTATAAACAGGTTCTTGAGACAATGAGTAGCAGCTATCATGAATATTGTAATGGGCCGATTGTTTGCGCTGGCTTTGAACTGATATATAGATAGACAGGTTTGACATGTCAACTTTTATTTTTATTGTCAGCAATAATAGGTGGCAAAAACATCGAAACAACCAATATCTACGCATATCATTAGTATCAATTTAAGGGTAATAGGAGAACGATAACTGATATTTGAATTTCCCCATGTTATACTAACTTTTATCAAACATCAAAAACATATTACTATAACCGACAAAAATTATATTACCTAGGGCCAGTTGCGCAATGTCCAAATAGCTATCTACGGAATAAATTCAAAACGGATCAGAATTTGTATGAAATTCATATTTGTAAGAATTTTATGCTCTTATATCCATACTTTGACTTCACTATCGCAAAACAAAAACCTCCAATGAAAGGTATTAATAAATAAAGGCCCAGCAATCAGGCAGGATACCTGATCGAAATAAATTCCTGTAACTCCTGGGTGATACAGTACCACATCAGTATTCTACGCCAAAAGCCACGGAATGTTCTTTGTATGATGATTAGATGAATGCAGGAATGTTAGCCGGACAAGATAATGATGATTGTCAATTTACTAATTTATGTGCGGAACGTACCATTCGCTTGCAATTGTAAGTCAAATTCCTTGCTCAAATGATCAGAAAACGAATTTTGTTTTAGAATATTAAGAATACTTTTCATACATGCAAGGTACGTCTACGTAGTTACTCATAGGATAATTTTCGAAAATTTAATATTTTTCCACTTTTCATGCTGTTATATGGTACATAATAATTATGTAGTATAACTATTCCTGATAAGAAAAAAAAATCACAGCAATAGTTAGGAATTAATCACTGATAGTTATGAGTTTTGATAACAAGCGTATACGCATCGAAGCGATCATTGTTGCGAAACAAAATAATCTATGACACACACCTAGAACATGGCATTCCATTAAAAATGAAAATTTATGGCTTGTAATATTTCAAAAATACTTAAAGAGTGAGTCTTGCGTATGCGTATTTGGAATTGTTTCCAATATTTTACGTATACCTATGACACATATATGAATTTAAAAAATAATTAAAGAAGGCAATATAGTTCTGCAATGTCTTTTTCGTTATTATGTAATTTTACTACTTTAATGCGAAAATTGTATAATCCTTCACAGTACATAAGTACAGTCGTGCGGAAAAGAAATTTTGATTTGTAAGCGTGAAAAGGTGACGAAGATAGCCTCTCGAGAAAGCCACCACACTAGAAGAGAATTGCTTCTTAATTTTATGGCATTTAACTTTGCTAATCGTAAACGTCACCTTGATAACCTTAGTGGAAAATCAAAACGGTTAATTGCGATAAGGCGTCAATTTTATAGAAAATTGCTGTCACATAAGATGCCACATCAAAGATGGGGTTACGACCTACGTCTTATCAATTTAGCATTCTTTGAAAAAGGTAATAATTTCAAGTATTCTTATATTTCGACGGCTTAGGCAATTGCCATTTTTTATTCGTTTTAAAAGGATTGTTGAAATATACAGTCAATCAAATTTACCATTCTTACCGTATGTTCTGTATGACTCAGAAGGATTAATTCTGTCTATGCAAATGAAATTCTTGTCCGTGCATAATTTAATCTATTTGACATCCAGTCAATGATCGTTTCCACGGCTTGGCGGCGGAGCTCAGAGAAAGGTACTTTCGCTATTTCACATATGATTGACTGAATGTATGGAAATACCGAGAATTAGCGATGTTAACATCGAATGTATTTTGTGCTCATGCTTAAGTAAATATGAAAACGCAGGTTTCAGTTCGTTGTTTATTGTACAGACGCTAACAGGTCAACCTATCCGAATTTCTAAGATTTTACCAATCGAATTTTAACCTTCCGGTATTGTGATAAGATTGAAAAACTATTAAAGAAATTTGATATGATGTTGATGTGCTGGTGTCTGTACAAAATGACTTGAATAAAATTGGAATGATATAAAAATATAAAATGTAATGCATTGATGACTCTCGATAATACGTATCTCTTAAGAGTTTCGTGTAAATTCGTAAATGATTGATTATATTGATGAAGACAGAAAAAAAGAACTTTACCTCGACAAAGATATACAGTTGCATTGTTTTATGGATCGCCTCAAAAATGATTTATTAAAGGGAAAATCATAGTATTTTGCGTAGTGGCAACAGGAAAGTCGCGTCGTAATTTAAAATAAAAGTCCTCATAATACAAACAGGTTTTTTGTCACAACACAAATGTAAGGAATTTCACATCAACAGTTTATTTTTAAAGTAAAAGCAACGGTGTTCATGAATATTTTATTTCGAGCTCCATGATTTTTTAAAGAGTTTATGTATAAAAATCTGGAGATTCGTTTCCTTATTAGTATATTAGGTTTGAATCAAATTAATGCAATTTTATAATTTTAATTTAGCTCTTTAAATATTGAATTGTAATCCGTTTGTAGAAAATATAGCATTTTTATTTGAAGAGGGTTCGTTACAAACAATGTCTAGACAAGAAGAAGCATATTACACTTTGTAATATCTATTACACAGGTGTAGATATTGATTGACACGACAATGCGATCTTCCGATACTATTTACGTGATGATACTGCGATTTTCATCCGGTGCATATAATTTCTGGCCTATCCACTGATGACAGTAAATTTCACGAAGAAGATGATTTTAAATGTAAACCATATTAATTTATGTATAACATTTATCTTAATTTTCTGTAATTATTTCTCTTAAATATTCATACTAACAAGACGTAAACATCTTGTTTTCTCTTGACCTTAGCAAATACATAATACAATCTACATAACCGTGAGTGCGGCATTTTGTTCTTTTATTCCAAGATCACGTTTGCATTTGTTCTTGAATATTGCAAATAAAGGGAAAATTATAACAAACATAAAATGTAAGTACAGGAAATTGCATTGAGCATCGCCATCGTGTCATCGAGTCACACAAATCGTTCAAGTTCAGTACTATAACATAATAAATTGCGACGGCTTTGAACATTTTTGTTTGGTTTTTTTACAAACGTGTATATGAGATCATTGGACGTAAAGGTTCAAGGGATTCGTGACTTCATTTTTATTTCCTCTGTTGAGGAAGTTTCAATTTAAACTGATTACTCTCCTTATAGATTGGGGTATTTAAGTCTCGGTGGCCTACTGGTAAAAACACCAGCCTCTCAAGTATACATGTACGGGAAAACATCTCAAGGAAACCTGGACTATAAAGTCCGAAATGACTGCCAATGGTAACATGTATTTTTTTTTTAGAATTGAATTTTAATTTTGCAAACTTATTTAAAAATATATACGAGTATAATTCAGGCCAGCCATAGAGCAACCATGATAATAAACGCTCAATTCTTCTCTGTGTGAGGGGAGGCCTGTGCCCTGTACCTGTGCCCTGTGGTGGGACGATAGGAAGGCTGATGAGTATTACTAATAAATAAAAAGACGTTTGTAGAAGGACAAGTACGATTAAGCATTTGCTTTTGGACACAAACAATGACACAACCGTTATTCTCCATTGTTTATAGCAGAAATAATTTTGTGTGAAAATGGACACTTACCAACAATGTAGGTGGACCGGACAAAGCCTTCCCTGACACACATAGACGTCACGAGACGAACATATGACGTATTTGTCCCATATTAAAGTTAATCTCGCACATTACAGCCATTACTCAGGACAACTTAATAAGACAAGTAAATGAGAAGTGCCAGCTAAATAATGACTTCCTCAAAACATCATTCGTCAGCTGGTTGAAATACTTATTTCTTTATTTCCTTCAAGTGTTTTCCTTTACTTTTTACTTTAGCGGAAGGGAAGTTCATCATGAAGCTTCAACATCTGAGATATTGCTTTTGAGCGTACAATTTAAAATTTTTAACTACGTCCCGAGAAGGAACTTTTTTCCTTTATGAATAGAAAGTAGCCTTTAAGTCATTTCGACACATCTAAATCCACTAAGCAGTTTATGCGAAAGAAGATAACAAACATAAATTCTTCTAATAGGATCTACAGTGATAACCCTGCAGCTTTAATTGTTTTAGTTGTTGAGTTAAAAAATACAATGTAGTCACAGAGATCTGCATTCTTGGAGAGATATACAACCTACGATGTCTTGTTTGCAACAAATTTTAATGTCCATATAATTTTATTTGCATTACATACTATTCTAGCCTGTGACTCGTATTAGGATGTACATTATTCGATTTTGAGACTTTGCACTTATGGAATTGTGTATAACTGAATATCAAAAACTAATAATAAATATTTTGTTTTGTCCCCAGGTAATGATTCCTACTCATAGCGTCTTCGAATGATTTATGAAGTAACTTCTGCAAGAAAGACATCGACATTACGAGATCCACGTAGATGATGAGATATACTACGAGTATTAAATAATTTTACTATACACGATGACTTATGGCATTAATTTGTTACTTCCAATAAAAAGTAATAAATAAAATAATTTTGATGCGGTATTAGCGATTTAGACTTTACGACGCTTTTGGGTGATTTTGTCTCTCTCTCTCTTCAAATGTTTTCATCAACTATCACTTTATTTAACATTATAAATAAAGAAGTTTATTGCCAGCCTAAGAATTTTACTGTCACTATATACTCGTACTATCTACTAGTATTCCGTAACTTTACGCATTAATACTGTAATTACACATAAGTTTGTGCAACGTAATGATCAGCTCTGTATATCACGACACACATACAAAAAGTGTATTAGAAAACTCATTAATTATAATCCACTTAAAAATAGCCAGAATAATTAATGATTACCTAAAAAATAACACAACCACTATTTCCATTTTCTTTTGAAATAGCAAAGATGCTTTACTAAGATTAAAACCCTATCCGTCTATCAACTCCTCATGCCTTTTTGTGCAGACGCCAGCACATTAAGCTACTACGATCTGTCAAATTCCCTTGATAATTTTTTCAACTTTATCGCTGAAGCATATGGTTCAAAGTTTGACAGTTTCGGGTAGCTTGATTGTCTGGCGTCTGTACATTCTATAGTTACTACCGATTGTTTGAATTAAGAATATTCAATATTTAGCCAACCTAAACAAACTGAGAGACGGATTTATAGATTAAGAAATGGTGACAGAAATTTTACGAAATATCTCTTTTAAAATGACCATTACTCATAAGGTTATCGGGTCAGTCACACTGCGTTTAGTACCTACTTAGTAAGACATTATAACCAGATTGCAATAAACCGATTGACTGATTGCAATCAACTATAGTAATAATAATATAGAGATTGACATTTACATCTAAAAACGAAACTTCCGTGTGAAAGGAAAATATATGTAGTTGCGGGGTATTGTGTTTTGTCAGACTAACATTATTTTGATCATCTTTTTTATAGTTTAGTTCGCAATTCATAAGTTACTTATGAGTTTTGTTTCGAAATGTTCGTAAAAGAATATCTACTTATTAAATATGAAAAGTTTCGTCTTAAACAAAAAACTGGTTTTTTAAAAGGATTATAAAAGGTCCAATCATCGAGTAAGGAAAGAAAATTTCTATTAATAATTTCTATCCTTTGCAGGCCTGTTTGTCTCTTTGTGTTTAGTCTTCAGAAATCTTCTATAGTTTGGCGCTATAAATCGTGCTACAAGAGACATTTTACAAAGACCCAAGCTTGTTTAATAGCACCGACAACTAAGCGAAATCCAACCACAGCTTGTCTGGTATTTGCCATAAACTCAAAAGACCACAACATTAGTTACTTTGACATTGCCTTTGTACTTCGAGGTTTGCATTTAGATAAGGTATCTTTACGAAACCCGTTCGGAGCTGTCCGAAGAAAGTTATGTCAGAACAATTCGGAATCAGACTTTGGCATGACAAATGGCAGGCTTATGTGTAGGTAAGCTTTATAATTCCTTTCGAAGGGATAAGGCTTTATTTATTAGATTGTGCGATATATAGTAACTGCCATAAGATAATGTAGGTGTATCTTAATGTATTTTCGTTGTATAGTTTGTTTACAGCGTGAAATACTTTAACAATTACTAGAAGTGTATTGAACTATATCCTAATCTTATATGTTCCTTGACATTCAGATACAATAAGTCGGTATTTGATTAAATATACATTTCCACAGTGTTGATCCTGATTTTGCGTATTAAGCTTAATATAAAAAGGCTATAAGTGTGGTTGCATTGCAATGCACCAAAAAGGGGTCTTTTCGAGTGTGCTGTTTTAAGTACATTTTGAAAGATGTGCTTTATGCATATTAAAAAATTATGAAACATTTTCTCTACATTTCATAATTAAATCAGTCGTACGAAGAATAGACTTTATTAAACTTGCTATTAAGTAATGATCAGGCATAAAATCTTCACTAAGCTACCATTCAATAAAATTAAAATTTTATGTGATGTCTAAGACATTTCTAAAGCTGATATATAACAGCAAAAAGTAGGTCGTAAGTGCAACTCGCGTGTTGATCTGTTGATGTATCATCGAGACATTACTTTCACTACTACGGTGGTTCCGCGAATTTAATACACAAACATATCACCAATATTTAAACCGGGTCCATCGACTATCGGGCTTATCGTACCTGTTAAAACATGTCTAAATGTTGGTCAACATACCACAAAAAGAATATCTGGAGAAACGAGTTAGTGAGGGGTGCAATTTAAATTTGTAAAAACCAGCTGCTCCAACGCAGATTATAATCACTTGTCTTTATTGTTGCTATTTTTAAACTGGATCTTATAAGGGCATGAAATTAATAAGTTTTAAGGATATTCCGTTGATCGTATAAAGGAGCGTTTTTATCTTCAACTGACTTCCAAAAAGGAGGAGGTTTTCAATTAGATATTTTTTTGTTTGTAACTCTATTTAGTAAAAGTAACCGCAGGAGTAACTTCGAGAAACCGACGTCTGGAAACGTGTCAAAGTATAATTTTTACTTTTTAAGGATGTAGCTTATTTTTGTATTAAAATGACAAATCATTTTTATTGACCATTGAACCTACTTACAAAGTATAAAGAAATAAATATATACGATACAAATATTTACATAAATAACTAAAATTTTTGTATAAGTAAAGTTTTCGTATGCTGGTTTTCGCATCTTAACAAAAATTTGCTAAAAATTACTTTTCCTTTTTTTGAGTAACACTTTTGTTTCTTCTGGAACTCTTTCCGTGTCAAGGCTTTCAAGTCAGGTTAACCTTAGATTAGAACTAGATTTTTTTCTTAGCAGTGTAGTCTAGGAAATCTGGGTGATGACTAGATTTTCCCATTTTTCTCATGCAAATCCATTGTTAACTAAATATCTTCGAGGCGGACGAGCAGTACAAACAATTAATCAATTATTTAGGACAACGATGCAAAAACTGTACAGCGTTTATGTAAATTTATTCAATTACACAATTGAAGAATATTCTTGCAAAAAAAAAAAACATAAATATATGAATAAAACGGGTTTAAGGCATAATGGTGTGTTGTAATCTTTGTCTAGTTTATCATCGCGCAAAATTGCGTAATGGAAATTAAAATGCTTGCAAATAATGCGTATGCGCACGGAATGAACATTGAGGAGAGCAGGTTTGGTGGTAGTTATTATAATACTAAAACCTATGCAAAAAATACTTTGTTGTACGAGTTTGTTACTTGCATAACAACGCAAGTTATGCACGTGTCTAAAATATTTGATGCGCCTACGCAACCAATTCAAAGTGTCTTTTTATCTTAAAATTCACCGTGAAAATATATTTACATTATAAATAACATAATTAAATTGTTTTTCTGTATAGCCAAGCAGTTTCTAAACAAAACCATAAAGATGTGCTTTGGTACTATTTCTTCGTCGTCATGGCCATTCTAATGGATAGAAAATCATTAAAAGTAGGAGATCGTGCGCACCGTGACTGCTGTGAACAGAGGTAAACACAACGATAGTTTGTTAAACATTTCTACGTTTGAAATAATATTTTACTCTTCAGTGACACTGAAATCACGCTCTCTGTATATATCGGGAAGTATTTAAGTTATTTGTTGTTCATTTGTAAAAGTATAAAATTATAGTCTTCAGTAAATTTATTTCGAATCTGATTGATTTACAATGATTTTAGCTCGTTTGTTCGAGGAATAATAATTTTGAAACCTCGATTGAGCACTAACAATTAGCCAATGTCAGGACTAATGACATCTGATAAACGTTAACACCTCTAATTAAGTATTGAAAACATCAACCGTTTATATATGACGTGCGAACATAACGTTTCGGTACATAACGGTGCCTTGACTGATTTATTCGCAAACACGCGTTCAGACGTCGCTATCGTTAAGTATAGCGTACTGGCAGGAGATTAGAGCTGCATATTTTTTTTATGATATCTAGCACTAAATACTTTTCAACGGTACCTCATTAATCAAGTGCGGAGATAATAGTATATACTTTTATTCTAACTGTAGTTTCGTGCATTTATTTTTACTAGTGGACTAATATTTTTTATGTTATTTGGATCTTAATAAATACTTCTTTAAATGACCTGAAACTAATGATCTTTATGTTTATTTAAATATCAAGTTAAAGCCAAATAAATCAGCTTTTTTGCTTTGCGTTGACAACAAAATTACTGGGGTACCTAAAATGCTGCAATGTCAACGGCAAACTGAGCATGCATTATGGATCAAGGCAATAATGTACGATGAGGAATGACATGTTTAACCGTGCATACAGGATTTCTGTGACTACACACCGCGGTAGAGCTAACATGCATTTGTTTACATTTACATAGTCAGTAGCTGATTACTAGTAGAAATTGAATCGTACTTTCCTTATTATGCGCGATCATGCTCTCATGATATAAGTATACGCACGGAGTATGAGATATCTTGACTGCTCTGACATAATGTTGCCTTACGCCGGTAATATTAATTTTCTATTACGGCACACTTCTTTATTATGTAAAAAGTACAATGTAGGTCTGTTTTAATTATGTAATATGTTATCTAGCCTATATATCATAAGTTGTTTATGTTATCAGCATATTTGATTTATCTGCAATTCAATGTTGTATAGGGTCAAAAGTGAGGGATGTGGATTCCATGTTTGTTTGACAATAGTCAGGAAAAATACATTGCCTTCAAAGGTATCGAGTACGAGAAAAATAGTACTATATAAAAATAAAAATAAAAACTCAAGCTTACCCAATCTAAGAAAATTGATAAGAATTCACATTATTTCCCACAGGTTTAGCGTCAGTTCCTGAGGAAACAAACCAAAGGTTTTATTGGCATTTTTTAAAAGTTAGGATAAATAAGGCTTTTCTGCCGACCAGCTTTCTATTAAAATTGATTCATTAAAGAGAATTCAGAAATAACAACACTATGTAATATGTATCTTATTACAATGTCAGCCTTATATGGAGTTCAATCAAATTAAATCAACTCGCATGTCTGACCTACCCCATTGCTCAATGTAAACTAAGCACGGTCTCTTATTTCCATTGCTAATACCGTGCTTAGTGATGGCATTGAGGCCCTACTATTTGTCGATAAAAGGAACAATATTTTATTTTCTGATTCGAAATTCAAATTATTGAACTTTGGAAAATATATTTATTTTATATTTATCATTTCTGGATTGAAATGGATTTATACGAATTTTATTTATGTTTTATTTATTTAATGACCTAAGAATGTAAGAATTATTTCGTACTATTCCAGTTTGATATCTTGTTATTCTAATTAAATGAGATTTTTATCGTCCAAAAACCGTTCTGCAGTGGATAATTTATTATTCTATTTTTTTGGGATACCCACGTTAAAGTTCATCGGCAAATGAAAATAAAAACTTTTAAAAATAATATCGAATCGACAATCATTAGTAGAACAAGCATTTTAGTTTCGGTGTCAACATTGTAGGCACAGTATTATGCGCAGGAGTGCAACTAAACGAGAATGGTAATTGGACTAACGGTGCCTTAGTGTTTTGATTGAATCCGTAATAACAGTATGGTTATACGAATGCCATAACTAGAAATTATCAATGTTCAAATGTCGTTCTATATAGGTACACTGTATGATAAATATTAGACTGCCTCATTAGTCTAGTAGTATAAGGCGCGAATACTGTGCACGGGGTCTCGGGTTCGATTCCCAGGTCGGGCCAAATCGCTTTGTGGGTTTTGAGAAACTTTCATAAAAGTTGTCTGAAAAGGAGTCTGGAAGTTGGTGATTGATTCACCCGTGCATCTAAGAGCACGTAAATGTGTGTCGGATTGCTGTCCCATAGGGCTATGATAGTGAGGAAATAGAGTGCACCTGCATCTACGCAAATGCTTGTGCGCTATAATATGTCCTGCGCAGCTGGCCGATCTCCTTATAGAGAACGGCCGCCGTAGCCGACAATCGGCCTGGACGCCATCATCATCATGATAAATATTAGTCATGATCATATACGTCAATATTTTTAATACAAAACACATTTGTACAAACTAAGGAACTTCATTGAGGTTTAATAACAGAGTTCCTTTCAAAGTCAGTTGGTTCTGTTTAAATTTCAATTTAAAAACTTATGAATGTTTAGTGAGTGGCATGGACTTCCATTTTCTACATAAGTAAGATCTATTCAACGATATACGATATAAAGTGCATGCTGCACACGAATTAAGTCCCCATTCAGCTCAATCCAAACGTGAAACCTTTTAGTACCGTTTGTGCTACTTGTATTTATGCAGCATTTTAGAGCATTCGCAGGATTTGTACAATGATGTTTTAAGTTCCTAAGAAAATATTATTTTTGAGGTAACGATGCAAACGTGGTTTCATTAAGTAGGCTCTATAAGATAGACTTCGATTGGACTTGTTCTATTTTATCTTCATCATTCTACGTTGACTTGATTTATAGGAGATCCACTGCTGAAAATATGCCACCCCCCTTTCTTTTCTAAGTTACCGATTTGAAGTGGCTTGCATCAAACGCCTACCTGCGATACTTTTCAGATAGTTGGACCACCTCGTCAGCCCTCCAATGTTACCTTTGCCACTTCGCGATCACTTCTCGAACACTTGAGGAATAGAAATTAAAAAAAATATACCATCATACCGTAAAGTTAACAGTTCGTGAATTTTTCTATTTATTTTCCATTGATAGTCAATTCTTTGCAGTTTCATGAGACAGAGCATTTATTTACTACGACTTTCTTTTTAGGAATATACAATGTTTTTGGTTCTAAGATATTTTATTTAATAAGTGCGTACTTGTACGTATTTATATTATTTACCTAATATTCTTTAGTTATCTGTAAAAATATTATAATGATTCCTAGCTTAGATAAAACTTACTTAACGACCACTCAGTTATACATACAATGTAATGTATGTGGCAAAAAAGCATTCAACTATAACTTTGTTCTATTCTTTCACAAGCTAAAGACTAAAGAAGTTAAGTAGCAGGAAAACTAGTAAATGTACTAGTCTAGTTTGACCCACTAACCTCAGTTGAGAAACATTTTTCATACAAGAAAAAGTACTTTACGCGTACAAGTATGTAAATTAGGACAGAAGTGTTGCGACAAAATGCACTTTTTGGTTTCCTTTAGCTTTGCATAATTATGTTTTTTTACAGTTCTTGTCAAATGAGCTCTTCTAGAGCTAGCCATTTGATGCTTCGCGCATGCGCAGTAACCTTTGTTCATACAAAGCACAGGACAAAATTGGACAAATAAAGGTACTTGTCACAAACTGTCCTATAAGTTGGAAAAGTAAAAAAAAACACATTATCCTTTTTGGCGGTCGGGTAAAAACATAACTTTGTTTAAGCCAGCGTTATGTAATACTTCTCCAGTTTTGCATTTTCTCAACGTTTTTCATCTAAACTGAGCAAACAGACTCTTCTGTCATAGAAGGATCAAGATCTATGTTACGGAACAGGAATGGTAAATAGAAAAGGAATGTCATTATTATAAACAAAGTGTGCAAGCGGCATGTTAAACATAACTTACATAGGTGCTTGCAGAGCCATGCATATACATTTTACTTCCTGGAGTCTCAGAATTTCAAACAACGCTCATGTTAAGGATTTCTCAGCAAATATGCACATTGCACAAGGAAATGACAAATCATTTTGTTTTGGTATCTACTTCATAGAAGGAGAAATAGTGTCTTTAACGTTTTTTGAAATGATTTCTCATCTCAAAAAAATATCGTCGGATGATTCCGTTCGCTGTTTCGGTATAGTAGGACTGTCAGATTTTTACGAAATAAAACCCATCTTTGTTCCTTTTGGAGCTCTGTGTGTACCAATACCGTGGTAACTTCTGAACAATGCCGCAGCTACGGCGGGTTTCAGCCCTAAGGGGTCCTGATTTTGCCGACTGTAAAGTTATAGTTTTCATTTCGATACACTCAGTCGTTAAAGCGTGATTGAAGAAAGGGCATCAACTTACATATTTACAAAATTTGTAGCATTTGAATACATTAAAATTTTTTTTCTTTATTCTAATAAAGAATTCCAACCAAAATTTTTGCTAAGTTGGATATCAAACCTCCTTTCAAGAAAGCGTAACTTGTCAGCCCCACCTAACTTGCTTATGCATCAAACTTGTATGCACTAATGCACCAAGTCGGCGCTAATTACTAGCCTGATTTCTCCTACGTGACAGATAACTTGTGATATTTTTTTTATTAAGTTGGTCATAAACTGGTTGGCGGCGTAATTAGCCAATCTCGAATGGAATGCGGAGGATAGTGCCGGTTAGCTTTGCGAGTCTTAAAGAACTTTTATAGTTATTGAGATGCCTGCATTAATTTGAGAAGCTCGCGGCCGCACGTGTCGATAGATTAAGCAACGCTTGGCGCGAACGGTCTGAGGATGGGATACCATCTTTTCAATACGAGTCCCTCCACGTTTTGGAAGGCAGTTTGTATTGATCGGTACTGGCTATCATTTGTATGTTTTTGGCAGTCGTTATGGGTAATCAGAAGACAGATAGTCTGACAACCAGCATTGCCAAGGGGTATCAGGTTGCATAGGTAACTGGGTTAAGGAGATCGGAGAGGCAGTCGCTCGCTGTAAAACACTACATTTTGTACTAATTGGATAAGTTGGGCATCTCCCAAGTTTTAATTTACCTTTCAGTGACTTTGATTTAGAGGAAGTCAGTGGCAGCATAGAGATCACATTTGCGCCTTGATACTCGGAAAGGCCTGTGGCAAGCAGTATTTTTTAAGTACAATTATCACGATGTAAGGACATAATTTGAATGCTATTCAAGTATCATATTATAAGGCCTTTTCATAACTTTATTGTCGATAAAGAAGAAATTTCAATGTAATTTCGTAATTGTAAACCGTCTTATGTAAATTACCTTAAGCTAATTTATGTAGAACAAACTATACCAGGAAGCTAGCTCACTTCCACAAACGTTTATTTATAATATTCCGTTCTCCAATTTGTCTGTCCGTCGCGATAATTACGTTAGTACCCCCGAGCGATTTCGTGCGTTCAATAGGTTGCGTTTAGTGTAGTAAACATTGACTGTACAATATGTTGGCAAGAATATTATGTGTTGTAAACACAGAATAAATATCACAGGTTTGTATCTTATAGTAGAGGCTAAAAATAAATTATCTAGGTTAATTTTCGATAACACTTAATTTTATTTCGTAATAAGTCGTTATTTATATTCATCTATAAAATTGCATAGGTATGGGTGACATTTCCCGAGAGAACTTAGGTGGAACGGAACACGGATGAAAGGTAGCTTTTGTTATTAAATGGGCTATCTAATATTGAAAAGAGCAATTTTGTTGTAGCTGTTCCCAAATGATGATGGTAGCACCTTCACCTTTGAAAACGAGTAGAATCCGGTTCACATTACAAACTTTATCTGTCTAATCTAATCGAATACTTGATATTTGAATGTCTGTTAATCGCAATGAATACTCTGGAAACAATGATTAGGAATTTAACAATAGCCGTCAGGTGCGAGCGGTGATACAAATACACCTTATAATTTTATTAATTGAAAACGAGCAGCCCGTGGCTAAAAAACAACAGCATGGGTAGACGGATCGTAGCCACGGTTGGTGCGGTCAGTCCGTGGATGGGTGACTATCTATCGTCATGGGGAGTTCTCCCGTGTTTACAATGCATTATGATATCTGTCATTTGTGCATAAGTCTTTGGTCAAAAGTTAGAAAATCTAAGAACTTGTCTTAGCAAGGGATATTTTGTTG
The DNA here is from genome assembly GCA_958496145.1 of Heliothis peltigera. NCBI lineage: Eukaryota > Metazoa > Arthropoda > Insecta > Lepidoptera > Noctuidae > Heliothis > Heliothis peltigera. The sequence continues at coordinate 6,457,685 of OY292328.1, forward strand.
GCCAGATAACTGGGTTCAAAAGGAGATCAAACACATCAACTGAAATCTGACCCCCATGTGTTGAGAAAAAACGCAAAGCGGCTGATGATGACAATTATCTTAATTAGGTACACCATTCGTGTGGAAACCAGTGAAAGGCGATTAGTAAGACGGATTTAACGCTAATGAATGAGAGTCATGTACTGAGCGGGGACATCCTAGAAGGAAGTGCAATGACCTCAGTTGTGCCATCCTTCGAAAAGGTCAGGTGCGTAGCAGTCTTAACCGGCCTTTGTCGAGGCCTTGAAAGCCGATCGTTTTGTGAACATCGTTACTTGTAGCAGTGGGATATTTTTTTGTTTAAATTTAAATATAGAATTATGTTTTTTTTTTCATGTGCGGCGTATCGGTATAGGCTCAATATTAATCCGGATTAAAATAAAGTCAGTAATACAGTGCCGAATTAAGTGCTTTTCTTTTTGTTTTCAGACCTTTGTAGACTCTAAAAACTGCATAGAACAATTATTGTTTATTTGGATCTTGGTCTTTAGGAAATCTATAGCATGATAAAAATAATTTTGTATAAAGACTCTTTTATACTCGTCAAAAGCAAGTCGGAATTTTATAACCAACTTTGTCTTAGCAACATGAGGAATTTTAGAAAGAACAAATAACTGGGATAATATTTAAAACAAAACTGACTCTGAGAACAAAGTGACACGTTATTATTTTTTTTGAAAATTGAAGCATTTTCTGCGTAGTTTACAACACATCAAATGATAACCTCTTAATTAGCGGTAGGTAATCAATAATGTTATGGCCATGTAGTACACAAATGACAAATCATAAACATTATAGAGGAAGTTACTCTATGACTAAGTGTTCGCTATAACACCTTGACAGGTGACGAGATTAGATTATGAGTCTTGAACTATAGATGTTGTTATTGGGTATTAATTAATCAAGCTGTAGGTACCTACTTATACAAAACTTCGCTGAATGATGCGCAAAAGTATAAGGGGAAGCAACTATTATTCGTAGGTATTATTTTAAGTAGTAGTAAATTTCTCAAGATTCTATATTTATAATAGATATATGTAGTGACTTAAATTTATATAACTAATATTAAAGTATGTTAAAAATAAATCCAAATGATTCTTTATTCGAGTAACTTGTATAATTCATACCCAAAGGTAATCTTATGTAAGTCAATTTCCATACAACTTAATATTCGTTACTTGTTCCTCTCTCGCCTTGCGCGCCACGCTTGGAGACTCGAACATTCGACATTCGGCAAAGAGATTTTTATGGGCGCAGAAGTGTCATACCACAATACTTTTTTACATACATTATAGTTGTTCATAAGATGAGCTTTGACTTTTTAATACATTTAAATTTACAAAATAAATAAATAAAAGCTAAAAGGCGTCGAAAAATTCGTTCCAGTCGCTAATATTACCTATATACTTTATAAATAGTAAATTTTCTTTGGTTATTTTTCCTGACTAGAAACAGTTGGATGCATGGTGGTATGGTCTCTTAAACATAATATAATTTCCAGCATGATATCTATAAGTACATTCTTCTATCAGTCAAGAGGACAAAACATACAACGGTCACTTCCTAAAATGCTAGTGCCCTTCTATCTGTCAATAAAAGTTTTAGTCTATGTCAGTCTTGTAACAGGCTTTTGTTTTCAACTTCGTTAAACAGCTCTTTCAAAACTTTTATATATACCTTCGTCTTAAATGGATTAAAAACGGAAACATGCAACCTTTTATGTGAGAAAATTGAATACCTACATACATATACTGATACGTGACCCTTTTTTCGTGGGAAATCATCAAATGACCCGTCCCGCTGAGGGAGTGTCAGACTCTTCTTAAAAACCCACTATGTTCCTTCTGAAGGTATTTGTGTACCAGAATCGCAGTAACTTTTCCTAGTACAAAAAATAAAAAGTATATGAAAAGAAGATGGATTGCGGAATACCTAGTCATTCCTATGTTAATATCTTTTTCAAAGTCCTTTCACCTTTCAACTTCATAAGAAATGTGGTAACATTTGACAAAGCAAACATAACGGGAATCCCCACCGAAAGCAATAAACTTGTAAGAAGAGCTCTTACTTAATTAGTTGGCAAATATTTGCGCTACATAACGTTACATAGGAACCGGTGCATTGCAAAAGACAACACATGTTAATAATATATGTACATAATATTTATCTATACATAAAAAGTCCGGATGTAATTTAGTCATGTACTGCAAAATATCAAACGGTTTAGTGCCGGAACTTGCTACTTCATTTTAATTATCATTTGAATGTAACACTTTTAATATGTCTAAATTGTTTAATATGTCTTGCAAAGTGTGACCGTTTGACTTATCGAGGTGAAAAAGTGATTTGACGGTTACGTTTGTCAATGATTGTTTGTAAACACGCATAGGTTTTAGGTAATATCAATTTGCCATTGATCAAATTATTTAAATAATATACAGAAATACAATATGCTTATGATAACTGTGTTATATACGCAGTTATACAGAGACTGTCACGTTGGTCTAGTAATCGCATTGCGCGACTGCTGTGCAGGGAGTCTTGGGTTCGATTCCCGGGTCGGACCGAAATCTCTTTTGGGTTTTAAGAGACTTTTTCCTCAGTTTAGAAGTTGGTAATTGATACACGCGTGCATTGGACAGCACGTAAATGTCAGTCCTGACTTGATCTCTCCGATCGTGTCGGATTCCCATCCCATCGGACTATGAGAGTGAGGGAACAGAGAGTGCAGCGGTGTCTACGCAAATGCTTGTGCATTACAGTATATTACATACATATGTCCTGCGCATCTGGCTGATCTCGTTGAGAGAACGGCCGCTGTGGCCAGCAATCGGTCTGGACACCATTTATAATTATACTAAGGTAAAAAGGTTCTAACATATCATTAATATTGAAAACAGGCAGGAATGTAAAACATAATTGTCACTACCAACACTAGTGTTTAGTTTAACAACACAAGAAGTAAAATAAAACAATTATCTCGTATTACTTTCACTGTAATAAAGTTAAATTCCTGATGTAGTCTCGGTACATATTAATTGTTATGAATAACGAGCATGACTCACTGGCTACCAGACACGAGCACGTGTTGGATTGGTATGTAGTTTAAAGTACACGGTACATCCTCTATGCAATATGCATTGATTGATATTTTCAGATGCAATAGCTGTATTGGGCTTTTGATTACAGGAGAATATTATGGTGACAGTAATGTTAAAAAAAAATTACCCGTGGAGCAAAGTATATTTATTGATCGTGTTGAATTAAAATGTTTTTACAGTATTTTTGTAAAACCTGAAATTCAGTCCTGAAATAACCATTATCACAAAGTCTAATTTGATAAACTTTTAATGTTCTTTTGGGCCCGCAATAAATACCGAGGGGTACCTATTGAATTCTTTGTACCTACAAGTTTTTTTAAGCCCAAAAAACTATATTGTCCCAACCCAGGACTCGCACCCGAGACCCCTTGCACAACAGCGGCGCTTTCCGACCACTATAAAAACTCCTATAAAATATACATCGCTACTATTATTCAACGTTTTACGCAATCGCACATAATGTGTCTATTACATATCGATTATGTTAGTACGCACGCGGAATAATAATGCAATAATTATACTAAAGCTTTGGCGAGAATTTCTACCGGAAGTGTAATGCATCATATCTGTGCGCATACGCAAGGCGGCGTCATATCGTGTGCGGCCATGAAACGAGCTTTTAATGCGGATGTAACAGCGAAATTGTTGGTGCAATTTATGATGTGTTTTCGAATTGAGTTTTAAAGATAAATAACTTCTATGACCTACTGGTCAGTGTACATAAAAAAAAAATGTTTGACATAAAATATGATGATAATGAAAGAACACTATTTATGATCAATTTATTACTTAAACTATCATATTATTGTGGAAGTAATTTTGAAATAGTTAACTTAAACATCGATTTGAAGAAGTATTAAAGTTAAAATAATTTAAATAGGCAAATATTTTCTAGAACAAAACAGTGTGTAAAAGGGCCATGACATTTCACGTGACAAAATACATATTTCAAATACGTAATCATTGATCGCAGGGACAATAAAATTATCAATGATCACATCATTAATTTGCTCAATGTTAATTGATGGCTCCCGGCATTATCTTTATTTAAATATATTCAAACCTTCAGTTATAGTAATTCAATACATGAATGTCAAATGTTTTTTTTCGTAATGTTTTGCAATAACTATAGTTTTATGTAAATTCTTTATTTATAGGTTTAGGGAGTCGAAAATATCGACCTGTATTTTTAAATGTAAAGTATTAGTATATTGTATGGTATAAATAAAATATATTATATAAAGTATTTTACATATTGTGATGTAGCGTTCACATAAACCCGCGTATTTCGTAGCCATTGCGATAATTTAAAATTAATAAACACCCTTGCTCAAGGCATTGCCGTTTCCAGTGTTCCTGTTACCTTTCAATTTGTATATAAAACTCTTAATGCATATATAAATCCATATGTGAAGAGTGGAATCTAAAAATCAGCTATTAGGTTATTCTTATTAAGTTGCCTTTATCAAGTCGGCTCGTTCACAGCATAATTGATTGAATGGCGTTGTTCAGTAAAAGGGCTGGCTCTTTTATTGAACAGATATTTCAACCAGTTGGCTGAAATATTCAGCTTTGATATACATAATTTCTTCATAAATATTTGTTTTGACAGATATCGTGATAGAAAAGGGGAATGATTCAGCAGAAAGATTCTGCTAAACGAGACCGCACGACGCTCTAAAATAAGAATTAGAACACTATTTATAAAATTTACTCTACACTTGTGTTAGTTTGCAAATCTTATTGAAGTTGGCAAACATTTAACGAAGCTATTTGGTTAGGTTTGTGACGTAGCTTTGCATACTACTGGAACTTGTAAATATATTGTAATGAATGTTCCACTTTATAGTTTCTTATTGTTGGAGTCGATGAAAACTGCTCGTCTAACTTATTTATTTTATAAGGGAAAAAAAATAAAAAGATACTATAATTTTGCATAGAAGAAACTGTAAATTTTAAGCATTTTTTTTAATTAAAAATTTTGGTATTGTTTATTTGACAAATGTCTGCTGAGCTGCGGGTAAAACTTTGTGCGCTATTTGTGCTATAGGGTAAAGACGCCAGCACATATAGCTACCCGAAAATTACAAATTTTCCCAATCAATTTTGAACTATTTGTTTCTGCAATAATGTTGAAAATCTATTGAGGAAATTTGACAGATTGTAGTAGCTTGATGTGCTGGCGTCTGTATTTAACCCATAAGTCAAAGAAATACCATCTCTATAAAAGCTCTTTCAAAATGTAAAGTTAATAATTAGCTAGCCGCATTGTTTTGATATGACGGTTAAATGCAAAGTACCCAATAAAATACTTATATGTGTATTGATGCCATATTTGTTATTCTGTTCCAAATACATGCCAATATAATTTGATTGCATGTGACGTCAATTCAAGGGGCGGGGTTTCCCAAACAAAGATATGAAGTGAATCGTGATCCATGATTTTACGAAACGATAATTTGAACTTTAAATATTTTTCGAACCGTCAAACCGAGCTCCTGATCGCTTCATTTGATCTATCATGCGCTAATATAATAAAACATACTTTATACGAATTTAAGTCGATAAATTGATTTGTAAAATTAACATTTAATTTATTGTTTCAGGTACTAAAATCTGTTTGTTGACAACGATGGTGTCCGTAAGTTGTGAATAACACTGGAAAAGTTCCATTTAGATTTTTTGTTCGGTTATTTGAGACGATTCTTTATTTATAGGTTTTAATCAGACGAGTTATGCCACTCAATTATTTTTAGGTGTTCGCATTTAATTTGCAATGTATTTATATCGATCTTTTTTTAGAACTTATGTTAATTATAGCCGTGGGTATAATATTTTTAAACCTAATTAAACCCATGTGTATTTACATATTCTTTTGTATTTACAAAAGTTACTGTTATGTAAATATATACATACCTAAGTTCTGTTTTAAAGTTAGATTCTTAACGTTATAACTAGTTCCATCTAGCGACAATAACAAGAACAATTACTTTAGAACTAGTTAACATACGCATAGAATGCTTAGAGTAATGCGCAGTTACGCTTTTTCTCGCTCTCATTTGCTGTATGTTATTGTCAATGACCGTGTGTATATTGACAAAAACACGGGGTATAATTTACTAGCCAAAACCCTACAATACGACTACGAGTCCAAAGAGCACGCTACAATACTACTAACGTTCAAGCTATTTCACACCGTATTCCATCTTAGTCTAGATATACTAACTAAGATACTACTAATATTACTGATTTAAAATATATTGGTTGATCAAATACTGAAGTTTACTGCCGTAAAGTTATATTATAATACACGCTAGAATAACTATGTGAACTACTAATTATTGTGCGTCTATTTTTACGCCATGTGATGTGTGCAAAATGCGTCACAATAGTAATTTTACAATGAGGAAAAGACGTGAGGTCGTAATTCTCAATCGTAGGCATTTAGATTGATCGTCTTAATAATGGTTATGTAAAATAGGAAGACGACGTTATTTTTGCCTATATATTTTTTTATGTTATTTTCAGCTATGAAGACAATTAAAATTAAAACAAGTCGAAGATTCCCTGTTCCAAATGCTCTGTAACAACTTGAATTTTGATAAATTAATCATTATTTGTAAATACATGCCATGTGACAAAACAACAAATACTGCTTTCATGAAATAATTTTGCTGCTCCGAATCTGGAGACTTGTCACTTCGCAATAATCAGAATGTAGGTACCTACGAACAAAACTCTACTGCGTATGCGTGATGGTCCAATGGCTCATTTCAGAAGGACGAAATATGAAAAGCTCACCCTGAACAAACAAAGACCAACCTTCTGGACTTCGACCTACCAAGATTTAATTATTTATAAATTGACCCCAAACTTTTCCATTCTAGTGAGATAGTAAACACAGGAAAAACGTTGATAATAATTCGTCCGCGAAGACTTTGATTGCGATGCAAAAACTGGTAGTACAAAGTCTATTTTAAATAAACAAAACCATAAAACATTATTATTTAGTGGAAAATCCAAACGTGCGTCTCTACTAATTTTATATTAAAAAAAAGTGACCTTTGATATGAGCTTTACAAAACATTTTGAAATGGGCTCAAAGTCCATAGTGGAAAAACAAGTTGGAGTAAACTTGGTTGGAAGAAACCCATCATGAATAGTCTAACCGTTAGACTTTAGAACTAAATATAATTTAAATTTAGATTTAAAATATTATTATTTTGTATGTCTTTTTCTGACCACGGGACTATAGAGTCCCGGATTTTTGGAAGGTGGGGTTATTATTATTATGTCAATTTTGCATTATACAAAAACATGGACTTTGCTCGGATAGTCATACAAACAAGCTTTCTTCACCAAACATACTTACATAGTTGGCACCGGGCAATATTAAGCTCCGGACTTGTTATGGAAAAGCATCAGTTAAAAATTAGCAAGTGAACAGTATTTTTGTACATCCCTTACTGTCTTTATCCTGAATTTGAAGCTCTAAAAATATTTATTTAAAAAAAAAATCACGAAAATCAAAATGGTATTTTTTTGTCTTTATGATGAACGAATGACAATATTCTTGCTGTAGTGACTAATTCAATTTAATTAACTTAGTCAACAATTTTCAGTATCTTTTATTAGCAAAACAAGTAAACATCGGTAGATAGGTATAGATAGAATTTTTGTCATGTATTTGGGACCGCAATATTTTTCCGTTTGTGGTTAAACAGTCGATAATTTAATTTTCATAATATGGAAAAATTTTGTTGCATTTTGTTCCCGACAAAGTAGACCGTACGTCTTTTGCATAAATTGTGAGAAAATTACGCTATGCACTAATAAGTTCCTCGATGCTCACATTATTATACAAGGAATCTTAAGTAAATTATAACAGCTTCATACATCACTTTATGTAGATTCGTAACACATACGTGATCCTATAATAATTATCATAAAGCAGATCTAATCCACATCACGATTACATGGAATTATATAATTACTGTCAATATTTACCTGTATCTTGTACTTCGACATGTTATGTGTATGGAGATTTTACAATGTTTCTCTGACGCTCTTAATAATTTTTTACGTTAGAGAGCCTTTGATAACCTTAGAGTTTATAAATGAAATTATTTATATGACTATCTTGGTAATGAATAATTAATTATTTTGCTTTTCCAACATAACTGAAAAGTTCTATATCTATATTCTATATTTATTTTTTTAATATTTTATGTACACAGTTAGTAAGAGAAGAAGTAAAATAGAAAAATCAAGTACAACGGCACAGCATATTTCTTAAGAAATCTCTTCCAGCAGGCCCGCTATGGGAGAGTTAGAATATGTAGATACACTGTATTATTATTTACGAATAGAGTTCATTTTGTTTCCAGTGTTTTTTTTTTTAATTTATTGTTTTATGTGTAAAAAAAAATAGTACACTGAGCTAAAGAGAAGTATCACCTTTTATTTCTTGGTCTTAAATAATAAAACAGAACAATAAAAGTGACGATTAAAAAATCGTATCGGTTTACGCAGACGCAGACGGGATGAGAACTGTTAAAGGATGCAGCGAAGCGGCAAGACGTGTGACTTCAACGCGTATGATATGAAAACGTGATCAAGAAATTTAAAAATAGAATCCGGACGGCTTTATATACTCAAACAGAAATAAACTGGTTTTAGCTGATAAGCAAATCTGTCTTAAATTATTCAGGATAGGTTTTTTTTTGCCAAAAGTTCGTACTGAGTTTAATCTCGACCAATAAATTTTGTGATAAAATGATAATCTGTTTACATAAAAACAATGAAAAAAAAGCTGTTTGAGATTTCCAGTTCATATAAAGTTTTGTGCTGATGTGAATTATTATGTCACCGAATTTCAAAAATAGCCTGTCCTTAGCACCTTAAGATGAAATAGAGTAATAGATACAGATAACTTTCAATTATTCTACATACGCACAGTTGAGCAGGGCGGCGTCGGGCTATTGAATTCAATAGACTCCCATAAAAACTAGTACGATATGTTGAATTTTTTTTAAGAACATAGTGAAACCAAAAATGTCGATAACTTACTTAGGAGCCGGATTAGCCAAGGGCTGGATTATAGAATGTCCACTGTGTTATCCAACACAGGGTATATTGATAATTCATATCTAGGTAATGTGCATTGTGATTTAGTTTAAACGGGAAATAGAGGAGCAAACTGGTCAAGCCGTCACTAACAACATTCTATTACCTGTTTTACACCGTAGCATTCCTGAATTTAAATACATACTCGCATCTAATAATGCGTAATGATATGAGCATTATCATCAGATGTTAAGATGCTAACTAAGATTATTACATAGTATTAAGTGATATTATTTAATATCACGTAGTATTAAGAACAAGTTATTATGTAACGTGCAAAGGTTTTGTTTTGTTTCCGCCTTTATTCCTATATTTTAAATATTATATTATTTTTCATTGCTTTCTCATCATAGGTAGGTAACTGCAAGTCAGAGTATTTTCTTTTTTGTGAATATTTATTATTTATTGTATTATCTACTTTTTGCCTGCAAAAGTTTAGTACGGTAGTCCAGTGTAAGATAATCAAAATTATGAATTTATATGTATGTATTTTATTTGTAGTCAATACGTACCGATGTATAGTTTTTTGTGTAATTTTTATGTGTATGTACGCGTGTGTATTTTTATAATTGAAAACACATTTTGTTACTTGCATAAATCAATGTTTTCCTGACATGTTGTATACTTATAATGATGTATAAATTAGCAATAAATTACTTTTACCAGCAGGAGTTGAAGCAGGTTTCTAACACCTTGATATCCAGTTTTTCAAGTACTATAATTGTGAACATTTTTTAATACTTTAGTAAGCTACGTTTTGGAAATGTAGTAGGTAAATGGAATAGAGCCTTTTTTTATAATATCTAAAATAGTTCATTGAAAAGGTATACCTACTTAGGCATTGTTTTACTTCAGTAAAAATATTTCAACTATTTACAAAATTTCAGTAACCTATATACACATTTTTATATGAAGTTCTTTTATTGGAGTCTATCTTTTATTAGAGTTTTTTTATTGTAATCTATGTTTAAGTTAAAAGCAGAGTGCAAGACATTGTGAACTTACATATTATAGAGAGGGACGGTGGTGCACACAATATTAGGTACATTGCGCAGGTACCCGGCCTGTATCAGACCGACTAAAATGTTTTTTTGACTGGATTCACGATAGCCCTTAAAATAAAATGTAAACCAACAACCTATCGGCCAATAGTTTAGTCTGTGGTGTGTGAGGGCTCCAAGATAATACCTTACTTGTTGTACACATAATAAAATTAAGTGACTATATTATATTCGGTTACATTTAAATAGCTTCTGTCGGCGTTTCACCCCCGTACCGTGGGAATTAAACCACATACCCGGATAAAAAGGAGCCTATAACCTTTATCAATAAATGGGTTATCTAACACTTTTTTTGACAAAGATTTTTCAAATTGGTCTTATAGTTTTGAGTCGGTCGTAGAGTTCGATTATTTAACATACAAAATCTCATTACTATAAATTTAATTATATGGGTTTTTTCGTACTGTAGAGATGTAATACTTCTTTGCATTTCAACATCATGGGTCTGGACGGTACATCAATTAAATATGGAATCCACCATTATCTGGAAGTCTTTATCTTCTCCAGAGATGATAGGTTTCCACAGTACTATTTGGTATAACAATTAAAATGTAAACAACTTATCAATGGCGTATAAAACCGCTGCGGAATATTTTTTTCCCCCCATTTCATTGTACTCTTAAACTGGTTTGAGGTTTGACTATTAAAATAATGACCATTGAAAAAGTGGTAAAATTAATTAGACTTGAAAAGCACCTGTTTAAGTTTGGAGCAAAATTAAGTATAATAATGAAATTACAGGTTAGCAGTGCCGGCTGCAACCTGCTCGTCACGACTTTGCATGATCCATGACCGTTTTTGGACGAACACTTTGAAATGATAATTTTCTGCCATTCGTCTTTTATTTTGTGTATTTCAATTTATATGAATATTATTTTATACTGAAAACTTTAAAGCTTCATTGGGAATATTTTGACATTTGAAATCATTATTTTTCTGGGCTTTATAAAATCATATAAACATAAAATATTTTATAACATTAATTTCTTATATTCATAAATGTTTATTATTAGGTACCTGAGTAAGTAGCCTAATCACCTATCATAGTCCTACACACTACATAAAATAATCAGTAGTAACTGTAACCGAATAAAAAAAGCAAACCGCATAGGCAGTGATTGCGTTCACTTACTTTCGTCTGATTAATCTGTCATAAACAAACGCAGGTAATGACGCGCTCCCCCGAGATTTTCCGCCTGTAGAGCCTTCGACCCGTAAACTCGATCGAAATGAAAATGTAATTATCGAAGTAAACAATGGTCAAGTCGTTTGGCGGCATTCGTGCGTCGAACATCGCGGCAGTCGCACGCGCGCCGTGCAAACAGGTACAAGCGACGAACGCTCGTACGTTTTACCTTATCGCGAGTTCCTTACATCGCATTGTTCGAACGAGATGCACTTATCTTCACACCGTACAATCGAAAGTGATAAATGATTCAGTACCGCGGATGCACTTGACATTGACGCGTGAAAATCTCGATGTAAGTTAAGTGATCAAATGTTGTTTCAGTGGCAGTGCTCCCAACAATTAGTTACGGCAATGAATATTCATACTTTTGTATTATTTATCCGGAAAAACTCCGTTTGTTATCTGCATTTTATTGTTTTAGTATCATTGTTATGGTGATTCTAGACGTTAGGCTTGTTACGGGTTTACACCACAAAATGAGTAAAGATTTGAAGAAATAACTATTCAATTACCTTGTCATACTGAAAATTGCTAAATTTTCTTTCATCTATTAGTTAAATAAATGAGGCAGTTATCGGTGTAACTAATTTATGTTCGCTCATATTATGAGTTTATTACAGTGATTAGTATATTTTAAAGTGTATTAACAGTGGACTAATTTTCATTTTGTTTTGACCAAGTCACCAAGTTGTTTTTTTCTTTACGTTTCAAGGGTAAGACAGTGCGCGGTTTTCTGTCGATCACGTGCGTGTGATGCGTTAACGCAGTGTAAAGCGCACTGATTACAAGCTAACAATATTTCCATATTTAAATAAGTGCAAAAACCGCAAGGCATTCATATGGCACCTCATTTGTGTATTGGTCATAAAATCGTGGCCATCAAACTATTCAAATACAGTTCAGTCATAGCTGACATATCTACGAATAAATCTACGGAGACCAAAAACAAGTTCTGTATTCATAAAATATCAATTAAATACAAAGATAAACATAATGAGTTTTATATTTCTAAAGTGATTAATTAATTACTTTGTGGAGAAGACAATGTGAGGTATACCTAGCTGTAGTATATAAAAAAAAACTTCATTACTGTATATCAAAGAATAGGTACCTTAATTTTTTTACCTCAAACTCGTGTATAATATGTTTACAATTCTTTTTGTTTCTCAGTAGGCAGTGCCTTAACCCTGTACATTCAGGCACTTGCCTGACTATAAGATATAATTATGTAAATAGCATGTGACAAAAACCACGAGCGCACTGACGTATATTCAGATAAGTGAAGTTGTTTAGTTGTGTACATTTGAACGTTGATTTTGTTAACATACGTCTCGCTATGTCAACCTGTGATTTGTTAGCATAGTGAGTGTTGAAATTACAGTTTTTTAAATATTATTTTGACAATATCCTTTCGATAACATAGGTAAGCTTGATTTAAAAGTACTTGATTGTTTGATTTGTTTTATCAAAAAATAGGCAGTTAGTTTTGCAAAATTTATTATTACCCTTAATGATAAGTAGTCTGAATGACATATTTTTTTTTGTACGTAAAGTAAATAAATGACCATTTTTTTAACATCAAAAAAAAAAATAGTATTAAACACTTTGGTTAGAAATAATTTGTTTAAATTTCCCTGAAAACAAAAAAAAATCTGTCCACTAAAAATACAAATGTTTTTTTTTTTCAAAACAACTAATTCAAGCCGTTGTACATAGAGTTTAAAACGTAATATGATGACATTAAGATAAAATTTTACGTAAACATCGTAAAAGTTTCACCTTCTAGACACGGTACATATACTATGAAATTTCAAAGTTTTATGTTACTTTGTAAAAATAAGAAAAAATAATTTCTAAGAGCGTCCCGCAACCCTGCAATTGCTGGTGTAATGTAATAGAACCATCTTCCGACAATGTAAAATTTATAAATATTAATGCATTCGCAATAAGAAAAGATGAGTCTTTATAACACGTGTCTGAATTTGAATAAAATCTTGCTCTACGGTATACATACAAGTAATTTATTTTAAAAGATTAAACATCTACTAATAATCTTGCTTTAAATCATTTAAATTAAAAAATCAGAACTGAACTCAATTATACTTTAGTGTATCCATAAAACTAATTAAAGGTCAAAAGTATCTCAAACTGCCTTGATTAAATAATTAATACAAAATCAAATTCTATTTTCCTATTACAGTAAATACATAAAAATAAAATTGGCAATAAAGGCTGCCACTGTGATTATTTCAATAACTTTAGTATATTGACCAAGGTTGAGTTTGTAGTTTAATGAATCAAACAAGAAAATGAAGTGTACAATTTTGTTGTCAATATACAAATATCGATTTGCCAAACTTTTTGTATGGAGCACATGACCACGTAAATATGTACATATATTAACTAAATTCTTTAGCGTATATCTAATTAAGATTTTCTTTTTTTAGATCATCGATAAATAGTCAATAGTTATCTGAACGATGTCAGCGACGTAGCTAAGCGCTAAACAATAGTTCGGGCAGCGGAAGAGGAAATTATCATTGCTACAGTGACGGATCACGAAAAAATAAAACAACAGTGACTACTAGTACTATCGAATCACTCGATCAAGTTTCAGTTCTGTGTGTATAGTGTTATCTTAAGTGAACCAAACCTGTGTTGTGGTCGTGGGGTACTTGCGATGAAACGTCAGCGATTTTGACGTAAGATTTTTAGTCGCAAATCGCAGGAAAACTGGAGGTCGACACGTATGAAGTGTCAGTTGTCGTCCAGCTGACAACAGATGTCATCCCCATTGATGTCGGTGAGTCAGATGTGCTTAAAATATCTTTGTCGCCGGAACGTTAAGATACTCGATAAGTTTTTGACAGTTGAACGGCGATCTTTGTGGTGTTGAAGACTTAGTCATCTCTCTCTTGACTTACGTGATCTATCTGCGGTTTTGTACCATGGGCATGTTTTGTTTACATTTGTGATTGTTGAATTGGTCATTTAGTTTAGAAGGAGCATGTAAACATTGATTGGAAAAATTATGTATTATCTGTGTACTCTTGTACTCTTATGTTCCTGACTAGCCGTAAATATGTAAGCTGAAGGTACTACAACAAATTCCCTCTGGCGTCAATAATTACACATTTAAGGAAATTAATAAGTCTATGAAATACGTGTAAGTAAATTTTACTTATAACTAAATAAACCAAAGTAGGTACATAGCTATGATTCATATTGGATATTATTTTCAAACATGGCATAAAACAAAAAAAAATATCAAATCGTAGCACAACCCTTTATTTTCTTACCCAGCTTGAAGTAAAAACATGTACCTACTACTTACTAGCCAGCCAATTATCAACAGTCTTGCAATCGTTTCTAATTAGAAAACACATTTGGCATTAAGCGTGCTATACCGAATTTAGTTAAAGCGTTCTTTTACTAGAAAATCGAGTATTCGAATACCGTACACTCGATTCGTTTAATAAATGCAAAAAATGTCCTCTTTACAAATTCGTCTTTAGACATTACTTATCGAAGATGGTAAAACAGGTCTTGCCAGTGTTTTTGTGCGGTAAACGGCTGCCGTGACTTCAATCGGCCGCGAAAGAATTAGGAGGCGTTTGTTTAAACTTAGATGGTCTAATAATACTACAACCGAATCTCGAATTATTATTATGCGTGTTAATGGAATTATTATCATGGAAGTAGGTAGTATTATTTCCCTAATTTTTGTTACCTGCCTATGTTTTCATCTCCCTTTAACTCACAGGTTGACTGGTAAAGAATGCGTTGTGGCATTAATACGACCAATGTTTGGTTTTTGTGGATAAAGTCTAAAAATGAATATTATTTAATTTTATTGCCAAAACTTTTTTTATTGGAGTAAGCTTCATATTAGCCATTTCTAAGATTTTTGTTACGGTGAAATTTCAAAAGACGACTGTGTTAGCTTATAAATATAGAAAAAAAGTTTGTGTCTAATAAAGAATATGCTAGTAATTTTAATAACAATTCAGATCACATTTTTTGCAGATTTATAAAACTTTGATAATTTCAGAAAAAATAAAAAAATATATAAGAAAAAGGCCAGCTTTTCAAGTTAAAAGTTATTAGTAAAAAAAAACGACTTCTGACAGGAAGAAATGGAAGTGAGAAACATATTGCTCCGACCTCAAATAAATTGGGAACGGGACAGGAAAAATAAAGAGGAGATGATTTTATTTCATCATCATACAGGAAATGAATAACTTATAAGACACGATTTTCAATTTTATATTTGATTTAAAAAATTACGAAATTATCAACTCTAGTCTTTAGAGATACCAGAACTGTAGCAAAGACACCAATACCTATAATCAATGTTATCTGTCATATACCATCAATGAATCACTTCTATGAAGTCGTTCGCATTGGCGCAGGAGTCGTGAAAAATCTGGTCACGCTCGGTTATGTATGACCTTATGTAGAATAAAATAGATTATTGAATTAACTTCGGTTTATTTATTTAATACTTTGTTACGTGTTTAGTATTAATATAGCTGTCACACTGTTCTTAGTTAGAGGAATATTAAAACTACGTATACTTAAAGGTATAGAGTATGTCAAGATACGATTTCAATTTTGGTTAATTTTATTAAACTTTTTCTCTTAACTTTGACCGTGTTTTTTATTAATTGTACATGGTATTCACATATAAGTCGCAAAAAATCAATTAAATAAACAACACCTTTTTTGTGCGAATTCTTAGTATCAAAAGTTGCATAATATATATTTAAATTATGTAATAATGAACATTACAATTTAATACGAGTCATATCAGAATAGGACTTAAAAAGGGAGAAGAATAAGTACCCACTTAAAAAGTAGGTAGTGAAGGAAAGTACAGAGTTATCGCAATAAAAAATGGGTTAAAAATATTTATTTGTTCAACACTCAACCTTCGCAGTGTTATTTGTTATAAAAATAGGGAACGCCGTGACCTTGTCAATGCGTCTGAGTGATGAAGATAAAGGAGGACGAAACAATACACCGTGCGAGGATACATCGCTTATCACCGCCACTTAAGGTTGCGTGTTCATTATATTTATACTTTAGAGCAATTTTTATAGTTCCTAATTCTTCCTGTTAGGGCTTAAAACGTTAATGGTCCAATTGTTGCCCACCTCTGATGTTCATGATAGGTACGTAGTTACTGCAGGATATATTAAGCCAATGAGTTAAAAACAAAAGGTAATCATTATTTGCTCTATCTGTGTAAATATAGCGAAAAGCCCAAACTTATAAACACGGTTATAAAATTTCATATGACTTTAATTATCAACAACACGTTAAATTACGATGCGTAATTCACATTATTATATTGTATTTTTGGTGAAACAACGATTACATTTTACTATTCATTAACTCAATGTGAACCTATGATATCTATTTTAGCCGTTCGGCAACAAAATTATACAAAACGTAATCTATAAAACAATGAATTTCTAATTTGCTTCTTATTTTTCAATACTAACAGCTGCTATACAGTATGATAAATAAAAAAATATATACCTACACATATTTTCTGTGACGAATGTCAAAACGTTTACTAGCATGCTGGCTTTCAACAACTTTAACAAAATTATTCTAAACTTATCAACAAACTCAATGAAAAATGAAGAATATTCAAGCAATTCATTTTCGTGCATAACTCTTAGTGAACTACAGCAATTAACGCAGGCAAGAGCTAGGCTTTCGTAAGGGTTAGCAACTAGTTACGTGCAAAGCTGGGTTTATACCAGTATTTCTATATATATCGTTAGCTAAGTGATACCACACCTTAAGTTCCCATGGTAGTAGATTTTCGTTCACAAATAACTCATCTTTAAGTTTATAGCTTTACACTTTAAGCTGTAGGCAAGTGTTTAATTTATGTTGGATACGCTAGTATAATAAATACAGTAAGAAATGCTATGAAGTATAATGTAGGCACCTTATTATTATGATGTAGTATTAAAACTGTTTTTTCAAGCGTACTTCAACAAAATCTTTATTATATGAAATTGGTTACTCTACAAAGGCGAGCCAGCATTTTCTCACATTTTCTGATTTATGTGCTGGTCGATACAAAAAATATTCCCACGCACATGCGGGTACCTATTAACTACATAATAACTCTATTTTACTCCTACAATTGAACTACTTATATTTTTTGACGTCATCTAAAAGTTTAATAGGGATAATATTTTTTTATCATTGAAACAATTGGGAATTTATTTCACATTTAAATAATTACAAACCAAAAGTATTCCATTGCACAAAATGTCCCATGAATCAGTGTGTTAACATTTTCTTAATCTCTATAGAAAATGCGCATGTTCGTCTTTAAATGTATTTTTTTACATTGTCTTTTAACTGCCTTCACGATCTTGCTTTAGGAAGCAATGATTAGTTTAAATCTATTAGTCATTGGTTCCGTAACTTAATATTCATAAATCATTGCTAGTTAACGGATTGAACGATTAGGTACTCTGTGCTACTATTTACATACTGCTTACATTGATTATAGGTATGCATTGTGAAGTAGGAAATAAAATGTGTTATTTTATAATTTTTGAATTTATTATTGTACAGACACCAGCACATCAAGCTACCCATTTTTCCCAATCAACACATCGATTTTCAACTTTATCGCTTCAGCGATAAAGTTGAAAATCTATTAGGGGAATTTCAAAGATTGTAAGTACCTTGATGTGCTGTCGCCTGTACATAAAACTTATATATTCAATGCAAGTGCCTTAAAAGTTCGTTCCTGTACATAATAGAAATACGTCTGCTATATTCCGAACCCACGAATAATAAATGGTTTGAGCTAGAAATATCGACAAGATGGTACTAAATGCCAAACCCAAAAGGTCAGGAAATAAATTATAAGTAACGGCGAGCCTTCAACGCATGTCCGTATCAGAACATTCAGTTGCAAGTTAAATTAATACGTTTTTAATTCAAACGCAGCGATTTTATCCTTTGCATTTTATAAACAAATCCAAAGCCTAAGGATATACAGGTATCAAACTTTACAAGAATATGCTACATTAAAAAGAAAAAAGTAATTAAAAAAAATTAAACTCCCACAAACGATTATTAAACATTAAGGTCTTAAGATTTAGGTCGCGTAAACTTCCTAAACAGGCCAGACTTAAATACGCCACACCCTCCGTCAAACGACGACCTAGAACTATTTTGAGATCCACTCCCGTTAAACAAATTGATACACCCATAAACTCTATTCGCACCCTTACAAAGACAATAGTCGAGTGATGGGACCACCTACTATAATGGTATACAATTGACCTTGATTCTTTGCGTCAGCGACTCTCCCATGGGCCATTTCGCCGACCCCGCCAAGGTTGCCGAACATACGGCTCGAATGTTTAGCCGACACGCGATCCATCATTCTATTTTAAATTACCTTATGTTATAATTGAGTTATATAATAATTAACAATGCCGTACACGCAAACGTCGAGTTCAGATATATTTTGATTAATCGAATAACTATGTGAGAATTTATTTTATGGTATTTTAGTGTCATTTTGATAGAATTTTAAGTTCTTAATTAGAATAAGGTGGTTGTTTTTCAATTTAAGGATGAAGGCAAGCATGCACGTTGATGTGTTCAATTTGTTTGTCACGTACAATTTTAGCTAAAGTATTCAAGTTTATTTATCATCTTTTGATACGAGGTGCTCTTTTATGTTACAGCCTTGTTCCCATTTTCCTTGTTCCGCGCACATGTACGACGTCGGTACGATATACTTGGGTACAGGTTGAAAACCAGCTAGGCGCTACACTATATACCAGCCAGTATTAATAAACCAAAAGGAAATAATATTTTTTTACTTGATAAATATTTCGTTCATACTATTTTGTTCATAAGTTGTACTACTCTATGTATAATACTGTGTACCTACTGGAAGGTATACATACTGAATTATAGTCCTTAGGACCTTACTTTATTATTATTATTCACACGAGCATTTTTTACATTTAATTATTTATTCCATTATTTCAGGCAATTAGAGCCTACCTATAGATAAAAAAAGAAAATATTAAACAAATTCAATTTGCTAATTCTGCGTAAGTACTTAAGTAATATACCTACTACTTGTTGATTTTCTATTAAATTAGAAGTAAGAAACTAACTACTAACAAGTAAAATACTATAATTAATCATGTAACGTGCATACTTAGGAAAAGTTGACGACAGAGACATCATTTACGTAATCGTATGTTAATTGTAGCGTAACAGCTTTAAGAGACAGTCCTCATTTACTTTCAGGTGTTAATAGGCACATTTTAGTTAATTTCGATCTTATATATTCAGTATCGTTTTTTCTTATTATTACAGTTTTATTTTTCAACTAGCCTCCGCCAGCGGTTTCACCCGCTTCCTGAGTTAACTACTGCATGCACCCAGAAAAAATGTAGCCTATATGATATTCTGATTGTTATTATTGTATAAAAAACAATTTTTTGTTGGTTTTATTAATTAGTAGTTGAAAATTAATACTAGCGTTGTTGGCTTTTAGATAATCTAAATATGTACAATTAAGATTACTATATACAGACTTATAAAATACGTAAAGCTAGACTTATAAAATATAAATAAATAAATAATAATAAAAACTATATAACCCTAGGCGTCAAAGTACTCCTCCACATCGCTGTCATCCGGTAACGTGCCCAGAAGACTGGCCGCATTGCCACGTTGTATGGCAATGCTGATTCTTTGACCAAAGAATAGGCCAGCCCTCTGATATTCTGATGTATAAGTTATATTACTACCAAGTTTCATCAAAATCCCTTCAACCGTTTGGTCGTGAAGAGGTAACAAACATGCACACACCCCCACAAACTTTCACATTTATATATCAGTGTGGTGATTTATATATTAGTGGGGAAAATAAAATTATTTATAAAAGAATTTAAATTTAGAACATAAAAAAATCCATAAAATGTATTTAAATTAAGAAGTACGCACCAAAGAGTTTGACTGTGTGTCCCGTAATGTAAGGCCGTTTGGTCTGCTAATTCCAGTAACATTTAGACCAGTTATAAACGACCGAAGCAATGGATTTGGTACAAGGCCAGATTGACACTAAACAGAAAAATGTATGTTACTTTAAAATCTGCCTTCATTTCTAATTTGTTTATTGATATATTTTGGTGTATAATACTTGAACTTTTAATGAGCTAAGGCAATAAACTCTTCGATTATATTAAGTTGTTGAGATAAACTTGTCCACGGCTCTGGTAGATGTAAAGATTTTAATCAGTCTTGAGTGATAATTAGTTAATACTGAAGGCAATCATGATGTCGGATAGCAAGCGATTTTGTAAATATATTAATTATTTAATTAAAAAAATAACCGAACGTACAAAAATCGAATCGTTTTCTTCCCTTGTATTCATTTTATATACGTTTTACATTTTACAAACTTTTAAAATATAGGTAATAGTTACTTTTCCCTATCGATTCAACAGCAATTTCACTGTTATCTACGCATCAACATTGCATGTTGTGTTAACAAATTATTCCAAACATAAAATCCATTTCAGTAAAAACTGCAACATAATATTTCGCAAATTTTTCCTCCACACATCGCGTCTACCGTAAGTCATAAAGTGTATCATTGGCGAATTTGTTTAGAGTCAACCGTGCGTGATGGATGGAGCGTATGACGTCACACTTTGTCATGAGACAACACTTGGAAAATTTTACATCAATTGTCCATGTGAATGAGCATAAAAATATGAGTGGCAGGCTTTACGGTAGTCGAGTTGCGCTGGTTATACACTCATAGGAAGAGGATGTTTCATTATGAGATGCTGGTGTTGGTAGAATATAGGAATATATAAAGGCAGTTTAGATTATGATATTGCATGATTAGGGAGATGTGGATAATAAAAGGCGAAACGTTACTTTTGACGGATAAACGGTTACAACAGAAATACTTACACAACGTGGGAATTCAATCAAGGCTCGAATTATAAAAAAAATCTACCTTCTCAATTATTTACTTCGACTTCTAATTTATCCAATTAATCTGTCTCACTAAACTCACTTTTATGTCACGTAAAGCATTTTGCTAATCGAACTATCCAGGTATACATAATACAAGCACCTACCAAATGAAGAATAAAAGAATCGTAATTTGATACGACTTTATTTATAGGAAGAAGTATATTTAGACTCTCTTGACGAACAACCTACTAGAAATGCAGACAAACAAGAAACAGTAAATAGATTAATGACTGCAATCGAGGAAAAAAGGGACAAGGGCGTTGTAAAACAACGTCTGCTTAGCACATCTACGGGGAACATAACAGGTCTGATCTTCTTTTGTTTTTTGATGCCAAAACAAAAATATATTAAATAAAAAATAATATTGAACAAAACAAAAGTGATTGGACAAACATAGCGTGTTAACACAAACAAGTTCTTTATCACAAATGAGATATATTAAGTGCTAAAAGTTATCATGAAAATGCAAAATAAACGCACGTTGATGGCTCCAACAATAAACCTGTGACAATATAAATATCAGCTGATGTATGTGTAGATAGTTATGTCCTTACTAAACTGAGTGATAATACGAATAACGTTGGATGCTTGTTTGCAGAAGACATTTAATGTAACGAGTTATAATAAAAGATGGACATTTATTGTACCTACTGATGTTCCCCAAGAGAAGAAAAGAGTCTGGTGTGAATAAAAACATAGAGAATAACAAAAAGATATTTCTTTTATAAGTAAAAAAATAAATAGTTCTTCTTAAAGTAAAAGAATAACCCGTAGTATCTAGTAAATTAATGAATGTCTTTGTGACTGGTAACCATTTCAGAAGAATTCCTTTCGTTAAAACTACTAACTAACGCTTTACCTCCCATCTTGGAGTTGGATAATTTTCTTTCCGTCTGACTGAAGGTAAAATAAATGCCGATCCTTTTTTGTAACTCTATCACGTGAATATAATTCACAAAAACGAAATAAAAATTATGGACAATTACAATGTCACATGGAAGTGAATAATTCGTAGTGATTGCTATAATTCGATACGTGACTCGCATCAGATGTTAATGGCAAGGTCCACCGATGACAGTCAGCAGCTTGGTAAAACAATATCGGACTTTATAATTGAAGGCATTAGTTCGAATTTTGTTTGTGCACCTGTTTCACGTGAGCGAATCTAACTTTGTCCAGTTTTCATCGGGCCACGTAAGGACAAACAGGAAGACTCCTATTTAGAAAGTCCTTGATCTGCTGAACCTCGCAAGTTCAATATGATTCATCGCTTGAGGATGCAAGGGTCTTTTCATTGC
Organism: Heliothis peltigera; assembly: GCA_958496145.1. NCBI lineage: Eukaryota > Metazoa > Arthropoda > Insecta > Lepidoptera > Noctuidae > Heliothis > Heliothis peltigera. Next base: position 6,480,558 of record OY292328.1, read on the forward strand.
ATTGACCTGCGTGAATCTTATATAAACAAAGTGGAGATTATGGAATAAGTTTAGCTTATAATCATTTAAAATAATTAACTCAAGAGTTTGAATTTTTATTTGAACTAATTGCACTAGGTGCTTATTACATGAAACAATTATTATCACTAAGATTTTATGACTGACGATTGTCTTCATTATTTAATTACTTAAAAATAAACCTTATTACTGTTAATTACTTAATATCCACAAATCATAACCTAATTGAAATAAAATATAAGTTAGTGTTATTGGAATGGCAACAAATTGTACGTAAAGTAACTGACAAGACATTTACATAAAGACAAAAATAAACACAATACAATATAACTACGTGTGTTACTGCCGCCTTATGTTTCAAAGCTACAATGATATATTGCAAAAATGTAAATTATAGTCTATGAAAAAGCTATTATTTATCAAAGTTGTAGTTGACTTGCTGCATACTAATGTTGTGATGTCGAGTTATTACAAGAATCTTGATCGCAACAATATCGTAATCACTATGGAACACCATTCAACAATGATCATTAATCTGTTTTCTTCGGTTTTATAGCCTGCTTCAGTGTGAAGGAAAATGTCATTAGGAAACCAGTAATCAAGTAATGAAAATTCCAAGCGTGTCTCACCGTCGGCTGAGATAGTGTTACCTGTACTATTGAACATTTATAAGCTATGAGTACAATGTGAAATATAACGAACCTGGTAAGAAGGTCTGTATTTATTGCGGCGTATACGCTCAATTATAGATCCTTATAAATGATATTGGACAGGCTATTAATTATTATTTACAAAGGTCTATCATAGGTTACTTGCTTTTTTGATTACGGACAAAGATGTATCATGTTGATCGATTAATCTTGAAAGGTGTTTGAGATAAATCCATTCTCGAAATAAGATTTTCTTATCTTGCAATATATTGTAAAGAAAGTTGGTGTATTTAGATATCAACGTCAATCAATATACATAGGTAGTGATTATGCCGAATAGTGTCAAAAACTGTGATAAATCGCTGCAATTTGTCTCGTTTTTTCTAGGCTTGAATGTCAAAATGATAAATTATATAAACACAATACAATACACAGATCGCGTGTGACAACACACACTTACATTGTTCGCACTACTAATTAGATCGGCGAGTTCGTGTGTTCATCTGTAGCATTTAATGAAGGCTTAGTTGCAATAAAATTTGCATTAGAAGATTTTGGGTCAAGGAAGGCGAAGAGCACTTTTTGTCACACTGTATGTAGCTTTTTTTAAATGCGAGCAATGCCGCAGTATTTGCTAGTTAATCATAAAATCATGAACAGTTCGCAACCTTGACTGGTCCGATGATCACAAGCGACTCGACGATGATTGTGTACTCGAGCGGTGTTGATAACGAATCCGTTTATACTTTTGTCTTGCTCTTTTCAGTTTTTTCTACTTTTAGTCTCTTTCTAATTTGTTACATTTCTTCAAGCGATTGTTCGATTTGATGGTTAGGATATTACTTATTTGGCTCTGCAAGAACGACGAAGTGGATTTTGGAATTATTATTTTTTATACGTGCTTATTATGTAGGTATTTCGCCTTGCATTTTTCTTTATAATTTAATGAATATGCACTAAATTCTTAGATACCTATTTTGTAAAGTCAAAAACCAAAAATATATGTATTATAGCATCCCATTCATAAGGTTACATTGCATTAAATACAACTATAATATCACCTCATATTGGGTTTTAATCAGCTCACGCGAAATCCCTTTTTCCGAATCATCCACAGGTAAAACATGAGTATCATTTAAAGAAATTTCCAATTAGCAATACACAGTACGTCAGCCGTAAAACTGAATGAATGTAAGTAAACGTGACGTATGTTGTTTGTAGTAAACTAACGTCGGTTCTCGTACAATGAATACAACAAAACCTTCTCTCAAATATTTTTCTAGGGCTTGTAAGTGCGGTGCCGAAATTCGATTGTGGAACTGTAATAACGATTTTCTTTTGTTTTGGTTGCTGTATATGATGTAGTTTTTTGATAGAACATCGCTTGAATTTCGTAATGAAGCAAAGTCTTCTGTGAAGCAAAGTGACATTGTTATGGGTAGAGGTCAAGATTTGTACATTTTTTTAAATATCTAGATATTATGTAGTTACTAGCTTTCGGTAGCTTTCACGCACTTCCCGTGCGATCTTCGCACACCCTGTTAAAAGTACACTATAACATTGCTGTTACTGAAATAATTTTTCAAATCAGACCAGTAGCTACTTCCTGAGATTACCACGTTCAAGCAAACGTATAAACTGACTCTTGGGTTTTTTAATATTATATTACTATAGTTTTTGTTTTTTGCAAGCAAATTTAAGTATGAGTGTGAATTGGTTTATGTTTCAAATATTTATGTCGACAATGGTACTTGTTTATTCTATGTGATAGCCGAGTGTCAAAGCCAAAAAACTAATCTATTGTTAGGAGTTTTTGTTTGGGCATGACAACTTGAAGCTCTGAAGGATGTTCGCTGAATGATCAATAGGTTCATCTGTATTCTCCTCGTTACATAGCAATTATTAACCACATAAAGAGCTAGGAATGGAATGTTTTAAACATTATATAGATCACTATTGGAGTCTTCTATTTATTTAGTGTCTGTTTAACAATTACACAGCGATTAGTAAGATCCAAAATCAGTAGAAATATTGGTGTATATTTTTAACGTTGTGCTACGAAACTACCTATTTCTCACCTGAAAATGATCATGTACCTACTTCAAATATTTAATCACGAACCCGCAAGATAGTTGGACCGATCAAAACAAAAAAAAACTTAGTTAATATAAATGGAATATGTAGGTAGCCCATACTATTTGTTTTCGAAGCACGCAAACACTATTTGGTGACGTCAAAAGAATTCAACGACCGCTAACATATGTATATTTTGCACGCCACCGGGAGCTAAAGGAAACTCGTCAAGTGCAGTTTTCGCACTTAATGTGACAAAAAAATATTGTGATAGCACTCATTATCCATACTAGTTATAGCAACTTCTGAAATATAGTCGAGTTCCAAACAAGTCGTTTCAGTACGTAATACTTTGTTCACAATGCATATTTTCCTGGAAATTTCTAGTTGATTCCTTGAGGGTATGGGTTATTCCAATATGATATCGATACCTATGTACGCAGTTAGGCATTATACCTATAATAATGATTCAAGTTGAAACTTCTACCTCAGTACCGTTTGGATTATTGCATAATATTCAGTTACATATCCTTTATGGGTCACAATAAATTTATTTGCATCCAAAACGCATGTTCTCAAGTTACATTATTAACTTAACCAAGGTGTTAGCCTTTTGTGGACTTCAAGGTATTTCCCTATTTACTCCAAAGGTATTTAGGACTAACACATATCCAATGTGACCTCGAAGGGCCGTGTATAATTTGGGTGCAGAAGGAAAATGTATTAGTACTTTTCAACGTGAGGCAAAATTAACAATATACGAGGTACATGTACATATAAGAAGCTCGTGACACCGTACCTAAATGTTACATTTATCAACTGGAAAATTCAGACATCGTTAAAATAACATCATACTAAATAAGCCATCCATCATTTGTCAAATATTATGTCCGCCTCCCAGCTTTGAAAAATATTTACATTATGTTACAACAATCCACGTGGTGTAGAATAATCGCACAAAAAATATTTCGACATGACATGTATATTCTTAAACCCTGGGCCAACACTTCAGCTTAAATGAACAATTACCTTACGTAAGTCAGAATACAAACGAGTTGCAGTATGCTAAGTGAATACAATGATTAAATTGAGAGACAAGATTCAATTTAATTCACCATTGACGTCACTGACAACAATGAAGTGAATGTGAGCGAAAACATTGACGACATATTAAGTGACGGAATAGGAATAATTTGGCAGAATGCCTGCAGCATGTATGCAGCTTAACTTGCGCCTTAAAGAGGAAGAAACGCGGTTTGCACACGTAAATAAACAGGTAGTCCAATTGTGATGAAGGTTTGACATCGTGAGTCACTGAAGTAGTGATTCCCAACGTTCTGCTTAGAATTCTAAACGTTATGAGTAGTTAATTAATTTAAATTAATGAATAACTTAACGAATTATCGTTGCATATAATGGCAATCAAATACCTATTATAGTTACTATGTGAAGTAATAATTCTACATAAAAACCACGGTGTTATAATTTTTCTAAGTTTTGTTGTGCAATGGCTGTGAACCCTCAACAAATATCCTCGAACATAAACCTTCCTTTTTTTGCAATTAAAACTGATTTCAAGTGCCATGTTAGTGACGCTTTGGTTACTCCAGACAGTAGATATAGCCCTCGTATTCGCTCCCTCCACTCTCATGCCAGGCATTTTCAAAATGAATGGGCAGTGAAAAATAAAATCAAATCATGGTTATTTAAATGAAAATTGAATATAATATTGGATAAAACAAAATAGACTAACATACATGTTAGTTTTAATAAAAAACATGTTTAAATAATAAGCCCCTAATTCCACAGACATTCTTAGAAGTAATTTAATGCATTTTTTTCTAATAAAATAATTAATTGAATCAATGACACCGCATTTTTGCTAATTAAAATATACAGCTGTATATAAAAAGTTACACGAGCTTTAATCGATCGTTATTTGACATGAAAAATTACGTCGATAAAAATAATTTTAGCAAAAAACCATTCAATCAGATTGTTAAGTTGTCGATTTAGATAATCGATACTTAATAATCTGGCATTAATTGATGATTTGTTTAATTTTTCTGCTTTTTTTAATGGCATCTCGCAGTTCATCCTAGAGACGCTGTTTAATGCTAACCGGACAATCTCAGTGGATGCCTAAAAATTAAGGCCTCCAGCAGGGTCATTTTTCTGCGTGAAAATCTTCATATATATAAATCTTCATTTATATGTTGTCAAATGTCACATATATGTTATCAATTGATAACACTGTCCACGGATTTGTCGAGCAAAATGTTAAACTTTTTCATACAGAAAAATCTAAATTTAAATCTTCATTGCAGTTGAAATCTCAAATTATGATAGCTATGCTATTTTTATTTATTATATTATTAAACTTTGAATGGCATTCCTTTGATTTACTTAAAAAAATATATCACTGTTATAAAGTTAGTAATTAATAATGTTATACGAAAACAGCAAAGTACAGGAAGTAATTCCCTCGGGACGCAGATGAAACTGCGAGGAACATCTAGTACTCTCAAATACAATAAAATTAAAAACTGAACGATGATTATACAGATTTGTTAACTGTTTTAATAAATAACACTTTCATTAGTCTATTAGGCATTAAATCTAGGTCTTTTCATACAGTACCTAAGTATTATCGCAGATTTTAAATTGGTAGGAAAATATTTGGGGGTAAATACACTCGTTAAAACAAACAGCTTATGTTGTGCCACCTTTTAAAATATTAAAAGTACTCATCTTCCGGTGTAAAGTACATGTAACGTCGAATGTTCCGAATTTTTGATATAATTTTCTTTGTTTTTGTGAAGTGACCGTTGACTGTTGCTTTGTATAATTAAAAAAAAAACTGCAGTGGATACATAATTTAAGATCTTCACTGTCCATTTAACGAATATTTTTAGTTTTTATTGTCTGTTCATTCAGAATCTAAGATGGCGATGCCGACGTGAGCTCAAACAAATAAATTGCGCAAACAATGATCTTTCTCTTTAATTACCAAAAAATCCCCATCAGCCGGACTTGTTTTTAACCACATATTTGCAAACAAAAAACATACGATTTCGCTGTTGAAATGTTGAGGGCAAAAACGTGCTAATATTGACGCGGTAGTCAACACATTCGTTCTTGAACTTGGCCGCGTTGGCTGCGGATAGGTATTTTGATTACGTTTATTATGATTCGGTAATAGACTTGTGATGCATTGCTGGCTGATTGATCCGTAGTTAATTTGGAATAGTTCGGGCTTTAATAACTCTTTGGAATGCGGCATTAAGACCGTTCATAATGTTAGCATTAATGCTAGTAGTCCTTTTAAGCTATCGTATGGTAAAGTAGCAGAATAGTTTATAAGTAAGAACTTATAATGCTGTTAACTGTACATATTTGGCAGTCATTATGAGTAGCCAGAAAGTCTAACAACCAGTCTTACCAAGGGGTCTCGAGTTGCCTCGTCGCCGGGTCACTCCACGCAAAACACTGGTACTCAGCTGCATCCGGTTAACACTGGAAGCCGACTCCAACATAGGTTGGGAAAAGGCTAGGCAGATGATTTGCATTATAGCATTGTGTTGTGATCGAGTTATCAATTAATGTAACAGCACCTGGGCGTAGGTACCGTTTTAATTAACTAAAACAAACCGCAATGCTCTGAATAACAGAACAAATGTGTGAATCAGTGAAAATGTGACAGATGTGGTGGTTGACCAAACTGTTTGAACGAGGAAAATAAACAATAGCATCACATAGTGAACAGTGTAGCTCATTTTATTTAAAAACCATGCATTACTTTGTACTTGTTCATTATTATTTGAGTTGACAACCTGCTACTGAAATATTTTGCAAGTCTGCCTGTATATGTATTTTTTCATGTTTTCTTAGTAGTTTTTTTAAACATACGCTCTTCAGAAATATATAATTTAATCAATATAATACCCCCAATAAATTATTATAAACCGCGTCGTACAATATTTTACCTAATGATTTTATGACTCAACTTCACAGTTGCAAAACAATAAACATAATTATTTTAGTTCATTTATATGGGTTTTCCAAGACCTAGTAAAAATTCATATAAGTTTAAGACGCAAAAGTAAGACATTATTATGAGACGCAAATGTTAAATATTATATTAACATCCGAATTTGAAGTTTTATAACCATTTTGTTTCAAATGAATGCAGTCCTGATGAAACGGTTTCAAATGTCAAACTTAGTATGTCAAGCGTGATTTCTGTGGACGGGATCTCGAATCCTGGGTCGCACCGAAATCGTTTTGTGTAACTTTCGTAAAGGGGCCTGGTGTCTGAAAGTTGGTGGTATATTACCTCTCTTAAAGATTGACGTCCCATCGGACTATGAGAGTAAGGGAATGCACTAGTGTCCGAGCGCACGTTTGTACACTATAACACGTCCTGCGCAGCTGACTGATCTTCATACAGAGAATAGTCGACGGATTTGGCTAGTGATAGGTCTGGATGCCAGTCTTTTGTTTTCATAACCGACGCACAAAGCGGATTTGCAAGTTTTGTCTTCGGACTATTTCTTGTTCACTGTTGAGTTAGGCCTAGCACAGTTTTTCGATAGACTCTGCTTAACTCCGGATGTAATATTTTTTTATGATCGTTTTTATACAGGTCTTAAATAAACAACGCTTTGCGATTCAGGGTCAGTCGGGTTAGTCATTAATGAGAACTTCATCGTTTTAATGATAATACGCAAACGAACCATTTGTCGAGAATCAAAATTCATACGACTTGTCATTGCACTGTCATCTTTCAGCAAACTTGAAGAGGTATTATTACCAGTTTAGCAACAATTTAAATTCATTGCTATTACGGAAGTTACGTTTACCCATTACTACAATTATAGCAAAAAATAGGAGTCTATGTATTTCTCTGTGTAAATGTGCGTACAGCAGGATGACATTTTACTCTATTTTTAAAACAGATTAAAAATATTGCATTTATATTCATAGTTTAATAAGCTAAATATGTAATACCAAAATCAGAATTATTTTCTGAAATATAAACCGTATAAAGCAAGTATTAAGATTTCATATCGCAGTAAGCATTCTAGGATGTAAATTTTGCAGTACTAAATGTGGCTGGCAATATAGTTTATATTATGATTAAGTCATTTGCTTCCATCTAGAAATCACGGCTATAAAGACTAGTATGGTAATAGAGGAATCTTCATGCGGAAAGTATTTAAATCAGGGTTCGTATTTCGCATTGAGAGTTCACCTCTGTGCATTGAAATTGCAAAGACATTTATTAAAAAAATATAGGTTTATTACTCGTAGAACATTTGAGAATGTTGCCATTGGCGAAGCCAAATTCATTAATATTTGTAGCTCCTAGAGCTTAAATTACTTTAATTAAATTCAAGTTCAAGGTTATTAATCAAATGGTGATAAGCTGAGACATAAATTATGTTCTTAAAATCTTTTTTTTGCCTTAGAATTTCCGAAAATTCAAGCCAATTTTTTTGGGCTAAATTGTTAATGTTGGTCATTAATGAAGACAAGATACTCGTAACGTTCATATAATTACGAGAACTCCCATTAAGTTGCCGACATGCCTATTTACTGTTCTCTATTGCAGTTCATTGAACTTTGGACTTGGCCCAAGTGTTGTACCATCACTGAATAATGATATTTATCTGTATGTATTCTAAACATTAGTTAACTATACCCAACATTAACAAGGAAGATGGTTTGAATGCTGATGCACAATTTCTTTAGGACGTGGGAACTAAAGAAAGGTGTTTAACATTGTGGTAAGACAATAATCTGAGGTATCGTTGAGAGGTTGCTATTGATTCTAGAGCCATCGTGATCATCATCCAACTAGAGTCAATTTGAAAATTGCGACAATATTGCGAAATTATGTATTGATATTTTCACTATATTAAGCACGACCTTGTGAAATTATAGGCATAATTACTTTATTGAAAATCATCCCTTTCTGTCACGTGTAAAGTGAAGAAAGCTCAATCCAACAAGCACACCGTGCAGCCAATGTGGTATATGTAAATTGACTGTAACAATTGATGTATTATTTACTGAGCATGTATGTACATAATGTTATTGTTAGTATGTATGCCTCGGTCACGTGTTTCTTAAGCCTACTTTACACTGCAGTGATACGAAAGGTTGTTATGATAGTTAGTGCAACAGCTACGGCACATGATACGTGCTTTTAGTATTTAATTATTGAGGATTGTATTCTTTAGTGATCGTATCAGCACCGATTATTTCTACCTACTGCGTAGTATAGTCAGGAGCTATGAAGGCTTTTGCAAAATATCTTCGTAATGTTTATGTCTAATATGGAATATGGGTGCTATTAGCAAAAAAGCAATTCGTGTCTTAGAAGTAAACAGATATTTTTATTTTACTTGTCGACTCTGGACCAGTTTTATGATTTTACACAGTTCATTAATAATTAATTACCCTATAATAACTAAACGTAATAAAAATATAACACCTCCATTAATAGCCTATCTAAAGTAAGAATTGTTTTAAGTTTTGCGTCACATTTCTATGAACTAGCGAAAAACCCGCGTATTGAAGTGCCAATACAAACAATAGCTAGAAATGACACGAAAATCTTCCTTAATTAATCAATGATTCATTATAGTGTGAACAATATTTGAGAATAACATGACTATTTCGATGCTTGACTCTGTTTACATGATAAAAAGTGTCAAATATTGATATAAATTACATGAATTCTGGAAGTGCAGGTACACAATGCAAGGTCAGTTCGATTATTTTCTGCATTGCTTTAATTTTATTTATAGCATAAAAATTATTAATCTTTCATTTGTTTAATCACTTAGTAAGCACGCAATCAGTCCTCACAAGAATGAGTGTCCTATTCTTATACGTTAAGAAGTACATACATATGTGAAGCGTGTTTAATGGTAGTCGAAGGCTGACTACCCAGAAAGGTAGTAAAAATCAGATTTAAGTTGGTCCACTCAAGTAATATATATTTTTTTGCGATAAATATCATTCAACCTAATCACTCAACGATAAAAAAAAGCCTAATCACTCATATGAATTATTACAACTCAACTTTACTTATTATTTATCATATAGTGAAAAATTATTAGCAAAAAATAAGCGAACAACGCAATTTCCAATACATTTCAACTCAACAAATCGTCTAACAAAGTACAGAAAATATGTAGGATTTCACACTTCAACCATCAGTCGCCCGTTTAATGAAGTGGGAAGAAGTTCGTTACACTCAATTTGTTTTATGGTCTGTCGGTGCACGTGCAAACACATGTTAGTGCATGCTGGGCACCTTTATGCAGCTCAATAGCCATCATTACGCTCTTCATAGAAAACTTCATAAAAATGGACGTAAAAGAAAAACGGAATGTTAAACCATTTCGCGTCATGCAACTGGTGATAGCCATTGGGAGAGTTATTTATGATGAGAGGTGGCTTCACAGCTGGTAGGACATTACATAAGATCATCATTTATATACCACACATTACGTCAATTTATGAAGTACACAGAAATAAAAAAATATAATAATTTTTTGAAAGAATTATTATATTGTAGTTTAATTCAAGTCATGATTTAAAAATAAATAAACTGAATGTAATCGGGATGTTTTATTCTTGTCGTTTTATGTCAAAACAAAAAAAAATGGTTTAGAAATACTGATAAGTAATACATATATATGTATACACCGATTTTATAGGATTTACGTACACAACTTATAAATTCAAGCCTCTTTTATGCTTTCTTTCTTACTAATATTACTTATTGCAAAGAATTCAAAAAGAAATAAATTAATTTATAATCAATTAAATTTGTTGCCATACTTTTCAGTACCGGCTTCATAAGGTTGTCTGTGAAATTGGTGATAAAAGTCACACATACTTGTTATTAAGAAAATTTATGTGACTGATAAGAAAGAACTTGTTTCGTTAAAAGAGTTAAGAGCGCATACGCCGAAAGTTGGCAACGTCGCAAATAGCTGTCAAATATTTTCAAGATTTAATTAATTTGAAAAAATATCTGCATGAAAATAAGAAATTAGGAAAAAATGAATACGAATTGCAGTTAAAACCCTGAATTTGTTTTTGTAAACGTTTCAGGTGTAAAAAACCTTCCTTGATGAGAGCAGATTATAATTTATCAACAAGTGCCTAGTAAAATTTATAATAGGTACTTATGTACCTATAGAAGTTCGAAAGTAGATGGTTTGAAAGAATGTTTTTGTCACGTAAATGAAAATAAAAAGTGTTACTAGGCATGTAGTATGGTAATATAAATCCGATAATTATAACAAAATACTTGCTACCTAGAGGGGGTCAAAGTCCGTATTTATCAACTCCGATTAAATCAGTTACCTACACGCTTTTATGGTGTCCTTGAACTTTCAGTCTAAGTTTCTTAGATTTTTTTCTGAACAACTTTAATAAACACTAGGAACGAATTTTATTTTTTTAGAACATTTTTTTTGGTAGGTATAGAAACTAAACCTGTTACTAGCATGACATTATAAATAATTAACATAATTAGGAGCTGAAACATAAATTAATTTAAGATTAATTCGGAATAACGTTTTAAAGAAACAGATAATTTTCTAGAACGTAAACATAGCTAGTAAATATAGCTTTAAAAAAAGGCTGAACACGATCATAATTAATCAATATAAATTGTTAAAATAAAATTGTAATTTAAATAAAATTTAATTTTAAAATTAATCAACAACCCCTTTTTAATCTCAATATAAGAGAAGTATACGGTTAACAATTCCTTTTATCTCTAGGATCTTGGTGGAAGGTCGCCTAGAGAAATGCTAGCCATCATCATATCAGCTAATTACCGTCAACGCCAAGACAAATGCACTAGCATTATGGGAGTAATAAGCTAATTGACGTTTGTTGAAGAAAAATGTAGATTAGCTTAAAACAAGATATAATTCCTATACCTAATATACTATGAGTTTCGTGTAAGTCGAGCGGTCAAAGATTAATATTATAGAGATAGGAATTGCTACTTTCCTTTTTTTATCCATGTGGCTTATTAGATGTCAGCAGTCAGGTTATTGAACTCTGAGATTTATAAACTAAAATTATAATGATACTATAGCACTATCGTCTATATAATATAGCCGGGAGACTATTGACAAAAAACCTCAATAGCTTGAAACGTAGTAGTTATACAGTTTTATAAAAAAGTAAAGCTTAATACTTTTATATAAACAACTACATGTATGGGCTTATTAGCTTTATAAAGAAATTGTGGATTTAAGAACTCATTAGTTATAAAAAATAAAAGCAGTTATTATCCAGTCATTATGTCAGCATAATCGTAGGTTACATATAACAGCATTTTATATGAAAATATGTATTGTTGTAATAGTCGAACGGGTTGTAGGAAACGTTCAATTATTACAAAATAATCCTGTTGTTAAGCAAGCGGTTTATGAAAATTGTGCGCGCCGGACATTAACCCGATGAAGACAGTTCTCACACGAGGTCTGTGTGTTCGTAATGTTATAATGAAAGGATTATATACATCATAATATAATAAGCAATTTGTATATATTCATGTTGGATTAGACGACTAGATTTCAATAATCATCAATATTTCTTCTTCCCAGCATAGGAAGTGGTGAAGGGTGGACGTTTTGGGGGCTGTCTTTTGTAATTTTTGACGTTCAAAAAGTGCTGTTTTACAGCCAAGTCTGAATAAATGATTTTTAGTTTTAAATTCATACCTAGAACTCTCAGGCGTACATAAACTATTGTAAAATAACAAAATTTTGAGGATCTTCGGTATTGGACCCCGATTCTTATTTATCACATATAAGTTACAAAAAAATATGCAGAAAGGGTTGTATTACTTCTGGATAATTATGGATTATTTGAATTTCATTGAACTATACAATTTTTATCGACATTTATAAAAAAGCGGAGTGTAGGTACGTAATTTATAGAAACAAAACACAAACAATGACTTATTTTTAGGTAATAAGCATTGTTTATTACATACATATTTTATTTTGAATCAGCCATTTAAAAATAAAAACTTGATTTATAGTGACTCAATTTACATATTACCTATATAATAATAATACGTCTACTTCATACTTGTCACAAACCTCAGTACCTACTCCTAAGTACGCCATCAATGTCCTTGTATCTTTACGGCATGATAAAATGGCATAAACATCAAACTAATAAGTTTTAATGTAAGTAGCTAACGGGTGTCAGTTTTTTGCGATACAACATAAACAAATGACAACATAAACAATAAACATACATACATAAGTGGTGCTGGGAAAAAATAATACGCCGCTGATAGTTCTGCACTGAACTATGTTAGATAATAATGATTATTTCCTCGAGACAAATAAGTCAGTTTAGTGTTTTTGCCGTTTAAAATGACTCATAATACAAAACATCAATCATTAGAACACCTGAATTGATTTAAATTTATTTTATCCATATTATAGTGATATGAATGAGTTTCACCGGGTTTAAGATCGTTGAAACATTCCACTACTAAGTATATCATTGTATTTAAAGCCAGGAAAAATAAAAAAAAGACATGCTTACTTCATACATTCAGGTGCGATAATATCTAATTAATGTTTACTTCCACTCGGATACAATAATAGATGCCTTATTAAGTGCTTAAGCATGTAATTCTTTGTACTTAAGTATATTTTTTTTGTTTTCCAGGTAAGCATCAAGTAAGGTTCAGTCATGTACAGGAACCTGCCTTCCCACCAATTGTATGTATGAACGTTATTAATGGTTTCATATAGGTAGTAGTAAAAAACAGTAAGTGGTGTTAGATACTACCAACTTCTTATAAATTGAAGTAGAAAAAATTACATATCACACAAAAATTACCCCCAAGAAACAACTCAAGCAGTCTTATCGGCAACTATATTTTTGAGCCTACTGGGGTTGAAACTCGTAAGCTCCGAGCACTTACCTTTTTGCTAAAGATATTTATTTAAGCGCCTTGTTGACGCTTTCCGAGCCCCAAAACCTGGTTTTTGCACAACACGATTGCATTATAGGATTGAGGACCAATGTTTCGACGACCTTTATTAAGTTTTAGGCTATTCTCTTTTTAAGATAGCTAGACATAGCCATATAGATCGCTCACTTCATTAAATACATGATAATTTTCATAATCGGTAATTTTGTCCGAGAATAGTTTATTATTTATTTTAAATATCTTTATTTTTAATATTGCAGCTTAACACAACCTCTATACTTGGCAATAAAAATAACCATAGGCTATTTAAAAAAATATTTTTATGGTTGAACCAATCGCCTAAGTGCCTGTCTTACTTATTTGTAAGAATGACAGATTTATTTAATTTATACTGCTACCTTTACCATAGGTACTAAATGGGTTCGGACATAATTGTAGGGACTAAAATTTTTAGGTATTTTAATACCAGAAGGACAAGTGGTCATTGACCTTTCTGGAAAGAATATCTTTGGTAAATGTAGATAGCGGATTGCTATCGATTCACAATAATCGTAGTGTGAAATACAACACTTGTCTAATCCATTCATTTTTTATAAAGGTTCGATACACGGTATTGCAAATAGTGCTAGATGCTGCTAATGTATCCACATACATATGTATAATATCTTAGGGGACTATAAAATATTATTTATTGTAATAAGCAAGGACCTAATGTTCAGTAACATTGTATAAATACTCATCTTCACGTTTATTAAGTGTACATCAACATATTTCTGTCAGCAATAATATAAAATACAATGCGGAAACTATAACCCATAGTAAGACCGACGTTGGAATAACTCAACCATATCGCAGTCAGCTGACCATTTTCGCATTAAGCGCATGAGCAGCTTTAGATAAATATTGAATTCCAGCTCACTATTAAAGCGTAACTGGCTATAGGAGCGAAAGAGAAGGAAAACCTAATTGTTGTGTAAAAATACATTACTTTGTGGTCTTTTGGACATCCTCGTAACCGCAGTAAATTATAGGTAGCATGGAATACTGGTGTGCTACGCTTGAGAAAGTAGAAGTTCACGAAATATCTAAGTTTTTTACCGACTTCAAAGAGTAGTCTCGACAGGAATTGTCAACTCTTTAATTATTCTAGGACTCTTATTAGAGATATATCTTATATGAAAGATGTAAACACCAATTCAAGATATTTTTCAACAATGAATAAATTCAATAACACATGATTTTGCCATTTCTGTCACTAACAAATACCTAAGTTAAAGAAAATCGATTTAAAAAAAACCTTTTATAAAGTGTAATAACTAAGAATTCTACTCGTATTTAAATACAATTTCTAGCTAAATCCAGTTCAGGTCAACTTGGGCGGTGCCAGTTGGCTATCACTTAGCAGGCAAATGACCAATTTGCCAAAAAGCACGCCAAGGTTATACGTGTCACTTTGGTGTGGGTCAATTTACAAGAATAACTATGTTTTACGGTATACTTCTTATACTCCTTGTGGATTTTCCTTTTGTACGTGATGATAGAGAAGCAATGAGAAAAAAGTGAATTATGTAAGCAAAGATCTTTAACACTATATACAAAGAAAATAAAAAAGAGACAAATTAAAATAGTGCATCAAAAAATTCCTCCGCATCGCTGTCAGCGGGGATCGTGCCCAAAAGGCTGGCCGCATTGCCACGTTGAATGGCAATGCTGATTCGTTGGCCAAGGTATTGGCCAGCCCTTTGGTTACGTGATAAGATCTTTAATAAGTTAATAAATAAATTTTACATAATTTGTATATACTAATTTAAAATTTAAAAAAATGAATAAAAATGTAGCCTCTTTCGCTTCGAAATTCACAACATACGTCATTTGTGAATTTATCGATTATAAATATTTTATAAAACATTTTAATTTTCGATTTGCTGATAATACTTTTTCGATCGCGAATCAGAAAAGTACAATTTAAAATTGTATTTACATAAACAAGTTACGACTAAGAAAGGGCATCAAAAAACTGACCCTCATCGCTTCCATATCCGAATTAGGAGAAAAAGTAGTCGTGTGGTAACTTGTTTAAAAGCTAGGTGTCCGCGTAAATGAATATTAAAGTTGATGTGTTTAGTATAACACTGTATAATAAACACTTTCCATTTAACAGTAATAAAGGCACAACATAATAAACAGTCTATAAAATAATAATGAAACTAATACCGACGCTATGTTGTAAGTGACACCCTAATTTTGGGCGTAGTGTTTGCTAAGTGCTTTCGCCTTTTCCATTTTATTCTACTGAGCTACAGACATGTCAAAAAAATTTGCTCTTTTGAAGTTAGATATTGTATGCCTAGTGCTTGCACTGGTACTTTTGTCTCACAGGCGTGCGGATGGCCTAGTAGTTAAAGCACCAGACTCTCAAGTATAAGTGTGCGGGTTCGAGTCTAGGACAGGCAAGTACCAATGCAACTTTCATAAGTTATATGTACTTTCTTAGTATATCTTAGTACACTAATGACTGATTAAAGGTGAAGGAAAAATCTCTGAACGCGAAAACCTGGACTACAAAGTCAATTACCAAACTGTATGAGCAAGATAGTGATTAACGTTCAATCCATTTCTGTGTGAGAGGGCGGCCCTGCAGACGGTCAATAAAATGCTGATGATGATGAACATTTTGAAAATCGTAAAGTCCCGCTAACTTCGGGACACCACAGTAATTTGACGCGAACTGATTTTTAAATATTGTTTATTATTCGAGCTCATAAGTATCTATAATTATAATCTTATGTGAAGGGAGGAAGCCTTATCTCCATATCAAGGTTTATTTTGAATGTTTTTCAAGAACACACATATGAAAGGGTGGTTCTGCGAAATACATTCGAAGATAGAAGGACATCGCTTGTGAGTGACAAGAATTAAATTATTTTCTTGTTATTGTTTCGCAGTACCTACTAAATAACAGAAACAGTGAACTTGTATTTAATAGTGTTGTGTCATGTGATTAATTTCTCTTACGTGTTACGGTAGTCATTTAAGCCATACTAAAATTAAAAGAAATTTTGTGTGTGAATGCTGGTACTTGCAAGGATTTCGGCTAAGTAAAAGGCATGTGTTTAATTTAAATTGTTATTCTTATCATTGTTTTGACTCAATATTTTATATTCTTGCCTTGCCACCAAATCAGAATTTTTAGGAATTCTTAATTTGATTTCATTTATTAAACAATGGACTGGCTAAAAAAAGAGGTATTAGGAAATATTTATTAAGTTCAATAACCACTCCTAATACATTTGGTGTTGTGAGAACTGTAAGTCTTTTGTACCTAAAATGTAACATAAATAACATAACATTAGTATGTGGTTACCCTTATTTGGCTTGTACAACCAGTTAGCCGTGTAAACCTCTTACAAAACGTACCTTATAAGTAATGATTTCTAGCTGTATATTGTTAATGAATTGAAGGAATGTGTTCGACTTATCAGTTATTGCCCCAATAAGTGGCCAGTGCAATTTATCTTAAGGCTGTAATATACATTGAGATCGACGAAAGATCTCATACTATTTTGGGATGCTATCGTCACTTATAAAACCTTAATTTTCCAATCTATTGACGTTTGATTCGGGTTTTATTAATTTTCGTCGCAAATTTATTGAAAAAATTTCCTAACTTACTTTACGACTATTTTGTAAGAGTCTAGAATAAAATAGCAGGTATTTTATTTTTGCATTATTTTATTTTTAAAAACTATGGAAAATATGTAAACATTATAATTCTGTTCTATTTCTACTGCCAGTACCATTTAGACATGGCCTGACTAACTAATTGGAGTTCAAATTGCAAATGCACATGAACTTGACGGATTTACGGCAGGTTTTCAGTCACATCAAAGTGAGGTTGAAAATATTGTCCCCTTGTGGAGGGTTGTAAATAATTGAAGGGTTGAGTCACCCTCCAGACGGGAGGGAATGTCGATAGGGACATGCACACCTACCATTCTAGCTTTCTTGCACTTTGAATGTCAAGTACTTTAAAACAAGGCCTGAAATAAATCGGTATTAGAATTTTGTAGAACCACCGCTAAATATCATTTTGATTATTTTTTTGTTTCGATAGATATAATAGGTACCACTTTAAAGAAAACAATGTAAATTTTTGTATTAGCGTACCTACTTGTAAATAAATGTTGAAAGCCATCAATTTATTTTTTAATGACGGTATCTACAGACATTTTATAAAAATATTTGTACCTAGCTCATTTGCAAAAGATTTGCTTTTTGCGTTGTTATATCTACTAATGATTTCCTTGTTTACCTCAGATTGCAAATAACCAAAACAAATTGCGACTTCTAAATGAATCAGAGGTCTGAGTCGTTATGTAAAGGAAGAGGCTAATATTAATTAGAGTCATCGGTCATTTACGTACATCACACTTAGTGGGAGGTACTATTGTGTCATGTGTAGCATGATTAGAAAAACGTGTCGGTACAACCTACACTTACAATGCGATATTATGCCAGAGTATTATAGGTATGCTTTATTAAATCAACTCAATCATCTGAGCGTATAGCAATACATTTGCATTTCCGTATACATTTGTTCAATCTGCTGTCTATAGGTCATTGGTCTGAACTTGAGACTCGATAGCCAATATTTTTTCATGATACATTTGATTGTCCATTTAAGTCTTTTCTGAATAAGTACAAATGCCTTAGAATAATAGTGAATCTAGACTTGGTGGATGTTTGGGAGGTCCGCATTTAAAGACTGATGACATAAAATCTTCTTTATGTTTAAAGTAAACTCGTACGTCAAGGTGCCCCGTCGATCTTTTAGTATGAATAATTCAATACCACTAACTACTAAATAAATGTATCTATTCGATCATTCTGTTATAGAATATTAAGATAATCTCTGCATAGAGTAAGTAGCTCACGTTGCGTTGCACGGCCAATTCTTTGAAGCATTCTGACGTCACTTCAGTACCTACTGAGCATTTTATTATGAACCACATCAGTTATAATTTGGAATGTTTGTATAAATTATTCAAGAACATTGAGTATTCTTATCAGAAGAATGATTTACTATAACATTTTATAGGTATTTAAATGTGGCGACATTTTATTGCTAGCTGTCAAAGACTATAAATGTAGAAATGAGAATGAATACAAGGAAATGAGAACAGGAACGTAGCAAATGAACAGACAGCCAGCACATGAAGCTACCCTACAACTGTCAAATTTTTCCAATCAACTTTGGAACATCTGCTTCAGCGATAAAGTTGAAAATCTATTAAGAAAATTTGAGATTGCACTAGCTTGATGTGTTGTCTGTACATCATCTCTTAAATACAGTTAGACACCTTCATATTATGCTATGACTGAGTCACTATAGCTATTGTACTGCATAACTTGTGCGATTAAAAATAAAGAAAAAAAAAATAACAACACCAGCAATTATGCAAACTAAAATGCAAAAAACACATAGATGCAGTTAACGATACGCAACAATACTACTACGTATGATAAAATGATCCTTCGCAATCACGTTTCATGCACTTGTTATAGCAAATAGTTGAATTTATCACTATACTGGAATCTCTATTGTTTTGTTATCAAACACCATTATCTCCCGTTATCACACACGTACTGACAGACGTCAACTTGAAGGTGAGAATGATTCGAACCAAAACTCATTGTAAAAAAATTTGCTTATAAACTTAGGATTAGAATTTACGACTTTTTCCTTGTGAGAGTAAGGCTTATCTTTATTTCTTAGTTTTTATTTTATGACGTTTATTTTTATTTCCTCATCTTTAATCTATTTATGGTCAGCAGTAACTAAATAGATGCGATTGTGGGTTAAGAATATACGAGTACCTATCTACTACCTCGTTCCGAGTAGATACCATAATTATGTTGAGAACTTAATTATAATTATCAATCTTCTCATTATTTCGTTGGTAAAAACTTCTGTATAAAGTATGTAAGTGACCTTGATACTGTCTGATAATTAATTTGATTATTGTAATAAACAAAATATTATTGTTACTGCCTTAATAAGATGCCCTAAAAAAAGCAGCCAACCCAATTACAGCCGTAATTGGGTTCGTATTAAAATGGTTTGTAGTAGTATGCTGTAAGCTACGAATTTTGTAGTTGAACAACATTATATTTTTCCAATGAATTTTATATAAGGTATGCAGGTTCTATTTTCTGGAAGTACATTCAGTTGAGAAAGTTTTGTTATCGTTAATGCCTACCGTTTTCTCAGGCTTGTTAGGGTCGGTTTCCAACAACGGTTTCTAATAAATTTAACGTACCTTCCCAAACACGACAGACGCCAGCACATCAAGCTACTACAATCTGACAAATTTACGTAATAGATTAACAACTTTATTGCTTAAACGTATGGTTCAAAGTTGATTGGGAAAATTTCATAGTTACGGATAGCTTCATGTGCTGGCCTTTGTACAATGGAATTTGTTCGCAAAAGTTTTCTTTGAAAACTCTTCATGACATACCCTGTGTCAAATCAGTGATAGTATTTAACTTGTTAGAACTTTCTTTGGTATGTATGCATGATCTACGTGTTCCTTAAACAAGAAATATTCCATATAAATTAGATAAGACCTTCAACAAAACCGTACGACATTGTCATAACAATATTATCCTTATTGATTAAGGATAATAAAATATTGTGTCTACCTCGCCATAAAAATAACATTTATTTTATTGGATTCGACACACTGCATCCAAATTAGATTGTACTCCATGTATAAATGAATACGTGCCAAATGAAATGCATGCATTGTATGTAGGCAATAGGGATTTCCCTGTCAGATGTTATTCTTGTTTTATCAATAAGATCGTGACTACGTTGCAAAATCATATTTCCAGGAGCAGGACTGGTCCCCCGTATGAGTTGGGATAGGGGTTAATAAACTCTGATTTTTTACAAGGTATTACTTAACTTGACTGCCTTTATGTGAGTTTGTAAAATAGTAAGTCGATCAGTAATCATTAAATCGTTATCTCAACAGGAAGACGTCTAAAACAGATCTATCATGGGGTTTGTGTACTGCGTTGCTGGGGAGTTTGTTGCGCCACTTCTTCTTCCCAGCAAAAACACATAGGAAGTGGTGAAGGGTGGGCGTTTTGGGGGCTGTCTTTTGTAAACTTGACGTTCAGAAAGTGCTGTTTTGCAGCCAAGTTTGAATAAATGATTTTGAGTTTGAGTTGAGTTTGAGTTTGTTTTTATCAAGGAATTTAAATCTAATTTCGAAAGTCTTTTTGTCTCCTTATTATTTTCTTTGTATATAACAATAAGGTTAGTTATTTTAGATTATAGTTTAAGTTTATAAAGCTGCAATAAAACACAATTATTAAAAAAAAACTAAAGTAAATATATATAAACAATGACCAAAAATATATCAACAATTTTTATTACCTACACACAGGTTCAGAAACATGAGTACAAAGACAGGCTGTTTCTTATACAGGATATTAATGCTATCAAACTACCGATAATTATAATAGCAAGAGTGGAGCGCATTAAAGACTGTCAAGAAATGAATCGGCTTATACAATAGAGCCAGACATAAGTACGTTTTCTGGAAGGTACAAGTTTTAAATTACTATACGTACCTGTGCATTATCGTGTTATCTTCGTTCTACACGTGGCGTTCATTAGTATGGAAAATTATATAGTTCTGATTGACATTAATTTTGCTTGAAGATTTTTGTATTTATTTTTAGACTAATATATATGGAGCCTCTAGTATTTTTTTACCATACATAAACAATTTCAAGACTATCGCAAATTGTGGATACGACATGAGCGCCAGAATAGTAACAAATTAACAAACAATTCAAAGGATCATCACGTTATTGCTACGTTAGAGCCTAATCCTTTCAAAAAATGACATGTTAATAATCCTTTTCTTTCATTAAACGATTGTTTTTCTGAACAGTAATAAGTAAATCCTTAGTAATACATCAACGTATGCGAAATAAAGGCCATTAACCGTTAAATAGATATCTTGAAATTCATGTTTATGATAACGATAAGCAAACTTTCCAGATAAGAAAAATCACTTGCAACACATTTGATATGTAGAAAGTATGTCAATAGTTTTGTTATTCGGTACTATGGGTTACCGAGTTATAAGAGCAAAAAAAAAATATTACACCCAGAAAAAAAAACTATTTTTTTTGGAAAAAATAGTTGACATGTGAACTGTTTTTTAGTTCTATCTATTTTTCATGCCTCTTTTTAGGTGAATGTAAGAATCTATATTTAAGTAAGGGAATAGCTAATTTTTTTATTAGCAGGGCATTAGGGCTTAGTTAAGAAGAATATTGAGAAATGTTGTTGTAATTAAGATTTGTGTAAGCTTGCGTGCTTTTATGAAAATTACCTCTAGTCTTGCTTTGATATTGCTTTAATTCGCTAAACCCGTAGATTGTGGTTGCATTTGCGGTCTGCAAATATAGTTATAGGCACCAGGGTACTGCAATATAAAATCCATACTCTCATTTTCATTAATAAAGCAGGAAAAACCATCAGCCATTGGCTTGGCAATTATTTATTTCTCAAGGAAATATTACAAAAATGATTTATTAAAGAAAATCAATTTGCTGGTACTTTAAGCGCGTGATTATTGAATCCATAAATAAATCTTTGTGATTAATTGGCAGGTGTAATAATATTTTAATTTATGTTAAGAAGTCTTCCGTAAAAAAATATTTATGCGACAATATAAACGACATGTCTTATTGAGAATATAGCTAGTATTATTTAGAATTTAAAAAAAAAAATGCAAAAAAGACAGATTTATTTCTCGGTTTTTATCTAGTTACTTATAGCTGCCTACTTATACGTATGTTATTTGGAATTAGCATCTTATTATGGTTTATTATATACAGATTGACCTTGGACCCAAATAAAAAGTATATAATAATTGTAATATCGTAACCAGTAAGTAGCAAATCCAAGATACAAAGTTACCTATAAATAATTAGCTTCACATAATAATTGCAAGTTACATAAAGTGGGATATAATGAAGACAACTTTTGAGGTTTTTCATTAAAAATTATTTCACATCTCTACGCTAAAATTCCAATTTCTAGGTGCGAAGTAGCACTTCTGTAGAGTCAATATCTATTGACGCAAGTTACAATATGTCATGTTTCTGTCAATTATGTCATTTTTTTTAAATTCATAATCATCTTACTTAGTTCGTGAAAATGTACTTGCTAATTTACGAATAGTTAATTTTTTTTCTGTTATAAATAAGAGGTAAGTAAGTAGTGCCCTTGCGCTTCCCTTGACTCGTCTTGGCGGGGGCACTGCCGTGCCTCCAGCTATTTGGTTGTTGCTCTTTGCATATTGTTTTTTTTTTTACTTTGCATACGTATAATCTATATACTATAACAAGATATGATTTCTGAATTGTTCCATGGTCATAACTTATAACGACCAGGTTGTTCGTGATTAGATCGGTATTAGTCATCTGTGATATTTAATTATCTGTATGATACTGTTGCCAGTTGCCGCTGTGGTACCTACCTTACATGATCATAACGAGTTTTTCATTGCGTAACCATAGGTATTGGTCCTTATCCCTTGTCCTAGCTAGACTATAATACAGTATTTAATTTACACGCCCCAATTTTCCAGATTGCATTGGAAATTTAACATTTTAAACTTGAATCTAAAAAATTTTTTTTACAAATATTGCAGGTGACATACCATATGTAAAAATATTATCTTTGTTATTAAAATATAATCAACATTTTTATATTCATTAATTTCAATGACAGGTACCAGCGACGCTGTTGACTACTTGAAAACATAATTATTTAATTAAGCAGCTCTACATAAAGAA
Source organism: Heliothis peltigera (assembly GCA_958496145.1). Classification (NCBI taxonomy): domain Eukaryota; kingdom Metazoa; phylum Arthropoda; class Insecta; order Lepidoptera; family Noctuidae; genus Heliothis; species Heliothis peltigera. Next base: position 6,504,186 of record OY292328.1, read on the forward strand.
AAACTATTGTTTTTCTTGGGTTTTTTGTGTATAGCCGCATAGCAAAACATCGCATCGCCAACCTAGGACACAACCTTAAATCAATATTGGCAGAAACCTATTAAGATCATTAGCTAGATACGGTTGCTACTTGTTTTAATAATTTTCCGGGTCTTTCTCGTACATTTCAAAAGCTGCCTTATGGACATTTAATGGATTTGATAGTGAAGTTTCCGGATCACTAATTGAATGATCTATTTTCCTAATGATGTAAAGGTTTACATCATTAGGAAAATACAGTATACATAGATAGACAGCATACATACATAGGTATGTAACAAGAATATAATCACTGTAATTTTTATTGGGTAAGCCAAGAGCTCAAAAATCTTCCCAACAGATTATTATTTTAATGACTATACAGCCTACCGTTTTCCTCAGTTGTCTTTGATAAATTATGTGTGGACAGGAAAATTACTGGCTAAACGAAAAACGTGTTTATTTATCACAGTAATAGAAGACTTCTTAGCTTCTATTGTGACGGCTGATCTAGACTTATGAAGTACGTGATTAAAATTATTATAAGGATCATTATTTTTGTATTGATAATGGGGCTTTTCTGTAAGTGAATATGACGTCATTTTTGTATTGTTTTCCTTCGTATCGGAACCTTTGTTAATCGATTGTTAATATACAAGTGTGGACTTTAAATCTTAAAGCTACTTGACGAGATAATGCGCCTACGCTTGTGGAGGCACAAAGGATATCCTTGGAGTTGTTCGATTTGCCGAGAGAATTATTTCTTCTAGGCAAAATCATTCATACTTTAAATGTTGCTAGTATGTATTATCAATACATAAGGTAGCTAAACAATTTTTAAGTCAAAAGGAGCATTGATTTTTTTTTAGAGGATTTAATTTCATGTGGTACAGCTCCTTAGGCAACATCCGCAGAATATTTCACAACAATTTTCCAAGAATACTCTTGTATCTATAAATAATAGATGCTAATTGACTTTGTGCGGTACCCTTTAATTAATGAGGCGATTTATTGCATATTACACAAACGACCAACGTGATAACTCACGTGTTTAATAATACTAATGGAAAACTTGACACTGAACAGTTCAATTTAACGTGTCAGCAGGTTGAGAGTTTAATGGTACAGACGCAAGTAAATAAATCTGTCAAACTTCTTCAACAGATTTTTAACCTTATCGCAATACCGGAAGGTTAATATTCGATTGGTAAAATTATACTGGTAAGTATATACCTACCTAGATTATATTAACAAACGAATATTTAATGTGCTCTGTGTAGAATTAGTTTCACACACATCTAGTTTTAAATTTTGCTTAAAAACCCATTAAACATCGCTTACTAGACACAATACAATCAATATGAAGAGCAGTGTTTTTATCAAGAAAATTCTACGTGACTGAAAAATTTTAAAGTTTCAGTAAGATTCTAACAAACAAAATCATCAAAATAAGTCATTTGTATTAAACAATACTCAATTCTTATTTAAGAAATGCTTTAACGTCAGACATAATAGTAATTTAAGTAAGCACGATATTGAAGTATCAGATACAATAATTATAACAAGTGAAGGGGTTTTATATTCCAACAAGTGGTACAACATAGATTAAATATACATACTACAAATAACAGTTATTAATCAATATTAGTACTTAGTACAATCCTACTACTTTGTCACTACTTAGCCTGTCTGACTGTTTAAAAGATAAAAAAATAAAAAGTCAATTATTCAAACTAGGCTGAAAATCAGCACTTTTTGTAAACTTTACAAAAGACAGCCCCCAAAACGCCCGCCCTTCACCATTTCCTATGTGTTATCACTGGGAAGAAGAAATGGTGGAACAAACTCCCCAGCAACACAATTCTGTCTGTATGGTTGGAAGCTGTATGGTTGGGTGGAAGAACCGTTTCTATACAAAACAAAATAAAATAAATTTGACAAATAAAAAAGTTTTTCTGTCTATCGGCCTCAATGCTCTATGCTATGAGATATTTTATACCGTATTTTAACCGATTGCACAAAGTAAAACACACAAATTATAAGATTAATATATGTTTATATAACTAATATAAATAAACAAAATTATAAAAGTCAGAGAAAGGTTATTTCCTAAGAACTTAGAAATATAGAACTAGATTTTATTTAAATACGAACGAGTGTGTGTGGTCCTCTTATTTATCGTTGCAATAATTACTGATAACTTGGAATAACACGAGTCATTTATAAAATTAGAACCTGTAATTACTGTAAATATGCTATGAATATTTGTCCTATGTAGTCATTATTTTCTTCTGTGTAAACAAAAACGCAATATTGAACTCTGAAATAGAACCATTAGTTTGTTTATATTTTGCATTTGTTACAACTTTTGCCCTTTGAAACAAGTTAATTTATTATATTTGAACAGCTGGCTTATTATTCAAAGTTAACAAATAAATATTACCTAGGTATTATTTAAAATTTCCATGCATTTTCCTGCGGTTTTATTAGCTGAGATCACTACTTTACGCTTTACATTTTATTGGTACCTACTAGCAATTTTCCTGAAATCAAGATAACCAAACAAAATGATATTGACTACCTTCTTCTTCCTAATTTAACAATTAATATAAAAATTAACAAGACGAAAAAATTGGAAAATAGTTTAATGAGAGTAAAACCAAAATTAAAACCATCAGCAGCAGTTGCCCGAATATACATATGTGACAGACAATTTTCTTTGGTAAAAAACAGAAGAATAACTTCACAGATCGCTCTACTACGTTCCACGACGTGAAGCCAGCGGTTCGCCCTATTCTAAGAGCGTGTTGGCGAACAAAGGCTAAGATTGAATCTTAAGAAATAAGTTTACTAATTTAAATCACCATTCAATAAAACTGATATTGGTATATAATAAAATGTATTTAAGCACGATAAACTCATATAGATCAAGTTTTCTTAACACATTAATGATAATAATTATTAACATAAATAAACCGTTGAGACAGTTACTAATCACAAGTATTAATATTCTTGTTAGTTTTCACTTTGTACGTAATTTCTTAGCAGAGTGGATAAAGACTAATTCTATGTTTATGCAGATCAAATGATAGCAGATGATAGATTATCTCGGTAACTTTAGATTTCTTGCCGTTTGATTAGGCTGTAAATTAGGTATTTTGCATTTTCTTTCTATTCAAAAATATACATATTTCAAGTACTATTTTTCTATACTGATAATTTCTTCTTTTTCATGATTATCTAATTATTAAACTGCTTTAGAAGCTATATAAGTACAAAAATAATGTTATAAAATGTTTAGTTATTTCGTTAATTATATATAGAGTTTTGCAGATTATTTAGTTTTAAGAGCGTTGATAATTGAACTAAAAAATATTTGATATTACAGATTTACACAAAAGCACTCACTTCCCAAAAATATTTTAGCAAAAGAGTCTCATTATTTTCAAGCTTACTCAAAAATTTTGGCATTTTTGCGCAGCAAGACAACAACGTAGTATGACATAAGTCATAACCCTAAAGATAAACCGCTCGACAATACAAAAATATAATAAAACTACAAAGATAGCCTCATCACTATTAAATAACACTCTCTTTATGGCGTCATAAGTTCAGTGTTAATTTTTATGGTCCCCAGACCATGATTATCTGATATCATACAACTGTCTGTTTATATTGTCATGTTACACTACATTTAATTATTGCACCCAAGAAGGACGTTCTGTGGTTTTGATTTTCCATTGAGCACGTGAACATTGTAGGGTTATTAAAATGTTAGATGGAGCGCGATTGTCAAATTGTTCGAATGATAATAAGTGGAGATTAAATTGTTTTGTTATGTTAGAAGACATATCAATGTATATTATACCTTTTCTAATAGTATTATTATTCTTCCCTTAATGTAAGCGAATACAGGTATAATGATAGTCATTTATTTATTCGGTATTTTAAGGAGAAAATTTGGATCATTTTAGCTCGCACGGAGAGTATGTCGTGAGCTACCTATGTATTTGCTGTATGCTCACTCCGTATGAGTTAGTGATCATGACATTTCTTAAGTTTCAGTTGAAGGATATAATAGTGAGGAGTGTCCCACTGTGTTTTCCTTCCCTCTTCACATAATAGGCACTGCATAGCATAATTGTTCTTCCTGTATTATATACTATACAAGAAAATTAATACAAAATTTCACCAGCTAAAGATACCTAGGGCACATTCGATATGACGAGCGCTTTTAAAACTCGCTAACAAAGCTAACTACTTATTACGATTGTATTGTATGATAGACTTAGAATAATAGAATGGCAGGAAAGTAATAATGGTATCTCGAACCGTATCAAACATTACCAAAACACTTGACTGTGAACTAATCACATGACAGTTCACAAACAATAGTGTGACCTCATGTTATTGTCACTGACACTGCCTATCTGTGGACCATAGAGGCACGGGTCGTAGACACCATGCCCCTTGCATACAAATCGAGCTGATTGACCTTACCGCGTTTATGTTCGTATTGTACATCCGATTGTTATTGAACTATTGATCGATATCGATTAATATTTGGTGAGCCCAATGTGTGGAGAAGACAGGGGTTATAAGATTTGATATGCGGAAGATTAGTATAGTCGAAGGGATTAATAAAGCGCAATTCTCAACCTTTAAAGACAAGTAATGTTTAACTGTGTTGACTGTGAAAGCTGCAAGATATAAGAATACGAATATATGAAAATATATACGAAAAGATATAAGATTACGAAAACGAATGATTCATAAATGTATTTCACAAAGTCATAAATGTGTGGTTCAAAGTTTGGTTTAAACACTAATTAGATACGACATTGAATTCTATGGCAGGTTTAAAGACGATTTTTAAACAAATACTAAACAAAAGTTGAACGTTGAAAGAAACTAAACAAGAGTAGAATAGAAGACTTCGGTCAAGGTTTACGACGATATCGATGATTAATATATTGTTATACATACATATGTTTGCATTTTATGAAGCTCATAAATCTCTACTATAAAACACATTGTTGATGGATTGATTCTGATAATCTCACAATGCAATAAGTTAAGTGCAAACACTACAGGTCCTGATTCAATATTTGCAAGAATGTGGATAGATAAGATTACCAGAAGAAAACACAAGTTTATCAAACAAAGCTATTCCGTTTAAGTATCTGTCATGATGAGGATGATCTTGTGGATATAAGGCGCGCAAAAGGCGCCTGCAGGGGCTGTGGGTTGTTCGCAAAAGGCACCGTGGCCCTGATACACAAAGCCCTCCAGAAGGATAATAAGTGGGTTTTAGTTAGTAGAAGTTTGAGTCTCCCTCCAGCTGCACCCTCAGAGGGCTGGGTCATTTGATGATTTCTCACGAGAAAAGGGAAATGACCACAAGAGTATGAGCTTTACTACTCCTTATTATGATCTTGAGCAGCATGTTCGATGTTCATCCGATCGAAAGTAGCAAGTATTATAATGAAAGTTTCAAATTCAATCTAGGCTCCTTCGTGTACCTCCCAATACTTCGGGTCATTGTGATAGATCATAGTTTGCTGTAAGAAGACCTAATTTTGGGCTAAGCTCTTGTGTATCATATTCTCCGAAATAAATAGTATTTGTAAATATTATTGTAAAGGATTGATTGGTGACTTGGAGAATGAATTAAATAATAAAATTATTTGTAACCTATTTCTGAAGCGCCATTGCTACGAGTAATCATGTAGACTTTTTATAGACACTCATTTGATTTTTTCATTTGTTTGCAAACAATAACCGGCTACAATAATGTAGGTGTTGGAGCTTTTGTATGTACGGTCAAGGACATCTTATGTAACATGTTACTACAATTATTTTAATTATCAATAAAAATCTTTGAAATATTACCGGCAAGCTAATAATTAGTTGATTACAATTTATATTTAAAAGGTTGATTAAGTTTTGTTACGGCAAAGTTTAGAATGAAATGGTATTCATGAACTTTATATCAGGTTGTTCTAGAAATTTCTTTTGGTGATTCTCTCAACTTGACTTCTTTATGCCCCGTATTTTTTTTTTACATGATGATATACCTATTATAATTCCAAAGCTTGTAAAAAACCTTCTGAAGTTTAGTAGAGACTATCGATATAAATATGTACTTAGCAGCAATTACTATAAATGTAAGTATTCAAAACCACAACACTAGAGTATTAGTATCTATTTTTATACAATAACCACAAACCGAGCTTTGAACAATCAAGTCTGTCTACAGAAAAATGGTCAATAAAAAAACTGTGGGCTATGCGTACGAGAAGTAGATCCACTGACCGATTTGTGGTTATTATGTTACATTTACTACAAGCTTTTGATGATAAAAACAAGATAATGTTAGCAATAATATTCTTTTTTTATACAACCAACATGGCCTGAGTTTTTTTACAAAACAAACAAAAAGTAATACAGCCTTAATAGGATAAAGTCACATTTTTGGAGCAGCTGGATAAAATTGATTTGATCGTCAATATAATTAAACCAGGTGAAGGTGAAGGAAAACATCTCGAGGAACCTGGACTATAGTCTGAAATGACTAACCGCCTTGAGCAAGCGTGGTGATTAACGCTCAATCCTTCTCCATGTGACAGGATGCCTGTGCCCTGCGGTGGGACGATAAAAATGCTGACGATGACGAGGATGATATTAAAACGAGGGCTTTTATTTATCCTTTATCCAAAAACAAAACACTAGAGATCAAGGGTAGACCTATATGGAAAAAAGAATGGATGGAAGTTAATGCACATTTTGTTTTGTCTACCGCCGACTTTGGGGAAAGCCCATACCTTGCATATCTGAGCCATATAATCGTACCGTAGTACTTAAGCAATTTAAAGCACCTGTCTGTTTTTGTGTCATGCCTTTTTGTACAAAATAATTAATTTTAATAATAATATAACATTAATGAGACCCTTGTCAAGTTTGGTATTTGATTACTCACAAATAAATTAATGGAAAGTTTTATAATGAACGAATTCGGTTAAGGTTGCTTGTAAGTGCCCCCGCGTCCTAACTCCTGTCGATTGAATAAAATGTGAAAAAAAAACATAAATAGGTATGATTTAAAAAATTAAGGAGGAAATCTGTTTGGAAAATTATGATGGAGACTAATTTTTGCTAACGAATTTCATAAATTTCCACTATAACAAGTGTAAGTTCAAATTCAGTTTGAACTACATAATGTACAGACGCCAGTACGTTAAGCTACCCAAAACTGACAATTTTAATAGATCAAATTGTAGTAGCTTGACATGCTGGCGTCTGTACATAGGTCTTAAGATTCACTAGACTTCCGCCATTTGCTGGAAACTTAGACGGGAGCGCAAACATCTACTGTTATCTATTCAGTCATTGATAAAGGACACATAAAGTACCTACATAATTCTATACATACATATACTTATGTAATCTACCTAAGTAATTACAAATTATGCAAGTAAATCAATATCCTACTGACACATAATTGCAGTTTGAAAACTGATATCGGTCGTTCAATAGAATGAAGAAACTTTATCTATCTAGGTATGAGGGAATACCCATGTATTTAGATACTGCTCAGATAACCGCACAGGTCTTTTATTATAAACGAAGTGGTGCTAGTGGATGCGCTTATAAACAAACTTTTGTTAAAATTGACGCCGGTACAATTATTCAAAGTAAGTCTTATTTTTCATTATTTATTTAAAAAAAAAGGAACTACGTCCCATATATGCCATATGTCCCAGATACGAATGGCAAATTTCATCTCAATCGGTGCAGCGTTACCGTGAAAGCGTGACAAATAAACAACCATAGTAAAGACGATATATGTATAATCCTTATGCACTACGAATTGGGAATACACATTAGTTGATATACCTAGTGGTTGTGTGTAATCAATCTCAGAATTTCATGTGATATGTTTACTGAAAATGCCTCTCAGGTGTGACAGAATTATGAAAAAATAAAAAAAAGGAATGATTCCTGAGTCTTAAAGACCAGAGTCTGCAGGGACTGCAAGATAGTTTGAAAGAATAATCGTGGTCCTGGTACAAAAGGCCGATAAAGAGACAGATGTGGTTTTAGTCGGTAAAAGCTTGGCACTGCACTCGCAGGGGGAGGAGTCATCTGAAGATCTCCCATACCTATAAAACAATCAAGCACAGTTTTAGTTCATACGCGATATATTTATTCTGTATTCTATCATCATAACTTATGTTACTATTTTTCTTAAGATCGATCTGCTTCAAATCTAAGATTTCTTCTTGCTGTGTTGTGTTAGGTTCACGTGTTTTAATTTCCTAAGCAACGCACCTAAATGTCACAAAAAACATAGTCCGAGCATTATCACTCTATAGATAATTCTCGATTAATCAAATGTGTGATTAATTTTTACTTCGAATGCTTCTGATATTTTTATTATTAAACTTTTTGCAAAGGTCAAGCAACTTTATAGTCGAAGCATCGCATACCAAGTGTTTGCATAGTATAATTTATTTTATCTGCCATACACGAGTAAGTGATCCTTTGATAGATGTTTGGCCAAGTCATACATTTTTTTCTATGTTAACGGTGTACATCTGTATATGTACCTACTTATAATATTTAATTTGTGTTTACCTTCGTAGCTAGGAAGGAATGCACTGAAAACATAAGTGAATATGACGTTTTCCCACGATAAAAAAGATATGACTAACTTAGAAATAAATCGGCAGAAATTTTTAAATGTCTTTCCATTTTTCTTCACACTATCATTCTATACTTAATTTTTCTACACGCAATCGTATGTATTTTAAGGATATAACATATTTTAAGATATTAAACCAAAGGGACCCGAAGAAACAATCAGATCATCATCTCCCGAGCCTTTTCCCAACTATGTTGGGGTCGGCTTCCAGTCTAACCGGTTTCGGCTGGGTACCAGTGTTTTACAAGGAGCGACTGCCTATCTAACCTCCTCAACCCAGTTGCCTGGGCAACCCAATACCCCTTGGTTAGACTGGCGTCAGACTTACTGGCTTCTGACTAACCCGTAACGACTGCCAAGGATGTTCAATGACAGCCGGGACCTACAGTTTAACGTGCCATCCAAGATATACTTAGAAAGTATATACAAACTTAGAAAAGTTGCATTGGTACTTGCCCGACCTGGAATCGAACCCACGCCCTCACACTTGAGAGGTTGGCTCTTTAACCACTAGGCCACCACGACTTACAACAGAAACAATCAGATATTTTAAATAAAAACAATTGTACCTACTTGTTATCATTATAATAATATACTTATACGTACTACCAAAGTACCAAATGGTCAAATGATCAAACGCCATGAACTAGATACAAAACGTGTTCACATTGAGGTGATAATCACAGTAGCAATCTATTTAAACAGTCGCCCTAACAAAAGATCACCAACGAGTAACCACCGCAAAACCATAAACAATTCAACTATCGAATCAAAACTAGTGCATAATAACGTCAATATAAATAACTGCCAGTACCTAAGGCAGTGATATAAAATGACCAAATCGGCATCGACCGTGTCCCGCCGACACGCTTGAATCGCGGCCTTCTCTTGCAGGGGTTACGAGTTACGATCGACATTGCAAATTATGTAATTCAGATTGTAAACAAACCTAATTCAATGCAATATGACATCTATTAGAATGGCTGGTTGAACACGTGATTTTGTATTTCCAATTATGGGCATAATTTTGCTTCGAGCTGAGCGTTGGTTGCCCATGGCAGTAGGTAGGTAGTTAATGCTAAAGGTTAACTCATGAATTACAATAAAAGCATTAAAAATAATTTTCTTTAGGTATACAAAGACAATACCGTTATCCCTTTTATGTACTGTTTAGACTAGACAAATAAGAGCTAGCTTAGACAAGAGCATAATATTATCTTACAGCATTTTAACATTCGGTGTTTCCTTTACAAATCCTTTTCATGTTATTAGACGGAAAGCATTATTTTATTATTCTTTCTATAATAATTTCATAGGTGGGGATAGAAGAACATTCGCTCGGTAGGATTAACCGCACCATCAGAGAGCAAGCTGAAAGAATTTTATAATCACCAATGTATTTTTGTTGACTTTCCTCCTAAAAGTCCTATAACATATATGTATCACAACAAAACATAAACCTAATAATGATCACACAGCCATATTGCACCGTTAACTCACAGAACATGGAACTCGCAATGACCGCTACAATGATCGTATGGGAAATTGCTGTAATTACGCTTCACTGCTGCATTGCTGATAGTACTTACCGAGCTAGTATCTACTTTACTGTCTGTCACCTAGTAGGTACTGTAGACATGACTGAGGATGCCTTTCTTGTCGCCTACTTACATAGACGTATATCCTGAGAGATGCCCGGGAGCTCGATATTACCATCTCTAGTGAATTGCTTTTCTTTCCACTAGACTAGATGATCGTACTGAATACCAAGATATACAGAACATTTTAACAAAAATAATTATATCCTGTTAAGGTCCAAGACACGTTATCAATAGCTAGGTATTGTATTCCTTTCTTTATAGGCTTTAATCGATTACCAATCAAAACGATATCATATTTATAGATTATGTTTCTATTAAACTCAAATCGTAAAAAAAGTAAGACGTTTAATGAAATTGTTAGACTTTAACTTATTGCAGCATTTTAGATAGTTGTTACAAGCCAAACTATTGTTATGGAAAATATAGCCATTAAAAATAATAAAACTCATACATTGAATTCAAAATATAAAGTTGTATACTGCAACTAACTTATATTATTTTGTTTGTTACAGCAATGTCGGCCGATGGGTCGACCACGGACATCAATGCCCTGCTCAATGATACAGGTAAATTTAAATTGCTTTTACTGCCACCTAGGAACTTTGATTTAAAACATCTATAAATAAACTGATTTGGTCTCTGTATAAGTTCGTTATTCATATAACAGATGGCGCTTTAACGTAAAAATAATAATATGTGATTCACCGAATTGTTTAGCTTAGTTATCACAGATGGCGCTGTATTATACTGTATGTTGACACTAGCGCCATCTGTTGATACGTAGCGTAAACCTGATGTTATGAAATTCTGCATTACACCACCAGATGGCAGAAATATACGAGTAGTTAGTACCTTGTTAAACTGCTAGGTGTCGCACGTATGCCGTAATGTATTTTTATTTCCGTCGATTAGATTAATAAATGGTGTTCGATATTAATAATTTATGGCTTGTTTGCTAAATAATCCTACAAGGAATCTCCATTTATCACTATACCGGAAGGTTTTATGAGGAAGGATTGTAAGGTTCTCAGTCAGAGACTGTGTAGATAATAAAAGTTTAATCCAATTTTATAATGCGGAAGCTATAATAATTTATGTGGCTAATCTTACATAGTAAAACATCTTTATCTAATAAATATCTTGCCACTACCTGTGGCCTTTCAGTAATTTCCTCGTGAATAGGCGATAAAACAAAGTCTTAAAAAATCAAAATTATTATTTTTTTTAGACAATAGTTATGGTGTGTGGAGGATGGTAATCTAACATTATGGTCCCAAACTAGGCACGCCTTTATTTTGAGAATATCACCAATATTATCGTTCAGTTGCCTATTTTAACGTTCACTACCTACCTATTTACCTATCCGTGTAGGTACCACTGTATTGTATGTATTTTCATTCAGCTGTCCCATTTAATTTTATGTCACAATGCGTCATACCTTTATGGTGGAAATTAGGTATTGTTGGTCCTTGTGAAATCCATGAATAACGTAGTTCGTCTTAATGGGAGCGCATGCGTCACCACAATGCCGTCAGTTCCCATAACAGTTGACAATCCGCCTTTTTAACCAGTTATTCAAGTGTTAATCGATCCATAATATTATAATAAATCACAGTGGCTGTGTGGTTTACGTCAACGCCCAACGGAGATGACAGCATCGAGTTTCCTGAAGTCGTTTTTGCATTATGGCACTCACTCTTGTCATTTTCGCGGAAGCTTTTTTGTACAGCGATGCTCTATGGAAAAATACATTACCTTTGTCTACTGCGGTCGGGTTTTTTGGGGTCATAACCACTACAGGCATTTTGATTTTCCCTTTCTTAAAAGAGTAGCTATCTTTTAGGTATGTACTGTGTCTGTGCTGGTGAATACCAAAAACATGTATCTATAGTTACGTCCATTAAATGGTATTCGAAGTCGTGTTAGCGTCAAATCCAATTTGCAACATTTTACGAGGTAGCACGATCTGTAGAAAGCGCAATAAACTTTAAAGTTCACCTCATTTTTAATATAAAAGTGTTCTCTTTATACTGTTATCAGTATGACGTAGGTATAGTTCATTTTGGGTATCATTATTTTAGCAGCAATGAGTACCCAGCGTTCATTGAAAGGTCAGGATTGACGTATGAAGTAATTATTATCTTCAATGATTAAGGAATAATGGGTTGGACTAAAAATAATACTTTGCGTGACATTATATGATTCATTAGTTTCCTTTATCTGCTAAAGGTTATGCAAGCTTACTGAAGTTTGACTCATTAAGATGGAAGGTGAAAACAATTGAAATTGATTGAGATTTTTTAATGAAAATATGTTTTATATAAAAGTATAGGTATAGCCACTTATTTTATGTTTTAAAAGGGATTATGGAAATGCCACTTACTGTAGGTACTGTACGCATGGAAATGTTTAGTTCCTGGAATAAAATAAGAGTTCATGAAATTCTTTAGAAATAACAAATAACTATAAATTAAATAAGTACCTGACAAAGCTATCTACAAACATACAAATAACATAGTTTGTAAAAATAAGCCGAAAGTAAATATCAGATAGCTGATTGTGATTATATCTTTGAAGAATTCTAAAAAATCTATCTCTGGGAAAACCATACGGTTGCCACAGAGGACTTTTACCTATTTCTTCATTAATAAATTGAAGAGCCTAATTGTGTGAAAGTAGATATGGCTATAAACAATGTTACTTGTGCGATAACGGCAGATAGAAGAGTTTGGGAGAAGAAAAGATGCTGCGCCGATCCCAAATAAAGATTGGGATAAGGGCAGAGGAAGATGATGAAATTGAAGAGACTGGCTTTCCAAGGTACCTACATCGCAGCAAATTTTTGACTAATTCAATAATAATTATAAATGTAGTAGTCATTTCTCAAGATCTTTAATGATTCATGAATGTAAAAATTTTACGTATAAGTAATACCTAATTAAAAGTAGTCGCGCAAAACAAATGCGTTGCGAATTTAAAATGACAAGCAACTAACGCCCACTATTAGCGACAAAAAATAAAACAATCAACGTAGACGGTCATACGATTAATTGTTTTCAGAGTATCTGGTGTCTTCCAGACTGTAAAGTTTCTAGAACATTACACGAAAAGGCTTGAGTATATGTAACATTTGTTAATGAACTTTAAATGTGTCAACGAAGAAGGACGATATTAGAATGTTTTAAATTAAGGAACTATGGTCAATACGTAGGTACATATATTCATAATATTTTAATGTTGAAAATCTGTTTAGAAACTGTATCAAAATAATTTTATCAGAGCATCGTACGATTTGTCATACGAGTTATTGTCAATAACAAAAAGTTCTCGGCCTAGACTGATAGCAATTTGTTATTTATCCGCGGGGGGCACGATAACAAACTAATTATAGTGCTTGACACACCTTAACCCTTGACGTATTTATCAGACAGTTATCGACCGTGGAATCCTCCATGCCCTCAGATCAAAGCTTGCAATGAAAAGATCGATTCAGATAAATTAAATGATCTTTGAAAGTACGCTCCGTATTTCATCATCCATTGTTTTGATACTGATTTGAATATTTTCGTTTTAAATGAAGTAATAAAATTTATGATACATTAAGTTGATTTTGAAGCGTCACAAAAAACATTTTTAGTTTTACCGTTTTTTTTAGTCGTACCGCGGGTTAGTGGGATCCTATTAGGTACTAAGGTATTGCTGTTTGTCCGTCTGTCACAAGACTGGTTCTTACGCTGTGATAGAAAGTTAAAATTATTCCAGATGATGTTTTTCTGTTGTCGCTTTAAAAACGAACACCTATTGGCTACCAAACAATATTAACATCCGTTACTTTTTTACAGAAAATGATATGATCCCATAATGCGTTTGTGCGCGAGTTAAATTCGCACGTGCCCTGTTTTTAATCGTAATTAAATGAAAGTGGTTCGATATAATAAGCAGTTTTTCATACATAAAGCTTCCGAATCTTGTCCACTATATCCATTATTGTGCCTAAGTACTGATAGTCCTAAGTAGAAATGAGTTTAGCCTAGCTGGCCGTATGACGGAACGGCGCCGCTCTAATATTACATCTGCGACCACAAACAGCTACGTCAAAGGATTAAGTACATATACCTGAGATTAGATTACATTGAGTGCTGATCTGTACAGTGCAGAATATGGGCGTGGGCCACACACCCATAGCCATTCAATTAGATGTGTTTACATCCGGCTATTATTTGGATTGGTTGAAACGGTGTCACCGTTGGCAGTTTTGTATAAATTGCTGCCGATTACTTCTGTGAACAAGCAACTACATAGGTACATACACCTGTCGTCAAATAAATGGGCTATAATATTTTGTTTAAATGATTAGCATGCTGAGCACCTAACAGGAGAATCGTAATTACGTACTTTCTACGAGAAAACTTTTAAAATTAAGTGAGACATCATTTTTGATTTATCCAGAACTAATTATGATTATTTTTAAAATTGAATCCAGAGACATGCTAAAATCCCGCGTTATTAAATACAGCGAATCTAACTTAACGTCTGGTTTAAATGCAACAATAATAAAAACAAAGTGCATTTCCAGAGATAATTGTGCGCAGATGAAACACGGAAGTTTCTGAGTGCTTGCGAAGATTATGTCTCTTGTCGTAGATCCTATCTTTCAATGCATCATTGTTTACGAACCTACCTACCTACAATAAGTTGTCTTATAGTAGGCACAGCCGGTGTAGATTTTATTAAAAATACAGATACATTTTTATAATATGTAAGTTAAATAATAATTCATTCATTTGCTTTGTCAAGTCAAAAGCTTTTTTTTTTATTTTGTATAAAAGTACTTAAGTTTGTTATGATTCGTATACATTACGTTAAAGTAGGTTTTTACGTATTGTTTTGTAAAATAATATTTTCAATGCCGAGATTACGTACGTCACTGTAATCTAATATATTGGGAAGCGTCAGTGTTTGCTTCATCTATCCGATCAGATATTGCGTTTTAATCGTATTTTTTTACATAATAATTAATAATATAGGCTATAATGTTATGGGAATATTGTAATATGAGCAGAACAAAGTCATTGACGAAAAAAAAATACACAAGCTTCAGTTTTGGAATAATTACTTAATATACTTCATCAGTTTATCATAATGTATTTTTTTGGTGTATGCTTTGTTGGTTGCCCTAAGACATAACAATAAATAATGATATTTTTTTAATAAAAATTCTTTACAATACCAGCTTTAGTCTATATTAGTCATAGTCATCGTCGAATAAAAGAGTATATCTCCAATAATGAAAACCACTAACTTTAATTAGGTAATATAAAAACTAAATTTCCTATTGAGTATGTGGAAACCAGTCTTCACGATGACATAATTTTAAGAATATTCTATTGAAATGTTGAGTTAAGTACCTATCAAAGAGCTCATAAAAAGATAATTGAATAAGTCAACTAATCCATAAAAACCACACCCATACCAAAACTGATTGAAAAAAAATTGAATTGCAGAAACATTTATTTCATTTAATAAAAATATCAACGGTGACAAATATATAGAAGGCGAACGACATTTTTCTTAAACTGTTAAATATTTATATGAAATATATTAATTTGTATTACTTAAGAATGAAATTCCTCTCTGCTAAAGTCATGCCACAAGAAATGTGCGTTTTAATGCTATTATTAAGGTACAGACGCCGAGACATCAAGCTACCCGAATCTGTCAAATTTTCCCAATCGACTTTGACCCTTTGTGTGCTTTAGCGATAAAGAAAATCTATTATGGAAATTTGACAGATTGTAGTAGCTTGATGTGCTGCCATCTGTACTACGAGTATTAAGTGATAAAACACCAATATCCGTGCATTAGCAAATCATAGCACAATGCTATTTGATATTGCAATTTTAAAATTATACAGTTTCAAAGTTTCAGGTGTAGCTTAATTTAGTCCAATGGGAAATCTGCCAAAAGAAAAGTGAGACAGCAATTCATCAACTGTAGGTGCTCATTCTCCACTCCAAAAACCTTTTTCTTTATGTTTACAAACATTACGCTCATATGCTGTTTCATTATCGTGTTCTACTTTGGGATTGACATTAAAACACACTGTAGTATCTGTTGTTTTCTGAGGCCAAAAGTCGTAAAAGTTGTATCCAAATTGTAGGTTCATAATCCACGTTCCTATGATACAAACCCGGATACATAAGTCAATGTTCTTATAAACCTACTCCTCGTTGCTAAGATGGTTTAGTAGTCGCGTAGCGTGACTGCTGTGCACGGGGTCTCGGCTTTGATTCCCGGGTCCGGCCGAAATCACTTTGTGGTTGAAGAGACATTTATAAAGCAGCGCGGAGTCTGGAAGTTGGCAATTGATAGAGCACGTAAATGTCGTTCCTGCGCCTGATCTCTCTCCGGTCGTGTCGGATTGCCGTCCCATCGGACTATGAGGGTGAGGGAATAGAGACCTGCACCTCTGTGTCTACGCAAATGCTTGTGCCCCATAAAACGTCGAGGGAACGGCCGCCATGGCTGGCAAACGATCTGGATGCCATTGTTATTATTAAACCTACTCCCAAATGTAGGTACTAAAGACAGTATTTTAAAGTTAAGTTAATTCTAAGAACTATTGAACTGACTCCAAAATGGTTTTTATAAATATAAAATTTTGTGGTCAAAAACCGGAATGAAGCGAATTGTTTTTTTCCTTACCCAGAATTCCTTAGCACGTGGATAAATGTGGCGACGACCACCTATGCATACAATACATTGGCCATGCGTCGCGACGTCGTAATTTTCCTCTTACGTTTACTAATGATTCCGTTTATTGGAAGAAAAAAAAGGTACCTTCCTACTAAGTACTATATTGAGTGCATTATTTCTCGCTTCTGTATACAAATATGGACATCATTAGTCTTGTCTTGTAGCGAATGTGAAATCATTCTGGTACATGTTGGTTTTTCATGTGATATTTTCTTCGTCTAAAAGATACTGAGGCGTTGTTGTTATTACCGAAACTGACGGCATATTTCTTACGATATCACACATAATTATTATATTACATATTTTTTAACTTGATAAGCACAAGGTCAAGAAATTCCAATCAGTGATATTTCTAACGATACATTATAAAATATCTAAATATTGCACTTTCTCGAACAAAACACAATCAATATTATAAATTCATACAAATATATTGTAATAAGTTTTTGTTTCGAATTTTTTGTCCCATGCACTTAAAAATAACTTCCACATTCCACTTGTATTTTAACGTAATTTTACTAAAAGAACTACAATTAATATTAACAAAATATGTTTTTTTTTAATCCACATTTGTGTGATGCACGCATTATTCATTTTTCATTGTTTTTCACGCATTTTATTTTTTTCTATTTCAGAATCAGATCTCACGAGTCTGTCGCATGTTGGTGAGTACCCGCCATTTTGATTTATTTTGTCATATTTTTTTATAGTCATACATAATCACTCAATTAATCAAAGTGATGGTATTTGGTAATTAGTTATTCAATAGCTTTAGGTTTTTGTGATTAAAAAACTAATGAACGTAAAGTCCTGTAAAAAACAAAGTTTTTGTGAATTCTTCCTTAATTACAATTAAAAAACCGATTTGTAGAAACAACATGCTTGGAGCGTTTGAATTTATCTAGGACAGCTATACTTTTAAGTAAAATGTATGTCAATCTATCACCTTTGCCCAGTCTTTGTATTCGTAATAAACAGTCACTTCTATATTAGTAACTGAGCTGATTGACAGCACGACATCATAATATAACCCCTCAAATAGGATGTTTTGGATAAACCATTGCCACGAGGCGCGAAAACCAAAATAAACATCTATTCTTACGTGGCCACAACTCCTACGTGTTGAGAACCGGAATTGTTTGGAATTTGCTTGTCCATCGCTCGATATGTGAACATGTAACGACGACTGATAGTGGCATGGCAGGTAATGGACAGAATGTTGAAATCGGCCATCATACAATTCTTCATTTTAGGTCTACAGGTGTAGGAGAACGTTATATAATGAGTGATGTTGGGTAACATTGTCACTCACATCGCATATATGTGTTCCACATGCGAGTTTAACGATGATTTGGGGGCCATTCTTGTTACATTCATTAAAAGTAGCTGCTGTGAAACACGAATTGATACATTTACAATACGAATTTATAGAGGGATTCACCTACCTATGTAGGTACATGTTTATCGGTTTAGTTATTTATTTAAAACCAGCTCCCGTCAACAGTTTTACCCGCATCCCGTGGCTAAAAAGTAGCTTATCTCGATTAATAGGCTATCTGACACTGAAAATTAATCCAGTAGTTTCTAACACTAGCGCGTTCAAGCAAAAAGAAAACAAACAATCAAACTATTTAGCTTTATTATTTTAGCATAGATATGCACTAACTACAATTATAAGTAATTGTGACGCCTTCCGACATACCCAGACAGCGCTTCAGTCATTCTTGCAATAACTGAACTGTACTTCCTTGAAGTAAAGTACGCATTTCATAAATGCCATGATCAAAGATACCTTAGATCAAAGTTGCCTTAGCTACAATAGTGTTACTGAATTATTATCTTTATTGAGATAAAGTTAGAGTGCATATTATGTTGTTTACACTTGAAGAATGAACATAGAAGTGGATTTGAAGGTTTGCGTTACCACGCAAATAAATTCTTCATTATGTATGTGGTCTAATGCGTTCTCATATTGATACTTGATTCATTATCTATAAGCTAAATGCTGACTTATTTATTATATGATATTTATGTCGTGAATAAAGTCAAATAGGATGAAGATTTCGTTGAAATACAGGCATTATTAAACATTGATACCAGTCAGTTTTGTTTATGAAGATGATACATTTTGATATTGTATGGTAACAGTTTGATGGCCTATTCGTCTCAATAAATCGCCCATGAAGAGACGAAGGGCAGTTGCAGACGTTACATATAAATGATTAATTAACAGACAAACACGAATTGTTCGATATATGATAAACTGGGGCTCACAGTGGCCTTATTGTGGGAGCATGCGTTTCAATTAAGGCTCATAACAGTAATTGGTGTCAGCATTCGGTACTAACATACAGTGCCTACAATGTTGATATAGTTTATTCTATTAAATGTTCATTTACACAATTTAGTTGTGGCGGAATATGTACCTATTTGTCAGGGTTCTTTAACCAGAACATTGGGTTTCCTGGTAATGAATTGCGTTGTTCAATTTAAGTGGTTCATCAGTGAAGTGAAGATTAATTTGATATGATTAAATTGCATTGGTGTTCGTTAAACTCGCGTAGCTCAAAACTCCATAATATCTAAGCCATTTCCTCCAGCTCAATGTAAAGGTCAATCAATCGATATACACAGTCCTTGTAAAATAATATTTTTCCCAGAAAATGTCAAACGTATGCAGTTCTGAAGCGAAAACTCGTTAAAATTCTCAGACATTTTGGCATTTACCCAATTATTGCCATTAATACGGTTATAAATGCAATACACGACCACCTTATTACTTTTCAAGCAGTAACGTTATTTGCAGCTTCCTCATCCTGCTCAGTTCGACTCTCTATTAGTAATCTATGATTGTAATTTCCGTAAACAATTCTGTCGGAGTAATGTATCAAAGATTCGAACTGAGGTTTATAGTTGGATTGGGGAAGTAAATACTGATGCTGGCAAAGCTCCAAAGATCATGACAGTCCAGACAAAGGTAGCTGTACCTAATTGTTCATCCAGTACACACACAAAGAAAGTGCATGCATTTGCATAGTATCTTAAAATAAGGGGGTCTGGACTACACTTGCTTGTGTGAGTATGTATGAACAACACATATGTGTAGTACGAACAGTTTGCGTACGCAAATGAAAGTCGTATTTTGAACTGTTAAAAGATCGTAGCGTTGATCTTTATTTAGTTCTTACAATTTAAACTTGTTTTCCTCAGGAAGATTCTCGAAACTTTGTAATTTGCGACATTATATTAGTGACGTTAGTTTTAACATAAGAAAAATATTGAGGCTTCTATTATAATATCCCGGATAACTTGCGATGGTCGGTAATATTAATATGTTAATATGTTACAGAATTACTACTATTAATATGGGTTATTCTAAATTAGCTCATTAAATAAAGCATGAATCCAAGTCGTGATGACCACAGCACGTAACAAAATGAATTTTCTTTAAGATCATGAATAATGTATTTTGTTTGAATATTTCTCACATTTATTTAAATTTTCTTCACGTCTCAGGTGTTTACGTGGTCTCCGCTTTGAGTTCGTTTCCCTTGTTATTATAATTGCTTGTAATAATTTATGTGGTGGGTACAAAACAAGGGAGAACAATAAAGGCAGTCACATTGCAAGTCACATTGTCAGTCACATGCACGATTCGTTTAGACAGAGAACAATTCTCAAACTTTAATTGGCCACTTACTGCTCCGTTAGAGTCACGGATGAAAGAAACTCTAGAAATAGGTAATAATATATTATGATCGTAAATCAATTTTATATCTCGTAAACTTGCGTTCTTACTTATACATATACTTCAACTTAAAATTTTATTGACATTTGCATATTGTTCTTTAACTTTAATTCAATACGTTTAATCATTTTAAGTTAGTTTTGTTTGTTGAATTTGATATTTTCATATAAAATGTATAATAATATTGATGGGTTATAAAAGTAAACAGTGTGGGCAACTGAACTGATGCAAGATTGTGCTCGATTTGCTACAGACCATGCAGCAATAACTGTTATCAAATGATAATGATGAAAAGGTCGTTGATAAATCACTCGGTAGTAATTTCACCCATACAATCATTTCATTTCTATCAAAATCTTTACGAAAATCATTATGAACGTTATTTTATTGCCTAAAACAGTACCTATCTTGGCGAAGAACATAAATTAGATTACTAGACACTAACAAATCACTGGATAGAGGAAGCGAGTAATATATTCTTAATATTCGCTTTTAATATTAACCTTAATATCCTCAGATACTGACAAAATGCATCTGGCTATAAATACTGGTATACTAAATCAAAATTCTATTTAAAAAAATCTTAACAAAAACAGGAAAATTATCTCGAAAATGTGTAAACACATGGCGTCTTCCTGCGGTTTTCAGACACAATTCACTAGAAGGAACTACATAAATGTGTTTTCAATACGACTATTTATAATTTTAAATACGCAGTATTTTGTAGCTCTGAAACTGTCCAGAGCATATCAAGTGAACAATTAAACGTTGTTTGATTATTTTCGCAAGACGAAAAAAGATCTGACGATCTACGCAGCGTTATTCCAGTGAAGAATTTTAGTAGCGAATAATTTGTAGAAAATGCTATCTTAGAATTTGCACCCGAAGGCGATAATGATAATAACAAATGTTCGGGGAATCTACTTTTACGGTGCACCTGTATTTTGTGGCCAGAAATTTTCTCGGTAGTGTTATCACGCCCTGATAAACGGATTCGGGTTTCCCTCACGCAATGTTTGCTTGTGGGTTTTCAATGCAAATAATAATGTCATCATCGTTAATAATATCTGCCTTAAATTGTCTACTGTGGAACGTAGGTCTCTCCCAAGTATGTGTAACGTCATTGATACGTCTGATGCTGCCTGCGTCTTGTGTATTCCCGGTAAAAGGGATAATACAGCATGTGTTTGTAGTTCTTTTATGCAGTGTCGCAAAGATCTAATGTAAAATAATAATATCCCCAAATAAAATGTTTCTGTTGTACTTGTAAACTATCGTTTTTTTTTCGTGAGAAGTCGTCAAATTACTCTCTACTGCTACTAGTACTGACTAAAACCCACTATGTTACTTCTGTAGGTCCCTGTGTACCAGGGCCGCGGTAGCTCTTGAACAACACAGCCCGGCAGATTTGTAAAGTCCCTGAACATGATTTTGTTGGTTCACTGCGAAGTTGACTTAAACGACACCCAGCAAAAGATGAAGATATGTATACAATCGATAAAAAATATGGGGACCCATCAATTAAAATTGTTGTTAATAGCAGGAATGGGCGTAACCAGTCTTGTTATAAATAGTTATAAGCTCCAGCTGTCACTTGATAAGCCTTAGATGTTTCTTATCTAAAAGGCCAAAGCAGTTTACATAATTTAGAATAACACTCACTAGCTCATTGAATTACAATTTTATTTATTGCCCGTGAAGTATGTTGTTAGATTACTGCAATGATAATTTTGACATTCACATTTAGTATGTAACAGATTAAATGGACAATTAGTTGCAATAGGACGGCTTTATCAGTGAAAATAATATATCATAAACATTTGTTTTTAGACACCGAATCATAAAGAAAAACAATAGAACTCTGATAAACGATTGTTTAACATATCCTTATCCATTTTGTACAAATAGACAATAAAACCTTAATGTAAATGGACAATAATATAAATTAGTATTTGCGTTTATAATCAGATGTAAGATTAAAAAACATAAAACTATTTAATACTAAGTTATGAAAGCTAAGATTTACATTGCATTGCATTTTACAATAATATGCATGCTAATATAATAATCAGAAGAATTTGATTGTTTCCTTTCTTGAGCGTGACTGAATTAAAAAGTTCTTTCAATATTAGATAGCCCATTTATTGAGCGTAATGTTAAGTTGCAGTGCTTCTCCAACTGTTGAAAATATGAACATGAACATATACATTCCGTCTTGTTTTCTAGGACATCTGTCAATTGATGAGTGTATTTGACATTCGAAACGCGACATGCAGTGTTACGAAGGTCGTATTTTATTTGTCTAGGCGATATCCCGGTATATCTCCAAACATAATTATTTTTATTTTTACAAAAGTTTTTGTTTTCTTATCTCCCAATACTCATTGGTCTTTACGGCCGTTGCAATAAGGTCATTTTTGCAATATTTTATTGTTTCAGAGTTGATCAGTTAAATTTGTTTTATTTGTATGGTGTATGGCCTGTCCTTGCTATGACACAACCGACCTACTGACCTGAATGTATGAAATTAAACAATTTTGATACTTTTGTTAAGATATAGGACATGTTTGCTAATTTATAAATGTCACGAATTCGTGTGTTGGTGCTAACGTGACGGTAGCGTTTATGCTTTCACTTTTTCCAATTTGATATTTTTTGTTACCAACTGAAAACACTGTTTTAGATTTAATTATACAACAAGATGCTCAAGGTTTTATTCGCCTTGATTACGAACTCAACACTCGTTTAAATCAAGCGCCAGCTAGACGCATAAGAGCGCTCGTGCACATTAAAATGTAAAGATGACAGTGAACGGTTTCATGTGATAATTTTCTTGCAATTAAAGTGGGAAAGTTAGAGATTTTGCAAGCACTTTCATATTAGTCATCAGTATTTATGTTGTTTAAGAACAACGGTTTTAATGGACACGTGAAATAAATTATAAATATAATCTTATCTAGAACCACTTGTTAGTGTTTATCTTGCATCGATAGGGGGATGAACCTACTGGCCTGCTGTTGACATCGTATTCAGGATGAATATAGAACATGCAATAGATTATTATTATTTATAACTAGACTTACTGCTAAAACCATAAAATGTTATTGTAACTTATTATGCGTCATGACATTATTACATCTTTCATGTTTCAAAATAATTATCGTATTTACTATTTTCTGAACGCTTTTATTCGTACCACTCACACGGTCGTAAGCAGATTAGCAATAATAGTTTTATTGGTCTCTCAGAACCTGCCTACGCAAACCGCATCTCTGCACCATTTCAATTACGATGGAAATAGTTCAATGCAGTAGAAATACATAAGTACTTAAAATTGTTTCCTTCTGAAAATATATGACCCTTTGCTTTCAAATGCTGACTCTTAATAGGTCGTATTTCGACATTGAACTGCCTAATAACAATTTGTTTTTACTAGTAAAGACCTGATCACAACACACTGAAATATAATTATAAAAATAATTTTGGTTTTCTTTAGTTTTTCTTGAAGTCTGCTTGACACTGACTGAAGTCCATACTGCGTTATCACTGATTTGTGTAGAAGGTTAAGATAAGAAATTTAAAGATACTTGTAGTAGAATATTTTGTCGCTGAATATTCTTGCGTAAAATTAGAATGACAGAGCATAACAAGGTTACTAACTATGATGGATATGAGTATTAAACACTGAAGTGATAGTGTGATAGAAAACATTAACAAATCATACAACTTGATCCATGATTTTCGAGCAATTTTACTATCGTGTGCCAATATTAACATGTTACAGTAGCATACTGCCCGTCGTGCGCAGACGCATTAACATTATCAACAAACGGCTATTATGTTCTAGAACAGCATTTCTGAATTAAATCCCAGAGTTGCGCAACGCAATTGTAACAATCTCACCTGACATTATACAATTACGACGTAGTTATAACATTGCTTGCCGCCAAGGCTGCAGTCTCAGCTGACCAGGAAGAGCAGCAGCGTTGAATAGAGTTTTATTTATAGCAGTCGATGTCTCAGGGGGCGTGACTCTTGCGTCGTTTTAACGCAGGTGCAATATTTACGCAATGGGGTTTGCGATGCGTCGATCAGACTCGATCACTAAACGTGTTGCAATTACATTGTTTACATTTCCAGTATGTATCATATATTATTAATAACATACAAAAGAGAAAAACAGGGTTGCATGTTCTATCAGATGTTTTTGTTGTGGATCTGTCGGGTTGCAAGCTTCAAGGCCAAACATGCGTGTTTATTATCTTGCTGATGAAGTGAATTAGCAACTATATTATTTACCACCTGCACAATATGTAAACTTTACGATTCTGATTTGAGAAGGTACGCTAGGATGTTGTACAAAGGATGTGCCCTACAACAAAACAATAAGTGAAAAATATAGTTGTTATTTTCTAAAAACTATGCGTAGGTATAGTCGTATTATACGGCTCTTTTACACTCTCCCATTCTAGGTCAAGACATTTTAAGATCTGTAGAAACTAGTTACTGTGACTAATTTTGACAATTAGCTTTTGTTTCAAGAATTTTCCGTCGTATGTTCCACTAAAGTTTTATATTCGCCGCGGTTAAATACTTCAAAAGATTGACGTCATTAGTATAAGTGCGTCTATTTATTTAAATTGATATCAATACATAGTGTTATAAATATGCAACGCTTATTATTGATCTTTTGAGAAAATCTTATAAAAACACTACATATGAAACCAAGACTTTTGTGAAATAATAACTTACGAAACGGTGTAATTGATAATGATTATACTTACTTCAGTAGACATTTCGACAGTTGCCGATGTGAATATATTCATGATTACCTAGTTCAGTCGTTTTCAATATAGTAGGGCCGCTTTTTAGACTGCTTTACTATTCAAGTTTTAACAAATAATTTGTTGAATGTCTTTCAAACGTAACATGTTACATATTCTGACCTGAATGTCAAAAGTCCAATGCAACTGCGACTTGATAATGTTACTTGTATTTATATACATACCTATTAAGGAACACATAAAGGTATTGTAGCATCTTTAAGTAGGTATACACATACGCGTCATTGCCATGTCAAGGAGAAGGTTACACAAATTGATAAAGCAATGAACTCACTATTTGTTTATCAACAATGCCAACACGATTAGATAATAAAACAAAATCTGTATCTTCAACGATAATGGGGTTTTCACGTTTTTCCACTACACATCCATTGATAAGGTTATTATATTATGTTGTAATGTTTATTTGTAAATTCGTGGAATTTTACGTTTCTAGTAAAATGTACGTTGTTTCGAAAATATTGTTGTTTTACTGAATATAGGACGTCGGTTCTTTCAACTGCTATAATTTGTTGACTTAAATAGTTTTTTTATTCTTATTTGTATATGTTTTCTTCTTTATTAGACTACGTAGATTGGGTTTATTTGTATTAAGAGGATACAGTTTATTTATTCAAATGTAAAAATTTAAGTTCACTTTTTAAATCGCTATTATTTTCTGCACTAACACTTTAATTATTAACATACAATGACGTCTTTTTTCCGTAACAAAAAATAGTTTAAATTTTAAGGAAAAAACGTTCCTCTTCGTAATGAAATTACTAATTACAACTATTACATCAGCTATAATCCTGCATATCTAAATACTACATTTTAAAATTAGATAGGTAAGTACATTGTCCGCATACATACAAGTCACACTAGTGTCAATTAAAAACATCGTAGTTGTAATGTTTAACTACGCATTTTGAATTGCACAATATTATTTTTACTACATTTTGTATCCCCATCACTGATAATAAAGCTGTCAGAAAGATCCCGATAATGTATAATCAAATGCAAACAATCACTTCCGAAATAGATAGGCATTTTTTATACGAGCAAAAACTTGGATTTACTATACAATACGGATGTGGCTATTATTTGGCTGTTAGCATCTGAATACTGGAACTCGTGAATAAATGAATCAGCCTGCCTCACCGAAAAAAAAACAACGACAACGCTTATCACAACATTGCGTTTACTTAATTGTATGAAATTGTCAATATCTTAAACATTGTTTCAACAGTATTCTAGCAGCAAATCTAGTTGATGATTAAGATCATTTCAGATATCAGTTTTTTATCTCGTTCGAGATTTATGATCATATTAAAACTCAAAATAAAACAAAGGACATGTTTTGTCTTGTACAGGAACAACCAACAACAATGGTATTTGTACATCATCTGCATTTTAATGGACGCCGTCGTATCTTTCGATATAATATTATGCTTTGTTTAACTCATGGATTACGTCTATTGCATAACTAATAATTAAAACAAAGACAACTATTACGAAACTATAAAATACAACGTAGTTTCAAATGGTTTGTTAAAGAATTGATTGTATAAATCTCGCAAATACAAATAACATCATTTATAGTCGACATTTCATTGCGTATTTTTGCTTTCTCTTCTAGGAAAATGTAGTCTCGTACCAAAATTAATTTAAAACTGTAGTCTGTGACGTATGGCCCCAACAGCGTCGGCGGCGTGGGCGCAGCTTCGTCCGACACTGTCACAGCCGGTGGTCACGTGACAAGACGCAATTAGACGCAACGCACCTTCGTCATGTCATTGAACATATTTAAAATTCACAGTCACGCCATTTTGACCCTCATGTCTTTAGTTATAAGGCGAAAATAATACACTTAATGACGTGACAAATTTGTCGTAGTAATTCAACTGCGCAATTCTTGTCGTAAATCCGGTATTTTGTATACCCAAGATTTGTGTAAGATTGAACAATGAGCAGTGACGTCTTTATAAGATCTTGAGGAGTTTCTTCGAATTTCGTTAACATACTCTTTGTGACCTGATAATAAATAAAAATTTTCTTTTTGGGTTATTTCGTGCAGACAATTTAGCAACACGTCTGTTTTCCGACACAAAACAGTTTTCTTTATTATTTGATATGTTGTTGTCCTACATTTTAGAAAAATGGTGCACACTACTTTTTCAACGAGCGATTATGATTTAGGGCAGGCAAGATCAAACGTGAAAAATCTGATTCCGCTTATTTCATCAATAAAGAAATCGTTTGAAGTAATAATTTTATACTAATGATAGTATTAGTTTTAAGAGAAGAAGAAGAATGATGAAGAAATTTATTTTGTTTGTTATGTTTATTAACTTGACTTTCTAAAACTTACTTTAATTGGCATAAATCATTATCATTTTACCTGCATCAATTCTATGATTCATACTGAAAACGAATTATTAGTTTATTGATACCATAATGCGTAGTACTCCGCTTCAATTCATTATAGTTTAATAAACAGTAAATGCAATAAAATAATGTTGATTTCTAGTCATTTACATTTATTTTACACCATAATATGTATTATAGAAAATTTATTTATTTGAAGGTTGAGACTTCAAACATTTGCTTTGAAGTCGTTTGGTACCAAGGTTGGTATCAAACATTGAACCAAATCGGCGTTACATGACTATAGAATTAAATATACCCAAAAATAAGCTAAGAAAAATCAAGATTTATTCACAGTTAAAAAGAAATAAACACTGTTTTTATTGTTGATAATCTCTGTGATGGCATTATTCTAGAATCATCAACTGTTTGGACTGTTGTTATGTTATTTGAAAAACATAAATGTTTATTTACGTGTGGAATTTTTCGAGTGTTTTATGTCACGGCTGAATTCCGCATGTCCTCATTATCTGTGGAGTATTCCATGGATCACGGATGATATTGACCTTAAGCGTCAAAATTGGGACTTTGTCACCATCTTTACGATCTCATTTCGTAGATGTAAACAAACTTTTAAAAAATTGGTTGGACCAAAACGGTCAAGCAATTACGGGTATTATGAGGCACTGTTGTTATTTAGTTTTTAAGGTTCAATGTCTGAAGACTTATGTACGATGCGAGCTATGTAAATTCAGGACGCTAATACTAGAATAGAGTAATACGTATATAACCACCAAAAATCTTATTCAATTTGACAAACAAACACAATTTTTTTGCGATCATAATTATGTTTGCGGGAAGTCACTAATTTAAATAAAAATAAATGAAAAACAGTCTATAGTCAGCTTCGTGTCCAGTTAATTACCTCACAAAATGACGTCATGACTAATTACGCCGTACCAGCTAATAAACATAAATGACGATACTTAATAAAAAAACGAGGAAGGTCATTCGTAAACTATGAAGTGGAATGAGCTTGGCGTAGTGTGACGTACCACCCACTGGGCATTGATTGACAGTTAGACAAATCAAAGGGATATTTTTATCCCACCTTAGGCGAGGGTTGACCCACTGTTCGCGGCCATTGATGACGCAGATACAGACCTTCAGTTTAATATTTTAGTGTTTAGCTCCCAAGTGACCTGATATCGATCGTACGTAATGTTTTTAATCAATATTTTTATAAAAAGGCGGCAAACGTCAATGCCAAACGTTTTATACTGCACTTTAAATTATTATATCTAAATGTTTAGGAGACTCGGCATCATAATAAACATTTGTGTTATCCTTGATGATAGAGAATTTCCTAACCACACTAAGTTATTCTGGGTACATAGTACATACAAAAAATATTGTCCATAAAAACTGTCAACGTTGTTAATAAAATAAACCTTGGAAAAAACTTTCATTGGAAAGACGCAAGTATTTCGATCGAAAGAGAAATAGACTAGAAATGCGGAAATCGTGTATTTAATTTTATCGGTGAGATGAAAATAGAAGTTTATATTTAAACAAAAGGACGAATGGTTGACTCTTAGTCGATGCGGACGATAAATTGACGGCATACTGGCGTTGCAGTGTTTGTATAGGCAGTATAATTTTTCTTTAAAACAAGGAAGCGTTTTCATCTTCTCTGAAATTACTAATTAATGTAAGTTTGCTTTGACCGACAGGATCAATAATTGATCCAATGTTTTACATACTAACTGTTTTATTTAAAACTAGGAGTTTTTTACGATTTCTTTCGCGTGTCGGGGGAACTTCTTTCCGTATTCGGATAGAACATAACCGGGGATAGTGTAACTTCCCAACAGTGAAAGAATTTTTCAAATCGGTCAAGTACTTTTGAAGCCTATTAATTTCAAACAAACAATCAAATCTTTCCTCTTTAGAATATTAAGTAAAGATTATTGAAGGCAATAAGAATTGAGTATGCAACGAATTTGATTTAAAAGCGCAGATGGCTTCAGAAGCAGGTAATAAGCAGAAGTATATACCGGCGTTGTCCTTTTTACACAATGTAACATTTTTGTTGTGAATTTCCACGACTTCTACGCTTGCGTGGTTAGTATCATCATAAAGTAGGTAAGATAAAAAATAAAAACATTATCAACGACATTGAAAGATTTTCCGTAGCGATTAGGTGAGTACCAAATAATGACATAAAAAAATTGATACGCTTTGTAAATAAACAAAGGTGTTTACGATAAGTTTATTTGTATGATTAATGATTCAACAGAAACATGAGGTAATCACAAAAATACTTTATCACTAATACTATATATAGATAAAAAAGCAAAATAAGGCTGTTTTGGTACTATATAACTATCCTAAAATAATCGAAAAAGTTAAATAAACCTCAATTCTATATATGCATTTCCATTACCCACTAGCTTCTGCCAGCGGTTTCACCTGTGTCTTTGTGGAACTACTTCATGCGTAACAAACAAACACTGTTTTTTTTTTCAAATCGGATCAGTAGTTCCAGAGGTTAGGGCGTTCGAGCAAATAAACCTACAAAGAAATAAACAACAAACATATGGAACAAAAATTATTGTTCGCATGTTTTATTTATCAAAACTTTAAGGTTCCTCTTGATTCAGGACACAGTAAATACCCAATTTATGACAAAAGTGAAACGAGTAATGCAGTATGAGTAATGAATCAGTTTTTGTAGGTTATACCCCAATGCCGTTATTAATCAATCCACTGATATGAAGAAACGTTGATAATATAAATTGTTTCACAAAATTCCCATTAAAATAGAACGCAAAAAAAATATTCCACTACAGTTTTTAATAAAATCCTATATCTAATCTACTTGTTACAAACCAGCAGTCTGATTGCCTAGTTTTTACTATCTTTTCAAGTACTTAACACAAGTTTCAGGAAAAATATTCCGTTCAAACGAAATTGGTTTGTATCTGACACGTGGGTTGTTCCTGTAACTAAATGGTTCAACGCGTAGTAATGAGATCTACTTTTGGCCAACGTCACGATTCCATTACGTCATACAACAAAGTTATTGAAAATGTGACTAACACCACACGAATTGAATAGGCTGTCTAGTTAAAACTGCTTTTACTGTGATGAACTTAAAATTAATACCACCTTTGGACATTATCTTACACCTATCTTCCATCATAGGATTTACTCGTGTACTGTGGGAACTATTTTGCGTCTGGCTAAAAACTAGTCAATCGAACATCGAACATGTTGTTCCTGAAATTAGCGCGTTTAAGCAAGCAAAGTCATCAGATTTGTATTATTACTGTACGAGTAGATTTCAGTTTTGTATACATTTATAGTTTCTTCTTAGTGAGTATTTAGTTGATAATACAAACAGTCGTAAAATAATTTGTTTTGAAAAACGTGTAGCTTTAATAATTTATTAAAATAAATATCAATATGATAAGTAAAAGTATTTTTATATTTTTTTCACCATACCAGGCGATATGTATTTTTAAAATCGTGTTACTAACTGAAAAAGCTTTAGCAGACATTATCCAGATATTGAACTCAATACTACGAAACTCTACTCTTGATTTGTGATGACGGTTATGACCGTTACTAAGAGACGTGATCATGAAGATCATGTACAGTATTCAGACTTCAGACATCTCGGGTTTTAGTGTTCATTGAATTGAATATGTGAGGCCCTCCTATCCTACACTACCCAAATGTTGGGTAATAAGATAGTTAAGAATACGTATCAATAATAAGAAACATGGTTTTGACTCTTTGACAATATATTTGCAAAAGCCTTTTTACATCTGGAAAACCGAGAAAAGAAAACTACAATTAAATATTAGAAGTAGCATTCTCATCAATTCCAACTTTATCACAAGCATACAAAATTCAAAATAGTTTGAAAAGCAGTTTCTTTTGTAAAATTATTGCGGCTGATACCACGTACGTAATGTTCAAGGCGTTTACGCTGAACGTACGTAAACGTCCAAAATGTACGTAAACCGCACATTTATAAGGTTGTCTGTCTTATTGTTTTCTTCGAAGCGAAATTAACCGTGCGATCTGCTGGCAAATTGAATAAAACCTTTACGT
The DNA here is from genome assembly GCA_958496145.1 of Heliothis peltigera. NCBI lineage: Eukaryota > Metazoa > Arthropoda > Insecta > Lepidoptera > Noctuidae > Heliothis > Heliothis peltigera. The sequence continues at coordinate 6,536,325 of OY292328.1, forward strand.
AGACAGTTTTATTTGTTCCCATTGTTCAGAGAGAGGGACTAATACTTTTTGTGCTTACGAATTTTATGTAATTGGTAATGTAGGTATACCTATTGCTTGACCGTTTTAAGAAAAGAAACTTTGATAAATAATATGTACACATGACGCTGCAAAAAATCGTATATATACACGATGAGGCACTATTAGAGGGACTGTTAATGAAAACAACACACAACGACTAAGAATAGTAAGACAATAAAACTATTAATAACAATGTCATGTATCATTAAATCACTTAACAAGTTGCGCGTGAGTGCAAGAAACTGAACATTTCTCGCTTTTTCCTCCTTTCAACACTGAATATAGCAAAACATCAGTACTCGTAATTTAATTGTTGTAAATAAACGTGCTACAGAATATGATTTAAATTCTGCACTAGACAATGCCATATATGGTTACCAGTAGAATAATTCATCTAACATATTAGGTTTATTCCACCACACACTAAGCAAAGTTTTCTATTAGGTACCTATTAAGGCAGAAAGAACATTAAAACTGAAGATTGCGATCAAGAGCTCTAAACGCAGATACTGGCAAGTAGCCGGGAAGACAGAAATGTGCAGAACTATATTAATTTATATATAATGATGCATTTTCTCGTGTTAATTTTAGCAAATCATATTTGGCAGAGAAAGCGACAAATGATCATTGCATGATCGCTAACATATCACGACCATGATGCATTGTAGCTCACATGTGACATTCCATCAATTTTCTATAGCCTTTTACACGTGACTTTCTATCGTCTGTCTGTTCCTTTTCCCACGTCGTTTCTAAATTTGAAAATATAGGGCTTTGAAATAAACAGTTTATATTGCCGAAAATACACGTTTTGCCGATCGAACTGTTCTGTTGGTCGTACGTTGTTGTTGTTGTTGGTGTACGTCTGCGAACCGTTGAAATTAGCATTAAAATAACACACATTACCAAGAAAAACCTTAACCTGTGCAGTTAACAAAAGATTTATAGATTTAGTGATAGGTTTTACGCAAAACTCATTGGGTTTACGCACAAACATGCTTGGAGCGAACTTTTTCGGCGATTTTTTTTTGTATTGTATATTATATTCACGTAACACGATTAATTTTTCATAGTTCTTAAAGTTATATTTAATCTGTTTAAGATATAACGACTTGGTCTCTATAATAATCTTGTTCGTATTATTAAAACTATGAATCATGAAAGTATTTCGATTTGAAAGTTATTCTGCATAAGAATAGAAACGAAGATCGGCAAAAGATAACATTTCACGGTTTCGAAATTATGATGATTTCAAACTATTGGAATTCAGTAGGCGTTGATTTTCTATTGGTTTTATTATTTAAGATCAAATATAAAGTGTAGATACTATCGATAGGATTAATTTGGCGATTTGGTGCAACACTCAAGAATGCTAAGGTTTTTAGAATTTTAAATAGATGAGTGAGAAGTCGAGTTATAAAATATCGATCAAAATTATAAGTTCTATTTTTCATAAAATCTACATGAATTAAATTTTCTAGAACGGCTTTACGCTTTACGTCAATTGGACGGTTTAACTCTAATGGGTAGTCACTACATGTAAAACGCTAGTACCCAGCTGTTCATACATCGTTACACAGAAAACTGGTTACCAAGATTGCCTAAAAAGTTATGTTAGGATGATGCTTCAAATTATAGCATAAAGAATGTTCATAATCATATCGTTCATCAACAGGTTTCAAAGCAATACAATTTTAATTAGGTCACACGTGTATACAACATCGGAAGGGACGTTGCATTTCGATACTGGGTTACCAATGACGTCAGAGGCGCCCTATATCTACTGCCAGACTATTTTGGTTAAGTTTTTTTAGAACGCATCTCTGAATGCGTTTTGGTCTATGCGTGACGAAATAAGATTTGTTGCTGTTGTTATAATATTCATAATGTAAATTATATAAATGAAGTTTGTCTATTTATTGCTCGGATTACGTGAATTCCGAAGAGGTATGTATATACGAGTACATATTTGTAAAAAGATCTGTGTGTAAAGTTAAATAAACAAGAAGTAATAAAATAAAATCCCATTTATGATTGAACCTTTATTTTCGTTTATGACTTTTGAATAGCTAATCAACATTGATTTATTATGTTTCGATATGTTTTGATACTTGAAGTTTTTATTAAATTGTGTTTCATTTATGAATTCTGAAAGACAAAAACTTACATAAAAAGCAAATAATATCAAATTTCAATACATCCTTTTATTTTATTCCACTTTGCCGCATTTTGATAATTTCAGCCATTTATTTATTACATTATCGAAATGACATAAAAACTAAAAAAACACTATTATAAAAAACATTTTTGCTTAGGTAGGAATACCGATATATTTTAGTATACTGGGAGCCATTATTGAATTAGCTGTCACTCTACGTGAAATGACACGTAAGGTCCCATTGAAAGGTCGGAGTGAAATGACATTTCACGGCAGTTACCTCATGCATACTCTATCTTTATTAACGGGTTTGTATATTTAGTTCGGGAGCTACTCCCCTTTGACGTCAAAGCTGACATTTGGGGCTGTGTGTGTGGCAAGCGTTTCTAGTCTAATAGCCCTCGCTCAAGAGTTATTGCTAATAAATAGATTGTCACTGCTCGCAACATTTGTTTTGTGAAATCTGCTGGAATTTTAGGCGGCTGAAAATGATACAAGGTGTGAATGTTTGTTCACAATAAAAACGTTAAAATAATAATATTTTTTTGTGTAAGAAGACACAGTTTAGTTCAATTTCTAATTTCTCTTACAAGCAAATATTTACCACAAATCATGGTGAAATCATAAGATTGACAATTTGACAACTTGCAACCCAGTTATACCTAATCTCACATTGTAACACAATGTTTGTTGAACAGATCTGTTTAAATTATTGTCTATTTCGGTGGTGGTCTTGAAACCGTGCTGGCCGGACATCAATCATGACGTTGTACAACATAACCCAAAAAAAATATTCGAAATCCGTTTATATTTTTCATTAGGTTATACGAACATTAATGTGTTTTGACGTGATTGCAAAAGTTGCCCATGAAACCAGTCCTTTCTAAACAATCACTCAAATAACATAAACTGTTTGTGTCTATTTGTCGCGGATATACGCTGAAGGTGATTGGGGAAAACGAGCTACAACGGTACAGCTTGGTAAGGGGTTTACTGCTACCCAGTGTTTCGTATTACACAAAGGTGCATTAATATTGTTTGACACAGAAATGGCAGACAGCGATAAAATAAGAGATAGGACACTTTAAGACGGCCGACACGAAGAACGTTCCAAATGTGTCTGTGGACGAAATTAACGGGAAGACCGTTTTATTGTGAGTCACTGAACTCCAATGAGACACACGAACAAACAGGTGAACAAACTTGCAAACACAAAACGTTGGATTTGATTAATCGGCATCGGAAGTGGGTCCACTGCATTTGATTTGTAATCCACTATTGTAATCGATTTGTTAGATTTACGAATCGCACTCGAAATGTGATCGAATTAGACGCATCTTTGATCGTACCGATCGAGCGTTTGATGTGTTCCACATGCACAAATAGCGCCGAATCTATTGATGTTGTTTTTTTTTCGATTTGATTTATGCTTTTTTTGTGCCAACATCGCAATTACGTTACTAAGGAAAAATCTTAACGGTAAATGTAAATGGTTACGAAATATGAGATTAACACATTTAAAAATGAGATCAAGAAGTTTCCATTTAGGTAAACCCAAAGACTAAGAACTGTATTTTATTTTCCTTAACAAATAAAAGCTCTAGAAAATTATATTACGTACGTCATTGGGGAAAAGACCTCAGTTCTTTATGTACCACAACCGGTAACCGGCGATGCACTCTTGAAGCCATATGTTAGGATGACTCAAGACTTTATCTCAAGTATTTTTCTCGGGAAAATTTTGCACTCTAAAACTATTTTTCCTGTATTGCATCAATACTGTTTATCCCTCCGAAAACACTAACTGGAATGTAATTTTAAGAATAATAACCTTCTTGTTATATCTTCAAGGTAAGATGAGTTACTTGTTGAGGACTTAATTAAATAACACCATTATCCGGAATCGATAAATCAAAATACAAGAGGTTCATAAACGTAAACAGAAATAACCATTTTCAGGCGGACGAGCAGTCTGAAGAACTTACAAATGTATCTTATTAATATCTTCCGAATGTAAACATTAAGAGGAAGAGGTTCCCCGACTCCTTGAATTTAGTACAGCATCGTAAATTGTATTTACACATGTTTCTTCTCAGTACATTTAAATTAAATTCGGTTACCAAAACAGTCTGGATTTCCAAGTGAAATCTAGAATATCAGTAATGTATTGCAAATTCAAACTTGCGCAATACGAAGGAAATATGGTTTGTATCATCGCCTTGTCTGACCACTTAAGAGAGAAATAGGTTCTTTGTAAATATATCCTGAGCTGCTTTTAGTTTAATACTTTATTGCTGACTTCAGAGTTATCAAAATACAACTAACATTGTGAGGGCGTTGACTTTAGAAGCGTTGACAGTTAAGTTTCATGACTTTTGGTGTTTTTGGAATAATGCACTGTTACTTAAAATGTAGTTTTTTGTATGTCTTTCAGTGTATATTGTTGCAAAAACTATTCTGCATAATTAAACTTTAATTACATGAAAAAAAGTTAACTAATTCTCGTAGTAATTAATTTAAAGTAAAACCGAACTATGCCGTGCAGGTTAAAAACCTTTCCAGTGTTTAATTATCAGCGATTTAATTGCGTCTTCGTATGTTTTAATTCTGGTTGGCTAATTGGGTTTTTGCGTTGTACATAAACTGATATACAAAACTACTTATTTTTAATTAATTCTTGTTACAAGACTAGTTAAATTATTTTGAGCTGAATTAGTGTGTGTTAGATACACTGTTTATCTTTACAAATCATTTTAAATTAGTTAGCTAGCCATTGTACGGCAAAACAAGACACAATCTTGAACGACTAGAATTCCTATATTTTATAAAAGATAATAATATTCTTACACGCGATAGAAACTTTATAGGATTTATATAGAGCTGCGCGTTTCTCTTCCTTCGCTAGAACTTCCGTAAACAACACTTTCTTTGAGTAAATATACGCTGTAACACTTACTAAACATTATATTATTACTATCATCAACTTTATTTTATTACGCTAACGAAATAAAAACGGAAACCTCTTATTTACTGCTTTCTCATTAACGTCAAATAAATATGGCTTATATTCTATTGGGAGTAATTGAAAGTGGAAATGGGATCATTGAAGTATTTCCAAGAATATTATTCTGGAAGTAGGACTTGTTAAGTCTATGAAATATGCACATACGTTACCTGTGACCGAAATAATAATTATTGCCAAATTTTTGAAACTTAAATATTACTTCATATTGGGTACATTTTTATGTCAATGTTTTTCTTGTATTTTCTTTAATACTACTACTACTATCTTTTCAAACGGTATATGGTTGTCAAGTTAACTGTTCAGAGGGTAGATAGGCAGGCTCTCCGTGTAAGAAACCTGGTACTCAGTCAGTTAGGAAAAGGCTAGGCAGATGATTACTACAAGCTTTAGCTAACCCAAAGATGACCTCAGAAGAGAAATGGGCTTCTATTTTTCAATATAACAAACTGACATTTCAATTTAATTTCTTTATATATAGAGGTAGTATAAATGCGTAATCGTCTAGCTGAATCCCGGTCCGCCAGACAGTCTGATATGACTTGGTGTGTTTTTAAATAAATAAGACGTCATACCAATAATTCATTCCGAACATATTAAATAAACGTACACCGATGATCACGCCACGTTAGCCTAAATAAAAATAAGATAAGTGACAGGAGAGTTTCATCGCCCTCTATATTATACGTTTGATGTTATGCGTGAACACATTTTCCAGAGTTTTCCACGCTTCTGCGGTGAGATTTTAGCCACTTAGTAATTTTCAGAGAAGATTTTGTATCAAGTTTACTCTTATTTAGTTTACTCTTATTTGCGTGGATCAGAAGCCATGGAAAGTCGTTAATATCAAGAGTACGAGTGTGTGAGAGGAGCTTCTTTGTTCAGAAATAAATAAAACGATACATCAATAAGTTTATTATACCAACATTTGTGGCAATAACTCTTTTTTGGAATTGCTGTTCTCAAAATAACGAACATTTTCAATTACTTAAGTTTTGAAACTTATTCTTGTCTTCTCTTATCTGTTAATAAAAAAAAAAAACATTCTGGGATATATAAATGCTAATCATATAATTATCATATAAATATAAATTATATATTTTATTAATATTTTCCAAAAGTTAATTATGTTACCTAACTACACTGCCTCTTTATAAATTACTTAATAATATTATACAAAAATAGTACTTAAGACCTAATATTTATGATCCAATTTAGGTATTATAACTATAAACTGTTAGCATTTGTAATCTTTATTCGAGTTTAGTTCAAGTTCAAGGCGTGATTTAAATTTAATGTTGGTTCGCTTAGGAATGGGGACAGTCGGCGGACATCTGACCTCTATAGTCGAGATCGCATCGACGCCAGCGCAAGCATAATTATGTACATAAAACTTTCATGTGTATGAAACAAAATCCAATAGTGTCACAAGTTCAGACCTGTCTATTCTTATAGATACTAACGTAATGTATAAAATAAAACGCAATAATAGAAAATGGCGGTATTCCGTGCCGGTTTAAAATTCTAAATTTAGAATAAGCGGTACCTAAAATGTACCGTTTGTTCAAGCAAAAATAAAGTCAAATACAATGTGTTTGGGTTATGAAATAGCTACTATTGACAAAATGGCTTATAGAATATTAAAGACTTGACACTGTAAAAAAGTAACTGAATTGTAAGTATAATAATATATTAAGAGTATTATAAATACCTGTAGGCAGGAAAGTGTGAATCTGAGTTAATTTTATTCAGGTATAAAATATTTAAATTTATAAAACACCAGAAGACGTTATATAAAGCTACCTGATGTTATGCGTATCGCCCACATTGGTCTACTAATACTTATATTTGTACGAACATTTCAGTCTATATATATTCAATCGAATATTCGATGACAGTCTTCAATACGAAAGTCACAGAAAGTTGACACCCCTCCAAATAAATGCTATAAATTATTCACCACATAATTTCTGATGGAAATATTTTAATTCATTGAATTAAACGCATACGGGGTTAAACGTGCACGTGAACATAAAACGTGAATTTTGAATTAAATTTAACTGAAACTTGGTTACATTAAAAACAAACTGAGTGCCAATTTCTTTAATATCCCACTTTAATCTAGAAAATTAATGAATTATGATTAAACACACTCTGGATTTTATGAAAATAAATAACTCAACCTCATCTAAAGAAAAACATTTTCGAAGCCAATACAAAGACATAAGTATGGTATTATAAGTAGAATCTGAGATATTTAAGTATTTTTCAAATATACATAATCTACACGTACACTTAAAAATATGTGAAGTTCTTCACATCATGTCGATCTTTTAAGCATTTTTATGTATTTGTCCTTAGGAGTCATATTGGCTAGTCTTGCGGTTTCAAACATTTGTTTTCAAACAACTTTTGTGACTATCACTTCGGCCACCTCCTTTCCTTCCAAGAATTAAATAAAACAAACGAAAATTCTGTTTTCTATTCAGAAAAAAATATGAAATATTTTAAACAATTGTTTAACCCGACTAAGAAAATTAAACAAGGCCTGGTCCAGAAAACTAAAATAACAGATTCATATTGTACGAGGAAGCGCTTAGTAACCTTTTTGTTTTTACCAAACATAAACAATTATAAACAAAACCTCGTACTCGAGTTTTTAAAACCTAGCTTTATAATGTGGTTGTTGTAACAGTTTTGTAGATCAGACGTTCACTTGTACAATATTACGTCGTTCTTAAACGATTGCTTTGATGAAGATAAAAGGTCGAAAATTTTCAGTACTATTGAGTATGATATACCATTTTTTTAAATATAAAACCATGTTAAGAATAAATTACGATTGATTTTGGATAAAAGTGTTCATTTAAAAAAGATGATGTGTTGCAAAGCAAAAAAAATACTTCTTTCACCTCCTTCCTATCTCAAAATGGTTTCCTTAAAGATTTAAATGTTCTTTATACTAAGGAAACCGATAAGTCCAATTAGGATGCAGTAAATGTATGTGTAAAACTACTCTTTGATTGTCGAGAATAACGATTTTTCTTCGCTGTACCCTGTATCTCATCATGAATATGAACTCCATTTGAGTGAAGATTGATGTTGATTGAACACAAATTATTTTGTATTTCCTACACCTATATTTTCGATTTCGATTTGCTTTGTTTATAAAGTTTCTTAGCCTTTGTGAGTTGCTTTTGTTTACGAGAAAAGTTTATTAAATTAAGAACTTGCGTGTATTTAGTGTTTTCCAATTTTAACCTTGGATCTCGTGACCCGTGAAAGAGAGTAAACATAATTTTAAAAGAAAAAATGAGTCAATAGTCAAGTCAATTGAATGTTGAATTTCGGAGTTATTCAAATAAAAAAATAGCTTAACAAAACGATAAGGAGAAGTATCATTCAAACATGAACCTCATATAAAGGCCTCATAAAATATCTACCATTGCAAAAAGACACTACGATTGCTTAGCAACAGATGTTATTAATATGGGAGTAAAGTTCGCTACACCAATTACGTGTAACGTATAACATTCGCAAATTGATTTATCGCAAGCTTTAAACAGTTGTTTGGAACCGAGGAAAACCGGTCAGTTAGTAATAAATAAATTATTGAACTGTCCACATAACAATAAGGTATGAGTTTTGTAAACCACGTGGAAAACATAAGTGCCAACATTTAGAAAAGTAATCGATTTACGTACTATTTATTCCAAGCCTGACGTAACTGTGGTAGCTTTGTACATATAACTTATAGTATTTTTTTAAATATGTAATAGAGTAGTTATGATATTAGAATCATTGATAAGCAAAACAGCCGACAGATATGTACCGAAGGCAACGCATCAAGCTACTACAATCTGTCACATTTCCTCAATAGATTTTCAACTTTATAGCTGAAGTATATGGTTTAACAGTTTCGGACAGCTTGATGTGCTGATGCCTGTACTTATGCTAAGTATATTAAATAATCTCTTAATGTTCTCGGTTTATGTTCTTTAATAAAAAATTAGAACAATAATTAATCTATAATTTACCTTAAATGTGACCTAAATACAATAAGGTATAACAACACTAATCTTTGCATCAGCTTTTAAAAGTTCAAAAGGTATTTTGCGCAAGTGATATCAAATGTAATGTCTTGGCATATCACCAGTTTTATATCGCCCTTGGTAACCGCCGCCGGTTCAGTTTGTATAACTATTATCTAACTATATCTTGGCTACTATTGTGACGCAACTGTTGCCAACTGCTATATTCATTCATTTGTTTTTAATTCCCGATTTATTCGTAAAATTGATCAACAAAATTTCGCAATTAAAATTAGAATAAGTACCTTTATTACCCCGTCGGGGAACTGACTGAAAATATATTTAAAAAAAGAAAAAATAATAGTTGAAAAAATAATACTTGTCTAACATAACAATTGCATAATTGATGTCAGGTTTTCTTGCCTGAAAACATTAGGGTTTCATAATTCCTAGATTGCATCATCAAAGTTGACGATAGTTGCAGTTAATTAGACAAACCGGAAAACATCTAATTTAAATGTTCAAATAGATTAAGATCTCAAAACGATTATATTTTACAGTTTAATTTTTGCGGATGTTCACTCTGCCAGCTCTATATTTAGTTCATGGTCATAATTTATCAATTTTTTGATACGTGACATATTTTTATCGCTAATGAAGATACCAGACGTGTCTTGTCTTGTCGTTGATGCCAATATTTTAGATTAGTTAGGACTAGAATTTTGATAATAAAATATTTTACAAAATCAGGTAGGCCTATTTGTATACATATTTTATCTTTATTGTTTGTTCTATATTATCATGGCATATCGGTTAAGACAAGCAAATTTTTTGAAGAAAGTCTTCATTAACCAACAATACTCAACTATAGCATGTAAACAGTTCCAATAGTCTTTAATGTTCCAGCAATCTTGGCTACTTTGAATTTTGGCCACAAGTCGGTGTTTTGACGTCCACTAGTTTATAGTTTACGTCGTAAAATATTTAGGATTTAATTTCTCAAAACATAACTCACTTGTTCTACAATTTCTGAGCATTTACGTGAATCGGGGCGTGATACTTTCGTGTAAAATATCCAATTACCTTTACAGCAAACTGTGAAATTGAGGTGACCTAAAAATCTATACAGGAATCAGTCTTTTAGATTAAACAAATTTTGCATTACCGCCTAAAACATTAATGCTTTTAACCTTCTCGCGTTCTATAATCGCCTCGTTTTCCTGATATAGAACTCATAATCGATTAGATCATGTTTAGGCAACAGTAAACATTAATTTTGCCAATATCTATTACGAATTGATGCTTGACGCAGAAGGCGAAAATGGAATACTGACCCATTTCTTTTGAGGGTAACGTTCTAATATGACGTCAATGTGATGTAACTGGATTTTATGAACGTTAACCTGTTCTAAAAGAAAGATAACGTTGCGTAATAAAAATAATATATGAGGGTCAGAGTGATCAATGGTTATGGAATGACATACGAGAGATAATAAAAATACTGAAGTGGAAGAAGATATATAATTTATTATTAAAATATAATTGACCATGTAACATTTTAAACGCTGCTGCATTTTATATCACTCACCTATCTAGTTAATAACTGCAACACTGAAAAGAACCGAATAACGGAAGAAAATATATAGTTATATCAGAATCACTTATTTACCAAATGTTTCGTGACTAATGTCTTCTTTGCCTGTCTTTCACCGGCATGCAAAATGGGTCTTGCCAAGGTATTATTGCTGTTCTGAAAATGTTTTGCTTTACTAATTTAAATTAAGTGGTGAAGTAATAAAGTATACTATTCTTGTATTCTCAAATCTGTGACCTGCAGTATAAGGTTTGTCATAGGAGAATTTAGCCCCAGACTTGAGACGATATATGTGCGAATGAAGTACAACTACATAGTTCTGTCTGGGTTGTTATTTCATTTGGCAAAATGTGCATTTGGCGTCATTTCAAACGGTGATATTCTTGAGTATAGAAGCCAAATAAACAACGTGTTTGTCCAAACCACTAGATACATAATGTAAACAAAAATATGAGTAAATGACTCCAGTTTGTTTACTTCAGTCGAGTGTTCACAAAGGAATATGTGTTCACTTTTGAGTTCAACAAAAGAAAAGTGAAAAAGGAATACTAGCACTAAGTACCTATAAAACATAACGTTATTTTGAATACATAATGCATTACAGAATGAAAATACCCAACGTGATACTGAGAATGTCGTTTACTGTATAATTGTGTATTATAAAACTTTATAGTTAATATACGTCTCTCTCGTCGAATGGTCGTAAAGAAATAATTCTTCGAAAGTTAGCTAATATCCCTATATTACGTAATAATTTCTCAATAATATTATTATATCTCTTGGTACTTACCTCTACATTAAGAGTGGCTCATATAAATAGACTATTAAATACACACATTATAGTCTGTAGGTATTGATATTCAATTGCCACACGTATTTCTATTGTATCTATTCTTAACTGGACAATGGTTGTAATTATTTAAATAAAAAGATTTACTGCTATAACCTTAAAATCACCCATACCTGACGACACTTTACACGTGGTAGTCGACATTTGAAAAGGCAGCTGCAGTTTTCAAGGTAGGATAAAAAGTTAGTGATGAAATCAGGGAATTGAAATATGGCGGCAATTTGTATTCAAGTGTATACATTTTTAGGACATAATATGTATTATTATCGTAAGAAATCGATTTTATTAAATAGTCAGGTTTTTAGTTTTTGATATTTAATACTTTTAATAATAGTGTTCTTGTTCATTTTATCTCGATTATTACTAATAGCGAGCTATTTTGGGTGCGTGATTCTGCCCACATGTATATTGGTTATAGCATTCCCATGTAGCCTCTGAACATTCTATTAGTGTCAACAAAAAAATAGAGTAACCGAATTATTGTAGTTAACCTGGTCTCTTTAGTAAATTGAGGTGACATCACGAACACATGCGAAACGGTCCTCAACTCTCCAATTTGGCAATGGTCTTTTGGGAACACCGTATAGGGTAAACGATCTAGTAATGTGGTTGAACATTCCGCGAACAGGCGAGTAGTCACGCACGATTTTGAGGTCAAGAATCTACGGGTCCTCGACTTGTGCCCTTGAGTTTTTTTTTTTCAAACCAACGGTCGTCTCGCCCGGTCTGCGGTGTTGCCAATCGTAAATATGTAAATTTGCTATAGCGAAAATGCGTGGTTTTGCGCTGTTCTTTATGTGTAGACACGCAAACTTATAAATGTCAAAAGTTACGTTTGACTGTTTTGTTTTTTAAGTTGCATTTGTTATTAAAAATTGATATTGATACATTGCTTCAAAAATTGAAGTCTGATAATTTGATTCTAATCAGCCGGCAATCACAATATAATTTGCGATTATAAATAAATGACTGTCTAATAAGTTGGTATCGCTTGGATTAGGGCCGATAAATCGTATTTTGTCACTGGGTTATTAGCACAGTGGAACGGGTAGATGGCTTACAAAGTACTTGATTATAGACGAATGATCATTAATATGAAATCATCATCTTGCTTGTCTCGTATTATATAAAGGTGCTAGAACAATCTATAAACCCAATTAATTTCTGATCAAAGGTTTCCATTGGATACATAAATTGTACTTACACTTAAAAGGAAATGTGAAGCCAATAAAGTAATATTTCTTATAAAGGAAACAAAAAATCGCCGCTTTGGACTATAAATAAGTAATTAATGAACACCTTTTCTGAATAATTCAAGCAAAAAGTTACCTCTTATTAAAAGTTAATTAAATTGCCATTCATTTGAACTTCTGGAACTTTAAAAGGATCTTTTTTGTTATTCTCATTCAAAAATCATTGTTATAAGTTTACAAAACCATACCTACTTTCCAATATTTTGTAGAAAAATAATAATGGCAACATAGTCTTACCACAGGTCTTACTGTACTTTATTCCTTCGTGTGTATATTACCTTACGGTTCGACGGCCGGTTACGCACCTGCATTCATTATGGTTTTATTTTATTACTATTGCCCTTTCAGATACAGACAGAAAGTGAACAACATAATGCGAACTTCATCGTTGTTGAGGAATATCAGCAGTTCCTGTAACTCAATGACTAATAACCTCTGTAATAAAAAAGGGTTTTTAATCGTCTTGAGTTTGACCTTCACATTATTTTTCTTCTTGCTGTTGCATAAAAACATCAAACATACATATAGTACATTTTAATAATAAAAACCTTTACCTACATTTTACACGTGTTTAATATACCTAGGTACTTTATTTTGATTGCGAAATACAATCATCAATGCTATACATGCACTTAACTATTTATTTATTTATGAGAAGACATTTTGGAAACAACTGTCAGATGCCTTATAGAATTAATGTACAGACGCCAGGACATCAAGCTACTCGAAACTGTCAAATTTCCCAATTAACTTTGAACTATATGCTTCAGCGATAAAGTTGAAAATATATGTATTAAGAAAATTTTGCTTGGAAAAATCTTGGCTTCCCTACGCATTGAATGTCAGAAAAAAATATTTGGCCTGTAAACGAGATTCACATGATTGACACGTAAATAAAAATAATAAAAGAAACAAAGAGTGTACCTTGCTAGATCTGGCAAAACTTCAGGTTGATGGACGTGTTTTGTGTAAAATGTTCAATTTATTTTTAAAGTTTTCAAACATATCACCGGAAAATTTGAAAATGTTATCATTTTACACCAACTTTGGAATGAAAGAGTCATATGAGTAAAAATAACAAATTAGTAAAATCTAGTACTTAGGTAGAATTTTCTGTAAGACTTAGCTACATTATTTTAATTAATGGTGAGAATGCGGGTACCTCTCTTCGAGAGGTTTCAGCGACTGAAGGAACACTTTGTTTTATGTTTGTGAAATATCTCTGGTAGGTTGTTGAAGATCGGACAAAACTAATTTACCTTAAGGAAAGTTAACTTTTAATTTCTTCAAAAAAATACAGTTCTTGTATTAATATATCACATAGGTAGGAAAACAAATTTGAGTGAAGGAACAAATGATACTGGCAACAATCTTGTACTCTTCGTTTAATAAATTAAAAAAGGTCTTTACATTAAAAAGGCGTAACGCGCTTTTATTCCCATTTACTTCTAAGAAGCGTAAGTTCAACGACCCACCGAGATCCTTGATCTCTGAATCAAAGAGTTTTTTATTATTTCCTTTTAAATGTAATTGAAGCAACCACAGCAGGTAATTATAATGAAAATAATGTTTTTTGTACTTGTCATGTATCATGAAGCAGTCATTAAGACACTGGTTGAATATAAAAACGATACAATTTTCGAAGAGTACATCTTTAATGACGGATCGAGCGAACTGAGCGAAGCTTGCTTTGTCAGTGAAATTTCCTTTAAATAAAAAGTATAATAATATTAGGTACATAATATACAATGATACTAGATTTCCTAGATGAGTATATATCTAATAAAATTTAAAAAGAAAATTAGTGGTTTATCAAACAGTATACCTATGTAAAGGGTTAAAGCAAATTATGATGTGTGTGATTTAATCCGTGATGTCACATTTCGTGTGCACTGTTGACATTATTGTTAGATGCATGCAGGGGTCAGAACGACCTAAAGATTAATTAATAACCTTCTTATCTATATGATACGTCACAATTTTACGTAACAAATACATATATAACACCGCTTGCTTTTACATGTATGTATTTACCTTTGAAATGCTAAGCACTTTAATATATTGTAATTTTAAAATCTTAATTCTTCAAAACGGCCTCATTTTGGGTCCTGCCATGTTCTAAATGCGTGACTCGACGTGAACTGACTATTACTGTTACAGCTTTGTTTAATTAATAGGCGTATGTGGACCTTATTCTACTACATCCCTATACACTTTTAAAACATTATCCAAATACTATATTCCTGTGAACACGTTAGTGAGATCCTTTGAAAGAAAAGGCATCCGAATGATTATTATTTGGTTCAAAATCTTATGAATAAGCTGAGGTGTCATTGCCTGATTTAACTCGGCAATAAAAGTTTACTTTATCAACATAATACTTTATAATATTTTGATACCTGTCCAAATAGTATAATTCAACAAAATAAATAAAAGTGTTAGCTTATCTTAAGCCATTGAAGCCTTAATACGGCTGTATATTTCCTACCACACATGCCATCGTGATTCTCATTCAGATTTTATCGTATCTAGTCTCTCTAGATCTTATCATTTTATATTTTTTATCTGTCGAAAGGAAAATCACCAAGTCGGTGAATTTTTCCTGGTTCACAAATGATGGTCTTGGATCTTTCTAAGGTTTCGATGTTTAATTAATTTATTTTTACTGTAGGAATATTGACGTCTAGTTACGTTTTATTTTGAAAGAAAGATAAAAAAAACTATTCTTATTTTTTATCTAATATTACTTCATCATTAATATTTAATATTATTCTTGGATACGGCAAAGAAAACAAAAAATATCATTATTTCCATTTGCGCTTAGTGATAAAACATCTTACGAAATGCTAAGGCAATTTAAGTGTGAACATTTCGTCAGACAGCATAGTGACCGAGGTGTTCTGACTTTGTTTGACTTATGAACAAAAGATGGAGAAACAATACATTGCCACCTGTATCTATAAGCACTTTGGTGACGTTGTTCTTAAATAACAAACAGGTATACAGGTAATAATATATGGAAAACAATACGCTTGTATGAAGTGTTCCAAATTATCAACGCTTGAATGCGGATTTTCTAAAGGTTTCTTAAATGTGAGCTATACAGAATAAATTTAAAATTACAAAAAAAATAACTCTAATAATATGACTGTATTACTTATTGTCTTGCTGCACTTGCTACATTTATGTTCACACTGATTCTGATAGATAATGTCATAAAATGAATAATGTTAGAAGCGTGTAACTAAGTGACCAGGATAAATTTATAATTAGTTAAAAACAAATTCCTGTGAGAAATTGAAACATATTTCCCCCTAGTAACAATTCACAGCCACTGAGATGACTTTGCATTTTCAAATGGAAACCATGAACGCCATATACCTCAAATAATCGTATAAGAACAACGATAATGTCAACATGGTTAAACTATATAATATAGTTCGTCACGAGGTGTACCATGTAATCATAGCGTGACCGACTAAAATGTACCACATAATCATATTGTCACATAGCTAAGATAAACTATCTAAGTTATCTCACCCACTTGGACATAGCATCTTTAATGTTGGCGGAAAATTACAAAATTATTGTTATATAAAATAAATAAATAATTACGTATCTTTTTATACTTAATTGGCAGTATTTAATTAACTGGTTACAGATTTTTCTAGAATGTAAAACGTCAAAACAAGATTGTATAATATATAGCGTGCGTCAATATTTATAACCATAATATGAAACAATTTGAGGAGCATTTTTGCGAATACATCCTGGTAATGATAGAATTTTGTAAGACGTTATCGGTAGATATACAGTTAGATATTGCGAACACTTAACGAACCATGTTTATTTTACAGTTTAAGATTACCTCTTTATGAATCCTAGTTAACCAAAACTAATAAGAATGATATTTTAATACTATGATATATTTATATTGACATAATAATTGATTATTTAACTATAATGTATAATTTAGTCTCGTGTTCAAAATACAGACAAGCAACTTCAACGTTATGTAAAACCAGTATTTGTTATCAATGTGGACCACTCATTTTCTAATCCGGCCGACTTTTAAACTGTGACAGCGAACGTATTGTTTGTAAAGAACTTACATATATGAAAGTTGGTGGGAACCGTTACAAAACATTCGGAGCAAAGACCGATTTCTCTTTATTGTACATAATATGTTATAATTGTATTATTTCCTTCCACTTCCCTCATATTTAATACATACAATATATGTATATTCATAAATCCGTCGTGTGTCTACGCTGTACCAGTAAAATGTAACGGAGAAATTTTATCGGGTCCTGGATTGATACTGCATAATTCAAGAAATTTAATTGTATAGAAGAATATTTTTGAAGGCTTTTACTGCATTTGTACTCGGTAAGCAGGTTTGTAGAACAGCTACCTAGTTAGTTTACGAAGAAAGTTAAAGTCGATGGATGATTATGGCAAGTATTTCCAAACTAGCACTACTATTCTATTATGGGGACAATATGATAAATCTTCTGAATGTATATAAAAAACTTCTCTAGCACCAAAGTCCACAACTTTCGCTTTCCTAAGCACTTGTCATTGAGATATCAAGCCAGTATACCTCTGGCAATTAATTACTCATAAGATAACAGTACCAACGCCTTCACATTAGCGGATTCGACGCTCGATTTTTTCGAGGGACATCGCTCGTCTCGTACTGGTGTTAGACTACGACATGTTCGCGCGACGCCAAACAATTGACAACTACCAGTGCAAAAGCTGACTTTTAAAACGAGCGACAGAATTGTTGTGGGATGTGTCGCGCGTACAACAATGTAACGTTGACGAGCGACTGAACTCGGTAGTGTGAAAGCGCTATAAATGCTAATGTCAATGTCTTGATAAGCTCTTAAGTGTGGCTAGTTATCTCAGATGGCTGAACTGTAGAAGTATTTAATTGATTATTTTAAAATCCGGGTATATTGTACCCTTAATATATTTATGCAAATTAAGTTCATATTTTTTATTATAACTTGCCGATCACTATGTATGTTTCAATATAATGTTTTATTAATAATAACATAAGAAATAAAAACATTGTGTTGTATTTATTAAATTGTTATGGTCAATAAATTTTATTTATGTCTTAGTTGGACTTTAATATAATGTTATAAAATAACGATTATTAGCATTAATAAGTGTTAGCTGTTTCTTCTCTCATTAAGTTTTTTCCCCTGACAACAGTCGATCAAGTTTTCAGCTATCTGAAAAGTCAAGATGATTGCTGCGATCCATCATTTTCGTCACTAGGCACATAGCATGACGGTATGTCTGTTAGCTACACATAACTACACATAATGACTTTTCGTCATCCAACATTCCTATTTCAAAACTTGATTATAAAAATTGCATAAGCGATCGTTGTCTAAAACACGACTTCAAATAAACGTAACTTCGCAATAAATATGAAATTAATTTCGTTTTTACATTGTCATTATGATATAACTTTGTAATGTTGCGATAGTTTATTATCTATACTCACGCTTACTAAGTAAAGTCGTACAGATTCCAGCACATGAATCTACCAACAATATGTAAAATTTCCTTAAAAGATTTTCAACTTCATCACTGAAGCATATGGTACAGAGTTGATTGGGAAAATTTTACAGTTTCAGTTAGCCTGATGTGCTGCTGTCTGTTATATAAATAGATTACTTGCATGTACATGAAACTGAAAAAAAAAAACAATACTATAATTTTAATGATTTATCTGTATGACAAGTTCTTGGTTTGTGATCATTCTTCTATTGTTCTCCATCAGACTCTGCACTATTCATTCTACTACATTTCTATTTATAATTATTTGTTCATCAATTTTTTGTTTAGTCTGTGTCTAAGCATTACCCTCATCACAAACTTCGTAGAACTAATTTAGGCGGAAAAGATTCCTCTCAACAAATTCTGTCACTGCATGGCGCCAATGTCTAACTATGTTAATAAAAGTCAATGGCTGAACACTAGACAAAGGTTCCTTCACGGATTTTTCCATTCTCTATCAGTTAGGCACCATAAACTGGACTGTGTTTTGTTTATATATCTTATTCTAAACAGTGAATTACAGCCGACGGTTTTAATCTTATCTTTTTCTCATCCGGAAAAAAAATCTAAAGATTGATAGTCTTGCCTTGGTTAGCAACAACAGTTGGATAGTATATTATGTTTTTATTTATAATTTACTACAACTTACGTAGGTATGGACGCAAGTACTAACAATAGGTTACTTGTTATTACTAGTTAAGTGTTCGTAGTATTGATAGAGTAATTTATGCGTGTGTGCTTTATGTACTCATAAACAATGTGAATTGCTTTTTATAATCTAACGTTATTACCTTGTACACAAGAATAAATTATACCTAGGAAAAAATATAATTCAATAAAACAAAGACAATCCATTTTAATATTAATTTAAGTATTTTCTACTTTATGTGTTTGTATATAAATTTTAATATTGCTTGTATAAAAAAACAAAGTAGTTACGCTGAATAGTAAATCAACGTTCCCATACGAAGCTAAAGTATTAGATTTCATAAGAGCGTCGGTACAGAAATTATTTCTCAAGCAATAATTGATCTCCTAAACCAATAAGAATCCCACACCTTCCGTTGTTTTAAAAACAAACTATAAACACTATGGTAATAGTAAAAGTTCACGTTTAGTTTCAGTTGAAATATACACGCGTAACGCACACTCGGTAAGTTAATACAAAATTTGTGCATGTGTGCGTAGCATCGAGCACCGACGTATTTGTCACAGAATATTCAAAATATTGCACTCGTACAGATTTGTTTCTGCCTTTCGTTCCTATATTTAGAAAAAAATATAAAGACCAAAACAGGAGTTAAATGATTCATGTTATAAATTATAGTACAATTAAATTTATTGTGGAATTAGTAGTGAGAAATTGTACTGTGTATTTGGAAATCCGGTATAATAAATTCATTTCCAAATAATGGAATTCCCAGCCATTGCCTTTGCGATAGGAATCTAATTTCTCAGTACTAAGTTTATTGTTTCATAATTCAGTGGCCGATAAGCTTAAGTTCTATCGAGCCAACAAATGCCTAGTTTAGCCCATTAAACTATGTTCACGATTGCAATTATCAACAAACCCCTTTACATCCGTTTCGTCGGGGTCAGATTGACCTACTTGTAAAACAATGCATTGCGAATTGGTTTTACGCGATTGTTAATACCTGAATTCCTTTGTGGCGGTTGCAAAAGTCGATCACTAGATTGACAATAAGTACCAAATACGTGACTGGGCCTGCCAATGTAATTGTTATGTCACTTGATTGGGTCCCTATTAATATGTATAGACGCTAGCACATCGATCTCCTACAATCAGTCAAATTTCCTTAATAGATTTTCAATTTTATCGCTGAAGTATATGGATCAAATTTGATTGGAAAAAAATGCAGTTTCATGGTAGCTTGATGTGATGGCGTCTGCTCCTAGTTAAAGTTATAGCTTGGTGAACTATCAATGAGATGATGATTAATAATAACAAATGCCTCTTAACTGCAAAATATTAATCAGGCAATTAAACCAAGCAATATAATGTGCATAATAAACGAGACAAATTAATTATTTTGTGTAGACTTGTATGCTTTGAGCCGTCTGCGTGATTATTCTATGTCCACCATATTGAATCACGTGTTGGGTCGTATCACACTCGAGGCGCGTGCGGCCGTTGTAGCAATGTGTTGGTTGATTGCTTCACTGTGTGCCGTCTGAGTTGGGTTTCAGTAATTAGCTGATATCTTAACGGTGTACTCAAATGTATATATATGACTCCGACGTCTGGGATTACTGAGCGAATGTTTCAGTTTTATTACATGCGATACGGTGTTAGTATAGGTCGGTCCTTTGGGCTCTTGGTAACAGGGATGTCGACTGAAAAGCATCTGTTGAAACGTGAAGTACTTTAAGAAAAATTAAGTAACTCAACTTATACAACCTTGAATAGTAGCGTTACAGATTTATGGGTAATCATTGTCTTCTGGACATGAAGAAAGTAAAATTCATATTTATGTATTATTGTTATATTGTATACATCTGAAGCTTAATAGGGGGAAAGGCGTGACAGTTCCATTAGCCAATACGAACGTTACACGTTTAAGCCAGCACGTGATTTAAAATCAGTAGTCACAAACCGTCAGATTATAGGTTTATGTAACTTGCAAGGAAATGAGAAAATGCCTTCGAAATAAACCGTCAAATATCCAGTACATGCGTGAATATAAATGTAGTTACGGTCTGTAATGAAATGTTTTTATTTCAAGGACTGAGTAAACTAAGCATTCATATTACCTAAATTAAATAATATTTGATTATCAGATGGATAATAATGTATTTAATTAATTGATTTTTTAATCGATTATCTGAAGTCACAATAAAACTGAGTATAATAGCACCTGTGAAATATTTACAATGAAAAGTTTCTCACCTGCCAATGATCATAATCTAAATCAAACACCATCTTTATAAGGTAATGCAGAAACAAATGAAAATGTATTATAATAACACTTTCTAGTTATATAAAAGGAAAATGAAAATCCGTCTTTTATCAATGTCTTGCAGCCGATTGAGGTCGTAGATCAAGTGGTACGCACCTACATAACTAATTACTGCTATCCGTTTACAAGTACCTATAACCTATACCGTTATGATTTACCTAGTATTTTCTATAACCTGCGTATTAAATAGCAGGTTTTCCCTGTTGCTTGCTGGGATATTATTTACTCTACGGTTTAGGCCATATCACCAAGATAAAAAACTACATAAATCAAGAACATCAGGAAAATTACTCCTTATTTATTTTTGGAACAAGTATTTCTTGATACGAATTCCACGACGGGACTTTCCCCAACAAGCACAACTGTTAAAGTATTCAGGTAAAACAAGAGTGACGTATGGTTTCTCCTAGTTTTACTGTTCAAATATCTCAATAAAAATCTCACCATGTGGTGAGAACCTAAATATAAGTGACCCTATTTTTTCTCTCGGTAGTTCTATGTAGGCGAGGGCCATATCAAAATAGACTATTAACAATAAACAAGGGAAAATCTATTTTATTTACAGTTAGAATACATCTGATACAGATGTTTCATGTTATTGTACTCATGGCATTGGTTCGGGTCAATGACCTTTGATAACATTACCTATCTTATGCATTTATTCAGGTCTAATAGCAAACGTGTGTTTTAGGAGCTCTTTTGTAGTCTTGAACGTCGTGGAAAATTCGAAAGGTAATGGAAAATGTTTAAGTACCTACTTGTATTAAGTTACAACGTCATAACTCATAACGATATGTAAATCAGAGAAGTTGCAGTTGGTCGATGACTCATTCACGTAATTTCCACGTAAGTGTTGGTTACTTTACAATACATACATGCGTAAATATCTTAAATGAGTAGATAAACCATGGATAAACCTTTTTTGTAGCTAAGAAGCGATCGTTTTCTTACGTAAGGACAATTCATAAACATATGTTGATGTTTCTTGTTTTTTCTTCACACGTGCGTCATTATAAAACCATGTAAATAATACATAATATTAACAGCGATTCCAGTGACTCACGGAAATCAGTGTTTACTGGAAATTTAATTAAAATAACTCAACGCGTCATCCTTTGTAAGTTGTTTCAAAAAACCTTTAGTTACTTAAGGAAAGTTTTTTCCACTCGAGTCCGCTTACATGCATGAAGAGTAATACCCATTCATCGCCTTAGAGTAAACTTCCCAATTAAAATTTTATTCACATTATGAACAATATACATACTGGATGTACTGGTCTGTTTGCTTAATTTTCCCACACTCGCTATTATATGCTAAGTACCTGTCTCTCTTTAAATAATTTATTCTAGAAGTGTTGTAAAAAACGGATATAAAAGAAGAAGTGAGTCAGTAAAACAATTGTCTACTCTCAACACTTTCTAGACAGGGTTTCATAGATTAACTTTGACTTGAAATTGCGCTCACCTGCTCTCGACTCTGGACCAAACAAGAACCAAAACAAACAAGAATTACGATTTTTTGATAACATACAAACTAGGAACACTTCAGAAAAGTAAACATGAATTGAGAAAACCCGTATCTCACCTTGATAGAAACGCGTGTAACTCACTCATCGGTAGACCAGCGAGAAATCCTTCAATTTATGTCTGTTTATATTGAACGTGCAAATAGATTCGCGATTTAGATATCAACATTACTAAAAAATAGTTCTTTTTCGTCAAAACTGGACCACTTTATGGTTAAACGTGCGGTTTCTCACATGCACAATTGCACAATCTTCCGGGCCCTAATAGCACTAACTCGCCAGAACATCGGTTACACGTACCTATTCACATTTCTTCTTCAAGTGATGATAGTTCAAATTCTACTGAGGGTATCCCGGATCGAAACATCGAAAAATTAAACAAATGTATGCCCGAAAAAAATATATTTAATCTTAGTTCATTAAAAAATGTCTGCGAACCTTCACACTTTGGCCAGCGGTGAGGAGTAAACATTGACTACCATTTTGTTCTTATTTTTAACTAATCTGCAGAAACCAATCACTGCCGAGATTCTACTGATTTGACATCATTGCCTCCCCTTCCAAATACGGAAGAATATGTATGGTGTATTGTACATGTTCTTAGAAAAGGTATCATGCTTGAACTCAAAACTCATACGACGAGGGAATTTCAAAGTTTTGTTTTGCCACACAAACTTAAATGTCTAAAAATAGCTATCGACATTTTCCTTGTTGTTACGCCCTATCTATAATTGATAGAGTAATCGCAAATAATTACGTGAAACAATGTATAAATAGACACACGATAATAGATCAAGTAGATATTACTGGAAATAGTATATCAGTAAGTCTCGAGGACCGGGAAAGTATTTAAGGATAATTACATTGAAATAAGGTTTTGTATTAAAAATAGAATATGAAATCATCATAATGTCGCACAGCTGTAAATGTATTACTGCATTTTGAGTTATCTTATTGTATACAATAGCCAGTGATAAGCAACCTATTGTATAATTTCTGAATCATTCGATAATCTTGAGAGATGTTTCTATGAATCAGCTACCTATAAAGAGATTGTTATAATACCAGTTGATTACCCCTATATTGTAAAACTTTATTTTTTATTGTTGTTTATGTTATAGTATTAAAGCTCTGAGTCATAGGTATTCTTTTTTGAAAGCCACGATTTTTTTGTATACCTGTATGATGATATCTGTGTTTTTCCTTATTTTCAAAAACCCCCGTTGATTCTTTGAATCGACTCAAAACAAAACAAAACTGCTTGTTTTCTTATCGAATCGTGATAGTATTACGTAGGTACTATCATCGAAATTAACAATAACAAAATGGGGGCGGCAATCAGTTCCGTTAGAGCGGCCTGGGATCTTATTGACGCGTTCACTCATCAAAAAATACGACGCAAAATGTTTTTAATATATTGCATAGTACCGACGTCATTTTGTACCTACTTGAATATTATCCTACTCATTACACAAAATTACAGCTCGAAATTCAGATGAATTGCGCAGTAAAATGTATTTGGGACATCATTATCTGATATTGTCTCGCTGAATTCAACGAAGGATTAATTAAATTTAATAAAATGAAGGTTAAATTAATTGTTCTGGGCTATTTGTTTGTTAACGAATTGTGGCTCTCTGTTAACACTTAAGAGTTTTGTGTAGTTGCTAAGTACTGAACATTTTATTTTGTACAATACTGAGGCAAATTTAAAAAAATACATGTAAATCATTCTGCTCTATTCTCAAATCAATCCATTTTGAGGACCGTCGGACGTCATAAATAGAAGCAAGACTATCATAACATTATCAAACAAACGACTATCAGTACTTGAAATAAATACATATTTAACAAAAGTATCAGTTTCCTTGTAAAATGGACGTTTCTAATTACATGCATATAAGTCAGTACCGTCGAGTAGGCGACAGTGAGGTTTTGCCTTGGCACAGATAGCCTAGCTATTTCACAGCTGTGCCTTCCCGCTCTATGTAGCACTTATAATGATGGATTTTGAATTGCTAATAAGCAAGAACTGATGGTTATACCGAGTTATTTAGATATTTAGTCATTAGACTTAGCATTGCAAAGGCAGAATATAATTTTCGCACAGGTACATATGTATATTCAATCCCAAACTTTCGTATCGCCAAGCCAAACTGCATGTAAACGCCTACGAATATGAACTAGTTTTCATTTCGACTAAAAAGACATGACAATCTGTTGTATTCAAATCAATTATTTATAGACAAACACGGAAAACCATTGTATTGAATTTATATTCAGAATATGCATAATTATATTTTTGGCAATGAGGAAGTACAAATGAAATTGTTCGTTTGTTATTGTCAACTGGATCTGGTTCTAATATTAGGCGCCTTTACACGCTTTAAATGGTTCAAGAACAGGCTTATAATATGTCTAAATGTCACCGACATTCATTAGGTGTGCTTAGAGGTTGAACCGGCTATATATTTAAGTTTTTACATTACAAAGGCTAGGCTATTTAGTCATGTGATTTGTTCGTGATCAATTCGACTTATGTACTTGAGCTTTGTCTTTCTCATTGTTGTAAACTGATTCATTTGCCGCCTTTATCATGTTTTCCGAAGGTTTATTTTTATTATAATAATTGGTGTGTTGTCAGCCTTGCTTTGTGAGAAGATACCTCTCAGAAGTGAGGTATTAAGTGGTTTTAAAAATGAATTCCAAAATGAATAATAAAAAATGAAAAAAAAGGTACTTAAAAATATATATAGAGGTTTCGAAATCTAAAACTGCATTGCTTCCGCAAACAAAACGAAAAAAAAATTGCTTGTAGAATAACAGAATTGGTTTGTGTGGGAGCACCTCGCGGCCTTTCATAACAGCATGACTAACTCGCGTGATTGCAAAACCGTCTGGCCCCAATACTTGGCTGAACTTGACATCTATCAAGTAGGTTTAATTCGGCCCTTAATGCTATATGGAAAGAGCATAATAATTAATAGAGTTAAAGGCACGAACTTTGGTTATTTCAACATAGATTAATAAACGTTCTGGTTATGTCCCAACATTTTTATGTTTTATTAAAATGTCGAACTCTGTCGACTGTTCTCTTAACTCAGTAATCTATATTTAAGCAGAAATAAACTGTATCATTAAAACATAGGGGCGTTCATGCATAAATATGTAGCTTCCTAATCATGATTAACAGAATTATCCGAATTTAAACATTACGCGTGGTAATTATAGTGGCCCTCTTTATACAGCAATGGTTTCTGAATGTTCATTAATGGTTTTAGGAAATAACATTTAAAATAATAATAATGTATTTGTTGAGCAAAAATAATTAGTACTCAAAATGCTTTTGCTCAAGGTTAGTAAACTCATGCTTGTGTAGGATGTTTTGGATTTTAAAATGGCAAAAAAACGAGCACGTGACGAAATGAAACATTATGTCAGACATGGAACGACGTCACCAAGACAAGTCAGTTAAATGCACAATAAATTATTTTATACTGACAACAAACTAGTCTAATCTAATGAATTTCAGTTCTGTCAACTTCCGTCCGATAAAGTTGGGAGAAGATTGATATGGTATTACTCAGAAGTAAATGTAGATCACTATCTCATGGCATCGAACCGAAATGCAAACAAAGTGAATGTTAATATTCATTACGACCATTTTCCTAAAGAGTTTTCCTAAAACTTTGCTCATAGTTCAGTGAAATTGGTTATTTGATTCACATGTCGTTGAAATTGCATACAAATATAAGTCTCTAGTAACAAGATCATAATGTGTTTCTACGTATATTGAAAATTTGGACTAACATCGAAATATTTTACAAGAATGTTTTAAACACTTATCTTGATGGGCATAATCTAGTTTATCGTCTGATGAAGAGTGATCGGTTGAGATCATTTTCCACATAAAAATATGCGTTCATAAGACGTAGTTGGTACATAATACGTATCACTATTACGTGGAACTCGTATAAAAATTTAAGAGCATTGCCCCAATTAAGTCTCCTTTGAATTCGAAAGTCGATCGCGTCGACAGAAAGAGTGCTAAAAAGGGGGTGATGAGCTACAGTAAACAACAACAGAAAATATCGTTTAACATACAAAACATATGCTTATACAGTAAGAAGAGTACATCCTGTGCGTATGTTCGCTGTTGCTTCTAATCTTTTTGTAATAGGACTTAATGACGATTATGCAGTTGATATTGTTGTTATATTTTTATTTTCTAATAATATAAATTCACATAGATGGAAAAAATAAAAGTCACGAGTATGTATAAGAATAGACAGTATTGTCAGAATAAGTCACGCGCTGATTGCAAAGAACAAAAAACATTAATTGCAACGTGACATCGTTAAGAACAATTGTAATCATACGCCGTCTGCGCATGCATTAAGAATTATTATATAAAAATAATGAAAGAAATAAAAATGTCATAAATGAGCTATAAAATTGAAACTTAGTTTGATACTCAAGAAAGGAATCTGAAACTTTCGAAATGTTTAAATGACGATGTTAAGGAATAAATCTCATTTACAAAAAAAAATATTTCAAAATTATGAGGTCTCCAGTAGTAAGCAATTTAATAAAGATTCGATCTACTACATCCAACTAACAACTGCGTGTAAAAATAATGCAGCGTTCCTTTCAAGCTTAAAAATACAGCAGGCTGTAAACAAGCGCATTGCGAAAATATGATAAAGTGTGCTAAGGCAGTAAATGGCATGATGTATACTCATGAAAATTCGTTTGATAGAAATGCAAATTTCGAGGTATGGAAAAAAATATATTTTAACATATAATCACGGTATACTACTCGTATAAACACTATTATTGTAAGCGTCAGAATCAAAGTTTCCAATGATTCACCAATATAATACTGAAAGTTAGCGCAAGCATAATTTGATACTCATTTTTCTGAAAATCAGCGTATATTTTTAGTAGCACAACTCATTACCCCATGTGGTTAACTGGGTCGTCTCAGGTGAATCACTCTGTATGGCTGAGCTATCTTGTTTACATTGACGGATTACTTCAAAATTAATTTGCGTTACTTAGTGCAAAGGTGCGATTACCTTGTTCTACCTAAATCGTTAAAATTTGTATATTTACGAGATTGGCGGACTACTTTTATTATTTCTCTTTATTACGAAGATATTTTTTCTATTCTTGGCTTGTGTAAAAATGAACCACATTTCAGATCTTATCATAGTTCGTCAAAGTTTATACTTTGAGGCCCACTTTAAGCAACTCTCTAAAATTGTTTAAGTATTCTTTTAACAGATGTTTCTTAAACAAATATCTTGCGAAAATCTTGCACATCGCAGGCGGAAGCTACATACAATGAAACAAGGAAGACACTGAAATATGAACTTTATTACGGTCGTGTTATGGACGGAAGTCATTTATTAGTGCAAAAGTTGTAAACTTTGATCACGAGGCACGACATAAGAGACTGCTAATTTAAATGAAAATAATACAACAGTTACTTTAAGTTCATAATTTTAAACAAAACAAACTTATATTTTCTAACTTAAGGAAAATACAATTGTGTAATAATTTCGTGACTATGTAATTTCCCATCCATTGCCTTGTGTTATTTATTACGTAATCCTAATTGCTCAAGAGTGCAGCAACAATTGCGCAACTTAAATTGTACTCAAACAAAAAACAGATTAGAAAAAAAAGGTTCGATAGAAAGTAAATCACTTTACACATAAGAGAAAAGTGGATACAAAAACTGGTTTTGTAACTTAGAAATTTTTATTTTGAGCACTGATCTTTTCTATTCAATCAAGCAGTTGCTACAAACTGGTTGTCTAATAAGTTTAATGCAGTGACAGTCAAATGATTATTGATCGAATGATATTGAAAGTGCCATCAAACTTTCCTTAGCTGATTCCTGGGTCAATATCCCATTATGATTGATGACGGCGTCGACATGAGCTAGTGTTGCGCTTAGAAACACAATAAAACGTATGTTAAGAACAAGGAAAGGTTTTTTTTAAGTATGTACACGTTTCGCTCACGGATTATCATTACAAGCACTCGTAACATTTAACCTTCAAGGTGATCGATAAAAATCTCGCAATAACTGGATATATCTAATTTACCCTGTTCCTTCTTATATGGGCAACAAAGTATATCTAATATGAGTGACTTTTAGATTTTTTCAACCAGTCACGTATAAAGTCAGTTGATAAGTTATTATTTTATTTCTTTTATAATTAACGTACACGCGCGAAGGTATTATTTCTCAATATAAACAGCGATTGCATCTTGCGTGTTTCACTTAATAATATTGCAGATGAGTACCTGTATACACGATTACTCAATTATCCACATAACTACTGTATTGATTGTACCGTTTCCTTCATTCAACTGCAAACGACCATTTCTATATTAACTACAAATTTGCTAGCAGATTATTTGTATATGAAAGGTGCTATAATATTTTTTGTGGGTGTATGCCCGTTTTCCGTAATATATTGACCCGACCTCTTAGTTATATTCATGCAAAATTTGAAGGAAATCCATGCAGTACTTTTTGAGATGAGCCCGGACATACATACAGACCAAAATTCTAAAAACAATATTTTTGGCTTCGATATCGATTGTAGATCACGCCTCAATTATTCTTTGAAAAAAATATTCAATGTAGTTTTGACTTTTCTACCATCTTATTATAATGTATAGATTAAGGTAACAGGATATTCGAAGAACATCAATGTTAAACAAAATGT
Source organism: Heliothis peltigera (assembly GCA_958496145.1). Lineage (NCBI taxonomy): Eukaryota > Metazoa > Arthropoda > Insecta > Lepidoptera > Noctuidae > Heliothis > Heliothis peltigera. The sequence continues at coordinate 6,566,122 of OY292328.1, forward strand.
ACTAACAGTTTTTATTGTTGGTGTTTAATAACACAGCGTGATCACTGTTCAATGTACATATGTATGTGTGCACGAAGTGAGCTCGTGTTCATACACGATCAGACACCTCTCTAAATATCCCCTTGAACTTTCATTCACATTATGACTTGCAACTCACATTAGTCAAAATCGTTAAACAGTTTGCTTGGAGGTGAAATCAAATGCATTATACTTATTGAGTTTTGATTCTCATTTTCCTCCCGGAATCATTGGAGTTTACCTAAGATTTAATTATACGAGTAGTACTTTTCATGCACAAATATCCAGTATTTTAGTCTTGTTTTTGGATTGAGTTTAACTAACGAGTACCTGTATATTAAAGAGAAAACTAACTTGAGGTATCTAGAAGCTCAAGACGATGTTTAAAACATGATATGATAGATTAACGAAAATATAACAATATCTTCCAGTTCAGAGTCATATTTACGCAATCTTGCTTATGTGGGTTCTGCATAACCTGAATATATAAGCGCCTTAACCTACTTCTGAGTACACACTTTCGCCTCATTTGAGACTCAGTACTTTCATTATTTAAAACTCTTCGACACCCAATACGTTTACCTTCACAACAAACAAAAGAAACACAACTTTCTTCCACCGTAATAAAGGTGTTTTTTGCTAGCATTACGATTAGTTCAAGTGTATAATTCGCTTTCTCGCGAGTGTCAGAGGAAACGTAAACAATGATATGTAACTAGACAATTGCTGATTGAATGTTACACTGACATTCAACTTTTGACCTCGACCTTTAGTTGGTAACATATCTTCATAGTAATATAAATGGCCAAACTTCAATTGATATTGTCACGCAAACCCGACATTAGTTCTTATATATTTTTAATGTGACAAGTGTGGACGCAATACTTTTGTAGGTATTCGTTTTTCATAAATTATTCGGTAAGGTGAAAGCTTGTGTCACGGTATAAAGTTTTGGTTATGAAAATGTACGAGGGTTTCTATCGCGGTCACCTTTGGTGGGCACGTGATGTTATGTCACACTGCGACTAATTAGCCGTAAAATGATTGATTGAAATTTCATTTGCGTTCACGGTACATTGCGTCTCCCTTTGCGATTTGATTATAAAATCCATTTTTATTCTTTATGAATCATCTCGAATAGAAGTACTCAAATTTTTAATTTCAAGAAAACAAGTTAAGACGAACAGCGATTATTCACCTAGTTCCAAGACCCACAACATTATGCAATGATACTATGTAATAGATCAGATCAATCGGAATCGTTAGTAAACAGAACCGCCGGAGTTTTGGTGAATCAGAGCATTATGTTTGTATTTTATTAGTCATTAATTAACGTGGAATTGGCAAATAGCAATGGCCTATATTATGAAACTTCACCAAATTATTAAATAAATGGATTCGGTTTATATACATTTTATGTAAAAGTAACAATTTGTCTATTACAGTAAAGTGTCTACTCAGATTAAACAATATGAACATTTGTGTATTTTAAGTATAAGTTGGTATATTCAGCTTACTTTCGTAACTTTAAATTGGAAACCATTGATTGCGTAAAGATGAAAGAAAACATCTTAAGGAAACCTGGACTTTAAATATTGAAATTGCCAATTTATCTTAAGCAAGCGTCATTAACACTCATCCCTTCTCTATATGGGAAGAAGCCTGTACCCAGCAAAGGGACAGTAAAAACGCTGATAATGAGAATGATTCAGCGTAATCCTTGTTGAAATTGGTACTAGGAAAACATGACTTGATGAGCGATGAACACTGAGTACCCCCCCAACTCACAGCGGTACTCAAGTAGTCAGACATCAGTCGCGTGACTACTGTCATCTCACGTGACTAACACTAGATTTACAAACCTACTATGTGCACTTATGGTTTTCTAATTCTATGAAATTTAAATAAAGTTTTGATTGAAACTTAAACCTTTGGATGGAGAGTCTACCTGCGCAGAAATTGGTTATCAATGCGCCATTGCATTGTTTACTGCAGTACTATGATACCTCTTCATACTTAACAACATTCTACATATTTTATAATACTTTATTTATTTTCCTCCTAAATGCCATATTGATCTGTAGATACAATGTATTGAATTTAATCATATTTATTATTGTAGACAGCAAACATCAATGTCAGCACTTGTGAAAAGTGTTCTTGATTTTCCGTTATCATTTTCTGCAGTAAATCGATTTCAATACGTTCTTGTAATACATAGTAATTCTTTGAAAAGAAGTGTAATTAAATCGCAATGACTGCTTCCAAAAAAAAATATAACAAAATATACATATCTTAATATTAGTAGCTTAGCTGTTTATGTATAAGTCTTAATGGCTTTCGTATTTAATGTCATGTGCACTTAATTGTTTGATTTTTCAGTTTTGCTTAACATTGGGTTATTGTAGTCTTGGAGTGCTTTATTCTTAATAAATAAATTATGTAAATGTGATCACTAGTAGAAACAACAATGAGTATGAAGGATTTACTCGTAATGGAATGTTTTCATACATACATACAAGTATCACCGCATTACGCCACAAAGGAGCAGTTACCAGTGCAATGCGGTAACTCGTACCCACGTAAATGCGGATTAAGTAGTAGGCAAACAGGTACCACAAATTCAGTGTGTTTTACATAAAATGTCCTTTTCACACCAGAAAAATTTTCACACTATAATGTCACTTTTTGGAAGCATTGTTAACATAGACACATTGAATGTGCTTAATATTTTGTTAATAATTGACAATTTGCGATTGTATGATCAGTGGTCATGTGATGTTTGTCAATTTTAAAAGCGTGTCTATGTGTACCTGCAAAATTTTAACCCTGCTGCTGATTTTCAGTCAAATAAAGGAAAATATTTGAACGATAGGTGTGAGTAAATAGGGAATAATAAACTGTATATTGTAAGCAAATACCTATTTTTTAATATGTTTACATTTGTGGTTTTACCTGAGTAATGTGTTATGCACGTTTGGGAGCATTTTACTTTAAGTACTTAGGTATCATATATTTTTCCTATTCAAAATTGACCCACGCGCATGGGGCGTGAACCAAGGTGTCTCACTGCATGACTTTTGTTTATCATCATGGAAATAAATGAGTAATATGGAATTATACGATCGAAATGTATGAAAATATATTTTCAATATTCAAAATAATACATTAAACTTGGTCTTTTACAGATGAATCAGTGTATTGAGTACCCCGATTCAGTTTTATTAATAGAAAGACTTAGTCAAGTCTGACTACTTGGTGATTCAACACCGTCTCCGGCGCAGTCTGAAGTCTTAGATTTATTTCCATAAGCTGTAGTACGGTCATTCATATCGCATAGTCATACCATTATACTGTAGTTTGTTCAAGGTCTTTATGGCAAGCAAAACTATTCACAAGCTGCAGGTTAAAGAATCAAAAAATAAAGTCTTGATAATATATTTGCAAAGCAACAACAAAAATATGAAAGTTTCCTAAGTGGTTTTCTAAGATTAGAGTTGGTTCATAAATAATCCAATCACTAAGTTCACTCTCCGATGGGCGATGACAAAGATACATGAGTAAGCAGCCGTTCTATTTAAAGTAAAAAGGGCCAACATTCTCCGCCGTGGATATAACGTCGCTTGTTTTTATTATGTTCCTCCTTTAGACGTGAACCTAAATAGAAGAACTGGAATCTCGAAATGGATATTGCATCGTCGACGTTCTCACAGCGTTTTTTACTTCCATACTTTACGCTTGGTTGGTTATGGTGTTGGGTTTGTCGTAAAACCATATTGGAATTCTATGGTCTAGTCAGAAAAAATATAAGAGGCATGTGTTTTATGATCTTCTTGAAATTTTAAATCAGATTGTTAAGTTTATTGTCCAGTGTGCATAACCTATTCGAACTTGAGTAACTTGATCAAAGCCCTGACCTTAGCACCAAATTGATATGGATATAAGTTCAGAAAATTAATGTTAAAAACGAGCTTGCAATCCAAGCCAGACAGTTACATCGAATATTACAAGACGCTATAAATCGTAGCTCAGAAATGTTACCTAAGATTGGGGACAATTTCGAGATATTTTTAACTGATCAGCAAAACCAAGACACTGGTTCCTGGAGCTGGCTTTCTCTATAACTGGATCGCACTTCCGCAGAACACGACCATAATATCTTTGGTCTTTACCAGTGAAAGTTGGTCTCGAATGTATCGTATTGCTCAACTGTAGTTACCGAACCGGACGAAATTATCACAACTTACTGTTATTGATTTGGTCTGACAAAACTTACCATATTATTGTAATCGCCGCACGATAATGTTCTTATTATTATAGGAAACTGCTTTCGCTAGGGTTTTTGTTCCCAGCGAAAAAGAGAATATGTTTTTTGTTCTTTACCATATTAATTCAAAATAGGAACGATTTTTATTTGACATGGTAGTCTACGGAGTGGAGCAGCAATGAAACTGATTTTAAGTAATATTACTTTAAAACTTTAATAAACGAACTTTGTCCTACTACCTACCATGTTGGAAATTTTACAAAAATAATATTAACAGTTATATATTCGTTGATGCTAACGATCAACAGACAAATTGCTGGCCGGTTTAGTTTCGCTCGAATGGAGTTTTGTCTAGCATAATCTCTCCTTTCTAAGCGCGACTGATTTCACTGTTTCGTAAAAGTTTGACCCATTACACGCTAAGTGTTCTTCACGGCTTTTTAGATATCTCGACACTTTAAGCATAGTGAGTTAATATACAGTGTAGCACAGTGAGGGGAGTGGGGAATGAAACACGACGAGTGCTAGCCGGAAGACGTTTATTTTAAAGAAGAAATATAATTTCAATATTTGTATCAAGAAAGAAGCTTTTCTTCTCCCTGCCCATACCCCACATGAATGAATTAACCAAACGACATTCCTATACTGTAGGATAACCTGAATGTATCTTCAATTCCTCTTGCTTTGTTGGCTAGATGCAGAAAAAACAATGAACATACGTGCTATTCCTTTATCTACAATGAGGCTGCCAAGATAAAACAGCGTTAAAAAATAACGGTGATTTACTCAAGCCAAAACATTACAACTGACAATATTTCAAAAGACGTCATAGATTAATTTGTTTGTGTTGTATCAGCCAATGGTCTATCGTAAAAATGTCACATAGTCAGTTATGAGTGATCGCAATATGTTCTATCTCTTCGCGATAGGTCATACATTAAAGAGGTTGTCAGCATTGACGCAATATTTTGAAAAGATTTCTGTACATTGAAGTAGTACGTGGTTTGACTGAGATTCTAGTTTGTGTTTTACAAACGTGCTGTAAAAAGAACACGTGTGTTTTAACAGTTTCTTCTAGTAATTTCCACTGGTCGTGATCTTCAAATCATTGTATAATAAATTTTATGGAGCACAAAGTCACGTGTTTTATATAGTTGATTCTTCTAACAATTGCCATTGTTTGGTAACATTACTTTGGATTGTTTCCCAATACATACTATGATGTTGTGTTCACACAAAGTAAATGTAATGGCCGTAACACTGTTTTAAACTATCTGTTTTGATGGTTTTGTAATATTCAACTTAAACAAGCATATCAATTCCGTGTAGTATTGCTATTAAACCAAGTGGTCACGACATTTTCATGCACGTGGAAGTGCACGAAGTGACATGCGCGGATGCTAAGAGCATTAAAACCACTCGATTGTATATTTTCTCAATCAACTTGGTAAGTTATGGTATAGTAAAGCTTTATCGTAATCAATTTCCGCAATCTGAATAATATCTAGCTATAGAATTAATAAAAAAGCTAATAAATCCTGAATACCCGTATGGAAGTATATAAATCCATGGCTATCCGTGGTTTCCCTTCCCTCTTACACTGACAAGGTCTTCCGTCGTGACTTTTAAAGGACATCGATATTTTATACATTTATTGGCTTTCTGACATCGCATGTCGACCTTTAAGTAGCTTCAAGAACAAAAATTACAGGTCACCTCAAATATATAAAGATTGCAGGACCTTTTAAAGAGGTTTGGACTATTCTGAGCATTTTCCAGTAATATATTTTTATCAAGAAGGATAACGAGGATTACATCACTTTATGTTAAAAAACATGTGACTGCTAGGACACTACCCACTTGTACTTAGCAGAGAACGTTCCGAGACATACATTGAACTCTGTTGCCATGCAATTTAAAGGGGATCTAATTTCTACACCCAACAACAGGTTGCTGAGCGAAATTTAAGACTTCAAGTGCAATAAAAGTGTCATAAATACAAAACTGCACTTACGCCGCATAAGCGTTCTTAGCATAATATCGATCATTCCGTATGAGGAACAAGGTTACACGTGTCGCGTTAAAAATGATGGGTTTGCATGTTTGGAGGCTACCACAGTACTTTACGAGGACAGTGGCGTATTTAGGGAGTAATTGGAATGGTTAAGAACTGATTGTTTAGGTATCGATTTTTATCGGTAGTGTTTTGACAAGGGCAGTACAAGGACATACAGGCCACGGTCAGAGGGTGTGGTGCTAGAAATTGAACGCCTTCGACGTAATAATAGAAAAGTTATGACCTTATAGCGTATAGTTACGAAACGTGAAATAAAAATGGATCAAAGGAAGCCTTCTCACTGAAGAACTGAAAGATTCTTCAAACTTCTCACTGAAGTTTGAATGTCTTTGGAAGTATTTTGAATTTGGAAGCGCTATCTTCATTTATTTTTTCCAGTTGGAAATCATTAAATGACAGCTAGAGGGATTGTCACATGTTATGTTATGTTTCTTCTGGAATTCTTTGCGTGCCTGGGCCGCGGTAACTTTTGCAAACAGCTCGCAGCCCTGTTTCATTTATAGGCTTAGGCGACAATATACAAAATACAAATTAAATATCAGGAAATGTTTTCGTACTAAGTAGTTTCATATCTTTAGTCAAATATTTTTATTTTTAGCTTTATGTGTCAAAAGCTGTAATAAGTTTCTTGACTGAACATAAAAAATGTAATGTAGTTGGACACTTTGACAATGGTTGTTGCAAACCAATTATTATTGATTGCATTATGAAATGTCCTATTGTGTCGAAGATTGAAAGTATGTACGCGAGCGAAGTCTTACCTGTGGTAATCTATTTATCATCCAGGAACTGATTGCGTCAACGTCGACATATATTTATTACGTCAGTTTTAGGGTTTCGTCAGTCTAGAGGCTTTTACTAAACAGAATCCTTATAAAATCGGGGCCCGGCGACGTCACGCTGTGCCTATAAATAGTTAATTAATTACAGCTTATTAGTGTAAATGGAGCGTGTTTTTATTTAATGAGTGAAAAACGTGAGAATATTTTCCTTGCATTTTTTCCATGACTGTGTCCTAGTTTTTATTCGCTCTTATTTATTGTGGACTTTAATAGAATGACTTGTTAGAATTAACCACAAGGAGTTGCAAGTAGATTATTCAAAGGGAAGACTGATAAAAAATGTTATCAAAGCTATAAATACATCGCAATAATATAAAAATCCATTACATAAGTACATAAAACAATGCCACTATACAACCTCAAATACCTCCCAGGATATCCGAAACGCTATAGGAGAATACCAGTCGAGAGTACATTAACCTTGCGAGTGCGATGCACTTGTTACACCTGATTCCATCGTTAGGTCTACATGTGGAACATTAAACCCTCGCATACTATGGACAGAAACGTCAGCTGTGAGACATTCAAAGGGTTAACGACTCCGTAGCAAAAATGCTGTCGCATACCTTTTTTCGGTATAGTCATTGGCTTTTAAATTGATTGGCTGGTATTAATTGGTTACTATGGTTTTTGTTTGTAAAAAAAGATGTACCTATATACATATATATAACAGTGTTGGTAGGTAGCCTTATATTACAATGTGTCGGCGTAAATATTCAAACGGATTTGATCATGGCAGTGAAGTTTTTGATAGAGAACAGAAAACAATGTAGTAATTGGGTACAGAAAACTTTGGAAATCCCGCAGTAAGTCTTTAAAATCGGGGAGTAACCTTTTATTATAAATAAATACATGCTCATCACTTCCAGGTAATGTTATTTAATACTGATGGGATACTTAAGATAATGCAATGAGCATCTTGAAGAACCAAGAATCCATAAAATGAATAGGTATCACCTCTATCAAGTATACCTATGAAAACGTATAACACGGGAGCCAAGGAAGGGATGATGCGACTTAATTATATAAATAGATAACTACATTAATGCAACAATTAATTGTTCTCGTATTGTTATGGTTCCAATGGTTAGTTGGTACCATCGATCAGATGTAGCAACAAACTGACGGACAGATGAATTCATTCGGAGAACTTACACAAGGTATTATCTCCGATGTTTCCGTTTCGCACAATCAACATTCCGCAGAACATCATATCGCTTTCCAACTGCAGAGCATCATCAGGTGTAATGGCCACGAGTTTCTTTAGCCCCGACACGGTGTCTTTCCGAATCTTGCAGCATAATGTCAATCTTGACACCGTATTTAAAGTTTCACAAGACTGTACCGTTAGCAGAAACGCTTATTCCTGATTCAACCTTGGTTTGTATTGGTGTCGCAATAATGTTAGTTATGTTTTATATTAGTACAAGGAAAATGTTTTATATGAAATGGAAATTGCGTCACCTAGGTAGGTATCATACATTCGTTTTAATTGACCGCAATGGGAATTTATTAGTAGCTGCTCTTTTTATTATAAGAATGGGAACATCACCGACCGCTACTTACTTCAGGCTTGCGGCTTTGCAAAAACCAACATTGGTTTTACCTGTTTGTTACTGAAACATTACTTGAGGTTTGGTGCTTTAAGTTGCTAGAGCATCGTATAAACATTGATCAATACAGGCAACAAGTAATTACTTTGGATGCTATGTCAAAGTATTAATCAAACGGCTAACCCGGTGAACTCATACTATACAATGTTAACAGTATTTACTCAAGGCGATGCAGTTTATTGCTATTCAAGGTAGGTGTTGACATTATAACTTAATGGCTTCAATCCATCTAAACAGTGGCCCAACATGGTCAACTATCATTCTGGTCCACATTCCCTAGTGCGAAGTGACCCGAAACTCGACTTACCAATCAAGTATGAAGTGCATAAAAAAATATTAGATCACTTTGTAATATTTTTGTCTGTTTGGAATGTCTATACCTACTGAAAACCTCTTCCCTTGAACTTTAACGGTTTTTAATGGATGCATTAGCGGTATTTCAAACGTTGTTTATAAGGTAATGTATACGTAAAACACACAGCCATTAGCAACTGAATAGTTTAGCCCTGCAGTTTGTCTACGTAAACAGCCGAGGAAGAAACTGTGTTTAAATTTGTAGTGCATTTTGTATCTATTTGAGGGATTTACCTGCAGCATTGGCTGGGTGATCACGTCATCTAATAATATTAACAATGAATCCCCTTTATTTGTAGTTGTCTACATAATCTGATCTATGTACTGCGTCTTCACAGAACATAAATTTTCGTCGATTGATGGAATCTAAACTAAAACAAGCCGATACTTGGTATAACCGTGCCCTGCTTAAAATTAACAGATTTTATTTGCGTTTCACCAAACCTTGTGAAACCATTAATGGCTAATTAATTTTATGTGGATATAAACTCTTAATTTATCTTCAAACGCTTCCTAGATGTTGGTTAAGTAACAAACCCACAGCTCCCGTGTAAAACAGTAGTTTTCCTGGTATTGTGAAACTCAGTTTTCCTCTAAAAAAACCCAGTAGGTTGTTTATGTTGCATAAAATGACTTGTTTAGGTATGTATTTATCCATTTCAGTTAAGCAGACTAACATACATAGTGAATATGCAGCCATCTTAATAATGATAATTCAGGACAAAATACAGAAAATTAGGCATATGCCAATTATAACCAATTCTTTACTACTGGCGTTAACATTTGAGTCATTTATGAGTACCTTTTGTTGTCTGTGAACCCAAAGTAACAATGACTTCGACCAAATTTATGTATTCGATTAATTCATTTTGTTACTCAAATTCGGGTAAAAAATAAACGTTACCCGCATTATATTTTTGCATGATTTATTTTTTATTTTAAATTGCTTTAGCTATACCTATTGTTCTTTATATGTTGGTAAGGTTGTACGTATATACATTTTAAATAATTAAAGTAATAAAAACCCAATTCGATACGAGTCACCTCAATTCAATAATTGGCATCAAAACTCACGATATCGATTTGTATACGGTTAAGTGTTAAGGATGCAGCACCGTTCAATTGGCGAAGTGGTACGCATACCCGTTAACCGGTACGATGTAGTTACGACGCTTATACTAACTGCGTTTAGACATCACACTCAAACTACTCAGACACTGGTTGAGGAGTCATGTGAGCTTAATGGAATACAAATGACTTATATTGACATTTTGTCCGCAACATAAATTATAAGACAAAGAAATGCCATAATATTTATGAACAGCTATTCTGTTTATCGCATACTTTAGAGGCTGACTGCATGGCCAGCTTACACCAAAGAACGTTTACATAATAACTCGTGTCTTTTACTAACAAATGGTCGCTGATTTTGAAACATACGTCTCCGATGTCATTAGCATACTTCTAGAACATCGCCAAAAGTCAATAAGAAGAGGTGTCAAGGGTTATTCTAAATCCAATTCATTCAGTGGGTAGGTACATGGCTCTTTTCCTATTTCTATGTAAACGTTGCTTTTCAGTCTAACTTAAGACATTAACATACCGGGTTCCAGTTAATCCAGCTATCCACAATTCAGGGTACTCTGCTTACTTTTGATGATGACGTTGCCGTTTTAGGCAAGCGCTGGCGCAGATCATATGAGCTAATCGAGCAATTCACTCGATTAGCGTGTAACTGGTTCCATTTATTATTGAATGACATAACGTTATCCGATTTGCATCCAAGAGCCTGATATCTTTTTTTATTACCTTAACGATTTTGTGTGGTTTCGAATCACGTTTTCGACGCGTGCAGTTTTTGTTTTTTGCCTTGTTGCTAAGTTGGGCAATATAACTAAGTCTTTCCGTTACTGCGTATAGGTATAATTATTTAAAATCCCTGGTATTATTCCGAAGGTTGAGTGTTCCTTGTGACGATAAGCTTTACGGTTTGAAAACCATATCGTCAGAATTTTTTAGGCAATTATATATGGTTCTAATGTAAAATTAATGATGTGTTCTTGTAGTCAACTAGCCATGACTGTTATTATATTCTCATAATAAGTATTTCTGTCACTAATATCGGAAGAAAACTATTGTGAACATGTTTTTTATCATTATTCGACGTATTATCCCCTATTCACAAAAAGCACTTACTAGAACATTCCACAGGAAAATATTCAGATACCTGATACGTAGTATTTTTAATTTCTATTTGGTGATATGAAGCTCATGATATAATAATTTTATTGATTAAACCCAGTTTTTATTTTAAGACATCAATTATTTATGACGTCACATCATCAAGAGAGAGGTCTCAGTTAGATCACCATTGAGCAATAACTGGCAAAAAATACCTTTTTGCATACTATTATCACGTCATGATTACGTTTACTATTCTGAAAGAGTATTAATTGAATTGAAATTATTTATAAAGATATATATTGAAATTATTTAGAAATTATTATATAAAGAGTATTAATTGAATTAATTATGAGTTTGGTATCAAAGTTTCGTTTCGTTTGTTTCAGATGCCCCGAATGATGCGAATTACATGATATGTGGTGTCGTGATCGCGATGGCCCTCGTTGGGCTCATTATAGTGCTGCTGGCACTCACAATAAAGTAAGTAGAACTGCTGCATTGTACATTGAAATATTTAGGTTCTGTTATGGGCTTAATGGGTTATTAACGACGGTATATGGAAGTTAATACCTCCAAGAATGCTTTTAAAAAATTACCATAGAAAGTTCGTTTATGCTGTACACATTAAATGACGTTCAAAGTCCACATATACATATGTTCAATGTAAGTGAATAATGTTCACAGCTAGGTATATTTATGACTTTGTACACTTTACCTGTTTTCATTAATATAAAATGACAACATAGTAGGTGCTTACAATACAACCTACACTCAGAAAAGAGTTAAATTCCTATACATTATTCCTGAGAAGAAATTCCAGTGTTTGGTTAATGATTATGACATAATGAAGCTCATTGCGGCCTTAACTTTACCTTCGCTAAGCCTATTGGTCAAAATACACCAAATTATCGATCTTCTTACCTATCAAAAACGTATACCAACATAAAAAGATGTATTATCAAAGCATCGCGTTTACGATTACTTTGCAGTTGTTAAATTAGAGATATATACAACGCATGAAAAAGTATATTTATTTTCATTGGTAACTGTTACTGTTGATTGATGTGAGCAGTAAATCAAAGAGTATTGACTATAATATCAAAGTGGTAGCCAAATTTCGCGTTATTATTCAATAATATTACTTCTATACGTTTCTATTATATGTATAAATAGAATAAAAAGTTAATGTTTTCATTTTTTCAAAGGTTTGTTGAACTTGGCTGAAGTTTTACCGTTTGAACGTTGAGGTTCGAGAACGATCTTTCTAGAACGGGATTAAATGCGCGAAATTTGTTCTCAAGTCATAGAAAACGTAGTGAGATACTCGTATAAAGATTCAATAATGTCTGGGTAAAAATAATGTTGCATCAATTGTTTATGGGAATGTCTTGTATCAATACTGACGTCAGAACTGTAATGTTACGGTTTTATTGAGCTATAGCATTTGTTTGAGGTAATGTTTGACAAGATAAATGACCCGTAACAAAATTTTATGGAATAGATTTCGGCTATCCTAAACAGAAGAAAAATACAGAGAAGTTTAGATATAGGTACGGACGCCAACACATTAAGCTATCCGAAACTATAAAATTTTCCCAATCAGCTTTGAACCATAATGCTGTAGCCATAAAGTTGAAAATATATTTAGGAAATTTGACAGATTGTAGTAGCTTTATGTGCTGTACTAACAAATAATAAAACACCTAGAGTATAATTGAGTTTAATGATTAAATAAGCATACTTTAATAAGAATTTCTTTTGAATTCACAACAAACACTTAAAGGGGGTTGGATTGAACCCATGACCTCTCAATTACAAGTCAACGCCTTAGCCCATTGTGGCTCAATTTCAAAAGAATTTGTGTTAGAATAATAGCAAACACCCGGGACCTATTGTACCAGAATTGTACAATACATTGAGGTTAGTAACTCGAGTAGTTAGGTTAGCACTTTATAATAAATTGTAATTTTGCGTGTGAGGATATTGAATAAACAGACTTAATCTTCTGCCTAAAATAAAACAAAGCCAAATGGAATACTAGATACGTTACTTTTACCAGAGGGCGTATTAATATAACACACATGAAAGTATATTCACACACACAATCAAAGATGTCTGTTCGTGGCAGCAAAAGTGGGCGTGGCCGGGACACGTTTGCAAATAATTTAAATGGCCATGCCATATGGCCGCTATTCTCGCTAGAAAGGAAGTGTCCCACATGTATATCCTGTGAAATAATCATGTTTTTATGTAATAATTAATCTTTAACAAACCCAAAAGTATTTTATGAGTTCAATTCAAGTTATAATGAAAACATAATTCAATTGTTTGAAATAACGATTGTAGTCCGTTTGTGTTTATGAATCTATTGACATGCAGAAAGTATTCGTAACGTAGTCAATTAATTACCTAAATATTTTATAGGAAAAATCGCAAAAGAGGCAGATTATAAAAAAAATATGCTATTCTAGCAATCATTTTGCGTACATAACATTTTTTAAACACTTGCCGTATCGTAGGTATAATGAAGGCAAGCTATTACATCTGCATAAAACAAAGTGACTCGATCAACTTGTCTGCACACGTGTGATTGTTTATAGGAAGTACGCAATATTTTATATAAGAAGACGTACTATAAGGGTGCAATTCGTACGTATCACTGCACTTTTGGCAAATTGACAGAGTCTTGTGATTCTTAAGATTCCCAGTCAGTACTGTCATTAAGTGACGTTAACCGATTAAATGGTCTTTCTAGAATAATAATATGCATCTCTGAAGGCGACAGACGTAATCATATTTTTATTTAGTTCTGTATTTATTTTGTAAGATAATAAATGCATCCGGGACATCTCCTCGCTTTGCTTTTTGGTGGTATTGAACTCACATTCTCGAAACGACGACGATTTTCCGTGTTTCGGAAGGCACGTCCATTTGTACATCTTTGGCAGTCGTAACGGGTAGGCAGAAGCCAGAAAGTCTGACAACCAGTTTTACGAAGGGGTATCGGGTTGCCCGGGTAACTGGGTTGAGGAGGTCAGATAGGCAGTCGCTCCATGTTAATCACTGGTACTCAGCGTCATCGGGTTAGGCAGGAAGCCGATACCAACATTGCTTGTGAAATGGCTAGACAGATGACACTTCTCAAACTTCACAATTAAACAATTCTCTATAATCTCAAAAAAAAAAAACGAAACTAATAGTAATTGTCGTTATCCGTACGTTACATTTGCTATCGATAACTACATAACATTTCTCACTATTCGCTTCACATACCAGAAAATGAATTCATTAACCGCAATTATGTCCATATTGAAATATTTGAGTACAATATTACACAATACGAGTATGCCGATGACGTGATTGACGTATGAATTATAATAGCGGCTTGCAGCGTTCACAATTCAAGACTAATCATATCGTCAAGGCAATAGAATGGCTGAACATCTGTACCGGGTTACTTCAAGGATTTTACGAAATGTACCTCGTTTTATTCGAGTACTTGCATCTACTTTTATCGTGACCAGTGTGAATCATCCTGTACTCTGTTTGGGCTATCCATAAATCTTTCGATGTGTATACAAAATCTTCTTCAATCTGGCTTTAAAATAAAGTTGACGGTGTATTTTAGCTGGCTATGGAACATAGTGAAATTTTAATTAATGATTAAGGGATTAACTACAACAAATTCTTATTGTTTGGGACCTGCTGCTTTTCAGCGTCGGTATATTTTATGTATATTTTAGTGAAGTGATTTAACTGGATCTGTATATATATTTTTTTTGCTGTGTGTGATAACTATACAACACTTGTTATATCGGTTTGAAATAGCATTGCTAAAAAAATATATTTACCATGATGATTTCTTGCATACAGCCAAAATTTTAAGACATCAAAATCGACGTGGGTCATTAACCTCTTATTGTTTTGACTAACTTGCAAACTTTGACAATACCATATATATTTTGCTGAAAATTGTAAATTTTCCTTATAAAATTTATGACGAATACTCCAAATTATGTAATGCCAGTTTGGCATTCGCCTTCTGCAGCTTTGAATTTATATCATTGTTGGACGATAAATTATTCTAGCCAGTGAGTAATACAAAAGCCTGAATGTCTACCTATTTCTGATTGACATCAGAATCCGGGTCCAATTATGTAATATTTATGTGTCAATGTTTTGAATAAATAATATTTGGTGAAACCTAAACTTTAGATAGTGCGAAATCATACACAAAATTTACAATTAGAATCAAAGAACATAATTTCTCAAAAGAACAGTGTGCACTAAGATATTTCTGATATAACATTTATAAAAGCGAACAGATAAGTAATCTCAATCCTTTATTTCATGCAGGTTTGTGTCACCAACTTTCTGACTTAACGCCTCAGCATGTCCATGGCAGGCATGTCAGGCTTCCATCCAAAGCGTTCATTCATTTATTCTGATCTTCCCCAGTTCGCCATCTATCTTTTTCCTATGTTTTCTGAACGCAGAAATAACCATATTTGGTAAAATTTTATAGCAGGTACTTAAAAATAATATACATTTTGATAATATTCTTTTACCCTCAACAAGTTATTTATTTCCAAGACCCATTTTCATTCTTGTGCGATAGTAGTTTGAGCGGGCAGGTTATCAATTGCGCATGTCCTTATATTTCTGACTTTTATTTATTCTATATTGGCATCTCACTTGCCTTAAGTGCATAATTATATTTTGTTTATATTTATTCTTTAAAAATGATTGTTTTAAGTGGTGTTTTAAAACGTGCTTTCAAAAAATTGTTTCGGAAAATGTAAGTACCTTACCTTTGATCTTCGTTACTACTTTCGCTCTGAATTGAAATTTTCAATTGAGGTATTACGGTTAGTCAAATTTAATACACCCGTTTTATTATTTCAGTGTGATTGCATACTTAGTGTGAAAATAAAGTATTAACTCCGACCAATTTCGTAAAAGTTTCCAGTTTTGGCCATCATCACTGTTTTAGGTCTTATTCCCTACAAGATTTTCTAAAGGCAATTAAAAACGATCCTTTATTGCCGGATGTTTGTAGTATCATTAAGGAAGGTTCTGTTCATGCCCTTGCTTATAATAAGTACACGGCCAGTTGCTTGAGCTACGAGTACCTTGGGTATAATGTAGGAGATTATGAAGCTATTTTTAAATGAGGAGTTAAGTAAAAAGGTTTTTCTACTGAGTATAAGTAAATTGCTTGCACTAATGACAGGCTGCCACTTGACGTTTGTTCTCCCTCTCTTTTTGACTTTTCGCGGTTATATAGCGACATCTCTTTCTAAGCCAGCCATACATTACTTTCAATAGTCATCGTCAAATAATTTCTTTGTTGGTACGAAGTACCTCCGCTTTTTTGTATTTCAAGTAACACTTATATGTAAAGCCAGCAAATAAGTAGGTGCTAAGTTTTTGATTTATAAATTTGCATACTTAGGTTAGCGGAAAATTCGTATCACGAATTGCTTATCCTGCAGTTTCCAAAATTTTCCGAACTCACTTGGTTTAGCGAGGCAAAACGTCGTGTACCGGACATATTAATTCCAAACAAGGAAATAATTATCGTTTATTAGGTTCTTGTCCCAGCCAAGCAAAGTCAATGTCACGTTTCACCGGTGGGTGTCTACCTATATGTACCCGTAATACAAATACAACTACTCAAATACTGAATAAAACCAGAATATTGTGAAACTGGTTTCATCCAGTTGCGGTTCTTCACACTGCCGATTCCAACGTGAGTGAACCAGGATCAATAGTGGGTAGTCAATGAGAATATCGACCGGTGGCGGCCTTTTGAAAGCCTTGACGAGATATCAATCGGAATTAAATATGGGTACTTCATTCTTTTTACCTTCAAGCACTATGGTTTTTGTAGGTTATGACAAATTAATGACTTATTTAATGTTGTTATCTGACATAGTGTGGTGATGCATATTATTAAAAACATTGTTTTTTTTTTTCAATTGAGAACCTCTTCCTTTTTGGGAAGTTGGTTAAAAATCAGTTCTATTTTGTGTTAAACAGTCGTTTCCTGCGAGTCATCATTCATATTTAAATATTTTGCATTTTGTATATTATACTTTCCGCAAAGTTAATGCTGGGTACACAACCAATTGGCTGACACCAGATGTTCCTAGTAATCGTCAGTTTTTAATAAGCCGCGTCCTTTGTTAATTGATATTTCCGCATAGGGATCTCTACAACACTAATTAATCCCACAGCCTGGTAATTGCGAGTTTTATAAATTGTTTTGCACATGTTTTTGACTACATCATTTTTATGTCATGTTGTTTCTACTGAAACGGGGATCAGGAGATCATCATTCTAAAGATTATTGTGTTGATTGTACTTATTTTATTTCGGTATTTATATTAGTTAGATGTTACTGCGTATGTATTAGGAACTAAAAATCATATCAATCATACTAAGCCCCTTTTGAAGTTATGAACAGCGGGCAAATTTTAAAGCTTTACCTACTTTAATATGAAATAACATGTAAATTGCCTAACAGAACTATTTCAAGGCGTTGCTCACCTTAGTTATGAAATTATGAAACATACATAATGGTGTGTATTATTAGAAAATTGCAATTTTACGCATAAAGAACCCCAAGGTTTAGTATCAACGTTAGACTGGATGTTTGCCAAATTTTACCAGCCCGTCTGGACATTACAATAATGTCTGTTTATTTTTGTTAACCGTGCCGTTTTAAAATCGCAAATCACAGCGGTCTAATCGCAGTTTTAGTTAAAAGAATCTTCTCATCACTCAGACAGGGCGATTCAATTTTATTTGGCAATATATCGGTGAAATTTATATCTGTAAATAGCTACAAACCCATCTTTTTCTACAATATGCTAACGATCAGCTAACACCTTTGCTTGGAATAGAAAAGAATCATTGCTTAAGAGAATTTGAGCGATAATAAAGTTGCGATAATTATTTTGGTGTAGTGTGCACTTGACTCCTTCAACCTTCAGTTACCCAGAATTTAATTCGTTTACGAAACGTCTAGAGTGCTTCTATAATGCTAAATTCCATTCATTCTTGTATTTAGCTGTTGTAAAGCATTCCTCTTGGTTTGAGTTACTTCTGCCGATACTTTCAAATTATTGTTATTTTTTTGTTCCTACTTCCATTTTCTGTCTTTCATCACAGAACTCATATCTTCAGTAATGTTCCAGTTGTGATTTTATCAATAAATGCATGGTACCTATTGTGCATAGAGGATTCCCAGTCAGCCACTAACCTAACCTCTGCAGTACCATTGAATACAACAATTCTGATGTAGCCACGCCAATAATAACGAGGTCAGCTATTGTCACCATCTACCATGGCTAACTTGTCAGGGCATGGCGTTCCCACGACGAGGACATGAATGCATGGATTGATGATGTATTACCATTTCAAACATACCTACTTTAGAATCAATTATTGCGATTTGTTTTGGAGTTGCATGAGTTAGTCAAATACTATTTAATTATGTAATGTGTTTAACAGTGTTGGTATGAAATAAGAAATTATGCTCTTGCTCTGTTTCTAGGCTGCCTCATCGTTCAGTATTTTATGAATAAAGATTCTTTGGAGGTGAATTATTTAACGGATTTTGCTATGTTTTACTGGACATAATTTATATTTTGATTCCAATATCACCCTCAAATCATTCTATGTTATTTTATATTTTAGACCTAAACGGGACCTCACTATTAAGACTTCACTGTCCGTCACCAGGATGCATTTCCTTAAACCTGATAGATAGACAGTTGAAATTTTTGTTAGCACTATAAAAAAAATGCTGAAAACTGTAAAAAATAAAAGATTTCTCCAATAAAAGAAACAGATTTTTGGCTGTTTTATACATAATATTTTACGAATGCTATGGAACCCTTTATGCGTGGGTCCGACTTGCACTTGGCTGGGTTTTTTGTTGATTATGTTAAAAATAAGCTTATCTAATCGTACATAACAATACTATTAGTCTAGCAATAACATTATCTCCTTGCTTTGCATAACAGAAAGCTGTGTTAGCTCTGACGTCATTAGGTGATCGAAAACTCTCTAATGGTTCGATTTATCCTCTTCATTTCTCTGTGTTTCTAACATTTACGTTTTGTTGACAAATTTCACTTTCATAAGGCTGAAAATGCGGCCAAATGTAGCTTTTGAAGCTCTTAATTGACAAAACAAACGAATTCTATTTTAAAGCAATGTAAAAAAATCAGTTCTCTTACATATACAATGTTTGTTCGATTGTCTTGTCTCCTACAGGCCACACTATTTGTTATGTATGAATGCAGTACACGGGGACCGACATCCGTTGACGTCCAACTGTTTTCAGTTAAGCCACGACGAGCATGTAACAAAGCCGTCTTCAAACAGATCATTTCAATTTGAAAAACGCGTTCGATTGAAGAAAACAATGTGCTAATTCGTTTTACTTATCAAGTTCTTATACTCCAATGTTGTGTTCAAGTGTGTGTCAAATGTTATTGGTGTATGCAAATGGCAGGATAATGGATCGGTCACGTCTGGGACTTGGCCGTTGTTCGCTTTGTAAATGTGGAGTTTCCTGAATATGTAAATAGGTGGAAATGAATGCAAATTACGGTAACGCGATGGACTATTACGAAGGGCTTTCGCAGTGCGGGGTCGGTCCCCATAACATCGCAATAAGGTAACGGGAGAGGTGCGTGTTCAGTCGCCACCCACCGCTGCGCGAGGCGTGGTGGCCGGCGCCACGAACGCCGCTCAGCCAGTCAAATAGTCACCGTCGCGTCGGCACGGCCGTGTGTATTGAAAACTCGCACTGGCGGCTGGCTGCCGGAGTGCGCCAAAACACTCGTTCGCGCGGCTCACGTTGGCGATTTGCCTCAACTGTCCTTACTCACAAGTCTCCTTATAACCTGTGTCTGTAAAGTGTCTGTGCACGCGCTTCGATGCTCTTCTCTCCTATCGCCGTCGAGGCGATGAAGTGCAAAGAGGAAAACTGCGAAGTCGGCGTGGTGCTAGAACACAATTCCTTGATCGTGTTATCAGTCGACAAGACCATCGTCTGCCTATGCGGAAGGGATAGGAACAATCCCTTCGAGCGCGGGTAATTCTCATCGTTCTGCCTTCTGGTACGACGCTTACTGAATACCAACTTACTCCTGAGTACTAACAACTGGTAACAGCACACGATGGTTGCACAATGGCAGTGACAGCCAGATTGTTCTACCCAAAGAACCCGCTGAACTCCTTTTCATGCTACAATACTGCAGAAGTTTTCATATAGAATGAGGTTATAATTTTATGTTATGCCACAAAAAGTTACTTTTCTTCTTAAATAAAAACCTGTTTAGTCTTATTTCATTATGCTTGAAGGTTAATGTCTTCAATATGGTCAAGGCGAATTCCTTGCAATTGGTTGTACACCGGTCTACACTATATGTGAATGTTCTTAAAGAACAGACACTTAAAATAACTGAACAATTTAATTTTGTGCCGTTCTGAAGTTTCCGTGTTCAGTGATTGGTCACTTTATTCGACGTATACCATTCTATTCAGAATCCAACGACTCTGTTGAATGAGTCAGAATATTGCTACCGTTGACTGACAAAAACCTGATAGTAGAACTATAATTCTATGTACAGTAAAAATAGTATGATGACCGAAAGGAACGTACAAGGTCGTGGCCAACCGTACAATGGCTTCTGACGAATAATGCTTGAAAGAACCAAATAACTTATTGCTCATTAATATTCATGCTGAATAATTGTATCGTTCAGCAAATGATCTGAGACAATTTTACTACAATTTCCAGTCCGTTACTATTGGAATTCGTTTCATTATAGGTTTGATAAATCTTTCAATGATTTATAGCCTGGACTTACCGCAGAGGGGAAGTAGTTGCCGGGGCATGCGGAAGCGAATGACAGGTAGATAAAACGGAACTCATAAATAGTGTACGTAGAAAACTAATTAGTATACATACAACGTCGTAACAAAAAAGGTTAAACAGAGCGGAGGTTGATCATGATAACCTTCTATCTATATCGGTAACATGTTAACCTACACTGATTGGCCAGGTGCGCGTGTGCAGGTGTTACGACTTTCTTCAAATATCAGAGTAACCTGTGTGGCGACCGATCCCTAAACACGGACATGGACGCTGTTAAGAAAACCCTGCTTAGAAACACATTCAAGATCAGACAATGATTGTGTGCATCAAGGGTAAATTGATAGCAAATGGAGATTAACTGAAGCACTAAAAAAAATAAAGACAGGAAAGAAAGTTTCGAAAGTTCAATACAATCGATTAGTGACAGTCAAGTAGAAGCAGACTGTAATAAAATTTGAATACAATGATATTATTTTACAGCAGCTTTTCATTTTGAGTGTTCTTGAAACGAATGTGCTGTAATTTATCTTCAAATTATACAGCTGTTTGTTAGTGAAGACTTATTAAAAATTTACCCCTGTTGACTCCCATCATATGGTGGTTTGACGTCAATGGTAACAATCGAACATCGCTAATAACCATTTATTAAAACATATTGAATGGCTTTTATTATTCTGTCATCGAGTAACTTCCATAGGAATCTTGGAAGGGATAGTTATCATTGCTTGATTGATAAGAAGTCTTACCTCAGTCCAAAACAAAAACTTATTTCAAATACAAAATATAAAAATATAGTAGAGGTTAATGTTGTTTATACATATTGTTTCAAATTAAATAATAAGAGATAATAGATAGCCTTTGGTTGACGCACTAAGAGGTCAGAAAAAATCTTTAGTTGCTAAGTAATTGTCAATGGCATTCCATAGTTCTCCATTTGTAAACATCGTGCATGATACAAAAGCCTCCGATTGACGCAAGAAGAGGTCAAGAAAAATATTTGGTAACAAACTATGATGCCATACTGAACCACTTATAAACAGCGTGCTTGATATTTGATAAAACGGTTATAGACAGCAAGCAGATACTGTTGACAACTGGAACATTCTGGCTAAAGCCATCACTCATCGATTGATTAAAATCAATGCCTCTTCATGACGATGTTCTGTCAATGCACCAATGTTTTATAAATTACATATCGGTCAAATGAATATGAAAACATCGCTTAAAACTCGGGCGAAGTTCTCGAGTTTACCATTTTCTGTGACGCTTGGGTCTGTGAAGTATTTTGAGGAGTATGTTTTCTCAAAATGCTCAGAGCGACCAATGTCCTTATACAACGTAGCTGTTCCTACTAATGTCATTGAATCGATATTCTTACTAGAATCTTAACATCTGTTATTCAAATTGTGACACACGAAATATCTTAAACAATTTCACTGAAAAACTATCTAATTTATTTTGTATATGAATTATGTGGGGACTAAAAGATAACGAAATGTATGACATGGCATTATATGTAGACTAAGCAGAGGTTGTTACAGAGTTGGTTGGTTAAATGTTATTATTTACGTTTTCATGTCAAACAATCATGCACCGTACGTACGAACATACAAATCTATAAGTTTAATACAATGTAAGTCTTTGTCAGCTGTGATAAACAGAAAACTCTGATTCATTCATATAAGCAAGTGAGTACGCTAGAACTGATTATTTATTCAAAATAATTATTACAGCTTATAAAAAACTTTATTGCTGCATCGATGTCTGTTCATATTTTAGATATTTCTTTCAAAGCTGTTGAACAATCTTTCGTTCCTAGACGTAATGATACAATTTTATTGTAGCGTCTGAACAACAGACGCTACCACATCAAGCTACCCGAAACTGCCAAATTCCTCAATCAATTTTGAACCATACGCTTCAGCGATAAGGTTGAAAATCTATTAAGGAAATTTGACAGATTGTAGTAGCAAGATGTGCTGACGTCTGTGCATTTGAAATTGATTTTTGTGTCATGATAGTTACTGGTTGTTCCTTCAAAATAGTATTTTTTATGGATGGCTAGAAACAGTATCTTTTCTGAATTTGTAATATAATCGTCTCTTCTATCTGAATGATCCGACTGCATCGCATTATAATCTCCGTCTTTTGTTCTTCGTACAATCTGCCGGTTTTTTTTCTGTTTATAACAATATCCTCTAGACGTATCTCAAGGGTAACGACTCATAATAGCAGACTACCTGTGTTTTTTACCCCGCCAGGCACTATTCGAGTCAAAGGCCCGGAGCTTTGCTTAAGTTAGTCGTTGCTAAGGGCATTGCACCTTTGCGCTCTCCCTTGCCCTGCAGCCCTACTTTAACTTTTGGAGTCGAAAGCTTTTAACTCGAGCCTCCCTTACCGTCGTGTGAATGAAAGTGTTGGTAGGAAAGAGATGCAACGTCAGCGTTTAGTGCGTCTACTTTATCCATAAACCCAGCTGTGCGTAAAGTATTAGCTATACTTTACTATACATATTATATTGTGGACTTTGAACTCGTTTAATGGTGAAATGCAGAACTCCCTCTGATTTATTATTATCTCTGGGATCGATAGGAGCACGTTTGATTACTTTTATATCTAAAGCTGTTTTAATGAGGGCGTGTTCAGTGTTTACTCATGTCTTGTATTATCAATAACAAGCTAGAAACTAACAGCACTATAACCGTTTATTGCGTGATCTTGTTTTATGTTGTACTATTAACTTTTAAAACTTTAGGCTAAAACATACGTAGGAACAGCTCCGTTACTGAAATTATGCTTTATGTATTTGAATCAGGTCCAGGAGCACGCAAGAATAACTCATACCACGGAATATGTTAAGTCAACTGATCATTCACTCACAGTCGTCGTCAGTTATAAAATGCTTATGCCATAAAATACTTAGTAGAACAATTTTATAATATGCCGGTTAATCGGGACAAACCAACGGTCGGGCCTTCTGGTGCGTCATAACCACTACGATACGATAGCGTCGGGCGCCGCCACGCCACCATTCGTAGTTTTTCGCGGAAAACGGTCATATCGTCAACCGTCCCCCCCTGCCCGCGCAGACTCCGCGTCATATGCGCGTCTATAAAAGCCATGCGCGCCCCTCCACTTCAACTCAGACGCATGGAGTACTCCGTAGA
Source organism: Heliothis peltigera (assembly GCA_958496145.1). Classification (NCBI taxonomy): domain Eukaryota; kingdom Metazoa; phylum Arthropoda; class Insecta; order Lepidoptera; family Noctuidae; genus Heliothis; species Heliothis peltigera. The sequence goes on from OY292328.1 coordinate 6,590,542, forward strand.
GGTCGTTTGGCACGAGCGAGCGCTTTGCTAGGCACCTGCCGGCCACTCTTCACGATAAAATTCTAGTCACCAACCGCGCAGCTGAAGCTCGCGTAACGCGGTCTCCCGCGCGTTCCTACGAACAGTGATATGTGCAATAGCCTAATTACAACAAAATAATTGTGATAATTTATTTAAATTAGTTTTTAGTTAAACGCGTCAATTAGACCGCGATACGGCTGTGAGTTGAGTGAAAACTGTGAAATTGAAATGTTGTGACTGCCTGACTGGAACTTGTTACCCGTGACCCAACCCAGTGTGATCAGTTATTCTTGCGCCGAAGGACCGTTTGCAACAATGGTTGGAAACAACGGTACTATGATGGCGATTCGCATCGTCCACAGCAAGCTGCGTAAGCGGGAGGAGCATTCGGCTTCGGTGCACCCAGCTGAAGTTCTTCAGGCTGCACCTGCATCTCAGCCGGAGCCGCTCGCCTTCCGCCAACAGCCGCTGTGGCAGTTCCCGCCGCCGCTGCCCCCGCCTTACGTCTATCCTCACGATCAGGTATGTACCAGACTTCATTACAAACAACAACAATCCCAAACATTAATGCCAAATAACTATTTCAAGAATCGAAACCAGTTCCAGCCGTTATACTTGACCCCAATACTGTTTTAACGAGCTTCAATGTCCAGCTGCAATGCATTCCAATTTATTCGTAAATCCTCGCCCGCCTCGATAACATACAAACAATATTGAAAGTTGCACGTTGGGAAAGAAACGTTATATTATAATTCGAAAGAATCGTGACTGGTTCGACCCTCCCCGCCACTGAAAGAGAGAGAGTTGGTGGAACACGTAGACACGATATCTAAGTGCGAAATAAATTTAAATGTCGGGACACGCTCGTTGAATAGAAAGCTGCACAAGGCGAGCATGTCGTAACGCTCCGACCTTCTTTCTTGCTGTCTGACGAACAAAAGAGGCTAATGCAAACGTCTGTATAAAATTTTAACTTGTTAAAACACTGACCCCAATATCACGCTCTGATAACCGTTTCCCGAGGCTAGGCTTACCTGCGAAACGGCCCATTGATTTGATAGATCGAATAGTACGCTATGTTTGTTCAACGTCTGCATGACCACATATCAAGACGGCTCACCAGGAAGTAGATAATGCTAATGTGTCTTTGAATAGCGTATTCAAGGCTTGCCTCATTCTCGCTTGGCCTCAACATTACTTCTACTTTGCAATATTAGCTTCCTAGTCATGTAGCAAAGCTTATATCGAACTTAAACAAACTTGAACTTTACTTCCAAATACAACAACAAAAGGTCTTTACAATCGTCTGAACAAAAAATGTTACCTCCAAGGCATAATAGCACAAGCTTATTTTATTTTCTCGCCTGACAACAGTTTAAAAATAACTCCAGAATAGTATTGTGTAACGTCTAAAGTTATATTAAGCGGGCGAAATGTGGTGAATGCATTGGGGTCGATAACGGGATTGAAATCTGGCAAAGATTCTCAGGGTCAAAAACCTACCTGAGCGTGTCTTGAATGTGGCGTAACAAGACTAATATTGTTTTTCTTTTGTTTATAGGACAATCTAATGCAGCCGCACGGCAACGAGCGTGCGAGTTTCCGCAGTCTTCGCAAGAACATCGGTGGTCGTTGGAAGCGACTAGTGAAAAAGAAGCCTGAACAGGAAGTTTACACGATCCCGCCTGAGCTCAAGCCACAGCTCAAACAAATATACGTGTACTAAAGACACGGACTAGTTATTAAAGCTGAAGCAGGATACTTCGCTGCGTTGATCTAAAGGCGATGATATCAACCTCAACTCGACGGTTGTAAAACATCAACTTATATCATTACTCGAATATCAAAATTGTAAACCTGCACGGCTCGACAGCCACTATTTCTGAACATATCCTTTTCGACCAATTAATTCTAATGACCAATGTAACTAAAATATTTTTCTTTTCATTCACCACTTCATTGTGATTTAAAGCCTAGAAATTGTATTATTAAGTATTAGAATTTGATGTTTGTGACTTGTGAATGTTGTTCCGTTGCAGATCGTATGAGAGTGATAGTCAAATGAATTTAGTTTAATTAATTTAAAGCTATGAATGTGAATTAGGAAGATGCGGTCGCGCATACTAGTGACGAAAATCCAATAATTATGAATAAACAATTATGATGCCTTGTTAAATGTAATTTTTGACTAATTAGGGCATTTCGTAGTTCATTAACTTATTGTAGACATGATCGTATTCGTAAGTGAACTCCGATCAAAATAGTTTATGAACTTATACATACTGTATGTATATTGTGTGAAAGCTGAGGTTTGAAACATCTTATTGTTTGATGCAGTATTTTTAGATCATTCATTTTGTGTTGCGAGTGAGACTGAATAATGGTACAATTTTAAGTGTAACGTGACATTGAAATTTCGAATTAAATACAAATATTTTCTGATATTATTGACTATAAGTATCAAATATCAAACAATATCACGATGGAATATCAAATGACCTAGTTGTTGAATGTTGAGTTGCTCGAATTGCTTTTGTAGTATAATTATTCAGATTTTCGCCCGGTCCTTACTGTGATATAATTAAAATGAAGAAATAAAGAAATTATCGACAGAAAGATGTAGTTTTAACTTGATTGCCTTAATACCTTGTCAATTAAAGTCTAGCAAGGGCCGACGGTCGAGAATTTTGATAGCTCATATTGAGCCTGATATTTTGATGAAGTAAGCTGATAGATAATAGGTAGAATTGAGCCATGAATATATTTTCTTTCATTAAATTAACTGTTGCTGTAGAAGAAATCATGTTATAACTGTAATTTTAACATCGTGAGAAGTTTTTGTTTTGAAAAAAAAATGTAATCTTTCGTTGAAATATTGGAAAATAAATTCCATCATTATACTGAATTTTTGTTTCCTTATTTACCTTATTATTTACAATTACTCCAGGTTTCGTCAAACATGGTAATAATGAAAAGATTGCTGCTAAAAGTTAAATGTTTACACTTGCAACATGCCTCTTAAAAATTGAGGTTATGTTCCTACAGTACACACTGCCTACTGTTTTCCTTGGTCTGCAAACAAAACAAACAAATCTACTATTACATAAGTTGGCAAATCATAACGTAAATATTCATCTACCGTTAGAAAAGAAATGCACTTGTTTTGATTTATACCAGTATAAAATATAATCAGATACATTATACAAGTAATATATTTGAGGTTAGATTTACAGCGCCATCTATGAATACTGCACAGAACTACGTAATGTGTAGTGAAAAGCCGTCTATAAAAAGTACGGGAAACTTCCGCCGTGCGTGCTACAGCGCCCTCTGTCAAAATCAGTTAAAACCAGACGGTGTACTGAATAATGAACGTGTATGAAGCTTGTTCAGTTAAGTAGGTTCCTAATTTCAGTTTGCTGCAGTGTAAAAATGATAGTTTTCGTGTTTTTCGTCAGATGTCGCTTTGAATAAAAAAAATCGAAAGAAGTATGAGTGAATGATTTTACTAATTTTAGTAGAATGATAATTTAAAAATGTTTCACTATAATAATAATGAAAAAGTGAAACATAGGCTGTGCTTGAACTTATTTTAATTTGAGAATATCCAAATGTGAAAAATGAATAAATAAATGAGTGAGTAGGTGCACCTTCCCTTTTCGACACTAAAAGGCTTTGTAAATAATTAACCCGTTTGGTTAGAACGGAGCCGAGACCAAAGCCCGCATGATGTCGGTTTCGACCCAAGACCGCTAACCTTTGAGAGATTAGTTTGTATTAGGAAATTATCTTCTTTGTGTCATTATGGGGAGATGAAGGCATCCGCTGCGAATGTTTAACTATTTACGCACTAACGGGTGATAACACGGATAGTGCTATTGTCATTGTTGCTGGCTGTTATTTTATTTATCAGATGTTGCCTAGCTTTTGTGTTCTGTTAATTATTCGTGTAACATGGGACTAAATTAGAGTAACACGGACCGTGGGTTGATAATGAAAATAAACAAGTGAAGACCTTTTTGGTGTTGATATTATAATTAAACCACATGTAAATAAAAAAAATACTATGAACCACATAATACCTAGTATGTGGATTGCAACATGTAGAAATATATATACACGCTCAGACTTTAGGCTTCTTTAGACTTTAGCATTATTTTTTTTTTCTTTCTTTACTTCTCATTTAGGCTCATAGTTGTTACAATCAATAATGACTAATATGCCTACCTATGCGAAACGAAGAACGGTGAACACCAATCCTTTTGAGTGCAACTCACTTAATATACGACACAATCTTGTTAATGCAGCTAAGGCACTTTCGATCTCACCAAGTGACCATCAAACGGTTTTACAAAAGTGATGCCGATATACTTTTTTTTACTTAATTGCGTACGCAATAGAGCGGAAAAATTGTTTAAGATAAAAGAATACCTACCTATAAAACTGACCCTCCTCATCCGAAATTAAATTCCGCATCGTCGAAACACGAAATCTTAAAGCTCCATTACTAACGATCTATCGGCAGTGGATGCGATTACGGACGTCTACGGACGTCGTTGGTAGCCGCGGGGCGTCACGTGACGCCGTCCTTTGTTGTTACATAAATAAGCCTCATTGTGTGTAAGAGGGCCGCACGCCCTCATTATACCGAGAGAGAGACGTGCCAATCTATCGGACTAGATTTTGAAAGGTTGATCGTGATTTCGGTGTGTCTGCGGTTGAACGGAAGTTTGTACTTAAGGGGGAGATTTTTTTTTATTATTTTCCCTTTGTATATCTTGTTGTTTAGCTGTAGAGTTCGTACAGTTACCGCTCCAGATTGTTATTGGCATTTGGTTTTGTCGGTTAGAGGAAACTAAGTGCAGGCTCTGACGACTTTACTAAGTTGTTGATGAATTTCTCTTGATAATCGAAGCATATTTTTTAATTGAAACCGTATTCAGGTAAAACATAATATAATTGATTGTGGGAAAATAATAATAATCGAGGTCATGACTAAAATTCCAACTTAAATTAACTAACTTATGAAATTAATTAATTTACTAGAATTAAAACTATCCTCGACGGTCCGCTCCACGAATGCACAAGACGTGCTGCAATGCGGGAAGAATGGCAACGGTCTGTGAAGCTTGCCACAACCCGTAAGATGATGGCCATGACCACTCTGCCAAGAGTGTAGCAATGAAGACGACAAAAACGTCTAAATTAGGTTCTTGGGGGTATTACTACAACTCTTGCCATTCCATACTATCTAGGTCTACTGAAGATTATCCGTCAAATTGCAATTCATGCTTCCCCTTTTTTCTACTGTTTACTTATTATTAATTATTATTTTATAATTATTCAAGTGTTATACATCGATGAGAGAAAACTGATTGATATTCCGCTTTTTTATAACCTTACAACCATCACGAGTTCCTGTCTTGAAAACATTCCTTAAATCCTTTTCTTTCAGTCAAAGCAAAGACAAAACTGCATATATTAAAAAAGACAAAAAAAAACCTAAACTGACGAGTAATGAGCTGACTAAAATGTTAAGCAATAAATGATAACAAGGCTTCTTTCATGAACATTCAAGATTTAATACGAAAAAAACATTAGACAAAAAAACACGAGACAAAGCATACGCATAGCATGACAGGAAAACCCTTGTTTTTTCCTCAACAAAAAAGTCAAATCAATAAAACCATTGACTTGAAATCCAGCATTTAATTCGGATTTGATTAGTTCCCGCCCCAGCAAAACCGTGGAATCATGAATAAATATGAACGGCCTTTATCACAAGTAAACAACGTTTCGGCCGGAAGCCGGAAGCCGGAAGCCGGAATTAAAATTAGTTCAATAATTTTAATTTGAGAATATCCAAATGTGCAAAATGAATAAATAAATGAGTGAGTAGGTGCACCTTCCCTTTTCGACACTAAAAGGCTTTGTAAATAATTAACCCGTTTGGTTAGAACGGAGCCGAGACCAAAGCCCGCATGATGTCGGTTTCGACCCAAGACCGCTAACCTTTGAGAGATTAGTTTGTATTAGGAAATTATCTTCTTTGTGTCATTATGGGGAGATGAAGGCATCCGCTGCGAATGTTTAACTATTTACGCACTAACGGGTGATAACACGGATAGTGCTATTGTCATTGTTGCTGGCTGTTATTTTATTTATCAGATGTTGCCTAGCTTTTGTGTTCTGTTAATTATTCGTGTAACATGGGACTAAATTAGAGTAACACGGACCGTGGGTTGATAATGAAAATAAACAAGTGAAGACCTTTTTGGTCTTGATATTATAATTAAACCACATGTAAATTAAGAAAAAATACGTTGAACCACATAATTAAATACCTAGTATGTGGTTTGCAACATGAAGATATAGACAGACACTCAAACAATAAACTTCTCATTTAAGCATGTAGTCTCTATAATCAATAATGACTAATATACTATTCCTATGCGAAACGAAGAACAGTGAACACCTCATCCAATCCATCTGAGTGCAACTCACTTAATATACGACACAATCTTGTAAATGCAGCTAAGGCACTTTCGATCTCACCAAGTGACCATCAAACGGTTTTACAAAAGTGATGCCGATATACTTTTTTTACTTAATTGCGTACGCAATAGAGCGGAAAAATTGTTTAAGATAAAAGAATACCTACCTATAAAACTGACCCTCCTCATCCGAAATTAAATTCCGCATCGTCGAAACACGAAATCTTAGAGCTCCATTACTAACGATCTATCGGCAGTGGATGCGATTACGGACGTCTACGGACGTCGTTGGTAGCCGCGGGGCGTCACGTGACGCCGTCCTTTGTTGTTACATAAATAAGCCTCATTGTGTGTAAGAGGGCCGCACGCCCTCATTATACCGAGAGAGAGACGTGCCAATCTATCGGACTAGATTTTGAAAGGTTGATCGTGATTTCGGTGTGTCTGCGGTTGAACGGAAGTTTGTACTTAAGGGGGAGATTTTTTTTATTATTTTCCCTTTGTAAATCTTGTTGTTCAGCTGTAGAGTTCGTACAGTTACCGCTCCAGATTGTTATTGGCACTTGGTTCTGACGCTTAGAGGAAACTAAGTGCAGGCTCTGACCACTTTACTAAGTTGTTGATAAATTTCTAGTTGGTAATCTTAGCGTATCTTTTAATTGAAACCGTATTCAGGTAAAACATAATATAATTGATTGAGGGAAAATAATAATAATCGAGGTCATGACTAAAATTCCAACTTAAATTAACTAACTTATGAAATTAATTAATTTACTAGAATTAAAACTATCCTCGACGGTCCGCTCCACGAATGCGGACTTAATGCCTGTGGCATTAAGTCCGCCTATGTACACTTTTGTTGCATAAAGTTTAAATAAATAAATAAATGCGCAAGACGTCCTGCAATGCGGGAGGAATGGTGACGATCTGTGAAGCTTGCCACAACCCGTAAGATGATGGCCACGACCACTCTGCCAATAGTATAGCGATGGAGACAACAAAAACGTATAGGTAAATTAGGGTCTTGGGGGTGTTACTACAACTCTTGCCATTCCATACTATCTAGGTCTACTGAAGGTTATCCGTCAAATTGCAATTCTCGCTTCCCCTTTCTTCTACTGTTTAATTATTATTTTCTGATTATTCAAGTGTTATACTTCGATGAGCCAAAAGTGATTGATATTCCGCTTTTTTGTAACCTTACAACCATCACAAGTTCCTGTCTTGAAAAAATTCCTTAAATCCTTTTATTTCAGTCAAAGCAAAGATAATACTGCCTATATTTAAAAAAATACAATAAACATCCTAAACTGACGAATTATGAGCTGACGAAAATGTGAAGCAAAACCTAGTAACAAGGCTTTTTAATGAATATTCAGGATTTAATAAGAAAAAAACATAAAACACAAAAACACGAGACAAAGCATACGCATACGCATAGCATGACAGGAAAACCCTTGTTTTTTCCTCAACAAAAAAGTCAAATCAATAAAACCATTGACTTGAAATCCAGCATTTAATTCGGATTTGATTAGTTCCCGCCCCAGCAAAACCGTGGAATCATGAATAAATATGAACGGCCTTTATCACAAGTAAACAACGTTTCGGCCGGAAGCCTTAACAAAAACGAATTTCTTTGAGAGCCGCTACCAAAACGAGCCGACCTAATTTGTCTTAACAAGTTTGTTTTAATCCATTTACTAAAGTACTAAATTGTGGGGACAATCGAATGTATACGGTGGCTAATGTATGGTTTAGCGAAGTCAAATTGATTTGGTGTAAGTGACGTTTTATCGATTTGTGGCTTTTTATGAAAGTAGGTCAGAATTAAAATAGCTTTTACTGATATTATAGAATAATAACGACCTGTAGTAAATAAGGCGTATTAAAATTGATAAAAATTCCGGACATAATAAATTGATGAATTTATTTTCATATTGCAGAAATTCAAGATCTGGTCGCTATGTCGTTATTGCAACTGTCTTGGACGATAGTTATGTACGTGCGTCGTACCTACAGTTCCATAGCATGGACTGAGCATTAAGCAAATAATCAAAACAACCCAAAATAGGTTTCTACCCGCACCCAAAAGGAACGTCGGATACTATTTAGGTGTTAAAATTAAAAGCATAAATCCACGTGAAACGTTGAAGTACAGTATAATAATTACTGTAGCTATTTGTAATTCATGGGCAGGCTGGCCTCCTGAGCCATTACGTGAGTCCTCTCCACCGCACAACGAGCACAAGTATGCGGTAACATATAATGTTGATGTGAGGATTGCTGGATGTGCCTTGCTGAGAAATGTCCAAAAAAACGCTTACTAATCCGGATAGTGTTCATTTTCTTCAAAGCTAGGTCTGGACATCAAAGTGAAGAATTTTCCACAAAAAAGGGTATTTCGAGAAAAATCTTTCTAGGTTTTTCGTAATTTCTGTACGTTCGGCTAGGGCTCATTCGTTCATTTTCTTTGAGCTTACATAAAAAGTAAAAACAACCTTTTTCATAGAAACTGTAGCTGCGTAATCCACGTAAGTATGGCTATCAAAACTACTACCCTCGCTTATTTTACTTCAAGGAGACAGATATAAAAGCGTTTTTTTTTTGCGTGTTAAATCACATGCTAGTGCTAGTGAGCATGTAAAAATAATGGCTTGTAAGCTCGAGAATATATATATATATTTATAAATCTCTCTTTTTACGTAATAATAAAATTTAAGTACCTAAATCAATTTTAAAAAGTTGGTATGTAGTATCGTTCAGCTTAGTTATATGATTTTTTCTATGCTTGAATCTTAAGATATTTGCAGAAAAGATAAATTTGAAACAATAACAACTTAATACAAATCCATTTCCGTCAACGAAATGTCATATTCAGTATTTCCTCATATTAAATCCGTGTCCAAAAGTGCGCATGGCTAACAATCGTCGTATAAATGAACAAGGGAATTTCAGAAGCCCCTTTAGTACGAATTAAGTAGGTTTAAATGTAGAGGATAGTGCAAATTGAACGTGACTACAGGACGACGGAAGGTATTTTCACTTATATTTTATAAGTAGTTAGTGTTACTTTGTTTATGTATGTAGTTGCAGGTAAAGCTTTGTTGGTTTAAGCCTCGTTTTATGTATATGGTGTGGGAGATCCGAAGTAGGGTTGGGTGCGTAATAAAATGAGCGGTACAGTTGCGATTAAAAGTGTCCAACGCCTCAATTTGTCATCATAAGCAATCGATGACGAAAGATTTATCGTGACAGAATTTTATATAAAACGTATATGCTGTTTTAAATTCCATCTCAAACAAAAGTTTATATTTTTATATCACTTTACTCATATAACATCAAGTTTATCCTCAAAATTAAAAATCTGAGCATAGTTTACGAAGTTTTCCTTGATACAACATTCTAAACTGCTTTACTTCCACTTACAAAGAATATCAATTTCCTTACAAGGTAGATTTTGCTTGCTTTATTTTCAAATTTCAGGATTTGCTTTAAATGGAAGTACTTGTACCTGGAATTTTGTACCCACTTGTATTTGGAACTACGTCTTATAGTTTGTAGTAATATTGATATGTTGACTATCTGCAAACATTTTTCAAGAGTAGATATTCTCAATATGCGTTTTATGGGATCTTATCGGCTTTCGTTGAGTATTGAAGTTGTAAAAAGTTTAGCCCCTTTTCATGTAACATTTGCTTGTATAACCAAATTATCAGTACACGCCAAAACTTTCTATCGTCCTTTAAGATTAGCACCATAAGGTTCAAATTCGTTTGTTAGGGTTCTGTGAAGGGTAAAACGTAGAAGTAAGTGGAAGTTCGTCTCATATCTCGTCATAACATTTTACTGTCACAATACCTACACTACTGTATATATAGGACATGTCTAAGTAAAGCAATGTACTTCGGAAATTGGCTGCGTTGTAATCTGTACTAAACTTTGTATCTTTGAGATATGTTAGTTGGTAGACGTTTCGTTAGTTAAGTTTTGTTAATAACATCTATTTATAAAGTCCTTTGATGTCACACGACTTTTATTCGTTTGAACATACAATTTATTTGGCTTACTAATTTTCCGTTTAAATCACTTTGCTTGATTTAATTTGTTTGAAGAAGTGTTACAGTCATACTCTGGCAGACTCGTTTGCTAAAAGATTAGGTAGGCAATTGTTTACTGAATAATAATTGAATCGATTCCAACCTTGGCGTTGTTCCAAAATTTTGATGTTATGTAGCAATAATAGAAAAAAAATACTCAGTGGGTACACTGTGATGTACATATATTACATTATATAATCCTAATTGCAGGTATTGAAATGATCAGCTTAATTCTAATAGATTGTGCAGGTATTTAGTACGCAAATTAATTACAATATAATTAAGCTGTGCGGTTCCTTGGTATATAGGCCACGGCATCTCATCCCGTGGGTGCCGTTGCAACCGATTAAGTGATTGTGGTAGGAGGTAGAGGCCAGTAGTTTATCAAATAGAACAAAGTTACATCGTATTAAAATTTAATTTTGAAAAAGAATGGGAAAATATTCACAAACAATCTCAAAAACTGTTCTAGGTAAGTAATATGGATTTTAAATTGCATCAACACCTTACATCCAAGTCAGCGTAGATCTACAGCAATTTCCAGTAATATAGTTACTACCTGCCAATTAGTGGCCTAAAACTATAAAGGTAGAAAATTCTCTTCAACTCTAAACTATGATTTTGTAACATCTCAATATCGCGTCACAATAATTGAATTCACCAACTCACCCCTAACCCCTGCTCCTGCAACTTGCTTTCGTTAAAATAACAATTTCCGTCCCCATTCTAACCACACACGAAGAATCCAATTAATAATGTATCATTCTGAAAACATTGTACTTGCAAAGCAGATGCCTCTCAATTTTCTTGACAAACCAAGCGAAAAAATAATATTCGGTACATGGAGTTATCTGCGTATTACAAAAGGATAAGTTTCCAATTGACTAGACAATGTCAAAGGGCGAAGCATTAACGCAATGAGGGCTTGCTGTATTTATACGTAGGGGTACCAGTGCAGAGAGAATAAAGTGCACAGAAATATTTTTATTCGAGATTGGTGGTGACGTGATGGAATGCGGATCGGATTTTTTTTTGTGTTAGAGTTATGCTGACTTTTTTTTGTCGGTGCTAAAAATATTGATTGCTTACAAAATCATATACGAGAGACCAGTATAATTTAAATATTGTTGCTCTTAAAATTTCATTGACATTTATAATTATTACAAACTTATTTTCACTTGGTAAACTTAAAGCCACCTATATAAGATTGTAAGTAAACTCCAGTTGGCATAAATTGTAACCCTGAATAAAATACCAATTCCTCCCTTTGTTCGTTCAATGAAAATCTTGAAAACACTTTTAATTTCTTCCATTACTTAAAACATTCCCTATAGAAGACTTTTCATTTGCGATGTTTAACCAACGGATTGACTTTTCGATTGACTTGAGCAGTTCAAAAGGGCGGAGGGCTCAAAATTAACGCAATGTAGGGTGTGCAATGAAGGAGCGATGGCTTCAAAGGGAAACTGATTTCCTTATTTTCTTTGTAAAATATATGTATTTTTTGGCAGCAAATTGGCATTTGTATGGCAATAATTTCGGTCGTGTGTGTACGTGTCTTGTACATTATTTAGTTTTTTTTTTTTCATATTTCAATTGTGAAAGTCACAAAATGCTAAGTTTCCAATGTTATTTGAACCTTTTTACCTTTAAGTCATTGACATCGTCAAATCGAATTAAAAAAACACAGCAGCATTTTTTACACGTTCAATGATTCCTAGCAATTAGTCAAGTCAGAGTCCTTAACATTTAGCAGTTGCTAATTGAGCGCATCACAATGCACCCGATGAAATAGCACAGTTCCACTTGAACGCGCATCGTTCACGATCCAATGAATAAATAAATAGCTTTTGGTTCCAGACGACTGTTAAATGTAGGAGTGATTTTTGATAATGCTGTTTTTTTTTTGTTTTTAATCCTGCGAGGCTAAAAAGCGTCTGCGAGCGGTTTCAGGCCAGAGTGATTGGGTCCGTAATGTGTGATGGCGCAGACGTAATCTGCTATTTTGTTTTTAGTGGCATGTGCTCGTACAGATTAACGAAGTCATCTTTCTTTTGATATTTTAAGTTATAATATTTTTGCTTTTATATATTTTATGCTATCTGCGTGTCATCGGATTCTTATTATATTCTATAGTGTTCTCACTGAGCGAGCTCCTGTCATTGTTTTTGTGATTAATAAATCTTATACAATTAGTACTAAAATGCGTCAAAAGATCATCCCTGTGTGTATATGTAAATGATAATAAAAATTACATAATAAGGTTTGTCTCAACTAGGCCTTAAAAGCTTCTCTCTAGTGAGTAGGTATGAAGAAAAAATAATTCTTGTAACAATAACAACAACTTCATACCTACGATGATGAGATACAAAAATAAGTAACCGTAAACATTGAGGTTCCTTTGCAGATCGAGAAATTGGCGTGGAAATGGGACTCGACGAAACTTCACAAGATTAGTAAGTAGCACACAGATATCTAGTGGTAGACACATTAAGCCAGAACGTCTCGGAAAAAAGCGTTGAAGGCGCAATCCAACGCTAAGTCAGGCTACTTAGCAACTTGCCAAATGGAATCCATTACAACAGTTTGGGTATCGACGTGAGGCGAGAACTTAAAGGAGTTTGTATTTTTTCTTCTCTAGTTTTCTGACTACTGAGTATTTTTACAGAAAAGTAAATACAAAAAAACATTTTCCAACCTACAGCACAAAATGAATAGTAGCATATTTTACGTGTACTAACCCTCTTCTTATAAAATTGTAAATTGGTTAACAATGCGAATAAAATTTCAATTTTAAGCCCATAACTTTCCTGATATGCAATTTTGAATCGTAATCCATTGCATTAAGGGGCAAATCATATTAATAATTCTATTATATAATAAGATACTAAAGCGAAGATTTACACGAATGTCAGTGCACTAAAACCAGTTTTATAGGTTGTTTCGTACTATAAAAATGTTATGGCAACGTTTTGTTATAAAAAAACACAAGGTAGAATATATAAAATTGACAGGCCATGTTTTATGTTGTCGTCAATAGTAAGCCGCTTCGAAACGATTCATTAGGTATTTATGTAAATGTACAGTTTATTACTGAAAGTATAGATTTTACTGTAGTGCCGAGTACGGGCGGGGCTGTTAATCGAATAAGCGTTTAGAATTTACTGCTAACAAGAATTCAGATATACGACGTATAAGTAGGTGTACGTAAGTATATAGAGAGCGTTAACTTTTACCGTGATCAACTGACGACGAACAAGATTTTGTTGTAATGTACAATATAATATTTAGTTATACAAAAATATTTTCTCGAATAATCTATAAAAAAAATGTTGATTAACGTATTAGGGACACAGTTCATCAGAGAAGCATAATGGGTGAATAAATTTATATTTCAAACTCTATAAGGTATTATTACAAGTTAATGCAATTCTTGTCAATAGCACTGGTTAATATAAGATTTCGTAACGATCTATAGAATAAAAAATGCTTAATTTCATCTTTAATAATTGTGAACTCATAGATATAGAATCTACGTGATACAGACATTTTTTTAGATTTCTGTCTAATAAGATTATTTAATTATAATACCTCAAAGTTTGAAATAATGTAAGTACATCAAAATACGATTTTTTATTAAATCTCTATTTTTAAAGTTTATTCAGATAGAACAGAATATTTCCCATTCCTATCTTAAGGTCCACGTTATTTTCATATTGTGCTATTAAATAAAACGTAAGCTACAGGATTTTCAATACTTACCTACAACAAAATAGTTCTCTTAGGTGGCATAGTCGTAGAACTAATGTCGTAGAATACGCTACGAGCGTAGCGCTGTAGCACCGTAGCTGTTGCTACGTACGATCTCGGTATAAATATTTCAGTACAGGAAATTATGCTTTTACTGATACTGTAGCCGTGCAAGGTTTTGAATGGAAAAGCGAGTCTTCGACTGCTAAACTGGAATGGAACTTGAATTATGTATTTCGGATCTGTTTTATTGATAATTCAGAGGAAGCTTTTCCTTTAAACGTTAACGTGCTAAGAAATGGTTTCTTGCGATTTTATCTGGTTCGAAAAGATACCTACTATATTTATCTGTATTTTTGTTCCTATTTATGTATTATGTATCCACTGCTGCTCATTTACCGGTAGTATTATTTATTATTCATCATTCTAAGCGCATATCAATTTACGTGTACGCACTAATACTATCCGCGCGTATAAAATGGACTGATGTATTATTTATTTACGCTTCGTTGATACGGAAATTGCAGTTTTGTAATATTCACGAGAAACGGCGCTGGATTAAATTCACAGTTACAATGTATGAGCGATCAGCGTTATTTGGTAGAAAAACGACTTAAAGACTTATATTGCTAAGGTCTTTAACAAAATTAAATATTATTCTATTCTCTTCTACGCCTACATATGTGTTACAGATTTCAGTCAAAACTATACCTAACAGAATAAAGAATATTAATTACAAAAAAGTAAATCTTAAGTCGTTCGGAATGCGTAACTTGTAAAAAACCAAGCGGAAAATCCGCTGGTGTGAAAGTGCTGTAATCACCAAACACAAAAACTTTTATTTAAGTGAATGCGACAACAGGTAGTAGGAAATCTTTGTTTTTTTATATATTTTTCCTAAGTTAAAATCACAATGAGGTATGATCTTAGCATTTGCGCTCATTAAACCTCAAATTAATTTGCGATGTCTTAATATAACTCCAAAAGTTCTTGCATTTCGAAAAATATTGTTTAGTATATTTTGCTATTAAAAACGTTGATTGTGATTTTTTTCAGAATTCCAACTAGTCATAATATTGACCATATTCATCGAACAAATTCATCATCACCATATTTCTTGAATGATGAAGATTTACTTAGACCCTGGGTGCTCTTCCAATACCATGAGATAACATTGTAGGCTCATTATCATGGTAAACGCACGCTAGAGTTTTTAGTTTGCACCACACACTATCGGGGTGCAGCAAACCCAGGGGAGAGTGTTAGTGAGTTCGTTTGAATGATTCGACACCTCCCTGGAGTATTAACCCTTTCAACAACTCAGGGGTGCAATTTTACATAATAATAAGTAATTTTTTACTGAATTGGTAGAAAAGAAAAACGTTTTAGAGATGAATAGGATTATCTAAATATAAGGGATACTCTGAACATAAAGGTTTATGCCGAATATAGTGCGTGCAGTGTATGCAATGTAACAATAAATTGTTATTAATTTTATTATTATTTTTTTTGAGGGAACAGCTTCCCGCACCTGGTTAAAAACTCGCTTCTATATGTGATTCTGATATTGCTGTCAGTTTTCCTCAAAAACCTATAAAATAAAGAGTACACATACATAAACTGTAGTTGACAAAAATACAAGTAGGTCAGCTGATTTAATGTGACCATACAAAATGTGATTGTGAACAGCACATACTTTAAACGCGTTAATTTCTCAGTTTCAATGCAAGCAGTACATATAACATCACTAAATCCCACATCAAAGTTTAAGAGAGTGTCAAAAACTCAAGTGGTACTTTTCATACGTTGAAAAGGTAAGTACGTGTCGTGGATTCAAAGCCACGGCCCTCAAGCAACGTCTGACACTTTCAAGCCATTCCAATCAAAGCCGGCTCTTAAATATTAAAAGCTCGTTACACTAATGAATCGTATCTGATTTTGCCGTCGTCTGCAACGCCTTCAATGTCTTTCGGCCTTCTTTACAGCAGTTTCTTAAGAAATCTTTTGTTTTTTGAAGGTTTTTTTTGCTTGTGTTTTAGATGGTATAGAATATTGTATATTCATAATTTGGTTTTGTCTGTTTGTTGCCTTATAACAACATAGAAAAAGAGCTTTTAAAAATGAACCTTGCTTTTAAAAAATACCAACAAAACTTACAAAATATCTGTCATTTCGTCACAAATGAATGTCACATTCCAAAGAAATACAAAAAACAAACAGCAGCAACAAAGGAACGGAGAAATGCAACTAACGATCGTCATTTATCACAACAGAATCACATTTAAAGTCCGTTCTAAAGAATCAATGTTTTGTACCAAACATTTCTATCCGTATTCTGTTTTAAGGGAATTCCGTTGGAATTGTAAGTGTTACAATACATTTTACTTATAGTGCAGAGCTGCACACCTCGGTGTTTCACGTCGATTGATCGGGAATAGGGATGCTGATCGAGTAGGCGACACGGAGCGTAAAATGAGTTGTTCGCATCGCCGCTTCGGCCGTCTGCCAACACCGTTCGCCAGTAAACATCTATTGTCTTGCTCGTAAAACGTACAAAGATTTTGTTCGGAAATTGCAAACGTCTTAGATACCTTCCCCCCGAAACATGGCAGTAAAGTCGCTTTCATTACATCAACTTATTGGATGGATTCCAATATTTTTCGTGTGACTGCATCCGATTGCATATTGCGTACAGTATGATTATCGATAATTTATTTCGTGCGTTCCATTCTGCATATTTTTAATATTCGTTTCAATTTTCCGAATGCAGAGCGTCTGGGAAGGTTTTCGGGCTTGATTATATTCTTCGAGGATGATAATATTTTTACTTCGTATGTTGGATATTAAATGTGCTTTCGTATTAATGTTATACGAACATGCAATATTATACACTGATTAATTTATAAGGTGTTGTTTACTGACTTAAAACGTGTTTGCTTCTATTGTATCTCCAGTTTAATAAAATATCTTATTAGTAAAAACATCATCACAAAGAGAAACAGCATTAATATTGGAATTGGTGCAGTAGGAAACAAATAACTTTAGTACTAATCAAAATTGAAATAAATGAAGTACAGTTAAGAAAACATCTCAGTCTTTTTATAGCTGGATGTTAACACTCCACTGGCTAATGGAGTTGTTTACAGTTCTATTGATTTGCGTTGTGTAATTGCCAATCAGACGAACAACTTGTTTTTCACTATTTATATTTTCTTTGCCAAGTTTTTAGTAAAGAATTCAATTTAGCTGAGGACGAAGGTTGATGATGTAGTAAAATTTACAAGTAAGCTAATCTAAATGGATATAGATGATGAATAATTATTCTAGATATTCTGCAACTTTTGAAATTACAAAAAAAAAACATTTGAAATAACTCTTCTTTAGTATGTCAGATATAACATTTTAGTACATGTCGATTGCTCATTATCACACACATTTACCACATACCAATAGGATCTCTAGGATTGCTTAACATAACACCTGCAATCTACGATAATAGTTAAGAAAATTCAAATTTAAACTCAAACGTTTCCATTACAAACATCCTTCTCTTATTAAAACAATATTCTCGTAAGTTCAAAAATTAAACTTGCAAGTAGTGTTCAGGCCGTACGCGCCCTAACTTGGTTGCTTTCGTTTACACTAACTTGTATGCGAGGCATTATCTTAGTAACACAGGCAAACTAGTGTCAGAACGAGGGGCACATGACACAACTTCGCTAATAGCTATAACTGTGCGGCAATTTAAATCCAAGAGTTTATGTAACTTTGAGCTATAAGTAATTTTGAAAAGTTTCAATCAAGAGCAGCCAGAAGTGCATACAAATTTACTACCAATCCAACTATAGCAAAGAGAAATCAAAATCACAAATGAAATAAAACCATGAGCGCGTATAACAAACTCGCAACCTTCATCAAATGACACTAAAATCAATCAATCTGATATAGCCATAAAACTTTCAGTCAAAAGGAAAAATCTCGCAAAATATAGCCACAAGGGACCCAGTTTCATTTCATCCATGTCGCTACGAAATGAATTATAAGTAGCAACTTGATACACTCCCTCTGGCCCTATCGGGTCATCGTCTGGAGGGTTGTATCCATTACTCCACTCGAACAGCAAAGATCTATCACAGAATTTACTAATCCAAACGACACGAGCAATGGACGTAGCTTGTTCGTGTTGGCCAGCCAACTCGTAGATGCAGGGATATATTTCATAACTGCAACGGACGCTATCTATGCATGCAAATTGCGTTTTACCTTGTGCAAGAATGAAAATATTTTCTAAAGAGTTTTTAAAATATTTTTCTTACTCACCTGATGATAACGTTTCTTATAAATTGTTATACTCTGCTTGTTTAGAATAATGTGCACACAATGTTGGTTGGCTTGTTAATAATTTAAAATAAATTAAAGTTAGAATAATACTGATTTATGTGGTAATAAGAAAAGAAGCAGCCTGAGAAGGGAAAAAACACGTGAACTAAAAATAAAGGATCTGTTAATTATTACGAGAGCCATGAAAGTATTTTACCAACAGACCCCGCATTCCTTTTGACACGCTATTTAATTATAAAAAAATACACTAAAGAACACAATTGTCCCTTTTCAGGGGAAGTTAATTTTTCCCTCAACGGGGCCTGAATAAGCAGATTAATTAGTGGCAACAAGGCGACTTTATATGCTGCCAGTCTCCATTGTGGTGTTGTGAAAACTGAGGACACCTTATTGTTATACGATCATTGTGGGGCTCGGCTTATGAATAGACGCACACGTGAAGGATTTTCTTGTAGAAGCCGTAATAGTTTTCTGGGATGAATAATGAAATAACCGCTAAACCTACGTCATAATAAGGTTAGAGCTTTAATAATAACGTCAAAATATGTTTCTATTATTATTCCATGGAACTACATTTCTAAGTTTAAGACATTTTAAGGCGATGCGATTCTAAAGGGAACTCCGTATTTTTTAAAAATAAATAAAAATAATGAACAAAAAAATAGCGGCCCTAAGATTTTTCGTTTTACATAATTTCATAATCTTTTATAAAACAATGAGTTAACTTGTGCTTAGATATGTATGTCGGTCCATAGTTAGATAAGACTATTGCCTATTCTAACTGTAAATAGCTTTTATTGGTTCCAATATTACTCGATACCAATACCCAGGCTTGCAAGCTTACGATACTCCACAGTTTACGATACCATATAGAACAACAATTTAGTTATAATTTAACCTAAGGAAAAGTAGGTACAATTCAGCTAAAATTACTGTATATTAGAAAACTTTTAGGCCAATTAGTACTCAATTGAATAAAATGATCACCACTGTTTTTTTACCTATAACCTTATTGTACTTGCATACATTAATACTATGTATCAAATACATATTCGTATAAAAAATCTTAAATTAAAATGGCGTAAAAAATACAGTGTCGTTGGACACTTGGTCACAAAATACTTCAGCAATTTAGACTCATCATCATTAAAACCACAAAAATAAAAAGACCGATACCGAGTTGAGAACAATCATAAAGAAATAACAATGTAGTAACTACTAGACCGATATCTCCGAGCGGCGACTCGGAACAAACTTGCTAAGAAAATGTATTTTTAAATCGTCGCCGTCGCGTCTTCTCACTGAATCCACTCAATTAGTAAAGGCTAGGAGTCATTAATTATAGCATGCCAGACACTATTCTATGTACTTATTTTGTGATATGAATGTATAGTTCACTAATGTATGGTTTGGGGTGCATAATTGCTGTTCGTACTCAGGTCTTTGACTTTAGATTTTGTTAAGTAGGTAATGTCTTGAAATGAGAACATTCTGAAAGTGTTTTGATAAAATACTACAAGCGCACTTGTGCTAAGTACAGCGCAAGAAATAAAATGTTTATAATAAATATAGAATCATTTAAGTGTGTTAAGAATATAAGCCCTCGAATATCTTCTTTTAAACTTTACGCTTATAAATCAAGAAAGTCTAAATCCAAACCAACTTTGCGTTATCCCAATATTTTACGTTAATAAGAACTTTGACAATCTAAAATATTAAGTTGTAAGTAAATATTTTTGGACCGATAACCTTGATTATCTCAAACTCTGATCAATGTTTTTGGAGCTTGTAATAACTTCATAATAACTTTGTCATGAGAAATATACTAATAAAGATGGAGTGACATTTTATGAAATTAAAATATATTTTCTTCGTAATTACTTTTAGTTTTACTTTTTCCTATATTTAAGTAGTTACATTGCAGCATACTTTATTGAAAATAGGCTAATTAAATTGTTTTTTTTTTCAAGTTAGAAAAATTACAGAAGGACTGTACTCCCAAATTGCCCTTCTTTCACCGTATCCTAGTATTTATTTTAAGGGTTAAGATTAATAGCAATGGCAATCAAGAGCGATATAGTCGGTTTGATGTAGTATATAAAATAAGCCACTGAAATTATAAACAAAAATTCTACTTATTGATGGACATACGAATGCTATTTTCATGATTAATGTTTTATGTTACATTTATTCGTATATTGTCTTTCTTCTTTCTTTTAGATGTGGCGACAATAACAATTCATTATACCTATTTTATAGTTATATAAACCAGTTACGTTTTAGTCTCTGTAAATAGTGTTCTTCATTTAGTTTATTAGCTCCCTTCTGGAAATGAGTTTAAAACGAAGTTAAAGCGTTTGAATTGCTAGAAGTAGCTTTCCCTTTGCTAGAAAACTATGACGACATTTGTAATCACATGACTCACTTCAAATCTTAAACCTTATAAGTCCAGGTAGTGTTAATTCCCTTTC
This sequence comes from Heliothis peltigera, assembly GCA_958496145.1. Classification (NCBI taxonomy): domain Eukaryota; kingdom Metazoa; phylum Arthropoda; class Insecta; order Lepidoptera; family Noctuidae; genus Heliothis; species Heliothis peltigera. Next base: position 6,611,716 of record OY292328.1, read on the forward strand.
AATGCTTATTTTTACTTTTACCTATAAAATTAACCACAAGCCTTTGGCGTACAAACTTTTATAATGGAATAAGTATGTAAGGTTTTATAGTATTTCGCAAAATATGTAATATGTAAAAAATTATACCTACAAATAAAAGCATAGGTCTTCTTTTGATGCTCACCTTGAAGGATTAAAAAGACTATATACCTATCTACGTGGCCGAATCGATAACCTCCGATTTTCTGAAGTCGGGTAAAAATGTGTATGGTCTAGAAAGATTATTTCGCGAGGGAACTATGTATGTTTGTCCTGCACCCAGATAAATACTCGTCTTTTTTTAGCTTATGTCCAACTTCAGGCTACCACCCATCTCCACGCCTAATTTCATTAGCGTAAGTAACAAACAAACTCATATTCGCATTTATGACATTAGTACCTACGGATGACACTGAAAGAGATATAATCCGCAACAGCTAAGTCAATACAAATGCCTTAGCACTAAACACTGACATGTGGCGTTAAGTACGAGGATGTTAATTAAGTCTGAAGCAAATAGAGTCAATCAAACGGCAAACAGATTTAATTAATAGCACTGTCTAGAGTTAACTGTATCCTGTTCTTAGCAAATAATGAAATGCCGTTCCTATATTGTATAAGTAAGAGTAAAGACGGCATTGTCTATCTTTCTTATTTACTTATTATGCGTGATGATTTTGAAGCGATATCATATTTCAAATCGTATAATAATCGAAATTACTTTTTTTTTCAATCTTTTATTTGATGAGGCTTGACCACTTCTGTGCTAAGTCAGCCTCGTTAGGCCACACACTTATAAGAAAAATAAAAAAGGAAATAACAACTTAACAAACAGAAACGTAGCATCCCTCCAAAATATTGCGCATCCAACAACCGCTACCGATCACCGTACACAACCATCACATCATCATGTCGTTGAATGCACTACATTCTAACAAAATGTGGTCAACAAACATTAAAATGTTATGCTAATTGCATTACTGCAAGAAGATAGTTACTGAATTACTTTTATATGTTACTCTCTTCCAAATTTATTTTTGTTAAGTAATAATTTAAACTTCACTGCAACGGAATGAATTATGACTTCATAAAAAAGTGTCAGTCGGTACTAGAATCCAGGAATAAAGTTTCCATCAATCAAGTAAAGAGCCTTCTGCTATTTTAAAGTTCCCCTTCAATCAAATATTTTACTTCTCTCCCTCTTCTTACTGAAATCGTTCAAGTGTGAAATAACAAAAACTAATATCAAAGTTTTACTGCTGTCAGTTTTCTCAAAGAAAACCCGTTCATTACCTCACACGTAGTAAATTCTCCGAATTTCTTGATGCCTTTCCTGCGCCATTTTGTTTCATCACATTCATTCATCGGATTTGTTGCTCGTTGAATAACGATCCATATTAGCACATGATGAAAAATATAATTTACGTATATGGTGTGAAGGTTGCAAGCAATGAAAGTAATCGATGATCCAGAAATATTACTAATAGATAAACTGACACAATTTCAATTGAAGTAATGACTAATGTACACGAAGGAATTAAAATATGACATTTTAACTATACGACATGAAGGTAATATAAAAAAGTAAGATAAAGTATTTCTATAAAAATCCCACAATATTAAATAAATACCTATAAACCCGAAAAACCGTAGCTCTACAGGCATAAAGTTTCGTTGCCAAGTATCGAGCAGACAGGTGGCAGACGCTTTCTGCCAAGCCAATAAATCACTGAGCTACTTGGTATTGCCCAGAATGCTCCGATACGCCGGGCAACTCCTGATTAATGTGCCTGATTTGACCGCGGCTGGTTCAATACACAAAAAAAATAATGTTTATCTGTAATTTTGGTGGCTTTGCCGAGAGTTCGTTAGATTTCCTCATGTTAAAGGTGATGAAGAAATACCAAATTTATACGAAATAATCTTACTCATATAAGATGGCTAGCTTTTTGTGTAACGTTAAAAACTCTGAAGTATGAGTGCGTAGGTTCGATTCCAGGTCAAGCAAGTACCAATGCAATTTATCTAAGATTTTATGTATATCTTGGACACCAATGACTGTGTTTCAGATGGCACGAAAAGCTGTAGGTCCCATAGGCATACAGGTTTATATATTATATACATATAGGTTTGTATATTGTATTGAGGTATATTCTGCAAATATGACTTCCAAAAAAATCAATACAGTTTCTTTACAGCGTATTAATTTATGCAGAAAAAACCTGGTTTCTCAGAACAGGCACACGATGTGATTTTAATCCACCGGTCATAAAAAGGGCTTACTGTTAGCTCGAATAGTGATCATAAATATTTATTATCCATATACAATAAAAATATACGTTACAAAAGCTCGAAAACTCAACAATATCTACATACTAAAAGTAAGCATACACGAACATACCCCTCTTCAACAAAGGAAAAGTTTTCAGTTCAAGCGTCTGAAAAATATTACCCAACTTAAGTTTAATCTCTTGAAAACGCTCAAGGAAACAATTGTAAATAGGAACTCTTCGTTTAAACAACGAGGATGTTTGTCGAGACGATATACAGTTGTACCGACATGAAAAATATTGTCAAATACTCGAACATGATGCTGTGTGTTCATTTGATTACGTCGACGTTTCTTATTTTACTACAATGCAAAAATTTCTTTAGTAGATCTAGGCGGTAACTAGGTTCAGGTTGTTAGTATTACGCCAAGAAGATTCCGTAGAATAAACAGTCTGATAAAATTTTAATGTTCAAAGTTTAAGGTTGTTGCTTGTGGTCTTTAAATAAAGAGGAAACTCTATGCTCTTGCTAAAAATTCAAGATATATTTGTATAGTAAATTCGTAATCGGTTAATATGTTTAGGAGGAAACAACACATGAAAAGCGTAGCAGTTTTTCCAAATTTTATAATAATATGAATTTGTGTTTTCGTATACAAATAGCGGCATCCAATTTATACTTCCCTAAATAAAGTTTACACATTACTCTACTTATAACGAATTTTATTTACACTTTTCTGAGATGAAACGGCAAGAGAAAATAATGTGAAAATAAACCCACGGAAAACTTTTTATTGTTACAACTGTAGTTACGAATAAATTGCCTAGCAGTCAGATAGCCCCATTTATTGAGCGTAGACGTTATAATTTTCCGCACAAGTTGGGGAAAAACAAATAATTCATAAACACACAGTAACGTAGGTGTACACATATAGAGGAGCGTTTACACAGATGTGTGGGAAGCATAATCAAATAATAATTAATATTCAATAAATATTTACTCACTAACAAGTAAATATTTATATTTTCTTTGCATATGATATGACAAGAGGCTGAAAATATTAGGATCTTGCGTATAATTTTCTTCATTAGCTACTTACTTACATACGCAAAAAGAAAAACAAAAGACGTTCTGAAACGACATTATTTTCTCTTTATAGTGTTTTGTTGCCGAACCATTCTGACATAAATTTTACAAATTGAAGCCAAAGTTTCGCACAAGATGTTTCTCAAGAGGCTTTCATATATGCCGAAAACGCGTATCAAGTATACCAGTTATTAGCTCTTGGTATGACGGCCCAATAAGCTGGACGAGTAAATTTGAAACTGTTCCAAAAGTGATCCATTTTGTCCCTCATCGCACATACATACATCGACATACGAGTACATATTGTTGGCTCATACGTATCGATGTGTGGTTTGCTTAGTTTAAGGTTTGCTTCGGATTCGAGTTCTTGTTAAAATTGGAGGTTCGAAACACCAAAGGCATAAAAGGGAACAGATGATTTCGGTCATATCTTAAGATTAATAATAATAATGGCGTTCAGAGCGATTGCCGGCCACGGCGGCTGTTCTCTTTCTAAAGAGATCAGCCAACAGTACACACAATTATAGTGCACAAGCATTTGCACATCACAGGTGCACAGTCTATTCCCTCACTCTCGTAGTCCGATGGGACGGCAATACGAAACGACCGGAGAGAGATCAAGCGCAGGGCCGACATTTACGTGCTTTCCGATGCACGGGTGTTTACTTAATCACCAACTTTCATACTCCGGGCTGCTTAATGAATGTCTATCAAAACCTACAAAAGTGATATCAGCCCAACCCGGGAATCGAATCTGAGACCCCGTGCACATCAGTCCCGGTATGTGACTACTCGATCAATGAGGTAGTTTTTAAACTACCTCATTGATCGAGTTTAACCTTAAAAAAGTTTAACCTTTAAATACTAGTTTATTATATGCCCCAATTTCGTATGTTACAGAACGGTGTGAGTGCCAGCATTTTTAATAAGTTTATTACCGGACGGCCACTAACGAACGGTCGCAGGCTGGGACACAAATTGACAATAAATAACAAATGGCTAGGTGAAGCTACCCTTTGTCTGTAAATTTACTCTCTATATCTTTGCGGGTATATTTTACTACGGGCAAACAATTAAGGTTGTCAGTTTTGATCAGAAATAAAATGAAATCACTTTTAAGTGGGTATATATACTAAAATAATAAGAATATAATTCTGATTTCAAGTTAAAATTATGATGCAAGTCAACCTATAAAAATTGTAACCAGTTATCCGGGTATGACAATAATAATAATGTAATAACAGGTAAATAAGGTAATAACAGATAATAACATAATTAATCACGCCAGCACATAAATCTACCTGAAACTGTAAAATTTTCCTATTCAACTTTGAACCATATGCTTCAGCGATAAAGTTAAAAATCAATTAAGGAAATTTTACAGATAGTGGCGTCTATACTAAATAAAACCTCTGCTCCATTATCACGTGCCTAACCATAATGGCCTTATTAGCTTCTAGCATATATCGGTATCAATATTTTACATGAACTTATTGTCTATTTGATTTCCAGAACTCAGTTGCCGATAAATTCCACAACCGTCAGTAAATCAAACTTTTTAGCATCTGGTAACACTTAATGTCAACATTGGACACATTTCACTATGATAAACGTAAAATGTTCATCTAGCTACGAACTGTTTAGGTCTGCATAAAATATATAACATTTTCATTTTAATATAATAATGTAAGTTCAGTTTCATTTGTGTATTTTTGGTCAGTATTTATCGAAATCTAAAATAAATACATACATGAAAACAAATATAACTAATTCCTGTTATCCGGTATTCAAATAAACTTATGTATTACACTAAACTGATTTCAGTGAAATCTGGTTAATTAATAAATTATGTAGCCATATTGTCACAAACAATCGCTGTATAGCTAAACAAGCCAATCTAAACAGTTCAAATGTCTGTGTAAACACGGTTCATGTCGGAATAACTAAATTATAAAAAAAAAACCTGTAAATACATATTACTTATCCATATAAAATATTATATCATACATTATATATTATGATGCTAAATACACAGTTTTACAACAATACAGCTTTCAAACATAATTGACAATAAAATAAAACAAACAAAGTTTTCGAATAGAAAACAAAACACTACCTTCCCCTCGAAACTGTTAATTGATCATGAATCCCACACGAATTAATTAAAAACCGCCATTATAATCGTACGTGTGTCAACTGCCAATTAAGATCTATTAAACATTATATCGCTTGTTTCTCACTCGTTGAGCCGTGCCAGTACACATAAAGCATTTTGTTAAGGACTTTCTCGACGCCTCGAGTTAATCAACGAACAAAGAATTGTTTATATCTGGATGTGTCAATTTACTCATGTCTTCTATTAGGTTTCGGCATCAATGGAAAAACTCAAAACATCTAAGGTAAGTTAAGTTTAAATTCTACTTAAAAGTATTTTTGACGCAGAAATTTACATAAGTGTGACAGGTATAGTTAAAATTAATTTGCGTTTCAGTGATCGGCGGTAACACTGTTAATTTATAACTTACAAATGAGAATTAAAAAAAGAATCATTTTAGCAACTTGACTTTGGTGGAAACAAAAATTTGACAGTGAACTAAATAATACTGCAAAAGAAGCTTCATCCTCTATTGCAGTCCATATAATTATTTCAATTAAACGTTAAGTTTGAAAAGCAATGAGAACACAGAAGATTAGAATAAAAAATTATGCAACAGTTACTAGAAGTACTTATTCCTAGCCCCAAAGCTATCTAGAACACATTTTACGTCGAACCCATTACGATTTTCTGAAACTCTGTAGCCTGTGTAATCAAAGTAACGTTAATGGCACTTCTAGTGAGCAATAAAAGTACTGTAACTGTATCATTCGCCTTTACTTATTGAGACTTATATCTTCAGAAAGGGTGCTCGTCTTACGATTACTGGATTATTATTTCATTAGAACGATAGCGTTTTAATTCGCTTGCGTTTGTTTTCTATGTAGGTGTCTGAATTACTAATATTAGTCTGAAAGCGTTATTGAGGAAGGTAAATGGTCATATTTTGATTTTATGTTATGACTCAACTTAATATCTTGAGCTAAAATTAATATTGAATTGATGATAAGAAAATTTCTGGTATAATGTTCAATTATTTGGTATCATACCGAAATAAAATAATATTGGGTTGCCCGGGTAACTAGGTTGAGGAGGTCAGATAGGCAGTCGCTCCTTGTAAAACATTGGTACTCAGCTAAATCCTGTAAGACTGGAAGCCGACCCCAAATTAGTTGGGAAAAGGCTCGGGAGATGATGATATCGAAATAAAGTCTTGTTATAGAATTTTTGTTACACATATACATATAACCTTTTATAAACAGTACCATAATTTTAGATTCAATTTCACGTATATAAATAAAAAAATAAAACTCAATCATGTAAAGTAATCACAGTCGAAATTAAAAGAGCATCCTGCGAGACGTCGCGACGTCTTAAGATTAAAGTTTACACAACAGAAATATTTCTGAAACGTCGACTTGGAAAAGTTTCGTCTTTGTCATGTAAGAAAATACAGAGGAGCGGGATCGTTTGTCTTCGGCGAGTGAAGCACTAAACTCAGAGTTTTGCATCCCCAGCAATAAATATTCGTGAGAATGTAAAAGCAGATACAAAGATGAATTAAAACGATGGATCTAGATTTGTAAAGGCTTTTTTGTTTGATAGATGTTTTAGTAAGCGTTTTGTGGCAGCATAACTCCTGGAATGTGGTGGAGTCTTCATATTTAGAAATAAGGTTTATATCATATTATGAAATGTAGATATACCTACTACTTATTTTCGGTTATACCTAAGTCTCCTTCTGGTTAGCCTTCTCTCTGGGTCTGTTGTAGTTGGGTAAGTATCATCATCACAGCCTTTTTATCGTCACACTGCTGGGCACAGCCCTCCTCTCCCACTGAGAAGGATTGAGCTTTAATCACCACGCTTGTTCAATGTGGGTTGATGCTTTCAGACTTTATAGTCCAGGTTGCCTCGGGATGTTTTCCTTTACCTTTAATCAGTCATTGGTGTCCAAGATAAACTAAGAAAGTATAACTTAGAATAGTAAAATTGGTACTTGCCTGACCTGGAATCGAGCTTGCACTCTTATACTCGAAAGGCTGTTTAACCACTAGGCCACTAAGGCTAAGTATTGGTGTAAAATCGAGAATTCATAGCTGAAATGTTTCAACTAGTTCTAGCCGGATATAAGAGCAAATTTGCCATTTTAAACACACTGGAAATAAGCACTAGATTAAGCATATTTATGCAAACGTCTGACGGAGCTAGTCACACTATCGCTATAAATAAAATACGAGCTATAATTCGCAGCAATTAGTCAAATTGAATCAATCATTGAGTGCTACACAATGCAGGCGATGACATACGTTTCCACTTGAACGCCTTTCGTTAACGATTCAATGAATAAACAAATAGCTTTTGGCTGCAGACGAGTAATGAGTATAATGACTAGTATTTTGTAGACCAAAGCTCTTAAACTATGAAAAGAAATATCTGCAATAGTGTACTTTGTAGGAGGTATAGGAGGTAATGTTCTCAAAATCCTGTAGCAAATCTTGTCCTCAAAGTACGAATTTTCCTTCTCAATTTATATTGAAATCTTAAACAACACAATGTGTACCTATTCGATACTCGTATCCCAATTTTGACCCATATTTTCGATAATCCTAGAAACATACTGCTCTTTGGGCACCTGGTACTGAGTACTGAACAATCGAGAATAGGAACATTGTTGTGTATCATTTGCATGAAAAGAAAACAATAGTACGCAAACAATAGTTTTTTGCTGCACAATTTTACGGGCCGTGTATTCGCTTTGAGTCTGAATAGCGCTAAAGAAATTATGCGGAGCGCAACAGGCTTATATTGTGAAAAACATTATCTTTTCAGAGAAAGAAAAACGAAATGTTTTACTTTCAAAACAGTTTATGCTTCCGATTTTTTCTGCATCTATTTTTTTATTGAATGGTCTAGCTCCATGTTTCTTAGGAAATGATCAAATGACCCTCCTGCTGCGGGTGCACCCCTTCGGAGGTCCTCCGATGTTGCTTCTTTACAATTTTATCAGCTTCTACTATTTTTTTTATTGAATGGAAAAGCTAACCAATGGTAACATTACCCTATATAACAGCCACTTGTTTAAAAATATTGACTTATTTATTAACTTTAGTGGCGGTAACGTATCCAAAGACGCCCCTTGATTGACAGGAAATAACATAATTATGGTACTACATTTTAATAGTTATATAAATGAAGGCCGAAGCATATTTGTTTTCTTTGGTACTTTCAATATTCCCTATGGGGACCGAACTTTAATTTTTGTAAAGTATTTTTTTGCTGGTCAGCCAACTAAATACAGTAAAAGCTGATTTGAATAACAGCCACTATACTGTTTGTCTTTGTTGTACTGCGGATTTTTAAGGCATCAAATTATTAAAATAAATTTTCCTCATTAAAATTGTTCATTTTAGTCCGATCCTTTGATCACTTTACTTAATAATAAGAGGTGAATGCATACATATCATAGGTTTGTCAAAAGCTATATGAAAGCGAATTTCATGCATATTTGTTACCCTTAAAAGTATTGTGTTAATTTCGGCCCCAATTTGGGGAGGCTGGTATGCTTTGACGAACCCTCCATAAGTTTCAGATGGTAGTCCTTTGTTATATTTAAAATCGAGTTATCGTTATTTTAACCTTATTAATATGAAGCTTACTAGCGTACTTTGCTTTTCATGTATAAATAAAAAAAAAAACAATATTTATTATTATAATATTATGTAGATAATTTGGCATGTAAGTGCCTCCATAATTATGATAATTCCGAGTGTCGCGTTATTTGGTTACGTGACTGTTGGCTTGTAAATAACACAATTATTACGCCAGTACATCAAGCTACCCGATACTGACAAATTTTCCAAATCAACTTTAAACCATGTGCTTCTGCGATAAAGTTGAAAATCTATTAAGGAGATTTGATAGATAGTAACTTGATGTATTGGCTTCCGAACATAAATTATTAGTGGGGTATGATACATATAAAACGGTCAAAATCACCGTAATATAAAACAATGAATACGCGGAAAAAGTTAAATAAGTAGATATGATTTGAATAACGCGAATCTAAATACTTTCTAATAAGACTACATTTAGTATGACTAACAGACGCAAATGTACATACTAGTACTACAAAAACAATATTTTCTTTTCCACGAATATAAATAGTTCACGTTTATGTAATAATGAGTAATCGTAATAAGTACAATGGATTACATACGGACAAACATTTGTAGGTATTATGTGGGTCACTGACCGTGTCAGTGAAAAACAGCTGTACAATGTTTGTTTTTTCTTTATAATAATCATTCATAGGAGTACTTTTCTTCTTGCTTTTTTATATAATTTAATTATGGATACCTAATTAATTTAAAAAGTAGTGTAAGATAATATTTTATATTCAAAATATTTAATCATTTTTAACATCTTACATTTTGGTCAACTAAAGTTAATATTATTTTTCAGAAAGTAATAGTAGATTTTTTTGAGATTGTTGTTTCATTGACAGCAAAGTTCACATGGGTTCAAAATGTTACCCACACGTAAATAAGACGGCCGTTAAAACTGGTACAGACCTGATCAGGTTGTTCATCTAATAAAAATATAGTTAAATATTATAATTGAAAGAACTGAAATCCCATGGCATAGTGAAGTTCAATTGATATAAATTCCAAAACTTTTTATTTCCAAAGTTATACAAAAAAAAGTGCATTCGTAAAAAAAATTCAACCCCATCGCTGTCTACTAAAAGCGTGCCCAAGAGACTGGCAGCGTTGCCACGTTCAATGGCAATGATTATTCTCTGTCCGAAGTAATAGAGACTTTGAGCCCCGGGAAGTTTAAATAGCTCGTTATAGAGACCCAGATAATTTGGACCCCACAACCCGAGGGTGTCGACCCCAAGCTGGTCGAAAATACAGTTACCGAGGAGGTCACAGCTCCAGCAGCTGCACTTGCTGAACTTGGGCAAGATGGGGTGGCGAAAGAAAGAGTACCTATTGATACGGGTCGCGGTCCACTGCCAGTAAGCGTACATGAGAGCTGACACATGACGTGGTAAGTCAATTAATAAAATTTGCATCCTTACCTATGCGGTTTTTCAAATATGTAAAGTAAAGCTGTATAAAGCTTATACGGATATTTCACGTACTTGTGACTAATTGAAGAAAACGTATGACCCAATTTATAACGAAAATGCAACTTCTATGACTGTATTGGAACAAAGATCTTCGCATGTGTGTATTCAAATGACTCACATATGTAGACTGTCTTATAAGGCTGGGTACATTTTTTCTGAAATCATTCAGCTTGCTTCATTACCGATTACAGTACACCGTTTACAAATTTAAATTAATATTCACTGGGGTTATTTAACAGGCTAATCATTTACTTTTAGTATTCTTCATTTAAAAGGGAACAGTGTTTTCGGTTCAAAGAAAAATGGGAAGTATTTATCTAATTTTAATTTGTACCTTGGCACGTATTATGGGTTCATATTGTATATCAGTGTCTGAAGACGAACCTGTTCTGACAAGTTACCATCCCTGTGATTTAGCGTTCATAAATTTTGAAACAACAAATAGGAGTAACTGGAAAGCATATTTACACTTTGGACTGTATCCGAATTTAAAAGAGGCATTATTAAAGATTTATTTTAGTAAAGAAGTGACTATCACTCCGGTAAGTCTTTCTATGTACTACATAATTTTATTAGCATATAGGTGTTGAACTTTGAAGCCGACCCCAACATAGTTGGGAAAAGGCTCGGGAGATGATGATGATAGGTGTTGAACTTTATTTTATCCATGCACTCTTACTACTCATTTATAATCTTAGTATAATAATTTTAATATTGACGACCCCATTGACGCAAATAAATGGTCACCTTGCCGGACTGCCATACTGAGGGTCCCGAGTTCGATTCCTGGTATGGTCAACATGGGTGTTATAATATTATGTTTTTGTACGTATTATTAGCTCTATTAGCGTCCACAGTACAAGCTAATCAATAGCTTACCTTGGAGCTAACCATCGCGAGCGGTGTGTCCAACGTGTCCCGATAATATAATAAAGTCTCGGCATTTCATCGCATACTTAATAAAATTGTTCCTTTTTTGCTTTTAGATTTTGGATAATATAAGTACTTCACTTAGATATGACAACCAGAGCTTGGTGGTGCAGTCAAAGCATCCAATACCGAAGTTGTATACTTTTAACGTGTTCACTGGTTCTCAAAATAGTGATGAAAAGAATGTTCCTATAGTACACAATTTAACATTGAACAATGAAGTACTTTGCAATAGTATTAAGGTAACTATAGATTAGATTATATTTTATATATTTATAAAAAAGCTTACTCCTGGCCTTATGATTATAAACGCTATGTAAAGGACCGTTTTAAAAAAAAAAACATTCAACATTACTTCGACAGGAAATAAATATGATATGCCAATATATGAAAATAATACACTTCGTAAAATCATTATACGATTTTGTTAATAAGTTTGTAAATTTTAGAGAAATCGATCAATAGAAACACTGAACGTTACCGAGTTATACAACGGCAGGCATTACTCCCATTCTTGTGGTAAAAGGTCCATTTACCATGCAGAGCATATTTCCTTGAGGACTGAAGCAAATGCCGGTGACTGGCCTTGGCATGTCGCTATATTTTACAAAAAGGGCACTGAGGTTGTCTATCAATGTGGGGGCAGTATTGTGTCCACAACTGCTATATTAACAGGTATCAAAAAAATAAGATTTTATTATGTTAGACGTCTTCATTCTACCGTTATCATCTTTAATATCTAAATTCACCCCACTTGCTCTCTCATCACTTCTGACATTGGCAGAATCGTCGACATCGGCATCGACAACACCATTTGCTTGTTAGGATAACTTTAAATCAAGTTTCTGCCTTGGCTAATATTTTATAGGGCCTATCACTCAAGTAACAAAATTATTGTAATGGTGTAATTTATTTTACACGTAATCAGAAATATTCTTTTACTATACAAACAAAAAAAAACTAATAGTTATACCTATGTATTTTATATAGTTATATTTTTATTTCTAGCTGCTCACTGTATTATTCCTGATATTCCAACTAAGGATTACATCGTAGTCGCTGGCATCAGTAATGTTAATAATATCTACAAAGACTTTGATGTGCAGAATCTCACTGTAAGTAATAATTAATTCATAAATACTTCAAGTAGCTGGTGACTAACAGGAGTAAGTAATAGCAGCACGGATCAATCGATCAAAAGTTAAGAAGCGTTTGAATGGATGACCATCTATATCTTAAGAGTTTGTCCTTACTGTGTATAGCATGTTAAAATATTGAGAGTCCTACTATTATTTGTAAACTTTAGGCAGTGGTTACGGGTAGACAGAAGCCCGAAAGTCTGAAAACTAGTCTTACGAGGATGTATCGCGTTGCCCAGGTAATTGGGTTCAGGAGGTCATGATACTCAGTTGCTCGATATAAAACACTGATACTCAGATGCATATGTTTAGATTGGAATCCGATCTCAACATAGTTTGAAATTAGTTTCCCGTCCATTCTCCGTAAAATTAGGCTGTATTTGTATTAAGTCACCCTGTACACATGCCCAGAATCATTTATTTAAAATATTTATATTTTAATTATGCATGTAGGTACAATGATTCCTAATTAATTTTCAGGTTCAACAAATTATAATACATCCCAAATATAAGTATAACGTTTCTACAGCAGATCTGGCTATCATCAAAGTAAAGAGAATACAATTCACGGTTCATGTACAACCTGTTTGTATTTGGGGTCCTAGTGGTCACAAAAGTGATCTGTTCGGGTTGGAAGCTACGGTAAGAAAATACTTTAAATATTTTTTAAACTTTTTACGTAAGCAAAAAAACATTAAAAAATACCTTACATTGCTTACATTTTATTACATAATTATTTTTGGCTTTCTATGCATAAGTTTTGCAGTTTTTTAGTCTTGCAAATCAATCCGCCTAAATATAGGTTAAATGTAACATTTTTAATGTGTTTGTGTTTTTATTAACAGATTGTGGGATTCGGTGAGAATGAACACGGTAAACTCAACAACAATCTGAGGGCAATCAATATCATGGTACAGAAAGATACGACATGTAAACGATTTAGAAGCCTTCTAAACAAATCCACTTTTTGCGCTGGAAATGGACCTGATACAAGTAAATACTTATGATTTTTTTAATCCTTTCACAAATAATAAATATAGTGGTTTGTGTGTTTGTTTAAGTGGTTGCAAAAGTTATCATACGATGAAACTGAAAACCTTCTCAAAATTAATACCTAAATTGTTAAATGTTGTATGCGCATAAGATTGTTTTTCTTTCTTTGTTAATATCATAGGAGTACCTACTTGCACGTGTATCATTTTAATAGTTGTATGTCATTGTTATTTTCGGGAACATTGGCTTCTAAGATACAGGCTTATTGCCTAGTTTAGAAGTCAGACGTTCGACCTTGAACTTTTGTCACTGTTGTACAACTTATTCTTAAGACACTTCTCTGTACTTTTGCTATATTCCGTACAAAAAAAAAAAATATATTATTATTTGTATGTCTCTACTAGACCACGAGACTACAGAGTCCCGGATTTTTAGAAGGCGAATTTATTTAATTATAGCGATAATGATAACTCAATCCAATATTACCATCTTAGTACATAAATTACGAAATTTATGAGATCGAACTTCTAGATTCAACTAGTTCTTTATTGTCAATGAAAACATAATATGTATATGTAGTTACATAGTCTGCCTACCGAAGCTAAGTCTAAGTAACCCCTTAAAAATACAACTGGAAGATGAACATACTTGAACCACTTCTAATGGATGTACTCTATCTTACAGTACTAAGAAAGATTAAATTGACTAGTGGCCCGTGTTCAACGGTGTGGCTACCTGTTACTAGTTAAAGATTAGTTCGGGACTAAATTGAATTGAAATGTCAAAGAAATTGGGTCAACTCAATATAAATGGGGCATATGATACCATTAGTCTCTCGGTTTATATACATGAGGGTTATCAACTGTCAAGATTCAGGCTAATTCTTCAGTCAGTAGGACTTTTTTTCTAATTAAAATACAAAAATAAAACAAATATTTTCTTTTGTTTTCAGTCACCAATGTACGTAACGGCGACAGTGGTGGAGGTCTGTTAGTGCGTACTTCTCAGCCTGACCACGGCAATACCTGGTTCATTCGTGGAGTCCTTTCAAAATGTGGAACTTCAGCGAATACTTTGTCACAAGCACAACCCTTAGTGTGTGATCCGAAACAATATGTTATATTCACTAATGTAGCAGTACACTATCATTGGATAATTCAAAACGCGGGTTTAGTAAATGTCAATCCTGTAACTGCCTAATGTTTTGCGTTATGGGTCTATCGGATAGACAGATTACGAGTATTCAAAATTTAGAGACTTAAGACTTACATTTAATAAGGTTGCTTAATTAAATCAGCAATTTAAGAATTTATCTAATAATAATGGTCACAAGATATTTTGTATATTAATATAAGGCTGCTTAATTTTATATATTTTTGTAATTAAATGTAAAATTAGACATCCTTGTTTGGCGTAGTTTTGTAGTAGTAAGGTCCTAAGAAACCTAGGAAAATGTCATATCATTTATTAGAACAATAAACAATTTGTGTAATCAATTTACTACGTACTTATATTGTGAACGTGCAGCATAAGTTAAAAGGTCAGATATACAGGATGATTAATTCTACATTAGTGTCAAAAACATTGTGTAATATAAAAAAAAAATCGAATAGCTAAATCTACATGTAACAGAAATAAAAAGTCTAAACAAGTATATAAGTATGTACATGTATGACTTCTTAGTATTGAGTATCCAATAGTCGGCAATGTACAACAAAAACCAAAAAAAAAATGTTATTTTGTAAGGCTATTCATAAGTTTTATTAATATAAAATAAAAACACTTTCTGTAAGAAAGAATAATCCAAATATAACACATTTCTACAAAGTAGGTTATTGACTGCGTCAGTAGGTAAGTAGGCAAAACAAATGTTCATTGTTTTGTAACGATAATTTTAAGCAATACCTTATTTTAAAATTATATAATAAATATTTTATGAGGTGTTTGATATTGTGAATAAAAATTAGTATTATAATTAAGTTATATATTTTTAATAACTTAAGTGATTCCAATCGATAAAAAATGTTAATTTAATAATTAAAGTAACGATGTGGTAATTTAACTTGTTGTTTCAATCGTATATTTTTAGAACATTTAGTACCTATCTAATACTGGTCATAATAATATTATTTAATAATTACAAGTAAACAATAACGGTACCTAAAAACATTATGATATAACTGACGAAATAATAACCTTATTTATTACTAAAATCCGACTTATAAGTGAATATTGGAATAAATTAATTTGCATAATGTGTTTTTCCGTGAGTCATTGATAAAATCTTACGGAGCTCTGTGGTTTCATAATTATTATTTGCCCGTTTCAGTAGGCAACATATTACACTGGACTGTACGCAAATTAGTAAATAAATATATTCTCTACTAGTATTTTATTTGCATTTCAATTACTTTAGTATATGTTAACACTTTTAAAGGTGAACAGTGTTTTTGGTTCCGAGAAAAAATGGACAGAAATATTTTACTTCTAGTTTGTACTTTAGCTAGTATAATATGGGGAGCGAATTCCGTATCACTGTCTAAAAATGAAACTGTTTTAACGAGTTATCATCCTTGTGATTTGGCTTTCATACATTTTGAAAGAATTAATGAAAGTATGTGGATAGGAAATTTGCACTTCGGACTGTATTCTAAGCTAAAGGAGGCATTATTAAATATTTATTTTGAAAAAGAAGTAACTATCACACCGGTGAGTATTTATTTTATTTTTATTTTACATTTATACACAAGATTACAAATAATACCAATTATTTATTTTATACACAAGCCTACATTGCTCATCCATACTGTAGTATGTAATTTCATTTTTAAAAGAGACTATGACCCTTGGGTTTGTTTCGATTCGGCGTTTCTTCTCAAAGGAAACGCCGATCTCATCTCGTTTTTTTTTCTAAAAAATGTCTTGACTTGTAAATGCTAATTTGAACCTATTTGCGAAATAAATATTATTATCACTTATTAAATTCACAACCTCACTACTTTGTACAGTGTCATTATAACATCGGATTTGATTTCCAGATTTTTAACAATCGCAGTGTTTCAATGAAGTCTAATAATCATACCTTCGAGTTGCACTCTAAGCATCCAATACCAAAATTGTATAAATTTAACGTATTTACCGGTCCTCAAAATACAAATAAAATAGAAGTTCCAAAAGTTCACAACTTGACATTGAACAATGAAATTCTTTGTAGCAGTATTAAGGTACGTATAACTGATATGGCATTTTGACTCGCTAGTAACTTTGCAATTCCTAATCTTCACTGATAGCGTGTAAAATGATCAAATCACTTTATAGAACACCTAGTTGTCCTATGATTAAGATTCATTGTCAATTTTATTATTCATGTTAATTGAGTAAAACTATCTAATCAGTTTTGAAATCGTAACGCTATTCGTCTTCCCAGCCTTTTACCAAGCTATATTGGAGTTTTGTTGGCTTCCAATCTGACCAGATGTAGGTGAGTACCAGTGTTTTACATGGAGTGACTGCTTATCTGACCTTTTCATGTCAACTACCTGGGCAAAATGATACCCGTTGTTAGACTGGTTTTAAGACTTATATACTTATGTTTCTTTCGTAACAACGAAACAAATGACAGCCGGGTCCACAGGGACCATATAATTTCCGAAAAAGATGGTCATAGTGTTACTTAGCCACGAGAGTAATGCCATTATATTTTCAAAACATTCAGAGGAATCAGTCAATGCAATCACTGAACGCTACGAAAAGATTCAACGACAGTGGAAACGTATTTTCATGTGGTAGAAGGTCCATTAAACATGCGGAGATTGTTTCCTTGAGGACTGAAGCGAAAGCCGGTGATTGGCCTTGGCATGTCGCTGTTTTTGTCAAGCTAAATGGCACTGTTTTCTACCAATGTGGTGGTAGTATTGTGTCTACGAATGCCGTTTTAACAGGTATGAAAATATTGTTAATAAGTTTATTTATTTAGTTACTTAACGGTGCGCTGTTCATGAAATAAAAGTATTAAATTTAACAATCAAGTAAAAAGGCACTGCTTATTTTTCAAGAAATTTCTTTGGGCAGGCCCGCTATAGGAAGGTTTTAACTGACTAATCAAGTTTAAAAAAAAACCTTTTGTATAAGAATGAGAAAAAAAAAAGAATGAGTTTTTTTGTGTCAAAAATATACATTATCTGTATCTACCTACTAACAATATATGTATAAAAAAATGTTTAGCTGCTCACTGCATTGTTCCTGATTTTCCAACTAAGGATTACATCGTAGTCGCTGGCATCAGTAGTGTTAATAAAACGGGCAAGGAGTATACAATGCAGAATCTAACTGTGAGTAGTTATTACTTCATTTCCATCCTAATTTATTTCATAGAATTCGTAGGCGGACTGATTACTAAGGCTATTAGCTTTTCATCTGCTAGCGGGTTATATTTAGTGAACCGCATAGATAGATTTTATAATAATAGCTGCAGAAGCGTATCGTAAATAAATTTTATGTTATGATGGTGCGAATTCTTTTATTAGGTATTCGATTTGCACTTATTTGAGAACAAACAATTTGAGGCTATTTTTAAAGATATCTTTGGCAATATATAACATCTTCTGCAATTACGTGGTTAAAATTATATACATACATACATAATATACATCTTTACATAATTCTTGTATATATTTCCAGGTTCAGGATATAATAGTTCATAAAAAATATAAGCCTACGCGTCCTACCGCAGATCTGGCTATTATAAAGGTTAAGAACATACAGTTCACGGACTATGTACGACCTGTGTGCATTTGGAGTTCTAATACTAATAAGACAGACTTGTTTGGAATAGAAGCTACGGTAAACATTTTATTATTGTCCTAAATTTTTTAATCGTATGTTTTTTTAACCAACAATATTATATTATATGAATCATAGAGTATTATATATCATAGAGTACTCCAAAACAATCCGCGTAAATGCTAATAAAGTATTTTAAAGATATATGTTTTATACCAGATCGTAGGATACGGTAAGAATGAACGGAAAGTACTCAACAGTGATCTGAGGGCGATTAAAATGACGGTGCAGAGAGATACAACGTGTAATGCCCTCTCGGAGTTATTGAACAATTACACTTTTTGCGCTGGAAATGGACCAAAATCAAGTAAGTTTGCCCAAACCGTCTCGATCTCTATGTAAGAGATCTTAAAGAGTCTTTATAAAATACAGTCAGTTAAGACAAAAGTTTATTTTTAAAGATTTTGAAGTACCTACGCCTAACGATGCATTTGAAAAACAGAACTGGGTATCTCAAAACCGCTTATATGGATGGCTATCTTACGTTACAATTATTATAGTGCTAAATTAATCAGTAGCCCGTGACCGATGGAAGTTTGCCTTCGACTAGTAATAGAGTGGTTCATCAATAAGGAGATATTTTCTTAATACTTTTGCAAAACTCTTTTCATTAACATACCAATTTCAATGCTTTAATATTAAATTGAGATAATATGCAGACTCATATAGGTACTAAAAATTTTCACGTTTTCTTGTATTTTCAGTCACCAACGTTAATAAAGGCGATAGTGGCGGAGGTTTGATTGTGCGCACTTCTCATTCCGACCACGGTATCACCTGGTTCATTCGGGGAGTCCTATCTAAATGTGGAAAAATGTCTATTGGTGACGTTTGCGATCCAAAAGAGTATGTGATATTTACAAATGTGGGCGCACACTATGATTGGATATACCGAAATTCGGGTTTAGCGAATGCAACTTACACAGCCGCCTAACGTGTTGTATTAATTTTTTTTATAGCCTTATACGTAATAATTAAGTTTCATGATTTGGTTCGTACAAAAGAATAAAAAAAAAACTTAATATGACAGTTGCAAATATATATCTATTTAACACCACAATGACGTATTTCAAGAACATGAATTTCCTGAAGAACGTGGGTACACACATGCTTTTCAAATGCTAAAAATACTCTTTTCTGTGCCATCAAAAGGTAACGCGCTTTTAATCACAATACAAATAATTGAGCTTGTTATGACAACAATGTATTTCTATTCAAAGTTTTTTACAAGTTATAATAAAAGCTGGTTCAAAAAATAAATAAATGTATATTTTTTACCTTTTTAGTACCTACACACTCATAATGCCTAGATATTCCCAAAGAAGGCATTGCATATATGGAGTGTCTAGAACAACTGTCTTTACAAAAATAATTAAACAAGCCCAAACGATAATGATGATGATGAATCTTCTTGTGTTCTTCCATAGTAGAAGGTATTAAAGGATAAAAATTAAAGTAGTTCTCGGACTACACCGAAATCTAAAAAAAAAAATACAATTTTATACAATTAATATAAAATAACATTACACTTACAACGAATATAATGAGAGTCCTTCTTAATATCTTCACTGGACATATAATTTATTCTTAAAAATCGATTATGCAAACGAGTACAAACTTCTTTACGTACTGGAATGCAACCTTTCTTCTTAAAAATTGGAAATATATAATATTTTCTTGAAGCAACATCGCGGAGCACCGCTCTTGCATAATTTATTAGAATCTTATTAAAAAGTGTCAGCAAAAGAAAAAGGAGGGCTTCATATTATAAAAGTCTCTATTATGTCGTTGAACTAAGTTGTTGTACGAAAAAATAATTAATGTTCTCTTTTGTTTCCTGCTTCATTGTTTAATGTTATCGTTAGTAAATAAGTTTCTTAATGACCAGTCCGTACTACCAGGAGCTCGGCTACATTTTTGCAATCACTCCTAAAAGCTAGAGTAGGTTATGATTTTTTTTCATTTCTTGGGGAATCAGAAAATGACCCGTCCCGCTTGGGGATGCAGCTAGAGGGAGTGTCGGGTCTTACTAACTAAAACCCACTATGTTCCTTCTGGAGGTCCTTGTGTGCCAAGGCAACGTTAACTCTATGGACAATCAGCAGTCCCAGCAGAACTTGGCCCTAAGGCGCCCCTCCGGTCCTTGCCGACTTCTCTTCGAGGAGGGGTACCAACTCTTCCTCAAAGTCAAAGCTGTAAAGTATGTAAAATCAAAACTAAGTATTTTTTGTAAAGGTCAGCCTGCGGATGGATGAGCATCCGTTAGAAAATTATTTAGTGAGCTTATCAGATTGATACGTTCCGTTTATCTAATAAAAATAAATAGAAAAAAAAAACTACAAAAATATCACAAGAACCATTTATGGAAAGCGTAAAAATCAGCAAAGTCGTAAAAATAACTCAACAATGAGCAAAGAATAAAAGGGTACATAAGTACATACGCTGAGGCAGGGTACGAACTAACGAAGCTTTGCGACTAGACCACCGGTGCATGACCGTGCATTAAATTAGTCGACAAACACGCTAACCAGGGCTTATGTTACGATGATATACACTCACTCACTGGCTCGTACGGTCCAATGCTCACTGAAATGTGATTTTGGACGCTTTGACAAAGACAAATTATAACAATGGAATTTAAATTTGGAAATGGTGTGAAAATATTACCGTAATATTTTAATGAATGTTATCGGTTGATTTTGGCCCATCCAATCCCGGATTAAAGCATGATGTATTTCACCATATCGCTTTTACATATCGCTTATTTTTATTGGGATACAATAGCTTTTAATAAACCCCTTACTTGCTAATGTAGGAATAAGATATAAATAAAGAAGCCTAGCCCTTCTAGATTTATCTTAAACAGGTTCAATTAGTCACCTTGCAATTTGATAAAAAATATAGATTTCCAAATACCTAATTAACCAGATGAGCATATAAATTTTCCTGTTTTCAAACCAAAGGAAAGTCAAGCAATAAGTAAAAACATAAAAAGACACCTGCTACCAAATTCTGCATGCTTGATACTCACCTGGCGGCCAGTAAAGGGTAACTAAGGAAGTAATTTAATTAAGTAATTAACCCCAGAAACGTGGTAATCGCATGTAACAGTGCCGTTTCACTGACTAGCTTTATAAAAGTAGAGGCAATGTTGTAAGAAAAATATCCTCTACATATATTATTGAACGCCTTTATTGGAATAGATTTAAGTACGAAAGTCCCATGTGTCTTTTTCGCAAACCTGCAAAACGGTTATGGCCGTTTAGTAATGTTTCCTTTTTTGTAGGTATTAAAGTTAGCGTCAAGTAATCCTCTGCTTTCCATGTAAAAGCATTCCACACCTGGGATCCTTACGTGACACTACGCAATAAAGCCTTTTGTGTTGCAAAGTTAGCGTAGCAACTAAACCGAACTTAGTTCTCATAGAAACAAGGTTGATTTTCCCGGCCCTGCTTTAAAATTGAAGGAACAGAAACGAGGTCAATGGAGCAAGAAGCTGAATGCGTTTGATAACTCAGAATAGGTAAAACGCTAGAATGTTAGTGGAGTCTCCACTGTTAGTGGACTGCAGATGTAGTTGAAGTTATAAAATTGTATTTGCATGCGAACAACGAAGAACTAAAACTTAAACATGCCTTTCTATGAAGGCAATCTACAGTATAAAAATATAACTTTAAGATAATATTTTACAGAGTTATTTAGAATCCTAAATGAATTATTGTAAAAATATGGGAGACATCACATTATTTTAATTGGCTCACTATCACGAAACAACTAACAAGAAAAAAGTATAACATCTAAAGATTTTACTAATACAAATGAATTATAACTTGGTAAAGAGTGCCTAGTCCGTGTATTGATATAATCTAAGGCATTCCATCGTTATAAAAACTTGGCAACACGCATTGCGTGCTTACAAAGTGTAAACTGCTGTGGTGCAAACCGTTTGTTTCAGTTTTTATTGCAGGACAAAAAATAGGTATTGGACGAAAATATGAACATCAATCAAATCCAAAATTACAGGTGTTACGTACCTACTTAAGAACAAGTGACAACCATCAGGTATGGTCGTGAAAAAATCCAATATTTGTCTGTGGTTTTCAACAATGACCAACAATCTTCAGCTGAAGTTTCGGCTAATTGATTTGGTTGAATGTAAGAAAATATAAACTGCTTAAGGCTCGGAACAATATCTATAAACGTATAAAATAAAGATCACTGTTTCCCAACAACCTTACCACAAAGAAATTGTTTCAAAATTCGGACTTCCTTTTTTTTCTTTGCATCTTTATTATTCCAGACAAAAGGTTACTTTTTTTCCACAACAATGTACATTTTAAAGATTTTCACATCAATATTGTAATCAGGTTTTAGGTAAGAAATCCATTGACGGCACATACCTACAGCGCAAACGGCTTCTCTAAACAGTCTTTTGTTTGTGATGTTCAGAACTAGCGGTTGAAAGCAATGTTTACAAACTTGACGCCATTGACTCAAGTTGAAGTTAATACAATACTGTGTCAATGGATCGTCTCTTTTATTATTTCATTCCAAGTAGAGAAGTGTAGTATTCGACGTACAGAGGCCAGCACATCAAGCTACTACATCTGTCAAATTCCCTTAGTAAATTTTCAATTTTATCGCTAAAGCATATAGTTTAAAGTTTTGGTAAAGTATAGGGAAAATTTGCATTTTCGATAGCTTGATGTGTTGGCATCTGTACATAATGATATTATAATCTTTATATTTATATAATTTCTTCTTTTTATATAATACTCTCAATAATGTAATACAATATATGCTTGGTATAGATTTCCTAATTTGAAATTATTGGTTTCAGTAGAATATTACCAAAGATAATGCTTTAATAGGTATAAAATATCGGAAACCATGTGTACAAAATTTGTGATGTTTCCTTTCTATGGACAGAAAAAAAACTGACATTGTAAAAGAGGTTAAGTATAATATACAGTAGAAACTAATTGTAACCTTTGAATTTGAATACGCGTCACTAATAAAATGTTAAGTTGTACGAAAAAATGGTACCTACATAATATATCATCTTTTATTTGTATGTTGTATTTATGTATACGTACATGATACTAACCGCACAGAGCCGGCAATCTTGTGTTACCAAGTAGTAAGAATCGTCAAGATTCAATTCGATGCAGTTCTTGATATTTTCAATTACACACAATAATGATCTATTTTGATAAAATACGTAGAGGAGTAGCACATTTTTTATCTCAAAATTCTAATAGGAACTAACATCCACACCGGTGCAAGTCACGGGCAAAAGCTAGTATATAAAATAATCCAAAAAAGTAGAGATGAGGATCTACGCAGAGAAAATGAAGCTCTAAATTCTCTGATAACTTAATGATGTAAAATTTATCTAACGTTTCCCCGCCTATCTCTTAAGAAAGTGGCATAATGATACTGACAAAGGGGGAATTTATTCTGTAGCGATAACAAGAACACTTTTTTATATAAAAATCAAAGCGTTGTTTGAGTTTCTTTGATGTGCCACAATTCCTTTTCAACTGGGAATCGAATTCGAAGCACGTAAAGTTATAATCATGTTGGAGTCCTCCAATGTTTGATAAAGTCTCGTGTGTAGGAGGAATAGCGTGCAATTTGTGAGCTTAAAATATATGGAATGTTGGTATTTTAAACGTATTTAAAGGTTTTAAATATTTCTTATCAAACTTATATAGAGTCAAAGAAAGAAAACTTTCCTATAAAAGTTGAAAAGGCAAAATTGTAAACCGCATAGTGTTTAAAAAAACCTTTTGTTTTTATTTTCTTTACTTGAAAAAATAGACAAATGTTTGTAATTAAATCCTTAGTTTCAAGTATTCTAAAGGCTTATATTTATTTTGGCAACTGGAACAGTTGGGTCAGGCGGGTCTCGTGTCCGATTGGCCGGGATTTAGTCGAAAATTGTCCAAATGAAAGCTCAATGAACGTGTCACGGCGAGTCGCTGGGCACATTTGTCCACGTCCCGAATTGTCCGCATTGCCGTACCCTAGAGGTGGCAAGCGTCGATAAATAAAACTTTGTCGACAATCCTATTAAATAAAATTATCTGCGTTTCTTCTTAGTAATAATAAAAAAATGTATATTTTAGGCCGGAGCGAGGATTATCGTCACATGCCTTTTCAAAACTATGTTTAGGACGGTTTCCAATCTACTCGGATGCAGTAGAATACAAGTTACAGAAGGAGGATAATCCTAACTTTTATTTTGATAACTTTGGCGTCTCTACCAAAGAGTACTATTTGTTTAGATCTGAAGCTGATTCCTGATTAAGTGCTAATTTTGTCAGTCAAATACATGTTTTCTGAAACCGAATTTCTTAGAAGTAATTTGCTGATATATTGCAACCCTACTTAGTTCATTTCGTTAAATAAGCGCAGATTTTGTAAAAAACAGGTACTTCTTTTTTAAGTTAAATAAACATTTAATTTTATAATTCAAAATCACCGTAAGAAATATTAATACCGTATTGACAGACCTGTGAAAACAAACGAAGTATCGATACTTGTAATATCAGCTACGTCACTAGTTGACACAAGCTGCCCTAGGGGTCGGACGTCGGGTCATCACAGGGAGCGATCCGCCTACCATGTCTATGACACAACGTGCTGTCATTTATCCAGATGCAAAAATAGCTTGCGCAGTAATGAATTACCAGAATACTGCGATTGCTTCATTAGTGTACATGCGTGCTTGAGAGGGTAACAATGAAGGTGTTCAACCAGCGGTTTAAGCCGTGTCCTGTTGCAAACTTCGCAAACCCAGATAATATTATGTAGCCTCTAGCCTATCTTGGATAAATAAGCTATCTAACCATTAGAGGTTAGCGTATTCAAAAAAACAAACTTACAAACCAACTCTTCAGCCTTATAATATAAGTATGTCTGTATGAATGAATGAAATTCTAATAATAAAAGAGTTATTTTACATCAACAAAGTCGCAATAATTTGAGTTGGCCAAAGTTAACTGACGCGAAGCATTCTAATTTTGTACTGTAACAGTAATTTTGTAAGGAATAAGTTTTCAAAGAAACTCCAAATGGCGGTAAGAACTTATTTTGACTGCGATATCCTATAAAGGGATCAATTTTACCTTCAATTAAATTGATAAGTTAGTAACAAATGTTACTTGCTTAACAGTATATACATAGTTCTGTAAAATCAAATTATAGTTATATGGTTAGCGAAATGGAATATTAACGTTTCAGGAAATATAATACTGCATAATAAGATCACATTAATTTAATTATTAGAATTAACATAGTATTATGTACGAGATATAGCAATAGCACTTGAGTCTTAATCAATAGGTAGCATATAATTATAGACCGTGCTGGGCAATTAGTAGATCAATGATCAGATATCAGTAGCTACGTAACGTAGGTACTAACAATTCTAAAGTGAGATGACGTTTACAATGAGGCAAACCCTGTCGCTCTTTCATTTCTCCTTTTTCTTATCTTAAATATACGTTAAAAAAGAAATAAATATAAACAAAATAAAATATGGAATGTTCTGTCTACTCTATTACCAAATTTTAATCCAATTTTAGGTAAAAATAATAATATTATGACACATAATTACATAATATTCTTCGTTTCTGTTTAGTGTAGTCGATACGAAGACATTTTTTGTAGTGCAAAAAATCATTCAGATTCTTTATACATGACAGTTTTACAGTGAATTTCAGACAAAAAGGTTCTTATTATAGTCGGGAGTATTATGTAGAGAAATAGCCATATGAAAACAAAAGGCAGGCAGTAAGGAGCTTTGCTATCCATCTATCTGCCCACCCTTAGTTTCAAGATTTCTCATAATATCCGGTGTAAAACTAAACCCCTCGGACTCGGCTGCCTGGCCCATTAAATTAAATGTGCAGGCTTTAAGGTAACGGCTACTTATGCTCCCACGTAGCCTCGGTATTATTTTGATCCAACCTCTTCTACTTGAAGATGTAAGTCCCGGAAGGCGATATTTTCACCTTCTTTTGTTTTGATATTTTCAATGTTGGTTGGTTCAATACAAAAATAACGCTGTTTGATTCAGTTTTATGTTAATTGGATTGTAGAAAGACAGATCGAAGCGCGCATTAGGAGAGAAAGCAGAGATTTTTTACTTTGCCTAACGTTAAAGGAGTTCACAAAATTAGCAAACTTTATTTCTTGTACATTGGAGTCCTTAAGTTACCATGATTAGATTTTTGTATTGTGGCAAAATTAAATTTAATATTTAAATAAATTAAATGATATCAAAACCTACCAAAAACGGAAGCTCTAATGTATTTTAAGTTTATGTCCATAACAAACAGCCGTATGTTAGCTTGACTGTGGTCTGATTAGTCAACATTGCTACGTTGATGTTTGATCAATAACATTAATCAGTTACGTTATGATTGCCAGCTATTTTAACTATGTTAATTTTAGTTAAATATTTAATATAAGTAAATGCACAAATGTTTAACAAAATCCAAGCCAACTAACATGCGGGCACTAAACTCTAAATATTGCATACACAAAACTTCTCATTACAGGTACGTTAAATAGGCCATTCACGTACTAAAAACCTCAATATAATGACGTAATACTCCTGACTCAAAGCAAAAAAGCTTTCAAGCGTATGCTAGAGCCGAGAAATATGCACAAAGCCGTCGAAGGCCAATTGACCTAAATGGACACACAAATAGTAAAGGGAAGGCCCATACGAGGTCATTATTCGCTCCGCAGTCCAGCAAAAGTGTCAGGCCGAAGGAAGACGGACATTTATCTACATCCTAAGGGCACCAGTGATTTTGGAAAGGATGTATTAGTGCGTAATAGGGTTTTTCGTGAAATCAACGCGGCTTTGAATTATTTAGTTGTTATATTGGTCGAGGTTACGAAAAAGGAATGGAGTTTCTTGCGTGGGTTTTTATTATTTTTGGCACGACTTTGTGATTCGGGATATTTTTTACCTTCAATAGAGTATGTACTATTGTAAAAAAGTAAGTTATTTTCTGACGGTCTTCAGATTACTTTGAAATAGGCTTAGGTATACCAAAAAGTTGTATTGAAGTGGAATAGGGTAATTTTTTGCGACACGTAATTCAGATACACAATTTTAATAAGTTTCATATTAAAAGAGTCACTGCAATCAGTGTAAATAAACAGAGCTTGAAATATAATAGTAAACAATCAAATAATGACTATACTTACAGCAGTAATAGTACCATTAATTCACAGAAAATATTTTATTAAAGCAAGATAAGCGATGCTCCAAGAGAAACTAGTTATACTTTAAAAAACCTTTTCGTAGGCCGGGCTGGAGCAATCTTTTGGTCCATTAAATTGTTCACGCTCACCGACTATGGAAATTGGACGTAAAACGAAATAATGTATAGCAAGGAAATAGTTCTCTGAGATTTGTAGCGTCGTTAGACAACTAGTCGGGACATCTGCGTTTAGCTTAAATGTTGTTTGTGTTGCGTTTTATTGTTTTTGCGATAAATTATTAGCGTTGTTTGTTTTTATGATGATACCAAAAATATTTAGGTAACTAAAAACAGTTTTAATAAAAATATTTTTCATCAAATTATTTCCCTTACCTACGATTATTTAATATAAAAATATATAAAAACTTCTATTAATATAAATACTACCGATAAAATTCTACAAATATTTACATTTAATGTGTATAATCACAAATAAGAACATTTGTTCAATAATTTGCGGTGTACTTTTGATATTGATAAGTACTAATATTAAAACGTGAACGATTTATAAAACAATATATTTCACTAATAAAGACAATTACGTTAGCAAATTTATTGAAACTATTTAAAACACAAACCATTAAAAAGTTTACAATATATTTATATAAAGGTTTAAGGCACTTGCTAATTTTAATAAAAAATGTTGAACACAAAATGCAGTTACAACTTGTATTTAGCAAATTATAAACGCCATTTAACAAACGGACCTACAATGCAATATCGAAGTGCATATTCTGACATAATTTCATGGACCACTTCATTCCTGCTAAATCAAAACAGTTATATTGCTGCTGGAAGAGCCATTCTAATAATTATTTAAATTAGTGGCAAAGAAAAACTATCTATTCTAGAAAAATAATTTCGTATTTAAATAATCGATAATTGTATACCTAGATACATAACGCTCGGTTTTTCTGAATTTCATAATCAATTGAATAATTGCACCAAAAATCAATCAAATCGCACATATTTTAGGTGATTCTCTCTCTCATTATACATTCATATTATAGGTGCGTAAACAATACAATAAAAATAATTATTTCGACTTATTTAGTTATAACATAAAATATACAAATAATAATAAAATATATATTTCCGTTACATCACACTCATAATTTGTGAAGTACATACTAAGCTTACTTGCGCCTGTGAAAACGTTAAGTTGCAGCTCGGGGCTTGATTGCAGTCACTATTTTTCGATTTCACCACTAGATGGCGTTAGTAGTAACCTTTTGTCATCGGCACCTACCACTGTAGAGCGAGAGCCAGCTAATACCAACTAATTGTATATTACGTACCTTCTATATTTTTTATAGTTGAAAATTTTTTGGACTGCCATCCTACAGTGAGTAATGGAATTAACGAAAAGGAAAAAAAAATACAACTGCAGAGAAAATTGGATTATGACATTTTTTTTATATCTTTCAAAGTCATCATCAAATATGTCCTGAACAAAAATTTATACCCGCTTTAGGATGGACGCACATAACTTTTGAGCTTAATAAAAGTATAAGAGGTTTCGCAGTCACTGACTCTTGCCCTAATACCAGTAGAGCAAAAGTCAAACTTGCCAAAAACCAAAAGCCCAAAACTTGCTAAAAAGTAGCTAAATAGTTTTCGTTATTATGTCAAATAATTACATAGGTATATGCTTACTTAACTAAATGATCAACTCATGGTGTTTTTTTTTTCTATTTTGTATGATATTTATAAAATTTGGTGTACCTACTTTACCTTAGTAAACAAGTCATTTCGCATATTTGTATGCCTAAATAAAAATCACTTTAAGTCTTCATTAAATCACTTGATATTTTGATGCTCTTTAAAAATTCATGGATCCTTAAAAATTTCATCTGTAATCTGTCTCTTCCATTATTTCAGTATCTGTTAGCGTGCGCGCGCGGAAAACTAGGTTGGAATAATCTAGTTTATCTGCTGAGTTAGCGAATATCACGATAAGCCAGCTAAGTTATTAATTTTCATTTTATATGAATAAAAAATCTTTTTGCTTTCTTCATTTTACCTAGGTACCAATGATTGTTTGGTGTAAAGTAATATCATCATTTTGCTAAGCCTATAAATATTTTTTTAACGTGACATGTAGGAGAATAATTGTTTGTGAATAATTCAAAATATATTCGGAGAAATATTTTTAAACCATCACTCGACGTCACTCAATGAAGTATAGAAACATAAAATTTTACAAGATATCGTGCTTTAGGAAGTACATAGTTGAGAAAAACTTAGTATTTTTATTCAAAATTCAAAACTCACAACATTGATCTCATATTTTCCAAAAAATATAATTCGAAATACTTTTTGTATTAGAAAGTATACTATTTATTAGCCCATAAGAAGTCTAATAGAAGAGTTAGCAAGATTTCACTGTAATATTCTTCACAAAGTTGGCACAAAATTACTACAGTACTGTCGCGTCAGTCGTGGTTAATCTTGACATTCTATGAAACCGCACTGTTGAGTTAGTTCAGACAATGGAACTGAGACAAGTATTATTGTTTTCCGCAAACTATAAATGAACTTCTAAATACTTATGAGGGCAAAGTGAAGCTAAATATAGTTATGAATAGTTCGAATTTAGTTTAAATAAAAATTCAATAAATTATTTATTTATTGAAAACTATTTTCTGTTACTACGTCTGAATGGGCTGTTGAATTTTGTTCACATAATAAATAAAAAGTATTTCATTTTTTTAGGTTGTTCCCAATAGTTCAACTTTAAAATGTTTAAACATCATTTCATCTCCACGTCATTTGATGATTTCCTACGAAAAATTCGAACGAATCAAGGATAAATTTAAAAAAAAAAAACTATGAGTAGAATGAAGAAGAGTCCATAAGGGATATATTAAATAAGGTATATTTAGTTTGATTCGGTATTTATTAGTAGATTTATATCTTTATTGGGTAATAGAGAATCATATGAATCAATAACAAGAGTGCTGACACGATAGGAGTCCTTTACTGTTATAATACCTGTGAGAGCGTAAATATTTGATAATTCCTAATTGCTGCGGATACCAGACAGCCTACTTACTTCCTGGATTTGTAAATACACAATTTGATGACGCTATTGTACGTAGCTGACTATTTGAACATTTAAAATAAGCGTCTAAACTTACGTAGGTATTTAAATCTACAATAAATGTTTTTTTTTTCAATCGTAAGTATTTTTTAAATTATTACCAAAAATATTTTGTTTGTCTTCAACGTTGTTTAATTTACACTTGGGATTCCATTGCTTATTCAAATTATTATTTCAATTACCTAGCCAGATATAATTAAAATACGAATCGTAATAATTATTTCAATTGCCTAGCCTGATATAATTACGTATTCTTCTTCTATCTTCATTTTCTCTAAGAAAAAGTAAGACGATAATAGTATTCTTAAAATTTTGTTTCACCAAACTCGGTCACTGTAACTTTTAAATACAAAACTCAACTTCTGCATTAACTAAATATTTATAAAGTCTGGACAATAAACAAAATAAGGAACTATCTTCAGCCCGCATCGCTGGCTTTATGCAAACTTATATAAAGCAAGTTCGTTCATTTAGTTGCAGCTTCCGAAATGAGATAAAACAGGTCAAGTAGTTTAATGAATAACAGCTTTGGCAAAAGTAAACTTTGTGCTATTTTCCCGTTTGTGGTTAATTAGCTTTATTAAGTAAACAAACAAGTGGGGTTTTGCGCGATTTACATATGGGGTAAGTCGTGTGTGTAATCTTCTTTTATACAAAAAAGAGCTTTTAGTATCTTTTAGATTTATCGCCGTTTTGTTTTTTGTTACATTATTTATCAAAAAATTGTAGACAGATATCAGAGGGATTCAGCCAATTGAAATTACAAATAATATATGCACAATAATATTGGGATCCCATGGTAGCGGTTATTCATCATAATGACCCCAAAACTTCTAATACAAAATTATTTGTACGTATCAAGATTGTTCCGAAAATAGTTTTGGGAAAATGTCACTTACATAAGCTAAACACGTTTATAAAATACCTTTTAAAAGAAGCATAATACTGTCTACGTAGTTAAATTGTGGAATATATGTTAAAAACTATAATATCAGGTAGACGCAATATTGTAAATCGTTATAAATAGTTTCATTTGAATACAAAATGAGGGCAGAATCAAATTAAATATAGTTCAATTCACAAAATCGAGGCGCCTCAGAGATTAATAAATAAAACTACACATATATCATTCGACACAGCGACCACCCGCTGTTCCATATTATATTGACTTTGTGACCCTATTTTTTCTCACTAATCCGAGACGTTTAGTTACGTAAACAAATAATATTAGATATCACGAAATATGCTAACAGTTCATTTAAAACAAATACTTGTGATAGCAGATAACAGTCTTACAGAATGCGAACAAATAATTCAGAATATCACGTGGTGCGACGCGCACCTCTCTATGAAACGAAACGATTAAGCTACAAAATGTCAAAAAGCAAAAGCACCAAGTACTAGGGGCGGCGACCGCGGCTTATAGAGGGGAGAGGGGGGCAAAGGGGAGCGTGTTCGCCAGTTTCTCGCCGACCACCGCGCCGCGAGCACGCCTTGTAATGCTCACAGTATTTTGACGCGACATGGCCTCGTCTGCGAGCGGCAACATCGTCGTTGAGTGGTTGCGATCGCTCCACTTGGGCCAATACGCGGAAAGTTTTATTGATAACGGATATGATGATTTAGAAATATGCAAACAAGTAGGAGAACCAGACTTGGATGCTATTGGCGTCCTGAACCCTGCTCATCGTCAGCGATTGCTTCATTCAGTCAGATCTTTGAGAGAGGAAGGAGCGGCGGCTGTTTATTTTACTTTGGAGGAGGCAGCCGCCGCTCGGGACTCTTGTAGATGTGAAGAAGAAGCAAGGAAAGAACAGGCGACAGCAGCAGTAGAACCGGCAAAATATGTTGACGAATATGAGGAAGGGAAAGCAGAGCTAGTGAAGATACCTCGGATGCAACTGAAACGTTTGCTTCGCGAACGTCTCGCTCAGGACGGGATACGTCTGAGCCTGCAGCCATATTCAACCACGGTCAGTGTTCATTAGCCCTAAATCGTGGTCAGTGCTTCTCGCGGTTATGACCCGTGACTTGTGAAAGTGAGAGGATATCTCTGAATGTATAAATGTTAAATGTGTCTGGAGTGAGACGTGTATACCTATAATGCTAGTATAATGTTTACTACGAGTCGACCGCGTAGAGACACTGCCTGCGTCTTGTTATTTCTTTTGAATTAGTCTGTGTGTGGTGCGGCCCGTCTTCGACCGCCCCGAGCGAATCGCATCCTCGGGACGTGTTGCCATAAAGTTTGTTGCGTGCGTGATTTCCCTCGAGATGAGGAGTTTGCGCGCCTTCCTGTCGTGAGAAGATTGTAATCGCGTGCCTGCCGGCTCTAAATTGGGTTTTACGATAAATCGCAAAACCTGTTTTAGCTCCCTAAGGCGTTAATTAGTAATACGGCTTGTTCTGACAAGAAACAAAGATCTCATTCCCATATAAGTATCTGATGGAACTAAGTCGTAAATAAGTGTTGCATTTCATGAGTCGATAAACATTTTGGAATCACATACTCCTCCTCTTTTGGAATGAGTGAATCTGCTGAATGAGCAAAATGGTTTTTCACTTCTCTTCATAAATCCACGACTCAATTAAACAATTTAAATAAAACATAAGATAAACTAATAAACGTATGAAGTTCACAACCTATGAGTAATAAAACAACGACAAACAAGCAGGCATCATAAAAAGAAAACGATTAAAATAAAGTAACGTTTAATGGGTCATTATGAGAAGCTAATAACATGTTATTGTATAGAAGTTTATTTTCACGAGTTAACTTATCTAAAGCACATGGGCGGAAACGCTTCGTTGATATTTTAATTGAAAGGTTATTAATTATTCTCGTGGGTAGTGATTAAGAGGGTGGAGGATTTCTCGGAGGGAACACCTCTCTGTTTTGTGTAAATTAAACCCAGCATTTGTTAGCAACTTGACATGCACTTGGAAGCCTTATCGTTCATTGATTTTTTCGTATCAACGCAAACATGCTCCGATTTGATAACACTGATTACTTTAGACTTACTATCACATTATTCGGCCCGAGTAGATAAACATTTTGCATATAACATAATTTTATATGATCCAAAGGAACATTAGTTATGTTTAACAAGCACAAACCTGGCTGTAAGTAAGTCCAGCATAACAATCAATTTACAATATTACTTCCCTGGTATAAACCCAACACAAAATCCATAAAGCTTTCCACGTATTCCTTACTTTTTACTGCTTACAGAATTTCTTTGTTTCCAACTTGGCTTACAATGCATTGTTTCTAATAATTTTGCTAACAAGTGGTTGGAAATGGCACGCCACAATGGACAGCACCAAGTTCCTATAGTAATAAAATATTTCAAAACAAAATACATTCCTTTCTAGCAACAATAATTTCTGATGGTATAGAACCGTATTAGGATTAATGAGATGATTTTTAACTCCGTTCTAAATTTCTTTTTTTATGTAGTAATTTAGATTTTCAATATTTCAAAATGGAATTGTAAAGCGACGAGCCTACTGTAATTACCTGTGATGATTTTTTACCGGTTTTTGGCCTCCATGTTGAAACCTGTTCGGTCTCAAGTGCGCCAAGAACCGACATCGAACAGGCGCGCATTGGATCGCCGGCAAAAAATAATCTAAGAATGCCACTGGCATTACAAACTCGAAGCCGCAGCTATGTAGGTATAAGTTTGAAGTAGCAACATTACAGTCAATGTTTACTTTTTAAAGGATTTAATGACGATGGCAGTTTTAAATCCTTTAAAACAAGATAATTTATTTTCTGTTACCATAAATAAAACCCACAAAAATAATTGAATACAATATTTATTCCCCCATTTTCGCCGGCAATTTCAAAAGCTGTGACGCTAATGTCATTAATATCGTAATTTGTATCAGTGTCGCTATTAACGAAATGTCCTGTCACAGTAACATGCTTTGGATTAATTATCACCGTGGCGCATTGTGATCGATCCACCCCCATATCTACCTGGGAGCATTCCTCACAATTTTACCCGGTAACAATAGAATTGGCTGTGATTTTTTGTCTACAGGCGCTTTGTAAAGCGATTACCGCCGGAACTCTGCACAAAAGCGCTCACGAAATTTGCTGGGTATCCATATCGTAGTTCCGATTAATGGCTAATATTTGTGTGCTGTTGTCGTGCATTGTGCCTGCAACATCCGCTGTGAGATCACCGTTATATTGTCAAATTTGGGGTTGCTCCATGTAACAGCTTGCGTTGAATTGTGTTCTGTAATTGATAGGCCTACTTACTACCATGTGTAAAAACTAGTTAAACTTCCGTGCTGATGCTGATAATACTCAAGTATAGAGATGCTTATATGGTTAAAAATAAAAATAAATTATTTTTAAGTTTTATATATTTTGGTTTGGAATAATTGAGCTACAAAAATAAATACCAAAAAGGACTTGCTCTCTGTCTAAGAAACAAAAGGGTAGAAGCTAATAAACAAGTAATCTATTTAACTAGTCGTTAACGATCTTGTGTCAGAGTTAATCCTCTCCTAACCGTACCTATTACAAATACCGATCTTTCGTAGTATCTTTGTGAGCCCATTATGATCCACATCCTCCTTTACGTTGCTAATTTTAATCGAGGGGTGGCGAGGTGCGGATGTAACGGATTATATCGACATTAACGCCTCTTAATGGATTCGATTCCATTCTTCAATGATACATGGCGGTATTTTATTAGTCTGCAATTCAAAAGTATTGCTATAATTACCATTAAAGTATTTTATTAGCAAGTCCGCAAAAGTGCTCATTTTTGAAATTTATAGTCACATTCAAAAATAGTTTAACAAGGATATATAATATTATATTTAATGTAAAAGTCATTAGTGTTTTGTTACTACAAAAGCAATTACGGGAGTGATATACCTATTATTATTATGAGTATTTATCTACAATTGAAATGTCGAAATCGACAGCTTTATTTCTGATACCAGCGGCATTAAAATCGTTCCTTTTCATGTTTGTCCACTTCTGAGTTACTGCCTTACTGATACCAAACGGTTTAAAATACCACACGTATTTTAATGGTCATAAAAAATAATGTCTCACGATTAGAGTTCGCTTCAACACAAAAGGAAAACCTACAATCTATTCAATACGCTAAAATGGTTCAGTAAACAGATAGTCGGTAGAAAAAAAGAAATTAATGAACGCTTCGATGGTTCTCATAAGAATTAGTTTATGTATGTTAATAGAAATGGAGGACCAAAAAGGTCAATAGATGTTTAAAAAACGAATTGAATCGGACGCAAGGTTAGTCACATTTCTATCTGCCCATTTTAAGTGCGTGGGCAAGTCCACAATGTTTACACAAGGCAGTAAATGAAAGCATTCGTTTCCATTCTTCAAAGTTTTATTTGTATAGCTTTTGTTGATCATACAAGATGTGTAAGTACGTTGTTTATCCAAATAATTAGATGTCTTTCGGTTACCACATACGATTTCCGTTATTTATCGTGTTCGGTCATTTGTTCGCATGTTGTTTTTTTGTTGAATTAATATTTGTTTTAATTAAAATTATGCTTCTACACAAAGATATGTTTGCTTTTGAGACGAGGTTTAAAATTAGCCCGAGCGGGTTCTTCTACCTGTGTCGCCGCTTTGTTACAATGAATGTGTGCGGAGTCACGCGGTGTCCCGGCTCCTTGATATTCCTCCGTCGCGTTAGGCTTATGTATGCCTTGGTAATTTTAATCATATGCAGTGAAAAACTTTGTAAATTAGGTCATTCAGTAGGCTTTAGCTATTATAAAAGGCTATTTTTTCTGGTGTATATTATGATAAAGTCAGTTAATAACAAAAACTGACTTAAGAAATGGTCTTAAAAAAAACAAGTACATACCTATCATATAATTATAACTAGTTGACTCTCGCAGTTTCAGTCACATCCTGGCGGAACTTCTTCCTAAACCTAAGTGAAGTAAAATAAGCTTCCCAACAGTGAAATTATTTTTCAAATCGACAAACAAATCGAATATTTCCTCTTTCATAATATTAACTTGTTAAGATTTGAGATAAACAAAATTATTCTCGTACCTTTCAACACTTCATCAATGTCAGCGACCGAATACAAATTCCTAAGTTGGGAAATATCAACAATTGAAGTTCGGCAGGTGTAAGGCGATCTGAGCGAGTTTGCTTGACGCTTCAGATGTTTGCTATGCCCACAGACTGCAAGCCTAAAGTCGGCAAACTTAGAGATTTGCTCTTCAGCTCAGCAAGGAGATTAGCATCGGTAATTGTAAGGCCAACGAAGTTTACACAATCTGTAGTTGTCGGAATTAGATTTATATTTTGTCAAGTCTGGCTTTGTTAGCTGTTCATTACGCTTAGTTTGATAACTAAGGAGTTGTTTCGATCTTGATTAAGTTTATGTGCGGTATTGTCTGTCTGCGTACTGTTGGTACAGTTTATTTACGTGTAGATGGTAAATCTAGGCTCGCGCCTTTCATGTTCTCTTTATCAGATTACATACATCGCACATGTAATGTATTTACGAATTTTGTAGTGATCTTAAAGCAGCGTGAATATGGCGTAGGAGTAGTATTTTTTGTGAGTCTTTAAAAATGTGTATTTATGCGTTTTTAATGACAAAAATAATACAAACTGTACAAAGTTTGTTTCTAACTTTCATATACTTCAGAGCTTCATAGAATTGGTTTGTATTTCTCTTCAAAGGTATACCTACACGGTCAAGTATCAAAGATTTATTATTAAAGATAGCGTAGGCAGTAGCTGCTTCTCTGACAACTTGACATCAAATGCTTGGTAGAACTGTTTACATAACTTTTTCTAGTGCTTATCATCTAAAAATCTTATAAGCACAAAATAAGATTTACAATTCATTATTCTGGTATCCCACCTGCTTTCATAGTTTACTTATTGTTTTATTAACGTTAGTTAATTAGTTAATATAATTTTAGTGATAATAAATATTGTGTCAGTTTATTGATGTCTATTTAGGAATTTTAACATATTAATTAGGTAATCACAAAATGTTTGTACCGTACCGCACGGCCAACTATTGATAGCTAAACAACCAAAACACTAACACGAAAAACTATTTTACATGAAACTTACATAGGTTGCCAATTCGGCTTACAATACTTTTTAAGCGCTTGAATAAAGAGCAGAATGACCTTGGCGATTAGAATTTCTTGTAATTGTAACTGATAAAGCAAAGAGAGCATTCAATACACAGCA
Organism: Heliothis peltigera; assembly: GCA_958496145.1. Lineage (NCBI taxonomy): Eukaryota > Metazoa > Arthropoda > Insecta > Lepidoptera > Noctuidae > Heliothis > Heliothis peltigera. The sequence goes on from OY292328.1 coordinate 6,649,854, forward strand.
AAATACAATTCGATATAGTACTGAAAACACGCCTTCAAGGACGGAAAATTGGTCGTTAAGACTTAAAATACTTTTTATTATTCAATGGGTACAATACCTACATACAAAAGTACTTTATTTTAGCTTTTTATAAAGTTCTATGTATATTTTAGTAGGTATAAAAAGTTCAAAGAATGGCTCTAAAATACTGTAAACCAATCCATGATATATTTCTAGCTATAACCTGTCCACTAGAAGATTTATTTATAAGAGTTCTTAATCAAATACACAAGGGCCTTCCGAGAAGGTGAGCTTCAAAATAAACTGTTACTCTTTGTTTTGGCTTCTTAGGTGGCTTTCTCGTATTGGGTTTGTTAGTTTGTATAATTTAAATACAAGTTGAGTTCATCGGATATGGGTAATTATTATTCTATTACCATCTGCAGGTTAGTAATGAACATCGATGTTATTTTTACCTTTTTACAATCTGTGAAATTTCCTCAATAGATTTTCAACTTTATCGGTCAAGCATATGGTTCAATTTGATTGGGAAAATTTGACAGTTTCGAGTATCAAATAGATTCATTCATTCATATTAACTAGATGTTTATTTTCGAACAAAACAACCCGCTCCTATTTTCAGCAAATCATATTATGCTTTGATGAACTGTTGTATAAATCGCAACTAAAAAGGAATTGTGAACCACAAAAAAAGGAAAATATCGGAATAACGTGCTTCGGGAAGCGTCACAAATTGGTTACAATTGCGAAATAAACGTTGCGGAATTTTTCATTTGCACACCGTTTCACACTTGGTGTTAGCTTTAAATTTTTACGGTTCGTGCGGGCATCGATCAAACATTGGCTTGTCACAAACAAGAATATTCATATTGGCTGATATTGGTGATTGTGAAAAGTTTCCAATACCTACTTCATTGGTATACGCTACATATACATAAGTTCATTGAATTATTTCTCACATATTTTATATCTACTGACTTCAGTAAAATTATGAAAGCTAAATCAGCGTAGTGTACCTACATGAACACACGCCAGGACATCCAGCTACTATAATGTGTAAAATTTCCTTAATAGATTTTCAATTTTATCACTGAACGATAATGGTTCAAAGTCGATGGGAAAAATTAAACAGTTTGGGGTAGCTTGAAGTGCTTGTTTCAGTACATCATACATTACTGAAAACTAGAGAACTGTGTTCCGTCTAAAACAATATTCAACACGGGGCCATAATAGCGCAATGGTTTACAGTCGATAGGCTGTTAGTCAAACTGCCAATCAGTCAATCATTTGCCTTCAGATTAAATAAACAGATAGCCACGTTCAGCACTGTTCGTACTCAGCACTCAATTTAGATCACTCTACATTTTACGCTAATAGGATCCTTAACTTAGAACATACTAACTCGACTAGCTTATACTACACATCGTAAAATGCTACAATCTTTTAACTTCATTGCAACATGCGTTTATCCTCTGTATTATTTAACTACAATAAAAAAAAAAACTTTGTAAGTACCTATATCTTGGACACCAATGACTGTGTTTCGGATGGCACGTTAAAACTGTAGGTCCCGGCTGTCATTGAACATCCTTGGCAGTCGTTACGGGTAGTCAGAAGCCAGTAAGTCTGACACCATACGTCTGACATATAAGTCTTACCATGGAGTATTGGGTTGCCCGGGTAACTGGGTTGAGGAGATCAGATAGGCAGTCGCTCCATGTAAAACACTGGTACTCAGCTAAGTCCGGTTAGACTGGAAGGCGACCCCAACACAGCTGGGAAAAGGCTCGGGAGATGATGATGATGAATAAAAAAAAAACAAATCCTTCTTTCTAAAATATCAAACCCATAGAAAACAAGAACACCGTGAAGCTAATGAAAAAATATTCGTCAACAATATGTTGACATGAAATCCATTCTTTGTCGTTGTACGCTAAGGTCCTTTAAAAACGATAGAAAGGTTTCATTATGTGAAAGCCCGGAGCCCCGCTCGGATCTTTCTTCTTAAGAAGCGGTTATACCTATGTGCTTCTATACAACCTGCCTACATGATATACAAGAGTAATCTAAGACAGGGTGTATTCTGTCATAGTGTATGTCGCTATCGATGATATATCTATTGACTCTGGCATTAGTACCTAGTTGAATGCGCAATATTTTGCCAGAATGTACTCCACTTTTATTTAAGTCTAAAATTGTCGGTATTTTTTTTTATTAATGTTATATATTTTGTTTGTTTGTGATTTTGTATATTTGTGTGACTTAGCACAGCAGTGCTCAACCTCATTAAATAAAAGATTAAAAGAGACTCATAAGTACAAAAGCTGTAACTTTTTGAAATGGAAAAGTATTCATTAAAGTATATATGAAAAGTATGGTGAAGAATAATCTATAGAATGTTTCCATAAGTCATAACCTAAAAAAAACTGTTACCATTTCCGTCCAATAATAATAAATACCCGTAGTTTTACTATCACTAAAAATGTAAAATTGCTCAACGATAAACGAACAATGTATTTCAAAATTGCTGATAGTTATCTTACTGCTGATAGTTTTACTGAGAAAGAAACAATATTATCAGCGCGGTGTTATTGTTACCTTCGTGTTAAACAGTAAACTAATATAGGCCTGCTTTCTTAGAACTTTACTTTTATTACACCTCCAAGGATTTGTCATTAGTAAGTCTTTAGTGACGTCATAAAACTAGGTATTCACCGAAGTACCAGGCGTATTTTATAACTTATGAAATACGTGTTTTATGTGTCTAGTTTTTTTTTTTAATTATTACATTATTATTGTGTTATCCTGAACAGATTGAAGAGAGACATGCCTAATTTGTTGCACACCCACACGTTTGGAAATGTAATACGGGATGATTTTTTTCCTGAATTATTATTTATCAAAATAATGGCATATGGGAAAAGGTCCTGTTGTATTATATATGTATGAGTATCATTATAACTCTTTATAATAGGCGAAACACCTACGTATTAAAGAGGATTACGCGACTGTTTGGTATTTACACTCTAAATCCAATTAGTAAATGGTTGCCTATAAGATTTCACTTCGTATTTTGATGTATCTTCGAGTAACATTACAATTTTAAATACAATTTGCGTTGTGGGACAACCTTAAAACCAAACTCAAATTACAACACGTAAGATGCGTGACAGTATTAAAAAATATACATATAATATGACAACCCGATCAACTGCATAAATTAATAACAATAGTGTAACTCTACTCCTACAACATGTATAAAATGATTCCATAAATATTCGGAAAAAGCATCCACAATTCCTAACTTGAACTTTGAAACAAATAAATATAGGAACACGCGTTCGCCAGTGTCCCGCAGTCCATGCCTAATACCAGCAGCTTTAGTTCCCCATTCTGCCAAACATTGCTCTACAAATTCTCTGACCTATTAGAGATACAGTTTAAAGGAAAACATCATACATACATGATGTTTTCCTTTTTTTTTAAGAATATATCGATCCTCTATTGATACATATTTTTATTTAAAAAAATTATATAAGGAATAGATGAGAATTGATCTTGGAATCTCGTGTCTTTAATTACGGCTAATTAAATTACAATTGGTCGGAAATATCAGATCGTGTGTCTCGAAACTTGAATGTTAACTGTAAGCTACAGCAGACCTACCTGCCCCAATTTCGTTAAATATAAAATAAGGATACCAATTACGTTTCCGTCTATAATGAGCGAATGTCGAATGCTATTATTTTCGTATTAACTCGTGATCGGTTCAGACCACTGGACACAAATTTGGTTTCCGAACGAAATTGGTTAATAATGATAGGTTGCCCAAAACAATGCAGCTTCCCTGTTTCAGTTTTAATTTTAGTCTGAAATTATCGCTTTTTCTATTTTATTCTATGTAACGAGTAATTTAGCTTAATATATTCAAATACTCTCATCAAACTTTTGTTATGAATTTTATGGAAAGATTTTCCGAAAGCTTTTTTATAACCTCAAAAATATGTCACTACTAAAAATATGAAACACGAATTCCTGTCATCGAAAACTTTACGACGGTTCCCTGCAATCTGGCGCTATATCTAATTACACAGAACCTCCATCCAGGCAATATGTGAGCTTCAAATCTAATTTTGCTCGCGTAACTTAATATACCTAATAGTAGACCATGAACTATTAGATTTACTTCAAAAGGTTAAGGTGATCAGATTTCATGTTTGTGCCGTGAATGGGGCGATAAACCGTCTCATTTAATAGCTCGGTGTGGGTTGACCATGCATGTGCGTATACGCAGGTTCTTTTTTCGTTTTTATGTCCATCAAGTAAGGCGCCTTAGGACGACAGGCACAGCGGGGCCTACCATAGGTGTTCGTGATTCATTTAATTTATTACATAACTATGAAACGTACCTTTTTGCTTGACATTTCTTTTGTTAGGTGTATTTTATTAACGGGAGATAAGGTTTTTATTGAAGAAGAGGCAAAGAAGGTGTAAAGGGCTTGAAGGTCATAGAGAACATTAAAAATATGGACATAAACTACATCGTAGACTTTTTTGGATATTTATGACTATATCAGGTTGGGGTGTTTCTATAAAAACAAATATTTATCAAACATTGTGAAAGAAGCGTCAATTCTAGAACTGAAACTAAGATATTATATTCGCTATACCTATCTACTACATTCCTTAGTCGATTCATGGAAATAAAAGGTTTAAAGGAGGTCGCAAAAGTAATAAAATATAATATTATTCTAATAAAAAAACCTTATAGGCTATAGCTGATCCGTACGTGCTCTCGAGCGGGACTCTTGCTTCGTTTTTTACGATCCTTGAGCGATAATCCCGCGGTAATGCCTACTAGGCTCTCAAAAATCAGTCGACCAAAGGTCTAGACGATCGTCAAAAGCCCTTATATCCTCTAATAATGAGTTAGGTGAACATAGGCAGTATAGGCACTCATCGGCTCTAACTACACACTTCTACACACTAAGGCCCTTCAAATTGTGAAACTATGGTCCTCAGTTCTTATACGTCATATCGGTTAAGTTGTAAGAGTGTCGTAAGAGATACTTATTGTCACATGTATTGACTGAAGGATCTTTCATTAAAGGACAGTACACTCCATATCACGTTATGTTTTGTATATTTATTTATTTTACTCGGAATAATTCTGTATACTCGTAAATTCGATCCACTGAGTCTTCTTAAATCATTGAACCACAAAATATGTAAACAATATCAGTGACTAGAAACTTGTGTAACATGCAGTTGCAGCTAGTTTGCTAATTTTCACTACTTAGCGGCCTTCTAATGAGAACAGGATGAACCCGTTTTGTTCACATGTTTAAGATACATGTAGGAACACACATTTTTAACCGCCTTTATAGGGGAAAAATGTTTCCATTCATTGCTTCATTTATATATTTTTTTATTTTAAACTTTAGGAACCACTGTAACAACTAAGACACACACAAAAATCAATCTAGATAAAGAACGCTACAAATTTGAAACTGTGAAGTTCTTAAACAATAGTTTGTCCGAGTAAAAGGTGATATTAAACTTTCTACTTGGAGAAATACGTAGGACTAGACTTTATAACACGCACTATGCGTTTCCTTCTCAGAGGAAACGCGAAAGCTAGGGTTGCGTGCTACCAACTCTACTTTTTCAATTAGCATAAGGTTCTAAGCAACTAAGGACTTTTAATAACATTTGTATTACCTACGTGCGCCCCTTGAATTTATAAAAATGATAATATAATATTGCATATTGTGACTGCTGGGTTACTCCGGTTAAGTTTACTAGCGAACTACTTTGGAAAAGATAAGTACATAGATGCCAGTGAGAATTATTTACTTTTGTAATGTATAGTATGTATGCTGGGCTGGTCTCGAATTTGACTCCCGGGTCGAACCAAAACCGCTGTAAGGGTTTTAAGAGCCTGGAAGAAAGTAGGCGCTTGATACACCCGTGCACAGGAGAGCATGTAAATGACAGTCCTGCATTGATCGGTCTGGACGCCATTATTTTATAAAAAAGTTGATAAAGATTGTACAACAAAATGTGTTTGAAATTCAATAATCGTTTTATAAGCTTTCAACAACCAATCTTAAGGAAAAGGGTTCCTAATGGCATCTGAATTGAAACTTTCACTTAGTTTGCTTGAAATTGATTAAGGCCAAAATGAAATAGGAAACGTTGTTATTCCCAACTTTTTATTGTTAAATTCGGAGATTACTTGTAAATTGTTTAATAACGCTGTTGGGGAAAGTTTTATTATATCCGTGTTTACGTAATTCAGTTAAAATATATACGTATAAATAGACAGCAATGTTGGTTGGACGGATTTTTTGTATCTTCATAGTTATTTAATCTTTAAAATACCAATGTTATAGTAATATCTTTCGCATAGAATATTCTAGATTCTGATAAATTTCCAATAAAAATGGACTACGTCCACGAAATACCGTCGAAATACGTCCCTCAAATATTAAAAACCGAAGATGAATCACTGTCCTGAATTCTTTCACTCTTTCCCCAAAGTGACGCATCCGCCAATAAACTGAGTCGGGGTAGAATATATCTTTTTTTACAACTAGCTCAACCCGGACAGTGTAACGGGAACAATGCATTCCTGTTGTTACGTTCGGTCAACAAAAAGGCAACAAGAGCAAATGTTTTTTGTCGCCAACCCCGCTAAATTAAACAGGGAAGCTGATTTTGTTTTATTTTTTTTTCGGAGCAATTTTGCTTTACGTTCAACGTGGAAGCCGAAACAGTAATGACCTTTATTATTCTGGTAATGTTGGAAAATCTTTCGCGTGGTGTTTATGTTTAGTTGAGGCGTGGTTATTTTGTAAGGTTTATTATTATTTGTTATTTAGGTAAACATTATATGTTTGCTTTTCTTTTATCTATAATATCTAAATGTGCTCAGAGATAAAGATTAAGTCAGTCGTGTAGTAAAAGCTTCAAACTTTTTTTAACAATTAGTTTCCTCTCAAAATATACCTTGTTTTGTAATCTTGATCTTCGAAATACAAAGCGGCATCATGCGTATTCCCATAAACTAGAGGAAACCCCATAAAAATCACACAAGAAATATTGCTACTGCAATTAAATCCAAAAATATCCTCAACCGAATACGGAAAGAAAAATATGCACAGTTTCAATTTAACGATTACACCCGTTAAGATTTTATATATACGCAGTATAAACTATAGATGTATACGATAAATAACTAAGAAATGCGGCTTAACGTTGTTTTGCATGCCCACAATAGGCTGTAACTTGACTAAATATTATGTCGCGTGCAGTATAAATTCGGTAGGCAGACGCAATTAAACATTTACGATAAATTTTACGACTACAGCCCTGAAAGAGTACAGTGTTGTATTCAAATCTAAAATTACTATAAGCAAAATCAAAAACGCATAAAATAACAGGAGCCATCATTCCTCAAACGGTTTCTTTTAATGCAAAACTGTATTTATGACATCATTCTGTATAAACGATACTGGGTACCAATTTACATGATACTCGTGGTGAATAAGCACCCTTCAAACATAAACATTTAACAATCTATACCGTTAATGACAGACAGGAACAGAATTAATCAGCGATTCCTTCGCACGCTACATCGTCCTTTTATAAAATTACAGCCATGTCTTTTTCTGAGAGATACATCCATGTTAATTCAATTTGCTGTTGTCTTATGTTTTATGTATTAAGGAACTCTAGTCGTGTATAACATTGCCTAAACGTGTTGTGTTCCCAGTGTTGACCCGACCAAGGGTTCGATTAACATTCCTCGCTTCGTATGATCGCTTCGGGATCCAATCAGGCCGGTGTTCACATAATTGTTTGCGGACATGATTTTATCGGAAAACTACAACGGTCGGGACAACGGTTGTTCGTTTCATGCCATCCATCTAGAAATTATTGGTGGCCCTCAAGTGTTTTCAAACCAAATTACGAACTGTGATATTATAGCTACATTGAATATCGATACCGGATTTAATACGAAATTTAAATTTACGAGATAACAGTAGAGATAAGACAGGTTTATTATGAATAAAAAGAAACTGAAGAAAAACTTACGATCACACTTGTTTGAGCCATAGGCGTTAAGATGTCATCCTGTCACCATAGCGCGACTATAACACCATTTTACACACTACATCCGTGCAAAAACTAGTATCATTATCGGTTCCGCAGTCACCGCCACCGTTCTTAACCCGTTAAGGACCTCCGGCTTGATATCTTATGTATGTATGCTTAACATACACGAATGCCATCATTTACCATCAGTGCTGCTACTTTGCGAGGTCGTATATCGTTACTAGTGTCCCTTAATCTAGCGGTAACTATGGAACAACAAAACTCATTACTCGGCGCTATTCGTGGCCGTACCTGCGAGTACTGGCAAGCCCGTGGTGGGTGCTTGGCGTGAGGTATATGCGAAAGCGGTTTTTAAGAGTTTCAGTACCTACTGTGCCATGTATACAATTGCAAAAAAGCAGTGATATAATTCAAAATTATTCTTAATTCATAAACTACTTCATACAGTCATAAAGTTGTCATAAAATCATATTATACTTTTTTCAATACCAATAATCTTTAACTCAATAAGATCATATTTAATACACAAATCCAAAAGACCGCTCATAACAAAAGTCCTGGTACACCGTAACTCACCGCTTAGAACATAAATGAATATCATGCCTTGCCTGTAACTTATAACATTACCCGCATTAAATCTTCCACAACCGGGTATAGACAAAGGTGACGTCTGAAATACGACCGCCGCCCGCGGCTTACTTTTACTATGAAAGTTTATCACTTGCGCCGCGTCGTTATTTGGCTTAGGAGATTAGCAAATGGGGGCAACTTGTTCGGTTTACGAAGCCTAAGCCACACCACTAAACCCGGAGAACTTACCGCTACCTTGGCATGGGGATTTTTAATTATATCATTAACTGGACCAACGCACGCGCGTGTCGATTAGCAGTTTTATAGCTATGAAGTCGCGCTTTGCCCTTATTTATGGGTTACAGTGTGGAAAGTTGGCTTATATGAAGTAATTTTGTTCCGTTATTACGTTTTGTTGGGTATACGAGGTTGTCACGCTTTTTTTTAATGGATAATATAATTTTAAGTTTCAACACCAAGCGGTTCTATGGTCGGAAAACACGGAGATGGGTGGGTGAGCTTAGTAGTGTAATTAAATAATGTTGTGTTAAAGGACAGAGAAAGAGAGATGTTTGCACTCAGATGGCCAATCCTTTCCGGATCAAAACATATCAAGGAATTAGGAGTACGACACAACGAACTTGTATATATAAAATAAATAAACATTAGTAAACCAACATTTATCTTACCCAATTTACTGTATTTAAAATAAAAAAATAAATGTTACAAAACGGTTTACAAATATTAAGCACCGTCTTACTTATCTGGCGATCAGATTATGAATCTCAGTCTGACATAATCGCCTTAAGTACTAATCTCCCCTTTTCTATTACGTAACTCATTCATCTCGAATAATTATAATTAATTTCATAAATATTATACCAGCACAAATTAATTCCTGAGTTTTCTTTTTCATATTTATTATCTTTAAACTGCTTTTCTTGGCAATGTAAAGCCGTATAAAGCTGTTTAATTAAAAGGGTTAGAGCGTATATCTAACACTTACGTGTTAGTGAGCTGGTATTTGCGAGGTCTTATTAAAACTTTAATCAAGTTTGTACTTTTTTTTAATCTGGCCACATCAGTGTTATTTAGCAGCCGAGCGCGCGCTTACTCTGCTAATTTAAATTTCAGCAATTTATAAATACACTTAATTAACTTAACGTGTTCAAAACACATGCTGGCCAGGTGAATTAAGAACACCTGCTGTATTATTCCTACGCGAAACTTAATATGGTGAGCAGTTTTTTTCTTTCTTTTTGTATTTCTTTTAATTTTGCAACCCGATAACTCATGTGACCAAGGAGGACAGATGAGCCACTTAACTCACGGTCTATTGAATTTCTGCCGGATCAAACTCTCAATGTAATCAAAGGATATAAAGAAAAGAGGGACGCCTTTGTTTTTATAAGCAAGGTTCGTGTGTAGATTAATCAATCACCTACTCGTACGTAACGAATGAAGAAAATTCGGTCACAGTAATGTATCTTGAGACCTAAAAAGATTTCTTTAACAGATGGAAGATGGATAAATGTGTATCTAATGTTGGATATGAAAGCTAATGGATGTTATTTTTTTTGAGAAATATGATGTTGACAAAGGATTACAGATGTTATTGGTAATCCTTGTCTGTATATATGTATTTTTATATCTATGAAAGCTTGGAAAACATAAAATTATTTGGAAGTAACTATGTCTACTTTTATAAAGCTGAAGAGTATGTTTGCATGATTGTTGATCCCTGGAAGTACTTGACTGTTTCGAAAAAATACTTCGATGTTAGATAGTTGAGGAAGTCTACTTTTATCCGGATGCGCGAAGTTGTTCTCACGGGACACAGATGAGACCGCTGGTGGCAGCAAATTAATTGAAAAAATGTGTCAATATATTATATAATTGAGCAAAAATATAAAAAAGTACAGGAGAAAACTGACATTGTATCGATTAAAAACCCAACATTTCGCTTCGTTATAAGTATATTTCCAGACAATTTCTAACGACACCAACTTTAAGTTACTTGTCACTTCGCTCAAATGGCAGTCATTTATTTTGAACAACTTCAAAACTAACTAAGGGAAAAACTGCTATAGTAGTTACATCACGCTTCGGCTACGAATTGTGTGGGACACACGGATCTTCAGAATGTAGCACTTATGTATTGTTACGTATATACGTGTGTAAAATTGCACTGATTTTGGGATTTGTTATACTTTCGCTTCTATTCTTCTCTCCTTTTTCTAAATTGAAACCATTTAAATGACAAATAGATGAAACTAGTTTTCAATTAAAATAATTTTACGAAACTATATCACAGAAATACTTTATATATATTTTTTTATTACAATCTTACGTGTTCTTCAAAATGTTGAGGAAGTAAATTTCATGTAAACAGTACTTTTAGAACTATAGCTAACAAGTTTATTCTGTTTCCTATTGTCAAGTTATCGCTGTCTCTGTATGCCAGTTTCACCGCCCGTGTAACACATATGTTTGGAAAAGAAAAGAGGAAAACTTTCATTTTTACGCCGTCTAACGGATTCAATATCGACGCGGCTTGAATGAGTTTTGGGGGTGGAAAAATCGTTAATCATCCCTTTGTTGGAATTTTGTTACGGCCTAACTCGTTGCTTGCCTGTTTGGGCTTCCATTTTTCCTTTTGAATGCTGAAAGTGGGGCCGTTCTTGACGAATTGTTTTCATGGGAAAACAAAAACGAATTCGTTGAGATTCGGGTCCGTAATATGTAAGGAAAGCTGGCTGGAAGCTATTTCATTTTGGACGCAAGAGCTATGTAGGTATTTGTATGATATTGCTCCAAAATCTTACATGTGTAACCGAAGTAGAACCAGAGAGAAGAAAGAAACATTACTGTCATAATAACTAAAATAAGTAAAACGATATCTTTTTACTCTGAGAGAACGATTAAGCTGCTTCACATAAATTCACACGCATAGAATGTAATCCGGTTTGGTGTCATCCTATGTAACATGAAACTCTATTGCGTTGAAAATCAAGCGAAGTGATAAACCTCAGATCACACTCTTAATTACAATTGCGGTTACTTATACCGACACCATAAAAAAGTAATAAAGGAAAAAGAAATATGTTTTAATCCAAACCACACCAGCAAGTCGTAACTTTGGTGTGATTTGACTTGACCTTTAGATTTTTTGAGCTGACACCAATTTAACAAATGGAGTGGCATTCATAACTCTCAATTTAGGTGTTTACCATTTCCCATAAACCATAAATCAGAATTAGACAAAACAAGCGCCGTAATGGCATTCCTAATTTTTGTGCCCTTACCTACCTTCGGTTTTGTTCATTCATGTGAATATCACATTATCAAGACAGATAGGCTCCTTACCTACATTTTTTCGGGTTAATAGATCAAGTTTAAGCTCAACTAATTATCGTGATGGGTTTCTGGATGGATGGTTGATGACGATCAGAGGAGGTTGAGGACAGGACCCCACTTTCATTCATTGAGACCAGCGTTCAGAGCTACAAATGCAAATTTACTTATAAAAACGCTACTTCTTGCAAAATCAATTTAATAAGGATCTAGAAATTAACAAAACATTATAATGTCCTTTTCTGTACAATGTTAAACTAGAGAAACTCTTAATTAGATCCAAAACTGTCGTTAAAACAACGTTTAGAATACGAAAATAACTTTGTTTGTTCAGTTAGTTGGAGCTGTTGATTAAATTGCACAACACACGTTGCCTGCCCACCGTTTATCTTCGAGACCAGTAACCCTTCGAAGGATTTTTACGACTTGCGTGAGATGATAAGCAGGAGATGTTGTTATTTCCAACGGATATGCAACATGTACATAATATATATTACTTTAATGGCACATAGTATAGGCGTTTTTTTATATATGTATACTAGTTTCCGCCAGCCGTTTTACTTGCTTCTCGAAGGAACTACTACCCGTACCTGGATAAAAAGAAGTCTGTATATTATATTTTAACATATACATTGGTTAGGCTACTGCCAATAACAAATATGTATTTCCCATATTTAACAACTTTCGCGATTATAATGTTAGTTATATGAACTATTATATATTTTAAGTGCTTTCTTTTTTTAAGTTTTTTTTTTTGTGAAAGGAAATTTGACGATAGGAATGTTTATCCGAAATCATTTTATTTTAAATCAAACAAATAACATGTAGCCGTGAAAAGTTAAAAGTAGCAATCGCGTGCTTGAGAAGTTGAGCCGCGTTATATATGAAATGTTTTCAGGTGTTGCATGCCCCAGGGCCTCATTATTTAGATTTATATGCGAGATTAAGCATTTGTTACCTAATGCGATTAATAATGGCAACTACACTTTATTATGCGTATTTTTAAACTTCCTATTACCAAACGAATCAAATTAAATCTAAGAAATATAATTTATTATAAAGATTTAAATAATTATTTTTATAGATCCCTTGCATAATAAGATATTAAACAAAGACCAATTAAAATAATTGACAATAAAAAAATCTACATTTGCCAAACAAACAATAAAATATTTAATACCAAACAAGTCGACATCGTTAAGTTAAATCAAACAGTACAAAAACTTGACGCTGCAAACAATGCATGTCCGACAATAATTAGTTAACAAATAGGTGGCGATACGGTCGTAGGTTATCGGTCCCTCAGTTTACTCAGCATTGTCGGGTCCAAATCAGCGCTATATAAATACTGCAGCTCAGATATGCTGGCTTACTGGTTCCATTTGATTGTTCATTTTAAGTTACGTACTGATAGCGTTTTAAAGCCTGTACTTTTTTAGTTAATTCAATCGATCAATACCTGCGTAAGTGTTTGACTAACCGCCGAAATTAATAACCTATCTGTTAGCCCTATATAATTTGTGACAAATTCCTATTTCTAGTAAGCAAAACAACGGATTGATAGGTTATTAATTTCGTCTGTAAAACAATAATTGTTTTATTTTCTTACTATGCAAGAAACAAAAAGGAAATTCGTGGTAAATACTTAAGTTCATTGTTGAAATAGCGAACAACGGTTGCTGCAGCTAATCGCTGGCTCCCATCGCTTCTGGCACTCATCCGAAACAACTGTGTCAACACAGTCGAGATAATTCGAATACTCGATGAGGAATGTGTTTTCTTATCTCAAGGTTTGCGAGCAACCGACGGGTTCTTTGATGAACTTGTAACGAGCAACGCTGCCCGACTAAGATAATAGCCATTTCAAGTTTTGTTACTTTTACTGATGGCTCAAGGATTTTAAGAAAATAATGCTCTTATATTGCGTCATTCGATGGTTATTTTAAGGTGTATCACTTTATTGTATCGCTTTGAAATAAATTTGATTATTATTCCCTATTTTTGCATTATAATATTATTTTCGTACCGTGCCAAACTTGAAGTGCCGTATTTTTAACAGATATTCAAGGAGTTATAACATTCACGCAAATCAAATTAGCCAATATTTTAATAGTAATCAGTAGGCATAACATGGTATCCAGTTGTACTACATACCATTTCACTAATAGGATCTTTGACAGGCCGATGTCGGCAACAGAACTCACCTCACGCTACAAAGGCCGGTCAATCTGATTCCAGTTTTAAAGCCTACATATCCTGACCCAGGCGTGTAACACAAAATTTATAATCTCCATTTGAAATGTTTGAATGAATAAATATAAATCTGAATTAAGAAAAAAAAAAGAACAAAAATAAAACATGTTTGCAGACACAACTATAATATTACAAAAACAATATTAATATAAAAATGAGTAATGTCTCATCTTGGCTTTCAATTGGAGTATACAAAGTTCAATGAACCTTAGAATACAATCATCGTGATATTAAGATTATACAGTCGCAGACAGTTGATTAGCTCATTTTTATGAACGAATCACGACTATTCACTCGGTAGTCAATAACCTACAAAATATGGCATTGACATCACCGATATCTTAACGCATTTGTTTGACGAAATACTAAGTACCTACTCATCGAATCATTAATCATTAAAATTACTTTATCATAAGCAACATTTTGGAACACTGGTTAAATATTTGAATAGCATTGTCACTCGGATTAACAGGTCCACCTGCCACTTTTGCATTTCATTCACAACCTGGGCATCGAACTTGAGACTCCGCACGTCAGCCGAGCCATGCGACTAGAAGGAGGAGTGAGTGACTAATAATGTCATTCATATCAAAGATAGTTACAACCCGTTAAACCATGCTTACCAAAGTGGGTAGCATGTTCACGGAACTGTATTTCCTTTTAAGTGATTAACTCCTTCCGCGAAGATAAGAAAACCAATAATTCCGTTGGCTTATTCTCCATACATGATGCAATTAAAGTATCGGCGCGGCGCTATGTTGGTGATATGATAATAGATATAGTAGGACTATACCCTGCTTTTAATAGAAGTTTAAGCGTTACGTAAATTAGTTTATAATAGTAAATTTTCTTTATTTGTGACCATATAATATATTATCCTAGTTAATTGACAACAATTACTGTTTTGACAATATGTAATTATAATTTGTATTTGTAATATTCTGTATCATTTTATTTATGTGTGTAACAAAAATAAATGGTTTCAATATATGTAGGTCTACTTAGAAGATACAATTACAATGCATCAATAAGAATCACTAACACTTAATTTATGTATAGGTAAACTTATCTACTTATCCAGACACGCGGAGGCGCGTCAAACCAAGTTAAAGCAAATAGTTTTTTTTTATTAAAAATTTAGTAGGTTTTTTCCTGTTTGACATAGGTACATTATACCAGTATAATTTGAAGATTTATACCTCTCATATTTGAGTATAATATAACATTATTATTTAGAACAAATTTTGTATAATTACATAATGTGTATGTTGGATTCAAATCATTGGTACACATGACCCGGATTCGGATTAATTTGATTTTGATAATTGATTTGGTAATTCAGTTGAGGCGTTAATTGAAACACTGGTTTTGGAAACAGAATGGTTTTCATACACCAAACTGTATCGGTTTTAGGAAGACAACACACACACAGGCATCTAAAGCCACAGACGTAAATTTAACTACTTTAGAAATAATTTCAACAGTATTATTAATCATTTATGAGAGTTAATGGTATTGTTTATCATTTGTAAATTTACTATTCAGTCCTGGTAACTATGGTGGCACATAAAGATGCAGCTAAAATCGACCACTGTGCACTCTAGCACTGTGCTAACATTACACAATTGAATACTGCAGCATAGCAATAAATCTTCCTAATTACAATACTTGAAAGTTATCCAAATACACATCCATTCATAGACTCTACACTGACTATCAATCAAACACTCACACATGTAAAACTATTAGATTCAGAGACGAGAGTTGCACTGTTTGACGGCGTGCTTTGAACTTCGAGTGCAACGACCCCATATCACTAAGTACACAGGTGTAATGAGAAACCGTGTACGTAAAATGTATGTATGTACTGTGCACTGCATATATCGATTCTATAAATGGATTTCCCGGTACTTCGAGACACTGTAATTATTTTTAGACGCGGAAATGTTGATATGCTCAATTGGAACTTCTGTTTGTTGTATGCAATGGAGTATCGACAAGTTTGCTCGTGGCTCTTTACGAAATTTTGAGATTTTTAAGTTTTCTTTACATCGTGTATCTTTTACCTTGCGGTGATCTGTTCTTTCCATAGTCACTATTTACTAAAAACTATAATTATGATAATTTGGCGCATCTGATTTGTGTATAGTACCAATTTCCATAATAAGCCTCATTGTAATAACGCGTCCACCACAAATATGCTGATTGATAGAATAAACTATTCTGGAGATTGGCCTACACAAATAGGCAATTTAGGTACATAAATCATTCAATCAGTTATGCTAGCCACTTGTGACAATGTATTTGCAAAGTCATTTATCTAAAATTGAGCGATTCAATAAGTGTTCGGTATATTTGATGAAAACGGCAGCAAAAAAGTAATCAATAAACTGTAACTTTTCAATTAGTTTTGGATTCTTATTATAACTAGGAGTATATTTCTATTATATGTTTGTACTCATTTATTCACCGCATAATAACAATATAATAAATATTTCATAAAAAAAAAACATTTAATAACATAAATTAATGTGTAAAGAGTTTTTCACCAATATAATTTATTTTATGCATTTAACATCAGATAATTGTTCTGCATAAAATCTAAATTCGCAAAAAGGTTTATACATTGTCCAATAAATCGTATTGTTAGATAGAATTGCCTAGAATTTATAAATATCGCAAAACTTTTAGCATATTCATTTCAATAAATACCGAACGCAAGCAGCACAATAAAAAATGAACGAGCGAGCCTAGCTTTCCACGTTTCCAACATTTTTTCTATTTTTTTTCGGCTGACCGCAACCTATAATTCCGCGATAGTTAAATCGGCTTGTGTATTCTAACATCCGACAAAACCTCGGTTACGTTTGATTGATAGTTCCATAAAGTTTTCATTTAAAAAAATTGATTTGTTTTTTATTGATCCATGGTGATAGATTGTTTTTATTTTTATTTTTTAACGATACAGGGATTTGTCACTTATGATTCCTATAGTAAGATGAGTACCGCCTCCTTCAAATAAATGTGAATAGTTTAACGGGTCTATTCATATTCACCAATCTAATGATGCAGGTACTGTTATGATTCACGCCCATGTGAAGTGTATCGATTACGTGCCTTAACTAACTAATGCTCACTTGATTACCCATTTATACATACACAAAAATGTACGGAACAGCAATACCAGTATTTCAAATATATTATGACAGGTATAACGGTTACCGGAACTCTGCGGCACTGTCAAGTGATCAATGTTGAAAATTGACATCTGTTTACATTTCATTAGGGTTTGCTTTTGTTTGTAGTTTTATTGTTGTGTTAAGGCATGGGAGCATCATACTCACGCGATACGAATATAAACATGCCACCGAAAGTATCGTGGCCCGGGGTATATTTTCTAATAGATGAACGCATATTTTCTTGTAATGGTCGAACTTTGGCGATGGGCGTCAGCAAAGTTTTGGACCATTTGTTGTGTTTTGAACCAGTGCTAAAATGTCGGCGGTATTGTAACATCATTATGCGAGGCTTTATGGCTGCAGGTATTTAGAGTTCCTCCTACAAACAATATTAAAACTTCCTTTTACTCCTTTGAAAAATCCAATTTGTAAAGTTTTTATACTTGCTCTATATTTCATTAATATTAGATTTGTAACTGCAATATTTTAACTTTGTACGCCACGAAGCGTATGACCAATAAATTTCTTCAAAATACATACATTGTGTATTCTTTCCGCCACAAGAAATATAATACAGATGTTGGTATCATCAAAACAATGAAAACGAGGAAACCCTTTTGTGTAAAAACATACACAAAAAAATCGTAGTCATTTTCTTTGTGTATCAACCGTCGTCAAATCTAATGTGCTTCTAAATTATTCACTTTTCATGTTCCATATTTGACTGCTAAATATTCCTTTGAGACGCCATCGAAATTCGAACAAAAACTATGCATTAAACAAGACGACCACTCATCCGTATTCCGACAAACTGTACCAAAGCCTATTCGAAGTCACCCAGGGCCTTTGAATTGCAAAATGCTTCGACCATTACAAGAAGTTGTATAAAAAGCGGACCTTTACTGTATATGTTGAATAGAAACGACTTCTTTTATGTTATACCTAGATTTTATGTGTACCTACTATTTTATTTTGGCTAGTGTTGACTATTTGTTTGTGTCACAACTATTGGTAAATCTCTCTTCTCGTCGGTAAGGAACATACTTAAGATCATCGTCATTTGGTCAATGTACAACTAGTTTACAAGAAATAATACACAAATACACTATTATGTCGTAAATTAAATCTGTTGCCTTCGGTGCTTGTATCACTGAATTACATCCTGAGGCGGTTTGTTATTCAATAGCCAGGTTGGCTGTTTATTTACAGGCAACGTATAGTAGGTGCCTCCATAATTTAAAGGTAAATTAACCCCGGCCCGGCTGATAGTGGTTATGCCACCCTTTTCTATGACACGAGTTAATTGCATCCTACATTTTGTAGCCGAAATTTCGGACATAATATTTTACAGAGACTTGAAGTAGCTTTACTAGGACATCACTCTACGTAGCCAGGGAAGGAATATTTTGCAAAGTTTGAAGCACTAAAACGAGTTGATGAGGCTATTTTTGTTTCCTCTGAAAATATTTTAGTATATGGAAATTAAAACCAAAAAGAAATGAAAGTAGAATATCTAGGACAAACTACATTTCAATATGGAGTCCGATGCCACATCTTGCATTATACTCGTGTTCACTCCCAAGTTCCTTCTCGGTACGATAATGCACGGTCGACCTTATTCCCGATCGGTTGGAAAGATGAAGTTAATACTGCCATTAGGATATCTCACACATTTGAATAGTTTTTCGCTACGAAGATCTTGTCGCGTACTTGCGAACTAGTAGCCTCTTATTTTATTTTATTTTTATGCTTCGATATTTGGACTTATGTAAATAATTTTTGTTTTTTTACAGGTAAGCCACAACACAATAACTCCACAATCCAAATTATCTAAGAAGAATGTGTAAGTTATTTTGATTAGATCCGAATCGATTTTTGGCCACGGAGGCTGTTAATTTGCACATAACAAGCATTTGCTCAGATACTGTGATACGTTTATCTCTACTTTGTTTCTGATCAGACACCACCGGAGAGAGATCAGGCGCAGTGCCAATATTTGTGTGCTCTCCGATGTACAAATTTCAGACTCCGGGCGTTTTTGTGGAAGTTTCTGAAAATCCATGAAGCGACTTCGATGTTTTAATAGGCGTGTGTAACGTGAAAGATTTCAAATTAAAATAATCAAACTAAGAATAATCGATTTGGCACAAGAAATATTCGATCATCAAATCAAGTCTAGTCAATCACACACGTAAATAACGAATAATACTTACTAGCTTTACGCGAGTGCAGAGGGATTCGTTAAAAGGGTGAAGCAGCCTCGTCACATTGTTTATTTAGTCCGCTCGTTGGTCGGGCAGGCCTAATCCGGATCGATCGTCTGCCGGAATGTTCGAGCCGGCCTTTGAGCGTTGCCCGTCACGTCTGCAGTATTTACAAGTTTTTAGGGTGCTTGCAAGGTTTCCGTGTGTGTTCTCGTATACCAATGAATGTCAATATTTTGCTAGACTTGTATTGTTTTTCTTTTGTTTCGTTGTTTTTCAACTACCAGACAGTGATTTTATTATACTTAAGAGTTAATCAATGAAAATATATTAATTCGATTTGAAAATACCGACCGCTGAACGTTATTATAAATATGGGAGAATGCTCCTTTTCGACCGGATAGCAATTAATATTCTGGTGTGAAATGTGTTTATCATAATGAAAATTATTGTGACACTATCCTAAATTATTCAAATTAAATTTTACAATTTGCATTAAATGGGTATAGCAATGTAGACAATGTTTAGGTTTGTAGCAACAATTGTATTCAAACTGTTTTAATTTAAATCTATCAACACTTAAATCTATCACTAACATCGATACTTTTATTATAAAAAACGCCGAATTAAAAATCATGCAGCATGCTACCAAAAAAATGTCTACAGGTTTTTTTTTATATTGGTAGCAACGTGAATCTGTCAGTCACCAGTTAGCTATTATTGCCATCCTTTTCTATTTCTTGCATTTTAATATAATCTATCTCTGTCCCACATATGGTGTAAATTCCCAATCTCATGTTTATAATCACTATGCAAATTGGAACATTTCAATATTGCGCTTGAACGAGACCAATATGGCTTATTGTAATTGAGTTCTTTATGTTTTTTGTTTACGAAAAATGGTTTGACGCTTCGATTGTTGAATTATAGGAATATGTTTGGAATTAATATATTTAATTCAGTGTGTTATCGACAGATTGCTAGAACATTTTGAATAGGGGATGATACTTGAGATACCTAATATATGGGGGTCAAATTGAAAGCTTTGTATCAGCTGCGAAGTTTCTCGCAGTAGTTGTATCTAATCGAGAGATACGATTTTGTGCTGATAAAGAAAATGAAGTTGGAAGGGACAAATAGAACACACTGTAGCACTTTCATAGCAGGCCCTTTTATAGGATTAGTTTCTTTGCACATTCGTAAAGGAATATACTTACCTATTTACACCTTAAACACGATCAAACATTTGTTTGAAGTAATATTATTATCAAAGTCTATCTCATTATTTACCATGATCTTAGTCAATGTTGTAGAAAATAACTCCACTTTCAAAGTAGATCTTACTGTACGAATAGAAAGTGTTATGGAAAAATGTACAGTCGCCAACAGGTCAACCTACGAGAATCTGTAAAATTTTACCAAGCGAATTTTAGCCTTCCGGTACTGTAATAAGGTTGAAAATCTATTAAATAAATTTGACAGATTGATAGTAGGTTAATGTGCTGGCGTCTGTATTATTGTACAGCAGAGTTCTACAATCTGTAAGTAAGTATTGCTAATCCTATTATTCTGTACCTAAGCTTTATAGTAGGTATTCTACGAATAATTTGTTGTGTTTATTACAACGTAATAACATACTTTTTTACAAACAACGGTTAAAGTACAAAAAAAAAGCAATTCAGTGGTATTTTGTACTGTTTTAGTGTTTTAGTACTAATACCTACTATAAAATATATATTTGCACCATTTAGCAGCATTCTTATGTGCGTTTGAAATTTATGGAAGCTACTTTCTAGGCGTATAAGAATTTTATTTTAGGGAGTAAACAACAAAAACAAAAAAATATACAAAATACCGCGTCAAGCGTTACTTAACCTTATGATCAAGCGACCCGTGCGGCTGGTACTTATTCACGGTATTTGTATTCATTACCTTATAAATCAACAAACAACATTGCCAGCAGCGGAACAATGCATTCAGTTTTTGTTCTAATAACTAACGTGTACCTACAATTATTCTAATTGCCAACGTTCCAACGAAATACGTTTACCAATTAATAATTCTGAGTAACTAAGTAGCATTTCAAGAAAATAACATTACTAACAATAATTGCAATGCAGTCA
This sequence comes from Heliothis peltigera, assembly GCA_958496145.1. Lineage (NCBI taxonomy): Eukaryota > Metazoa > Arthropoda > Insecta > Lepidoptera > Noctuidae > Heliothis > Heliothis peltigera. The sequence continues at coordinate 6,671,658 of OY292328.1, forward strand.
GGCATCTGGTTCGCAAAGTTACTAAACGAAACCTACTTGGTTTCCGTCAAGTAATAGTTGAAATACGTCAACATTGTTCAATAGAACATGACGCGATGTCTGCTGTCGGACTAAATACTATTCCAGCCTTTGATTTACGATTTGTTTAGTGGACTAATAAGTGGACTAAGCTCGAGCAATTTGTAATTGGACTGCGGCCCCTTCATAAGGAAATAATCATATTTATGAGCCATCGCGTGAATATTACTGCGGCACGGCAAACTGGAAGCTGTATTTCAAACAGAGCTGGGTCCCAAGAGTGCTGTGCGCGGTTTTATATTCTTAAATTATACGCTGACTTGTTATTTTAAAAACAACTAAGATAAACTGCAACATTCATGAGAAAAATGAACTAGATTTTCAAAAGGAAATAATTAAAATTGTAAATCGAATAGCTTTATTTTTTAAGGGTGAATTAATAAACCTCACTCAACATGAACAACACGCGAATATAGTCATAGAAGATAAAAGTCTTAGTCTTATTTTTATCTGAAGAATTGCCCTGAAAATAGTATAATGATTACTTGTATATTCTTTGATTGACTGCCTTGTTGGTCTAGTGGTCGCAAGGCGCGACTGCTGTGCACGGGGTCTCGGGTTCGAATCCCGGGTCGGGCCGAAATCGCTTTGTGGGTTTTGAGTAACTTTCATAAAGCAGCCTGGAGTCTGGAAGTTGGTGATTGATTCACCCGTGCATCGGAGAGCACGTAAATGTCGGTCCTGCGCCTGATCTCTCTCCGGTCGTGTCGGATTGCCGTCCCATCGGATTATGAGAGTAAGGGAATAGAGAGTGCACCTGTGTCTGCGCGAATGCTTGTGCACTATAATATGTCCTGCGCAGCTGGCTGATCTCCATAAAAGAGAACGGCCGCCGTAGCCGACAATCGGCCTGATGCCATCATCATCATCATCATCATCATCATCATTCTTTGATCACTAGATTTATAAGCAAACAAGTCACGTAAAAACATATTTGAAGATTACCCAACAAAACAAGGCAAACATCAACATCAATCTCGATATTTGTCCGAACAACAACACTAACAGGCTAGCTTGTACAACTACTATAGATACAGATAGCTACTATAGATCGGTCCACATTGCCATTCAGAAAACGTGTCAGGAAATAAGCGATACCCAATTTTACGAGCTACTAAATACTAATAATATTACCTCTCAAACAATTCAAGGCGGTACCGGAACCCCGCGTAATTTAAAAGAACGATTACATTAGCATCTTCTCACCGCATACTGAGATCACCCTTTATAAAGTTGCCAAAACATCCTTTGATCTTCACATTGTTTTGTCCAGCCCACGGAAATTTATTTTCACGACAGTACCCTTGGGTAACGTATTTTATTCAAAGTTGGTATAACGTCTGCGGGATATAACCCTTATGCGTAAATGTTATTTTGAGAATTGCGTTTAAGAATAGTTTTGATCGTACTTAATGTAGAAACTTCAGTACAAGAATGCAAAGTTTTAGGTTGTGTGGTAAAATTTAATTTATAGGAAATTTGTGACCGGCATCCAACAAGAATAATAATAGTTTATTGTTGAGATAGAGAACAATAGTAAATTTTACGTTAAGGAAAGGCTGTGACAGAAAACAAATTGCTTCTAAGAACCGCCGTAGATAAAGCGCTTGCAATCTGTCATTGCTTATCATATGTTTGCTATCTCAGCTCTCAGTTTACAGAGTGTAGAAAAAAAGGCAACCTGTGTGGTGTACTTGAAAATTTCATATGTTTCAGCTGCCAAAAACCGAGCAAGATTTTGAAATGGAGCTGCAAATACCTTCATTCTTTCATATCGAGAATATCCGAAAAAAACTTCGCCACTGGCTATCTCGAACTCCTTTAAAGATTAATACTTCTTATCGTAACCGTCCTTTCGCGAGGGAGCTGGGCCTGTGGGAAGATAAAGGACTTACCTCTTCAAAACTTGAACCCCTTATATTGTGAAGTGCATATTAAAGCGGGCGCGGCTTCTTGTGAATTGGCTCCTTGATTTGAAGTTTACAGTCGTCGCAAATTCACGGGTTAAATAATTGCGTCTAATTCTTGGCTTTGTTATTGCGTTAGGGTTTCTTTATTAGAAATAAATGGTGTTTTTTTTTTAATGTAAAAGTTATCTTTTTTGTGGAAAAACAACCATTTCATAACATATTCCATGGTCCACCGTGTTATCTGGAATTTAATAAAAATATGTATTACATCTAGAATATAGAATCTTTGTCAAGAGTTTAGTGCTTTTTTAAGTGCGTGTGAGGGTTTATAGCCACGTCTTTTGTAAAACGTGTACCTAATATGAGCATTGATACAATAAATTCTCGCTCAAATTAAAGCTCTGACACTAAATGTTAGGCCAAGTCTTAAGTATGCAGCTTTACCTTACAGAGCGTATTCTATTTATGTTGTTGTCACATAGTTAACATCTACGATCTTCATAATTATCAACATCCTTTAAAATGTTTGTTGGTGTAAGACTGTACCTACTTCTATTCGTTAAAAATTATCAGTGTTGCATACGATATAAAAACAAGAATGGCTTTTTACAATAAATCAACTCACCCGCTGAATGGGCAATCGAATATTCATGCGAAAAACATGGAGCCGTTAATATAACGAACATCCAAAGCCACTTCTACACAGACTTTAATTATGTAAATGTCTATGATATAAAGCTCCATTTTATTATATGCGTAATTGTTTTTGCATATTCAGAATATATTATTGCTAAAAATGTTAACAACGCCGCTCTTTTAATACGTAATTAGAATACAGAAAACATTAAATTGCTATGAGTGTTTTGAACTTGTGCCTGTGATGGATTATACTTAACGAATAGTTCTTAATGAGATAATATTTAAGATAAATAAACATGTATCACAAGCTAAAATGTAAAAGATGTGTGAAAAAGTGTTTCATTGAAGCCATACGGTTGGAGTGAAAGTTTTCGTGTACTGTGTAGGATCATAGGATATCTATTAAAATATAATATAACTAATTAATGCCGTCTCCATCTAAAAAGAAAATGCTAATATTTAATTCCCACAGGCCGTATTTGCGAAGTAAGCACATAATATTGACTACTAAATAAAATAACAATATGAAGTATTCTGTACTCTGTTGAGTAGTCACGAAGAATAAACGTTTTGTTCGTCTCTTGAGATTTAACCGCGAGACAGAAATTGCTGCGGCCTGCTACTTATGTTCGACTGATGGTGAAATAAGATTTTTGTAATTTCAAAGCAAAGCTTTGACTATTGTGCTCGCGACAATCCTATTGTCGTAAAACAATTATTTTAAGTTAACATTGTTTACCAACAAAGTTTGGATTGGGAGGAATAATAACAGATACTTACAGCACTCAATGTCAAACTCAGAAGGTGAAAACAAAAATCAGAACATAAACACAAAAGATCGACATATGCGGACGAATTCCTAGTAGACTACAGAATATACGAATTCCGGCTACCGTAAAGTCCATTTTTATCATCAACACAGAGTTTCAGAAACTAGATCAAAGTTATAAACCGTACTAGAATTTTTGACTCCCCATAAAGCGGACATAAAAGAATCATTTTTCAATTTGCCAATACCGATTCTTGTGAATGTTTCACGCAAAAACGTGCACGACACACGATAGCCACCTACGTTGCGGACTGGAGCGGATTGTTGCTACTTTTTATTCGCCCGAGTTCCGACAAAAAAGCAATCTATGAATCGGCCGCTTGCCCACAACAGTTTTGCACGCGTAAAACTCCATAACATGACTTATTCAGACCGAATTCGGTCGATTATCGTGTAATGTCAAAATTAAAAATTATAAAACGGCTCTGTCGTGTAATACGAGATTTGCGGCTACGAAAGCCAGTGTCGCTGAGCTTCGTGTATTAGATTACCTACTTTGCGGTTTGTGTAGACGCCATGAGCATTGTGGTTACAAAGCTTCTCACGGTGCGCGCTGCTCCTAGCTCGTACGTGTCTAATCCGAATTCCTACTATTGTTTCAAGCGGAAGGTGTTAGTAACACGTTTTTTCCACACCTCTAACAGCTCTCGTTAATCTAAAGTTACTTCAGCAACGTCCACGCTAAAATGCCTTTTATTTAATCAAGAAACATTTTATATTCACGGTAGCCGCAAGACATTTGTCCGCTCGTAAGAATATTATTCTACGGGGTATTCTAAAGATACTGTGAAACTGTATGCGGTGTAAGTCTTGTGAACGGTCCGGGTAATTTATTCGTTCCCTAAAGCAGTGCATCACCGAAGACTGCGCTGCTGCTGCCCGTAGCGTGGGCGGCACCCACCATTGTGACAAAATAATGTCTCCTCACTATAACCTTCTTCCACCCAATATTGCATCCGAAAAAACGCCTTATTCTTAGAACTACAAAACTGCTATTTGCGCGCATCGTCGCACCAGATGGTACGCCGCGATAGCGCTGAATAATCAACGCTTAAAACGTCTGGAAAAGGAAGATACGGTAATGTAATATGAATAACAAAACGACAGAGATGTATTCCTATTTAATTCTTATTACTTACTACCAGCAATGGTCATATAAATTATTTGAGTTAATTCTATTGCCTGTGAATTATAGGCCAAGGCGTAGCACCGCTGAATCAATAAATGATAATATAAGGACGTCCTATTCTATACTGGCAAAGAGTTGCTCTGATCTATTTTTGATTCGGACCCGATAGGGTAGGACGATTGTGTTTCTCACTCGAGTCGGCATCGTGGCTCCAATTTTCCAGCAGAGTGGGTTTCCAGCAATTGATGCGTTGTGACGCGGCGACAGCTCGCGAGCTTGCGATTAATTACTTTCGCCGAGTCGACTTCACCGTAGCCGGGTAGGGCTTCGCTTCAACTGTCGTGTAAGTTTTTGTTACACCGTTTTTGCATGCAAAACTCGCAGTCGGAATAAATTGAATTGATACGTGGCAACACCCGGCAATACCAGCCGTATCGTCTGTGTAAGCCTTTACTGCAAACGTTTTGTATTACTTATTGTGACGTATCTTGAAATAAACTGGAAGATCGTGTTTAAAATATGCCGTGTCATTTTTATCAGCATTTTAATCAATGATTGGTAGCAAATCAATTAGTTGTTATTTGACTTCTCTGACTTAAATCCGCAATATCGTCCGTAATGAAGTGAAATAAAATAAACAAGCTCGTTTATTTTGAAAACATAATTTACCATTACAATCTTGACTACCATTACTTCGGTTTGCCTGCATTTGTGGCATACTTTAAATCCACACGAGTTAAGGACGATTCACATTTCTGTAAAATAATAAAAACATTTTTTTTATAAAATAGGCTAAAATGGTATACTTATCATTTAAAATATAGTATGATAATACAGAAAATAGAAATAAAAAATGTAGCATTTTCTTTATGCCCAAGTTTTGTGCTGATAACCACACGCCATTTCTATATTAGCATACAAATCCCACAGACAAGTTGAAGTAGCAGTAATTTGGGTGTCGTACATGAAAAGCGTTTTACCTACCTGCCTCTAGGCGTTAACCTCGCGGAAAATGTGAATAGTAACTTATTCCCGTCAGCGGCAGGGTTCGGTCGACGATGTGTGAATCGACCTAGAGGGTGCGTGGCTTCGTGCCAACGCCGAGGTGCCTCTGAATCCGACTGCATGCATGTTTGTACGTGTATACTGATTTATGAGACCAACTTTACCAGTGCTAAGCAGTTTCTGCATGATTATAATAAGCACAGAAGGGACGAAAAGTTATAAAGGGTATAGGATATTACGTTTGATATATTAACTAGTTTTGTAGTAGCTTTGTTTTCGTAGACAGTAGTACCTACATATATGTATGAAGGCTCATGTAATAATAATTTAACGGGTATCCAATCGATGATGGTACGTTTCTTTTGTAATGGGAAATCGATTTTGTGCAGTTTCGATTTCATGACTGACCTTCAAGACATGCCTAATGCCTTACCAATTATCATCACGAACTATATGAGAGAATTATATTAGAATGTCCTATTAACGTAGTGGAAAAATAGTTAGCTGTGAAAATAAAAATAAGGGCAAAAAAGCATAGCACTTGAAATTTAAAAAACACGTTGAAAATGAGCACTTACCATGCACGCTATTTACACCAAAACTAACATAGTAGCCACACTGTAGGTATAATAGAGTTACTACGTTAACTACACTGCCTAGGCTGTAATTGAGACTTAGTCTAAGCTTTGACATGCTAATGAGGTGGACAAGCAACATGTGGCCAACGACACATGCCACGTCACCTCGACCGAGAAATTGAGTTCGTGGGTTATTTTTAATCTGGGCGGATTATTTTTAAAGTTTTTTTTTTGTGTTTTATAATAAAAAATATTTTATTTTATAAACTCTACGGTCATGGTACTCTTGTTTCAAATTATGTATATAATAAAAAAATAAAAGTAACTGAAAACAATAAAATGTGTGTGTATATTTTTGAGCGCTTGAAGATTGCTATATCTTTTAAATAACGTAAGTTAGTTTTCATCTAGTAAACAAAAAAGATAACTCGTTAAATTAATGGAATATATACTAGTAAATAATTCATTTCTTTAATGTGTATTTATTTTACTTGCCAGGTCGTGTTGTCGAAGCAACATTTTTCAACACGCAATTGTCACATTATAAATGTAATCAATCAAATGAAATCTCAACACCTAGTTCAAAGGGGATCATATTAGTTGATGCAAAAGAATTTAAGTCTTAATGTTAAGGAATTAAAGTATAACATTATACACAAATAAAACAACCCTTGAAACGGTTGTCACTCGAAATTGACATCTGGTATTCGCTTTGATATTATTGACTTGCTAATTCATTAGTCCTCACTATGGGGTGAACTTTTGACTGTTCAATAAAAAACCTTATGCTTATAGTCCTAAAGTTCAAACTCACATAGGTACTTTTGACTGAAGAAACTGGAAACGATATTTTTTAAAGGAACCCTCATTTTTTACGCTTTAAGGTTAAATTCAAGTCACGAAATATTATTATTTTAACTGCGTTACAACAACGCATAAGGTAATAACAAAAAAAAAGCATGTAGGTTTAATTATTGCTTTCCGTTATTGAACTGGAATTTATCATTATACCAATAAAACTATTTTTTCAAAATGTTGGCTTTCGGAATACATTAATTAATGTTTTCTTTATCTTAAAGGAAAATAATCAAGTCACCGAAATAGCCTTATACAAATAACCTTATAACTAAAATACAATTTATATAATATATAACATAACAATTTTCCTAAACGCAACCTTCAGTTTTGCCTTCACCTTGGTCGTTTCCATGAAAAATCTGAACCCTTACTCAGCATCGCGTGACTTTGAATTATAAGACAAATCGAATCCATTCTAGTATTCAGAACAACTATTTTTACTTGACTGTAAGAGTAAGAATTCTGGCAACCATTTTTCTTGCCTTGACTTTCTTGGAATAGAGAAAAATGTGGCGTGTCAGTCGATTATACTCTTGAGCGGTGTAAGGGTTGGTTTGCTAGCTGAAGGGCAAATCGTTTACCACAATCTTTTCAAAACGATTTATAAAAGGTGTTCGTTAATGTTCTTGCATTTCTAAAATAGCTTCTGTGGTTTATTCTATCGGAAATTTCTCATCTCTCTTATATGTTTAAAAATATCTTCATATTTTCGTTAAGCTTTAAGCAAGTTCACATAGCAAGTGGTTGCCATGTGAAACACAACTTGTATCGAAAAAAATATGATAGAAACGAAAGTATGAATATTCTGAGAAGCTGTATTAAAGTCAATAAATATAATGCTAAATCTAAATCCCTCCTGGGAAACATTCATCAATGACGTCACAAAGGTAACTTTGCACTGTACGAAAACCCAGTGTTGCAAAGCTTGACTTTGTCCTATCGATGAATAAAGATACAATACAAGGAGTGCCTTTATTGGTTCCGCAATTGCCTACCGTCGAAGCCTGTAATTGGTCCATTGCTTTTCGCTTCACTATCCATTCTAGCAAACTTTCTACTCCAAACTATTAACAGCGTAATAGTAAACGTAAATTTGATTTTGCCATTAATACAAGACGGAATGTGATGAAGTATCCATTTAAGGAAAAGTCGCCATTGCCTGAGCGCGCCGAAAATATAATAAAAATAATTGAGTAAATAGTTAATTGCGGATTAATTATTTCAAACGTAAAGTAAAACCGTTTTGCCTATCAATTTTCGGTGCACTTAGATTAATAGGTATGTCTTAACTTAGCTACATGTGTGTCTACGTGATTTTACTGTTCATCAAATACATAAAAATGGTTGTCCAAAATTATAATGCAATAACTGTAGCCTGTTAACAGATAGTTTTCCAAATGGTAACCACAATATGACCCCTACGGACTACGAATACAGCATTAGGGTATTCCAAATATGTTTTTCAAATTTCTCCGTTGATGCCTCTACGCATACCTGATTCGTGTCGACGGCTTGCGCCCTTAGCCTTGCAGTTACGAAGGGTACGTATTTCTGATCAAAGCACCTTGCTTCCCCCTCACCTTGCCGCGCTTATTGTGTCACCCTCGTCACGATTTTTCATAGACGTGGTTCTCCCATCCTCTTCACCACACTTGATTTGCGAAGCACGTATACTTCGCCATCATTAAATTAATGCGACCCTTTTATTTTCAACTTTGAGCCTTTGTAATAAGGATTTTGATAGCCGCAAAATAATCTTAGTAATGCGCCCAGACGATCTCATCGTATTGTCTGAGTTGTAGGGGCGGTGTTTCGTTCTGCGGCGACATCGTTCAGCGCACCTTATTGGAAAAATAAATCGAATAGTCAAAGCTTTCGTGCTTGGCCGTCGTTATCAATAATCCAAGTACGTTCTCCAATTCTTGCCTTGCCATTGATTTAAAGCGCCCACTTAGTGAAGTGAGAAATAAACCTAACTATTTTTTCTGATAAATCATTTTATGCACTTCGATAAATACTTTTTATAATACTAATAATGAAAGTCTGCATAGTTGTAGATATTATAAAAAAATCATAACTTTTACAGGACTCAAATTATGAGCAATCAATACGTTATCAACTAGCCAAGTCCGCGACCCAATTAAAATAATGCAATTGTAAAATAATAAAGCCGATATTATATACCCAGTTATTACAGTTCAATTACTATATGACCGACAATTTCTTGATAATAACGCTTGTAGTCAACCATTTTTATATGCGTCGTCATGGTAACGAGATATAGTTTTTGCGGGTGAAAACCCCTTTGTTGGAAAAACTTTGCGTCAGTTAATTACGGTGTGTGAAGTTTTGGCAGGTTTGTGAGTTTTTACGTTCAGTGTCCGTAGGCCGGTGGTTAGTTAAGCGTGAGGTTTAAGTAAAAGGAAAACAAGTTCCCACTTTGTTTCACTTAGTTATTTCATTGTGTGTGTGAAGAACAGTCGGCGAAGGTAATTATGAACTGTGTTATAAATAGAAGTGTTTATTATAATTAATGAGGTCTAATTAAGGGGTCAAGAATGGAAGAACTTTGGCACCTACTTCCACGTTAGAATATTTACTCTATTAAGTTGGCATTTTTGTACAAGAAAATTAATTTAGAAAATTGATGCTATTGATTATTTAGTCTTATCCGTGTTTATCATCATTTAGAGTAGTTATATGCACAATCAAAACATTCACGTTGTCAAACCTTCCAAAGATACAATATTCTTACAAATAACGTACAATCAAAACGATAAGTAACAACGCAGAGCTTCCACATAACAAAAAAACAAACGAATAACAGAACAATCGCAACCTAAAAATCATTAGCCAACTAGTTTAATAACAACAGCAACAGTCCGAACACCGAGACCTCTAACTTGGCAAAGTAAATAAATCAGAACTTGGTTCACCACTACGTCAGAACTATAGTGCAACGAGATAAGCCCGCACAGAGGTGTTCATTATAGTGGATAAATAACTTTTCCTACTGACAAATTACCGACAGTACTTCGTTGCGAAAAAAGTCACACCAGTCCCGACTAGTGTATTGTGTTAAGCCATTGTTTTTTCAGCTTAGAAAATTAAAATGGAAAGAGTAAATCTGAGTCAAGCAATCTGTTTGTTGATTTAAAGGAATTAAGTAAAACCACTATTTGGTATGATTTTGATTACAGTATTTTTACTTAACAGTAATTTTTGTTAAAACAATTAAATTATCAAGCAGCGATTTTTAAATTGTATACCGTTGTAGAAATAAAAGTGGTATTCTGTATTTCATAAATGATGTGGTTCTAGTTATGACGAAATAATTTCAGAATAAACCCAAAAAAAGAAACAAAGCAAAATAGTTAACGAGTTAACAGTTCTTTTTTAAAAAAAGCAAAACAAATTCCAGTCATACATTCAATAAATTTCCCTCAACAACAAACAGTCCCCGATACAAGGCATCCGAAATTAATCAACAAAAATCGATACACAGACCGATATTGATAATATTATAGACGATCATATTTCATGATCACTTGATTGATTTACAACGGTCGAGATGCTTGCTTTCCAATTCGATTTATTGTTTGCGGTCGCAAGTAAATAATATTTGGATGTAAAGCGGCAAGAAGTGACTTCGAAATCTGAAAGCCAAATAATGCATATTTGGTTTGTATTAACTCCAAATAAATTTAAATGTTCAACATTTGACTGCTGAATTTAATTTAATATTAATAAAATCGTTTGTTAAGCTTGGAATAATTCCAGCCATTGATAATAAATAATTTCAGTAAATAAAATTTTCACGATGAATAAGACGTGATATTTATGTTGATCAACAGATAATAGGTATTTCAATAGTTAATCAGTAGTCACTCCGATATAATGCTACACAATAATACTTAATAATTGGTTACTGTTAAAGTATAGATTGTTACTCACTGTATTTTCAAAAACAGTGACTAGAAAGACATGCTGGATATCATTTACGTACATATAAAGTTAGTTCGGGTAGTCGATTAACAGAGAATAAAATAAAATTTATTAAGAACGTCCATTCTTTATCTTTCAAGGCGTGAGACGGCTACCAATATATCCAAGTCGAGACAGCTACAAAAAACATCGGTTTGGCACTTCAAGCAGGTTTCTTTTTTGTCTACACAATTAATCAGTTTTATACCTGGCTGCGTATTTGTACATCCAAACGTTCAAATTAATTTGATGAAATAATAATCCAGCACAATGAATGATTTATTTTGTTGCATTTAGTTAAGTTGGTAGTTAATTTGAAGAAAAATCAGAACTAAATATTGTTAGTGATATTTGTTTTTGATAACATTTTATTAATCATTTAGTAGTTCTTTAATATCAGATGCAAATAAATATTTAAAAATATGTTTTACAAAAACCTGAAATTGCAGATGCTTAAATATTTATCTTTCGCTGTCTTTTATGTCACAACTATCCTATTAAATTATTGATCACTTCTAGTAAGCTCTTTGAGGATCTTTGTAAACTATTAAATGATTTCAATCATTCGCGGTGTGCCAGTGGTTCTATCAATGCTGTCGGCTACTTCAGGTCATCGGGTCAAGCTTGAATTAAAGCTACACTGATTAGAAGCAATTTTTTTGTGTGCTTCTACGTTATAAAGATTAATAGTGTCATAGAAAGGTGAAGCACCGTTTGAAATCTAATTGAATGATTTATTTAATTAACGCTTGGACGGTTCTAGATATAAGATGATATTTTGCTAACTTTTTGCTTTGAATTCTTGAAAAAAATCTATTAAGTATTAATTAAATACCTATGTCCGCATACAATCTTAAAACACTCTCAAGCGAAAAGGTGAGTCCCACAATGCGCAGTACAAACAAGTACCCATAGAAACCAACAATGGTATTTCTCGGACATGAAATTAAATGATTTTTTCCTCTCATTTAATACGGAGTAATGAAGCTGTCGTCAAATATTCATCCATCAGAGCAAATCATCTGTGCAACGTTGACGCTCGTCCATTATTTATTTGGCAACGATCATCATCATTACGTTCAGAAACCTTGAAAGACGTAAAAGGTAAAGGCGACTAGCGAGTTTGTAAATATTTATCAGTTATAAAAAAAATCGTAATGTAATTAATCAAACGGGTTATAAAAACCTAGTCTCAAAATAAATTGGTTATTTAAATATACATTATTAATCTGCAGATATTGCAAAACTTCACGTTTTAATCGTGTCAGAAACAGAACAGATTTACCACAATGATTTCACCCTCGCGTTTCTGCTCCCACAGTGACGCATATTGGTTTGACAGAAAAAGAAAACATCCTCTAAGACACCAATATAGCGGAACACTGTAATAACAAGTCCCAAACATTACCAATTCTAATTTGTCGACATCCGCTCGCGGTTACCTCTCCCTTGCACCGAAACAAAAGTGACTGTGCCCAATTACAACGAAACGCGTTGTTCCCTACCATAATTTGGCCAAGATCACAGTAATTTTGTATTTTGTAATATTCCATTATAAGTAGCATCCGCATGATGTATAAATTGTAGATGTCTTTAAATTGATGGCGAACAAAAACTGCAGTCTTGGTATTTTGGTTAATTTAGATGCACGGGATCCATTTTTTATGTACACGATGAAGGGTAATTAAGCCGTGTGAATTGCATGCGGTGGAATGCAAATTAATGATTACTGAGTAGACAAAAAGTGTAGGTTATAAAGGCTGCGGATCTTTGAACATCTTTGGAAAACGTTACGGGCAGCAAAAGCCAGATAGTATGTCGACCAACCTTACCAAGGAGTATTTAGTTGCATTAGTAACTGGGTTGAGGACGTCATACGGTGCATACTATATGAAACTCTGGCACTTAGCTGCATCCGTTTAGACTGGAGTCCGACCCCAATATAGATGGTTGATAAAAGGCTAGGCCGACGATGATATAAAACTGCATAGGGTTGCTATATCTACTTGCAGGGTTTTAATTTGGGTAAATAGATTACAACTAGGTATTAACACTACATCTATACCCAAACAATTTACCATTAAAGGAAGTGGACGCCGTCATTATAAACTTCAAAATAGCTTTTGCTCTCTCAACTATTTCGAAGCGCAACCCTACAAAGGGTATGAATGATTAAAGTGCGCACATGTACGTACATGTACATACATCAGTGTATGTCAGAGGGCACGTCATAATCCACCCAAGCACAAAGATTAACATTTAAACAAGTTTTATGTAAATCATACTGGATAAAACCCGTTTCATTTTTGTGATCGCTCGCTTGGAAATGCTTGCTTTCTTTGAAATTGCACCATTCTTTAGATTTGTTTCTACTGAAGGTTACTTAATTTCAGATTGTATTTGAGTAAAGTGGTAGTTTGCTATGTAAATTTAATGAAAATCTGAAAATTAAATTTTTCATCAATAATCATCAAAAATTGACGGGCAGAAATATGTACGTGTTTTCTTGTGATTAAAAGTACTATATTTATATACCTAGTATATTAATATGCCAACGGTTAGTTCGTTATAGATTGCAAAATGATAGTTAACAATGAATAGCAGGAAAGAGGCGTTAGTTTACTTGATGCATTAAAAACGTGATTAGAATACATAATTATAAAGCGACCAATCCCAGGGGTTTATTGTACATCTGTCACATAATTTAACCAATTGGACAAGATCGCAAAAACGCAGTAAACCGGTTTCAACATTCAAATACCTACTTTAAAGCCATTAAATGTCCTTGAAATGTCCGGAAAGTGCGTGTTCGGGTAATAAATTAGCGGCTAGCCTTCGTCCCGGTGACGAATAGATTTTCATTGAAGGGTTAAGCTTAAGTTGAGTAAAATACGATAGTTTGAGTGATCCCATCGTGGCATTGTTCGGTCGAATACTAGTTTAGTAGAATATTTCAGTGAATATAAGAGAAAATGATTTTTCTTGCTGTTATAAGTAACGAATATTTTGAGCTTTAAGTTCCGTAGAAACGGGGTCAACTACAAAAAAAAATATTTCTCAGATGGGATAGCAGTCAAATTACTTAATAGATATAATTACAATTTTACATAACACGAAACATGTTCGAATCCATAGTCATCGCTAGTTATAAACAAATTATTTTCTTCGGAATGTTCTAATGAAATAGCCTAGTCTTATAGCCCCATAAGTTTTATGGCACCAATAGTGAAGGTATTTCAACCAATTAGCGGGAAATGCAGTCAACACCCCCTCAGTATAACTCCGCCTTATTCTTTGTTCGGTTCGAGAACTAAATAATGGAGTACAACTATTGTTTTTGTCCTATAGAAATATAACCCTCGATCACAAAATCGCGGCTGCATACATTCATTGTAAGAGCCGACAGGACTGCATAATATACATACATAATGTATATTCATAAAAAAAACTTCATAAAACACCCTATATGTATGAACTGGTTTTATAAAAATAAAACTTAGTAATTTTATTCTTGAATATTATGTGACAATCTCAAGCCATAGCCTGTAATGACAAAAACAACATACTGGTAAAAGACTTTTACTTTCATTTCCATCAATCTGCAAACATACTCGTGAAAACATCATCCTTTTACCGCCGTGTAAAAACCTCACGGCACATGGAATAGAAAACGCCATTTCCAGCGCATCCGTAATCTACTATCGGCGCTATCGTATCCGTCGACTGACTGATTCGATTCCGCCGCGCGCTCTTCTTCGTGTGAAAATAACACGTCACTCAAATACAAACGATAATAAATTCAATTTTCTCTCACCCTAGCCGTCAAAATGACGGCCGGACAGGATTAAACCGCGTCCTATTCGCCTTTTGTTCGACACATTTCCTCCGTACGTTGGTGTTTTTCGGACTGCTCATGTCACATCTCATATGATTCTTAGACGGACACGTTTGCTATTTGAACATAGAAGTATAATTCAGAAGATCAATTTGTACTTCGATCTCCTTGTCGTAAGAATTAGGTAAATAGGATGTTTAAAAAGTTTTCCAATGAAAAAATAAACCAATTTGCTTTCTCAATCTCCCTTGTTGTTCATTACAATAAAATTTTTAACTTAGTTTTTATATAAAATTCTAATAAAGCTTTTATTTATTTAGCGCCTGATCAATTTCCTCTGTAATACGCTAACACAGTTGCAGGACTAAAGTATTCACAATGAGAGGCAAACTCGTCGTTTCTCAGAATTCATGATCGTGTTACCTCGCACTGCCGCCAATTAAACCGCGTTCTACCCTCGTTTTGCTTTTATTGCACACACGAAACGCGGATTGAGTCGGCACTAACTTACGCCGCCTGATAGGTATGTTAAAAGAATTCCTTTACTGTAAGATTAACATTTAAAGCTACTTTAAAATTATTGCGGGATGATATCGGTTTAACTATAAAATTGACATCTGCGGTTTGGTTTGCGAAAGACTTTTATTATAATTATAAGTATATAGGTATATAATTTTGAATTTTTTTATAAGTTGACGATGAATAAAAACTTCTACAAACTACTATTAGATGGAGCAAACATGTCTGCACGTTCCATATTTTGATAGCCTTCTAATACATTATCAATGCCACTATTAAAGTTGAAAAAGGCAGTTTTTAGGAATTTCCCATTTCTCTTAGAAAAACCTATTTGATTCAAAAGATGTACCTCCGGAGATTACAAAGCACGTATTAAATCTTTTACGAAACATTCAATTCACGAACCCACGTCTATGAAGATTTAATTTCAAAAATCGAATAATCTGAACCGACTTCATGTACGTTCGGTACCCACACGAATATCGGGTTCCATAATAGCGTTCCGCAGAGAAAATGTTTTATTGGCCTTGTCGCCTCTCCAGCCAGCAATAAAGGCCAAGACTATCGTGGTGTATAAAACGCACCTTTATTATTTCTTTGTTTTGCATTGGATTGTTCGATTTCGCGTTTGCAGTATCGACAATCGGATTATGAATGCAACCACAGTCGCAACGTCGAGCCGCCATTTTCATATCGCGCGGTGCAAAACTGTCGATATGAGGTTTAACGGTATAATTTAGGTTACACTATCATTAGTCAATGAAATTCATTTCCTTCAAATGAAAAGTTTTCGAATTGATACTCTCAGTCCATCATTTTTGTAGACGTCTCTTCTATGTTCAATTGAAAAAAATGTTCCTCTTAGATAATTTATATGAACGTGTGCAACCTTCTTTGTACCATTTAAAATTACATCCTACAAATCGATGAACCGCTTTTGACAAAGGTAACGGTACCCGGTATGCCTCCAATAACAAAATTAAGGTTGCAAAAAAATGCGTGCCCCATTCAGTGAATCGGCAATTTGCATGCGTAACATCAAGCCTTAACTACCTTGCTCGGGCCGGAATTATCCAGAATAAGGTGCAATAAAAATTTTATTTTTCGTTATTTATGTAATGCTCCATTTGAATTGGTTCTTAGCTATGAAAGGAGACCAAGTTTTATAAGTAAACTAGGCTTACCTTTTTCCATTGAAATATGGTTGATTTGAAACGCGGGTTAAGCTAGCACTTAACAGTGGCTTCTAAAAGTACGATAGTAAGAACTCTATGCCTGTTACGCGATACCAAAAGATGAAAAAATTAAAAAGCTGGGTATTCCGAGATCATGAAGCTACTTTCATATTAAAATTTACTTAAAAAAAAAGAAAACAGCTTTCTTCTTAATTGACATGAACCGGTTTCTTAATGAGGCTTTCGACTTTTAATCACATTTTAGTGAGCTTTTAAATACACGTTCGATGGAAATATTATATTTATGTTTTATTTGAATATTCTTAAGTTTTATTTAAACACAGTACAAATTATACATAAGGCTTATTGCTTCTATATTTGTTTTATCGAAATAAAGCACAAGCTTTCAAAAACAAATGACAAAATATATAATTTTAAGTGTTACAATTTAAAAACTGACTTCCAGTCGCAAGCGGCACCGTTTGAAGTCTAATCGCGAGTAGCGGACACTACTTTGGAACGCTCGATCGTTCGTAGTCAACTTGATACGTTGACAATTCAATACCTTGCATTAAGTTTAAGATAAGAGCTATTACAAAATATAACATGACATTTTCTACGACTGTTTATGTACATAAAAAACTTTGTGGGCGTTCAAATATGGTAAGAAATTGATGGTACGTCAAAGTATAAGCCAGTTAACATAAAATTGTCCATCGTTATAATATACATATGTTATGAAACCTGTAACGTATTCGTTGCTTTGTGTGTATTACCAACAATGTTTGCTGAACCAACATGGCCAACATTCGCGTTTAATTAAATGAAATTGAAAGGATTAGGTAGATTTATTTAAAGCAAAAGCAAGCAGTGTTGAGCTTTTTAAAATATGATACATTTTTAAGTAAATGTTTGGTAGTTGTTAGAATTTTCTCATGTACCTACAGACACATCAAGCTAATATCATCATCATCTCCCGAGCCTTTTCCCAACTATGTTGGGGTCAGCTTCCAGTCGAACCGGATTCAGCTGAGTACCAGTGTTTTACAAGGAGCGACTGCCTATCTGACCTCCTCAACCCAGTTACCCGGGCAACCCAATACCCCTTGGTTAGACTGGCGTCAGACTTACTGGCTTTTGACTACCCGTAACGACTGCCAAGGATGTTCAATGACAGACACATCAAGCTAATACAATCTGTTAAATTCCCTTATGAGATTTTCAACTTTATCGCTGAAGCATATTGTTCAATGTTGATTGGGAAAATTTTACAGTTTCAAGTAGTTTGATGTGCTGGCGATTTCATAATCATTTGAGCTCAATCGCCTTATCAAACGTGTAATGAACGGCTTTTGTTCAAACTCAAAATCATTTATTCAAACTTGGCTGCAAAACAGCACTTTCTAAACGTCAAGAATTACAAAAGACAGCCCCCAAAACGCCCACCCTTCACCACTTCCTATGTGTTTTTGTTGGGAAGAATAAAACTGTTTAACTGCTACCTTAATTTACTTAAATAAGGAAAAATAATAATAGATCTTGATAGTCCTAATCCAATGCAAATGTCGCAATCATTATTATTTCTATTTCTGTATAAACGTGTTATGTTGATAGCTCTAATTTGGAACATTACTATCCAGAATGTACGAATACTTCGTTTAAAATAATGGAATGACCCTCAATTGGAGAAAATAACAATACAACATAATGTCGTCTTTAGCGGTTTAAATTAAAGACTTTATAGGTACAAGAATTTTCCTTACCAGCATAAATGCATTCATGTTTTAAAACAGTCGTTTAAGTAGCTCACCGACTAATGAGTTACTTAGGCATGTTGCTTTTAAATGGAAAATATTTTTGTCACGTTTATGTGGGTTACTTAGTAACTATCTTTTTTAATTATGCTGCTGCTAGTGCACGAGGTTATGGTAAAATTATTTTAGTAAAGAATTTACGAAATTTTCTCGCCTGTCCCTAACCTTTACTGGTTGCCATAATCCTAATCAAAATACTAACTTAGGATATAATTAGACTGTGCGGGTTCCCTTAGGGCCGTGGTCTGCCAGGGTTGCATGATTGTTCGAAAGAGTTACCTAGCACACAAAGGGCTCCAGAAAGAACTAAGGGGTTAAGTCTGTAAAAGTCTGACACTTCCTAAAGGAGTAAATCAATATCCGAATCAGTTTCTGAATCGCTAGAAAAATCTCGTAAATTTATTATAAACTCTTGTTATAACACGGTCTTTGAGCGAAACGCGGATTGTCTTCTCCCAAAACCTAAGGATAGACGGATTGTCGTTGACGGGTGGAATGTTGGAATGTTACGAGTACATTGTGTAGTTGAGAAATTGAATTTTATTAACTCACTATCATTTTAGATCAAGTATGTACAAAAATGTAAATATTGTTATGATATTATTAAAATATACAGCTACTAATCGTATAAAGCTGAAGAGTTTACTAGTTTGCTGGTACGCGCTGATCTCAGACACTTCTAGACCGATTTGAAAAATATTTTCAGTGTTAGATGGCCCATTTCTCAAGTTAGGTTAGGTTAGGTTAGTTGGTGATCTAAAACTTGCTTTCTTAATTTAGATAATTGTACTGCAAACTGAATCGTATGTACAAAAATTGGTAACAGGTCTGAATTATTATTGAGAGAATTTCCACGGCTGTCAATAGATTAGATAGTTCGTGGCCTATGCTTGCCGAGATCTCGATTACTTGACTGCACCGCCTGCATGCCACGGCACTAAAGGCGTAAGTTGTAAGATAACATGTTGAGGTGCGACTCGCAGGCACGCGGCATATCTTTAGCAAAACCTTTCGACTTCGGTATGCACGGCCTCTTAAGTACGGGTACAAAAGGAACAACCTGTTACCTATCACGCAATGGATCACGCTCGTACGTTGTGTGCGTGTCTTTATTTTGTAGAATGCGATACTTATAGCAGACAAGAATTGTTATATTAAAGTCGCCTTTTAAAATGATGATTATCTTTAATATTTAATTAAGTACCCAGTAATTTGTACTTTATGTCACGTAGGAAAAAGGTTGAGGACCCGTTTCACCAGCTTAGGGTCAGATTTATGAAATAATTTCAATTGCAACATGATTATATCAGTTTAACATGTGTACTTATTCCGATGTTTTATTTCTAATTATAGAACTTCACAGGAAATGTTCACAGAGTACGAGAATATTTTATGGAGCTCAAGATATTTTTCCTTGCTTATATTTAACATACAATTTATCTTACCTCACCACACGTATATTAACCATTCATATTTTGTTTCAGGTAAGCATTACTTCGGGAGTTTCAATGAATACGGTTCAAGAGTAAGTCATGTTCCCTTTGATGCTCCCTTCTAATATGCGTGTCAGTAAATATACAATGATGCCAGCTTCCTAGATGTGTTAGAACAATAATTGCTGCGTGCATTTAGCAGTGAAAGGGTAACAAAGTGTGCTTGACGGAAGCAAAGCGCGGGACAGGCATTACCATGTAAGTTGAAGCATTTGTCTGCAAAGATTATCACTAGCAGATATATTATTTTTAAGGAATGATCATTGAAAGTATTTAAAGCTTTACCAAAAGCATAACAATTCTTTGAAAAATCTCTGTTGGCACCGGAATCACAAAACTCACATCCTTAATTCTAGTTTTACCTTTGAAGAAATTAATTTTCATTCTCTCATTATATTATGACTGTCACTTCCATACCTTTGACAAAAAATGTAACAGAACTAATATTGAAGGTAATTAAAATCTGTTAAACATTTCCAGCGCTTGTAAATCCGTGGACTTTGATTATACACACGAGGGAATGTCCTTTGAAGTCCACCGCTAGGTCGGTGGTCCACATTTACAGTTTCTTTTTGTTCTCACATCTTAGCTTCCGTCCATTCGCATTGTCCATTAAAGGATCATTGGCTAAAGCAGTTTGTCGAACTTAGTTTATTACATCCATTATTTTGTTTGCGACCACGTTTTATTAGACTGTATAAAACGGATGGAGTTCATTTTGGGGAGCGATGTTTGGTGTCAACATAGATTATATTTGATTACGTTTGATGTTAGCGTAACAAATATTATCATACAAACATGATAAAAGCGACACGCTCTTTTAGTTAAAAAAGGTTTAGAAATAAAAGCAAACAACCCAATTCAATTATAGAAAGCTTTTTCTATCGGCTATTTTGATCTGAAAATTAAAACGACACATTTGTTTATCCCGTGGACTAGCCTCACCGTATGACGTGTACCGGCACCACATCAATTACAATTGCTAATCCAAAAGCGGACTAAAACACGCAACAGTGAAAAACGTATACATTTTTTAAATTTCAAATCCAATTCTTTCTGTATTCTCTTTGCATTGCCGCCCACGTGCGAGTTTGCTCCTGTAAAATATTAATAATACAATTCCGGTTCTATTTTCGTAGTCACTCACTGCTTTAAGAGGATTTCGCGGCAGTGAGACGTTTACAAGGGCCGTAACAATGTTATTCTTCGCCTTGACAAGCTCAGGCGGGAAGCCGACCGATCAATCATCGAATAGTGCGGTACGGCCGAGCGATGTGCCAATTGTCGATTCGTCGATCCGGATGCCGATATCGATAGGAATCGGAACTGATGGTCGCGTTGATGGTTTTTGTTGGCAATTATTATTGGAGTGGGATATATTTTGGGTATGATTATTATGGAAGAAGTTTAATTACAATTTCCCGTAATAAATATGGAAATTGTAAATGTATCTATTTATTTCATTAAATTTGTTCCTGATCAAAACATAATACATTATTATTTTCTACGGAGGAAGCATAACAATATTAGGGATGCGACACAAACGTTCGAGGAGACATGTCACCAACAGACATCACTACATCTAAGCCCCCTTCCACGGGGATTTAATCGGGATAATACATGTGTCGCATCTTATTACCAAACTGAGATTGTGGCAGGAGCAAACAAGCTGTAGGCCCTCTCTATTGCGAGTCAACATGATATCACTTACGGAACCTCTTTACACTTAGCTAGCTAAGTGTATTTGTATTGATGAATTCTTTTCCATCCTTAGGCGTATCCATTTACAAGGAGCGAATTATCGTTAAATCGTTTCATCGATACTTTTTCTTGGTTGCCTTATTTTATTGGTATTTATCGTTTGATCAAAACATCTCTATATATTTGTACTTCGCATTTTGTCAGATTCTCTGTCATTCATTTCTATGTCATTGTGAGTCTAAATTATATTGTCATCGCCCATCGAATAAGCATCAATAAATTATCTTCAAAGTTATCGTAAACGTGTTCAGTTTCAATCTGTGTTTGAGTAAAACATACTTGATTTTACTGTTCCCAAGTGACAAACGCAATAAATTCCCTACGGAGAACTCGTAAAAAGTGTATCGTATATAGACGTCAACGCTCCGTCGACTTAATGTGACGTTGAATTAGTTCGTCTTAACTTTCTAATAAACAAACTCAAATGACATAATAGTGATGAGACGATACCGCACATGATTGCTATTAAAATGGAACTTGTGAGAGTTGACTATAAAATTTTTGATGTATTTTAATAGAATAAAATGTTTATAACTCCTGAATGGGCGTTTATCATGACTTTATTTATTTATTTATGAGAAAGAAATTAGGCGTCTAATTGTGTGTCGGTGACAACAAAATTGGTATGTCAATCGCATTATAGAACAATACTCCATACAGTGATATATTTACTTGTGTTCAAATTAGAACTTAAGGCTTACAATGATGATTATCTTTGCTTATATCAAAGTAATTTAGTGTTTCCTTCTATATATTATCTAACCATTTTTAATATGTATGATGATTCTCAGTCTGTTATTTATGGCGGTCTAATTTAACATTTAAACTATTTTATATTCTGTTTTTCTTATTTCATCGAGTTTGATTATAAATTGTGATTTCTACAAATTGTATTCGGTAACTGCACAGACGAAAGGAGCTATAAATAAAAGCCATTATTGTGCCTCCGCAACGGCCGGTGTTCAGTAGAAATCTGTCATAATTTATAATTTTATCATATTACACAATTAATATTGAGTTATTTACAACCCCGTTCCGTTAATATTATTAAATGGCTAACGAAGGTAATGGATGGGAGAAAAGGACACTTTATCTGCAAAGTGATTGGTATAATCATCAACTTGATATTTGACACTAATTCAAGTTTATGACGCTCTGAGTTATAAAACATCTTATATTTCTATTAATAAAATACAAACATGTAATAATCTGTATAAAGTGGTTTATAAAGAAGTTTTGTGTGTATAAAAACTATTTAAAGTCATAATTTTCTTAGTTTTAGAGGTAATAAAAGCCGTTTTTACTGATAATAAAAATGTCTGCCTCGCGGGATCCCTCAATCCGTGGGTGTCACGTGATGCGATCAATGGGTAACATTACATAATTACGAGGAATGAGAAACTTTTACACGGAATTACGTAATTCGAAAAATTCTGCATCTATACTACCTAATGTTATAAGAGCTGAAGAATTTGTATTATGTTTACTCAAACGCACGCATACCAGGTACCAGTGGCCCGATTTGATTTGGCTTGAAATTCTGTGGATAGCTAAGTTTCGTGTAGCTAGCTTTTTATCCATGTGTGCTAAGTCCCACAGGACAGGCAGAAGGTAGTCTTCAGTAAAATCCAAAGATACAACGATATGGGATTGCCCTTGCAAGACTATTATATAATCTAATGCGATTTTTACAATATTCGGAATTAAGAAATAAGCGTTGAAAGGATAACCCGTCCGTGTGATTGTAATAGGGCGTGTGAAGAATTTCTTAATTGATATAATAAATTTAATGGCTCTGTAGAGACTTTCGGTTCTTTTGTGATAACGTGTTGAGATTATGAGATTTATTAGAACACGGAAACTGTGCGCTAATTGGCCTTTTATGGGGGTATGAGCGTGTTTGTCTTTTGTTTATATTTCCATACAGTCATTAAAAGCTTTAATTCTTATAACTTGAATATGCCAATGGAATTAATTCTTTCATTTAGAAATAAGCACCTATTTCAAATCGATTTAGGTATTTTTTTCAAGGAGAAATACATATAACAAGAAAATATTAAATGTTCTTAAATGAACTCCAAAACTATGTGGCAATTCTCAGCATTATTAAAATTCTACAAAAAAAAACAAATTCACTGAAATATTTAGTCACTGCCATCTCTGTGAGATTTGGCTCTACTCGACGTACTTTGAACCACTGAAGTGGCTTTTGTTAAAAGCTTTGTAATTTTTATGAAACTATCAGTAAAGTGCAGCTTTCAAATGAGGTCAAGTATGTTATAAGTTTTTTCCCTTGTGAATATACTAAAAGGTCCTCTGTGGGTTCATAATAATGTTAATGTTATTGTTTACGGTTTTAGTAATACTTGAGTTATTCTTGACTTTGCGTATACTTGATAAAATCATTCCTTGAAATTATTTGTTTTTAAATGTCATATAAAGATGTTATAACCAGTGTTTATTGTTGACATAATTTCATTTTAAAATAATGACTCCATAAGTCTTCTCGCTTAATTAATTAAATCGAAACTCTACAGCTGTCGTATCATTGTCACAATTCACATTAAATTAATGGCAGACTGAGTGCAGTAGCGACGCAAATATAAAAGCCACTATAGCCATTCTAAAGACAAACGCAACTGCCACACTGCCACCACAAATAAGTCGGAAACCAAATTAGAATAGTCTACTGAGCATTCCGCCGGCAAAATACTAAGCTGCATTACAATTTTCATCGCTCGAACAATCACACACGGCTTTGATTTACGTAGGTACAGTCTTATCTCAGATGAAAAGCCGAATTCTCTAAGATAAAAGGAATAAATCACATGTCAGCCGACCGACTTACGCTGCACGAATCCTGAATCTCGTCGGAAAATACCTTCTCCCTTGAAGATTATCTACAACTTTATTTTGTTCGCTGTATTACTATCAATTTATTGTTCCTTATTGAACCGTGGTTCTGGTTGCGGTTGCTTATTTTTTTATTTGTGATTCTCTATTTTCGTTCATTCATTTCAATAAATATTCACGTTATAAAACTAAATACACGTCACAAAAATGATAACCACTGCACAAACAATTTAAAGCATTCTTTACATTAACTCCATTCTCCCTACAAATAAGTCAGCTTTTCAAACATTAATTATAATAAACGTTCTTTTTGTTAAGTACCTACTGCTACATGTAAATAACCAGTTTTCACCTTCAATAATGAAGTTGTCACTGCCTTCGGAAGTATATAAGTAAAGGGCGGTAGGGCAGCCGGTCATTAGTGACCCAACACTCAGACGCGATAAGATAAGCCAAGTTCGGCCCCTTTAGTCCTTATCGTCACGTCAAAATATTTTATGTGCCCCGATTAGTGGCCGGACAAAAAACTGTAGGAGCAATTATTATGATTGTGTAGTAGTGTGGGAAGCTCGTCCTAAGGATTGTGACTTCAGCTTTAAATGGTTACGTACTTCCATATTAAGGTGAGGGCAGTTGTCCTTGAGTGTGATCCCTTACTCAGCGCGGTTTTTTGTTTCATATAATGCTGTTATGATGGCCGACTCACTGTGTCTTCGTTTAAGGCTCTGTGGGAATATTTATGTTTCTTAAGTGTCAGTCATAATTATTTCAGTCCTTTTTCTGTATTTTCTTGCCTCTACACACATTTAAGAACTTTGCTGGGTATATTTTCTAATGTTTGCTTATGATAATATTAGTGAGACGACGCGGCGACGTACAGTATGTCATAAATAAAATCGGTGATAGCGATGTCGTAAAAAGGTTTTTGATACGCTAAAAACTTATGAATAAGGCATAGGAATTTGAGTCATAACCGCAACCTTCTTTCGCGAAAGTAACCTGGCCTACTCACTTGGACGTAAAAATGTTGAGCAGCGTTTTTAAGTCTCTCAACACGCAAAGTAATACTCGTAATGTAGGTAATGCCTTTTCTATTTTCAGGCTAAGCCTGTTAGAAATTCATTCCAGAATATAAGCACTCTTTTTTTCCTCATACTTTACATATTTTCTGACGAAGTGCTTGAGGATATGATAGAGTTTCTTTACTATCGGATGGGTTGCTAAAGTCTTTAAGATACTTAAACTGAGTAAAGTTTCTATCATTACTTTTTACAATTCTTTATTTTCTGGTATTGTATGAATAAACAATACAGACATTAGTGTTATAGTGGATGGCTCGATGCGTCTTATTTCTTTTCCCAACGCCGTACAAACACAAAACTGCATTTTCTCAATGAAGATTTAAAGCTATAATAACGTACGAACTTATTGATTTAAAGTACTGTTACTAAAACTTTGACAGCCTGTGGCTGAAAAAAAAAAACATTTGATGACCAACACGAGGGGTGACAGCTGCCATTGTTTCATCCGAAATTCACCCAAATTGGATGTCATTTTGATGCTTTTACGTAATGAGATTTTAATTTTGAAACACCTTTTGTAAAGGTGACTGTGGAGTTTCAAAATGGTCTTTTATTTTTACTTTAATTGTATGCCCAACGCAATATGAAAATTGTTTTTGTTTTAACGTAGACTCCGAAGTTCTCGAATAAACTTGTTTTTACTTTAATTACCTAGTTATTTTAAACTTAATATCATCATGATTGTTTCTCTGAAATATATTTTATGAGCTTTAAATACCCGCTATCATTTTATGCTCATTTAATTAAAATAATTATTTCATTGCAGCATCTGTTTTTTTTTATTTGTATATTTATAAATACCCTTTTATAACTTTCAATAACAAATATGATTTATGTTTGTGTATCATATCAATCAGCCTCAAAAATAAAATATTTGGTAATCATAATGTCCCATAACAATATCATAACCAATCTACATTATATTTTCAAAAGTTAATCCAAAGCACTCCCACGCAGATGTCGAATAACAAGTTTACGTATTCGTAGTACGACACGTACCACTAAGTACGCCATTACGTAGCATTTCCGACAGTAAATTGCGTATCGATGTTCCCGCACTATGTGATTTCACGGTGGGGCGTGTTAATTTTGCCAATATTACCGTCGTTATATGCGAACATCGACGTAAATACGGGTTGTTTCCTGTGCTCAATATGCTCTGATTGAACCCTATTTTCAATCAATTTTAGCGAATATGTTAACAAGTTAATTTTGTGATAAATTATGTGTGATGCTTAATTCCGATCTGTTTTCAAATAAATTCCCGTAGTTCTTATTTATGCTTGAGACAATAAAGTTTATTATGCTTATCTCGTAGTACGGACTTGAAGTGTTGAATGATTTTCTTTTTTTTATGTAACTTAAGTAATCATAATAAATTATGAAAAAAAAAATGTGTCCTAAAAACGCCGCGATGACAAACACCTATATCAATTACTGTTATTACACCCATCCATCGTGAACTGTCCAACAGAAATGCAAACCCATAATTTCCTAAAGTGCGCATTTAGGAGCACACGAGTAACATAAATTTGATCAAACATACACCTCGTGTAACGTCACGGCGTTCCACCAGCTGCCCATTCATTGTCATTTACTTTGATGCTCTATTGATCCTGGTAGGCATGCTGGCTGGTTATTAATATACTACAAGCTATAAACTTAAAGCGCGAATGTTCACAGTATTTCCTTGGGAAAATACATGGAGTGATAATTTGGCTGTTAACTTGCTTTATGGCCGCTGTCGTCAAATGGCTTTACACCAAAATATACTTCAAGCCATATACTCTTTGGCATATAACACAAATCCTGATTAAAACAGTTTCAGTAAAATAAGACGAAATATTGTTTTATAAATAATACTAGTATTCCGTGGAGACTACTCCGCGCACTCGGATAAGTAGTCTATAGCCTTCCTCGTCAAATGAGCTATCTAAACCTGAATTTTTATTTTTTGGTTCAGTAGTTCCCGAGACAGCCGATTGAGCAAAGAAACAAACTCTCCAGCTTTATGATATTACTGAAGATAAGTAGCTGCCCGCTAATACCTTGCAAATTAACATCGCGTGCATGCAATGCGTGATTACGCAGTATTTTGACAGTGGGCCCCTGATGATTATGTGTGTAATCGCCTTGTTCCCTAATCTTGGACCGTTGGATGCGTAGACGAACACCCAGAACTATCCCTTTTGTTGTAAGATCAAAGAGACACTTGGTACGCAGGGACGCGACGTAATTGATGATGTCTTTTGTGCATTATTAAGCAACCGTACCTTATTTAATAGTAGTATAACGTGTGATAACTCATTAGTCAATGTAGTTGAGTCCGTACATTTCTGTGTTATGAATAAAATATTATGTGGTGTTTCGAATTGTTTGTTTTTTATTTACGGTAAAGGTTTCCATCTATATTTACTTTTTGTCAGTAGATACTCTTTTATAAAATTCTTTGTTAGTTATTTAAGCCATCATGTAAACATAATTGAGTACTGCTATAATACTTTTTACCTCAATGCATCAGCAATTTTTTACTTAGTATCCGACTTCACTTAAGTCCTTTACAGTCAACTGTCAAATTATTTTTTAAACTTTCCTTGCAAAGAACCGTAAATTTTTAGACTTTTCTTGCAAGGCACCTTACACTTGATTACCTAACAAGTCGATGAATACGCACCCAAACTGTAAAGGTAGATGTCACGTTACACTGATAATTATAGTAAAAAATAATAACATAGCCCTATAGCGTGCCATGAATCTGAAATTAGATCATTAATCAGATCCTCCATTAAGCACAGACTAATTACTAAGCTTATGGCCTGATAAAGTCATATAACTTAGTGAAAAACAGCAGGAAAAAATGTTTAATTTTTACATTATATTTTACTCAGGGGTATAGTTTAGTCTAAGCAATAACTTACTTATTCTAGAGATAAAGGTTACACTAGGGGGCTCTTTGAAAAGCAAGGCATTATAAAACATTCTATTAGTTTGATAGTCAAGGCAGAAACCTTTTTTTTTTTGTTATGTTGACACACTCACCACAAGTTTTACAAATGTTCATTATAATATAGTGCTTGTGGCTATATGCACAGGCAGCTATGGCCCTATTAGGACACAGCCACATCAGACATTTGAAGCCAGTATTAAATAAAGCTATATCTATTAATCCAAAATATATTATACTAGTATGATTTAGAAACCCTGTGAAGTCTACACTTAAGCGCACGTGCACGATACAATTACGAAGTGAAGCTCGCTAACAAGACACCCATAGCCATTTACGCACACGATACGTAGGCACAGATGCATCGTTGGTATAACGCCACCGGCACGCGTGCCCCGACTAGAATGCATTTCACATGCAAAGCGTGCCTTAGCCCACGCCTGCTTCAGTTGTTCACAATCTCTAAGTTTAATGAAGGCCTTAGTGGTTGCTGCCGTGGGTTTGATTGAACTCACATGGCTTCTATAGTCAACTTGTGGGCCGTGACGCTAGGAACTCTAAAGAAAAGTCTACAAGAAAGTAATCTTCTTAACGTGGAATTTTGTTGTTACGTTTTCACGTCATTATAGTATAATCTGTTATTTCACAAGAATTTCTTATTATATTTCAAATATATTACTGAAGAAGGTTTTCAATAATTTTAACGTCATTATATCTTTGTGTACACTCTTCCAATACATTGAAAATACGTTGATGAACAGAAAATAATAATAATAATTAATTTCCGTCCTATATATTTCAGTTCATTTTATTCTATTGTATGTTTAAAATAAGTAAGAATGTCTTTTAAAACATTTTTAATTAAAAAAAAATGCTGATGATCCCAGTATATATCATATAAGAATTAGCAGCATAATTTATTAAGATTCGACGGCACTCATCGACGTTCCTTGTTACTGTCAATTCAGCGATCGTTAGTATCACAACAACTTCCTTTGTATCTTTTGTTCACGCAATTTGCGTCACACGAGAGCTAATGAAGCTGTCGGGGGCAAAGTGGGAACCAGGATTTGGACAGCGGGTGAAATAACACGGGAATTGAACGAATAAATATTAACTACAACAGGATATTCACGTATTTATAAAGAGAATAAGTTTCTTTATTTGCGTGGAACGTGATAAATATATTTTCTGCTCACAATAGAAATTAGGTAACCTACATATTGCATCGCCCGTTTTAGCTTCACAAAGTGGATGTCTCATAAAAAAAATTAGCTACTGCGGTAAACACACATCCATTATTCTTTTATAAACCGACAAAAAGTAGAAGAAAGAAAAACGTCAAACAAAGAAAAACTGAACAAAAATTATGCATGAAAAACACACAGTGCCGACAAAGACGTATTAATTTGCCACACTATGCAATTTTGCGGAAAAAAGCGAAGCTATTATAAAAAAACACGGTGCTCACGTACAGGGCTATGAATAGATAACATATGGTATATGTCCAACGGGTGGAAATATGCCCTTTAATTAAACGTGCGGCATTAGAAAATTTAAACTGTCGATGTCCGTATAGAATCGATTCACTTTACATCGAATCATTTAAAGGCATAAAATTTAATTAGCCTTCTACCTGACAAGTAATCCTTCTCTTTTTGACATTTGAGTAATGAGGGAGAGGTGAGAGGTCCGATTAATTCTTGGTAGCGGTAGGAAGCGGCGTCGAGGCGCATATCCGGCCCATTGTTGGTAGTACGGTCCTTGAACGTCTTTACTAATTAGTCAAAAGCGTAAGCGGTTGTGTGACGGTAATTACGTCATATTGTTGAGCTGTGAATGCCGTGCCACCCCGCATTGTTGCTAAACGCAATAATTATGCTATGAATACCAAAGTTACGATATCACACGTGGTATAATAGTAATACCTAACAAACTTGCATAGTAAACGTAATGTCTTAAAGATTGAATTTGGGCTATAAATCTCAAAGGTCCAAATTTTCCGATTAGCCAATCAACACGACTAGAGATAAATCGGATGCAGAATCGTCAGTCTTAGATATGAAGGCGTCCTGGCTCTATAAAGAAATTGCTCATCCTTAAATGAACCGCAGTAATTAATTGCACCTTAATATATCAAACCGTAAGGTTGGCTTACTTAGCAACAAACAACTCAACTGTATTTTACTATATATCAAACATCTAGTCCCGTTTTCCGAACAGTCTGCTCGAAAATAAATGTACCTATTCTCAAGTGACATTCACGACATCTTACGAGCAATGTTCATCGTAATGCTTCTAAACGCTTAATCTTTTCGCTTAGTCTCCTTCGGGCTGGTACAAGCGGCGGCTAAATGATGCGTGTAAGGCAACGCGAAGCAATTTGGCAGCAATTCCCGTGCCGGCTTAGTGCAATAAGACTTCACTATTTTCACGGAAAATAATATTTGAACAGAAACATTGATCCTCAAATAGTATCTTGTACAGGTCTAGGTAGTTTCGTTTGTTTGCCAATATCTTGTTCAAGATGGTACGGTATCAAAACATTTCAGATAGAATAAATATTTCTTTATTGGAATCAATGCTGGAAGGGAAAAACACAAAGAAATATTTGTTAGCATGGATTTGGATATTGCATAATATAATTACTACTTTCAAGTATAAATTCGTAATGGATATTGATCGCAGTATTTCTGGTGTACTGTCCTGTAAGTGACAGATTACCAGACCGTAACTTGAAGCACTATTAAGTAACCATTTCCCCCGGTCGGTCGGTACAATCCCTTGGGACAATCTGTTACACAATGCCTGTATTCTATTTTTATTGTAGTCTCGCCGCTATTTGCATGAGAAAATTAGCTAATGTAATTTAGAATTAGGTTGGCCACTGAATGTACGCTAATGTATTGGACTAACGATTACTTTAGACTGCCGCCTGACGGTTGACTGATGTGAAAGAATAAAATCGACTAAATTACATTTAACTTAGGACTCGGAGTAAATTAAAACCTTAAACTCCTTGATCAGAACAGTGAATTTAATTTTATGAAAGTTTATAAATAAAAGGCTAAGTAAGTAAGACTAACGAAAAATATGTAGGTACTATAATGTTAACATATATGACTTATAAATAAGGATAGTTCAATCTTAGCAAAGATTACGAAGCAGAATACAACTTGAAAGAGTATATGTACCTTTGAAACCCACCTTTATATATGAACTACATTATTTCATAACTTAGATACCAATTTATTGTTTAATATTATTTTTCAAAGTACAAAAAAAAAACTAAGTTCAAATCCCTTCATCATTTTATTTGAATTGCTTAACTTTGGCAAGTAAACCTCTTACACAAATCTTACTATTGTTTTCATAATATTATATTGTAGGTTGAATGACTATTATTACGCAGTTACTCTTACAAAACAACTTAAAGATATTTGGCAGAGGATTCGCCGAGTTTGGTTAACTCTAGCTCCTGAGAAGTAGCAATGTTGAGGCGTGCCAACTATTGTGTAATCGGTATAAGTATATTGAAAAGGGGGAATGGACTGCCAATATGTCGTAAACGGGAATAAAGTTATGAAGGAAATGTAAATAGTATGAGGATCCGAAGTGCCATTAGGTCCCACGCAGAAGATAGAGCAACATTTATAAGTAGCCAATGATTCGTTGAATCGATCGCCGTTCAGAAGTGTACTGGTGTTTAAATAAATCGAACACCATTATGGTCTTACTGCCTCACCTACTTGATACAGCTGCGCTACAATGTAGAGGAAATTATTCTAAACAAACAATACGTAATTTAATTTCATAAAAGGAAAAGTTTAGGTTTGTCAACCGAAATTATTATAGGAATTGATGACTACCATAGTAGGCATGGTTGACTTCTCAGAATCCAATTTATCCTTTATGGGATATGGAGCGCGAAAGTAAAGTAACATTCAGTTAGGATAAAATCTGCACGATGGTGTTTACTCGACTTGACATTATGGATCATAACGCTTTACGCTTTGTTGAGATGAGAAAGACTTGTGTTAACAAAAAACTCTCTAACCACTGGTACTGGATACACAGTATATTGTACCTTATACCTGAAGAAAATTTATTGTTGTACAGTCTCTATGCGACTAAATTTTTCCAGACCCATAATTCAGTAAGCAGACCAGTTACCTCCATGCCACACCCCGACGTGCCTTGCTGCAGTCACAAAACTATTTCACTGTAACCTCAGCTTAAATAAAGCACAGAATAAACTAAGATGTCTGCCAAGACTTGCTAAGGTCCTGAATATTGCAAGCAGGTGTTGCTATCCCTTTCGCACGGCCAATGGATATATTTCAATATTTTATGTGTCTAGCCGCCTCATGGTTTCACTTCCTTTAGAAGCGGTTTTCTTGACTAGAACTTTGCTGTAGAGGCTTTTGTAGTCTAGGACTCTCTCTTAGGATGAAAATATCAATTATCTTGTTTACATCACGAGCATATTCCAGTTCTAAAAAACTTTCTTACGTAACATTTTTAATTTCAATGGTCATGACCTGTTTCGAATGAAACTGGTATCGAGTTTTTGTAACAATCGTTTTCATCATCGAGAAATGTTTGGGATTTAAAAAAATGTAGATGAGATAAGAATTAGATAATATTGTATTAGAAAACATTGTGTGATAGCTAAATTATTTAAATTTGAATACATACATTTATACATTTACTGATTACGTTATTGTTGAAGGAAGAGATACGAGTCGATTGAGGTCGTTTATTGATTTAAATAGGTATTGAATCATTTATCGAATAACGTTAATCGTTTTTTTTTTAAGTTATTCCTAATCATTCTATTATTTAGACACCTGCGTTTTGATGTGAAATTTTTTGTCGTTTCGAAATTTGATTTGAATAAGAAAGTTAAATTACTAGCTAGCTGAAAAAACGTAGGTACAGTAGGAAATTAAGACTTCAATTTCCTTATTAAGTTTTTTATTGACTTCGTCTAATCAGTCCAATAACTTTTGAATCGACATTTAATGACTCCTTCACTTAATTTTCTGCCACATAACATCTATCAACACGACTTCCAAAGGCATCCATCATAGAAAGTGGTACGTAAAACAATTTTAACCTGTCGCTGTCTAGATTATTACCGTTGATAGCGGTCTGTAATTATTGGTCGTACAATACAAACTGTAATTTGCAGACCGTACTGTATTACTGTAATAGGTTTAATATGTGTCGGACTTTCTGTGGCTACATTTATTTGTTATTTTGGATGTTAATTGGTTATTTTTAGGCTCCGATTGCTAAATTCTGGGTACTTTAGATGCAGATACGTCATTAGTGATACGACAGCTAATCACTACATAGTATAAAACAAAGTCGCTTTCTCTGTCCCTATGTCCCTTTGTATGCTTAAATCTTTAAAACTACGCAACGGATTTTGATGCGGTTTTTTTTAATAGATAGAGTGATTCAAGAGGAAGGTTTATATGTATCATAACATCCATTAAATAGTGGAGAAGTACTATTATATTTGAGGTTTCTAATGTGATGTCGTAAATAATTACATGCCGGTATGTTTTTATATACAACGTTCACAGTTTTTCTGTAATGTATTAAGTATCAGTATTGCACCCGTGCGAAGCCGGGGCGGGTCGCTAGTATAGGGTATAATGAACTCCATGTATTTGGTCATAAGTAATAAGTATTTATATCGTAACAGTATTTTCGATAATAATATTATATTTTCTACAAACCTACACAATAATGATACCTATATTTTTATCATAAAAAAAAAAATTATTGAAAAAGCATGTAAATCTAAAATAAAACATCTCATCCTAAACATGGTAGATCGATATGACAAGCTATACATTATTACATTATAAAGTGGAAGAGTTTATTTGTAAGTATCGACAGAAATGAAATATTGTTTCAGTGTTAGATATCCCATTTATCGGACTTATTATCCTATTCGGTTATAGTATTCGGGTGCGCGGAGTAGTTCCACCGGGACATGGGTGAATCCACTGCAGAAAGCTAGTATTCATATAAAACAAACAACCGCTATCTTCCCATTCACCAAAACACACTCGTCTCCCTTATCTTAATGGCTTTTTATTTTGACTTAATGCATTTCTAGATAACCATACACTACAAATAGCGGTAATAATTCACGATTTTCAAGTACTCTATGTAAACAAACAGCATACATCAAAGACAAAATATCTTAATTGCAAAACACTTGAGTCATTCTGATTTGTTCTAGCAAGTGAATGATAAACGCAAAATTAAATACAAAGTAAAATCACACAAGAATTAATTCGTAGATAATAACTTAACTTTGATGAATATCTTAGTTTTAATAAATACTTTTCCATTTTTGATTATGAGCGTCAATTACTTAGGCGTAAAGGTGGAACTCGGAGAATTCTAGAACTATAAGTCACCGGCTTGCGGTTTTGTCGTATCGTATTTTGAGGCGGCATCGCGGGTTCACGGACAAGGTTCTGTAATATGCGTGAGCGTAATCGTAAACATGTTAAGCGGTGCGAGTAAATGGTGGAAGCGGTAAACGTAAATCTTTTGAGCGATCGTTAAGCACAACCGCGCTGTGGACGTCAATTTATCGATTGCACTATAGCGCCCTATGCTCCAACCGCAATGCTGTGGCTCTCCAATTTTAATTATTCACTTGTCACCTACATTTTTAATCACCGCTCCGAAATTTTACGCGCATACAGTCTGGAACCGCCATGGAATAAAAACCAAGGCCAATCAACGGAAATTTTATCCACAAAATAACTTACGTTTGACATTTCTGTCCCAACAGTTAAAACAGTAATTACGAAAGAACCCATCTAACGTTTCCCTCGGGTATTCTACTAAAACGCAATTTACGCCGACCGAAATTCGAGGGGTATCTACAAAAAAGCGAGTCGTATCTACATGTCGCTTGCATTCGACGACGCGACTCATTTCTGAGAAGACAAATTACGGAATCCGTGGCAGTCGGCCGCGTAAAAAATGCAGCAATTAACTACCAGACGATGGTACCGGAATAACCATCACTATTTTGGGTGAGCGATCATTTCGCTCGTTATTTTAGACTGCTTATGTTTTTTCGTCAACAAATAGTTTTAGGGTGGAAACACACATAGTAACTAACTTGCTTATTTAAACATCAAAGGCAAATATTTTGTAGACAATGTTAAATCGTTATTTAATTCGGAACGACTTCATTCAAAGCTTGTATAATACTAGCTTCTTATTAATGTCTGAGTGTACGAACGTCTGTAAGAAATAACAAATGATCTTCGCCAATATTAATGCAGTAGCTTCTCTAGCTCGAGGCGCATGCTCGTTTAATGCACACAGATTTATGGTCCATAACCCAGTCGAAAAGTAAATCGTAAAAACGAGAGGCAGTTTGCACTTGCAATGCCAATAAAATAATAAAGCAATAAAAATATATATTCAACTCAACGGGGCGTATGTTTCAACCGTGGAGAGCTTAAATTGCTTTCATTCGGGCCGATAATTGTCAGTTATTTTGTAATGGAAGAGTAAATTATGAAATGTAGTTATAAGCGGTCCGTTTAATATAATCAAAGTCATTTAAAACGCTAATGTCTCGTAGATAGCTGTTGTCAATTAATTATGAAGGCAAAATGCAGTGTAACATAATCAGTTATTTATCACCGGTGTGTCAGAGCAAGTCGTTTGTCAATGGTTTCACCCACGGCGCTACATCTTGGGCATTCGTCAACACACTTACTTTTTAAATATATAATGAACCTTAACCAACACTGAATAAGGGGTTTTATCGGGAAACCTCGGCTTATTAGTTGTTGTGATGACAACCCAAGATTACTAGCCTATCTGATTTCATCGTCTTGAAAAGCTTATTTTTAACGTACACGAACGTTGGTTATTTTAAAGACGGCCACAGAATGTTTTATAATCAAGCCATTATGAACGTTCCGCAATTGCACCGCATTGCTTAACATACTATATAAACATAGGTATGTAATGAGCGCATTAAATTTACAACGCAAATACATGGCTCCCAGCGCGCGTACAGTTGGTTAAATCATAAAGCCGCCGTCAATGCGCCTGTCTTCTTGTGCGACGAACAGAATGCAATCCATGCAGCGTCGGCTCCCACAATCAGGCCGGCAACCGCCCGACTAAAGAGAAGAATTCAAACAACGGCTTTTTGAGCGGCCCTCCACCATTCAAATTAGCTTAATGCGTTGAGCACAAAGCTTTGCGATAAGCGTGGAAGCCGGGAAGCTGCTCGTTCCGAGATCGCTTAGATATTTTTAATCAAAACATTTGGGGATCACGTCGAACTTTTTCAGAATTGACGGGTTATCGAATCGAAGTTTGGGAAGTGTCAATTGCGTGATTTCCTTTCATCATTAGGGGGTTTTGTGTGAACGAGTTGTGTCTTGAGTTCCGGCGCAGACAGTCGTCTTAGTTGTGACGTCTCTGAAAATAGACAACAGATGTAGGTATCGTTTGCAACCATTCGTCGTCGCACAACACGCGCGCTCGACCGTTGACAGATTGGTCGTTTTAAATTTAGAACGCTCATCCTTTATTTTGAACCTTTAATGAAATATGGTCTGCCGATTTTAATGTTCAGTTTTATTTGTTCAGCTGCAGTTAGATGATTTGTTTTCTCACATTTGTCAACAAGCCAAGAAACGTATTTATTACGTATTGAAATGAAATTCAAATTTCAAAAAAATTGTGATGCAAATAAAGCTGAGATGACGCTTTTATCAGTCCCTTAAAATGTGACTGCGAGAAACGAGTTTCAACTTCCGATGTCAATACTATCAATTTCAATATGTGTTTTCCATTGACAGTGTTTCGATGTTTGCGGTAAAATATACGAATGGGGAATATTTACGATCAAACGATTGAGTTTCTGTTGAATGTGTAGCATGCTTCCATTCGGCTGTCACTTGCTGCCCACGTGTTATTCAAATGCTTTTGTTTATGCATTATGTGGTTTATGGACAACGGAATACGCCCGCGATTCTACAACAGCCTATCTTTTGTAAAATATTTCATAATGTCTATAGAAGCCGTTGCCTTTGAAGATAATATTTTATGACTCAGCATTGTAGCAGTGCAACTCGATACATTGGAACATGTGTGGCGTTCTGGAATTTGAGATCAGATATGAAATTTTTACGTGTATTTTCAATTTTGCAAGAATACATGCACAATAGACCATGAACACAATAAACCAAGCTCAATTATTTAAAATTATTTATAAATAAATAAACTCTAACAAAAAAAGATAAATAAACTTAATGAATATTCTATTGGTGACACTACATTCACACGAAATCCTACCAATTATCACTTATACAAAATAAAAATAGTCATAAAATATACAAAAAATAATTTATTAATAGACATGATGTCGATTCAGAATTTTTTGAGCGATCCTTTTATCCATCTCTATCAGATTACCCAGTCGTATATCACTCCGTAAGGCCCATGACTCAGACCACGTAATCCCTTGCTATTTCACAAGCGTGTTATTATCCGATATTATCACTAGCGTGGGCCATGTTTATCAATGTTCCATGCAAGTTCAACCGTTGAGGAAACAATACGTCATTGTCAATCTTCACTTGTCCAATTAAATAAATAACCTCCGGTTTGTCCGTAATTTCTTTTGCTGTCACTTCGAATTAATGCGTTCTTACTTCAAACTTATCAAGTTGTTTTACTTAGATAAATCTGGCTTCTTCAAATATTTTAATTATGACTCTCAGTTGTTTCCATTCCATTTCCTCTCATTTTGTAATACAATCGTTATTTTTGTTATTTATCCATTCATAGCTTCAGTGTTCAATTTTGAATATAGCCACAATTTCACTGAATTTGCTACACATGGGTATAAAATAAATAATCATCTATTGTATATCTTGCAGTAAAAATACTCATCTCCATTGTATTTTCACATCTTTACAATCGCGTTCGCTCAATATCAATAAAAAGTAAAATCTATCGACTTCTAAACTTGAACTTTATTACAGCAGTCGCGTTGTGGTTTTGTTTCTTTTTACAATATCAATATCTCGCTGAATGTCTTAGCTCAACGTACGAGATGGGACTGGCGTAGTATTTTATTATCTCGAGAATACTCCAGACACGCATCATCTATGACATCAAAACTCAATATCCGTTCGGTACATTTGTTATAGATTTCACATTTCCGTCTTGGCTAAAGTGCTTCGCTGCGCCATTTGCCACGATAAATATTTTGAAATACAACTCTTAAGTCGACTTTCCAATACTAGTTGGCATTAAATTTTACGAGTGTATGGTAGTCTTATTTCATGGGTTATTGTTTGGGTAATCTTCGGGTAATAGCGTATCGTGTTTTGTGCATACACTCTGCGCGCTATTTAGAGATTGGGAATTTCTACTTTGCAGTTTCATTTTAGTCCTTCCTATCGATGCATGCACTCATTGCAATAGCAATTACTTGCTTAATGGCTGTTTAACAGTTACCCAATATTTGCTGCATTACAATTAAATGCTTCTCTAAATTGTTCCACTGAAATCGTGAATCGACCGTTTTGCAAACATTAATTTTGGTTCTATCGTTATCATTTTGTCGAAGAATGGAACAGTAAAGTTGGCTACGTGACAATTTAACTATGAATTCAAATAATATCTTATTAATTCTATTACTACTATGTTACTATTAATTCAGACAACTACCAAGAATATTAGGATCAATAGTGTGTCTATCGATCTGTCAACAAGCTCTAGGTTCTGACTCATTTCATTGACATCTAGAAGCTTCTATAAGAAAAGCATGAATGAAGAATGAATGGGATCATCCTATTCTGTTCACAAAGTGAGGGGGGCAGGTGAATCTGTATATAAATCGTGTCAGCGTCGCATCGGCTCCGTGGCACGCGGAACCTCGTCTTATTGTGGTACCATTTGTTTTGTTTAGCGGCAGACGGGACGCGTTATTTTAGATTCGCCATCTTCGATGTTCCAGCGTTCGTTGTCTGTGAACTCTAACAATCACTGGTTTGCATAGCAATTAGAATGGTTATATTATTATCATTATTAAATTTTATTTAAGGTTTTTCGTTAAGACTCATTTTCTTTTACCTACTATTTCTCTTCGGTCACATAACAATAAAAAAGCATATAATTATTATGATGATATGCCAAAATTATACTGAATGTATGGATCATATTGCTTATATCGCGGCGTATTAATTTAAAGCAGTCTTAAATATAAAGACAAACTAAGCTGAGTCAATTAGTATAGCCTAGCTATTCTACTTAAAGTAAGAAGCCACAAACATAAAATGTAGATTTTTCGAAGCAGTTTCGTATAAGTCATCATTTTCCAACTCTTTCCACTACGTAACGTGAAGTTTGAATCCCAAGAGTTTTGAGACGAGAGCTCTCGCCCACATGTACGTGTATTTGCAAGTAATTGAAAACTCACATGACAGCTATCAACTGAGTTTCTTTCTGCAAGCAAAAAGTTACCGCGTGTTTCTAAGAAGATGTCGTATTATGTTCTGAATAAATTACGTATTAGGTGCTGACGTTTTCTTTGAATAAAAGAAGTACGGGAATAAATTACATCAGTTTACATTAAATCAACTTTTGTACGTACCTGATGGTGGATTGTATCTATTAAAGTAATATTCACCCCAAAAGTCAAAAGTGATGTAAATTGCAACTCGCTGAACACTGTGTCAAACGATTTTTATGCCTATTAAAAGAATGTAATCTTCGAATGAATAGTCTTGGAACAACAACCACTTAAAGTAAGTTTTGATTGTTTTCACCTTATTTTCGCTCAATCTATTCCAGAAATTCTCATTCCTAATGCAAGTTAAGTAGCGCCACATTGTCCATTGTCTCGCATTTTGTGTTTTGTTCTCATCTTGCTCCGCGTGTAATGCTATTTTAGATTCGTGATCTCTTAATAGTATTTGCTATTCCAATACTTGCTGCTGAATAAAGCAGCTTAGAAAATCTTCGTCGGAAAATAAATGGCTTTATTCAAATTCTTTTTCTGGTGGTGTTACGGTTAAATTGTTTATATAGCTCGGAATTGAGGGTACAAAGCTATTAGCTTTTTGTTTTTGATTGGGTGGTTTGTACAATAATTTGAGGACCATTGTAGTTGTGAAGTCAATTTTGATGTACCTATTTACTATTCTACATAAAATTCTACATGTACGTAATTTGTACTCACTTTCAATAGATAAATAGGCTCTCATTTTCATCTCCCATGACCATAAAAGAGAAGAATAAAAAGGAGGTATACGTGAACTGACTGTGTCTATTATGTGTAAAGTAACTTAGGTATAGGTACCAGATGAAAAAAAATATTTAAAAAGAGACAGCATAAATTAAGTCATCACATATTTAAAAAAAATATTCATCTTTATTTATGACTTGAGTGTGAAAGTGTTGATTTGAGTTAATTAGCTAACATTTTTATTAGTTTGTCAATTTATTATGTTATAAATTATAGATTTGCTCAGCTTATGGATGTAATCCCATATATAGCTGTGATATATTTTATGTGGTTAATTTTACATAGATATCGTTTTTTGATATCAAAATCATAATTAATACCAAATTCCAAGTTTAAAGGTGCGCTACGTGAGGCCTAATCTGAGAATCGGCTTTCCTTGTGTGCAGCAGTAACTTATGCGAAAATCAACCAACAAGATAAATTATTTTGCGTTCATGAATATATTCGAGTCAACATTGAGTAAGGCAATATAAAAGTCTTCCTTTCGCGCTATAGACGAACAAGATTTAATTTCACAGCTATTTTAAACAAACTCACATTACAATTTTTAAAGTAGAATATTTTCTTTGCAATTGAAGCGACAAAGCGACATACTAAGACTCAAACAAATTGTTCTACGAAACGCCGTAATACTCTTTGTCTCAAATAGATAAATGTATTAAAGCTTCGGCTTCGTTCGGACTGAACGTAAAGGCGCAATACAAATCGATAGTCCGTCGCATAAAGTTTTCACGATCACTAAAACAAATGTTACTGGTTCGTACCTGGTACATCTTATGTGAGAACCTTGCTCCGCTATTGTGTCCTCTGGATAAATTAATCCTGTTACACTGTTAATACTGGTACGAAAAGGCCACCCCTTTTCTCCCACGATTGGTGTATTAAACGACTTAAGGATTAAATGGGGTGGTTGCTTCTTCATGTATTTGCAGTGTAAACACACCGATTGTTTATTAGCAATTGTTTTAAAACCATAGTTCCTATCTTGGAGCACTGTGGAAGAATAATCTCCTAATTTTTTATGTAAGTTGTGATTGTCACTAGTTTTTTGTAAAGTTGGATTGATACAGATTATGTATACCATTTA
Source organism: Heliothis peltigera (assembly GCA_958496145.1). Lineage (NCBI taxonomy): Eukaryota > Metazoa > Arthropoda > Insecta > Lepidoptera > Noctuidae > Heliothis > Heliothis peltigera. Next base: position 6,713,559 of record OY292328.1, read on the forward strand.
TAGTATACAGATTATGCACTGCATTGATAGTTTTTAATCAACTAATTGTTTCTTGAGCGTAGAGAATCATAGAATAAACATTTACTTTCAACCAAACTTTTGTCTCAAATACGTCAAACCAATCCACTACAGAATGTCATCTCACAAAGCTAACGCGAGAAAAACATAACTCTCTTCTTCTTGGCCGGATAATTAATACTGCATCGAATACCTTGGGGTCCGTTGAACCCAGCATACAATGGATGTAATGGCACAACATGAGCCGACAGGCGTCTGCCTCACAAAGGCTTGGACTGTCACAGACCGCCGCGGCCAACTAGGGAAGCTGGAGAGTATGTAGCTGGCACGGTTCAACTATGATTGTTATTTTATATTTTTATTTAAGTAACAACTGTTCTTAATAGTAGATATGCATTGTTTACTTAGTTCATTATTTAAAATTATTGTATTTCTGAGAATTAAAATTATAAAAAGACGACCGGTTTGTTGAGTTATGTCATATAAATAAAAATACTTTAAAATGTAATACTGTACGGTCTATACCGAACTATCTAAGAGGCTGATTAACTTACTTGTCAATAATTAAATAGAGGCTTTGTAAATGACTTTATTAATCTATCTTGTTATCAATATTTTTGTCAATGAATTTGGTTGGCAAAACTTAGTCTGTAATGTTAACCATGATTAAATTTTTAATTGACTAAACTCATTTATGGATTCAAAAGAAAATTATGATTGTCCTACCTTTTTAAATAGGTAATTCAAAAGAGGAACCTGATAATGATTGGTTATCCTTATTAAAAAAACCAAACGTAATTAATAAATTCCTTTTATACATGGAGACATACACCTACCTAACAGCGTCCGGGACCAGTTTTATGACAGAGCCTTAATGGTGACTCCTAGCTTGTCCGCATCTGTTCCTTGATGAGCATAAATTACCGATTAAACCAGTATTTTACTGCCTATTATATTCGTTTTGTACTCTTATCCACTGAGTGAGTGCATCGTTTATAGATTTTTTGTAGCATTATTATGCGCTAAAATTGGATTCATGCGATGATGAGTGATTACTGCCCAGTATTTATCTTAATAACAATTTTGTTGTACAACATGTATTAAGTATGTGCGCAGTGTGTTTATTATGGAAACTCTTGTACTTACAAGTATATTGTACGTGTTTTTGTACCTACGAAAAGCACACGTTCTTATAATATAGCAACATTGAACAGTACTACCTAAAAACACTGTCTAGTCGTTTAGTTTTTAATAAAGCGGAAATATCAGACTCTGTATGCAGAAGTGAAACTTTTGGAATATTTTATTTACATAATATTCTGGTGCATCGTTTCGTGCGGTGGGGCGTACACGTGTAAACTGTCCTACGTACAAGAATGTCGGCGTACGAACAGTGCACCTATGCAGCACAACATGCTAAAAGGCTACAACGTAGCCCGACCACAAACGCTCCTACCTACACTTATTTTATTAACGAGCCGACAATTTAAAACAAACTAGAAACTCATTTAGTGGCCATTACCTCCAACTAACTACTGGTAAGCAGATTAAAATGCATGCCAAAAGTTTAAATTTATGTACCGGACGCTCTCTTCAATTAAACTTGTTATAATGAAACTCTGGAAAAACTGAGTAAATTTCTACGAAGAGGCGACGCAAATAATTCCCAAGTTTTGCAATTTATACTCATTTTAAAGTTGAGTTCGATGGCGCAGACGTTCCTTCAGTAACCCACGACCTGAATTGATTATTTTAACGCTTTTGGATCTTTTCAACGTGATAATTTTGTCTTCGTTGTAACTTGTTGTGTTCAAGTTTAATTTAAGCCGACTTGGTCTGATATTTTAAGGTGGCTTTTTGTTGTTTTGCTTGGTAAAATAATTATTATTATATCTCTGTTTTGAACTTGGTTCTTGTAAATCATGACAAATTGGGACAAAATTATTACTCCTTACGTAAGTGTCATTATATTTATAATGTGTGTTATTATAATAATATACCTTTAACATAATGACTCCTTTGTATGTCCACATTGTAACAAAATAATAAAACATAATTAGTTACCTTCCTAAACATTTTAAACTAATTTATTATTCAGTATGTTAACAAAGGTACACAGCATTAATTTAATAACAACACGGAAAAGAACCACTCTCAATCATATATTTTAAAATGACCACACGGTAATTAACATTAACATGCAAGCAATTAATGTGTTTAGTAACAACAGCTCGGAGATACTTGAGGTCGTGTAGAAAACTAATGCTATTCCCGAATAATCTCAAATAAAACGATAAAAGAATTCCCCGAATGCCATGTCCTCTATCTATTACCTAACTTTTCGTTTGGTTGTTTTTCGTAAACATTCCAGCTGCCGTTGGCAAACCATTCAATGAACCCGTTTCTATGCTCTAAACGACTGGTCGTGGTCTAAATATACCATTTGAATTCAAGAGCAGTTACTATGCCTTATACAAAAGCATCATGAGCTATTTATTATTGTCTTTAATGGCGGCTGTTTGACTTAGTTCGCCCACTCTACTATATTTTTAAGTGTTTTAGTCAGCAAAAGCTTTGCTATTGACTATTCCATTTCGTAGGACGCAGAGCGGGCGTGGGGAGCATCGATAATCAGCAGCACTCCATTCGGATAGTGTTAATGAATTTCTTTAGTCGAGTATTCACAAAGCAGTCGCAGCCCGCAAAGAGTTCATTTCAAAAGCTCCCAGGCTTCCAGGGGAAAATAAATAAAAATCGGCCGCATCAAATTGTGCGGAGTGACTAGGAAGCAAGGTCCCGCGAGCACTTTCTCATGCAAAAGTCGAACGGTTACTTTAATTCTTAGCTCGAGCACTTGTCGGTTTTACGAGCGTGGAGCGATTTAATCCACTTAAAACGCAGAGCACAAACTCCGAGCCGACAAAGCTCTCAGCCGCTCTCATTTAAAAATGGAAATAAACCTTCGGCCATCTTTGACTCAATGCGACCGCTAGTGGAATTCTAAGTGCGGTCTTCAATAATACAGCTACAATTTTTTACTCATTTGATGGATCACCCTTGATTTATTGATCAGTTTCAGTGAAAGGTAAAGGAAATAAGTAAACATACAGGATATCTAGACATCTAAGCACGGGAAATGGTTTCCACTATAAGCATTAATGGGAATACCACATGCGACACATTGAAACTTTCAACATGTTGACTATATGCAAGCTAGACCACCGAAGTAGTTGCCAGTGGAAAGTGTTAACAGATTTAATGTTTGTCTTGGCAAATTCTTATGAATTGCAAACATAAACATCAGAACTGAAATGTTTGTATAAGAAAATGGTAGATAAACATTAGAGACATTATAACATTTGGTGACTTATGATGATCGAAACTTTTAAATAAATGATAATACGAGTATCATCTATGTATTAGTCAACGATGACATAATTGTGACCAGAAACAAGAAAATGTTTATAAAAGTACTCATAAACTGACTTATTGAAATCGAAACAATATTACAAAAATAGATTACCGGATAATTTATTTCCTATCTTCGAAGGAATTTCAGAAATTATCCGCCCTTAGTCCTCGTCTTTAGCTTCCCCATCTTAATGAAAGAGTTTTGCGGCGAGATTATTTCAACTTGTTTATTTTTCTTCCGCACCAACAGCCACAGTCGACGTTTGTATTGATATAAATTTGTATAGTATTTTATTGTGTGAATTGTTATTCACCTAGTAATTATGGAATGTATTCTTTAATTCCAATTTACTAAAGCAACTAAAGATGCATAACAAGATTTCAATTCGGGATAGTTTTATCTCAGAAAGTATTTTATCTGATTGCAACTAAAGTCTGAAACTAATATGAAATTTTCAATGTTTAGTTTACGAACTTTATAAGTATTTCTTGGACACAATTGATTGATTAAAGGTGTAAGAAAACATCTAGAGGTAACCTGGACTATAAAGTCTGAAATCACCAACCCCCGTTGAGCAAGCATGATAATCAACACTCAATCCTTCTCCGTGTTAGAGAAAGACATGTCCCAGCAGTGGTATGATAAAACAGCTGATGGTAATGATGTGTACATAGTGAGTTTCAAAAACTAGCTAATTCCAATGTAACCAAAAGCTACAAAGTCTATACACATGCCATAATCGTGTCAAAACAGACTCACAAATTACGGGATTATCTATGACCTAGTCGTCACAACAAATTATAGGAAAAACACAGCGCACCCGTTTGGTCCATTTCGATCTCACGCCATACCAATTACAAATTAACAAACACCTAAAATTTTAAGACCCGCATTTAATTCTTCTGCTTCTTAATTACCTTACTTTACGTCGATTTTCCCCCTTTTTTTGTGACTCAACGGAAATTGCTCGGAAAAGTCACTTAAAGCAAATAGGTCTAGCAAGTATAATTACGAGATTTTTTCTTAATTTTGCCATGTCAGCTGTAATTTCGGTGTAATACCGTAAAACACCGTGTTTATCTTGATTTAACATCGGCATTGGTTGTTCCGTATTTAAACTCAATAAATCCTGTTCTTGTTAAACATTCAGGACGATTATTATGAAATTGTGTGAAAATACTTCACGCTTTAGTTAGTACTTGATTGATAGATTGAGTGGTTTGAAACGTGAGCACTTAATTTATTCAATTAATGTTCCGTTCTTAGGGTTCCTTAACTGAAAAGTAAAATGGGTCATCAGTAGGGTCCTGCCCATCTGTCACAAGGCTGTACCTTATGAACTGTGAGAGATAGAAAGTTGAAATTTTTGTAGATGATGTATTTCTGTTGCCGCTACTTGTCTATATGAACTAAATCTTTGAGGGGACTCCCATGATGACAACAACGTGATTTTTATAAGTGGTACGGCACCCTACGTAATCGAGTCCGACTCGCACTTGGCCGGTTTTTATTGTCTTAGCTTTTTTATTGCCTTACATAAAACCCAAGTGTCAGGAATATTAAAAGATCTTTTGCTTTTTATAACATCAGATAAGTTATCGGATACCAATCTTGAATCGTAAAAGTTTTGCAATTTCGTTTTAAACCACAGTAGCATACATTATTTAGGAGAACAAAGCCTAAATCAAGTTTCGTAATTTGTATGGAATCTTGATCGCAATATTTTCATTTTAGAATGACGATTATAATTGATTATTTACTACTTCCTTGAATATATTTTTACTTAGTTTATTTTTGTTTGACAGGACGGAGACCGGGGCTACCTAGAAGGTCTGGCCTCCCGATACGCGGACCTCTTCTCAACACACTATGGCGACGTTCTAGACCACCTCGAAGAGTTGCGAAGACACGAATGGGACGAGATGTCTCCCAGAATGAGGGTGCTCGGAGGCCCTGGAACACCTCAAACTCCACCTTCGGCAAGTCCTGGTTCCCTAGCTTTGAATAACTTGACAACGTCGCATTCGCAGCCCATTTATGTGCCTGGAAAGTATTCGGTGAGTTGAGTGAGGTTCTCATTTGTTTTTGGGAATAGTCATCAATTTCACGAAGTATTCAGCCCTAGATACAATTGTTATGAAACCAATTGCTGGCTTCTGTAGCTTGGTGTTGCATGAATAAGTGTGTGTTGAAGTACTTATATAGCTGTAAATACGAAAACTTTACCGTTGAAAATATTTTGCACTGCAGCATGCATTTGGCACCATATCAGTTTAGTTTTTTGGCTCTACATAAGATTTGTTATCTGTACCAATTTTATTTGACATAGTTACAATCGTTCTACATTTTCACATTTCTCCTATTAAAATTTTCACTTATTTCCACACATCGCATTACTCCGAGTTTTAATTAAGACGCTATCACTGAGAAATTAATTTGTGTTTACTATTTTCTACGAAAATTTCTGCTAGTATAGAATACTAACTATTTCTTGCACTGTTTCATCCCATTCCCAAATAAAATATAGCCTATATTACATCGGTATAAATTAGCTTCCCAGCAGTGAAATATTTTATAAAAAACATTAGACCTTTAAGGGTCCAAAACAAACAAAAACCTTTTCCTCTTTCTAAGTAAAGACAACTTTCATAAAGACAATTCAAAATGTACGTTGAAATAAATAATCATAGTCGTAGGTATACAGTCTGAAAGCATGCGATGAACTTGAACTTAAATCCGCAGCCGACCATCAGACAAAAGTCCAAGGCCATAATGATGAGCCCTCTGGAGGCCCAAAGATAAAACGACCTGAATAAATAATAGGATCATGTCATGTAATCAGGCTAAGCGGGTCAAATCGTCGCTTTGTGTAAAATTAGCCAGGAATATTAGGCTTTCAACATTGCCAGTGATATTTGAACCGTTTTTGTGAATATGATTTCATTTTTTGTGAATACACTTCCAAATACGTAAAGCGGATTACTTACCTTCAGGAGGTTCTTTTCACATTTATATCAAGAATTATATTAATACGGATTTTTGCGAAGACACCTCTTTACGACTTTTATCTAAAAGGTATTTCTTTTTGTTTCACGTTATAAGTAAGCTTTTTTCGTCGTCTACTTTTAACAAGAGAGGCTTTGACTTTTTGGTGGTTGGCGTCATCATTTAAGAAACATATGATGGTTCATGATAATTAAATTCCTCCCTACACTATAGTATTCATAGGGCTATATTTAACACTTGATTTCTTTTCAACAGCCCTCGAGCTGTCTCACAGAGAAAGAGGAGGACGAAATATACGGGTTCGGATACGGCGTGTTCGGTAAACAGATGCTGCAACGACAACAGCAACAGAAACAATTGCTGTTGGCGCAACCCACACAACCGCTTATGCATAACACACAGCATAACTATCAAAGGTGAGTGAATTTTAATCTTTAGTACTAAGAACATACAGTACGAAATGTTTAATATTTATAAAACATACAAAGTTGTATAAAAAAGTTAACGGAAGGATATCTCAGCAAGAGAATAATTTATGATCGATGTCCCGCATTTAATGCCAGTACGCGCTTCTATATCAAGCTTGATGCAATAACGTATGCAAAGCAGCTAAAAACTGTCAAAACCGCTAGTTTTATCCTTTTACAAGTAAACAAAAATTTAAAATTCTATCTCGTACATACTTCTATAGTAGTTTTATGTTATTGATGAGTATATTTATATTTTTAAGTACACTTCAGAAACTATTTAACCCTGTAGTGCATAGTGCACAAGCATTTTCCATAGAAAATATGAACAATATCCTGAATGCGCAGAAAATAAAACATCTAAAACAAAACAAAAGAGCGAGCTTGTTAAAAATCCAATTAACTTCAACTACCAATAATAAAATAAAACGATCGTATTGCGAACACTCGAACGGTGATCATTACAACAATAACTTGCAATCAAACCCGCGAATGCTGACGTTAGCCCAAACGGCTTTATCCTTATTCGACTAAGGAAATTCGCGGTCGGCGTATACGAAATGTTAACGATAACGAGAATAGCATGGGACGTAGTCATAAATTATTTGGACTTTAACAGGTGTACTCATTAGATAAGCTTTTGCGCAGCATGTTTAAATTCTAATCTAAATTGAAATCGGACATTCGATTGGCGACAGAAGCGGCCTCCGTATTGAGAATGGCCGAAGTGATGCACGGTTAGTAGAATACGCGAACTGCATTCTTCTTTAGAATACTGAGAGGAATAGAGTTGACATACTTATACATAAACAGAGTTTTCTTTACTAGTAAATTGTAATAACATATACTTTATATTTTTGTTATACATGAAGCAGACGATCGCAAAACAAGAATAAAAGCCAAAACTTGATCGCAAACTTTAATTCAAATCTGCTTATTATAACAATAATAATTCAATTTTAACACATAACAAACCTAACCCCACCAAAGACATAAATATCCGTCAATCGTTCCAACACTAAGTCCCGCTGAAGTAAGTTCTCATTACACCGGTGCTTGCTGTAAAATAAATTCAAATTAACTACTGATGGATATGTCCGGGCCGGGCGCTCGTACGAAGAAATTTGTGTTGAGAACGTATTTAAATGAAGGCTAGTAAACTAGAACTAATAAGATAACTGTCGTGGCAAATTTATTATTGAAAATATTATTTTTCCCTTTCTCAATAAATTTATCTTTGTGAGATTTCTTAACAAGTTTTGTTTTTTATCAGATAGGGTTGTAGAGTTGTGATGAAACAGTAATATGACGTCAGCAAGTTTTGTGTGTTCGTTGTTGTTTTTTTCGTACGGATCTTTGCTTCCTTCATCTCTACTAAAGCCGTCGGAGGGTTGAAAAGAAACATAAATAATATGTAACACACATTGCTCGTAATACTTTTGAGAAAAATGAAACCCCGATGACAGATTAAAAATGGTTCGAGTATGACACAACGAATACAAAATGTTTCATCATGATAGTCATGATATAAGCCTGTGAAGAATACAGCCATAATGCTAGAAACGGGTTACATGCATATTATCATGTGATTACCTACTTATTTTTTATGTAGAATTGTTACTTTTGACTGACGTAAATATATTAAAACTCAAAAAACTCATAGAATTGCAGAGATAACGAGAGAGACCTTTTGAATGAATATCAAAATGTGATTTACTTTTTTGTAATATTGTGTACAGCGTGGGATGATACACGTATGCTTAATATTACCTAAAAATAGAATTCCGAAAGCAGATCCGATTGCGATGTTATTTGTAACTTTTAAATTGGGATCGAAATGTACAGAACAGGTTTCAGCGAATAGGCCACCCACACCGTTATTGGTGGGTATTGGTGATTAAAGCATTATAATAACAGGTGTGTGGTTATCTTCATCGGTGCATGCATATGTCTAATGACTTCATTATGCTTGAATCACAGGGCACCAGTCTAGCATAAAAATTGACATCACGGTTGGCTCAGTGGCTGAAGCAAATAACTCGTTCGCTGTATGCCAGACTCTACTCATGCTGAGAAACATTGACGCTTAGAGATACTTATACTGTCTGCTTTTTTTATTTTAAAGTAACTTCATAAAATAATTACCTTTTTTTAATTTATAAGATATATTTTTAGTTGCATCAAAATTACAGAAATTAGAGACGAAAGTTTTCAATCTGAGTTGTAAGAAGTGTCTGTGTGTGCATGTGTGTGTGCAATATTATACAAACATACATTATACCTTTACTAATTAAATATAGATATCACAAACTCCTTTCTAAGTGCAGCAGGAATATTAAAATCTCGCATTCTCGACCAAGCGGAGGTGTTCTCATAAATTTGTACTAGGGAAACCGCGTCACAGCCCACTCATCCGATCTGGCATGTCGTACAATGCTAATTAGATCTTTGCACCACTAGTTTGCCTAATGAATTACTCGTAAAAGTGTTATTCGATTGCAAATAGAGATTATTTATGGTAATATAGCTCTAGTGGGCGTACGTTAATCGGCAGAGAATTGTAAATTTTATTACTTTAGAGAAATTTGATCTAATCTTGACTATTAAACTGTTTTGTTTTTATAGGTACCCAACGAAAGACAAATTATTATTACAAAAAATAAATCACGTAGTTTGTGAATCAACTGATAAACTACTAAGGATAGACACATTTTTATCCTCGATGCACAATTTGTATGATGAGCGTGTTGTAAGCTGTGGTCTGGGTGTTGTAATAAATAAGCCTCAATTCGACAGTCCTGCGTGGTGATCTAGCTGACGGGGTCGTCAAAACTATATACCAGCATTTTCCATCTCGAAAATAGCTTCTGTTTATTGTAGATAGCTAGTTAGGTTTATGCAAATTAGTGGGTATTTACGAAGTGATTATAAGGCGCAAAGTTTTACATATGTATATTACCTCAGAAAGTGGTAATTCAAAAGGAAGAAATGTATTTTGAAATGTCAAAGAATTTTCAAAATAAACAGCTTTACAGTAATTAATATAGAATTACTTTTGCATATTTTTTTTAATGTTAATAGAATGTACTGGGAGTCGAGTAGACTAATTATCTAATAATTAAATGTATGTAATGATATTTATGTTGCTACTTATTTAATATCTATCAAATAATGTTAGTTAGATAAATAGTAGTTAGCTATTCATAAAGACTGTAATCTATTTTATAACAGTAATGAAATTAACTTGTTTATAAACCTAACGATACAAACTTAGCCTACTAACTGATTTCTAGGGATATCGATTCTGGTTATAAATTTATCTCTCGGGAAGTTCAAGCCTCCGCAGGCATAGTAGGCTGCGTTCAATGATTGTCGGAGATTATTTGAACAGTAATTGCTGATAAAAGTATTCTTTCATTCCCTTATTGGCCCAAATTATAAAACTAGGTCAAAGTCATAAAGTAGGTGTGTTTTAGTAAATTTGTGTTTCAAATTTCCGCAACCGATGTTTTTTTTTATATATTTTGAGTCAACACCAAAAAGGGAAAAACATGAATCATAAATCAAAACCAGCCCCCTTCATAAAAAAAAAGATCTTGCTACCCCTGATTAATGTACAAAAAGTTTTAGGGGTAACTGCAAATTTTCTCCCATTTCCTGAAATATAAATGAACGAATTCCTAAATAACGACATCCTTTTTAAGAACCTTGAACTCTTCGCATCCGACCAAGCATCAAAGCTTGCGACTTCTTAAAGTATTAAAATAAAGATACCCCTCTGTTCTTGTGCGAATAAAGTTATGGTTGCGAATTCCCAAATGGAAATAAAATCGTCGTTGAAAATTTACATTGAATTATTTTAGGTAATCCTATCGTATTGTTTGATGTAAATGTTTAAAATTCAGGATATTGGTTTATACTAGCAACCGGGTTATACAGACAACCACATTCATCATTACCTATATGTTTTGATCCTACTTCAATTTACTAACTAGTCTAAGAGTCTGAGCTTACCAAGTAACAGCCACTCGATTTTTTTTCTCAAAGATTATAAAATATTTATATCTATTTAATTTGATTAACGACAACACGACTAAAATCCAATGTATATTACACTGAAGATAAATACGAGATGTTGCAAGCAAAATATACACATAAACTTAGGTACGCATGCATATGAATATTAATAAAATCTCTATCCCAAGTATCTAAAACATCTTTACGGATCATAAATCAAACATCACCTTTCGTGACCTTCAATAAAATACACCACTTTATCAAACCATATACTTTGACTTACAATTTCTATCTGAAAATACAATAAACACGCGCCCACGCGCTTCAAGTAAAACAGACGAACTAATGAACCTTTACGATATATGTAAATTCAATATATAGCATTCATAATAAATTTGTGTCAATTGATGGGAATAAATTTAGAGACTTACCTGACTAACGATCTTAACACTACCATATTAACATACGTAAAGGGGTAAGAGGTGTCATATTTGAATATTACAATATTATCACTGTATTTAGTTTAGCATAATCTATCACATGTTCTCATATTCAAGTGCTATACAGCTTTAGGTCATAACAAGTACATCTCTCGCTATCATATTTTGTACTTGCAAATAAGACTGATAGTAAGAACGCACACGTTTAAGATTTTTTACGATTTATATTAAGAACTTGAGTAATTAATTATTTGTGCAAACTTATTAAATTAATATTTATTATGCATTCTTATATGCGACAAGCTCTCATCAAAGAAATTCTCAGGTACTTTCATAATACGAGTATAGGTACTAGCGAAGTAACTCGTCCTCTCATGTTTAGCTCACGTGCCTTTGTGCAGCATACTTATAATATTTACCTTTCTGAACAAACATAACAAGCAAGCAATCAAAAGCTGTGTTTAACTACCTATATCAATAAAATTCCAAGATAATATACGGTACAGTTCGTAGGTACTGGCATTTGGGCCGATATACGTACTCGTTACTCAATTAACGCTACGCACAGACGGGAATCCAACTAACAAGGTACGCGATTACGGCCGGCGAGATAGGGAAACGCGAGAAACGCCGTGATACGCGGCTTAACTAGACGAAATTTATCTAAGTGCTGTAGAATGCGCGGTGCGTCGTTATTTCTGATTCGCTATCTGCTTTGTTGGCTGGTTTCGATTACGTTTCGACATAAGTCCGGTTTGGTGTAGCTTTTATGAGACGCCTGACAATTATTGGCTTTGTCAATACCGTGGTAGAGTTATTTGCTGCGTCTTTAAATTGAACTTTATGGTTTTAAAATGAAGACCGCTTTGGAAATCGAGGTGTTGGGCGACCATTAAACAATTATTGGTTTTTGAATGAAATGTTTATTGTTCAGAAACTTAGTTATGGTGATTGGTTCTGTAAAATATTTGTATTGATTGTATTTTGTACAATCGTTTTTAAAATGTCAATTTTTTTTTTTTCTGAATATGTTACTAAAAATATACACGCACATCGAAACGAATTACTACGAATTTCCCATACTAACTAATGAAGAATGCAAATTTATTATAATATTTTGGGGATTTATTACTGATTTACGAATACCAGAAAGTTCTTTAAATTGTACATGCTAACAAAATTGGAATTAATATAAATTTATGACCCATGAGAACAAAATTGTTGAGAAAATCAATATTCATTGCATACGCGGCATTGCATGGTGGCGATATGATGCTCATTCTGATTTATTGCTCAACCTCAACTTTATATATTTGGTTTTCGAACGAAGCGTGCGATATCAGACCATTGTTTGTAAATACGCATCTTGACGTAGGTATTATAAGTATGTTTAGTATCTATTCTTAGAAAAAATAGGCTTTATTTTTAGGGGTGATATTATTCAGTTAGGGGTAAATTATTATCCTGATTCCCTCATCATATTATAAAACACCGTGATACAGACGCAGGCAATCAAAACAATAACAAAAAGGGACCTGAAAGGGACGGCTGTTACGCGAAAACCAATCAATTTTCAATTATCAACTGACAGTCATATTTTCGGATTCAATAACACAAAATTGAAATAACATTTAAAATATTGGAACATATTAATTTTATATTTCTGTAAAATTAACGTTGGTTTAAACGTTCAATTATCGGGGCTGATTAAGAGCGCGGACACATCAAAACGAACTCTTTACAAAATTTACGATTTCATTAACCGCCACTCATTTTACGGACAATCATCATTAGCGGAGTATTGTTAATGCCGTAGTCGATTAATTTCCCATTTTCCGAATTCCGAATGCTTAGTCCGATATTTTTCCGCATTGCAATTATCCGAGTATTTCTGTTTATAGTCGACTATTGGACTTTTTTATTTTATTATGAATCTCAATCAATTAAAATCTAATTTCAGATGTATTTTGTTTCAGTTGCCTCAGTCCACGATCAGCCTATTTCTACGAATTTCCACCTAGTGGTGAGTCTTGTCCAGTACCTCTTTTTAAGATTTTTTATGTCACATATGTAATACGAGTACCTATTTTATAAAGAAAGCACTCATGTTCATTTCAAACATTCATACAACTTAAATGTAGCTGTATTTCAAACTCTTCAAGTCATTCAATGTTAATAAGCAAATTAAACGGTTCTTTAAACATTATTTGAAAGGCCTAAAAGAGAGAAAAAGAAAACTAAAATACCTTTAGCACTTGAGTACTTGATTTATGAACTTCTAATGTTGCCTAGACGTGTCGGCTCGTGACTTGCGTTCTTAGCCCTAATTCGCAAAAGTAAATTTGTTCGTAAAATTAATAGGAGTTTTATAAAATGTCGTTTTTCTAAGAATTTTGGCAATAAATCTTATAATATCAAATATAATCAAATATAATATAATAATCGTCTTCGATGATTTTTTAAGTAAAAAAGTGGTTCGGTTAGACTTGATTTCGTAATAATATATCAAGCTGATTTTGATACAATGTCGCAATTTCATAGTTAGTTACAATTTAATTTAAAGCAGGCATTATTTTCGTAGACAACTGCCTGGGTACAGCTAAGAAGAAGGTGACCACGTTTTCAAGGCTGCTTCGAGGTCTGAAGTCCCATAGGAAAGAGAAGCATGGCTCCTGTTCGCCAAAGCACACGCATAGTCCTCGCCAAGTACTGCCGCCCCAAAGGGTAAGTATACTTTAAGTTAAAATTATTTGTTTTTCTATAAAGCTAATTAGTGACCCGGTATTTAATGCTATTTGTACTAAGGCTACTTAAAGTTTATTTCAATGAAACAATGTGTTCTAATGAAATATAGTGGATTAAATTCATGTTATGCACAAAATATCGGATCACGAATGCAATAGGCAATATCTTGTTGTGATTTTCTAGCTGTGTGTGAAGATTTTAACAAAATAGAACTTTTAGACGTAGCTACTTATTAATAGGAAAAAATATATTGGCATGAAAAAGTTTAGGAAAAATTCTATCAACGAATAAGAGAATGGTGTGTGACCTAGAGATAACCTTTAGCCAATTAACAAACGACTTGTACATAAGTAAATTGAGATTTTCTATTACAAAATATGTATGAATTTGTTTACTTAGGCATGTTGTGAATTGTTTATGTTATGTGTTGTGCTAAACGTTCCTCACAGGCAGGTATTGGTATGTCCTTGAAACAAAGGGTATTGTATATTTAGTATTAATATAGTTATTATAAAATATCATCCTTACCAGCTATACGAGAAAATGTTAAAATAATTTAAAAAATATATTTCGTCAATATTGGTTGATTGCACTATAAAGAGATTACAGAAATTATGAAATATAAATTAAAAAATCATTTTTATGCTAACGTTTCTTAGCGACATAAAAATAGGAATATAATTATAATGTTTAAAATAGTTGCGTGGGTGGTCAATTATGCTGTTAAACGAACTGCATATAATTTAACACCTCACACTTAACAACCAGTTATTGTACACATTTTAATTAGGGAAACTGCATCAGTGATTAGTGCTACATTAAATATTTATTTTTAATGATATAATCATATATCGTATAGAGACAAAGGGGATAAAAATTACAGCCTACCAAACGATTGTCAATTTTAGAATGAACGAATTGTAAAAAAAAATATTTTAAATCAAATACCTGAAAATAATTATTATTTATTATAAATTAAATAATAATTATAAAATAATTATTTAAAATAATAATTATCAAAAAACCCTGTGAAAATAATTCCATTGCCAAGATTTTATTGATATCGAAATTAATTCGTGTGAATCAACGAATTTCATATAACATGTGTTACGTAGCATCAAGTGCAACTTAAACTGCTCTCCAACCACTTCAGATTTTAGGTCAAACACAATTAGATCGGAAACAATTGAGTCCCCAATAAAGTTCGCCGCACAAGGCTGCCGCTATTGTCGTCACGATTTCTCGTTAGTAACAACAATTGTTTGTAACCGAATCTTAGTTTGAGTACACGCTTACGGCGTCTGTCTCTCGCGTTTTTTCATACATTCCGTTTTGCTATCCCCCCATGCACCATTATGTGGATCCGGCGCGACGCCGGTACGCCTTTGACATGCACTCTGAGCAATTAGTATGACGCGTCGTGTGTACCAACGTACGTACAATACGTACTTGCAAGGCTTAATTTTTTTGGAATGTTTGCTCTTAAGTCTGGGTTTTTCGAGTCTTGTTTTAAGTTAGACAGCATATTCATAAAGTGAATATGATATCATGGTCCGTCTCAAGTAAATTTTGAATGCAAATGGAGATTGTTTGCAATGCAACATGGAGAATACAATAGCGGTAATCAGTTAAAATGATGGATTTTTGACTGAACTTTCTGTACTAGTATAATAAATGAATAGAATCTTGGCATTCGTAGTTAAAGCTTGCAATTAAATGACGTGAAGATATGAATTTCTTTCTCCACATACCAATAACCCTCACACAAGAAATACACGCTTCGAATACGCAACTCATCTCACCCAAATTAAGTGCTACATTTTTCCACGTCCACCTATATATTTATTAATCTCCAGACAAGGCGGGGTGAAGAAGGGGGGTTGTACGTCACCGCATGCCTTTTGAGAAATGACGCCTGCCAAAGTTAAGTCGGTTGAGCCAAGCCAAGGCGGTGAGTTATGAACGTTTGTTGAGCCAGCGGATAAAGGCCATTAGAGCCCCGGTATAATCCTTATCGGCCAAGTTGCACTTAGGATTAGTCTTGTCAAAAGTCGCCTTTTTCGGTTTATTGACCAAGCCGTGTCCAGCTGTGATTAGGGGATCAAAAGTGGATGAGCATTATTTGTAATACTTATGAAGAGAAGATCCATTAATTTTAAAAAGCTGGATATGATATCAATGCTCGTTGAAATTATGAATGATTGATGGGATTTATATTTATTGGTCAAACAAAGGGCAGAAAAACAACAACACAAAAGAATGTAGGTACAGCTTAGAGACAGTACGGTTTCGTTTCCCAGACATAATACTGTAATAATACTTAAAGAACGATAGCTTACAGGCCAAAATTAGCACATTTCACTAACATAAATCAGCTGTGCAGTGTCAAGCGCCATTTTCTTTTTTAAAGTAAGTCCAGACAATTTTCACTGGGGCAAATTAAATTCTGCTTAGTCCCATGCCCCGTCGCCTGATATTACGCCAGCAAATCCGCGAATAAACTTCTTTAGCCTTTGCTGTTATATTTTGCGGAATTAGCAGTTTAGAAGGAAATAAAAATTCTGATGGGACACAACTTTCTTTAATCTTTGACCTGCTTGCTCCTTTTACAACTTATTTAGGAGACGTAAATGGGAAAATAAAAGTATTTTATTCGTAGTCTCTTTTATTTTTATAGAATTATGTTGCCGAGAATACTGTCGAAAATTGTAAAACTAGGACAAAAGACGTAGGTATGTATACTTTGATAAAGTTTAAATACACCATAATGTATTTTCTAACAATAAATAAAATAGATGAAAGAATAAGAAACAGTACTTATGAAACTATAAGCACTTCAAAACTTTACCATACCAATGTAGATAAAAAGACTCAGCAAAAGAAATTACCTACATTAAATAGCAATAAGTCTCAAACAATTCTAATTTAAAACTTAAATCACAAAATTTTAAGTAAGAACAAAGTAATGATGGTATTTGCTTCACACGGCATTGGCACGATGCCTTCCATACTTCTTGCGGGAGGTATTATTGGTTCATGTTTATGCGTATGGTTTGTGCTCTATAGAGGGTAATAAAACGTTATAGTTGCTCCACGGGCGCTTTTAGCATTTCCAAGACCGTAAATACGAGCATCTTGTACCGATAAACGAGTATTGCACGTTGCATTGTTGGACAATTTAGTGGTGGAGTATATTGCGTGTTTAGGCGCCCATTTCACCTTCACCCGTAATAAAGAAGGAGATAAAACAAGATTTGCTGATGATGGGTACTCAAGTTCAGCTTACTAAGTCTAGATACTAGATTACTACATTGATAGCGTTGAAATGTTTGTTCCGTGGGGAAGTATGGCTTGAAATGAATAATGTGCTTGAATTCCTTGTTATTTTCCTTTACATTACAATTAAGTACCTATTTTCATCGATTATTGGTAACTTCGTCATAATAACTACATATTACCTAAGAAGTAATAGACAGAAAACCACAATGTGTTCAACTGTTATTGAACTTCTATGATACAAAATTTTACTGCTCCATTTACGAGCAACTATCCGAAATCTTTGGATGATTCCACTAAATTCTCAAAGTTAGTTGCAAATTGTATACTACTGAATAAAATTTAATCCAACTACAAAACGCGGATTATGTAAATGAATCGTAAAAAGATTTTCATGTAGAATAGATTAAAACGTAGCCGATATTAAAGTTTCATAAGTAAGGGAAGTTATTCGTTGCAACTAGGGTTTTCAAACCAAAGAAGCTTTGTATTCAGTATGCTAGTCCATAACATTGTGATAGTATCGTACAAAAACCTAGAGATATTTGTTACTGAAAATTTCATGAAAAGTACCTACATACCTACTTTTTTATTGAATAAGTCTATATATCTAATACAATTAAAACGAATGTTTACAAACACGTAAAATTCTTAAAAATAATATAAGTAAAAAAACTATATACAAAAATATTGCGCGATGTTAGTCGTCAAAGTATAGGTTTAAGATTTTTCTACAATTATGTACCAATGTTAAAACAAATTATTTATAGCAAAGGGTAAATGTTAGAAAAACACACACTCTATCTTCGTCTTCTTATTTTCACCGACTGACCGCACTAGAAACCAGATTAGTCCGTACCGGGACAGCCGGGACAGCCCTAACCACAACACATTTATCAAGTTTACTGCTGTTATGTATTCAGAACCATTGTTTTTGACACAGATTACTTTCCTAGCACGTTTAGCAACGAAACTTGTATGCAACTTCGTTTTGAATATTTTTGCATTATTAAATGTTGTGCCTTGTTCGTGGTTTTATTGAATAAAAGTTTTTATTATTCGAACATGAATTTTATATTGAATTTTTATTTAACAAAGTCTCGCTGTTAGACAACGGGATTTCAGTGTTCACACATTAATTTTCACAAATACAGCTATCAAAATTAAAGAAAGCTTTATCTGACACCGTTCTATATACATATGATAGTCACATCTACGTCCTTCATACCCTTTAATTCAATATGCTCATTGTATATCTGAATATGGGGCATATGCAAACTCAAGTATTCTTTTTGTTTAATTAACAAGTGCCAATCACTTTATGCCATAAAACATAGACAATGGATTAATAATCCGATATTGTAGCCAATTATAATGTCAGTTGCATTCCTGAATTACTGTTCAGAGCTGCCAATCAAAATCATATTTTATTACCGTGCAAATAGGTTATTTATTCAACGTAGGTCATAGATAGACGAAACTATAACCGAAAACCTGTTAGCGTCAAGTTAAATGTTAATTGCAAAATTTATCTGTTTCTCTGAATGATATTTTTATATGACATAAATTATTTAGTCAATATTAATTGCAGGTGTTATGTTTGGACTAATAAATCTAATTTCGATTTTATGTGAAACACTTTATATCATTTATGGCAGTAGTTTAGAGTAGATTAAACATACAGCTGTTATGTAAATCTATCATTTATTTTAGCTTTTTTTACGAGTGGGATGTCTACAAATGAAGGGCCCCGCTATGGGTTTAGCTTGAGGGATTGATTGGACTGATAAAAACCCACTTTTGTTCCTTCTGGATCACTGTATCTACCAGGTGCGCGGTTTCTCTTACAAACAATCCCGTAGCCCCGGCAGACCCCGGCCTTAAGGGACGCCGCCGATTTTACTGACTTTCTTCAATAAACGCGTAAAACAGAACGCACTGCCGTTGAACTTGTCCGCTCGAACGTATATTTCGTAATATCCTCGTAAAACACATACATATCCCTGAAATTATAACCATTAAACCATCAATGGGTCGCTTCAAACACAATTTTAGACCGATATTTCTGCATAAAGAAAACGTGTGTGACTTTGATAAGGGGCCAATAAATCGTGCAAGGTTCGAGTTTGGGGCATCCGCTCTGTCGCATTATAGAAGCTCCTATTGTAGGCTATTCGCATTATTCCCTTATCAAGTGCGAGTTAATGGGCGAGCATTGTTGGTCGTATGATTAATTGATTCGTACGTACATGCTTTCATTGTGATGCAGATATCCTTAGCTTTTTCCTTGCTTAAGTGAAAATGATAAATGAAAAGCCATTGTTGGCCAAGTAGTAGTGACGTTATGAGCGTATGCTAATTAGCGCGGTGTGATTTTGATTGTTTGTTTACTCTGTTTGCTTTGTCGTTGTTGGTACAGACAATAGTGAATTATGAATGAAATTGAAGTTTTGGTAAATATTGAATGTTAGTTTCGTAGTTCGTCTGTAGCTGTTTGTTATTTCAGGAGTAGTTCTGCCGCGCTGTTATATTTGCCGCTCTGAGTAGATAATATAGGTAAGATTCGAAAGCATTACCTGTAGGCCGTTCATAAAAATAAGTACTCAGAACTGGCTATAAGTACAAGATATAAAGTAATCCAGGTTTTCAGACTAGTTAGGAAGACAGGTCTAACTTGTATAAGTATTAATTCTTTAGTGCAAAGGCTAGTAGCAAGACATACCTACAACCCGCCATCTCTATCCCACCAGTTGGCTTCATTAATCATAAAGACTAGATAATTAGTAAGGTATAATATAAAAATAATTTAAGGTCTGTTACTACTAATTTTTAAATAAACTTTTCGCTTACAAAACTTTATTTGCACTAAAGTTATGTTGGTAAAAAAGTTCAACCTACTTGAGGCGATAATTTATCATATCGCTGCTACGAGGCTACGGTGATTTGGGAAAAAGTTAGACTTTACGAAGTAGCTCGCTAGTGTATTTGCGAGAAATCTTTATGAGAAAAATGACTAGTCGATCATATGATAAATGATGTAAATTTTACTCTGAAAAGGTACTTAATTTGATATTTTCTTAATATAACTTAGAGTAGAACTTAGATTTAGTCTCCGTATATAAGGCGAGTGATGGCACGCTTTGTGTATCTGTAAAAGATAATGTTTTGTATCAAATTATTCAATGTATTTTTAATCATAAGTATAATGTGTAATTTACTTACATGTATTTGTGTACACAATCAACAATTTATCCACTGACAGCCACGTGACTAAACGGAAACTCTTCGAAAGCTGCAATAAATAAAGTACATGCAAAACACTAGACGTTTTGGGCTCAAAATTACAAGCGATACTTTCCAACAGGTGGACACACCGGACAGCGTGCTACAAAGTGGCCTTGGCCTAGGGCCTGGGCCCGACACAGCTCTTAGGTCTATGGTTGACCCAAGAGACTATGACCGCCTCCGCTTCTTTCAAATGAGTGCCGCCCAACCAAACACCTTCGAAGAAACTATACATAGGGTGAGCATTCAGCACATTCTCCTTCTACATCTATGGGCGGCAGAGCTGTTTTAAATTGCCATGTTAAAAAAAAAAAAACCTTAAATTCCTTCGTTAAAAATATTTAAAAAACACTCTTAACATAATGATTTCGAGCAAAAAATGCTTGAGTTTCTTTAGTCCTTTTTGGAGCGTAATTTTATTCAGGCTGGAAAAATGAAAGAATTTCCAACATGGCATTTTGAAAAGGGATTATATGAAAGATATTACATCGTTAACGTTTTTGGTTAACTGTGCTATAAGACGCTCTGTCTCTCGAAGGTGCTGCAGGAAATGCTGCTATCTGTTATGCTCTGGATGGCAAACTGTTTTGGCCAATATTATACGTGTATAGATATTTACTTATATATTGGTTTAGGCACTTAAACATAGCCGTGGCTTTTTAAATTATTCAGTTATAAAAATTAGATTATTTGTGATATAACTGCTTATATAATTACTTTACTACGTTATGTACGATTTCATTTTTTTTTGTACTATTTGTAAGACTTTTTTGGGATTATATTTTAAGCATTGATATTTTTTTACTCGATATAAATATGTGTGTATAAATCATTAGTTTTTTTATGATGTTTAGTTTAGATATTTCATATTTATTTGCCAAACAGAGTATTAACAGGTTTCAAAATTCAAAATCTCATCAAACACTTTTGGCTTTTTTTAATCGGCATGCTCAAAGAATTGGAGGTGGATCTACGATAATTGTTATTATCGCATAAAACTGTATTTTATTATTATCATCACGTTATTATAATTTTATTTGTTATTTTCTATCCAGAACATAAAACATTTTAATATTTTTGCACAGCTAGGTAGTTTTGAATTATTTGCACGATATGAAAATGTAATGCATGGTTAATCACCTAATTACACAGAATATGCATGTTGTGCACGATGAACGGTTTAAAAAAAAATACCAAGGGTATTTTTACATTACATCAACCAACTGTTAGTGCATTTTATTATTTTGAAGTGTTATGTTTTTTTACTGTTTAATCGGTCATTTTTATTTACTTTCCCACATTTTCATTATTCATGCAATGTTTAAGATTAAATGGAAGGAAACACAATAAATAATAAAATTTCATATCATTTATTTATTGTTGCAGTTAAAAGTCCAAGAAGCAATGAAGAAAAAAGACAAACTAGCGAGAGAACAAGAAGAGGTAATTTTTATAAATGTTTCATTTATGTTCGCAGTTATGTACGTAGAAAAAGATTAAAACAAAAAAAGACCTTCGCATATTCACATAAAACCAAAAAGCAATGGACTGTTCAGTTTAAAAACTAAAACTATTTTTTGTGTGCAATTCAAATATTCAAAAACTATACCGTAACTTGCAAAAAACCTAAACTGTATTTCACAAAAATGCTCCATCACAATTTTTTATTCACAACTACGCTCGAACACAATGCATTAATGCAATCGAAAAGTTCCCTCCATTCACAAAGCCTACATCCGAAAATAATCTGATGCCAGCCTCGCACCAACATGTAATCTCCTGACTGGCTCAACCATTCGACGCACCTACCGAGGCAAGCTAATCGTGCCCTAATCTCGGACTAAGCCTATTAGAGGCAGTTGTATCGCTTCCCTACGAAACTTCCGAAGCCCCTTGCTCAGCACATTTCGCTCGTAAAACTATGGTTCGAACTTTGGAATATTGAACATTGAAATTTTACAGTTTCAAGAAACTGTTTGCCGCAATTTTGGTGATAAATAACATCATTAGATGTGTATAATTATTTGAATATTGAAATGAGACATGAGATCTTTCTGCTACATTTTTGGGAATTGCATATTAAATATTGCACCATGTTTCAGTAAAAATTTGCTAAAATCTCATTTTCTAGAACACTGCGACACGTAAATCCCTTTCGTGTATAAACTGCGCCATCTTGGTAACTAAGTGTGCATAAATTAAGTTAATGTTCAATACTTTTCTACTTACGAGAAAGTGGTCTTTTTATTGCCCCCTTTGAATATTTATTATCGTGTTCACGCATTCAGGAAAATATTTCGTAAGGAAACATTTTAAAAGATTTCTCGACCCGTTTGCCGTACAATTTATGTTTAAAAATAAGCGCATAAGACGTTGATGGTAAATCCTTTGCTGAAGGCATATCTTAGACCAACTTTCCGATCTTTTAATTCAATGGTGACATGTTGCATTCCATCATAAAGTGTCTTTTGAACATGTATTAGGTAGTTTATAGGTAGATAGATATGTATAAGTGATTGTAGACACCGAAGAAATGAAAGCATCTCATTTTCTCATAAACAAAACACCGTAAAGGTTTTACGCTTCCACTTTATGGCATAGCTATTTCATATAAAGAAACTGGAATGAACTCGGTGGGGGAAAAAATGCAAAATTCAAAAATGTTTAGGCACAATGTAACGGACTCCTGAAAATTGCTCATAATTTTTAAAATTAAAATTTTCCTATTTTGTTTCTCCACTCCCCTACAAAATAGCTAGCTCAGTTTCCTTGCAAAATTAAAATAATGTTATCTACTTTAGGGGGAAAAGTTCCACGATATTTAAGTCTGATGTGTTGAATTTTTTGCAACCGGTTATTGTTGTTACAGATCCTTAGAGATATAAGACATGGTCTTATGAACATGGGAAGAGACGGTGTGCGGGGACCTTTTGGAGGTATGTTTGCGTAATTCTTCGCACAACCTTGTCCAAAACATTTTTTATTAATCTTTGGATGAGGTTGGTAACAATATAAAATATGCTTCTGACTTAAGTTTTACATTATAATCTGATTGTTTTTTAAATATTTTGGGAACAAACATATCATTTTCACATTTTTTTCAATATTTGGACTTTTTTTAATTTCGACAAGATATTAAAATAATCAGATTTAGCTGTTTATTGTTGAGCTACCGTGATTACGCATGATGCTTGCACGACTTTTTGAAACTTATTTGATCAATTGTGCGGAATGCTTGTTTTGAAAAATTTAATTTCACGTTCGACATCATGATCATGCGGTATGCTTTCGATGTGCATCAATCATTCATCATTTTATTGTTTCTTGGAATTTAAGAACTTACCTGAAAGTTCAGTTTATGTGATTATTGTTTATTATTTTTCGATTTTATTATAAACAGCAGCTTGGAACAGAAAGCGCGTTCAGCGACTTTGATAAATAAATTAATCAAATCGAAGCCACCCTTATTATTATCATCCATCGATCAATGTTTTCTTTGCGAGAAATGCTGATTGCATGTTTTTTGGAAAACAATATTTTGCAACCACGCACGGCTTTACGATGTTCGTACACAGCTTTAACTGCAGTGTTGTCAGTGAATCGCCAGTATATGGAAGGCATATTTACGGTAAACTTTTTTGGCAATTTTGTTAGCACGTATTTTTTATTTGCATTACTGGGAACTACCTACATAACTAAGCTACATTGGTCTAATAGAGGGATCATTTACAGACGATACGTATATGTACGACGACGAAGCGAGAGGCCTATCGGGACGAGGGCATTGGTACGACGAACCACCTTACGAGAGTGACCCTGAAGATTTCTTGATGGGTGGAGGAGCACCTGCCGCATCATTTCAAAATGGTCGCGTTTGTTTTACTCTAAACCTTAGAAACGAATCCCGAGGAGAAGGCGTAATATCACTAAGAAGCGCTGGCGATATAAGTTTAGCGAGAACCCCTCGGAGGGGATTAATTATTCCGCAGAGCGGCCCCTATCCGACCACCGTGATCCCTTTGCGAACGGCAAGAGATCGGGAGAGTGGGGATTACGCCGCATCTGATATACAATCTATAGGATCAAGATTATCAGGCATTTCTTTAGAATCCAACCGATCAGAACGAGATTCCAGGAGGGGTTACAGGCAAATGTCCGGTTACCGGATAGGAGCCGATCCTTTATCACCAGCTTCGTCAGATTATGAAGACCAAGAGAGTGAAACAGATTCACAGCACATAGCAACTGTGCACAAGGTAATTCAAATTATTTTCTCGCATTTATTGTAATTTCACTGAGATTAAAAATTGTTAACGTAAATTAATAAATTTGCTGATACCAATGTTGCTTTTGATTTTGATTTCCTTTGCCCGAATAACAATTATATCTCTTATTCCAGTCAGCCGAAGAATGTGAAGGTGTATCAAACTTAGCAGGAAAAGTGAGAGGGCTCAGACAAGACGTCCAGAGAAAGATATCAAGGCTAAGGCAAGAAAGGGGCCCCGAAGGCAGTGACAGGCGGACGAGTGGTGACCAAGCGTTTCCGTGTTCTAATAGTTCTTTCGAAAGTCTTCCCAGCGGATCAGGCAGTAGTGAGTGGATTTATTGAGTTATTTGTTTGTGTTAATATAAATGGTTTTGTAAATAAGTTGGTCTTTCCTTTCTTTGTACCATAACACCCCATGTGTTACTTACAGATACCCTCTTATATTTTACGTATTCTCAATTATATTTGGACCGTAACTAATCCTACTAATTGCATCGCAATGAAATACTAAAACTACTACCCATTCACAGTCAAACAAAGATGTACACAGGTATTCTACTTTCAATGTGTTGGTCGTAGACACTGAAATTTATTTTATCTGAGCCTAGAATATTTATGTACAGGCACACAAGCATTGGTTCGCGCCGGTAGTAATCACTCATCTCTCTCGGCAGAAGAAAACATAGAATTAAGTCCAGCCGGGCGGAGTTTACTCGTGCCGCAAATGCTGTGTCGAGCTCGGGCCCTCGTCGATTACGTACCCAATATTTATGAGAAAGATGCCCTGAGATACAAGGTAAGACGACTTAATACCAAAGCGCACTTGCTGCTCGTATCTAGGAAGAAATTTCTAATAACGTGTTATTTGTCAACAGAAAGGAGACATCATAGAAGTGATAAACATGAATGCATCCGGAATATGGCGAGGCGTATTGAACAATAAAGTTGGAAACTTCAAGTTTGCCCACGTCGAAGTTTTATCTGAAAGAGACACGGTCCGTTCAAGATCGTCCAAATGGTGTAAAAGTCGCGAAAGGCTTTGGGAAACACGGCCACGTACAGTAGAAGAATTATTGAGACGGATAGACTTGCTGGAATATGCTGTGGCCTTTGCAAGGAACGGATATGAAGATATAGAACTATTCAAGGAGATAGAACCATCAGATTTGGATTACTTGGGAATAATGACTCCAGAACATCGTACGCGTATTCTCGCAGCTGTTCAACTTCTGCACCAGCTTGAATGTGAGTTGGAACAATAATATTGATAACCTATTTCAAATAAAGTAATTTATTTTATAAAGCTTCTAAGAAAATTATCAACTTTCGCAGGTGGTGAAGGTGAAGCAGAAGCCGATGGAGGTGGTTCAAGCTCTGAGGGTGGTGACTCACCCTTCGGTAGACGACAATTTCCTCGAGATTCGGGGTGTTATGAAGCAGGCGTTGGTGTTGGAGGTGTCCGAGTACGGACGTCACCACTAGTCCACAGGGCCGATGAGCCGACGCACAGGCCTCCAGAACCAGCGCCGCAAGCTAAACGCTCCATTCGTCGACGTCAACCAGATGACGCCGAATGCGATAGGATTGAACGCTATCCAGGTACAGTTACGGAGCGAACGACAGCGCGAAGTGGCGGTCTTCCCGGTGGCGCTAGAGACGACACTTGTGAATCAGATCACCGACTGAATGTAGTTAAGTTTGTTGCCGGCGGGGAACCATGTGCTTCGGAGAAAAGTAGCGATTCGGGGGTGAGTAGTTCGTCATTAAGTTCAGCTCATCCCCACCGTCCCTGAGCGAGGCCTGCCGCGCCCGCGCTTGCCTAGGCGCTGGCGCGGGCGCGTGCGCAAGCCGCGCAGCCGCCCGCTCCCCCCGCCAACATTGAACCATCAGCGCCGCCCGAGCCCGAACAAGAGTAAACTTAACTCGTTCTAGTACAGCGCTTATAAACGTCATGTACAAGAGTATAACATTTTTTTACTTTCTGTATGATCTACATAATTATTCCATTCAATGAAACCATTTAAAAACACAAATTTTCAGCCATACTTTAGTACATAAATCAATCGACTCAAAATAAGACTGAAACTTATTTTCTTCATAAGAATGATGTTATAATTTTGGGCGGTGCGAATTAAGATTAGTGTGGGTTACCTCTATTTGACTTCTGCATAAGCAATTGTGTCTCAATAGTTGGGTGTCTTAATATCATGATTTACGATGACGACCCACGAAACTCTTTGTGTAAGAACTTGTTACTTAAAGACTGACTTAAGTTTCAAAGCACGTACGTGCTGTAATTTTATGAAACGATTAACAGTTAAAATGCAATAATGTAAAGATATGTAACTCTTCTTCTTTGATATATTCAAGTAATTGTGGACAAAGAAAATTAATCGATGTTAATAGATTCA
The DNA here is from genome assembly GCA_958496145.1 of Heliothis peltigera. Classification (NCBI taxonomy): domain Eukaryota; kingdom Metazoa; phylum Arthropoda; class Insecta; order Lepidoptera; family Noctuidae; genus Heliothis; species Heliothis peltigera. Next base: position 6,740,903 of record OY292328.1, read on the forward strand.
ATGGTAAATTAGATTTCTGTATGGAATATTATTATGTATTGTAGATATTTATATAGGTTGCTTGTTACGATTTCACATGCGGATTTTGAAATCGCTATTTATCATTCCGTTATAAATTGAAAAGCATATCATGGATGGCAGCAATTTATTATAAACTTTAGTTTGCTTTTGATTTGTTACTCTGTTCAAAATATAAGCAGTTGTATTTTTCTTTACATTTTCCTTAATTGCAATAATTTCTTAGAAAAAGTTCACAATTATTTTTCTCTATTATAATTTCAATATTGTCCTTCAGTACATAGTACATAAAATGTCCGGGTAATGTCTGCATTTCCCAGTACGAGGATGATATTATGTAAGTTTACATATTTAATCTAAATACGTTTAGGATTTATTTTGAACAGAGTATTTAAAAAGCATTTATGACTGTATTTAGGCATTAGAGAAGGCAATATGCCGGTTTGTATAAGTACTTGGGCGTTGGAAGCGCAACATTCAATAGCAATAATTGTAAATACATTGATAGATAGGTTAATTATATTATATGTTGATAAAAAAAAGTTTTTTGTAATTTTTTAAGAGAGCTTTATGCGGTATCCCGTGTGTACAGATATTGTAGTGAAATGAAATTTTGAATTTCGCCCCTCGATCTTCCGTGTCATGGTGAGGCAATTTGACATACTTTACGATCTTCACACTTGTGACTGGGCTCTCGTAAAATTGTAACTACTGTCAAACTATAGACGGCAACAAAACAATATTAGGTTTCGCAAGTTGCGTAACATCACTCCCCTTTGGAAATACTATTATATTTTCCATTATCATACTTACTTCCTTTTTTGCTCTATTTAAATTGGGTAATGTGAACCTGTGTTCGATATGCTGTTATACATATCCATGTGAGTTTGTGGAAGATCATATTTGTAATCCAATAACATAGCAACCAAGTCTGAGGGTTTGAAATATTCCCATTTTTTTATAAGAACCTCTATAAGCCTTACATATAAACCATTAAAAAATATCACAAATGCAATGATGCTGTGAAAATAGCGCTCAATTATATCATTCCCATAATATTTCACATTACTATTTTTTTTTGTATTTAGTAATTTTTAGTTTATCAGTATGGTAAATTACATATTACACAAAGCAATGAGCCTGAATATTTGTGTTCGGACCAATTCCAAGACTTTTTCCTATATTCCGTACAAGCTCAGCCATTCGTGTCAAAATTGGACACTCCCGACTGTCCGAGGTGTTCCTCCTGTAAATTTTGTAAAAAAGAACTCTTACACACTTTTCGAATACAATCGTGAACTAGTCCGAACTATTGAATGTACATAGTTAAATGTTTGTTACTTGTATATTGTAGATAGAATATATTTCTTTTGACAATTGTATATTCAATAAAATTAATTCTTTATTAAAAATTCAATGTTAAAAAGATAATTTATTTATAATCAAAATTATGTTAATGATGCTCAGGTAGATTTGAACTTACCCATAGGTTTTGTGGTTATAGCGTTGTTTTTAAGACTTGTGATTATAATAATTAAGCTGTATAATTCACTTCCTTTATTTCCGTTAGCCATACATCATTAACTGTGCGTACTTTTTGTAGCAATATTTATATTTTTTTTAAACAGACCTTATGCGTAAGATAACAAATCTGTTTACAAACATGGATTCTAAATAAATAAATCCAAAAATTTATTGGCTTTTTATTAAATATCCTTAACACTTAGGTACATTTCCGAAAATAGGTAAATGGCTGTAAACTCGTTAGAATTATAACGCAATTATTACAAACTATTGAACTTTACAACATAATAGAGTTCAGAGACTTTCTTAATATGTAACTTAAAATTCTAGCTTCCGTTGATACGTGGAAATAATAGAACTTAATCTAAATAGTTTTAACATACTTCACATCATACTAAATACGCAACTATTTCCATACTTGACTATCAAACACACATACTTTAACAATACTCATTAAAATAATGTCATGGATTAATCCTAAGGTATTTTTGTTTGATGCATAATTCAGAGAATTCCTACGACGCTGCAAATTCCTCTCATTACAAAGATATATAGCATTATTAAGATACTCAAAATCTGTTACGAAATGTCAAAATTATTCAGCCAGGTGTACAGTAGTCCCCTTAAACAAGTTGTCTCGTAATATTTGCTCAGTAAATTATCCTCAATCTACAAGCCCACAGCAATCTAAAACTACTCATTCAAAGATCATTATCGTATCAACTTATTAATCTTATATACAAACAAAACTTGTTTATTACGACAGACATTCATATCTTATCGGAGAATTAATGGGGAGTGCTTAATATGAGTCAAAGTATTACTTCAATTGATTGCAAATCACTGTTTTCTGTTTTATCGATTTCTGCCGTCGGTTAAATTGATTTCACTTCTAAGCTTATGGGATTCATGCGATTGTAGGCATTATTTTATAGGTAGTTAGCAAGTAAAGTTGAATATTGGTACCACCAATATTGGTATATTTATTTTGAAATTACAAGCAGTTTCATGATTTTGTAGATAAATATCGACACTACATGAACGTTAAAGTGCATGTCCACTTGTCTAGTACTACTACCACTTTCTAAAATAGTGCTATTCAATTGTATTATTTTGACTCTGTTTTTGTGTTTAACGATTAAATCAGGATTACAATGAATCCGATGATTTGAGAGAAACAGAGAGATAACATAAAAGTCAATAACTTCCTACTCAAAAATGTGATATCGCAGGACTTGCCTAAATTGTCTTAATCTACGATCTAACCATTATAGATTCAATATAATATTAAAGCTTCACAGCTTAATCAATACCACAATTACTTATTACTATTCATATTTTTTTATCATTAAGCTACACACATACATACATCGCCAGACGGATACAAGTAGTCATTTTTGTACGTACAAACGTAGACAAATCGCAGCAATTCCCAGTCGGTGTGCTATCTCAATGCGCCTATAATTATACAAGCCATGACTTATGATGGCTCACCGAGAACCTTATATCATGTTCCTTTGCACATTTTTTAGTTTGCGCGCGAATAAATCTTGTGACGGAACTCAAGGGATAGCGTCATATGGTACTGCTGAAGGTATACTAAACTTGTTATGAAAATTCCTCGCTTTGTTTGTGAAGGTGACTAGGATGTATACATTACGTAGGTACTTTCTTCTTCAGCTTAGAGTATTCAAACCATGAGTCAACTGTATTAGATTCGGATTATGGTTTAAACGAAAATGGGTCTATGTTGTTTAGAAAAAATATTAAAAAAATATATTTTTAGAAACCGTAGGGCTATTTTCAGTGATAAACGATTTTCTTAACCTACACGTAGTAAGAATATAACTTAATCTTAATAAATCTTCCTATAGATGAAATGACAGTCTCATCTGACAATGTAATTCTCAAAATATAAATGTGTGTGATTTTGTATTCTTAGAAATATCTCTTCAAAGGGCCTTCTAACACCCATAACCCGAGAGAAGATCGTTCAAACATTAACTTAACTAACTGTACAAGACACAGCACATACATTTATAATTCTGAAGGCACAGGAACCAAGTTACGACTAGCGCAAAATTTACGGTGTCCATAAACGTCCAAATGCAAACTGTATGATGGGAACTCGGAATACGAACACTAAAATTTTAAATTAAAGGCGTTCACTTTGTCGTAAACGGATAGTACTGCATATTTTATTTATTTGTTTTGCAGAGTATCGGTAAATATTTTAAAGACAGATTGAGAATTGAATACATTTTATTTGGTTCATGTTTGACTAAAATTCACGATCAATATACAAATTCTTAATTTCATATCACTTCAAATTAAGTTAAGTGTGTCCTTAGTTAATTAACGAGTGAAAAGTAACAACACCCATTTGAAAAAAAAAACAATATTCATGTATTTAATAATTCTCTATAAAGGTATGAAATGAATATAGGATTTAAAAATGTTATCATAAAAAAGTAATTTTAAACGTTTGATCCCTGTGATTTGAATTATTGAGTTATCTACATCGAGTACTCAAAAAACTGGTACGATATATTTGCGTCGTTCAATTTTTGTTGAAAGAGGATGCCCTCGAATTGGTCTCGTTAAAAATTCATCGAAACTCGTTGTGAAAAAAATTTAAACCGAAATTGGCACGCGTACATCGTCATACATTTTTATTAGATCCTTTTGATGGTCGTAATAAGTATAACACTTTTCGGCATTGGAAATAAATTATTACTACATTACATACTTTATATTAAAAACTTTTATTTATTGAAATAAATTTAAGTTTAAAGGAAATTCATACCATAATTATATGAAAATCACATCAAAACAAAAAAAAATATTATGACATCTTCCAGCAGTGAAGATAGGTGATGGGTGGTAAGATGATATTCCTGTTTGTACTCGTATTTGTTATTCACTTGTTTATATAATAATAATAAACATAGATTGTATTAGGAACGTGAAGCACTGCAAAGATTATTATTACAGTTTAACCAAACATTTGTCCTAAGCTAATTCAACTAAATGTAACATAATCTGTCTATAACCATTTAATTACACAAATACCGAACCACCAATATGATACATTGATTCATAAATAACAACTGTTCTCACCTATTCCACAAACGCTGATTAATCTAGACATTAACATACTCGATAAATTTTGTTAATGGACCAATAACTGCCAATCAATAAATTTACATGCATGCTGACGAATTTTCATAAATTACAATAGGATTGTAAACAGCAAATGCAGGTAGAAAAAATATTGTAGAACCTTTTTACACACGGTCGGTTAGCCCCAAGGTAAGCTATTGATTAGCTTGTCTTATGTTAACACAACTGATAAACTACATGTACACATCATACAAATTACACACACTCTACAACTTGTCACACAAATGTCGACTGTACTGGGAATCGAACCCGGGACACTCAGCTCGGCAGTCCAGCGTGGTTGCCATTGCGCCAGCGGGTCGTCAAAAACGGATAAACACGTAGGGGTCTAGCAGCAGACTGTAGGTATTCTTGAGCTGGTCCTGGTTTTCTAAATAAAAACACCGGAGGCGAGTTTTACACGTTTATTATTTGTCGAATCAAAAGGAGGGAGAGAGAGCGATATACAAATTGTTGCCCTATTTATAATTCCTAAATCAATCTATTAATATCAGTGTTGCTAGTCGCAACAAGGGGTAAAAAGTAACTCATAAATGACGTGACATGTTAGTGTACAAATAAACCCGAAAACGACATATACATAGAATTAATTAAATAAGTTCAACAAACAACACCTACACTGACTGTATTAGCTAACTGCATATCAGTTTACAGTATCGTTGCATTCTGCTTCGCAACATGGGTGTTCAGACATGTTTAGCGAGTGAGGTATGTGCACTGTAATTAACTTTTTATTTTCACACCGACAGACCACCGGCACGGGTTCGTTTGAATAGCCGGACGGGAATTGCGAATAGGCAATTTGTAACTGCTATTAATATTAGGGGAGCGGTGGTATTGTTTCAACACTATGTCGAATATCCACGAAGTGTCCGTTGTAATTAACTACATGTGTAAAATAAGATAAATACATAAAAAAATCACTACTAATGACATTTATAAAAAATATTAATACCTATTTATTTACGTATTGGTTGTGCGGAGAACATTTAATTAAACAAACGTTGAAAATATATCAGGCATATCCTTGGTTTTTATGAAACTGACCATAATTGAAAACAAAAAAAGATGAGAATGAGAACTATTAGGCTTAAGACTGATTAGGTACTTAATATTTCCGCTTAGTAGGTACAGACGCCAGCACATCAAGCTACACGAAATTTTAAAATTTTCGCTATCAACTTTGAACCATATGCTTTAGCAATAAACGTGAAAAAAATATTAAGGAAGTAGTAACTTGATGTGTTGACTTCTGTACATAGGTACCTACTTTAAAATATGTCTATTAGTCTTATCCATATTTGCACTACGTATTCAATTTAGCAAAGTAATGTGCACTTGTGTAGTACACGTCTTTATGTTAAGAACCCCTTCAACTGATTGAAGATTGCCTCTTAACAGAGTGCTAACGTTAGTTTACAATCCAAATGACTGTAATAGTAAAGATATGTGTTTTCCAATAACGCATAATATCATTCTGCTCTCCGAGTCTGCGCTCAATTATTAAAAGTAAACGTTTTAAGTCCTGTGTGTCCTACAGGACTTGATCATTCAGCCGGTTGTGTGTTGCCAATTTGCATGAGTAAATGATGATGATGATGGCGTCCAGACCGATTGCCGGCCATGGCAGCCGTTCTCACTAAGGAGATCAGCCAGCTGCGCAGGACATATAATAGAGCACTGGCGCGGACACAGGTGCACTCTCTACATATTCTCTCACTCTCATGTTCTGATGGGACGGCAATCCGACACGACCGTAGAGACATCATTTTAGTAAATAATAACTGTAATAGCTTAACTTTTCAGAACTATATTCGTCCCATTTGTTGATTTTCTTATTACATTTTTTTTTTGTATTTCTCTTAATATAGGTATACGAACCAATTAAGTGCTTCACCATTAACCCTGTATCGTAAATATATCTGCGCACGTCAAATAATACATTTATTTTCATTATAAAATTCCTTTTACGTAAAACACTCACTAACTTGAAAGTACTTCTAAGCATTTCTGGTAAACCATCGTAAATATAGAAAACCGGACAAACATTATATTGACAGCGCATCGTGCCTCAACTAACTACATTCACAGAATTTCTAGGAATCACTTACCTACATGGTAAGAACGCAAGAAAAGCTAGTCCAACAAAGGCTTTGCAATACGTTCTTCATGGTAGTAAGCTCATTGTAGGATTTTGATAAGAAACAATAATTACGTTGAGATATTGCACATAAACTTTTAGAGTTAATACTATACATATTATAAGTACCTATACATTTTTAACAAATTTTCTGCGTTAGCAATTTCTTAATTGGGATGTTTGCACGAACACCCAATGCAATTTCATTTGCCTACCACTTTGAACTCAATAGCATTTTTTTTGTGGCGGTGGAAATATATCAGATAACGATAAATTATATAACTAAAATAACCTATAATGTCTACAATCATAAATATACGAGTATATACACATATCTATATATATTGTCCCCAAGATTTCTAACAGATTCAGGTCTTTCTACCAGTGCCTATCCATGACAATGTACAAAAAAGGATGACAAGTTATTTTATTTGATGACCTTCTACCGCTGTTACTTCAAATAATACTTAAAGTGATCCAGTTATAGCAATCATTTGAATCGAGAGCCTTACATTCAACATTCACAATCTGGTTTCAGTACACACCACTGTAAGCACAGCCTAACTCCCAAGTGTTGTACTATCGACGTTGTGGGTACATTAACAGTATTTTACGACATCTACTCCGACTAATAGGTGCCTAGTAACAGATTAGAATATTTGCTTTCGAGTTAAATTAATTCCAAGTCCTGAGTTTGTCCTCGTTAGTTGATTGTGTTGAGGCATTAGTTCAGTATTTTTTTAGTGATGTTCACATAACATTAATATAATTATTATTAATAGTTCTACTTTCAAGTGTTAACTTTCATGTTCATAATAAAACTTAGTGTGTTTTTCATTCACCTCATTACACTAATGCAATGCATAGAGCACTGAATTTTTAGAATTGAATGAACAAGTTTCTATCCCTTTGAATCTCAAAACAGTGTCATTCAAACTAATCGCAAAGGGAATCGGATTTTGCAGTAGAACAGCTCAAACAAATAGCATTCATCAAATCTTCTACGGAAGGGCAAAAACACTGCAAAACGTCATATTTCTGAAATAAGGTAATAACTTAATACATAAAATAAGATTACTTCCAACAGTTACTGCTAACTATTACTTATAATTTTAATGAGTTAACAACACACCATTTGAAAATCACAGGATACTGTATACGATCCTGGAAGAAATGCAACACGACTCACTTCTTGTAAAAGCTTGTCTGAGTTTAACTTAGGATTGCATTAGTTGTTAAAAAGCAACATGAAGAAACCTGTCCGTCTTGAACTTATCGATACACACGGCCAGTAAGATTCAACAACGTGATTGTGGCTCCTCATTCATTATATTACCAAGTAAAGCCTGTATTTTTTTTCTCGCATTTTGAATGATTTGTCGGTCTTTTTTTGGGATAAGTAATTGTATTTTTTCAATGATCATGTTCTATACAATAGTGTTCTATAGACTCTGTACCCTCTCTATTGCTATAATAATCTTTTTGAGATAGCTATTACTAAGTTTCATCCATCTACATAGGTATATCACATTTTAAGATTAAAACAACGAGAGCAAAAACTTAAATTGCTGATAAAGCAGATGTAAGCAGATCTCGACTCCTACCACCGTGATTGGTGGGCATTCGCTCAAGATCGAGAGGTGTGGAAACAAAGTGGGGAGGCCTTTGCCCAGCAGTGGGACAACACAGGCTCAAGAAAAAATAGCAGATGTCGCTATTTTCGAAGCTAACAGAACGCCAAACAGCATCATTACATATACAAATCAAATTCACCGACATCCAGACTAAGAACAAATGTTTGTCTATACGCGGAGCGATGGGGACTAAACGTGACCCGACAGCGTTGCACCAAGTTGACGTTCGCGCGCAGCGAAAATTCAGCTCGACGAAATTGTAAGGTATTTTGGTATTGGTAAAAAAGTGGGCGTTTTTAATCAAAATTGGATTTCTCACAAAATCTGCTTTCCAGATTCAATAAATTTCTTATAAAGAAATAAATAGAGTTAAGCATATTCAATACGGTTACGACAATGATTTTTTCAGGCAAACTAACAAAGTCTATGTTTTTATAGGCGGCAAAATTTCAAAATGGTTGAAATAACATTTTTTTTTTTCAAATCATAATTCATTATGATAAAAAATAGCACAAAGTTTAGTCACTAAAAAATCTATGCGTACTATTATAATGACCATAGGTGCGGAACCTTAGCTTATTGATTCTGACTCGCACTTTCCGGTTTAATTTATAAATTCATGAGCTCGCGCATCAAATAAACAGTGTGTACAAAGCTAAGTCATCGACAAGGTCTTAGTAATTGCAAATCCCAGACCACACTCACAGGTGGTCTAAATGGAATGTTAATGCGTCCAAAGTGCCATAATTACTGAGCAAACTTACGTACTACTGTATACTCGTAATAACAAATATTTAAATATTAAATTTACCAGTTAGAACACCTTTAATACCCTAAGACAAATTATATACATAACTACGTAGTTTTTATAATTACTTTGATTTATTTATGAGTCAAGATAAGTCACTTAAGCAAGATCTCAGTGGTTTTAGATGCTTAGAAGATTTTTAAGTTACATATCCTTAACGAATATATTGAACCTAGATTTAAGGTATTTATTTTATAGATTTTCAACTTTATTGCTGATATGGTTTAAAGTTTATTGAGAAAATTTGACAGTTTCGGGTAGCTTAATGTGCTGGTGTCTGTACATTATAATATCTGCTGGGGCTGCTTCGCAAGACGCACCGCGGCCATGACACACAAATGGCTCCAGAAGGGACAAATAAACTCCCTCCAGGTGCACGCGAATCATTTGATGATTTTCACTCAAAAAAAGGTATGTACCTAGATAATTATTAATTAGTACTATATTACATTATTTTATACTGGAATATTAAGACGATTAATACTTAATAACATTAAGACGGGATAATGCTGTTAGAAACAAAATAAACGAATTATTTAATGCCTATAACGCACTCATACACATATACACTTCTAATAAGAACATCTGGTAGCCACAGGCTGACCGATTCATTTTGATTTTATTTAGCAAGTACACAAAAGGGTGAAATCGCACACAAATCTGTATATTGGAGAGAACCGAAGCGCACGCACTGAATGTTTGCCGAGGGAATCAAGTTCCGACATATGATTACACGCATTTATTGCCGACATCCTTGCAGGTGGTCCCTCAACGTGTAATTTACTTAGCCGGCTTGGTATCTCACTAATCGATGTTTACTTCGATAAGTCACGGAACAACCGATAATTTTGGCCGGCCGTCTCTGTTTTCGAAAGCAAAACGGACTTGAAATGAGAAGGAATCTGTTGTGGGTCGGTATTACGTTAGCTCCGTTTTCCGGTTAGAATTTCGTTTCTGTGCATGGCTATTATTCAATATTTATTTTCTTTTTGTGTATAAGACAAGCATTTAAATTATGTTAAATGTAGAGATTGCTCTGCAAATATTATCTTCAATGATTTGCATGCTTGCCAGAGCTCCTTCTTTTGTCTACGAAAGAAAAACGCGAAACATCACGTATTTATTTACACTTACTTGCGTAACAGAAAACCGTGCCAAACCACAGCATTGGACGACGTCACTTAAGTCCTTACTCGACCAAACCTCCAAAACGCGAGCCAACCCTCGGAGGAGTTTTAACCCAACGCGTTTTTCCGAACTGACGACCGAAGTCGCGTTCGCGAACCGTTCCGCAAAAAGCCCTCTACCCATTTAATTTTATGGCAAGGGCGGCGAAAACTCGTCTCTCGTATCCTCCACTGGTCTTTTATTGTTTGTATTTTTTCGCAACTCGACGGCATTCACCGGGCGTGCAGAAAAAGAGGAGCATTCATTGTTCACGTAACGCTCCGTACATGCCAGCGTATGTTTAACTGGTTTTAACTTTTTGGGTTTTACCGTCGCGTTTAGTAATGAGGGTTAGCGATGGTTTCAGCTAAAACTTTCGAAGAACACAATGTAGGCTAGAGTGTGCTTCACCAGAATTTTCAGCCAACTATAATATATTATTTAGGTTCAAAACATCTTGCCTCTATCAAAATTATTTCAAGTAGATAGGTTTAAAATCAAAACAACTAGATGGACTTAGAGATCGCAAGAATTAATCTAATAAACTAATTAGTAATCAAAAGTATTCGTTAGCCTAAGAATCAAGTTCAAAACTAATTTAATGTATTTCACAAACTTTTGTGTAATCTTCGTTACATTGTAGAATAGCAAATTTAATAGAATTAAATTAATGCAATTGAGCTTTCAAGCAAATAATTTTCTTATAGCCGTATGAAAACACAGTTAACCAAAAAAAAAAACTGGAAAAAGGGAACTGGCGTTCCTTGAATGGCTGAAAAAATAGAGCGTCAGCGAGCCAATAAAATAAAGAGCTTTAACAAAAAAAAGCGGATTCCAAAAAAAGGGTTTTTTACAAATGTCTTTTACGTGAGTCTTTCTAGTAGGTCAGTGTAGACCAATGGCTTGAAGTTATGAAAAATTGCTCAAGTTAAAACTTTTAGATAAGTCCTTATTACTTTTTTGTTAACGTTGAATAAGTCTTTATTCGTGCGGAAATAATGTTTTAAGAATCTCAGTGGAAACTTTTATATTTCACCTGGATAGTGAAATAGTCGCCTCGGTCTTAATGTTATTTTAACTTTAATGAATGAGCTAAGTAGAAAATGTAAGATAGTCTGTGGGTACTATAATTATTGTGCACGTCTAACAAAACTTTTTAAAGTCTCTATCGCCTATTTCAGCGTACGCAGTGTAACTGGTACCTTGCTAACATATTAATGAGGAACGAGATGAACTTTTTGGTATACGGAATTAAATAAATCAGAAAGAGATTGACTGACCTAGTTGACGTAATGTAAATGCAACCACATTTTCCTCATTAAAAAACCCACTTCACTCATCTGAAAGTCCAGTGACAGTCCAAAATCTCTTGTCACTTACATCTCGAACGGGGAATCGATTTACACTCGACATTGTTGAGAGTCCATTGCCAAGGGACCCAATCGTGTAGTGACAGCGCCACGGATATTAACCACTCGATGGCTAATTGTTCCCAGTTCAATTATCGAACAACTGTCAACGGAGTATTCAACGGACAAGCCCAGAAACAAGTTTAGCGAACGATTCGATTTACAATTTGTTAACACGATGATCGGTGTCACCGGACCGGGGCTTATTAAAAATTTGGCTCTGATGAGCGTTGAATTATTTATTTAAAACACCTACCTTCAATTTGATAACCAAACAGTATTTATATTAGGGTTTAGTTCAGCTTTTGTCCTCGGTACCTAGAGTGACCTTTTATATCTTTACGTTTACTTCTTTGAAAGCAATAAGAGGAGAAATAATACAATTAATCAATTGGAAGATTTAACGAATGATTATTAGCAATTATTCGAACAAATCAGGTCTCAAAATAATTATATGCGTGCGTATCTTTTCATATTAAATGAATTGAATAAGGAGATTCAATTTCTAATTACATGAAACTAATTGCAGAATATCTTATGATTCAATGGATGCGAGCGACGCAAACTCAAAAGGAGCATCTCGAAATGAATCGTCGTTGAATAATTGATGTCTTCGTACTTTACGACACGATTGTCTACTAAATGCAATGATTAGAGACGCAGACTCGTGATTAGGTATAAAGTAAGGCAGCCCATCTTATGAAGGGTTTGTACTAAGGAATACCGCTGCATTGCAGTTAAAAAACTTTGTTAAACGTATAATAAGTCCACGCGTGACCACAGTCGGTGTAATTCGGCCGAAACGTCGGGAGAAATAGAGATAGCGTACATGTCTTTATAATATAATTTTTAATCGCGAGTAAGACATAATACAAAGATAATAATTTTGTAATACCTACGAATAATATCAAATAAGGTTTGAATTAGTTGTTGCAAAATTTTATTCAAGGTTTTATATGATTTCCAAAATTAGAAGAAATATTTAAATATATCTATAAAAAAATCATATTAACAATTTAACATTAGCTAATCTTTGTCCGTAGCCGCTTCTTTGTGTTTTGTCTCAAGTTCTAATTGGATCAAGATCTCTTAAGAAAAACCTACTATTATTTACGTCGTAAAGTTTACTTTTCGTTTCTCAGTAATTAAATTGTGTTAACTCAAATGTCTTTGAATAAGAGTCTGTCAATAGAATCACTGTCTCATTGTAAATACTGTTATGCGATTTGATAATTGTTTTTATTGCGCTTTGTTTGTGCAAGGTTTCTACTATCTTATTCCTTAACGAGTCTAATGAAATCCATAAATATTTATTAGAAGTCTCGATAACAATTCTATAGATTTAATATTATCTAAGTTTCTGAAATAGATTCTTAGTAAAATTGTGAAAATAGTCGTTATCTGTTTGATTGTTTCTCCGACTGCGGCTGAGTGCTAGAAAGTTGTAGGCAATGCGGTAGATAAAATGAGTAAATATAGATTTATCGCAACGTAAATTATTTTTGATAAACTTTTCAGGCAGGAGCTGGATGCGAGAAGCCGAAAATCGATCTCAGTGGCGTGCACTTGGAGAGGCCTATGTCCAGCAGTGGACTGCGATAGGCTGATGGATGGATGGATGGATGAAACTTTTCAGTAAAAAGGGTTCAAATTGCAATTCTAAAATAACGAAAGTATTCCATTAAATCGATCCACTTAATGCCTTTGAAAATGGACTGAAAAATAGGTTTGAAATTTCATTTAGCATGAACAATTAACCATTCCAATGTGATTGCAAATTCATCTATGCAAATCCTTTTTTTATTGTGAAATCGTTTATTGTTTGTGAGTAATAGTCATTAGTGGAAAATTTACCCAATTGACAGAAATAATTAGATGGAGTTCATTGTTTTGCTCAAATGCTGTTAAAATTAGTATTGTTATAAACATAACAATGTACGTTTAATAAGCACAATAATAATATCGACAAGTATTTAGATGTACAAGAAGAAACAAATGAATCAGTTATTCAATAAATATATATGTCGCAGGGAAATGAAGATATCAGGTATTTCACGAAATCCCTAGGGATATCACGAAAATCCGGAAGATGTCGAATACTCTTGTTTTTTACATCTTCTTCCTAAAAGTATCTAGTGAAATGACGAAACACCAATTTATCGTCAGTGATTTCGTCGTTTCACTAAACTAAATCTAGTGAAATGTCAGAAAAGCGGATACTGCCAAATAAAAATCGAGCCATGCATTTCTCTTACTCGCTCTAATACCCGCACGGTTACTAGTGGGAGCGAAACAAGTGCATCGCTCGAGATGGCACGAAATTATTACGCTACAGGTAGAATGTGCACATGTTCATCGCATGCTTTTGCGATTCTTTCGCATAACACAATTATTTTAGGTACTCGATTATTTATTTTTTACTGCCTCGTTAGTCTAGTGGTCGCAACGCGCGACTGCTCTGCACGGGGTCTCGGGTTAGGTTTTGAGAAACTTTCATAAAGCAGTCTGGAGTCTGGATCTTGGTGACTGATTCACCCGTGCATCGGAGAGCATGTAAATGTCGGTCTTGCACCTGATCTCTCTACGGTCGCGTCGGCTTGCCGTCCCATCGGACTATGCTTGTACACTATAATATGTCATGCTCAGCTGGCTGATCTCCATAAAAGAGAACGGCCGCCGTAGCCGACAATCGGCCTGGGTATCATCATAATTTATTTTCTATTATTATATTTGATAATAAATTTATGCATGCAAATATGATTAATTGTAAAGCTATGAAATACTGTCGATCGAGAACGTTCTCTTCGTTAAACAGAAGCCAGAAGTTTTACTGGTCTGCGAAATTGTGGCAGGCCCTGGCACAGACGCCAGAACATCAAGCGTTCCGAAACTGTAATTTTTTCCAATCAGCTATGAACAACTTAATTTTCTAATAAAATGCTCCAGTTAATTTGTAGTTTTGTTGTATCACTTTATTCCTCAACAGTATTCTTTATTTCACTAGATTAAGTTTAGTGAAACGACGATATCCCTGGCGATAAATTGGCATTTCGTCATATCACTAGATACTTTTAGGAAGAAGATGTAATAAACAAGAGTATTCGACATCTTCCGGATTTTCGTGATATCCCTAGGGATTTCGTGAAATAACTGATATCTTCATTTCCCTGCGACATATATACGTACGTTCATCATGTGAATGGCCGTATTAGTTAGAATACTTATTTTTATTGATTTCTTTTAAGTGCAGGTCGTTGAACTTTTGCCGTTGGCCTTTGTTTTCAAAGAAGAACCCATTACGTAGTAACGCATAAGCCATTGTAATGTGTTATGTTGTAAATATAATAGCCGTAGATAGCAAATATGTACCTGAAGACAAATTATGTACCTTTACTGTGAAAGTAGGAATTAAGGAATTTATCAGGCACCACTCAATTAAAAAAAAAGTTCAAATATTTTAAGAAAGTCCATCTTTCAATACCTGTTTTACTTAAATTAGGGATAATCCTCTACGAGTATTTAATTACGCAAACCTAAAACCGCTTTATATAAATTCCAAGTAAAACTGAAAGATACCTTAACAAAGTAATATACACAATATAAACAACTTTATTATTTTAATTTATAAAATCCGTATTTGGAATGTGTCCATTCGACCACAAAAAACAGTTTACGATACGATCCCTGTCACAATACAAAAGGTATTTTTGTTAAGCTCACGATCTTTAAGAAACAAGCCCGTTCTCAGATGTAATTTGAAAGCGAATGACATAAATTCTTAACGGACAGGACGACTGGTACAAATATCCGATTACATACAAACAAAAAATAAAACATGTGTGGGCGAAATTTCTTCTGACGGCCCCATTCTTGAATTGGTCAAGCCTCCTTGATGAACATAATTTTTATGCAAATGTGTAAACGCATATCGAGATTCGACAATGGAAAGTAATCAAAAAATAACCATAAATCAATTGAATTAAAGTTCAAAATCATTAAACAGAATGAGAGCTTAAATAAATGTTCGCTGTTAAAAATATAAGCATCGTTTTATCCACGTCTAATTAACCGCGTTTAAGTTAAGAAGTTTAAGTAAGAGTTAAGATTAACTAAAGACGTTCAAGTTGATTGTAAAAGATAATTGTGTCGATACCCATCATCAAGTATCTTATCGGATAAAAAATAATGAAGTTGTTAATACGTTAGACATTTTTTTTTGTACTTTGGTGGAGTTCTTAGTGCCTGAAATAGGGCCAATATATTTATTCACAGTAACACTATGTCAAACCTCCCGGAACTCCACTGTACCTACTTATTACTTTGATCTATTTGTTAATCTTCTACGGCAGAGATATTCTCAAAATAAAACGCTATTGAAATACAAGGGTAATCAAAATCCGATCAGCCGTTTGGGTGTGAGGAAATAATAAACATTATACGCCATTATAGTATTATCATGATCTTCTTCAGACATAATAAAACCAAACAATGTATTTAGTACATTGAAAGTTTATATCATTTCCTTGAATGGAGTTAAGTTTTGCAGATTTCTTCTCTTCTTATTACTTACTTACGGATATTATAGAAGCCAGAGGTAATATAGTAGGTACTTTAGGTTAGTATTCTTCTACCTTATCCTTCCAGGAAATCAGGCAAAAACTAATGTTATAGTTTAAAGTCATCTCCCAAGCCTCGCCTTTTTCCCAACTTACATAGCTGGTTCGGCTTCCAGTCTAAGCGGATTCAGCTGAGTACCAGTGTTTTACAAGAAGCGACTGCCTATCAGACGTCCTCAACCCAGTTAACCGGGCAACCCAATTACTGACTACCCGTAACGACTACCAAGGATGTTCAATGATAGCTAGGACCTACAGTTTAACGTGCTATCTGAAACACAGTCATTGGTGTCCAAGATATGCTTAAAAAGTACATACAAACTAAGAAAAGTTGCATTGGTACTTGCCTGAAATTACATGTTATAGTTTAAGATAGTGTTGAATATTCATAATTATGAATATGAAGTAAATAAAGAGTCTTGTTGTGGGAAGTTATAACTTCTGTTTAGACCGACCCGTAATAATATAATGAGGGTTGTTGCAAAGGTAACCGTTTAAACTTTAGTTCAGTAATTGTTAAAGTTTCTTGCGGGGAATTAATATACCTGAATTATTTCCAGCGGTAGTTTAAACTGAACTAATTAGATACAGATTAGATTACCATGTTTCAGAAACTGAAGCTTGAATTTAGATGTAGAAGAAATACTCAATATTTATATAAATGAACCTAGTAAACAAATCATCAATATAAGTCAGTAAAAGAGCTATCATATTCACAAAAAATATAAGATACAATATGTATCTTCTTTTGATATTAAATACACACTTAACATCTTTAGTTGCGTCATAAATTTATTCAACAAATAAGGTAACAAATCAATGTACGGCAAAGGAAATACAACTCATACCTCTATAAGGTAAAATTTCACTGCTTCACGTTTCAAGTCATTATTTTACCATAAAGTTATATTTTGAAGCCACAGCTTCCACTTTCGAAAGTGTCTCGTGACAAAGAGGGCAGAAGAATGGTCACGCGACCGTTGTTTACTGTGAAGTCTTCAATATACGTATAAAAGATATGACACACGGTTACGGAAGATTATTACTTTATGGCTTAATATTTCGGGTACTTAAAAGAGTCTTTGGTGGTCCGGTTTACTAGTTGATATAATACCGTGTGTCTAGAGGAAACATTTTATTAATAAAGCAAGTTTTATTAAAAGGTTTTTAAATCAGATATACAGTATTTTTTTGAACAATTATAAACGAATTAATAATTTTGAGTTACAAACTAAACAACTTAAATAATATTTTTTTCAATACAATTAAATTATGTTGTGAATGGTGCAGATTTTATTAGAAACTACCGTATTTTATTAAACAGCAGAAAGTTTTATGCACACAAGTGCAATGCTTTGCAGAATACTTTAATTAAACCTCGAAACGTAATAACAATTTTTAGCCGTACAATCGTCCGTTTTTAATTGTCTGTGTATCATGGAATTTAAAATATCGTTTCGTGTCACGCACTACACGAGCGATGAACACGAGTATGGAATAATAAATAATTATTCTGGCACTCATTACGAAGTAATTACCATTAAATGCGTTTGATGCATTATTAAAATTTATAATAATACAATTTACGGGTTTCGATATTCAAAGTTCTTTGATGGTGACTATTCTTATCAAGTTTCAATCTATTTGCTTGATAATTTATGACGTATTTGATATCCTGCACTAAATTATAATATCTTTTAAGTTTCTTTCTTTCGTATGATAGTGAACTAAAATATAATACATATACAGAATGTCTCTTGCGCATAAATTGTACGAGTGCGTTGTACGAAGAAAAAATAAAACAAATGCACACTACAAAACTTCGAAGCATATTTTCTTCACCCCACAAAGTTGGGGGAAACTTAATAACATGTAGCGATATGCTTTCAAACCGTAATGAGTTCGAGAGTGCTCTTTCCTGTACGTTTATTTTGTGGACCATAACATATGACAGGACGATGAACTTTCTCAATATTTCTATCTCAGCTCTTTAAGAAGAACAAAATATTTTGAAAACTTTTCATATAAATCATTAATGTACTCCAGTACTAGAAACAAAAAAGTCTTCTCTATTTAGTTTTTCAAGTATCTAAACATAACTGAATATATAATATAGATATCTTTGCAATTTAGTACCAGTCTATTCGCAGAATAGCGGAGTGCGAGGGTTGCCTAATTGACCGTAGGTTATCACAGCAAGATTGTTAGAGCCACTGAGAAAGTGACTCACACCCTAGCTTCTACGGTGACTCACTCCAATCACGTTCTAAGAAAGTATTCGATTTTTATTTATTTTATAGGAAATATTTAAATAGTAAAACAAAATCGCCACTTACTGCTAAACGTAATCTTAATATTCCTGACACATTTACATAACGTCATCTAGACCCAAAATAAACAGACGTTGTCCTATAGATACTAGAAAATTTATAAACATGCTTATATAATTTTCTTTTTAAAATAAATACATATTAAACATAGGAAAACCCAGACTAAGTCATAAACCTATGTTCATGCATAAAAATGTTTGACTTGAATCGAACCCGCGGCCTCCGGCGTAGCAGGCAGATTCACTTACAACTACGCCATCTGGCTGTCTAAAAGTAAATCTATCATTGGTAAACATTATGTGTAATGGTGGTTACGTAACAGAACCTAACCCAACTCACCCAAACAATCTAAAACAAAAGCCCATAACTCACAACCCGCAAAATCACCTTTCGAACATTTTTATTCCCACATCCCGTCACATCACGTTTGATATAGTTATTTTTACAAAGGTAGTGCAGTGGGGGACAGCGGTCGGTGAACGTAACGTATTGGCGGGCTTACACACACGATCCCTTGACTGATTTATTGCGTGCGTAAATCTCCAATTTACACGACAATGTGTCTGTCTATGTATAGGTAGGCAAGCGATCTAATCGACGATAAGAATCAGGTTTATCCTCGTTTTCGGATTTGGTGGTAATTTGCTTTGCTTCGTTTGAGCGGTTCGAAGGATGGATTGTGGAATTTAAAGTTTATTTTTGGCTTACCTCTGCTGGTTTATAGATGCCTTATTTTCATTGCAAATTCTGCCAGTGAGTCAATAGTCTATACGCACTAGATATTCTATAGCCTAGTCATTCTGTGATGATGAATTATGTGTATTTTATATTATATTTTAATAATTATACATTTTTGTATGTGTTTTTTAAAATATACAAGGCTAAAAAAATACAATAGTAACGTCTAGTTATAGTAGGTACTATAAGTTAATTCTTTACTTTTAACAAAATTAATACACTGCCTTGTTCATATATTTCTAATCTTGAGTTTCAGCTCAATCCTTGAAAAAGATTAAAAAAAAATTTAGACGTCCGCTGAAAATCGGCATTTCCATGACCTCCAAAATATCCGCCTTTCTCTAATTACTATGTATTTTTGTTAGTAAGCAGTAGGTACAATGGTCCCAGCAAAGTGATTCTATCTGTTTGACTTGAAGAACCGAATCTATATAATAAGAGTACAATATGATCATATAAATAAAATTATTAACCATACCTATTGACTATCATACATATTTTTACTTATCATGAGTAAGAACACAAGTACCAAAAAAAAGGAATTCTGCTGCCTCGATTTGTTGATACAGTTACAGAGCGTGCCCACCTACATGAGCAACGTTTTTTCATTGCCTTAGATCTACAACATGAAGTAGGTGAACTGGAACCACAGTTCATATCACAAGTATATTACTTATAATTCATTATGTCAATGTGGCGAAAGTATGTGTCACCATCTAGATGACATGGTATCACAAGCAGCACCCATTCATGAGCATAACACGAGCAACAGCCATAGCATACCTCGCACATTTTTAGGGAGAGAAGCAATCCGACCTCCAACGCTACCCATGCTATGTTCCGGGCTATGCACTAGCTATTCTCCCTTAGACGGTAATGCTTGCAGCATGATCGCATTACGACTTGCTGGTACACAAAATGAAAGCAATTAACACTATAAGTTCCGCAGTCACTAGTACACTATTTTCAATATTGCAATACTACAACACATGGTGAAATATCACAATAATATACTTTGGACTATACAGACTATTGTTAGTACTACAACACTCCAGCGGATTACATCTCCATAGTCCATATTGAGTTAAATTATACATAGCGCATCATCCGCGTAGCCTTTTCAAAACCCGGATTGGGTTAGTTTTCTGACTGAATATAAATATTTTATAAGGAGAGCTAACCCGGCACAAATACTGAGTAATACTGTATACACTAGTTGCCTACCAGCTATCACAATATTATCATGTAGTTTTCAATTAGGTAGTGAAAACAGGGACGAAATATTTTAGTTGTATGATCATTAGAAAATACTTTTTCAAATGTTAACAAATATTTTATGTACAGGGTAAATCTATTTCAAAATGTTTAATAATCGTTATAAAATTGAGTAGGATCGAAATAATCTATTACAAAAGAAGATAATCAAGAAGACATCTAGTATTTTGGGCCCCAAACCGACACGCTTGCGAGCTTTAGCTATTAGTTTTATTTTATAACAAGTGTTATGCTATCAAAAGTTAAGCGAAAACAAACGCGAAAAATTAACTCTTCAAATGTGTGAATTCTCATATCGAACTAAATTGAATGACACCAAGTCACCTTAGTTTAGCTTGGTTTATCCACATTCAATATTAGTGATGCATTTGATTATGAAATACAAAGACTGACACACCCCCCGATTACTCTGTATTGCCTGCCTTTGGTGTAAGCCGCAACCAGCATGGAATGTCCATGCCACCCCTCTCTCCTCTTTGGATTACAAAGGATAAAGGGGTGATTGAAAGCTTCATCGCGGCTCTACGTAAATTGGTCGTGTTTACCTGAAGTACTGGTAAAGCACCCTTTTATGTTTAGAATGTAGAGGCGATGGATGTGTCACTTCTGTATTATTATATTTTATTAATCTTTGAAATGGGAATCTGTTTTAAATCCAACTTGTGTAACTTGATAATTTTATAATGCAATATTGAACAGAAATAGTTGATCTCTAAAATATTAAATTATCATAATTTATTTTTGAGATTAGGCAGAGAATTATTTAATAAAATTATATACCTGCACTGTATCATCTGCTTGAATAAAAAATAGGTTTTTTCGCCATTGTTCTTGTTCGAAGTTTACCTAAAAATCACAGTAAATGAATCAGTAATAGTTTGACCAGACTCATTAAGATATAGGTAACAAATTACATAATTAAAATACAATAAATTAAAGCTTAGTACGTGACAAACGCTTTTGAGTTCGTTGTAGTGACAGTGACATAACAAACCGATTGTCATATCCGTCAACCCTAATTCGTGTACATTATTTGCATTCGAGAGGCGGTAGCTGTCATCGAGCACAGTTTATGCAGGACTGACCCATGTTTATAATAACTATGCAAATTATTCCGATATCGTCCCCAATCGGCCTCCGACGGGCTAAATTGAATTTGTAACTCTGATTAAACCCCCCTTTGAAATGCCGATATGTACGCCAAAAGATTTTTAATGAATATTTTTTTTGTGTGTGGTGCTAAGCTCATCGTTGTATAACGGGATGTTTGAAATCATTTTTAATTAAAATTTGTTCACAATATTAATCGCAATTGTATAATTGATATTTGATTTTTCTTTTTCGATAGACGTTGATCAACGAGCGCAACGTATGCCGTTTCGTAATACAGGCCTTTATTCATTCCGTTCTTTTAATAGGTATGTTCAGAAATTTTTACTTAGGGTTCTGCAAAATCAGTACAGTACATACACCCAAACACATATAATACATTAATTTTCAAAGTTAAAATCCATGGATTTCACGTCCCCACGTTATAGTGTGGGCAGGAACAGCCACGTGGCACCCTTTAGTACTGTTTGATACACACAAACACTCGGTATGGTGCGCTTGTCACGGGTTAATGTAACAAGCAATTTAAATATTAAGAATATCATATTGTATAGTTTTAGCTATTATGAATCTTTCGGATATCAAACACCACCAACATAATCGTTATGATTTTGAAAAATAATAAAAAACTTAAAATGTATGAACATCATTAAACACCACAATAATATTTAACAAAATCATTTGGATACCCATGCTCGGTCTTCCATTCGTATCGTCTCTGTGTCCACTCAATCGTTACGCACATTCCTATAAGATTATACTAATGCCATTTTGATTAAAATGCAGTGCCTTTTTCAATATTGAATTTTACGCTTAGTATGTTTCAAAGTCTCGCGGTATTGGGGAGAAATGGATTTCCTTGTACCAAATGGTTTGGTTATACCAATGCAATAAAGCTAATGGATTGAAGCGATTGATAGATATACAAATATAGTTCCCAGTTTTGTAATTATCTGATAAAATGTTAATATTTTCTTCACAATTGCGAATATAATGGTTCAAATTGAGTTAGTTGAATATTTTAAATAAAACTTCTGAACACAATCAGCGCTCATAATAATTAAAAACATTCATCTTCAAGTTATTCCAAAATGTGTAAACAGATATAAAACCTTAGTCCAAGGCAAACTAAAAATGAATTCAAATCAAACAAAACTAAATTCTACCATTTTATAGATAGCCAGGACAAACAATCACTGGACATTACGTTATCGGTCCGTCAATCAGGGCATTTCAAACAGTTCCTTATCATTGATTTTTCCTAACATTGATTTTTTACTGACAGGCCCGGTGCGCGATAGTGTCACACTCAACCGGAACGATATAATGAGAGATACAATATGGCACGCCTTAGCACACACTTGCCAGTATTAATTGATCTGCCAATCTCCACAACTTGATATAAACTTAAGTGTCAATGTTTATTGGCCTTGATTTAAATTTAGATCCGTGAGTTACTGAAGCGGTAGATTGTTTAACGATGTAATTGTTTCTGTTATTATATAAGTGATATGTCGTATACACTTATGCTATGTTGCTTACATTCTAATGATACGTATTAAACTGGTTTGAATTAAGGACAGATTTGGGGGTACGGCAATTGGAACGAGATTTAGTTACCCACTGTGTCATTGCAATCGGTTAGGTAACATCTAAATTTCATTACACCAAAATATATGTTGATTTATCTTAAAAATGTTTTCAAAGCTTAACCCAATGCATCAAAAGATAAAAAAGCAACTTCCTGTTGTTATTGCCATTCTTTTAGTAAAATACAAAACCATAATATTCTTGACAGATTATATACATAGGTATAATTTGACCTACTTCAAACTCCTGGGTGGCTACCATTGTGACCAAGCCGTCGTCTTCCAAAAACTCGCTAATTTGTTTTGAAGTAAAGCAATATCTACCTTTAAGCTTATACATAAAGGGTTCTCATTCGTATAACTGGTAAGAGATGTTACGAAAAGATAGCGACGCGTAATCAACTCTCGAGTTTGGTGAAGGAAACGGGTATAGATATGAAATTTTAATGGATATGCCACGAAACGTAAATAAAATAAACAGTATTCGTATGAAGCGTCTATTCCAGGTGTATATTGCCGTAGTGTATTATTTAATGGTTTTAGCATAAATTGGGGCCAATCAATAAGTTTTGGCTTTGCTTGAAGACGTGAATCTGTGATTTGCATTTCAATCTTGAGTGCAAATCTAGCGACAGATTGGTTTAGCTTTGGAGCACTAAAACAATATAGTTCCATTACCTAATGGATGAGACGGAATAGAAATGATTAACCTATATATGCTTTCCTCAATTTATTTTTGTTGGTGAGTACTTTTTTTTTCGTGGGAAATCATCAAATGACCTCTCCCGCTGAGGGTGCAGCTGGAGGGAGTGTCAGACTCTTACTGACTAAAACCCACTATGTTCCTTCTGGAGGTCCCTGTGTGCCAGGGCCGCGGTATCTCTTACGAACAACCCGCAGCCCAAGTGAGTACTTAGAAATAGTGCAGAAAAAGTGTAAAGGTACTTAAGATATTTATTCTCGTGTCACTACGTCATAGCTTCTATTGCTTCAAGGCAGACCAGGTGTCAGTGCTATGCACATGGTTCTACCACTACGATAGTTTTACGAGCGTTTCATCTATTAACGCCAGGATGAGCCTTATCTAACTCCAAGCTGCAGTCGTTTTTAATTCAATGTGAAGTTTATGGCAATATTTTATAATTTTCTTTATACCCATTTTTATAAGAGAGTTATGAATTTTCCAATTTATTTTATGAGAGAAGACTTTCATTCCAGATCGTGGTTAGTTTGATTTTTGAATAATAGGGTTTTGGTGTAAAATAATACCATTTTTTGTTTCAAATAATAATTACATGGCATGTAATATTTATTGAGCAAAACAAATTTACTATATTTACAATTTCAAACTACTATCTATAGTAAAAGGTACTTAAAACTAATATAATAATAAAATAAAAATAAAAACTATATACAAGTAGGCGTCGATATTACATAGCTTTTTCAGGAATTTTACCGTTCTACCCACAACAACAAAGAATCATGGAAGACGCACATTTAGATTATTATTCTATTTAGAATATAAAATTATTAATTCAGAACAACTTCATTGAGTACGCTCAGTATTCTAAAGATACTACGCTCAACACCCTTTTTACATCCATAATGTAATGTGCACAGAAATATGAATAACGAAACGCGTAAAGACATCTGTTCGTGTATGAAAACGGGAAAGGAGCAAAATTTAATATTGAATTAAGGCGTTACGTAGAAATCGAGAAAGGAGCAAAGGTGAAAATAAATCCTTGTGATATATGGGGGCCAACCTTGGCGTGTTGACAATTTTTGAGGTAACATTTTTATGTTTTTCTCTCTTGTGTGCACTCTGTTTTGTAATGTTCTTTATGTTTCGAAATACACCGTTAGAGTTTTAGCTTGGAAGTGTGTTGATGCAATTTTAATTACCTTGTTAATATTCACAGTCAAATCTTTATAATTTTCGTATTTGCTTCTATTCTTCATTTTTTTACGGTTATGTGCTAGTACTATTATGTCCTGTTTAAAAACATAGGTACCTACACGGTTATTTTTAAAAAAGTATTTGTTCTTATATACACGGTTACAATATGGTCATTTTAATCCCGTGTGGGGTTGAACTGGTGCATGAAACACTATCGATTTGTAGAGAAAAAAAATAAAGTACTTTTTTTAATCGACTCGAAGCAAATTTAGCCCTAAAGTAGATTTAGAAATTCAACCGTATATAAACGCATTAAATCTTTTCATCTCATTATCGTGACCATTCAGCTTCGTATCAAATAGTTTCAATATCGAACTGTCAAGTAAATTCCACATCAAAATTCCAATGAGTATCGCAAAATGTACCAAAATACAATTGCAGAACGCAACGGTTACATGACGATGTCATGAATAAAGCATATCGCACGAGGTTCAATTTTCCAACGGTTTACACTGCACGACTAATATCTTCCGACTGCATTCGAAGCTGGATATGATTTTGTATTATAACCTTATTAAAATATGAAATTTACTTTAAGGTAAAGTTGTTTAAATATGAACATTCCATTTATTTCTTTCAGCACCTACTAAATTTATAACTAAGTGATTAGCGAAGAAGTACCATATAGACTAAATAAAAGTGCGATCGTAGGGTATCAGTGGTTATAAAAGGTTTCATAACCATCAAAAAACAGTTTTATTGAATGAGCTATCAAAGGCGGCGACAGCTTTTATCGATATTTAGAAATACTCTAAATAGTCATAAATGGAACGATCTTGTGCATTCGTTAGTAATTTCAAATAACATTAATTTCCTTCTTAAACATATCCTCCGGCAGAGCGGTATAAAATTTCCAACGGATTCTGCTAAGTCTAGCAAAATGAGTTTGTATCATAATAATAATATATGACCTACTAGCAAAACTGCACTACAACGCAGATAGCGGACTTAACTTCCGTGATTATCGCGATGCTGCCAGCCTTAAAATATATCTAGAAAAAAAAGAATTAAAATATGAATACGAAACAAAACGTAGAACTTGGTTCAAAAAAAGAATCTGAACACTGTTGCTGAACGGAAGGCCAGATGTTCTATAAATTGTAAGTTTCTTTGTTCTTACAGGAAAATTTCGAACTGTGCAGCGTAGTCGGCGTTCATTATTGCTTGGAAATATTAACTAAACTTTACTATTCACTCCACATGGGAGACTGTTGCGGTTGAGAAATGTTTCGACTTGGTGGTTGAATGCAATCAAAATAATAATTGAAATTACAAAATATCACTTAGATGTACATTTTAAACACTATTATAAACTAATTATTCCATTTGAGATTTGCCAGCCGCTTTCCGAATTACCGTCCTTGCGTTCGTGGTAAACACATAGCTACATGCGGATTACAATATTAAGGTGCGGTGCTGTAGTAGCTATGCCCTTAAAGCCTCAAAGGACAACCTTCATCAAAATATGTCACCGCTGTATACATAATTAAAGCACACACTCTCTCACCTGACAATGAAGCATCTTTTTTATTTGAACTTGGCCGAAAGGTAAAAATCCCCGTTTGAAGTCGATTCTTCTTCAAGTATGTTCTTTGAAAAGATGGGGCTGTATTTTTTGAATATTTTCTGACCTCTATCAGGATAAGCACCTTCTGTAGCTTCAATGTTCTCCTATGTCTTTCAATTATTATTATATTATTATTATTCAATTATTCTTTCCACTCAATGCTCAGATGATAGAAAGAATAATGTTCATAGTCACCGGAGTATCCAACTAAGTATAAAATCTTAAAATAAGCTATTAAAAGAAAGTTAGCTGACTTACAATCAGTGTGAAATCTTCGTAACGAGGAACAGACTTTTGTTAGAAAACTTTAGATTTATAAACTTTGATTTCAAATTCCTGATAATAAGTTAATATTATACCACACAGCGACTGCATTTTAAATAAATATTTAAATGAAATGAACGCGTACATTGAGTATATTGTATTGCAATGCTGGACAGCGCTTTAGCAGCTTAGAAGCAACAGGATTGCGTTAGACATGAACACCGGCAGTATATTTATATCCCTTTGTGAAAACAGACGTATTTAAGCCATTAGCGCGTACGACTCGCGAACTATTCGTATTAATTAAATTTAATTGTGTAGAAACGGACCATGAGATACTCTCGTAAATGTTGAAATAAAATAGGGACACTTAATTCCCGTCGTAAATTATGCTGCAAAGCTGAAAATATTCATCTTCACCTAATCGATGTGATTAAATATAAAAAAGTGTCTCGAGCGAAGATGATTTTCGCTGAGAAAATTACGTCCCTAATAATACCAGTTTGCATAGATATTAGAGTATTTTCTGTTTAAAAATATTATTATTTTCGAGTGCAAATAGTATTTCCAAGTAATATGGTTAGACGTTTTTTTTTTAAATGAACCTAAATAGTACGTGGTATAATCATCATGATTCTACATACAAAAAGTCAGATCTTCAACTAATATTACACTTAATTTGTCCACCCAAAATTACCACATAAAATCTATTTCTTACGACTATAATTTACGAAATATTTTGAGTTCCATTTAGGGGATCAAAACTCAATTAGTATTGTAAAGGGGAATCGGCATGCACCATCTGGCGACGAACACTGATGACAAGTTAGCGCCTTAGGGAATGGGTGAACGAGTCAAATATAACTTTGTTTTCAATTGAAAACACATTAAGACGGTATACACTTTTGATTGAACTTACTAAAGTAGCGAATAACCCAGATAAGTATTACCGAATGTAACTAACTACTTTAACCTTGCAATATTTTCAAAATAAAATACTTAACCCCAAAAAGGACTGTAGCTAGAATAAATATTTAGTCATGTACTTATATATACATGCAATAAATATTATTCATAAATAAAAAATAAAAAATATATAAAAATAAGTGACTACTTATATCGCGAACTAACATGCTACCGGTGCTTAGGGCCCCAGACACAGAAACCTCATAGTACAAGCCACTTCAAGGAATATTTCCTGCCTTCTGAATCAGTCCCTTGTTCCAGTCGCCAAAAGAAAGTGCCAGTAAACGGAAGTATCCTTAACTAGTAGAACGGTGATATGGTCAATTTCGAAAAGAATGTCGGACGCATATTTGTAGTATGCTACCTTATAATAAGCTGCTACTGAATGATTTTGGCCACTGTATGTGCATTTAGGTGCATATACCCCTTAGCCAAACGAAAGAAACAAATACGTCTGTTATACCTACTCACCTAGATGGCGTCTTATAGACTGGACTGAACAGTTGACTACAGGTAGTATCAACTGTAGTTAAATTAATAATTAGCATTATTACCTTTAAAACGATTCACTTGTCAGTCTTTTCGAAAAGATGGATTACTACAGGTATTTTCTTAATTGCCAATTTTCCTAAAGCGGCGTGAAAGTGAAGTTATGTGAGTGTAGGTAATAAAAAGATGGTCGGCCATTTTAAGAGAATATTACTGAATCTTTGATGTAAGCATACGATGGGAAAATAACTATACAACTATATGTTTCGAAATCAAAAGACTGTATAGGATAGTAAAAGAAACTGTTAATCATAAATTTCTAGTATTTTCAGTCTAGCCAGTACATAAACGAAAAAATAACAAAATTCTTAGTTCACAGAACAAATGTGGGTATATAGATCATCTCCCAGTGTAATACTCCAGGGACCAATGAAGTTGATTTTTTTTGCCATAGGTTAATAACAAAAGCGGGGTCAGTTAGCTACTAAAAAGCGCGAATTTATGTTGCTGGTATTTACGGAGATATTGTCATTCTTTTGAATTTTCGCAAAACGCTCATAGCTTACCCACTCTAAGATTAAATTGAAGAGCTATTTCATTTTTGAAACAAAATGTAATCAGTTAATTTATATACTATAGACGTCAAAGTACTTTCAACTCATGGTTTTTTATGTTTTTCCTGTTCGTCCAAAGCCACACACGAAGTCACGTGTATTTTGATCTGAAATAAAAATAACTGTATTTACTCTAGCTCAAATGGAAAATAAATACGAGTATCATGATACGCTCGTGAAAACAATTTGAAACGTTTGTTTTTCTCAGTTCATTTCAAAGTGCGGTGTGACATCCATTTGATTTTTAGAAAAAAGGGAAACGTTTTGGTACTTTTTTAGAACAACTTTGTTTTATTTATATAATGTGTGGTTTTGTGTTACAATAAGTAATTATCCACATCTAAGTAGCTAGAATATATTATTGTACTTTTTTGTAAGAAAAATATTATTATATTAAAATATAAAAGAAGCAAAAATGATGCAAAACTAATTAACACACCACCACACAATCCCCGAAAACTGATTCATACAAAATTGCCAATACGTGGTGATTTAGTTTATTTTTGACATTTGGCGAAGGGATCTAGTAGTAAGTACACTTAATCCTGACGGGCCGATGTGTGTATTTCTAGAGTAATCCTCTATTTCGATAAGTGTTGATAGAAGTATTTTAGCTATAGAGGTCACATATTTTAATTCTTTATAAATTTCAGAGCTAAAAGATAGCCATACCGTAGTTATTGCGATAGAATACACGCGAAGGAATGACCATTAAGATCTGAAGTATAAAACAAAAAACTAGAATCTATTACCACTTATCAAGCGAGCCAAGATCTAAATTAAAAACAAATTCCATTGCCAAAAATGTTGGGACATTCAATTATGGAGTCGCATGATGAATGGCTGTATTAATGTTCATGTTCGCATTTCGAGGGCGTCTCAACATTGCACGGACCGCTGCCCACCACTACGATGCATTGCTCTATCCTGGTTTATACCAGACAATGGTGTGAGGTAGACCCCACTACGAGGTTTTAATTACAAGAAGCAATAAAAATGATCGTTATTGAATAAAAAGTAGTTATTTTGTAGGTACCATGAATAGTATTTTTGTCGCATTTGTTACTTCTGTTTGTTATATAAGGTGGGAAATGTTCTAAAGATATTCTATTGTATTTCAAATACAAAACGAAAAATATTTTTTAACTTTTGGCTACCCAAGCTACAAAAAGTGTCTCGTAATTTTCCGTTCCCTGATTTTGTAGTCATTTATAAGCAGCCAGACCAGCCCCTAAAAGTCTTTATATATCCCTAAACATATATCTGGAAAAAACGGAGGGAGACTAAGCTGATTCGCACCACAATCGGCTTGTGTTTTTACTTTTTATCTCTAAGTTGTTGCGTTAATCTTTTGCTTTTCTAAACTGAGTGGTTTTTTATACCTGTAAGTGTAAAACTTTTGATACAGAAATAAAAAACGGGTGCTTAAAATTATGGTTTGCTGACACAAATCTGACTTGGATCCGTATACTTGTCGAAAATACAAAGAATGTATTTCGTTGATACGAGTCCTATGGGAAAACATGAAGGGATTTGTTTCGACGTTGAACTTAAAGGGACGAACAAAAGAGTACGATAAAATCGTATCGATTAAAGTGAAAGTATCCAAAAAGGACTTAGATATCTAACGAATATTTATGTTTTATTTAAGTGCAAAAGTCATATTATATTTGATGATAGAAAACCTACTTACTTTCCAACATTAAATTTGCACACAAATAGAGTGAGACCGGGCACAGCTGTGAAACCACAACATTCCTTCACAATTCCTTCAACAATGGACACAGTGAAAAATTTTAAGAACGCCAAGAAATCCCTGCAGCGGCTGTCAATAACAATAGCTACACTTTGTCTTGCTACGTGTGCAATCTGAAATCGCCTCCGTTCCTATAACACGCCAATTCTGTTGGCCAAACGAGCTGTGAAAGCATGCTATTCACGTACACACGTCCAATCCGCCCTGCGGTCTAGACAGTACTGGCACTGTAATTTGGAAGGGTGGTCCTGATGTGATATCAATAATTTTGAAACATGGCTGGTTGGAATCAGCGGGCTATGGAATACAAAAGTTAGGGCGGTGCTGACATTTTTATTTACGTTCATTCAGAAAGAATTGTATTATTAGCTGTACGAATCGGCCGATTTACGACTGGAAGAGTGAACATAAGAAGAACATAATTCATTGTAACACATTACAAATTCATTAATCTCATGGTTCGTGTATTTTGATAAGCCCAGCAATACGTTTTTGGACGATAAAATTTCCAATAAAAACATATTCAACAAATTAATATTCCAATGCATATTTCTTTTTGTGTTTCATGAAATCTGCATTAATATTCCGTACTCGAGTAACAAAATTAATGTCTACCATAATCAATACTGAATTATTATTCTATTTCGGGCCCCACAGTGAAAGGGCGCGTGCTATGTCATCGTGGACTTATCGCGTTGGTCGTGCGCCTGTCACTGGCCGTCACAGCCCCGCCGACCGTTTAAACGCAATGAATTTAAACATGGAACCACGAATTGTTATTTTTATGCTAGACTTTTAAATGAGTTTTAAAATCAGACCCTAACAATCATATTTAAAATAAACCTTAACATTTTCTTCTTGTTAAATATAAAATCGGTTTGGCTGATTTTGGTTTTAAAATATATCTGTAGAGGTTAATGAACGTTTTAAACGATACGAACTGGTACAAACTTTTCGGATCCGCTAATTTTGTCTAAAATATCTATAGTGTTTGGTAGGTGTTGTAATTGTATCAGTAAGAGGTACAACACCTGTTTTGTACACAAATTTCGTTCATAACTCCTTTGTTATCTACTTTGATTGACCCTTTGACGAGGATGGGACGAAGGTAAGTAATTATGTAGACATCGGACCGCATGTTGGCATGCCAACGTGAATTTGGTGAATCTCACCTATACAAGCATTCATTATTAACTAATTTATGAAGAGGCGGAACTACGTGGAACTACTTGGTAAACTTGTTTAGGTAGCAGGTAAGCTTCGAACTTACATTATATATTTATTTCTATTTGTAATTATTATGAAACATTACTATGGATTACAAAAATAACTTCTTGGATAACTTTAGCGGGATAATATGCTACGCTGTAATTTTTTCCATGCTTAAATCTCTAAGGAACAAAGTTACCTATGTATAATAAACAAAGCAGTTATATTTTAACTCTACGAATCCTACGTAAGTTTGTAAGAAACTTCTAACTTGTATGCAAGTCGGAAGCTTATTTTCTTTGTAATTTAAAATTTTCCAACTGCATGTGCTAGGTGTTCTAACTTGTTCTTGTTTCTCTAGCGCATTTAATAAGTTATATTTTGTACAAATATAAAGAAATATTTGTAACGTACAACTTTGTTGTGTTGATTGCAAAATAAAAGTAAAGTGAGTTGTTTATGCTTTTGCAGAAGTACGCGGTTTGTGGATACGAACTCGAAATGTTAGAGTACCTACCTAAACTTCTTTACTGGCAAGTTTATATGGGTCCTAGTGTTGGGTTGAAATTTAAATATTTGTGCTCTGGCTATTGTATGAATACTTATGTACTCTCCGCCGCAGCTTTCGATAAGAGTTACAAAAAAATTTGAAAGGGAATCTGCAAGGATTTTTTAATCGACTTCAAAAAAGAAGGAGGATCTTCGTCATGTGTAAATTTCTTTTTGATTTAGTTATCGTCCACGATAGATATATCGAAATAGTCTAACAATAAAACAACTTAACTCTTTTAATGATGAAACAAAAGTACACAAACCAAACTTAATTACACCAGAAAGCTGTTTAAAAACGGATTTAAAATTTTTGAGGGCGTGGATTTAAAACCGGGATCAGAGTAAATCCTCTCCATAAATAACCGTTAGTGAAGTCATCAAAAGGGTAGCTCCGCTCAGGGCGAACCATGTCATGTGAACCTACCATCAATCTTAGGCCGGTCGCTCGCTGCACGCATAGCGTAACAAAGGCTCGGATTGTAGTGGTTATAAAACAGCGAATAAAATACCACTAGTAAAATGTGGCCAAAATAACAATTGTTCACACACGACGCATATAAAACTTAACGAGCATTTTACGTTGATATTCGACACGGAAAACAGGTATTTTAAAGTCTTGGCCGGCTTTTGTTAGGGTTAATTCCTAGTTTTACGATATAAGTGCTAAGCTTTTGACGGTGGCTGTTAATTCGGGTTTGGGCCATAATTTTTAATTAGTTATTAACAGCCACTGCTATTTAGCTTCTACTTCAAAATGTATATTAACAATTAAATTTTGCAATCGTAAGTAATTTAAGAAATAATTGTTTCTATTCATGCACGAGTATAAACCATTCATTAGGTGGAAATACAAGTAATTATAAGTCCAAAACCCTTTTAATAAGGTTGATTATTGTTAACGAATTAATACCATCGTCATGTCTATACTGGCCAATATTTTTACAATGTCTTACCTTTAGCCCGCTCCCCGCTGATCAAATCGCTATTCCCACTACTATAGTCAACGTTACCTTCAAGGGTTCGAAACGGCTTTGTCTCGCGTCTAGACTCGTAATCCATTATTACAGACGCCTTCAAGGCAGGAAGTAGGGACGGGGCGATACTTCTATACGCGACACTTAGCATATTTACACTACTGATAAATGTTGCATATTTATCCTTCGTTATCGTCCTTCAGACGTGAATGGAACTGTTGCATTTTTCTTTTGAGGAAAAAAGGAATTGAAAGCGTGACGGGTTTGGTAAATTCCTAAGATTCTTTCTTTTGTTACTAAGAAACAAATGTTAAGCTGGACTTAAGGTAAAATCAGCTAGGCTTCTAGTCGTCTATTCACATAATGTTTTAGATTAAAAAAAATGCAAAAAATATCGTGTTATTTCTTTTAATATAGAATCCACTATGAATTCAATAAAATATGAAGGTTTTCTGACAAACTTAATAATACCCTCAATACTTATCAAATTAATTATTGATTCTAAACTTCAAGTTACGGCACCAAATTCTAAAAAAATGCATAACTACTTTCAACAACCTATGTGTATACGTGTAACCTACGTGTGTTTTTTTGACATTGTTTAATTATAGATAATGTACATATATAAGTAACATAATCCTGAACACTCTTCATTTTATTATTTTAGTTATAGTTTGTAAATTATCATACTCCATAAATTAATTGCAAATAAATTAACGTAACTGCTCTTAAATTAAAGGTAAGCGAAAATCGACTACAGTGACGTGAATTATTAAAAAACGAAGCAAATAATCACAGCATTCATTAAAAATTTTCATTTATACGGGAATGTGACTTCACATTGTTCTTTCGTGCATTCAAATGTGTTCAACAATGGAAAATTTAAAATAATCGAAGGGATGCGTACCCATTTCAATAGACCTTTTTATGGTGCAATATCGGGAGTTGTTTTGCTTAAGCCGCCATTAGTACGCCTAATAACTGTGAGGGCGTTAGGAGGGGTCCCCTTGACTACCACCTGATCTGATTATCATACATTACTCGAGTTATTGTCGACTGAATTGGTCATTATAAAGTAATGTAGTTTGTTTAAATACAACTTTCCGGTGGCGTTTCGTTTCTGTTTTTTATAAGAGGGGTTCACATAATTTATTGCTCTCAAAGATAAATTTCCCTAATGGATATTGTTCACGAGACAGAGTGGTCTATTTTATGCGCATTATGTGTACACGTAACTAGTCCCAACAATTTTTGGGGGAGGATTCTTTTTTTTCAATTTCTCTATATAAATGGATGGAATTGCGTTTTGTGATCAAAGCAGAGATAAAAAAAGTTGATGAGAAAATAGATGAAACTGGAATTGGAGCTGTCTTAGATTTGTTGAAATGTTTAATTGGCTTTTTTGTCTACAGAATCCTTTTCTATTAGTGGCTGAGTAGGGTTCTAGTGCCAAGGATTCTATTGTCAATTGTTTACGCGTTCAATTAAATAAAATAAGATTCATTTAGCCCTGACTCGATGCGGGTTAAAATTTACCTACAGACAAACATCAACGACATTTATTTTGGTGTGATTTCATTTCTCAGTAATTTTTGTTAATTCGCAACGCTCACCTAAAATGATAAAGCTATTGTACAACTATTGTGTAAGTAGGTATTTATCCCTTTATTGTCGATATTATTTATATTTTTATTATTTATTCAAATGAGATAAGCAGAAAAACATCAAGGAAGCATTTTTGCTTAATGCATTATAAAGAAGCAAAAAATTAAGAAATATCAAGACAAAGTAGGCCTAATCCAAACATATTATTTATATTATGAATAATGGTATGATAAACTATTTATTTTCATTCATTCATTACTGATTACCAGTGCTGCTCACGTTCTGTGTCTAATGTAAGCTGTATAGATGAACATCACGTAGACAACTAATTTAACACATTGTCAAGACTCCCCTCACTTCTCCATAGTGCATTCTCTTCTAAGAAATTGGAAGGTATTGTATGAACTCACAGCCTTACAAATACTTCTTGGAGCCAAATGTTGTGGGAAAAGTTCGAAGTGAATAATTAATTGTTTATTGGTAGTGTGCTGTTAAAACTAATGATTGAAATACGTGATGTCATGTTTTAGTGTGTAGTCATTAGCTGAAAGTATGTGCAAGAACAACTAAATAGACATGTTTATTTTTTTCTTTTTTCAATGCAGCAAGATCATTGCTTGTTATAAGTTCGATATCGAATTGTTATAAGTTGTATATCGTTCTACGTCATAATAATATAATTTAGTCATTTATTTTTTTTTATGTGTTTAAATGACGTTTTTTTAATGTAACATTTAAAAATGTTATTATATATTTTTTGAAAAATAAATAAATGATAAGAAAAAATTAATCCCAATCAATTATGACACATTAAAATTTGCAATATTTAAGCTTAGTTGTGTATTATAACTTTTGCTACTATATATAGTCCAATGTGTCCACCTTGGAAAAACAAACATATTACATAATTACATTCTCACTTGAAATGGAAAAATTATAATTAACTTTAAAGGAAACATAACAGCAAAATAAAGCTATAATGACATAAGATACCATCTCAATATAAACAAAACTTCACACCGTCAACAAAAGGGAACATACCTACACACGAATACTATTATTATCTTCATGGCGCTTCTCTAGGAGTACTTGAAAACGATGAGGCAATTGATAAACATCAAATTCTTTGGTTCGTTCACAGTATTTGTAATGAACTGCGCGCATCTCACCTCGGAGACTCATTCTCTAGTCCGAACACGTCTTATAGGG
Organism: Heliothis peltigera; assembly: GCA_958496145.1. Lineage (NCBI taxonomy): Eukaryota > Metazoa > Arthropoda > Insecta > Lepidoptera > Noctuidae > Heliothis > Heliothis peltigera. Next base: position 6,777,609 of record OY292328.1, read on the forward strand.
AAGCACAGTCACCCTTCAGTGGATGAGCGCTAAAACTGCGCTTGAGTATTTTTGTGTCTCTTTTATTAATTTTCCACTGGTTTATTTTTGGGTCTGTTCATAAATTTTTATTTCTTTTCTGGTTCATGTCTATAGGATAACGTACATAGTACCTATTATTTATTTACTCAAAGACGCAGAAATTTAATAAATAATTGTAAAATTACTAAACTTTCTTGTTAATATTATTTATTTTGATGATTACAGTTATATAACACTATCAAAACATGACAATGCCATAGACCACATACCTTTATCGAATTCCAAATGTCTCAGAAAAGTTTATTTTGAAACTTCATGCTTTAAAACCAACACAGAGCCAAGTGTTTCTATTATTGTCATAATTTCTCGCAGCATCATCTTACACCCGCGTAACCCCGGCACAATTAACCATAAGTATTAATACTGTTTCCCCTAACGTTTCCGCGCTATTTCTCCTTTGGTTATTGCGTGGGGTCTTGCTGTTTTATTGGCACCGATTGTATGTACTACGACACTATCCCTTTTATGAATGTTATGGTTTATTTCGCCCACCCCTAGGATGTTGGTGTTCCTGAGAGTAATTGGCACCGCGGCTACTTGCGCCCCTTAATGGCGGGAGGCATATATGACTTGGCACTTTGATACAACAGAGGAACGGATCAGGATTTTTTCTATGAATAAGAGAATGTTAGTTGCAATGTTCCGTAAATGGATTGATGTTTTATTTTTACGATTCGACGCTTCTTATTCTTCCTTTTGTTTAAGTTAAAGAGTACTTTCCATATCTTGTATAAGGTTATCCTTCACATGTATTTACTGATTGTTAATGCAAGCGTTTTACCTACTGCTTCTTATGTTCCGTTTATCGTTTAGTGAATATGAATTTAATCATAATACTTTGGCAATCTACCGCTGCAATGAAAGATTTTCAGACTAACTGTTAATGTGAAGTTCATATTAACGTATACTGCAACACTAAACCTACACATAGAATTAATGTTTTCTACAATATACGAAACAATAAGGCCACCTATTTACTTAAACGCAAACTGTAGTTAAACTACATCCAGCTACCAAGACAATTAAAGTTCCGTTCCAAGTACCATGCCAGGAATTCGGGGTTCTTGCGGTCGCACCCACAACGCATAGGTACCCATAGGTATAGCAAAGTGGGGTACTCAATCGGCTATCAACTTAATTGATCACAATGTTGGTGTACCTTTTGCAGCAATTTGGACTGGTTAAACGCTTACTTGGGCGTTTCCTGATTAATCTTTAGGGTTGTAATTGCGACTTGTTGGTTTTCGACGAATGTTTTCCGTTTTTGCCATTCTGGGAGGGCCTTTGTAGGGTTTACACGTGTATTCTTGTTATTGCCATTCACTTATACCTTATGGGCAGATTTATGAAGCATAAGGAGGAGTATCCTCTGAAGTGCTTCTTAGAAGTTTTCAATAAATAACTTTCATTCTTTTTGCAGCTGAACTAAAGAAAGGATAGTATATCTATTTAAACGTCACAACTCTCTAACAGACTTGAAACTATTGTTATCAAGAGAGCCTCATTCGATAAAATACTGCGGCGACTTACTATAGATGTTATGATTAATGTTTTCAAGACCTTTTAATATAATAATCCTTTCTATATTTAAACAAAAAACCTTAAACCATAGTTACACATTCAACATCATCATCATCATCATCATCAACATCTCAGCCATAAGACCTCCACTGCTGAACATAGGCCTCCCCTTTAGATCTCCACATACACCGGTTGGAAGCGACCTGCATCCAGCGTCTTCCGGCGACCTTTATAAGGTCGTCTGTCCATCTCGTTGGTGGACGTCCTGATGGTAAATATTTATTCTCAGTATCGCACAAAATATCACGAGTTATTATCACAGATTATAATATATGAGAACCAAATCTGAATAGACTAACGACTGTTCTATGAGTTGTGATCAATTAGAGTCGGGACTACGTATCAGAGACAGCCATCTGGCCCATAAACGATATCAATGTATTGTATCTTGTTACTTATACGAGAATTAGGAATATGCTAACCGTAGGTGTTATTTATATTTCTGATTGGATATTGGATAATAATAGTTGTGTAAAAGAGAAGCCCTTTCACACATTTTTGGGATAATTTCACCTTACACGCGCTGATTTAAAAGTTTGGCACTTACAGATTTGTATTCTCATTAAATTGTGTTTCTAAAGCAAAATTTAAATTCCCATTTTAAAAAGAATACCAATTAAAAAAATAGGAAAATAGAACCATTTAAGGCATTTTTTTTTTGGAGTTGGCATCTTGCAGTTCAGCCTAAGGAGGCTGTTTACTGCTTAACCGGACAAACCCTGTGGATGCCTAGAAGATTTCATCAATCTTACTATTTATACGTACATCAATGCAACTTATTTTGTCTATCAGATAGGGACGAATAGTTCTCAACGATCGGTATTCTAGTTTGGTACTCAATAAACTTCTAGAAACGTTAATCATTTCACTAAAGTCCACCAATAACGAAAGATCGCGTGCTCACAATCGAATGACACATCGTCCATTATGAAACCGTCCCAATTCCACCAGTGGAATCGCCATCGTCTAGTCCGGCACGCCTCGACTGAATTGCCGATACCCTATCTTAGTATAGTGGATTACTTTAGTTAGATGAGAGATTAATGCACTGGGCACGTGTTAATGGCTATTAGCAACTATTGGTGTTATGTGTTCTCTGAAGTGTATTAGTTTGCTGATAACAAGAAGTTCGAATACTCAGATACACATCTTGTTTTAGATTTATGGGTGATTTGGTAATTGTTATGGGTGATAGCAGATTTACGGTGGGGCGTTTGTTGTCATCTGTTTATATGTTGCTGATAAATTTACTACTTATCGTGAATATTCAAACTTTACTTTAAGTTCTGCTCAAAAGTATTGCTGTCGTATAAATTAACGTTTTATTTTGTCTGTTTATTTTGACTTGAATCGTCTTCTAAAATGTATTATATTTAAGCATTAATAAGCATTTATTTTATATCAATAACATTGCTAAAGTCTATTTTCAGATTAATTTGGACTTAAATAATAACGACTACTAATGGAAAAATGTTCGAGAACGGTGATTTCAACGAACGTCATTCAATCTTAAATGTTGACACGTACAGATGCCAGTACATCAAGCCATTAAAATCTATAATAATATTCTGTTAATACCAACTTAATTCAATACAATTGCAATTAAATATGTCATTCAACTTTATCTCTAATGCGTAAGGTTCAATATTGATTGGGAGAATTTTTAAGATTGGAGTAGCTTGATGTGATGACATCTGTACCATTCGTTCAAGCTATTTAGTACAAATACACTGAACATAATTCCGTATACGTTGCTGTATATCGATTGGGCAACGTATCTACCCTATAAATAGCAATGGCTGACAAATGGCGGGCCCGATCTGATATATTGACGTGTTGATATGCGCTGCCGAGGGGACGATTTTCAACTTCATTGACATAAATCCCGTTTTCAAGAATATATTGGGTTTCATAGGGAAACAGACTGCTAGTGTTTGTATTGATTTCATTGTTATCCTAGAGGGATAAGTGGATCGCTGACGTGGTAGGTAATAAAAGATATTAAATGACATTTTGATAAGATGATAGGGTCTTCAGCGTCTGCATGGGGTCTGATATGATTATAATAATGTGTAACAATTTGCACTATTTAGGACTAAATCTTTATCACTATTAGGGGCATTAGGGACAAACAAGGTTAGGAAGAGTGTGCGTAGAAATTTGCTATGATGTAGTGGATGATTATTTGCTTCGACATATTTCTGATGAGTGGAACCCCCAAAATATTATTAATCTCACACTAACTTTTCCAATATCAAAAAAAATATTGACTGTTATATCAATCACTTGGTGAACTCAGAAATTACTTATAAACTTCTTTAATATTTTGTTTCGATATTTGCCATCGTATTTTATGAAAATAACTGTGTCACCGAATAAAAATTCTATTCATTTAAATTCAGCGAAAAAAGATGAAGTACTGCATCCTGCAGTTCACAGCCATCGGAAAATGCTGAATAAAAACCATCCTTTTAGACTGCAAGTTTAAAATTTTATTTACATATTTGCATACAATATTTACTCGCGGATGTCGTGTCAGCATTCCAATTACCATTTTAAGTTAACCTTTATTTGCTTTACAGGCGACGTTTATATGTTTCGTTTAGGCGAAAATTGTTAAAACGTATCGAACGAACGATTATTTTCCAAATCATTATTTATAACGAAAAGTAGACAATTTAACTAAATTTTTGGATAACTTGACTGAATGTTTAATCAATAATCATTGTTAGTTTACGATATGCTGTAATTATGTAATCTATACTTAGCCTGGCTTTATCATTGGAGACAGATTTAGAGATGGTATCAAGTAGTCAAGTTACACGTAATATTATCTCAATTGTGTATTAGGTACTCTTATAGTAAAGCTTATTGTAGAATACGTGTCTACTAATTTTATTAAAATAAATATTTATTAAAATATTGTTATAATAATTCGAATTGAATATTCTACCTACGAATTAAGCCGTTCCAGGTTCCAATTGAAGTGTCAATTATTATTGGTAATTTGTTTGAAAATGTTAAATATTGAAATCATATACGTTTTTAAATTTTGCTTTGCTTTTTTTAAAGTAGATGATATTATTAATGAAATGCGTACCTACCTAAGTTAGAAGTCAAGTAAAATATTTTGTATTTAGAAATATTTATTTGACTATGATAAGGTCACACAGATATGACCTTTAAGAAGTTGGTAACCAATACACGCATAAACGTTTATTACAAGCCATAAAGTACCTTACAACGATATAACGATTTGGACCAAAGTGTCCATAAAATGTCTGGACACTATTCGCGTAAAGTGTTGACACGAGACCTCAAAAATGTACAGACGCCAGCACATCAAGCTACCCGAAAATGTCAAATTTTCCTAAGAAACTTTATACCATACGCTTCAGCGATAAATTTTAGTAGCTTGATGTGCTGGCGTATGAACTTGATTATCAAAAGTAACGATAGTGAGTTAGTTTTAATATATTTCTTACCATTATCCTCATAAAAGCGTAGGTACAAAATAAAAGCCTATATCATATTAAAAAAATCACTGGAAGAGTCACCGAAATAAAAAGTTTAATCATTAATTATAAATATTACGTAACTTCGAGAAGGTATCAAAAATTAAAAGTAAGTAATAGATCAGGCATGTTATTATTGTTTTAGTCTTATCTAGTAACTACGCACTAGACTAATAACATTGACTGTAAATAACACTTAACAAAAATTTATTTATACAACAGTACATTCTTCATTTGTGTTCTTATTATAAGAATAAACAGAAAAGGAGAGCAACAATTTATTAAAACTTGCTCACGTGCACCGATATATCACACCCAATTACATATGCGGGTGATGATATCAAACGCATTTGGTGCGCGGAGCATACAATACACATGCCCACTTAAAGGACCCTATGCTCGGCGCGTGCGCCACCGTCGTGTCCTATTTACATTCGAGGTCCGACTGACAAATTACCATTTCACGATAATAATTGCTATATCGAAAATGATTTATGTGGTCAATATTAGATGTGAATTCAAAGATTGATTGTGACGTCTATAATTCAGTACGTGTGTGTAGTAATATTGTTTTGTTAGGTACCTACCTACACAAGTTTTAAAGTATTTTATTTCTCAACGAGAATTCTTTAAAATCAAAAACAGTTTGTGGCTTAGTAACAATCACATGGTAGATCGATCATAAGGTTAAGCAACGCTTGCCGCGGTCGGTCCGTGGATGGGTGATCATATTGTCATGACGAGTTCGTCCTCATTTCGGAAGGCACGTTAAATTGGTGAGTCGGTCGAGGCTGTCATTTGGACATCTTTGGCAGTCGTTACGGTTCCGAAGAAGCCAGAAAGTCTGAGAACCAGTATTATCAAGAGGTATCGAGTTGCCCAGTTAACTGGATTGAGGAGGTTAGATAATCAGTCGCTCCATGTTAAACACTGGTACTTAGCTGCATCCGGTTAGGCTGAAGCCGGCCCCTATGTATCTTGGGAAATGGCTAGGCAGGTAATTGTTTAAAATCAAAAGCAACAAAAATTCAATTTCTTCCATATAATCCCATGATTTGGTGGCATCCTGTATTATGCATATTGAACACAGTCTGATTTTCTACCCAAAAGGAGGAAAATCTCGGAGTGATATACGAGTATCAACCATGACCCAAATCAACATGGAAATATAATTAAATTTAATTAACAACGCCGCAAGGGGTAATCCTAAAATGTTCGCTGTGCAGCTCACGTTTTTATTTTTTACGACACATCAAAAGAAAGTGATATCACGTAATTTTATGGTAATGGAGGGGTGGCCCACAAACCCACGTATAAAGCCTTTTAAATTTACGGTGTAAGCCTTGTGATGAGACGAGTGTTTTATGGGTTGCAACATTTGAACTCATATGTGGTCTGATACTTGTAAGATTACAGCATAAGGGTGCGAAGGTAAGTCACCCTGAAAACTTCAGTCGTTGTTACCATTATTCAGAAGATTCAGACTATAACTTCGAACATTTCTCTGTTATGTTTTGTCCTCGAGCGACTCTCCCAGCTTCCTCTATGTTCAACAAAATTTGTGCTCGCTTCAAACTTATCTTAAGCGATAAAGATATACTTTAAAAGTAACTGTGTCGAGATTATCAAAATTTTCAAAGATAAACCAGTGATGTCTTTATATGAAATTCGAACATTGTTCAGGCTGGAAGGAGACTTTACCGAATTTTCATGCCTTATTTTAAGTAGAGATTGTATAATTCTACCTTTTATACAGGTCAAATCGGAAAACATACACCTCCGCAATTAAATAACGCAAATAATGAACAAAAAAATTATCGTATCAAGTTCAGACAAAAAATTTATAATTTTTTATTAAATTTTACAGTATTTTAAAATATATGAAGCTACATAGAATAAATAATTTATTCCTCATATCGAAGCGGTAGAATCTTATAACTTTATTTTTTAATAAATTTCATGCAAATCAGGCACTAGAGACTTAATATAGGTCTGATCAGGGCCCCGGATCAAATTGAAAAGAATCTGTGTCAAAAGTGGTCCCCACTTGACGAGGGTAGGTACTGCTTTCAGGGTATTTTTCTATATTCAATATGGGAAACTAAAACCGAACAGGGATGAGTTAAAAAAAATATTTAATGTGAAATTTTCACACGAATTTGATTACTTTTTTATCTCTCCAGGGTTTTCGGTAGATACTATACGTACGTATCGAGTCTTGAAATTATAACATTTTGTCATGATTGAAAGACCATCATTAGTCATTTTCATATTACTCGTACGTATTTATCAATATAATTTAAAAAAATATGAAAAAGCTTAATATAATAGTATAAAAATATCATATTATTTTATAGCCCATAAGATCTAGTAATATCTTCTGTCGTTTGGTACTTCATTTTACTACTACTACCTTTGAATTTGAAACGATATTGTGTCATAAGAAGACACGGTCACAAATATTACACATAACGTTATCATCTTTTAACTGTAATGGTATACACACCGAAAATGCTTTTCTTTGAGGATTAAATGTTTCAAATACAATGTAGTTCAGCACAAAATTAATAATAATTAAAATTATGATCCTCCACAATACTTTCCAGATAGTATTTTAACCGCTGCTCACTTAAACTATGTTCATCTAACTACCGGAAAAGCCAACTCGTTTCAAACATCATCTTCGACGTTTATGTCGCTTTAATAACACCTCTGAAGAAAAAGAAATCTCTTTAAAAAAGCAGCAAAAACGCCCTTATTCTGATTGCTATCGTTAGAGTCAGTAACGAGGCAGACGATTGATCTCGTCGTGACAGCGATACTTGTGATAAGCTTTATCCATTCTACGATAGTATCGTCAATTCAATTAACCTAATGATGTCTGGCCCCTCGTTCAATAGGACTGCAATCTAGCTCGAATACTTCCTTAATAGGTATCGGTTGATACATATCCGATATAGTGATCACTCACAAGCGTTGATTTAAGGAAATTTGTTGAGTATCCGATTGCTTAGTTAGAGGAATTCTTGATTATTATTCTAGGATCATATTTTCTTCTGTGTTCGATGGAATATTTTGTCCAATACGTATTTTTTACTGAATTATTAAATCTCACGTAGTAGACATCATTAGGTATTATCATTCATGAATTAAGATGGATTTTATTGATCTATTTTTGAGCTAAAGCAAGAATTTTAAATAATATTTTTTACTGCCATAATATTCTATAATATCCCTCAAGTAAACAGACGATATTAGATTTAAAATTCAAAAGAAATCTCCAATAGTTTACCTAACCTGATTACAAATGGAAATCTTGTTTTCATATTCTTAGCGGTATTTTTATAGAGACTGACATTCAAAATCAATACTGTCCTCAGACTACTGTTCAAAGATAAGTATAAAGAGAGGAAGATGACGGAAGTATACCCTTTGAATAATTCAAGTGGTTTGATGGGCACTCATATTTTATGGTTGACAGCGTGTTATTTAAGCGTTGAAGGCGGCGTTCCACAACAGCCCGTGAGATTTTCAACTACATATTATCTTCGGACAAACATTGACTTAGATCGAATCTGTTCAATAGAAGCACAGTTACGATATTGTGAGACTCACTGGTGTGGAGGATGGGAAGCCGGAAATTCATTAGCTTTTAGTGATAATTATGATGGTGTACAAATAAGTGAAAGTTCGAAGGAAGAAATAATGATGTAATTGAAGAAATTTTCAAGATTAGTTAACTAAAAGATAGAACATAAAAGTTGCGTTGATATTGGCCTGAACTGAAATCGAACCTGCACACTCATAAGTATGTAATAGAGAAGCGGGAGTTTTTATGTAATTTTAGAGACAAAAGTAACTAATAATTATGTTTATTACCTATGTTTATTTTTTTGGTATATCAAAAAAATAAACATAGGTAATAGTAATAACAATAGGTCTGTATTATAGTAGAGACATATTATGGCGCTAATCTCTGCATGTGTAGCCTCATTTTCTATTTCTATCTTTTATTTAGCATTATTTATCATCTTGAAATAACAGACCCCATATTGTATAACTTTGTAAGCTGATTATCATCATTTCAATAGTCTTGTGAATAGATACCGAACTTCATTTTTGAAAACAGTACCCATATGTAGAGCTTCTTAGCGGTTCTTCAACTGTGTAACTATACTAATATCAGCGCCTGGTAGTTTGACTCGAGGCTTTATGCAAACTTTGATATTTTCTCAAAATTTTATAATTTGAATTTGTTTTATAGACCATAATGAGCAGTAAGTCGCGCCTCGGGTCTTTTAACTGTCCAGCAACCCTAAAATTTAACGTTAAATTCAATGTTTTTACTATTTTATTCTCTTGATAGCTAACATCTTAATTGCATTTTCTTTATAAAATACAACTTTATCGCTCGCTTTTAATTAACAAGTTCATTATTTATTCTGAATTTAGAATAATTGAATTTTCTCTTTGATACCAAATCTGACTTGTTTGGAGTTTGAAGTGACTGCGACACTAATATTTTAAAAGTTGATTATAATTAATTTGCTTAACGTAATCTGTTTCTATCTCAAAAATTATTTATATCTTATAACAGTATTGCAATGAAATGAATTAAACGAGCTTGTAAAAATTGTCTTATTAAATTAGGATAGCTTAAAATTATAGTCAACACACAACCTTCTTTTCAATGTAATTAACAATGGAACAATATAAATAAACATCGTTACTAATAAAGGCTTCTGTTGTGCCACATAACCTACAATTTTGCCATCATGGAGGGCAACATAACAAAAAAATGTGTGCAAGCTAGCATCATTAGTTGAACCTGTCTACCCTCGCAGCCGGCCCTCTATCCCGTTGGGACACGGCACGTGATAACGTCCCTCTGCGTGAATACGACGTTTGTTCCCTAGTGTGGCCATGAAATCAGCTGTTTCAACTCTATCTCAAAGGTTTTTTTTTATATAAATATTATTGGTAGCTCGCAACATTTCTTTAGTGGCATCCATCCTGACTGCAATTACATTGGACTATTTTAAGTATGGTTTTAATAACGTCAATAGACGGTACTGTAACCAAATGGAATTATTTTCGTACCAACTGACGTTTAAATATTTGCATTTATTAGTAAACAGTGTAGCTATGCTTCTACTTAGCTTAGTAATAGTCCGACAGTAGCGACAAAGACCACGTAAGTATCCGCTTACTTAAGAGCCCAACGTAACACAATCGATTAACTATCGTTCCCGATGTTGGATAGTGCAATTGGACGTTATATTATTGAGCCAGCAGCTCAGATAAAATGGCCCCGATGACAGGTAAGTAACTAATTGATTTAGGCTACTGTTCGGTAAATGTATTGACATATCCATCTTACTTACTTGCTTTTTCAATGAAAACCTGGAAGTTTCGTTAGGCGTTTAGTATGAGAGATTTTCAAATGCGTAAAGCATTGAATTCAGGACGAAATAATATATTATATTAAAGCGGGTATGCTTACTATGTCAAAATAAATACAACGTTAAAGACTTTGGTGTTCCTTGATCATCTGAGCCCTTAATCATAGTACTACTTGCTTTAATTTATTACAGAATATTGCTATACGTCTGTAGGCTTCATCATTATCATTTTTCTAACTATATTTAGTTCGACTTATGCTAGGAGGGAATGCCCCAAAATAACCACTAGAACAACTTGCTAGCCTTAAGTAAGACTCGTTGTCACACTGTCTGACTTCTGACACCCGGAACGATTGCCATAGATGTTTAAATGACAGCCTAGAACCACAAAGCATCTACCAAAATGTTATGACATAGGTGTATATTCGCCTATCCACGTACAGACCCTGCAAGGCGTTGCTTAACCCTAAAATAGATCTACTTATGTGACTTTACTTAGTCACAAGCAGTCTCAATCCTAGGCTAAAATTATACTAAGTGAATGCAAATGCCTCTCTTATTGTATCTCCGATCAAACTATTAAAGGTGTCATGGTTGGTATGATGGTATCTACATAATATAATAATAATATACGTGATTGATATCGGTACCAATGCATTTATTAATACCATGGGGTATGTTTCTGAGGGTTATGATCCTTTTAAGTTCAGCCATAAAATATTATGGCATGTGCGGTATTTTTAGGTTGAATATAATCATCTTTTCTTTTTAATGTTTGATTTGCATCCAGCGTAGGGGACTCTGTTGGGTGAAACAAAGTCTGCTGTTATTTATGAAGCCTTAAATCTACAATTCGAAAGTCAAATTGGTTACCAAAAGGCCAATACAGATTACACCAAAATATAATTGCATTTTTATCGGCAAAAGACAATACCGAATCAACATACATGAAAAATTCATAAACGATCAATTCAGAATCGCTGCATGATATTAAAGAACGCCAATGCATCGATTCATGGCGGCCTTAAAGTAAATCAGAGTATTGAGGGCGTAAAAATCTGTATTTACCAATTGCTTTCATCTCGAAGTGAAATACTGTTTTCCCATCAAAAATATTACCAGTTTAAAAAGCACTACAGAAGAGGAATAACTTTTTGAGAATGACAAAGAGCTCAAGAGATCTTCGTAAATTGGTTGTTTACCATATTAGTAGCTGTTAACATTCCTTAGTGATGCTTCATTAGAAATCGCTCGAAGCTTTTTATGTTTAATGAAGCATGTACGGTTAAGTAATTAGTTATTACATTTCATTTTATTTTAGACCTTACGGTATTAGGGCAGAGTCCAAATTGGGTACTTTTGTTGTCCAAAGATTGAATTGAATACATTTAAATCAAAGTTATGAAATTTTCATTGATTTAGTTATTTTACTCTTTTGCATACAGGTACAATCTGCTCCTCGAGAAGTTTTGTTTATACGAAATTGCCCACTATTGTCTTCGCAATACTTAAAAAAATTAGGATCAAATGCTACGTACCACGCATGCGTGAGGCGTCAAATAGCTAACTCTATAAATGCAAAGTTACATGACGCGAACTATAAGCTCAGTTACATGGGATATACAAGTACTTTAACTTAGATATATCCTTTGAACTAAGTTCTATGAACTTATAGAAGTTCCACGTTTAAAGTGCAATTTAATTGAAGCACCCGCATAAGTTATTGGAGCAACTGTGGGAAATGTTTTACTTGACCCTTTATGGTGTTTGAAGATAAAAGCTAGCTAATTACGCTCTTGTTAAACAATTACTCTCGTGCCTATGAAAAGGGGACAAACCTATTACTAGGTGCACTCAAGCGATGTTGCTCTGTCCCAAAAAATAAAAAAAAATCGATAGTGTTAAAAATTTGACCGACTTGCTATAGTGGTAAGTACAGATTTTATTGAAATTTATCCCTATCCTATCCCTTCCTAAGTCTACATCAACGCGTCTTTCCTTAGAGCCCCTTGTCGATTGATTAGTAAGCACTGCCGTCGATGCACTTACTTCATAATCTCTCTAGTAAGTCAAGCAAAAGTTACCGTACACTGACATCGTGTCACTGAAACCCAACACAAAGACTCGAAGAAATTGAGAATTATAATATAATTCATGACAAAATCTTGTATTTTTAAAAGTGACATATATTTCTCATAAATGTCACTCTTAAAAATTCAATCTCATTTCAAGAAGCATTTTGTTTGTTACTTTTCTCTTACATAAGTCCTAGTGACCTAGGACATAAAATGGCAACCATAAAATAGCGTGCCAGTAGCCATTACCCAATGAAAACCCAACAATACTGCCGACTCTGCTGAAGCACTAGTTCTGTATACAACGTACACACGGCTCACGTTTCTCTTTATACTTTTAAACCGCTAAAATATTGTTTCTGGCTCGCGCGATACTGTCGACTCAGCAATGCTCGCGTCATACAAGCATAAATGTACAAAGAATTTTGAGTAATTGGAAATGACATGGAACGGGAAAAGGTGGTTTTGATTTGCAGTGTGTGTGTTCACTTAAAATGTAAGTGAATGGTGATTTAGTTGTTCGGATATATTCTAGTACGAGTAATTGTTGTTTCAATTCCACTCTGGATTATAGGTATTTTTTTACCGAAAATAATTTTGGTACCTACTTTGTTTACCTCATGAAACCAGTACCTTACGTGTTTAATGCAATATACTTTTGTTGGTGAACCTCGTATTTATATGAATTCAGATTGTAATACAACATACGCCAATACTGCTTGTATGAAAAATAACTGAACGTGAGCTCAGAATTTTTAAATTAATCTTGTAAGGTAAAGAAATAAATATACGAAAACAAAAGTAAGAAATAAACGTGGATTTACGAGTGATTTTATTTTTATTGTTTCAATTTTATTTTCTCTACGTCTCGGTTTACAACCCCAAGTTGTACCACAATACAAGTGTTGTAGACGTGTAGACGGCTAGACAAAGTCTGCAGGGGTTACCAATTAAATTTTGTTTACATTTGTAATGTTTGAACCCAATATGTTTGAGAGACGAGCAGAGTTATTGTTGATATTGCTTCTACAAATAGCTTAACAAGAGTTCAGAAAACCGGTTGATTTTTGTCTGGTTGATTCGCGAAATCACTTCGCACTCAGCAACTCGCACGATGTGCCTTAACAATAAACAGTTTAGGGTAATACCTACCTGTACTTCTATTTCCATTGACTGATCTGTTACAGTCAATGACCTATCAAATTACGTGTAGCTTACACTATTATTAAATTAGATATGGAAACCGAATCATAGATATAATTTCCACTAGATTATAATTATAGAACAAAATTAATAGTCTCTCAACTCAAAGATCCTGATAAACGAGCGTATATTAAATCTTAAAATAATGCACACAATGGCATGGACGCCTCAGGCATGACATTAATGTGAAATAAGTCAGCAAGCGGAATTAGGTCACAAATCATAATAATATACAATGCAATTAATAGTTATAATAAACCGCAGCAATGCCGTGTCAAACAATTGTGACCAGTTATTTGTGGTTCTGTTTTACTGTTTGAATTATCAACGGTTTGATAGAATTAGTGGATTTTGCGTTTTATAATAGCTAATGGTTTGCAATCATTAGCTATGCATATGGTTTTATAAGCTTTTCATGTATAAATAATATTTTACATTCATGTTATTTGATATGTGTTATTAACATAAAATTTTTGCTCTAGCTTTGCTTTACTTCTGTAGAAAGTTTCCTGATAGTAGGTCTTTCTCTGTTAAGTTAGTTTGATCTGCTAATAAATTAAACTTGTAGTATTTAATCCTTATCTACACTAACATTAATACTGGATTTAGGTTAGAAAATCATAATAAAAGGTTTCTAGCTTTCAAGTGTTTGCTAGGCGAAGGAAACGGGAAATTATAATTTCAAATGTATATTCAGCCGGGACACACCAACATTTTTACATGCATTTCAAAACACGGGGCTCGGAAGTCGTAATCGTTAATAAAATTTTCTCCCTAATAGTCTATTTATAATATTATCACTTAAATCAAAAGGAGGCCCAAATATGTAGTTAAGTCGTTTAGGTATATTGTTATGTAAAAAATCAAGCATTCGAAAATAATTATTTTTCCTTATCACATCCAGTACCTAAAAAGTCCCTAACTCCACGAACAAATGTGTGTTCCTCCACAATGTATAATCCGACAGCGTGTATATTGGACTAGCCAATATCAAGTTAGTGACTAGCGTTTGCTCCCAATCTTCGTTATTGAGGTGCCGTTTCGCCAGCTAAGATAGGTCTACACGGATTTCTATCGCCAAAATATAAGGTCGAAGCTTCCTTCCCAAATGAAAGCGTAAACAGGTATTATTGTAAGGATTGAAGTAGGTATAAAGAACGTGTGTACAGACCTTTAGAAAGCTATCTAGTCCAATGATATCGAACCTTCAGATATTACGTTGTTTCGTAGAAAATTGTGCTGATATTACATTAAACGACTAAACAGTTACGGCGAGTAAGTATTTGTTGTTTATATTGCCAGATAGTCTGAATGCAAAGCCATTTTAGTTTTTGTTGGCATATATGCACTGAATGTTGTTTAAAATCCCATTTAATCCGACAGGATTTTGTATTGGGCAAAACGAGATTTATAGAGCCACCTCAAATCTCTGCATTTATACCTGTGGCACAAACATTTACTCGTTGTATTTTATTTAGTTTTAGTTTTGAACAATTGGAAAATCAGAACCTACTCTAATTACAAAAAGGTTCAGTTCTGTGGATGTTTTTGTCGACATAAAACATTTCAAGAATAATTTCTTAATACATAAAAATAATTTAAAAATAGTTTTCCATTCTACAATACTAACAATGTTTAAATTATGAGCAAAAGTACCCACCGTAACAAACCACACAACGAAATACAAACACAGGCATAATTTTATACACAACACTAATTAATCACATCGGCCCAACACTACTGCAGTGACACGGACCAAGTTCATAATTGTATTCCAAGTTGGGACAGCACTTGATTGATTACCACACCGGGCTTGTTGAGTCCCACGGTATCGGCATTAGAACAACACCTGTAAATTGTTTTGTAGTGACAATTAGATGTTTCCTATGTTGCATAGTATTTTGATGTCGTTTGTTTGGATTTTATTAAGATTTTCTACGCACGAAAAATTTCAGGGACTTCACAAAATAGGACAATTGAAACTTTTTTATAATTTTTGTAGTCAGGACAAAATTTTATGATGGAAAATTACTGAATAATTGAACAAAAAAATGAAATTACCCAATGCGAAGATTTTTTTATTGGGAGCTGAGTAATTATTTATTCAACAATAATTTGTTTGTTTTGTTATTTATTTACTATTCTCGATAATTAATGAAACTGTCAGAAAATTAATGGCAGATTTATTTTGTTTGAACCCTGTCATAGAGACAAAAAAAAGCAACGTATTACCAAATATTTTTATTTACAAGTATAATAGTTTGAATTCATTTATCAAAGAAAATCTTAAACAATAATAATCCCAAACAATAATAAATGTTCAAATAAAATCTGATTTCGTTATATGCACCATGTTCATATGGCTTTTATTAATAAAATATGTATACATATATGTAAATGTATGTTAGTAAACTTGTAAGTTTAACCTCTGGATAAGACAACTGTCTTACTCAGGAACCAAAACCGCATTACTGTTGAAGATATTTTGCTGAATATGAAACATAATATTCCCTTACAAACATGCATTTTAATGGAGAAATAAAAATCTCATACTCTCAAAAGCCTCACTTTAATAAATTGAGATTACACTTATGATGAATAAAATAATAATATAATATTGTATTGCGATAAATTTTTATTGCAAAATATGCTTCGAAGAACATTTAAATTAAAAGAACTTTCGGAATTATTTATTATAACTAATTATATCGCACACATGAATACACATACATTTTTTAATTTAACCTGTTTGGATGTTTGTGTGCCTTAGCCATCAGCCTCTACTTAATGAAAATCTTACCGTAGGCACTATATTTGTGTCTCAGTATTTTTTTTAAATCTATACACAATTCTATTGATCTATTAAATTTTTATTCCCACTCTAGACATCAAAAACAAGATAGGTGATAAGCTATCGAATTTTCGTATTAAAATCCTTTGATAACAGGAATACAAAATTTAATTTTCACTACGAATTCGAACGTTAGTTACCTATCCCTGAATTGGTAGTCGGTCAGCATAGTTATGGGAGATCTAAATGTCTTCATTAGCAGCGCGCGTTAATAGGTTTATGCATGCATTCTCGAATTTAGAGTTCCTGAGGTAATCTCACTAAATTCCATTAAGGCTATTCGGACAGTTTAGAATGTTAATTAAAATATAGCGAAAGTGGTTTTTGGTGGGTTTATCCATGTTCTGAATATGAATGAAAGAAGTTGTTGAAATTATACGTAAACGTCTCAGCAAATAAGGCTACTTATTGCAAATATTTATACATAGAATGTCTAGGAAAAGTGTACCTCTTGATAACAATACCCAACAATATCCTTAATGTCATACGCGGAAAGTGCTAGAAACAAGAGCAACTAGAACTCAGTCCACTACTGTATCTAATTCAAAACTTTAAGTGTAAGTGTACAAAGCTAATGTTATCTAGAAATTGAGCTCGTTCCTGCTTGAGTCTTGTTACGCTACACCTGAGCTTGGTTTAGACATCAACTTAAAGCACTAGTTATAGTTGTGTGTTTAATTCTGTGATTCGTGTGTTTCTCACATATGGCTGGAGTTCTGGAAACTGGTACAATTTTGAATATGGTTAGTGTTTATTTAAAGAGCAAACTTTCGGCATTGGCATGGAGAAGTTGATCTGCTTTTGTTTAGTAACCTAAAATATCAGGGTGTAGTTAGGCTTCAGAGAAAGGACATAAGTCGACGACTGAACAGTTTATCTACTGGATATTTATAATCCAATCATTGAATTTAAAAAAAGGTTTTAAAAAAAGTCCATTTTGTATAAAAAAAATATATCAAAAGCTTAGTGTAGCGTCAGTTTAACATTACTGCAACCATACATATTGCAAGCTTAAGTGGCGTCCATTATCATTACTCTATAATAAGCAATATCGTAAAATGACCTCTTCGCCCAATCAACTATGACTTAATCCATTATCAGCGAAACACCCACTTCTCAATTATTAATATTAATGTCAGGTTATTATTAGGGAACCTTAGTCTACAATTAGAAAATAGTTGGGCGTACAAATCCACCTTTGCAACAATTAAATGTCGAGGATAAACTAAAATGGGTAAGGTCAGAAACAATGTACATTAAATGAATAATATTCATCAAAGGATTTCAAGATAAAACGAAACGAAGTACATTAATAAACCCACACAGTGTTTTAGAACAACACAATGAATAAGCAACTGAATAATTTAATACTGTTATAATGTTTCTACTATTTATAAGACTATCATATTTTAAGCTTATGTGTATAAAGTGGGATATACCAGTTTTAACGCTTTATTCTGTATTCTTGAAAAACATACAAAGGTATTATGTATTCTAGCCTCTTTTATAACAGGTGTTGTTACTAGGTAACAAGAATTCGATGTAGGTGTTTTCCGATGCACGGGTGTATCAATCACCAACTATTTTAGAGTCCAAATTGATTTATGAAAGTCTCTTAAAACAAGCAGATTTCGGCCCGTCTCTGGAATCGAATACTTGACCAATGAGGCAGCTAGGTACAATAATTGCCATGTATAAACTGTTAGAGGAAATATTGATTGTGTCACGAACTCTAGAGGTCTTTGGCAACTTGCAGCTGAGGAGATAGTTAATTAAATATTCAATAGTGAACAACTTGTCCACTCAATTAAAATCATCTCACATTAATCTTTAGTTCTTCAATAATCAGAAATAATCAATTGCAATACCTAGTCGAATACGTATAAAGTTTTTCTAACACAAGATAAGAGAGCAAGATACAATTTTGTAAGATATCTGACAGCAATAAGAATAAAACACCAAGCTATTAAGTTACGTTTTAAACCTGATCAACCTAAAGTGCATCTGACGCTATCATAAAATGTAATCTCATATAAACTTCAGGAAATGTGCGAACGCGAGCAAACAGTACCTTACAAAACAACTAATACTGGGATTGTTTGCGTTCTCACTGCGAACACGTTTTAATAATGCTTCATTCAACAGATGATACCCACTAGAATAAATGAACTATCTAGCGAACTGTCGCTCTGTTTGTTAAACGTTAAGCAGCTTTTCGTTGAGTAATTGTGTGCTTGTTCTGAACTGTTCAGGGGTAGATTAAAATACTTTTGTTGTGTAACGTTTTGTTATTTTTGGGATGCTATTTCAGATGACTGTACATATATACCGTGCATACCTTTAATTTATTTCAAACTTATCACTAACATTACTGGCACTTATAACCTAATGCAATATGCTAAATATCATTACAATAAAGACCATAATTTATTTTTAATTAATAAGTAATAACAATAAAATCTCCATAATTTTAAATTTTGATATTTTTTGTGTATGGACCGTTTGAAGCTAACGAATACAAACATCCACATCTCTTAACCTGCTAACACTCCTAGAACTGCTTATTGTATATTCTTAAACAACCGAGCTAACGACCATAGACAGGGGCAGCTATCGAGACAAACTTTTTTACCGCTACACGTTATAACTAGGGTGACCATCACTATGTTTTGTTAAATATGCTGTTTTTATTCGTGACAACATTTATTAGCCATAAATGACTCCACGAAAATAGGGTCCTGTTACAACGAGAAGTAATGATTATTATAATGGTATTTACGTTCTTGGTTCTCTTGAAGGTGTAATAAAAAAATATGCTGCAGGGGCCAATTGCAGAAAGAGAAGAACAAGCATCTAAAAACTGAAATTATGATACTCGTTCTAATTTAAATAATTCAGGGAAAAGCATTCTCTATTCTCAGTCTATGTCTATTTAACTGATAGGAATCAGTAAAAACATTCTATATAAATTTATTTTATACACTGTATAATCACTTAATATAATATAAAGTGTGTACAGTCGCCAGCACATGAAGCTACCTGAAACTGACAAATTTTCCCAATCAACTTTGAACCATACGCTTTAGCGATAAAGTTGAAAATCTATTTAAGAAATTTGACAGATCGTAGGAGCTTGGTGTGGTGGCGTCTGTAGGTACATAGATATGACCCAGATCGCTATTTATTTTAAACTATATGTTGAATTTTTTTTTCAATCCAAAATCAAAATACCTACTTTCAACATTTTAACTTTAAAATCCATCGAACTGGAACGTTCTACGACATTGGTGAATTTGGTAACCCTAGTTATAAGGCATTCTACACACGTGCGACCGCGGTGTCCGCGCCCCCACTTTGACCACTTAATTCAATGAGGCTAGATTCAGCAGCCAAGCTTCGGGTTTACAAACACGGCTGAACTCGTAGCTACGCTTTGTTACTGGCCGTATTAATACATTCTTTTGTTGGGATTCAGTAGGCTAATTCATGCATCGTTTGTAACAGGCCTTTGCTTTTGGAATCACGTAACAAGGAATCATTTGGTTTTCGGGTAAATGTTTTGCGTGAACGTGAGCGTGTTGCATAAGAAATATTGTGCTTCCAGATTTAGAAGAAAATACCACAATACATTGAAGTATTCTCAGCTGTGCGTGTTGTTTAATTTACGTTCTATAAACAGATGAAGGTCATCAATTTTCTACGACAAAGAGTAATTTCCAGCATTTTCATTTTTTTATTTAAGTATAAATTCTCTATCTTATTATGATTACTTCCTTAGTGCCTTGATAAACTATATTTTATAAAAAGCAGTCATTTGAAATTGAAACCATTATATTAATCAATTTGAACTAAATTAAAAAACTTTATAGCGGGATCAATTTATAATCCAGTCGTTAAACTTGATTAAGACATTAAAATGACATTGTCCAAAACATGATCTAATCACTTAACTTTTAACTTTCAAAATTGATCATGAATCACATCTTCTATAAATTTAATTTTATGTTACGCACGTAAATTTTATGACATCATATAAGATTGGAGCTGCCTTATGTCATTAAAATAAAATCTTAGGAATAAAAAATAATTCAAATGCATAGATTCCATCACTTATTATTAAATAATCTACGTGAAAAATACAAATGAGTAGAACAGTATTTTCGCTGTTGCTTATTTACAGCTTTGGGTAGTGGACACTTTGGACCAGTCGAAATAAAACTAAAAGATAAAATTGCTAATAACCTCCGATTAAAAAGAAATTTTAATAGAATTTATATGTAATATATATTTACCTATATAATAGGGAATACCTATACACCGCAAACCTACGGTCACGTCCAATAATATTACCTGAAGACCAGTTTAATTGTTCCGAGAATTCGGTATGTAGATTGTAGGTACAGTACGTTTCAACTTAGTTAGAGGATTGTATTGAAAATCAAATTAATATCCTAATTCAGCTTACTACTTTACTACTTTAGATAATTTTCCAGTAACACTTGTAATTCAAAGTGGTATAAAATCTCTCAATCAGATAACCCATTTGAGTTCTTCGAAACACAAATGAGTCAATAAAATATACATTTTCGCCAACAACCGGATAAAGCTCCAAATTTAACCTAGTAATAAATAAAAAGAGCTCGTTAAAAAGTCTCGTCTCGCAAATACATGCATGTAAATTTTTGCAATAAAACTTTTAGTTTTGACAATAAATTCAATTGGGCCGTCAATAAATGTTTCAAGCATAAATCCTGCCAAGGTCTGAAGTGTGACGTCGTAAAAGAGTTTTTATAGCTTTATTGTTTGGACCAATAAAGAAATGTGTCAATATCGAATATTAAAACGTAATTATATTAAAATAACAGTTCCCTCATAGATACTGCTTTGGACGAATTAAATTCTATAACCATAAATTAAGAGAGAGATATTTGTTTTTGAAAGCTTTCTGACATAAGTAGGCGTAAAATTTTGCGTTTAATGTTGCTTTTTATAAGCTATTCCTAAGATTATTAGCACGTTGAAGCAAATAAGCAAATACATTCTTTAGGTTCATAATATTAGTATAGTTAATCTTAAAACTACCTATTACTTAAGACTATCAAAACACTACCGTTGTGACTACCGTGTTTAGGTATTAATACATGAATGTCGGTTACATTCAGACCACCGTTTTTATTTTTTACCGCATACCTATACTAAACCTTTGTTTTAGAAATAATTTCGCTCGGCGGAATTATTTCTCAGAAACCGTTGTAATACACACACGCTAAAATATGGACAGCCTTATTAAACATTTACCTCGTTCTTGTTTTTGCTGTTTTCCCCGTCAGACTTTGCCAAATGATGGAAAGCAATTACTGTATACCTAAGGCTTATCCAAAAATAGGCGACAGGTAATTTTAAAAACGCACACAAATATAATTATTGTGATATACTTTCATATTATCATTATAATATCGCTTCAAATACAATGACCTCCAAACGATTACTCACCAACTCTAGACAAACTCCTAAACGTAATTTGTCAACAGACTTAAAGATTACCCACTGACATGAATAATTTTGAGATAATGTTACACACGGAGACTTGTGCCACAGTCTACAAAATTTTCATCAGTATAAAATACAAACCGACAGTTATCTAGAGAAATATTACGAGACTGTGGCCAAGCAAACCCCAC
The DNA here is from genome assembly GCA_958496145.1 of Heliothis peltigera. Taxonomy (NCBI): domain Eukaryota; kingdom Metazoa; phylum Arthropoda; class Insecta; order Lepidoptera; family Noctuidae; genus Heliothis; species Heliothis peltigera. The sequence goes on from OY292328.1 coordinate 6,799,998, forward strand.
TTTTTGGTGCATAGCGCCACCGAAGTGACGCTTTTGTTTTTGTGAGACGTTCCAAATGTCACCAGGCGTGAAGAATGAGCGTGGAACGTGACGAAAAGACGGGTGTTCCAGTAATATATCGTGTGTCTTTAGAAAATATGACAGGACGTTTTATACTTTGATTTGAGGGAACTTGGTTTTAGTATCGAATGTCTTTGAAAATTTTGAAGACCTTTCAAGACACAAACTTTATGGCTTTCTCTGAATCTGTAGGCGATTAGGTGTAACTACACTCATTATAGTAATTATCTAGGTGTTAATTAAAAGTATCATAACCAATTTTTATTTGAGCTTAATTTGCTGCCCCAAATCAGAATATCGAATGACACTTAATTTTTATGTTCGTGATTAATTAGTTTCCAGAAAACTTGTTTCACACCTGTTTTTTGTACCGTAAATCTTTGTCAGTTCAAATTAACGCTGACGTTTTTGCCAAAATTAAAGCTTCAAGACTGCAGAAAATTAAATCTAGGTGTAGCATGTGCGCACTTTAATCTTTGAAATGTAGGGCATGTGTTTCTGAAATAGTTTTTTGAACATTTCCAATAAATAATTTATAATGTGAGAGTGTATTTTTTTTTTATTTATAATTAATAATTAAGTACCTACACTGTTTAAAACTAGGTAAAATTGTCCGTCTAAAAGTACAAATTTACCCTTAAAGCCTCGAACCATATTAACGCTCGGCCACGAAATTTATTTAAATTCTATAAAGCAGTCCGCCGGATTGTAAAATTTAACTTAATCAAACCATTAACTAGAAGCTCTCTAATAGTCCAAATTGCACTGTCAAGTCTGGATTCAAATTTAAATCGGCAGAAATAGCAACATTTGAAATTTGGTAGCGAGATTGAAAAGAGAACGATACAGCGTTTCAGTGAGCTCTGAGAAACACGATTCGTCTCCTATAGCAGTCGTCGAGGCGATAAATTTTGTGGAATCTAATATAGCAGTGATTTGTGCACTGTAGTTTCGGATTCAATCTGACAGTTTGAATAAAGTTACACATGAATTAGATGTTAGTAAAGTAGCTTCCACTGAATTTATCGTTGAAATATTGTTGATAACTTAATTATGTTTGTGTTCGAAGTTCCTACAAACTATATAATTCCTTTCGATTGTTTAAGTTCGGCTAAAATTATGACATCCAACTGACAAATATGTTATGTATTGCTCTGGTTTATTTTGCATACTATCAATACAAATTAAATTAAAATATCTTGTGTAAGGACTTACTTGACGTCTTATAAACAGGTCTTTATTAAATACTATTTTATTCGTCATCCTTTCATTAAACAATAACTCTTGAGTGCTCAGTGAATTTACAAGTTTCCAGACAGCTCTCGCTCGTTAGATAGAATGTAATTTAAAGTTTACTATTATCAATTATAACAAAGTCGCCAAGATTTAACGATTAGCCATGTCATAACATGAGCAAGGTAGGTCAAATTGCCAAATTGTAATTACGAACTATCCTTCAATGTCGGCAATTGCCGTACTTAAACTTCGAAATTATCATTAAACACAACTTTGGAAACATATTAAACCTCCGCAAAATCAGGTTCACTTTACGACCAAGGGACCCAAAGAATTTATTAAACCAAACCGTACTATTTACGATTCGCACAGCAATCTATAACTCACGAGCAGGAAAATGCTATCCTTACGATTTCATTACAATAAATCTCATGGCCCGAGTTATAAAGTTTTGTGTCGATCGAAACTAAACTAAGTAGATAATGTACTCTGGTCAGGCCATTCTTTACCTTGTTATAAGATGCACAAGTGAAATGAAACTCGAATGCTATTAAGATAAGGTCGATAATCAATTACTATAATAATTTAGTCCACAACTTTAAGTATTTGATAAGTGTAGCCTGATAAGTTGCAAGCGATAATTGACCCATTATTTAAAGGGAAATGATAAGTTTAAATCTTGTTCTAGTATCTGGGACTGTGATTGGAATTCCGTCAGCTTAAGAAAACAAGATTGTGTACTACGTTTCTTTGTATAATCTTATCGATGTTATAAATATTTATGATTACAATATAACCGTTTTAGGTAAAATTGGTCGTTTTGTTGGATATAGCTTTGTAATTGAGATTTAAGTTTTCTTGTTAATGTTAAAAATTATGTCAATACTAATAAACCTCGTCAGGCGTTTATTATCGAAACGGGAATATTTATAATTGTCAACGAAAAGATTTTGAAAAATAACTCTTGTTTGGAGCTCATTTGTAGTCTTCGAATAGATTTGAAACGGTGTACTTACTCATATATTTAAAGCTCGATCATACCCTTGCTTGCTCTACATTCTACCACATTGTTCCATTAAAACGATAGACGAAAAAAGACTCGATACTTGAACACATTTATAGAATCGTAAAACGATTTTACGACCTCAAAGAATAATCCTAACATAAAATTATAAACGTTACGTATCCGAGCAACCGAAAATCATAAATTGATGTTCTATTGAGGTTGCCCTTGTTCTAAAATAGCTCGCAAGTGATAAGTTGACGTCAAATATTATACTATTTTGACTAAAGATAGGTACGTTACTATAATACTTATGCTTTGGACTGCTAGATTTAAAAGTTTGACTTTACTTAAAAAGCATGCATTTTACTAGACTTTGTGTCGTTCTCACGCATAAACAGACAGTGTAAAAACCTATATGATTCAACTAGCGGACCCTGCGAAAATATATATTTAAAAAAATCTTATTTTGCTAGCCGGGACGCCAGCGTCGCGCCAGCTAGTAAGATAAAAATGAAATGGAAGAATTAATCACGATTTGTTTGGAGTGTATTATGTGTTGTTTTTAGATTTTGTGAGGATTTTTTTGTACATTTTTAAGAATATTAAAAAAAAAAGAATGTTCAATCAATACAGTGAAATCGGTTCAGATGCTAGCGAGATACACGCTTAGCGACATTCAAAGAATTGTTTTAATATTATAAATAAATAAATTATTATACATTTCAGGTTTGTTGTAGTATTAATTGAGTGACCTGAGACCTCTTCAAACCATGATAATTTGCATGATGATGTTAGAGCATACTTTACCAACACTGACCAAAAGTACCAAAATATTTGGTAATTTGTGTCTAAAATGGGGCCATCTATTTTGATCGCAATATTATTTGCGGGACGTGATACACTTGTACTGTAAAGCATTATGTTCTAATACTTATTACCGACCGATGGATACCCTACAATAGTTTCTGGTTCGCCCGTTCCTATTGTTGACATCACGTTCCCTATACGTCATTTTGACTGCGATCGTGCTAATAGTGTTACGGTGAGATGCATCTGCCCACTATAATGGATTTTGCACGGTATTATACAATTATTGAATCGGTTTTATGGTTCAATGTCGTCATTTATTTGTGACTTCATTGTGCGTTTAAGTGTCGAATTGCAGCTTTAGTTGAAGATAATGTATGTAGGTATTACTCTCTATAAGCAATGGCAAACCAATTCCAAAATATCACTATTTTATATGCTTGAATGAAACATTGATTTAATTAATCCTTATAACGAAATATCTCATAAAAAATCAGTTTACGCTGAACTGACAATGAGATTTTACTCTGAAATATTACAGACATGCATCAATAAACACGATTTGTAAAATCAACAATTTCCAACTAAATAATAATTAATTTTGCGCAACTCTAACTTATGAAGCTAATAATCGTTATTTAGGAGAACACAAAAAGTCAACTGCTGAAATGTTTACGAGAGAGAGAAGTTGGTTATGACAAGTTCTGTAAAGTATTAAGTGAGATAATATTCACAGCTTAATATGAAGTAGAAAATGTTCAGTTTATGGGAACTCTTCATGAACAGTGACTGGACAGTATGTTGATATTCTATATTTGAATTGGTTTATTTGCGATTTAACCTGAGTAGAATACAACAAATGACGTAAACTAATAAAATAAATTCAAGGCGTGAATGTTTTTGATAATTTGATAACAATGCTTTCAGGCCATGTGAGTATGTTACTGTTAGACACCTTTTTGGCTTTGGAAGTTACGGCGCAACGTTTTTATATGAAAAAAATATCAGTTCGTATATCACGAGTGAATAGAGGTAACAATGCGCACTGTATCGACGCACAATATAGTCCAGAAAGCTCCTTAGTAACTCAGATTTCGTCAAAGTCGCTATAAATAAAGCGAAGCCAGGAAGGCTTAACTGAATTTGCCATTCAATATCACGCTACATTTTCTTTTAATCTGTTTAAATGACGACAAATTTACTGCTACAGATTTTCATTTAACGTTCTGAATATTTTCGTCCGTTTTTTAGTGTCCCGTGATGGAATTGGTAAAACGATTCGTGGAAAATGCTCTCTTCCCTATAGCATCAGGTCTATCGGGTTGTTTGTCATTGTATTTTTTGTGTCTAGCATATTAAATCCGTCATTGTACCTTTGAACTATGTACGGAATCTATTCTGAATATTTTTCATTAGACAGTTGCAGAATGGAAGAGTTAATTATTCTGCAATAATTTTGATGGAGTGTAATCCTTACTTCCTTACTAATATTATAAATGCGAAAGAAACTGTCGGTATGTCTGTCTGTCATGCTTTCAAGACAAAAGTACTAAATCAATATGAGTCTGAGAAAGCACTTAATTATCATTATGCTACTTTATACCCGGGTGCGGACCGTACGTGGGGTGGGTGGGACGGTGGGGAACAGCTATTTCTTTGAGATTTTTAGATAGTTGGTAATATAATTTATATCGATGCAGAATTATTATTGATATTGTATAGGTCACCTAAATCATAACAATATAGATAACTGATCTGAAATAGAACAAGTTAAACGCTTTCCATTACTTGCTAAGCGAAGTCTAATAATCGAGTGTTATTTACCCAGCAACGTGATCAGTTTTCGATCGTTTGTCGGCTATTAATACGGCGTTTCGGGTTAATTCGCTATCGAGACCCTGGCGATTTGGGAAAGGCTGATAAATTTCAAATCTGTTGTGGGTCAAACTATGATTGACATATTTAAAATAGGTTGGCGTATAGAAGTTGTAATTCTTTAAATCAAATTTGAAAAGGGTTGACGACATTAAACTGAGCGAGATAGTCAATTAGAAGCGATCAATTAGAGCGAGAAAGTCTTTTAATTGCAATTGGATTTTGATAAATTGATTGAAATTAAAGTTTAAATTTGATAATTAAATAAAAAACTAGAATTACTACTTAAAAGTCAACTTTACTGAAAAGTATAACTTCTTTCAAAGTTCAAAGGTATCCGACGTTTGTTATTCATAATTTAGTGTCAAAAACAATCATCGCTCAAGTTGTTAAATTACAAAACACACGTCGTATAATGGCGTGACGTCACATTTCACTATTTACTTTCCCACGTCGATGTCCAGTAGGTGACTAAACTGTATATACACGGCTAACGTTTAATGAACCAGTCATTAGCTCTGAATTAAGGTTAACGTTTCTGTTTACAACTGTTTATTTACTGTGGTGCAATAACTTTGGGAATTGTTCGAATGAAGTAAGGATACAATGAGGTTTAGAGCTTGCAACACCTCTTTGGAAAAGTAACAGGAATGAAATTCCAGCCGGATTTGGATTTGGTTACACAAATTATAAAGGTTCATCTGATGTACCTATAATGAACTGATCAAAAATTTTGCAGCTTTATAAGAGAGAATATTCATTACAACTGTAGCGACAGCTCTTTTGAAGGTCATCATCATCATCATCACAGCCTTTATCGTCCCACTGCTGGGCACAGGCCTCCTCTCCCACTGAGAAGGATTGACCGTTAATCACCACGCTTGTTGAATATGGGTTGGTCACTTTATAGTCCAGGTTTCCTCGAGATGTTTTCCTTCAGCTTTAATCAGTCATTGGTGTCCAAGATAAGCTTAGAAGGTACGCATAACTTAGAAAAGTTACATTGGTACTTGCCGGACCTGGAATCGAACACGCACCCTCATACTCGAAAGGCTGGTGCTTTAACCAACTAGACCACCACGACTTTTCAAGATCGTTTCAAGGTCATCCAGCATTGATTTCTTATAAACCTGTAATAACAATAGGTGCGTATTTTGGTTCTGGTGGTGCACTTCTCGAAAGCTTCATAAAAATCTTATTTTAGCTATTAGGTATTTGTCATTATTCAGTCAGTTGGTATTGGTAAATGCCATACCTTAGCGGCTATTTCAACATAATCTATTTGGCCATTTCTTGTAAGCTAATTTCCTAGTTCAGAATAAAACGTTGGACTACTAACAAGCGCATTGCATTTTTTATTCTCTTACGTTAGATTAGGTATACATAAAAGAACCAGTAGGTACAGTCACCGACTATGGTGCTTGCCCTACCGTTACCTAAGATGTTAATAGCAAACCCAACTGAAATACGTGTGTAACAGACAGATAGCACATTATTCAGGCAGGCTGCGATGCCATCCATCAGCAACGGGACGTTGGCCTGGCATGTCTGATTAGCTACCGTACCTTACCCCACGTTATCTGGTTACATGTACTAGCCTCAAGGAATTCTACTAACCAGCCAGTAACAAGAAGCTCGTTTGTACTTAAAACGTTAGGCAGTAGGTACGTAGTAAATTTGCTCTAGGTTTTTGTATGGTAATATGTTGACAACTTGATATAGTTTGTGACTACATCGTTAGTTCTGTCAATTGAAATCAAAGTTGATATAGTGACCATTCTGTGGCAACGAGATTTTCACAACTGCATAGGAATAACATCATATCGAATCAAATATATTCTCAGTAATGTTACCATCAGTAAATCGAAAGTTTAGAAATCCGAATTCAATGTCTAATCTATTATTCAAGGGATATGCTTCCGACTTAACTATAAGAATCATCGTTAAAAAAATCTTTTATTCATAAATTCAAACCACTGATGATAGGTAAATAAAGTTTGACTTCATCGGAAATAAATAAGTTACTCTAACAGAAGTCACGACATTTTATTTATTTACCAATAAGAAGCAGTAGGTAATAGCAGATACGGAACTGGAAGGCGCTTTGGAACGCACGATTTGCTAATGCGCATTCTCGAAATATATTATATATCAAGCATTTTTCAGGATTCATATAAATGGACATAATAAACGCGCGTAATAAGCGCGCCTTCCGCCAGGCTACCGTGTACAAATTATTTTTAGAGACAACAATAACCTCATTTAATTCACTTGTTTTGGACTCGTGACAAACATAACAAAGTATAATGAGACATAAGACGGGTAAGCCCGTATGGTCCCCCGTCATGTCACCATCAGGTTATGCGTTCAATACAATCACTTATTGGCTATATAATAGTTGTGTGAGTGACAAGCCCGCATCAATCGGAATGAACAATGTTATACGTGTATAATCTCTCTCTCTATAATGTTGCCTTCAAAGATTTAGTTAGAAATGGTTATTGATACGTATTCTGAGAATCATACTCGAGAAATGGCTTCAAGCCACTTTGAAGTAAATTCTATTAAATGTAAGGTACGATAAATGAACTGAATTTAAGCAATGTGTTTCTATGACTTCTATAGAAAGTTCTGTAGAAAAAGTTATGAGAAAAGTCTTTATTTAGTTTTACAAGCAGTATATTTAATACATAGTTACCTAAAATTTGAATTAGCAAAAAAAAGATTGCCTATTTGATATCCTATCTACTTAGTTGTAGAACTTTACTAAACTACTAGGAAAAACTATATCAATGAAATTAAATCTCAATTGTTTCACAAATCAAATCAACAAACCGTAAAATTGATGAATAATTGAATACTTTTCTTTAAAGAATAAAAAGTCAGTAGAATATAAACATTCTCAGTTTATTAGTCATTTTGTAGGTTTGCCAAACGAACAAAGTTGTTTGTGTTTGTAAGGATTCCACAGTCGTATGTATTATTATTTATAGCGAAGCCGTATGAACTTGTCCATACTGTCTACTCAAGTTGCGAATGTATTTGCTATAGGTTCGTATGTTTTTAGGCTAAATTATTTATTTAAGCTTTTGGATATCTCTTTTCCAAAGTACGGCCGTATGTAATTTTTATACTGGTTTAATACGGGTTATGTCAGGACCTATAACAGTGTTTGTTTACTCGAAGGATGTTTTTTATTGACTAGTGTGTGTTATTATGTAAATTATATAATGTAATTGTTACTCACTAGTGGTTTGAAGTGATCTTTCTGTATATAAATAAATTGCTCTTTGTTGCAGGGGATATTCCCTGGTCAGTGAATAGTTCACAGTTAGTAGGTATATTTATAATTACAGAAATATGAAAAATATTATTAACCATCCGGAGTACCTCAAAGGTTTTTTGTATCACCATTTTGTACAATTCTAGGTAAAGTTATTAAAAATTTATCAAGATTAAATAATCTTAATCAAGCATGCTCTTAAAGAAATAAATTAATGGTTTATTAGATTAAAACCTTAGACGCTCTGCAAATAAACTCCGTAACAACTCGACGAATGAAGCTTAATCAATTACCTTGACATACCGAGCGAGTTTGTTCTCAATTACATTTGTAGAAACAGCTCGGTGTGACCTAGGTGTAAAATCTCTGCTAATAAAATAACAAAAGACGGCTACGTCGTTACACCATTCGAATGTGCCATTTGTGGTAGTAAATCATTGTTCAATTGCCTTTTATTTATATTTTCTTTTTTCGTGCAATTACCTGAAAAGAGAGATGATTATGTTTATTTTTGTTTTACGCTTTCATGCACGAACGCCTGAACAGATTTAGATTTGTGACAGAGGATATAAGAAAACTTCAAGTAATCTTTAAATGCTACTGAAATTGCGGGCAAAATCTAATCAATCATAATGACCTGTTACTATGGAATACAAATTCATATTTGAAAATAGTTTAATAATAATTTATCTACTGCTCATTCTACTCATCTATACACACATAAAACACATAAATCAATTGACAACAATACATACAAAACATAGTCTCACCAGTTAGATTCGCGAATGTAACAAAAGTATGAAAATGAACGAGGTGGGCCATCAATCATAGGGGTACAAAATTAAACGTCACACGCGTGTTGGGCCGGACTGGACGGCTTGTGGCGCAGGTTAATGACAGCATAGAGGTTACTCAAGAGAATCTTGTTGTTACAAGAAATATTTGTACAACTAGGGAATTTTATTCGCCGGAATAGAATGTATCAATTAATAACACGACATTCAAAAGAGAAACAAATGAAAATAATATCCAATCATTTAATACTACAAATTCAAATAGATTTCATAAAGAACAAATATAACACTTCATAGCTGATACAAATATTATCCCATTAAACTATACCTGAAAATACATAGTATTACCATTCAAATACATCATAACTTTTTTTGACACAGTCTTAAATATCCATTAACAATTTTTTTTTTATAATTCATTATTTTACTGTTTAAATTCCCTAAATCAACCTATTTTATTCCATTAATAATACATCATTGACACGTATTGATATTAAAATTTCATATATGTACTCTCTATATTTTAAAGTAACCTACCAACATCTACCAACGCCTCATTAATACTACATTTTGTCTCATCAAAAGACAGAATTCCTCCTTCACTCGCCGTTATTAATATTGTATCAGCATAATTATTTTCATCCTTTTCAAGATCAAATGTGACAGGATCGTAATTCGATTTATTAACATGAAGTGAATGTTCTAAAATCATTTTGTAATATAATTTTATTAATGCGCCATGACAAATTATGCCATGAATTGCATTATGTATTCAATGAAGTCATTTGTCAATGCGCGTTCCTTGGTCTAACTTCAGTTTGTTCTAATATAATTTTGATTGCACTATCAATTCGTGTCAAGACAGTACTGTTCTTTAGAAGACATATACAATAGAAATAATTAACAAATGTTTGGACACCCTCAATTCTAGACCACTTTGAAAAAACAAGCACGCGTTTAATTTGAGATTTCATTAGAAAAAACAGCACCTTTGTACTATTTTTATTATTAATTATTTTTTCATAAATGGTTATATAACGAGAAATGAAACAAATGAAAAAGATAATTATTATGGACATGTTTAGCATGCTTTACGTATAACATATAAAGGGTACATCTTGCTTATCCAATTCAGAATGTGTGTTCTAACTTTATATCTAGTCCACGCTGTATTTGCAAATAAATAACAATGTTATGTCATCAGGACAATTTTGACATTTTGACAATTTGACAATTTGTTTACAGTTGTATATACACACATGCGATCTACATATGGTGCAGGAAAAATTGGAATAAAAGATTAACCTTGAAATAAAAAAAATACAATTTGTTATTTTTCAGTAGTTACAGGTAAGGTTAGGAGGTTGGTTGGTATTCCTTAGGGATTTTAAAATTATGTTTTGTTTTAAATTAAAAAAGTATTTTTGATGAGCCTGACTATTCAAAATATGTTTAAAGGTGAAAACTATTTTGCTCTTTGTGGATAACAATAGTTATTAGTATAGATATGTCTGTATATTCAGGACCAGATTTTCTAAAGCCATCATCTCTTCAGGAAGAACAGACGTAATTGGATTATTTCTTTCTAGTATTGTGACACATGAAAAGGAAGGAATACTTACACTCTGCGAATAGAATGACATTCTCAAATTCAGTATTGAAATCTTTTAACATATCCCAGGGGTTATCTTCAATCGTGAATCTGAGATTGCAGAGTCTAAGTCAGTTTGTTGAATATATTTCTAGAGTTAGAGTCAATAAATTCGGAGATCTGCGTCTCACCGTGGTTCACACCTCGTTTTAAATTCAAATACTAGGATTCTATATCCTAGCAGTCAATCAGATTTTGCGCGCGTATCCCTATGTATGCGTGTTATATTCTTTATTACCTGAGAACTTTTAAATTATTGCATGGATCAAGAAAATCATCTACAAAAAAAAATGCAAATGCATTTCTAATAATGGAAGGTGCTTATAGTTATATAGTTGCTAGGAGGTCCCCAAATGATAATTATTATTCCTTTCTTTCTGCCTTTTCAGTTCGTCAAACTTTTGAGATTTTTCATGCAGGCAGGTTTCTTGTTTATAAATACATATATACTTAATTTGAAGTACCTAACATTAGACAGGTATAAATAGAATTTATATACGATAATAACAGAGCTCCAACTTAAGGACGCTACGTTTACAATTACTCATCCAATCGAATTTAAAAGGATCATTCTCACCTTAATTCCACGATAAACCACAGAACAAATAAACACGTGTAACCAACATGCGGAACACATAAATAATACGCTATATTCAACTTAATCCACGATAATGGTCCAACATATAAAATAATACAGGTTAAAATTATAACGTTGAACGCATAAAGGGGGATTAAAGGGGACGCGTTGACGCAGAGTAACACCCGCCTGAATTACTACCAGGACCATCGCTATGTATGTTACAGTTTCGGTTGCATTATTGGAAACAGTTTTGGAAGCAATAATAAAGGGTTATCACTTAACTTTTAAGTTTATGTTCTGGCTTATTAACTGTTGGGTATAGAAATGTGGGCGCATAAGAGGAGACTTCTCGCATGTACATATGTGTATAATTAGAGTTAGTTAATTAAATTTTAATTTACGGTTTTATTTTATAATGCGAATAAAACTACATAATTATTAAAAAGTATGATCAAAGAAAACAAAATTAGTTTTTTTATTAATTTAAGTTTCTCTCTGTAGTAAACCTTCAAAGGTTAGTCCATCAAAATCAGATCTTGAAGCCTTTGTTTGACGAAACATTTTAACACAAATTCAAAATAATCACAATGATAAATGGCCCAAAGCGAAATATTTTACAGCACTAAATTATAACCAATTTCGTTTGAAATAAAAATAATAATCACCACCACTGGGAAATTATTAAACAAATACAAAAGTGAATATATCAAGCGGCGCATCAAAGCGTCGACGATGATATATTTGTTTCGTGCGCACGCGCAAGTAAATGGGACCAAATAAATCAATCGTTACGCCAAAGAGTATGAATGAAACGTATTTTTACATTTTGGGGTAATATATTTTCTCCTGTGAAATATTTGTTACAATAATGTATTATTATTATAAAAGTTTAGCTAAAAATAAATACCTAATTATTATTTAGTAAAAGGTAATAAAACAATATTTTTAAGGACTTCGAAAAGATAATGTTTATTTGTGGCGTGGATACTATTATTGCACTTTTCTATGTTTTGTTATGACTCAATAGTATCACAGTAGAACGTTTTCGATGTTGTATTCCTTAATGTGTATACACGTGTTTTAGTTACCCAAATTGACCCCAAACTTTGAACCTCTCTATACTTGCATACTCTCTGTGAACCGAAATGCACGCCGTCCGTGCGACGAGGGGGCGTGATGCGCACGCTCATAACTTACAAATCGTACCGACGCACAAATTAATTGCCTCGATTTCGACCATACATCACAAATCAACATTCGTTACTCGTTATATACAGCGTAACAGTCCTCTGTTTACTGTTAAGACAGCAGTGTAGCCGAAAGTCGGTTCACTATCTGTACCTACTATCTATTCCCATTAAAATAGAAAAGTAAATAAATCTTCAGAGGTGTCGATAGTAAGGCCAAATGGGGGAGATATTAACTTTTATTAGTGAGTTTTGCAGCTGAATTTGTGAACGATAAATGTTAATTAGTGAGAGATGCTAACACTCTCATTTACGGGTGTTGACAGCTTGCCAAAGACTAATTAATTAATAGAATTGAATGACCTTTACAGGAATGTTTAGAACAAATAGTCTGGTCTCTGTTCTTTAAATATATTCGTGAGTTATTTTAGCTAAGTTTGTGTTATTGATGGCATTACCTTAAATAAAAGCAGACTTTATTTATGAATTGCTAGATACAAATAACTTGTACTTTGTGTTCCTCTCATTGGACTTGTCAGTTAGCATTAAAAGCAGACCCATTGCTGCACCCCCTTTCCTTGGAAATTGGAAGGAAAATATCGTACGTAAAAAGATCGGCATGTAAACGAATATTATAGGCGCTCGCTGACATACGAACGGAGAATATTGGATTTGCAGACATGAATCAAGTTGCCGTGTTTATTGAATAAATAATACTTATTCATATACTTCTGAGGGCAATATATCAAAATGGTGTTTAATAATATGAATAAATATGGAACGTTTTACATTTTGTCTTCTTTATCTGGGACTATAATAAACATCACTTCAGTACTCGTAATTTTTATGATAATATTTTTTTACTATACATTTATTGCAGCAAAATTAAGTTACGTTTTCGGTTAGGTTAGTTTAGGTTTTCTGTTGAATTTTGCAATTGTATAGTTACTTGAATCAAAGTTTTCATGTAAACATGGTGTTATAGCAATTTTATTCCTCTAACAAGCGTACAAATATAAAAGTTTGTGGGTTTGGATGTTTTTTTCCACAATCATGCTTTAAGGGCCAAATAAAATGAGCTGAGGCTCACAAATAGACTGCGGTGCACCTTAACACATAGGAAATCCGAACATGGGAAGCAGGACCCTCGGGACGTGGATGAAGAGAAAAAGCTAGTTTTGAGTAAATTCAGTAGGTATTAAAAATTAACTACTATTTACGACTATTAGCTAATCATTTACCCCTACTTAAATCATTTAGAATTCTAGACTTCAACAGCTGTATCAGTACCAAGCACTAACTCATGTAAATATTTATTTTACACGAGTGCTACCCCTATTTATCTGAGATAGCGCGGCAGATCACATTTCACGTAGGTTTGCTGAAGAAATCCAATCTTAGCGTGCACAATGTGGGAAGTGCTGGAGACCTCACAATAGTCTACAAACGCCCCACGGCTGCTTTCAGCGTGTTCTATATTAAGTTCATTTTCATTTGTTTAGCTGTGTAATGTTCTTTATTTTATGGAATTCATTCTATTAACTGCGAATTGCTTAATTAAATAAAAATCTGCCCAAGTATGTTGGTGTCTACTTCCAGTCTGAGTGGATGCAGATGAGTTTTGTATGAAGCGACTGCCTATCTGACTTTCTCAACCCAGTAGCCCGATAAACACGATAAGCCTGGTAAGCTTGGTTGATAGACGTTCTAACTGCACGTAACGATTGCCAAAGATTTACGAATGACAGTCGAGACCTACAATATAACGTACATTCCGAAAGACGGAGAAATTTGTTATGACATGGCTGGTCAAATCATCAATGGATCGATCGTGCAAAGTGTTGCTTGACTTGTTATCGATCAAGTTGTGCCGATGTTAATTGGCAACAAGCTTGAGCTCCTTCTTAATAATAGAAGCAACTTATAAGTGTATAATATTAATATAATAAAATAATATGTTGTATTAGAGATAGTTCTAGCTCCTTGTATTATAAGGTTTAGGTACGTATTTATCCACACGTGCACCTAGCCATGTAAATGCAAAGAGCATAAACCGGGACGCGTTATTGCAAAACGCTGTTTGTTTTAATGCGAACTCTGTCGCGATGTTATCGTTCTATATAATTGAATTCTGCCCGCCTGTCCCGCCAGATGTCTTCGCTGCTGTCTCTCGGTACGTTGCTATGAAATATTTGATAGGCGCTCGCTTCTGGATATGAAACTGGTCAAAATGAATGTTCCTGTTTCGATCAAATAGATTTTTGTGGGTAACGGATTTTGTTAGATATCAATTAAAACTGGATGAAAAAGAGAGAACTATCCCAACTAAATAACTAATTTGTCATAAAATTGACAGCTATTCTTTAACGTACAGTGTGTCTATATTTGTAGACCGATCTTTATAACTCAGGATGATTATAACATTTTTGCTGTCGTATGAAGTAAACTGACTATTTATGTTTATACTGTCTTAGATGTCTGAACATCAGAGAATGTGCACAAAGATTTTTACTTCTCACGTCACGTAGGTATTGTATGTGCAGAATATTATGATTTCCAATACTACAGAGCATAGTAAAGCCAGTCATGCATGCGTAATAGTTTGAAACCAGTGCAAAAGGATTTCAGTATTTTTAAAAAGCTTAAAGCTTTTTCATATAGGTAGTAGTATTTTATAGAAGTCAATGGGGTCGTGGTACATAATCATCTATCGATTTATTTAAACCCGTACTTGCAGCAAAAAATACGTATTTATTTAAGTTAGCAGTACTTATATGCAATATTTTATCATACAAAATAATATAAGTATTTACCTTTCATAGTAAGATACAGCGTATCAACTTTAAACAAAACATTTTAAACTCTTTGCTTCAACTTAAAGAAAAATCAGGTTTGCAATGTCTAGAAACTTACACATTGTTTTATGTATGTGTATAAATCTAAGCACGTGCCACAATTTTGAAGTTCAAATAGCTATACATACATACATTTCATTAAAGCGCGTAATCTTCAACGTAAAAACCATTTATCTGAAAAAAATTTGCGTCATATACGTTACTATGGTAGGTTTAAATATAAATTTTGGAGCATAGAATATTTTCATTAATATTTATAATGTAGGTTTAAAAGGTATTTCATATTATGCCTACACCAAATTATAACCAGCACTCTACTTGAAAATACACTTAGACAATGAATTTATCAAGTGAGACATTTAATTAAGATAAAGGGCCTATGGTCGACGACATTGGGAATTTGATCAGTTTAAGATGGCCAGTTTAACGCTTCTCAAATTAAATAATTATACGAGTAATCCGCTGACAAAAATAATAAAAAATTTACGACTTGCTTTTTATTTAATCCCATTCAAACAATCACTGTAATTCAGAAATATTATATTATAAATATTCTATATTTATATACATATGTCGCCTTTTACGACCATAAATAAGAAGATCAGTCAGCACTAGGATAATAAAATTGTTAAAAGGTGATGATGATAAGACAGACGTTGGTTTTTAAAAGTATTCATTTAAGTAAACCTTGCTTAAACAACACATTCACACAAACATAGAATACGTTTTTTTCTACCAGAAAATAAATAAAAACTCAAACATCAAAAATTAACAAAAAAAGTAACTCTTTCAGGAATATACACTTATAAATGCTTCGCGTCAAGCGAAGTCCTTCAAAGCAAAATTCCTGTGTAGCAATTTAAACTTACCACGAGTTGCGAGTCACTCCGGGGAACTTAAATCGATTCGTTTATCGATGGCTCACAACCGATTACCCTTATATTGCTGTTTTATTAGCCCATCTTAGATGATTCGCTTCTAATACAAGCATGTAAGTTTCGCTAGACTGTGAAAGTGAGTTTGGATTAAAAGACTTGCTTCGTATCTTTGAACGATGAAATTAGGCTTTATGATAAGAATATTCTTGGAAAATTTCTTGAAGAGTTTTGTGAAAGCTTGGAAGAAGTTTGAGGTATTATTAGTTCAGCAAAGGATGCCTAATGAATATATTATGAATTATTTTTCTATATAAATGATTTAATACATATTCTTAATCTTGTGCAGGGTTATACATACAAAGGAACCAATGAACATAATAATTATGATTCATAAATATTGTTTTAATTTTTTATTTATTCTCTATTTATTTTTGAATATACGGGGCTCATATAAATACGACTTATTTTCGCAACATTTCTTTGCTTAAAAAAATAGATAGGTACTTATATCTATAACATTTTATTCGTATCTCCAGACTAGACGGTTGTTTATCCCTTTCTCGTCCGATCCTATCAGACAGACATGCCTGATTGACATCAAGTTGATTTACTCTCGGTGGTACGAGTACTTCTCAAGCGTATACAGAGTAGAGATGATAATATATATTCTTTTTGTGTATTTTGTTGGAAAAAGAAAAAAGTTATGGAACTAAATTTTAATTATGTTGAATTCACACAAATAGTTAGGTAAGTACAACAAAAAATGTTCAGTAACCGAAGTCAATACGTCGTTTGACGTTATCACTTAGCGTTAATAATGCATCACGTAATTTTATGGCATCATATTTTAGTTATCAAATAAATGTTTATAACATACATTTTTAAAAATAACTTAGCACTATCAATTATTTTATTATTATCTAATAATCAAAAACTAAATCATACACGGCTTAAGTTAAATTTCACGTACAATTTCACATTATTTTAGGCGTTGACCGGAACAAACGGCGATTTGAATAAAAGCGCCCGCCGTATGGTAATGGTAACCGGACGAAGGATCGGACCGCCAGGGTTGTCAAGTGGAAATATTATACACCAGTCTTTCTGAATGGCTACTGAAACTAAATTGTCACATTAGGATATGAAAGATTTAAAATATTACGTAGGGTTTACATAAACTAACGTAATAAAAATTGATGGTGGAACAAGTATTGAAGTAAGTGCAATATTTAAAAAAATAGAAGAAATCCTATAATTTATAAACCCAGCTATAGTGTCGAAAGCACTATTGGCATTGGCACTTCAAATTCAAGCATACTTAGATTAGTTGACGTAGTAAACAGACTATTAGGAATGTGTGTTGCACATTTACTTCCTCTATCTAAACAACAAAGTTCTTATAATCATATTTGTAACAATTAGGCAGCCCTACCACACAGGAACGTCAAACATAAACAGTAACAACGGCCGTGTCCGGTTCGCACTGTCCGATCCGGTCTATTATACTGTGTTAACTGCCTTTAACGATGTTTTTTGAGAGGTTAAAACAATATTGGACCGAGGCGCGTTGTCACGTTCTTTGCCCATTGAGTAGCGCATTATCAAAAAGAATTGCGTTGAGTGTTCGGTTAATATGGGTTAACGTTTTGAATTGTCACCGTGCTCAAAAATAATTCGGATGCAACGTTTTAATTATTGCGAATACGTAAAAACCTTCATTAAGGAGAATATGTGGGACCGTTGTGTTTCGCTGATACAAGAATTATTGTTTGACGAAGGAAAGAAAATGTAATTCAATTCGGTATGTGTACCTACATATACTAAGTTAAAGGAACAAAGCAATCATCGAAAAATATCAAAACATCAGATATCATTTACATCCTAATCTAAATTAGATCTGGCTATAGGCCTTAGTATGCTCAACAAAGGATAGCAATACGCCATTTCGTTATGAGTTACAAGGGTTGGGCGCGCCAAAACTACGCATCGATTCCGCGTACTACGAGTACGGGTCGGACTGGCGTTTCGCAAACGGATTTATGCCTGAATCCATAAACGGACACACAGACATTGGGATAAAAACGTGAGCAAACTGGAATACTTGAAAAGGATAAACAATAAACACGTTTACCCATGTCATATTTGCAATTTTTTGTTTGTACCTACCTCTTCCATAAATTGTACGGGTAGAAATGTATTTTTTGTGTCTCGAAGTATTTTGAATGAAAGGTAGGATTACAAATTTACATATAAGTACTCGTAAATATTGGCTATTGAGGTTAGCAAAATATGAAGTTTTTGCTGAACAATTTGCATAACATGATGACTCCACCCAAATAGAAAGATAAGAAAAAATCTTAACGAATGATAACACGATTATTTTCTCACAATAAGTAAATCCTTTTTTACATAAAGTTTACTAAAATTTCACTGATCTAATATAAACCTAAATATTACATAACTAACGTACGTCAATAACGTACCTAAATATTATATAACTACAACATAGAAATCATAATTTCAATCAGGTACCAGGGCCCCATACACTCTCAGAGGTGTCATACGATTCACTTAATCTAATTACAAACAGGTCGATACGGCTGTGTGTCTCCTAGCAGTCAGGTCTGGCAGGAAGCCACGTTGCTCGTTTATATATCATCGTGTTTTGACGCCGACCAGCCTGATGACACACTATCGGTGGAATTGGAAAAATACGGACATTGCTTCCAGTTTTCGTTTTGTACTTTGTGGCAGATACACGAGTAAAGGCCATTGACTTTGTATTGCGCCAATAGGCCGGAATTGTAAGGTTTATAAAGGTCTTGTCTCATTTATAACTTAAATTCGTTTCATATAAACGTATTAATCGTATCCCTTTATAAAAGAATATGTTCAGGTCACAATAATAATAGCTAATGGCATCCAGACTGATTTCAGACCACAGACACATTACGAGTATAGTTGCGCGGACATAGGTGCTCACTCTATTAACTTACTCTCATAGTCCGATGGCATGGCAATCTGGCACGACTGGAAAGAGATCAGGCGCAGGACCGACATTTATGTTCTCGCCGATGCACAGTTGTATCAATCACCAACTTCCAGACTCCGGGCAGCTTCCAGACCACCGAGACAAAATAACATTCAAGTACCAATATAATTTTCAAAAGTATGGTGAAGAGTAAAGTTCTCAGTGATATATTGATGTCGATTTGTGAATTTTGACAGACTGTTATGTATTCAATTCCGATGTGTTCACAAGCGAGCTGCAACAGCGAACACGCTAGCGAAGTTTGAAAGACATATGACTTAGTCCTGAGAGCCCACTCCTAAGTTTGTTTTCTGAATAGTTTTGGACACAGATTTAAATTTAGACAACAATACGTACAATCATCAGCAGCTTCGTGTATATTATTATATGCAATTTTTCGGATTATATTCTTTTCACAATTTCTATAATTTTATTGTATTAATGACATTTTGTCAACTGTTTGCAACCAGAAGGGTAAAAATATAAAAATGAAACGGTCGAACCGATTTAGATAGTGTGTCTTCAGAAGAGACTCTGAAAAGACAAATTTTTGTGGTTGCATCAAGTTGTGGCCTCATTATAAAAGAGTAATCGGTGGCAAAGATTTTATGTAAAAAAAATGTTAACTGACTTAATTGAAAGTAAAATGTAATACCTAATATTTGACACCGACATTCCTTCAGAAACTAAATGTAACTTTTGTATGCACTTAGTGTTTCCACCACCGGTATATTGCTCAGGGAACAGACATTAACTAAATATGGAACTTCAACGTAAACTCCAAAACACGGGGAAGTCGCATAACTGCTGGTGTTGTTCCGAATGGTAATGGGGTCTTTATCTTTCAACCTAAGTTATTTAATTAATGCCCAGTATTGGTTTATCAAATTAAGATTGAGGATTGATGCGGATAATCAATACTGTTTTGATACTTCGTGCGTACCTTTCCTCTTTACTTATTAAGCTATTCTTTATTTTATTATATCCACTGCACTGAGACGCCAATATTCAAAAGAGCACTAGTGTAGGCAGTAGGTACGTAGTACAATGTTGATTATCTATTCTAAGTCCTATCTTTAATTCTAAACAAATTCTTAGAACTCTCTGTTACTCCAAAAGCCCGATGTAATGAACTATGACCTCTTCGACCGGACTACATTTTTACTATTAAGGTGAAAAGTTTTGAAGGTTAAAGAGAAAAACTATGTCACTTATAACTTGAACAAAATATGAAAGTGTTGAAATGAGCCGTAACATATTAAAGTCGTTACAGGACAACGGCTCAATAATAAATAACGAGCCAAGTTACCTCCCTAACCATCCGGTTACGTTAGGGCTGCCACCTGAACTGAGAAATATTACGGGGGTGAAGTGATATATTTTTAGAACACTTTTCTGGGACAGGTGAAAAGGTAAGATCTTATGTCACAATAATAACAGCGATTGAGTTATGTCTTTGATCTTTTTTCCGGCGTATGGTACTGAAAGCGTTTTTTTTAAGTTAGTAGCAATTTTTCGTAATAGAATTACTTGTAAATTTTATTTCCTAATTTAATTTGGAGACTACCAATAACATCTGTAATATTAACACATTTTGGATACAACCAATTACACCTGGGATATCAACACAAAAATTCAATTTTCAATGATCTAGTAATTAAAACTACAACAAAAATAATAATGAAAATGACATTGTTGGTGAAAATTTTATCAATAACTCGACAACCCCACAAAGCTCGTACAATGTACAGTGATATGCACTTTCGCCTTCATTACCCGCGGGCGAAGTGTTTGCAATTAACGCTCCAACTTTCCGGGTCACAGGTGAAACTGGGCCCATTAGTGGCTGACTTTAAACGTTTTAGGAATCATTAGCTGCTGCTATACATTGATGTTGATAGGTTTGATTTTATTGGCTCGGACTGGTAGTGAAATTACCTACTGAATTTACACACAACTGCAGAAAAGTTTACCCTACTTAATTAATTTTATTGCATGCAAATAATTTGTTTTGATATAATGTTATCTTTAGATAATTTTTTATTATAATTTTCTTTCGAATTGTCTCACGTATAAACGCCTTTCATCATTTAGGAATTACTTTATTGTATTCTTTCCATACAAGGGGACTGAAGGACAGACATAATTACACGAGATAACGCTGCCTCATACCTGGCATACACGCTTCAAATCGCTACACTACTCCGAACAACCAAGCCGTTAATTTTTAAATTTTATTGATCGAAATCATTAACCAGTTGATGTTAGTACAATCATATAATACGTTGGTAAACCCTATTAAAGTACGATCTAAAAAATCTTTCACTCAAACAGTCTGATATTAACGATCTATAATGAGTTTTTTATCATGATAGAAATCTCTTAAATCTAGTGTAACCAGTTGTTTAACTAGATTCCTGTCCACTTTCGCTGCACAAGAAACTTGGAGTAAATAACATACCTATATTGTGTTCTGGTCCTTCCAGAATTGGCATAGTAGATGTATTACGACTTCCTTATAAGATACTATGATTTCTTCGACTGTTTTAGTCTCACGGCGGCGTGACTACTCAGCACAGAGTTTCGGGTTCGATTCCAATATCGGGGTGAAATTTCTTTGTGGGTTTTAGAAACTCATAACAGCTGGGAGTCTGGAAGTTGGTCACTAGATACACCGGTGCATCGGAGAGCACGTAAAGGTTATAAAAACAATAATATATATATAGATATTGCACCTATTATATATCTGTCACTAACATGTTCTGAGCAGTTGGTTAATTTCTTTACAGAGAACAGCCGCCATGGCCTACAATCGGTCTGAACACCATTTTACTATGATTTATTAGGAGACCAGAAGGTAAGAATCGAAATTAAGGTAAGGTATGTAAGGTAGGAATTGTGGAGTGCTAAATGTCGATTGAGTCAATGATTTGTAGTTGCATATGGATATAGGGCAAACTATTTTTTATTTTTGTCATGCAAACTGCATTTACTTTTCGTGTGTATTTGAAAAACTTTCAACAAAACGTATGTTCGAATTTCTATAGTTACATTATGAATTTCTCATCCCCAACGTACCCACTCACACAATATACACTGATTTTCTCCCAGCTTTTGTTTTGTTATTTCCTGCACACTGTTAGCTACCATATTCTTTGCCGATATCGTAAGTACCGTCTTGGGAATTAGATACATCGGGAGAATGAACAACGAATATTGCGCTCGAAAATTACTGCTGAAATAGTAAAATAGTTACGTATATTTTCATAAACAACGACGAAACATGACCTATTTCGTTGCATAGAACAACTTGACGATCGATGTTCTTATTCAAAAGTGTCCCCTTATAGCTGAAAGCCGGCGTGTACGGGCACTTTAGTACAAAAATACCCGTTGGAATGGCCGATAACAAAGCACTGCGGGAAAACTTATTCAATTTGACTGAGGAGACAACTGTTCTTGGGTTTGAAAGGCGCCATGTACCGTTCACCTAGTAGTTCCTTTTTTTTTCATTTTATCTGTTCCTGAACAATACTTTCATTCAATCCGCTTGCCGACATTAGACATGCAAGGCACGTTCTGTCGCGACTGCTCTACTACCAAGTTTTGGGGCTGTGATTTGTGAATGAGAGATAGCGAGGGCGGTTGACTGTAAGAAAGATGAGCAAATAAAGTTTCTTACACAATCTTCACAAATCGAAGTTCTTTACAAATAGGACTGTGTGAACATTTTCTGGAGTTCTTTTTTTACTTATAGTGGCAAATTTAAATTTAAAATATTATTCCAATAAAATTTACTTCTGAATCATTGTTTTTATTATACCGACTTGTGTTCCCAAACATTTCGTACATAGAAGAGCTTTTTATACAATAGTAAACAAATTCCTATTATTTAGTAGGTACAACTACTTAACCCTGAATGTGATCAAACTTACCCAATCCAATAAACCATAGGAAAAACAAATGTTTACCGATCAGGACACGAGCTGAGCCCGCTAATCTGCTAAGCCGTGGTCTCGCCATAACTCCAACATCCACATGAACACCGTGCAATTCTATTGGCACGTGCAAATGAACCTACGTACAAGCGTCGCACTGTGTTTGTCTTCATACTTTGTCGCTTGAAACTCATACATTATTGATGACCGAATGTTCAGAGTTGACGTCGCCCACATGATCGTATGATTATTTTTATAGAACTTCAACTTACTAGAATTATGATCGAACGTATGAATAGATTTTTTTCTTTTGTATGCTTTTGTTAAGAAAATTCGATTATTGTTATTGTTCAGAGAAATAATGAAAATGAAATGTTATTTTTCATAACAGAAAGTCCTGATTTTAGGGATTACATAAATGAAAGCCTTTCACAATTAAGGCTTGAATGTAACATTGCGAGTGCGAAAAATCACAATCTCTTGAAAAATAAACATTTTAAATATAATGTATTTTACTTATCTAACAAACCGCTCCTCTACATTTAAATAAATTAGACTGAAATTTTAAAAATTCCTTGACCTATATATATAAAAAACTCCTTAATTACACTTGATTAAATCCCAACACAGTTGCGTTAGTGGAACAATTAATCACAGTCGTTAATTTTATTAACAACACGTGGTATGTGGTAGTTTGTCAAGTGGGTATTTCGTTCATTTGTCAATTGCCACCGCCGAGACCTCCCGGTGGGACCGAGCGGCCCTGAAATAGTATTAATCTGATTATACCGTGAGGTTGTAGTGCAGGTGTATAATCAATTATTTATCAATGGACACAGGTACAGTACCAAATTTGCCATATTATTAAGTGGCTATTAATTTATTCTTGTTAGGCGTAATTGAAGAATTTTCTAAGCTGAATGATTTCTATTGCTATATTTAACAAAATCATAAATTTTATTATAGAATTATACAACAGAATAAATACCTACCTATCGCATTCTCATATAAGAACTACTTAAAGTTTAAAAAAAATAAGCATCCTGTGAGACAACTTCAGCACATCGATCTTCATTTAAAAACTCAGACTTTGAGTCAAACTTTGAGTTAGATAAGTTTCCATAAGGTTAAGTTTTTAAAAACTAATTCAACATCGTCACCTAAGTTTTAGACACGTCGAGATTGGTAACGTGCATAAGATTGATCCATTATGTTCAAGCTTCTTTTCTCTCTCTCTGGTCAGAATTTTAAATAATGCACTATATTATGTTTATAGTATTGCACAGTACTTCTTGTATCACCTAATAAAAGTGATTACAAATATATTCCATTAAGTGGGTGCGGCTCTATAAATATATTTCTATCTTTGGGCAACACTATAATTGTTCTTCAGAGAAATAGATGGTTACCTAAGATAGCTTTTATGTATAGCAATAACATTCACGAGTAGTAAGTATATTTTGTCGATGGGTAAATTCCGAAGGTGTCATGTATTTGAATAGTTAGGCCTACTTATAATAATGACGAACTGATTTATTACCGTCACGACGGCTTTTATTTTTGATAAACCTTTTGTCAAACTTGTGTTTATATACTGGTTCAATTCTAGGTTTCCTACGGAATAACTTAGTCTGAAAACGACCTTTCTTTTATGACGACTCTTTCCCACCAGTGAGCATATTCGATACGTTCTCCCCGTCACATCTTTACACTTCCTTTGTTTACAACAATATTATCTAGTACTAGTAGATTTCGCTTAAAATATTTATAAAGCGATTTCAGCTTGAGACCACGTACATAGAAGTCGCGCATGGCAATCACTAGATCAACGACGCAGCCTAATTTATTAATCAAGATACGACGTAGCAAGTCATTAATTAAAAACATTTCAAGCCTCGCCAAAGATAGCACTTAATTCATGTCAGCAAGTTTATTATGTTACGCTCTGAACAACTTCTTTACTAAGATTTGCTTTACCCATAATAATTAATTTTAGCCCTCGTAACTTTTTTGCAATAGCCGCGAACATTATGAATAGATTACACGGACGGACAAACAGAGTAATTTTTGATTAAAATATAAGTGAAAAGAAAATCGCACAATAAGTACTGGACTGGCCGTCATCCAAGCCTAATGACGCATCTGAAGCCAGCTTTATGTTTCATTCATTTACGGCTCCTCATCTTATTCTTCTAAGACCAAAAAAATAGACGATGACCGGGTCGTAGTAACTGTTTTTGTTACATAATTTTCTAAACTGAACATTGGAACCACGAAATACATGAAACGAGACCTATTTATCGTATAGCTGGAAATTATATGCTTCCACTAAACTTTGTTAAAATAGTTACTCTGAGCCTTTATAATAGAGATATGAGCAGTATTTTGTATTACTGCGACTGAACATTATACATACATTGTAACCAAGTTATTCTTTCAATTGTTAAAAGGATGGTAAAACACAAAGAACATTTTCTGACGAAGATTTTATGAAATTAGTCTTTTTGTTACAAAAACCGCGAGCTATAAAATTATGATACATCATAAATCTCAACTAAAAACAACATTTCTAAAGTCCATATTCACGTTCATACAACAGCACCCGTTGATATTATATTTTTAACACAAGAGTCGCTCATCCGCGCCGTGTCGACAACGACAGCTGTCTCTACAACGCTACGAATTCAAATTATGGAAGCAAAATTTGTCATTGAATTTCCTCTATTTTTACCTCTGAATTTTCAGTTGTGATTATTTCTCTTGAATGATTTATTACTTTAATTTGGCAGTGTCTTGTGATGTAATTGACGTTCTCGTTTGTCAAAAAGTAATTGGAGATCGATAGCGCGTATTAATTTAATTTACGTAGTATATAGTCTTGTCCTGATAATATTACTTTATAGTAGCACGATTTGTAAAAAAAATAGGTTTTAATAAATATAAATTGCTTTATTTTCTGTTACTTAATTGTGTACTAAAATAAACACATAAGCAATAACCTCTATTATCTTTCAATAACTTATGTATTTTAAAAAGGATGGAAGGAAGCTTTAGAAGAATAATTCACGTCTCGTCTCATCTTACAAAAAAACCTCAACAATTTTGAAGCGTAAGACATGAAATCAATTTACAACCTCTGAACTGAAAATCCTATAAATAACCTAATAAATCGCAATAGAATCTAAATAACGCTACCGAGCTGATAACGTGTGTAGCCTCTTTAATCTTCTACTCTTAAACCGAGTGTTGCCCGGAATACTTTACCGACAATTTATTTACAACTCTTCGTCTCCATTAAACAAGAAATATGTTAACCACAATCGAATACGGCGAATCTAAGTAAGCAGATGTTTTATTCATGATGCCGCAAATGGCAATTACAGTAACAGAGTCTATGGATGGAGGAGACTTTGTATAATAAGATATACTGGTCATACTTTGTCGCCGGCTATTGAAAATCAAACAGTCATAAGAACAGTAGACAGTAAAAAAGAATGAACGTTTTATATTCACATGAATGTCTTTGTTTACTTGGTAGTTTTTTTTTCTGCTGACGTATTATGTAGTGGAAGCTTTCTAGCTTTAGTTTATTTGCGCGTCGACCCCTAACAATGTTCGTATATTATCATTATGTGCATGTATTGTATACACTAATACTAAAGGATAGGGTTAGGATACTCCTAATCACCGAATAAATTGGAAAGGTATTGTATGTACAGATGCCAGCACATCAAGCTATTACAATCTGTCAAATTTCTTTAATATTTTCAACTTCAACACTGAAGCATATGGTTCAAAGTCAATGGGGAAAAATTCAAAATTGATTACTTAACGTGCTGGCGTCTGTACCTAAATTTCTTACAGTTACATTAATATACATAAACCTACTTTGACAATATCTGATTTTCCTCGTCAATATCCAAGAAGTCTCTCAAATACAAACTTAGCTGTGATTCTGACGTAAACCGTATTCATTCAACTTAATAGCTAATCAGGCTATCCGCACTTCTCCAGTAAAATATAAAAAAAAGATACGGATATCGTTAACCGAACGATGTGGCATCGTTTACGAAGAGAATTATTCCCAATGTTAGGTTGATGTGTCATTACATCGTTCAACCATCTCTTTGAGTTAAGGTCGATCGCATGATAAGGGTAAGGTTTCGTCCTTTTTTTTATAAATTATTCATTCTATATGCTATTCTCAGAATTGGGAGAGTAGGGATCTGATGACAGATGATATGCGTGAATGAAAGTCATGAGTACCGAAAATTGACATCTTACGAAGACTTTATTGATCGTCCACATCTGTAATTACAGTACTATTTCACACATGGCCTGTTAGCCCCATGGTAAGCTATTTGATTAACTTGTTATGGGTGGTAACACAACTGATAAACTACATATACTTTACACATATATATTTATAAATACATATATAACACCCAGACCACAAGGATGCTTATCACACAAATAATGACCGTGCCGGGAATCGAACACAGGACCCTCAGCTTGGCAGTCAGGCTTGGTTGCCATTGCTCCAACGAGGTCATCAAATATTTATAATCAATTAAAATAATTTTACAAAAAAAAATGAAGTTCCAGATTATCAAGTTAAAAGAAAAACCTAACTATCCTATGTAACTGGTAAATATACAGAAAAATTCTGTAGGCGTAATAATTTGTGCGTGACTCTAAGGTAATATTAATTAATCCAGTAGCTACCCTCTATTACCAATTACGCCATTCGGTTCAAATATTACAAATGGTCACTCCACATGCGACTTACGACCACATTTTATTACATCATGTTACGTATGAAAATGTTATTATTTTCACTAGTGACCGGGTTAAACGCAGCCGGAAGGAATTTGTTACAAATCTTGTGAGGTCATGTTTGGGGTAAAATATTAGTTGAATTTAGTGAATTGTGGCTATTGTGTATGCCTTTTAGTATGTCTGTAGCGACCTTGGCGTCGATAAAATCTATTGAATGAATTCTACCAGGTTTGTATTCGTTAATTGGAGTAACAACCTACTACACCCTACTACATAGGTACTGCACGGATTTCAGACTTTTTAATACTTAGTATCTACTACTAATTTATTTAGAATGGAAGACCATGTAGTATTTTTTTTAATTATCTGTGCTATTACTAAAATATTCAAATCATAGACTGCCTCGTTGGTCTAGTAGTCGCAAGGCGCGACTGCTGTGCACGGGGTCTCGGGTTCGAATCCCGGGTCGGGCCGAAATCGCTTTGTGGGTTTTGAGAAACTTTCATAAAGCAGCCTGGAGTCTGGAAGTTGGTGATTGATTCACCCGTGCATCGGAGAGCACGTAAATGTCGGTCCTGCGCCTGATCTCTCTCCGGTCGTGTCGGATTGCCGTCCCATCGGACTATGAGAGTGAGGGAATAGAGAGTGCACCTGTGTCTGCGCGAATGCTTGTGCACTAATAATATGTCCTGCGCAGCTGGCTGATCTCCATAAGAGAGAACGGCCGCCGTAGCCGACAATCGGCCTGGATGCCATCATTCCAATCATAATAAATGTGTACTTCTTCATTGTACGAGAAGAGATAATATCGCCAAATTAAGCTTAGGAAGAACGCTGGGTTTATAAATAGGCATATGATTCTATAAAACTCTGAAACTGAATTTAGTGATTCATTTTAATTAAAAGTGTCACATGACAAGTTCACGTATCGTAATTGCATGTGAAATGTTTATAAAGTTGAGTGACAACACAACAGAATCACTTCAATATTGCGTACCGCTGAATTGCGGTCTACAATACGAGTATTATCAACATGGCATTATTCGAAACATTTTTGATGCGGTAATCCAATCGTAATATGTATACCTAAAAGCTGAATAGAGCAACATTTTTATGGCTCTTAAATATTTATTTTTCAAATTAAACTTGTGGTAGGCGTACGGCGCACTTTCCTTTCGTGGGAAATCATCAATATGATCATTTAGGGAGGATCAATATTATCACCTGGACGGAGTGTCAGACTAAGCAAAGCCGACTATGTTCCTTCACAAATTATCATCAGCTGTCCCACTGAAGCCGTGAGGCCACCGCACTATAAAACTTCACAAAAAGGTAGCGCGCATTGTTATTTGTATGGATTAAATACTTCTGCGCGACTTATTTGAAGGCGCCCTTAGTCTAGCCGCTTAAAGCGAAATAAGCTTTCTAATTTTACTCTTAGGTCGGGGCTTTGTTAAAGGTCAACAGTGAGTCACCATTTTCTTGGAGCAAGCGGTATTTTTTGTTAAGAAACGCAAATTAATCTTACATGTTCTAGAACAAGAGTTAAGTTGTTTGATTGTATTTACTCGTTAAATAACCTTGATTAAAACAAAAATACTTAGTCATTGTTGATTTCACATACAGTTTAGGTACCAACATCTCATGTAATCTATATCGAATCAGATCATTGCCTCGACGTGTTCACTGAATTTGATACGGCCCATTAGAACGAAACGCGAAATTACGTTGAAGTACAACGTTTGTACGCAAAAAGTCACAGTGAGTTGTAATTCAAACAGAGCTCAAAGTAAGGGGCCATAAAAGTGATAAAATATCTATTTAGCTTTTTCTCTATAGTCGTTTTCCCCGTTCATAGGCCGAAGAAAACGTTCTTTTCCTTCCCAAGAACGTTTGGTGACTGGGTAATTGCAGTTTATGTTAACTCAGATAAACGTGATAACTTTTCCGTTCACTTCATTCCATTCGTTCGTACGTACATCGGCTCATTCCCGATTTCCGAAGGCGACGAATAAAATAAACTTCAGTATCACGTTCTTCATTCGTGAGAATATATCGACTCAAATACAACAAATTTTAGGATAAAAATATTGTTTAATATAGTCAGCTTAACTATTACGATTATTTATTCGCTCTTAAAAACTCTCAATTTATTTTCTCAATTTGAAAACTTATGTATTCCGACTATGTCAAGTGCTTAATTTGGATTGATTAGAATTCATAAAACCGTATTTGCATCACACAAAATGTGTTTTAAGATAGTTCTGTAGAAGTATCTCTACTATTGCTTCAAATTAAATTTTAGTAATAACGACAGGATAACGAGTCATCAACTTATACGGAATAAATAATGAAGGAAGAGAAGCTAAATCTAAAATATAACATTAAATTGCTCCATAAAATTGTAATCACGCAGCCAAATAAACCACATCATAAAGTTAAAGCGCCCCTAAACAAATATTCGAATCAA
Organism: Heliothis peltigera; assembly: GCA_958496145.1. Classification (NCBI taxonomy): domain Eukaryota; kingdom Metazoa; phylum Arthropoda; class Insecta; order Lepidoptera; family Noctuidae; genus Heliothis; species Heliothis peltigera. The sequence continues at coordinate 6,830,428 of OY292328.1, forward strand.
TTCACAGACCATTCAGATTTACATTCGCAAAAAATTGCCAGTAATTAATCTAGTATGGTTGTTAAATTAAAAATTCTCCACTGTATCCGACACGGGGCATTAAACGTTTGGGACTGTACGGCTGTCTATCAAAAAGCACTTTTGCGGCACGGACGCCACGTGGTGCGGCGCGGATTTACCGCCCGCGGCATTTCCATGTCGACCGCATTCTGAAATCCGTGGAATTACGGTAACTAGATGTGTTACACTATGGGTTTGTAATCATCACTGTTTTTAGTGATTTTAGAGTTAATAGTTTACTTTCTCTGCTTCTCTGGATGTATGTAAGTGATAGAGTAACCTCTTTATTTTGCTAAGTCTGGAGACATCATTATTATGTTATAACAGACTATTCCGACAACTAACTGATAATCTTCAAGTATCAAACTCTCAAAGATACGTACAATTAAAAGCTGAGAAGAATCATTATGAAATGATCAAGCAGAGCATAATCAGACTGTCTATCCTTACAGTTCTATAACAATAAAAACAAAAAATAAATTCTCAAACGCGTAAAATAGCACGTTATATTTCTCTAACTCCGTGGCATACTATACTATTGCAGCTGACAAACGGAGGCTACAATTAATTTCAGGAATACAGCCATGTTGACTCCATTTCGGTTGAGAAATTAAATATAAACATGTCATTGCTCCAGGCTTTTATGCGGTGTAGGGTCCCACGGGTAATGTTTAATTGATATCTTGATTGCCTCGTGATTGATATTATATGAACTTGCAGAAACAGCGTCTGCTTGAGATTTACTTACGAGGGTGGTAAAGCTTAGTCAAAACCGAAATTATGCGTAATGAATCGCCAATAAATGAAAAATAATAGAAACAGTTGACATATTATGTAATATATATAACATTCGTCACAATTAATTATAAATATTATTCTGCCCATCTGTTAGAAGAAAAAAGAACTTGTTAAGTAATTTTTAGCATTTCAAAATCCAAGCTAAATGAGAACGTGACGACGAGCACCTGCCTCTGCCTAAACATTCGGTTTTTTAAAGTTGATTTAAATCCAACAAAACCACATTACTTTATTTTAATCTAGCAGCCGAAGCCTGTCTATGGACTTAACAGAATTTTATTTAACGTCGACTTTAATCCGAAAATCGGTTTTTAAAATATTCACGTTCCACTGTGCAAAAATATCGGACGAAATAAATGAAACCCAGATTTATTCGTGTACTGATTGATTAACCGATGATGCAATTATTTTGTGTGCAGCTTATTCAATTAAACTGTCTCTATTAGCTGAAACAAATTATTTGTGAACGATTTACTCTTCAATCAATTTATGAAACGGTTAACTTCGGACATTTTTTGTAAATTAAATTCTCGTTATGATTCTGTTATGGGGCTTATTTTTCCGAGTATGATATGATGTATAGAATCGCAAGTTAAATTAATAAGATTGTTTTACTATGACATACAGCATATCAGTGACTACCAGTAGTATCACCTGCTTAAAGACTAAGAAAACAATGATTGCATTATCGCATAACATAATTCGCAAATGTCGGTACCTACAGTACAGTGCTTAAAAGGCGTTCCTCACTGAGGGCATTCGCCTGTAATGTCGATATTCTATATTAAGCATAACAAAGATTTAATTTGGTACTGTGAACTGGTTCCAATCAACCTCGCAGCCATTATATCGTGACATTTGACACTTTCCTAGGATATTAATGCTTGGAGGGCACTTATCACGACCACATTATATTCATGAATTCAAATTCATGCAATTCTGTTACTCACAAATGCTATAGATTCATATTTTTACATTCTCACAACAACACACATCCTTATAAAGAAGTGTTTTGATAAAAATAATAAGTTACGGATACGTATCCTCCCTCACGCAAGCTTGCAAAATCTTTACAATTTTTATACCGTATTTTTTCGTAAATGTAGACCACGGGTTCAGTTACTCTTGATACAAGGACGTTAAGATATTATCAAGGTAAATTTACATATAACTGAAAATATAACCAAATATAACATGAACTAAATATGAAGCACATGTACTGAAACATGTACAAAAATTATAGCCCATAATAAATTGCAGGTCTTGGCCTCTAATCACGTGACCATAGCTTTGAAGAACACTGTGGTTATAAATAAATAAAAAAAAAATACTGCAACACGCTTGGCAAAATATCACAAAAGATAAAAAAAAAAAATTGAAAGATCTTTCCAAGCCTAGTTTTACGTGTTTCTTTGTGGTGACTGGTTTCTGTTTTCCAATTTTGACTTGACTTTGAACTTTTACTGTTGCATAATAATGAAACGAAGTTGAAAGTTTTAAAGGGACCTGCACTTTATTGAAAGTATAACTAATATTGGTTTTCCATAGGTTCGTGAAACTGACAGTTCACTGATGACCGTTACTGAACCCAGTTTTTATCGAAACACAACACATATCTTTTAAGTACCTTCTTCTACTTTTACTACAGGAGAGTTCAATCTCCTTTTAACAAGACGACACTCTAATATATCATAAGACCTAGGCGAGATATTATTAGATCCCTATTTTGAGACCTATAGCCTGAAGCAAGATCGATGCCTTATTTATGATACGCGCACATATTTTGGGTTCTCACCAATAGATGCTGCCGCTTTGTCTGTGCCTACGAAATTGAGATAAACGACTATTCGAATAGTGTTGAGGATCAAATCCAATTTTGCAGTCGCAAATTGAAGAGGGAACGTATCGAGTCTATACTTGTTAGTCGATACATCTCTATTTAGATATTTTGTTTTGGCGGATCCAGTTCGCTTGGGAGTCGAGTGTAGACATGGGAAATTGTTTAGGAAAACAAATTACTTAGTCTGAATGTACGTTTTTAATAGCTCAATGTAAGGTTTCGTGGTATTTGAATGCCACCCCTCAATCTCCTGAGGGTAACCGGAGGGGACGTAAAAGTGATGATTGTAATAAGAAAATATATTAGTTATTAAAAGGTTGTAATACAAGTTTGAAACACTTTAAGAAAAATGTGTATCCTAATCATAAAACCTTATAGTAGGGAGGGCGTTAAAAAGAACTGTTAGAGTCCCTGAGGTAGGTTAAGGTAGATATTTACATTTATTTGCGCAACTAGTTACTTTATAAAAAAGTGACTGAAGTGCTATTTCGTTTGACTGGCGACGATTCGCGAAATCGATGGCCAACCGTTCGTAGCGTAAGGGCACTTGAAGAAGAAATACAATAACCCAGTTTAAACTTTGCTTTGTAAAGCACCTTGGATATTTCTTTGAAGTGAACAGTTGAGATCACATCGAATTGCTGTTTAAAAGAAAATTTAATTATATGTGTTTATAGGCACAAGTATCTACTTGTTTATTCAATAAAACGGTCCTTCTTGTTTTCAAGTTATTTTATTTTGCTTATAACATCAGTTTTTTTTTTGTCAGATATCTATCAAAATCTTTAGTCCATTATATAGCATAAGTTATTTAGAAATAACATTATATATCAATTTCAGAAACACCACATTCAAACAAATATCGTATAAAGAAAGACATATCCTGAAACTCTCTTACAATAAAATCTACAACAATCTAGCAATCTGCCCCAAGGAACAGAACTAAACATTTTTTTAAATTACCAAATAAAAACACTCTTAATTTAAATTCAAAGCCAAGAAGTGTATTTTATTGTTCCCTTGTTTGTTATGCGAATGTAAATTTCATTTTCCTACCCCCTAAGAACCAGACGTTTACTATCCAAGTACCCCATCGCGATGTGTAGTAATATTGTAAAATGTTTTCATAAAACATACGTAGGGGACACGGGGAACTTGTAATTGAATTTTGAAAACCTTACTCATATGTTCATATACTTGAAAAGACGGTTGCATGGTGCATTGCAATTTATTTATGGTTTGTCATGTTTCTTACAAAATTTTCAATTTTATGACTTGTTTTCGTTTCCCCAAGCAATCTCGCTGAAATTTATACCAGAAGTGGTTCCGCACTGATCGGTTTAAGCAGTGAGAGATTTTTTGGCCTTGTATTTTTTGCGGTCATACGTAAATTTTTACCAACGAAGTGATTGAGGGAGGGAAAAGTAGTACTATACTTCTTAAAAAAAACCTTCTCAACATGATAAATAGAGTAGTTTTAGTATTAACTTCGTAAATAGTATACAATTTTAATGAAACAGAAACCTTTTACTCACATCTAACAATGGATATTTACCTTTATTATTTCTTGTTATTTTTTCATTTCCCGGGAACGTGAGTCATATTAGGAATGTTTAAAAAAACGTGGAATAACATTCATAAGAGATATTATTAGGAGGCTTGAGTTGATAAACGGGTTCTCTCACGTGGTGTTAACACGATGATATATTACACAATTTTCTTTACGAGCAAAACGGATTTATATCAAGGCGACGCCAGCGTTTTGAGCACAGAATGTTTTAGCTAGAATTTCATGGAACAGTGTGAGGTATAGGGTTTCAAATATAGAGTTAATTTATGTTAATCAAGCAATGTAATTTATATAATGGTAATGGAAATTTATCTTGGTTAGTGCGAGATGACTGCTAGAGCGGTAAAATTAACTTTAAGAAGATTGTCTTATGATTAAGACGATATATTTTCATCTGCATTGTGAATAAACTGTTTTCAATTATCATCAAACATAAAACAAGAAGAAAAAATATGCGACTGAAAAATATTTTGATAAGATAAGCTTGGGTAAACTTCATTCTTTCATTCAAATCTATTCAAATACTTCATATATTTGAATTGATTTTTTTCTATGAAAAAGTAAATCCTACTATAAGAAAAATAAAACAGGCATTGAGGTAAAAAAATATAACTAAAAACATATTTCATACCGTCACGTACGCTCCTAATACTGCAGGCAATCATAAAATGAAACATCATAAGGGGAATAAAAACTGAAAAGAGGTCGTAACGACCGAGGACGGGGTCTTAACAAATCGTTGGTCATCATTCAAGGTTATGGCCTTAGGGTGTTTGGATCTCCGGTGACTGTGGACGAAGATACGTCGGCGTTTCATTGTGTGCAAGCAAACGATAACGTTCAGTTCGATTTATTATAAATTGAGGTCCGGTAAGCCCCAGTCTTATTAGCCGGCATAATGGCGGATGTTTGAAAAGGATACATATTGTGTGGGACAATTGAGTGACGGAATGCTAAGAAAAATGTGTTGCTTCTTTACTTCGGCCTGCCGAATACATCGGCATTTGTATGTTTGGGGTTTGGCAATGTTTTGTTACATTGTTACGAATAAATATCTCGATTGTTTGTTTTGTTGTGGTGAGATAAACAAAAAAAATTGCTGAATATAATATGTCCAGCTATTAAATATAATATTTTTTCAAATATCTCATTCAAAAATCTAAATTCAAATGCAAATTGGAATGAATACCCGTAATTACTGTTAAATACGAAGTTTATCCCTTTGAAATAAACAGAGCCATATTTTGGCGACACTTTGTGATTAACTTGTATAAATTCGTCAATGTATTCCAGCCAGCCGCGATTAATTTCGCACAGACCATTAATTACCACTTTAATAAACCAACAGTTAACCAGAGAAATAATATATTAACGACGTAGGTAAATAATTCATTTGCAGAACATTTAAAAATTCGTCATTTGCTGAGACTGTAAGCTGGTTCAGCAGGCTTAGCATGGCGATTCTATATCTATTCTATCAAGAAAAGACAAGGCTCTTTCTGTCAATGTCAACATGTCTTCTGCCCGAGCATGGCGCGTCCTGTCAACTCGCAAATAATCATTTGTAGACTTATGGCGATTGAAGAAAAGAAAAATTCCTTTAAAAAATGTCAAAAGAAATCTTACGTCAATCTGTTACATTTCTATCATTAAATCCATTCTCCGGTAAACAGTTTCTACGGTTTCCATGCTAAGCCTGCAGGAATATTGGTTTACAAGAACTCTCAATGTTTTATTTCTAATTTATAATTGAAAATAAATTTTCAGGGAAAATATTAATGATTGTGAAAGCAGTTTTATATTATGAAATACTGAGTGATATTTGATAGCTTTTTCATTTTACGTTATAATTCAATACAAAAGAATGGATGAAAATAAACTGCTAAAGAGAACTGCAGCATTGTATTTTGTAGCATAATTTACAATGTTGCGTGACCACACAAGTACTTAGTATTTATTTTGTATCTGTATAAAGACCTGTTTCATAATAATTACGATGAGCTGAACCAATACTTAGAAACCTTTGAAAACAAATACAAATGACGAATGAATCCGATAAATTCACTCTTTGTTTGAAATTATTACCTCTTCTAATCCTCCAAAGATCTTATTCTTCAACAGAAAATAACATACAACATTTATGATTTACAAATCTTTCATCTCGTCATCTCGTATATCCTTTAATTCAAATACAAACTCTTAAGCTTAACACGATCATCCCTAACATTCTGATTAATGTTCTTCATTATTCGATCTAACTTTACGAATTGAAAACTTTTTAAAACAATTTGTCTAATGGAGAGGAAATCTGTCACTGACTGAAAACAAAAGGAAAGTTTCACATCAAAAGGAATGTTTTGAAACTCCCGGCTGCACTGGTGTTATCTTCTGTGTAGACCTGGAGTAACTGTAATTATGAAAAGGTTTGTTACTTTTATAAAGGTATCAATTTATTTGATCTATGAATCCATAATAATATCGAATTACTTATAAACAGATTAAACATTTTTTTTACATTATATAATTACTTACTGCAGCCTTAATTATTATCCTTACTACTAATATTATATTATAACTTTGCTTAGGTATCTGTCTGACGTAGTTTCACGCCAAAACGACTGTACTTATTGGAATTAAATTTAGTGTACAAATAGCATTGGGTGACTAAAGGTTGAAGAAGAAGAAGAAGAAGTACAAATAGAGCCTGAGAAAGGACATTAGTTAGACCAATTTTATACGAAAAGTTACTGTACCAGTACCTGCAATAGAAACCTAATAACTAATATCGATAAATAAGTTTACCATGCCCACACCGCAAAGTCCGAATGCGCTAAAAGCCGTATGGTATTAAACGTTTAATTAATACTATAGTATATCGCAATTCAGTGTGTACACTGACCTAATCCAGTAATCTATTTACATTGTTTATTCGTGTTTTTAACAAATATTTACGGTCAGTGTAGCTCGCAGTCGTAATCGTACGTCAGGATTTAAGCTGATGTTAAAATAAATACCAGAGCAAAATCCAACGACGTATAACAGTAGCCGGGGTTGCTATGAGAGCGATAAAAATATTACCCCAAAATAATTTTTGCGACTTACATTTAAAGGTAAAATGAAAGCTCGAAACGTAGAAAGAAAAATATTTTTGTTAGTATTAAATTTAATGCTACCTACGTATTTCATTTCACCAGTTGATAATTTGAAAATCCTGATAATCATTACATATTATATTAAATTCAAAAAGCTATCCGCTAACAATGTAGCCTGTAATGTGTGCGTTCGTTTGTCGAGTCCATTGGTACGATTCACGCGATTATGGCCATTACATCTGATGTGTTCCATATTTAAATTTTAGGATACGGGTCCACGCAATATTTGGATTTTTCTATCAGACCGTAACTGGCCACGTGCAAATGTGTTTCGCGTCGATCCGATTTTTTTCGAGCTAATGAATTCGAATGCAAATTGCCTTCGCTGTGAATTTGTTTATGATTATCGAATTGATTTTAAATGGACTTTTTATTCGAATTAATAAAAAGAATTCGGTTTGAAATTAAAATAAAATAATCAGACTTCTGATAAAACATTCAGTTTATTTACTGATCTTACAAAATGTTGCAAATGGAAAACACTCGAGTCGGCAGTCAAGTGCGTTTAATTGCATCTTTACTGCGAACAGAACACTAAAGTCCAGAATACCTATTTCGCAGATTTCAAATAAACCTTATCTGGAACATTGTAAGCGAAGCAACTAAATAACAAAAGATCATTAAATATAACAACACACGAATGCAATAAATTGAGTAACGACGCTATAATCTAACAAACTAAGTGTGCAAAACCTGGAGCATTTAAAATTTATCTTCGGAAAATATTACCCACTTTTGGACGAAGGAAACCAGCTAACTCTGCAAACTAATGTTGCAGCCAACTTACCTCGGTATAAAAAGAAACGAGCCAACGTAATATTCCTTGGGGAATGTAATTTCTTTGAATAATATTTTTTTAAGTGCTCCGTGTCTAGCTAATTTCGAGATTGTGCTACTTTGTTTACTCCGCTATGAAAACTAGACACTGTGACTAATAAAATATGTTACAAAATTAAATAAAAAATCTGGTTGAAGGCACCTTAGGTTATCTGGGGTGAACGTCTAGGCAAAATCATAAATTTTCGGAGAAAAGTAACAATGCAAACAATTTCTCCGGTCACTCAAAAAGAATAGATATTTAGGTGGGAAATTCGTAAATCAAGCCTTCAAGAAAAACTCTAAATAAACCACGACCTTAGGGCAAACAAAAAAACAGAAGTGAATAAAAAATCATCTGCTCAATTTGCTCCACAATAACTTCGTTCGTTCTTAGTACGCAAGTCTCACGTACTGCTCTTGGGATCTCACTCCGAGATAAGTGAATTGTAAACCGGCAAACGTGACATGGAGCCCTGGTTACTGCTATCACTGGCAAATAATTTCAGAGGTGATAATGCACTGTAAGACTTCAGTGGCAAAGGAGGCTGAAGTGCGATGTACATATCTGGAGTCTATGAGATGTTGTATTGTTAGGTAGAGCGATACCCAGTATCTATTATTGTATTTTCAAAGCTGCAACTTTTTTTCGTATCGATTAAAATTTATGAAAAAAAATACGTTAATAGTAAATTTTATCATAATTAGCTCAGCCACGAGCTCTTTATATAGTAAATATATGTATCTTATTTAATTATTTTCCTTATTAATTATTGTAATTAATAATTATATTTATTATTGATGACTTACAACATGAAATCAGAGATAAATAGGTACATCTGAATTCATATATATTTTTTGATACTAAACCAATAAAAAAGAAAGTTCCAGTCATCGAATAGGTGACAAAATTATAATGGCACATAGTTCTTAATATGAAAAATTTCCAAGAAACTCTGAAATGACTCCCGAAACTACCAAACGAGATTAAAAAAACAACTCAATGGTACGGGTAATACCCCCACAATAAGTTCGTTTGAGCTTGGTGCAAAAGTCTCACGTGCGACTCTTGGGATATCTCGTATAACTGAATTGTCGACCGACACATGTGCCGGAGTCCGTTTGACTGCATTACGAATACGATTAGTTGGATTACTGTGCAAATTGTGAATTAATGTTGTGACAAACAATTTAGCTGGCGGACCATCCAGTTTAAATGGGATGCAGTCAGTTTGTGGTTTCAAAATTACTCTCCCATTTAAAAGACATTATGTAAATTGAATTGTTTATCATTTTTTTTAACAAAACATTTTTATGAAAAAAAAATACGTGTTTCTAAAGAATAAGATGATGCCTACCTCTTATTCAACATTTGACCTTCCTATCCAGACGCTTAGCCTTTTTACTGTTTCTATGAAAATGAAGTCGACATGCCAACTTTATAACCAAGAAAAACATTGTGATGTAAGCGAATTGACGTCCATAAAACTGCTATTTCATATCTAGACTACAAGGTATGCAAAGATACAATCAGACAACAATATTGAGAAACTATCCTGATCATTCGTTGCGGGTTAATACAGTCGTGGTTAAAAAAAAAGATACGGAGAAATCCTCTAATGGAATTTGGGGAGTTGAAAAATATCGTGATTGAACAAAGTATTAGATTCACAGTTTCTTTGAGTTTGCAGGCAAACTTGACTGAATAGAACGTTATCACAAATTCTCTCGGCTAACTTTACCGACTCGCGTTTTGTTAGTAAAACTATTCGACTCTAAGTTTAGTCTAGATCTAATTCTGTTGTTGGAATTGAGACCGACGGTCAATGGGAGGTGTGATGCTAAATAAATGGGATTAGACTCCTTTGGTTAAAACTGCTCGCTGCCTATGGAATGGATAGATATTATATGCCTGGTAAACCCAAGACAGTATAATGTTTTAAGACGTCGTTATTTTCGTAGCAAAGATAGTAACTAAAATAATAAAATAAAAATACTTAATACTTTAAAATTAATAGGCTGTTTCCGTCTATTTGTAGTTTTACAAACACAAAAAGTCAGCAATGCGCCACTCCTGCACGGAAAAAAGATGTTTAAGTTAAAACCGTACTTCAACTATTTATAGGGACATGAAAAAGAAAAAAAAACTACACAAAAACTTCTAGAATTAAAACCTAAATAAAGTTGGCACCAAACCGAATAATAATGTTCAGATTTAAAATTTTACGTGCCGAAACTTTGGTGAGCCGTTTACTTCTAACGACGAATCGGCAGTTTCGGAATTTCACCGGCAATCCGAAATCGATTTAATCACGGGAATCATGCAAAGTTTCGCACAAAGTTTGTTTAAACTTTGGAATTGGAACAAATTGGAGCAGCACGGCTTGCGGCTATGTATTAATAGTAGATTCATGACGCCTACCATTAGTTATGACTTTTTCCTGAAACTATATAGGCTGAAGTTTGCAAAGTTTGGCAAGCTAAGATTTCTCCTTTATCTCATCTCTAATGTTGTTATAATTTATGAACTTCGTTCAAATGTTCATGAAATATCAGAGTAAGTAAGTGACACAAAATTCGTCCATCTAGATAAGTTTCCTGCTAATATCGACCACGAAAAATATCGTAAATTTTTAATCAATTCAGCATAATTATTACCGCATTTTAATAAGTTATTACAAAAAACTGAACAAACACAATCAAAAGAAAACTTCTGCCTTTATAAATCCAATTTCCCTTTAAACCAGCAGCCTTACAACAATCTTGTAAAAGCAACTTGTTATATATTTCTTAAACTCAAGAGTACTAAACGAAAGTACACACGAACTCCAGTTTCAAGTTTCAGTTTAAACATTTCAATGCAGTTTTATTTTGTAGCATACGTATGTGAACGCTTTGAAAATGTTGTGGCACTACATATGAAACTATTTCGTATGGACGTCACGGAATAATTTAGAACTAAAGAGTGGCAAACGACTATTTTAGGATGGCAAAAGAAATCCTATTTTTGAATAAAGAATATTTGCTATCTGTTTATATGAAAATATTTTTCACAAAAAACACTGAAAACAAAATATAATAATAATCTTTTGGCATGGCTCTTGAAGTCGGTGTCTCGAAGTTACTTTTATGTTTATTTTGTAACCGACTTCTTCAAGGACATGTCAAAGAAAAACAAACTTAACAAAGAAAAAATTCGGTAGTATTTTGATAAAATCGCCGGTTGTCTAATACGTACTGCTACTAGCTTTCTGTTCTCTTTCTATACAGGTGATACGATTAAATATTGAACCAAATTGTTATTATTTATTTATTTATTTAGTATGTTATAAGTTAACAGATAATCCAAAGCACTTATAAACATCAAAAAAATTATACATAACCCGTCGTATCTGATCGTCACTGCCAATAATTTCACGCAGAAAAATACACAAGTAACGATCTACAACATTGTTTGCAAAACACAACGTTGATTTTTTGCTCATAGAACAATTGCTATCCCCGCGTCTGTCTTCCTTAGGTTTGCTATTTTCTTTTTTCCTTTGAATAAGTTCGTTAGAGGCTTGAAGCCATTTAGCATTGTCTGAGACACCTCGAATAATATTACCCAGTGTTTTTATTGTACATTGTTTACCATTGTAGAGACAACAATAACTACTTGATTATGGATTACATGGTACAGAATCAACCTTTTCTATTACACATATCGTTATCTCACTAAAACAAAAGCAGGTAATTCAATATTTTAAAAGCTTTTATTTAACTTGCCGTGTATGTATGTTACGGTGGATTCTTTGAACTCCATTTTGAAGTAGATATCTTTAACCGATTGAGCTGAAATTTTGTATACACGTTCACTTTGGATGACAATGCAAGATATGTTATATGACATTATTCTAAATCCAATATGGTGGACCGTCCAAGATGGCGGAGTAGTTATTTTTAATGAATTTCAACAATATGGGTATCAAATGAACGGGGTTTATTGAGAGTGACTTAAAAAATAATTTGACGTTATTCTAAATCCAATATGGCGGACTATAAAAGCTTTTTAAAAAAACATTTTTCTTTTAATTTATTCACAGAGGAAACCTACAATAATAATTTATATTGTTTTTCAATTGAATGTTACGTTGCTATAGGTACTAGTTGTCTTTAATAACAGTTTTGTTATGTTCCATTAAAAATGATAAATAATAAAACTAAATTTCTTATCGTTACCAAAAATGCAGACCATCGATAGATTTAAAAATCAAAAGTCTACTTCTGACTTAATTCGATAAAAATGAGGATAAATAACACATCAAAAAAGCTCTTGTAAAACTATTTCCCACATCATTGATCAGTATAGCATTATTTATGTACGAGAGAACATTATCGACGTGTTACATCACTATTCGCTACCAAAACAATAAACCTTTCAGTAAAACAACAGATCAACTTGTCTGATCAAAACGTTTACATTCTAAGTGCTGCAACGAAAACATATACACAAGGAAAAAGATCTTCGTCTCAGAAATTTTATCGAAAACTCGATTGGGATTCCTACCGCGTTCGCGATACGAGATCGATAAACGAAACGACCCTTGCCTCTTGAAAAAGTGAGATTCACCGCTTTTGCTATTCAGAAAGCGAATTTTTGTCATTGAAAAAGAATACTAGATGTACTTATGCAAGCGGTTGTGATAAAAAGGGATAAAATATGACAGTGAGTGCCGAATGGAATTTTGATGCAGATGCATTTAAAATGTGAAGTTTTATTACGTCCGATGGGGTTACTGTAGGTATAGGTGCTTTGATTTATTGGTACAATTTAAATTGCGCAAATCTGATCGATTTATTAAGATTTTCTTTCGATTTTGATGAAGTCAATAAAACTGAGTATAATAATATCGCCTAATATCTTATCATTTTTTTTACTGTTGATTTTTAACAATTCAATTCAATTTTTTCATATTTCAACTGAGTATTTAGAAATATTTCAACTGAGTAGTATGCTTTATCTATTAGAAATGTACTTAATCTACGTTTAAAAATACTAATATTCTGTTCAGTTCTTATACTTTTTGGAAGATTGTTATAAACTTTTGGAGCCATTGCAAAAATACTGTTTTTATAAAATGTAGTCTTAGATCTTATTACATGTAACTGATCACAACGACGTTGACTGGTTACTTGGTCAAATTTATTTAAATTATTTTTTACAAACATGACAACACAAAAAAAGTCAAAACAAAGTTCGTGATCGTTAGAGAGTTATATTAAGTAGAAGTCCTTATATTAAGAAAGGTGTGTTTAACTAGTCAATATATGTACATTATAAAGTAGGTAACCCAAACGGACAATAACACATTAAATTTTTAAGTTATATAAAACCAGCGCAATATTTTTAATAAGAACTTGAAATGAAGGCACAAGTATTGTAATAATTAAAATGCTGCGGATGTGACAAATAAAATGTAAGTACATTTTTGCGTGCGTAATAATCCGACGAGCTACCAAGATAAATTGAAATCTAGTGAAAAGAATATAAAGTCCAAAGTCTAGTGGAAAGTCATGTCGAATGTCGGCTTGATGGCACTGTTGTATGCCTTAATAACTAACAGTGAACGAGTCAAAAGAGCGTGATAAAGAATTTACATTTAATGAAGGAGTACTGAGTGCAGACGCAGACTGGCGGCAATACGTTGCGGTAGAATTTGCATTTTTATGAAAACTTCCATGACATTGCCGACCACGTCGTTCAAAAAGAATATCACCACTTTGTTTCTGACAAAGATTGTCTTTATGGCAGTTTAGTGGGTGTTTTTATTCGCACCGACGTGGAGAGTGCGATGGTGCATTCGTTCGACGTTTTATGAACGTCGAGAGTCAAGAATCGAACACAAACTGCTACTTGGCACAGATCCAGCCGACCGTCAGTTTACGTTCGAGCTAAATGCTTTTTTTGGATTTTTCCTATATTTGTCTTGGTGAAAAGGATTTGTCGAGATCGGACGTTCGTAGATTTTGGCAAACGCTGATTGAATTTCAAAAAATACGAGTAATCAAGAACTCAATTTTTACGACCAAAAATATTGTTAAGTTTTTAAATAAGTATTACCCTTTATTTATTTATTACACTATTATTTTAACATAGTAACAGTGAAATTGATTCGATAAAATGGACAACTTTCACTGACAGAAGCCCAACAATTTTGCGAAATCACCTTAAAACACGCCTCAGTCTTCTCCTACCATATCAAGTCAACAATCCATCTCGTCTTTAATGTGCTTAGAAACTACAACTACCCGCACTGCTAGAACAGACTAACTTCATCTTCAAAAGTTGAAATTGAGAGAGCCATTTCCAAACCTTCACTAAGGATACTTAAAACTGTTCATTTAATTCGCAACAATGGATTTCGCAAAGCTCTTGTTCACGTACGAGACTAACTAACTCAGTCTGAATTCGTTAAACGTTAGGTAACCAGATTGTAACTTAAATCCGGTTAACGTGCCCTGGCAATTAGCCGGTAGGTGAGGACGTGTGGCAAATAAGCCCACTGAATAATGTGAAGCTTTAAAGAAACCGTGCTCTTCAAGTGCACTTTTACTATGTAACACAAGAGCCTTGAGTTTTTGCAAAGAATGTTTGACTATCAGCTTTACAAGAAAATTGCTTTTATATGGCATCAGGACCAAACCACGTTGTCACTTCTCAGCTGTTGTAATTATATACACTTTACTAATAAATTGTTTAATTAAAGGATAATTTAATAAATATGCTCCAGTTATATATTGCGATACAGATTACAGCTCAAATTATAATAGTTATGTAGATGAAAAGGTAGTAAAGTATACTCTTTGTTATAAAAGTAGCATCAGCGTATTTTATTTGACTTTCTACCAATCAATATCGAAGACCCGGAGTCATAAATAAGTCTTATGAAAAACATGCAAATTCTCGCATCTATCTGGAAGTACTATCTATTGAGCTACGATATTCATGTGACGGTATTGAGATTCGGCCACTGTAGGTCATGTGTCGGAAACCTGACGTCAGACTCGTATTACTAGTACTCGTGCAGAGTAACTTCTAGAACCATCTAAGTTTGTACCTGCTGATCTCACTTTATACTCTACGCAATTTGTACCTGTTATGTGACGGTAACTTTAGTAAGCTATGTATTAAGTTATGCATATTCATTTTAGGTGCCTTATTGGCCGTACTATATGTATATAAACTTTCCTCTTCAACCAAACTATCTATTAAGAAACTCGTAAGTTTTAAAGATGTAAACATACACAGGGAGAAACAGACAGACAGCCAGAAGTAACTTTATTTATATATAGGTATGTGGAGCTACATAAAATTCTTAACAGAATGTTGAATGAAATCGGGATAGAAAGGAATTTACGAACCAACCATGCTAGTGATAATACAAGCTACTCCCTCACTCGTAAAAGTCTCATAATTTTAATCCAGCGAAATAAGCATGGCACCCCCATTTTATGCATCCATAAATTTCAACTGATAGTATGTTACGTATGTGGTGTGAAATCTACCTACCTAACAGGTATATACACACTTTTATACGTATATTTTATACGTTATATACGTCTAAGAAAATGATCTAAATAATAATTCTAGATTTATCATTCATTATGATATGCTTCTGAAAATTATAAATAATGTATATAATGTATTTCATGTACACATGTGTGTATTTGATAAAATTGTTTTAAGAAACTTAATTCTGAAATCTTGTTTTAATTTTAAGTTAATTTTCTGCAGGAAAATTATCGTAATTAAAAGACTACCAACCCAAAATTAAATGCGTACTTAAATTCAACATATGTACGTACTGACCTTTTCTACCTTATTAAATAAAACTTTTATATTTTACTGTTATAACCTCTAACAAGAAATGGCCAAGCTATATCTCAGTTAAGACTGGGAAGCCGGCAACGTAATGACAAAGGTAAGCGCGTTTATGTAACATAATCCATTTATCAGCCGAAGTCACGCGCCATGAGGCAGTGATTAGATGAAGCCTAATGATACGACGCGAGGGATATAACGTCGAACAGTTTATATTATTGTTCAATTGTATTATGTCATATATACACCTGAAGTTCCATTACATTAGGTACTTAAAACAATTGACGTTGTTAGCTATATTTTCACGGCAAAAACCACTAAGCGAATGGTGGCTATCATTCTGGGAAATGCTTAAACCACAGTATTGAATAGTTGCACAGTATCAGTGTAAACTGTCTCACATCGTATCATAATGAAGTTTAAAATGATACTTTTATTCTTTTGTTTTAGAAGATTTCGTCTAGTTCTTTAAACAAAAACTCTTCAAGTGTAAGTAGGTGTTGTGCACCGAGTGAAAAAGGCCTAGAAATAAATACAGATTTTTTAAAATTAGATTACTGCTGGAGTATAAATTTTTGTATCTCTGCACGTTCTTGAAGATAAGTCTTGACAAACAGAACCAAAATCGGAACCCTAAAAATTACACTAATTTTTAATCAAAATTGGTCCAAAGGGAAAATGACTCGAAAGCTTTAGACCTAATTTAACTGATCACAGTTGATGCAGGCTCTTCTCCACTGCAAAGTTATAGTGAACTCAATTACCAACTCAATTAAACTGGACACAATTACAAAGCATTTCTACTATATTAGTAATAATAGCTCATCGTTCCCAATAATCATTGGTGCGTGGCGTGTGGTGTCGAACGGATTACAAGCGGTCAACGGATAATTTGAGGAGCAATATCCGCACTATTCCCGCCAGTCCGGATAATGCGGATACGGATAACCAGCGGACTTATTTGCCTCGACTGTATCGGTCTGGTTGTGATTGAGTGATTTTAGATCCAGATTTTGGGTCACTTGTAACCCGTGAAATTACCCAGTATACCCAGTTGGTTACCTAAAGATATTTTGTGATCGCAATAATCGAAATTTATTTACAAATCACCGGTTTCTATTTTACTTATAATATCCTAAGCAAAATTCCTGTTGAATAAACTTATTGAGATTGATGAAAATGTCTAACCATGAGAGTGACATGCCCATTTCTGTTTTAAGGGGATGTATATAGATAGGAAAAGGGCAATATCAATGCAATGTCTACATATAAACAATATTAATTATAAAGCTGAAGAGTTGTTCATCTGCTTGAATGACTTAATCTCAGGAAATACTGGACATACATATTTGAAATATTATTTCAGTGTTTCATTTATGAGAAAGGCTATTCATTACAGGTGAACAATTATCAGATCAAACTGCGGACGAAAAGCGAATCAACAATAAAACTATCTTCGTAAGTATTAGTTTATGTACATACGTATTTAATTTTTAATTTCAAAATAGCACTGACCATTTCACACTTAAAGAAACTTTTTCAATCAACAGTCCAGCACAAATGATACAACTTTTTTATCGAATATCGATACGAGCGTTCGCATCGAAACTTGGTGTATGGCTTATTGTTTTGCTAGTGCAACGAGTAAATTGAATTTTACCAATCCACAAGATTACGTTCGAAGTGCCTTTGTACGGACAGTAGGAGTAGGTTGTATCCATAATATCGATTTTTAATAAAAATAAATTGTTTTTTAAATAAAATCAGACCTTTTTATCGAGACTTACCCAGTTTTAAGTGGGTCCCCTCTAAATTGGGTATCTATTTGTAAAACTTCTCTGTCTGTTTTCTTTAGAAGGTTATTTGGAATTCTGAATTTTATTTGCTTAACCTTAATCTGAGGTTCGGTTTTTTGAAGTAGGTATATAAAATTAATTTCATATTTTCATTACAGTATGAGTTTGACCGTATTTCATCCTATATGAACTTTTACAAAATTTACTTCGCGGGAAACATTAAAACATTTTTTTCATGAAATGTCAAATATACCTTCAAGTGCTGCTTCGTCATAAAAAAAATATCAAACAAAAGATTTATTCAAAGTTCAACAAGATTCACTCGAAATCAGCATCAATTTGTAATCGATGAAAGAAAATCCCAGACTTTGAGTATCTTGAGAGTCACTCCAAAACCTTTACCTACCAACCTTTACAATACTCGGGGTATTTGATTTTCTTCGTAAATTTCGTTCCCAATTGCCGTATAATGTTAGTAAGACTTCAAACTTATGCTGTACTGGGCTTATCTGACGTACGCTGGCTTGCAGGAGAACTAGTTTCGTATAATTTCTATTTTATATTATAAAAGATAAGCTAACGTGTATCGGGTAACGCCTGAAGAGGAAATTTCGTGAAACTTTAACTAAAAGGTTTTATAAAGTTTGTGGTTGAATGCCTTGGGTGCGGGCAGAATAGAGCCTGAGTTAGATATCGGTTTTTTGTAACTAAGTTAGACGTGCCTGGTTCCTTTTGCCTGTGTATTCCTTGGACCCATTTTAAGTCTAAGTTGTTTAATTTATTTAAGTTTTAAATTAATTGTCTGAAAGTGACATTGACTAACCGGGTCTTTTGTTCTTATTATAATTTTCTTTAACTTTAGCGTAAAGTGCTGCTTACCTACTTATGTACGTACTGAAAAACGTTGTCTCCTCTGACGAAAAAAAAAACCAAACGACAAAATAATGATGTTGGCTGGATTATTATTCGCTTCGTGCAGTTGCAACTTCAAAATTTCCAGATAGTGCAAAGACACGTTCTGAAGAGGAAACGGGCATCGCAACCTCCCCTTATCTTAACCGCAGGCGAATACGGGCAACTGAGCATAACTGTGTGCATACTAAGCTCTGCGCTTATTTTGCTCGTTTATGCATTTCCGTGTACGGGTTCCGCAGTATCTTAATGGCTTTATTTACAGAATTTTCTTTTAAAAATGTACAAATAAGACCTGGTCTGAGGTATTTTAAAATCATTTTCATAGTTTTTATCATAATTAAAGAGATGCCAGTTTTCTCTTCAGATGACATGAAAACGAGGCGAAAACAAAGTCTTACCTAATTGGAAATTTGATCGTGGTTCCAAACCACGACAGCTAAAAATGGAAGAAGACAAATTTCTTCCGTAAACTGAATCTCATTTTCTAAGGGCTATTTTGTTATTATTTAAATAATGAAATGAACAACTTTTTTCTTAATAGAAATCATTTTCACCTGCCGGGACTCCTAAGTATGTTGGGATAGGCTTCTAGTCTAAACGGATGCGGCTGTGTGAAGTAGTGTCTTAAATAGAGCGCCTGCCTATCCTACGACTTGCTTGTAACCTGGGCAATAATATTACGATATCTCTTAGCAAAACTGGTTGTCAGACTTTCTGGCTTCTGTTACCCGTAACGACTGGCAAAGATGTCCAAATGAAAACCGGGACCCACCAATAAAATGTGCCTTCCGTCGCGACAAGATGGTCACCCATCCACGGACCTATCGCACCAAGCGTCGCTTAAGCTTATGATTGTTAACTCAGCTGTTACTTAGAAAATACAATGCTTACATAAAAAAAGATTGGATATAATTATAATACGTATTTCATTTTAATTTTGTACCAGATAATATAGGTATAAATTTTAATATTTCAGATTCATGTTCATTTTATTAATACACGATAATTATTGTAAGTATAGACTAAATTATACCGTCGATATTGATCGCAGATACAGTTAACAGTATTTTCCCTACGACCTTGGGTGTATCCCCAAGTATCAGTTATTAAATTAAATATCAATATCACGGTTGGTGAAACCCTGCGCGTCCCCCGTGTAACTAATTAACGTTACGTTTAAGTATTTAATTTGACTATTAAATTGCTCGTTAATAATGTTAGCAGTAATTTTAGTAGCTAGTTTTAAATCGATCTAATTCCATTCTACTTTGAACCTTCGTACTCCTGCATGAGACCACCTTTGCCATAAATTTGTCATTCAATTATTCAATAGAAATAAAATATTTATAATAACAATACAAAAAGATTCAATTAATCTGTCATTCATTTGAAGTTAGTGCAAAATCGCCATGAAATTATTTCAAAATGGTTGATATCAGCAAAATCTTTGTTGAAAATGTGCTTGTATCGGTCAGAATTCTACGAATGAAAGTTATAAAATGGAATTGGGCTCCGTGATGTTTGCAGGGAACTAGGTTAGGCCTGTTGACTGCTGCATTGTAACATTTCAACTCGATTTCAATCAAGTTGTTTTTGGCACTTGCTTACACAGATATGATTTTCCCGGGAATTTCACGTCTATTGCTAGCTAACAATAATCCTCGTGTTGGTGTTACTCAATGAAAGCAAAAACGGTACGTGAGAATGTTGTCCAAATTCTCTTAATTAAATATTACGTAAAATTTTCTTCTTTAACCTCAATTGATAAAACACATTTCTTTTAGAAATAAGCAAGAATTGTTTATCCCCTTTTAATTTTAATCCAGCGCCCATCTAATAAACAAGCGTCCAGCACTGTTTGCACAAAACTGTGCAAACACGACAGTATTGCTATAAGGCCCATAAATAATAATACAATTAGGCTGAGCTACTAGCACCCGTGGGACTTGATTTATTACCAACTGCGCATAATTTGTGACTACCCAAAGGTCACTTGATTATTTGCAAGAATAATACAAATATAAATTATTGTCGTCTTGATAGTATACCCGTGTTTCATTAGCGATGTAACGAAAAATATTTTTCACTCGAATTTAATTAGGAGAATTTTGAACATTTTTTTAGATACCGCTCAGATCATACTATATAAATATTTGGTCTCCACTGCACCATAAAGTACGTCATGCTTAAATTTAAATAGTTTATTTTTGTTTCAAACGCTATTAGTTTTAAAAAGTAGGTACTTCAAATGCATTTGTGTAACCAAATTCTAGATTCTATTAACATATATTTTAAGCTTAGTATGTACGCTATTTTAAGCCAGAATAATACTTTTAAACCACTTCATTTGTAAAATAGAGTACGAACAAAGCCTTACATAACATTACTCCCATTACAATAACTCGCTTGACCGCAATACATTGAAATTTTAATTAAAATAATACGTAGACACTTCATTAATAGGTATTATTTCATTAGCATTATTTCTTTCTTATTAGTCCCACAATCCAAATTATACGAGGGTAGGCGTTAAAGGGACGCGTATATCGCACCGTAAATTGCCTACAATAAAATCGTAACATTGTCTTTGAAAGTCTTTAACTGGATGTGACTCGCTGCCTCTGGTTACTGCTACAAGGAATCAACTACGCTTTTTCCTAATAAAACTAAATCTTCCTGTAAACTGAAATTGTTTGTGATAAATTAACGTCAATAAAAACATTTTTCTTTATTTTATAAAGTAATCAAAAGTACTCCTTGTCAGACTGCTTTAATATATTTTTATTTTTAAGTATTTGTATTCTTTCTTATATTCATTAGATTGAAGATAAATACAATTGCAGTGACTCCAACCCCTCAAGCAGATACCACTTCCAGTAATAATTATAAAAACGTGATAGCTTCCGCTGAATAAGCAAAAGGGAAATAAGGCAGAAACGGTGGGGGTAGGGACCAATGTAATTAATGCTTACGTTTAATTGTAGCCTAAATTGGAAGAGACGGACCCTTACTGAAGACGAGTCGCAATGAAAAATAAAGTGGATGATATTATACTGCTGTGGCTTGCAAATTTTACAATCTATAGTTATTATAATAAAAGAAAAATGTTACCTTCAATAACCTTACCTCTTACGTATGTATGTTAAAGATCCTAGACTCAGATTTATGTTCACTATACAGGGTGTAAAGGACAGCCCTCCACAGACCGATGAGGTGAGTGCAGTATGCCATACTAAGAAGACTGGTTCATGAAATTGTTTCAGAAATTTTATGGAAATCCAATGAAACTGATTTACTCACAAACATTTAACAGCTGTTTTCACGCGTCGATCGTCACGATTATTTCAAAATCCATTTTGCTGGATTTTTATTTTAGCAGTATTAAAAAAAAATTAAGTTCTGCGTGCAAAGAATTTTGCATTGAAAGAAAGAATAAAATACGGACTAATCTAAAAAAAATCCTGAGAAAAATACCAGTGAAATATTATTAAAAATACGGAGCTGCGCCCTATCAGTTTGTGGAGGGCTGTCCCTTACACCCACCCAGTATAATAAAAACAAACAAAAACCTATTTATTTAAATTCCAACAAAAGCAACTTATTAATTCGAAATATAAAGCATTACAAACAAAATAAGTGACGAACCAGAGAGCTTGTTTAAACATTGATATCTTTAATCTTCTAACGCCGCGAAGTAGAAAATAATTCATAAATGTATTATACCAAGACTTAAATGCGGAATTTATTTCAGAGTAACTCGCAGTGTATTCAAAAGAGAATAATAAGCAATGATGAGTAACTTTTACCTCGAATCTGAATATAAATGCTAATGCCGTCTGATCCATAGATACTTTCAATCTCGACTCTTCTTTCGAGAGATTATTATAATTTCGTCAGAATCCTTTGACTTAAGCTCGGCTTCATAGTTTGCATGTAAAAATGTTTTAATATAATTGTAGTTTAATCTACTGAGTAAGTATACGGTTCGTTTTTGAAATTAGAACATATTACAGGATAACTTTTTGACACTATGTGAACACACCCACAATGACAGGAAATTTTAGTCTAATTTTTACTCTTATGGTGTTATTACAAAAGAAAATAAAACAAACGCTTAAGACGTGTTAAAAAAAGTCCAATCCAAAAACGTGTGATGTAAATATTCTATTATTTTTTTCAATACGTGTCAACTTCTTTTTAACACCATTTATGTTTAAGAGATATAAAAATATTATAAATTTGTAATTTACATTAATTGTTTTTGTAGTTAACATAATAAACGACATCTCTCATAACGCTACAAGCTGCGCTACACCGTAGTTCACACTAGTGCTACGCCGTAGCTTGCGCCAGTTAGCAACCGCTAACAGCCTGAATTTAATTAAAATATTCGGCCCTTATCCCCTCATATTAACAATATCTACTGAAATAGACCAGGATAAAGTCCACACAAAACTTTATTCTCTATAAATCCTATAAAATCATTTTGGTACAGAACCCATTCTTCCTAAGCTTTTAAATCGAACCAAAGCACTTCGTTCAGTTTAAAGAAAAGATAAAGGTATTACGTAGGTATATAGAATTCATACCTTATTGTACGCTGGTCTCTAGTGTACCATATGCACGGTTCCCGGACGTTTCATATTTGTTATAGCTTATTATTTTCTATCTTTAGTTGCCGCGGCCGGAGTTATTTCCATTTCTTGTAAAATTTGTTCGCTTTTACTAAAGGAGTGCTGCTGCTGTTGGTATTCTTTGTTTTGTCTTGGGACCATTTTTTACTGAGTGCAGCGAGCTAGAAATACTGATATATAATAGGTACCACGACAGCGATGCAATGTTTAAATTATTTTAGTAAAGATACCTGGGTAGAAAGAATTGTTTTTAACCGACTTCATAAGAAGGAGGAGGATATTTATTTTAAAGATACTTATTCTAAATGTATATTTTTTCATTTACCAACTCATTAAACAAATTCTTTCTTTCGTTTGAAAGGGAATACTTTCCAATAGGTCTCATTGTCATTAAATCAAGGAGCTAATGATAAAAACCCCGAAATTGAGAGCGACTCTGGAAGATTGTACGCAGGAATAAGGAGAATCTTGTTATTCAGAGTATCTGTCTGATGACACTACGAAATAGTAAATGCTTTAGAGCTGACCTGATGACGGAGAGAACTGAACTGACTGAAATCACTTTGTAGTTTGAATAAGTTCTCAAAGTATCTCGTATAAATTCATTTTCAGTGAAATGAATCTGATCAATTTTATAGTTGTCGGTATATGATTCTTTGTACTCCTCCCTTAGCTTTCAGCAATTGTTTTCCAAAAAGAATTTTCCATTAACTCGTTAAGAATTCCGTCGAACTGGCAAATTGACAAATACTCGTTTTTTTACACGAGACAGAACGATAACGTTTTAAAGCGACGCTGAGTAATACCTAACATGTGATCGAGCTGAAACGGATAAGGAGAAAAAAATAATAAATGAACCAAGCGTCACCTAAAAGAGATTCGAAAAAGGTCGTTACCCTGATAAACTGCGTCCCTAAGTTTGCTTCGCGTTCTTCTTTCATTTTGTGACAAATTGATGTATCCGGAGCTGGATGCTTGGGACAGATTTGTCGCTTTTGACGGACAAGTTATTTGAAGCAAGTAATGAAATGATAAAAACGATATATCAAAATAAGTTTGTCGTAGAAAATTGTTATGATTTGTTGAGTACCGGCTTGATTTGCGTCAGTACGATGTGATGGCGTCATGAATTCGATTCCTGCATGGAACACTTTCTTGCACGGGTTTAAATGCTTTGTGCTCTAATACCTATTTTTTCAATTAAGTAATATTTCCCTTGCACACAGTATTTTTAGATGTAAATAACGTCAGTCTGTCAACTATACATATGTCTACTAGACGAAATTTATATAATTTAAATCTAAAGCGTACTCATTGACGAAAAGCTTCAGATGATATTCCTTTTATGAATACTTCACTGTATGAGTTATCAAACAAGGTCGTGCTAAACTGAATACAAAAATCTGGAACCTACCCTTTCCTTAGGGTTGCGAATGAAATATGAGAATGTAGTACGAATAATGGTCTCTTTAACATTTTAATATTGAATGAGGTCCCAAATACAGTATTTTTTTAGTACCTATTCTACTTTTAAAATAAGGTTAACTCTATTATACCAATTGACTGATTTACGGATAAATAAAATACGTTACTGTTTGGTTCATGGTTTAACATAATTATTACAACCTGTACTAGTTTTTTTTTTAATTGATAACCCTACGCTTTTATAAAAAATAAAATGCATTAAAAACGCAGATTGCAGGCCCGGTATCTCAAACCTCCTTGGAACTTCTTGCAACCAAATGTAAGGAGGAGTTTTGGGAAACACAATGAAGAACTATCAAGACAAAGGACAGTATAAGTAGACAATTGATGTGGTGTCGTAAATAATAGTTCACTGCGATACATGCCTAGTTTCTATACATATTGAGTAAACTGCTACTATATTAGTTCATAAAGTAAACGAGAATCAACATTGTACTGTAGATATTCACGAACAGTACATTCAATGTATTTGGAAATTAATTTACTGCCCGTACGAGTTCAATAAATATAATGTAATATTACCATTTTGAATAATATTGACTAACATGATTTAATGGCGAACTGTGTACAAATTGTTTGTGTAAATATTTAGTAATTTGTTCACTCTGTATAAGATAAAATAAAACGAGCTATTTTCGAAAATCAATCAATTAATCAATCATCATAATTTACTGACTAAAAACCAAGTTTTACCAATAAATTAAATTTCGATTTTCAAAAATAGTGAAATGTCAATAAACCAAAATGTCAAATTATAATCACTTTTATGTTAATCAATGTCGCCTAACGTTGACAAACTAAAAATTATAAGCAAGACTAGAAATTATTTTTCAAAAGAAGCAGCAGATAAAGCTGAGATAAACAAAATTCGCTTATATTACTCTACTCAAGACTAGTTACAATTACTGCAATAATTGCTAATAAACATACAGAAACAAATTAATTAAGTGCACGTTAATAACGAGGAAACATCTCGTTTCATACCTTTCCATTACTCCTTTAATACTTAATTGCTACATACAAATAAATTATTCAGGCGTGCGGTTACATATTTATATAGACAGTACATAAGTAATTAAATACAGCCGAAGACTGGGACTATTAAAAGCAGGCGAGCGTCGTTTCGTTGGGCGTTTATTCCTCGAATGCTATAGAGAACTCTAATTAATTGTTCAGACTGGCTCATTTATTGTATATTTAATTGTAAATGCAATTACACTGAGGACTAATGGCATTTTTACAAGCAGAGAGTCCGAATACCAAATGAGTTCTAAGTTATTTTTCCAGCAATAAAAATGAAATAATCGTAATTAAGAAATTTTCCGTTATCATAACTTTTTTTTTTATTTTGAATAAGTAATGATTTATCTAGGCAGAATGATAAAGTAAGGAAACCGAGTATTGTGATTTTTTTAGGATTAAATACGTAAGCAATTTTATATAATTATTAAAACTCTGACAGCTTAGCTTTCACCTATACGTTATTTGTACAAAACAAACGAAAACCTTACCTACGACCGATACACTTACAACTACATACGACCGATTGTTACATAAATACACGAAAACAACTGACTTTTGTACGTAGGCTTATAAAATATTCAAAAGTAATAAACTGAAACATTGATTAAACGGACGGTAACAAAAGGACCCAATAACCATTAATATGACTTTATGAAATTGGAGTTTTTGATAGTCCAAACGTGACGTAGTCGCGAATATTGCCAACCTAGTTATATTTCGACGGAATAATAACAGGCATTAAATTATTGATGAAGACAAACCGTCTTCATAAATTGAAAATTATGCTTACCTCTAAAGTAGTTTTATGTATAATATACCATGAAGTTCGTCTCCCGTTCTTCCTCATAGGAAACTAGCTTAGGATGAGCAACTAAATTCACTATTATTTCATTACAATTATTTGATTTTCATAAGTGTTTGTAAATGCCTTACTGGTGTAAATGATTTGATTTTGACTAGACTTTAACTTTCAGCAATAGAAAAGCCAAGAATCAAACACTACAATATTTTTCACCTTTTAGATTTCATTAACAAGCAGAAAAACAATTTGTCATTAGAAATCATCAATACGTTTTCAGTGTTTGGAACAAATATTTTGGAACAAAAAAATATTAAACAGTCGTACGTCATTGAAAAACAACGTCAACGCTTTCTTATGCTCTCTAAGTCTCAGTGCATTACAATTTATAGACTTCCATCGATACCTATTTATCGATACTGTCAACATACTATTTGGAATGCAGAGAGCGTCTTCAGTGAAAAGGAGCAAAAAATTGGTTGAAAGTACGTTTGTTCGACCCAACAAATTGAAAAACAAACACTATTCATAAAATATTATCAGAGGTACACATGAAAAGTAACGAGGCATTCGGGTTCCCTCTGAATTTGTCAATTTCATTCTGCACGGCGCTCAGTCGTAAGGAATGCTTAAGGAATAATGATGGCATCTGTTAAGGTAAATAGAATACGAACTGTATCCATCCGGGATTCACAGTACACCTCTTTCTATAAACCTCACACGGCACAATTGTGAATAAAATAGTGTCTTAAATCAGTTTATTTGCATTAGGAATTCTGAACCTTATGACCTGAGTTATTAGGTTGGATTTTCATTATCCCACCTGATACAGTTACATACAATTTTTTATCAAACGTATGTGTTACTCTGAAGCTTTATTACAATTTAAGCGATGAACAAATTGTAAAACGTGCTTACGCGAATTCTTTTCACGT
Organism: Heliothis peltigera; assembly: GCA_958496145.1. Taxonomy (NCBI): domain Eukaryota; kingdom Metazoa; phylum Arthropoda; class Insecta; order Lepidoptera; family Noctuidae; genus Heliothis; species Heliothis peltigera. Next base: position 6,858,115 of record OY292328.1, read on the forward strand.
CCGTACTTTGTTTGGAATCTTCTTTCATCCTTTTGAAAGTACTTTTCTGACATGTTGCCCTCAACTTGGACTAACTAAATGAAGCTGTTATGTATGTGTGAGCCATTCGTTAAAATTTTATAAGGAAATTCGATACTAAGTAAAATAAAGTTTTTTTGTGATAATCCTTTTTTTTTCTCTGGATATTTTTATTTCAATCTGAATGTACAGCTTTTTTTAAATGGGAATTGAATTACTTACCTACTTTTATTTAAATGTGAAAACTAACCAAGGTTTGGATAATAATTAATTCTCAATAACTCTTTAGGAAATGGACGTAATGAACTGATATGCATTGGTCAGGGTCCAACATAAACCACAGAAAACTTTTTATCCGGGTGCGCAAAATAGCTAGTAAACGCTAGTATATTATACAATTCTTAGCATGAATGCCATAAGAGCCTTAGTTATAAACAAGTATGACCTCTCTTATCATAACTAGGTTATCTTGGCACAACAAAGATGCCATAACCTCCCACGAACCTTTGCCAAATTCGATCACATCCAAAGAGCTTTGTAGGCATATTTTAATATTACATTTTATAACGAAACCCGCTCAACCATGTTCTATTCAAGATCCAAAACCCCTTAGGAAAGTATTAGAAAAATATAAAGAGACTGATAAATCTCGCGTTGAGTCCCTGGAGTGTCCGACGTTGCGCGATATTTCACGGTATTTTAACAAATTTAACGAGCTTCCATATTTACTTCAAGGAACATCCTTTAGGATACATTACGTTTATTCATAACCCTTATTATTCCTTATCGTGATGCGCTGACTTTGAATGAACAAAAGGATACAATGTGGACACTTTATTTAAGTTTAAAAAAATTACGTCGGTATAGAAATAACATTTCGTCACAGTCCCGTGAGACCGTACTTCTCAATATTTAGTAATGGTTTAACATAAATTAAATTTAGGGATTCTTTCAAAAAGTTTTTTTTTTTTGTTATACCGAAAATTGCGGAACATTTCCAATGATTCATAATCTACATTCATTCAGGTTAGATTAATTGTAACTTATAGGTACTTTACACTGTAACATCTACTATACCATTTACTGAATAGTAACTTACATTAAACTTTGAAAAAAATATTGTATAAATAGTGAAAAACGAGCGTCTCTTATGCTTGTCTAAAACAAATTGACATACAAACACAGACGGACTTAGAGATTATGGTATTTTTTTTTTCCTTTAGAGGTCTAAAACCCTAAAGAATGAAATGTATGAACATGCAAGTAACACGATACCCGATTAGATCCATACTTTTTCCAAACGGTGATTGATTTCCCCTATTCCAGTAAATATAAAATAAAGCATGGCAGCTGACTATTTTCACACACAAATTGCAAGCGCCGTCAGTCATTAAGGGTGGTGTTGGATAGTTCAACACACCATTCTTGTAGGATAAGAAAATACTTTTATAGTTCTGAACCACACTGGTACAATAGAAAGGCTGTTCGAAGAACCTTCTAGACATTTTTCAACTGAATTTCGGTAAAGGCAAATTTGTTTGAAAGATTAAAACATTTGTACAAGGTGGTAGCCGCGACTTCATCTGCACAAGCTTAGTATTTCGAGTATCTTATATTAGCTTACATTATGACATTAACATTAGTTTTTGGATCTCATGAAGAAGTCGGGGTGGCCTAACGATTATAGCGTAAGCCTCTTAAGAATGAGTGTGCGGGTTCGTTTCCAGGTCACACAAGTACGAATGCACTATTACAATAAGAGACAGTAAAATATTAATAATCAATCACATACACACTAAATACTAAACCAACTACCTACTGTTGTTTGTTTTGTAGTAAAAAGTTCATCCAATATAACTTTATTATAGTAGGTAGCTATGTGTGAAATACCAGCGAATGCCAGACAGTGAACCTTTGCGTTGAACTTTAAACTTTGCTTTTGCAGCGAAATTAATTTCAAACTTCTGATAAAATTCGTTTAATTTTACCTTTGGTGTAAATAACGTGTATGAAATTTTAATACAAGTACGATATTCTATGCAATTTCACGTTATTTTCTATTTGACTTGCAATTGTGAACGTAATTAAATACTTAAACATAATATGCATGGAAACATTCAAATTCATTTTAGAATCACCAACAATTAATTTATGTTCAACAATTAAAAATAAATCAATAATTAATTTATTGTTTAGTACGCGGAAACTTATTTACTAGGTAAACATATTCATTAAGACACTCAAGTTTTAATTTATAGATCCTAAAATTGTGTGTTTAACAAAAAAAACACGACAACAATTCCATCTGGCTAAAATAGGTCAAGGTAAATTTTTAACTTAATACACCCCTTTTAAAAGGTACCTTTCAGAAATCCAAATTTATACGCTGGTTTTATAACCTAAAGGATAAGGCTTTCTAGCCAGTAACCAAGCAGAATAACTCTAATTATATTTTCATAGTCCCTTACTAACCTGACGCTGACCTGACTATTTTAGTATGAACGCAGAGCCGCTATAATATTTCCCAAAACAGCAAGTCATAAAGCAAAAACCGTTGGCTGGGCACTGTGGCAATTTATACGTGGATCACCTGAGGCATCGGGGTCATCAATCCAATGCCCCCGGGGGCTAGTTTTGCTAGTAGATTCAGTCTTACACCTCTTTCCCCCTCTATTGCGCAGCTGAACGTAATGTGTTGGCGTTTATAGGACGTATTTTTTTTATAAAAAACACCTTATAATATCCATTTATTACATTAATGACTAACTTTTACGACGGATAAAGCAAAGGTTGAAGTATATTTAATACGAATAAGTGAGAAACCAATCTTAATTTTGTATTGGTAGTGAGTATCATTAAATTGCAATTAAGGTCCAATGAAAAAAATCTGAACTTTTTACTCTCTACTGCTTCCTCTAAACGTCAGTCTAGACTTTAAATATATAGAGCCAACAGATTGTTAATTCTCTATCTGTTTAAATATTTCATATATCATTTTAAATATGCCATACTAAATAAAAGTAAGTAAAATTACAAATGAAACTTATCAAACTAACCATAAATGAAACTTTCCATCCACGGTCAAAGATCTAGAGGTCGCCCCAAAACGAGATAAGGATAATATGTTAGTAGAGAAGGACATGAGTGCCAGGTATACGCGAGCGACGTCGAAGAGTAAAGAAATGTAAAACAAAAATCAGGAAATTGATCCTACCACCATGTGGAGTGATATAAATACAGGGAATAGAAAAAGAATGAAACCTATTAATTATAAAATAATAATTTTAGGAATCTAGTTAAACAAATTATAAATCCTCATTTGAATCAATATCATGAATTATTTCCATTCACATAGTCCATTATTCATCTCTAAAAATGTGTTTCTAATTATTCAGAAATGCGTAATAGAATATTCAAGCACAAAAAGTGTACGATCCATTAGGTACCGCAAAATATTAATAAAAGTCTTGGTATTTTGCATAATTTGAGTCTTAGGATAATGGATATAGGGTTGAAATTTTAAATAAAGGTTTAATTTTATTTTGTTCTGTCAGTGATGGGCTGTGAAAAAATAATGGTTATGTACACTGAGCATCACGTCAGTTGCACACGCTGACTTTTGGGAATTATATGCAGTTTGAAGTAATGGTATATTTTAACCCATCATTTCCATGTTTATTTCAGTAGATTAATGAACGGACTAGCATACATCAACTTTATACGGCATAGTTGACTCTCATATAAAATTATGATGCCAAATAAAAACATTATACAGTCCAATACTAATAGAATCTTATTTCATAATAAAATTAAAGATATTTTTAAAAAGACTAATAAATGATGCATACACGCAAACTATTCGTCAAATACCATATTAAATTTTGTTGAATCTCGCTAGGTAAACATTATGCATTCCGTTTCTTTTATTCAAAAGCATTTTATTCCTTGAAATAGCTGCAAATCCTCAGAAACTCGAGCACAAACAGAACAAAGCACATTGTACACACGGCCAGTGTTTTATGTCCTACTTGACAACGAGACACAAATTGGGACCCACAGCGAAACAGTATATCAGACGTTTTAGAAATTCTAACGTAGAAGTACAATTCGGACAAGTATAAGTTGTGTGCATTGCTCGATATACTGCTTCGTCAACAACTCCGTTTTGTAGAAGCTAGATATAATTTTATTAACAAGGCCAGTAGAATATTATGGTAAAATTATATACAGTTACTGGTTTATAGTGGAGTGAGACAGAATACCATAAATGGACTTAATAATAATAATGTAATGGCATCTAGGCCGATTGTCAGCCACACCTGTATTCTCCAAGAAGATCAGCCAGCTGCGCAGGAAATATCACAGTGGACAAGCATTTACGCTAGGTGCACTCTTTATTTCTTTCGCCGGAGAGCGAGTGTATCAATCACCAACTTTTCGACTTTGAGCTGCTTCTGTGAAAGTTTCTGAAAACTCATACAGCAATTTCGGCCCGACCTGGGAATCAAACCCGAGATGTCCTACAACCCCTATGTGACAAGTATCCCAACGAGGCACTATAATATTTTCGAAATCACAGTACAATCTGTGAATATCATGAATTCTCTTAATTTAAATGTATACCAAATTGCACCGCAAAATTCAACCAATAATCTTGACAAGTTCTGCGATGTTTAGAATTTACAAGGAAATTCTCTCTAACAGGATCGTAAATAAGCATTAACCCAGCTTTTGAAGGTCCTAAGTCTTACGGCTGGCTGTAAAATCATTTACCAGTATTATATCCTCTTGAGAAAGTTCCAAACGTAGGCATGGATAATCTCAGGGATTTATAAGAAAATTTAATATTAAACGAATGTACGAAGTAATACACACTTCAATACCTAATTTTATTTAGAGGATTTTCAATTATTAATATTTTAATCTGAATAACTAAATAATGGCATCATTTTTAGTTTAGCTAGGCCAGCAGTTATAAAAATTGCGCTGCAAAATATATGTGCGATAATTAGTCCTTAGAACTCTTTTTATATTCAAATAATATTTCGAATAGATACGATTTCGAATATTATTTATGAATTTTTAAAACTCTTAAAATGAAACCGTTTTTCTAAATAAAATTGCAACAAAATATAACATTTCAAAGTAAACAGAAAACAATCCAAATCTGAATTAACTGTTCCATTAACTTCTATAATAATACGATAAACTGCACCCATTTTTCATCAAAACCACAAAACAAACGTTGCTATAAATAATTTATCGCATAAAAACATTGCGAAGGCAAAAATAAATCCATTCTCAAAGCTCAATAAACAATAGGTTGGGAATAAAGAACCATCTTGGCTTAGCTCGGTAAAACAATAAATGTTATCCCATAAAACAGCGTTTACTGTCCAATAGTTGTCCACGGAACACTTCATACAATATTTATGCGGTACGAGATTCTCCTCTCCTTTCATTTTTTAAACTCTTATATTATTTATTAGATACAGCTGGTCAAAGGTGGACGTGCACTCATGTATTAAGTTTGAGTTCATGCGACTATTTTGGTAGAATTTTGAATTGGGTATGTTTGAGGCTACGTCTGCACGGGCAGGCGGCTTGCTTAGCGCCTGGAGCGTAGCAAGTCTTCTAGCGAGTAGCTTAGCAAAACGAATATTCTGTCTAAGACGAACGAATCTTCACCACCAGCCGCATTGCGTGCATGGCGCCTCGCTAGTTGTTTAGTATCCAAGTAAACAAACGTGTATATTTTTTTTCCACGAGGAGCAAGACATTTTGGAAGAAAAATGGTGAAATGATCACTGCACCAGTTTTAAAAAGAGAACTTTCACGGAATCTGGCTACTGAATTCCATAAACTACTTTACCTTTACTAATTTATGTTATGGACCTAACATAAAATGGATGTGGTCGTGAAATTTTCCTTTTGGTCCAGTAGGCTATAAGCTACTGTCATGCAGGTGAAACCACTGGCGAAGGCTAGTTATAGTATACAGCGGGGCTACATAAGAATACCTAGGTCGGTGGTTTGGTGGCTTATTTATTAAATTGAACTTCCTTATATTTAGACATCACAAGTCTGTATTATATTTTAACTAAATTAAAAATATGTGATTTAAATAACATTTTCAGCGATTATACAAATACTTCAAAATTTCTGGCAAGAAACTTGTCGTTTATCGTTTCAAACCCCAACTTTGCATAAGCAGAGTTTAAATCAAACTTTATGACTTCAGGATTGCATTATACTGTGAGATGAGCGAAATTGGATTATAAAATAAAAGAAGAATAAGCTATGGACTTACTATCTAGATAGAACTTTTCGTTTTCTTTCTGATATTTTATTCAAGAAAGATTTCTTTGCGTATCTAATAAAAGTGTGTCAGAGTCCCAAGACATTTTATAATAATGAAACAAATAGAAATTAAGTTTTCCTTTACTAAGAAAAAATAACTTTTATAGCGATTTCATAAAGTTTCTTATTTGAAAAAAAGATTACAGTAAACAAAAGATTACATAAGAAAATAGTTCCTTCCATGCTTCAATAGAAAATATTTTTTGTGAACAATTTACGAAAATCCCAAATTCATCTGTAAAAACACTCGTTCCGCGAGTTAACCCCGGGTAACAATTTATTTGTCTTATCTTAAGAACCCTTTGTTGTTACAAAACTCGAGAGCAACGAATAAAGCATTTACGATTTAACTAAATGGACCATAACCGCTTTCTGAAGAAGTAGTGACGGCAATTAAATTCGCGCTCGAAAACATAAAAAAAGAATGTTAAAAGAAATTACTTCGAAAATGATTCAAGTAAAGATTTCAGCCTGTTGGATATTTCACTCGTGTGCTTTGATGACGTCATCCCGGATAATAATTTGAAACTTATTTAGACCATTTTATTCGTAATGTAACGGTTATTGTAAACGTTTAGTATTCTTTTCAAACAATTGCTTGGTAACTCCCATATAATTTCAATCACACGCAATTTTATTTTACAGTCACCGTTTTAGCTTTTCCACAATGAGCATACTTTCATCAGATAGATTTTATTTTTCTAAAAAAGAACTGTCAAATAAAACTGTGCCATCAAATGGAATGGCTGCTCATTTTCTCAACATCAACACAAAAAAATAGGACTGGTATAAATATGGTAGAACGACAATGTTTGATGATGACGTCGAAACCGATTACCGACCAAGGCGGCCGTTCTCTAAGGAGATCAGACAGTTACTCAGGACATCAGACATACTCAGGTGCACTCTCAATATCTTCAATCTTAAAGTCCGATGGGACGGCAATCCGACACGACTGGAAAGAGATCAGGCGATGGACCGACATTTACGTGCTATCTGGTGCACGGGTGTTACCAACTTCCAGGTTCCGGGCTGCTTTGTATAAAAAGTCTCATAAAACTCACAAAGCGATTTCGGCCCGACCCGGGAATCGAACCCGAGACCCCGTGCTCAGCAACACGTTTACGACTACTAGACCAACACGTTTCATTGATGAATAAAGCAGAAAAATGGAACGTTCAGTATTTAAAAATGATCCGTCAACTCAACAAGTAGGCTTTTGTTCTGATGCTGGCTTTTGTAACACCACTTCCCCTCATCACAGAAGGTAGATAATGTAAAATTCGAAATCAACAGCGAGTCTAAAGCAAACTGTATTACGGGATCGCCCCAGAATCCTATTTTCACAGGCCAGTTTGTTTTTATTATACAAATTCCGTTGCCTTTTCTACCGTTTGTTTTAAGCTTTTCCGTTTTTTAATATACGGCTGTACGGCTTTAATTGCTCCAAGTCTCCTGTTATCACTTTTGGGCTCGTTTTTTTGTAATGCTATTTCATAACTTTACTGTTGTTTGTTTTCTTACTTTTCATGATAACTTTTTATTATTTGGATACTGTGTTGTGTTTAGTTTTAGTTTTGATTTCAGGTTTTATAGGTAAAAAATAAGAAAAAGACAGTGTCCTTGCTATTATAGCACTTCAAACTGTAGCAGACAGTAGACTGCTATTAAGTTTGAGATATAAAACACTTGTGTTCAAAGCATTTGGCCAAACTAGATCAAAAAAAATATTACGCCGATAGTAAAAAAGAATCAAAATATATTTTAATAATAGAGTGCTTATTGAAAATAGTTTCATTTAACTACGCAGCAAGCTGTCGCTGTTCTGAAGGTCAATAGATTCTCTGCTTTGTACCATTTGAAAGTAAAATATGCCCTCGTTTCGACACGTCGACGTCACTGTGCCCGAGCTTTATGGTATCGTTCGAAAAGTATTCACTTTTATAGGATGAACATGGATTTGGTTCTCATTTATGTAATTTAACGGAACATTCTATTGTTGCTTGCCCTTAAAAATCCAATGTTTACCTAAAATAAATAAATATGACCAATAAAAAAAAACATTATGATCTGAAAAAAAAATGTATAGTCGCATAATTCTAACTTCTTTTCTAATCCGGCTCCTGACACTGGGATCACATTCAAAATTTATTTAAAAACTAGCGGTCGCCCGCGGCTCCGCCCGCGTGGATGTCGGTTTTCGCGACAAAAAGTAGTCTATGCGTTGTTCTGATGTATAACCTATGGAGGACCCCCGCGGCTACGCCTGTGTGGATGTCGATTACCGCTACCAATGCCTAACTTTTGTCGGGATGCGAAGCTCGCGCTCGGACCTCCCGCCTTATATTATACCTACCGACCGACCAACTGATTATTATCGTATTTTATGTATAAGTTTGGTATTTCTACACCGATTTCTATGATTCTTTTTTATAGAATATGTTATAATGTTATATTTTGTTAATAAGGCATGAGCGAGAATATTATAAACATAAAAGTAAACAAATCAATAACAAATAATCAGAACGCTCCGAACTGGTAAACTATCGGGAGTTATACGTGTTATTGTGAGTCAACCATTAAAGATAAACATATGCTGTTGTGGATTTTTTTTTAGATAATATTATGTAGAATATTTCCGTCATACATGATTTCTACGTAGCTTTAACCATTAAGGCTGCACACGCGACGAAAGCTTAAAAAATGGTGTAACTTCTCCCGTTTTCCCAACATTTTCCTTCACTGCTCTGCTCCTATTGATTGTAGCGTGATGAAAAGTATCCTATAACCTGCCCAGGAGTATGAAGAATAATTGTACCAAGTTTCATTAAAATCCGTCCAGTAGTTTTTGTTCCTATTAATAACATACAGACAGACAGACAGACAGACAGACAAAAAATTTACTGATTGCATTTTTGGCATCAGTATCGATCACTGATCACCCCCTGATAGTTCTTTTGAAAATATATTCAATGTACAGAATTGACCTCTCTACAGATTTATTATCAGTATAGATATTCAGTCATCATGGACCATGTATTCAACAGATTATTTTTCAGTATCCATGTAAATGATGTCCGATTTGATATACCGTCAAAGAACACCATGTATATAAGTTTTATGCGCAGAAGACGTACGGTACCCCAAAAAACGCCAACCATTCCAGGAAACGGTTATTGGATGTGAACCCTTTATAAGAATGCAAATGTTATTGTTTTTGAACCAAAATAGAGGCTCTGAAGCGCAATTCGTACTGCCAAAACTTCGAAGTAATTTGAAAACTAATGTTTAAATAATGTTATGGTCAAAGTGTTTGTGGACCTTTATTCCAACTTTTACGATATTCAAGTAGTTTTTAAGAATAGTTCAATTGTTCCGAAAGTATATCTGCGTTTTAAATAAGTGAGTATAGGTAAAACTGCTCTTCCTGTATATCTTTTATTGAGATAAAACAGTTTCCGATTTTTGATGTTAAAATTCCATGTTGAAAATTTTAGAAACAAGGCTTGAAAGAAGCTCTGTATTGAATATACCTGCATTCAACAGTTGATCGAAAAAATCTTTAACATTCTTTATTTTTAAAAGCTTTTATTTAACTTGAGATGTATGTATGTTACGATGGATTCTTTGAACTCAATTTTGAAGTAGATATCTTCAATCAATTGAGCTGAAATTTTGTATACACGTTCAGTCTGGATGACAATGCACGATATGTTATATGATGTTATCCTAAACCCAATATGGAGGACCGTCCAAGATGGCGGAGTAGTTATTTTTAATGAATTTCAACAATATGGGTATCAAATGAAAGGACTTATTGAGAGTGACTTAAAAAATAATTTGACGTTATTCTAAATCCACTATGGCGGACTATAAAGTTTTTTCTTTTAATTTATAATATTTCTATTACTTTATCAAAGTTACGTTTCTATTAGACCTACTTTTGTATTTCTATACTTTTTAACACAGCATAGACAATATATTTGTTTAGTGAAAACAAATTATTTAAATACGAAATGATGGTAGTAGTTATATATTAATATTTCATATACATAAACTCAGATATATTTGTAGCAATAGTGTGCTCTGTGTAGTCTGCAAGTTACAAAGTCTATAGGTATTCCTGGAGGAAATCGATATTGATATTCAAGAAACCTGTGCATCTCTTTGCAATTGATTGTTTACATTTCCAAGAAATATATCTTGGGCTCACAATATACCGTCTCTGGGAATAGTCAACAGATACATAATTAATATAGCAAGTACAGGACTATTTAAGTCTTCATACATATAAGCTAACGTAGTGATTGTGCCAACCCCTATGATTCGTAGTATTAGCAATTAAATCGTAGATGGTATAAATAATATTATGCGATAGGTACTTTTAATTCATATACTCGTGCAACAAGTTTAGTGTGTCTAATATGAAAAAGATTTAAATATAATAATATATAATACACGTATCAAAGAATCACTATATTATACCTATCTACTGAGTTTCATAAGTTCATAAGAGTCTTCAAGTATGATTAATTAAAGGACCTTGTTAGTGAATTAAGCGCAATAACATCAAGCTATTAGAGATATTTATAATTATTTTAACATGTATACATTGCCACACAATTAATTATGCGTAAAATAAATTCATACCATGAATCAGACATTGTGGCTGCGGGATGTTATGTTGCTCTGTAATCTATAAACTGCATCATATCCGTTTCCTGCATTTGAATAATAGAAAATATGGTTAGTGTACCGCGATGACAATAAATTTGGTTTTAGGTGTGAATTATTGAATGTATACGCATTGTTAATGAACATTGCGTATTACGAATAGCTAGTTTCATTTGATTCACGCTCAATAACATTCGTCTATGATTCAACAGTCCAATATGCTGTTACCCGACAGACGTAGATCATTTTTTTTCTTTCATAAAAACCTTCTCCTGATAATAACAAACACAACAAAAAAAATAAAAAGTGATATCGTTACAGCCGTTCACGCGTGATGACGTGACCGAGGGAAATGGGATCATTTGTATTATATACTAATAGTGTCTGATCCTTCTCCTTGGGAGAGGAGGCCTATGCCCAGCAGTGGGACGATAAATAGATTGTGATGATGTTGATGAGTGTTTGATATGAATTCAAAGAGGACCTAGAAACACATTATTGAGGAAAGCAACTACTAAACGCAAGGTAGTTTGAAACTGAAGCAAACTTAACCAAGTGACATTAACAAAGGTCCTTCAAATTACAGCAGCCCAAACTTTGCCTAGTTAAACTTGCCAAATAGTTCATACGAACAGACACCCAATACAAACGGCAGATTGTAACGAAATTAGCGCCACACCAAATCAAAGTCAATAACCCAGGTACCTACATGTATTAAGGAACTCAAATACGCGTCCGTGAGATAACTTACAGGTTGTGACGGAATCTCCATACAGTAACAATATTTACTTAGGCCCAACCCCCGGTTAAATTATTCACAACGTTATACCAACATATTTATGGCATGTCTGCGGCCACCCCATTATACTTTGTTATTTTGTGTGATCTGTAGACTTTAAAACGCCAGCAGTTTTGGAAAAACATTTTCAGAAAACTGCTTAAACGGTGTTATTGCTTTGTTCCTAGTTATGTACACGAATAAAAAAATATTCATTACTCGCAACTTACTTTGAAAACCATAACACAACCGAAAAAAGTAATCTAATTATGATTGAGAAAATAAAGTATTATTAGTTATATCCGGATTTTTTCTTAATAAGCTACTGTGTACATGTCTTATAAGTATGTTTAACAATTAACGATCTTACCTTATGTAAATAAATTACTTAAAAACGATTCCTGTTAATACTGCTGCAGACAGTAATAAGTTTTATACCGTCTCCGTCTCTGTATTAAGCGACTGAACATTACCATCGTTTGGAATTAAAATAATACAATTGAACGTTTTAATTGCCGAATCTAAATATATCTTGGACATCAATGACTAATTTAAAGGTGAAGGAAAACTTTTCGAGGAAACCTAGACTATAAAGTCAGAAATCACCAACCGACATTGCCGTGGTGATTAACGCTCAATCCTTCTCCGAGGAAGAGGAGGCCTGTGCCCAGCAGTGGGACGATAAAGGCTTAAGAAAGAATTACCAAATACTTGACTAAGAAATTGTTTTTAATATACATATAAAGGCTTAAAGAAAAAAAGCCTAAATGCGAAAAAAAAAACATTTTTTCCCCTGGGTACCGTAAAGAATATAATCGCGTTATACGTCGGTAACTCCCGCTTGCCATTTAGCAGCTGAAATGCGGTGAGCTTGGCAACCTGGCTTCCGATGTCCGCGCTTTGTAATAGCGGTTAAAGGGGTATCCTGTATAAAAGGTAAAAGAGCGTTGTTTGGTTTTACGTTGGCGGTAAAAAGCGGTTACGCCGAAATACCGAGATACAAGTTTGCTATCCCCAATAAAATCGACAAGAAAAATACGCAGTGAAACCAACACTATGTTGTATAAAAAATTGAATCCATATAAATAATCGGGAAATTAGGATGATAAATCGTCAAATTAATTAGGATTACGTAATGATCTTCTTGAAAACTCTATTTAAATAGCTATTCACTCTTTTCTACATTCTCTCGGAAGTAAATTCAGCATAAAAATCCTTTAATATTTGATACTCGGACGAGCAACAAAATTGTCACTCGAGTCACAGCTCTCATTGTTCGTGTAATACCGGACGGCCTCAGTTAACCACACGGCAATTATACTGAACGTTTTCTGTCTTTCACATCTACTGTTGGAAACTTAATTTCCTTCGGTTTGTTCATTGTTTCATTGTGAACGATTTCGTGTAATTCTGTGCTTTCCCAACTTTGTGGTCTATCTTTTCATTTAAGTTGTATGGATTGGTTTAGTACACTAACAATGCAGCTGCTGGCTACTAATTTGTAATGACTGTAATGATTATAGACATTGCTTTATATAACACACACTAGCCACAAACTTGTACTTTTCCAAATTGTTACAAAGCAATGTTTTCACAACAAACCGTCTGATAACCTAAGCTCCTTGTTAATTTACACAACAAGATAATAACAGAATCGTTTTAAGTAAAATAATAAATAATATAGAATACTCCAAAGCGTAAATCTTCGAAGATAGAAAGCTATTTTAATTAATGGAGATTTCACAGAAATCTCAATTATTTGTTTTAAGAATTTTGTATCTCGAGGAAATACTTTAAATCTTTTGTGAGATCAATATCGAGTTGGAAACTCCATCAGTATTTTAAATGCGACTTATCTTTGCTTTATGAGTTAGCTTTTGCTAGAACTTTTAATTACTATGATATTATAGCAAACTGAATTGACACACAACCGTGTAAAACCACTGTTTGAGTCGATGCTTCAATTTTCACCCTGAAAAATCTCTGCAATTGCTAAAAAGTAAATGTGCGCTTTGCAGAAAAGATTAAACCATGCTTTGCATTTTTGGAAATCTGCGAAAAACACACCATGAATCTCTGCACATTCTATTAGCGCTGTTCGTTACGGCCACATAAATTTGGTTGGCTACCTAGACGCGGTTAAAAATCCGCTACCACTGTTTTTGCCAGTTCTGAGTTAAACAGTTGAAAGACATGGTATGTAGAAGAATATTAGGTACGCCTATTACATTATTCTGACGTAGAACCTGTATTACCGCCTGCCTACTTATTAAGTTTCATAATTTCATGACGAAGTGACAAACATCCATGCATCCATCCATACTCACAAAACCTCGCTTTTGCCCTATTAGTAGGATTAGTTTGGTTTATCAGAATGCTCGATTTTCTTTAGATATATAGCTATTGAGATGAGACAGTTTTTTATTGCATATACAAAAATGATAATATTATACCTATTGAAAAAATAAGGACCTAAGTAAAAATTGGTTCAAAACAAAAATAAAATCATATCGTGAACAATCATAATACTCGTGATAACCCCAGGACAAGTGGAACTATAGAAAAAAAACAAATTAAATGGAAAAATAAACTTCGCTGCCATACCTATTTTAAATTCGCGTATTCAAAGTTCCTCGATGTTCCTGTGTCCATAGGTTTACTGGCAAATTCGTGGGAATGCACGTTTGCAGGGCCGAATGTCCGGAATACCTGTATTTATTCCATGTGTGTTTTTCCTTTGTAGAGTGGTAAATTAGCGATGTGAACAATGTTTACGTTCCGGCGACTGCTGCGTTTGGGAACGTCTGCACGCTTTGTTACTGAAATTCTACCGGAGAAAATAAAGCCTGTAATGTCTTTGAAAGCTATAGGCATTGTGTTTGGAAATTATGTAATGGCTATTTAACTTGTGATGGTAGATTTGTGTGTAAGTATGAAAGGTTTATACGAAGTGTGTTATGAACCAGCTGCTTTATTTTACATAATTTTCAAGTTTTGACCATCCCAAACTGTTGAATATCACAAGGTAGGTTTACACATTTTTTGCTGAACTCAAATGAAATGAAAAAAAAATAAGTCAGCTGTCAATTTTGAAATTTTGTAACCAGCAATAATAGTACTAGATAACACTGGATCGAATACTACGAATACGAACTTCGATAAAACGATCTTACTGCACCCTGCAGACAACTGGCATCAATTTCGAACAAAACAATTTCAATATTAGTAGTTCGATGCCGAAGCCGCGAAACGGTACTATCGAGTACACAACCCATCGTACAAGTTGCGATTGATTGAACAAACTACTGACTCCTACTGTAAACTGTTCGTCTTAAGACGTTCTAACCCCAGGAAGTGTTTGCTCTACTTATCCGAATATCCGTTCGGAATCAAACTGCGACTGTGAATTTCTCCCGATCTTCAATTTCAGTGTATTACTTTCAATGTCTGACTGACTTTCGTCATACCATTAATTTATTTTTGAGAACTTTAGAATAAGAACAATTGTAAAGATTATTTAAGGACGTAAAATAACTTGACTTTTTTACGTGCATAATAAATCATTCACCATTTGAATATATAGTTAAATTAATATTAAATCAGTGTTTTATTCAGACCTACGAAGAAGACCTCATTCGTATTTTTACTCAATAAAAACATCACACGAGCGCTATAAACGAACCCTCGTAATTGTTGCACGGTCACCTCCGTAAGAGACCATAAAATTCTTTCTTTTCCCGCTAGGAAACCAGCCGACATCATAAATATGTATTGTGGGAATCAAGCATGCGTCGCGAATAAAACGCCGCCGAAAATGCGATCTTGTGGGAGAGAAGGTGCTTTACAGGGACTTAAGGTGATGCTGGAAGTTGTAAGTACCTTCACGCTAGCACTGCCATATGTTACGTTGTGGTAACAGCAGTTGGTTAACACCGTTATTCTTGCTTAGTGGCATTATGCACCGTTATCCAATGTTTTTTTTTTTCTATAAATTATTTATACATACATATATGGCTGCTGAGAGTCACAGAAAGTATAGAAGTCATGCATTTATAATATATAAACCTACCTATTCGAAGTTTTAATATCAAGATGATGCTTTAATCGACCAGGCACAATTCCAGTAGAATATTTTAATTCCTTGGAAACTTATCTATGCTGTATGGTAAGCAATAGAGCCCCACTTTATTTTTCTTTTTACCTTATCCTCACAGTACGTCGCATAACTTCATAGTAGTAAATCCAACCGCAAGCACATCTAGCTGCCCTACATCCTCCGCGAGTGACTCACACACGGTTTATTTGCCCCTATTTGCATAGAAACGTTTTTTGTGGGCGTCCTTGTTTGTACAGAGGATAGGTGGAAAAAGCTTTCGTGAGACTAGAACTTGAAAGTACGACGCCTCAGACAGATTTGTTTGTATTGAATGTAGTGTGTTTATTTTTTTTATTTTACTTCGCTTTACCGCAACCTCAGTAGTTGATATTCATTTTAAGGCTTTCTTTGAAGTTTAGTGACACTGCATGATCTGGTTGGCCACCTTATTTTTGTTCAATGTACAGAGATAAAGTATTTTTTTATATTGAAATGATGAAAACTTTTGATTTTGAGTGAACGAAACACAGATGAATAATTATTCAGGTATTCTGAATACATTTCCGAAAAACGTATGAAAAATTCTTTGCTGAAACTCGCGGTCGCTGACCAAAGCGGACATACGTCTTTTTTGTTGAATTGTGCGTCAGCAAACTGAACTATCATCCGGGCTATGTATGAGAGGAAAATTGTGTGGAAATGTGTCTTAATTAATCATAGCTATATTTAATGTAGTGCTGCTCTTTTATAGTACTGTCTGACCTCTATGAAACATCTGTTTGGAAGAACGTCCAGTAACCAGTTAATTCACAGCTCGCTGAACTGTTGCGGGAAATCGCTTCCACTCGGAGTATATTTAGATTTGAAAGGGATGCTAGTAATAAACTGGCTGTGAAGCCTATCACAAATAGCAAGAACAACAATTATTGTAACGTAAACGTACGCGTTAAAGATGAAAAATTTATGAGTAACAATAGACAGGACAAAGATTGTTTGGTTTAAAACAAAGTATTAATTTTCCTCTTCCGAAAAAATAAAAAGATTATCCAAAGGTTAAGGCTCAAGTATTTTTATTTTGCTTAAATTGTTTAATTCGACACGGCGCAAAGGCCAGAGTTGGACCTTCTTTATCCTTGGCATTTGTAGAGTAATCCCTTGAAAATTAATCACCAACCGGCAACCGTTGTAAGGTGCGTTCCTGAATTACTCGACCTTTACTAAGCTTAAGGAGATATTAAGTTGAGGTTATTGGTAACGGAACCGTGTTTTTTTAGAATGCTTTATTTTACCTTAAAATAAAACATAATAAAATACTTCTAAATTTCTTCACTGTCTTTGAGTGTCTAAAAGTTTATTCCTTTCAGAATTTTTAATATCTCAAACATATTTTTTAAACAAGAAAGACGTAAATCCGGGCGGTATTTTCATAATGAGAGTCATTCTTAAGGTCTTTTTGGTGCAAAAAACCTTACAAGTTTTCATAATATTTCAAACATTAACGTTTTATCTTTAGCATGCACGAGCTTGTGGTGAGCCTAAGTCTATAAACCCCAATAAACTCGGGAACTATGAAGCTTGTACTGAAACTTTTTAATAATTCAGCTGATTTGATGTAATTTTACTCCGCAACCGCATGCTAGTCTTCTTACAACGTTAGAACTCCCGTTAATGTCTGCGTCTTTGATACTGACGATTTTTACTTCAGCATAACCAATTTAGTGAGTATCACACTTTAGCATCTTGATCAACTGAAAATGTTAACGATAACCAATTATGTATGTGATAATTTTAATCGAAACTGTTAATTACTTTCGTTCATTAATTTACCTATAATTATTCAATAATGTAGTTCTGAAAATTTCTGCGCACCTACTACGCTGGTACCTACGAGAATGATTAAAATTATGAGCATCTAATATAATGTTCTTTACAGAAGTGCTACTTGTATCTCTGTCCCTACGGAGCTCGATGTCTAGCGAGCCTCTTAGAGGCTTCCGCCGCTGAAAGGGTGTGTGGTCATGCGAGCAGCCCTAAACTTACCTTGAGAACCAATTTGTTAAATTATTTAACAGACCCCTTGAGGATGAGCGGAGGTCTGAGGCTTCTTGTATTATGTCTATGTACCTCTAGTATGGAGCACAATGAGAGTGGTTTCTTAAGCAAACATTTAGTTAAGAAACATCATTTTTGTTAAAAGGTATAATGTACAGTATAGTGTTCTAGAATGATCATGGATTTTTAATAATTTGAAACCTAGGAATATATTATGTACATTCAGAAAAAGTGTAATCGTTTTTACCTGTTAAAATTATGCTTCATAAAGACTATGCGATATAATAAAACTAACAAAACACGACACTATTCCACTCAAAATTTTAAAATACTTGTGTGAATTAAAATAAACATCTGTGCTACCCGTATTCAGTAGAATACTTTTATCTCGTCCACCTGCTGTGGGGACAAAAAGAAAAACATTCTCGAAAAAAAAGTTAATTAATTACGTATGCAAATTGACGAAAAAGTCGTCTCGTTCTGAGTGGCGAGCGAGACGAGATAATGAGATTGTGCAGGCTGGAGTACCATGATTAAATCATTGCGATGGAAAATGTTGAATTTCTAATGATTTTGATTAGCAGTTACGTAGAAATTGACCAAGAAAATTATAAACAACAAATCCTTCAAAACATATCGAAATTACTATAAGAGACTTGTAAACCTCTATGATACTTTTGTGTCTCTTATAATATTAATTTCTTAATACAGAAATAAGCCTTAATTGCTTACCTATATTAATTGCAATCGTATAATACACTAGCCGATTTTCGCTCGTTTTACCGCATATTGCCGCGCGATGTGTACGGTCGTAACAAAACAAAGTAAACAATTGACAGGTTCAAACGATGATATTTGGAACCACACGAAGGATTTTTTTCCCCGCGGAATACATAGCACGTAGAATAACGAACGTTTACGCGCGACAAAATCTGCTAGTGAAAGGGCTCTGCAGTGGACAGTTCCTATGTTGGGGATAAATTCTCTAGGTCATATTGTACTTCAAAGTAAACAAACTTATTCGTTCTTCTAGATTCAAATAAATCGAACAAACAGTGCAGCGTGCGCTTTCCATATGACTTACATACACCATAGTTGAATATAGCGTAAAGTAAAATTACATAGAAACGTTTTTTCGATTCAATCCGCAAACTTTACTCAACCACTTCAACTAACGGAATGTGGGGATAGGAAAATGGATTCGCATTTTCATTGATCATATACGAGAGACTTTTCAGATTAATACACAGAAAAATACTGTATTTGACATTGATTTGGGCATATTTTGATTGCACTCATCGCTTTGATTCACAAGACATGCCTTAGCACTTCGCAATGTGGAAGAAACAATTTGATGCTGTTGGAAAATACATAGTGATAATATTTGGACAGAAAAAAAAAATCATTTAAAAGTCGACATAGTAAAATATCAAATCTCGTTTGCATGTTTTTACCAGTACCAGTTGTTTATTATTTTTACCTCTCCACATATAGACAGCACTTATTTGCAATTTGTCCACAGGTATATTTAACCGAAAATCATTATGTTCTACAGGAAAATAATAACGAGTATCCAAAAAACCAGTAGGTAACACGGACGCTTCACAAAGCAATGATTTTTATTCCGATTTTTTTTGTTTTTGATATGTACAAACCGTAACATAGTATAACAATGCTTATGCTTTGGATATGAAATAAATAGAGCGGATTAAAAATCGTCACTTTAAAGTTTTCAGTAACGTGGTTATAAAAATAAATTTAATTAAATAAAAATAAATGTTTTTTACATCATTTCCATTTTAAAATGTAGATATATTTTCCATTTTAAAATGTAGATATATTAGTAGATATATTTTTATTGCCTCATCAAAAAAAAAAAACAAAAATCTCTGAATGGAACATTATAGTGAAAGTCCGTGAAAAAAAGTCCAAAGGATAACGTCGTCCATCCATATGTTATACGTAAAATCGTTCTTAAAAATGTCGCAAACAAATCGCCGCTTTAGATCCCTTTCATTTCGGTACTAGTCGTGGTTTTTTAGGGATCAGTCAGCAAATAGTGATAGAGATGAAAAATCTTTTCGTCTAAATAAGCTTTTTGTGCGGATAGACAAGATTGACATCCACATAGGATTACTTAACTTCTGACAGCACTACACTTTGGCTGAAAAATATTATTAGCTAATAATTATTGGACAGAAACACAATATGTTCTGACAGTAAATACTAATTTTACACAGCATGTTCGCCGTAACTAAAGAACTTTATTTTGCTCAACAACTTTTATGTACAATTGCTGACTTGCAGAACTTACAGAACATTAAACGGAAAAACCTACGGAGCCCGTACTGTAACCAAACTTGCACTTTTCAGTTCTTTTTCCATGTACATGCAACTTCTGTGCGGAGACCACGCTCGTTACACGTCATTAAACGATACTTTACGGCAGACGGCCCTCGAGACTGCCTACCCCCACCACCGTCTATACGCCTCTCTTAATTCTACTGGATGTGGCATGCAACCACGGATTAAGGGATTTTAAATAAATGGTCAGTTAGCTTTTGAAGGATGATGCCATGTGACTTTAAATATACGAGTATACATAATATCTATGTAGGGAGGATAGTGAAAGAATCTTTTACTTGACGGCATTTTGAATGCTATATTTTTAACATCCAGTTTTGAATATTATTATGAGTATTTGACATGAACGTAAAAACCATGATATGTCATTCAATAGCAGCAAACAGCTAGCCCTCTCCGTGTCATGTTGTGGATGTTGTTGATCGTTTTGAGATATTATTTCTAAGATGTAAAAGTTGTTTTCCGCCGGAGTTTCCTGGGTGGTGTAAAAAAATAATAGCCTCTAACTGAAGTCTCCGAGTCGGGGTACCCGAAGTTTTATTTAACGACTAATTCGATCAGATGGCAGCGACATAAACACTGTGTATCTTATCAGGGATCGCTTGTTACCACAACGAATTAAAACAATTTAAAAATAATATTATATTATATAGGCATCATTGAAATCTTAAGTTTCGTTTTACATGAAAACAATATTTAGACGAAAAGACCCAATTATTGGCAAAATAATAATAAAAATTTGCTTTGTTTATTTTTCTTAACTAGTTTTTAGTTTCGCTTATCCAGCATTTTTTTATTCGTTGGCCTGCAACGTGATTTTTGTCAGACTACCCAAACGCATGGCACATTTAATAAAAAAATTTAGTACTTAATTTCGACGAATGGAGTGTCGCCGCGTATTAATTAAGCTCAACTTAAAATATTGAGCTTACAAGCCATGAAAAATTTATAAAATTAATTGCATATATTTTGTGTGATTTTCCGGAGGCGTTAGATGTAACGAGTGTTTCGAATATGCAGTCTGGAACTTTCTGAATGAGTTTTCGTTATTTGTTTTGTTTATTTATTTTTTGTTGTAAGAATGGCAGGTCTTGTTAAATTAATATAACTTTTAAAGGGCATCATAGTTGCTGAGCACTATGCACAATAATATCTGCCTTTAACTGTCCAACTGTGTTTTGTAATGGCCAACTGGAGTAAAATAAACGATTTTAAAGTTTAAAGAAGGTTTTTCATTCACAATCCTGAAATCGCTACCAAAGGACAATCCTGACGGCGGCTGTGCCACTAACCTATACCGCGCGCTTAGATCGGAATCACACGCTATATAGGATTTTCAATTATATTTTTTGATTACCGCATACTCCTAGATATAAATTGATTCACATTTTGATCGTTCATGCAAATCTGACCAAGTCTTAAACTTTCTAACAGTTCCTACAATCATCAAAATTCAAAATAAAATAAATAACTGAACTCAACCAAAACTTCTGCGAGCATCTTGCAAATTCGCTAGAATTCTATATCGTGCAGTCCGGGAATTACTTATTTCGGCTAATTTTGTGCCTTGCATTCAAAATGAGTTACTGCGCAGCATATCAATGCAGATAATCCGCCAGGAAACTTTATTGAGTTTAACAATATACGTAGGTAGTTATGGCTTATAGAGGAAATTCATATTAAAGTTGACGACAAAGCATAATAAATTGAATATTATTATGCAGATGAGAAGAGTGAAAATACGAGCGGGTTATTAGTGACGGTAAATTGTTGATGCAAATGACCAAAAGCTTCACAGGTTTTCATTGAAGCATAAAATTTACCTTAACTTCAGATGTGATAAAAACTTTAATAAGATCAAAACTTGTCATAAAACTTTGCATTGCGAAAATTCTGTGAATATTTTAATGAAACTAGTTTCATGGCTTATTTCACGGATACGGTGGGCATTGGAGAAAACTTTCCAAATTAGTTGTATAAACATACGAGTACCTGAGACAAAGCTTGAATAGTAAAATATAATATTTTTAACTGTCTTAGAAATTTCTTATGAGTTCCATACAAGGTGCTGGACTCTATATAAATTATAGCTTATCACAGAATAAAAAACAGGTGTTATCTATCAAATAAAACACTTTAACAATACACCTACGGCACGCCCTCAAAACAATATCAAAGTGTTACAAATTCAATGTAAGTTTGTCGTTCGGCGTCTTAGCGTGCGGGCGCGCAAAGCGCTGTCACTGTAAGCCCTAAATTAATATGAATCTCTAATTTGAGCGTCACACGTGTTGCGAGCTCACAACTTTGCAGACTATGCCAAATTGGATAAACATGTGCGAGGAACGGGGGCCCTCTCTGAAAATATACGGGGGCTAGGTACGCACGAGCGTGGCCGCTCCGATTTTTGAATATTGAACGCGTTTTAAATTTTTGTGCACCTGTAACATGATAGCATAGGTACACTTTTTATTACGATATTTTTTTAAAAATGGATGTAAAATTGACAAGAAAGCACTAATTTGAAATTCGTTATCGTTCCAATATTTGAAAACTGAAATATGATGTTTTAATGTATTCCTTTAATTCAATAAATACAAAACAAATTATACCCATAGTCCATACAAAAAAGGGAACCAACAAAAAAAAAATTATCAATTTATTTTAAGTATTTTGTTCTCTCCAACTGTCGCACGCTCGTACCATGAGGTATGCTGTCTGCGACCGTATGAGTGCATATAACTTTAAGAATCGGAGCATTAATTTATTTTATTTTATTGCGACATCAAACAACTACAGCTAAAAAGTTTGCTGGTATTATACTCTAGATATAACATTACAATGCAGCCCACAATGTTGTCCATATTTAACAAAACCATTAAAATATGATATTAAATTACTCACTTAGTAGAGCCGTAATTTGGCAATATATTAATCATTGGGAAATAAAATACAAAATAATTATGTTAATGAGGGGTCAGTGACTTATGAACTTAATATTATGTACCGATCAATGTGTTCGAAGTTCTTATTATTATTATCAAGCACAACGGGTGAACGGAGATCAGTAGTTATTAGTAATCTATTTCGCTATTTTATTACCATATTACATAGAAAAACATCTACAAGAGGCGATCAAGCAATTTACTTAATGATACGTGAAATGCCTCTCTATATATCATTATTGCTATCGGTGTGTGTTCATTCCCGTAACCTAACAGCGTCGTCGATTTTTCCGGTCAAATGACGATTTGATTTTTTATTTATTTATTTTGTTACATTTCGTAATATTGTTCGTTATAAAAAGTTATTCATTTATTCTCAAAAAGGGTTTTCCAATTAAATCTGTTGTGTCAATTTATTAATATGAAGTAAAGAGAATATATTAGGTACAAACAGTTCCTTATATTTGTCGAAAAAAATACAAATTTGTAAACTCTTGGATATAACACAGTGACTACATGTGGGAGATACCTATGTACTTAGATCTTGTTATGCCAAAGTACAGTTTTGTTGCAAGCCCATAGCGTATTATTTTAATACGCTGCCTCGCATTGCCATTAAGGGATCTTATACACTGCAGAGATAGAACAGTTGTGAACGCGTTACCGCCATCCGAACGCACCGTATGTTTACGTCCGTGTTTTCAAATGAACGTGGCTTATGGTAATTCTAAATATTGCATTTATTGTTATAACAGTACCATTTTAGCTCCATCATAATTATAAATAGAAGAATAATCTAGTTCTCGTGTAATGGTTCGCAAATTATTATTAAACCCATTGATTTAGCTTAAGTACATTTCAAAATTAAGAATATTGTTTTTATGTTTTTCTCGAGTTATAAAAATTTTACTTGCCTAATCAAAATATATTTCAACAAACTGTAAACTGATAAGAACCATCTAATACTTTAATTATTGATACTATAACACCATACA
The DNA here is from genome assembly GCA_958496145.1 of Heliothis peltigera. Taxonomy (NCBI): domain Eukaryota; kingdom Metazoa; phylum Arthropoda; class Insecta; order Lepidoptera; family Noctuidae; genus Heliothis; species Heliothis peltigera. The sequence goes on from OY292328.1 coordinate 6,882,397, forward strand.
ATTTAAGGCATTATTAAATCAATTTAAGGCGCTAATAAATCCGAGTTTAAACTAAGACGGATCGCATTAAGGCGGGCCAGTGAAAAATGCACTAATTCTAATGTAATGCCGGCCTCGCTGACGCCGAGTGCAATTCATTCTCATTAGCCCGGGGAGCCTTTCTCATAACATGATGAAAATCACAAGAGGAATAGTGGGTGCGAGTATGGAAGAACCTCTTAGAAATACCATTATTACAAAAAAAAAAAATAATGCATTTGAATTATACGTGTCATTTAATTGATATAAATATTTTGTAAAGTTTAAAATTATAATTATCATAATTGTAACCGTGTAGAGCCCTCGCAAACTGCAGACGAAACTGTCAGCCGATAATCAGTTGACGTTTTATTTGAAGGTATTCAGAGTCCAACTAAACTTTTTAGCCAGTCTGATAGCGGCCTTCTGCCATATCATCTCTATTCTGATTTATGAGCCCTATCAAACTATTGACCGACTAAAAGTTTTCAGTCTGCTGAGGCTTTTAGGGTTATGTTCTTAGATGGGTTTCAACCTTTGATAAGTTTATGCTTACCTTTGATGAAATACACCTAATCACACTCATATATATGAAGTGTATGAAGTAGATGTGTTACATGATTTAAGGTGATAGGTAAATAAAATCACTCGGTTTGAGTTTCGCTTATTATCCCTTATCTTACCAAAGCTAATTAGATAGGATGTTTGGTTAAGTTGTTATAAACTATTTTTTTTTTGTTTTTGTTGGCTGATCGAATGCCAATTTTATTAAAAGCCACTTTCACTTTCCTACTTTAACGAATGTTAAAAAAATGGTATTAAACCAATAATTGATCAATCCTCAACTTGTGAAACGTACAGTAGACGACCACTCTACGGGCAAGCGTTCTGATGAATTCTTCTGCATTGTCGGGAATTAGTAAAGCAGCAAATTATACGTCTTGTTCTCATTCACCCCTTTTTTGTCTTATTATAGATACATTAAAATTATGATGACTTTTAATAAATTAATAATAATAAAACTTTTATGAATATTAATTTTCCCAGTCAAACTGACGACGTAATAATAGTTTTGTAAATAAAATAAACTATGTTATTTATGTATGCTAGGTAGTTCCCGAATGTTCTAAGACTCGGTAGCTCTTTAAGCCGTAAATCCCTTTTCTCCGCAGGTGCAAGAAGGTCTATCCGACTAATTAAGGTGGTCACGTAAATCGACGAACGTCTAAAGTCCGTTTAAGCCTACAATTTTCGGAGCGAAGTTATTTTGAAATTAGCCGCATTGCAGTGCGTTGCTACGGTAATTTTCTTTGTCAAGAACAATGGGATTAAATGGTTCGAGTTTGTAGTTTAATGTTGATTGTGTTGCAAAGCCTTGTTTTCATTACCATTTAACAGCATCTTCTCTTTTTGTTAGTTCCGAATTTATCTTCAATCTTCATTTTTCTTCAAAATTAAACGAAACCGAATTGAAATTAATTTTGTCCTTGATTAACTTTAATTTTATCTCAATTTTCTTCACTTTGGAACTATTACGCATGCGAATAAATCATTATTCCAAAATATAACACTAAACATTAACTAAACTTAGTTAAGTAACATCAAAAGCAATCACGGTCCGCTAACCGGAACCGTAAAACGTCTTGTACTGAAAACACCAGTTAGGATAATTACCACCCGTGATAAATCGTTTGACTCATGTTTTTCAAACGTGTTCCCCAGATGATTGATGATGTTCCATGACGGTTAAAAAGCTCAAATTGTTTTGTCGAGTGACTCGTTATTAGTTCTTAATTACGTGTGTGAAAGGGGAAATCTCTGTTTATATGTTGTTTGATTATAAAATTTGTCAGCGGGGTTTGGATTCAGCTGATTAATAATAATTGTTTATTTATTATTTACTAGCGGTCGCCAGCGGCTCCGCCCGCGTGGATGTCGGTTTTCGCGACAAAAAGTAGTCTATGTGTTGTTCTGATGTATAACCTATAGAGGAACCCCGCGGCTACGCCAGTGTGGATGTCGATTACCGCTACCAATGCCTAACTTTTGTCGGGATGAGAAGCTCGCGCTCGGACTTCCCGCCTTATATTAGACCGTATATATTATACCGACTTAGGTACTTAGACCGACCTGCTGATTATCGTATTTTATGTATAAGTTTGGTATTTCTACACCGATTTCTATGATTCTTTTTTTATAGAATATGTTATAATGTTATCTTTTGTTAATTAGGCATGAGCGAGAATATTATAAACATAAGAGTAAACAAATCAATAACAAATGATCAGAAAGCTCCGAACTGGTAAACTATCGGGAGTTATACGTGTTATTGTGAGTCAACCATTAAAGATAGACATATGCTGTTGTGGAATATTTTTTAGATAATTTTATGTAGAACATTTTCGTCATACATGATTTCTATGTAGCTTTAACCATTAAGGCTGCATACGCGACGAAAGCTTAAAAAATGGTGTAACTTCTCCCGTTTTCCCAACATTTTCCTTCACTGCTCTGCTCCTATTGATTTTAGCGTGATGAAAAGTATCCTATAACCTGCCCAGGAGTATGAAGAATAATTGTACCAAGTTTCATTAAAATCCGTCCAGTAGTTTTTGTTCCTATTAATAACATACAGACAGACAGACAGACAGACAGACAGACAGACAAAAATTTTACTGATTGCATTTTTGGCATCAGTATCGATCACTTATCACCCCCTGATAGTTATTTTTAAAATATATTCAATGTACAGAATTGACCTCTCTACAGATTTATTATAAGTATAGATAAATCGATTTTGGCATGTTGAATAAATACATAAGAGGATGGACTTTTAATATATTTGCAATAGCTTAAATTAAAGAAACAGAAGAAAGAAGCGCGCTCTATTTTAAAGTCAAGTTTATAATTCCGACAAAACTTTTAATAAGTGATGATGATAACGCGATAAATCAAAGTTAGAATATATATAATTAATTGAAAATCTAGCATAATTATCGTGATACTATCTAAATAAATACATTAAACATATTACAGGCACTTATCGAAGCTTCCTCACAAATTTGTTTTATAGCGGAAAGCAACAATCTCAGATAGTATTGCTAGTTTCCACATTGTATCACTTTCCGTTTGACAGAATCGATCCATGTGAGTTGTGGGAGCTGTTTGACATACAAAAGGAAACATATTAGGGTTATTTGTCGCATACACACGTACCATGGTCAAACTAACACCGTTCAATATTATTCACTAGTAGTCATGATGTCTTAACATTTGTAAAATCCACGGATTTATCCCGATTAATAAAAAAACAATTCGAAACGGTTACTTTCTTCATCTGTTCAGGAAGTTTTTTTTTCCCAAACAAAATAATTTTTCGCTTTGTCTAAATTTGTAGGAATATTACACATATCATTAATAGAAAAAAAACATTGATCACCTACACAGAGTTGCAATTTATTTATCCAATTACAGCTAGTTATCCACATTACTAACTACTAAAATACATCATTAAATCCGTACCATCACTCGTCATTTACCTGCACATAGTCCCAGAACACCGTTTGCCTCATTTTGATACGAACCGTGGCATCGTTTAAAGTCTGCAATCAGCCTTATATAGGAGTGTATGAATATTGTATGAACTGCCCCGTGGGAGGCGCTTCGCGGATAAACGCCAGTTTTAAAACGTATACTCAAAGAATTTTTCAGTGACAGAGATATACCCGAGACGTACTTACTGCGTTATATAAGCTGTTAGAGTGTGAATATTTAAAACATACAGGTATATATATGTCGCAGGGAAATGAAGATATCAGGTATTTCACGAAATCCCTAGGGATATCACGAAAATCCGGAAGATGTCGAATACTCTTGTTTTTTACATCTTCTTCCTAAAAATATCTAGTGAAATGACGAAACACCAATTTATCGTCAGTGATATCGTCGTTTCACTAAACTTAATCTAGTGAAATAAAGAATACTGTTGAGGAATAAAGTAATAAAACAAAACTACAAATTAACTGGAGCATTTTATAAGAAAATTAAGTTGTAAATAGTTGATAAAAAAAATATAGTTTCGGAACGAATACTACACGGACGCGGACGGAAACTTATTTTAGTAAGTGTGGTCTATATGTGTCGGCCAGGTCGAGAGAATTGCGCAGATTCAAACTTTCCTCCCCCCTCGCCCGAGGTAGGTGTTCGTAGCTGCGGAAGGCCAGATCTGTTACATGATGGCATCCAGGCCGATTTTCGGCTACGGCGGCCGTGCTCTTTTTTATGGAGCTCAGCCAAGTGAGCATGACATATTATAGTGCACAAGCATTCGCGCAGATACAGGTGCACTCTCTATTCCCACACTCTCATAGTCCGATGGGACGGCAATCCGACACGACGGTGAATCAATCACCAACTTCTAGACTCCAGGCTGCTTTATGAAAGTTTCTCAAAGCCCACAAAGCTATTTCGGCCCGACACGGGATTCGGACCCGAGACCCCGTGCACAGCAGTCGCGCCTTGCGACCACTAGACCAACGAGGCAGTCAAAAATAAATAATCGAGTACCTATAAAAAATGTGTTATACGAAAGAATCGCAAAAGCATGCGATGAACGTGCGCACATGCTATCTGCAGCGTAATAATTTCGCGACTAAAATCACACGAGCCGCGCCAGCTCGAGCGATGCATTTGTTTCGCTCCCACTAGTAACCGTGCGGGTATTAGAGCGAGCGAGAGACAATCATGGCTCGATTTTTATTCGGCAGTATCCGCTTTTCTGACATTTTACTAGATTTAGTTTAGTGAAACGACGATATCACTGACGATAAATTGGTATTTTGTCATTTCACTAGATACTTTTAGGAAGAAGATGTAATAAACAAGAGTATTCGACATCTTCCGGAATTTCGTGATATCCCTAGGGATTTCGTGAAATACCGGATATCTTCATTTCCCTGCGACATATATACGCTCATTGTTGCTCTGAGGAACCAGAAGATAGTTTTCTATTCTAGGTTTTATCTACTCGTGACGTGTCAGTTAGGGCTGGCTAGATATGGCAGAGAGCAATTATCACTGTGAGATTTTATTATTGACCATATTATACTTATTAAAATTCCATCTAATATTAGCTAACAAAACTATGCTACGAAGAGCATCGAAACGACTAAAACAATGTTAACAATTTATTATGATTTGACATTGGAAATGTGATTCGATCCGATATAGGCAATGATTTTACGAAAAAGTGCAATTTCTTTATGTCTCGGAAAGTTGTAAATATTAAAAAAAATACTCATAAGTTGTGTATTCATGAGAACTATTTATTAAAGTAAATAAGGGTTACCGGGTTTGCCCTCTAACCATCCGTATAACTTAAATGGGCGGTAAATTATGGGAACTAACAACCTAAAGAAGACAATGGCTAGTAGTTGTCTCTGCTGAAGTGGCTGGGATAAGAGGATCGCTCTCTCAAATACTACCTCACCTCCTTTGCAAGCATGACATTCCCTCTCGTACCAAATCATGGCCTGTACCAGAGAGCGAGACGTCACAGCCACTATTTATCACCACGAGGTCATGGCGGCAGTGGTGCTCCTGCTAGGAAGAATACACCAGGTGTACCTTGTGGTCATCCAATCGATCCGTACAGTTGTGACATTCGGGCGCATCCATCCCGAGTGTTATATCAAGAATCTACTACATGCTGAAGCTGAAACCTAAAGCTATTGCTGTTAGCTCTAGCAAATTCTCAATTACTCTCTTATTTCATGGAAAACTAAAACGGAAGATAGACAAAGTCCACATTAATTGACTGTCTCTTAGGCAAACGTCTACAGATTTCATTTGCCCGAGGCATCGAGTTACGTTCTTTACTTGGAAACTCCTTGTTATTATAATTTGATTTGAGAAAACAAATGTTTCTGACATATCGTCTGAGTCTTTATTTTGAAGAATTTGCATATCTGTTTATTTTTATTTGTCTATTTATTGGATGGTATATTCTTACTGTATGATTGAGCTCCATAAGCTTGCTTATGGTAAGTACAAGAATAATTGTTGACGATGCTGAATTACTTGGGAATTTTACTTTAGCTCAAGATTAATATTATAGTAAACAACGTTTATTACTTTAAGAATAATATAATTAATGTTTATATTCAAAGCTAAAAGCACAACAATGACACAAGTGAGCGGAGACAGAGGCGTGTGTATTTGATGTAACTTCGCAAGTGAACCTCTTTTATCTTCCGCTGAAACTTTGCCCAATTTATTTTGTTCAATGAACATTAACAATTTGGAATTAAACTTTTCGACGCTACAAAGGAGCGTGATAACGTTTTATAAATGGCATTTTTCTGGAATCGAAAACGAAAATACAATTACGAGAAGATCAGTGACTTTCGTATCAATTTATTTCAAGATTGTGTCTATTTTGCTTTCATGTTTATATTTTAATGTAAAAATACTTCAAAGGTACTTAAATTGAATGGAAACATTTTTGATAAAGAAATGATTACGCTCATCATACTCGTGTACGTATATTGTAACTGATATCATAAATAACTTTAATTTTAAATGCTACAACTGATTTTAGGTTGGAATTGGAATTCGGACATTATATTGGCTTTAATGCCCTGTTAATTTGTCTGATTATCCGCACCAAAATTGTTCAAATGCATTATTTTAGTGAAAACGTTTAATATTCAGGTAATGTTCAATTGACAATGTAGCTAATGGGTTGTCAAAATAACTTTCACTCATGTAAAATGTCAGATTAATTGTTTTATTAATGAAAGTTTCTTACATATTATATTATGAACAGAAAATGCATTCAAATATGACTGAGAGAAGTTTCTTAGATAGTTTACATACATAAAGCCATAACCGAAATGCGGGCAGACGATAATGCTATCTAAATTCAGCAGCGTCAGTGAGCGAGCTACGTCTCAACGCGAACTTGTATGTTTGACAGTAATAGAGGTGTGGTCACACTGCTAGCGATTGTGGTTCTCTGAGATTTAATCTATTGAATCGATATTTCAAACTTATATAAATATATTATTTAAAAGTAGCAAAGCTCTTACATGACACTAACATGACATTAACTTTTCCAGATAATTTTTAAATAATAATATCCATAACTAATAATATCATTTCCACGCAGTTGTTTTTTTTACAATTCTATAGTTAATGAAGTCAGTATAATAAATACTAGTAAAAGTACCTACTCAGACGCTAGTAAGTCTGACAACCGGTCCTCCAAGTAGCATCGGTTTCCGTGAGTAGTTGGGTTGAAGAGGACATATAGAAAGTCGTTTCACGTAAAACACTGGTACCTGCATCCAGTTAAGACTAGAATTCGACTTCAACATAGTTTGGGAAAAGGCTCCCCTCTCTCAGTGAAGCCTCATCTCGCACGTTTGACAGTAATAAGTCTGCTTCCCGGCGGTCCTCCAAGTTGTTCGCCTGCAACTTCTCATGCCTCCTTGAACTGGTAACTGCGACTACTCGAAGCAATTACACCAAACAACACACAGTCCACTAAGTTTCTTTTTAAACTTTATTAATTTATGCACCGAAAGACGCATTTAATACTTTTCAAGAAAATATTTTAATGCATCGTCTGAAGTTTATTAAAATAAAATTGTACTAAAAATATAATTTAAGCTTTTTATGCGTAGTTTTGATTATGTTGGAGGTATGTAATTTCATTACTGATATATTTGATATCTTATAGATACCAGACAATTTCGTCTCTAATAGAAACCTGTTGCCGCAGTTCTAACCTGTTGCTAATTAATTTTGAGCTTGAACTAAAACTTTAATTGGATCTATGAATTTTTACAGATGATACACGAAAATCACACAACTTATTTATCCTTTTAAAGTGTTCATTCAAACTATAAAAAGCATGATCGACCTGCAAACGCTAACACCGTAGATATACCTGCCTAACTACCCATCTATCAACGTGCCCATGAATTGCTTCCGGCTCCAGACACCCCTTTAATCTCAAATGTACATAGCCATAGTAATTTAGATCCTATCTGTTGGAACCATTGAATCTATGGCGGGGTAAAGGGCCTTTAAGTGTTGCAGAACTTGGAAAAAAAAATACAAAATCAAAGTCTGCGGTGAAAAGAAACCTCTTCAAAGTATATTGCGCGTGGAGCATTGGAGGCTGGTATACCTACGATGAATTTTGATGTACCGTCTTAACGGTTTTAGTCTTTATGAATTAAGGACAATTTATTAGTGGCTTTATATATCTTTGCAACATCAGCATGGTAAAGGTTTCTCTTTTTTATTATTTTTGTTATAATGATGTCATAAAATCCATAAACCCTCAAATGTTACAAACAATTTAATTTACTACCAACGGGCTATGAATACTTCATGTAAGTACTTACAAGCACATGAATAAAAAGAAGAAAAAAACTAAAACAACGCGTCAATGTAAAGACAAACGATCGAGTGAACCTGTTAGGGATCACATTCAATTTGGCCCCGTGTATTGAGGAGGGTCCGAAATGACGGATGAAAAAGTTAGTGAGACAGCCCCGGAAACACGCCAATGGGCGACGAAATATTAATGTGAGCGATCACATTGATATGTATGTTGAATGGTCATTGGCAAATATCCGGTCGCATTTGACAGGTTGAATAGGGCACAATATCAATGTTTTTCTGATGAAATAATTGGAATGTAGTTAAGGGTTATAGCTCAAGAAATTTTCAGGTTTCTTTTAAATTTGATTTTGATATTTATAATCTATACATATAAAAAAGTCGTAGGAAGGTCAAAACTGTACATTGAATATTTTTTTTAATAATACTTGGGGCGTGATCTACAATCGATTTAGAAGCCAAAGATACAGTTTTTAGAATTTTTGTCTGTATGTCCGGGATAATCTCAAAAAGTTCTGTATAGATTTAGTTCGTCACGGGTAACAGCTAGTGTGGAATAGTTTTTCATCATCTGACGTAAGGATATTGCTTGGTATATTGAAGTACTATACACAACCAATGATAATTTCATTCCTGACCAGCTTTCGTCATAAGTTTCACCCGCATCCCGTGAGACCTACTCCGTGAACCCGGATAAAAAGTAAACTGTAGCCGTCCTCAATAAATACAATATGTTTATAAAACTTATAGTTTTTGAAATCATTCCAAAATTTCCTAAAATTATCACCAACGAACAAACAGAATCTTCAGCTTTATAATATTAATAATTCTTTATCATAAATTAATATTTCCTCGATTAAGTTTTTCTCTTCTTCTACCAAACTTCCATATTAATTCTAGAAAGTTTCATGTTCATAACATCTTGTACATTATAAATTCTCTATGCGTTAGTGGTATAACTGCCGGCATGGAATTTTTAATCTAAGAAGTTTTCCACTAAACGTCTCTTTCTCATATTACCTCGTGAATGCTGTTATGGATACTGCGGCAAATATTTCGGAAACTTTTTCATATTATACTGTAAACCGTCGCCCTTATTGTTTTAAAACATACAATAAAAATTGAAAATAGGAAATTTACTCTCATGAATTCCTACATTTAATAGAAGCCTACTCATGATTTTACTATGAATAAAAATTAACTCTTATCTCCATATAAATTTCATTTGTGTACATCAAGCTACTACAATCCGTAATATTTCCTTAATGGATTTTCAACTTTATCACTGAAGCATATGGTTTAGAGGTCATTGGGAAAATTTGTCAGTTTCGGGTAGCTTGATATGCTGGCGTCTATACGTAGTAACCTCAAAAGTGAGTTATTATCTAAAGTGGTGTTAGCAACAAAACATGGATATTTAGTAGTAATTTTAAAATCAAAATCAAAAAACATCAATATTTAGTAGTAATTATACAATCAAAATTAATTAGCTCAATATTTAATAAACAACTTACAAACAAATAATAGCGAATGAGCACAAATTGTTTGAATGTCTTGAATAAATGTAAAAACTCAATATACAAATATATGTAGACGAACTCGATGTTTTTATATTAATCACTTTTATGCGACTTCTTTATTATTCTCCTCATGTAAGTGATTTCTAAATTCTAAAACGTTACAGTGCGTTATTTGCCTTTAATCCGAAGTACTTAATTAATTTTAATATTATATTTTCAGTAGAAAAATATATTTCTTTAGACACTATCTACCAGATACATTCGAAAATGGAACAGAATTTGTATGACATTATCTGCCAGATAAACTATCTGGAACTTATCCGTAACCGGTGAAACTGCCCGATATCAAAACGCTGGTATAAGTAAGTACTTAAGCAAAAACACCTTAAGCAATAGCACCCGCTCTATAATGACATAATTAGACCAATCTGCTCTTTAAGTTACTTTAAATAGTAAAAAAAAACTTATTTTAGCTGGCAAGCATTCCGGATGCGCTCAGGCAATGGCCGTAATAGTTTAGTTAAGAACATTCTCGTAGCCCCCAACTGCGAGTGGAAACTATAATGAAGTTAACTAAGCGACACTGGCCCAAGTCTCGGATGCGATACAATGCAAATTAATTTAGTTCCTACGTTCGCCTCTTTTTTTGTTTAATTACTTGCGATTTTTTAAGGCTGATTGTCTCGGGAAGTTTATGGGAGTTGTAGTCGGCGCACTAAAAGTATTTTCACTTCAGGCTTTTGTTGCGTAATCAAGAATTCTGTAGGCGCCTTTAAAGTTCTACGATAAAAGAAATTGGTGGACTGGTACTATGCAGGACCGCCAGGCTAATTATGATAACATTAATTTATTAGTAAAAACAAAAAAAAAATCGTTGGTATAGTAGTCGCATAGCGCAACTGCGCCGATATATGTAGCTTTGTACGTTTTAACTTGAGACTTTCATGAAGCCGCCCAGGGTCTAGAAGTTGGTGATTGATACACCCCTGCATTGGAGAGTATCTAAATGTCGGTATTGTACCTGTCTCTCTGCGGTCGTGTTGGATTGCCGTCCCATTGGACTATGAGAGTGAGAGAAAAGAGAGTGCACCTGTGTCTGCACATATGCTTGTGAGCTATTATAAAATGTACTGTGTAACTGGCTGATCTCCTTAGAGAGAATGGCCGCCGTAGCCGGCAATCGATCTGGACGCCTTCATAGGAAAAGAGTCAGATGCTAATTAGTTGTCTATTCTAATCTGAAGCTGATAAAGACATAAAAATATCTTTAGAAGCAATTACGACGACCAGTATGTAAATCGGTATAAACTTCAAGTCAATCTACGAGCAGCTTAGCGACATTACCTGCAAATGCCTTAAGACCTATATTATGCTTCAGCTAAGGAGTGGTAATAAAACACGTCTGTACACTTTGGTATAATTTCTTTATCTCGGCCCCACAGCTCGCTTTCCATTTGTCGTGCTCATCATAAAGACGAGGGAGGGGGCGGGAGATATAAATTATTATTGCGACGCGTGTTGTTCTCGAACTTTCTGAGAGCTTCGTGTTTTGTTTTGACCACTAAAATATAAGTTATGCACTAAGTAATATGACTTGCAGAATAACTTTGCTATTTACACAGTATTAAAGTTATAGATAATTATCAAAAATGCATTTTGTCATCATGAGTTTGTACCTACTTCTCGTGCTATTTAAATCATTTAAAATAAGAGACGTTGAATTTAAAGGACCTCACATTTTCATTAAACTAAGAAGGGACTTTGTCTATGTTCGTTTACATTATTTTATATAAGTATGGAGCTGAAGTTATGAAGTAATTCTCAAACAGTCATATCGTCAAGTCAGGAATATGGGGTCCTTGACTTGTTTTTTTTTTTTAATTATGCCCTGATTACATAATGTTTTTGGAATTAATAAAAACTGACGTAATTTATCGTGTAACGAAGAAAACTCTATTGCGATTTCATGGCCGAATGAAGTGAGCAACTGTTCTGATCAGCTTCATGTAGTACACGCCATAAATACTGGTAGTAAGTCCAATTTTTGTAGAGTTGAGGAGTGTCACATATTTTTTCACTATATGCAATGTGAGATCTGAGTTTTCAGAGCCTAGACAAGCATTATGATAAATATCAACCATTTAAACTACAAATTAAAAAATACTGGGTTTAGAAACAATGAATACAGCTATTCATTTAAGGGTGAATAATAAAAGTACAATCTTCATTATTCAAATGCAAGCAATAGAAAATGCAAGATAGTTCCACTTTGCAGTACCGCAATTTGTTGAATGTGTAATATTTTCATTAGAACAAGTTACTTAGTTCATATTTTATATTCCTAAAAAGAAAGTAAAGGCAAAACAGCGAGATAAAACGTGTTTGGTTTTCTTTCTATTAAATTAAAAGTGAATTGTATAGTTGACCAAGTCAAAAATAAAATCCTTTATGATATTCATTTGTTAAAGAATCTTAAAATAAAGCCACTTTCATTTATCGTTTTGAAGGAAAAATTATTTTAACTTTTGAAACGATACACATTGCATAGAAAGTTAAACGTTTTTGACAATTAAATAAAAGTAATGAAACAGTTGTCAACGACCCTATTAATGTAATGCACGGCTTTCTTCAGAATAGTTAATCAATTCAATGACTCAAGTCTGTTAAAAAATTTAATATTGAAAAAGAACACATTGCAGTAACTTCAGCATACAGTAATTTTCTTCCAATTCCCCATAGTGTCCTATAATACCGACATTATCTAATAGCACAGCTTTTCATTAAACTATTAAATGAACACTAGAAGTCACAATTCCTAGAAGTTACCACTCAAGCAACCAATTCTAAGCGCAAATCGCTGTACTCGTACAACCGCCGGTGTCGCGGAGGTACTCTGAAAGCTCCATAAAGGCAAGTTTACAAACCATTCCCTCTTTTATTGTAAAAGTTTAATAGAGAGAGGATCTGTAAATGGACCAATCAATACTTTATTGTGCTTTTCTTAGCTCCCCGTTTCAAAGTGTACGAATTGAGGTGGGGGAATATGAGGACATATTCCAAAGTCTCCCTTCTTACAATTGTTGAGAAAAAAGTTGTTTTTCTTTATTGCATTTGTGTATGGAATGAGATATCTTATTTTTATGCGCAAGTATGTTATTCTGTTTTCGTTTGCTTTATGTAGTTATGAAAGTATGAACCTGCTCGGATTTTACCTTTATGTTACTTGCCCTGATTACTAAACATAAGTGATTTATATTTATTTATTAAAATAAAATAATTATATACTTACATTTTACTGAAACCTCAGTGTTGTTAATGCGTATTTTTTTCGAGTACTTTAACAAGATAATCCATTATCAACATCTGATGAGCAGTCATGGTTATACTTAAACAGGAACCTGCAAAGCCTTTATGTACAATTTTACTTAACCAAGGCAAGCTTTCAGGTTTAACTTCTCTAAAAAACCTTTTAAAACATTCCACGAAAACAGCGCAGGCTAAGTCAAAAAATTAACAGAACCGAAAAATATTAATGATTGCATTATGAGAAAAAAGCGGGAATCTTAGAAGGAATGAGCTTCGCGTCTTTCCAAGTTATAAAAGGTAAAGAAAGAGCTTGCATTTAGTGAATACCCCATTCAGAGTTGGGGAAAATTCAGACCACTGCAACCGCGTATTCCCAGCACTTTACGAATGCAACTCCTTTTGATGGAATCCGGTTTTTTTTTAACAATCTGACTCGAAGAAAGTTTTTTCAGTAAGTCAAATCCTTTAGAACGTCGGACAAGGCTTTTTTGAATGTAGTCACTGTTGTTGATTTACGTATTCGTTTTGAAAAGAGATGTCTTCAAAAATCTTGGAGTAAGTACCTACTGACTTTTTCGGGCTGTAAGTCAATATTGTTATACGTGAAGTAAATAAATGCTTAACACACATTACTGCAATTATCTTGCACCCTATCAATGGCAAACATTAATACAGCTATGGTAACCTTTATGACAGTTCAAAATTTTACGTCCTGCAATAATTTCGTAGTAAAATTGTATCTAAATATAACTTCACATTCTACTTATATCAATCCATTCACAGTACCTACATGCATAGAAAATTAACCACTTTCTGACATTCAACCCTACCTGTATTAAAACTTAAACCGACAGCTGCAAAAGTTGGCTATTATGGTGCTCTAGCCTTTCACCAAATGTTTCAGTAAAATTCTTAAGATCAAAAGACTTTTCAAGTGGTTGCTCGAAATTTCCATTATACTACTTCAAAAAGTGAATTTACATTGCCCTCAGGAATAAATTTGTGATTTAAACTTCGACCTCGAAATGTATAAGTTTTATTTTTTTTATTAAAAATAAAAATTGGTTGTTACAACTTTATTAATTACCGCTTTTATATTGTTCTAGTTCAATTTATAGATGGGGTTTTAATGAAAAAATAAAATGCTATATACAAAATTACAGGATTCACTGTCGATGAATAGATATAATCATGCCTACTCACTAGTTAGATTTAAAATTTTATATTTTTCGATTGCGCAAGTAAAGGTAACGGATCACTATAATATGGACGGTTGGTAAGAAGACACATCAATCTACTACGAATCTAAAATTTTCTTAATACATTTTCAATTTTATCGCTGAAGCATATGATTCCAAGTTGATATGGAAAATTTGGCAGTTTCGGGTAGTTTGATGTGCCATAATGTCTGTACATTAATTGACTCTTAAAAAAACTTCATATTTTGTAGCAAACTAACATCAATCGTCTAAGGAAGCCTTCCCTCACTAAGTTTTTCTTCATCCGCAGAAAAACCACATTCCATCTCGCATTTGCTTACTTTAAGTGACCCAACGTATACTCATTGCTCATCACACAAATATATGTACCTACAGTACTAAGGCAAAAGCAACAAACAAAAATCCAATACCCTCTAATCAATCGTAAACCTTTTACGCCGTCATTTCCTCTGCCGTCAACACTAGATAATTCTTAACTAACCTTCCATCTCAGTTCGGACACGTTTCTGTTTCGCAAATCTAATTTTTCTCCCGGGCGAATTCCTTTTTGAGAACTATCCGGGACTCGCTCTGGCTTCAGTATTGGCAATTCCGACGAATGTTCCTATATCTGTTTCGTTCAGAAAACTTTTTGTTCCGTACTTGTATCGACATGTTGTGGTGGTACGAAATATATGATGATTCCTTGGTTCGTATTAAGTCATCCTGGCAGGGCTTTGTTTGTACTGATACTCGGTAGTCGCTGTGTATATTATTCGCAAATACTTATTTATTTGAAGTATAGTAAAATAATAATCATTGATACATTGTCATGATGAATACACAAGATATAATTTTTCGTCGGAAATCATCAAAGAACATGGAATTTTATGAATGCCTCTTTTCATTTTCTTTATTATTTTAAAGTCCTTTGTTAGAATAACTTAATGTAAAAATATAAATTTGGAGTATTACCCAACTGGAGCTGTAATCACCTTAATGCATTTCTGGCCAGTATCCAGACGGCAATTTGCTTAAATTAGTCTTTCTCATATAATTGTTGTCCTCGACTTAATTTTATAGCCAACTCCTTATACATTCATGGTACTGCATAAAGTTTTACCATACAAAATACGATATATTTTACGAAGCGCATATGTAAAGCGGTATAAAATAATAAGCAGGTACACGTCCTACACCTAAATATAAAACCTGTTGTTCTCACGCTTACAGGGAAAAAATATAAAATATCTCATCACAATATTTTCTTGTATCGTACGGAGCGATAATAACTTTATGGTGCGTGTAAAATCCCCAGCAATTTGTTCGGTACATGCTCGAATTCTAGCCCTCATCTCCCAAATGTATCTATATTTATTACGGCGTGCTATGAAGGTCTTTTAAACAAAAAGAGGATGGGCGCCAAAAACTCAATTCCGACGCTTTGCTACAAGGAAAACGGGGAAATCAAGTTAACGCACACTACGACCGAGGCTCAATAGCACCTAACTGCTGGTAAGATAAAACTTTCTGTCTACATTGTAAAAACTTTGTAGAATTGTTGTCAACAAAAATATTATTAGCGTATCCCACGTTGTAAAATAAATCACAATGTGTCTCAATTATACAAAGCTGTACCACACGTAATCTTTTTAACTATCTTTTTTAATTATCTTTGTGAATTGATATGGTAACTAATAACCAGTGCAAGTTTTTAAATAATTCAATTCAATCGCTCATAAAAAAAATTTTGTTTTCAATGTTTAGGCTATATAATATCACACAACAGTGTGACGGTATCCAAAATTTCGTATAAAAAATATTTTTAATTCAGCCCCATCGAAGCGTTCACGTAAACTAAGCAAACGATGCAGTCCTGATTAAAAAGGTTCGTTTCAAGTACACAACAAATTGGATTCACAGAAAAAACAATGATTGATTCCGAAATAGAAAATCGTTTTATGATTTTGGGTCCGGCACCTATTGCTTGGCCGATATTCTTGCGCGACCCAATTTGTTTTGCCGTATTGACATTCCTGATTGCTGAACCTCTCAAGATTTTATAGTATTCCAATAAATAATAAAATGTTCATTAGGAAATTGCTGATGTCCTAAAACTATACATAAGCAGCGTTATAATAATAAAACATGGTTTGTACAAAAAAAAACGATTTGATCAGCAAACTCAGTTTCATGATTGTATCCTTCCATTTATAATCACGTATGTTAGTTAAATATAAATATCATAATATTCAATTGTTAGTCTTGTAGCTCGCGAAAAACTTTCAGTGTAATTATTTACTAAAAGTAGTTATCACAGAAGCTTACACATTTTAGTAACGAAGTTTAAACAGTGCCAAGCGTTGCATACAAAGTTTCAAATAAAACTTTGTCTCAAACATTGCTGACAAAATTATATATTAAATTCCACATGGCATACAAAATATTTAGAATACGTCGCGTCCATGTTAAAATTACAATGTTTTGCTTTGAAGTATGTTCTTATTATTATCGTGGCAAATAGTACTGATAGTAGTATTCAATTGAATTAATTGATGTATGTATTATTAGAAATTCGAAAGTAAAGAAGAGATCGATTTCTCAGTCGATGATCGTCATCGATCTTTTACGTACAAGCTTTGGATGGATTGAGAAAAACCGATCAGTAGATTAAAAATCCAATACAATATTAATTAATGTAGTTACTGTAGTCCGAAAGACAACAAGTTCGCGAAAATTCTATGACTCACGTAGTAACACTCAAACTCATAAATATCCAAACAATGATTTCTCCCCTATCTCAATAATGCTAATCGAAAAGTTTGCTCGGCATCGCCCAGTTTTCTAACTGCAACCCGTACAGTATCGGAGGACACTTAAGTTTTTAAAACTTTCGTAAAATATTGAAAAAACTTCCAACGATATCCTATCTTTATAGTTCGGCAGTTAAAGTTGTCCTATTGGAAAACATGGGCATTAAAATAGGTAGTTCGAGTGAAATTGCTTCCGAGAATTTTTGAAAGGGGAATTTGAATATTTGTATGTTTTATTATATTCTGTCGGCTTATCTTCTCTTTTATTATCAAACCGTTTAAGAAAGTGTTAGCAATATTGAAAAATATTATTTTATAATTTCATCCTGATCTTCATCAGAGGACTGTTGGTTACGTATCTTCAATTTGATGTTGCTGCCACGCATTAAAAATCTGCAATCGATGTAAATTTACAATTTTCCAAGTAAGCTATATATATTAGGTATACATATTTACACAAACGAATATAATGAGTTGCTCATAAAAGTTCAAAACAATTTAGCATTATAATAGTTCATCTAACAAAGAAAATGTTTATCTATTAACTTTCAACCCTGAGGCAATAAGTTTTAAATAGAGCTTTAGATCTCTTTTTGTGAAGCTATTTTTATGTATAAAATAGTCATAATAAAACTTTGGGGCAAAGTCAGCGTGCTGCTAGAATACATTAATAATGATATTACTTTTTTCTTTAATAAGTTGATTTAAATGCAAAAGAAGTTGACGTTTTGTAAAGACGTTATTAACCTCATATTAATTTAAAAAATGTTTGCATCTTATGAATAGACAAATTGTTTTCTTTTTTTCATAATTTGACAGCAGTAAAGCCTAGAGGTTAATACCTTGAAGACAGCACAACTACATATATACATGTTTATGTTAATCAATACGAATAAATGAAATGTCTAAGAGTTCTTATATAAAATAAAAAGGTATTACGATAATCTAATCTAATACTGAGCCGAAGTCTTATAAAAGGCACAATACTATTCTTGTTCGAAGTACAAAATCATATTTTCTCCGGCACCCAACTCCGGTACCTCACACGGTTTTCCTTTAATCACCTCACGACGAAAAGGTCCTACAAATCTCTCAGGTAAACCGTATTACTTAACTAAAAGAGCAGAGGCCGTACGGAAGTGAGGGCAGAAAATATAGTCCATAATTTAATACATCTAAAGGGTAGATATCTTTTTAGGGGTACACGACAAAAAGGCGCTACCCTTATTGAATGGAAGGTCCACATTATTCACACATTATATTCGGACAACAATATAAACGTAGACATAATGGGATTGAGTTTTATTTTCGTGATGATGTTAAACATTTTTTTTAGAATTTACCGTCGTGTTTGATTGTTAGGGAAATGTCAGCGCTTTTTATTATACAAATATAGTCATTGTAATAAGTATAATAATAACGTACCTACTTATGTATAGAACATTTTTTGAATAGAATTCAAATACTTTTCGATTTCAAATATAATGACCAGGAAGCCTCTTCTAAACGTTCCATTGACTAAATATACTAAACTGCTACTATGCTACTTACTATATTATGTATTAAATAAAGACTAGTTAAAGTATAGGTTAACACTAAATTATTCCGTAACTATGCAAGCAAATTATTATTTATTTAATCAAATACAATATATGCATAATAATGCAGAAAACTCATTATAAGATCTAGAAATATGTACCTAATCTTAGCTTATTGGTACAAAGACCGATTTTTCAATCACACTGGAAAATTGCATTTTCCTGCTTTGATGAAGAACTTCGCTATTAATCTTACTATACGCAGACATAATCCGACGAAAGGAGCGGTTAAACGTCACAGACTTCAATAAATAAATGTCGCCGGCTGAAATACCGTGACTTGTGAGTCTTTGAAAAACGATATCTTTTTAAAGTTTCTGAAGCAGTAAAACATACTTATTTTTAAGCTCTTTCCTCTTACGATTAAGTCTTCAAGTCACATACAGTGGCAACGAGTTGATTTTAAAATGAAAGATGAAAGGAACTAGAGTTCTTTACTTGGTTCATTCCACGGGGATGATAAACTAGTGATACACAACAGGTTTATATCTTCATAGAAATAACCTCTCTAACTGAGATACGATTTGTAATTTCTTGATTGGATTGAAATACTCGTATTATAGAAGTCAAATTATCAATTTTACACTTTAGACGATTAATTTGGAATGAGTTTTTTCAACAAAACTTTGTGCCTTTTGAGGCTAGTAAACGGAAGTCACGTGATATCTGCATCCAATTCATCTTTACTACTTTGATAAAGTTTTTTAAACCACAAAGCGATTAGACTCAAACGCGAAAATCGAACCCGAGCCCCCATCCACAGCATTCCCGCTATGCAACTATTACACCGACGGGACAGAGAAACCTCTACTTATATAAAATTTATTTTTATAAAATAGCCCAGCCATTTGCGCACGTAGATATTATATTTTGATTTGTTATACTCACCTTAAACTTTGAGAAATGAAGGAATCAAAATAAATTGGAACATAAAAAAATCAAGAGGTATATTAAGATCGTAAAACCCTCGAACCTATCAAATCAGCGTGATTTTATGATTTCCATAAAACACGGTCGATTGCTTTTCTTTTGCAATTTTTCATATTGCACCAGGGAAAGTTGGATCAATTAAAATTTTACTCAGCCCGGTGTGAATTCCGAAAAACCTATTAACATAAAACATTCGTTATTTTCAAGGCGAAGAAGTTTTATGGTTTGTAAAATATTGAGGGCATAAATAAAGCGGCTGTCTTGTATAACAGCACGTCCCCGCACCTCGGCTCTACGTAGCCTCGTATTTTATCTCGGATTCTCTTATTCCTGAAAATAAAAAATATGGATATAAAATTGCCAACGTTCACAGTTTTGTATGTCAGACGTTTTCCCGTGAGATCGTTTGTAATTGGGTATAGCTTTATGTGATTTTTTGAAACTTGTTAGATAAGTAACGAGCTTCCAAGTCCAAAATGTTGTGATGTGGGCTAAAATGCTTGAAGTACAATCTGTCCAAATCTTCCTTTTTTATTTTATTACTTTTTGCCCGCAAGAGTAATGTCCGCGGCGACGCACGTAGCCACATATGAATTTTAAAATAGTCCCCAATAGTTTACGTTCGTTTCCCCAGGGAGCAGTAAATCGTGTTTCCACCAGGCATAGGGTCAAAGTCACCCGTTTCTTTTTTTGGTTTTATTACAGTTTTTTTTTGTTTAATTCATTCTATTTTCATAGGCATTCTTCATGAAAGTTGGGCTAAAATTTGCCCCTCGTGCACAAATTGTATTGTTAAGTTTCTTAGGCTTATAATAGTAATAACGAAATATTATTTGTTAAAATCACTGTTTGTTTCTGGCACTGTTAAGCACCACAGTGAGTCATGAGTATTCGTTTTTATTATTATAAAGAAGAAAGGAAAGAAATTAAGATAAGAAAGAGAAATTTGAAGCTAAGTAACAGCAGCATGGGTCGATCGTTCATAAAGTTAAGCAACGCGTGATCCGGTCTGTGCGTGGATGGGTGACCATGAATGTCATGGCGAGTCCCTCTGTGATTCGGTAGATATCCCACCTATCATTTGAATATCTTTCGCAGACATCACAGGTAGTAGCCAGAAAATCTAACAACCTGTCTTAGCCAAAGGGTTAGAAGTTGTAAGATAATTTATATCATCATTTTATAAACGATCAAAAATCTTACCAGCCAAACTAATTTATAAAACTCGCACACTTTGCCGGTATAAAATACATGCAAAATTCAAAAGAAAAAGCTTCAGAATTACGATTTCAACGGGCCGTCCTATGAAAACAAACATTCGCAAGGAATCATGATTTTATTTGGGCACTGTGATTTGTACCTACTTGTAGTTTGATTTGATTTCGAGATCCATTTGAAGTCTTGATTTCATTTCATTACAAACAAATCGAATATTTATAACATTTTGTATGGATGAATTTCGCGTTTCAATATTGGAAAGTTTTGTAAGTGATTATGGTAATCTCCACATTTCATCTTTTTGGCCCCAGTTCATTCAGTTAGAATGAATTTCTGTTTGATATTAATGGACTGTGATGACCCCAACAGTTCTCCAATCTATGGACGTGCTTGCACAAGTAAATGACTATGACTCACCTTCTCAATGCATCAGCTGAAGTTCACAACGTTCCCGTTGTTAGAAGGCTCACTAAAACACTGTGTTCACTAAATAGTCACAATAAGCGTACATAATTTAGAAATATCGCGCACGGCGATAGCCGGTCACCGTTGTAAAAACATTTCGACACTTTTATAACTGTCAATATTTTTTTTTAAACCACGCGGGTACTCGTCGCATAACTGTCAGTGTCAGTTGCGAACGGACGAGGTTGGAAACGGTGGAGGTTGTATAGGGACTTGCTTAACACCTCTGCATGCCAATCTAAGTGTCAGTAATTTGTCATTTTTAGTTATTTTAGTAACTTTTTTGTTTTAATAACTAACTTTTTCATGATTCATCTTTACAGTTAGGTTTATTTCATTCGAAAGAAATGTAGGTTTGTCAAATTGGGATGATGACTAAGTCAAAAATAAAATACTTATCATATTCAATTTGTAAAACATCTTAAAATAGTGAAAGTTTCATTTATCGTTTTCAACCGAAAATTGTTGAATTTTTTTATTGATAATACATATAACCGAAATAGGTATGTACGGCTTTCTGTGACGTCAAATCTTAGTATTTTCATACAAATTGCATGCAAAGTAACCATTTTTGACAGTTCAATAAAAGTAATGAATTTGACTAGTTGTCCACCACCGTATTCTGTTTGCAAGTCGCTCTTATATCCAAATGACCTGCTACGGCCCTTGACGAGTGAAACAAGTCAACAAATACTCGTTAAGCATAGCCAATATTGAGCAAAATGTAAAAAAAAACTTTGTACTAAAGCGAGCCTCGACGATGCTCTATTATAATGCGGCATGCCCTAAGAAAACAGGGAAGGGCTCCTGAGACATTTGGCCTTCATTTTACCCTCGTAACTTGTTTGTCGGTAGTTTGGTTTTATTATATTAGGAATGTGGTTTTGTTACTCGTAGAATAAATTATTGAGTACATGAAGTGATGAGGGCTGAAAACTAAGTTTATATTTAATTAAGAACTATATAAATTCGTGAAAAAATTATTACACCTAATAACATTATAAAACTAAAAAGTTCGAAATTATCGCGTCGAAGCAAACAAGCTTCGACGCGGTAATTTCAGAATCTACCCGATTTGAAAAAAATATTTCAGTTAGCTAGATGATTTATCGAGGAAGGCTATAAGTTATCTTTTATCGGAGTAGTTCCTACAGGATGCCGTGAAATCGCTAGCGCAAACAAGTAATTTTGCTTATTTACGTAACTAAATTAGTAACTTTTTACAAAATAATGCATAAATGACACTATTACTAATCATTAAAAAAATCTTATTAATATTTACTTATACTCGTACATAACATATGTATATTGAGCAATCAGATTTATAAGTATGTAATACAACACTGACGCGCCGTCTGGCGATTAGGCTGAATATCATTATTTTTTCACCACGTCTTTCGCATCTATAACAGTATTATTGCAAGTTTCACAGGTTACGGATAGCCACTATCTACCAGATAAATTCAAAAATGGAACAGATATTGTATGAAATTATCTGCCAGATAAGCTGTCTGGAACTTATCAGCAACCTGTGAAACTGACCCTTACTATCTATGGTCAAACAAATGCGACCAATCTCAGAAATGAAACAAAGCTTAAATTGTAACCATAGGTACCTACAATTCTGAAAACTATTTCCTCACGATTCAATCGTTAATTTCTGACATTAAACTGAGTTGTTAAACTTCCTCGACTTTACGGGCTGTGTTAATTACAAAAGTTAACCGAGCTGCCCTTACAATGTGTGAAATAATTTGTAGCTAATTACGTAAACAGAACAGTTTTTTTTTTCTAATTACTCCTTTAAAGTAACTGATGTGGGAAGATATCTTTTAACACGACATTTTCTCATACAAAACTGCTTTCCAGATAAACACATCTCCAAGGATCGCCAAGCGTACCGACTGTATAATTACCTACTACTAATAATAAAGACGTTTATTACGGCAATAACGTAGCAATGATACCTAAGTATTGTCGCGCTACTCCTTAGATTTTATGACGTCACTTTGAGGATGCGAACTAATAAACTTAATTAAGTGCCAACGTAACACCTCCCGAAATGAAATGCCTTGTGTATCTCCTTTTATGTCAGACGCTGATTGTGTTATAAAAGTTTTATTGGATTTTATGAAAACGTTATGTAAATATTATTTTTGGTTGAGTGGTGTGGGGGATTAGTGATTGAAAGAAATTTTGATTGACTTTTATAATAAACTAGCTGTTCCCCACAGTTAGACCCGCCGTCCGAAAGAATAACTTCTTGCACCCGGATAAAAGTAGCCTATAATATTCGTCGTCATTTTATTATAAATTAATCAAATTCTCCTAGAAGTTTCAATGCCGAATTCCATTCCGTTGAAATTAATCACCCCAAAAAAATTACATTCCACCCGTTTTTAAGCTTGGTAGGGAATAAAGTTCAAAAAAATACGAAACACGTATTCAATTAATTTTTTGGAGGTATTTTTGGGGCAAAATTTCAGGTCAAACGGGCCAATCAGTATGTCCCATACAAACTTCAACACCCTGTTTTACCCTTTCTGGAGTATAATTTCGCCAATGAGCGCCAATACAAATGGAACTCCTGACTTTTGAGATTTCATTTTAAGTGACTCATTCATTTACGCTTTAGTATACTCGTATATAGATTATAGATAAATAACTTTTCTAAAGAGCAAATACAAGGTCCACAGCAGGCGTAGGTAAATAAATAAAATTATGTTTTTATTGTACCTACCTACTTCTTTACTCAGAATTGACGGCTATAATAATTTATTATAGGTAAACGTCTAGATTAATATAAGCCAAGCCTAAAAAATGCTGATAAATATGCGATTAAGAGATGACAACTTGGCTATATGTTCTTCAATTAGTATTTTAACGATTCTCCGGCTTGAAAGAGTCTTGAACATTTGCCAACAGATGTGGAAGACATCTTGTCTCGTATTTCTTTCGAGATATTAAAATACAGTGTAATTATGTAAACGTTAACCTGAGATAATAAAACATTGCTTTAGGATAGAATCCATTCAGGTTCAGCTTGACAAGTGCAGACCAGTTAAATTGCGTACTTTTTCAAGGTTTTAAATGGAAATAAACAGAGTTATTGTATTAACCGACTTCTCGAAAAGTAGTAGGTATACTCAATTTGGATGTTTGTATGTTATTAATGTTACGTACTTTATGATCTACAAAACGTCATGTTTTTATAATGTTTTTCAAGCAAACTTATATTGTTTTATGTACCTGTAGCTGTCATTTAATTTCGTGATATATCTTTTATATAGGACATATTTTAAATACTGACAGAGTACAGCTAGTGGTCATAGCAAAGTAGCTATTTGTTAGTGAGCTTTTCAAAGCTAGCCCAACTAACGCCGTTTGCGGTACAGGCTGAAGCCAAAAGGATGATGCGGTCTACTTTCCTTGCCCCGAAGCTCATTGCGTGTCTGAAAGCATTTTCAATTTCATTTCAATTTGAGGCACACGAAAAAGATAAAAGAGAAAAAGTGTGACAAATAAAAATATTTTTTTGCTTCAATTTTTCAATCTTGTCTGCTTGTGTTGGGTAAAATTTAATTTATCATTGTAATAATTATCGAATAAATATTCTTGCTAATCCAATGATACAATATTATACATATAATAGCAAAATACAGCTGCTTTAGCTTTCAGGTTCTGCATTTCATTCAGTCAAACCAAAGTTAATTACTGGAAAAATATATCTTATGCTATTGCAAATAACGTCGAATTTCACTCGCTACTCTTCACTTTTTTCATATTCCACGCAACAATGTTTAGTTATGAGCACAAAAAGGTACTCGTTCTTTCAAAATTCTAAACCAACACGACTTGAATGGACCTT
Source organism: Heliothis peltigera (assembly GCA_958496145.1). Taxonomy (NCBI): domain Eukaryota; kingdom Metazoa; phylum Arthropoda; class Insecta; order Lepidoptera; family Noctuidae; genus Heliothis; species Heliothis peltigera. The sequence continues at coordinate 6,907,744 of OY292328.1, forward strand.
TGTCACATTATTTCATTGTATCAACTGCGTCACTGCATAGTCAAAGTCACGTAAAAAAGATGCCAGCAAATGACATTATCTTTAGAAAGTATTTTAATTCGATGAAGGAAGTTCCCGTCTTGGTCGTCGGCAATACGTTGTCGGACGATTTGCATTTTTATGAAAACGTTTTACGGGTCGGTCTGAGGTCCTTACCGGCGGCTTGTACGGAATGAGTTTGACTTACTATGTATAGGAGTTGATAGTTGAATATTTTATGAAGTTGAAGAGGTAAGTACATAATTTTCGTTTGATTTTGTTACGTTTTCGTGAATTGAAAACAAAGTCACAGGTTTTATATGTATAACGGCATTCAAATAAGACACCCTTTTTCCATTTAATAATACAGTGGTAAAGCTTTGATCTTTCTTTTCTATTAAAAATATCTTTGTTCACCATTATTTTCTGAAGCAGTGATGCAGGTGCGGTGAGGTAGACGAAACTTAATAAAATAAATACAGCTGCACTAAACGTTATACATAAAATAATAGTAGCTATTCCAACACAAATAGCAGCAGAATGTAATGAAATGAAAATATGATGAGTTGTTACATTATTCCAGTACTCTTCATATAAATTATCTAGCTGTAACGTTTTCAAACTTTGAAGACATTTTCTCAGTTTAACGTGACGTATTCTCTTTATTCATCATGCATAATGTTCAGCTGCCATGTTCCCGCGTTGCTTAGAGTTCATTCGTGTTTGCAGGTGATATAAATAATTAAATGAGGCACGCCCATATCCTCAACTCCTGTTATATGTAGCATACCCATAAAAAGAGACGTAAAATTTTACGGCAATGCATATATTCTACAGGAAAAATAGAAGAAAATAAAATCAATTACGGTAATGAATCAATTGCATTTTTAATATTTTTATGTGCACATTTAAAGTTATAATTAAATATTCCAGTTCGTTCAATTGTAATTTCAAATATCCAGTGATTGAAGCTAAATTAGGAGATCGAAAGTTTGCTTCTTTCTGATCATACGGCTTATTTTTATAGAGACAATGGCCATTCCTTATTAGCCTTTCAAATCACTAGAGTGAAATTCTTAGTTCCAAACAGAAATACTGTTGAAACCCACGAGGCCGCAAGATTTTCTGCCAGTAGCAAAGGCACGTGAATTCCCGCATAAAATGTTAAACATCTGGACGACCGACACGCTTCTAGGACAACTCCTATTCATTCGTGTACTCCTTGCGACGTTTTTTTTTTTCATCTTTTACATTTTCGTCGGCGACCTCGCTGCGTTGACTTTTGTGCCATGTTTTTTTAGAGAGGATGGATTTTTTGGGCTTGACCCCTGCATTCTTTATAATGTTCAGCTTTCAGTTGCAGTCGCATACTTACTCATGTTTTGTTCATGAGAATGGTGTGTAGCTAATTCTAAGTCATGCAAACGCAAGCTCAATTCAAATACTCCATAGCCCAATATGAAACTAGTGATTTTTACACATACACACACAAACAAGCAGAGCTTATTAACGGTTAACACAATACGGAAATTACCGCATTCACTAAAGTTGCAGCCGGCGGTTGTGATAAATCAAAACTTCCGTACTACTGTATTGCAATTACTGCATAATTATTACTGCGAAATGTGAATGGAAACACGATGATATGCAACCTTTGTAAAGGTAATTATTACCTTATTGTTTGCCAAGAGGAACCGGTGACAAATGAACGGAAAATATTATACTACTTACAAACTACCTGGAATCCTATCATATCATATAAATAAACTTAAAAGAAAAATCTCAACGTAGTACTTATCTCCCTCCCTGACCGCACTTGGCCCTTGTTTTTTCAACGTCTGCTAACTCATGCTTCGAAAAAATTATGAACTGGAAGTTCAAAACAGTCTTAAGAAAATTTTACTTTAATAGTAGTCGACTATTTAAACCGAAGACCTAAGAGATCCCGAACTTAAGCAATTAGTGAGCTCCAGTCAGACAGCAATTAACGGAATATGCTATTCGAAAGCAGAAAAGGTAGAAATAATTCAGCCAATAACTGGGTGCTTGCCGGCTTGACTCGTTAGTTAAATAATTCATTAACTACTAATGACCGAAATATATCAACCACTTGGCGTGCCGAAGTACTTGGAGGATCGGCTGTTATAATTAACGTTTGCAGCTGATGTAAGTACTCTTAGCGGTAATGAAGACGTGGAGGAGATTGTGGTTGGAACTTTTATTGTATCGGTTTGCAGCACTTTCAGTATTTTATTTCAAATATAATATTACGTATGTCATGCAATGTAGTCGACGATGATAATATTATTACTGTCACTTTTGAAATATTACTTTTATTACTATACTAGCGGTCGCCCGCGGCACCGCCCGCGTGGATGTCGGTTTTCGCGATAAAAAAGTAGTCTATGTGTTGTTCTGATTTATATAATCTCTCGATTCATATACATACTTATAAAATACTTTTAACTAGTATCTATTATATGAAAACTACTTAAAACTAACATAAAAAAAAATCTAAAACGTTCATACAAAAATGGGTGCGTGTCGTCATACGTCAAAGTACTTTTCCACATAGCGTTCATGTGGTAACGTGTCGAGAAACAGTATGCTGATTCTTTGACAATTAATCTACAAGAAATACCTTAATAAACACACCAAGATAATTTAAATAATAAACACAGACGTTGACCGACACTTGCCTAAATCAGACGACGAGTTCAATAAAAACTAAAACTGTTAAAATATCTTTGTAATATTGCATACAATTAATTACTTGCGTTCTTTTAATAGCGACAATATAAAATAACAAAAAGAACTAAATAATTTCATGTTTTAATTACTGTTGTTGTTTTCCGTTTCCCTGTGAGTAAACGAAAACTTTGCCTCCATAATTCACTCTGAATACCATCGGAATGTAATTAACTACTGTACCGTGTACTGTAATTAAATTGAGCTTAATGAATCTTGGGTATTTCTCTACTGTTTAATAAAAACGATGCATTGTCATATAAAAACATCGCGAAGTTTAATGGAACTAAGAACTGAGAACTGGAATATAGCACAATCCTGGTAACTAACACGTGTGTTAATATGTAGATACCTTCATTGCAAATCACAGGAAAACCCTTTCAAAAGACACTACCTCAGTTGCATTTATCTTAATTGATGAGTATATATGAGAACTAGATATACTATTTTACTATTTAGTATTTACTAACTATCTAACTAAACTAGATTACCATTACCATTCAACAAAAAAAATCCAAAAATAAATAACTAAATTAATTAAAAAATTATGATATAAAATTATGTAGTGATAGCCAATATACATTCACAGATTTTTATATTACGATTAACAATTGCTGCAAATGAGTCGAGTGGTACTCTTTTCCTTACACCCTTGTTCAGTTCACCTCCTTAAGAATGTCTGGCAATGCGTTAACTCGAGCCACGCGTTGAGGATAATCTCTAAAGATGCCGTCTGAAGTGGCTGACTCGTATGTCATGCGCAAATAAAAAATCCTGTATATCAAAATAATAGCTATGAATAAAGAGCACAAAAACTTAAATATTAATGTAGATATATTGTTACGTGTAGAAAATTACGATAATTCCGAAAATGTCATTTTTAAGTTTTATTATGCTACTTTTGTCAATTACATACTTATATACTTTATATACAAACTGTATATCTAATAATATTATGTATATACACACATTTAGTAAAAAGTAAAAATAACACCATTTTAGTTTTAAAAACAGCATTATATCTTACTACAAAATTTTATCTTTAAAGGTAATATTAATGTAGCAGCAAAAACTTTTTAGAGCATATTTTCTTTGACAAGCTAGGTTTTCTAAAAGCACTGAACAAGAAAAATGCGTGATGAAAATGGAAACTTGTTAGAACAATCGATTAGTCTTCATAACGTTGGGGAATATAAAATTATATCTTTACTATGCACAAAGTTACCTTTGTGATGTTCCACTTGCGTCTACTACAAAAACATTTTTACTTAATTATTTTAAAAAATAAAAAATAGTATTATGAAAGCACTAGCACTATTGTAGTCTTTATAAAAAAGAATAAATTATTTCCAATCACAAAATGCTGTCAGGATACCGCACACTCCCATAACGAGAAAAAAACAACATAAAATACAACCAGTCACAGTCTCTTCACTTAGACTTGTAACTCCGAAATCTAAACCTCAAAATCATGTCTCCATTCTATTCAACATCTCCAGTGATTTAGCATCGTTATCTTCAAAAAGCAACAATAGAAAGCCCTAAGTGGAACGATTCTTAAAGGTTGGACTAAGCGTGATTTATATTAGGCTCGGTGGAGTTTCGCGGGCCCATGTCAAACCTGATTCTAAGAGTTTCAACCATTAATATTCATTAAAAACCTCAACTTGTTCACGTTTATTTAATTATATCGGAACTATTTTCATCTTAAACAGTCAAGTCTGATAATAATGTAATAAAATAAAGTGGTGTACAGTTTGTTAGGGATAACACGTCTGAACTTAATTCATTGCAAAACAATAGTGTTATTCAGTAGGGAGCTGCTAAGAAGAGTAATTTTGTGTATAAAAATTGTATTTAATTTGTGTATAAAAATATTTAAAGTTAAAGCTAGTGTCTGATAGTGTTCTAAAAGCTGTATCAACGTAATATTAGGATAATTGCTAAGTCATGAGTCTATCGTATGGGAAGGTTGACTCGCAATTCTTAAAGTAAATTCAACATTTGAAGTTTTGGTGCGAGAAGTGTAAAAATCAACGAATAAACCTGCAACGCTTTACTCGTTACATTCAATATTCGCTGCTCTTCACTAGAAATTCGAATTTCATTCGCCACCGCAGATTCTCCTTCAGATATATTTCAAACACTGGAGATTCGTCCAATCCGCTATAAAAAGATTGCAAAAAGTACAAAATAAAATGTTACCGGCATTGGTTTCAATTCAGGCATTTCTTAAACTGACTTCGAATGTTATTATTCATTGATGTCGATAAATTGTATTGTGCCTTATGTTAAACACGAAATAACTTAAGTGTTTATACACAGACAAGAAACACTATTTAGGGTTTTTTTACAAAACTAAATCTTATTGTCATCCCAATACATCAACATTTTCCTCTCTTGTTCTTGGCAAGTACATAACTTAAAATTTTATATTTTCATGCATAGTCATCTTACCATATACCCCAAATTATTAAGTACACCTGTAACATACAGCTATAATGTGGTTCGGTCACTTCCGCGCGCTTTCCGCTTAGTCTTCAATTTAATTTGATCCGACCTCCGTCTCATCCTCCTCTCAAACCGCAACATGCAATGAACGCTTCTTATAAACTCCTTTCAATCCTGCTGCTCTGACTAAACGTAAAATTGTGCAGAGACTACTTTTCTTTTCAGGTATTATTTTTCCGATTTCTGTTTCGCTTCGGGGATAAGGTTTTTGGAGCGTTCTCGATATAAACAGAAATATAGATTTAAAATGTTATTTGGGGATGTATCGTGTTATTTACTACTAGTCAATGTCTGAAGGAATGAACTAATGGATCTTTGCATCTCATTAAAATTCTGTAACCGATTCCATCTTTAGTACCCAGTTCAACGCCTGCAGCGTTAAAATAAATACTCATAAATGTAAAGTTTTCTTTCATACTTTCAACCTACCGCACTTCTTCTTTAAGATCGCGCAGCCCTATTAAATAAGATTCCTGTTTTATGTTGAATCAGCCTCCATTGCATCTAGAAAACTATTTTCTATAAGTTCGGTAAATACGCTTATGGACGAGAAGTTTACAAGTTAATCAATCTTATACTTTCTTAAGACAAAGTTCTTCCCAAGTTTAAATACTTACGTCGAGTTATGATCGTTTATCTTTCGGTATCTTCTTCTAGCATGTTTTATTTTTTAGTAATAATATTTTATGATTATGATATCGAACACCTGCAGGGTCAGCCACACTGTCTCTCTACAATCATAAACGCAAGTAGAAACGTAAAAAAAGTATGTTGACTTTTAAAAGCACTTTATGACCACGCGATTTAAAATGTAATTTACCTACTTTCATTTAGGAATAAAGAAAGTCATCTTGGCTAACCCTCCTAACATAGATGAATTAGCTTTTTAATAAAACCTAAGTTTTTGTAACCATGTAAACTTATGAACGTTGAACGTCATTATAAAAAGGGATTTTGAAATGCAGTTCCAAAAGTTTGTGCGGCATTTCCTCAAGTTTGCCCTATGCATACTTATAAAAATATTATAAAAAGTATATAAAATAGGACAAACAAGGACCACCAAAATTACATTATAAAAAAATATTATTAAACCATCTGCGTCTCATTGGGTCTTCTCCACACACCCGATTAAACAGCTTATTAAAAAATCTTCCTCGATAAATAGGCTATCAAACATTGTTTTTTTTTTTCAAAACGATCCAGTAATTTCTGAGATTAGATCATTCAACAACAACAAACAAATCAAACCAACTTTTCTGCTCAAAATTTTATTATAGTGAAAATTTTATACACCTACTCTATTGGGTACCTCGAAGGAATAGTTTGACTTCCAATATCGGTTTAGTAATATTTCACTAGTTTTCAGCTACGGGAGAAGGTAAAAATTACCAAAATGCAGAAAAACAATATTTGAGACTGACAAAAAGACGTATCTTTTGAACACCGAGTCCCGGTCGTCACTAGGGAAATTATGGAATATAAAATATTTGTATGATCGTCACTCCGCCGAATTTCACGTGTTCTATTTTTTTCAGTTCGGCTCCGATAAAAACTACGTAAAATTATAGGAAAAAGGCAAAGTTTTTTTTGTACATGGTTTGTAAAATTAAAATCACGTAAATATCCTGATTACAATAACACAATTTTAACCAGTCTCAAATATTTTACGAGAGGACTCTTTTCTCTCTCTTTATTTGACCTGCTGTATACAATACGCTGCTAAAATATTCTCGACAGTATTCGTGAAAAAATTGCCAAAAGAAACTAAGACAAAAGAGAACATTTGTTGGGTTAGACACACGACAAACATAGGAAGTAAATAGAACCAACGACTGAGTTAAAACTAAATAAACTAGTTTGAAAGTCGATAGCGGACAACGCACACAACGCATAGACAGTGTATTTGCATTTTTATTGGAACCGTTTAAAGAAACAATGGACGGATCGGTTGAAACGCTTGCCGTTTGGGAAATTCAACAGTTTTTTTTTCTTTTGTGCCGTTTTCAGTATAAGCTTTTATCGATTTTATTTCGATATAATCTGGGCTGCGGGTGTTGTTTCAGAAAAAGTGGCATTCCATTTTGTAGATCGTTTGTGCTCGAGAACAGAACATAGAAATGTACTCACCGCTGTGTGTGTATGTACTCGTTTTAAACACAGAGTGCTGAACTAAATCAACGTTAAACAGAGTGACGACTCTATTCAATAAAAGCTGGCATATATGTATACCGTTAGTTTCGATTTATACAACACTAGCATTGAATCTATGTGGGTACATAAATCCCAAGAAGTTCTCTCTCTGATAAAATAATAATTGACTAGTACATTTATGCAATTGAGGTACGTTAAAATAACACGCCTTTTTTTGGATTGCCGGGTAAAAACAGGACGTTGACATGACTTCCAACGTAGCGAGTATAGTTATCATTCAGAAACATATGTGACTAAAAAATCTCAATCTTCTACATGAAACCCAAAACGCAAACCCTTGTTTGCATGTTGTCAGCTTCAAACACGGTCTTTGAATGACGTCACTGACAATGGGAAGCTCTCGACATGACGTAGAGCCATATAGCTACCCACTCTTTTTGGCAGCACAATCCTTCAAAGGCGGATGAAATGAGAGCATCTTAATATCTACGTTTTAGTCTTATTTCGTGTGACATTAGCGAGCCCTCGGCGAATGAACAAAGCTGTGGCTTATTCCGCAAATATTTGATATTTATTTAAATAGTTTATGTGTTGATTTATTCATGTTTATGGCAAATATTTAAGATTATTATTAATTAAGTTAGTAGATTTGACTGCCAAATATTTAGTTCTGACGTTGAAATGGTTTTCACAGCGATAGGTACATACGACAGTACCTAGAAATAGAAATAAATTTCGCAGTTTCAAATGCAAAAGGATATAGAATTCACTCTGCAGTGCTGTGAATGGCGTCAGCCCAATTTAGAACACGTATTTATCTATTACTAGATATTGTCTCATTTTAATTAATTATATACTATCCAAAGCTAAACGAATGTAATCTGTAAACTTCATTTAATTCGATGTTCAAAATTAAATTTCCTTTTTAGATTTTGATGAATAAAATCATGCCGTATATTCTATATAAATAATAAAATATACACCTCTCACTTTTATTTCAGTCTCATAAAATATTCATGCATTATATATTTGTAGACCTATTTTCTATGCAGAATAACCCACGAATTTGGGACGATGCATCTGAATGCAAAGGCTTCATGTAACAGGATGCGATATCCTTTGTATGAGAATATGAAATGCATTTTAGTCTCGCGTTACCTACCTCCTTACCCTAACGAGGTCCCATGTAAATGGTACTTCATTGAGAATAAATGCACACTCATGCGTTCTATAATCTGTTTATACTAAAGCAATTAGTATTACTCACGTTTCTACCATAATTTCAAACAAATGAGTTGTTTTTAATTAATTTTGTTAGACGTGACTGTGACTACGAATGAAGAATGTCTAATTATGTTTTTGCAGATTTGATTTTGTCGTTGTCCTTTTTTTAGCTTTCGTTAGCTTTTTAATCTTTAATAGTTAAAGTTATAAAATGTCCACATTTCGGTAATGTAATAAGTTTTATATTATAAAAAAATATTGTCTAGTAAGCAAAATTTAATTTAAATTCATGGTAAGTAGTAAATGTTGAAGTATAATTATATCTTCGTGTTTTTTTTTTTTCTCTTTTCTTGATTTTGCAAATAGCGTCTGATGATAGCCGTTTAAACAGTCACCCAAATAAATTTATTATTGATAGGTGACCACGATGCAAACCTACCTTATCCCTCACCCATATTCTACGTGTAAAATTGATTAACTAAATTGGCGAAGAGTTTGTGTACAGTACGCAGTGCCACGAACTAGCAATTAGTGGCAAACCTTTGTTTTAGTTGCACTAACAAAACACGCCTCCCGAAGCTGTCAAATGAAAATGGCTGTTACACAACGCAACACAGTTTAACATTTATTTACTTTAATGGATGCATTATTAATACGGCAAACACGCTAATCGGGTTAGACGACGAAATGCTTAGTAAATTATTCAAATAGTTTTAATTATGACAGAAGGTACCAGAATTAGACCGTGGAAAAGATTTTAAATAAAAGACACAAGATTACTTGACACATTTATTAAAATTAAAGTTAGCATTTTTTTGAATGCTTACTACTAGATATTGAATATCTTAATACAATAAACAAAAGAAATATCGGAATTAAGTATATAACGTTCTTTTTACGCTGTCTATACCATAGCTGCCTAATTTTTTGTTTCTTTATGGAATAATCAGTACTTTCATCTTAGGCAACTCTCGTACAAAGACAATTATAACATCGAACTAAGTCTTCTTGATAACTCTCTATAGTCTATTGTCCACACTTAAAAGCATGCAGCACATGCGAAACGGTCAGTATTTGGAAGCTATTGCAGTACCCAACTACTTCGTCGGTCGGAGCTAGCACCACTAATTTGGACACGAAGTCGAATAAGCCGGTGTCGAGGCCGAAATTTGTGCCAAAAGCTATGCGGGCCAGGCACTCGTCTTGCCAGCAAACGGCGCGTTTCTCTGTAATTGCGATACATTATGCTAATGTCAAGCGTTGTTCTGGTTTTTAGTGTTTAAATTGTGGAACGTTGATGATCATTGTGTCATTAAAAAAGATTAGGTCAAGTATGTCTTTAGGAAGCGCGAGGTTTGCTTAAAAAATAATGACTCACCACGATAATACAGTGGAAATACTTTCCGATATAAATGCAACATTCTTGAAGTCCTTAAGCGTCTTGTAACAGCTAGAACTTTACATGGAGGTGCAGCAAAAGACAGCACTCTAGCAGAACTACCCGTTGTAGTCAGCACTACTATAGCAGCTGCACCACTGTGCAATGCTGCAAGGGAGGCAGCTAGAGCTACGCCGTAGGGCTGCAAAACTGGTGTCTGCATTGGTAAAATCTTATTAAATTGTGTGTAGTTAATACTGCTTTACGCAACAATTTCAGGCCAACCCAGCAACGGAAGCCCAGAACCAGTGCACAGTAATCGCGCTTAATGACCGCTATTCGTATACAAACAAGATGCAAGGCGTCAAATGGGTATTACATATTGGGCACGAATTTTACTAAAAGCAATCGCTATACTAAATAATACGCAGCACTACACTAAGATGATTAGTTTATGACAAAAACATTTTTTGTATCAATTCAACAAAATCTATTGATACACTTAACTTGTTTTCATCTTAATACGGTTAAAAAACCTTGGTATAAAAACTACTACAACAAATCAGTAGAAATATTTACCGATACATTCAGTTTAAAATAATCGGAAGAGTCATCATCGTATTTTTGTTCTATCACTTCCGTAGCTTTAACAAACGCTTGTATGAACTTTATAGGTGGTTTTCCAACTTCATCAATGAAGAAAACTCCATCAAATCGATATTTAATGATGTCATTCACTAGTACTAGCAATTGTCGATCGTTTGCAGTTGGTTCATAGTAATCTTCGATTAAACCGCTATTCTTAAAGAACACTGGTCTGCGACTCTGTAAAAATTATTATCATTTTAATATTTCTTTATTTGAAAAAGAAAATTAAAAAGAGGTTCATCATATTCAATTTAAAAAAGTCATCACTAGCTTTATTAATTTACGATAATTTCTAAATAGAGATCATTCTTATTCTAAATTAGTACTTACACTATTGTTGTCATATAAATAGCCATATTCTTAACACAGAAGTTAAAGCAAATTACAAGACGTAATTAAACTTGCTTCGTTAACAATATTTAGGAGGTAGTCTCCTAACTTGCGAGGCTTTGTTTTTGTTGGGCCCAAATTAACATTCAGGCTATTGGACTGGCCTCGTCAACTACCCAATAACTTTGGACAACTTATGAATTAACTAATTAGATTCTATTGTAACGTAATTACAGTATCTAATAAGTTATGAAAAAACTAAACTAAAGAAAGAAAAACAATATTTGACCATAAGCTTTTTTTCGTTTCCACCTATTTACAAACATCTTAAACGTGTTTTTAGTTTTCAGCAAAGAAATTAATTAAACAATATATTTTTTTGATTGATATTTTTCTGTGCCCCTATTTTTTTAAGATTTAATTACAAACGTATAGTTTTGTGATTTTTCCAAGAAATTGTGGTATGCAACGATTTTATTTGCAAAATTCATAGCAGCAAACCGTTTTTCGGGTATATGGTTTGTTACCACCCTTTATCTCGGGATTGAATTGAGGTATAACTTGATACGTCAGACGGACGGACGGAGAACAAGTCATCTTATAAGGTTTCTGCTTTGCACTAAAAATGAAGTCTACTGATGTAATATTCACCTCTTTACATTTTTGCAGGACTTGATGGAAATCACAAAACATACTGCCCAGAGTCCAAAGTCCGGGCTCCAAAATAATGCCATCTGTAAACTAATGAAACAAGATTTCTCATTTAGCAATAAGTAATTATTTTCCTTTATAAAATCCGATATCTTATTAACCTTAATTAATTCATTAAGGTCCTCGATTTTAAGCGTTGGAGGCCAGAACAAAATTGGCAGGGAAGAAAATTTATCATTTCTTTCCTTGAAAGTACGCAGTTCGTCCTTCGTCATTATATCCTTTAAAATTATAATGTCAACCTGGAAGAAACTTCTTAATTAGATTTTTTATACTATGTCTCTTCCTGAGAAATATAATTATTTGAAGTTGAATAAAATAAAGACTTCTTTTCCAGACATCCAGCCATGCAACATTTTATACTACGAGTAGTTTAATGTTACTAAAGATATGTTGTGTAAAAGTAGGTAAAGTGGTTCAGTGTCAAGTTGGTAGTGGTCTAGTGGTTCAAGCACCAGCCTGTGGAGTGCGAGTGTGTGTGTTCGATTCCAGGTGAGGTAAGCTGATCGTAAGTTGGTGGTCTTCTAAGTTTTATGTACTTTCTGAATATCTAAATCTTAGTCAATAGTTATTTTTGAAGGTCAACCATAAGTAACATTCTTTCTAGCCTTATCGACTTTCATGGTATCCATCCTTCATTTCCTAGATTTTCGCTTCCTCAAACATCCTTATTCTTCCACATTACATACAACATATTCATATTAACACAAAGAAAATCCCCACTCACCCTATCGTCGACCTTAATAGGATCATTAGCAGAAATAGTAACAGACAGACCGACTGGCGTATAATAAGCACTTGGAATCAGTTTTGGTAAATTTTGTGCAAATTCTATAGCCTCCTTGATTCTGACGAAGAATTCAGTATCGTGTTGTGTCATGTCCACATTGAAGATGTTCACTCCAGCCTGTATAAGGTAGTGAATGTCATATCCGTCGTAATTACTGTCTGTAAACAAATCAATGTTATGTTACAGGTAAAGTGTATTTCATTTTGTAATAGAATAGAATGTTTCTTTATTCAAGTGACCATGACTCATAAATGTTAGTAAAAGACTTAATTTTAAGTGATACAATTTTATTCAACTTATTTACAAATATGTACAATACTTACTATTAAAAAATAAAAAATACCTAAAACTAATTAACTATGACTAGTAAAAATAAATAACTAAAAAGCATCAAAAAATTCATCCCCATCGCTGTCTACCGGGAGCGTACCCAAGAGGCTGGCAGCATTGCCACGTTGTATGGCAATGCTTATCCTCTGACCGAAGTAATAGCCAGCCTTTGGGTCGCTGGAAGCGTCAACCAGCCGCTTAGATAACTCTTTAAAAAGACTTAGAGCGTTCGGACCCCACGACCCGAGGGTTTCAACCCCAAACGGTTCGAAAATATAGTTGCCAATGAGGCCACTATATTTCCGCCGCTTGAGGTTTTCAGCAGCCGCAGCTGCAGCAGCTGCACAGCACGCAGAACTTGCAAGATGGGATGGCGCAAGAGTATCGACACAGGTCGCGTCCCACACTAAAGGCCTACCCATCTTCCAAGGGAATAACGACATGCCGTCCGGTCTCTTGCCGTCGTCGCGTGCCAAGCCATTTGGTTCTAAAACGGCTGGGACCCCAACGACAACAAGAGCACGGCGAATAATATCGTTGATGTTTGCGTGCCGTGCAATACGGCCCGCGCTGCGGCCGCACGAAAGGCCGTGGTGTCCGAGGCTGGTTACAGCCTCCCCACAGTGGCAGCGATGAGGAGAGACACAAGGAGCCCCCAAACGTAAACAGGTAGCGAGGCGGAAAGTGGTGTTTTAAGTTAGTAAACAAACAAGACATACACTAATAAGATATTGCTGCGCCATCCCGTGAGAAATAGCGCAACAGCGATTTATATAAATGCAATCCAACTTATCAGCTATCATGTTCAGGACACTGTTGGAGCTGACCCGCACCCTACTTACCAGGAATGCACACCGCTTTCGCATTGTTGCATAGAAGGAATCTACATGTGCGTCAGCAAACATCCCTGATGCGCTACAGAAACGGCGCAGCCCCACCAGCATCCTAAACGCATTATTATATTGAACGCGGAGAGCAGAGAATAAAATATTTGTTGTGCTTTACGTAAACGATTGAAAAAGTAAATTTAATACAGCAACAAATGTGCACGTAATCTTATAATAAATGTGTGAATACTTACTGCACTCGAATATTACGTTAATCGTTTCGCTAACCATATCTTTCTTGGTTTTCAAACCAAAATGAACCTGGAAATTAAACCATACAATTTATTGTGTCCTCGTTAGCTAAAGTGTAACGTGTTTCTGAATATAAATGTTTCTCGTAAGTTACCTTATACATTTTAAAAATGATAAGGTCTTATGGAGAGACTAAAAAAAATTAATAACGATTCGTTTTACTTTTATTCTATCAATCAAAACAAAAATATCAAAAGTCAAGCAAACAAAACGAATTGTTTTGTAGGAACTAGATTATAGGCAGATTAATAAATATCATCATCATCGTCTTCCTCCCCTTATCTCAATTTTATTTGGGGTCGGCTCAGCATGATTTCCTATTCTACACTATTTTAACATATTTATCATATTATTATTAGGACTTAAAGACAACCCTTGGTGGAAGCGCACAGCAACACTGAATTGGTCAGTATTGCCGGCAGACGATCAGACATATAAATGTTAGAGAAGATAAGAAGATGTTTTCTAACATTTATTGTAATGGATTTCCGAAAAGTAAGGCCTGATTCAATAAGTGATCAGGCATATTATGTATGTACAGGATTATAACTGGATATTTCCCAGGCACACCTTCTATGAATCTATCCCACGCAGAACATTTAGGGTATAAAATCATAAACTTACCCCTTCCCTGGCTTTTCCTGGATTAAAATGCATCCACCAAACCATTTTGTAACTTATGTAATGTTCACTTACAATATTTACTCGATCCTTATTTTTAGCTCACCTATCGTGACCATGCAGATTTGTTATTTTTTTTATTTTCAAAGTGATGCAATCGTAAATATGAGATACAGCTTGTACTTTATATTATATAATATGTTAATTTTAATCCAACAGGAATTTATACCCATGATTGAGGTGTGTGGGTACAAACCCATGCATACTGTGACCACATTGAATTATTAATGTTCAACCATAAGCGACACGTGCAAAAAATACCACACATGCCTTTCATAACCAATTATGGCACGCAAATCCTCAGTAATTTTAAAGAAACGATATTTTATGAGTTAAAATGTGGCTACATCCATCGTGTACGAGAGAGCACTTCAATTTATGCGCGTAATTAAGTGGAGTTTGCGATGGGGCCCGAGCTCGGCACTTTCCACCAGTAAATGGAATTTACGTACGCCTCCTTTCGAACCTATCTTGAAATTTTGGTTTAAAAATAAAAGGGGAGCGTATTTTTTGGCAAACAAAAAAGAGTTGGTTTTCAAGTACTAAGCATTCAGCGCACATTGTGTCCTGTCATGTAAAAGAGACGGTCCAAAGTCATACAACAAATTCATATTAACCGATCGATCTCTTTTACTTGCATAAAATAAATTTATTTGAACTCAGACCTAAAACACACAGCAAAAAATAAAAATTTTTAAAATCGTCGGCTTGATAGCGCTTAAATATAATTCAGTTAGTGCTGATATAAACTCTTTTTTATTTTATATTTTACAAACAAAATACAGTTTTAACTCTCGACATTTTTCTACAAATTTCCATTTATGAGTTCCAATTTATTATTTGAATACAGCAATCAGTAAATCCGAGAATTGGTAGGATTTTATATTGCTAATTAGTTATGCTTTGATTCTTGTTAATAGCTGAGTTCCTACTATCAATAATTCAGGCTAATTTATTTTATTAGATTTATAATAACCAATATTTTGATTTATTTTACCATTCATTTGATGAACTCATCAACATACTCGTGCAATAAACCGCTATAGCTTATGACTTGATTCCAAAATGAAGCTTTTACTCTATTACCGTGAGAGAAAAGGGTGGACCATAGATGCTGAATGTACTATATTGCATACATCTAAAAATAAAAAAATAATAAAACCTAAAATGCAGAATCAATCAACCTATCGATTACTAAGCCACTTTTAGCATTTTATTATTTTGCTGCTACCTATATTTTCCTTAGAAATGCGCAGAAGTTGGTAACAAAAACACGAATGAATTCTAGGGAAAGCAACCGTCTAAATAACGCTGTATTTTGAACTTTAACGGAGCATCTGAAATGATATTATGCTTAATTTAACAATTACACTGAATGAACCCAACAATTCAAACCAATTAATTTTAATTGAATAGTTCTGTAGCTTGTTAGTTTCAATTACCTACTTCATTTACTGAAGTGGATACTGCTATTCTAAGACAAAAAGCTATTACGCCGGGCTATCCTAAAGGATATCTTATTTGGCTCTGTTAACTTAAAATCCCTTTAAGATGAGAAAAAAGTGTAACAAAATTACTGGGACTTATATCGAGGTCACCACAAAAAAAGTCTGAATCTGTAATAAAAGCTAAGAACATTTTCAATGAACATTGTTTTTTTTTTTTTTTCTGCGATATTTTGTATTTTGTTTATTTATATGGACATAATTATTTACAATTTAATTATAAATATAATACTATATACAAAGAAAATAAAAATTTTCAATTAAAAAAAAACTATAAAGTATACCATGAATAAAATCGAATTTAAGTAGGTACATAGAAGCATTACTATCATCAATTTGCCACTGTCAACTGACGCTTACCCTTCCGATTATAGGTAATCTCACATTTTGTCCTTAGATGCCAAAACATATCCTCAGCCAAACACGTAGGTAAAATATATACGTACAGAATCGCGAGCTTATTAAAAAATCAGTGTATAATATTAGAGTTGCCAGACACTCGCAAGCTTAAATTATGGGATAAATTAATAGCAAATAAGTGGTCCTCAGTGATGCAGGTGTACAGACTAGAGGGAATTGGAGCAGATGACACATTGCTTGTACGGGAACACTTCACGAACAAATATTTGTATGATCTGTGGTGGCTGTTCCAATTCTGGATGTTTGAAACGTATGTTTGTTAGCACTTCTATGCTTTGGGAAATTTGTAGGGACGCGATCGAAATGGCTCAGGTGCAATAGGGAATATGCATGTAATTTTTTTATTCACTAAATTATTACACTTTTAGCTGTAATAAATAAATATGAAAGAATTTTTAAAATACAATTTATCGACAAGAAGTTATAAAGCTTCAAAACTCCTTATAAGAAAGAGAAGTCCAAGTGTAAAATTTACGTCACAACTACACACGTAGTAAGGCTGTCATTGAATATAGCGTTTTGGTGAGAGGGACAGGTATACTTGTTTAAAATTGTTATATCTCGTTTGTTTTTCTACTGATTTCGATATTTTTTTCACAGTTAGTGTTCTATTTTTGTATATTTATTGATAAACTAGTTAAATTGCAAATATTTTTTTTATGCATATTCCCTATTGTTTTGCGTGAAAATGAATTATTTTTAACAGATCAAAAACATGATGTGTAGACCATTATGTCTTCATCACCGCATTTAATATTATATAAGAACAGTACAGCAAACTGTTAGGTATAATGAAGTGAAATATTCATCAGCCACCGTCTGGAGACCTACTACCACCCGAAAACGTACCTCGAAACTGCCTTATTATGATTTTTAACGCCGGCTTTGTATATTAATAAATTGCAGCATTAAATCTTTTGACACAATCCAATCTTTTACAAAACTTTTGACTCACCAAAAATATGTACTGAGTTAATTTAAAAACACAAAGTGACTAAAATAAAAACGAATGTCTTGAAATTGAGTTATAACTTTCTTTACATATTTAATTAGGAAGACTCCCGATAAGCACCACAAGTCGTAACAAACATAATGTAGTTTCTCGCTGCACTCGTATATTCTCCCCTCTAATCTCGCCATAGTAAAAGGTGTCTGTTTTGATCACAAAAAAGAAATAATCAGTTATTCTTACTAAAATTCATTTAACTTACTTAAAATCATTAGCTCTTTTCAAATAAAAACACGATTAATCTTTAACATTAAAGCAGACATCATATTTTTTTTATTTCGGTTACTCAGGAACATATTAAAAATCCACAAAGTCATTTCCCATGAGCAGACACTTCTACACTCTTACTTTTTTATCAAATAAAAAATAAACTAGCAATTATAGTAATGTACCTGTTCTCGCGAAGTATAACTAAAGTATACAGAATAAGCCGACGACGGTTCGCGTCGTTGAATTTTTGAGGGCCCCGTGTGAGACCGGCGCATATTTCTGAAATGAAAATCTGCTGCGGTGTCGTATGAAAAAAGAAAAACCTCTTTTACATACAGTTCGACAAACGTCTGAAGCAACGTGTTTACGAAGAAATGGATCTCTCGAATTGTGATTGCATTTAAATTGGAAAATAAAACGCGAGTGTTTTGTTACCTTTCAATTCTAAGGTCCTGTTTCACCACCTACGAATAAGTTCCAGTTAGCTTATTTGGTAAATTATTTCATACAAATTCTGTTCCATTCTTTAATTTATTCGGTGGATAGTCTGCATATAGTGTGACATTGTGAAACTGTACTTTTCATTATGATTTGATGATTTTTTGTATATCGTTAAAACAGTAGTTTTGTAAGAAAAAAAACTCTTCAGCTTTATACTATTGATAATAATAAATAGATTGCATAATGTCTTCGTATGAGAAATAATAAAAAAAGTTTCTAAAGTTGTCGTTGGCCAAAATAGGATGCTGGAATAAAATTTGATAATACCTTGCCATATTAAAAATTATAGAAAACAAGCTAACGACGTCAGTTCTACTTTCGATGTACCGTGGAAAAATATTGCATTACCGAGTAAACGTTTACGGAAAAAATAGAAAAAGTAGTGAAATCTAAACTCGTTGAAAACTTAGTACAGACAGCGTTTCACAATGTCGCAAACTGCAAAACTGTAACTTTGAATGCATTCATACCATTTTTTTTTTACTAGAACAGATACCAATATAATTATGTAATGAGTTCTAGTAACATAACAAAATTGTTATGAACCATAATTTTTTTTCAGTTAGTTGACTAGGTCGAAAATAAAATAAATGTGTGTGTAAAATAATGTCACTTTAATATATCATTCTAATGTTTATTATTGCAAAATAAATATATAAAACAGTACAACGTCAAAAAAGTATGCAAGTTGAATCGTTGTCAACTACCGTATCTTCCAATTCCAATTGTAAACCATCGCAAAACTTTCTACAAACACATTCATCTAATTCCAGCAAATTATATTCATCCTCCGTAAAAATGTACCCCGAAGTTAGAAGCTTGTAACTTTTACCTTACGTCAAATTGTAACAAAGTTTTAATCTCTTATGTTATCCCGTCAGCGGCGTCTACTCGGCTAGTAATTGTATCACGTATAAGCACTTAAAATTTTTTGATTACACAGACACACTCTGTTTATACGTCTGAGCGAAACGCGGCTTTTCGAGTAGATAATGAAAATGTACTTGCATTTTTTGTGGTTAATTAATTAAAATTTACTGTATCATTTTTTTAAGGCTGGTTTGCTGAGGATTATTATTACCATTTCAAGGTAGATAGGTACTACGTATCATTAATTAATTTGTTAAATTATTTACGTAGTTATAATTATCATCATCAGTCTACTTATCGTCCCACTGCTTGGCCCAGTGATAGACTTCGTTAGTCACCACGCTTGCTCAATGCTGGTTGATGATTTCAGACTTTACAGTCCATTCAAGATATTCACCTTTGGTCAGTCTTTGGTGTCCAAGGTATACTTAGAAAATATATATAACTCAAAAAGTTACATTGGTACGTGCTGTACCTAGAATCGAACCCGCATACCCATACTTGAGAGGCTGGTCATGTAAACAGTAACAGCAAAATATATATTTTTTTAACTAAAATTTCTACCACAGAGGTCTTCTAATATTATGAACTCACTAATAAATGAAGACACAATTATGAAAATGAACATAATATACTCACCTTATTTTAGTTATAACGTTATCACTATTCACCAGTTCCCAAAATACCATCAGCGGTATCAAACAAAGAAAACAGGATTCTTATCCAAACTTAACACAGGTAAGAGCCCCTACAAGATTACTTATTAAGTAGATTACCGGGCACGGCAAGTCTGCCCCGGCTGCGGAACCCATTCAGGGTTCGTAGACGGGCGATGAATTTTTGAGAGGCCTTCACATCGTGTGTGAGACTGGCGACTGAAAGCTTTTTTTTCAGAAAAGGAATCGGCGTCACAGATAATGAGCGAGACAGACTTCTACTCAGAGAAGTACAGTAATGGAATGTTTTTGGCGTTACACGATTATGTAGGGGTGGGCTTTGTTTTAAATTTCGTTTGCGGTGCAGTGTAGGAATGATATGTAGACCACAAACGGAATTTAAACAAAGGGTTCATACGGATTTTTTTCCCGGTTTTTGAGGTGAACAGACCTCTGTACTAAGCTACAAAAATAATCCGACCAGTGGCAGACAAAAAGTTTTTTTATTGAATTTTTAGTGTGTTCTATTTATTCACTGAATGTAAAAGCATAAATTCTAGATATTTTCTAGAAAATGACATGTAAAGCAAAAGGCTGGTAGAATACAGGGGATCTTTCGAAGAATTTAAGAAGATTATCGTTATTAATTTCCTACGCGTGCAAAGCCGCTAATATTTATTTATTCATCCTTCTTGCTCCTTATCTCCCTCGTTTATTTTATTTCAGATTTAACGTTGTAGAACATATTTATCGTCGTCTCTATAGCACCGTGTTTAAATATTTTAAACGGGTCGTGTAATGAAGGCTTGGTATATAATTGATATTGTAGTACCATGTAGGCACTTAGCAATGTAATATTTACCGAGTAATGACATATTAGATATCTTGTATATTTAGTACATATTTAATAGAAAATACATGTATATGTTATTTGCTTACAAGTAATGCTTTGTACAAAAAAACATAGGTATGAATTAGGGATATAGAAGTTAGGAAGATCTTTTTATTGAGTTTGATATAAGAAACAGACAATTCTCACCTGCTAGTATCTTTATTACATAATAAAAATGAACTAGTTTATTAACAATGGAAACCCTTTTTTTGATTGGCAATTTATACCAGTCATTTGTGATGTAAGTTGCGGGAAGTAATTTTACTAAAACTATCCGTTATTACTTCGTACGATTTCTTTCAGTTGCGTTTCAATACCACAATGAATTTGTATTTAGTTAGTTAATTCTATACATCCACAGCTTCAGTTGGTGGTAAAGTAATATGCCTTTACATCAAAAGTGTTAAACAAATATAAGGCTACGCCTCCCCTCTAATTATAGTCTATGTTTGTGTTTATCTGTAAAACCACGGGAAATTAATTACACGGAATGGGTGAAATTAACTAGAACACGAATAATAATAATCAGTCAGCCTGGCGGTTGTACAGGATTGTTAAACAGTAGGCCAAGTTTTAGTGGATTTTCTAACAGATATTAGAATTATCTGTTTATTTTCGGTTAAGTAGTTCGTTCTAGTTTCGTAAGAAGTCGAGCTAAACAGTGGAGAAACATAAATAATAATTTCATTTTCTCATTAACTGTCTGTAATTTCGTAACCTAAGTACACTTTTTAATTAACCTTTAGTAGTACTTCTGTAAGTTATTTCTTATGCTGACTTAACCCTTATCCGATGTCTCTAAAGTTTGCTTGAAAAATATAATGATAAGTATTTACTAAGTAACATAAAAATCATTTTAATGAAAAATTAAATTCGAAATAAAAATCGTATGGCGTTATAAAAAAAAGTAAAAAATAATCATTTGGAATTTATTCATATCATTATTCGTGTTAAAATATTTATGCATTTTATTTTTCAGTGGTCAAGTGTAAATGTAAGACCTACTAAAAAGTAAAGTAATTTATTTCAAAAGATAATAATAACTAACACGCCCTTTACAGTACAGGTAATTTTATTTAAAAAATCGACGGCGAAAAAAAGAAAACAAATCACAAAATATCGTACTATTTGACGCAGACAGGCACGTTTTCATTGAGCGTTATCCCTTAAACATACACCAATGAATAAATACTTACCTATACCAATAGAACCAACACTGGTTGACATCTATTGACCCTTAGCCCATTCATCAAACCGCTATCTGTGGGGACAATTGGGGACAAAACAAAGGGACTGTGCCAATCACGTCACGCTCACGCTAAATAATAATCATTGAAGACTGCTAAAACTCAAAAATAAATCTGTGTTAGACAGTAACGATGTTGACAATAAATAAACGAACAATATATAAAAAAATATTGTTGTCGGGAAAATATGTAACACCTAAATATTTTTGATAAATATTTTTTACTAATTGTTCAAAGTTTTTAAATATATTTTTTGGTAAAATATCAGATATTTTTTGTGAGTTCATATCCAGTTTAAAAACAAATTCAATGTGATTGTTATAACATAACACATTATAAAAGTATTGTTCGTTTTCATTACCCAAATCTTCAAATGCTAGAAGGTGAAAAGTCAAATTATATCACATTTTCTGTATGACACGTTCTTCAGCATATTACCTTTGCAGCCTCAAGACTTGAAGTAGACACAACATGTCTGAACATTTGTATGCATGGTGGTGAACTCTTTGCTGGCTCGAGGATCCTTGGCGTTATTTTTTCCTTTACATTTTATGCTCTTAACGTTTTGACGCGCACTTTCGGCTCTGCATATATCGTCCTTAACAAGCACAGATTTCTTTTCGAATGAGAAATTTTCCTTTCAAGGAATTTCAAACAAAAGTTTTGCTACATTCTTTGAATTTAAAATAAGATGGCACGTAAAAAGGGTTCTCCATAAAACGAGCTACATTTTGTGGATATTTTGTAAATTATATTTAAATTTTATTAGCTATTAATCTAATCAATGCTTCGTCACATTATTTTAATTGTAAAATAACGTCATGACGTAATGGGAAAAATAAAGGATAAAAATACAGATTACAAAAAATTTAATATTTAGCACACCCAAATTGCTCTAAAAATTTTATCTAACAGGCTATCCAACAAAGCAATGCAATAACTATTAATATCATGTTATATATATATTGTCATGGAAAATACAGGTCCTAAATTAAATTTTAACTAAACAATTTATCGTAGTACTGATTTAAAATATTTTAGCAATCCTGATTAATTTAGCAGAGTGGTAAGTTAGTTTTTGTCACAAATTAAAATTAATATCAGTTTGGGTTTCCCTGTCAAAGTCTAAACATTAATCATGATTAGAGTTAGACATGTTGTGGATTTAGATAACTCGATAAAGCTTTCGATATAAATTCGCATATTGTTAGTGATTCAGTCTCAGCTTTTTTATTATGTTTTCCATAAATCTGAATATTCTTTAGCTATGCAAAAATAAAGATTAAAATGTAACAAAAAATCTCTAGTAACGTAGAGGATAATTAAAGTTTTGTTTACGATATAATTTGTTTTTCATGAAATTCAAAACATGTTTCAGATGTTTTTTAATCTTTTATCGCAAAAAGTAAATTAAGAACTCATTTATTTCTTGTAAAAACAAAACAAACTAAAAAGAGAGTGCAAAGCTATAAAAATTATTTTTTATTATTGTAATATGAAAATGTACTTTAAAATCATAAATTATTTATCATGCTTAGAAAACTTTTTCGCTTTGAAGTCTGGGTCTCCATCACAGTTTTTAGTATCTCTTCAGGGAGAATACTTAATTAACTGAATCAAACTTCAATATTATTTCAAGTGCCGAGTTTACAATTCAAGAAGTTTACAGCTGATACCTACAAAATGTTAATAACTTCAACGCTGTTTTAAGTCTCATTTAAATTAAATGAAACCTGAGGTCCTTGTGACCTTCAAATTAAGGTCACAAAAGTTTAATTGTAACCAGTTTAAAATTGCTAATCTTAAGTAAACTTTTCAAACCATATAATGAGTCAGTCATCTCTAATTTGAACCAGTAAGTTTAGTTAAACAGTCAATATTTTTTCTGTGTCAGATAAAATCCATGTAACTAAGTCACTTTCATTGCTCGTAACTACTTATAATTTTGTCGTCATCATTAACAAAAAACTCTCAATATAAGTGTTCTTATATGCAATGTCTATAAACACCATATTATACTCGTATTATTATATTAATATATAAAACATATACATAATCGTGATAGGCCTAATCGGAAGCTTCTGCGTAGTCCATCTGAGCGTATCACCTCAACTTATCGCCGAATGTAATTTCTTCCCACTTCCATCTCTATAAAGACGAAATGCAGTTCTACAGACATATTCCCTATGCTGATACAAAAGCTGTCATTATGGTAATAATTAACATTATCTTCAAACACGATTAAAGTCAAATAACTCGAATGAAAAGGCAGCCCACAATACGACAATCTTTTCATAACAATACATCGGAGGTATATTCACGCTAATTATAAAACACTAAGGGACGTCATTAAAACAGTACTTAAGGAGTTACGATCTCCTCTAAAAGCTTTGCCAAAGCTTTTTGTGGCGAACTGTTTATGCAGAATGTTAGGCCGCTGTGAAATAAAAAAGTTAAAATTATGAAGCACTCATTGTAATTAAAATTACGCTTTATATCCTATTCCTTGGTTGCTTTTTACTTTAATTGAAGTCTTGATATTGTTATTATTTTGTTTTACGTGGCCTTATTATGGATGATTAAAATCTATATGTATTTTGTTGAGCACAACTGTCCAAAAACTTTGACTTACTTTTTAAACGTGGAAAACAAATCAGGATACAAAGGAACTTTAATCCGGCATTTTCTGACTGACAATCTCTACAACAGTATGTCAATCATTGGTAACCGTACGCCGTCGGCTAAATTTTGCTAAATCTCTCTACTCTCATTCGTTTCATTTCCATTGACTGTTCCCGCGCTTGGATTGTAATATTTTGGATTTGAAGTTATATGTAATTAATAAAATGTAGATGTTTTATACGCGTCTGTACCTTATCTATAGTACCTACGAGTAATATTTAAAAATGGAAAGATTTGACTGTCCGAAACTACACGACCGATTTTAAAAAGTCATTCCCTGTTGGGAGGCTACAATACCCCCAATGAACGCTATGTTTTATCCGGGTACGGGAAGAAGTTGCCTTATATTTATGACGTTACATTAAATATAAAATTATATATTATTCTACATTATAACTCAAAGCAGTCTTTAGCATACTTCACTACATAGTATAAAACAAAGTCGCTTACTCTGTCCCTATGTCCCTTTGTATGCTTAAATCTTTGAAACTACGCAACGGATTTTGATGTGGTTTTTTTTAATAGATAGAGTGATTCAAGAGGAAGGTTTATATGTATGATAACATTTACTGCACCCGTGCGAAGCCGGGGCGGGTCGCTAGTTTACAATATACTTCAAAATCCTTTTATTTGATTCCTAAAAACGTATGCACCCGACTTCCACGTGACATGTTGAGATAAGTCGAACCCAGATCAAATTCACACTTGATTTAATCTTGAATAAAAATTCCAATGGAATCCCTTCTATCCCATCTCATGCTTATTTAAGGTCACATTATTTATACTCGAATGATCGTAATAACTGGTGCTAGACTATGAAAATGTAATCTAATTAAAGTTAATGAAATAACACGCGAACATTAATGTTAATTGATGATATTCAAAAGAATAATATAATATATCGGGACACCTTTTAACTAAGTGTTATGGGTGCCAATACAACTGATAAACTACAAAGTATACCTAAGTAAACACATAATATGTCCCAAAAAATACATACATTGATGACATCCAGACCACAGCCAAAAAGCATGCTCATCATACAAAATAATGTCGACTTTACCGGGGATCGAACCCGGGACCTTCCGCTCATCAGTCCGTCGTGTTTACCATTGCGACAATGGGGGCAAGAGCAAGAAATAAAAAAAAATATTTTGTGAATGCACTTTATTTAATTTCATAAATTCTTCTGATACAGCAGTAATTCAAACACTGAGCTTATTAAATAGACGAAATGAAAAAATATATATTTAGAAAGACTATTAAATATAAAAAAAATACTTAACACGATAAAATTTTAGGTTGGCATAAGCATGTATCAGTGTATTCGTGATCAGGTCTTTGTTCTTGAGTTTGACAGAGTCGAGACATCCGCCTCTCAGCTCGAGTTTGGCAAGAGTCTTCGTCAGCATGCCCGAATGTACGTACACTTTAAGCTTCTTATTATCACTTTACATTATTTTGGATATAAGTTTCACGAGTAAAACTTTGTGTTTGTGTTGGTTTATAGTGCATTAAAATAAACCGTAGAGAACTTGAGAGTAAAAAAAAAATCGTAAAAATTTAATTATTACTTATTAAAAATCTCTTAAAATACTGAATATTGTGCTTATCTATGAGTCGTTCTTAATTGAATTTTCATTAAAGCAAAACAAATCTCTCTTCTTTAATTTACTCTTCCAAAATCAGTGTCATGTCAAAAAGTCTGCCTACTGTGATCATGTATCAAGCTATCCCTCTCTGTAAGGACCGTCTACACACTGTAGGGCACTCGACCTTCCCCAATGTAAAGGGAACTCTGTTTTAACTTCATCTTCAGAATCCTTGCCTTATTGATTACGTTCAGTCTCGCGCCGTTGATTATGAGTAGATGCTCTAATAAATACACTGTAAACAAGACTAGTTTGAAATGTCAAGCATTTGCCAAGTTTTGACCTTTATTGGTGATTATCTTTGCTAGACATGGAGCACAATCTAAAAATTATGATGTAGCAACTCACTGTAAAACCTAAAAGTGAGACAAATTTTGCTAAATGTAATCCAAAACTTTAGTTTCGCCATAATTTTGCTAAAAAAATGGACTCTTGACGACGCTGTTGCCGATTTACGATATCACTGTCACATAATACCAAAATATTTATCTACCCGAAAACTGAGCAATTACAAAAGTAGGTAAAGAAAACTTACCCTTTTTAGTAGAGACCATGGTCCAAATCCACACGAAGTTATATTCTTTTGAGATAACAACGCACAAAAAAGTAATTTCGCAGTTTGAAACTCCATTCCGACGGTTGTCGGTTACAACCGGGGACAACATTTGTTCGAAGCGACAAAGTTAAATAATAATAACGCGGGCAGGACGTTTTACATTACGCCAACACGAAGTTGCCCGACCTGTGGTGGAATCACGTGGAACTACTAAAAGGGTTAGGTTGTTGAGTACGAAAGAATGGAGGTGATATATATTTTAAAGATTGAATTAGACAATGTACCGCTATCAAATATGCCAAAACTTCGATTGTATGATCACTGGCAAACGGGATAAATAGGAAAAGCTATATTTTTTTTATACTAGGTTTTATATTCGATTTAAAAGTGGTAAGTTTTTGAAGATACT
Organism: Heliothis peltigera; assembly: GCA_958496145.1. NCBI lineage: Eukaryota > Metazoa > Arthropoda > Insecta > Lepidoptera > Noctuidae > Heliothis > Heliothis peltigera. Next base: position 6,935,012 of record OY292328.1, read on the forward strand.
GACAAAGATTAGACGGCTTATTTCATTTACTTGATAGGCATATGTTCATAATTGAAGGGACATGGATAGAAAACAAAGTAATTAAATGGATTTACAAGGATTTCATAATTATGATAACTATCAAATATATTAACCAACTGTCGGACAAAACACAGGCGTGTCAAACTTAAAAAGAAAACAAACAACCCGACATATTAGTTTCAACTCTCTATTGCAAATATTTGCATTTATTTTTTACAAAGATATTATTATGTTGCCAGCCAAAAGCACCTACCAAATCTTAAAGATCTTAAAGAACATCAAAATATTCGTAGATCCACGTGAATGTGTAATATTCGAGTGCATTGTGGTGTAACTCATATTATGGCGTCTGGGCTTGTTTATGCATATATTACAGTTGCTAAAAGGATAGCGAATTGGTTATAAAACATTATATGGTGTGACATGTCATCGTAAAACTGTGCTACACAATCTCTTGTGGGTTACAAAGTGCACGTTTAGTACTCAACTTGCTTGTATGACTATGCCGTCAGTGGTCTTTCTAGATTTACTGTGAACAGCATTAAATGTTTACAACACGAAGTTTGTTGAATTTCAGATTCATCTAAACAAATCTTTATACTAACCAATTGAATCAGTCCCCGTATACAACGAAAATTTCCCACTCATATCTGTATAGTAGAACAATAAATAACTGTTGAATAATTAATACGCAACCGGTGTTCCGAGTGTTTCGTCTCAGCTTTGTTACTTATCTGTTCTAAGAGTTAGATAATTGGATCAAGATCTGTTGTGTAGAAAAACGTGGTATACTGTTGATGAGGTAGACAAGCTTGAGACTTTATTTAAAGCTTTCTTCTCTCGGTACTTATTCTTGATAGTATATAACAGGTTATAGACCTGTTTATCAAGCATGTCCAAATATTGTGTATCTTATGTTATAGTATATTGGACATGTACCCAATGTACCTGTGATTAATTGTCTGTATTATAAATTTACTAGATTTTTTATCAATACTTTTGATACATGTAAAACCGTCATAATTGCTCCTTACATATTCACTTCCGACTGCTGTGTACGAGGTCTCGGGTTCTATTCCCAGGTCGAGCCGAAATCGTTTTGTGGGTTTCAAGGTACCTTCTAGGTCTACGCAAATGTTATAATATTATTATGTCCTACGCTAATGCGCGTATAGCTCGCTGATCTCCTTCGAGAAGACGTCTGCCGTGGCTGACAATCGATATGGCCGGCAATCATCACTTTTAGCCCATCGTGTCATAACAGCATATCTGATAAGTATTTTGATTGAATAACCCTATTTAATAAACTGAACTCGTAAACTGTTGCATATTCAGTAAGACTGTGTGTCAAAATACTTAGTGAAAGTTGTCTTTTCGCGGGCCTATTGTGGAAGCAGTGAATTATCTCAATGAACGCTAATTAAATTTCTTTACGTCTTGCTATGCGGAAGGCGCCCCACAGCGATATCGTTAATTCGCCAAATGAATTACTCTGTTTGTTCAAGTGATCGTGCTAAATGTGTTTCTAGTAGATAAAATAATGCTCTTGTCCGTTGGTAGATTGATTGTTATAGTTTGAGTGGGTGATGTTAACTTTATTTTTAATAGTTATATTGAATTTAATTATTATATTATTTAAAAATTAAATAATTTAATAAAAGCTAATAAATCACAATAAATACAGCATTCATGTGTTTTAAATCTTAGGTCACATTTCAATAAACATGTGAAAATATTAAGAGTTATTTGGTCTACGTCTAGACGCCTAGTGTCCCGTGGGATCAACCTAAATGCGGTCTAGACAAAGGTCCTTTGGGCTAGGGATCCTATTCTTTCCATTTCAAAAAGGTAATTAATAATTACAGTACGGCTAGGCATTCAGCTGCAAAGTAAATGCAACTTTATCAGTAAACGAATAGATTTCATTACAAATATTCTGCACCGACTTAACTGAACTCAGCTTTTCACCAAGATGGTAATTATTTTTTTAATCTTAACATGATTCGAGTCAGGTGCTTACCTATCAACTAAAGATTCTTGTACCCTAGTCACGATTTAGCTTATAAGTCATTGCACCCTCAGGATGAAAGCCGGCTAATTGGTATAAACGATCATTTTTCATATTTAAGATAACAATTAGGTCCACGTGTGCTGTTCAAGTGTTGCTTTACCAAATTAGGAAGGTTATAAACATTTTGACAACTGATTAAAATAGCCCTTCCATCAAACAATAATAATTGAATTGCTAATCATTTGACTGACCGACGCCATTAAAATACATACTAGTCTAGTTTTATTATTTTTTAATTAAGGCGCTCTAAACGTTCAACATTACAGCAATTAAAAAGCCGCTGTGTAGCTGAAGTATTTCATAACAATATCGATATAATATCCATAATGATACACCGCTGTTCACATGGGTATGGCATACACATGTGTAATAAAATACATAATTAAAAAATATCCAGTATTTATTTGCTATTTTATAAATCCAAACATTTGATACGTACAGACGAGACAATCAAATTTTCTCCTTAATATTTTTGGGATGCTATATATCTCAAACAGCCAAACATTTTAGAATACCCATTAAGTTCACAATGGTACTCCCAAAAATTCAACATTTCACAACGCAACAATTCAAATTTAAAACCTTTGAAGTCATGGCTATTCTTTCTGAAGTACACACCTTTGTCCCATTCAGTCCTCAAATTCTACGAATAATTCTTTACCGTGACGAGGGTTTACATCGAAATACTTAAATGGAACATTGATCGGACTTTAAACGAATAATTGATTTATGACCACGAGACGGTTATTAAAAATATCGTAGAGGAAATTAATTGAAATAAACCTACTGAAATATAGTAATAAAAAATCTTATCTCTTCAAACTTATTTAAAAAAATCCATGAGGCGCGAAGTTAAGCAACGCTACGGAGATGGGTTATACCTTGTTATGACGAATTCCTTCGTGTTTCATGGCAGTCGTCACGAGTAGTCAGAATACAGAAAAACTGAAAACTAGTCTTGCCCCGGTAACTGGATTTAGTTGGTCAAAAGACTAGCACTCGACTTCATTCGTTTAGAATTGAAGCCGACTAATAGTATGAAAAAGGGCTAGGCAGACATCTGATTATGTTTCGTGAAGAGATTTTTTTTTTTAAATTGAGATTCTAAAATTCGATAACGGTCCTTCGTCAAACTGACATGAGGAAACCGACCACCTTGAAATAGAAAAATCCTGATTCGTAAAAGTCGTCATCTCACTATGCCACAGCTTAAAATAGTCCCATTCAAAAATAAACGTGGATTTGCAGTCGCACAAAACTGAAGTAGGGTGTTTTATCAGTGTATGTATTTTTGTTGAAATAGATTTGGTTAAAATCCCTAAGGGAGACGATTGCGGCAAGTGACGTCTTCTAATATTACCATTTAAACAAGTTTTATGGTAATCGCTTCGAGACCGGGAAGCTTATTTTCAACTGAATTTCGCTGAACGTTTTTCTTTCGCAAGTTTAAAGGCGAAAAGTTACAAGATTCCTGATACCAACCGTTAATAGGCTCCGATGTTGTTTTAGAATAATTTAACATTAATTAAAGAAGTTTTGCTTTCAAATTCTTGATTGGTTAATGTTATCTGTTCGATTTATTTATATAGGAGGATAATAAAGTTTAATATTGGTTTTAAATTGTTATGGATAAGGAGCTGTACACAATGGTCAGTTTTTTACATTTTATAATGCTTATTATTTATAAGCTTTGGATAGATGAATTTTAAGCGGATGTTTTTGAGGGATAATGTCATGTAAACAGTAATTAAAGTGCATATCTTTTTCGAACTTACGACGCAATACCGTTTCAATAATATTCACTTTCATACATTGCAACTTGTTCAATTGCTATTACATTAATTGGCACGAACGCAAATATGTCTCGAAGAAAACAAAATGGTCTGTGATTTTGAACTCTCTCACCGGCTCTGTGATACGTTGCAATTGGTTTTAGAAGTTTCATTATGTTATTATAATTAAATATATTTATAGTATTAAAATTAAATTAGTATCTTTATTTTTATGCAACGATATTAAATTAAATTTGTTTCAAGCGATACTCATTATTAACTAACCGACTGATGAAAAAAAAACTTTTAGCCAAAACTTTTAACAAAATAAAGTTTGTTACAATTTCTTTTAGCATTTTATTAATTACGTTCAGTTTTTTGGCAAAATGCATTCCTACCTCCGAACGTTGTATTCCCAGTGGTACTTTGAGCTCAATAGTTTCCATACGTTCTGAGGTTTACGATCACAGTGCGGACCATAAGTTGGGTAATGTATTAGGCGCAACGCTCCTTGGGGTTCTCTATAGAGATTCTTAAAACGTAATGTATAGCTTTCTTATAATGTGAACTGACCGAACAAGTGGGTTATCGGGGTGTTATTTCCATAGATTACAGTAACGGTTTTGCTTAATCGTGTTGAGATTTGAGAAAAGGTTATCGATCAGCGCTACGTTTTCTCCTCTTATTCATGCGTCACCTTGAGATTTTTATTCTGGTATATATAATAAATGAAAAGTATTTAAATCGTCATCGCCAAGATCCCATCTGTCTTCTCAATCACCTGCATTTAAGAATCTTTTTAGCCTTTTCGTTATGAAAATATATCTTACAAACAGACAATTAATCTTTACATTATAAAAAAATTAAATGAATGGACTTACAGTGTATGGATGGATGATAATTAATATGGTTGATATTAACCTATCCTCATTGTCGGATAATATAGAATTTTAAGATACTAATTAAACTTTCAAGCATTACACGGACAATCAAATTCCAAGATTTATAACGATCCAGTTTAACTTTTTGCTGTTACCACCAAAGTTTTTTTTGTTTAACGCGTAAAGTTTTTATTGCCCCAACGAGTTTGAACGACTTGATTGTCTTTTACGGGGTAACAAAGGTAAAGCTAATCGTATTATGTAACTATCATAGCATTAACCAATGAGGCCATGATCCATACAAAAATAGTTTTGTTTTTCTGTATATTTATAAATTTTTACATACACAACAATTTTATAATTTAAGTATTTTTTTTTATAATAATTAGTGTTTTATATAAAAAAGAAACATAAATTAAGAGCGAACCTACGATTTTACCTAGAGTGGATTACTTTTAGGTTAGGTGTAATCCGCAACCTGAAAAATATAAATGCCGAGAACGACGCCCTAAGCATAGAGCCTTAGCTTGTAGTCGCTTAAATTATAAAGAGTATACAAACATAAACTCTAATTGAAGGCTTTAAAAATTGTTAGTTATTTTAAGACAGCCCGCAGAAGAGCTAAGTTATGTTGACCTTCGAGATGGCCCACAAAAAAGATCACGCAGACAGCGAGCTAGGTATTACCCTAATCATAACACTTATACGACTTTCTCGTCGAAGTATATTTTTATTAGCTCACAATACTCTCACACACGCTCAAAAGCAAACACTACAGAAATATCTACCCTTACTTACTTCTTTAGCAGCACTAAAACTTCGATATTACCTCTAACATTATTAGTTTCACTCGTGCAATTAAGGGGAGTCTCCTTATAGACGTTTCTCTATTTACTCGAATCTTTCGAGTATTGCCTTGTGTTGTTAAAACCGTTAGTAATCGATTCTCTGCATCGAGAACATCGAGTGTTATTGAGGTGTTTCCCTTTATCCCCGTAATGGATTTTTCATTTATTCCTTTGTTTTTTTTCTCTCTCACAATGTTTGTCATTTCTCCACTCCTGCAGTTTAGAAGCTCGAGTCTCTAGATAAGTGTATTTGCTCTTTCGTCTGCTTCTGATAATAAATCTCGAACTAGTCGCTTTAAAAGTGTTTTCGTGAATCTTAAGAGGTCTTGGTGTTTTTTTTAAATTGAAAACTTTTGAAGAAGTCATGTTTAGATAGTAGGATATTACCTATTACACAATATACTGTATATACGCACACATATATTGGATGGAATTGCTATTCTAGGAAAATGTCTGACGTTACGACAACACAGGAGTTAATCCGATAATATCCTTAGCTAAATATCATTATAAAAATGAGTTTAGGAGAAAATACATTACTTATTTGTTGAATTAAATTTTTCAACCTAATCATAAAAAACCAAAATTTTTTGCCTAATACTTTATAGACCCAAAGCAAAAAACTCCAGCACCCCAAATGGAGTTAATAAAAGGAATGGGAGCCTCACTTCTCAGCTTAACTTTTAAAATACCCGGTCTCGGTCCTTCCTTAATTTATAGCGGGTGCTTCCCTATCTGTGCCCACAAACTATTTAAATTAGAATGTTGTCTCAGATAGCCATGAGCGACCCGATCTACCCATTGAGTTATATGTTGTTAGGGAACTGTGGTCTTAAAAATAATCGATGACAGTACCAAGATAAGACGTTTGTTTATTTTAGTCTGAAATTGCTAAATAATAAAATGTTAGCACTCAATTTTACATAGATGGAATATTTCTATTGCGCCACCATTTTGGTTTATTAGCCCATACTGTGTGAATTTCGAAGCAGAATTAACTCTCTCAACATCCCACGTGCGTTGTTAAGCACCAGCAACATATTTTACAAGAAAATTACATTAGACTTTGATTACTAGTGCTTAGTAACTTTCCAGAGCCTATCTCTTAAGGTAGGCAAAGATTTACACTGTTCACCTTTGAAATCTGCAGTGCGGAATATTACCACATGACCAAAACAAGAATTTAAAACATTGTGATAGAATTAGCAATCTCTTTTTGACAATCATTCATAAGTCTGTAGTAAATCTCCGAAACAGGTCTGAAGTTCAGTTGAATTCGCGATTGAAGACAGTACGAAGTCATTTGTTTGTCATCAACATCTCCTAAGCCCTTTCTTGACCATGTTATAGTCAGATTCTAGTCCAACCTGATGGAGCTGTTTGCCAGTGTTTTACATGAAGCCTATCTGATCTCTTCAACCCATGCTACCCAGGCAACACGATATATGTAGTAGCAGTGGTTGTCAGACTGGCTAATGATTTTCGAAATATTGTTTTTCGTTTCATACCCAAATCTGTATCTAGACTGGCATAAAGTACTTAACTGAAAAGTTTATGCGTTGCGTAATCCTGACATGTAGGTTACGCATTATCAGCTCAGTCGTGTCACGCCAGATGACTCGACAGTTACAATATAAGCAAAACATAGAACCGCACTCACTGTCTACTTGTGTGGGAGGCTATAATGTTAGTACTCGTCTTCATGAAGAATGTTAATTTATCTATTGCTTTGTTTATAATTAGTTACTTTTAAATCTGCGCAGATATTAACATGCAGCAAATCTATGAACTGTAGATTTTATTAAGAAATTTACCTTTATTAACAATATTCAATCATTTCTGTAGTCAGTTGGCCATACCCAGTTGGCTCTACCTGCCTGTTTGTCTCAGTATACCTATAGAGTATTTACGATAGAACATTTCATAAATAAAAACAATTGCCACCTATAATTTGATTATGTTACAATATTAATATCTAGAAAGTATATTTTACAGATCTCAATTTCACAACACAACGATACCAATCGAAAATTTATCTCTCAAGGTAAATATCTCGTGCCGCAAGAATCGCCTCCTCGCCGTACGTGTTTCCCAGGGACGCAAGGAGCACGAACATAAATTCCGGGACGCAAACTGAAGCCAGCTGTTCCGCTGTTTTGGGGAAATAAATACGGATTAGACGCGCCACGGTAAAGCGGAGTACACACCGAACGTTAGAATTATTGATCGCACGAGCTTCAGTAAGACTATTGTGTCATCAGGCGTATGCGTCTGTCGGTCAATCAGTAGTGTGTATCGGGCTTTATTTCTCATGACTTAGTGTGTAACTAACGGGTCTTATGGTAGATTTCAATATAGAAGTAGGTACCTGGCTAGGATATCATACGACGTATGGGGTTATTTCAGTTGTTTTGAAACGTTTTTTATTTATTTATTTAGAAATGGCACGGGAACAACATAAACACAATCATGAAAATAAAAATATGACATAAAAATAAGGTTAGTGTTTACATCAATAACAGACATGCACAACATTTGATTATCACAGATCTTAAATACATATTCAATAATGTTTTCATTTCATCTAAATGTACTTTCATAATATAAGCAGATCAATTAAAAAAAAAACATATTTTCGGTTTATCTGTAATAGAACTTTTCAAGAAATATAAGGCTGCAGAGAGTATTCTTATCCCTCATAACACTGAGTGTATAAAGCTATAGTTTCTTCCGAGCAGAGACACAAAAGTTTACTAGTTACACATAAAGTTGATGATAGGCATTGGCGAGCGTGTATTCCCAGTTGTTTTGCTCAGCGCACTGAGAACAAAAGGACTTTTATTATTACTTAAATAGTTCGTGTTGCTACTGACTGTATAAAACGAACGTGTCAGTAGAATTACGTTTATAGTTCAGTTGCCTACCAGTCGTTTCATTGAGTTACTTAACATATGAACTTTTGTATATATCAAAATGTAACTTAAAGTAGAATTAAACAATAGTTGTTTAGTTATATGCCATTTTTAAGTTTCCCTGTTTACGTTATAATATCCAGAAGAAAAGAAATAAAAGTTTTTAAACGTCACGTTACCAGCAAAATGGGCTTTATTTGGTCCATTCCGCCGTGGCAGTGTTAAAATAAAAGTAAGTATTTGAGACATCGTAGACACGTAGAAGTGCTACGAGCTACGCGGCTACGTGGCAGATAGATTTATTGCTACGCTCGTAGCTGTTACTGAATTGAGTATCGCTAATTGTCACATTAAAGTGTTTATTGGTGATAAACGTCCGCATTCTTGAATATTTTATAAAGCCTTTGTAGACGGTCAGCGAAAGTTATTGAAGTGTATCAGTTGCCTTTATGATGATAATTTCAGATAGCGCATTGGCGTTGATTGAATTTCTTAGATTTATTTTGTATTTTCAGCGGCAAACGAGCACTATTTTGTTTTCAAGAATAATGATTTACTTTCTCGGACTAATTTGACAGCTATATTTATGTCAAAAAATGTTGCAGTAAAAATAAAGTCCTGGTACAATAGAAGATGCTTACTAATTTCTTAAATTCACTTACCTAATTTCCAAGCAGTATAGCGTAGAAGACAATGTAATTAAACTATCGTTTCGTATTCAGAGCTGTTAGTCAATTTAAAACGTTGAACCTCTTGGACACCTCGGATGCATATTAAATCAGCCGATCTTGTGGGAACATCCATTGATATAGAGAATGCTAGAACTGTCATTTAATCCCTTTGAAGGTGGAGTATGTGACAAAAACTAAATTATGAATGACAATATAAAAAAAAATCAAATTTGAGGCAATTAGTTTGTGTTAAAAAACATGAAAAGGGATTTCCACTGACTTTTAAATCATTTTATGTATATAATGTATACTACTACTGTAAAGCTGGAGAGTTTGTTTTTCTGCTTGCTTGAGCGTTCTTACCTCAGGAAGTCCTGGACCGACTTATTAGATAAGACATTCATTGAGGAATCTTTAGGCTATTTATTTTTTACTAAGTAATTTGGTCCGGATTCGTCAAAGTGGCAAATAGATCCTAGACCTAGACCAATTGGGAAGTGTACTCTTTCAAACTAAAAAAATAGGCACAATCAACCGTATTGCGAACCTTCTCCTTTTGGAACGTCAGATAATGGACATACCATTATTTTCGACATGTATGTAAACCTGTAAGTAGCTAAGTATCGCATCCAAATACAGCTACTTAGAAAATATTTAAAGCAATGTCTATTAACGAGTCTTGGCACTTCCATTGAATGCATCTCTACGACATCGACAGGCACATCGTCTTGCATAGCGAATGACTACAGAAATTGGCGTTGTAACAGAGCTCAGCATCTTGAGTCATAGATAAATGAGTATCAGAGATTTTACGGCTTCAGCTTAGATTTCCTTGAAGTAAATTGTTTTAGTTGACACACGAAGACAGTATTTACATAAAATACGAAATATTTTTATAAAGGACATGTCCAGAAATGGTTTTTTATTATTGAATAATTTTAACCACGGTAAAGTATATATATTTGAATAGACATGTCAAAACTTAGGGCTTCTGACTATATCAAACATTTTTAAAGCCCTCCAATTTCCGAAAAAATATTTTTTCAATATAGTGTGAATTTACTCCTAAAACTAACAAACCTTAAGATTTATCTAGGCTAGGAAATCGAACGCACCGAAAAAAAAGTAAAATTGACATAGGAGGACAGTTTTTCTTTGTCAATTTGTGACAGTTACTAACTGTCAGCAGAACATAGTAAATAGAAATACACAATCTTCCAACTGGGATTGCGCAAGGATATCGAGTTTGTTCACGTGTAAATTACAATATTTTACTTAGACCCCAGTCAAAAAGAAATGCATGTTTCATCATACTACATAAGAGCTTATAATCAGCCGAAGAAAATGAATAATAATGTTATCTACCGATCAGAACCATTGTTGATATAAACTGAGATTTTATTCGACTGGAAATCAAGATGAGTGGATGAAAAGCCTTTCGAAAATTATATTTAAAACTGTTTAATATTAAGCTTCAGTGTTTATTGTTCTCATGCAAGCGATTCGTACTGTAAATAAAATACATAAATAAACATATGTTTTTATTCTTGTTTGGCGAGCTAGCAAGATGTCTGTTTTATACTGTCTGCTACTCACTAACGAAATATGATTAAGTACAATAATGTTGGTGTTTTTGAGAAATAAATAAATTAAATAATTGGTCTAATACTCGTCACGTGCAATATCAAATATCGGTAAGAAAAATTATAATTGTTTGTCACAGGTTTATAAAACAATCATGTGCTAAGTGGAAAAATCAGTTGTGAAAAGCTCAAGTCAGTTAAATCGGAAAAATCAGTAAAGCGCAATGATAATAATAAAGTACTCATATAGCGGACGAACGATACTGTAACGGCAGGGGAGCCAATAGGGGTGCGATTAATTAATCGAAGAATCGATTTTTCCTGCAAATGAAATCGATTTATCCACTAAGTTTATTTATTTATGTAGTTTTACCAGCTATTGTTTCAGTGATACATATGTAGGTACACAGATAAAATAAAATCAAAACTTAAAAACTAAATGCACAATCTTTACAGGTAAACACCGCATGCAAGTTTGATTTCTTATGTGAGAAGTTTATTTTACTATTTTATCTATTTTCTAATGAAAAATAGGTTCAGAAAACAAATGGTCTTCTCTTATACCTGATACATAAAATAATAAAATTGTGTCTATCAAACTACAGAATCACACGAATTTCAATTCGAGTCAACCTGAAGCGAGTCTAATCGTAAGTTGACCCATCTCTATTGTCAGTGACAGAAAAATAATTTGTTCTGTCAAATACTTAGATTATAATACCTATAGATGGAGTACCCACGTGGCTGCACATGAGACAGCACTATAAAACTCAAAATGCACTAAACACTCAACTACAGGAGTCTATTTCTCATAATTATATACACTAAAACTAGAACTTAATTGCCGAAACTTTTCTAAAAACATAAAAAATGATCTGAGTTGACCTCTCGGTGATAGAGATCCAGGACTTTGTTTGGGCCAACTTTTAAATGTTGGCGGAGCAAAACCCGGCACGCCGAATGCGACAGAGAATATTATGTTTTGTCTCAATTTTCTTACTTATTTCGTATATATGCTTCTCATTTCCACATTTGCCTACAGTCTCATGGTTACATCTAGTCATCTATAGGTCTATAATCTAAAGTCAAATATTACATTATCCCAGTGTGGCGATACTTTAAATAAAAACTACCTTTTTTAAGGGCTGCCAGCAATTAAAAGAATAATAATAACTTCAATTATTAAGTTTTGAATTTTCTGTAAAATGGAGGGGTTTAAAAATATTATTTCAGTGGTTCTAAGTTCCTTATTTTTGTCGTCTTTATATGAATAAAAATTGATGCTGGTTAAATTTTACTCGGAATAAAAAACCAACGTCCATACAAAAAGCGGACATGTCCTTTGGGAAAAGTATTTTATATTCATTTAATAATTCATTTTGTACAAAGCATGTTAAGCAATTTAATTATTTCTCTTATTTGTATACACCCACAGATAAGTTGTGAAAGTGGTGTGAAACAAAAGACCAAACGCTTTATCTGCAAAGAGCTTGCAACAACATAAAGAAGAAACGAAATGCTAACAAATGCAGTCACTGCCATCTCATTTTATTTCGTCCACTAAATTCAAAAGCTTTGTACTAAACAATCCCAAAGAGTCGTATTCAGCGATAGTAATTAATGAAATACATACATACCCGCATGACAGTAACTTCGTGTTTACTCTGATCTCTTTGATTACTCTTAGGGCGTTTGCACAAGTTTCGAACAACCCTCTCTATATGAAGGGTTGGCAACCCTGAGGTTATATGTTGAAGAGAAATTGATTTCAAAGTATAATATGCGTCTTCGTCAGTTCCCTTGAGAATTGGTACCACGAAAACTAAGCTAGAATAGATTCGATTTTCACACGTTTCAATGACTGAATTATAATCAAGAACTCAATTCAATATTTTGTTCCTAACTTAAATGTAATGAAGCAACTCTGGTAGCTCACAATATATTTGATATGAATAGTTATTTAAGTCTATTTTCGTCTAATCAACAAAACTTTACAAACTGAAGCTAAAAATAACTGCAACTCTTTTGAAGTAACATCAAACCTCCAATTTGTCAAATCCCATATGTAACAAAAGTTTAATACCCTTTAATGAAGTGACTCAAACAATTTAAAGGGCTTAACAGCGTTTCTGTCACTCTTAATTACTTATGTAATGCGGTCCTTTACTATTTACTCGGAAGGCCTCTGTTTATGGCCATCTCATTCGTTATCCGACTTTTTTTAGTTGAATCTTTGTTTATGAAGACTTATTTTACCAATGTTTCGTAATCTATGTACCAAGACCATTACAACCTAAAATCCCACCATACATTGACAATATATTCCTCAACACAACATACAACTGGCAACGTAGAACAAAGCATCGATGCCATATAAAGCACGTAGCAACTACATAACATTAGTACGAACCGTAAATGATCTAAGCAACTGTAGGTATTCATTAAAGTCTTAAGTAAACTGCGCGACACAAAGTTCCTGTCAGTCACTGAACTGAGGTAAGTTCTCTGAGCAATTTGTGGCTTCCAACTCGTCTGCCACGCCGTGTCTAGCAAGGAGTCCACTAACTTTACTATACTAGCTTTACGGTTTAGTAGGGACGCTAAGAATTTATTGGTTTGGGCGAAATTGGACTTTGAAATTTTCGTGCTGAGCTGGCTTTGAAAGTATAAACATGACGGGTAAATACTGATTAAAATATAACAGTAGCATTTTAGTGCACTTCGTCTAATGGAATGTTCCAATTCTGTTAGGTAGCATGCCAAGATACGGTTACGTTACGTTATTTCCGTGATGATTCCTTAATGGTCCTCGAACAGATCATCTCGTGGAAAACTTAATGAACCAGACGAACCTTAAAAAAACAACACAAAAATCCCGAAATAGATTGTCAAAATTAACGACCCCAGTCAAAGTACAGAATAAAGGCAAAAAAAGACGGTAAATCTCCGAACATACAAGTAAATTTGTGAGGGGGTAAAGTTTTGGGATATATTTTCTTTAAGAATAACGTATGGAGTCCGTACAGTGCAGGCTATATAGTTTTGTAAGCTTCTTTAATATGGTCCCCGGCAAGCTGGTTTGAGAAAATAAGACACCGTGTAGCAGTTACGTAAATAAGTAAATCCTAGCTGGCTATCTGGTATTGGGACTTTTAATTTCACTGAGACAAAGCTTGTAAAGGAAGGGAGTAAAAATCTTTGAAAAGTTTATTTTCTAATTTAAAATGACTTAACATTTGCATTGTAATTTAGGCGTTATTTTTACTCCCATGAGATTAATTGCAGTAATATGTGACATGCTGACGTTATTAGGTACGTTTTAATTACCCATGAATTTTGAGCAAATGTCAACTGCTAGGTAATCTTGGTTTACTAATAACCTTAGGTAAAATCATTCACAATATAAACTTGAAGCCTTCATTGAATCATACAATATAAACCGCGTTATTCATTGGATATAATTATGGAACATACCACTTCCTTTGTTCTTGTCTTTCCTCAACAGTTAATCATAGATTTTCTTTTATGGTTTATTTCGCCAAAATTTAAACTTTGATGTGCTAACAGAAAATAATAATTATATGTATAAAAACAAATAAAAAATAGGTTTAACGTCCAACATGTATAATTTGAATGAGAATAAACAGAAGCACCGTTCCCGTAAATAAATGATGTAATATACGGGACTAATATCCCGACATTTCGTCAATCAGTCAGCGGAATAATATTCGCCGTGTCAGTTATCCTTTTGTAGGTATATCTTTTCTAAATGGGTTATATTATTTTCGTGGTCGTACTATCTACTAGCATATATCCTGTGAAACATTTTATTTAATATACATTTCAAAATATTTTAAAGTTTTTTTATAAAACTTTTTTATAGTCGTTTTGAATTTTTATCATGAAAAATTGTTATCATGGAACAGCTCTCCATAAAACAGTGTCACTTTACCACCTATCCCACTCATTAATTAACCAACAATCATTTTAGCAACGCAATCAACAACACTTTGAACGTTATCCATCAAAATGGCGATAAATTATAAAGCACTATTAAAGGGTTTTCACATAAAAGTTATGATGTTGCCCATCGTCCAGGGACCATAATAACCCCTTTCTCCCCTGGTCCATTTTAACGACTTGTATAAGATGTGCAGCTGAGACACTATGTTATATTTTTCATTGCAAAGTCAAGGGGAAGTTGGGCAACTTTGTACACCGTTTTACCGGGGGCAAACATTTTTGTAGCGAACTTGCAATATTTTGCGGTGGGTTTAATTTAAAACGGAAGAGTTCTTAGCATAAAATTTCAAGTAGCCGGCTTGAATATAGCAAAACCTTACAATTCCATGGAAGTGTGGTCGAGGTGATATGGACGCTTATGCCGAAAGCGAGGGCGCCATGAAGCTGAGATTTTTAATCACACATTGTAAAAACATACATACTTTTTACTAAAGTTAAAATGTCATTCTTTATAGATTTAGCTATTTTCGTGAAACCAGCAAGATCATTGAATACCTTATGTACATATATACCTATCAATAAGCGTAAATCCAGTTAGTATTTTTAATGATCCAATTACAAACAAAAGCAAACAAAGAGCATGAAAAAAACTTTTATTATAACAAGACATCTTAAAATTCACAGAGGCGTGAAATCTAACCTTACCATATGGTATTGTGGCAATATCTACAGTAATAAGTTTTCGAGCACGTTTTATATTGCCCGTATGCAGAGATGGTACTCTATTTGTGTCACTTAGAAAACTGACGTTCCTCGTAGCGGCACATTGCTTGCAGTATTAAACTATGGATGCGGTATTACGTAAAGAGTATGAACTAATCCACCGAAGGAAAATAAATATTAAGCTATTCTTTTATTGTTAACCTCCCGTAAAAGTTTAAAGAGTTCGTTACATAAAGAAAGTATCTTATTTTTTTCATTAACGAAAATAAAAAAATACCCTTGTGTTCAAAAATTATTTTTTTACAAATAAAATTCAAGATTTACACACTGGTGAATTTGTTCAAACCTATAAAGTATATACAAACCTACCTGTAAAAGCTTTTTACCACATTCAATATAATTATAATAAAAACATTTACCGTATTTGCAACTTTCTAACTTCATTCTAATCGACTCCCGCAGGAATGATAGCAAGGCAATTATAGTTCTGCATTATCCTGTCCCATTATAGCAAGCAAAAATATTAGGCCAGTAGTTAAATTGTAAGATATTATAATGAAGACTTGAAGCTAATCCTTCTATGAACGCAGCCACAAGAATCAAACAAAGGTTAAAAAAAAAAGAAAAAAAGGAACATGCTGATGCAAAGAATATTAAAATAAATTAGCAAAAAGAAACGCATCTTGTGTGACTGAGTAACATAAATAAAAAAAGAACATTCCGAATCGAACACTTAAAAAAAAAGAAAACCCATTACAATAAAACAGTCTCACTATTCTTTTTCAATCACATAACTCACTGTTAGCGTGAAATAATAGAGCGGGACGTCCCTTCCCGAAATATTGAGGAAGATCCAGTATTTCGATCGGGGCAAGAAGACTGAATAAGTAATGTTTATACGCGACACCATTCTAAAAATACATAGTTGATAAAACTAAAGTAATCTATGCACCCCCAAAAACGTTAAAGGCTTTCACAGTCCACTACTAGTTGACATAATAGTGATTTGTGGTCCAAGTTTCCCCGATCTCCCCACTCTCCCGCTGACACCCAAGAGAAATAACTTGACTCGTACTTTCTTAACGAAATGATTGCCTACGTGTACGTTGTTAGCCCTATTTATTTTGGGGTGGGTTTTATTTACCCTCTCTCCCCGGTGGATAATTCAGTTTCTAAGAATTCCGTATCGACCAACTGGGACGCATAAAGTATTTTTGCTTTCTCAAGGAAGATCTTACTCAGTAAATGGAACTATTTACTTAGTTTTCTTCGAGTCTAAGCTATACATGCTCCTCGAACAATATTGTCAGGCACTGTTTAATTAATAGATACTCATAGACATTCTTGAAATAATTTTTCTCTAAATTCTTGAACAGAAATGTACCTTCACTTAACATAGCCAATGTTAAGTGAAGGTATATTACAAAAACTTCAAAAGCATTTACAGTTGCTTCTTCAAAGTTATGTCCAGAAATGTTTCATTTGGGTTGTTAATTAGCTCTCCGTGATCTTCAAGTGGCTGTGTCAACATTTTTTCAACAAGTTTTGAAAACAGGAAAAGAATGAAAATACTTCTGAAACAACTAATTTAAAATATGAATACAATAGACTCTGCATTTGAATATGTTTCTCGATTAAATTGAGAATAAACAAAAACTACTCCTCTATGTGAATTGACGATTCTCATGACGAATAACTTTGCAAGTAAAAAAAAACCCTTGAGGCCAACCCAAAAAATTCCTCCTCATCGCTGCCCGTCGGGAGTGTTCGCAAAAGGCTGCCAGCATCGCGACGTTGTATGGCAATGCTTAATTTTTGGCCGAAGTAAAAGCCAGCCCTGTCAAAAGTGAACAATAAAAATAAATGTATTCATAAAAAAAAAACATACGGTCCGAAATAATCATCTTATTCTCAACCTCAAACTTCAACGGTTTGTAAATACAAATCATCAAGAATACTATCACATGCAAATGGCCATCATGTTCCGAATAGCCAACACGTCCCCATTATCATAATACATCCAATTATCACTCTGCAAACTATGTCACACCAATGCATCATCACGTTATCAGCCTGTCAGTTCTTAATCACGTGAATAATTACTCAGGTTCTAACTAAATACATTAATAGATCATTTAACAACACCTTAAAGATAAGCCCCTTAAATTCTCACTAATAAACAAAACGGTTATAAGGATTATTTTCATAGTTATGTAGGTTACAATCATCATACAGCTTATCGTACTGTTATCTACAAACCTACGCGACGAATTATGTGTTCGTCCCTCTAATATCTCAACATGAAACGTAACGGCTTCGGCGAACAGTGTACAGAACAGATCAAATATGACGGATAATCGGCACACACTGAGATTAGCAAACACGGTCGCTATTCCGCAGCGTATGGACAGAGCACTCGACTTCTTCTATCGGAAATCCACAGAGTTCACGCATCAGGTACACTTGAGTGTCAGGCAATATTGATCGCCGCCACTGATTCTACTGAAGTCCTGTTTAGGTATGGATTTGTCTGAGATTTTTGTAGGAATGCTCTCAATATCTAAGCGATAAAAGCAGTTATTTATTTAATTTTTAAATTATTGCTACATTCAGTGGATTTCGTCTTCCATTTGTTGATTTGTATTTTTGACGCTCCAAAATTTCACGACGACTTTATTATTAAAACTAGACACACAAAACTATGGACTCTTTTTAGGTACGCAAGATAAAATTATGAATAGAGATATAGTTTTAAACGCTACTTACAAGTTTATATAGGAGTATGCAACCACTCCGTGAGATACGCGGTAGTGTATATATTAATCGGATTTAAACTTAGTGATTAATGAATATTGTCATTGCACTGTGTCACTTACGGGATTTGAAGCAAGCTTGATATGACTAATCTTAAAACTATGCGACACGAGGATCTATTAGGCTCTTCCAAGTGACGTCATAATAAACTAACCTAACTAACTAACCAAGTCAAATTCATGAAATGAAAATATATGAGAATAATGGGTCCTTACAAAAAATAATAAAAACTTGTCATTTGTCAATGAAATCCAATAAGTAGATTTCAGCATAATCCGTTTATCCAGCATACATATATTTCATCCGAAACCAAAAAAAAAGTTGCCATACATCTCTACTTATCGATATTAACATATAATAAAGGCGACTTAACCATATTATAATTCTCGTAAAATGTACGTCTATCGCCATAATTGTCCATTAGTTTGCGAAGCAGCCAATTACGCGTCCATTAGGCGCGAATCTCTCTAATAGCAATTTCGCCGTAGAAACTTAAGAGGCGTCGTCCTATCACAGTCAATGAGATACAGTAAGGAAACTGCATAAGAAAATAACTTAAGCTCCTCACATTAGTTTATTAAATAAACTTACACAAGAGAAGCCAGAGGAAAACGTCGTTGATTATGCTATGCCATGCAATAAAACTATTATAGTATACAAGTAGAAAAAGTAAAACATTCTGATGAACTCTAACTCTATTTTGTATTCAATATAAAACCTGGACAGTTGCGAATTGTACTCTCAAAACCCAAATAAAGAAAATTGAAAAAGAATTAAGAAACATACAAGCATTTGCCTTACTGAATACATCTTGCTCTGTGACTGAAATCGACTTCGGAGAGTTTCGTATGATGAAACAAGTGACGACCTAGATAACACATTTTATAATGAAGATATAGTTTAACCCTCCACATGCTTGGTGGGTCTGAAAGGTCAACAATCCTGCATAAAAATGTTGATACATTTCGATTTTTCTAGTTCTATGCATTGCATTTCACTATCCCTTTATAGACTTTAGGTTAGTTTACCACCCCTCCCTCAGTTATAAAAGTTATATTTATAAAATAAATAAATAACTTAAATATAATTTTATTCGTCATTCAAAAAAATATTAAATATAATGCCAAATGAATGCAATACCACTTATATTAAATCCACAATAATTTGAAATACTTCAAGACATTCGTTTTTTAGATAATTATACACGGAAAAAATCCATTTATGAATGTCTAAAAATCCTCGAAACCCTATGTCTCTATTTTGTCCTGTATTTATTTATGTTATTGTGGAAATATTTTCAAATGCAAACTAACAACCCGTTGCATAAATTACTCAAATAACCTGTGAAAACGAACGATGCAAGTTTGAATGTAACGGTCGCGCCATACTGTTCCTAACTCAAAATACATTCGTGTCAACTGAACAATCCAGTTGTGCAATTGTTTAATTGGTTAACAACCGACGAAACATTAGAATAAAGTTGCATTAAATGTTAGAAAAGAATAATATCTAGCTTTAATTCCGCGAGACAAAAAACCAGCATTGGGTGCAGGATGCACATGCAATACCGCCCTCCCGCCCACTTACACAAGCACAGGAAGGGAAGATGCCACCCTCCCTCCCTCATGCACCTGGACACGGAGAACTGGCAGCAGGCCCTGCAGCCAAGCCGACTCGACACGTGTTTCGCCCCTCCACGGGGCATCCTCAGGAGATGTTGACTCGACGACCGCTCGGGCGCGAATGAGCTTGACGAACGGCTCTTGCCCCTTTATACACCCTACTGATGACGTAATCTAGATCGGTTGACATCTACGTCACAAAGACGCCTGTGACGGTCTACCTACAATAACATTCAAAAGAGGTGATGTAATTAAGTTTGTTTATTCGTTCAATAGTGTATAGTTGTTATTATTATTATGTTTGGAGATTTCTAACTGCTCCAACACACACAACCTGAAACTTTTATTACACACATGCAAAACTTTGTATGTATTGTTGTCGCTCAGGGAATGGCCGGTATCTAATAAATGTTTGGCAAAATGTGATTTTTCTGGATGGCCATTCCTGTAAGCGGCAACATGTTCCCCATATCGTATTTCAAAATTACGTCCTGTCTGCCCCACATAGACTCCGTTACAGTCATTACATATTAATTTATAAATACCGGATTTTTTTGAATTTTCTAGTTTATCTTTACCGTTGCATAAATTACGTAAGTTATGATTTGATCTGAAAGCAACGTAAACATTATGTTTTTTAAGAATATTAGCGATTTTATCAGAAATTGGGCCTATGTAGGACAGACTGCCGACGTATCTATTAATTCGTCCGGGAGTACATGCATAAAGAAGTGAGCGAACCCTATCATACTGTTTATATCTAATTATATTGTCAATAATCTGTTTGGAGTAGCCATTTGAAATTGCAATTTGATATAATATTTTAAGCTCTTTGACGTAATTATCCGTGGATAGTGGGACTGACATAAGACGGTGTACATAGCTGCGGAAGGCTGCTAGTTTATGTTGTAGTAGAACACTACAACAACACTACAAGCTACACGGATAATTACGTCAAAGAGCTTAAAATATTATATCAAATTGCAATTTCAAATGGCTACTCCAAACAGATTATTGACAATATAATTAGATATAAACAGTATGATAGGGTTCGCTCACTTCTTTATGCATGTACTCCCGGACGAATTAATAGATACGTCGGCAGTCTGTCCTACATAGGCCCAATTTCTGATAAAATCGCTAATATTCTTAAAAAACATAATGTTTACGTTGCTTTCAGATCAAATCATAACTTACGTAATTTATGCAACGGTAAAGATAAACTAGAAAATTCAAAAAAATCCGGTATTTATAAATTAATATGTAATGACTGTAACGGAGTCTATGTGGGGCAGACAGGACGTAATTTTGAAATACGATATGGGGAACATGTTGCCGCTTACAGGAATGGCCATCCAGAAAAATCACATTTTGCCAAACATTTATTAGATACCGGCCATTCCCTGAGCGACAACAATACATACAAAGTTTTGCATGTGTGTAATAAAAGTTTCAGGTTGTGTGTGTTGGAGCAGTTAGAAATCTCCAAACATAATAATAATAACAACTATACACTATTGAACGAACAAACAAACTTAATTACATCACCTCTTTTGAATGTTATTGTAGGTAGACCGTCACAGGCGTCTTTGTGACGTAGATGTCAACCGATCTAGATTACGTCATCAGTAGGGTGTATAAAGGGGCAAGAGCCGTTCGTCAAGCTCATTCGCGCCCGAGCGGTCGTCGAGTCAACATCTCCTGAGGATGCCCCGTGGAGGGGCGAAACACGTGTCGAGTCGGCTTGGCTGCAGGGCCTGCTGCCAGTTCTCCGTGTCCAGGTGCATGAGGGAGGGAGGGTGGCATCTTCCCTTCCTGTGCTTGTGTAAGTGGGCGGGAGGGCGGTATTGCATGTGCATCCTGCACCCAATGCTGGTTTTTTGTCTCGCGGAATTAAAGCTAGATATTATTCTTTTCTAACATTTAGTGCAATGGATTTCCGCAAAGTAACGCCTGATTCAATAAATTATCTAAAGTTGCATTGATTCGACAGTGTTTTAATTCAATTAAAATTTTGCTTAATGTTTGCTGCTATAATTGGGGTTTGTAAGTTTGGATGTTTGTGATTTCATTTAATAATTTGCGCTACTCCAACAAAGGCTACTGTGTGTTTAGGTATTTTGATGGTCCCCGCACCAAAGTTTAGGGTACGGTTGTCGTTCTTATAGTTATCTGCCTTCACACTCATTGAAGAAATTGCATTTGCAGGCCATTTGTGGTTTGTAGCTCAACACTTCAGATACCATCGTTTAGACCGCCACGTCAAAAAAAAGACGAGCCCTTAGCACCAAGCTAAAAATTCATCCATAAATGCTCACAATATATGTAGTACTGAGTTCAGAATTATGTCGCTTATAACTGACTATTAATTTTAACTTTAAAAGTCTGTCATGTAGTCTGTCTGTCACTATTTTTTTATTCCAATATATTCTAATTACTACCAACTATTGAGGAAATACTAGTCCAAAGTACTTTGTATTTACATAGCATTCACAGACTGTTATATGCATTCATTACGAACCCTAAAAGTTTTTAATTACAGTATATATTTTCGAACATGAGTTCGTGGGAACAACTTTGGCACTAAGCCTCTTGTTGCGTTAGCTCGATTGTCTGTTGTTGATACACATCATACGAAACGCGAACAGCTTTTTAGAACATTATTATGAACTTGAAGCAGTTTTCTCTTACAAATTTCGTAAGAACAAATAATAAGATGTTACAGATCCTTTTTTATGATAAGCTTCGCCTAAGTACAAGTAAGTGTAATTTTCAAATGATTTCAAGCAGACAATTTGATTTTTTTATTAAATAAATTATATAAAGGTCAATCTAAGAACTATCAACGAAAGTGTAACTTAAAACACTATAGATAAAACTTTGTACAACAACAGCACTTAACTTTAAATCCACTTAGCATAAAACAACACCTTTTCAATGGATAAAAGTTTGCTTTTATCCAATAAAAAAGAGCAGCCAACAATACTTTAGTAGAACATTAGCCAATAGGCGTCAATACAAATAAATAGTCTCGAAACACATTAGCGAGCTAAGTGCACAACTCCATTATGGGCCTTACACACTGCTGTCACATCGTTTTGACCTATTTCTGTGATGTAACTGAATTATATATGACTTTGCTCCATGTTACTTTATGAGAACAACTTTTGGGTGTCGCTATTCCTAAGGTACTGTGGTAATTTAAGTTCAACGCCAGCCTTTTAAGGTCCCACTGCAGAGCATAGGCCTCTTCTCATATAGAGAATGAGCATTAATTACCACGCTTGCCCAAGGTGGGTTGGCGATTTTAGGCTTTAAATTCCAGGTTTAAAGATTGAGAATTCCAGGTTTCCTCAAGATCTTTTGATCTACCAATCTTTGAACAACCTGGAATTCTGAATCTTTGGTGTCCAAGATATGAAATTGTAGAGACGCCTGACCACGAGTCCAACCCGCGCACTCGAGCTTTAGAGACTGGTACTTTAACCACTAGGCCACCACGACTTCCAAGTTTTAACAAATTCAAGTTGTACCCTTACCCTGCCATTTATACCGTATTCCAAACCGAATAATGGAAACCTTAATAATCTCTTTTAAAACTAGTTGCATCATTAAGACCCCTTTTTATTTATTTAACTGTCGAAAAGAATTCACTGGACGTCAATTACTGTTATTCCATCGATCGGTTTCAGTCCATATTGGATTCAATCGAACTGTCACCAGCTGATTGAAAGCCCTGTCTGTCCATGTGAACGAAAACCCTGCAAATATTTTATATTCTATGTACCTATTCACGGCGTGCTCGGAG
Source organism: Heliothis peltigera (assembly GCA_958496145.1). Classification (NCBI taxonomy): domain Eukaryota; kingdom Metazoa; phylum Arthropoda; class Insecta; order Lepidoptera; family Noctuidae; genus Heliothis; species Heliothis peltigera. Next base: position 6,958,701 of record OY292328.1, read on the forward strand.
CGGATAGCGCGGTCACCAATTCAAACAGGTTTAGTCACTTTTCTTGTTGATACTATTTTTGGGTGAAAAATACTATTTTTGATGCGTTTGCTTAAATTCTAACTAAAATGGGAATGTTTAAACATATATTTTTTTTCAGTTATGTCCTCTGTAATTTTTATTGAACACTAGCTCGCACCCGCGCCGCGGTTTGACTCGCCTCCCGAAGGAACTACTTCATGGCAATGGATAAAAAGAAGTCTATATATTATTCTAATGTATATACCATATTACTGCCGAGTGTGATCTAAACTAATCTAATAGTATTCGCGTGTAACAATTGCATGAAAATCCTTATAAAATTTAGCATTTACATTGTAAATAGGAGTTTCGCTTTGATTTTAGAGGACAACACATTACCCTATAATTATTATCCCCGCAATATCATAAGACCATCACAGTATCTTCCACAGCAATTGTAAAAATACTTTTAGTAAACTTCTTCATAAACAAACAAATGTCCGTATAAACTTTCTCAGCTGAACCACGGCAAAAACCGCTGATATAAAACTACATACAACTTGGACCTAGCCAATGTAAGGTGGAGACAAGACTTTGCCTCGACGTCCCAGGGGTTCCAAACTTTTGCACGTCCCGATGATATCAAACCATTTATTCCTCTAGGAGTATCGTCTTCAGTTATGGATAAAAAAGATCCAAGCCTTTTGTAATCAAACTTTTTTTGTTTTTTTTTTTTTTGTTTGAAACGTTTAATAGCTATTTTTGTTGAAAAATTTTGTGTCGACTGAAATGTGAGTACCTATTATTGTGTGTTATAATACCCCAAAAAGGTTTTTAACACCCACCTCAAATTACCACGATAAATAAAGATAAATTAAATTACTTTCTTAATAAATATCTATGAGGATAATTGCTACAAATTAAGACATTACCGGGAAATTTTCTGCGGGGTATAATTAGGACGGCTAATATGAGCGCGCGGGAGTGCCATTGTAATTGCGCAATAAACGATAAAAGGGTGATGTCATGGGGCATGGATAGGATAACATTTTCTTCATCTTATGTACAATTTCTTACTGGCAAGTAATTTTTTGTGACTATCTCCTTCACTTTCTAAAGGTTTTTTTTTTACTAAATAAAAAAAAGGTTTTTAGTTTAGGGGTGTTATTTTTTTGTATTTGAATTATTGTTCTACAATAAATACATATATTATTGAGTGTACTGTGTCCCTTGCACTGTTTATGCTGTAAAACTGCGGAGCACAGACCGGCTGTGAAATATCAAAACCCAGTATCTGCATAAAACCAAATTTTACAGGAGAGCCGAAAAACGATTTCATATCTTTGACAGCTTGCCGTTTCAATAATATTAGTCGTATCTTCTTGGGAGTGGTTGCAAAATTTGAGGCATATAACAGGCTATAAAAAAAAATAGTTTTAATGCGTCTATTACAAACTATGTACGTAGAGGAGCAGTTACTAATAAAAACATTGTTTTCTTAGACCTAACTTTATGAGTGTGACAATTTCAAAACCTAGTAAGATCACTTGCTTTGTTTTCATCTGGGTTTGAGTATACTGAGTGGGGACTAAACGCAAATTAATAGGCTTAGTAAGATCACTTGCTTTGTTTTCATTTAGGTTTTAATTTACTGAGTAGGAACTAAATGCAATTTATTTAACCTATTTAGTAAAAAACACAGAATAAATTCATTAAAACCAAACAAGACACGAAACAAAATCTCGCCAGTTACCAACAAATCTTACAAGCTTGTGTTATTATTTTGAGGTTATGCTTTTTATTCGTAAAAAACATGGAAAAAAAAATCTTGACATTATTATACACTGAAGCGTACTTACATTTCACCATGTTGTTTTTTTAAAGCACTTTTTTTTCGTGGGAAATCGTCAAATGACCTCTCCCGCTGAGGGTGCAGCTGGAGGGAATGTCAGACTCTTACAACCCGCAGCCCAGGCAGACCCTGGCCCTAAACACCCTCCTATGTTGCTGACATCTCTTCGAGGAGCGCGTGGAATAGAACGCGCCACCGACACGGGCCTGTCGTCCTTAGACGTACGGACGATGATCTACCCACACTCACCACCCACAGACCCGCGCCTACGGTGGTCGGGAGTCATCCCTCGACACCCGGCGCCCGTGGTGTCGACCAGTACCAGCCCTGCCACGACGGCTGGGATGAGCGGTGCGGTCTCTTAGCCGCTCCGCCGCCTCCTTCGCTAGCATAACTGCTTCACAGAAGGAGGCGACGGCATCCCATTCTCTCTCGCTCCGGATCATAGCCTGGATCAGGGCCGGACGCGAGAGGTCGCCGCCGCCAATTTCCGCTGTGAGGACACGGCGGTCCTCCGCCCAGGCAGAACACACATCCACCGTGTCCTCTGGCCGGTCTGCGCAGTGCTGACACCCAGGCGTCTCCTCCCGCCCGATGCGATGCAAGTACCTCCCGAAACACTCATGTCCGGTGAGGACCTGCGTCAGGAGGTAAGAGAGGGTGCCATGACTCCTCCCAATCCACTCCTCGAAGAAGGGCACTAAGGCCACTTTTGTGGCGTGCCCTGCACGGGGTTGCGTGAGGCGATCTCTCCACTCCACCATGAGATCGCGCCGGAGGACTGCGATTTGCCGCAACAATGGGGACTCCCCCCGACGCAACGCCTCCTCGTGTTCTTTTAAGGCATTCAAGATCAATTTCGACCTATAAAACTGATTTTTACTCATTTTTAGAGACAAAAACACGCACTTGCAACGAGTTTTTCTCACTTACTAAAGTTGCGCGGGAGTTTTGACGTTTATTTCAACCATTTCATTCACTTAGTATCTACATGAACCATTTTATAACCAAGTAACTACAAGTACTTACTAGGCTTTTAAAATGGTTGATGTTAGATACTGTGTTTTAATCTTGTAATTTTTGCATTTTGAAAACGTTTGCTGTAGATACTAGGTTTCGGAATTTCTGTAACTTCGTTTTTGAGTTATTTTTGGGAGTTTTTACTATCCTAGTATGTGGAGAGTGGTTTATAAGGTCGAAAAATGCAAAAACACGTTTTTTTTTAATTTGTCAGATACTAGGTTTTGAAATTGCACAGCCGAGACAATAAAGACTAAACCAATGATTGTATTATATAATTTTATTATATGTATAGATACTAAAAATCCCCTGCCTACAAATAACGTATTAAAATATCCTATTATTTCTTGAAAATGTAACTTATACTTTCTTATTTCAACAATCCCAAGGAAGTTCTACATAGAAGCAGACGCCTGCGACGTAAATAAATCTTGGAAGATACAAGCGTTCTTGCACGGTCTAACTGAAAATCAACATTGGCGCGACCCTTGTTTGTCCATTAGCTTGCCGCTAACTGTGCAAATAACAAAAGAATGGCCGAGAAACGTTGACAATGTTTGTTAGCATTTTGATGAAAATTTTGTGCTTACTTTGTATTCGTTGTAGTCTTTATCTTTGCTTGAAAACGTTAATTTTTAAAAGAAGGACATGATAATACTTGAGAAAAGCATATTTTCTTTTATAATACCTAATTATTAATTGATATTGAGGTTTTGAATTCCATAAAGCAGCCAAAACTAAAGTATAATCTGTTAGCTTCAAACATTTATAAATTAAACCTCAAACCTCTATTCAGTATAAACTAGATAGTTATCTCCACTTTGTACTGCTAAACTGTCAGCAGATGACATTTACATATTGTTTACATATTTACAAACATGTTCAATTTTTGATCAATTTTATTATTTTTATACGTTTATTTTTTTTTCAAGTAATTTTTTGAATCGTTTAAATTACTTTACAATTTACGTGAGTACTTGAACTATATAATTTTAATTTAAGGACAGAACAAAATCGGCACTTAAAAGCTGTTCTTTCCCTATAAGTGCACATATTGACAGCATGAGTATATATAGTTTTCGAATATTTATTTTGTTAATTACTTATATTTTTTATACAAATCACAAAGTGCATGCATAGTTAAAGCGACTTGGTTCTTCAAAATTATGTTCAACTGTAAATAATAGCCGTCTTTCTTTAACAATGTCAATATTTTTTCCAGAAAATGAATTATCATTACAAAATTCGAGATACGGCAGGTGAAAGGTTTCAAAAAGCAATTTTATCAGATGGAAATAAAAGACACTATAAGTCAACGCCGTTCATTCTCACATTTTGTTAGTATGCTCCAATTAAAATCTGGATCCAATTAAATAAAGAAGCTGAGTTTGTTTGTTTGTGTTAACACGGTGACCTTAGGAACTTCTGGCCCGATTTAAAAAACTCTATCAGTTTTAGAAAAGTTTCGCGTACCCTGACGCACGTAAGGTATTATGATTTATTTTACAAGGCTGTATGAAGTAATTCCCACGGAACGCGGGGGAAACCGCGGGCAGAAGCTGTCATTTTATAAAAACCATGGTGTTCCGATCCAATATATGTATAAGTACTGTAAGTAGTAGTAGTCAAGAATTATGATAAATATAATTAATCTGTATTAAATTAAAAATTCTTTCGCAGGCGAGACGGTCATTACAGAATTTGACATTAACGCTTTCATAGAATTAGGTCTAAAAATAGTGAGATTCAAAATGATAAATTTGTCGGAGGCAGAAAAAATTAAGCTACTCTACTTATTGAAAAGAGCAGTCAATTGGTGTTGTGAGAAGTATAACGTCTCTTCTTGGCCAATAACTTTGTCTGCCGATGTCCCTAATGCTTGTATTAAAACAGGATATCTGGAAAATGTACGTATGGTCTTTTTAGCCTGGGAATGTATGTAACCTATTTCTATATAAACTTTATTTGATCACTGCAAATTTTTTCTGAAAATAAAAACGTAGTAAATCCTGAAAATTTTCTCGGGAAAGATAAAAAAATGTTAAAACGCTATTAATTATCCTTATATAAAAGAACTCTTATTTGCAGCAAGATTACATGCCCAAAGGTATTCCGATGGAAGAGAATGCCATTCTCACACTCACATCTGATAAAACTTTTGTAAACAGCTGTAATACTGAACAAATTTATGTGGACGATCCATATATGTTACCCTGTTTAGTACCTGGAACAGAAATAACTATCAATTTTGGCTCAGTAGTGATGGTCGTTACTGAAAGATTGGATGATCAAAATGTTAAATGCAAAGTAATAAGTTCGGGCCGCATGCAAAATCTTTCATTTGTTTGTTTTCGAGGATTGAGACATGTGAAACCAGCGTTGATTGAGAAAGACTTGGAAGTAATTGAATTTGCTAAAATGCTTAAGGTAATTATTACGTGAGCAGGTATAATTAAGTACAGCTGTGCTTTGACTCTGATATGATAAATGATAATGTTTCAGTTCGATATTATAACAATAAATTCAGTGCGGACTGCCCGAACTGTAAGACGAGTAAGAGAAATGACAAAAGAGTATAAACCTTTGGTGTTGAGTTCTATATGTGAACAAGAGGGTTTGGATCATCTCGACGACATAATCGAGGTAGTTTTTTTGTCATTGATATTATGATGGGTAGTAAAATAGTAATTTGAAGTCTGAAGTTGTAAAAATGATGCATATTCCAAAGAAGCTATTTTTTTTTTGTATTTACTCGCATAATTTTCTTTTATTCTCAAATAATCATGTTTAATATAAATTTATTTATTTTCAGGCATCGGATGGAATTATTTTGGCCGGAGAGTTCATCTCTTTTGAAGTAAAAGACAAATATAAAATAATAACTATACAGTTATATGTTAGTGCTAAATGTAGGCTGGTAAGATTTCATGTTTTATACACTACCTAGAAAATTAGTAGAAGGTCCTCCAAAATTGTCCCTTGTAAGTAACTTCCACTGTTCAAAAACTATAGGTTATTAATTTACACGTTTAACCTTTAATGAAGCAATCAAACTCATAGGCCAATTTGTATTTTAATTACTTCAATAGGAACTCAGCTATTAAATTCAAATAAACAGTCCAGGCTAATCGAAAATTAAACATTTTACTTACAGAAAGGCAAACCATTATACTTATCGGGGAAGATTCTGCACGGTGTACTAAAAACTGGAATAGCAAATAGATGTGATATTAACGATATCACCAATGCAGTATTGCACAGATGCGGTTTTGTTTTGCGATCATTCAAGGATCCAGGCAATATGATTAAAGCTTTACGGACCTTGAACGATATCTGTTCAATTGTAGAACCTTTGACTCGCTTTGATAATGTATTTATGAGAATTGCAATGGAGGTAAGAATAGTAATATGTATGTTTTGTAACACCACAATGAAAGATGTCCAGTTTATTTGGTAGTCTCGAGTTAGTTAGAAAGAGATACTATTCTTAAGACTATTCGTAAGAGTTGCCGCTAAACAATGGGTCATAAGATGCTTTCACACGTTCGTACTTGCGTTGCCACATTGCTTGTTGCACGTATGCGCAAAACCATTTGTCATTCTCCTCCCATTAGAAGATGGAAAAAGCTTAAATCCAATAATTCTCAATATAATTCTCAATACAATCCACCTCTAACAAATAATTATATCGGGACACCTCTTTACACATAGTCGTACAGCCCCAAGGTACGTGTAAGCTATTGATTAGCTTACGTTATGGGTGCTAATACAACTAATAAAATACATGTACATCAAATATTTCGAGCATAGCGTCATATTGCCGGACTATATCATACATCGATAGTAAATTATTACCATTGCACCACCGGAGTCGTCAAACATGATATATAACAACTCTTTTACAGTACAAGATGCCTGTGACGGCAGCGCAAGCCGCCGTTGTAGCTGCTGTGTTTTTAGCCAAAATAACCCAGTCCCTGGTCATTATCGTGCCGACCGTCACTGGTCGCACGGTTAGACAAGTGGCCCATATGACTGAGGACAACATTATTATTGCAATCACTTCAAGTATAACTGTTGCAAAACAACTACAGCTGTTTAAAGGAGTTATTGCTATTGTTTATGACAGTGAGTATGTTCTTATCGTATTTACTTAATTATCGTTTCTTCGTTCGAATATTCTCTCTTAAAGGAATATCTTGATTGAACTCTTAAGAGTGTTTTTACCTTTAAAGTTCGTTGCACCCATCATTTTATCCGAACATTTATATGTTCTTGTAATGTAGTCCAAGGAAACTAATTTATTAAAACAGTATTTTCTAACTAATACGTTAAATTTTTAAGAGAAGCCTCTGAGGCAGTGGCAAGATGAAATGGAAGCTCGTTTGAAATTCGCCGTTGCGTCTGGTCTAAAATTTGAAGTTCTGAAATGTGGTAGCCCTTACGTGGTGTTAAGGAAAAGCTATCCAACTACCTCGTATTGCGACCAAGTCAGCACTTTCTCAGCCCTCTCTGATGCAGATATAGTACGATTAGAGTAAGTTCCAAAATCTTTTACTTAAAGTAAAATAAAGTTTTATTCTTATTTCATTAGCTTTTTTTTCGTGGGAAATCATCAAATGACCCCTCCCGCTGAGGGTGCAGCTGGAGGGAGTGTCAGACTCTTACTGACTAAAACCCACTATGTTCCTTCTGGAGGTCCCTGTGTGCCAGGGCCGCGGTATCTCTTACGAACAACCCGCAGCATTAGCTTTGAGCCCATTTTTTCTGAAATATTACTTTAAATCTAGAAATTAAGAATAATACCATAAATTGCAAAACATTAATATTCATTTATTTTTTTAAGGGTCGAAAGAAGGATGGAGGTGACTAAATTACAGAATGAGTTTATCGATGTACATGCAAAAAAATGAGTCAGTTTGTTATCCAATTTCAAATAAGGACAGTGAATGAAGAATTGATGTGAACTGATATTTTCGATACCGTGGCCGTGTTCATTATATGTAGATATTTATATATATGAACTTTAAAAGAATAAGGAAGGAATATTTGGTTAATTATTACCTTACCTAATATACCTTCATAAATTTGCATAGAGATGATAATTAGATAAATTATTCGTAACCATTTAATGCAATTCTGCTATCCTGTTTTTTTTTTTTTTGGAATCATGATATTTCCATAGATTTTTTTTTAATATTTTATTTGTGAATTTTGTACTTTATACGAGTATTGATTGATTACATTGTCTGTTCAAATAATTTTAAGTGTTTATTTTTTTGGTTTTTCCTAATATTTTTATTAATTTAGATCTCTGTTGTCCACATATGAGTACAAATAGTGGTTCCATCACCTATTTAACCCGAGCTCCCTGGCAGCTACTCTAGAAACCCGCATAAAAATTAGCCTTTTTCGATAAAGGAGCTATCTAACACTGAAATGACTGAATTTTTCAAATCGGTTCAGTGGTTCCTGAGATTAGCGTGACAGGCAAACAAACGAACTCTTCAGCTTTATAATATTAGTAAAGACGTATGGAGACTGTTCTTGTTTTGAAGATTGTGTAGGTCTGAGGTGGGTTTGTGGGTGGGTGATTTGGGTGGTTTGGATTCAGTTAACAAAAAATATAATTTGTGCTGATTTTGTTTTGTTGTACATGCGCTGATCTCTCGTACGAGTTCAATTTTATATTTTAATTAATCAATCCCTATTTTGATGGAGGCAAGCAAATTGATCCATTGGTCCCTCAGGATACTGCAAAACCACGGGAAACTGCTAGTTTTTATTACGAAAAAGGTCCTAAGTCAATCCAATCCAAAACCAAAATGATTCTTGATAGGAACCTTCTTTTCTTAACCTAGTAGTATATTGTATACTCTTTGCCGATTTTTTCTATGACATCTACGTCAATAAGCTTACAGATTTTGTAATAATCTTACTAAATATTGATAATTTATTTTATTTTCATAATATAATTTCTTTATTAGTTTTGTAGTAGATTTACCGGCCTAAAGATGGATGTTGAAGCCGACAGTATGGAATTTGGGAACATAGACATCGCGGATGTGAAACATGTAACGGGGCGCCCATTCACACACAGGCGAAGTCTTCTGTTTGTTACAATCGGTAAGTATTCACGATTTTATTATAAAACCGCAAACGCCACGGAACAAACTTACTGCTTGCTTCTGTAAAAATAATAATTGTCTACTCGCATAACGAATAAAAAAAATCTTATGATCTTTGTTTAACAATATCTTCGTAAAGCCAGCTTCTCAAGTATGAGTACGCGGATTCGATATCATGTCAGGCAAGTACCAATGTAACTTTTCCAAGTTGTGTGCTCTTTCTGATTATAATCTTGGACACAAACGACTGATAAAAGGTGAAGGAAAACATCTCGAGGAAACTTGGACTATAAAGTCTGAAATCACCAACCCGCATTGAGCAAGCATGGTGACTAACGCTCAATCCTTCTCCGTGTGAGACGAGACCCGTGCCCAGCAGTGGGACGATAAAAAGGCTGATGATGATGATGATGAGTAGCAAAAACAAATTGCGTAACTTATTTTTTCAGCGGATGCACAAATACAACTAGTAGACATTGAAAAAATGATGGAGATGGGCATGAACGTGGCGCGATTCAAGACATCACATAGTACCAAAACTGACAAAGTAAAGTTGATCAACAGATTTGACAGAGCTGCGACGTTTTTGGCTCGAAAATACGGCCTTCTTGAATGGCCCTGTGCGACTTGTGTTGAACTTAAAACAAGTGTGGTTCAAACTGGACTGCTGGAAGAGGTAATCCATTCATAACGGCTTATACACGTTGCATGAGGCACAGGCTTGACAAAAGCTGAGTGGAGGGGAGAAGTTCTTAAATAACCAATAGAATTTCTCCATTCATACTCTGATGATCCGTAGTACTGCTGAATAGGTTCATATTCATATTCTGATGCAATCATATTCATAATTATGGTAGGTGGACACATGTAATAATTTTGTCTAAGAAGAAATTCCATAATATTAAAAAAATACTCGGCTCCGGTTCGGTGGAGTCTAAGCCTAAACAATGGAAAATTTAATACAGTGATTTCTAAAACTTTATTCCAGGAAGTATCTAAACTGTACATAAAAGAAAATACTGAAATAATTTTGACCACTGCAATATCGGAATTTGATAAATGCAATGAAAAGAGTATATTCGTGGATAACCCTTATTTGACATCCGATGTGACAATAGGAATGGAAATTAATATATCGCAAGACGAAATAATTATGGTGTGCATAGCAAAGTATGAAAATTCCGTAAAATGTAGGATTATTAAAGGCGGTTATTTACAAAACATGGCCTACGTATGCATGAGGGGTGCTGTAAGAACACGTCCTTATATATCGAAGAAGGATTTGCATCTTATTAAATTTGCTGTGGAATACCAAGTAAGGACCCCTTATTTTTCATACCATAAAACTCTATTTTTTGTTCTGAGTAAGTCTTAGGAGCTATAAAGTATGGAAAAGTCCGTGTTCACGCAGAAGCTGTGTCATTTGTCAATTCAAGAAATATTGTTTAAATGTTCATGGTAAAATTGTTTTAGGTGGATATGATAATCATCAATTACCCTCGAAATATCGCCACTATCTCGAAAATAAAGAAGTACCTTGGATCTAAACTTAAAAGGCCCATTATTATCACTGGTATCTCCACTCAAGAAGGACTCACAAGCATTGACGACTTTGTTAGAGTAAGATTTACCTTCGAGAAACTTTAACTAAATATCACCTTACATAAGTTATTTTAAATAGTCACATAGTGTACATCTATATGTATAATATACACATATATGTACATAATTCTACATCTATCTTTACTTCAGGAAGCAGATGGCATTTTACTGTCAAGAGAATTCCTGGCTTATGAAGTGGAACCAGCTTTGTATAATCGCATGGGTCATATACAGAGCATCATTGCAGGAAAATGTCGACAAGTATCTTTGCTGTTACTACTATTTTGACAAAAATTAGATATCACTAGTATGATTAGTGTGTGAGGAATATCTAAGGTGTCAATCTCATAAATTTGTTGCTTTTTCAGGCCGGTAAACCATTTTACATATCTGGTGAAGTATTTCAAGAAGTATTAAAGACTGGCCAAATAAGTACTCGAGAAATATCTGATGTTACAAATGCCATATTAGAAGGTGCATCTGGGTTCGTCCTCAGTGAATCGCAAGATATAAACTATATGTGTGATGCAATGAAGATGATGAACGAACTATGCGCTAGCGTGGAACCGCTTTGTATGAATAGGACAGAATTTTGGCAGCTTGTATCTCAGGTAGGAACAATAAGGATACTATAACAGTCCACGTCATAATTACGTATATGTATGTGTTGTCCTTTTTTTTTCATGGGAAATCATCAAATGACCCCTCCCGCTGAGGGTGCAGCTGGAGGGAGTGTCAGACTCTTAATGACTAAAACCCACTATGTTCCTTCTGGAGGTCCCTGTGTGCCAGGGCCGCGGTATCTCTTACGAACAACCCGCAGCCCAAGCAGACCCTGGCCCTTTATGGGCCCCTCCTGTGTATGTGTTGTCCTTAGTTCATTTTTATCATCTCTTCCAGATTAAAATGCCAGTGAACGCAGCTGAGGCCAGTGCGGTGTCTTGCGCTGTCGTCGCTAATCAGACTAATGCTCGACTCATAATAGTACCGACGGTCACCGGCCGTACGGCCTACCTTCTGAATTGGTTGCGGCCAAACAGTATAGTCATCGCTGTCAGCACCAAGATCAGAACCATACGACTTCTAAAAACCTTTAGAAGTGTTATACCGCTTTTGTATAAAGGTACTAATTTCAAAAGGTTTTTACCATGTAATGATCAGTTTATCCATATAATAGCTTAGAATACTTACCTATATTTTATCCTGACTCTTGGTAATGACTTTGCATTTAGAGACAAACTAACTAAACAAAACACTTCAGGTTCACCACGTAGAACGTGGTTCAGCACTGTTCAAGCCCGGATTAACTTCGCGCTACAGTATGCTGTCGAAAAACACTGGATCTTATATGGAGATGCGTACGTCACGCTGGAAAAGGGAACTGAAGGAAGTTCTTTTTGCGATGCCGTTAGAGTTTGGAATGTGACTATGACAAAGAAAAATACGGTTGAGTGAGTATTAAATTTTTAATGTACTGTAAAAGTAAGAAAGTGTTATGTATATCCCTAAAATTATTGTTAAGTCGTTTGCATTTTGGTGACTTTCTTCAGTATGGCTAGAATATTTTTAATTACACAAATTACGGACTCATTATTAAAATAAATAATATTCAGTATGAATATATTAACTGAATACTTCATCTTTCAGATGCCCTGAATCATATCACGATTTCGATATTAACTCCTATGGTCCGTTAACTATAAGTAAAACGAAGAACAAATCGGAGATAACAGAAACATTGACAACCACAGAGGAGGCAGAAAAATCTACAGATAATCAAACTGAAGAGCTTAAAATTCTTAAAGATACTGTAGATACAACGACGGCCATGACAACAGCTGAGCAAAGTGCAGAAATCGAAGAAGAAGGAAGCAAGGATAAGGTTAGCAAAGAAGAAGTTGAAGAAGAAGAAAAAGAAAAAGAGGAAGAAGAACAGACGGAAGGAGAAGAAGAAGAAGAAGAAGAAAACGTGAAAGGAGAAGATGAAGGAGAAGAAAACATGGAAGGAGAAGATGACGAAGAAGATGAAGGAGAAGAGAATGGAGATTAGAACCATATATAATTTTTATGTATTAGATTTTTGTGGTTGATTCTTTATGATGAGATTATTTAATGGTTGTATTATTTATTAATATTATTTAATGGTTGTTCGGATTAAAGTATCTTAATATATAAGATTTTTTTCTAGTTTAAAATTAACAAAACAGTTTAGTTCTTACCCCATAAAATATAAAGCAAGCATTTCCTGTAGTTCAACGAAAAGTGGAATATATTTGACTTGAATATATTTTCGCATCACGATTCGTGAATTTCATTGTAACTCTTGATGTGGGCCTTTGGGAAACGGTTTGAGTCTGAACACAAAAGGTTTACGTATCAGAAGGACGAGGATTTTATAGATTGTGCCTCCCTTGAGCCCGTGATACTATCAGACCTGTACGTAACGGTGGCAGCTACAAGAATTGGAGACCACAAGGAAATCATTGAGTACATTTTATTTACAGTCTTCCGAACAAATATGGATATTACTACAATAAGTACTAGAATAGTGATGCAAATGTTTTCTTTGTAACTACTCATTTTTGTTCAGGTGTTTGATACTGGTCCAACAGGATTAAAGTTCTAGACAAAATTTTATCAAAATATTTAAAGACTAGCGGTCGCCCGCGGCTCCGCCCGCGTGGATGTCGGTTTTCGCGACAAAAAGTAGTCTATGTGTTGTTCTGATATATAACCTATTGAGGACCCCCGCGGCTACGCCAGTTTGGATGTCGATTACCGCTACCAAAGCCTAACTTAACAGTAGTTTTTGTTCCTATTAATAACATACAGACAGACAGACAGACAAAAATTTTACTGATTGCATTTTTGGCATCAGTATCGATCACTTATCACCCCCTGATAGTTATTTTGAAAATATATTCAATGTACAGAATTTACCTCTCTACAGATTTATTATAAGTATAGATTGCATCGTAAACTCACAGACATAGGGCCTTGTTCCACTTGACTAAACTATTCCGAAAAAAAAGGCATGTAGAAGGTTCTTATTACAATTTTCTTATTAAGTTACTAATTCATTTGGAAGCGCGTGGCACACTTATTTAAACGTTTTCGTAATGGCTCCAGTTGAAACAAGGCAACATGGAATCGGTATTTTCGTCGACCAGGCCGGTGTCTCAATAAACATGAAAAAGTAAAAATAGTCTGTGAATAGTATTTCCGTAATTTTCATTGTTTTGTTACAGTTTTGGTATATCTCACACAATTCGATTATATTCCTTTTTTTTCTTTTCCGGCGAAAAACGTTCACTCCTCGTGGACACATTAAAATCAACACATCCTCACGCAGGGACGACTGAACCGTCTTAATACTATTATTTGCCTTTGGATTTAGTTAGTCAGAAGCGACACTTCTTCCTCTTTTGGATGCTAATTAGGATCTTAACTTTCTAAATGCTATTTCACTTGACTAAATTAGTTACAAAATAGTTTAGTACGTCTAAATTTAGTCAAGTGGAATAAGGCCTTTATACATTCAACAACAACACTTTTTACGGGGCTTTTTAAAGGATAAGAATTCTTTCATGGTGGATGCGTTTATCTTTCCTTTTACTAATGGTTGGACAACAAATATAACTCTGCATTGTGCCTTTATTTATTTTTGTCAACGTTGTTCGCAGCAGCTGCGGCCTCGGGTACTTGTTTATCATTCAACTTAACCCCAATTGGAATGGTACTGATCCACCTGACTTTTGTACACATTCTAATCCTTGATTTCCCTAAGGGTATTCGGATTAGGAAAGACTAATAGCTGAGTATAAACAAACACCGTGCCATTACGGTTTTATTTAAGTAATTAGGTTAAATGCAGAATATATAATTTGGTTGGTAAAAACTTCTTTCTTCTTTATGAACAAAATACTTCATGAAACTGACAAAGTTGACACATTTTGTCAGTTTCTGTACAAAAAATTCTATTTGATTAATTTTTAATTATACTTATAAAGTTTATAAATTAAAATTTATTTTATATACCATTTTAACAATGGTCTGGCCAACAGAATATGATATCAAACTTGCCGAAGTAAGTTTCAAGTAAACGTTTCAACATGTAGGCGCTGGTTGAAGGTGGCTTCCAACCAGTCTGTTTTCTAACTAATGTCTGTGAACAGCTATGGACTTCCAATAGCTGAGATAATGATGATATATTTTCTTATGCTGAGTTATATAAAATAGCATCATATTCTGTTAAGAGTATACAAATCTTATAATCTTCTAAAGCTTTTAATAGATCACATCAAAAGTGACCACCACTCAGACAATTTTAGACTAGCTGTCATCTATATGCGTATATAATTTGCTAACGAGTGTGTGAATACGTCGCCCCTAAGACGACCTTCTGACTGAATCGAGAAACGGCACACAAACACCCCTAGAAGGAACAAAAGTAGGTTTTAGGATTAAATTCTGTTACTAAAAACAAATTAAGTATATTCTTCAAATTAATTTGTCCCTTAGTATGACGCTATGGAGTTACCAGGACAGCAGTTATCGGCAGCACATGCGTACACACCACTGGACCACGTTCTGAACTTGGACATCAAAGCACCACCCGCTTGCACGCGCCTGACGGGGATTATTGCATCAATGGGTGATTATAATTAGAAAATTCATCAACTATTTCTTGATAATTGTAATGTAATAATTATAAAATCAACTTCGTTTCGGGATGATTTCAAGATAAGAGATAGTGTTATATCTAAGTAGCAATGTCTATATTTCGCATATCAGCTACTTACAGTGATTGCCTATATAACTAATTAAATTAAAAATTCCAGGGAAAGCAACATATGACGTAGATGTTCTAGAAAGAATGATAGGAGCTGGTATGAACACAGCAATGCTCAACATGAATTTTGGTTCAAGAGAAGAGCATATCGAATGTATAAAATTACTTCGCACTGCCGCCAAAAACTTCAGCATCAAGATGGGAAAGAATTATCCTTTATCGATAGCTATGAGGTTATCCGGTAGAAAGATAAGAACCGGACGCATAGCTGAAGTTTGTATTAGATTTATACATATTTTATACAATTTATAAATCACTACACGCGAAAATTAAAATTTTCTTAGATTTCGCAAAATACTGTATATTTTGGGAGTAACGTTGATTTCTGGAATTCAAAGCTAAGTGATTTATACTTCATTAATAATTTTGAGTTCAATTTCAGAGTTTCGGTGAGGCCGTAGAATTAAAACCTGGCGAGGTTGTAAGATTAACAACGGATGAAACATACAAAGAACGTTGTTCCACATACACAGTGTACGTAGATTTCATGTATTTCGCCGAACAAATGAACAAAGGAGATTATATTTTATTGGACAATGAGACTATTATGTTAAAAGTGGAAATGATTTCATCAACAACGTTAACGTGCAAGATTGAACGAGGAGGATTTTTGGGATCCTATAAAGACGTCTTTGTACCAAACGTTGTGTTGAATATGCCAAATTATACTGAAAAAGACAGACTTGATATCGAAATGGCAATCAATAACCAGGTGTTTATGCATTGTTACTTATTCTGTAGATTCAAATGTGTTTGCTACTTTTCTTAAATCATATCTTTAAAACTAACCATGTATTTTGTGAAGATGACAGTTGCAAGGTTTTAAGCATTCTGGTAAATCCACGGAAAAAATGATTTGTTTTGATAGATGTATGATAATTGAGGATTAAATTTTGCACTTCTGGTTACACTGACAACTCTAGAAGAAACAATACGAAGAAGAAAAAACACGGCATCCACAGCATCCCATTTCACAATAAAAAATGCTGTAGTATTTACATAAATACTCTTTTGTTTTTAGGTCGATGTTATCATTGCGTCATTTGTAAACACTGCCAGCTGTATCCTGGAATTAAGAGCCATATTAGGAGAAAAGGGCAAAAAACTCGCTGTCGTAGCAAATATACAAACAATCGAGGGATTTCGTAATTTCGACTCTATAATGCAGGTAATTTTATCACATCGCAGATAACATGTTAGAACTTATTTTAAAAATAATAAATAATATAAATTTCAGGAAGCAAATGGTGTCATGATATCGAGACAAGAATTGGGATCTGACATCACCCCGAAGAAACTAGTGATAGCGCAGAAGAATATGATTGCTCGAGCAAACAGAGTAAGTGAAACCTTAGGGTTAAAGAGTTTATCATGCTTGTTTCTATGAAAGCCAATGTTATTCATACTATAATAATAGTTTTTTTGAGTGAAAATGGTTATCTTAGAAGCTCCTAGTCTGATTTGAAAAAAAAAATAGTATTTAACAGCTCTTTGATCTAGGAAAGCTTATAAAAGAAGAAAGGCTTATACTTCTATAAGAATTAATTCACATGGCACTCACCTATGCTGATGAAATTGCTACAGAATCTTGATATGTCATCTACTTCACAGGTAAATTGTCCAATCTGCGTGAGCGCCCACATTCTGAGCAGCATGAGATATAAGAAGATTCCTCTACGAGCTGAACTACTGGACATAGCTAATTGCATCCTGGACGGTGTTGACAGCTTGGTTCTTTGTGCTGAAACAGCTGTGGGTCAATATCCAGTAGAAGCCGTTGCAGTTATGAGCAATACTTGTAAAGAAGCAGAAGCCTGTGTTTGGACCAAGCAGGTCTTCTATGATTTTATTGACAAAGTACGTATGAATCGTTTCATAATTTTTGATTATTTAATTAATAGTGTTGTTATAATGCTGTGGTATTTAACGGCTATTAAACCCGCCCCGAAAAGGTCACATTTGGAAAAGGGAGACATTTGTAATGGTGACGTGGTTTTGGTATTTCGCGCTTCGAGAGTAACGGGAATGATTACTAACCAACAAATATTAAGTTTTTTGTTTGTTCATAATATTATTATTACCTTAGAATCACAGCAATGCTATTGATCATCTTTTTTTATTCCAGACGCCATTACCATGTGACCAATCAACGGGCGCTGCTATGGCAGGAGTTTTAGCAGCGCAAAGGTCTATAGCAGCTGCTATAGTCGTTGTGACTACTTCTGGCAAGTCAGCTCAGACCGTTGCAAAGTTCAGGCCTCGTTGTCCCATACTAGCGGTGACAAGATACGCGATGGTGGCACGCCAACTTCATATGTGGAGAGGAATCGTCCCTATCATTTATGAAGGTAATTTTTCTAATACGTAAAATTACTTATTGAAAAGAAAGGCATTCTACACAATATTGTTTTACTTATAATTTTAAAACGGCTGAGTGATCTTAACAAATAATTATAAAAATGTCTTTGATTTAAATTAGTTATGAAAAATAGAATCCTCGCATGATTTAAACAAAATAAACCAATATGTACATTTATTTTCAAGATGCTCCAGAGACGGAATGGGCAGCGGATCTCGAAAAACGTGTAAATTTCTGTATCAAATGGGCTGTCGAGAGAGGGTTCATAAGGATTGGCGATCCGATAGTCATCGTATCTGGATGGAGACAAGGATCAGGGTTCACGAACACTATGCGAGTGGTTTATGCTACTGCCGATACCATCACCGTATTGTGAACACATTCCCTTTCAATGTGATAGATAGTTTAATTATAAAAAAAAAAAAAACCTAGGAAACCTTTTATAGTTATTCATTTTGAGGTGGTGCTTTTACTAGTATTACAAGTGTTTTCGGAAATAAAAATGTTCGTACTAGACTCTGAGTTCACTTTACACTGCTTTAAAATTTTAGGAGTGGTCTAGCGTTCGTCCGGCAAATGTCTATTGAGAATTTTAAATTCTCTCTCGAACGTAACGTAGCTTCCTTTGACTGAATATCTATGGACCGTTTCAGCTTAGCGGGAGTGTTCGGGTGACGGAATGACGCTAGCGATCAGCATCAAAGGGTTAACTCCACTTGCTGGCCGACGAGGCAATTTGCAAAGCTCTCTGAGGTGCCCAAATTGAATTTATGTAATCTTGCCTTCACATCACCTGCATACTGCTGAAAAAGAATAAAAATACTCGCATTTTACAGATAAATTCGGGCGCCATCAAGCTCATTATAAGACAGGCATCATTTCATGCGTTATACATCGTACTTCTCGCTCTATCGTTATTGTTTAATTGGATGCAAAATCACATAAGAATACCAGTTATTTCGCACTCCAAATTAAATAAAATATTAAAAAAAGAACACCTACACACGAAGATAAACAAATATCAATACAGCACGAACCTATACTAAGAAGTGAAGGTATGGCCATATTTTGACTATGTTTAATAAAATGTAATATTACATGTCGGTCCCAATTTGCTGGCGGACCGCTACGTACGTAAGTACGTCGTTGCATACAGATAGCCAATATTGCCATCTGCCGGCCACACGTAAGCCACGACCAACGGCAAAAGGTATCGCCTGTTTCAATAGACAGTTTATGACTTTGATTCTAAACTGTAGGTAGAGATGCTTTTTTTATATTTTTTCCGGTAATATTCCAATCTCGAGATAAAAATACTTTTCATTCAAGTTACTTAATATTGTCTTGTACGCTACACACATGTAAGTAACCATCAAAGCAGTCTATAAAGGTTTGTCATGCATCGTAACTGAATGCCAAGCGCTAGAAATAACAATGTACCTTCCAGCAGGGGTCGACTATCCCAGCACATCGTCTGTAACGGATGCAATTACACCCTTAGCTGCGATGTTAGCCGAACGCCGCGTCGGTCACATTGTGACTCCGTGCCTAGCAGGGGGCAATTTGCACGAAAGGTATTTCCAGTATTACAGTCTCCAATTGGACGCTAAACCCTGATCGGTTCGTTCAAGCTACTGTGGGATGGAAGCGTTTCAATGTGACATTGATATCGGTAAATCCGCCGCGATTCCCGATGTAATTGAAACATAATAGGCTGGATTTGTTATCAAATACTGACATCGGGCGCGCCCACTTCAGAGATACGTGTATTTTTTTCGTTAACGTAGAATGTGAAATTTATATCTTCGCCATTTTATTATCCGCTTTTAATGTGCCCTAGTACACGGACTACAAATCGTATAGCACAACCCCTGATTCGTATTTGTACCATCGTACTTAAAATACTTCGCTCGAATATAACACGAATGAATTTGGCGATCCTATATCGGAAAACCAAAAAAAAACTATTGAAAGCTTTCATAATCGTCAACAAGGTTACTCACAAAGAAATAACAAGCGAACAAAAAGCGAGATACGAAATAAAAATTCCGGTAATAAAGGTAGCGAATAGCGCTTTTGGAGGCATCAAGTCGAGATGGGCGACTAAATTGTAATGTTTACAAGTTAAATTAGATGAACGCTGTGGAAGTTATTCATAATGGAGGAAACTCACCTTTCTGGGATGGTGGTCGCTAAGATTACGCACAATTTGTTTTGACAGGATATTCTCCTTACTCTTGGTTGCAGCCAGGATTTTCTCCCCTACGTACCTTTTAGGGTACTTAATTTGATATTCGCAGTCGGCAAATAACGGAATTAAAAATAACTTTGTTTATGTCAGCTAAATTTTCCCTACGTGATTTAATAAAATGTACCTACAAAGCTACGTTTTAGCAGGAAATGATAAATATGGTTTTAATTACGTTTCCACCACGGAGGGCTGACAGATGAGCGGAGACGCCGCAAGGCAACCAGGATATATACTATCAACCACGGCAAAATCGCCACGGTGAGAGTGGGACCAAAAAGATTTGTTTAAAGTGAGATGTCATCTCGTTCGGATCTTTTTTGATAGTTTTTGTGACATAAAAGTTTTAATAATTAAATAGGAAAACTATTTACACTAAAAGGAAACAAATTAATAGCATAACATTTCATTATTGCTGAACACTAACACATTTTTGGATATAATTTATTCAATAATTGTTCTACGCATTTGACTAAAGATGACTTTTACAATGACATATAAGATGGTTAAAGTCGATGTATCAGTCATTAATATTATTCAGTTTTATCAACCGTTTATTAGGGTTGAACTACATCTGGCAGCACGGAATCGCCTTTTTCCGTCGCCCTTCCTCTTTCTGTCGCTTAGAACTGTCATTTGCTAGACCGAGACAGAAAGCATAATGCGATAGCACGCGGCGGAATCCTCGAGGCGATCGGCTTCACGGACAAAATGCAATGGTCGGCAGGGAGACTCCGGAACGCTGAAGCGCGCGATAGCATGCTAACGCATCCTTTCATCGCCGATCACTTCATCATCGTCATCGGAACATCGTCTGCGGAATTCGACAGCGCGCGTTCGCATGCGGCAGCATACTACAGCACGTGGCAGCAGTAGCACAGACGGAACAAATGCGATTCCGTGCTGCCAGATGTAGTTCAACCCTTATGCATCATCATCCTATTCTCGAACCATTGCAGAACGCAATCTCACCTGACTCTAACGAAAGGGTAGTGAGAGCAGAGATGTTGTAAAGCAACAAATTATTGCAACACTGAATAATTCTCCACAGGTAAACAGCAATCAGACGATGTGAATTATTACGTTAGACGTATTCAAAGGAAGCTGGGATAATGACCCCGGTGCCGTCTAACAGACTGGCTAAGCTGCGTAATGTAGTAATCAATTAGTAGAATGAATAAATTATCACTACTGGTGGTTAAAACCAGTGTTAATATATAAACCTTATGGTATTAATGATACATGTTTGGGTATGACGGTAGCAGGACTCCTAACATAAAATAGCCTGATAGACATATTATTTTTTTTCATTAAATATAACCAATTCTTGCCCTGTCTTCTGAACTTCTATATACCAAGTTTTATGCACTACATCTTTTTATACCCGTCCAATTATTATAGGTATATATGTATTTCAATTACAAAATTCGCCTAATAAGAGTACCTGTTTGAGTTCTACAATGCCGCAAGTTCAGTGTTACTTTTAGCGCATTAGATTTTACCATATTTAAAAAAATACAAAGTAAAAACCTCTCTCTTTAGCGAAGTCTTGCTTAAATTTTCTTAACAAGCTCGCTGAATCCTTTCTCGAAGGTTATTGCCGTACCACCAACTTGATGAGTGGAACGAGTGCGCAATATTAGGCAACCTTAGTCACATAGGGATCCTACGGTCGGCCGCAGGACAAATTATGTGGCAGAACATTTGCCACGGGGATTTGAAGGGTAAATACTCTTGTATAAAGGCGATATTAGCATACCATGAACTCAGATTCTGGGTAACTGGTCATATATTAGTGTTGTTTCACTTACACGAATGATGTAGAAATATTTTGTTTCATGGGCTAAGAAGTCCTGAGAACTCGAATTGATGTCTGCGTTAAGACAAAATTGGTAGAGAAAGGTGTAGGAAAATTATTCAATGAGAACAATTAGTGTACTTTATATGATTTCCCCGTGGGTTCTAGTAACGTTCATCTACAGTGTTAAGCAGTACTTAAGCTTCGTTTCGGTTAAATTAATGAATTGGCT
Organism: Heliothis peltigera; assembly: GCA_958496145.1. Classification (NCBI taxonomy): domain Eukaryota; kingdom Metazoa; phylum Arthropoda; class Insecta; order Lepidoptera; family Noctuidae; genus Heliothis; species Heliothis peltigera. The sequence goes on from OY292328.1 coordinate 6,980,792, forward strand.
TCAATATCTCCTTGATTTTTTTAATTAATATAAAATTACCGTTTTTTAAGGTTTTTTGGTCCCCATTTTTTGACTAGAAAAAAAATATATTATTATATTAATGCCGACGAATGTTAACATATTATAGTTATAGTACAGTCAAGCAAATCACATTTGATGAAAGACTTATTCAATACTGCTAGCACCCATGGTTGAACAGTCTCAAAGCGTTCATGTTCTACTAACACGAGAGCATTCTGAGAACTATTCCCCTCAGTATAGAATGAGTAATTAAGTTACGAATAAGCCCATCACAAACGAACACGCAGGAACATAATGATTGCATCGATGTAATGTAATCAATACGCATCTCTCGTGTTCATTTAGATGGCTGGATATCTTTCAGAGTATTCCCCATAGGTTCCACATTTAGAGCGTTGAGTTTGAACATGATTGAGAACGATCATTTATTGAGTGCTCTGGGTGTTAAAAATATGTCTAAGAACGAATTTCTGTGGGGATTATGTGACTGCTATTTTTATTTAGAATGTCATTTTAATCATCTGCCTAGACTTTTCCCAAGTAATTTTGGGATAGGCTTCCAGTCTTAACTGATTACCAGTGTTTTACGTGAAGCGACTGCCTATCTGATCTTCTCAACCCAGGTAACTAGTCAACCCGATACCTCTTAGCAAGACTGGTTGTCAGACTTTCTGGCTTCTACTACCCGTAACGACTGCCAAACTTGTGCAAATGATAGCCGGGACCTATTCATTTAGCGTGCCTTCTGAAACATGGAAGGACTCGTCATGACAAGATCCACTGACTGCGCCAAGCTTTGCTTGACGTGATGATCGATAGACCCGTGCGGCTGTTACTTAGCCACGAGTTCATATAAATACAGACCAATAAAGAAAAATATAAATTTGTTTAAAAAGGTAACTCGGGCAAGGTAAAACTGTTCCAGTGATGTCAGATTTTCAACATAAGACCAGACCGGGAAGCGAGTAAGCGAAAATACCTTAATATCTAACATACCAAGCTGCAAACTATTATGTAGAACATCCTCTATTCAAAGCATAGACCCAGGAAATTGAATAAAATTTTCTCGAAAATGTCCATTATTTACGCGGTCATAAAACGAGGCCTGATAAGGACTGCTCCGGTAACCGACGACGCTCTATGTCATAGCACACCATTTATCTATTCAATATTTCAATGAAGAAAGGAACTGTTCTTGAATAAAGGACAGCGTCAAACCTTTCCAGTTCCACATATTTTTTGATAACGACTAATAAAACTGCAGGACTAGGCATCTATTCCCATTCTCATTCTTCAAATCAATTTAGCATAGTCAATAATCAATTCCATATTTATCACGTGACTGGATAATTTTGCAACTGTTCATTAGTTCTTTAAGTCATTTGTATCCTTTCTGAATGAGCATGTAACCTTCTTTAGGCCATTTGATGCAACCATCACAATCATAAAGAAAATCAGCGTTTCAATATCAGCATACCTCAGAACCAAAATTCACACGTATAAACTATATAACCCAACCAAATCAGCAAACGACGATGCTTGGATCCCAATAGCGAGCGCTGACCTTACTTTTTCATAGACAGACTAACATTAATTGTCCCTAAATCTATTCACCTATTTGAACTTGATAGCCTTCAGTTAAAATTTACGTTGCTATTTAACATCCCAAAGCCAAACCCTTCTTATCCCTAACTTAGGGCTGAGATTACACACGTCAAGTTTCTACCGTCGGTGACTAGGCGTTGACGAATGACTAGGCTTATAGAGGCTTATAGAACGCTAGCAACTACTATAATCTATATGAGTTCAGGTCCCAAATTATATGTATATATATCTACCTATCTACAATATTACGAAACTCAAGATATTTGATATTTTGATTAAAATTCTTCGCTCTTTGAACATTTATTTATTTTAGAATTCAATTACTTTTCGTTCAATATTAAATTTAAGATTGAAATAAATAAGATCACTTAATATACATATTTATTTATTTAGCTCACAACTTAATCTTAACAGTAATTCAGGGTAAATTCTCTAATCAAGTTCATAGATGACAAATTATATGGATGAAGTATTTTATGTGCATAAAGAGTCAAATAAGGAGAATCCAATTACAATAATTCTTATATGATCAGGAACAGAAAATGCAACACAAACACAATCCAAGAAGTTATTCCACATATGTCTGCACATTGTTACATTCCAGCAACTACAGGTGTCCTACAAATTTCTTTTCCGGCGCAATGAACTAACAACACAGGCGTTCTGGAAGGCTTTGAGTTCAAGACGGATACGTGTACCGCATTTATGTGGCAAGGCTTTGAGCCGTATTGTTCAAGATATTGCTTTATTTAAGGCATTTGCATGCGATAATACCTTCGTACCTTTGAGATGTATTCAAAAGTGTGTTGGAATAAGACTTTATGTATTCAGACTATGCTGTTTATTGCAGCTCTATTCCATCCAAATGTAAACGGATTAGTGTGTTTACTTTATATGAACGTATAATATGGAAGATTCATCATCATCATCCTCCTGCCCTTATCCCAAGTTTTATTTGGAGTCCACGCTCTTCTATCTGCCGTCATCTCACAAGTTACATTCTACGGAAGATTCATATTTTATATAAAACAGTGGGAATTTAAATAAACATTCTAGACCCATAGGTGCTCGATTATTATGTTAATTCAAAAATTTACAATCTGACCTCATTGGATTACTGCGGCGACCCTATACTTCGTATGAAACTGGAGTTACCGGAGTATTAGTATCTACAATATGTGTTTCCGCAGTAAATTCACGCTTTTTCATATTATTTTAGGTACGTATCAACTAAATGTATTTCCAGTTTTATAATTACTTTTGTCACCGGTAAACATTAGCAATGGAATAATCCATTTACAATTTGATAAAGGTACGGCTTCAAAAATGTGTCCTACAGAAAATGAGTTGTATAGAATTATACTTAATACCTGGAATATAATTTAAATCTAGAAAAATGCTCTATCTAACCCTTTTCAGACCCAAATCCTTTTGATTTAAGCATTTCACATTTCACTATAGTCAACACAGCTTTTTGCATTTTAACACGTCACTCAGCCAGACAGGTGCAAAAGGTAAAAGGACAAAAGGGGATAATAAGGGGGATTGAAGTGGGGGCCACAGAGAGAGTGTGCCCTATCGTCCTCACGGCCGGTCCTCGAGAGCGCGGCTGTGGCTGAGAGGAGTCCCTCAAGGCAATTGGGAATGCTTACAGCACGTTTACTTTGGGATCTTACCAAATATAATATATTGAGCTGTATATTCCTTGTGCTGCTAGATCTGATACTTGAAATCGATGACAAACCTGAAAGGTGTTAACGGATCTGCGGATAACTCATCGGGAATTCATTCCACTTCAGGAAACCTTTTTTTTTTTGTCTTATAGGGCTACCTTATTTTACCATATTTCGTGCATAAATGCAATATTACGTTAAATTTATGTTACTAATAAGAGTTAAAAATAAGCTAAATCTGCAAAGAAATAAAGAGCAAACGTTACAAGTATCTCTACATAGATGATATCCTTAATTATTGTGGTCCCGGGAAAAGCTACTCGTATTTTCAAGAGGAAAGGCGCTAATATTATAGCGTCGGCAAGAACGCGGTTTTAACCCTTACCTACAGTGGTAGTGAGGTGCTACATAAGGCGGTAAGCGTGAGGATGAAGATGCTGAAGTCTGAATATCTTAGCACAAACTATAGCTTCTTAAATTAAGATTATGCAGTTTTTCTACTATCGAAATTTGACATATCAAAATGCATTACAAAAACCCATGACATCAGAATAACAACAATTATTCCGAAAAATACTCAAGTATGAGTAGACGCATACAGTCGTAATATTCAAAGGTTAATTAAGATAGAAGAAGCAAATTCTTCCTCAAAATGCTAAAACGTACCTACCAAAGATTGTAGTTTTAGCATATCGTTTCTGTGTAGTAACAACCTAACATTTCAGCTTTATACATTTTTTGTATAGCGCGCGTGAATCGAGCTTCTGGCTAATGAGACGCGTTACGATACATTCATTTCTTCAGGCCGACACTAGTTCGTTAGTCAGCACTATGTAGACGAGGCGTAATGATACGCACGCGTTTTGTCCAACGAAAACTGTTGACGAGGAAATATACTTTTCAGATTTTTGTACGAATATGTCTGATATTTGTATGGTTAGCAAATATTTGAATGAATGTTGCGTTTTTATGCGGTACACGAGAATATTTAACTACAAGTTGAAATACCTACTGCACTTTACGGTCGGCTGGCCCCAACGAAAGCTATTGATTAGAATGTGATACACAACTGATAAACTATAATATACTACGCTCGCCTGCGACTTCATCTACGTTTATTTCGGGTTATGCAAAGTAGATGATCAGTTTTCAACCTTCAAACAGAATCAAACTCTGCTGTTATGGCACCGCAGAATTGATAGAAATAGTCATGGATTGCACCTTAATTTAGCCTTCAGCTTATCATAATTATGACCCATGATCAAGTATGTTTGCATTCAATTTATTCTGTCTAGACATTCCAGACAATTGGACATTAAAATTAGCAAGCAGCTTTCTCATTGTTCGATATAATTTATGATCGAGAATCAAATTCAGATCAAAGTAGAGTGTGATGAATAAAATGGAAATGTTAAGTACTTCTATCTCAGTGACCTTAATGTCTCGAACAGTGGTGGGTTCGGTCTACATGTTCTTACGTTATACCCATTATATTTTTAAATAAACACACTGAAATATGAAATAATACTATCAACCAACGCTAGCAACTTAATAAAAAGAGCCACCGCATTACAAATGCTGCTTTAGCAAAGAAAATAATTGTAAGTAAGGATTTATGCTTACTTCCCAGTACAGTGCGCACTTCCAACAAATCACCATTACCACTAGAAGCACAATAAAATTAACGTGCATTATATATGAAAAACAAAAGGTTGGCGGCGTAAGACTATTTCAGCACTAATGAGACCATCTACTTTAACTTTTGTCCTCAAAAGGCCACCAGTGCAAAAAATAGTCAATTAGTGTCTTACAAAATGTTCATACTAATTAACTCGATCGAGATCTCTTATTCCAGGGTTTCTTTTTTTATTTGCTGTGGGGCTTTTAGTTTTGTGTTAACAGATTGAAATACGATAGCGTTGGCATTAGGAATCTTTAAGGAAGTCGAATCTACATACATTGTACGGGATTTATGATACTGCGTTGGCAGTATGTTGAAATACTATGTCCTATGTCGCTTACTTACATTTTTGTAAAATCCTTTGATTCTGAGTCACAAAGGTATAAAGGTTAGTAACATATTTTGTTAAGAAGTATGCTCTTGAAACTCTTGTCCTTTATAAAGCAACACCTTTGTTCTTTTTTCGTGAAAGATGCAATGAAGAAGAACTTCCGTTCACATTATTAAAGGAGTGGGGTTGAGCGGTTAGTACATGCGATTTCTCATGTTTATATAACCAGTCTATACTAATATTAAACAGCTGAAGTGTTTGTATGTCAGGAGCTGCTGGAACGATTTGAAAAAATGTTTTTAATGATCCCACCGGACGCGCATTAAACTGCTGGCCAAGGTTACAACAATAGTTTACACAGTCTATAATATAAAACTGAATCGTTTAATTTATTAACTAAGCACGAATCTTGGGAGCACCTGAACCGATTTCGTTAATTCCTTTTTTATAACATTCCTTAGAATGGTTTTAAAAAAATTAAAGAATCGACTGTTAGATAGTACGAAGTTCGCCGAGTCGATTTTATTTAGAAAAATATTTTTAACAGAAACTTAAAAAAACAATAGAACATCAAGTACGCACGATCCTTAGAACAAATTCAAATTCGTCAATTCCTTTAATATAAATTCCGCTCCTGACTGTTTGGTACTAAGAATTCCAATAAGTTTAAAAAGCATTGTTAAATGGTACAATTTAAAGTTTTGACGTTTGAAAATAATCAATTCCGACGTTTTAGAAAGCATTGAGACATTCGATGCACGACAGGAACTTAATCAATATGAACGCGTAGTATTTTAGTTTTCACAACCTTTCCCGCAATGTAGCCGCAGGCCAAACTTTTATTTTTTTACGAATGAAACAGGGACGAGCTTTAAAGTGGAATTGTCAGTTTTATATGTTGCCATCTCGTTCAAATTTTCCAACTTTTCAATACAATTTTAACCCTTTCTAAATTCCCGTTTAGCTTTCATGTTGTAACTGGTTTTTATTAAATTAAAAAATATAATTGTGAAACTGCTTTTGAGCTTTGTATTTTTCGTATCATTATATTTTATAAAACAATGTTTTCGATCAATTATTATTGGGGAACCGTCAAGGCTGTGCGTAACATTGTTCCTTATGTATGTATAACAACGATTTAGTTATGTAAAACTACATAACTAAATCGTTGATAAAAGTTCACAGACTGAAACTAATTCATATTTGCAGCACCTTCCAAGTGCCGACAAACCTACTTTTACCTAATTCTATCAAAACTAAATCTAAAACGCGATCCACCTTATCGAACCCAACCTTACTGTTATACAAACAAAGCGTTACATAACACCAATCAATCTATTGCTATTGTTACAGTAGTCCTCGGAACAAATGGCAGTTAGGTACTATTGGGAAACAAACCGTTCGATTCCGGGTCGGCTACGATCCCGCAATCCCGCGGATTGTGGACGAATTCAATTTTCTTCGCGTCGATAACTGAAACAATAACATGTCCAACCGCTCGGGTTAGAAATACGAGTATCGAGGTATTAAGATAGCCATAACAAACATGTTTCCAAACACTACATAGTTATTAAACTTGAATAATAAAATAAAGTAGGTACGTACGAGTAGTATCTGGTACCAAAAAAAAAATTGAGCTTGTAAGTCACTGTAACTTAGACTTACTCTATGACTCATAGAAATATTTTTATATCACCCTTTAATATTGGATAATTGTTACTGGAACATTTCCATAGGTAGGTAGGTATATAATTTATTCTCAACATGTTATTTTCATCTTTAAACATTCTTATAAAAGTAACATATAACAACATTTTAAAATATAAAAGGGTGTCCTTTGGTATGGGGAACAGGGTCCAATACTTGAAGCTTGCAAGCTACCTACTTGGTTAAGGCCTCAAAGACAAAACCCTCCTCACAAAAGCACGCCGTTTCAAGATGTACCGCGTTCAGAATCAGTCCCTTGGCCCTGCTTAGCTTGAGCTTAGCCTGAATGAAGCATGTTCATTTCCAAGAACTGGGCCAGGCACAGACTTGTAGTACGGTACCTAAAGATCTGCAAGTTTATACTGCAGAGCAAGCTTCTGATGGACGATCTTGGCCGTTTGATCATGTCTGTGTTGTATAAGTACTCGCCATTATCCAAATAGAAACAACCAGATAAGATATGTCTTATGGATGCTTGCACCACAATGGTACAATGGACCATGCACCAAATGCATGCATATGGATGAAGTATATACTATAGATCATATTTTCAAAAGTTTAACGCACAATTTCAACTTCAGTGGTCAATCACAGGGGCAGTTCTAATAAATTAATAAAACAATTTAAACTAACGGTCCAACTCACGTTAATTATGTTAACCGCTTCGAAAGCGGTACGGTCAGTGGCCTAGTTGTTGAAGTTCCAACTAGTATTTTGTTAGTTGGTTACCTTAGTTAATGATAGTATAAACTCCGCCTTATATAACCTCACTAGAGTGAGTTTTGGAAATAGCTAACCGTATCACTACAACGTTTGAGTGTGTCACGAATCTTTCTGACTCAAGTTGTGTGCACAATTTGTTGGTTCTTAATGGAAAAAAGAATTGATATCTTTTTTCAACATTTTATCAACCAAAGTAATCTACAATCGTACCTTTTGTCGTTGCACAGCAGAGGCCCAGCCAAGTCCCTAGCAAAACGGCACGGCAGAGCCAGAACGACCCCCTGAAGTTTAAGACACAGTTTGTAATTTTAATATAGAAACGTCAAAAAGTCAGTCGTCACCTTTTGATATAATCTTCTGTGAATGCGTTTTGAAAGAAAGAACTAGATAATATTGTGATAATATTATGAAGCTATATAGTATAATATTCCCTAGCTATGAAAATTGCTAGCTTCAAATCCTATAAAAACGCACCACTGCCAACAAAAAACTAAGATACATAAACGCAAGTCCATCTTTAACCATTAGGTACATTATTCCTCCTGAGATTGCGAACTATCAAACTTACATCTATTGTACCATGTAAGAATTACTTCTCCGAGGCTATTTGGGGTTTAGATAGGTCTCTAACATAAACTAGTTGCGTCGCTACTCTGGCTGAGTTAGTGGAACTTTTAATAGTGTTCATGTCTCCGGAGTGCTTCCGAGACGTGCTGTCAATGTACATTTATGTTCAGGTTACTAAGTTATTATATCGATGTGTGCTTATTACGTGGATCCCTGCAGGTGTTGTGAAAATAGCTGAAAGCAAAATGATGTGCAATAAACTAAGCTGCAATTTCCTAGGCTTATTTCTTCTCGTTGACTTGTCTTTTTATAACATTCTAAAAATGTAGCTGTAAATGAGGCACAGAGAAGAACTGGAACAATTCCGTCCATTGGGTTTTCAAATTACACTAATGTTACTTCATTTATATTTCAGCTAGCTCGAAAAATAAGGTGCGATTTTTAGCTACGTAGCGAAGTACGTTTTTTTCTCAGTTTTCATCATCCCTCGCGGCCAAATCCTGCTGTCTACGAGCAGGAATGCCTTTGAGACTTCGTATCCTTAAATTTCCGATGAAAACAAAGAATCCGTGAATATAGGTCCGCGAGAGCGAGCGAATGGAAATTTACATCCTAATTTCCCAGGTGTATACCCGCTGAGTCTCTATTCGTCAGCGTTATCAAAAATCGGATATATCGAGACCCTGCAGTGTGAAAGGACGGACGGTAATTCGATTACATCGTAGCGATTGGCAGCTTTTTGTTTGATAAACGTATGGAACGGCTGTTCAATGCGGGCATTGTAAGGACAATACGGAATCTAGAACATTGTCTAGGTCTACATAATATGAAGAGGCACAAGTTGAATAAAAACCCTACATTTCGTAGACTAGGTGGTAGATGTTAGTGTGCCGGTCAGTCTTCCGGCTATTAGCCGGTATTCATGACGTGTCGTAACGGGTACGTAATGACACGAGATAACATCACTCAGCGGAATACCATGACAAATAACGAAAATTGAAAAAAAAATATATGCGCTAAAAGTTTTCCGTTTGGGTTACATGAACTCAGCGCTGCTGATCTGGCACAATATTTTTGAGTTTTTGCGTCCATTAGGTTCCTCCATTCTCCATTTATTTTGGTTCAGGAAGTGCTTAAATTTCACATGTTTTTTTTATTTCGGTGGAAGTTGAAAACATTAAAAATAACCCTAGGTATTTGAAGTCACTCCATCGAAAATTCCGTCTCTTCAATTTCACCACTCAAATTGATGAATTTTGAAGTCGGTCATTTTTTGGGAGCCCGGCCGATTGATAGACAGGCATCAAGGAACTAACGCCACTCTAACAATTCCGACATGGCATGGCAGCAATGAAACGCAACGAAGTTTCGAACGTAAACCTGGCTCACAGACATCTATACGTTTCGAGAAATAGAGAAAACTACATGGAAGAATGACGTAGGCACTGCAAAAAAGGTGCATTCAACGTTTGACATACTTCGTTCTTTCCCTTTTATGTTTTTTAATGATACGTTGCTTTCTATTATTTCCATTGCCTGGAAAAATAACAAAACATTTCCAATTAAAAGACAGATACGGTGATAATTAAAACCACAAACTAAAGCTGAAATTCATTATAGTAGGATAGTCTGGTAGGTACATAAAATCCACTAATTGCAAGCGACAGCTAAACTAAAGCGCTTTTCTGATTGCCGCTCCGTCTCGCCGCCGCTAGTGGTGCTCGAGACGCTGAATTCGTCACCTGTTGAAAATAATTAGTCAAAAAAAATCAGCACTAAAACAAAAATACAGGTGCTGCGTAAAGCTCAACATCTAGCTTTCTGTGTTAACCTCTCGACGTGAGAACTCGAAAAAATTCAGACTAAATTTTCGGTGGGAATTTTTCAACGAACGCAAACTATTCGAACGAACGAATATGCTCGCTCGTCTGACGAAATCACAAGTGGAAAACAAACCTCTTTGGGATCGGTGCAATTTTCGTACATGTAGGTACTCTTACCGGATTTTAATATCGAGGATATGAGTGGATACCTATGTAGTAATGAAAGCAGTCGTGCGTAAGAAATCAATACCTATTTAATTGTAACTAGTTAAGGTAATTACAACGACATGTAGCTAGTTTAGTATATTTACTAGGTTAGTACTGGTATTATTAATTTTTATTGTTTACCGACTTCCAATAAAGCGGACATTCTAATTCATCGTCATCTTTTGAAGTAGGAAAAGTTCTCACAAAAACATAATACTATGTAAGAAACATCCATTTTCTAAGACCTAAGTCACTACATAGTATACCTAATATATAGGACCATGGTTTTTCTGTTTGGTTACCTATCTTAACACAAATATTTTTAGCACTTTTATTATAAACTTATTTATTAGCACTCATGTTATAGGTACCTAAACGTATTTAATTGTCTCAACAGTTAGTTATTACTCTAAGGTCTCAACTATTCGTACTAGCAGCTATGCCTGTGGGCGCGTTGGCCAAATCTAGCATTGTTATCCATTCAGCGTACACGATGTGGTACTAATTCCTCTAGTGTAATAAAATAATAATTAGGCTAAAAGATAATTTGGACAAAATAAATTGTGCGAAGGGAAGGAGAGCCATTCTGATTTCGCCCTTCCGTATTCCTTTACATCCTTGCGTGTCGCGTTCCAGAGCCACTTTAACAAGAATGTAACAGTAAACATGACATGAAATACCATACAAACTCAAAATGAAACAATACAAAATAAATTGGATTCATTATTATAACTCAAAAAACAATTGTTGTCTTTTTGTTCTATAGTTAAATAGTAAAAATAATGTGTATTAATATTATATTAAGACAAACTGACTGCACATGCCTGGACCACGACAAAATGTCAAACAACCATTTTGACATTTCGCAGATGTAAACATATTGATTAGTTGTATTTATATCACATTTTATTGATTTGTATCAGGACAGCAGCACAAAATGGACCAAGAAACCGCGAAAAAGCTTCTGGTGGAAGGAGGAACGTTTGTGTTTCTTGGAGTACCTCAAGAAACTCAATTTGGTATCGACATGCAATGTTGGAATACAGAAGAGGATTTTCGCGGAATTAAAATGATACCACCTGGATTACACTATATACATTTTTCTGGAGTAAGCAAAGGAACTGGGGATGTCTCGCCAAGGTTAGTGAGGATTATAAAAGCTCTTTAAAGACTTCTTCTGTTGATGTCAAGGATATTAAAACATGAACATGCTGTAAACACATATTACAAAAAGTGCCTTTTCACAATGATTTCTATTTTTCAAACCAAATGCGTAGTTTCATTATCATAAAAAGTCATCACCTGCCTAGACTTGCTGACCATGCAACTATTTGGGTCAGCTTTCAGTATAGTTAGATGTAGCTGAGTACCAGTACTTTGCATGAAGTTACTGAATATCTGACCTCCTTAACCCAATTACCTGGACACCCGTTGGTAAGACTGGTTGTCAGTCGTTGGCTTCTGACTACCCATAATGACAGCCAAAAAGGCCCCAATCGCAGCTTGGACCTTCAAATGTAACACAGAGCCACCATCAACAGACCACCATGCCAGTCAATGCTTAACCTTATCATTGATTAACATGTCTATGTTGCTGGACCGCTGCTTTGATAATATCCAGAATAAAATATAACTTTGCAAAACAGCAATTTAAATTATCCTTCTGTTTCGTTTCCAGATCAGGCTTCATGCATTACTTCCACAAAAAAGAGTTTCTAGTCAAAATGTGGGATAAAAACACAGAGGATATGAGCAAAGAGGAGATCACAGAAGAAAGCATTCAACGCCTCAAAGACAATCTGTTCAACTTGGACAGGCATCTTGCACCTTATCCATATGAGATATGGCAGAAATGGAAGCTACTGACTTCTCAAATACCAGGTAGGATATCAAAATCTTCAAAGAAACCCAAGTTAAGCGTAAAACCAAGTCTTCAAAATTAAACAGACTTAAATCACCATTATTCAATAACACTATGTTAACATACAGCAATATCTGTAAACCTTTGCAAATGCTCTTATATTACTACAATGTCTTCAAAATAATTTTAATTATTGAATGGATTGAAGTTAACATAATTCTAATTTAAAAAAATACCGACACAGAATAAAATGTGTCTTTAAATTTACTATCACTGGTATATTATGAAGTACATTTACAAAAATAACTTATTACAGCTGAACTAGCCGCAAAATTATCACCAGAAAATGGCATGATCCGAGCATCAGTGGAACTCCTTTCAATGACTGATGAAGAGAGGCCAAGAGGAGTGAAAACTACTGGTTCTATGGAAAGTCAAGAGAGTACAGAAGAATCAACTAAAGAAGCAGATGAAAAAGAGGAACCAGCTGCAGGACAGTCTGATGCTAAACGCGCTAAGAGAGTCACTCAAGAAGAGAAAGAAGATGCCATGCTACCACATTTAAAACCTGCACCAGGTAAATAGTATTACAAGCTGAAGAGTTTGTGTAAGAGAGTGTAAAAGAAAAAGTGTAAGTTTTGTCAGTTGTTTAGTGTTAAATAGCACAGTTATCATGGATGAGTATAGGCTACTTATTATCTATATGCGCAGAGAATTTCTCGCGAGACAAGGGTGAAACTGCTGGCTACTACTAGCTTTAGCCTGTAGTTTGAATATTAATGTCAAGAGCACATTTATTTATAATCATCTGGCCAAATGTTTTTATGCTTATCACATGTACCTTATGGTAAATCCTTTGTCCTTCAGGTATGTCCATGAGGTTCACAGAAATACCACGCGACAAATACCCGCCAGGATCAACACCAGAAGAGATTACTAAACATTACTTGGACCAGTCATATTCATTGGAGCTTATGATTGCACAACATGATGAGTGAGTACCTACGTACTGTTATTGTTTTAGTGTCTACATATCTGTCATAGATGTCTATACTTATATGAACTTTGCTTGAATTTTCAGACCACTCCATATAATAGGCGAACTCCAATTCGCCTACTTGTGCTTCCTTATCGGACATTCCCTCGAAGCTTTCGAACACTGGAAGAACCTTGTCATCCTCATGTGTTCTTGTGATGACGCTATTCACAAGTACCGCAGCGTATTCTTCCATTTCATTAGAACAATTGAAGTACAAATTGAAGAAATGCCGGAAGATTTCTTAGCTGATATTGTCATGAACAAAAATTTAGTATACAAAAAACTCAGAGAATTCTTCCGTACAGCATATGTGAGCAAAGTCGACGGTCGACTTCTTACTATGATTGAAAGATTCAAGGATAATTTGACAGACAAACTGCAGTGGGATTTCACTGGTTTAGATGCTGATGAGGAAGACGAAAGACCCGTCATAGTACACCTAAATGAGGCAGAGTAAATTAAGTATAATTATTAATATAGATTTATTATTGTTTAGTTCATTTGACTTGGACTATTTTAAGGACTGCCTTACTGAGACAGTGTGATGACAAAATAGGTAATACATGGAATAGCCAATCTCGAAAGGCAAAGTAATAGGTATACTTATTTTTTAATAAAAATTGTGGAACAAAATATAGGTAATGCGTGAGAACAAAATAATTTAGGTAATTATGTCTACAATGCTTCAGTGAGGCTATCTTAAAAAAGAAGTATGATTGACTGCGATTATTTAAAGTACAAATAATCATTGTGTTGTTTTATCTGCATGATGCAGAAAATGTAATGATGTAATCTTATTGCTATTGTCAGTCAAACTTCTACTCAGCACCGGCCCGAAGCAAATTTTAGAATGGAGCGAGATCCAATTACGGCGCCTCTTATTTGTGAATCTTCTGCATCTTCTCTTAAAATACATATAGAAAAACAAAAAAAAACGTATTTTTGCGCCCCCTATTATTTGGCGCTGGAGCGGCTGCTCCGTTCGCTGTATGGACGGGCCGGCCCTGCTTCTACTTCTATACAAATATTCCCACTAAATGTACCCTTCAAGGTAGATTCAAGTCTATGTAGTTGTGTACTATGTACATTTATATTGAATGTTTAAAATTAAGGTATTATGTCCTATGAACTCCGCCGCACATATCAGTGTCTCGTAATGCAATATACCTTACGGTAGATTTTCATGGTATTGGTTTTCTCTGTGTAATATCTAATATTAGAAAATGAAGTAAATAAATAATACTGGCAAATGTATGTTTTATTTGCTAAACAGGTGAACTATTAAACTATAACTATTTTGAACGCGTACTACTACACTAGTGTTTGTTGCGACGTAGAAGTAGGTGTATTTTTATTTGCTTTACGGTGTTTTTAGGAGTCTAACGAATTCCTTTTCATTCCGGCACTACTGGGAACAGAATAGGAACAAGAGATTAAGAAAATCCGCAGTGACGAGGCGTATGCGTCACGCACACAGATCAGGAAATACAGGATGCACACCTGCGGCACTAACGCAGCGTACTCATTTACACTTGCACTAACTTTCTAGTTATAGGTGCGCTATGACTGCGCCTCATAGAAGCGGTGTCGGTCGTCACTACGCATTTTATTGAACGCCTACACTGGACCATTTATTTTTGTACTTATATGGAAGTCCAGTCTCTTCTTAGGTAGTATTTGTATCCTTTCTTGTGCACTGCACTCTATCTAACATAATCTTTACTTACAGAAATAATGAGTTATTTCGGTACGGTAGTAGTGGTAGGACGTGAATGGTACTATGTGTATGATAGCTGTTTCTGCCGGATTTACCCACCTTTAGAATATTAACATACATACACTTCTATAATATAAGCATAGTAAGCGTAAATAAAGGTCGCCGGAAGACGCTGGATGCAGGTCGCTTCCAACCCGTGTATGTGGAGATCTAAAGGGGAGGCCTATGTTCAGCATTGGACGTCTTATGGCTGAGATGATGAATCGTAAATGGTATATACATATTATATTAAAAAAAACTGTTACTTTTATAGACATTGTTTATTCATTATTACTTTTAAAAACTTCATTTCTTTTTAAAAACTTTCTTCATTGGCTTCTGGCCCTGTTTCTCGAATTTAGCCTTCCTGGATAAGTCTTGTTCTGAAAAAAAAAAACAAGTCAGTCAAACAAGTAAACGCAAGTCGTATTGATAGCAGTGCTGG
Source organism: Heliothis peltigera (assembly GCA_958496145.1). Classification (NCBI taxonomy): domain Eukaryota; kingdom Metazoa; phylum Arthropoda; class Insecta; order Lepidoptera; family Noctuidae; genus Heliothis; species Heliothis peltigera. The sequence goes on from OY292328.1 coordinate 6,996,231, forward strand.
ATTAAGGAACGGAGTCCAAATATACCATATAGGCCCATAAACCTAGTGGCGCGCGGCCTGTGATAACAATTGCATACATTCGCTATGTGGATAATCCAGATACTTACTCTGAGGCATTTTCCGTTTAGCTTCAACAGTATTCTTTCGTTTCTGCTTTTTTGACTGCTGTTTTTGCGCCAGGTTTTTTGGCTGAGGTGGCCTTCCTTTAGCTTTTTTTGGGGGTACTTCTTCATCCTCATCATCTTCATAACTAAAAAGTAATAAAGTTAGGAAAAAGTTTTAGCGACAGAAAAAGTAGTTCTCTTCATAAGCAAAGTTTTTGGAAAAGGATTTTTTGCTTTCTAAATTCTCACAAAAAATGGTGGCTGTGGTGAGTTTTTCTTAAGAATTTAAATAAAAATTTTCTCTGCTTACAAGATCAGAAATCTTTTATGAAGACATTGTAAAGTTCATAATTATTATTTTCAGAGTTACTATGTTATTCGTAATATCAATGGGGCTTTACCTATCCACCCCACTTGTCACATCTTCGCTTGTTGCATCTTCCTCAGCTTCCGAATCTCCTTCCTCGTCACTCAAAACTGATAATTCAGAGCATTGACTACAGTTTTCTAGCAGTCTCTCATATGCGTGTGAACAATCGCTATCTTCACAAGAATCTTCGTCAAATCTTATAAATTGTGGTGGTTTCACACCAGCTTTCTTCAACTTTTCTTCCTTATCATTTTGAACTTTCTCATCATCTTCTGCCTTTTCTTTCTTCTTATTTTGTTTTGTTGCTTTAGTTACATTAGCCTTACTGTCTTTGGCTTTTACTTTTTTCTTACCTTCTGCATCATTGTTATCATTTTTGTCGTTTTTATCGTTTTTATTATCATTCTTCTTTCCTTTTACTTCTTTTTTATCTTCTTTGTGATCTTGTCTGCCGGTTTTAGCTTGTTTAGGCTGGATCCCATGTTTAACACTATTGTCTTGTGTTTCTTTTTTTACTATATCATTTAGCAAAGCTTCTGGCACATCTACTGGTGCAAAGAAATCATAATTTATTCCCACTTCACTAAGTCTCTTCTTAGTCTTATTCAAGCTACAATAAACAGAAAAATATTAAAATCTATACAAAAGGAAAAAAGCAATGTAATATCAACATATTCAACTATGACAACCACTACTACGACTAACACTTTCTTTTAATATATCACCTAAGTTAACATCAGATAAATATGATGCTTGATCTTATCATTTGCGTTAATAAAATACCTGAAAGTAATTTTTGATGTTAAACAGTAAAAAGATCAAATTACTATTCAAATTTTACCTACTTGATATACTTTTTAATGAAAAATATAAAAATATTTTCTTCTACCTATCTTTACATTTACCTTTAGTGAAAATAACTTACTTAGACAAAAGTTTTCTAGCTCTTTTCAGTTCTCCAACATCATCCTTATCTGAATTATATTCCTGCAGACAGTCAAAAATTAATAAAACATTGTATTAAGAATTGAAAAAATAAAAAAGATTTCATTCAAACTGGTGTGTAGGTAGGTATTGTTATTACAATGTATAGATCATACCTTCTTTGATTTCAATCTTAATTGGCTTGTTGGATTATTAACATTATTCCAGTGTTTCCTAAAGGCACGCTTTTGTTTTTCGGGAGGTATGTAGGCAGCTGAAAAGTAAAATTGCCTTTTAAATACTGTACAAAAGTTGTAGTTTCACCTGCAATACAGACTTCTTCCCATATCAGAACAAAAAGTAGCTTTCATTATTCATAAATATGTATCTGTTTCATCAACATCCATTACATACTTTTGTGTGAAGAAATAACAGACTTGTTACCTTTGATTAATCTCTTCCCCATGAGATAATTGTTCATGGTTTCAGCAACAATTTGACCCACTGCTGGCTCTTTAAATTCGACAAAAGCAAAGCCCTTTGAGTTTCCAGTGCGCTTGGACCTGATCACTCTAGCATTGGTTACTACACCAAACTGCTTGAAGTATTGAGTCATTTGATGCTGAAATTGCAAAATTTATTTTAAAAAAAAATAGAAGTTTTAATAGTGTTGAAAAACAATATTTGTAAGAACATTTTATTGCAAATTAAAAACAACAATTGCTACACATTATTTTCATTTTTTAAATAACAAACAAATAAAATAAAAAAACAACTACAAAAAAAACCACACACTACTGCACAGGCCGAGAGGCAGAAACCTCACAATATGCACCATCTTAGTAAGTTCCCTTCTGAAATGAATACAGAATGCTAACACTGGCCATCAATAGGTCATAAGTCTGATAGAATCACCAGGATGGTAACATGTCCGACATGACATAATGTCAACTGTCTGGTCTTACATGACATACCAACGTCTGATAGTACCCAATGCATCAAGATAATTTGGTTTCAACAGAGATTACCGAAGAATATATGCTACATATTATTATTAAGTTCATCATTCACCATTATTATAATTAAATAAATATAAAGCTAACCTCGTAAAATCCATGAGGAATATGAGATAAATAAACCAGGCCCCTTTCCTTGCGTCTCTTCTTTTTGTTAATCTTTCCACCTTTAAGTCTCATACTGAACGGCTTTTTCGTCTCGCTCTGTTCATCCTTCTTATGTGGCTCAGTTTTTCCTTCATTTTTCTATTGAAATTTAAAAAATAGTATATCAAGCATGTTATCATAACCCAACTTAATAAATTGAAATAATCATGAATACTTACTTTGATCAACTTTTTAATGCCTCTGATAGATTTTACAAACTTTTTTTGCTTTTTGGAGTCTAACGCTACATTTTCTTCCATTTTAATTCCTGATGATATTAATTTTGGAAAATACAGTTTAGAACGCGCAGACACACGTGTTTTATATAAAACAAAAAATTTTACTTTGGTTGGATGGATTTGTCAATTTTCTGTCACTGTCATCTGTCATTATCGATTTTGTCAGTGCCAGTCAGTGCTGCCAGGTGGAAAATTAGCTATGTAACAGGAACTCAGATTAATGAAGGAAAATTAATTAATTCCTTCATTAATCTGAGAACAGGAAGATACGTACTGCAATAAGTTGTTTTTTTTTTCAAATACTAATAAATAATAAAAGGTATAACAGACAGGGTATAACGATCGTAACGAGTATCTATCTCCTATATCTCCTGAGCTTATTTGATTAGGAAACCCATAGGCCTACCTTATTATTATGCAATTTAATCTATTGAAAAACGCATGAACATATGTAACATAATGGTTTAAATAATACCATTTAATAAATTATGAAAATCATACATCGATAAGAGGTGGTAATGAAATCTAACCCAACTATCGTGTAGCACAAACAACGAAAGTCAAAGACTGAGGAAGCCCAAGTTAATTAATGGCAATTTTGATTATTTTTCCATGATAAAGAAAAATGAGCGATGTCAAGGCGCAACCTGCATAAAACACTTAAAACTCGATATCGATAACAGAATGGAAGACAATTTGAACCTACATATTGAGCTCGCACTTCTACATAATCTGTGGCATAGATTATTAGATGTTAAAAAAAAACGACAGAATAACATGCTCAAGAAGCGGGCAGAGCAAGCAGATGCAGAATATTTCCAAGTTTCTCTAGAATAAATACAGGTTGTCGGGTCTGCTGGAATTGGCTAGAATCTGGAAGTGCTTCGTGAAATATTGTGAGCTGTGGAATGGTCTAAATTGTACATTCGGATCACATTAAGCGTCTTCAATTTATGCCAAGGCGTAAAGGTGATAGAAATTTCATGAGATGGTCATGATTTTATTGTGAAATTACATATAATTATAGATAATTGATCAAGATGTCGTCGTTTACCGGCAGTCTTAACCAATATATACAATTTGTGGAGCGCATGTTTAGAACTTCTCAGGGGATTCTCCTGGCACGTTTGCTATCACTACGGGACGAACATGTTGGGAATAGGAATTTACGATCGAGTGACATCGCTTCTCTTGTTGAGGGAAACTGTGTTGCTCCACTGGACGAAATCATCATTAGTCATCTGCTATGCGTTAGAGTAAGTAAATGAACCATTTAAAAAGCAGAACATAACTGAGTTTTCTTTTGACACAAATGAGAAAAGTAAGCCAACGGAAAATTCTTGTTAACCATTTTTCAATGACTTATTTAATTAATATAATACTATATGTGCACAGTTATACAGAAAATCAGAAATATAGAACAAAGTACCTACACTCCTCATTAGTAGATGATACTGACCTGTTGTTTTTTATGATTCCAGTCCCTATACATGAAGGACTTCATGGAGGCTTATACCCACCAGAGTACCTGTGTAGCCGCAGTGGTGAAATTGTTACAAGCACAGAAAGAGGTGAACTGGGGGTTACAGCTGATGTACACAGTATGTCTGGATCTTAGACTTGTGGCACAGAAGGCTGAGGCTTGTTGCCGTAAGTATTTTGTTTTTTTAAAGATTAGTTTGTGCATTCCAGTCTTAGCTTGAACATTATACACACCCCTTTGAATAATTGCATCTTGAGAAGTAATTGAATTTATTATTTCATTTACTTCCTATTAGCACCACTACTGTTTAACCTTACTATTGTCAAATGTCCAATTCTATGAGGCAATCTGTTTTTTTTTAAGTAAACCCTACTATATTAAAAAATATATTTTCAGCTCAAAGCAATGGCAAGATCCTTGAAAAAGCTGCTGAGAGTTTGCTGGCTTGCTTCCGAGTATGTGCTGCAGATAACCGCTCGTCTGATGCTGACACCAAGAGACTGGGAATGTTGACACTTGTCAATCAGCTACTTAAAGTATACTTTAGAATTAATAAATTGCATTTATGCAAACCCCTGATTAGAGCTATTGATTCTTCACCTTTCAAGGACCAGTTTCCTTTGGCTCAGCAAATTACATACAGATATTTTGTTGGCCGAAAAGCCATGTTTGATTCAGACTACAGATCCGCTGATGAATATCTATCCTTTGCATTCCAAAATTGTCATAGAAAGAGTATTAAGAACAAGCGGTTAATTCTCACCTACTTAGTGCCTGTAAAAATGCTATTAGGATTTATGCCATCTATGCATTTGCTGCAAAAGTATGACTTGATGCAGTTCTGGGACCTTGTCTCAACTGTTAAGAATGGTGATCTAAGAGGCATTGACCAAGTAATGGAAGAGCATGAGAGCTTCTTTATTAGTGCTGGTATTTATTTAATTGTGGAAAAGTTGAAGATCACTGCCTATAGGAACTTATTCAGGAAGGTTTATGTGGCAGAAAATACTCATCAAATTGATATTGCAAGCTTCCAAGCAGCTTTGCAACTAATGGGACATGATGATGTTGATTCTGATGAAACTCAATGCATTGTGGCTAATTTAATCTATGATGGTAAAATAAAGGGTTACATCTCATACCAACACAAGAAGGTGGTTGTCAGCAAGCAGAATGCATTTCCACCTTTATCTAGTTTGTATTAGTTTAGCGAAGGCCCTAGTGGGGTGGAGCATGAGCAAGATTCTGAATAAATACATGTTACTTGTAGCAAACAATATCTCAGATAGCCATCATATATTTTGATGCAAACTTCAGTATTGAGAAAATAGAAAATTACTTACACCAATGACTAATATTATTTTATGAAGTGGTGTTATGTAACTTCACTTATTGATTAACATACTTAACTAAAAACTTACTTACAAAATTTCGAAACACAGTACATGTTCATTAAGTAAACTGCCAAAGGCTATGATGCTATCTCAAATATTGTCTCAGGGTTTAGAAGTACCAGATGGTCATACCAAAAATGGAATAGCTCAGGAATGTCTTGCTCCCATCGCCTTTATTAGGGCCTCAATTAGTGTAACATAGTATTTTTGTACCAATTTTGTACTTTGATGCAGTAAAGTAGGTGAACCTGTCATAACATTTTGTAGCTGGTGTACGCACAAGTGAGGGATTATGTTGTAAGAATCAGTGCTTATTGGTGCATGATTATTATGGATAGCATTTAGTAATCTCTTGAATATGTATGCCTGCCTACTTTTGTTTTACAATACTAATATTTGTGGCTGTTAATGCTCTTTATAATGTGCCAAAGAAAATAATTTGGAAGCTGTAAAACCTGTATTCATAATTGTGCTGGGAAGGCATTTACATCGATTGTCAAAAATAATTGGTTTTATATAAAATCACCGAAAAATTGTATCACATATGTGTGCAATCACCGAACAAATGTATGTATAGTTATATTATATTTATTTCTTATTATTATTTCATTAATTTCATGTTAATCATGGTGACTGTTGCACCAATAGAGTCATTTGTTAAACGAAAGTAGGCCCACTGGACAATATGCATATAACCCAGTCATGATGTACAATAGATATTGAACTCAATGTTTAGTATTAAAAAGATTATAATGTCGAAGGTTATTCCAAATAACATCGTCAATTTGCAGTGTGATACACACTTTATACAGGATTAATGTTGCTGTATTTTAGATGTAGTCCTAACAATAATGTGAATCAAATAATATCAATACAGATATACAACATGAACTATTTTTTTTTTACTTTTTGAATAAAATACTGCTGTTTTTATATACGGCGCAACCAGCCCTACGTAGCAATAGGGAATATGCATGTAATTTTTTTATTCACTAAATTAATACACTTTTAGCTGTAATAAATAAAAATGAAATAATTTTTAAAATATTATTTATCGACAAGAAGTTATAAAGCTTCAAAACTGCTAATAAGAAAGAGAAGTCCGAGTGTAAGGCTGTCATTGAATATAGCGTTTTGGTGAGAGGGACAGGTATACTTGTTTAAAATTGTTATATCTCGTTTGTTTTTCTACTGATTTCGATATTTTTTTCACAGTTAGTATTCTATTTTTGTACATTTATTGATAAACTAGTTAGATTGCAAATGTTTTTTTCATGCATATTCCCATTCAATGAAACGGCTAGCCTCGTATAATTGAATAGCCGAGACTTTCAAAACGTTCTCCAACTGAAAGTTAAATGAAAGTCGAATGACATTAAAACATTTTTTATTAAATCCACAATATATTTCAAAGAATAATATAAATATAATAAATTTTGCTAACCACTAATATACCGACAATGCTGAATATAATGTAAGTCTTAAGATATAGAACGTGATTCTTTGGAATTAAATTGAAAGTCACAGTTCTAAACTATACATACAGTTACTTAAACGTTAATAGATTTGGTATGCAGCTGAAGTTGAGAGAAAATTTGTAATGTGCAATGTTGTGTTTATGTTAATTTATTTTATATAAAAATTACCTACCAAAAATACGTGATATATTTCCGTCCGTTTATTGATAATCACTACGGATTTGGCGAAGTTTGATACACGTATGTTCAATTAGCACCTATATTATTTATGTTTAACTTGATATCTATTGCTGTTTTCGCTTTTATATTAAACCTCATATAGAAATTCATATTTTAAGTTAAAAGTTAATTTTCAATAAGTTATTTTGTCTTTAGATATGTTTCTTAGTATTGATATGCATTTTTCGTGGATCTTTGTTGATGCATGTAAGCTCTTGTTTATCTCTAAGAGAACACAACATTGCACATTGAAGAACCTCCTTTCCACCACCACGCTTCTGTATCAATGTCAACATGTAAAATATTAATTATGGCAAAGAAATTGAAACTTTCTTTTATAACAAAGCTTTACTTGTTTGTAATGCAAACAAGCCGAATTTTGTACGCAGCGTGGCAGTGAAAGGGTTAAGAATATTTGGTAGAAAAATATGAAGGAATATTATGCTAACTATTAAATATATTTCAATATTATCTTACATTTAGCACTTATATTCATCTACAACAAATCAAGCTAAATAAGAATGTCTTACATGCAAAGCTAACATATATTTTACCTTTATAATGTAGGTAGGTACTTAGATTTTATAATTTAATTGATGTAATATATTTATGATACTGTAATAAGTCTCTTGGGGTATACAATAGAGGATTTTAGACTCGTCTCTACGCAACTTATATAGTCTTTTAGACTTTGACATCAAAGGGAAAGGGTAGAGATCATCACTGTTATTTACTTTGTCTGCCAATCATAGGCCTCTCTCTCCTAACATCAGACATTAAATGGTCTTACATCTTACCTAATCTGGTCAACTTTAAGTCAACCTATAAATATAGATTTTTTCAAGGTTGGGAATGAAATTTCATAAAATATATTTCACATTACTAACCTACCTTAACATGTTTAGCTTTAATACTAAGTTAAAACAATATTGGCTCCTTTAAAAGTATAAGAGATCAAGTGTTTATTTTTGTTAACTTCAGGATTTTTATACATTTATCTCGATTATCATATGAGTATACAAGAAGATTGCATAGAATATGGCGGGAGAATAAATGCATGAACTATCTAAGGACCACATAGGCATAGGTTTGGAATATGTACTAAGTTGGTAATTACGAAGATACGACACCACATATAAAATCTATAATTACAAAAAGTTTTAATAGTTATTTGGACTTTGTGGCACTCGAATTAGCTGTTTTTATACTAAGTAAACAGTAAGTTATACAATAAGCCACTAGATTATATATTATATTATATTATATATAAATATAATGTTAACTGAAAATTTTATAGATGAAGATACTTTGCAATTTATAAGATTTAATTGTGGAACTATACCTAATGTATATTTTGTGTAAAATGCATTCTCCATGCAATAATATATTCTCAAAAGCTTTCTTAACTAAATATGTGTCATATCTTCGCAGTTATTTATATTGTATGTAGGTTTATTAATTTTCTGAATAACCCATCGTGTGCAGCGGTTGTCCTTTTAGAAGCTCGTTTTTGTACGCAGTAAGAATTTCACGAGATAGATTTGGCTTGGCTGTTCTGGTGTCGTAGTAATGTCCCATAAGACTGTAAAAAACAAGTTTATTAAGATAATCGACTACAAATACTGGAGAAATTAAAAAGAAGTTTCATTTGAAGTATTTATCAAGCTACATAGTGGTGATATGCAGTGTAAAATGATTTAGAAAAAGAGTTTAAACGAGTGTTAGGTTTAATTTTGGAATAGGCATTTTTATAATTGTCAAAATATTTAGGTATTATTTATCTGTTACAACAAAGCCGACTTAAACCGGTTGATTTAATTAATTTGTTTAGTGACTTACTTCGTCGTGGATTTTTGCTTTTATTCTTGTGTGTGCTAATGTGTGGCCACTACAGCATTATTCTAAAGTAAATGGATAAAGTGTTTGCCTATTAGCCGGGTTGGCGGCCATCGCGTCGCGGGGTGACAGGTACTCCGGGTGATCGCTTATTGTGTCCGTCAGAGCTGCGATCATTAGGTCTGAAACATATGACAAGAAAACTGTAATTATATTAGTTTAGAAATACCTACATATTATATTGGACATGCTCATGTACACCACAGACTACACTGTTTTTCACACGGTATTAATTGCCTTATTGCAATCCAGCGTAAATACTTAAGAATATCATAAATAAGCACGTATCTGCCTGGTATGTACCTACGTCAATTAAAGCTTTATTTACGGAGCGTACTGGATAATCACTGTAGCTGTACAGACGCCAGCACATCAAGTTACTCCAATCTACATTTTTCCCCAATCAACATTCAACCTAATACTTTAAAATTAAAGTTAAAATATATTAAAATAAATTTTGCCGGATTGTAATAGCTTGATGTGCTGCCATCTGAACATCTATTAATCCCATAATCTCTTAAAATTGGTGGTAAATAGTGTCTTTCATTTAGTATGAATAACTTTAATAATTTCGGTAACAAAGTATGAACATTGAGTGAAGTTATCAGAGTTTAAATAAAAAAGTATCTACTCACCAAGTACTTTCTTCTCAATAGTGCGCGATAGTTGTCCCCTCTCCGCCTGAAGCTCAAGGAAGGCCATGAAGCGTCGAGTTGCCGACCGCGCAGAAGCAGGGTCTCGCGACAAAGACTGAGAAAACATCATCTGTAAAACAGTAAGTATTACATTCATAAAAGACTAAACCAAATAGTAAAGATTTTGACCTCGACTTATAGGTACAGACGCCAGCACATCAAGGTACCTAACTGTCAAATTTTCCCAATCAACTTTAAACCATAATGCTTCGGCAATAAAGTTGTAAATCTATTAAGGAAATTTTATATGCTGGCGTAGGTATTCGAGAATTGTATTAGTTTGTCTTCTTACTTTAGCCAGCTGATAAATAATCTCTTCCAGCGTGTATTCATTGTATGGGATGCTAGTTGGCTTATTCAGTTTGTCCATAATTTCTTCGTACTCCTCATCAGGGAGTTGGCCGTCGCGCTCGTAGTCTTGTACCCCTGAAATGTAATACAAGGTTCATCATCACGTAATTGCATGCATTTAATATAATACTAGCGGTCGCCCGCGGCTCCGCCCGCGTGGATGTCGGTTTTCGCGACAAAAAGTAGTCATTATTATTTAGTATGTAGTCACTATTTATATTAGCTATATTGTGGTAAGGTTTCATTCAAATCCATTCAGTAGTTTTTACGTGAAAGAGTAACAAACATCCATACATCCATACTTACAAACTTTCGCCTTTATAATAGTAGTAGGATGTACAGTGGGGGATTTTTTAAAAGTATGAATAGAGTATCTATACTTATTACCATTTTTAACCGACTTCCAAAAAAAGGAGGAGGTGTAGTGTTTTTGAAGTCGGTTTTATTTTTTTGACATAATATTACACAGAGGATGTATTTGAGTTGCAAAATAAAATTACTTCTGAATTATGTACACTTAATCGTCAGATCTGGGGCACGATATTATCTTACGTAAGTAGGTAAACTAAATATATTTTAATCTGCAATCGTTCACCTTCTTAAATCTAACTAATATTTTATATCAAGCCCGCCTTTTTAAACTTAGCGTAGCTGGCGGACTCTGATCGGTAAGCGACCATCAAAAACTGATGGCCCTAGAAAGCCATTTTTAAAGTCATGTTTGCTATTTATATGCCCTAGGATTTCACTAAGGCATTTTTAAAATCTTCACCAAATACTCACTCAAATTGCTCTGCTGCATCATAGGGTCGTAAGTCCTCTTCATTGCTTCGGGTCGCAGCTCGCTGCTGACCGGCAACGCTGGCACGGGCGACAGATTGTTGCTCAGCTCCCAGTTCTTGTTGGCAATCGTTCGAATAATGTCGGGGCTACTGCCGAATGGGAACGACTGGAGCGCTGGACTGCGGTACTGGTATTCCTGGAAGTTTTAGGAAGAAGGTTTTGATACGGTGAAGTTTGTTCTACGCCACTATGTTACTGCATCTGGGAAGCCGAGTCCAACATAGCTTGGGAAAAGGCTAGTCAGATGATCTACAACAACACATGGATATCTTGTTTACATAAACAAGTAAGCAATCTATGTCGCCATTTATATTTTATGGTATCACAAACACTTTTATGAACACTAAAGATTCATTAACACTAGCGAGTGTACCAAATGTGACACATGGGTATAATAGACACATAAAACGGAGTATTTACGTCCTGAAACGACGTGAGATCTAAATGAACTCCGTTAATAGGAACCAGTTAATTTTTATCGTCAATGTTTCGATAATAAAGTTTGTGATCGTAAAAGAAGAGATTATCATATTAATTTGGTTAACAAAGTAGCAGTTTCCTTAATCAAATTAAATAGGTATATAATATATATTTACTACTGGAACATCAAAAGTTAAATGACTGAAGTTGTAAAACAGCGGTTCATAGATTTTACGTAGCCACGTGCTACGCCGTAGGTAGCTCGTAGCAGTGCTACGACGTCCCGTAGCGCGATAAAACAGACAAGCGAAGTGTCGTAACAAATACGTAAGTGAAAATATTAAACTTGTAGCTCAATGTTCGCTTAGGAAAGCTGATTCCAGAAATTAATTTTATTTGAAATATTCTCCACAAAAACAAGAAACATTTTTAATCTCAAAACTTTTCTACAACGATCCTACAAAGCATTATCATTTTGAAATAATTTCCATTGTGACTTAGTTGGGTGTCCTTCCACCGCCTACGCTGTGGCGAACTTGTTTTTTCCACAGAACCTCGTTGATACGAATGCTGAGTGACATTTAATTACATACTTTTGTTAGCTTAGTTCCATAAATAAACGTGCCTCGTTTTAGTAGTTACCCAGAATATGTAAACAGAGTTTTAATAAAAGCAGCAGCATTTATGCCATCAATTTTAATCAGAGCGTAATTAATTTTGCGTTTTGTCTTGATTTAATTAATGTCTTGATGTATGTTTGAGGTAATGTGGTTTGTTTATATTATATTAGATAATTTATTACAAAACAGCATTTATAATTTTATATAATTTGGTGAGAGCAGAAATATAGTTAGGTACTACTATATGTTGCTTTAAACATCACATTTTAATATATATATATATATAATACTCCTCGTTCGCGTGTACATAGTCAATTGGTTTATGATGCAATTTCTAGAACATTCCACAGTTGCATTGTCCATACAACTGAAATCTGTTTCACCGAAAATCTGTCGTGTATGTCATCACGGTCACTCAACGATGAAATTGATTCTATAAGCTTCGAATTAATTTGGGTCATGAGATCCTATTCAACACATTCAAATGATCCGGCCTCTTGGAAAGAGATAGAACTATACAAGACCAATAACGTCGTCCTTTTTACGCACTCGTCTGAATGACTAGTATTCGGATTAGGATGGAAATAGGACTGATACCTAGGAGTTGTGGAAAACAGCTTGAATTAAACATTGGAAAACTTTTGTTCAGTTTTTCATTAGGAGAATTCTTAATTGCTATGCAAACTTTTTGTTCTAATAACTTTTCGAACACTTTTTCTGACCTCTTGATCTTTGCATTTTCGGATTCAGATTTTCTCTTTGTAGGTATCTTATCATTAAAACCATGCTGCGCATTTTGTTTCAATTACAGTTTGGCCGGCCACGGCTTCTTTGGGCATGCCGTAGGTATTTGGTATTTGTTTTATCGCCCTGTGACGGAAAGGACGTTCAAGTAACTTAAATAAACTCTTTGTTGTCTGATTGTCATCCGCTACGAGTGAAGGTAAATATAGAAAAAAATGAAGCTGGAATAGATTCGTGAAAACGCCGATAGATATGGATTTCAAATCTTGTTTGAATTATTTTTTTGGCATTACAGTTAACCAAATCATTGCAACAAAGTAAGACAAAATATGTGAGTTCATCTACGAGTACAAAATAGTTGGGGCAATACACACAAAAGGAAAGCCATAAACAAACTTTTGTTGGGTTTCTAATTGTACTTTTATAACTGTAACCTCCTTTTTACCTGTACACAAAACTTTAGTGGTTTTCGGCCAATTCGTAACAACAAATTCGATTTGTACGTCTCATTTATTTAGAGAACTTTGAAATTAGTTAACAAAGTGCTGAAACCTTGCCAGTTTTCATTAAATATGTCTATGAATTTTAGAGATTCTGTAGGTAAATTTGAAAAAAAATCACAGCAATACATTTTAGGATAAGTTACTACGCACTTAATTCGTATTTTAGCAAAACGCAGAATAGCTTTATGAACTTGACCAGGAAAACGATATTAAATACCTACTGCAGAAATCTAATCAAGGCTCGTTAAAAAACCAAGCTTTCACTTTCTATGCAAATAAGGTCACCGAAGTTTTCCGAGCTTCGACTTTATCGATACCTAAATTAACCTTACTTTAAAGTCTAAAACAAATGTTTCCTTACCTTAGCTTCAGCTTGCTCTATAAGCATGTTCCTCAACTTCTCCTGTTGAGCACTCTCCTCTGCTGCTCTTAAATTCTGAGCATAGTGCGCTCGCAAGTAATCGATATTGAATTTTATTTCTTGTAGAAAAGCAATAGCCTCTTCCTTTGACATCTGGAAATGTAAGGTATAATTGAAATAGTATTTTATTTATTTTCCATTCTTAACAAAGGTAGTTTAACAGGCCATTTGACTTTGAAAGTACATTTCGCAGACACAAGGTTGGTTTTAATTTCACAATTCTCGTATAATATTATCACCGTACAATCGTAACAGGTAAAGGACGATTTGAAAAAGGAGCAAATATTCAATACTACATGTCAATACATATTAGGAGCGATATGATGAAGAATTTACACCGCAACTTATAATGTATGAGAACTTACCATTCCTTCCTGAAGAAATGCCTCGATGGCCGTAGTTACGCCTCGTTCGTCTCCGGTCCAGAAAACATACTCCGCCATATCTAGGGGAGAGTACTGGACGCCAGAATACGCGGCATAATGGTCCATCTGTTGAAACACAAAAATCATTAGAAGTATTTACATCACATAAACGTGCATCAAAGATGCTTATTTTGATTTTTGTTAATATAATCTTAAGTTATCGATCGGTCCCAGGCATGATATCTATGTATAAGTAACGATCGCTAAAGAAATCAATATTCACATATTATATAGCATTTTTTGCTATACGGATTCGTACGATATATTATTATTCGAAACGCGCAAGAAAGTAGGTTCATAAACGGAACGGCGCGTGTCACGTTAAATCCGTTTTATTTATTGAATCCAAATGTCGTATGTCCGTTGGTTATGGTAGGAATAAAAAACAAAATGGGTTACGCTGGGCAAATTGTAAACCCGAGCTAAGGGAAATGAGAAGAAAATTAGGTGTAATAGAAAATGTCGTCCGAAGGTCGCAGCGACAGAAACGTGCATTGCACACTTGATGTAATGGTGTTGGTGTTTTAACTGTTTAGTTCACTTTATGTTTAAACGTGTGTATCTATTTAAAAAGTTTAGGTAAATCTATGTATTTATTCTCATGAGATAGGTATCTTACGTTGTTCTTAGTCTCCTTGGTAATGTCGGCGTTAAATGCTCTCCGTACAGCCGTATGGGGGCCCGTAGGCACGTTGGTTGCTTGTCCTGGCTGCACCAAACGAGCCGCCCCGTGGAATACCTAGTACGAAAAGCATTTCATTATAATCAGCTCGATTCATAATTAGCACTGGTCTAAGTTTGATCATTAAATCCTCTTCCTTAACGAATGTACACTTACATAATATGTCAATGGACAGTAGTCAATTAGGTACGCAGCAGATTTTATTAATTAAAATCTAAAGGGTAAATCTCTAAATTAAATTGGAAAGACACATTACATCTATCACGGTAATTGAATAAAGCGTTGATTGATTTGAGAGATTATCAAGGCATTGCCGCCATACGACATAATCCATCCGTAATGCCTTTAATCAGGTAGGCGTAGAATTGTAGATCTAAATGATTTAGCATCACTCGGTAATTTCGTTTATCATAATATAGCAGATGAAGATCAAAGATTTCAATAAAATTTTTCGGATGATTATTTTTGTACTTTAGCTGAAAATTTCATTTGTCCTCTATTCTGGCAACTGCCGTCGGTAAGCAATTTAGACGAAGACGGTCGAAGGCGAGATATTGCCAACAGAGTGATAAATGGTGAGGAAGTAGAAGCAATATGTTCGATGCCGGAGCGTGGGTGTTCGATTCTATTTATTGAGATAGGGGTGATTGTACTAAAACCAGTTTATCACTCTAAACGAAATGATTAACTTTAGCACCCGGCTTGGTTTTCAATTGAATAAGGGATTCAGTGATTTTTTTATAAAAATAAGCTTCCAAATGGTCCCATACTAGAAATAATTAAATAACTCCACTATTTTAATTTTTCATGATTATGGGAGTGGAATACCTATATTTATTTACGATGATAACTTGGCTACTTGAACTTAACGCCATCGTACAAGCCTGCAGCTATGAATATTTTTTTTAATTTTCCGGCCTAAAATTAGTTTTTACACCCACTTTAGGTTTCATCGCCTATGAGATAAGATTACTATAATATTTTCAATTTTATAGTCGTAAAATGAGTAACCTGAAATATAAAATACATTTTATTTTGTTTTCTACATTATCGCATGTTTCACTATTCAGTTACAAATCATTTGAATGGCCTATTACTTTTTTCCATTCATCAAGATAAAAATGAATGAACGCAGACATGATCTGATCTAACAATGGAACAAGTACATCTTGATGTATGGAAATGTCATCAGCTTTCCAATAGAGTTCCATTTTCCGTCAAGCTTACAATAGATTTTCCAGTTCACGGCGGTATATTGAAATATTGAGAGCTCATAGTTTTGCGCTTACTGAAAGGCAGGGTTGTTACTTATTACGACATTGAAACTTGATAGGGTTTGCAGCAATTACTTATATAAATTTAAAGTCTTCATTTTTCTACAGATAATAAGTAAAGTTAAAGAGATGCTATGCACGTTATATATGAACGTATTACGCCATTTCAGCGACACGCAATCAATCGCAGAATCACACTAACCTTAGCAGTAACTTCTTCACTCGCCGCGGTAGTGGGTACAGTCGCGTCATGCACGCTAACATGACTGCCATCTTGTACAAGCACGCGATGAACGCCTTCTGACGGCACGTCAAGCTGCGCCTGAGCATGCACGTGAGGCTTTTCATTCCCTACTGCGTCCGCTGACGCATGCTGCTCTAGCTTTGAAACCAGCTCTCCATTGGCTTGCACTGCATCTACAAAAAAAGAAACACTAAACAAGCTGAAACTAATTAACTCATGAATAAGTTAGTGGACTATTACTGCAGCTATCGATCGGTCAGCGTTGACTTGCTGTAAGAACTTGACATTCAGTTAACCATGACCTTGGTTAATATTGTCAGTAATAAAGGTTAAAATTAAACATGACAACAGAAAAGGGCTGACAGAGCCAGCTCTGACTGAAATTAATTAAAATAATATGTGTAATTCATGAATATAATATAAATGTATTTCGTGTATATCTAATACACATTTAATTTTATAAAACTTTATATCAAAATGTCAACACTACAATAGATCTAAAAGCCATAGTCTGATAAAGTACCTAACAGTTGTTTTCCGAGCGTAGATAACGCGCTATTAGGAGCTCATACTCTGCTATCTAGTCTGTGATGCTATCGCTTTAGCTTTGTGTTCGCGTGATAACGAGCGTGTCATTGGGTTGCTTGCTGGGCGTGTCGCGTGAATACGTTTAATGTTCCAACATAAAGCTTTAGAAAATATTCTGTGATGTTCTGAGAGGAATATTTTGACAAAATACGAGTATAATTTAATATGATTATGTTGTAATACGATTTATACGCACGATATACAGGTATAGCAAACCAATGTATGCTAACTTTGTACAGGATTTTTTACTTGCATAAAAACTCTTCAATCCTTATTTTACCCAGTAAAAGTAAAATTTTGGCCTCTTTAAAATTACACATTTATTAATTAAAAAATCATTACTTCTACAAACTCCAGATATGGACAATACACAGCACTAGAGACTTTTAATCTTGACTAGCGCTATTTAATTATTCGTCCTGCAGTTCTCAATATATTTAATTCCCAGTAGAACAGTGATAGAATTAAGCTGGCAATGTAACAATATTAGTGGTTACTTACCAAGTCGGTGATATTCTACGTGTTCACTATTCATTTCTCCTTCCTTGCCGGACTCGGCTGTAATTAATTTAAAATTAGTTTCCATTTTCTGCAGAAAACGTTCGAAAGCTGAACCCGATTATTCTTTATCAAATTTTGAATTGAAAAATAGAATAGCAGTGTTCCAATTGACGTTATTGTATGCGAGTTTGTTCGATTTCTGTGTGAGATGAGGTCTTTTGTTCATTAATGTAATTTTGGGTCCGATGTCAAAAACGGATTAATAAAGAAGTAGTAGCGAACGGAGTAGGTGTATTAGTAGTTTTCAAATCCAGCTATGTATTGCAAGTAAGCAAGAAAATCTTAAATATGTCCGGAAAAGCCAATTTAAGGATTTATTAATACGAATGTAAAGTAAATCTATGCTTACAAGCGTTAATAGATTATATCCTAAAATTTTCGTCACCTATGTAATTAAATTGGCATGCTTGACAGATTGTACAGATGCCAGCACATCAAGCTTTCCGAAACTGTCAATTTTTTCCAATCGACTTTAAAGTTAGACTTTAGACTATAAAGTCGAAAATCTATGTAGGAAATCTGTCAGATTTTAGTAGCTTGATGTGCTGGCGTCTGTACAAACCAAACTTAATTGATTAAATTATTGAGACAACGATTTGCCCGCCAACAGGGAGTGTGTCCTTACTATTTACTCCACATATGTTTACATTTCCATCATTAACCCAATTCAGCCTCAAAAAGATAAGTGATCGATCAAGTGAGGGGATGATTGATCGAGCATCAATTATACCAGTTTTCGGAAATATTGTGTAGCAAAATCTATATTATAAAAGGGAAATATTCACTGTACAATCATAAAATCTCAGAAACTACAAATAGCATCTACAACCTTGAAACAGGCAAGGCAAGTTCTTTATAGGGTGTAAACATTCGCTAAGAATGCACTTTAGGAAACTCCACTCCTGCGGGGGTTCGAAGTTTGTATGAAATTCCTATGTTTTTGAAGTAAGAGGCTTGAAATTTAAAATGTATGCTCTATAGATGGTGTGGAGGTATGCACGTATCTTACGAAATCAACTTCTTTTTAGGCGCGGCAAGAAATTCCCTTGGTACCTACGTGAATTTTACCGCGTGGAATTTAGCTACTGAACTAAACACTAATAGAAACGGAACTCAAACTATATATGCATTATTAGTGGTTCTATGTTAACCTGTAATTTCGTCCTAGGAATACGAAATAAACAATACTGAAATATATTTGTTTAACATTTTCCATGAAATTAAATATCCTCGTTAATTTAAAACATTGCTTTCCGCGCTGGTATTAATTGCTACCCTTCTAAACTTTGAACCCAATTATACCAAAACCTTTTTTGCACACTTGGCATAAATCAAGGGATACATAATAAAACAAAAGATGTAAGGATAACCTGACACATACAAAAAGCTAGAGTATTCTTTTTTTAAACGTAAAAAAAATCGTATTTCATTTTATTTTAATACACCAATTTGACCTATAACAAGAAATTCCGAATTCGAAACTCACTTTTTAATGTCGGTTTTAATTTTTTTTGTAAAATGACAGTATTTTATAATGATACCGGTTTTTATTATTATGTTGGTGTAATCAAAGTTGTTGGTCTTTTCAATATGAATAAAACAAGCCTAAATACTAATAAAAAATAAGTCGAATTGAGAACCTCCTCCTTTTAAGGTCGGTAAAATATTTGCGGGTTGTAGGTCACCACAAAACTTACGTACAAAAAGTAACCGTTTGCCTGTTGAAAATCCTTTAGTAGTGTTTACGTCAACAAGGGGTGGGAAATCGGGGAGTGAGGTGGTAGCTTGCGGCTGAACCTCCATTTTCTATATTATTTCTCACAAACAAAGTTATTTTTAGCTCACAATATTTTACTGCTACTTTCCTACATTTTATATAGCACTTTCTGTGAATGGGCTCTTTCAGTGTGAGAATACATTAAGTAGCACTACCGAAGCTTCAGTTACGGTGAACTATAAATATCTCTCTGGAAATACGTTATAAAAGTGCAAATAGAGCAAAATAGGGGAAACTTTTATATAGAAAAAGGATTGATTTCTTGTTACACGTGCCTCAACTTTTATGATTGTCTCTGAAGTGCTGTTCAGAGCTTTTGGTTATATTAGTTTATAAAGATAAAGAAGTTACCTGTATTTGTAGTATACAAATACCTGGATTTGTAGTAGCAATAATGTTTTTAAGTATCAATTGAACCGGGTTTTTTTTGGTGAATTTTAATATCACTTTTATTCCCTGAGTAGTCATCAATCAAAAATATTCTTATATACTCGTATCTCAAAAGAATATAATTCCATAATAGCTGAAAAAGTAGTCTAGTTTGTTAAAGATCTGATTCGACCTTAAATGAGGTCAAAATATGTTTGTTAAATACAGTAAGCATTGCTCTGTTTAACAGCAATTAGCGAGCAAATTATGAGTTATTAACGTAATCATTCGACGCTGAAAATTGCTTCGCAATGAATTAAATATTAATAATGAATTAATTGGTTACCTGTAGCTGTCATTGAACGGTAAATTATATCGGTGAGCAGAATCTGCAGTTGTTTGTTTATTGTAATTAAGGTCAAAGTTTTAATCCTTTAGTTCTAAAGTTCGAGCGTAATGTTTCAGAATTCTGTTCTAACGAGCTATGCTTTATTAAGCTATCTATAAATCATGAATATATTCAGATTGTATTCACTTGTATAATCTGCTCATTTAATCATTAATTAGTAGAACATTATATTCTATCTTAAGAAGCTTCATTAAAAGCTAATTTTGGAAAATCTTATAAAATTGGAAATAAACATGATTAAATTATTTTAATAAAGATTATTCCAAAGAGTAACAATAGGTACTTTTATAGGAAGCTACACCAAATAGGTACCACTCGTCTCATAAAATAATTATTACTGAAAACATCTACATAATTATATTCACAGATTTAATAATTATAAATAAGAAGAAAATGAATTTTAAAACAAGAACAAATTAAATTAAAGCGTCAAAAACCTCATCCGCATCTCTGTCAGCACATCTTACTTTTAAGTCGATCATGTATTTAAAAAAAAGGTTAAAAAAACAATAGACTGTTATTTTTAGAAACTTAAGAAGCAAATACCTAAGTATAAAAAACAGACCCTATTTATTATACGTTCACGCCCCGATTGACCACGTCGGCGCCGTCGCGCGAAAATAGCATGCAAATAGCTTTGGAAATAACTCACATTTAAAACGTGTAAGATTAGGGTAGAATGGAATTCTTCGAGCACATGGCATGAATTCTTCAAATTATCCGCATAAATTCACAGGAATTTTTATCCTTTAGCCTTATAAATCTATTGTATTTGTGGAAAATTCTTTACGTACCCAACTTAAGTGAAAAGCCCCCCTATACATACATAGGTCGAAAGATTTCATGAAAAAGGTTGACATAAAAGTAATGTGACGAATGAAGTGATCAATTGGACATTACTCATAACCGACATATTGACAATTGCCGACAGGGATAAGGACATAAAATAGACATAAAATACATTTTTAACGGCAAATCTTATAATGCAATATTCATAACTCTAATTCATTATTAGAGTTATGAATATCAGTTACATATTATGCATATGACTATATTTTATTAAATTTTTTCTTATGTATGTAAATACTAAATATTTGAATGGATGTACATATGTTGAAATATCACACATAAATCACACGTAAACGCAGATGCCAAAGGTGCATGAACGACAGCTAATTTTAGATTTTATTAACGTAAGATATTTTTAATTTTATTAAAATCATGAAAGTTATAAACAATATATTTTCTATTTGTGCAATTTTAACCTTGAAGTAGGTATATGTACATTGATATAAATGATACAACTTCTTCTGTACCGAGTCTTATGCTAAAAGCATTTCTACATATATTGCAACGCCATACGTAAATGTTTTAATGATAAAATAACTCGAAAACTTTTCCGAGTAGTAGTTCGAATACATAGAAGTAAAATAATATAATATGTATATTTTTTATAATCTGTAGTCTAGGGTAGAATGTCGTGGGTTATACACTTGTTCATTTTGTATTGTATTTGTTTTTACATTATTTTAGTGTGTAACTGATTAAATAAATTTGTAAAATTTGTGTAAATAAAATAACAAAGGTTTAGTGAATATTTTAAGTTGTTTGGCTGACAAGTTCTAATTCAAGAGCTATCGCCGTGGGAACTTAAATAGAATTAATTCTACGTTAAACATGACCAAAATACATCCATTTATAACTCGAGTACCTATCGTCACAATAAGCTGCTATTTATGGAACGAAACTCCTTCAAATATTTGAATTGAACATAAATTTAATATAGCTCCCATTTATACAATAATAGCACGAGACTAAACATTGAAAACAGGCAGGAAAATGGGAACTACTCAAGCTGTGAATAACTTAATTACTATAAACAACGATATTTTAATTATATCTGTACTGTATAAATTCTAACCCTTCTGTTAATTTAGTTAAGCAAAACTTTCTTGTTTACAACTCTCAACAAATTACACACGTGTAGATATAAAACAAAACCTGATATATTTCGTGGAAAATGTTCGAAGGAAAGTTTCACCTGCTGTTGTGGTTTAAAACTTTTCCTAGGACGAAATTACAAGAAGCAGCTTATTACAGCATACGTTACGAAACTGCTTTCCACATAAAAATTTATCATGAAATAAAGTTAGTACCTTTTTATTGATTTTGTAAAATTACAAATATACCTGGCTATATACGTAATTAGTTGTTTTTTTTTAACATTGGCTAAGGTTTTTAACCTACTCTCAGCTCTGCTAATAAAATATTCATAGTTCTTGTAGGTTAAGCATTATGTAATAGATCTAGTTTCATGCTCCCAGGTGTATTAAGCTCAGTCTCCCGTACGGATACCTAGCTCTACATAAATCGTTAGTATTAATTAAGTATTAGTCACGGTACACCTACTCGTATTGACGTTAAGCCTCCCTTGACCGCTCACGACCCAAATGTGCTGAATGTGGACCCTCGGGGACGGTTTGTGTTTACACGGTCAATCAATCATGATTGATGTATCGTGCATGATACCAACGAAATGTTTGTTCGAACCATGTGTCGGTCAACAGGTGTAAGACAGTTGGCGGGAGATGGATTGGTTTTTTGGACTTATCTATATAAATTAATCCCTATTTCCTTTGGCCACGCCATTACGCATGCACGGCTGGACCAATTTCGCTTTTAATTTTTTTGTTGTGTTCTTCGGTATTGTCAGGAGAGGGTTCTTATAAAAGAAAAAGAACGGATAACGTCTGTCGGGTCTCCTGATCATTGAATTACGCGAGAACGGCTGGTCCGTTACCGATTGTAATTTTTTTGTTGATTTTGTCATTATGTTAACAAGGTTCTTATGCTACGGAAAATTAAGAATATTGACCAACACATACAAAAAGGAAAACTTAACAGTTTATGCGATACTAACTGTATACAAGTCTTTCTCTTAACAGAACGAGAACACGAACGGCCGGGTCAACTAGTAGGATAGAAAAGTAATGTACTAGATTCGGGCTTAACCTTTTACGTACCTGATATAAATCTGTAGCACTCAGGGATAATCTAGCTTTATGTTAGTGCTTTTTATAGGAAAGTATTCTGGAAGTAAGCTTAATTTTATATGCAGCAAAATTTAGCTTTCTTTGTTCAAATTTAATGTATAATATATGTATGTTTAAGCCACTTTGATAATATTTATATGTCATCAAAACAGTCCCATCATATCACACATTGCAGATATTTTGAATAGAGAGTTATTCCATACTTGTATATATCGTGTTCTGTAGCACACCTACGACACACTTCAGTTATACATATGTATGTTATTAAAAATATGGGTTGCGGTCGAGTTAACAAAACAAGGGTATATTTCAATCTATGGGATTGGATAACTACATGATAACTATAATACACCCACGCCTGAACAGACCTAGTTTAAGGCGAAATAATAACGTCATGTCTAGGCTGTAACACGGCCTAGCATACAAACTATATACCTATAAAAAAATATGTAGATTAACTCACCCATTTTAAGTTTTTCGAGTTGCTCCACTGGTACGTCCTAAAACAAAAATTATTCAATGTTAGAAACAATGTAACCTATTGATGAAAAGACACAAGTACAATTATTTTAAAAAGATTAGCGATGTTCCAACCGTAAAATCGTTTATAATCTGTATTATCCTTATGAACTAGGAAACTATGGATATGTGAAAGTCGACATGACTGTAAATAATGTTGCTTTTCAGATGATGTCAGATAGCTTATCTTGCCCGTACCACAATTCTATTTTGGGTTGGCGTGGCATTCTTTCTTCATCCATAGTGGAGGAGCATGATGATAGTCGTGCAATTACGTATAATATGTAGGTATATTCTTATACAAACACATTACATTCTGTGTATGAATGTGGTTGCGTCCAATTAATTAGGAATGTGGTTATCAACGTTTATTTGCGCGGAGCCACTGCCAGGATATCGGTATATTGTCTACCGCAAGCTGCGTGGGTTCCGTAATAGTCGCACGGGATCCTTAATTACTAACTTCAGTACAGAAATGTCAAAGGTCACGATCGTGAAACGAGGTGTTTGCGCTTGTGTTTTTTTACTATAAATGAATGAATAATAATGTATGTAATAGATAATTCTATTTATGAAATCCTATTATTGAATAATGGTATAAAAGGATTTTTACTGCTGCTATAACCAATAATATAATATTTCGAATTGTCTAATCTGTCAGTGTATTAAACAACTAAAATGTATGAATTAATTGTTATAATGAAGTGAGAGTGAAAATTGAAATGGCTAGAAAGAATGTAACTTGTAAGATGGTGGCAGATCGAAGAGCATGGAAGACAAAAACATGCTGCGCCGACCCTAAATAAATTTGGGATAAGGGCAGGAGGATGATGATGATGATGAGGTATAAGCATACCTAATGCCAGAATGAATTAATAATTAGTTCCGAAAGCACATGCATGCAAATTCTGTATACTCTAAGGACATCACATTTGCATTTTATCCTTTGAAACGTCCTAAAGCTTCCTTTGAGTATCAAGTTAAATATCTGAATCTTTACTTATATGGCTGACCCTGTTCCACGAAGGCTAGCGGCTACGCAACATGTGTTTCTAGCCAAGGTCAACTGTCTCCCAACGGGATAGATAATAGTATTTCGAGCTTTTTATGTGACAGTGGATGGCGATGAATGGAATTTTCATTAAATTAGATGCGACAAATCCTTTAAAATATAGACTAGACCTAGAAATATAGACTAATAAAAAATAATAAAGACGTTATTTTCGTCGGTTTTCTTCTAAAGTCCACAAAAAGAAAAGACTAAGTACGAATAGCAACCTTAGAAGGATCGCTTTAAACTACAAAAATATCTTTTAGGTAACCTAAGCTAGTCCTCTGCGAACTGTGCCTCCTTAGGACCGAAGCTTGGCGGAATGATTTGAAAATTGTTTGATCCACGGCCCTGGCTCAGAAAGGTCGGTTTCTGTGCCCGTTTCTGTTAAATGCCATAAACGTGTGAAAATTAAATTCCATGTTCATCATTCTAGAAGCAAATAAGATAATTGCGCCCGGCCGGCGAAAACACCAAAATTATCCTTCGCTAAAGTAATATAATCCTATTTGCATGCTGCGGGAATCGCTGACTTGAATATTAAAGAGCGCTACTATTTAGGAAAACCTCTTTTATTTAAGGCTTTTCGGCTTCTGATATTAATTTGACTCCATCTTTTCTCGATTCGAAAATAACCTGTATCCCAGGGAATTGTTCCCATCACTCAGATGAAAGTCGCCTATTACGTCTCTTAGGTATTCCTATTTTTGTGCCATTACATCTCAATCGGATCAGTTGTTTTAGCATGATTGCGTAATTAATAATATTTATAAATGTAATATTAGTAAAGAATGTTGGTAGTCCTCTACAATTGTCTTTGGTTTCATACAGGAACCTTATTAGGACTTTATTAATATAAATGTGACAAAATCGTTTAAACACAAAAATAAATTACGACGTTCGGATTCTAAAAGAATCTTTTCTCGACGCTTGGTAATACAAAGTTATAAATTATATCGTTTTAATTCATTCGTATTCAGATCACACGTATTGTCATCGATTCATCCAAATATAGCCTCTGTTTACCCAAAAGTTGCTCCAACATTTTATCGAGATCAATCAAACAGCTAAACCCAAAACGTTACTACCGAAAGAAACAATTACATGTTATACACAAACCGCATTTTTGATCCCCAACAATCTGAAACTTAAGCACAACATATATGTCTATAAAAGGATCAAATAAGAATCCGGTCAATAAAATTATTCATTCAAGTGTTAGGTTAACGGTTTAATCATTAACATTAATAGAACGAAAGAAAGTTAACAAAACATGAGGTCTTCGATTAACCTTTAAAAAAACGCTGAGTGATATTTTTATTTAGGTACCTACTTCTATAAAAAGGAACAATGTTATCTTAAACAAAAGCTATTGTTATTGCACTTCTTCTTGCTGAAAGTTGTAGGCGGTTTTTACCTTTGAAACCGACTATTAAAGTAGTTATTTTGGGAATACCCAGACAGGTCGTCTACACGTAGGTTTGAAGTGCTTATCTGTTCACAGAGTGGAAAAACGATCGCCATAATGAAGGTAAAATACCTTCTTTTACACGCTCTGGGTGCTTTTTATACGAATAACATTTTTCTTCATGAAAATAAGACCGTCCGTGAGTAACATTGCTAATCCATATTTATATTAATTGTTTATCGGAATACTTTGTCTTGTTATCGAAACCAGAACGGTGCAAAGAATGCCCAACTGTAAGGCGTAGAATCAGACGCGGCGTAAATCACGATCAAGATTTGCTTATCAACGATCCCTGTTCACAGCAATTGACACTTAGACATAAACTTGTCTTGAGTGAATATCCCTATTTTCTAGGAAGTAAAGTTGGTGAAGAACTCATCACTCGCTCTGCTCACACTGTCTTTTGCATTTGGACTCGTTTTATTCACTGCTGCAGCTATCCATAGGCACTACGGTCGATGATCTACACTTTTGGAAGGCTACACTTTTTACCAAACCGATCCTATGTCATTATAGATGCTAACTACTTTGAATAACACACGGACGAAGTCACAGACAAAGCGCTATTATTTCTCTCTGTGACACAGTTCAGACGACTGCACTAAATTGAATATTTACTTTTTTATTGTATTTGTAATATCAAAAGATTTTTTGAGAATTTTATTTGATTGTACAGAATAACTAAACTAGGACGCGCGAAGCCTAGCTGTAACTAATAAAACTTTGCTTTATAATAAAAAATCGCAAGCAAATCGAATTTCATAGGAATTTCAAATAAGCCTCTATTTATATATTGCTATGCTCATAGGAGAAAATATTTTTATTCCAACTAGAAATTAGATTCGCAGAAATCGAGATATACTGCGTCTCTATAATATTGTGATGTAAATATAGCTAACATAGTTGAATTTTATACTCTCCTGAGGTACTTTTATGCCTCGTGAAGGAATGTTTTAATATTATGCTTAATGTATGAAAGTGTAAGATATCACTTACCGATTTTGTGTTCGATCCATCATTGCCTGAAACATAACAGAAATAAGCTGTTAATATTTGAAAGAATAGAAGAATATATATAGTTGGGTAGTAAAGGCGTTTACTAAATAGCTTGAGGTTTTATTTCCATATCATAGAATGTTTTTTGAACCGTGCACGTGCTTATAATAAAGGAAAAATACATACAATCCAATTATTTCTGAGTTGAAATCCCCTTTTATTCAGGATTAACTCCGAATAAAAACGCGACACGTTTTCCGACGACCTTTTCTCTAGAAAGGTCGTAGAAACCAGTATTTTACATGAAGTGTCTAGTTATTTGTTTTATAATAATTATAGAGTTTGTTTTGATGCGTGTAAGGTTTCCAGAAGGTTGCGCTTGTGAGTCCCGTCTTCGCGGTCCACCGCACATTTAGAACGTAAGCTTTGATCGTACGCGCGACACTAACTTTCAAATAGTTTGATATCATACTCTATTAATTAATAAGTAGGCTCAAAGTGCTTTTAAAAAGAATCCACACCATCGGTTCAACTAGCTACTTAATATACTTATCGGAATAATAAGTGAATTTGTCCTGTAGGTACTGACTGTATTCAGTACTTAAAATTGAGACAGGGTCTACTAGAAATTCCTTTTTTACACAAACAACTGTAATTTTCCCAATACTTAAAGTTTTAGTAATCCCTGACGGTCTGGAGTCAATAATGCGTAGGCGTTGTTATTGTGTTTCAGTTAAGTAGTAGTGAAATAGACGCCTTTGGGAGCCGAATCCGGCGCGACATGAACTAAAATACCTACATATTATGTCGGTCAATTTACTTAGTGTTATTGAAAATGTCTACCGTTTCATTGGTAGGATAATGAATAAGATATACATAGATACAAAGTTTTCTATTAGAATTTTCTAAACCTTTGTAGACGACATTTAATCTTAGCAAAACATTGTAGTGTAAAACAAATCAGTACAACCAATTAAGTAAGAAATATGCTGCCTCCATCTGTCACAATGTATTTTGACAAGGGTCTAACTTTCTGTTTCTTTTTTATGTCTATCTTTTCGTCTTCTTTGAGAATCTGCTCTATTCCGCATTTTAAGAATTCTTCATTGGATATCTCTTTTTATGTGCCTGTTTTATATAAGAGCATAGTGTGTTTAATGTAATCTTGTACAGCTCAGCTGTATCAAATATAGGTCAACGTCACACTAGGTTAACATAATTGGAGCAAGAGTGTTTTCATGCCGTGAACGTTCATATGGTGTGTCCTTGCATAAATATACATATATTGGGTTAGTATATATTTGGATGATTCAATGTCAAATAATATTGAATTACCCAAATAAGAAATCAAGAAGAGATTGCTCAACACGGTACATATTGTCATGTATCGTCTTGGACCTATCTTCAACTCCTGACGGAGGCAAATGTTAAGGCTCGATATCTGTGGTCTGTTTGTTCAAGGGTTTGCAGATAGCTTCTTTACAAGCTGATAAAATTATCGAAATTAAAAAAAAACTTTTGTTATAATACCAAAATCTCTAATTACAAAAACTTTTGTAATGTCCTACAAAAGTTCGGAAATCTTTAGAGGATAATTTGTTTTAGATTCTTGTGATGGCTTTTAGTGTAATTATTTTTGTTGTTATTCGGCCAGTCATATTATAAAGCATATTTTGAGATATTTTGTTTTTTTTTTCTGAATTATTTGCCAGGGGACGGACGCCGATAATATACATAGTATTGATAAATTCAAATCTGTACTAGAAAATATGATACCTACTTATTTAAATTGACAACAATTATTTACGACACTAATGATGTTACATAATTTGAAATAAAGGAATATCACAAAAGATCCTGTATGGTAAATAATTTAACACTTTGTTGTGAGTACCTTTCCCCCATTGTCACTCACTATTACACAACTAACTACTAAAGCTGCAAATAAATGTCTGCTAGCGGAGATAGTAATGAAATTTGTGTCAGATACTAATGTCGAAATTTCACAGCTCCTGAAATGGTTCTAGTGTGAAGTAAGTGAGTTTAGGCTGAATTATACGTAATTTGTAACGAGTACTATCAAATGTAGCTGTTTTGATGAATTTGATTTTTAATTTAAATTAATTTAGTAATAAATCGGGTAATATGTATTTTGAACTATGTTAGGTCCCAAGAATATTTAAAAATGTTGTTTAAAGCTTTCCCACCCACTTAAGACATAATATTAAGTTTGCAGATATATTATATAACGGTATCATCGTCAATTATTGTCAAACTATTATCAGCATGACCCCTTATAATACGTAGGTACCTGAATGTTATAATATGTGTCTGTTAATTCAAGCTACGGTACCCATTAGTTTCAATAATCCTTTCACTTGTCACAGCCTCACCTTGTGAGAGTCCTAAATAAACACCTGTCGAAATTACAAGACCTGACCAACATACCTACATATCCCTCCACTGTTAAATAATTGCACTAATTAATGCTTTGATTCTTGAACTGTAAACGTAAATTAGGCTAATTATGTATTTTTACTTTAGCAAAAATGTCTGAAGTATTTTATTTTAAGTTGTTAATTAATGTTTATTTTGTGAAACTTACACAAATAATTAAAAGTAAGATAACTAAGCAAAATATCGTGTTCGTTCGTCGATGTTTTTTTATTTTATTCACTAGCCCCCTTATTATAGTAAAACCTGGCCCTGTAGCCAAGATGTCTGGGACTGAACTGAACTGGCTTAGCCAAGATGTCTTTCTACAATCGTTAACGCTAATAGAAACGACAAAAATCATTTGGTCATAACGTGATGAGAAATGTCATTTCCGTAATTTTTTCTCGTTTCTACTACCGCTTACGATTGTAAAAAGACATCTTGGCTAAGCCAGTTCAGTTCAGTGCTAGCTTCAAACCATCTTCGTGAACAAAATCAAAGGTCTAAATTTAGTACTAAAGCCGGTACTTTTAAAGACCACCTTTTGTAACAAGGGGGTTTAAGTTTCCCTGGTAAATACTGGGACATTTTCTTAGAATACCATAATTATACTTATTCAGCATTTTCCTAAATATGTTATAACAACTTGTGAAATAAAGCTAGAAAAACTGTTGCACAATGACAATTTATTAAATTTTTTAAAAGAAAATTAAATATGTTGTATTCCATTTCTTTTTCTGGAATAAACTTCTACAGAAGTTTACGAGGATATATTTCTTCTGGAAAAATTGTACGTCTTCATTGACCACAAAGAGTTTCATTGCAAACGCAGGCGGGATAAATATAAAGTTTCGTGAGTTATTTGTTGCTCTTGTAGTTGTTACAAATTGTACTGAGCTCCACAAGTTGGGCAATCGAGCTGAATACTGTTCGCCCATACAAATGAGAAAATTTGCTATTTCTGTAGTTTAGTGGACGGGTTTAAAATATTATATATAATGACTTAACACAATACGAAGGAACATTAATATTGTTCTTTTCAATGTGTATGTGTAGCTTTATTAAGAATCCTTGTTCTATACCTGGACAGTATAAAAGCACGTGTATTTAATCGATCAGTGAATGTATAATGCAGCATGCGCCATGAGTGTCCATTTTGAATATCCGCATTTTTATTATAAGTAAGGTGTAGAGTTACTACTCTAGAAAATTCTTATAATCATACAGAGTACATAGGACATAGCTAAGTATAAGCCTCTAAATAATTCGTATTTACTCATCATCTTTCACGGCCACGGAAAATTAATTTCATTAACCTTCAATACCACAGAGCGGCAGTCAGCTGCAAATAGCACAGACCGGATGTTGGCACAGATATTACTGAGATTGCGGCACTACGCCATTTCCGGTGAGAGAAGCCTTACAAATAGTTCATGGTATTAGTTATACTGAAGTAGTGTTTGCGGAGAAAGTTATGAGAACAGTAACAAAGTTATGTTTCGCCCACCTTGACATTCAAGACTCTTACAATTATAAAGTTGAATGTTCCGAAGCGGTTAATTGTTTAAACGGAATAATGAAGCGCTTGAAAGTTATTCTATCGGTGGGTTGATTTCATTAAAGGAGTTTGGGCTTATGTAGCAGCCGTACGGGTCGATCGATCATAGGTTTAAGCAGCGCTTAGCGCGGTCGGTCCGTGAATGGGTGATCATCTTGTCATGACGACTTCCTTCGTGTTTCGGAAGGCACGGTAAATTGGTGGTTCCCAACTGTCATTTGGACATCTTCGGCAGTCGTTATGGGTCATCAGAAGCCAGAAAGCTAACAACCAGTCTTACCAAGGGCTATCATGTTGGCCAGGTAACTAACTGGTTTGAGGAGGTCAGATAGGCCGGAGCTCCATGATTAAAACACTGGAAATCAACCTCAAAATAACTTGGGAAAACGCTTGACAGATCGTTGGTTTCATTAAAAATTTAATAGGAAAATCAAACGACTTTTGTAGCATTGATTACATTAAAATGTTAATAGTACATTCAAACGCCTATTGTAGCATTATGTTATGCAACTCCATCAGCTTCATTTTTAAGAATATAATTACATCGGGACATTATAATACTCCGGGTAGTTGACACTTCATCGGGAGCCTTTAGTGTTTTTCTACTAATAACACATGATGTATCTTTACGATTTAATACCTAATACCTACACCATCTCATTTAAATTAAAGGAAGTTGTAATTAAAAAAATAGATTAAACCCTCGCTGTACAATAAAGAATACTGGACAGCAAACAGCAGCCTGTAAAACCTGAGCTGAATACTAAAATCCAGCAACTATTTACACGTTTGTCCACGTCATGTGTTCACGATGACACTAATTTGCATAACTATATCAGGAGTAGACGCTACCGCGGGTCTTTGACCAGATAATGGTTAGTACAAAACCCCTGATAATAATAACCCGAGCTTTAGTTCGAAATTAGACCTTGTAAGTGTCTAGTCATTCTAAAATTCATTACAGAAAGTGACGTTGGTACTTTTTTAGCTCAAATCGGCAAAGATTGGATAAAAAAGATTATAATTGTTGTTATGAAAAAAACTTTGTAAATAATGAACTGTGAAGAATTTATCATACGTGTGACGTTGTTTGTGTGCGATGGGCCTTTAAATGACTAAACAGATTTTAATCATTTTGCACACCATGTGCAGTTTGATCCAACTTAAGAGATGGGATAGCCCACATCTTCATGTATAGTCGCAATATTATTTTGTGGCAAATTCTTCGTCTATTATTAGAACAAAAACATTAACCATAGCAACACGTGGCAGGGTCTGATAATAACAGTGTAATTCTCTAGCAGCATTGTCTCTACATTACTCAGTTTTGAGGCAAAAGCACGCAACCAATATTTTTTTATTTTAAATCTACAGGGAACATTGATTTCAATAACATTTAATTACATACGAAGAACAAAACTAGAATTTCAGGATTTTGTAGAACCCCGCGTTTATTTATGATACGAAAATTCGTGCTTCACATACTTTACCTTATCTAATTACCTACCTATATTATAACCACAAGATATATATGGGACAGGCACACAGGCACTTATTTTTCGTTAATTGTTTCACAGCTCTTGTCGCTACGAAGTCACGAGTGAAAAGGTTATTATGTCAAACATAAGTGAACGTGAACGTAATGTTATTTTACCAAAATTGTGTAAAATATGATACTGCGTAGGAGCTTTCCCAAATGAAACGTAATTCTTGATAAAGGACAATTTACAAAATAAATGTGGGTGGACGTAGGTATTATAAAAAATAGCTGTTGTTTCCTTAACAACGTTGAAACCAAAAGTAATTTCGTCACGAGGCATCGGAATGTTAATTTTAATTTATTGTAACACGACGACAGAGTTGAATATTTATTGCCTCAAATTCTGTATTTTGATATCAACGATTTTCGTCTCGTCATTTGCAATGTATGGTTGGAGTTGTTTTATTGTCAATTACAAATTTTTGAATAAGTTATTTTTGCATCAACATCAGCCTGGTTTGTCACACATACAAGAATGTAACGTTAAATAACCATATTGCCCTAAGTGTATTGGCGATTTCAGACTTAAACTATAGGTTTCCTGAGGATGTTTGTCTGGACCTTTAATCAGTCATTGGTATCCGACATAAACATAGAAAGAATATATAATTTTGAAATAGGAATCAAACCGCACAGTCCTACTTGAGAGGCTGTCGCTTTTATCACTAGGGCACCACAACTGTGTAAATATTATTAATGAATAACTTTCAAAAATAAACTAGACAACCTACCCTTAAAACATACCTTTCAGAAAAACGTAGGCCCGTCAATAACTTCACAAAAAAATGCAAATACAATATTCACAACATAACTCAACAATTTACATAAAGTTATATGGGTAGCCACTTACTTAAAATTATTTACATGTATAAAGAGAAGATTTTTTAAATTCTTTTTAAGAATGAAAAGGGTCTGTTTTTACACGCTTTCTGAGTCAGGTGATGAAGGTAGTGTGCCTAACAACCTTTTTGTTGAAATTTATAATTAAAGGGCATTACTACCTACCTGGCCAAATGTAGTGAAGAAAAAATAGGTACCTACGTACACATTAATTAGCATAATTAGGTTTGAAGTTAATGTATGACTACTGTGACTCCTATCTTGTACAGACGCCAGCACATCAAGCTAACTACGAAACTGTCAAATTTTCCCTATTAACTTTGAACCATATGCTTCAGCGAAATAGTGAAAATGTATTAAGGAAAGACAGATTGTAGTAGCTTGATGTGTTGACGTATGTATTTGGTATTTCAGGGTTATTTTTTTTTATTTTTGGTTGAAAACATGTCTGTACTGAGTGAAATTATTGGAACGGAATACATAAAACGAATAATGTTTTTCACGAAAACTGTAGAGCCATGAACAGCGATATTGTGGCCTATAATGTAAACAACAAAATATCAGTCGGCTTATAAATCTCGTTAGAACGAAACAGCATTACTTGTTTGGGAAATAGAATATTGAGAATTAAGTTTTTCCTTTCAGAACATTCTGGAATGAAATAAATAGCTGATCGATTTATTAATCCGCTCAAAGATGTTCTGACGTTTTACCTCATGGCCCGAACACTCAGTCACTTGCAATTTACTTTATTGACTTCAGTTTATTTTGTTACACGTATAATAGGAGAAAGGTTCTTTATTGAGTTATATTCTGTAAAAGCAAGCAATTGAGGGAGTGAAAGTGCATTATTTTGTTATTAAAAAGAAGTTACGACTTTTCTCTTACAAGGAGTTAACTCTGTACTTACTTAATTTCTTATGCTTAACTATTTTTCTTGTTTATTTTTGTTACTCGCAACACACATGAGTTATCTGAATGAAGAATGTGTGTATAAAAGCTTAATCTGTTGTTAAAATGTTCTAAAAAAGGATTTACTTGAACCTGCTTCAACCTTTTCAAAAACTATTTATATTTGAGTATTGTAGGTGTGTAACAATTTAAAAACTTCAGAACCTTTTGTCGGATGAACATTGGGATAAATTGTTATAAACTTTGGTATTTTAGGACATAAATATTCTATTTTAAAACAGTCTGCAACCTTTACACTAAAGTTAGAAGCAAAAATGGCTTTCTGCCAGCATTTGATTTACTTTATTACAATTTAAAAACTTGTACTTCAATGAACTGCAAGTTAAACGAGTTCAAAACATTTTAAACCTTTATATTTATGTTTTGAGAATTACAGTTTCATAGTTATTTTTGTAAACGTAAATTGTTCATCTAAACTAAAACATCTAATATGTATATTCCTCGTTTACTTGTGTTGATGGTTGCACTGACGAGTTTATTTTTGCCGTGATGTCTATGAACATTTAGCATAAGTAGTTACTTCAAATGAGAAACTTATCGGTTCATTTAACATAAGACAACTCTCCAAAATCCCAAAATCCGAAATCTCTTTTTTTACCCACCAACTGTGAATGATCCACTTATTAAATTGGACAAAAGGACCTGCGATATTAAGACAAATAGAGTTGTACCTTATCTATTTGAAGCTGTCCAACATTCATTTAGTTGCGATGGAAAAAACAGATTGTGTTGTTGATTATTCTGAGATGAAAAGCTTGCGCGGCTTTTCTCCGAGAACGGTGAAATAGCACCGAGTTTTTAGATCCAAAAAATTCAAATTTTCAAGATTTGGGCTATCATGCAAAGTTAACGTTACGAATGTCATGGTTAATAACAATAAAAAAAACTGTCCAGACAATTACTTAGTAAGTAACTAAAACGTATCTAGGTCATGTAAAAAGATCTACAATTGAAACTGGACATGCAAATAATCCTAGAATAGGTCATGGCAAAAATGTGTGACAAAACATTCAATTTTTAAGTTACTTCATAATTTTTGTATCGACTAGATTATAGTTTCAGGGACCATATATCCAAGACTGACAAAATTACTTTGGTGGTGTAATAAATATAGGGTGAATAGGAACGTGCAATGAGTACAAACAAAAGCGTAAACATAATGTTCGAGCAAGGTGACGAAATATCCCTTTCAGAAGGAAAGCCTTGGAGCGACCAAAAAGTGTCCTATTTCTCCGCCTTCCTCACATGAAATGTTTGTTTTACGTATACATGTCCCACGTACGTGACGACAACCTTGTTTTGACATCAAAGCTGAGAGATTGAGTGCAACCTCAACATGTCAGGCTTTCCAAGTAAAACAGTGTGATGAAATATATTAATATTGAAAAAAGGAACCTCTCGTCTTCCGAACGAATTGAAAAATTGGCTACTTAACAATCAATATTAAATTCTGCCGAGATGTCATTTGGAAACGACTGTACATTCGCTCGTTTCTAAAGCACGATTTCTTAAAAAATATCTAAAGATCTGGAAGAGCCAAATAACTTTTTCCTAAAAGACATCATGTACACAATTTAGTTCAAAGCACGTTTTCACATTAACTGGAAGTGATAACTACATAAATTATAGGAGGATCTTTTTGTAACAGAATACAATTCAGATTTTTTGGAGTAAGCTCCATTTCTTATTTTGTACAAAGGAGAAAAAAATAACGTGCTCATTTCTGCCCGAACTTTTTTCCGATTAGGTAGTCAAGACGGCGTCATTTTATTGGGTAACGGCTATTATCATCTCAAGGTTAATCTTGAACAGTCAAATTCATCCATAATGTTTCACAATACAACATGTCTCACAAACTGAATGATAAAACACTATCGTTTTAATTAGACATACTTGAGTTGTAATCATACACACACATACACTGACTAATTATGGCATGAAAATGTAATTAAAGTTTTTATTAACGTCACATAATTGTCAAAGCTAATTAAGAAATAACAAAATTATCATAAATTAACATTAGTCAGAATATTCTAGGAAATACTGAACTACAAAATAAATGGTAAAAGCCGCCTCGTCTCATGAGTAAGCCATGTTATTTACATAGATCAACTGGCATTACGTACGCACAGCTATAACGTTCTGTGGAAGAAACCTTTACTGCTCAATCAAAAGGTATCGGTAGGTACTAGATTATGACTTTCCTTACATTAAACTTAATGTTTCCAAGTTACCTCGCTACAGCATGTAGTTAAATGTAACGATGTGCTGTAAACAGTATTTTAACAATAATATTCCGACAAAATCAATAACCTTCGCTAAATGTAACGATACATTTAATTACTTAGAGTAAGAAGAGCCTGGTTGGTAAGAGGTAGGTTTTAATATCGTACACGGATCACCAATGACATCCCCGTAAGGGTCGTTGACCTGAAATATTGTACTAAAATAATGTTGACCTAAAAATAAATTCTTAGATCAGCTCTATAGTGCTCAGTGCTAAGTGAAAGCCACCATTTTATGTCTCAAGTATGTAGTAAATAGCAACTTGACGTGGGTATTTTGCACCTATATATATATATAGCTTTATATATTGGGCTCACTTTAGCAAACAGTTGGACATTTATGAATATAAGTACTATTTTTACACTTGCTTCCTTCCGCATTGATTCGTAACCCTTGTCAATCCTTTTTAAAAGTTCCATGGACCTATAATCATGGTCAATTTCTGTCAATCTTCATTTATATCTGTATTTTTTGTAAATACTTTTTGGCTATGTACTTGTTCTTTTCATTATCAACCTGTTACTTTTTTAATTATTAAAATGTGTTTTTCTTGTTTATCCTGACTTTTCCGTTTCCATTATTCAAATGTTTATCACTACATAGTATAAAACAAAGTCGCTTTCTCTGTCCCTATGTCCCTTTGTATGCTTAAATCTTTGAAACTACGCAACGGATTTTGATGCGGTTTTTTTTAATAGATAGAGTGATTCAAGAGGAAGGTTTTCGTATCAGCATTGCACCCGTGCGAAGCCGGGTCGGGTCGCTAGTTATTTTATAAAACAGCCTGTCTTTATGCCAATCCTTTTATTTCATAAATATGTTAGTTACATTTATATTAAACAAATAGAAAACGAAAAATAATCAAACCAGATTTTACCAGATTTAATCTATTTTTAATTTCCTTTTTGCCTCCTTATTAATTCCTTGTGATAGTTTGCCCGGATGACACTACTTAAGTTGAAAAACACGATATCATATCCCTCGAAATATATCTTCAAATAAAATTTCTCAGGACGCTGTGCTGTATTTAAAATGTTCTCGAGCCCAACTATGACACAGTCAAATGAAAATAGCAGTTTATCTTCCAAAAAAGTGGAGATTTGAAGTACCCATACAAACTTTGTTCAAACAAAGCAAATTATTGCAGAAGTCGAAAAAAGTTTACACTTTATTGTTGTAAAGATTAGTGTGGACATAGCTCACATGATGCGTGAAGCTTTCAATCGTCATATCCGTATTTCATGACATGACAAAAAGGGACAACGAGGGTCGCGCTACATAAAATCGTCAGCAATTTGAGACCGTAAACTTTATTTTCCATTACTTTCAAAAGTGAGGGGCATGCGTGCTTAGCATAGTTACGTGTTGAACCAATATGTTTGATGTCACGTACAGAAGCGTGGGCGAAACTTGTCTTGGATGCTGAAGAATACCTACATACACCTTTGCACATACATAGTATTACGTAAATAAAATAATACCTTTTTATTTTTGTAAATACAGAACGGGAGAGACTTTTGTTTGTGTAGTATCTTTGAATATAGCAGAAGTACCTTTTAACACTTCAACTTTAAAATTAGCAGTTTGCTCTTCATCTAAAATTTTAGTTTCATTTGAAACTGGTTTAGGATAAGAAAATCTGCAATTTTACGTCCAAATTTTTCGTTTCCTTGACTTATACTGGATCTAGTTTATTTGTCGAGTAGTTCCACTCCTTGTGGCTATTAATGGCAGGCATTTGCTCGCACCACACACTCATATGAGCTAGAGAGGGCTACTACAGTTGAAATTCAACACGACACCAAAATCTGTTATTCACACGGGCCTGTCGTTAGACGTATGTATATGTACGTCTAATACGGCGAAGCGTTCTTTTGCAGACTGTTCTTTGAACTCTTTGATCTCTATGTTTATTTACCTGATGTTAAGTAAATCGTTCTGTCGTTATAAATACTTAATTAATATAATAATTCTACTTATTTAGTTAGGTGTGCACTTATCACTTCCAAGTATAGACGCCAGCACACCAAGCTACTACATTCTGTCAAATATCCTTAATAGATTTTCATTTCAACTTTATCGCTGAAGCATAATGATCGAAAGTTGATTGGAAAAAATGTCTCCCATGTCATCAACCTCGCAGTCATGAACATTGCAAAAAAACAAAATAATCCTCTGTGTATATTTTTTTTTTCATAAAGATAAATAATCAAAGATTTCAATTTTAATTCTGTAGCTTGGATACATCAAGCAAAAGTTTTCAATAAGTTCGTCCAAATTACAAAAAACTGCTGGCAAAATATTTGATTAAAACTCAAACAACCGACAAAAAACTATGTTCGAACAAATTCATGCCGAGAACTGGCGGCTACACGCCTAAATAATTTGTATTCGTGGCCACCAGACCGTAACCACTTGGAATCCATGTGGACTTCTCGTAGTACAGTAGTATTTACCGATATTTATTGGCCTTTGGCAGGCACAAAGGCAAATGCTTACTAGGAGTGTATCCTTAGATTCAGTGTATCTGTACATAGATTTTGGAGGTGGAAATTACTTGCTATTGTGAAATATCAGCCGGTAAGGAAAGACCCTTTGTGACATCATTATTTACGCTTCAGTGGATTCTTTTACGTTTAAGTTTTACCATTTTGCTCGAGGTATTTTTATTACAAAATCGAACAACGCTTAGGAATCACCTTTTTCTGTACTTTAAAAGGTTCTTCTTCCCACACACAGATACACAAGGGAGAATACACTGTCTGCGACAAATACCTATTGCGGATGAAATGATAACTCTTAAAAATGACTTTATGTTAACAGATTTAAGATACAGTTTTGTTTGCTCTTAATTTCAAAGACGTTTTACTTGCCTGAAGGTTTCGCTTTCAATTTGTAGAAAAATTTAAATCCTCTATATTATTTGAGTTTTGGGTTTTTTACTCAAAATATTTCATTCCAGCGTCAAGAAGTATTTCGAGTGAAACTGTAAATATATTTACAAAACCTTTGAACAGACCAATGTTGCGGCTAAATGTCTTACGTGCTTGTGATTATGAAGATGTCAGTCTTTCTCATTTACATTTTTCAGTCTCAAAGGCCACATGCTTAGCGCCGAGTACCTTTACCTCTTGTTTATACCCAAAGTCTTTATAAACTAAAATTACCAGATCTATAATCGGCTACCTAATATTGTTTTATTCAAAAAATATACTGTTCTGAATTAATATTAATAGACTAGCTTATGTTCCATAAATATTGGAGCTATAAATATCGAATGTTTACAATGCGTAGGTGCTGTTATTTATTCAGCACGGACTATGAGGGAATGACAATGGACATGAAGTAAATAAAGAAGGTCCACATCCACATATACGTATCGCACACACACGAACCAGCTTTCGAACAAAACACTACCTCTCAGAGCCGAGATTTACGAATAACCTTAAAGATAAGGGGCAAGAAATACCTATAGCAATATGTTTACATATTCAACTCCATATACTTTTTCTTTTTTGTTTAGAAATATCATCATCGTAGACATAATTTTCGTTCCCCAAGGAACGTCAGTCTTAGGTTTACCAAGATTTATGGAAACATCCTCATTAGCCCATAAGTTGTTATAAGAATATTGATGTCTCCTTTTAGAACACAGGTAATCGTTCGTTCACACTATACTTACTCGGTAATCAAATAATGATGCCATGTACGGAAATTTTGCTTATCATTATATCCTCATCGTAATGATGAACAAAGCAAATAGGAGCTTTAATAATGAGCTTGGAATGAGATACCGTTCTGTTGTTGAAATGTAGAAGTATCAAATATTGATAATGTACAAAGGTAGGTACAAAATGGATGACAAATACGTACGTGTATTTAACTAGCTTCAATAGGACTGTTAGAACTCGTACGTCAATAACAGTAGTAGTTCAAACAGATGGAGTTATACGGAGCAAGTACTCTAGACTACTGTAAGAGCTAAGATCTCCAGTCAATCGAGAGTTGGTCCATTGTGCTGTTAAGTGGCATTAGTTCCCAGCTATGTTCCCACTTCAGTACAACAGTATGCAGGTGGTGTAATGATAGGAATAATAATATAATGCAGTTGAGTACATAAACAGCATTGTTAATTCAAATTTTCATTCATTTTTTTAGCAATCCTTTTTTTAATCGCTCATACTTTTAGTCTACTCTAACATCTGTTAATTTTGTACTCGAAATTAGTGATAAAGGTGGTTAAGCTATTAGGTAAGACACGGAATTATAATGAATCCAATTAAATTAATATGTTGTATCGTCGAATTTAGGGATAACTTAAAAAAAGCCTATTAAAATCAATTAACTTACAATTCGTGGTCACTTAACTTAAAACTCACAAATAAATAATATGATAAGTAATCATCAGTAATTTTGTTGGAGTTTTTTATCTCAAATGCCCAAGACAATATTTTCAAAACTTCTCATAATAGAGAATGTGCAGAGCATTGTCTATTCAATTCCGAAGAAGTTTATTAGGAAAAACACGTACGCTTCTTGTAAATTTTCCTACTAGAAATTGTTCGTATGAAGTAAAATTCCGCTTGGTAACAACGTTGTTCATTTGTATTTGTTCCCGCTGAATCTCGTATTATTTGCGCGGGGTTCTGACAGTGTCTTCAGGGTGTTTCTGCCAATATTATCTACCAACGAAAAAATAGCATAAGTGTATTAAGTTAGTTATCAAGTCATTTATTTTTATTCCCGTTAGAATTAATGCAATATAATGAATAAAAAAAAATATATTAATTTTCACTGTAATCAAATGACAGATAACAAGTTGGACCCGATGGAAATTCACTTTTACGCGGCTGCCGACCTTATTATGTCAGAACGCCAGAGAAAAATAAGCTTATGAAAAATAAGCTCGAGAATACAATTAGCTGATTGTACTTAGTACAACTTTGAATAACAGTAGAAGTAGTATAAGTGTTATATAAAACACATTGTGACATTCAAAACATTCGATTCTAGTCAAAGAAAAAGCACAAGTTTTTTCTCAGATAAAAAAATCTCTTTGATCCTGTTAAACTTCAAAAGAATATTAAAGTTCATAACAAATCCAATTGTTATGCGTTTTCTTTAAGAATAAGACTGTATTCGGTCCACCTGACCCATATTTCTAAGCATAGTGTGAAATTCTGCAATTCATTTATAAAACTTTACAATGGCCGTCATTACCGCTCCATAGACTGTAATTAAGTCAATTAAATAGTTCACCTAATGAAGGCTCTCTGCTATTAAAAGTTGAAAAGTAGTTAAATAGGCCCGCCTATTGTTGCAGAAGGTTATAAATAGGGGCCATGATTTATACTGCGGATATTATATTCAAATATAACATTTACCTACTTTATTGTTTCTTGAATAATTAAAGCCAACGCTTACGTTATCCCTTGCGGTAAAAAAATTTCAAATTATTACTTAAAAATTACTCAAGGAATAAGATATAATGTGGCGTGACAATTTCTTATAAAAATAAGATAAAAGCTTTACTGTCTTAAGGTCGAAAGCTTTTAAAGCGTTATCAATAAGACAGCTAATCAATATAAAGTATTGCTGGTTTTAACTGTATTTAACCAAATGTAAAGAAAAATGCTAGAAAAAGTGTTTCAACATTCACCTTCATGATTACATACTCATGATTATATACTCATGTCAGACAAACACTAAGAGAGAACATTTCTTAGTTTTCCTTCAAGATTTTTGCATCACTTTCAACACGTTACAAATCCATTTTTCTGCTTTGAACTTTTGTCAAAGAAAACATAATAACCCAATATAATAATATATGAAACAGACGCCTTTAGGAGTCATACAATAAAAATATATTTTTGTCTTACAAATTAAGAACGATTCTATCAGCGTTATTAAAATAAAAGGTAAAAGATTTTAGTTTCTTCCTTACATACATGACTTACTACGATGTCACGTTGACCAAGCGCCAATTATAGCTCCATTCTCAACGAAGGACGTTCATGAGCCCAATGGACACTCAACAGGTCTTTACGGTTGTAGCCACCCTCACTCCCTTCATTGATGCTCCAATCGAACCCTGTTGACCTAATAATGCTCTCTTATTTTCCTGTTCCATTTTTATTGTACGGAAATTACTATCGGAATACATGTATATAAAATTCCTGCTTAGGGAAAATGATATTATTATATGATTTATCTATTTTCCAACCATATATTTTTATAAGGCTCTGAGAAAATCGAGGCGTGAAAAATGAGGGCTTTTAAAGATTTATTTTCTTCATGATTTAAGCCTTAACATTTTTTTTGTTCTTCCCTTTGATTATGTTTTCATAAAAAAAAAATCTATCTAATTTATTTCATAAAAATCTAGACCTAAGCTTGTTTGGCTTTTTAAACCCAGTTTCAAGGCGTAAATAGAATCAAAACAAAAATAGTATCTTTAGTATTCCAGTCTTTAATGACTACCGCGTACAGAATAAAGAACTCTCGTCAGCCCACAGCTTTATTTTGTTTAAATCCCGGCCAAGGACGGAATATTTCACAAAACCCCCTCGTGTATACCCTTCAGCAATGTCAACCTTTGATAAATAGAATTAGCGCTCCTGTAATTAAACTTGGGGTTAGTGCTTGATCAACCAGTTATTTGATATCTATTATGTACAAAACTGTTGAAACTCTTGCGGTATACTCGTATTTCGGTGAGTTCTGACTAGGCCACCAGTAAGCTAAGTTAGTTCATGATTAATAAAGAAACGAGAGAGAAGGCCCAGCAGTGGGACGATAAAAAAGGCTGTGATGATGATGATGATGAAAGAAACGTAGCTTCGTTGGTCTAGCAGTTGCATAGTGCAACTTTGCTGTGTCTGGGGATTGATTCCCGGTTCAAGCCGAAATCGCTGTGTGTGTTTTAAGTAACTTTCCGAGTTATCCGTGCATCGCAAAGAACGTCAAAGTCCCGCACCAGATCTCTCTCCGGTCGTGTTAGATTGTCGGACCACCAAGAACAAGTGAATAGAGAAAGAGTATATGTATATGTGCCCTATAAAATATGTGCCCTATGAAATATGTGTCCTGCACAGATGGTAGTTATTCTTAGAGGAAGAGCAGCCACCGACAACAATGGTTCTGGACCTCATTACTATAAAAAGCTACATTTACAACTAAAGCTCTTGCCTAAGTGAAAATCTAATACATAACTCGCATTGCTACCAGGAATAGGGTTTACCTCATGGAGTAAACCATGTTACTATGTTATGTGGGCTAGTAATGTGAATCATAATTGATGGCGAGGATATGGTACGTACATTTTTGCATAACAAAATGGGTGATATTGAAAAATAAAAAAAACCGAAGTTTTTTTGGCTCGATGAAAAAATTCTGAGTGTAATTTCCATGCGCGCTCAAGTGTAGAAATTAAAACGAGAGTGAAACTCATCCCGTGATCCTAACGAACTTTTTGCGAGTTTAACGTTACTTTTTATCGCTAAACCGGACCGAACAAAGGAGGTTTTAAATAAGGCATCAAAAGAAACTGGTCAGCTTTGTTTTGAGATAGCGTCTCTCACGTCTGTTGATTGGATTAATCTTGGGTTTCCTCTCGTATACACAAAGGCAGATTCATGTGTATTTATGTCATGACGCATTCTCCACTAATTAACTGTTCCTGCATCGAAGCGAAGTTACAAAATTGACTTGACTGATTTTAGTCGTAGCACG
Organism: Heliothis peltigera; assembly: GCA_958496145.1. Classification (NCBI taxonomy): domain Eukaryota; kingdom Metazoa; phylum Arthropoda; class Insecta; order Lepidoptera; family Noctuidae; genus Heliothis; species Heliothis peltigera. The sequence continues at coordinate 7,040,877 of OY292328.1, forward strand.
TAAACAACTCAATTTTCTACTCCATGTACGTGATCAAAATATTTGAAGATCAATACAAAGAACTGTATTTATAGGAATGAAAATAGTAAATAAATTATGTTTCACGTCAATAAAATTACCTTATTTCAATGTTAGCTCATATAAAAAGTCTAAAATAAAATTCCAATCTCTTTATAATGTCAGTAAAAAATAAATATAGCAATTGCTTTTATTCCTGGGAGTAATCTATATCGAAAGAGAAGCAGACAGTGTGTCGGTATTACTCGTATTTTATCACAATTAAATTAAACTAGAAATTTCATCCACCCGGTCGGATAAATCTGTCAATCAAGCTACATTTATATCAAAGGCTTGGCATTTGTATTATAAAAGAGAGGGTTTGACCATCAAATATCGATAAAAATCACTCGAATGTTCAATTAACTACTTACTAGTCATTTGTATACAATACATTAATACACAACAAAAGATCGCGCTCATGTTCAATAACAGGTAATCCATCATACCTGAAAATTCTTGTCTGGAAACTTAAACGAAGAAAACATGCTTCTGTCTTGTACTGAATTTAGTTTGAGACCAAATAAATTTATAATAAGCTGCATGCGTTTCAATATTCCAGGAATTTAAAAGATATAAAAAATAAATTGTAAGTTTTGATACCCTTGTGATCTCTAATCCGAATCTAATCTCAATGTTAATCACCACATTGAAACCAAATTAACAAATAAATAGATACTGAATTTACCAAAAAATTAAAGCTAGGTATTTATAGCAGAATTCCAATTTTATTAAACATTTGCACAGACAGCTACGATGGCACTCGAATATAATTGTCCGAGAGGCCCCAAACTAATTGCAGTGGTATGAATATAGAGTGGGTATGAATATAACTTGAAATTAAAACACGTTTAATTGTGGACTTTGTTGTCTTTGCATCTTACGCTTTGTTTGCAGATATTATTAAAAAAAAAAAAAAAACAAATTACATGCACAGCAAACAAAGGAAAAAGTTTGAATTTTACCATATTAGGCAGGCATAATAAACAATACCAATTAAAAATAAAACGTAAAGAAATTAGAATTCTTAGGGCCAGTTTCACAGGTTGCTGGTAAGTTCCAGATAGTTTATCTGGCAGATAATTTCATACAAATTCTGTTACATTTTTTAATATATCTGGATGATATCTGGTAGATAGTGGCTATCCGTAACCTGTGAAACTGGCCCTTACTATAAATAATTATTGACTGCAGAAAACTAGTGAAATCAGGACGTCGTGATTTTAAATGAACTACGTTTGTTATTACTTGCATAGGAGTGGATTCTGCGCATTATGCGAGCTAGTATATATGGGCGCGAAAGTAATATTTTTATTTTAAATTGTAATTATTTTGTATCAACTACCGATATTTATAGTGTTGCAAGTAAATTTTATTGTCATTTCCCTTTTTATATTGCTATTTGTTTTGACAGCTTTGTTAAATTTAGTATTTATTTTGAACTTCCGTTTGATTTAAATTTATTATTAAGTTTTTGTTTCGAACTTCCGTTAACAATTTAATTTAATTATTTTGTAAATCTTACTTTTGACTACAACTGTATTTCCGTTTGTGATATTACAAGCGTTTCTGGCTGTGATTAATAATTAATATTAGTATGTCTGTAGATTTAAAATTGTGTCTTCAATTTGATTTCAACCATGTTTCCGTTTGTATTATTTTAATTTAATAGTAGGATTTTTAACTCTTGTGTTTCTTTCGTATTTCCGTTTTTGTATTAAATTCATAATATTAGAGCTTATTTTGATTCGCTAGCGTTTCTGATTGGTTGATTGTATTGTAATACTTTTTAACATTCCCGCTCTTTTTGATTGTCAAAAATCGGTATAAAAAGGCCGCAATGTGGCCATTAGGGATCATTCTCTTTTCGCTCAGCAGTGAATAAACAACTTAAGTCGGAGCAAGTCCTTTTTATTATAATATTTGTTCCCCTATATAAGTGTTTGTGTGTGTTTAACTTTGTGGATATAATGTGTGATCGTGGTGACGACGGCGATGACGCGCCGACAGCAGCGGTGGGATCTACCTCGCCCCTGTTGAGGTCTTCCGGAACCAGGGCCCGCAAGCTAGCCCCGGCTACGCAGCCAGACCCCACCTTCTCTCTGGAACAAGTGATGAGCCTCGTAACCTCCATAACGAAGCAGGCTGCATCCAGCGCCGCCTCTAGCGCTGTGACTGCTGCGCTAAATGCTTCTCCAGCACCATCTCGGGACCGTGGTACCTTCTACCTACCACCCTTTGACCCAGATGTCAGATCACATGACATCAGGGACTGGTGTGCCAACGTTGACCAAACAATTTCAACGATTGGTATATCGCCCCACGAAGCTCGTATGAAGGCGATTCTACAGTTAAAGGGAAGAGCGAAGACTTGGGCCGACACATGGTCACTGCAGTCCACTACATGGGAGCAAGTGAAGCAGGACCTGATCCAGACATTTGGAGAAGAATTCCGCTATGCTGACGACGTCCAGCGGTGGCGCAACTTCACGTCGGAGCAGGCGAGCAGCTACGCGGACTACGCGACTACGGGATGGACGCTGTTTAAGCGTGTGCGGCCTGAAGCAACGGATGCCGAGGTAATTGATGCTCTTATTACTGGTATCTACCCTGATTTCATAAAATGTGAATTGTTACGTAATACGCCTGACTCTTTGCCCAAACTAGTTTCCGTTTTAAAAACTTACCGCAAACGTGACCGACCAAAGACTGACAACAGTACGGACAAAAATCCTCCCAACAAAAAGTTCAAACCTTTCGAAATACCCGCAACTGCCACAAATATTTGCTTAAGATGTAGAAAGCCAGGTCACCTCACGAGTGATTGTAAGGGAAATTCAGTAGCTTCAGAGTTAAATCCACCTGCAACGTCCGCTTCTCAGGTTACGCCCGATCGTAGATCATTAGAGTGTAAATATTGCCATAAAAAGGGACATTTAGAGAAAAACTGTTTTCGTAAGCAGAATGATGAGAAATCCAAACCCCTATAAATAGATTTATGACTACCGTCAAAATTGGAGCTTGTACCTATTCTTGTTTATTTGATTCTGGTGCAGACTGTTCGTTGGTACGAAAAAGTATTTCTGGTTCGATTCCAGGCAAAAGAAAATCTGTCAGCACAATTTTTACCGGAATTGGTGGCATTGATGTTATGTGTTCTCAAAGTATATTGGCTATTGTTGAGATAGATCAAGTAACTGTAGAGCTAGAGCTGTTCATTATGGAAGATCATCAAATCCAGTTTGATATTTTAATAGGCTATAATTTAGTTAAAATTCCTGGACTTGCTATTACATTGTCAAATTCAAAGTTAACTGTAACTAGAAACATGATTGTTAATGAATGTACCTTGGAAGCGGACGGAACATCAGAAAAATGCTAGGAATGAAATAATTTCTAGATTGACATCCTCCCCACTCTTGACAATTTTTAATCCCGACTTACCATCTGAACTCCATACAGACGCTAGTTCTCTGGGTTATGATGCTGTTCTAATTCAAGGCCATGATAATAACCCTCATGTTGTAGGCTATTTCAGTATGCGAACAACCAATGCTGAGAGCAGATATCACTCATATGAGCTCGGCACATTGGCTGTAGTTAAAGCCATTAAACATTTTCGAAATTTTTTATACGGTAGATGTTTCAAAGTCGTAACAGATTGTAATTCACTTAAAGCATCTAGAACAAAAAGAGAACTGACGCCCAGAGTTCACCGCTGGTGGGCGTTTTTGCAAAATTTCCAATTTGATATTAAGTATAGCAAGGGTGACCGACTTTCTCATTCTGACTTCTTTAGCCGGAATCCCGTAGAGCGCGAAGATAATAAAAGTCGTAGCGAAAATAGCTCTTTACAATTTTCAGTAAACTCCTCTACGTTAGATCATAACTGGCTACTTATCGAACAAAAAAGAGACCCTGTTCTTAAAAACATAGTAGAACAACTGGGGTCCGATACAATTCCAAAAGACATAGCAGACACTTATAACTTATAACAAGATAAACTTTTACGACGTAAAGTTCAAATTGATAATAAAACTCGTAAACTTATTATAGTGCCACAAAATTACAGATGGAATCTTATTTCTCATTATCACGATAGCCTTCAGCATTTTAGCTGGGAAAAAGTACTCGCTAAAATAAGAGAACAGTATTGGTTCCCAGACATGTCAAAATTAGTTCGAAAGTTTACTGAAAATTGTGTAAGTTGTAGAATTCAAAAACAGGTCACTCTCCATCCTATAGACAAAATCGCTATTCCTTTTCACACCATCCATGCTGACATAACCGGGCGTATGAATGGTAAACGTAACAACACTGAATATGCTTTTACTAAATATACGCATTTAATTTACACTACTGATAGAACGTCAAATACAGCTATATCTTGTTTACAAGAAGTAATTTCTATATTTGGTACCCCCAATAGACTTATAACGGACCAGGACAAAAGTATGACCTCAGCTGACTTTAAAAACTTTTGTCAGCGTTTCGGTATTGAACATCACGTAGTAGCTAAAGGCGCTAGTCGGGCAAACGGACAGGTGGAACGTATTATGAAAATAATCAAAGATAATATGTCAGTTGTAGAGCTTAATAAACCTTGGCATAGTGCTATCCGAGATTTACAGTTGGCTATTAACTCTACCATTTCTAAAAGTACGGGAATATCTCCAATGGAGTTGCTATTTGGAAAAAAATGTTCACCACCAGGTATTAAGCTCTTACAAATTGACAGCGATGAACCAATCGATGACCTTAATGCTGTTAGATCATTGTGTAAGTTAAGGATGGACGAGCGATCATTTCGGGATAAATTAAGATTTGATAAAGGTAACGCTCATATAAATCCTTTTAAAGTTGGAGATTTTGTCTTAATGCATAAACATGAAAGACATACAACTAAGCTTGGTCCTAAATATGAAGGCCCTATGGAAGTTCTAGAGATTCTGCCTAATAATCGTTACAAAGTAAAACATGTCATTGCGGGGTTGTTCTGAAAAGATCGCTAGTCATGATTTTTTTGAGACCAGCACCTCTGGCTCAAAATGATCCATTTATGGATAATTGTGATGATAATAATGAACCGGCCGTATGGGCCCATAATGATTAAATTACCTATCCATCTTTCCTTCCTTAAACGCTGGCTGGCCACCATGCGTATCCTTATTCCCGGTCTAAGGGCTAGATCCCAGGCGGGTGATGCCATGTGATATGGCTAGATCCAAGGCGGGTGATGCCAAGTCAGTGATTATAATGATTAAATTACCTATCCATCTTTCCTTCCTTAAACGCTGGCTGGCCACCATGCGTATCCTTATTCCCGGTCTAAGGGCTAGATCCCAGGCGGGTGATGCCATGTGATATGGCTAGATCCAAGGCGGGTGATGCCAAGTCAGTGATTATAATGATTAAATTACCTATCCATCTTTCCTTCCTTAAACGCTGGCTGGCCACCATGCGTATCCTTATTCCCGGTCTAAGGGCTAGACCCCAGGCGGGTGATGCCATGTGATATGGCTAGATCCAAGGCGGGTGATGCCAAGTCAGTGATTTTGGGCTAGATCCCAGGCGGGTGATGCCATGTGATATGGCTAGATCCAAGGCGGGTGATGTCATGCAAAGAGGTTGACCCTACATGGGCCATATCTATTTAACTTGTGCAGCGCAGAGAGCGCGCTGGATCAGAATGGCCGTATGGGCGCGAAAGTAATATTTTTATTTTAAATTGTAATTATTTTGTATCAACTACCGATATTTATAGTGTTGCAAGTAAATTTTATTGTCATTTCCCTTTTTATATTGCTATTTGTTTTGACAGCTTTGTTAAATTTAGTATTTATTTTGAACTTCCGTTTGATTTAAATTTATTATTAAGTTTTTGTTTCGAACTTCCGTTAACAATTTAATTTAATTATTTTGTAAATCTTTCTTTTGACTACAACTGTATTTCCGTTTGTGATATTACAAGCGTTTCTGGCTGTGATTAATAATTAATATTAGTATGTCTGTAGATTTAAAATTGTGTCTTCAATTTGATTTCAACCATGTTTCCGTTTGTATTATTTTAATTTAATAGTAGGATTTTTAACTCTTGTGTTTCTTTCGTATTTCCGTTTTTGTATTAAATTCATAATATTAGAGCTTATTTTGATTCGCTAGCGTTTCTGATTGGTTGATTGTATTGTAATACTTTTTAACATTCCCGCTCTTTTTGATTGTCAAAAATCGGTATAAAAAGGCCGCAATGTGGCCATTAGGGATCATTCTCTTTTCGCTCAGCAGTGAATAAACAACTTAAGTCGGAGCAAGTCCTTTTTATTATAATATTTGTTCCCCTATATAAGTGTTTGTGTGTGTTTAACTTTGTGGATATAATGTGTGATCGTGGTGACGACGGCGATGACGCGCCGACATATACCTTGTTGCGTTCGTAAACACAGGTTTATAGCTGCCATATATCATAAGCAGAGTAAATTTCTACTTGATGATGTACTTAGTACAGTTTTATTGACTTTTAAAGTGTATCATGTCTCAAGTCGCCCTCACAGAAGGTACGTATTACGTCTATCAGCATGAAAGATATCTCTGGAATGCCAATGTTTTATCGAATTCCAAATAATCAATAATTATTTTAGGAACTACCTGTAATAACTAGACGCAATTTTATTTGATTTTATGGGAAAAGTTGGTTTCTAATTGTATGCTATGAGAAAAGTTTATTAACACCAAGTATTGAAACATCCCATAGAAATGTAATATTCTAACGTAACATACTTGGAATTTTCCAAGAAATCCTCAACAAGAACAGAAGTAAGTTCAAAGTGTACAATTCCCTGAAGGCACAAACTTGCGATTTACTTTATAAAACACACTTCATAAGGTGAGTAAACTTGGATGAGCTGAAAATATGAGTAAATGCTAATTTAGAGCTTTAAAAGGAGATTCATTTTCGCAATTTTTAAATAGCTTTGGTGAAAACCCGGGGGTGGAGAGTAATGCAGTCCCTAACCGAGTCACATCGCAATGTAAGGAATTTCAAACGCTTACTGAAACTAGCAAAGTGACAAGCTAGCATAAAACCACAGCCTGAATTCCGTGTTCACAGAAATTATTGTGAAGTAGAACTGAATTCGTGTGTGAAAAGTGAACACCGCTCGGTATGTCAACATTGCGGTTACCTTTTGTGTTGAAATAGCGTTAAACCATTATCCTTATACATAGGCGTTATACGAAACCATTTCATATTGCTTCCAAATAAAATGTCAGTTTTTAATATTTCAAGTACCTATAACAACTAGGAGTAACGAAGTTACTCCGTGATCATGGCGCTTGCAACAGTGCCGAAATATCGGGAACTCAATAAAAAGGTAAAAGGTAGCAAAAAAAAAAAATTTAATGCAAAGAACAGTTTAATGGAATTTTAGCCCTTTTAAGTAGTTTCATTATAAGTAGTAAGGTGTCTTAACTATTCATACATACATATATCACGTCATTAACTACACAACACCCACACTAACAACTTGAGTAGGAAAATACATACATTTTTCCAACCAATGAAACAACTGTTCTTGTACAGACATTCGCAAACGTTTTGTGGGTTCTAAAATGCTTTTGATTCCGTACTCTCTTTGCCTTAAGACTTTAAATCTTGCACAAAGGAAGTTAAGTCGTTTCTATTTCTATTCTTGTCTCCGATTGGAATTCAAAACAGCGGAAAATTTACTGTATAATCTTCTGAAGTTAACGACTTGAATAATTTAATCAAATTTAAAATATGTATTTATGAAGTCATTAACGTAATATCAACACAATGAACCAGCGCTTTATGTTAGTTAGCAAGGCATATCAGGCTACGCTTATCAGACTGGGTGCATATGGACATGCTCAGTTCTAAACAGATTGAAATTCACGCAGTCCATTGGCTATCTTAGTACAGATGCCAGCATGTCATGCTATCCGAAACTGTCAAATTTTCCCAATCAACTTTGAACCATATTCTTCAGCAATAAAGTTGAAAATCTGTTAAGAAAATGTTTTTCATGTGCTGGCGTCAGTGCGTAGAATTTAAAAAGCTTTGTAAATTAATGTTAGGACTGAGGTTTCTTGGGCAAATTAAAGAAAAACAAGACAGATACCGTTTGCAAAGTCTCACTATTTTTACTACGCCTACTTACTAAAGTTGAACGTTTTTGCCTCAAGTTGTTGTTGTTTTTATTAAGTTAAGAATTCATACAAAAATAATAAATGATTAAAGTTGAATGTTAATGAACAAGATTCAGTTTTAGGAAATATTGTTTTAGCAAAATATCTTATTATTATTTTGTTGTTATTGGTATTTTAACAGTTTGGCAGTCGTTACGGGAAGTCAGAAGCCAAAAAGTCCAACAACAACACAGTTCAAAAAATAACAATCACTACATAGTATAAAACAAAGTCGCTTTCTCTGTCCCTATGTCCCTTTGTATGCTTAAATCTTTGAAACTACGCAACGGATTTTGATGGGGGTTTTTTTAATAGATAGAGTGATTCAAGAGGATGGTTTATATGTATAATAACATCCATTAAATAGTGGAGAAGTACTGTTATTTTTGAGGTTTCTAATGTGATGTCGTAAATAATTTCATTTTTCCCGCTTACATTACCAGTGCGAAGCCGGGGCGGGTCGCTAGTATTAAATAAAGGATATAAGATAAAGGCCAGGAGATGGCATTTGAATGGTACTTCTACTGTGTTATTGGTGCTTCAATACGTCAATATTACATTATGATTTTGTTATCTGCGTAGGTATATACGTACCGTCAGTTTTCACCGAAACTTGAAATTTTCTGAAAATTCGCAGTGCCCCAGAGCTAACGTTTCCACAGAAAAATAATTAAGTTGTATTTAGCCTAGAAGTACGGACTTTTGTAATAAACATACCTCTCATAACACACGTGCTTTGTGTAAAGACTTCCACGAACTGTATCAATAAAACTAGTAATGTAACGCCATTATCACGTTTTTCTTAAAAAAAAATCACAACAATTAATGTCTTGATTGAATTAACTTTGACTAAATACACTGTTTTCGTAGGCATTGTTAACAAATTGAGCTAATAAGTATTTCATATTAAAACAATTATGAAACGTGATTCAGACTAAAACAATAACTAGCACTACCAATACATGCTAGTGCAGGAGGGGGAGAATTTCAGGGAGACACCTCGGCAGAAATAAGAGACGTCACAGCTGTCAATTGTCGAGAAACTCCCGGCCACCATGGTTCCGAGTCCATTTAGCGATAACAGGCCCGTATTAGTGGCGCGTTTTGTTCTCAAAGACCGGTCAGTAATATCTGTGCCCTGCGGAGCCCAATCGTATTCTAAAGTAGCCAAGTCGTTTAAAATGAACTCAAACAAACACAAAAATACAATTCCCCTTCACTATATAATACATATGTATTAACAAAGATAACTTTCAAGTTACATCTAAAATGAAAATTCATAAAGTGCACCTAACTCTGAATCTTTCTTAACTCTTAATGTTAATATGAAGGCATACGTCTGTAATATTATATTTTTTTAACAATTAGGCAGGTAAGTCAATAAAGGCCATCCCTGAACTAGAGTACTGGCTGACAATCTGTTTTGAAACAACCGTTTCATTATAAATTTTGTATATTATCTTCTATAGAATATCAAATTTGTATAGGACGGAATCTGGGAGTCACGTGGACTAGTAAATTAGTTTTCGGACACGTTTTGCGAAACCTTCAACACTTCAAAAACAAGTAAATAGATTTTACGTAATTCTTGTTTGTGTGTTATAGGGTACGGCATAATTGAGTATTTACTTTTATTCTTTTAAAAAATATTTAAAACCGTAACTATGCATTATTGTTAATCAAAAAGAAAAAATATTTAGGAAATAGATTTCACCCGCGATTCCATCTTTTGATTTCTCAGGTAAAAAGCTAATTCCGTATCCAACGTAGCAAGTTTCGTGTCTATCGGTTAAGCCGTGGAAACATTTTAGGAAACAGCGAATTCATTCTCGCTACTCGGCACATCGAGCTACTGGAAACTGTCACATTTTACCAATCAACTTTGAATCATACCTAATATGTTTAAGCGATAAAGTTGAAAATCTGTCTAGTAAATTTGATTGATGATTGAAGTGCAAAGCTCAAAATAATGTCAATATAACAACATTATAAAACATCGTACCTGTGTGCTACCCACATATTTGAGTTGAAAGACAATTTATCCTCAGTGCTTGTCACTTACTAGGTAAACCATTTTACGGCAGCTGCACGTTCACAAAGTCACAGGCTTTCAATAAACAAGTTTCGTGAGAGAGCTATTGTACATTGTGCTGGGATTACAGTACCTACATGTTTGTACAGTGCCTCCATTGAAGGCTAATGGGGGACTAGATACTGGGTAGATTTCTCTCAGAGTTGTGAGAACATAGAATGAGGTTGTGAATAAATTGAAGGTGCCGCTGTGTTGGTATGAGTTCAGTCTTTATAATGTCCAGTCTTTAGGTATAGGGCAAACTATGCTTAATTTCATCGACAGAAAATGTCAGTAAATATCTGACACGTATGAGTAGAGCATTTGACAACTTTTCAAATAAAAAAAAAGCTTTATAGTATTGGTATAGATTCGCTTTCTATTTAAGAGGGCGCTGTTTATTTAATTACAGCAAAGTGAAGGATTTAACAAAGTTTAAATTTACTAACTCATCCAATACTTAAAGCTTTAATTAAATTTTGTTTACTTTATTCATAAACGAATAATAATTAAAGGTATTGATTTATAATCATGATTAAAGAGGCATATCAACTTCAAAATAACAATTATAACAACTGAATAATCAAAATTGTTTTACAATTCAATATGAGCCCTTGAAAGTTGTACGGAGAATGTAATTATTGTAGGAGGAGACTATGATGAGATATGTCCGTAATTTCTTCGTACAGACGTAATTTTATTTTACGATAAGATTTGAAAAACTTAGGTCTTGATTAGTTTGATTGACGAAATTGTCCCACATAATTATTATTATATGTCAACATTTTGAGACCCTAAAGATCACTGACCTAAATAATTAACCTATAATCATTCGATATGGCTCGTAAAACACAAGTTCGCAACCGGCCCGTAACGTCATATGTCACGATTATATGCGTGACGCGAAAGGGGTGATAAATATTTTTCTTATCCTACACCCTGTTGACGCATGTAAGAGATTATATTGAATGTTTTATGATATAGTGTTACCATGTGTGTATTTATTATCTGTGGTAATTTATTGGAAGATTCGAGGCTCGTTTCTACTCACTTGTTACTCCACTTTTATCTTTGCCTGGTGTTTATAATTTTTTAATTATCCTTTCCAATTAGGAAAGCATCCATATCTTTAGACATACTGGCTTATAGCAAAAGTATCTTACGCAAGCATTAGTATGCTTTTTAATTTAATTTTAATCTGAAACTTTCAGGTAATGAAATTTTACGTTTTCTGAAGTTACTACCTTTTATATTATGTAAACAATCCTGAATTGTTACAAATATGTTTTCTATTTCCAAAACAAACAAATGAAATTAAACTTTGTGGCGTAACAGATTCCAATGTAAACAAACAAATTATTTTTCTCGGTACGTTTTCTGTAGCCTCGCCTCAATAAGTACGTATGTAAATACACGCAATTTGTCTTAACACATTATAATAGAGTTTTGTAATTGTATTTTTTTTTTAACATGAGTTTCTGATGATGGATCAGCAATCGATCGAATCAATCTTAAGCTTACGCATCGCTTGGTTCGGTTGGTCCATGTATGGGTAACCATCATATTATCATGACGAGCTCCTCCTGGTTTTGGAAGGCACGTTTAGTAGGAGCCGATCCCAACATAGTTGGCTAGGCAAATAAATATAGGTTTTGAACTATCTTGCTTCCATCTATGGAATAAATTTACTTTTTGCTCAAGAGGTATTGCGTATCTTTTAGTACGACAAGAAACTAGACAAATGAAGGGATTGGAAATTTCTTGCAGACCAATCATTTGAATACAGAATATACGTAATTCTCAATGTTCTGTTTAATAGCAAAGGAAATATGATACAAAGAGTATTTGAACTTAGAAAATGAGTTTACAAAGTTTTAATGTTAGTGACATACGTAGTATGAGAGACTTAAGTAAAGATACTGGAATATTCAACGAGTTTCAGACACTACATAATGAAATTAAAGTTTAACTATGTATAATTTTGCATATTAATAAGATATTTTGGAATCTCTTTAGGAATATTTAATAACTGCTATGGCGATATCATTTATAAGTTTATGCACTAAATTTGGACTGCTTTAGTTGAAACTAAAAAATTTTTTACAAAAAAATAAAACCGACTTCAAAAACACTGAAAAGTGAAAAAAAAAAGCTTTTAAGTACATCGCTCTAGAAGTCGGTGTCAAGAAGTTGCAACTGTTATACTGTATTTATTTGGACACCGACTTCTAGAGCGATGTACTTAAAAGCTTTTTTTTTCACTTTTCAGTGTTTTTGAAGTCGGTTTTATTTTTTTGTAAAAAATTTTTATTTTTATCTTTTTAGTATCAGGTCCAAAATCTGTTTTCGTCATCCATTTATACACTCCATACCTTCTATAATAGCTATCATAACTCAAGTTTGTAGGAAATTCTCATTAACCGGCCCGTTATAACATCATCCACATACACATCGTCCACATAAATCAAACAAATGCTCATAAAATAAAAAGTACTGAACCAAATTGGATGAAATTTTTATGGGACCAAATGGCAAGTATACTGCATCGAACAAAAAAAGAATTACACAAATCGGACCAGAAACCTCGAAGTAATCGGTGTACATACATAAAAAAAAAAAATAAAAAAAAAAAAAAACATACCGGCCGAATTGAGAACCTCCTCCTTTTTTTGGAAGTCGGTTAATGAGAACCTCCTCCTTTTTTTGGAAGTCGGTTAAAAATACCTCTAGATGCAACAGCTGTTATTAAGCCTTTGCGTTTTGTTTACCTAGTCACATTGAATAAGGGCCTGTTTCACTAACTACTAATAAGTTCCAGTAATTAGTTTATTTGGTAGATAACTTCATACAAATTCTGTTCCATTTTTTAATTTATTAGGCAATTGTGATATTGTGAAACTAACCCTAAGTCTAAGAATTTAGACAGTTCAAAATATGTGTGTGTAAAATATGTACGTTACAAAATTGTCTCAGGCCTCGTTTAAGGAGACGCGACGCGTCAGGCGGCGCGGTGCGCGAAGCGGGCCGCCGGTAACACAAACATACGCCGATGTATGGAGCGTTCAAGGAGAAGCGTTTTTGCTCGCGTTTGTTTGAATTGTAGCGTCGCATGAGACGGGCAACGCCGCGTAGGACGCGGCGGATGAAGCGACGGGCGACGCCGCGAAGGACGCAGCGGATGAAGCGACGGGTGACGCCGCGTAGGATGCGGCGGATTAAAGCGACGGTTGACGCCGCGAAGGACGCGGCAAGGAAGGGGAAGGAGAGGTGCGGGTGCGGTAGCCGCAGCGGGCGCCGCAGCGGACGACGCCGCGTGCGCCGCTGCGGACTACGCGGCGGGCGCATCGCCGTAAACCACTAATCCGTATGCCCCGCTCCTTCATAAACGAAACCACTAGTTATCATATGTTTGTGTTTACGCGTGCGATGATGCGTGCCGCTTCACGCGCCGCCCCACCGTAAACAGAAGAAACGTCCGACGCGCCGCGAGACGCCACGCCACACGCGACGCGGGACGCCCCGCGTCTCCTTAAACGAGGCCTTATTTATAAACGAAATTAAAAAAATGGTTTCTAAGCAGTGTTAGCTCTAAACTGTTGTTTTGTCTGAACATTTGCTTCTCAAGCAATTTTTAGATGCTAAGTGACGTTGATTGCTCAACTTATTCACATTTTTTGACTGCCAGGTTAACGATCTTGTATAAAACAGCAAGCAAAACCTTATATAATTTGGGAAACATACCAAAGTATTAAAGAACTAGGTGCAGATTTCATCCTTAAAAACTAACTATAACAACTAGAACTGTATCCGACCCTTTTGTGTCTAGTTACTCGGCTAAAACCCATTATTCTAAGTCTATTTTTAGCCACAAATCATCAGTAGATAGCGGAACGTGCCCAGAGACTAATTGAATGAGGCACCTGTAGCTTATCTGACTAAACTATCACAGAATAATTTATCTTGATCTCTAAAGGGTTGATTCTAATGTTTCAGAAATAAATCTAGTCCCTCTAAATTAGAGCAAGACAGAGGAAACATTTTAACTTAGGCTAATACAATTTAAAAATACATTAGCTATAAGAGGATGCTTATTAGATCTCGATGATATTCTATCATGGAATTATTCTAAGACCATATCATCTCCCGAGCTTTTTCCCAACTATGTTGGGGTCGGCTTCCGGTCCAACCGGATTTAGCTGAGTACCAGTGTTTTAGTACGACTGCCTATCTGACCTCCTCAACCTAGTTACCCGGGCAACCCAATACAAGGGATTAGACTGGCGTCAGACTTACTGGCTTCTGACTACCCTTAACGACTGCCAAGGATGTTCAATGACAGCCGGGACCGACAGTTTAAAGTGCCATCCGAAACACAGTCATTAGTGTCCAAGATACACTTAGAAAGTACATAAAAACTTAGAAAAGTTGCATTGGTACTTGCCCGACCTGGAATCGAACCCGCGCCCTCATACTTGAGAGGTTGGCTCTTTAACCACTAGGCCACCACGACTTATTACTATTTTTATTCTACGACCCTTATTATAATATGTATTATCCAAATGATATGGCTAACATCAGAGGATTCAAAAGATATTAACGTAAATCAGATTTAAGCCATCTTCAGCCATTGTGAACACGTTCATTAGCCAACGTGTGATTAATGGTCACGTGCTCATCGGTACCAGTTATACACTGGTTTAACGAACGGTTTAAGCTGGCTTATCTGTCGACTCCTCGTTATCGTTGCACGTTAGCTAGATTATGCCTGCAAAACACTTAGTAGGTATTGTTTTAAAATTTGCATGGTCATCGGGATTGAATACAGAGATACTAAAACCTGTTACTCGTAAGTATTACAATTGATTATAAGGTAATATTATCATGCGCAGAAAAAAAAATCAAAATATTAGAGAGACGCATGCACTGCAGATTAAACGAACAATATCATATACAGAACCTTCCTTACGCGTAATTACAGAAATCTGCAAAAGATATCTACTGAGCTGCAGGACTATATTCCAATTAATTCGTAGACGACACAATAGGTTTTTTATTACTAAAAAATCATCATCCTTATTCTAATTTAAAAAAAGAAACAAATTTACGCATGAAGCTACAAACTGTCTTGCGTACGACCGGTGAACCTTAAAGTTTTTATGTTGAGTACAAAGTTGGCATTAGCGTATGCCCTTGAGATAAAATAAAACCCTTTTACAAAGTCTAAGTTCTGACCTAGAAATGAAATGAATGTCAGAAAGCTTACAATTTATCTGTACCGTCCCACGAAAGTCCTAAAACGTATAATATACTTCGTTATAATATTATAATGCAAAGGTGTATTGTATATCGTATGGAAAACTAGGTTGTGGAATATTAGGGAAGCAAAAATCTATATAACCATCCGCCATCAAAACTAATAAAAACAATACAGCTATTCCACGTATAAATAACTCCCAAGCTACCCATTTATGGTAATAATTCACAAGAAGTGACAGCAGGCAATATGCCTTCCGCTTCATGTCTCTCAGGCGTTGTACGAATGAAGTACTTATGGCCTATTTAGTATTTATTCCACTAGACCAGTTCCTTTAATAAAGTCATTACAGACCTCAGAAGCCATAAAATTGCCGATCAGTAGAAGAAGAAAGAGTTCTACAGCGTTTTGTAGATAATGTACATATAAGAGGTATCTTACATAATTATGACGTTATACTGAATATTTACATCTAAAAATTGCATAACCAAAGATACCCAGGCTGTTCTGACCAGCTGATCTTATTAAAATAAACCGAAAAACTACACGATATCATAAATAAACATAATTTTTAAATACTCCACTACATACTAATTTATAGAATATTCTAAAGAGGAAAGATTTGATCGTTTGTTTGAATTGAATGGGTTCCGAAACCGATTAAAAAAAATCTTTTGCTATTGAGAAGCTATACTATCCCCGGTGAAGATATCAAATTTTCAAATAGTTGGGGTCCAATACTAAAACTCCAATAATGTAACCCGAAAATAAACCCGGACGAAGGCGTGGGTAACAGCTAGTATTAAATATTTTACAAGCTCGTACTTTGCCAAGTCGCATGACATTTTCCACGTCACGCAACCTTGACCACCCAGGTATCAGTGACATGTTCGCGTGGGCGTGAATTAGGAATCAATAACGCCTGCATGATAAAAGGGACAGCCTGTGGATATAAATAACCGTTTAAACTTTTTTCTACACATTGTTTTCACTGATTCTGGACCGATTTGCTTTGAACAGAATTCTGTCAGAATTTTACATGAACAAATCCTTTACTTTTTATACTGTTTTTTTTAAGGGTAAAAGCGAAATCATACTTCAAAAGTTTCTCGGCATATTCAGAATTATACTATTGCTCTGAAATAACAATATGGTATTTTATATAATATTATTTTATGTTTGTCTTTCGATCTTCAAATTTTTATATTTTTACGGGACACATCTTGTTATCTTAACGCCTGAGTCGCTGTCGGATATAATGCCCTAAGTATCACTAAGTTACGTATTTCTTTGAAAAGAAGTAAGCTGACAGTTCTTATGAGAGCCTTATTTCGTGTTGCTATGCCTGTGGTACTGGATTTTTGAGTACATTGAATATATACATCATTACATTGGATCTTCCCCAACTTTTGAATTTAAATTTTATTTTTAGGATAAAAATTACAAAAACTCCTTTTTGTTGTACAGACGCCAGAACATCAAGTTACCCGAAAGTGTAAAATTTTCCCAATCAACTTTGAATCCTATGCTTTAGCGATGGAAATATATTAAGGAAATTTGACAAGTTGTAGTAGCTTGATATGCTGGCGTCTGTACATAACATGTTATATAGGATACACTATATTTAATAATATTACACCTACGTATAATTTCTGTGCTACAATAATTACGAAAGGTAATTGTTATATAAATGGCATCACGTGCATGAAACGTTAAATTTAATAACGTATAAAGTTTTACAGTCGCATAGAACATTAATATTGTTAAGTTGTTTTAATTGAACATGTACCTACGCTTCAATTTAGTACAAGTTTTTGAAATATATATGGAAAATTAGTTAAATACGGGGTATTGAAAACAATGCGTAGATGTTTAAAAAAAACTAGTGTCCAACGTCTGTTCACTAAAAAAGTGACGTTTCTCTTAGCATTGCTGAAGTTGCACATCTGTTTAAAAGAAACTATGTAAACTAATGTATTTATAAGTTTTAGTGCCAGTTTCACAGGTTGCTTATAAGTTCCAGATAGTTTATCTAGCAAATAATTTCATACAATCCATTTTTGAATTTATCTGGTAGATAGTGGCTATTCGTAATCTGTGAAACTGGCCCTTACTAATTTCCATATTTAAGGTAGAAAATTTCTCCATATGTACAAAACATAGATTAGCCGCCCTACTCTAGCGGCTGAATCGTCAATAATCCCAGGAATTTGTGTCCCCCGCCTGTCGACGTTGTGGACTATTAAGACTGTATGCGAGGAAGCGACGGCGAGATAAAACTTCATGACAGTATTCACGTACGTTAGACTGAAGCACACGTTCGTATAGTGTTTATAGTGCTTGTATAATTTCTGAATTATTTTGTTATTGAATATTCGAACTTAATGTTGTGGAGATATTCCATCATTAAGCCTCTGTGCCAAAAAAAAAGATCCCTCGAATTTTTGTGCATGAGATAAAAACAATTTAGCTGCTTAGATAAGAAGGCAGGAAAGGGTCAGTTGTATAATTTTCTCGTTACGTTGGCAAATGCCAGAACAAACAAATATATTAACAAAATATACGAGCACGATACAATAAACCCTAACAAGTATGTAGACTAGAAATAAGTAATTACGACATGATATTCTTTATTACTGACGACCTGGCGTGAACCTGCCTGCCGCACTACAGATTGCGGGTTCGATTCCCGCATAAGTAAAACTTTTTTGTGCATGAAACATGCAACATGGGTTTTTGGCTTAGTATGGGTGTATATAAGTATGTTTGAATGTGTGAGGAATATTCTATTATATTATTACAAAAATATGTATACATTTAAGACCTGTACTACCAACATTACAAAAAGAAATCATAAACCTGCTACATAAATTAATTACAATAATTTGCGACAGATGTTTCTAGAATAAAAGTTAAATGTTAACAACTCGAAGCGCTATAACTTTTTTAATATCCCTGCGCAACTGCAGATTACTTTAACGAAGTTTCATACATATTTCATTAAAACTATGTCTTAGGTGACATGAATTCGTGAAACGTATTATTTATATACGATTTACGTTTTTATTCAGAATGGTATGAATGTTGAAATATGAAAAAGTGTTCTCTGCAGTAATAATTTTATGATTGTTTTTTCTTTACAAATTAGATGGATATAAATGTGTATTTTGAATTATTAAGCATTAGATACAAAACTTAAGGACCTGGTGCACCTCAAAATTAAAAAGAATTTTAGAATTAGAACTTCAATTAAATAGTCTTTCAAAAAACTATAATGACGTCACAAAGAAAACGATATCACAAGTAGAAATTGGTTATTCCCATCATCGCAAAACATTTCAAAAATATATTAGTAATGTATAGAGACTTGATGATGAAGGCATTGTTTTTCTTATCTGATTTTATACTGAATAAATGAAGTACACCTTTAATATAGTCCCAATTTTAAGGAATGGTTTAGGAAAATCCAACTCAGTCGTGCATAAGTTTTTTGACCGCTGAGCTGGATATTACTAAGGTTACTAGATATACGATAAGCTCATACGAAATGACTTTTGAAGCGGATCTTAAAGTCGTAACAGCCAGCTTTTACTATCCCCACATAATCTTATGACATACGAAATGCCTGGATAACCTTGACCTTTGAGCTTATTTTAGTGATTTTCGGAGCTAAGGATCGGGTAGGGAAGCATTTTCTCCGAACTAGAGATAAGATAAAAAGCAGGTAGGTATATACATACTTTAACGAAAAAGATCATAATAAAATTAGAAGAGCGTATTATATATTTTGTATTATTGTATAACACAAACGAAATGTCCTAATTATTATTATTTTATTAATTATTAGCACAAATCATAACGGTTATCATAAAACTCCTTTTTCGGCAATCGGATACGATAATCAGGGTATGGTAACTCATATTACCTTTATTTTAACAAACATCATACTAAAGCCCTTTGGCTCAATAATTTGCCAAAAACATGGTTTACATTTACAAGGTAATGAAAGAAATAATTTAGTACAAACTCAGTTCCATCACAGGCGGTCGTGTTAATGAATATTTCACGATTGAGAGCCAAAACGTGTTCTGTATGTATGAAATAATTGAGTTATGTAGTACCAAAGAGACTGTTTATAACCAAATATAGTCTACTCTATATTTAGACGGAATAATGCATGAGGCGTAATAAAATCTTGTGGCAAGTTATTTTTGTTTATGTAAGTTTTCTTTGATATACTATTTAGTTATTCGAGTCTATTTTATTATGTATTTATATGAAAAAGAAGAAACATTGACAGTAATTCTATACGAATATTATCAAGAGGAAACATTTGAATGTTTGTTTGAATTGAATAAGCGCCAAAACTACTTGACCGATTTGAAACATTATTTCACTGTTGGAAAGGCTACACTATCCCCGGTAATCAAAGGGTATGTTTTATCGGATACGGGAAGAAGCTGCCCGGAGCGCGGATAAAGCCTCAAAAAGCTGCTAGTATATTATAAAAAATCGGAAACTAAATCCACCCTTCAGATATTGTATTCCAAAATAATTACTACGGTTAACTAAACAAAAGGAAATTCTTTAAACACATACCTACATAAGGTAACCAAAGCCAAGATAAACCTTAAGATCAAGGACAGCTTCCCATTACTTCACTTCTCACAATATCAGCGAATACTAACGAGTATCCTTTATTAATAATACCAGGTCACCGAATAATTAAGGAGTAGATTTACTTCGCGGTAATTATAAACTGCGCGCCATTAAATTGGGGGCCCATCTTGTAATTGGCAATTTTGTTTTTCATTATTAATTGTAACGGCAAAGCCTTTGATACTGAAAAAAATGTTACATAAAACTCGGGTACAATTACACATAAAACAACGGTTGGGTTGAAACTTAATAGGTTTAAAAAGTTTATATAAATAAACTAAGCTTTTTTCGGCATAACTTTGCTTGCAACAGTAAAAACAGCAAATACGTATTCTTCGACACAATTTTCGGAATATCGCAATTTATACACCTTGATCCAAATAAATAACATCTCATAAATATATCGCCGGACATACATGTTTTAAATAGGGACACTGGATCCCTTCCACTTAATAAAATAAATCCGTGCTATCCCAACTGATAAATACGAGCGCAATAAAAATGTTCTACTTTACGTCCTCAATTAACATTTTTACACACAACACATTAAACTGAAAAATGTTTATGGTAATATTTGAATTGAATACGAGCTACTCCTTACACAATTATTTTTCCGCTTGAGGTAAGAAAATACAGTACAATTCCTTGAGTTATTCTAACAAAGCATACTACGCGAATATTCTACGAAATCCGTAGACCGTGCTACGGCGTAGCAAAGTAGGACGCTTTACAATCCGAGAGTTTGAATACAAAAATAGTAAACAAGCAAACGCCGTTGCGCATAAAAGCCTACAAAATAATACGAAAAGTTGTGCCTGTCCATTAATTATAACAGTATACTTAGTACAACTTTATAGTTAACAGGTTTAATAAATGTTGCGAACAAAGTGAAAGCCGCAGTTTATTATAATTTTGTTTTAAATAATAAACATTAATGTTCAAGGCCCATCTATACTAATATATAAATGCGAAAGTTTGTGAGTGAGTGTGTATGTTTGTTACCTCTTCACGGCCAAACGGCTGATAGGATTTAGATGAAACTTGACAAACATATAGCTTATACATCAGAATAACACATAGGCTATATATTATAACGCTATTAACTAAGGGGGATGAGCAATAAAGCATTTTTTGGTCAGTTTTAACTAGACGCCATCTATATCTTTTTAATTACAACACATTTAGCAAATTTGACAATCTGACTATACCAGCTGGGTAAATAGTTAATACCTAATGTCATAGATGGAGTTAAGCTTTTCATACAATTAAACCAGGCTAAAAAATTTTAAATTTATTTTTCAGTTCAATGTATATACCTAAACATGCTACATTATGTTATTTCGACAGATAAAAATAATTTAAAGACAAAAGTATTAAGGCAAGTTTCAACCTGACGCCATCTTTAGCTTTTCAAAACAATCTAATTTGACAATCTGACATTGTTAGTAATTATAGCTGATCATAGATGGAGTTCATAGTTTTATTTTCATAAAATTAAATTATACTGGGGTGTCTTCCAGTCTACAATCATAGTCACAAGTATTAATTTTGATTATTCAAGTTCCAAGATAACACTCAAAATCGGGGACAGAAGATGAGAGAAAAAAATCTGTCTTTGCGTAAGTTAGTCATTTAAGATCAAAGAAGGAGTGCTGTACTTTCTTCATACAATATCAGTCTGGGGTAATATTAGCTAAGCTTCAAGTATACCACACGTAACAAAGCAGCATGGGTTATCAATATTTTTATTTGATTTTTACGAACGTTTACTGATCAAAAATACATATGTCTATGACTAAATAATTCTAGAGAAAAGGTCAATCTCTTGGAAACGATTCAGAAAAGAACAGATCTCTTCGAATAGGGTTGGCTGCTGTTCTGACTCTAAGTGGTCGTAAAAGGATAGGGAATAAGTAATAATCTAAGGATTGACTACGATGTTCATTACAATGTAGCCCCTTAGATAGACATCTCAAATTAGAAAGACTCTTCTTTCTTCATCCATGTCCAGCAGTCATTTGTTGATATAAACTGCCTCCTAGGAAACGGTCAGCGCATATAAGGGCGTCTAAGATCAATTAGCTGTGTAGTAAGTATTTGTGTGGCCACAGGTGCACTCCCTATTTCCTTACTCTCATAGCCCGACACGGACGGCAATTCTGACACAACCGGAGAGAGATTAGGCACACGACCGATGTTTACGTATTCTCCGATGCACGGATATATCAATCACCAACTTCCAGTCTTTTTAAGTGGGATGTCGTAATATAACCTCTTCAGCTAAGGATGCAGCTGGAGGAAGTGTCACTCTTACTGATTAAAACCTACTATGTGCCTTCTGGAGATCCCTGTATGCGGTAACTAAGAGGCCCATGTTGCTGACATATCTTCGAGGAGCGCGTGGAATAGAACGCGCCGCCGACACGGGCTGTCGTCCTTAGATGTACGGACGGTGAACCAACCAAAACCCTCCACACACAGACCCACACCTACGGTGGTCGGGAATCATAGATTAAACACTAATACTGGAAGTCGTCCCTCGACACTCGGCGCCCGCGGTGTCGACCAGTACCAATTTTTCTGCTTCGGCTGGAATGAGCGGTGCTGTTTCTAAACCACTCCACCGCCTCCTTCGCTAGCATAATTGCTTCGCAGAAGGAGGCGGCCGCTCCCATTCTTTCATGCTCCGGACCATGGCCTGGACCAGGGCCGAATGCGAAAGCTCGCCGCTGTGAGGACACGATGGTGCTCCACCCAAGCAGAGCGCAACCCCACCGTTTGCTCCACCGTATCCTTAACCAACTTCCAGTCCCCGGGCTGCTTTTTCAGTTTCCTAACACTCACAAAGCGATTTTGGTCCGACCTGGTTCGACCGAATCGAACCCGATACCACGTCGTGTACAGCAGTTGCGTTATGCAACTACTAGACTAGCGATAAAGAGCGCATTTTCAGTGCCTAAACCAACTTTATCGACTTCGACGCGATCGACCTGCAATGTAAGTTCGAAGTGACTACAATATTATTTGAAGTAGTGACGACATATAATATGTACATTCTTATATACGAGCATAGGTTCAGAATGTATTCCGCAACAACAGACACATTTTGTACCTTCGAAGTTTAGTTCAATTTAAGACAAAGACCAGAGCAAGGAAGCAGCGGGAGGCCACACCTGCATGTCCAGTCTTAGTAAACGACGCGTGTGTATTGTTGTGATATGAAAACATAAGTCTTCCATGATTGACACGCAAGTGTCCGCCATGTAAGTTCGGCGCTTATTGTTATAACGGCGCTTATTGTTATAGTAGCCAAATACTTTGCAAAGTAAAATCAGCCCCAGAACTGTCGCTTATCCTCGGTATAGTTAAGTGTTTTTGCGTTTTCTCTGAGAAGATAAGCCAGCTGCCCAGGACATATTAAAGTGCATTCACTATCCCCTCTCTCTCACTTTTACATGCCCTCTGATGCACGGGTCTATCAATCACCAACTTCCAGACTATGGGCTCCTGATTGACTCGAACCCGAAACCTGTGCAAGGTAAACGAGTTTATCATTTTTACTATATACTCTAATGCCCACGCGGACGACGTCGCGGGTAGCAGCTAGTATAATTATATTTATAACTACAAACATCCAGACATTTATATGAACCGCTCCAATTAACACTGTTTTATTCCTTACTAAAATTTTCTCACAAAAACGAAGATAGATTTTCTTGTTCACATCAAAGACTTCGTATGCATTTAAGATAAACCAGAGTCATCATACTCTTCCATCCTATTCCATCCTTCATATCATAATATTTCACAGGAAAGCAGGAAGTCAACCGATCCCTCGTTTCGTACAATTTTCAACATCGACCCCATGCGAATCGATTACAAAAAGAAGCTCTTTACTGAACTCCGTAATATACAACGAACAGTAACCAAATACTCGTAATCATTTTTGTTTAGTATGTGCAATATGGCAGCATAAATGCGTACATAAACGTAAAACACCCAAATTGAAACACGAAACAATAAAAAAATAATGATTTCGACATGACAAAAGAGAATCGCTTCATTTTAGTGAGCTTGTATGTGGCGAAGTTGCAAAATTAGGACATCGGAGATTACTCTTTACGAGTCCTAGGAAAGTAACAACACTTTTGATGGCAGGCCACATCATGTATGCGTCTTTTCTAAACAAAATGGAACCGGGTCTCGCCTCCCGGGGCAGGCAACGTCTAGAATTCTATAACACTCGTTACGTGCAAATGCGTTCCTTGCGCAGCAGTCAGTTTGATTTATCTCCAATTTTCTACCCGGTACGACAATATACGCTTTCTATACGTAGAAATAGTGTTTTATTTTGTTAAACCAATACTTTCATATATGTAATCGTTTTATTGAATTTTATCTTTTAGATATCAAATAAATAAAATTGTATTTGTAGTCAAGCTAAGACGTTTCGTTATATATGCAGCTAAAAACTAAAATCTTCAGTTAAGGTTAAGTATGAATTTGGATATGAATATGAAATTACTACAAAAAAGGTAGACAGACGTTTGACACGTGTTTAACATTTTTTTCTATAAACAAGTGTCAAACGTCTGTTTAACTTTTTTGTAGTAGTAAGGCCCGAAATGTTTAACTTAATTACTATATTATTGCTAGATAGATTACACGACTGGTTTAATGTTGTTGAGGTCAAATAACATCTTTCTAAATAAATAACGAGAATTATGAAAACCAACGAACACAAGCCAAGTTATTACGTGGATTAATTACGTCTGAATCCAGGATCTACATGCTTAATTTATAAACAGATCATGTTGGGGAATATGATCTGTTACATACGTATTATAAATTATGATATATTTTTTTACTAGCTGCTACCCGCGACGTCGTCCGCGTGGGCATTAGAGTATATAGTAAAAATGATAAACTCGTTTACCTTGTATCCTTTAACATCACGGTATGATAACTAAGCTATAAAATCAAGCCCAAAATGTGTAGAAATACTATGGAAATATAACTGCCTCGCTGGTGACTTAGTCGCATAGCGCGACTGATGTGCACAGGTTTCGGGTTCGAGTCAATCAGGAGCCCATAGTCTGGAAGTTGGTGATTGATAGACCCGTGCATCAGAGGGCATGTAAAAGTGAGAGAGAGGGGATAGTGAATGCACTTTAATATGTCCTGGGCAGCTGGCTTATCTTCTCAGAGAAAACGCAAAAACACTTAACTATACCGAGGATAAGCGACAGTTCTGGGGCTGATTTTACTTTGCAAAGTATTTGGCTACTATAACAATAAGCGCCGTTATAACAATAAGCGCCGAACTTACATGGCGGACACTTGCGTGTCAATCATGGAAGACTTATGTTTTCATATCACAACAATACACACGCGTCGTTTACTAAGACTGGACATGCAGGTGTGGCCTCCCGCTGCTTCCTTGCTCTGGTCTTTGTCTTAAATTGAACTAAACTTCGAAGGTACAAAATGTGTCTGTTGTTGCGGAATACATTCTGAACCTATGCTCGTATATAAGAATGTACATATTATATGTCGTCACTACTTCAAATAATATTGTAGTCACTTCGAACTTACATTGCAGGTCGATCGCGTCGAAGTCGATAAAGTTGGTTTAGGCACTGAAAATGCGCTCTTTATCGCTAGTCTAGTAGTTGCATAACGCAACTGCTGTACACGACGTGGTATCGGGTTCGATTCGGTCGAACCAGGTCGGACCAAAATCGCTTTGTGAGTGTTAGGAAACTGAAAAAGCAGCCCGGGGACTGGAAGTTGGTTAAGGATACGGTGGAGCAAACGGTGGGGTTGCGCTCTGCTTGGGTGGAGCACCATCGTGTCCTCACAGCGGCGAGCTTTCGCATTCGGCCCTGGTCCAGGCCATGGTCCGGAGCATGAAAGAATGGGAGCGGCCGCCTCCTTCTGCGAAGCAATTATGCTAGCGAAGGAGGCGGTGGAGTGGTTTAGAAACAGCACCGCTCATTCCAGCCGAAGCAGAAAAATTGGTACTGGTCGACACCGCGGGCGCCGAGTGTCGAGGGACGACTTCCAGTATTAGTGTTTAATCTATGATTCCCGACCACCGTAGGTGTGGGTCTGTGTGTGGAGGGTTTTGGTTGGTTCACCGTCCGTACATCTAAGGACGACAGCCCGTGTCGGCGGCGCGTTCTATTCCACGCGCTCCTCGAAGATATGTCAGCAACATGGGCCTCTTAGTTACCGCATACAGGGATCTCCAGAAGGCACATAGTAGGTTTTAATCAGTAAGAGTGACACTTCCTCCAGCTGCATCCTTAGCTGAAGAGGTTATATTACGACATCCCACTTAAAAAGACTGGAAGTTGGTGATTGATATATCCGTGCATCGGAGAATACGTAAACATCGGTCGTGTGCCTAATCTCTCTCCGGTTGTGTCAGAATTGCCGTCCGTGTCGGGCTATGAGAGTAAGGAAATAGGGAGTGCACCTGTGGCCACACAAATACTTACTACACAGCTAATTGATCTTAGACGCCCTTATATGCGCTGACCGTTTCCTAGGAGGCAGTTTATATCAACAAATGACTGCTGGACATGGATGAAGAAAGAAGAGTCTTTCTAATTTGAGATGTCTATCTAAGGGGCTACATTGTAATGAACATCGTAGTCAATCCTTAGATTATTACTTATTCCCTATCCTTTTACGACCACTTAGAGTCAGAACAGCAGCCAACCCTATTCGAAGAGATCTGTTCTTTTCTGAATCGTTTCCAAGAGATTGACCTTTTCTCTAGAATTATTTAGTCATAGACATATGTATTTTTGATCAGTAAACGTTCGTAAAAATCAAATAAAAATATTGATAACCCATGCTGCTTTGTTACGTGTGGTATACTTGAAGCTTAGCTAATATTACCCCAGACTGATATTGTATGAAGAAAGTACAGCACTCCTTCTTTGATCTTAAATGACTAACTTACGCAAAGACAGATTTTTTTCTCTCATCTTCTGTCCCCGATTTTGAGTGTTATCTTGGAACTTGAATAATCAAAATTAATACTTGTGACTATGATTGTAGACTGGAAGACACCCCAGTATAATTTAATTTTATGAAAATAAAACTATGAACTCCATCTATGATCAGCTATAATTACTAACAATGTCAGATTGTCAAATTAGATTGTTTTGAAAAGCTAAAGATGGCGTCAGGTTGAAACTTGCCTTAATACTTTTGTCTTTAAATTATTTTTATCTGTCGAAATAACATAATGTAGCATGTTTAGGTATATACATTGAACTGAAAAATAAATTTAAAATTTTTTAGCCTGGTTTAATTGTATGAAAAGCTTAACTCCATCTATGACATTAGGTATTAACTATTTACCCAGCTGGTATAGTCAGATTGTCAAATTTGCTAAATGTGTTGTAATTAAAAAGATATAGATGGCGTCTAGTTAAAACTGACCAAAAAATGCTTTATTGCTCATCCCCCTTAGTTAATAGCGTTATAATATATAGCCTATGTGTTATTCTGATGTATAAGCTATATGTTTGTCAAGTTTCATCTAAATCCTATCAGCCGTTTGGCCGTGAAGAGGTAACAAACATACACACTCACTCACAAACTTTCGCATTTATATATTAGTATAGATTAGTATAGATAATAAAAGTGCTTTCACACTAACAAATTTGGTCGTGCGTGAAAACTGAGTGGACGATCTGCCGCAGAAATGAAATCCCTCTTAAAATGTTTGAAAAAGCCTTCATAATAAAATAAGATGGTATGTACATGAAATTGGATACTTTTAGAGAGTCATCAAGGCACCAAACACCCAATTGAAATATTCCTAGCTCAAAAATACTTCTGCACTTTGAAGGGTCATATGAATACGGACACATTAAACCTACCGCACCACAGAAAATAAAAACAGTCGTAAAATTAACCAGTAAATGTAATGGAACTGTTCACAAACCGGTTGTAAACATCGAAGTACATTGCCCTAAATATTCCGTAGTACTCGACAAATTATAAATTGTCTTCTACACCAATACCAATGACTATGTTTCGGATAGCACATTAAACTTTTGTTCCCGGCTTTCATTGAACCTCCTTGGCAGTCGTTACGGGTAGTCAGAAACCAGTAAGACTGACGCCAGTCTAACCAAGGGATAGTTTCCTGGATAATCGGGTTGAGGAGTACAGATAGGTAATCGCTCCTTGTAAAACACTGGTACTCAGCTGAATCTGGTTAGACTGGAAGCCGACCCCAACATATGTAGTTGGGAAAAGGCACGGGAGATGATGAGTAGAAAATTTTATATATTACAAGTCAAGTGGAAATTTTATTCCAAATATTTTTAGAGCTTGATGCAAAAATTTAATAAAAGAAAAGTACGCTAGCTTAGCCATGATTTGTATAAAAATGTGCTTCAACCAATTGAAAGGTCAAGTTACTTCGAAATGTAAAGAATAGTTAAGTCCATTCTTCCGTTTACTCGCTATTCAGCCGTTTGTGTTTACGATTGAGCACGGTATTTATTTATTCATTGTTCACCTTAAAGGTTAAGCAGGAAATAAAAGGCTACGACGGTTTGATAAGAGAATTAATAGGAGACAAAAAATGGTTTCAGAAATAATCAGAACTTCTAATAGCTTCTTCGATGTTTACGAACTGATCATGTTTCATCATCTCCCCCTTTTCCCAAGTATGTTTAGGCCGGCTTCCAGTATAACCGGATTCAGCTGAGTACCAGTATTTTACAAGGAGCGACTGCCTGTCTGACCTCCTAAACCCAGTTACCCGGGCAACCCAATACCCTCGGTTAGACTGGCGTCAGGCTTACTGGCTTCTGACTACCCGTAACGATTGCCAAATATGTTCAATGACAGCCGGGACCTACGAAGTACACAGTTCACATAGAGAGTATCGATTTTTATAACATAACCGTTTTAATTTAAACAATAAACGTTGTTTCTACGAATATTCAAAGAACAATTTAGCTAAAGTGGGTGCGAGATCTTTCAACCCTCTCTTCTCAATAACCTTCACCTCGTTATTGACCTTCGCCCGCTAATGTCAGTGAAGATGGGACTTATTTCTGTTCAACTGTTGCATCTTATCGATGGTCTGTTATAAGACATCATAAAAGATTCTTATTTCTGCATAAAGAAGTCCGGAGATCGAGAGCAAAACAAAATAGCCAAAGTAATGAGTGCTAAAACTAAATAGCTCGACTCTAACTTTTGAGTCTTGGTTACTAAAACAGCTGCCTTACTTCAGATCGAACGCAGTATGAACAAAATGTACATAATTATACTGGAACAAGAACACCTGGCAAATGAAAATTACAAGCAACTTATGAAAGAAAGTTCGCTAAAGACTTGAATTCTTATCCACCAATTTCTAGTTACATAACCGTTCATTAACAAACTTGGTAGGATTTCATATGCCCACGTCACAACCAATGACGTAAGCCATCGATGCCTTAATTTAATCTCCCGGGCTTACTGCCTAAGCTGTTATTCTGTTAATGTAAGATTAATATGAAGATATTAATTTGATAAACAAGTTCAAGTAGTAAATGTTTGTTTAATGGCCTCGTTGGTCTAGTGGCCGCCCAGCGCGATAACAGGGACTCGGGTTCAAATCTCGGATCCGGCAAAAAAACTGGCTTATATCTTTAGGGAGCGCCCTTGGTCGATAATCGGCGTGGTCAATATATTTTTTTTTGTAATTGCATATTTAAGACAAGATAAAAGAGAGTAAAATAAAGTAAATGTAAAGTAGACAGCACGTTTCTCAAACTTTTGAAGTTATCATTTCAAGACTTTGAACACATTATTTTTACTCCAACCTACAAATGATGGATGGGCGAGAGATTAAAACAAGTTAAAGTTGCCAAGACTTCAAGAGGAAGGCTTTCTCAAATGTCTGATACTACATAGTTTGACAGCTGTAAAACTTTGAGTTTATCTTGCAATTATCTGATGATTGTCAAACTTAACTGAGCCAATATTTGTATGCATTAAATTAAAATAGCTGTTAACAATCTATAACGTAGTTTGGTGATATGTAATAAAAACTTTCCGTGCGTTTAGAATTTAGAGTTGCCTTTGATCACTTAGCTTTTGCTCAAGTCAACGTCAATGTAATTGGTAAATGTAAATATAAATGTAAATGTAAATATTGGTAAATGTAAATATGTATTAAGTAAACCATTGTTGTGTTTTTAATAAACCAAAACTTATATTAATTGCTTTTTAGTCCGTGGTGGTGACGTAAAAGCGTGGTATGCCACAGACATATATTAATAATATATTAATAATGGCATTTATCAAAGCGAATGAAGCATTATAACAAAAAAGTTAATACCAATTAAAGTATAATTTGTATTACGTATTAATTAACATAAAGAGGAGGTCTTGGCTAACTTACAGCCTCCCGATCATTAATAAGGTTAAGCAATGCTTAGCTCGGTGGATGCCTAAATGGATGACCATCTTTGCATTACAAGTTCCGGTAGGTAGTAAGTAGGTTCCGGGTGTCATTTAAACATCTTTGGCAGTCATTACAGGATATTTGAAGCCAGAAAATCTAGAAGCTGACCACAACTTAATAGGGAAAAGGCTATAATGGAACTTAGAGCAGAAGTATAAATAAGTGTCGTATATGTCACGTCCACATTATTATGTCATGCATAACAAAGAAGAGTATTTAAAAAGAAAATACTGGGGGCAACCCACAGATAAATCAATGTCAAAAGCAGCAGATATGTGCTTACATAATCGTTGTTACGTAAAAATAATCCTATTGGATAAGAAGTGGATATTCAGGTAGCCGACGTAAATCCTGTTGATCTATCCAAAAAGGTTTCTTTGTGAATCGTTTAATGAAAACAACTTCAAAAGAAGGTAATTCTCAAATATGTTGTTTGTTTTGGTTTGTATAAGTACCTATGTCTTAAATAAATTAAATAAGTTTTAATATTTTTATACGTATGTATTATATTTTTATTAATGTGTATATACATAAATATGTATGATATGTGTATAACAATGTGTCACTTCGTCTTTTTTTCGTCGATTTCAATGCCTTGTGTTCTAATAATTATATTGGAGTTTGCTGAGTAGGTATGTGGTACTTGGCAATGCTGCCAGCCTCTTGGGTACTCTACCGGGTGGCAGGAGAGTTTTTAACGCCCCTTATTAGTATATATTCGTTTTAAGTGTGTATATATCTAGTTTAGTAATAAATTCAGTCGATGATTTTAATTGTGAAAAACCTTTTTACGTACATAACATTAAATAAATGTTTGGATTATAAAATGTAAAGTTATTTGGAACCTAATCTAAATACTGTCAATGTGCAAATATTGTTTAAAAATATTGTAAAGAATGTAGACTTAAGAGATCCAAGATAATATCAAAACTTATTTTGAAACCGTAACTTGTATTATAAAACTTATTGAGATTGAATCTAGTTTCCATTACGCGAGGAGATTGGCTGTCAAAGCCACAAGCCTAGTACGTTAGGCGTGGATAATGTACCTGACATATGGAGATACGTCACAGTTCCTTCACTCGTGTTTACGTATATTATGTATACTATTCAAACTAGAGAAATGCTATGTCATTCACAGATACTTATCAGCATTTTAAGAATACGCTAACGCAGACCTTTACTTATTATTAAATATGTACATTCTACATCAATCTCCATTCACTATCTCTATCTCTAGATTGGGGATAAGGGTCATAGACGACTACTGTGCTAAATCAGACCTTAGAAAGTAAGCATACACTAAGCAATGTCTGCTGATTGTTGTTTGTCTTGCACTATACATACATCCATGTCATCCATACTTATAGACTACTGTAAGTTACAACAGACTAATTAATTAAATAGAAGTGGTGCTCTTCGTGCGTGCGTTCTTATTTTAAACAGTACCAAATTTTACCAGCCAGCATTCAGCAACTTGTTAAATGCCTTTATTAGCGACATTATGTATAATGTCC
This sequence comes from Heliothis peltigera, assembly GCA_958496145.1. NCBI lineage: Eukaryota > Metazoa > Arthropoda > Insecta > Lepidoptera > Noctuidae > Heliothis > Heliothis peltigera. Next base: position 7,073,132 of record OY292328.1, read on the forward strand.
CAAAATTCCAGCTTTCAATCTAACATTCTAAAGTTTGAAAGTTCGTGACACTGTGCTTTATTGAGAGCGAAGGTACTTAACAAAACCTATTTACATAGGACTGAGAACTTTGAATATTCAAGAACGTTATTTTTGGGTTAAGTGATAAAAATGGTGTAATTAATCTTCTAAATACTTTTGTCCATAAAATGTATAATATATACAGACACTACAAAATTCCAAAATTATATTTAGTTATGAATTTTTAATATTCTGAAAGTACCTACTTTCATTTAGATTTAGATTTCGATAATCTTACACGTGGTCAATTTTTTAAACGAAGCTATCCTGTATAATGTAAGAAACTGTTAACTTTAATATACTAAGAGCGATAATATTCATTTGTTAATCTATTAGTAAAGTAGAATTAAATTTTGAAATTCATGTGAAAATTATTTCGCAAAACGATTGCAGTCTCCTAAAGTGCAAAGCTTCCTTGAATTTAATTAGCTTTTACAAAAGTTAAATAAGAATAAACACCCATTTTATTCGCTCAAAAGATTATGTTACTTTTAATTAAACGAAGACAGCTAATTGTTATTATTATGATTTTCTCTTGCAGTTCTGCTAAAGACAGAAACAACTTTCGGCGAACAATTGGGTTTCCTATGTTTTATTAAAAATTCACCAGTATACGTTGATGATATTATTCCTCTATCAAAACAGTTTTCTTCTATCGAAACATTCTCAACTGAAATATACAATTTAAAAATCAATATTCGAAACACAATTCAATAAAACTGTTCACTGGAGATTCGAGTGCCAAACAATGTTATAAAAATGTATAGGTGGGAACATAAAGTCAAACATACCTGTTTGTGCCGGGGCCGCGAGCACTTGAGACGAACTCATGAGGAATAACACGAACGATAGGAACCACACAGCTGCCATCGCGAACTGTTAACAAAAAAACATTGATATAATAGAGTGAGAAGCAGATATTATCATCATTATTTCATTTATAGAACATTCACTACTGAATATATTCCACCCCCATTGATTTCTAAAGGACCGCTTGGAAGCGGCCTGACGAAGCAGAGATTAAAGCATCAAGAAGTCACAGAAAAGGTGAACAGATTAAATAAAACACTAATAACGAGGTATTTAAATAAGCCGTGTTAAAAATCCTGTAAATAATACTGGATTTTTAACACGGCTTATTTAAATTCTATTATCATCAAATAACATATTTCATTTGGTATTCTTAAAGGAAAACACGTAAGTAGCTTCATTTTATTGCCATCAATAAACTCAAGCCTTATCCTGTCGTATCATATTTCCCCGAACACTGAAGAGGAAATACCTACACAAGTAATGGAAACCGCGGAAGCCGTTTCTTTCAATAACACTCTTAGAAAGAAGCTAGCGTGGGCTTTTGCGGGTGTGGTAAGTACAGATGACATAAAAGTACAAAGTAGTAATATGAGCATAAAGGTTCATCGATAAGCAATACGGAGTCCGGAAAGTGCAGTCACAGGCGTGTATTGAAAGATATTTTATATTCATAAAATTGGTGTATTAATTTTTGCTTTAAAAATGACGGCACATAATTTTATGGTATAATCTTCATAACCTTTTCTCAACGACGTCGGCATTGCTGCTATTCGGCTTTCTTACCAGATAAACCCGCGTACCAGTGTTATAAAGACTGGTCGTCAGACCTTTTGGCTTCTAAACAAATTGCAACACAAATAAGCCAAATCAAGAATTTGATCAACGATGAATATGAACTGACGCAGCAACGCGCTTACACAAGGTACGCTGGTTCAATGAAATTGTAAGCTAAATACCATTCGAATAGTGCCAGTATTAGACCAGGCCTGTAGGAATACGAAGCAGGAAATCAAAATCCATTTGGTACATTGTTTGCGTCAGCCTGGCAGTTCACATGTGCCTTTTGGATCCAATTGTAACGTCCTGCATGTGGCTAACCGCAAACATGGCTTTCGACGTCTTCCCTGACATAAATGTATATTCTCTTGGATGGTGTCCACTGTAATGAGTTTTTGTGGTTAATATAATATGTTCCCAACTATAGACGCATTGACAAGCTGTTTTCTTGATAAGACAATTTTTTGATAAAACCTTGTAATTGAAATGTCATGCACAAAAATATTTTTTCTTAAGGAACCTCTCCCAACAAATTTCAATGTCCTAATTTTTCCCAAGTTAGCTTGTTAAAAATAGGAATCAATCAAAAACTTTGATGGATTTTGCAGACTCAATTATCCCCAATTTAAAGTTGTTGTCAAGTCTCACTAGATGTTCGTAGGAATGACTTCTGTACGACTTCTCAAACTTTGATTACTACGCTATTAGTTGATTAGTTGGTCACTAAGATTTTATTTGATGTACGGAGTTGCCAAAAGTTGAGCAGAATAACCTCTAAGTTGATTGATGGAGAGTGCATTGGCATCACAATCTCTGTAGCTACCTAATCAGCTGTAAGTTCTTGACTATGAACTCTTAAATACTTGTTTATTAAGTTTATAGTTCGTACAAAATTAATGATTTTGCGAATAAAGTAACTTAATTGTTTACCTAACTGTTTTAATTTGATACAAAAGGTTCGTCAAACACTTTCTTTCAAAAGACTACGGCGTAGCTGTCTACGACGTAGCAAGGCTATAATCGCCATTGTTTATTTTTGTTAGCTAAACGCGTGGCTAAACGGAGCGTTAACCAGAAAATCTTTTTTCTGACCACCGTGTACAATTGGTTAAATTCACAACAAAATACGCTTTCTCTTTGCATTAAAACTAAAATGTTCACTCATTGGTTGATCGGCTCCACGTCAACAACACTCGGCGTGACAAGGGTCCGCTATCAAGGCTTAACAACTATCGGAAATCCGATGCGATGGTTTTACAAAACTCCATTACAGCAAAACTGAAGGTATAAATCATTGTATTTTACGTAAAATGGTGTTTCGATAATGCTGGCAATACCTTTGTTGATGCACCGGTGTTTTGTACACTAATTCAGAATTAAAGCAATATCATTAAATAAGGATTTCAACTCATTATCACATATGAAACCAAGCAGGTACTCCGTCGCCTCTCTCGCAATATTTTGAGCTAATGTTTTTTTTTTAATAAATATAAGAAAGAGTTTGGTGTATATTTTTAGAAGTGCAAAAAATGTTCGGTGTATTGGAATGTTCTCGAAATAAAAAACAACCTTCTATGCAGGTATTTGCAGTGAAATTTTAAAGTGTTATGGCATGTTGATTACAAACGCTATTAAAACATTAGTCATGTATTTATCGTTTAATGTTGATAGGTGATAAAATATGATAACCGCAATATTGATGAAAGTATTTAACACTAAGAAAAACAAGTGCTTTGCTTGAATAATAATACTAAACACACACAAAGGCGAAATTTTGTGTATGTTTGGTACTTCTTCTCGCGCAAACTAAGCGGGGCCTTTTTGATAAATTCGTATCTAAAAAGATACCCTGACTTAGCACATAGGTTATTTTTTACTCAGATACGGAAAGCAGTTCCTTCGGAACGTGGGTGAAACAACTACTATTTACATAAAAGCCAGATGTTTCTGCAATCCCGACGACAAAAACGACGAACCATGAATCTTGTTTGACAAACAATAATGTTTAAGTCCTTTTTTTTTAATTTATATCAAACCTTCTTGGAACTTTTGAACTGGTTATTTTTTTATTTTAATCAGATAAGCTTATATTAACCTTAGTGAACATTTAAATTCAGATATTATGTCGAAGACATTTTTGGAAACTCAATAACATACTCCTATTGGAATAATTCTACTTTCCCTTTTGCTCTGAATTACTAGAGAAATTACAAACATTACATAAAAATCTTATGAAACCACTTCAATTACAAATGCAATATCCCATATAAAATATCAACATTCCAATATAGGATAACCACAACGATAGCAAAATCACGCGTCCTGATTCATAAATAGGTCTCAACGTGCGCTGGTCTAGTGACCTAGTTCAGAGTTCATTAACTCCTTGCGGGCCTCCTACAAGCCTTAAAAAAATAGAAAACTGACATACATACCTATATTAATAAAACTACTTCACATTAAAAATTTAGCTGTCAATAAAATATGTTTAACAATAAATGCATTCCGATATTTTAGCACGCGTCCCGATATTATTTTGTAGGTCCCGTGCTGGGCTGGTTTAGTGACCCAGTTCACCGGTTGTTCCCCTTGCCCCCCGTGACCCGCTCCCCTGTGCCCCGGGACAGCTCCTGCAATGGTTGATCGAAGCGTGATTAAAATCGCTTTGGTGCAACACAGCTGCGAATTGAAAGAGGATTGCTCGATTTTCCAGGACATGTTGACCTTTTCAAAATGTCTGAGCATATCTTCGGAAAATATGTATGTATATAAATGTGAAAACATCGTATTTATGAAACGCAGTAGGTATTCTATATAGTAGGTATTCTATGTTTCACGTTAAACTGTAGGTCCCGGCTGTCATTGAACATCCTTGGCAGTCGTTACGGGTGGGTAGTCAGAAGCCAGTAAGTCTGACGCCAGTCTAACCAAGGGGTATTAGGTTGCCCGGGTAACTGGGTTGAGGAGGTCAGATAGGCAGTCGCTCCTTGTAAAACACTGGTACTCATCCGAATCCGGTTAGACTGGAAGCCCAATATAGTTGGAAAAAGGCTCGGGAGATGATGATGAGTAGGTATTCTATATAGAACAAATATTTTACAAAAATACTTTCACTTTAATTAGAACGATTGACACTGTTCAAATTATTTGTAAACAGTCTTCATACCTTAAGGAATTAATTTATCGTGGAGCATATTAATGTAAGTAGACGAAGTAATACCGCTACGTTATACGTCTAGTTTGTCTTAGACTAGCTGGCTGTCTAGAGTCTCATTAATTCCTAAGCTAAATCTGTCTCGAGAGTGTGAACTACTGAAGATTAGAATTACATACTTACGGAACTATATTAATCCTGAATTATTAAGAAGAACAAGGACTTTTGTAATTGAAAGATCATTTTTCGGCAAAATATGTCATGCCTAAAGAGATTTCTCGTAATCACTTATACAGCAGGATAAGTAAAAGTTTTAACAAGCCTAGGCAAGTAATGAACGTAGTTAAAAATCTACAAGTTCGCAGGCTTCGATAAAGTTTGAAAGTAATTTATGTTTTGTTTGTAAACAAGCCGCGACTGGCTGTAGATCAGACGCATTAATATTCATTTGATGCTAATCCGAAACACAGTAAGTTTAGCGATGAGGAAAACTATACTTCCGAAATAGTTTGCTTTCATAACAGGCTATTGTGACGTCATAACATTGTGACACTTTAATTACATACTCCATTTTCCATCAGCTTTTCACGTAACCTTTGACATTTTCTTCATGTATGTTGGTTTCCCATGATTTGTGATAAAGTGTGTAATATAAGACATATATGTATTTTGTGGAGTTCAGGTTTTATCGTACTGACGCCAGCACATCAAGCTACTACAACCTGTCTAATTTCCTTAATAGGTTTTCAACTTTACCGCTGAAGCATATGGTTCAAAATTGATTGGGAAAATTTGACAGTTTCGATGTGATGTGCTGGCTGTCTTTACAACTTTTGAGAACGATATCATAATCATACTTCAACTACAGTTTCAGTGCCTTTAAAATGATTTTATCAAACATAACAACGAGCAAGTCGTCCTGAATCTCATAATGACCGCAGTTTGTTCAATACTTAGAATCGAGTTTTCAATTAACTTTTCAATTATGAAGGTGGTTACTTTATATAGTAATTAAACGGCAGATTAAGTAATATTGCTTTAACCTAAATATTTTCAAGAATTCAATAAGAATGAACATTTCAGTAACTTAGGTTTAGAAGATAGGATTAAGAAAATCGAAAGAACTAGAAACATTCTTTCTCTTTCAAAGATATTTCTTTGTACTCTATAAGCAGTACAAAAAACAAAGATAATTTTAAACGTTGTAAAGACCGACATCTAAAGTTTGCAAAATATTTGTTTAACTTAACCATTTGCGCAATTTGGCAGAATAATTATTTCGTTGCTCGGTAAATATTTTTGGAAAAGATTTTCTACCGTCTTGAATACAATGCTTATGTTAAAGTTTGAAATAAGCCTCTTATTGAGTGGGAAGTCATGAAAATGACCTCTCCCGTTGCGGTTGCAGCTTGAGGGAGTGTCAGACTCTTCTGACTAATACCCAGTTTTGTTTCCTGTAGTGGCCTTTGTGTACCAGAGCCGCGGTAACTTAACGTAAGAGTTACTTACTCGTAGGAAATAAGCCTTCTTCCCAGATATCGAAACGTTGCATTAAGTTCGCTCTTTCAAATTTATTATATGTGATACTCCATGGACTTCAGGCTTGGTCTCAAAGTAATGCACACCAACGAGGTAAAAGTCTCAATAAAGTTACGGTTCCTGACGTCCTTAGAGACCAGAAGAAGAAAATTTCCTGACCTAGTATCGAGAACTGTTACTTAGTATCAGTCGATATTGAATAATTCCTAGCTGCTTTTAAATTTGTCAATGTCAAAGTGATTTATTTGGAGTATTTTTTGTGCGATAATGTAAGTTTGTACATATTTGAGTGGGAGGTAAAATTCTTAGTTTTCCGCTAATAGTGTTAAGACCAGGGTAGAGAATTATAACCCATCTAGGGCCATCTACGATTTTTCTCAAAATCGAAAACCAATACTCGATAATCGATCCATTGTTTCGCTTTGTAACATAAAAGACACAAGACTCAAAGATGTATTTGTATAAATCCGTTCCAACACAAGTAATATTGTATCAATTCATCCGACATCCATTTTACTTGATGTGTAGGTATATACCATTTTCTTTTACGGATGGAATGTAACTCTGACTGTTTCTAAAGAAGAGATCCAATTTTGTTTCCTTTAAATTACAATTGGAAGCTTATAAGTAGGATTTGCTTCAGCAAAGCTTTCATGAAGCTATTTGATTCTGATCGAGGAAGTATGATTGGATACCAGTTTCCTAGTTACGTGTGTGTATTAAACTGTTTACATAGCTGAACAGTTCCAAAGTCAATTGGCATCGAGTCAGGCAATAGTGACTTTTGTTGAAGCTGGACAACGCAAGCGCGCGTTCCTGTGTAAATGTTCTCCAATAGAAACTCCCCACAATTCCACATCAACCACATCTCATTTCCCGTCATCGATTCGGTGCGCCTTAATCGAAATGCAACTTAAATAGGTGAAGACAGGGTCAATTATTCATTACTTCTACTAGTAACGAACCATAAACCTGGGAATCCATTTTCCGAATTCATTAATTGTTAAGTAAGCTCCTCTTGAAACTGCTTGTCATTCATTCATCAAGCCAGCTTTAATTAAACTACCGCACAGTAGGTACCTGCTATCATGGAGAACAAAATGACGAGGTCCTATTGAATATATATATATTGAATGAAATTTAATAAATCCAAGGGCTATCAATCTACGTTTTTATTATTCTAGATGTTAATAATTGTAGTTTGGTTTGTGTGTTCTAATGAGTGACACAACTATGGCAAATAATTCGCAAATATTGGTGTACCTATTCTAAACTAAACGAAATAAAACGTGTATTTACATATTTTAATGTCAAATGCTTTTGGTAATGGACACGTGCCGTTAAGGGTTATTACTCGAAGTATATAGAACAGTTTGAAAATCAACTTACAATTTGTTTTGTCTCTATTTCTTTTTAAGTTACCGTTTACATAACACTTTTAGCTAGTCTGAGCGTTAAACTTGCTCATAAACAAAAGATGTTCAGCCAATCTGAAGCCAGACGTCGGCACTTACACTTTGAGACAGTATACAAATCGTCTATTCAGCAACGTTTACGATTCAGAAAAGTTTCCACACAGTAAACTCTAAAGGGAAAATTGTATACACGTGGTTTAACTCTGCATCCAATGAGCGCTATTACTTTATTAGGATTATTAACATTTGGTTACCTGTTTTGAAATCGTATGTCAAGTTACAGTATCTAGATAAAATGATTGAAGTTATGAAATATTCCTAATCGTGTCATTTACTTTGCAAGTAAGGGAAATTCGTTTTAAACAAATTACAATTTAAATATTATGTTATCTAAAATAAATTAATGAATACTTCACCGTAAAATAAAATGTTCAGATGAACCGTAAACACACAGAATACACGGCGTAAAACAAAATAAACACAGATACCTACGTTCAAAAAAGCTCGTCAGTATCTATCTAACTTACGTAATTCGGGTATTTCTATTATGAAGTACTTCCCTTAATCCAGATTAAAATGGATTACCTAATATTCTACCTTATATAGTCTATGTGCCTAGTTACAGCATAATACAGCTTAAGCAGTGCTTTACTTACATTTTTAAGGGCTTCCCAAACGTTTCATAAGGGCCTATAACTACTATACTATGTATGTAGTTCTTTCAGTATATTGCATAACAAGTATTTTGTATCTGCACGGTACATATTATGTACTTAATTTTCCATGTCAATAATTATGGACAAAAAATTGACATCCATGGCTACGAAAGATATGCCTTTTAACAATTATTTTTCTTTTTGGTTTGAAATCTAACGTTTTTTTCTGTTTAAGAAAATAAAATACCTAAGTGAAGTCCGCTTTCCTCACTAGTCTTTCGTAGGGTGAAAAACAAGGAAACGTGCAATTTAACAGCAATTGGAAGAAGGATTTTAGCTTATTGACAGTGAATGGGATCACAATAAACTGTACAATTGAGACTAGCAATTGGATGATTAGGGATTGTATTTCATAACTACTATAGTTCTTGCTTCCATAGGAATCTTTGCTTAAAGAATATTATTTAACTTTTGCCTTTCAATATGTTCAAAATAATCTAGTTATTTGGGTAATTAGGTAAACACAATATTGTGTTGAAACCATCAAACCAAAGAGGTAGAATGATGGAATGCCTCTTAGCACAAAACTGCGCATAATTGAATATAATAACCCAAATGAAAGCACTGCCTGAGTAATATTGAACAGTCGAGGCCGGTACATAATATTTGTATCATATAATACAGCGAGCACTCGCGTGAAAGAAAAGTGATTGATTTCCAATCTGCTCCATTTCGCAGTTCATCGGACAGGAAAGCGGGAATTATTCGAGTTAATCCGTAAAAGTCTACAAAATCAGTATAAAAATAAATGGAAAAACACCTAAGCCTGTTGCTTTCACGGTAGTACCTGCAGGGTTATCAACGAATCAGAGAGCTAAGTACGATATATCTGTGTATATTTATATAAGGATCAACCTTTCATAGGATTCACCTTCTCTTCTGATCTACTCATGAATATGTATCATGTTTGGTAAAAGACTCCATTCGTCATAATATACAGAGAGCTTACGTAATGAATATCTTGAGGGAATAGTATAGTATCTACCAGACAGTACAGAAGTTTTTTTTCTATTTAGTCCATCGGTGACTTGGAAAAAAAAATACATTAATATGTACACGTAAAGAGTATTACAAAAATACCCGCGAAGCCGAAAGGAGGTTACCTGGTCCCTGATGAAGAATCAAGTAGGTACCTACCTAACAGTATTTTTCAAACCTAGACTTGGCTTAGATAAAAATGTAAGATGAAGAATAAAGATTAAAAATTTAACATAGATAATTTGATTTAGATTTATAACTTTTTTTAAATATAGTAGGTATATACCTATTACAGAAACGTTTTACAGCGCGAAGCCAGTAAAGTAAATTGCATCTTAGTATGGAGATTACAAATCTTTATGAATACAAATCAAAAACATTCCTTTCTGAAACAAAAAATCTATCCTAACAATGACATAACAATTTACCGGGGTTGACGACGTTTTAAGCTTTGATAATTTATTTACAGTTACAGAGATCTTAACAGGAAAGCCGACTCCAAAATAATCGAGAAAACGGTAGACAGATGATTCCAGAGACCTTAACGTCATCAAAACATTAATTACATAAGTTCAAATTACAGATACCCCAATTAAGTGCTTACAGTAACTGCAAACTCCGCACTTCTAATGCGGCGGCAGTCGAAATTAATGATTGGCACTTATTCGATTTCAAAAGGTCACCGCTCCATTTCAGCTTCAAGCAATTCCAATATTATATCCTATCTAAAAAATATTTTGTGGTTTGAAATTAATTTTAAATATTTAAACAAGGAGATAATGATCAATGCGATTCCATTTAATAAAGGCAATCCCTTCCATATTTCATTAAAAAGATAAACTGTTTGATGACATGTAAAACAACTGAAGATGTTTTAAATACATTTTGTTAACTAAAATTTACAAATTCATAAAATTAAGGTTCATTTGTCCTTCAATAATAGTGTTCATAACTGAACAGATCATTGAGTGTATCGGAAAGGGGATGTTATTAAATATCTTGTGTAAACAAAAAATTAATATTAACAAGCTTACCTTATATTTGAATTATATAGATATGAGAAATTCTTAAATGTAACTAAGTATATTTCTTTCAAGAATTTCTTCTGTTATAAATCCAATATTCTAAAAATAATCTTATAAGAGAAGAAAATGTTACGAAGTCGTTAGATATTAGGAGTAATGTATCTCAAATTCTCGATATCTAAATAGAAAGTTATTATTCATTTTTGTATCTTACTGTGTATTGAATCTTATAAATATTTACTATAATACTGTACAACGACTACCTACTGCTTCCTTCATCCTATATTTTTTCCGAAATAAATGAGCGTAGCCCTACGTACCAAGTACCTATTGCTTTAATGGAAATACCTACATGAATTGGGACCACATGTTATCCTCTTTAATGTGAAGGTTCCCAAACTCTTCCATCAAGACGTAATTTCTTAATTTAAACAGGTTATTATGTTTTTCGGTAATTAGTAATTAGCCTGTACTGAATAGTACCTACCTATTTGAAATTTTCTCTTTTATCGGCAAATTCAAAATCGAAAAACCAAAAAGTTACGAAACTATGTATGTTCCGATATAGGTATACTCTCTATTTATAGACTAATGTAGATTTATTAAATTAAAGCCTTAACATTTTTCATTTTGTGTCGATATTCTAACTTTCGAACCATGTTTAATATTCATATTTCGTCGTTCTCATTTTACATTGACTTTTAATTAAAACTTTTATACATTTTAAAAATAAATTGGATTAATAATTAAAAGCAACACCTTAATAATTTTATATTTAACATACCTATATATGAAATAGGACTATATACTATCATGAAAAAGACGGCCAAGAGCGAATCGGACTCGCACACAGTGTTCCAACCCTTAGCCATAAAACCTTACGATGAAAGATTAAACATTTTTAATGTTTGTTAATAACTATTGTATTATCATAGAGACGAGGTTCGCAAGTGCATTCCCAAAACGCGTTTTGACCTTTCACTTGGTTACATAAAATGTGCCTATGTGTCATTGCTTCTTCACTGACAGAAAAAAAAACTCGTGCCTTAATCACAAAAAGCTCTAGAACAAACGCGTGGCACACATCATCATCGTCGCCTGAGGCTAGAATAATATCCCACATTACAATATAGGTACGAGTATTCATATCATATCTCATACTATAATTATTATATATTATTACTCACGACTATAATCTAGTATCTACATACTCAATGTATCCTTCCCCTCCGACCAATCTCCGTTTACCATAAGACTCTCTCGCTCGAGCAAACATAGATTAATTTCTTTCACATCGGCTATGATTAAAATCCTTTGCATAACAGTATAATAGCCCATTCATAAGGGCTCTTAGTTATTATCCTTCGATAACAAGAGACGATCGGATAAAATTCCCTAACATGTGTGTATGAAAATATTATTTGGGTAATTTTCTATATGTATAAAACAACGATAATGTGATCGGTAACACTTAGTTTTGTGAAAGTGTTTTTTGAGATTGTGAAAGGTTAAACGTACAAAGAAGGTATTTCGTGGAAAGCGTTTGTCTTTGTGGTTTTTATATTCAGTTCAAGGTTGTATTCCACTTACATTTCTGCGTTTTAGGGTAACGTCTCATACATAAGTCGTATTTAAGTATAATAATGCTGAATTTGTTTTGTACACATTGAAGTCGAACCCTAAATTCATAAGTATTACTATACTACTGTTTGGTATTATAATTACTGTTTACCTATTGCTGAATTGCTTTATACAAGGTGGTTTACATTGTGAAGTACAATGCTGAAACAATATTCCATCCCCTGAAATTCTTTGTCGTGGCTACGTAACTATACCACCGAACTCAGAGTAACTTCACAAGTTATAAATTCTTTCCATTATAGAACAATTTGGAGCACATTGTTGGACTGAAAAAAATATTTTAATACAACAATGCGTGACGATAAATCGGTAGCTTTTCGTTAATTTCCTGATTTGAAAATATAATTGTTTATAAACTTGTGTCACTGTACCTGTTGATATTTTTATTTGTACATTTATCTGTACGTATTATAAACAGATACCAACCTATATGAATTGGATTATAATCTGAAGAAAATATTGGCAGGCAATTTCTTTCCATCATAAGACTGAAGTTACATTTCTTGTAGACATAACAACGTGAGTTGAAAGTTTAATATAGGTACGTGGCTTATTGTAAGTACACAAATGATTTTGATACAAAATGGTAATAATGTCAAAAACGTATATAATGCTTACCTACATTTAAATATATGTTGGTATTGCAGAAAACACTGTACAGGCCTTTAAAACCCGAGACCTACATATATTCATGAAGCGAACAAATAATAAGTATTTATGGTAGGTATTGATAACACCGCGGGAACCCGATGATTTTTATGAGCAGGTAAGTAATTAACCTGCCTGCACAGGACCAAGTATTTTATATCTTTTATGTTTTTATACAAAGTAGAGTTTTACATATATTGGCACAGTCTATGGTTCCTTTAAACTGTTTATAAAAATATAATTATAAAATAATTTAACCACTCGTTTGTATAATAAGAAATCCTATCACACTTTCGAATGCATTCTGATACCAGATTTTTTGCGACGGTAAGTTGATGAATGGAAAGTCAGCAGATGTTAGGTTTATTTTAATCAGGCGTTTATTTAAAACTACTATTAAAGAATTAAAAAAAAAACACTTAAAATATGTTTCCATCTAAAATAAAGAAGGAAACCTCAAAGAATTTCCGCAAAAAAAAATCTTACCAAAAAAACATCACAATTACCTACATATTAAAAAAAATATCATCAGTAGAAAAAAATATTAACAAAACTATTCGTAATAAGTACCTATGAAACAAATGAAAGGAGGTTAAAAATCTCAACTTAATAAAACAACTCTCGACTGAAACAATCAACCACCAAAAACGTAAACGAAAAAAGAAGGAGAGGTTGGTACGTTTATTTTATCTGTGTAATTATAACTACGTCGTTACTTACCGGGGTCGGGGTCGGTACTTTCCCGCGTTATTTGTCTCCTGCTCAAATCTGCGATACGTCTGCCCGCTGTAACAGCGTGCCGCGTTGTGTTATTCAAGATTCTCACTCCCCTTCGCGAATAATGGCGACGCTATCCAGGGCGCATGTGCCACCCTATGACGTCAATGGTTTCGTTCAAAAAGCATACAGGTTGGTGTTTCATATACCGCAGTTGGCGCGAGCGCGTGATACTAATAGCTTTCAAGTTAGACCGCAGTTTTTCAAGTTACCAGCTGTCCGGTTTGATATATGAGAGGTTGAGTTATAGTCATAGCTGTCAATAGATACGAGTATGTTATAAGCAAGGATGAAAATCGTTGTATTTTATGATTTAATTTTGATCTATACTATTTTATTCTTAAGCTTGTTAGGTTTATATATAACTTAATTTATTTTATTATTTTATCATCCGATTAATTTTCTCGTAATAGGTCCCATAACATGAATGTAAGATCTCCCAATGAATGTAGTACCTATTTATCATAATTATTATGATAGGTCTTATATGATATGGTATGGTATGATAGATGTTACATTGCACGTTTTTCATACTATGAACAACAATCGTTTACAGCCTGACGAGCAAATGAAAAGATAATCACTTAACAGTAGGTAGTACTTACATTAGAAGTTATATCATCCCTTTTGAATTAAAGGGTTTTGTCCTTAAACAAATTAGATGCGTAGCACCGAACATAACATTACGTAATAGGTACCCTCAAAGGGTACTGTCCCGATATATATTGTGGCAAACCGAGCTCAACAAGTACCTAAGGATCCATGCTAAGATCAACAACTTATTTGAGTTTTGCTGTCAGCTTCTGAATCAAAATTTTCACACTTTCTCATTCTACGATAAAAAAATATTACCTTTACATAAGATAACGCTTTTGTGCAAATTGAATGCAGTAGGTTCTATATAAGTCCATACTTTTCGTATAATTATATATTCATGTTTTGTTTTTTTATAGTTTTGCTTTTGTTTCATAGGTGAATTGTGTCGCTAGTTTTTAAACAGTAATTGACAGGCACTGAATTGAGTACATACTTAAATAAATCTATTTATTATTTTAATCGGTCTCCATATATTCTTTAAAAAGAAAGCTTTTTAAAACCTACCTTTTGATTGCCAACAGGTAAACTATTATTAATCGAACCCACGAGGGGTAAAGAAAAATACCATAGGAACTTAGTAGCTCTACCACTCCATAAAGATTAACTTAACTATACGTACCTATTTTATATATCTGAGGGTACACTTAAACCAAACCTTTGCAACATTTGGATTGCCGTTTAAATCCTAATCCTAATATCCTAATCCTACTACTATTATAAAGGCGAAAGTTTGTAAGTATGGATGTATGGATGTTTGTTACTCTTTCACGTAAAAACTACTGAATGGATTTGAATGAAACTTTACCACAATATAGCTTATATATCAGAATAGCATATAGGCTACTTTTTATCCGGGTATGGAAAGTACTTCCCTCAGAAAGCGGGTGAAACCGCTGGCGGAAGCTAGTACTATTATAAAGGCGAAAGTTTGTAAGTATGGATGTATGGATGTATGGATGTTTGTTACTCTTTCACGTAAAAACTACTGAATGGATTTGAATGAAACTTTACCACAATATAGCTTATACATCAGAATAACATATAGGCTACTTTTTATCCGGGTATGGAAAGTACTTCCCTCAGAAAGCGGGTGAAACCGCTGGCGGAAGCTAGTACATACATAATAATGGCAGTGCAATAGTGCGATTGATATTTCCTCGGTATTTTAAAATAATATTGTATACCTATTCTAGAGTTATACCCGTATTTTAGCATCTTCAAAACAATTAAGCGACTTTGCTAAACAAAGAATGGTCAAGTGCGAGTCGGACCCGCACGTGAACGGATCCGAATAACTTTATTTTCATAGCATTTTATAGTGTTTGTACAGACGCCAGCACATCAACCTACCTCAATCTGTCAAATTTCTTTAGTAAATTTTCAACTTTATCACAATATCTACTGGAAGGTTAACATTCGATTGGTAAAATTTGACAGATTCGGGTAGGTTGACCTGCTGGCATCTATATGAATAACAATAGACATAGTTAGATATTGCGTTTTCAAACTCATTTTCATTAAATGTGTTTATTGATATCTATGTATAACTTGAAATAAAGCAATTTGCCAGCCGTCCTCTCTAAAGAGATCAGCCAGCTACGCAGGAAGGACATATTACAGTGCACAAGCATTTAATCTTAAATTAATAAAATTAATTTACTTATATTACGTGCATTTGATCTTGGTGCCATTTTATATTTTGACTAGATCGAATTTATATATGCGATTTTAAATTGACAGAACACTCATACGCCATATTATGTAGGAGACACATTGCTAATCTTCCAGCATACTGCATACAATATAAAACGACATTATACGTAGGTACAGACAGACGCCAGCACATCAAGCTACTACAATCTGTCAAATTTCCTTAATAGATTTTCAACTTTATCTCTGAAGCATAATGGTACAAAGTTGATTGAGAAAATTTGTCAGTTTCGTAGGTAGCTTGATGTGCTGGCGTCTGTACGTACTCAAAATGTATCTACAAATAGATATTGTCGGTAGGTAATAACACCTACTATAGTTCAGCAAATTCATTATAGGAACTCGAGTCTCAACGGAGTATGGCGTGGGACGTAGGCACAGGGCTGTCAGCAATTAAATAGCGAGATTTAGTATCTGTGATTTAGAAACTGCACAAACTGCATCCAAGCATGCTGCGATGCTAATCTCAACCACAATCTCAACTTAGATTATCTCAAGTTGCTGATTGAAAGCCTATAATTACGGCGCGGTTGCCACTACTTGGGCAGCATCACAGGCAGCATACTGACAGCCACCCAGCCACACGCTATAATACTAAAATAATATTATTGCGAGTTTTTTTGTTTTATAATTTTTACTTTTAATTTATTTTAAAGCTTAGAGCCAGTTTCACAGGTAACGGATAGCCACTATCTACCAGGTAAATTCAAAAATGGAACAGAATTTGTACGAAATTATTTACCAGATAAACTATCTGGAACTTATCCGTAAACGGTGAAACCGGTGCAAATTATGTGGAAAATGGAATTATAATTACTGTCAAAATGAGTAAAATCTAACATTGTTGTAGTATGTACGAGCATTCAATACTTCGGAAGCTGCTTAACTCTAATATTTTTTATCTGCTGGATCTGCCATCATACGTAAACAATAACTAATAAAACCAATAACGATAAATATAGCCATATTATATAATTCAGACAAAAGGCGGGGTGCTGCTAACCAGAGATGCTAGAAGTCTAATAGGTACAGCAGCGCCAAAAGCCCAGCATGCCCCAGCCAAAACGTGAAACTTGAGGTGAAACAGGTTAAAACAAAAGCTATAGCATTGACATCTGTGGAATAGTCTGTGATCTGTGGTCTAGTCGCATAAGTAGTCTGTGGTCTAGTTGTGCAAGTCGCGTGGTTGTGCGCGAATGCGTCAATGCGAGTTTTCGTTTGCAAGCAAGTGTTGATTATACAATTCGGTGGATTACTTTGTTTGCAAACAATTTCACCGCAGTGCTAGTAAATGAAACCTAATTTGTGTTTTTATTTTATGGAGTGGTAATTGATACAAGCAACATGCAATCGGGAAGCGGACCAAAAAATCCGCCATGGGCTCGATCAAACGTGAATACGAACATGACCGGCATGAATCCGCAAATCATGGATCCCAATGCAATGATGACGCAACAAGGGATGATGCAGTTTCAACAAACACAAGCTGTATTCAATCCTAGCATGATGCAAGCACAAAGCGGAATGGCCATGCCAATGGCAGGACAAATGCCGATGAACCAAATGGCTCAAGGTCAAATGTATCCCGGTAATGTTGTGGCTTACCCTACACCGCGTGCTATGAATCCTGGAATGTATCAAAACTCCCAAACGAGTCAGTCGACGAACAACACTGACCAGCGAGTATTTACCGGCACTGTAACGAAAACTCACAATGATTTTGGTTTTGTTGATCACGATGTCTTTTACCAAACATCGGTTTGCGCAAAGGGTATCGTACCTAAGGTTAATGATAGAGTACTTGTAGAAGCTAATTATAACCCAAACATGCCTTTCAAATGGAATGCAACAAGAGTTCAAGTTCTTCCGAAAACTGGTCCCAACCAGAAGTCCAATGCTCCAAAGAGTAATAATTACAATGCTGTGCCACCTCCAGCCAACAAGAAATCTTTACCGTCACGCCGTGATGATCGCCCTCCACGCAGGGATGACAGGGTAAGCATACATATTCCCTTTATCATTGAAAAATTTTGTCTTTACAACATCAACAATTTTTTGATATTGATAATCATTCGATTGCATAATCTAATGCAATAATAGTAAACAAAATGTCAATAAACTCCAAAATTTTGTATGGTGGATGAATGTATGTTTGTCAATCCCACATATTATGGTTTGGGTAAGAAAAACTGTTGGGTAGTCCTTATGAATAGGGATGCGGACAACTAGTCAAATTCAATACTTTTATAGAACTGTCAAAAACGGCTACTCTCTATGCAATTTGTATGAAAAAACCACATAATTATGACATCACAGATTTTTCACATCAATCTGTATACTTATTTCGATTATATTACCAATAAAAAAAATTAAAAACAGTTTTCGATTCAAAACAATAAATTAGACTGACATTATTTTAAGATGCTCTGCAAAATGAATATGATAAAGATTATTATCACCTAGACCGCATCCCAATTGTAGAACCAAGTGGTTACATGAACTGTGAGATCGTTCACAAGTTACTGTGGCCATGTTACACAAAGACCTCCTTAATCAACGAATGTGGTTCAACATAAATCAGTTGTTTTATGAGATATGTCACTCTACGCTCTACTTAATAAAAAGAATTAAATTAAAAATTTTTGGTTCAGTTCCCACAGAAGAGGTCGCGTTCAAGGACTCGCTCCAGATCTCGCGATCGCCGCGACAGTCGCAGTCGTCGTGACTCTCCTCCTCGCAAACGGCCAGTTGTGCACCAACCTTCACCAATTAAATATGTTGTCCGAGTACCTAGGATGCCACTTGATATGTAAGTATTTAATAGAAATGCTGTCTTGTTTTGGTTGCTTTTGTTAAATAAATATCACAAATCAAGGAGCACAAAAGCCTTGGTGGCTTAAAAATTACTAAAACCGATATCATAATTTATTCTTCTTTTCAGAACAAAGATGGATGTGCCTGCCTTGTCACAAAGATATACCAATTTGTATGTGCCATCTGATTTCTTTAATGCTCAAGTGAAATGGGGTGAAACATTCCCACCACAGACACCATTCTCCATTAACAACCCATGTGCTTATCATATTATGAATAAAGAAGTGGACAACCCTGTTCCCAACGATGCAGTTTTAGAACCTCCAGATGCAGATTACAGATTTTCAGCCAAAGTAAGATCATCCTTTGTAATACAGAGTCATAAACTTTTTGAACATATTTTATGTAACATATTATTATTGATAATTTTTTTTTTTTAAGGTAATGTTAATCAGCATGCCAACTTTAGAAGCACTATACCAGAAATGTGGACTCACAAAAGTTGATGAAAAGGACAAAGGACGTTCCAGCTCCAGTAAAAATCCTTTGCATCCTACCAGACTAATTAAGTTCCTAGTGGGTCAGAAAGGAAAAGGTGGTGAAAATTTTGCTATAGGTGGACCTTGGAGCCCATCTTTAGATGGTGAAAATCCCCAGTCAGATCCGAAAGTTTTGGTGAAGACTGCCATACGTACTTGCAAAGCTCTGACAGGCGTGGATTTATCATCATGTACTCAATGGTAAGTGTCCTGTAGTTTATGTGGTCAACTAACTATCCTAGGCTGACATTTTATCAATGAAAACTAAGTTGGGCTGGGAGTTTCTTCTGAAGATATTATCGTAGCATGAGCAGTATTGATCAGTGAATCTACCAACTTATTGGCTGTGTGCCCAACATACAGAAGAAGCTTTAACCCATCGTCGTTCTTTATATTAGTCATGGTACACACATTCCTTAAGTGAGAGTATGGAGGCGTTAGTACATCGTGGATGGCGCAACTCATTGGATGCAGACTCGATGTACCACGTACCAAAACAGCAGTTTGTTTTACTCTCGTAGCGGATGTGTCGTGTCCATGTCTGCGGTCGGGTGGGCGGCGCGCGCGTTGCGCTGTGAGTATACCACTATAACTGTATTACCCACGCAGGTACCGAATGGTGGAGTTTTACTACTGGCGCGAGGGAAGCGGCGGCAAGTCGCGGCTCGAGTGTGTGGTGTTGTTCCTGCCGGACGTGTGGTCGGCGCAACCGTCGCGTATCGACTGGGCCACAGTACAGGAGCAGTATAAGGCGGCCTGCGAGGCGGCCATCCGAAAACTCGACGGCGATGAACCGGAGTCCAGCAAGCCCGAGCAGCAAGTGGCGGCGCCGGCCGACACGTCGGCGGACAAATCGCAAATTGTTTGTTCCCAGTTTTGTTTAGTTACGTTTCCGGCTGCGCGTGCTTCTAAAATATTGGAAGAGCAACGTGCCAGTGCTGTCGACCACAAGCAGTGTTGTTGCCATGCTGACATCGCCCGGAAATAGATAATATTATTATAATCACTACCTTCTTACTCTTCACAGAATTCAAAAAATCCTCTTCTAAGTCTTTAATTCTAAAGTAAATTAATAATAACTCAGCTTTTTTTAATTGACCCTGAGTTTCTTGTGGAAACCTGACATAAATATTAATTTTACCATACAATTTTTAGGAGAAAGATCTGGATAATAGCACCATAACCATAGATGAAAATGATGATGATGAGGAAAAACCCGAACCAACACATTATTCAAAAATAGATCTGAGATCTATTAAAGTTGAACAGTTAAGACAAGAACTGCGTGCACGCAACGTCAGCTGTAAAGGTACAGTACTGATTGGTATTAGTAGATTACTATTGAATTTATACCCGAAAATCTTAATCAAATTAATCTTATCCCGTAAAATCATATTCATTATGTTTAGGGGCACACAAAGACTCCGTTTGTTCCGCGCTTTTTGTGCTTTTATGACATGACCTTTTTCAACTGGTTTCTGCCTTTTATTGTGGTACATACTTAAGCAATGAGAGATTTAAGTTATTTTTGTTTTAATATATATATCTGTTTTTACTAGAAGACCCATGGCAAAAATTTATTTCTTATTACTTCTAACAGGGCTGAGGGCTCAGCTTGTTTCTCGTCTGTCAAAAATACTGAAAACTGAAGAGGCTGAAGACAAGAAAGATGACGTGATGGAGTTAGAAGATGATGAACAGGAACAAGAAAACAAGCCAGAAGTTCAGGAAGAGGAAAAAATTGAAATTAAAGATGAGGAAGAGGAAAAGAAAAGTGAAACGAAAACTGATAAAGATGACAAAAAGGAAGAAAAAGTTGAAAAAGAAGAAAAGAAAACTGAGAAGGAGATTGAAGAAGAAAAGAGAAAGGTAATTTGACTTTTGATAAATTGTTATCCGGTGTTTTTACCAATGCATAGCTCGATTGTCCTTGTCTTTACAATTGGGAAGACTCCCAGCCACCATAAGCCTGGATCTGTTGGCGGTGAGTTTTTTGTAGCTCACTGTCTAGATTCCCATGGATACATTTTGGCCTTGTATAGATTCTAAATACGTTACCCGTCCACATAGTTTGAATACGCCGCGAAGTGTTGGAGTCTGCACTTGCGTTTAATTTGTTACAAGGTCTGTAAGAAGAAGAAAGAACTATAGTTCTTGTTTGTAACCAACTACGCTAGTTATGCTGTTAACTAGAAACTGTTTTTTTGGCAGCTGGAGAAAGAAAAGCAGTTGCGTAAGACTCGCTATGAGATCCCAACGACCCCTCACATCTTAGTGCACCCATCCAATACGGCGAAGGGAGGCAAATTCAACTGCAACGTCGCCACACTGTCACTTCTATTGGACTACCGTATCACTGACAACAAGGAACACAGTTTTGAGGTTTGTTGCTGACATAATTGTTTTATAATATGTACCATAGCTTCCGACAGCGGTTTCACCTGCTTCCTGAGGGAACTACTTCCTGCGCCCGGTAAAAAAATATGCATGCAAGAGTTTTTACATGAAAGAGAAACTAATATCTATCCATACTTACAAACTTTCGCGTTTATAATATAAATTTATAAGTAGGATGGCCTATTCTGGTTTTATTATATTTTTTAATATCTAACACCACCACAAACCCATATCAAGATTTAGGGCCTTTTTCACCAACTACAAATTAATTCCAGTTAGTTTATTTGTTAGATAATTTCATACAAAATCTGTTCCATTATTTAATTTATCAGGTAGATAGTGGCTATGTTGGGTTGCCCGGGAAACTGGGTTGAGGTGGTCAGATAGGCAGTCGCTCCTTGTAAAACACTGGTACTCAGCCAAATCCAGTTAGACTGGAAGCTGACCCCAATATAGTTGGGAAAAGGCTCGGGAGATGATATAGTGGCTATTCAGACATCGTGAAACTGGCCCTTAAACTTTTTTACTTTGTATTCCACAGTTATTCGTGTTTGCTGAGCTATTCAATGAGATGCTGATGCGGGACTTTGGCTTCTATATTTACAAGACGCTCTACACATTACCTGAAAAAGCAGAAGAGGTTAAAGAGAAGAAAGAGGGTGACGACAAAGTTGAGAAAAAAGTTGAAGAGAAGAAGGATGAGAAGAAAGATGAAAAGCGTGACGAAAAACGTGATGATAAGCGTGACGATAGGAGGGACTCGCGCAGACGGGAGAGGAAGGTAATACACTGGTTTTACTGTTAGAATAATTCAGACTGCATAACCATACAATAAAAATAAATATATAACCAGGCAGGTTACAATACGAAACATTTGTAAATAAAAATGTTTTGTTGTGTGTTGACCATTTTACATTTGGGTTTGGGTCCGTTTTCCAATACTTTCATGTCCAAGAAAGCATGTGGTTGCCTCTGATCCCTCCCCAATCCTGTCCAATTGCTGTTTAGACCGTATGCTGTCAGTCCCACTGCTATGACTGTATAGCTATATCTCGACAATGTTAGTATAACACTATGATTTTTTATAATCAGGATAGTCCTAGTGACGACGAACGCAGTAGTTCGCCTAAACGTCGCAGCCGTGGCGTGGAATTGCCCCCTGACCCATACCTTTTACTGTCACTCGTCTACTTTGACACTTCCCGAGGAGGCAGTATGACTAAGAAAGATCTGCAGAACTTGTTCATGAGCCTTGGCTTACAACTTTCGCGCTCACAAATCAGAGCTGTGCTCGAAAAAGTGTGTGTGAAGGAAATGTTCAATTACAAGTAAGTTAATTTCTGTCAAAATAAAAATTGGATGACTTATTCTGAATATCTATACTATATTCGAAATCTATACTAATATGTATTATAATGTTTATGTTAAGAGTTTCTTTACTTGAACGCGCTTATCTCAGATATATTGACCAAAGGAAGCTATAGGCTACATTTTTAGTAATTCCCACTGGCGCCGCTGGCAGAACCTAGTAATACATAAGATAATAATGTTCATTTTATAAATATATTTAGAGCCCTTGTAAAAAAAATACAAATTATAGACTTTTAATATTTCATTTCACTTTTAGAATTCTTATCCAAACTATCAAAGATGTTGCATCGGGTTCACCAGAGGCAATTCAAGATTTACCATTAGACAGCACAATCATGGGTACTGAAGTGCCTTCTCATGTGAGTATGATTGCTGTATATGAAATAAATAAATACTACATAATGTTTATGGGGTTGGGTTTCTCTTTCATCTACTTCATACATTTCCACAACTAATTATGATTTCACTCTCTAGATTGCAGAACTAGAAGAAACGATTGCAGCAGGCAACCGAAACTTATTACCAATTTTCAATGCACCAACTGATGATTCTGGTGAACAGTCTAGCGATACAAAGGATGTCAGTGACTCAGGTAACATTTTGTTCAAGTTGCACCTCCTAATTACTAAAATAACGTATGAAAAGCTATGCTAAGCATTACTACCCTCAACTAGGAGTTTAAGAATTTGGCGTCATATTTGGTGTTAATACACAAATCTTTCTGACTTGCTTCACTATGCCAAAGTTAGTCTGGAATAGGCTTGTTTTCACAAAATTGTGTATTATTTTGTATAGGCATGGTGATGTACAAGTCGCGCCTAGTGGACGTAGGCGCGCTGGTGAAGGCGGAGGCGCGCAGCGCGGCGGGGCGCGCGCGGCTGGAGGCGGCGTTAGAAAGCACGCGCGCTGCGCTGAAGGCTGCACGTGCCGCCGCCGCCACCACGCAGCAAGCCGAACGTGGTGCGCAGACACAAGTATCGGATCTCAGCGCCAGCCTTGCCGCTGCTCGGGCTAGGATCGCCTCTCTCACGGTATTTTCTTAACTATTACAGAATCCATCAAAATTTCACTCAAATTCTATCCGCACTTTCTCTCTCTCTCTCGTCTCTTTCATCTCAATTCATTCAGCCTTTACTATCAAAATATCCTATGGAGATTTTAAGAAAGAAATAACAAAGATTTCTGTTTAACTTGCAGGCTAGCTCAAAAATATTCCATTCTGCTTTGAAGAGTATTCAGTCCAAAGTCGAAGCTGTAGTCAACATCAAATACGAAGATGATGATGTTGTGGAAATTGTCAATGGACCTGCACAGTAAGAAACTTTTTTATCAACTATCACAATATAATTCATTAAAAATAATAACAAATACTCATGTATGTCATTCATTTACAGAAACGCAAAAGACTTGAAAAAGGAAACATCTAATGCAAGAATAGAAAAGAAAGAAACGTCAGCCAGTGATGAAACTGAACCTGCACCAAAATCAGAGGAGACAGTCGATGCTGAAGACAACAAAGATGACGCCGCCACCAAAAGCCATGAAACTGAAATAACAGTTGCGGAAAATATGGATCTAGATGATAAGGAATAATATAAGTATGTAATATGACAAGCCATACAAATGATCTTGGTTTTAAATATTTTTCTACGCTGTACTATTCGAAACTCATAGTTAATATATTCATTAGTGGAACTGAAAGTTAACGTTTTTTTACACTGTCGGATTATATTAATTTAACGACAGTACATTAGACGCAATTAACTCAAAATTTGTTTTGATTGATTGAAATTTGAAAACCATTACACAATTAACATTAAATTACTTGTTTACCCTTATGTAGACAAGATTCCAATAATCTTCCAAAACTTACTTTTAAGAAATACTTGGTACTTACATGTTGGCTATCACCAAACCTATTTTTTGAAACTGCATTTATGGTTACGTAAATTTTGTACGAGGAGTATCGACAGGTTATGGAGATGTAATTGAAAAAAAATACTCCTAATTTATACATGAATAAACTGTAACTGGTGCCACACTTTTTCGGAGAATATTATTTGGGGCCTAAAATACTATAAACAGTAATTCAAAGTGACTTGGCGGACCGCAGGTTGAATACCGCCGTTATGAGTAATTGTTTAAGTGACAAATAAGGCCCTTCGTACTCTAGGCTACACATGTCTTGGATACCAGAAGATTTTGGTTTCTAATTGCCTAAAGCAATACTTTACATAGTTCCGACGCAAGCACGTCTAATATTGATTTGTGTAGTTGTTGTATTAAAGATTTGCGTAGCTTCTTGTTCGAAGGGACCTTTACAAAGTAATTAGTAAATCTGAAGTTAGGAATACCTTTTTTTGAGATCGTGTTTGTGAACCCAAACAAGCAAATAACTTTGCCGATTTCGCATTCAGATTTCAGATAATTTTATCTATTGCGTGATCTTACCAAAATTAATGTATCTTGATATGTGACATTTCATAATACATATAGTGGAGTATTAGATAAAAAGCATTTTAGTGCTTTTGTTCGTCTAGATGTAAGTATTTCTGTCATGTGCATTTAAATGCAAAATAAAAATTCACAAATATCAAAATGGTTTTCACTTCAATCTTATTTTTTTCATCCCTGTTTGATTCGCAATCTGATTAGAAATGAAAAGGTACGTTTTGTTTGCAAACTGTTAACGGGTTGAGATTATGACTCCAAAAGCCAATGCTACTTTTGTGTTGGTGTCCATCAGAAATACCTAATCAATCATCATTGACAATAAAGTGGGATTCACGGTCTTAAAACGGGGTTGGTTCACGTCGAAAAACTATGTCCACTGTCAGTTTTGAAAACTCCAAAATCCAAACAGCCTGAAAAAATCCTTGGAAATATGCAGAATAGTATAAATTATTCCAAAAAATAACGCTATTCTAAATTGTTGTAAAGTATATGTTAATAAAATACAACTCATACAATTTTAAAGTTTATTTCGTAAATGAATTCATTATTGTACAAACGGCTTCTTTAAAAGAAATAATTTAATCATAGTTATATTAGAGTTTATCTTAACTTGTTAACATAATCGCTACATCATATTTTTATATAATTAAATAAACATAGGTCTTAAAAATAACAGTATTATTACAAACAGGTAATAGTAATTCAGTATTTGATATTCATTTGGAATATTTTGTAAATAAGAAGTCAATCTAATTTACATGATTAAAAATTCTAGATAATTTTATACCTACAAGCTATAATGATCATGAAATATGTAATACAGATAGCAAACTTAACATTGCTTTCAAATAAACTTTATTTGTATACAAAGATGTAGATACACTAATCGTGCAATTACTATATATTCTCTAGTGTGCGAGTGACGATGTCATGAAATACCGGGTACGAATGATGCGATGCATTACACGCAGGGCTCAACGTAGTTTCCTGGGAAGAGACCGGTCACTCCATCCATAACACCTTCCCACCAGCCATCGTCGTTTTTCTTCAATACATAGATCACTGCACTCTCTTGGAATGACAATTCGTCCTCTTTATCGGCGTAGTAATCGTATATTGCAACCACTGTAATAATAATAGTTACTTATTATACATCAGTGCAAAGTTGTTTTTTAACTGCGTTCTTAATTTTGATGATCTTGAGGGATCCTTTTTTTTTGGCAATATGAAGTTCTAAGAAAATGAGTCGGAGCAAACGCAAAGCAAATTAAAAAAAAGTAAACCAAGACGGTTCCAAGTCAAGTTTTTCATATTTGTCAAAAACTCATTGCACACAGAGCAAAATACTGTTTCAGAGATGGAAAAAAAATATTATGATTGAATTTTCCTGAAGAAATCTAAGTTGGATTGCAAATGACGTATAAATGTTCAATTAGAATGTAGATCTTTTTTTTAATCTTACCTTTCTCAATGTAGTTCTTTGGCACCCATCCAGGTAAATCTTCTTCATCTGGCACTATAGCAGGAACTGCGTTTGTGTATGGAGTGCCCATCTTGTTCTGAAGTCAAGATAAAGGCATATTATTAGGTTGGTTAAATTATGCCCCATTCGTTGATATTTTTTTTTTATTTTACATTAAGTTTAAGCAATCTCTTTGAAAAATTAATTACCTAAACAAAAAATTTAAAAACGTAAATTATAAATAAAACCTTACGTTCATGTGGTGGGGTCTGCCGAAACCGTCGTGCGCCAACTCATCGTCCATTGGTGGAGGCGGTAGTGGAGGGGACACTGAACCGCCGCGGATGGAACCGCCTCCCGCCGACGAAGACGAAGCTCGCTGAAATTGTAGCGTTCATGACATCCAAATTACAGTCCAAGATATTTACCAGTATAAAACTAATTATTTTAGGATGAGTGATATAACTATCTTTATTGATATCGATCCAAAAGAGCTCGTGGATCTACTAAAAAATACGGATTTCTTTCCATTAAGCTCATCATCTCATGATGAGATTCTCATCCTAAAATAATCGAAACAAAATAGTACAGTTCGGGCGAAAAGCTGAAGCATGCTATAAAAACAGAAAACCAGATAGAACTGAGAGCAGCGAGTACCACATTTGTTGGGTAAGGTCTTATCAATCCAAAGGTTATGTACGTGTAAGGTTGACATGACAACATCAACTTAGGTCAACCACTTATACAACGAAAATAGGTGTTTTAACATGTGCAATCTGCAGTCTGTTCAAATTGGTTAACCAAGATATAGCCATATTTCGCTTTCAACCTCTTTAATAGAAGTGGGATCACTACAATGGTACAGGGTAGAATATGAACTCACGACTTCCCAATTGCTGATGTTGGGCTATTGGATCTAGTCAAAAGAAATTTCGGTAAATTATAAAGCATTTGAAATTATTACACTTGCTTCACATTTCATCAGTATTAATTGCTATAGGTACTGATTAATCTTCAAAAAATGTATTGCAAGTACAGAAGATATTACAACCATTTAGATAAATTAGAGTTTAAAAGTAAAATAAAACAAACCTGTCCAGGCAAGCTCATGGAATGTTGACTGTGTTCACCATCAGAACCAATTAAGGGGGATGGTGGGGCTGAAAAAATTATATCAAGTTAAATAATTCTGGCCACTAAAATATTGATAATGTTTTGGGTAATCATAAGTATTGTATTTTGTAATATCTGTAACCAGATCAAATATATAAACAGAGACAACTTCGTGCAATATTTATAAAGCCCTGGTAGTATGAAGGCCATGCCGTAAATACTCACGTGGCATACTGGAATGTAAATCTTGTTGCGAATAGTTGGAAGTAGCTTGATGCTGATTTGGATGCACCATTCCCACCTAAAATAAAAGATTTTAAAAAGGTGTGAAAAATAGATGTACAAAACCTTGATTCTACTAGACATGCTGTCACAAACATGCCACCAATGGCTATATTATAGTAGCTAAAAGACTTATGCTTTTCTTCACCTGTGGCTGTGCTACGGGCAGTGTTGAGTACCCTGGTGGGCGACGCGGGTAGTTTGGCGCATAATGCGAGGGCACTTGAGGTGGCGCCACAGCTGGTGGCGTGCGGTACTCACGGGATGATTTACCTGTAACAAAAAAAAATTGATGAATTTTGACAAACAATAAAATTCAAATAAAAACATTTGATTAATACTTATTCATGTTTAAGGAATATATCTATTTTTAATCCACAGCTTTTCACAGTTTACCAATACTTCATATGCATGTGATTAGGCCATGTTTCTAGATAAATAAATTTCAATTAATAAGAGACAGACTTACCAAGAGTACCACGACCCAATGTGCCAGTGTTAGCCGCAGCCGCAGCTCGCACAGCTGCTGGTGGCGTGGGAGGTTTGGTGGTGGGTGCAGGAAGTGTGGCAGCACTAGGGGTGGAACCTGACCGCCGTCCTCTAGGAGTGCCACTGGTAGCTCCATTCCAGCGAGCACCATGGCCAATGTCATCCAAAGCTAATAAAATAAATTTAAGTTATACATTAACATGATCTGCCTAGCTTCATCCCAGCTAGGTTGGAGTTGACTTCCTAAGCAAAGCTGTAGTTTTCCAACTTGCACCTGCTGCTATATAAAAATGGTCTCTATGCAGCAATTTATGCAATTTTTCATCACAACAAAGATTTTGCAAGTTTTAAAGTAAAACATTAATACTACAGCATACATTAAGATTTGATGTTTATATTTGTAAGTTCAGTAAAGAACACACCTGTGTAATCAATACTCTTTCTCACATATTTGATGGGTTTCTCTGGGTTAGCAGGAGCAATGATTTTGTACTGCCTGTTGGTCACTTTGTTCGCAGTCAGAACTCCAATTTCCCTTCTTGCTACTTTTTCCTTATGAATGGCAACAGTTTGAGCGATATGGTTCATTTGCCCTTCCATTTCAGCCAACTGCATGGTTTGTAATTCCAACAGCTGCAGGAAGTTATAAGCCAGAGTGTTTATTTGATATGCTACACTAGCCAATGATTGTGTTGTGTAATTCTTGGTGCTCTCTAGAGCGAGTCTCTTGTTTTCGGATTGAAAATAATTCGCTTCGCAGTAATCAGCTACACGCTCGAGATTCGTGTGGCTGTCTGTTAGATGGGTGCGCCCCTCGGGGATCTCCGTCTGCAGTAATGCAGCTAGCTCGGCCATTTTACTGGTGCTAAAATCAATCACAAGAACTATTACACTTGTTTGCAGTATTTAAACGTTTACCGTAATTAAAACAAATGAACGGGATACGATACAAATCAATCATTACACGACCCACAGGAAGTTAGAAAATTTGATATAATTTTTACCTTGTAATAAACGCTGGGCACGAATATCAAACTACCAAATTAAACTAGCATATTATCGAACGCAGAAATCACTTATTATGATAACAACTTTAAATATTATCAACTTTGAGAAGAAAAACACAAAATAAATTAATTTTGGCTGGCTGGGTGGGACGTTGCATAGATAATACATACACTTAATAGGGAAGCGAAGTTGCCATAGATAGATAATAGGGTAAAGTCACCAGTAACTGGCCACTTAAGAAAAGCGCGTTGTTCATTTCAGTACTATAGCGAAGTGTGTCAAGAAATTAAAATTCTTGTATCAACTTTAGTTACAGCAAGTACCCATTTATCGTTATTAGTGAGTAAAAAATTTAACAAAACAGAATTATGTTGTCATATTTTA
Source organism: Heliothis peltigera (assembly GCA_958496145.1). Classification (NCBI taxonomy): domain Eukaryota; kingdom Metazoa; phylum Arthropoda; class Insecta; order Lepidoptera; family Noctuidae; genus Heliothis; species Heliothis peltigera. Next base: position 7,103,295 of record OY292328.1, read on the forward strand.
ATAAAATGAAAAAGTTGTCTTTTTTACTAGTAACTGGCCATTTAAAATTAGATATTAGCCACCATTATATTAGTAATTGGCCATACAAAAAAAACGGATTGAGTTTGGACTCCAACCTGCTCCCTTTTAGGAAGTCGTTTAAAAATAATAATGACAATCAATTAAAGTATAAAGTAGATATATTAGGAATTAAAAACATAAAAAAAAAACAAATTCTAACAATATTGTTCATAAAAATAACCTACACCTATGCTTAATTTAATGAGATCAGGTCACAACAAGTGATACATCGTTTTTTCTTATTTTCTAATAGTTTCTTACTCATCTTAATTTATTGTTTATTATTTTGCTAGTAGCAGTCTTATTTGTTTGATTTTTTTGATTTCTTATTTGGTACACTATTCTCTTTTTTACTTTTTTTCTCTTTTCGTAATCTCTTTCTTACTTTTTTTAGCATCTTTCTTTTGCTATTTTATTTGTTTTTCTCTTATCCTTTCATATCGGTCGGATGTTACCGCAAATGTCGACCTCTCAATTTTCTATGTTCTCTTTAGAGTATTGGCGTTTTTTTGTCCAACAATAAATGTTCCGTCAGTAACTGGTCATACGATTATAATTCAATTGGCCACCCATGCCAGTTACTGATAAATATGTATATTTTTATACGAATTTTTTTCAGGCGATGGTGCACCTTATAAGCTTGCTAAATACGATTAATTTTTCGTTGAATTCGAACATTAGAGAATTACTCAGTAACTGGCATGGGTGGCCAATAAATGGAAATATGCAAAAATGAAAATCAATAACTGGCCGCAACTAATCTCGCTTTATTATAGGATACTGACAGAATAAAACTTTAAGAAACGATCGTTTAGCATCTATACAATACCACAAATACAATCAAATCACATTTGCAACACAAAGTATCACAAAATTCACTCTTGATGTAAACCATTACGTTAAGAAAAAAATAAAAATTTACCGTTCACGTCGGTACTTGTACGCGTGCTGTCGCAAAATGGCCGATATTTTTGGCGCTACTGTTTATAGACAAAAAAACTGTCACTATAATGACAGCTAGTTGAGTAGGTAATACTAAAAATAAATAAAAGATGGCGTTTTACGAGAATAATTCTTAATTTATGCAGTTAAAGTGAGTAGTGGCCAATAATTGAAAGTGGCCAGTTATACCTCGGTTTACCCTACATTATGACGTTGCATGCAGTACCTAAAAAAATATTGCTAAAGCCACAAACAAAACATTGAAGTTTTATTTCCAGGGCTACCACATCATAAAGCAAGTGTATAAAAGGTATAAATAGAATCCTGCCAAGTGCGAGTCACATGTCCCCTGGCTGGAGGCCTAAAATTAATGTTTAGGTTTTCACAGGATGGTCGGCCTTCTAGGCTGAACTGTAAGTCGTATAAAAAAAATGTGAGTCACACCCGCGTACTAGGGTTGATCCTTCAAAAACCACACTCCAGTGTATGGAATCGGGAGATTACATTAAGGGCCAATTTCACCGGTTATGGATAAGTTCCAGATAGTTTACCTGGTAGATAATTTCATACAAGCTCTGTTCCATTTTTGAATTTATCTGGTAGATACTGGCTATCCGTAACCGGTGAAACTGCCCCTTAAGCTGCTATGTACATTACTGAACTATTGTTTTTAATTTTATGATTTTTTTTATTTTGAGTTTGCATTGTAAGCGCAAATAATGTATATGTCTGTCTGTCCCTAATACGACCTTGCGACAAAAAATATCGGTACCGATTATGTTTTATCCAAAATATAGGTTGAAAGCTAAATATGTATAATATATATGATTTCAGTTTTTAACCACGGGATCAGCTCAGACCTCTTCAGTGGGTCAGCTGATGATAACCAGTTTAACTGGTAGGAAAGGGAAATAGCTGTTGCAAAAGAAATATAACATTATATTTACACATTATGAACCACAAAGTACTGATCATGTACATATCTCTGTAGCTTACTCTATACTATTCAAAACAACTCCAAAAACAAAACACCAATGTTTATTAAAATTTTATTTAGATGTAGCTACTTTATATTTTTATCTATAGGTATGTAGGTATTAAGCATGTTCAAAATACTAACTTTAACAAATCTTTAAATTTCATCATAGGTTCCAGAAATTGTTGCACAAATCATTTATATAGTCAGTTCTGTTCTGTGTGGCTTCAGTTACTAATACATGATTTTAATATACATAATTCATTATCCACAAGCTCTAAAATGTTAACTACAATAACATACACACATTTTACATCTAGTCTGACTAAAATAATGTATATTCATAATTTAGCTTCATGTTAATTATTTAATAATGTATTTGTTTTACATAAGAAGTCTGTCATGATAGTTTTATTTAAATATAAAAAATACTGTGTAACTTAATTATGAAACTACAATAATTAGACAGATTTATAAGAAAACATTTAAGAAATTTATGCAATTTATCTATTTAATAAAACATGCTTCTGAATAAGAGATATTTAAAAATTATAAACTATCTGTACAAAAAACATAAATTGGTTTTACATGAAATCTAATGAGTTTTAATACAACATTAATTCATGCAGTCAGTAATACATCCCAGTTTATTTCATTATTATAAACTTCTTGTTCAAGCCATAATTCATAATTGTCTTTGAATTCTTCATCAAGTTCAATATTTGCTTCTAATACACTATTTATATCTGTCTCAAGTGGAGTCAAATCAATTTCTTGTTCCCCACCAGATCCATATCTTCTGCTGTTGAAGCGATCAACACTTACTCGCAGGGCACACTCCTCATCTTGGAAATCCCATGGTCTTGCATCAACGTCATTGCCAAAGGCCCAGTCGTCATTCAATCTGTGTCTAACCTTGGAATATATTGCACTGATTGTTTTCATATTTGTTTTTCTCCACTGACGGCCCAGATACTTTGTCTGCATTTTAAGTAGTTTTAACACATAAAACTGCATCAAAGCATGTCTTACCTTCAATGTGCGTTTTAAGATAGGTGCACTTTTGAATACAACAAGCATCATTATTCTTGCATTCTTCCATTTAGTTAACTTATTCAAAATCCTTAATAGATTAATGCATGAGAATACATTCCTCCATGAGTATGGAACAGTTGAGTCACCAATATCAAGACATTCCTTTGTCAGTTCTGGTTGTTCTCCAATCACACAAGCTGGGAAGTCACATATGGGGATAGTGTTCTTGGCTCCAACATATGACAAAATGTTTTGATTAAAGAACTTTAGCACTAGTGGCATACAATTGGCATAAACCAGATGCTGTGCCATAAACTCAAATTGATACACATGATTTAATTTTAAATGTTTCAATAATAGTAATAATATTGCAGTAACTGCTTTTACAATGATTTCTTTATGTCTGTTTACATCAATACCAAGTTTGAGGGACTGGAGAACAGTCATGGGCATTTCTTCAGGTAATAAATCTGCCATTATATTGATGGAATAAGTTTTGGCAGTTGAAGTGGGTGCTGCTGCCAAAAGGATTTTTAAAAGTGCAATCATGTACTGTGGTAGATTAGGTAGCATAGCCTTGTACAAGATTTCCACTTCAGTTTCTTCAACATCTCTTTCACCTTTTGTGAGTGGGCTGCGAGCTATCTCAAGTTCTCTTTCAGCCTGTAATTCCGAAAGACTGGTGTAGACATGTTTTTTGAGTATGTCTATTCCCTCATGTATGGGCTGTGGTAGCCCTGCTGTTGTTTGTCTATCTCCAGGAAGCGAATATCCAACAAACTTAATTCTGACATTATCAAGAAACATGTCAATATCTTTCTGACGCACTTTAGATTGCCAGGGAAGACTTCGAGGAAGTGGAGGTGGTGGAGGAGGACTGTCAAACTGTTTGAAATACATGTAGTAAGGGCAATTAGGATTATTTTCAGATTGCGAACCTTCACTTGGGATAGATTGAAACTCCATTGAATAATCTTCAGAGCCATTTCCTGTTTCTTCTTTGTCAACAAATATTTGCTCATCTGATTCATCTAGTGAAGTTTGCTTCATAAACAAGTGTCTGCGAATTTTGCCTTCCCTTTCATTCTCTTTTAATAGTTTCCTTTGTCCTGGATTTTGGTTCTCAAGCATATCAGCTGCACTGGGAGGTGGAGAACTTGCTCTCATGCCTTTGATAATCTCAATAGTATCTTCTGACAAAGGAGGTAAGTCATACTTCGCCCTAAGTCTAGCTTTGCGTTCCTTAAGTTCCTTTGACCCTCCTAAATAAACAAGTAATACTTTCCATAGAAGTAGGAGGACTTTTTTCATAGGAAAGTGGGGTGTGGTTCCGGCACAAAGATGTGTCACCATGCTCAACAGTTTCACAGGTAGTAATTCTTCTCCAAATGGTGCTCCCAGCTCTTCTTTAAAGTTTTTAACTAAATGTTTGTATTCAGTTTCAGGATTGTCTTTTTCAGTTCTCATATATTCTGTTATAAGATACAAAACTGATAGTATAACTCGTAAGTTGGTAGAGTCAGCAAGTGATTCTGCAAGCTTCCTAGAAGCTATAGCAGAACTGCTTCGAACAATTTCGAGGTTCAGTAATTCGACAAAAGCAGAAAACGTCCCCATATCGTAGAGCATCATGACGTTGACTCGTGCCCAGTGCGCTTGTTCAGCATCAGACTGCATTTCTGCCCAGCAGCCCTGTGCTAAATACAGTATGCAGCGAGTAGCGCGCATACGTATCTCACTTACAGCAACATCCAAGTGCTCCAACAACTTCATGACCACAGTGCGCTGCTGTTTATTTGTCAACCTTTGCCAACTTGGTGGATAGTTGAACTCCTCCATAATGTCTTCGAACGCCTTAACATTGAGCTGATATTCTGGATGCTCGGTATAACTGTATAATTCAGCTATTTCGTTAGCTTGACTGTCACAATCGTCGTACACAAAATCGAGCTCCGGGCTCTCCATATCGTTAACACAATCACCTTCTTCCATGGGGCGGCGAACATCGGGCCCTCCACGGCGGCCGTTGCCGTTAGTGCCCATTTTGTACAAGTTAATGGACTATATTTAATCCATAATATGATTTCACATTTCAGAATTGGAATATAAAGTAAAGAAATACTAGGATTTAAGTAAAAATAGGAATTTCAAGACAAGTTTCCTCGTCTTATATGAAACCACAGACAATACATGGAATTGGAATTATTCCACAGATGTTAAATTACACGGACCGAGAGGTTTAAGTCAAGAGTAAAATTATAATATTCCTTATTTTATTTGATAAATTCTGTTTCAAAAATAAAATAATATTTAAGTTATAAGCATATATTGTATATGTCTACTACTACTCTTTACTAGATAAGGCTACGCAACAGAGAATTCGAATCGCAGCTAATCTGGATCTAAATATCAGTAGATATTCATTTAATTTGGTTGTGTAAAATTGGGTGTTGTTCAAGCGATTATAAATATTAAAAATAATTAGCGTTACATCACTTTGGAAGTCGGTGGCAAAATAAGCACGGCAGCAACCGTAAACGACAAAAGTACTTAGTATATATTATATAGATGAGATATTTTACGCTTTGATTACCTTTAGTTTTTGCTTCTTTTGTGTTTTGGAAGATCTCTTTTTGTATTTTTGTTTTCCGATTAAATTGGTTACCAAAGGTACTAGTATATAATAATATATAAAGAAATAAAAAAAATATAGGTGACGTTTAAAATATAACGGAAACGGGGTTCAAGTTGTACTATAGTATAGTTAGAGCTCCAGAGCCTGAAAATCTCCTTTACGCGTCGTTTCAAGGAATGCCGTTTTCTAATCAGAGAAATTCTGATTACTACTTGTGTATAGGTATCTAGTTTCAACTAAGTAACTTTTTTGTATGGCGACAGACAGCAGACTGCTTACTATATCTGTTGATTAAAATAACTTTAATAATTTATGTATGTAGGTACCTACTAGGTACGTAACTACACTTAAATAATTAAAATAAAAACATTAACAGCAGTAGAGTTAAAAGGCCCTGTATCCAAGACCAATTATTTAATACACCCTCGCAAAATCTGTTTACCCGCTGCAGATAAAAAGCTTTTTAATGGTGCGGGTGCAATATGGTTTGTTCTCACGTCAAACGTCTCCGATATGACATTCGAACATTTGTAATACAACAATGGATCTTTTACCTCAAGGGGGGTGTTAAAGAGCCAAGGGGGGTGGGTAGAGGTGCTTTAGAATAGATATTACACCTACCTGTGGGGTAGGTAGGGACGATTACTTACAACTGCGATTAGGCACTGTAACTTGTGCGCACTGAAATAATTATAAAATGGAAACCTAATATTAGAAATAGATAATTTAAATATTTTTTTAGTAACTAAAGCGTATTCATCCATGACTATGATAAATTTAAGACAAAAACACGATCAATGACGTCATACGAAGGCCTGAATAGGGACACTTGTTAAGAAGATAATTATATGTAATGAGGTGTTGAGTGCATGACATAGATATATAATTTACCTCAATGCTGCATGAAATGGATACGTCGTAAAAAAAGAGATATCGTGATTTTACGGAAGCCAATTATTACGAGCTGATGTTTTCTCATATAGCCAATAACGTACAGACACATCAAGCTACTGTAAAATTTTCCTAATAAACTTTGAATCATTTGCTTCAGAGATAAAGTTTAAAATCTATTAATGAAATCTGACAGATTGTAGTAGCTTGATGTGCAAGCGTCTGTAATTTTTTTTACTGAACAGCCACCTTTTGGTTGAAGATCACATTTAGTTACCGTTACAAACGTTTATGATTATCTTTAACTTCATCGCTTGTCTGCGGACCATTTTCCGCTTTATAACTCGAATAATATTTTTGTCCAAGATACTCATGGTGTGGTATGACATTTGTTATCCTACTGTAAGCCTAGAAACACACGACTTTTCGTCTTAGCCAGAAAATGCATAATATACTGACGGTTTTTATATTTCTATATTTCATGATGGTGTCATGTAAAATGTTTGAAAGTGAATTAAATGTGAATGATATACTTCGTTCTGATCTGATGCCAACGTTTTTCATAGTAGACGGGGAAACAGAAAGCATTGAAAAAGTAAATAATACGCTTAGCAAACCTCTAGAACAATCAGTTAATGGGTCTATCGATGCGGCGCTATCGACGCTCACTTTTCACAGGTAATGATGTTTATTGTCTAAAGTAATTAAGGTTAAGCTCGTGGAGACGTAGAAACCGCAAGGATCTATCGATCATAAGTTAATCCAAGGTCGGTCCGTGGATAGGTGACTATTTTTTCGTAACTAGTTCCTCTATGTTTCGAAAGTCACGACAAATTGGTGGTTACTTGTCTTTTAAACATCTTTGGCACTCTTTCGGGCCTTCAGAAGCCAGAAAGTCTGACGACCAGCTTTATGAAAGGGGTATCGAGTTGCTGGTTGAGGGGGTCAGATAGTCGCCTATGTAAAACACCTCCGCTGCATCCGGTTAGAGTGTTAACCGACACCTACATTGTTGGGAAAAGGCTAGGCAGATGATGATAAAATAATTAAGGTAAGGAAAGCAACGTCATTTCATCCACTATTTATGTAGGTAGGCAAAAACATTTAAGTAAGTAGGTAGGTTAATTGTAATTTACTCCTAACATAACTTGCATACAGCTAATCGAGGCATTTAACTTTCTTACTTATAACACCTAATTATGCCGGTGAAAGTGGAGTGATACATTTTAGTAACAGGCAGAAGTCGTTTCTATTTAGCTAGGAACCTACTTTAGAATCCGATCCCAACACACTTTGTTCAAAGATTAAACAGATGATAAAATAATAATAATAAATAAATTCTTTATTTCTCAACCAATATCAGTCATCATGAAGCTCTGCCTCCTGAACTAGGCAGCGCCTGTATCTCAGAAGGCATATTGCTCAAGTCAAAATAACAATTGATTTATTTAGTAACCATAAGAAATAAGTATAGTTTTAACACAAAAACCTTATAATTTATATAATTAGAAAAAATAAACGTTACTTACAGAAAAATGATGAACGAATTCCATTGTCGCAACTACATCGCTGACCAAATTTTGGAGGAAATGGGGAAAAGTGTTCTGCAAAATAGGATTGGACGGCCATTCACCGAAGTTAAAGACAACGTGCTTACGCGGAGACAAGATATGAGGAATAACGTGATGTTTGACGTTGGTTCCGCTAACTACCAAGAGTGGCTTGCTAAGTAAGACTAAAAATATTATTAGAAACGGGGAGAATAGTTTCCTGCTTACCCTAATTATCACTGGTATTATAAATAACTTGCCAAAATTAAGTGCCAGCCAGGCACCCTATACTTGCTGGAATATTGAGAGTGAAGCGCTATAAAAATTGGCTTTAGACCTTGGTAGCAAAACAATCGCTACTCTTGCTACTTGAGTTATCTGAAAAGGTTTATGCTTAGTCTGACCTGTAAGGAATAACACAGTCAACTAAAATTACGGTTTACTAACTTTTAAGATCTGAAATTCCTTTGTAAATTACGTACAATGTGCATTGTGCAATTAGCTTTATAGCAAGCATTTCTGTAAAAGTCTTGACAGATACATGTATTTCGATAATTATCTTTTATATGTACTGATTTTATTGTAGGGTGGCAGCACTTAATGATGTCCACAACACAGCCAATATGGCCGCAAATACGGGCAACGGCAACATTTCGTTAACAGGGGCTCCCGCAGCCCCGTCGGCGCCGCAAACACCAACACTTCAAACAAGAGAAGGCTATGAAGTATATGAGGGAGGCAAGGAGTTTACAGGCTACGCAGCGCCCGATGTACCACCACCAGATCTTGCTAAGTATAGTAAGGGTAATGAAATGAAGACAGGTACCGCTACGTATGAACTGAATCCAAAGCTTCACTATACCCACACAAGTATATATTTTACCTAGAGAATGACTAGATATTATGAATTCACTTCTCCAACAAGCATTTCATTTCATTCCTCATATAAAATCAGGGTCATCTTAGCACACTAATGTTTTATCCCATGAGAACTTAGATGTATTAAGTCATCACTTTTTAGGTGGTGGCTACGAGTACTCCATGCCTCCGCCCCCACCGCCACTGTACCATCACCCGGCAGCCGTTCAACAAACCCATGTCGTGGAAGAATATTCAGATCATGACAGTCATAGTCTTGGTTTAGCTGATCTGTTCGATATATCGCTTACTGGGATCGCTTTCTTGTCGTTCGGCATGTTTATTCTGCAAGTACTCATGTGTATTACTATGGTGAGTGTGAACAATCATCGTAGGTACTAACTATCGCATGATTATAACGTATTGTGTAGGTTTTAGGGCCCTCTCCCACGGTGACTGATTTTACACGAAAGCTGTGACTGCATTGCATAGCGTTTGTATCGGTAGATACCGCGACAGTGACGGTGTCCGACAAAATCTAGGGAATAATAGAGGGCGGGTGGCGCGTGAGTGGAGTACCATGTCTGAATTGCGTCTGCGACGCGACGGAACCACGACAGTATTGCGTTTATGTGGGAAAACAGCTAATGACCGCATCTCGACTGTACCTAGGTATTAATGCAAAGACGCGAGGGGCATCGTTGTAAAAAGTCGTCGGGGACGAGGGTCTTTAGGTGTCAAATGACTGGGTGATGTGTAAAGTCAGTTCAAATAACTCATTCATGCCTAATGCAGACTTCATAAATCTAAAGTAGTACCTGCAATAACAATATTCTTTATAGAATCCGCAACAACCTCAAGTTATGCAAATGGTGGACAACGGCGGCGATACGGTAAACGTGGATGACGTATTTCGGGTTAAGCGTGATACACACGAGACCACCTCCATTCCCTCTGTAAACAAGATGGCTCGTTATGCGCTGTTGGCACTGCGTCCGCGTTCCACGCCTTGTTTGTACCGAGCCTTATGTGTGGGGAATAAGAAGGCTCGGGATATACGTGATGGCAACTGGTACTGGTTACCAGTTTGGCAGTAAGTATTCTCTATTAAAGTATTTGGAAAGAAGTCTAGATGTTATTCATAATGTCCATGGGGTTCATGTTTGTCAATTTTGGAAGAACTCCATCTTAATTAGCCTTTTTTTTTCATTTGAAGAAGATGTTGTTTTTTTATATATTTGAAAATATTGCATTGCACGAAATGTAATGTAATAGAGAAGGAAGCCAAAATATGAAAATTATGGCAGTGCTTCATTATTCTCAGTGTCTAAAAAATAAAAAAACATATTATTTAACACTTGCTTATTCCGTAAATTTACAGCGCGGGAGTGGCATGGACCCGCGGCGGAGCATTAGGTGCCCTACGAGCTGCGACGCTGGGGCTGGGAGGAGCTGACTGCGACAGCCACTATCCGAGAGCACATTGCACTTCCAACACCTAAATATTATAGTACCTAAATTACTATACTTTATCAATACATCAAATCATCGACTACATTCTGATACGACCGCGCTACACAGCAAACATTTTAAATTCAATATTAGTATGTAGTTATGACACTCAAGGCCAGTTTCACCGGTTACAGATAGCCACTATCTATCAGATAAATTCATAAAGGAACAGAATTTGTATGAAATGATCTGCCAGATAAACTATCTGGAACTTATCCGTAACCAGTGAAACTGGTCCTAAGTGACATAAATAATTAATTTTGTGATGATTATTAAGTAGCGACTGGTCGTGAGTAACGAAAATTCAACAGAAGATTAACAACGATTTGGCTTACTTAAAATAAAAAATGAGGTAACGTTACGATTTTTTTAATGTTCTATTTATTTTATTGCGTATGGTATTGCTTTTGTATTAGCTAAAATGTTAACAATATGTACACTTCAGTTTACATAATAAACTAACTTATTCATTAGACATTACAGTAATTGTACATCTACATCAACTACATTTAAAATGACAAAATAACATAAGTACTTACCTAGTAGCATATCTATTATTTACTGTTTAATTATGTATTGTGATGAAACCTTATGTTAAAACTACTTTAACTTGAAAACAACTAAATATTCCTGTGGGTGTTATATTTGACACCTTTGATTTAGGACCAACAAAGTGACAAAAGTAGCAAGTTAAGTAATTATGTACAGTTCGCGAAGCAATCAAAATAGTTAACACACTATTAAAACATCTGGAAACAGAACCAAACTGTTGCTGGAATTACTAAATAGGAGGCCGTTAAAATTATGTATAAGTAAACTAATATGTAAGCGAAACATTTAGGTTTTATCAATGAAGTTACGTTGGACATATAGAAATGACAGTTGATCTATTCACGTAATTTATATGAACTTTAATTCATGTAGCTTTAATTTCACCTGTAAGCTATCTCACACAGTAATATTTTTCACCTTTAATCTATGCGCAGTTTTTGCCTAAGGCGGCGAAGACGGCAACGTTACGGGTGTAAAGACACAGCTTAGAGGTGTATACGCGTATGGGTTTAACAGTGAGTAAGCCGGCGGGGCGTGGCCGAATATCTGCCCCGGGAACAACCCTTGACGCTGAGCTATTTTCAAACGAGAGGTCAACTGCTTCTTCCACTTCGTCCGTCTGTTTTGAAACCACGTCTTTATCTGCACCTCAGTGAGACCCAAAGCTTTTGATAGTTCCATCCTCTTTGATACGCTTAGATACTTGTCAATTTTAAATTCGGCTTCCAATCGTTCCAGTTGTTTCGCACTGTATGCTTGCCGCGGCTTTCTCTCCGGTCCGGCTCTACGTGGTCGTCTATTATTCTTTTCATCTAAAAAAGAAAAATGCAAGTTAAGCTAGGTAATCATGATTCCGTGTATTGTGTAAGTGCGAATAAAACTTGCACGCAGTTTTGAGGTTTTGAAAGCATCTTCTTCATTTACAAAGTAGCTGCTCTCGCTAAAACAAATACGTAGTAAAGTTTTTTCGAACACTAATCGGAATTATCACAGGCTCTTGTTAAGTGGCTATAAACACAATCAGTCTGTTTGTGCAGCGCCTGCGCAGTTTGACATCTCGCGTGTCAACACAGCATTGTGGTCGGTGTATGTGCGATGGTCTTGCTAACCGACTGCTAACTATTTACGTAAGCATTTACGAGTATCCAGGTTTTTCAGTGCATTTCAAAATTTTGTATAAGTTAAAGAAGAAATAGTCATGTTAAGTTGCACTCAATGAAATATTTGTTCACAATGTTCCGCTTTTACAATATTAATATAATATTTTGAGTTGTTTTAACTCACTTAACGTGTAATAAATGAACTGAAATGTACATATGCGTATTTCAAAAGTGATAAATACTTTTTATTAATTTTGGTCAGTGCAAGTGCAAGTACATGTTTCGTACCCTATTGTGTTTAATAGTTGTTATTAGCATCGATAAGAGATTATTTCATATTTATTTGGCGCTAATTATCTTAGAAAACGACAATGATAAAAAGCTTTGAGGCAAACCTCTTTACAAACTTATCTGGACAAGACGATCGGTTTAAGACAACCGCTTCTCGACTTTCAAGAATATTAGGTATATCTTGCTTTTTAGTCGAAAAATGAAATTGGTTATATATGAAAATTATTAAAACTTCGACAAGGTGAGGAAATTTCGTTTGTTCTTACGCCAAAGTTACTTCTGTTAACCTAAGAATAAAACAATTATCATTTAGCGTTGAACCTAGTTTTATTTTCTAACTTTAAAATTATCTATTTATATTATTCAACAACCGGCAAATAAATATTTCTATTGGTGTACCTTTGTAAGTAGGTACATTCGTTTCAAATGCCATAGTTGAAGGATACAATTATTACAGGGTTGCATAAATGAAGCCGTAGTGAAGATAACAATTACTTTTTCACAACCAATGCCGTTGTAGCCTAGGCAAATGCCAAAGCTAGGTCGTGACTCGTGACCAACGTATTTGATAACTTATTAGAACCTACAATGTAATTTCTGGAAATCTTGAATGATGTATCAGTAGATTCGTTTAGCTTTTCGCATCCAATTGTTACCAGGCACAAAAGCATGTGTCCAAACACGTACTTCCATTTCAGTATTTCAATACCAATTAACAACATTATTGACAGAGTCTATTTCTCAGTATGTAGTTCGATCACAGCAGGGTCCGCGTTAAGGCGATGCTTAAACACGAGAGCTTTGTTGGTAATTATCGTCGCGGCAGCTGTTTGCCGACACCTCGGTGCGAAGTCGCGACCACCGTCCGACGGCTGGCGACATTTCGTCGAATGTGCCTTCGTACTAATCGCGCGAACCATAACGCTATGTGTAACCAACTTGTTGGACGTTACAATTAGTTATAACAGTCAACGAATCGTGTTAACACCAGTTTTTACAAGATACGCTTGCGTGTGTCTCCGAATATAACATTTTCACAGATTCACAGATGATTATGTATTTTATTGCCCATTTCCTGTCGTTAAGATATTGCAAAAGCCTGCCTATTGTTGGATTGTGAAATACAAATAATGTATTTTTGAAAACTGATAATAGATCAATTTGCAAGTGCATCGAAATGATTTACACTCTTTGAATGGAAAAAATATCTAGAGTTTACTCACGAATTTAGTATGCGGATGTGGACTATAAAAATGATTAGAAAAAAATAGGTAGCTGTTATTTTTGAAATAACAGTGGTAGCACGAAAGAATCTTTTCCTTTATTTCCAGTAATCATCATCACACATAAAGTGGAAGAATGTCAAATGTCAACGCAGTTGTGTCGCTTCGAGTTGACATAGAAAGTTTGAGTTTGGACCCCCGGGCTATTCTCGGACGTTACACAGTCACACTAATTTTATAGCCACCGAAATTCCTTCTCACTGCTGGGCCAACAAACGTGACAAAACTGATATTGAGTATACAGATTTACTTGAACGCTAACGATTGGTATTTGACTTACGGTATTAATGATTCACCGTCATTGCTCATCAAAGATCTTTTATATGATTTGTGACACACTTAACTCTTTCCTAGTTAGAAATGTTTAGATGTAGCGGTATTGCTCAGGTTATATGATGAATTAATATAATAAATGTTTGTTACTTGAAAAATAGTTAACGGTATTTTCATTAAATCTCATTAAACAGTTAGCACTGTTAGTAGCTCTACAAAATCGATTTATGAATTATACGCTTTGAGCAATGATAATAAAGAATAGAAAGATAATTAAATAATATTATGTGTAAGGGATGATTGCGTGTGAATTAGGCGTGCGAAGCATCACACCGGTTAGAAGTGCACGCGATTGTAACGCACGCATATGTCGGTATCGCAATACTCGTACCAAAGTTGTTTTACATATTATTGGGGAGATCACCTGAATACGGTACCAGAATACCTGGTACCGTATTCAGGTATAAAAGGTTATAAACCTTTTTTTTGATAACTGTGTACAAAATATGAATCGCTTGATTTTAATATAGTTTACGAATTTTAGTTAACATATCAAGGATCTTATTGTGGGGTATTGTAATTATTGTGATTGACGAGGAAAGGTGTTCAATCTGTTAATATTATACAACTAAAACTTTAATGGCGGCCAGACCGATTGTCAGCGATGGCGGTGGTTCTCTCGAAGGAAATAAGCCATTGCTACTTATATTATAGCCTGCGCGGGATATATTATAGTAGACACATTTGCACTCTCTATACCATCACTCTCGACGGGTCGGCAATCCGACGCGGCAGGAAAGAGATCAGGCGCAGGACCGACCAGGAATAGTAATGTGCATAGACACAGGTGTATCAATCACCAAGCTGCATACTCTGGGCTGCGTTAGTAAAATTATCTTAGAACCCGCAAAGCAATTTCAGGCCGACCCGGGAATCGAACCCGAGACCCTGAGCTCGGCAGTACGCCTTACGACTACTAGACCAACGAGGCAATTTATCATGTTTGTTTGTGTACTGTATATTTAAATCATGTACATGAATAGGTTTTAAATAAAGTTATTTTAATAGTTACCATAAAGAGCGGTGGAGGGTTGATGCGTGGCTAACCAATGCGCGTACGCATGACCAGCTAGCAATCCGGCATCGTTTAGTGCGTTCAGCTCCGGACAAGTTGACGTCGATGATACTGTTACAAATGTTTACATTAAAATTTCCATTCATTGATTAAAGAGATTGATTACACACAAAACTTCTTAGATCGGGAACTTAGTAAACAATATAATTACATATATAGCACTTTCGATACTGAACGGTAGTCCATAAAATTAATGGAGGCAGCTTAGTGACACGACAATGTGCAATTATAATAAAATAATTAATTATGTATTTTTTATGTGAATATTTAAAAAATGATTTGTAAATAACTGATAATATGCATAGTTGTGCATAGCATTCATCGTGTTTTTTTTATGAAATCATGTCACGCCTAGGCCTATTTCAGTGTTCTACTAGACTTTGTTCTGTTCATCGGGTTTCATGACTTAAGTTTTTTATTGATAATTTGAGAAGGAAAATCCTGGATGAGAAATTGCATATGTGCTGCGGTACCACACTAAAAAAGGCTGAACACGAATATATCATAGAGTATTACTTAGTACTTTTCAATTATTATTATTTTTGTCAAGAAGACTAATAATAATCAATTTTCATCGTAATCTATACTAATATTACGAGTGTAACAAGCTAAAGGAAGTTTGTGAAGTTATAGAGGGTAATTTTAATCTCTGGGTCTACTGAAACGATTTCCCAAAAATTAACTAAATAATAAACATTTTTTGTGAGTAAATATATTTCATATAAGACATCCTATTAAAAACAAACTTTTAAATTTTCAATCATTTTTTATAATCAAAATAATTTGGCTAATTTCATTCGAAGCCGGCCAACAAATCTTAGAAAATTTGGGTTAATATTCGTACCAATAACAAAGTGGTGCTGCTGCAGCGATCTTACCATTATGTTCATCAGTAGCTTCCTCGATATCACCATCATCTGCGCGTATGTTACTAAGGAGTTTCGAATTATTGCTTTTATTATTCCCTAATATACTGTCTATGAGAAACGTTTTACTTTTACCGTGAATAACACTATTCACTGACTCCTTCGAACTATTACGGGATGAATCACTATTATTGCACAGATTTCTAAGATTGTCCAAAGCCTGGTTAGGGAATATTAAGCGGCTTGATTCCAAAAAACATATTTTATCCGGATTTAGCAAGGGATTTATAACGTTTTTAATATTTTTAGTGTCAGCGTTCCGATGGCCAGATTGTTCACTATTATCACATATATCTATTGTTTCATTTTCACTATCATATTCAGTTTCTGATTCACAATCGTAACTGGAGTCTCTTTCGGCACTACGCAATACACTATTATCTTCTCGTTTACATATGTATTCGTTTTCACAAGTACTAGAAATGTCTTCAGTTGTATCCATTTTTCTTAATAAACGTATTTTTTTTATAACTTCATAATCGTAAATGTAACGTTATAATGTCACTTCACAAAACGTTCAAACGTTTGCCGCGGAGATTAAAACCAAGACTAAATTTCTTAGCTTTGAGTTTGCCGGAAACTGATAATTGCATCCGAAAATAGGTGGTGCCAAGAGATCGGCCGCTGTGGCTGTAGGTATGAACGAGATGAGATTCTCTAACGTTACTGGCTGCTCGGCGAATGGAGGGGATGGCGCCATCTTAAGTAGGTGGGGCTTCGATAACCGCCTGTGAAAATTCACACCTTTCTTTTATTTGATAACACGTTATGTCAGAGCTCTTTAGCTCACAAAGGATCTCTAAAAGCTTATGATGAGGTGAGGATCCAATTTCTACCGGTTATTGTTTGATTAATGTCGCAGATTTAAGTGATTTATTGTAAACGATCCGAGTTACTTAATGCGGTGCTGGTGAGGGTAAACTAGTAAATTTCAAAAATGTTTATAGGAGTTTGATATATATTTAAATGGAGATGAAAATTATTATAATAGTTTTCGAATTTCTTAATTTTCTGCATCATGATCATTAAAATTAATTATTTACCTTATTACAATAATTTTACATACATAAAATATGAAGAAAAATTAGCCTGCAGAGCTGATCTGCTTTTGTTAATCTATTTCAATTAAACAACGTCGCTGACATACAACATTGACTAATTATTAGGCGACTCCACAGAAAGAAGTTTTTAATTCGACCGTGTATTTTCGCGAATATCTTCGTCACTTATGAACTAATTTCATAAAAAAATGAAGTATATGCTGCCGAGGTGGTCTTATACGGGAGCATAAATATGTATTTTTAACTTGCTACTTAACTTGCTTCAACATCGCTTAAACCCTGAGTGAACCCTAATAAAACCTTATTCCAAGAAATATGGTAACACTAATGATTGTAAATTTTTGTACTTTAACATCTCTACATATAATATCAATCGTTATTTTTTAATTCTAATATTTTTATTGACTTTTCAAGTTACATCAATAGTACAAATCAGTGTTATTGCGTTTGATTATCGTTTCAAATATATTTGAATACCTATAGTATGTTTTTTCTTTAACTACCTACCCATTTAAGTAATCATCACCCTTACCATACTTTAAGCTTGTTGGGCGCAAAATGTCTTAGTATTTTTCAATGAATAAATTTAACTTATATAACCTACATATCATATCAGCTTATATAAGAAATATCAGCCCAATAATAAGAGACAACCATCATTCTTCATCGCTACCATCCATTCAGCGCGCTCTTTGCACTTTCACGGGAAACGTCTCCCAACATGATACTCAAAGGAAAGTCTGCACATTTCCATTACACGCAAGAGCTTTTACTACGTTTTGATTTCCACCGCTAGATGGCACTGAAGTGAGGAAAACTTATAAAGCGCAATGCTCTCAATAGATAGCGTAACTACCATTAAATGAGGGGTTGTTTTTAGGAAGAGTTCATAGTAGTTATCTCTTTGCATTCGCATTTAATATTGCTCATTAATGACGCCAGATGTCGCTATGATACTTCTTTTATACAGATTTTTGTCTGGGTAAAAAAGGGCGGGAACCGAGATTCGTGTCGACTTACTTCTTTCTTTGCATACAACAACTAATAAAGTTTTTTTTAGATCCGTTAGTTTCGCTGATCTCAGTACATTAATTTTTCCCATAACGTTCTATGCAGTAACAGTTACTTAGTATGACTAACATTGAACTTCGTCTCTTTATATTGATTAGACCTAGACCAAAAAAATTAAGGGTAGGGAGATACAAGCGTCAGCAAAAACAGTAGCTAATGCCGAATCAACCCGTGAAAGGGTGACGCAGAGGAGCGGAAAACTAGTCGTTAACATAAATGTCGATATTCACTGGAATGCCACCAAGTTTTGCGTTTGTGTCGCATCTCTCTTCATAAAGTATTTGGACAGCTTTTGGAATATGGTATAGGAATTTGGGGCTGTGGTTTGTAACATTTATAGCAAAACAAGAAGTTCGATTAAAGTAGGTATGTCTTTGATTTAGTTGACATTAAATTCTTTGAATAGTATACAAGTAATTAAAATTATTAAAAAAATAATCTTACCTTAGCTATGTATCTGTCAAGTTTCCTTAATGGATTTTGGACTTTATCGATAATGAAGAATATGGTTCAAAGTTGATTAGCAAAATTTGACAGTTTCGAGTAGCTTAATGTTCTGTCTATACATACTAATAAAATAATAAACCTTCAAAATATTGGTCGCTGCACTTAATTATGTTTACAGCCGAATCCGTCTTAAAAATGAAAAGAAAACACATAAAAAGTTTTACACAAACAAAAACAAAACTACTACAGTAACGATGACGTCACAAAACACGTAAACAACTACATTACAGGTTCTAAAACAGAGCAGTCACAACCGTGAATAAGGCTTTAGCGTTTGTCGAAGTATGGACAGCACGACGGAAATGTCACGTTGGGATCCCTTGCGTCTCTCGTACGCTAGTCGTTACGCTACGGTCTCGGCTTGAAGGAATTTTGTCATGCATTTAGGAGGAACATACATAATTTTGTTGACGTTTTGTTTTCGTATTAGATTTTGCTAAGTTACCTACCTATTTTGATAGTTTCTTGGAAGATGTACGTACCTTCTTTTATTGTTTATTTTAAAACTGATACTAATATCTAGTTAGGATTCATTACTTGGTTTTAAAAACTATGTCGAACAAAATGTGATTCCGACTTATTCTGAAACTGAGTTCCATATCAAGTTTTTTAGTAGCTCTGCTTTAAAATCTTAGCGAAAAGAAGTGGGATGATTTGATATTATTACCTGTATATGAATATGAATAAAAAGCATTAGAAGGTACTCAACAGTGTAGCCTAAATATGATATTAGGTATACTTACTTCATAAGGGATGGAAAATATGTTGTAAACTTTACAGAGTGTTACACTTCCGAATACGAATATATTATTAAGATTCCGGAGGAACTAATTCGATAAAAAATAACCAGTAACCTTCCTCGATATGGGCTATCTGAAACTGAATGTAATTTTCAAATTGGACAAGTTTGTTTCCGAGATTAAAGCGATCAAGTAAACAAACAATTGAATTCTTTTGCTTTTTATTATCAAGTATAGATTATTGTAGATTTGTATTTGTTTTGTAATTTGAGACTATTATTTATTGGGACCAGGAACTGTAAAAGTAGTGGTAATGTGTTATCATCAGATTTGACTAAATGGCCGCGCCCGCACAACAACAGTACCTACGCTATTTTTTACTTCACATGTGAAGTGATCCATTCGTTATCATTTGTTCGCCGAAATACCAAAGAAACATCCTATATATCAATGTGGTTTGTGTGAATGAATATGCGGGATCCGTTTTCACTTTCGTTGCTGATAACATGTCAGGTAACGTTGCCTTTTAATAGGAAATATAATACCGTTTGAGGTGTATTTTTATTTATTTGTTAGCTTAGGAGCTTTTCTTAGAAAATGTTCTTTTGAAAATACTTTGAAGTAGTGAACATTTCATGTTTAGAATTGATTCTCTGACAAAGAAACTAGTCCACGAAATCTTTTTTTTGTACTAGGTATGTTAAATTATAGATACGTAACATTCACGTATAAGTTCATCTGATAAATAAAGTGCTTATGTGAACCTTACCAGATAGTTTGATTGTTGATGTTTTTTAATGATCAGACTGAGGTCAAATGAGACTTCCGGTTTGGATTCCCAGTACGGTCGACATCTAAGTAATGATCTTTCTTGTTAGCTGTGGTCTGGGTTTTATAAAGATGTGTATATACTTAATCAGTTGTGTTAGCACCCATAACATAGGCTTACCTTGGGACAAACCGACCATATGTGAAAGGTATCCTAATATATACTTAAAACACTATGACAGTCTTCACAAAGTTTTTCCAAAGTTTTATACGTTTAATGTAAACTGAGCTTACAACAGTGCGTTGTAAGTAACAAACATTTTTATACCGCCGTTATGTGACAAGGGTCGCATTGTCGTACTATTGGACATGTTTTGAATCAGAGTAGGTTTGCCCATTGAAATAACTTCACGTCAGAGATACTGTTTGATGTGCCAGCTATTCAGCTATTAATAACAAGATTTCATAGGGATGGAAGTTGGTAGATTTAGTATACTGCACACAACGTACTTCAAGAGATTCATCTTAAGTGTGAATTTGAACAGATTTTATTTTACAGTCGATGTTAGTCGTAGGTAATATCAATAGTTTGTGTTGTATTTTTTCTACATTAATGTTTCATACCGTGTATTTGGGGGTTGTTATTGTTATTATACAAAGTTGATACGACAGAGGGGCTTTCCTTTTAACTGCCTGTACTAAGTACCATTTTCAAGCTCTGTACCAAAAATCAATTAAATAGGAGCAGTAGTTCAGCCGCAAATGATTTTTTAAGTTTTTGCCCTGTTTGAAAACGATGTATCTTTTCTAACAGCTGATTATGTCTAAACGCATAGGTCGTGCGACATTGCCGCTTTATGACCTAAATTGGTATCTAAGGTCAGTAAAATTTATTTACAAAGGGTGGTTGCGTTTTACACTCATTTATCTCATTAAAACTTATTTATAATTATATGTATTTTATTGTATACCGTATAGAATTAATACTAAACACGTATAGTATACGTAGTGTATTTTAATGCCCCTCTATCATATCAACCCTGTATAAGTATTTGGCACCATGAGTCCAGTTTTGCCTCCTTGAGGCAGTTAAGCAAAATCAAAGCATTAATTTATTTATTTACAATTAAATAAGTAATGTAAAGAATAGGGGTCTGAAACTGGTAACAAATTAATCATGTGCCCTTCTGTCTCTATATTATTGAAAAACCTGTGCGAGCTACCACAAATTCGTTAGATTAGGGACTCGTCTGCGAATTCTTGGGATACCGAAATCCTCGAAATCCTGTACATACATACAATTTCAACAGTTACACGTGTTTGCAAGGTTTGCACTGTCTATTTACATATTTACATTGCTGTGTGCTATTTTTGGGGTTCAACCGGACAAGTTGAATCATTTATTTTGTTTGTACTTGTAAACTTTGACTGTATTGTGTCTGTAGTACTCTAGATCGAAAAACTATATCATAGTCTGTTTTTACTACAATAGTTTATACTGAAAGACGTACATTAGTACATTTCAATACAAGTGTTTATCACACTTGTATTGTTTGTCATTAAAAAAGCCAAGAACTGTAATGTCCTGGTTTTTTTTAAATATTAAGTAAATCATATACCTACTTATGGATCAGGCCTTTTAAGTTTTACGAATATTAAAATTGAATGTAATTTGAATACAATTAAAAAAAATCATTATCACTTACTGACAATTTCATGGGATATGGCCCATGAAGTAATGGAAAAATCAAACTGACTTGAGTATACCGTTTTTATTTCAATTAGATACCTCCACGTAATTCCGAGATAAGGGGTGGTGACAGACGTAAAACAAAGTAATCTGATAAGGAATTAGTTTTTCCCTTTTGATATATGGAACCCCCAAAAAATTGTAGTTTTTCATTAGTTAAAAGTATTCTAAAACTTCAGAATATAGTTTTCGATTTGATATTTATGCTCAGAACAATACAACAATACTTTTTACAATAAAAATGTTCTTTTCTTCGTAGAACCAGCGATGCGTATACAATAAAACATTTTTGAACAAAGACACAGAGTTGAAACTCGGCAAAAGATAGTTTCGTAGAACTGTATCGACATGAACATATTTGTCAACTACTTACTCTCAGTAAAAATTTGTCATATTATTTTCTAACATCAACTGCCCAGCCTTTTCCCAATCTATGTCGGGGTCGTTTCCAGTCTTAACCGGATGCAGCTGAGTATCAGTGTTTTACACGGATCGACTGCCTATTTGACCTCCTCAACCCAATTACCCGGACAACAAAATACCCCTTGGTTTTGTGGACCTTATGGCTTATGACTACCTGTAACGACTGCCAAATATGTTCAAATGAATGCTAGGACCAATTTAACGTACTTTCGGAAACACGGAGGAACTCGTCATGTCAATAACATTCCTAACATTCTGCAATAAAATATGTTGCTATTCTTGAGGACGTTCAGACAATAGTGTGGGCATATATTGCTTTGGGTATACTTACTACTTTCTTCCATTAGGTACACGTAAAATAATTGAATGTAAAAAGACTATATTCTATTGAATGTAAATTTTATCAAAATCTTTGTTTATGAATGTATAATTCCGTTTTAAAAGTTATTAATGCTTTGTCATGATGATACTTTCAGCGATTAAAAAAAAATAATGGACTAAAATTATAATTAGGTAATTTCGAAAAAATATTTCCCGATAGGATTCCATTTCTAAATATTTTATTTTACGTTCAGACACATCAAGAGTTTCGATAATAGATTCATAGATCTATTACAGGTAATTATCATAAGTGTTGAATAACTTAAGGCAATTTACAATTTTATAATTACAATACAAACACGACGAAGACTAAAAGGCTCACACAACCCGAGTTTTAAATACACATCCCAAGAGGATAATTGCATTGGGTCTCGCAAAGGAATCAAAATACTCCTTTAAATATGCGGTGTGCCGACATTACTTTACACCTGCTACGTTTTTGGTTAACATTGTTTTGCGAGTCTCGTTCATTAATTTAAATTATTTGCTTTGTAAATAAGGTAAGCACGTAGGGTATGATACGTTAATAAAATTTAAGGTATGCTCGGATCAAAGGAAAAGCTGTCAATTGAATTGTATTTGTACGTATTGAGTAGTTTTTTTCAAACGTACGTATATTTTACTCTTAATCCCTTAAGGAAAGCCGAAGTTAAAAAAATAACATTCTTGAATTTTTCCTTAGGAAAATGCGGTCTTAAGACTTTAATTTCCCGTAGCGTTTAGTCACAAATTGCACATCCATCATCTTCAATAGATACTTCAGGTATGAAAACCTTTTACTAAAGCTGCTGAGCATAAATACTGCTTCGCTATAAAATTGCACTTTTTAAACAATACTAGATGAATATAAAGTGGTGAATAGGTAGCTCTTACGTATCCATAGATATTTTTAAGCGTTAAGCGCTTTTAAGGAAGCGAAAATAATAAATGCTTAAAACATCAACTTGAGATAATATGTCTGCGGCCCGTTTGTGCAGTGTCTAAAATGAACTCGTTACTACTAGTCTCGAGGGGGATGTTAGGGCTTATACCGCTGGAGAGACAAAAGCTTGAGCGATGGAAGCGCTGCGTGATAGAGATGTATGTTACTCCGGCTGCAAATGTGGACTTTTTGTTTCTATTTCGTATTCTACGCTGGTCAGAGATTGGGACAGCTCTCGTACTCTAAACAAGGAAGTACATTTGTACCACAAATGAATATTTGTCTACATGAAAGCAGTGAAATCATTTTTGCTTTAGGGAAAACAGTTACTTTTCAAGCGAATATCTTATTTATCCTAGCAGCATAGGTTATAAAAGGACTTTTATGAAATTAAAATAGTAGTAAAAGGCACTTAAGTTGATTAATTAGGTGCGTTTTTAATGTTGTTTACAAGAAACAAAGTGCTTTTATGTGCTACCCAAGGACAATATCTACGTAATGACGCACCTTGTTTCTACAAAGCCGCAACAGTCGCACGTGCATGGGTGCTGATGTCAATTGACACAATTCTATCCCCCGTTAGGGCTAAAAGTAACATCAGATTCAGTTAGGTATGAATAAAACGTTCACGGGGAATGATCAACAAGTGCCACATTACGGGGACATTTCGCTCGGTCGGCATTGTATTGTGTTCGCGACAATGTATGTAGATTGTGGAACTTGAATGCAGTAAACGTTTAGTTATTATCTGATTATTACAGTTCTGGACCTTCGATTATTATAAAATTTGCACCAATACTAGTTTACTAGTAACATGGTAATGATTTTTGAAAGTATAGAATACCTAAACCTAAAATAGCTAGTCTTATGTTTCAGTGGCAAGTATATTTGTAGTAGGACACTTGATTAATTTACGTCTGACATAAGGGTATTCATCTTTCACTACGTTTTATAGGTTTTGAAAAAACGTAAATAACTTGAGTGGTACAAGGTACAAGCGACTGGATTTCCATGCTGAACGGTGAGATAAAAAAATCTAATCATTAATGGTTCGTTACTTGATCCAATAGATAAAAACAATTGATTGATTGATTGAATCTAAATATTATGAAATGCTATGCTATATGAAAAGCTATAACTACTTACAGTATTATTTGGAAAGGTACTTTGAAATTCCGTCCTCCTTGTGTGTGTAAAGATAATTAAATTGCTGAGGTTAGATGTATCGTAGGTACTTTTAATTTTCCTAGCTTAGATATTTAGTTTGAATATCAGCATATAGTTATTGAAATTTGCCTTATAACAATACATGAAAATAATACCAATATGTATGTATAAATACAATGTCAATGTCGTACCGAAGAAAAAACGCGGTATTAAAATAAAGTGACACTCGAAAAAGTAAAACCAACCGTATCCGTAATTACGCAAGTCTTAAAAAATCCAGCTACTCCAGGTAATAGCGTAACCATAAAATATTGTTTATTATGTATGATAAATAGATGTACATTTATCAGCTAAAAATAGTTCCATCTGTATTGTGTGGTATAAATATTTTGTTAGCAGAAAGCGCTGTGAAAATGTTTAACGTTGGGTAATATTTCAGGTTAACACGTATTTTCTGGTTGCATCCCGCTCGCGCTACAAAATTTAGCTGCGGGAGAGGTGGATTCCCAATACAGCTGTCCCAGGGGAGGATGTCGCAAATATACCCGTCACGCAGGCTCACGACGTGAAATATTCCTTTACCGTTATATGATGCTCTCTTTTTATGCGCGGTACTGTCGGTTACAAATATTAGGAGTAAGGTTCTCCTTTCTATCGCTTTGCCGACCCGCAATATTGCTGGCGTCTTAATGAAAAAGGCCACGTTCAAGATAAAGATAAAAAAATTAAAAGAAATTCTATTTTCGCTTTCTTTGAAATTTTCAACTGGAGCGCGGTTTATACCAAATATCTCATTAATTATGTAAAGCGTTGATGTTAATACACTGACAGACGTTATTAATGTAGGTGAGAGAAAATTGTATTATTCTTGCCAAACTATTGTAGAAAATTATAAATGAGCTTTTGATAATGCTCTTTACATTTTTTCTCTATTATTGTTGCTGTTACGAGCTCGACATCTTCAGTGTACGTGACATTTTACAGTTCATATTTATGCTTAAAGCGTACGTTGTGCCATGCTTCGACGAAAAGAACGTTTTGTAAGGAATAACTTTTATTTACGGAAATTGAGTACGCGTTTCACCGCACTCATCTTCGTTTGTTTCATTACATGTAACGTATTTGTTTTTAATTTTTAAATAATAATCACTTATAACAGACAGATTTCATATAACGTAAGCATTCAGTAGAGATAGAAACAAAAGCGTATAGATATCAGACACCAGCAAATCAAGCTACAATATGTCAAATTTACTTAATTGGTTTTCAACTTTATCACTGGAACATATTGGTTCAAAGTTGATTTTGAAATTTTGACAGTTTATGGCAGCTTGATGTGCTGGCGTCTGAACATATCTCTCCGATATAGAAACATTTCATACTTACCCATCATTCTTGATACTGACCGAATGCAAGCTCTAAATCAACAACGCAACACCTATCATACTTACATCATTATTGAATAGAGTAAATGTTTACATTGAGAAGATATCAATACTTCTACATGTGTTTACTAGAACAGAAATCATGCAATTTTACGAGTATCGGCACCATTATCCTAGTTTCGGAACTTTGGCGAACGTTCGAATACCTACTCGGAGGGTAAACAAACTATTTGTACGTGGTTAATGATGCGATTATCCGAATAGACGATTATAGGGACGTACACACTTCGTAACGTATACAACCCTACAGGTACTTAGTCGTTCGTGGAAAATATCTGTAATGCGCGTTCGGTACGAGATTGAAGAGAAATTCGATTTATAAATAAGTTATTAAGACATGTTAGAATGCTGTTATGTATTATTGAAGAATGTTTATACATATTATAAACGGAAAAATAATTGTATTTTTCTTAGCTTACATAGCTGTTAGGAAGACCTATTAATTTTTTGTTACCCAGTTATGTACAGATGCCAGCACATAAAGCTACAATCTGTCAAATTCCCTTAATATATTTTCAACTTTATTGCTGAAGCATATGATTCAAAGTTGATTGGGAAAATTTGACAGTTTCAGGTACCTAATTTTTATTTCGTTTTAGTTATATTCTTAGTATTGTCATACTTAAAAATGGATCCATGTTTCCCTTGGTCGTAACACCACGCATGAACGGCTGGACCAATTTAAATAAAATTTGGTAGACACGTAATCC
The DNA here is from genome assembly GCA_958496145.1 of Heliothis peltigera. Classification (NCBI taxonomy): domain Eukaryota; kingdom Metazoa; phylum Arthropoda; class Insecta; order Lepidoptera; family Noctuidae; genus Heliothis; species Heliothis peltigera. Next base: position 7,130,259 of record OY292328.1, read on the forward strand.
AGAGTCGGAGAAAGGACTGAGGCTACTTTTTAATCCGGATTGCTGGAATCAGTTCCTCCCGGCGGCAGGTGGAACCGCGGGAAACAGCTAGTACTATCTAAAAGGCATGCGTTCTGAAGAAATCGGTATATATTAAAGTCGGGGGTATCTTATATCAAAGCGCACCTACATATGTATATGGGTATCGGTCTCGAGGGAGCGTTTCTCCAAATTGACAATATAAGAACATTCCAATATGGCTTTCGGTTACTTTATCAATCTTAATTCTAAGTACTTTTTATATCGGTTTAAATATCGACTCAATGTTAAAAATTGCTTTTTGTACCTACATTTATACCTAAATACATATGAGATATAAAATATAGAATTTACCTCAAATATTATGATTTGGAAAAGTTTCTCGATTTTTCCGACTTGCTAATTATTCTCGACAACGTATAAATTATATGGATCACGCCTGATAGTTTCATTTCTTCAAATGACATTAGTATAGTATGTTATACGTAGTTAATAATTAAACTTGCAGCCACTGAAATGTTGCAGTGCAATTCTACGAAAGATGTCTGTGTAATTATTCCTTTGCCATCTTGATGAAGTGTTCAGAACTTTGCTACTTAAAGTGCACCTGCTTGTAAGTAGAATATAACCGATTTCCCATGAGTTTGCACTGGGAACTCCCACATGACGGGAAGCTGTATTCATATATTTACTGTTTCTGTACTCGAGCCGAGTGGCCTTGGGATCAAACTTTATACGATAAGTTTACCTAACTGTATGGTGTTGGAAATAGAATAGGAGAAAACATACTTAAAAAACCGCTAACAAATAATTGCTGTAGTAATTCGCAGATATTAGGTGAAGTTACTTCGCGAGGCTTTTTAGATGACAAGACGTTCCACAACCGTGAGGTGTAAAATATTTCATAACAAGCGACGTGGGTATGTCGCAAACCTGTGGTACTAACAACCAATCACAGCAGGTTTCTGTCTCTGGAGTTGTAAGAACGTTTAAAATGAAAAATAATATATTGTAAAGTAAATAAAGGCATAATCATAAAAAAAACACTGGCCTGGGTACAACAGGTCATTATATCTATCCATTGCTAACCTGCGTATCCGTTATTTTTTAGTCTCTAAACCTCGGCGTCGTGTTAATTATTTCTCTCAACGAACTCATCTCATCAGGATTATTTAATTAATTTCTACCTTTACAGATCCGCCCGTTTCGGCCCATTTATCTGGTCTACCGTCTACTTCAGGTTTACCCGACAATAGGTGCACACGGCGAGTCGCATTTTGTTTATTTTTACTATTATAGTCGCAAAGCTTTCACCGTGTACTGTAGTGTGGCTCGTTTCATTGTTTTTGTAAGATAAGGCTACATGTATTCATTATGGTATGTACTTGTCTATTCTTTTTAATTTTACCAAGTTCTGTACGTTCGTTGTGTGTTGTTTTAGTAGTACAAGTGAGCTGATTCGTTTGCAATGACTTGTATTTTCAGTAGAGCCTGTTGTTTTGAAATTACTAAAAACGTAGCCTTTCTTTGGTAATTAGGATAAATAAACTTAATTGGTGAAGTTATGGATTATGAAAGTGCGGGAATGCTTCTATTTGTTTAGTAAAGTATAAAAACCAATGAAACGCTTCAGCTACTAATAGCATCAACAAAAACACTCGCATCATTCAAACTACTATCATAACATGTGACCAGACTCGATCACACTAAGAAACATAAAAGGAACGCCATATTATCATTGTTATCGGTAAGTAGAACAAATTCTATAGAAGAGAATGTCGAATAATTGGCATTTTTCACCGAATATAAGCTGAAACTTTTCCATCGCTACGTCTAAGTCGCGCCATTCCACAAATTGTGACCCTTCTCGTTATGTACATTGCAAAAATGTTCCAACTTTATATAGCCTTCGTCAAACGGGCGCAGTATGCCGCGTGGTCGGCATCGCCGCGATAACGCAATAATTGGCTCATGTGCTACCACGAATTAAAGCGATTAACGACTTTACGGTTCGTTTAATAGAAACTATAATTGCGTTCCGGCCTCTTCATTGTCGACTTCCTCATAGTGTAAGGATTAGTAATTGCAATGTGTTGCGTTTGGAATAATTTTTGTGTTAAAGTATGTAAAGTATGCTATTTATTTATTATGCTTTTACAACAAAACGGCAACAAAATTTATCATTGAATCGAGGAAGAGCAATCATATACATATTTTTTTATCGCAAGGAATTAAAAAGCAGTTTAATAGTAGGTACCTATTAAGATAAATTCTTAGTAAACGTGTAGGTGCGGGCTTAAAAGGGTTGTAAGTTTAGCTTTTGAGTGTATTACATATTAGGTCTCTATGAAGTCAAAGTATCTATGAAGTATTAACATCACGTGTGGATACACATACGCCTACGTGTCACCCACGCTTTAATGATAACAATTTTATGCGCTGATATCTAAATGGAAATTGTGTCTGCAGTTTTCATCGAAAGTGAAAAAGATAAGGTGCTTGTAGAATTGTATGTGTAATTTGGTATCCACAAAATAATACATATAAGTTTTCCCAGGCCGTGGCAGGTAATAGGTATATACTTACTGGGATGCAACGATCTCAATCGTGAAAAAATTGCAGTCGTATAAAAAGCAATTTCCAACCTTCTTGGTAGCGGAAGACAGAAAGATTAAACGAGAATTGGAAGTAACTACTGAGAACAGATGCTAATATTAGCAAGTCTGACTGTAAAATACTTCGTAATATGATTTTGCAGAAGCTAATTAGTACGGTAATGTTTCTTCGCCTGGGTATTAGCGTTAGTAAGGTTTAGTTTCGGTTTTCTCTGTCGCTGTCTTTTGTCCTGTAGCTGATTCTCTTATCAATTTTATATGCATTGTTTTTTTTTATTACTTAAATTACATTCTCAATAGTGTTAAAATACAGTTATGATAGGAACTATTTCTACAAATCTTTTTTCCAGGATCGTTCAGGAAGTAATAAATAAAAATTTTAATATAAGGCAGAGCAAATATAGTTCGCCTTCAATCTTAGGAGTGGCTGTTGCATCTTTCTTGTATTTTTATAGCGGGTATATCATGTTAATAAACTCCTACCCATATGTATTTATCCTGTATGTATAACGTTACAACCTAGCTTTAATATTCATTGGATGCTTTGGCAATTGGGATTATATTAATCCTTATTGTATAATCATGTATTAAGTATGAGTATATAGGGGAAGAGCTCTGGATAAGCAGTTTCAATTAAAATTGTAATCATGATTTTAAATATAATTACCAATTAAAGCAATAAGATTAGAAGAAAATGCCAGCAAACTGGCTATTTAACTCATTTTTGTAGGAATTATTTTGTCTCGATAAATAATATAATTATTGACATGATATTTTGTGTACTCAGCAAGGACGATTTTGGAGTCCTTTGGTGGTGCGGGTGCTTGTGGGCGCTGATAATTACTACCCGTCTATCGGCTCGTTTCCCTTCTATCGCTTAAAAAATCAGTCATCCCCTACGGTGGCCTGTAACTACTATCCTAAACATTGGTGCAAACATCCAGACTTAAAGCAAATATCTGAAGGAGTAACAAATATTTGCTATTCTTGGAGATCGAACACGTAACCCATAGCGAACAGAACCAGCTTTCACTTTGATAAACAGGAAACGCTAACACAAGTTTTGTCATTTTTAAAACCGTTTATTTTATTTATAAAACTTCTTAAATGTATTATTCTCACGAATACATAATTTGAAGTTGAACTGTTAAAATGAGCTTTCAAATGGCTTTCAACTTTCCTTTTTACCAGCTTAACAACTGTCAGAATGTCAGCACAGCCGTTGTCTCATGATCCGCTGAAATTGAATATCTTGAAACCAACGTATTTCCGACATGATGACAATTTACTGAAGGAGGCTTTACATATTTGTGTTTTTTTCTCGAGGATGCGGCAAGCGCGTGTTGTGATGCGTATAAGGTTGACGGATTTATTCCAAGTTGATACAAATATGTAATATGAAATAGGGTTATTTGAAGTACTCACTAAATACTTACCTTTTTTGAAATAATCTCTGGTTCAATCTTTCTCCATGTGAGAGGAGGTTTTGTGCCCAGCAGTGGGACGATAAAGATGCTGATGAAGATAATTGAATTAATTCATGCCTATATTTTATGTCGCAAACAAAATGTAGAAATAAGCGTGACACATTTTTCAACCATTTATTTACTTTTTTCCACATACAACATGTTTCGAGCACGGCGTCATATTTGGTGAGCCCGTTGAAGTGAACTCGACGATTAACAAGAGTCCTCCACAATACCAGCATCCAACAATGATGATCAGTCGCCGCTTAACGTCATCTCCGCTTTGTAGGAGCCGCCACAGTAAACCGACGAGCGTACTTTTCCCTTTATTAAACTAGGATTACTCTACAAGTTCAGATATTCTTCGACAAAGAAGAGTAAAAGAATGAAATTCTATTTTTATGCATAACGCTTTTGTGCGCTTTGAGGCTTAAAGTTGTAGCAATTTGTGGTTTTACATAGTTATGTTACGATTAGGGCACTGTTTGTCTACATGAGTGTTCATGAGACTTTTGTTTATGTTCCTTGCTCAGAATTACATTTGAAAATATTGCATTAAAATCACACTTTAGCTGAGAATGAGGTTGACACAAATTATTATTAAGTTTTCCAGAAACTCAGTGGTGTACCGGATTCCAAATTTGTATTCAGTTGATGCCAAAAAGTTAGTCTTACTAAGGGGTGTCGGGTTGTCCATGTAAAAAACTGGTACTCAGCTGTAATCGGTTAAGACTGGAAGTTGCCCCAACGTAGCTTTGGAAAAGGCTAGGCAGATAATGCTAAAAAACTTATTGTATCAGTACAAAGGTCATTTAAACGCAGGGACAAGCTGCCTAAACCCTGATAAAACAGACATGGTGAAGTAAAATCCTAATACCTCAAGGTTTTTTAAAGGTGTTTATCAGTAAAATATTTGAAGATAGAAATCGCCGAAGCGATTACTACGTTATCTCTCACACGGTAAGCGTTCCGGAAGGAATTGGGAAACGGAAATCAGGTTTTCGTATCACGATGTTATCTTGTGGCTGATATCCCTTAGTCGGATGACTTTATTTTATTCACGACTGCTCGACTGGGACTAAGCCTTTGCTATCTGTCTTCGACAGGATTTAAGCCATGGGTACGTAGAAGATTCCCTGCTTAATTTTGGAAATAATACTATTTATACTTTTAAAGAGTTTTGCAAAATGTCGGTGTTGGTTACTCCATGATAATAGCATAAGTTAAGGTAAAAGTTGGAATACATATTGGAACGATACTTTTGTATTCATGTGCACACGCCAGCACATCAAGATACTACAAAATTTCTTAAATTATCTATCAAATTTCTTAATAGATTTTCAACTCCAACGCTGAAGCATATGGTTCAAAGTTGATTGGGAAAATTTTACAGTTTTGGGTAGCTGGATTTAGTGCCGTCTGTACCTGGACCAGCAATGTTGAGATTAAATTAGATAGAAACATAGGAACAGTTATTTAATATTATACAATTGTTAATTGTTTAGTACTTAAATATAAAATTATACGTAGTTTACCTTGTTGCATTACATGCGACGTACCTACGTGGTTGTGGTCGTCCATGCAGGGCATAGCTTTGTTGCGGTTGTTAAACTGTGGTTCTAGTAATTAAAAAATTACAAACAACAATGTACTGTAGAGATGTAACCTCTTACGTTATATTTTATGTCTGGCCGAAACATCAATTAAATAAAGAATCTAAATAAAAACAAGTAGTTAGATTTAAATCAGTAGATAGTCAGTCGTTCGCCAGCCCTCAAACCGAAAATAAACACTTTAAGTACGCCCGGAGTTTTCTTGGTATACCTGGATACCTCGTAACGCAGCCAACGCAGTGCACTACAGTACATATACACCTAGTATTTGTTGTGAAGTGAAAAATAAATTTAATAGTATAGATAAAATAATACGGAATTAAAAAAAACTATTTAGTACTAATACGAGTATAAGCTGCCTCATTTCTTTTTATAATCTCGACGGTAATCATCTCGATAGAACACCCTGTTGACCTTGCAAAGCTCGGTGATTGAAAACACTAGACCACAATGGTTCCAAATGTGAAAAAAACGCGTACGAACGATCGACAGACTTCCAATAAATAAACTGCAAATATCTATTTAATTTCGCGCGTCTGTTTGCCAGATGGCTTATATAAATAACTGGCCGATCCACACGTGCCATCATATAATATAATTAGTCTTAGCTGACAACGTGACTGCCCGACCAATATCAACAGCTTATCCTTATTCGTCGTCCTTAAAATATTCCCTTGAGTGTAGAGGTACGTTCTCTCTGATCGGAGTTTATGACCAAATCATTGGAGTTGTTTGGTTTATGATATTAAATATAGTTCCTGTTTATAACACTTCTAATTTACTTTAGGCTCCGTCCCCAGTAGGCAAACTGTTAGCGGCTGATGAGTTTGTGGCGTACCGATTTAGTACGCCCTTCCATATATTTGAAATTGAGTGTCCACAGTCTGCTAGTTTTGCGCTCACTATACGCAGTTTGCAGCGTTACGCGCGCTGACTATTAGCAGTGAGCGGCCGACTCCCACCAAAACCTGTTCTAGTCGCTTGCGACGCACGAAAATTGATTAGAGTTTGCAGCTAACTCAAATTTAGTTTGCCATAAATTTGTGGCTAACTCAGTCGGCCGCTAACAGTTTGCCTACTGGGGACACGGCCTTATCCTGTTACTATTACTTACCATAAAAGTTTGTGAGGATGAATCGTTGTGTTCATTTTCGCGTTTTCGCTCATCTATTATTCGATTTATCTTCCGTATGTTGGTATACATAATTTTATTAATATTTCGTATATTCGCTGATTTTACACCTATTTATCATTTTATTAACTTAATTTTAGGTATGTACAGACATGGATTCAGTTGGTGTCGTTTATCAACACATCGGATCAAGTTTCTTTAATACAATTCCCAAACGTACGAATTTAAGACGTGCAAACAAATACTTACACACTTACCTTTGATATTGGAGTATGCCTCGAGACGTATCGTAGATTTGTCCCACGATGAAGCAAGCTGATCACACAAAGGCGTTTAGAGCTTAAATCTTCTGTGTAAGACTGTGATTGAAAAATATAGGTGATGGAAACGTGTTCCAGATTTAGACCAATAGGAAGAGAGAGAAAGGTTGTAGTTCCCAATGCCATTTAAGATATATTATTGCTAAGTAATTCCATTCATACAGAACATAATATGTCAGTCGTTAAGACCAAGTCCAGCCGGTCAGTCGCAGCGATATCCCCTAGCAATTAATTTGCGGCGTCTTTATTTATAGCAGTCACACTTCGTGCAAATACTGATACTTTACTGCATCTAATAAGACTGGAAGCCGACCTTAACGATGTTGTTAACGAGCAAGGTAGAAAAAATACTGGATTAAAACTCAGTACAGTAGTTTCTGGTAGTCGTTATGTAAAAATTATATTTAAGGGTCACTCTTGAGGAATATTTTGGAGAATAACTAATAACCGTCTCCGATATTGATGAAATTTTGACTCAATGCGGTAAGACCCAGAGTAGGACATACTGAGGTACAGGGTAGGACGTTGGTTTGTATAGAAAGTTTCTTGAAAAAGTTTTTAAAGAGCTGACTAAACCCCTGACTAAACTACGATTTTTTTTAGGAAGACTTTATTTGAAATTTCAGGTATAACTTATCCTTAATTTTGTTTTAGGTGTTTGATGGTCCGGTCGATGACAAAGACGTGATGATGATTTTCATCTAGCTTGTTAAAATAAAATTGATGAAATTGCAAAAATATTACTTGCCAGGTAGCATGAAACTTTTGAAGTACCTTCGCATAATCTCAGCTAATTAATAATTAGGGTTAATGATTAATGATATAATAAAGTGGCTTATGGTCCCCGATTAGACTCATTAACGACGTACAATGGATGGTCGGCGGAGCGGAACTTATGTATCAGTCGAGTGTGAACTACCCTCCGTATCAACCTCGATACTTACCTACGTAAGGGTTGATTGTTGCTCCGTTGTCAACATTTCTAAATGTAACTTACGTATGTTGTTCTAATAGTTGAATAGTGTGTTCACTTTTGCACACATTTAAAATGATTTTAGTCAAAAAGTTAAAATGGGCTAAAAATCGACATTATTTTGTATTTTCATAACACTTTTACTCTCATTTTAATAAATATGTCTGCGGTAAAAACTCTCCAAAGAAATGTTATTTTCGTGAGTGCAGAATATGCTACAAGGGGATTAAGATATACCTAGAAGACGAACTGCACAGCTCCGTTTTCAAAGCGTGGAAATAATAACAATGCTCTCTTGAGATCGCAGATGAGAGAGGTCAATGTACACGCGTGGGTGTTGAGTAACCTGATATGATAAAGCTTTAAGCTCTTCATAACGCTTATTATTATCATATTCAAAACTTACTGTATAATTTTTCCGCACTTCTTGGAATTTCTGAATTAACCTCAGACACCCACTAAATATGCCGGAGGCTTATTTCAATATCCGTAAAGGGGTTGTGGTAATTGGGCTCCTTTCTAATCGACCGCTTATTGTAGTCGCCCATCACCGGCACAAATACACCCACTTTTATATAAACATTATAAGTTATAATACTCTTATCTGAAAATCAATTAAAGGAACATTCGCCCAGAAAAGTATTTTCTGAAATAAGTTATTTGACAGTTTTAAAATACTTTAGAATCAAATAAAATAATGTTAAACATCGATTCAAGAATACATTCAGATTTATGATCCTATGAGAGAGCACTTATATTTAGATATCCATTAATGTAATTGAGTACTTCGTGACGTAGGTACTTATTTACTGGGTGAATATCAAAGCTTGCAGCGCTGCGTCGCGTGTTACCGAGCTGTAATAACATACATATTTACATGTATAAAATCCTGTCATATTTGAATGTCAAATGTTATCCACTTACTACTTAGCATATTGTGTTCATAAATATCTTTATTTTATATCTTGAATCAATCCGAATCGACCTAAGATCAAATTCAATATTCATTAATTATTCACTTTTGTACCTGTAACAAAACCATCAATTGAAATACAATTGACTATCCCACGATCCCCGCTGACAGCGATGCGGATGAATTTTTTGATGCACTATTTTAATTTTAATTTGTCTCCTTTTTTATTTTCTTTATATATAGTTTTATTTCTAATTAAATTGACTATTGAATTCAAGAATAAGAAAGAAAATTCAAAAATCTGCTCAGTAACATGAAGCTATAACTTCCGTCACTTCGATTTCAGGTTGAACTGCTAAGTAGGCGAATGCTACTTCGTAAGTAACTACGAGGTGTGAGGCTCTGTATGGATTGAAAGTTTTCCAACTTAAGAACATATTCTCAGAAGGGGTGGCTATAACTTTGGAATTTTCAACAACTTTCTTAGACAATGGGTAAGTTCGGCAAATCTTCGCTTTAGGAACCGACAAACCGACTTTCGATAATATTGTTAGAGCAAATGTGATTTATTCTACAAACAAAATCGATCGAATCAAAAATTCAGAAAAGAGAAACGCAGTGATGTAATTATGGCAACTATTGGAGCATAGCCTCAGCAAAGCAATGGGAAAACAAAGGCTACTCTTGTTTTACCAAAAAGTATTTTCACTATTTCATCAATGTTGAATGACACCAAATATTAAATAGTCTATTTATTCTGTGAATTCAGTCCGAATTCTGAATTAATCTGAATTCTACCAAATAAAATATCATGTATTTGAACTCAGTTCGAAATAAAAGTGACGTGATATGTGTTCGTAGAATAGTAGTATTATAAATCATTACAAGAAAGCTTTACCAAGGAGCTGTGCTGTAAGCTAGCATACGGACGAACACATTTGCTGATGCGATACGTAGATGCACATAAAATAAATTCTAATTAACTATAAAGGCGGGAGTCATTAAGTTGAAAGCTTATGTGTACCTACATTAATGTAATAGAAAAACTTTATAGCGAATGTGTAATTTTCTTTTACGTAGCTAAATGTAAACACAGAAGTACGTACGTAACTCTAGGCTCCGCTGTATAATAGTTCTAAAAACAATGAGTTGTAACTGACGTTTATTTCACGTTTAATCCACTTTGTGCTTTATGAAATTTTAGTTTTGACACTGTCGGACTTTGTTTAACATGTGTTTCCCGTTATACATAGTTTTGAAGGCCTCCCAACATTTCATACGGCTCAAATTGATAATTGTAACAGATGAAAATTTTAATTCGAGACTTCTTCTATTTTAATCAGATGTAGGTGCATTATTAATGTCAACCTCCATTAAGTTTTGTTAATTCGATATAAACAAGATACAAACTTTTTACGTGTAGTCACAAATTATGCATTCAAAAAGAGGACCCAATTTAGATGTAAATACAGATTTAAAACCGTTTTCTGATCGTATCTATTTACTTTACGTAGCGTTACTATTCAATACTTTAAGAGCACTTTTCCTCGCTTTTATCTTCTCAGTACTTATAAGCTCATAATTAGTGAGAAGTACAATTATTCCTTTATTTATCTTAACAGCCTTAATTTACTTCGCGTTATTTGCATGGAGACCAAAGGAACAAAGGAAGTTTTTGTTACATGAAGCAACACACTGACAGAAGCACGTACAAACAAACAGTTCTATATGTATACATATTATCATGCTGGTTTATTTGCGGTATAATCATAACCACAGCGTGTTACATGAATTATTTCGCGTAGTATTATGTCTTCATTATTTTATGTAATAAACGTTCCTTTGACTTTCTCGTCGTAAAGAGCGGACCTTAAATCTTCGCTATGTAAACAGGAGATTTGCAACTGTATCAGGAAGAAATACAGGTTTCTCTAACGTACCTACTTTGTTTACATTTACATTTGATTAGCTTCGCCTTAATTCTAACTGGCCTATACCCTTACAGGCATACATATAAATTATTTACAATTGGCCAGCAAGTGTGCTGTGGTAGCGCAATAACCGGCTATCATATAATATGTAGGTAGTAACAAGGAATATAAAAGTAATTGGTTGGGACTAACTGTAAACTGAGCATTTAAGTTTACACAGTATTTACGAAACCAACATCCACTATTGTTATAAAGATGGTGTCAACTTCAACAGTATTGCGTTGCACTTTCTTATTTTACCTTCATTAACAACAAACAAAGCAGACTTACAAATAAATTTAACAAACTCTGTGACTGCCGACAGAGATAAAAGTTAAATTATTAAACCTAAAATTTTTGTTTCAGCGACAGTTATGAACTGTCTTTCATTAAACTGAGCTGTCAACAAACTTATTAAAATATCATTTAAATATGAGGTGTGAAGGTATTAACAGACGTATCGGGCTGTCAAAATTGCGTGAGAAAAGTTTAATTTTAAGCCGAGTGTAGCAAGTTTGACGAACAAATTGTTTGGGCCTGCATGGTGGCACCGGGTCGCTCATGAGCGGCCGCATAGTTCAGAGGGCGCCCCGGGAGGAATGCCACTCTCTCTGCCCCACCTTTTCAAACCCTTCCTTTTCTCTACACAACTTGTAGGTATACATCCACGCTTTGTGCACACACCAACTTAACATATTAACCCTTCGACGCCTCACAGAAGACCCCAACGCTCCATAAATATAATATGTACTGACCGAGCAAATAATACAACCGCTTATTTTATAAAGATATTTTATTAAACATTTTGTTCTGTAAAATAGATTAATTAAAACTGACATTTACAACAAACAACTATAAAATTCTTTGTATCTCCCTCTAACACTAATTACGTTAATAGGTCCTGTTTAATATTTGGAATTGATCTCTAGTATAGCCAAATTAATGCATTGACAGCTCTCGCTCAGTGGCGATATCTTAGAGATAATCAAACGATAACATTTGAACACGTAGCATATCGTATCACACGAGGATGGGAGGGGATGCGGATCACAATTAAACTAATATTACACATTTAATTGTCGATATACATATTCGTAACTAGTAGTTGCATAGCGTTAGCCTTGCGTCGACACAGGGCAGATTTGCAGACTGTCGCTATCTCGGGATTCCTTTGGTTAGGGTGCCGTTTGCGTACTCACACATGAACCGTGATTAATATTTACTGCCTAACACACAGCCTCGATGATTTAATCCGTAAAAATATAATTATGATGCAAATAGAGCGTTTAACGACAGACTGAAAATGAGCACTATGTAGAGGACACACACGCATAGCTCACATTAAACATCATTACATATTCGTAACAGGGAACAGCAATGTTCTCTCAATGCTTTCTTTCTACCAACATCGCGGCTTTATGTATAAAATCCATATTTAAATACGACTCATCTCCATAACACAAATAATTTGGTATGTAAAGTTCCTACGATTTAGATACGCAAAGTGGAAGTTTAATTAATTATTACTAGATAATAAATTAGATTCGACCCAAGTCGACTAATTTAAGATTAAAATCATGCTCAATATCGTTCGGTTGTTACATAAATCCGGATTACATTCGGTGGCGATGCCGGGCTTCTCGTAAAGGATGTACACAGATCTACAAAGTTGATATATCTCTAACCGTGAAATTTAAAAACTACCGAGTGTATTATCAAATGATGCTTTATTGAAAATCAAATGTTATTGCGGCCAGGGTGCAAATTGAAACTGAACTATTTGCACCATTGGGATTTTTTTAATAATGGATAAGTATAGTAGGCGCAGAAACACTACTGGACGGATCTCAGTGGGACATTTACATTGATCCTTAGGGCTGTATAATCAATATAAATGAAGGCAAATAAATAATAAATTATATGCAAAGAAGGGAGCGATAGCCCTGACTGAAATAAATCAGTACAAGTTAGTCAATGATATCGTTAGTTACAAGATATATGCGATTATGTGGTACATAACTTATTGGTATTGACATAATCCCCTTTGAATCTGATTAATATACAGGGAGATACACATTATTTTCAAAACACATTTGTGAATGCAATAACGATTACTTTACTAGCTTAGGAGACATGAAGGTATGATAGCCACTTGACTGCATAATTTAAAACTCTTTGTTGATAGAAAGACACCATTGAGTAGGCTACAGCTCGCGCCACACTTCAGCCTGAAAAACTTGGATCTGGACTGACTAGAAATCACGCTTTTTGTAAAACCCTTTAAGCAGTATATTATGTTTTGTTATAAGTAATTAATATGTGGGTAGATAGCCAACAAATATTTACAATCTGCATTATTACAAGAAATTAGATAGAATTGCTTCAAGTAAATTAATTAAATAACATTAACGTCGAACGTCATTACTTGGGAGAGACAGCCATGCGTAATGTAATAAAGGCGATGGTGAAACATTATACATTTTGCTCTCACACACACACGTGTTAGAAATGCCGTTAATCGCCGTGATACGGGCTGAAGCGTGAAGTGTGCGCTGTGCGCTGAGGAACGCTAACATATTTATATAATATATTCTTCCTAACCACTCGCGTCACTGCATTGAAGTCAATACTTAAATACGACAGATCCATCCGAGCGAACGACACTGATTTTTGCACCTCTATTTTACTCACAAGAATTTTCTTGTCGTAAGAATAATACTACAACAACTACTATACAAAAAGCTCTTATTTTTAATAGATTTTTTTTTCATTACTTTAAGCGCAGTTTCGAAAGCTCTTGATTAGAGTTGAACAATTGGGAGTTCAATATTAACAGTAGTAACTCAACATTATTGTGCTCAAGCTCAGTTAAGACTCACTTAGTGAAATATAAACTTGTATGGTATACAGTAAGAAGATTAGATACATTAGTGTGTTGTACTGTGAATCAAGAAAATAATACTATATTGTGCTCCTTGATTAAAATTATAGGCTTTAATTTTAAGTTACACATACGTCATTAAAGTTTCCTATTAAATTCATCGTCTTGTTCGATAGCTAGAGGAGTTATCTATACATGCGGGCTTTAGATTACTTCATTGTGCATTATAATGGCACTATTTCCACACCAGCAAATATAAACATTAATTTTAACTTTATATCAAAATAAAGAAAGAAATTTAACTTGTCCTTATTGTAGTGATGATTGTTCCCGTTTGAAGTTGGTACTTTTAAATTACGTGTCGTATTACAGTTATGCTACCATACTTACAACATTCTAACCGCGAACTCTTGCACAGTTCTCTGAGAGACATATTATATCGTTAATGAGTATCTTAGATTTACAATTTAATCATTCATATTTAATTGCTGTGCGAAATACAGGTGATGTTGAATTTGCAAATTATATTTCTTCCTTTAGTTCCACATAGTGTAGGCTTAACATATAAGACAATTGCATATTTAATAACTATCGTGGATTATTGACTCGCTTGTCTTTTACATCCTATCCGATACGTTTCAACAATAACATTTTCATTCTTTACTATTTGTTCACAATTTCACATTGGCTACCTACACGTCCATATCGTCACTCTCAAATTCTCAATTCGCGAACGAGTAACTTATCTATGTCTATGATTATTCTCTCAGTTCACATACCTAGGCGTCACAACTGTGGGTACGAGTACCACACGGCGCCGGACGCGCGGTTGAGCAGGCCGTGGTGGATGGGCTCACGTGGGGCCCGCCGGGGCTGCGCTCACCGGCTGGCGGAGCGGCGCCGGCGGCTCGGGCGGCTCGGGCGTGCTCGAGGGCTCGGGCTCCGGCTCGGCGGGCTCCTCCGGTGGCGCGGCGGCCGGCCGCACGTTGTCAAGGCGCGGCCGCGGCGAGTAGCGCGGCGTCAGCGCAACGCCGACGACTGGGTGCGATTTAAGACTCCCGCCTGGAGGACGTCGTGCATCATGCGCTCGTTCTCCTGGCGAACTGTGAACAAGCAGGCGAAGGGCTTAACCATGGTTACGATATTTCCGTGTCGGGGACGGAATTTGCAGGGGTCACATCCCTACACAGTCGATACCATCCGCTAATGGCTACAGTACAGGGATTGTACTCGGCTAACATTGGGAGCATTTCACCTAAATTCAGTGTGATGCCTGACCTACCAGTCAAGTCACACAGGAATTACTCGATCTAATAAGGAAAGTACACTTACGGTGGAATTGTGATTTCAATTTACTAGTTGTTTAAGGTTCAATGCTCTAGGGGCGACATGTTTACAACAATGGCGTTTCTTGTTACTGGTGAGAAAGCGATATTAGATTTGTAAGTTACACTGGATTGCGTAGAAACTTATTGGTACAGTTAGGTTAAAACAATCACTTAGTAACATACACAGGTGTTAATGGTAAAAAATACATTTATGCAATTACCTATACCGATTTAAGTAGATAGATCAAATACCTGATACCTACAAGTGCTGATAGAATTTTACGCAGTAACATATCTGAACCAATGAAAAACTTATTTTTGGAAAAGTTCCCGTATCATTTTCCGACATAGTAGTAGTAGTATTCATTCATGTCAAATAACTCTGCTGAATTCCGTTGAAGCATGTTCTAGCAGATAGCTTGGCCGATGTATTTCGTGAGCAGTACGTATGCGCAATATATAATTTATATGCACATTATATTATGCGACAAACATAAGAATATATATAAATATATATAAGTTATCAAGCTATCTTCGAAAAAGAAGGTAAGCCTTCGCGTACATATTAAGCTTATGAGATTAAAAGTTTAATTGCCTCAACATTTTCAAAATTAAAATTATGAATGCATATACGCTTTATTATAAAGTTCCACCAACAACTTCCTTCTTAAATAATTATATACGAGTCGAGGTAGCGCGGCATAAGGTAACCGCTGGCACCCCCATATATCGACAAAATTGCAACTCAGCAAATTGCGACTACTAAGCCGCCACAATTCAAATCCGAAATTCGTTGACGTTGTTTAACACGTACAGCAGTTAACGCAATGATTCTGTTCGAAAGTTGTGTTTCAAGTTAGGGAACTAGTTAAATCGTCCTAAACAAATAGGGAACGAGTGTCGTCGCCTTAATGAGCGTCCGGTAGCTAATTTTGACGAGGGATAACAGTGCTAAAACCCTCACGTCAGAAACGCTTAAAAGTATTAGACATTCACATTTAATAAACTTTATTAGGTTTTTATAAACGCTTCGGAGATAACTCGTGATTTATTAAACGAGTTTGTTAAAAAGTGTCTTGTACGTATCAAATTTTTCAATTAGTCAAGTTCCAATTAAAAAGTATTTTTGGTATTGATTATTAGTTGTATGTAGGCTGTTGTTCGTCTTGTTATGAAATACAAAAGCTTTACTCATGCAAATGACAAATCTTACATTTAAGAAAGTTTCTTCAGTTAGCGTAATACTTCTTCGCAACGAACGCTTTTTTGTTTAGATTGTTTTTCTCAGATCCAAATTGAATTTATACATTTGCCTACATTATCTGGATCTATGTTTTATATCATGCAAATATGATGATCACCTACAGTGAGAGATCATCAATGCCTCGTTTAAAATGCAAATTACTACGTTTAACGGCAATAATAAAAATAAAACCATTCTTCTCTTCACGAGGCAAGTTGAAAATTTTACAATCGAAAAAGTTCAGAAGCGGACTAGTTCTTTAAAAAATACCGTTTCAGAGTAATTTCCTACAATTCTGAAGACTTGGTACTTTTAAAATATTTAATCTCTCTCCATTTTTTCTGTCTGAAAATGTATACTAGAATGTTTATGGAACTAGGTGCTTGTTCTAGCTGATAAATATTTTCGCTGTTAATTAAATATCGCGAAAAATATTTTAAACATTTTAACGTGAGTAGATATGTATCTAGTGCAACGCTTTTATCATATCTAACAACTATATGTTCGAGGTAGAGGTAAAAACAAATTCAGACCACACCAAAAGTCGGACAAAGAGCTCACGGCAAATAAAGTGCAGACAAACAAAGAAATAAATTTCGTCCAACATTTGTGGTTATTATTTTTGCTATCGGAGAACTGAATTGTTCTCAAACAATCATTTGTTATCTTTGTTTATGGAGAACTGTATAGTAACACTGTTTTTTATTACATCACTGCTTTAATCCATTTGCGGAACTGCCAAACACGACTGGTTTTCACGGTAGCTAAAATTCGCTCTCACTCTAGTTTCCACCAATATTACATTAGGTATATTTTTCATTTCTACAGTGACAGGTGGAAATATTATCAATGACAAAGTATTTTTATTACGAAAGTACCTAAGTAGATGCCTTAGCAATGATCGTTTAGCCAGCTTTTACAGTCACAACGGGAAAATTAAAAACCTCTCTGGGAACTAGGGAAACTGTTTGAAAACTGGAACTGTAACAGGTATAAAATACGCCAGAACAAGTATTTAATAATGATAATGAATTGCAAAAATTATTATAATGTTTCTTATTAATTCTCGCGTAGGTTTATAATATGAAAGACTTTATTGAGATCTCAAGAGAACATCTATTTAGACAGCTGCTAAACATATACTTTTGAGGACTTGTAATTTGAAACAACAAATCGTAATGAAACAGATGAAAAATTACTTACTCGATAGGACCAGTAGGTCCACCCTTTAATATAAATCACCAGTACTTAACGGCATTACAATAACTGATCCCTTCAAATTACTAACCTGTTGGGGTTGACCCACATTGCAAATATACGTACAATGAAGCTAACCAGCCCCGATCAAGATACAGTAAGTACCCTATTTATATTATTAGGCATGTAAACAATTTGGAATATTTCCGTTTGAACGCACTGGCGAATATCCAACCTTCTATTATTATGTTGGTTTATTCTGTCTTTCATGACGTAGATTGATACTTGTTCTAATGGATCAACGAGGCTTAATTACTTAATGTCCCCTTGTGATCTTACAAACGTGAATGACGGTCGTGTGTCTTTTTCGTCCGTGATTAAGTACGGGCTTCAAGGATTATAGTGACAAGACTACTTATACTACCTTTCCATTTTTAATTGTTTACTCAACCGATACTGGAAACTTCTGGAATCTTCTGAACGATGTTTATTAAGTTTTAAATAAATAATTAACTATTAAATCGCCCTGGAATGTTTCATCATCAAATAAGATATCCAAAGCAAGTTTTAATACTGAATTTGTATTTGCGTGTCGTTTAACAAAACTTACACCTGTAAACGATATAGTACGACATCTTACTGTTTTCTTTCACTTTGGAGCACTCAGCCCTCTTGCCTCATGATCTATTTGCCATTAAATTAAATATAGTATTTGCGTAAAGCCTTTACTGCTCCAAACTTCCTCAGAATGTTTTCGTTGGCCGTTTGAAGCTGGCAATAAATTTGAATTGTGTGTAAAACATTATTGGTCCACGCCCCTTTAAAACTTCGCTACTGATCTATTACTTCGCTGTATAAACAAACTGTACTAAAAATATTTATAGCTGCACAGTCAAAATGAAATAACAAAAATTACTTCACAGTGTTGTAACTCCGCTCATACATTACTGGACATATCCATGTAGTTGCGTTAGCTGCTAAATTTAACTAATTTCACTCTACGTCAAAAATGTCTACCAGAAATACGAAAAGCTATCTTTAAAATTTGAAAGTAGTTCATAACCGAAATCCGAAAGCTCCCACCGGGAAAAAACAAAACACAGAAACATCAATACCAGAAGATTAATAAACCAACAACACGAAAATCCGATTGTACTAAATCCAGTAGGAGTATCATAGTAAATAGATCCATGTATTATTGAGCCAGCTTGTAAGCGAGGCTCAGTTTCCACCTGAGTGCACTGGCGGTCCTCCAAACTCTTTCAACTGGTATCCGCCGTATGCGTTGGACATTATTACCTACGTCTCGAGCGCCGGGACAGATTTATGAATACGAATTGAAAATGTATTACCTATCGCATCTACGTGGGAATTATGGAACGAGCTTATACCCTACACTGCTTATTTGTAGATACAAGTATTCAAATTGAACTGGTTTTATTCCAGTTGCACGTTTATTAGTCTCCCGCAATGTTCTTTGGCTTTTAACTGAAGGTTCTTCATTGTTTTCTGTGCTGTTTTGCAGCGCAGTATTGTAATCGGCCTTGGCATAATTATGGAGAAATATTATAAAAATATTACTACATTTAAATTGATATTGACATTTGTTTACGATGAGTTTTAAGCCATATAAGCAGGTAATTTCCTCACAACAAGCTTTTTAACAATAATTTGAAAACAGTTTCAGAGTCATTTGCATCTAGCTTCATACCGAGCGTGAGTTAAATAAAAACTCGAACTGCAGGTATGATAAATAACGCAATGTATTCCCAAACCTCAATATTTCTCCTCTAAGCCTCTCTACACCCTTTTGATACAAATCAAGTCGTTACATTATCGATAAAATCAAAACATATGGGGATCGAACTTAACCCTCGAACCTTTAAAATCGACCCGCTGACGACACCGAAACCCCGTAAGAATAAATGACCTCCAATTGGTTAAAAAAGGAGGTGATAGCCCACCCAATAAATGTTTACGATCTTCAACATTTTCCCGCTCCTATTCGATGTTCGCCGCGACCCTTCCAATGAGTGTTCGGAAATGACTGACGTAATTTTAATATCACAGGGATTTACTTTTTACTACTACTATACTTTTTTTTATTAAAACATGTAATGAGTGAACTAAGTGTAAGGATGACAAACGACTATGTGCTCTAAACAATCTACCAGGACTTAGGATAACGATCGTAACTTAATTAAATCTAACGTCCTTAGTAACTAGATCATCTAGATAGAGTGCACATATAATTGAATTTTACTTAAACTTATAAGAAGCCGTATTCCTTGTTAAAGGTTAAAAGTAACCTAAAGTTGAATTTTATATTTGTACAGTTTTGGCAACCTAACAAAAACAAAATTGCATTCTATTGGTAAATCCTGCAGGAACACACCAAATTATTTCAAAGATAAAAAATTAGCTGAGACTGGAAAGTGAACACAATCACAGAAAACGTGATTGTCCTGGCGGCTTGCCAGCCTCCACCAGAGACCATCGGGTTATGCAAAGACCTGACAATTCAATTAAAACTGTAACTAAACTCAAAAATTGCCTCTACACTTTAACATTGCCACTACAGGTCGCTTGAAATAGGCGAATTTGGAGGATTTCGTTGAAATACAAGTAATGAAATTGAAATTATCTAATTTGCATTTTTATTTTGTTCGGCCGTCCCGTGTTGATAGTAGATTTAAATAAACGCATAGTAAAGTGAGGTCAAGGTTCTATCGACATTGTCTGCGGTAAAAAAGAGAGGGGAATAACCAAAAAATGTCAGCAGCTCTCAGTGACGAAGGTTCTTGTTTCAACTTTTTAATTCAATGATTTTGATTTTATATTTTTTCTGCTCTATAACATACTATATATGTATACCTAGAACTTTTCTTGACAGTTGGGTAACCAAAAAGAGTATTCCGGCCGACACACACCGGCCAATAATAAGCGATCATTTTTGATCCAAAGAACAATTCATTGATCAATTAGGATAAGTAATTTTTATATTTTTTTAAACTTTAACGAGATAAAATTAGTAAAAATTCAAAAATAGGCTTCGTTTAAAATAAAAGTAGAAATTAAGCGACATAATTTAAACGAAACAAAATCTTAGCTCTCCTTACAATATGAAATAATAATTTATGTCTAAATATTAATATACATATCTCTATCTACGCATATTAATGTTTCAAAAACTTTCTCCAGTGATATATTTAATGAATGTCAAGTGTGATACGGCTGATACGACACGAAAATGAACAAGATTTAATATTATTAATCACTTCGCGTAGTCAAGGAGAATTTTGAAGCTTAACACCGTGTATACAGTTTGTTAAGTTTATTAGTAATTTGTATCATATAGAAAGACATATTAATGTTACATAAGACATTTTAGGCTTGTTTCTCTGGAAGGCTAAGATTAAAATATATTTATCTGTTAAAACGACAGTGACACGGCTCTAAAAGTCGGTATCTACAGATTGTTACTGGGTTTATTTTGCCACCGACTTCTTTCATGACATGAAGTTTCCTTGAATCTCTTTCGTCTCCATTGTCAGGTCAGATCCAAACCTTCACTGTTTTGTAGTGTTGCCTAATATACACACGAATATTAAGCCCAACTCGATGCTTGCCTACAATTTTCGAGAGTTGCCCTCGATTTCTCAGGGTTATTGTGATTCATCAAATTCTGACGTGGTAGCAATGGGACCACCTTGAAAGTATACCCCTTGAACGATGTGAAAGACGAAGTTAACCACGAAGACACATAATATAGTTGTATAAACATATACATATATCTGCGATCAAATTGAGAGTCTTCTTATTTTTGGAAGTCGGTTAAAAGTTAAATAGCCCCAACTCATTTAGGATATTTAAAAATCTGCTAATGCAGATAACAAATCCATAAATTATAATTCAGACTGCAATTGATATCATCTGGGGCACACAAAACGATAGTAGAACTGCATATGCAATGCAAGTTTCGATATATACATATCTCCCGCAGCGAAGTGCGTGTTACTGATGTCAGTGTAATTATATCGCGGAACTATTATTATCTGCAACCCACATTATCGGTAGCGACGTCGATCGATCTATTGAAACAGATAATGAGAGTATTTTCTATCTGTGAATTAATACCTACGCATAGTTCCTAATATCATTGTGGCAAATGAGGCGTAAAGTAGGATTTCTCACATTTGTCGTAGGAAGACATCCCTCATTCTCTTACTAAATCAATTGTGTGTACCTACTGTTGCCATTTGAATTAGGTAAATAGTTGATGTTTTATATTCTCTTTAACTTAGTTCTACTAAGTATCAAACAAGCATATTTCCCCATATTTCTAATTTCAAGTCTAATTTAAATAGAAATAATATTTATGCGGATGTTTAAAACGTTTTAACACTAATGAAATTTTCGCGGGTATTCGATCGAAAGGGGAGATCGTATAGGTAACAATTGACAACTATTCTAGTTCGAAGAATGATAGATGAAATCACGAGAAAGGTTTTTTGCCGCGCGGAATGTGTAGCGTGTAGAAAACCGTACAGAAAATCTGCCAGTGTGAAAGTGTTGTAAGTTAGTGTTACTAGTCGCTCGAAAGTATACATAAGAATCAAGCAAGCCACAAAAATATGTAAGTTATATTTTATAATCTAATTGGTTTTATAAAATATACATTGTTTTTGTAATAAATAGTCCCTAGTTCTAGTTCTGTGAATAGAGTCAACAAAAATCTGAAATCATTATATAGGGGTCTCAAATTCTATCGGAACAAAAAGACTGCGTTGTTTATTCAGGAGTGTTTTGAGCGTAATATTATAGGGTTCAAATTTGTTGCTGAACAAACCAATTTTTTGCCTCAGTGTTAATGAGTTGTGTGTTAGCGAGATTACAGAATAATCCGATAAAAGGGCATTTGTTTCAATGAAGTATAGTTACAGAAAATAAATAAAATAAATCGGTAGTAGTAGAAAAGGTCGGCTCAACTCTAGGCGAAAAAATAAGTAAGTTTGACCTCACTGTTTAGTGGCGAACAGGACGCTAGCCTCCGTTTAAGTAAAGATTATCAATCTTATTTTGTAATTTAACACCAGATAAATATTGTCAGTGATTAAGAATCGATTTACTTCTAGAAATCAATCCGATGACTTCAGAAACTAATTCAAAGAATAATTAAAACTTGGTTATCTCAGGGTTCGGTTTCACAAAGCTATCAAACGGCTGCTTAAAGTAAATTACGTAAACTTGAAACTGTTTAGTGCTAATGAGACATTCAAGATGTTCAGTGGACCTCGGCCAGAGTGTTTAGTTACAAACCTTATCCTCTAGACTTGTTCTTGTTCTTCAAAGAACAATGTCTTCAGTAAGATTTACAGGTATAACGATTTAAGTTTCCTATTAGTACTGATTTTCCAAGATTTTACAATCTTAATCTCATCGTTTGAGAACTTGCTCTCTGAGAGTTCTAAACCGGTTATTGTCTAGACTAATTTTGTGTACTTTTATTCATATACCTAAGTGTTTATTGTTGATTGATGTGTCCTATTAATTATCATCAACAGTGGTGAAAGTGACAGGTTCTTTAACCGCTAGGCTATGTGGTCTTCTCATGTACGGGTTCTATTCTAAGTCGGGTAAATGGGAATGTAACATTAAACATTCTAAAGTTATAATAATTATCTACTTTCTAAGGGTATTCTGGAGGAAAACATCTTTAGGGAAACTGCATTAAATCTGAAATTTCCAATTCGCCTTGATGTGGTGACTAACGCTCATTTCTTCTCCGAATGAGGAGAAGTTTGCTAACAGTGAACTAAAAGAAAACGACATATATGTACATACATTTTACTGCAAAAAATATTTGAATGTCCTCTACGCATTCGTCCTATTCCGACCATAGGTATTATTCCAAACGTAAATTACGGAACAGTATAAATACCTGCTAAGTAAAGAATAATTCTGTTATCTTTCAATTAATTTGGTTAATAATATCAGTGTTTATTCAATGAAGTTACTTCATAGAATATTGATCGACTTGAACATTCGATAAGACCGAACTACTCCGTAACTAATTAAGACAAAAACGGTACACTCTATGAATTTCCAATCTCGCTTGTGGGTTTGGGTGAATGCCTTGGTATATAACGAAGAGAAAATTAGCTGTACTTTGCCAGGTACAAAGAAGTTGTACAAAAGTGCACATTGCACTGGTTGACATTTTAGTGGTCTTTTGAACTGGGGTCCTTTATGTGCGCGTTGTTCTTTTGTCGATAGTACAGTTTATGTTAATCTATAAAAAGGGTTTACAGAGTAGAATCTCAAGAATATTTCATTACTAACAGTATTGGATAAGGAAAGTGGTGATTTGTAATTTGTCATCCTTTTGAGAAACTTCTTTTGTTTTATTAAATAAATACGGCTGATATCAGATAAAGTAAGCAGTTCTGTATATTTATTAGTTCTATGTTATACTATGAAACATTATTTATGCCTTTCAAACTTTATGAAATATTATTTCGGGCTCACGTTGATAAAAAGTACCGGGATAACTTTGGCTTATCTTTGATTAATGTGGAATGGTCGATTTCAGTTTAATTTACGATTTAATCTGGAGTACTACAAAACAATTATTTTAAATAGTTTCCTAACATTCTAACCACTGAGTACACATCTAACTCAATGAACATGATTCTTTAGAGCAGGCGACAGTCCTCATTGCATTCATTCTCAACAGCCAGGGTCTTGACTATCCAATTTCTATGCGAATAAAACCTGCTTCACATTCATGAGTTTGCAGAAAAATCTTCATTAGTTACCTACTTCTGAAGCAAATGTTATACGCTATAAATAACGTGGAAATAAGCGCTGATCACGTATTACTTATTTTGTAAACCTAAGGGTTTCAAAAACTGGCGGAAATTAACCGATGTACAAAATAGGAATATAAACTATTCAACGTAAACGGAAGTATTTTATCTTCTAGCAATATGGGGTGATTTTGAAGCCCGTGTAAAACCTGGTAAAAAGGGTAGTTAATAATACATAGGTTTTAAGTCGATACAGTTTATAGATATAGGTAAGAATTTCCAAAGTTTCATAAGGCTATTTTTGTAACTTAGATAATACGGTAATAAAAAAACATAACAAACTATGCCACCCTATTTCTCCCCTTTGGATGTTAATTTCGCATAATCCCGTGTTATTGAGTGCCTACGTCCTAAAAGAAACTCCCATTGAAAATTTAAGCCTCCTAGCCCTTGTACTTTCTGAGCTTTCGCGATGTGTGAGTCAGTGTTTTCAGCTTTTATCTAAACAGCTCATCAATTGAACATAATTATTGAAATATAAGTTTAAATGGCTGCATCATAATTTTCTTTCTTCCATTCAAAATAACAGCAAACCTCTTTCCACTTTGTTTAGAACTCGCGTTGCGTAGAATGTAATGTAAAGTGGGTTACAAAAGGGACGTGCACAAACTTTGTGGCACTTTGTTCCTGGTTGGCACTTTTGAAATGCTATTTAATAACATTCTAACATTATTAAATTATGGACGCCTTTTACTCTACTAGAATTATACAATTCTGGTTAACAATTTTAAATATGAATCTTTTATATAAATATTAGCTGCCCGGCTTCGGAACGGATTTTTTATATAACATTATGTCGAGGGAATCTTATCTTGACTTAACAGAAAAGTACCTGCCCAATTTAGTGCAGTCGTTTGAAATATTCGTACTTGCGTACAGCAATATCTAATAGGGCTTTCACAGCGTTTTCGACCGCGTGTTATTCAAAGTATCAGTTCTCTGTGACGTTGGTAAAAAGGGTGGCGTAGTTATGTTTACTTATTGCTGAACCGTACACGCGGTCGGCGATATTTATGGTGGCCCTATGAGAAAAATAATGTTCAACAAACATCGACCGTAGTATGCACGGATAGCCAGTTCTAAAACCTTCAAACAGAATTATATGTTAAAAAATTGAAAAAATTAAGTTCGCAATTCATGATTTTATAAGACCTTTCCATCTTGGATAAAAAGTAGCCTATATGTAGGTAATTGTTTTACCTACTAAGTGTAAGAGACAGCCCTCCGCAGACTGATAGGGTTGCTTTGAGCTCCTTATTTTAAATCATATTTCACTGGAATTTTACTCAGGATATTTTTATTGTTTTACTTATTATTTAGTTTTTTTTTTTTCTTTCATACAATGCAAAATTACATTCTTTGTACGCGGAACTTCATTTCTTTTAAAATACCACTAAAATATAAAATCCAGCAATGGATTTTGAAATAATCGTAACGATCGACGCGTGAAATCAGCTGTTATTTTTTGTGAGGTTTTAAAACAAATCTGTTTTATTGAATTTCCATAACGTTCCTGAAACAATTCCATGAACCAGTCTTCTTAGTATGGTATACTGAACTCATCCCATCATTTTGCGGAGGGCTGTCCCTTATACCCTGTATATGAACTACATTAGTACCAAGCTACATCAAAATCAATCCAATCAATCAACAAACTTACATCCAACCATCCATCCATACTTATAAACTTTCGTGTTTATAATATAAGTAGGACTATGTAGTGAAGTGAAGATATCTTACTATACCTGCTAAAGGCTACAGGTGTGAAGTAATCAAGTTATGTCTGTTTCACAAAAATAAACAAACCATAAATAATGTTCGGCGTATCGTTCTCCGACAAATTTTAATTTCCGAGCGGATAAATAATTTTATGAAAACTTTTCATGAACGGCTTTTATAACCAACTTTAGCAACTTTTAAACGGTAATCACTTTAAGTGAATAAAGCTATCGTCTCTTAAATAAAAGGCCAAGCAAAAACATAAATCATTACGTCACTATTGAAACAGAATTGAAAGGTTTCAATAAAGCAAAGGGATGGTATTGAGAATATTCTGTGAAACACCGATGAACTCGGTGTTTATAGAATTAATATTAGCCACTCGTTAGAAAAATCTTTTTGCTCAGTACAGACGTCAGCACATCAAGCTTCTACAATCTGTCAAATTTCCTTAATAGATTTTCAACTTTATCTTCAGCGATATGGTTCTAACTTGTTTGGGAAAATTTAACAGTTTCGTGTAGCTTGATGAGCTGGCGTCTGTACATTAAATTATAAAGGTGAAAATTAGGATGGAGTCAAGAGAAGTGGCCTTGTTTAAAAGCGCTTGTTATTAATTAATTCAAATAACGTGTCGCGAATGCATCGACAGAGCATGACGCTCGATACAAAGTGAATATATTAAGGACCGGGTCACGAGAGATTTGAAGAGCTGACGTAATATATTCTTGTGTGTCTAACTTACACATTACGCTTCCGCCACCTAATTATTACAATAATTATGGAATTACTTGTATATTTTGAGTTTGAGTCAACTAATCAAAGGAAACAACCCGATATTCATTCAACCTACCAGTTTATTGTAAGCTGAAGAACTTCATTCGACACACGTAGAATATTCTAATCTTTCTTAAAATACGTCATCAAAATAAAAACTTTGATCCATTATAGCAAATTAATTAAAAAAAATGTATCAGTGTGAGTAGGCCTGTTGTCATCGGTAAAAATGCTATTTTTATCTTCTTTTTTAAGATTCCAGAATGAGTCAACAAAGGCTAAAAGTTTGTCGATGTACCTACTAATTAAAGGAGAAAAGTAGTTTGACGACGGTGTGTCAACAGGGGAAATAATTATAAGATGGCCAGTTATTTAGAAACAGGCGTTTTATAGAATAAAAAAAATGTCCGCTCATAATATAGCTTTAAGGTATGTTCGATTTAGGTCAAATATCGAAACGTGGCATGAGACAATTAAACGTAGTTGCAATATGTTGCCACCCTACCCCTGTATTACAAACTGACCTCTGCGGAAATCAGAGCCGCTCTCAATTCCATTCTACACTTGAGTTCAAGGAAAAAACATCAATCGCTACGTCAGCACATTATTTTGGGTAGACCTATCTCTAATGCTGCCATTAATTACGAATAGACGTCGTAAATTACATAATGATTTATAATGGCAAGACTTAAGTGCTATAAAATGGATGGTAAAATAGTTTGAGTATGTGACTGTTAAAATCAACAAAAACTAAATTACATGCCCTGATTTTGTAAATTCAGAAAAACCCCTGTCCTAAACCAGAACTGTCCAAATCAGAGTCTCTGTGTGGCCCGTGGTGAGTGTGCTTTTTTTGTTTGTTTTTATAAAATCTTGAGAAAATTTTCAGTTTTTATGCATGGTAATTGAAAGTATAAAGAACTGACGTCCGACAGCGGTTACAGTCTCCTTAAGACTTGCTCGATAAATAGGCTATTTAACACTGGAAGAATTTTCATTTTTCTTGCTTTTTCATTTTGTATCCATTTTTAACATTGTACAAGGGGGATGAAACTTATGCCGTATGAAAGCTCTTGAAGAGCAAACGCTCTTTTTATTCCATGGTTGCCAAGTTCAATTTTTATCGCGAACATGGTGCTTTAAACCGTTTCAAAAATAGTAAAAAAACGTGCAATGTAACTACAAATGTGATTAACATCGTACGAAAGCTCCTGAAGAGCCCTTTATTCTATGGAATATTTTTCATTCTATGGCACCCAAATTCAACTACAGCGCGAACATAGCGTTTAGAACATTTAAAAGATATTTGGTAAAAATTATGTCACGCGCCACGATCAACAGTGATCAAACTTAGATTAACTAACTTATGTCATAATGTTGAAAGAGGGAGTACAGTCTTCATACCGATGATCCTTCTTCTTGAGTTATTAAGTAATTCAGTAGTAAAACAGCTGAAAAAATCGCTTTTGCTTCACTCGCTTCTTCTATTTTTTTTACCTTCTCCTTTATTTTAGTGTCACTTGTTTTATCTTTTCAAACCAAACTATGTAAGAAAAAAATATACGTTATCCATTTTATTTTCACTTTTTGACGAGGCAGTAAAATTAGATGTAGGTAATTTATGCAGTCCTCTAATCTATCTAGAAATTAATACTGACACGGGACGACCTCGGTGGACACAAAAAAAACAATTAGCATTAAATTTTTACTGAAATTGTGCAACTGCGGTCCTATCCAAGGTAGTTTAAAGTTAAAAACTTTAGGCTAGCTTTTCCTGACTCGCATAAGCTAGGCATACCATGTTTAAATAACTTTTAAACTAAAGGTAACTTGGCACTTATGTAGATAATTTCTTTACAGATTGTTCGCCGTTCAGTGGAGTCACTTTCCAACAATATTGAACAAAAGTTGGTAAACAAGTGACTGTTACGGACGTGTCCCCTTCAATTACATGAAACAAGACTCGGGCTTTGTTACCGAGTTTAGAACGCACTTTACTAATTACTTCATTTATCAATTAAATAATCTGCTTTACCCCCTGATGACGACGACGTCGTATGCAGGCGACACCTTTATATATACTACTAACTCAAGTCTTCAATAAATATCTCAACTACAAACAAAAACTTATTTCATATAAACTGTACTTCAATAGGCTAAGTCAAATACACTAAATCGTAGGCTCGCATTCATTTAAGCCTATTACCACGTTCGGTGTCAAGAGAATCTGTTGGAACTCTCTAAAACGCTTGCTATCTAGCGATGTGACATTCGTGAGACGTACGCTGGTCTGGTCTGGAGCTATTTTTAGTTAGGTACCACTTAGCTAAACTGTTCTAGTATTCTTAATTTCTTTTTACTCAGGTACTTAAGAATTCGTCATTAATATTTAATGCATGTCCTGCAATGAAATTATCAATTCCACCGTACATACCCATTTAAACAATGTATTTGAGTTGTTTTTAAGAAAATTCAGGAAAGGCGTAAAATGTATAGAGGGAGTTTTATTGCAGCAGGTATAAATTAAAATATTATTAACAATTTCATTTTAGGTGCTGCTTCGTTGATTGAGCATTGCATTGTATAACGCGACTGCTGTGCACGTGGTTTCGGGTTCAATTCCAGCGTCGGGCTGAATTCACTCTGTGGGTTTTATGAAACTTTCACAAAGAAGCCCGGAATCTGGAAGTTGGTGATATTTTTCCTTCACTGCTTCCTATAAATCAGGATTTATCCAATGCTGCATATTAGCCTCTTAATAATACAAAAAAATATAATATGATAAACTTTTACTTAATTGAAGCTAGTTCAATCCATTTTATTAAACCCTTCAACGTAGTTTCTATAATAGTTCATTATATCTTCAAGAATACGAAAATAAAAGGCTTTTAGTTTGTCTTGGCTACAGTTTTGTTTTTACAAAAGGCGGAATCTGACGAGCCGCGGAGCAATGAGTTCTGTGAAAAGTTCAGGTTGAATAATGAAGCAAGGAAAATTTACTGAAAGTAATAAATAATGTTCATCGCTTTGTGGGAGCGGCAAATTTGTTAGCCCCTTAGTCTTCTGTGTAAGCATTACTTATGATTATCTATTGAGACATGTTTTTTCGTTTATATTGGCTCAGTATTTTTTTTATATGACGAGATCACTTGGATTTTATATCTCCTAAATCGTGCATGATCTGAACATACAATAATCAATCTACTACGTCTTTATATATCTATCTCTATCAATCATTCAGTAAATAAAAATAATGCTCCCTAAACGTCGAGAGAATCTTTTAAAATATCATAAACGGATCTCCTTCATACATTCTCCTCCGTTTCGCCGACTATAAAGCAATTACGTATCTAGCGTGTCGGTTATCAAAACTACACTATATACAGCTACTATCTGACTCTGCTAAGTGCTAAATGGATTGTAAGAGTAAAGTGCAAAGTGATTTACCCTTAAAACTATACTATAAAACCTTGAGAGCTCAATAAACCGACATAAAATTAATAGCGAGTTTAACGGGTCGCTTATAGAAAATTATCGTTTAATGGCCAGATCATATTTTACGGACCGTTTTTGGTTAATGTTTTAACTCGTTCATTTGTTATCAGTAATGATGGTTCGTATGGTGATTATTAATTCGTTTTCCTATAATATAAATTGTACAGTATTTCTTCTATCGTACCATACACAAGTGTAAAATTGTAAGTAACGATACGATACGGTAGATTAGTTGGTAAGGATGATACATTTGAAGTTCGAATCTGGTAGAAAATAGTGTTACTTTTTGACCTATTTCTACCTACGTATAATATGTCATACGCACATGAGTTTGCGGTCATGTGTGGTTACCCAAGTGCCAGTAAGCGGAATTAACTGCGTTAGCTAAACTATTAGGCTCCACTCAGTCGGACCACAGCTTTTAGTCTGTTTTATACCGTGCCTAAAGCAGTATTATACATGCCTAAATTAAGGTTAGGCTGACTGATAATGGATCATTTGACTCATTACGTTTTAGCATTTTCATCGGTTTTAGTAGAAAATACTTTTCAAAAAACTTTTAGAGCTACCTAAAAGTGTAATTTTAGATATTCATGTTTTTTTTAATTATTGCTTTTCTGAGTCCAAAATCAGCCTAAATTGGTATATCAAGATAAAATTATCGTGAAAACATCACTATAAATAAAATACGATATGAAATGCAAGCAGACGAATTTTAGTATTAAAATTAACATTCGTAGATTAAATTGTTCATCACGAAGTTGAGCTATGATGGCCAGTCGATACGCATTTAAAATAAATTCCAATTACTACTAAATAACAATTTTCAACTACACTCGATTCCGAAGCTGAAAAACCAATAAAATTGAACAAGCGTGCAATCAGAAACATGAATTTTAGGAAAACATTCGAAATTGTATTCAAAATACGAAACGGGCTTAGACGACATATGCTGAATTTGTAATTTCTCAAAATATTTTCCTGTTGGAATACAGGAAAAGTGTATCTTTCACGGAACTTAGAGAATATCATCATGGGTAATATGTGTAAAATAACATATTAGGTACTAACACAGATTTCTAACTTTAGATTAAATTGAAATTCGACAGCGGCAATAAGCTGTTATTATCGTGAACAGTATGGGGAATGTATTATCATACATACATACATATATCTTAGTACGTGGTAATTATATCATGTGTACGTTCGTACGTACTGAATAAAACACCGAGTGATGTTCTTTAGAAGATTGACAACATCAGCTATTCCTTCTATCTAACTACTTTGAACACGTTTCATTTTATAAGAAGTGCTTAGTATTCTTTTATTAGAATATACTGCTTAGGCTCATAGTAATTTAAATAATCGAATAAAAAATTCTTGAAACGTCTATTATTGTACGCGTGGCGTGTCCGCGTGGTTTCAGGTGTCAACATTTGAATCGGTAGTTGTCAATTGTTTATTATCACGTAGGTATATACGTGCAACGGTGCAACTAAGCCCGTTCGTAGTAAATCAGTAGTAGAAAATCCACTAGTTTCGATATTTTATTCTCATATATAAGTTATATTTTTATAGCCAAGTTTAAAATTCGACATCAAAATTCATCCAAGAAGTCTAGCAAAGTTTCGCATTTTAAAGTTGGTGAAAACAAAAAACCAAATGATTTTACGAGTATTTCAAAACAAACGGAGAACTGAATAACAAACGTCAAAAACAAAATTAAAATCTGCCATTTCATTGATCACGCTAACTGTCAAACTAAAGCACGTAATTAATTTAATTGGATATTCAGGTTATTGCGAGTCAAAATCAGTAACCCTTATTACGTATTAATTAGTATCACTTACGGATTAATTAATGATTAACTAGTATTTACTAGTGAAACCATTGTTACACACCTGTGTGTTATACACACACTAATTTGTGTGTTTTCGTGGTTTCAAGAACGCCAGCGAAAAGTAGTATGATTTTTTTATGCCAGTTTAGGCATCTTTATTGAATAGATAGATGGATTGTTGACTTATTATTTGTATATAAAATATATCAAATATACAACAAAGTAATCAAGTTAGAGTCAATAAATATTTATTGTAATTTGACAAATAATATTCTATGCATTAGGAATCAATGTAGTAAGTGATCTACTGCCTAGCTTTTCAAAAATTAAGAAGATTCCTTGTCACTTACAACATCACTGATATAAAAAAGTTCATTGAATTATATTCCTTCTGATTAATTTTAAACATTGATAGTTTGCTTTAAAAAAGTAAGTACCTTATGCAGATATTATTATGTTTTTATTTAATTACTCAGTATATAATAAATAGCGGGACTATTATAAACAGTGAAAGCAGAACGGGTTATAGTTAATATGATAATCTACCAGAGTATCTAAGTATCTAATTAATATGGCACCGTTATTAATATCCGAATATACACATTACATAGTATGTATATAATATAGAGAAATATTTCACGGTACAACCACACATTCACCGACTTGAAAGCTGTTCGACGTTGTTACGGCTTTTAGAAAGCTTTTATGTCATTTCGTTTCGAAGAGAAATTGTAAAAATACACGGTATTTCACGGATTTCAGTTTCAGTTTAGTAAAAAAGTAACAGGTCAACACTTATATATAATAGAAAAGTTGGCTTTAAATTATTTCGAGAACGTTTGATACCAGAGGTATTTAATATTGCAATCATAAAAAAAAATCCATCATTATTTATCTGACTAGCGTTTCTAACTATATTGTGGACGCCTTTCAGTTTAACCAGATGCAGCTGAGTACTAGTGTTTTACATAGAGAGATTGCCTACCTGACCTCCTCAACCCAGGTACCCATGTACTTAGCCAAGACCCCTTAGACCTTAGGTAAGACTGATTGTCAGACTTTCTGACTTTGGACTAGCTGTAACGGCTGATTAAGTTGTTAAAATTATAACCGGAACCAACGAGTTTAACGTTCCTTCCGAAACTTATCATAATGGTCACCCTTCCATGGACCGGCCGCGAAAGTCGTTGCTTTATGGCCGATCGATTCATTATTTAGCCACGTGCTTCTCATAAAGTCAAGTATTTCAACCATTCAACCTTAAGGGCGAATGATTAAAATACCTGTAAGATTATTTGATACAATTTAATCAAAAGGATATTAAATAGTTGGGTAAAATATCTACGAGTTGAAATTTCCATCTCAAATCATCTAGATAAGTTCGAATATCCTTCTTTCGCTTTTCGGACACTCATAAAACTTTATTTTACAAATTTATAGCGAGCTTCAGCGATAAACATGGACGTCCGATACTCATGCTACTTTACTGCCGTGTCATGTCTACGCAAATGCACGAATAAATAATTTCTGGCGTTATTACTTTACAGCCCAGAATATGAAACTTTACGATATGAATAAATACTAGCTGATAATAATTGCAAGTATAGAATCTGTATATTTCCCGGTAGATTAGAACTAGTCCAGTAATATCTTAATCCAGATATATTTGAGCTCCATTTACCTCGGCGTGGCTGGTTTTATATGGCCCGCCACCGTCCGCCCCAGGCGTCATCACTAACTCTAACATACGACATTGTAAAACCGCAAATTGCGTAACATCTATTTTCTCAGACAACGCTATAATTAAAAATAGTCTTTTACTGTTCCTGATTGATATAAAACGTTCCTAAATTACAACTCATTAATTTGTTACGATACGGAAAACATATCTTGTCCGTTTCCAATAGAAACAGATTCAATATTTTTTGAAGCAAGCAGATTGCACTTAGTTGGGTATTAGAACACTTTGTTCACAGGAATACGTAAGGTCTTTGTAAAAAAAAAATACTATTAGTACTTTAGTCCTTATTTTATTCTTTAGTTAGACTTATTTCATTAAGACATTTTGCTAGGGCGTCTAGGAAAAATATGTTACTACAACATGTCATTCTACTACCTGCCACATAAAATCCAGAATATTGCAGCCTTAACCCGAAGAATTCTACTGTCTCACCTTTAATAGTAGAGCACGTAAAAGCCCTGAGATATACCCAGTCGGAAATGTAACCCGGCTAACCGCAGGAAGACACAGATTAATTAAGTATGTCGTGTAAAACCTCGCTGGCTATATTCTCAAACTACCTGTAAGTACTCGGATACCTCTGATCCGAACATTTGACTTTACTTAACGGACCAAACTTGCTAAGTACTTTAACTAAGGAAGTTGTTTGATGTACCCGACAACAAGGAGACAAAACTAGGCGCCTAGGTGCTCCACATTCTCGCGAAGAAGATAAGTTTAATTCTGAATTTCAGGAACTTGTGTCCTAAATATTATGTTAATTCACCGCGACGACTTAAACTGTATAACTATACATTATAATTATAGTAAAGTAACAAATTATCTGATTACTTAGCTTATTGTTGCTAAGTAAGAATACGCTGAAAAATTAAAGAAATACAGATGGTACATAATTGTTCGTCGCTATTATGTGCGTCGCTAGTTTCAATCAAGAAATGTAAAACTTTTCTCAATTTACAGACGTACTGTACTGTTTTTTGTATCTTTATTAACGAGGTCTATAAAGTGTAGTATCAAAACGCTTACATTTTTGGTGCAATAAACATTCTGCTGGAATCAATGAGAGTAGGTAATCTTTGTGTATATAGTACACTGTTACATTTGTGCACATGTATGTAAAGAGTCTAGAGTCTCGCCTAGGCTTTACATAAAAAATATATCTAATATCTTAAACAGTCACGTTCATTACACTCCCAAAAATTAGCACACTTCATACTCTGATAAGATTCACGAGAATTACATGTAGTAAAAATATAGGGTGAATAATTATAATAATAAGCAAGCTGATCTTGTATGAAGTGAAATTCCTACAGTTTAAAATGTATCAAAATAGAACACTCGTAGATGTTTTAAAGAACTGTTTAGTAATCGCCGATCATATTAATCGGGGTCGAATTAAATGAGAATTAGATTGTGAAGCCACTTGTTGCGAATCGTGGTACGAACCGTATCTATAATTGCGACGAAGTCGTATAACAGTGACGTGGTATGAGTAAAATATTATAAGTGCATTGAATGTTTGGCATGACGTGAGCGCTCCCCCAGTAAATACATTACTAGTGGCCACACCTACGGTTCCGTATGAGCGGGAACCCTTTGAAGTCGCCTTTGTCGTGTGTACAACCGGGCACATAAATGTATGTGTTGTGGACGCGACACCAGCTCGTCATAATTAGATTGAATTTAGGCTAACACAAGTGCCCATACAAAATCTATATTAGGTTTGTTTTAGCAAAATCCTTAGTGCTTTCAAAGAGTTTACTTTTTTTTAAACTAATTTAGATGGAAACAAATTAATTGTCTGTTATCACACCATCTGAGTTACAACATGTTTCATCATAATGCGTCCCTAATCTTTGTATGTACATGTTTCTAAATATATGTTTTTCACAACTCATTGTATTTATTTTTAGCTTTAGAAGCTCCCGAGACAGGGAATTATCTCGATACAATATGACTTTATTCTTCGTCATGGAAGATGATAAGCTTTTGTTTATTTCTCAATATTGCTTGTAAGGGAAAATGGAGCAATCTCATATTTTAGGAAAGATCTTATGATACATATTATGATGGTTAATTTAAACTATATGCACTACAATCTGTGATATTTTTAAATCTTCATTGTTATACTCACTATGTAAAACTTGATCAAGCTCATAGCGAAAATAATAAAACTGTGACACTGATGATCGTGGAATAAATGAAGAACGTAAATTCGAAAATGCTTCTGAAAATTGTATTGATCGGCATCAAGGTCCTGTCAGAGAGAGTCCACACGGCGCGATGCGTCAGCGTTGCGCCGACGCAGCGCTGCCGTTGCGTTGTTTTACATACAAATAACCAAGGTGTTCACACGGCGCGCTGCGTCGTCGCAACGCACACATGACGGACAGCAGCCCCCGAGACGAAGCGGGAGGGGAAGTACTCATTGCGGCGACGGAGAGGCAGCGCTCAGTTGCTTGTACGTTGATAGGGAGGAGGAAGGGAGAGATCCAATACCGTCTTGTGATTTTGCGTCGATTTCGGCGGTGACGTAATAATAGGAGCAATGCGTCGACGTCTTCTCCGTTCCATGCTTTCATATAGACTGACTGCGATGTTTTTATAAAAACGCTTGCCGCAACTGTGCGTCACCGCTGCGTCGATCGAACGTTAAGACTGCGTCGTAGAAACGCTGCGACGGCGCAGCGCCTGTGTGGCCGGCTATGCGTCAAAACATTTGGGTTGCGACGACGCAACGCGCCGTGTGGACTGGCTCTTAGTTGGTGATTGCGGTGCGTTTCACAATGACATCGAATTTTGTGACGACAGTTGAAAATATTTATTGAACCGCACGTTTAAAAAAATCTACGCTGATTCTTTTCAATTGTCTATTTTCTTTACAATATTATTATAATGTTTTACCATTTTAACTATGTTACTATCTATAACAGCTATAATTGTAACATAGTCCATAATTGTAGCCTTATATAAGACTACGAATTAGTAGGAATATGAATGCGTCATTAGATTTTCAAAGAAAAGTAAATCAGGAACAAACACATTAACTGTCAGACTTGAAGAGACAGATAACGAGTCCCTGGCCTACAAGTGGAAATAACATAGTAATAACAACGCAGACACCGAAGATAAGTGACACAAGTCATAACATGGCTCGTTCCGCGAATATATAAAAATAGACCTATCCAGCTACAAAACAATTGAACATTATATCGAGTACACAGCGAAAATGATGTTAAAAACAACCAAATATGAATATTTAATCTATATTTAGACAATAAATAGCTCTGTAATATATACCTCGTCAATCATATCCTGAGGAAAACATGGCTTTACTTTTCGCATTATATTTTCCATACCGTCGTACCCATTATCTATACAAGGTTCAATTTAAGCGGAGTTAACAAAAGACGAGTCGCAACTAAAGCCTGTATTAGCATGTATTAGGGTGGAGACACAAAATTCGTTGGCCCAAAGCCGGCTTAAATGTCGTATCAACAAGTGCCTCATAAAATTTGTTCCGTGCGCTTGCTATTGTTAACTTCATTCAGGGAATTGATTCAGGGAACTTTGACTTGTTGCTGATATGATTAACTTCCCCAAACTTCGGTGTTGTTGGAGTGTGAAAGGAGGGAATTTGTATGCGTGTTCGCATTTAGAGCTCAAGTGTGGAACAAGAATAAATATTTCCTAGGATGATTTCTAGACACTGATTTTAGTTGAATTATCAGGGTCTTTTCTTTGTCTTTGTTATCAAGAAATTTTGTCTTACGAGCTGTGCACTCTTGTAATATTTTTCAAAAAATATATTGATGTCCTTGAAATATTTCGCGCGTATTGTGCCTTAGTAAATGTTTACGTGTTTCGACATAACCAGAGTACCAATAAAACTAAGCCTGAACACCGGTCAGATTCGATTTAATGCTTTGTTTATGGCAAATACCTAGTTCAGTGACGCCATTCGTAATGGACACTGAAGGTTTTATAGGTGACAGCTTTTAGTAGTTAAGCGTATCCTGCTCAGTACCTACGAAGTACGGAACTCTATCCAGCTAATCCCTCTACCATGAGTATGTTAAGACTTTTTAAGTAAATAAGTCAACTAAACTCTAAGACCCTTTCTTATATCGGCTTAAATACGAAGTTAATATGCATAGACATGTGTATCAAGGTATAATCATACGGTCTAATAGTCTTTAGCGAAGAGTTGAGCAAGAAGAGAAAAGCAAGCGAGTTGCCCAAGATATGTTAATTTAAAAGGACATTTTGTATGAAGTGTACGCGCAACATCGACATTGATAATGTTTTTTAGATAGCCCTAGACTCCAGACGTCTTCAGAGTACTGACAAGTAGAGGCCAGGTTAGAGTTCTTGATTTGTGATATTTTTTTGAAATCGCTGTAGTCTTTTTCGTAAAAGGAAGACATTGTTCGTTTCAAAGGGTAAAAAAAAAATTATAAACGTTCATGTTTTTTATCAAACAACTTTAATCTTAACGATTCCAATCTTCAAACTAGACACGCTGTACACAAAAAAGATATTTCGAAAATAATCCGAGTACGCTACATCAACTATTCTTCATGTGACTTTATTTCCACACGGTTGGCTTGAACGACTCGACACTGATAGATGAGCACACCGCCCGATCGTATGTATGAAATAAAACTGAACACTGTGAACACTCCTATAATTGACTTTACTTATACGGTGTTGCCAGCCTTGCCTTTGTATAAAGAGCCCATTAGAGCCATAATACACGGCGCGCGCGCGATTCACCGCGGGAAATATGTCGCGCGTCGCTTGCGGCCATCATTTATACGACTTGTGCTACACACGAGAACGCTTTACGTTCTAGGAAAACATGAGTAGCTTAATTGTTCGATCATTTTTTAATTAATCTTTTCTTAGGCACGTGTGCTTTTTGTAATTGTTGGCTTTGCTTGACTGTGTAAAATATAACTTTTACTTTGTTACCTGATCAAGTCTGTAATTTAAAAATAATAAAAAAACTAATACGAACTCTTGATATGCGGTATATGTGGAGATGTAAAGGGGAGGCCTATGTTCAGCAGTGGACGTCTTATGGCTGAGATGATGACGATGATGATGATAATACAGTGAGAAATATCGTTGTAGATAGCCCCTCTAACAATTAAATCAGTTTACATCACACCTACTAATTAATCATGTGCAAAATTTATACACATCACATGGTTTAAAACGCGTCGGAATCAATTTGTACTCGCGGGTACGTGCGGTCAGAACGTACAGTGCAACGTAATGCTAGTGGACTAGAGGCCTAATCGAATCGAATATGAAATGGCACAATGGACCTCGGGTCACATCTCTCGCTATAAACTAAATCACTGTTCTTTGAATCTATGTCATATTGTATGTTCATTTACACAGAGTTTGCGTTGCCAACGTGCCGAATTTCTGATTATTCTACATTATCAATGACCCAGCAGGCTTATCATGGCGATTCTATATCTATTCTGTCAAGAAAAGAAAAAGCTCTTTCTGACACTTTTCAACATGTCTTCTGCCCGAGCATGGCGCGACCTGTTAACTCGCATATAATCACTTGTATACTTATGTTGATCGAAGAATAGAAAAATTTCTTCAAAAACTGTCAAAAGAAATATTACGTCAATCTGTCACTTTTCTGTCATCATGTCCATTCTCCGGTAAACAAAACTTGTTTCTACGGTTGCCATGCTAAGCCTGCAGGATCGTTCATTATCGCCGAGTTATTTTCGTATGATATATTGTTTTTGTTCATTAAAGAAATATATACCTACATATTTTTAATAAAGCACTATATATTCGTATATGTATAAAAGTTTCAAAAAATCAGACATAAAATCAATCAAATTCAAATTAATTATTATAATGTCTAGCGTATATTTTTATTAAGTACACCATGTTATTTAAAAACTCCCGCAATTAAAATGTAGTTGTTATAATTCTGCGTAGATATAATAAACTATTTTAACTACGGCTGCTTCATGTTAGTTTAACAATAAATTAAAAATGAAAATCTCCGTTTAATTTTAAGTTTAGATATTACTAAGCAGTGTACGGACGCAGTGTAAAAACTTTTGACCTAGTTAATTGGCAAACCTATTTTATTCCAGCTTACTGAACAGAATTTAACCTTGTTCCGCAATTTCAATTGTGCATTTGTAACAAAATGTACAAACTTAAAATGAATGTATTATTGAAACGTGTATACGTTGAATGACACAACGTCGAGTTCTTGGCATCCGCTGCTCCGCACTCGAGTGGAAGTTTTCGAATCAAGCGTGAAATTAAAAAAGTTCCATATTCACTATGTGTATAGGCACATAGTCACCTATGAATCTATGAGTGCCGTGGCTCACTAGTGTCTACTTTCCTCGCCTCACTGGTTGCTTGTTAGTGCTTTTCAGTAAAAAGTTTCGTATGAATCTGGTAGGCGAGCCATCAGCTCACTCTACTAAACTGGAGTAGCAGACTTGATTAAAATATAAACGCTTTTCCGTTGCATTACTGGCTTGCAATATTAAATGAGCTATTTACGTTATTAAGTAGATTATAATGTAAAACAATCTTAAATGCTTGTAAGGTGTTTGGTAAAGTTTTGCAACAGAAGCATTTTAACTGAGATAGATGATCAGTTAAGAAGTGTTGTAAATCAGCTTAAGTCCCCTACGTAGTTTTGTCAGCGGATTATAAAGTAAAACTCACAAAAGTAGTGGTTATCTACGTATAGATAAAACTATGTTTTATTTGTTCAAATCCGGATTGGTTATTGTGCTTTGGAGCGTTTCGCCTTTTTTCATTTTCGCTGTCTCTTAATAATATTTCAATTATGATAAACGATCTAAGCTTTAACTTTCAATATAAGAACCATTTAATTAAATACGCAATATAAAATATTCACATTTCACATAAGGAACTTCAAATAACTTATAATTAACGTTGGATGCCTGAGGACGGATACACTGGTTGGATGTTTTAAACCTAAATTTCAGAACACCCTTTTACTTTATTTATAAAAAAGTGTAAAAAAAGGGAAACCGCCTCTTCTGAGGTTATTATGTGCGGTAAGGAAAATTTCGAGATGATATTCATTGAAACCTTTTTCTTTGTTACATTTTGAGGAGGTTTTGTATTGCTACCTTTCGGGTGTGACTTTTCGGTTCTTGTTGTATACAAATTGTTATTCATCGATGATACGCATATTTAACAATAGGTACGGACGTAGCGCGCTAAGTGCGTGACAGGTCTACTGAAAACTGAAAATAAAAGACTATTTAAATGTGAACCGAAATAATCCGTACAGAATATAAGATCTTAATATAACATCATTATTTTTCAATTTTATTTTTCAAAGACAAACTTTTGGTTATTTTATATGACAATCCCGAAAAATCTTATCGACATACATATGTTAATATAATGAAAATAACTTTATGATATACTAATAAAAAAGTGCTACTGCCATTATAAAAAAAAAATACTTTACATTAATTTACACGTAATATAAATTATATCTCTGCTTAATTTTAACTCGCTTTGTTTGGTTTCAAACAATAAAAGAAGAATTTTCTTTACCCAGAGCAAAAATGTCGAACTCTCTTGAAACATTCCAAAAACTTGGAAACAATTTGAGATTTTGTAATGTAAAATAAACGCGCCCTTTCAAGCTCGCACACCGGCTTGCTATTATGAATT
This sequence comes from Heliothis peltigera, assembly GCA_958496145.1. Taxonomy (NCBI): domain Eukaryota; kingdom Metazoa; phylum Arthropoda; class Insecta; order Lepidoptera; family Noctuidae; genus Heliothis; species Heliothis peltigera. The sequence continues at coordinate 7,172,088 of OY292328.1, forward strand.
AATACGCACTGATACTAAATGAGCATAATGAAATAATTTGTATTTTTTTAGTTCCATGTACTTTTATACACAGCAGAGCAAAAAAATAGTAACAAAAAGGTATTTTTGTAGCTTTATGTTCTTCACCTTTGATAGTTTATTAAATCTAATTTAGAATCCAGATCGAAGAAACCAAAAGTAAGTATTACGAAACGTTTTACGCTTTAGCTGCTCAGAGTTCTACACAAAGCGTAAATCTGTAGTCACCACACGTATAAACAGGACTGTATCAAACCGAACCGATTGAGTTCAATGTTTGAACTTTGAAGACAGAGACTAGTAGTAATAATGCTGTGAATATTTAGCTTACGGTGCGCTATCACGGTTGCCTAGCTGTTCTACAAACTACGGTGAACACTTCAGTTATTATTGGAAACTCTCAATACCCGTAGACTGGACGTCATGCAATAACGTGCTCTTATTTTGGTTTAGCTGATTCAGAGATTTTCTTATATTACTTTGAACTAGAATTCGAAATATGGAACTTTGCAGCCGCTTCAAGTTTCTGTGATCCTGTGTCACCGGTGCTTTGTGAACTTATACTCGTGATAACTAGTGATAAAAAAATATTAAGATATAAGGATTAGGATATTAAAGCACGGCTTCTATCGTAGTATATTAAGAGTTGTTTTAGGAGCAAGGCTCTTCTTTGAAGCATATCTCATACAATGCTAAACAGGATTGACGTCGATTGAGAAGGCCAAGGAAGAATGTTGGTGCGAGCTTCGGCAAGAATGTATGTTATGACTGTAGCCGTGTGTGGACGTGCAATGAAATGTGAAATGAATTGACAAATGTACTTTTCAAAGGGATGATTACATCTGAAATAATCATCTCCGCGTAAATTTGGGCATTGAGTATACTTCATTATATACAGTATACATCCAAATATCAGCTCATATCATATTGTTCCCCCACCATACAGATTAACTTCCTGACAACATTTCAAACGTCTTGACATCCAGATGTCCTCCAAACTCGAGTATGTCTTGTATCCGGGCTCATACAAAAAGGAGATTAATCGAAAAAGCACACACAGCGCCAGTCCTCTTCCTCGCAATCTTTGTGTTTGCCAGCCCATTATAACGAGCCCTACGATTTCAGGAACGATTTCGTACAGTTTCATTACTTATAAGCAGATGAAAAGATTCGTAACCACAATCTTGTAATCGTGGTACTATTCTGTAGAGCAGTAATTTGGAAGCTACGAGTCTGTCTACGAGTGGTGATACGAGATTGTCCTCCTTGTCGCTCGACCACGTGTCCTTGAATAGTGTAGTGTTACGAGCGATAGCCACAGTATCTTGCTGAAAACCATCTTTGAACATTCTGACAACTCTTCGTCGCGCGACGTCTCTTTATAACTACAGGCTCTTTTCCAGATTTGATGCAGATATTGCAATCATTTCTTTGAAACGCCATAACCAGTTTTAATACAAATCCTCATACAAAGAAAATAAACTACCAATAGTTGATTTTCTTTTTATTATTGAAATTTCATCACCATTTTTAATTTAATGTAAAACATCTACAAAATAAAAGTTGCATCTTTCATGAAACTTACTTGGTCATTAGATGCATTTATTTCTAAATATATTTGATTGTTATTATAGCTATTTTAATGAGATCGAATTGTTCTAAAAGCCAAATATAAGAAAAGTGTCTTATAATTGCTTTGCTGGATCAATTTCCATTTTCTCTCAAACTCGTGTGGAAGAAAACTGTCTGTTAAATCACATTTTCATAAATCAAAGCCATTCATTCAGCAAATAAATGTTCAAACGCTCTTTTACACGTCAATAACAGATTTATGGGCTTAGCGACGATTCCGAATTATAGCTGTTGACGGGGAGCGGTAGAATTGAGTGCAGTTGAAAATCAAAAGTATCGAGAGTACGTAATACCTTTGCGTGCTTTTGTTGAATAATAAACGTTTGCCATTACTACGAATTTTGGCGAGCGTTAACAAATCTGATTTCTCACATTCACAAAGAGAATATTTTGCTTCCATTTTTATACTGGCAAACATAATGCCTTTGGTTGGTATTACCATAGTCAACAACGGCCTATAAATGCACTGATGGACATGCGCTTCTAATAGATCGTTTTAATGAACGGCTGATGGAAGATTGCCATATTGAGCCTGGTGGCCGTACATGTCGCTGGTACACTATGCTGTTATTGAATGTGGCGCGCAGTTAATGCTTGGTAAAACCCGTTTAACAAGAATTTTGTGCCAAAAATATGATGTTAATCCCTATTGTTGTGATAAACAATGTTCTAGGTAATAAACGTGACCACAATATCCGTAAGCAAGACAATGTTAAAACAGATTTTTAATATAAACAGTTTTTTTTTAACCGTGATGCATGAATAAACTTCAGATCATTTTTTTCTATTGAAATCGATGACAAAGAACGAGTTACATTATTTCGCATTTGTTATTCATGGAATTAATTAATCTGAGAAGTTTTATTCCAGTAAAAATGTTGGCCTTTGTTCTGAACACGAAGAAAAGTTGAAAGTCAGGCGCGTCTGTTGATGACCTATTTACCTAATAATAAGTTTTGACATGAGTGATGTGTTGCCGAAAACTATCCGATGGAAGAAGAATCATGATCGAGTTCATACATAATGTAGCCACGGCCGAAACATTATAACTAACGTTGTTACAAAGATTATACTATTAGCTCTCAAGGGTAGAACTTTTTCGAGTGTATTTTGGGGAATACATAATAACTATTATGGGTGTTGTCGGTGGAAGTGGACATAACTATAACTTTTGAGTGCTGGTTTTAAAGCTTCCTCTATAGGGGTTGTTTTCATGAATGACAAAGAACTATAACCAGTCTTAAAAGCATTACAGGTATTGATGCCTGAATAAAGTATGATGATATGACATTTGTCCCGACGTAACAAGAACGAACATTATTTTTTTATGTTAGATATTTTTTTTATTAAAACCTAGCCCTGAGAATTTTCTCTAACATTTTGTTTCTATCAACGAAACCAGCAATCATTGATACAAAGCTTTGAAGATTTGTAGGTTATACCTATAGGTCACCGATGCACTGTTCGGAGAAAATGAAAAAAAAAATCTTACGGTTGGTTGTTTTTGACATAAGCCACATATAAACGCCAAAAAGTACCATCCGCAAGGAAAACGTTCTTTTATAGAAACCGGTGGAATGTGGTGAAAGTGATAGATATCCATTTGATAATAATGACTCCGAGATTCGTCCTGGAGTTAATTAGTTTCGATATTTATTCGGTAAAATGTAATCTATTTTTTATTCCGTCCTTCATAAATTATAACTCAAGACGCCTCAAAATATATGATATGAAGACTTAATATTTCAATATTATTCTTTAGGGCTAGGAAATTAATTTTCCTCGCAGATTTTGCGCCTGAAAATGGAATAAATTCCGATAAAAATAATATCAGTCCTACAACCAATAAGCCACTATTCAGTTCAAAGGCTCATACTGGAACATGAGTCAACATTACACCGAACTCTCATTAAGGAATCAAATATTTCCCGTACTTTTTTTTACTTCTCAAAAACCAATACTTTTTCACCCTCATTAAAGCTGGTCGTAAAGGACACAATATTCTATCCCCTACTTTGTTTAATAAGTCGTTTTTTGCGAAGGAATCTAAACGTTGTGAACAAAAAGAGAAGTAACCTTTTAAGATAGCATTATAATTACTGTGGAAGTGTTGATGTTTTAAAAGGTTTTGCTGATTGTTATTATTTGTTGGTTTACAAAACATCTACCTATTTTACATGAAAAGTAACTATATTCGTATATATGTATATTGCAATATTAGGATAACATCATTTAACAATTTGAAAATCAGTGGACAAATTCTTTGTAACAGTTATTGAAAATCCATGTCTCTGTTATTTTTGCAAAATCGAAGAAAAGCGAAGAAGGTCACAAACCTTCTTCACTTTTCTAGTTTTCCATCGGTTAAAATGTTTCTAAGGCAATAGAGATAGAATAGGTACGTTTATAGGGGATAGTTATTTTGACACTATATCAAAGTTTATGTCGTATGGTTTCGACAGTTCATAATAATTAATTGTACGTAGCAAGTCATAATTCATGAACTTGTAACTAGACGCTGTAATTAAAAGTAAAATAACAGTAACATTAACCATCACAAACACGTGACATCTATATTATACAGTAACTAATCATGCAGAAAGGGGGTTGCGAACGTGCGTAGCATGTGTGGCCTGTATGGACTGAGGCCTAATTTGACAAAAACCAAGCGATTCCGAGCTAAACTAACAATGCACGTTGATGAACATGACGTTTGTACAGAAGATAATATGATGCAGAATTATCTGCTACTATTACCTTCTGCCCTTATTTTTCATTGTCTATATATTTTTTAGTCTTGTTCGTTAGACCTTCAAAACGCAGTGATGTTTAGCGGGATGTCTTGGTATGTTGTCGTTAAGGACCCCAGATAGTCTGTTCATGTGTGTATTGACAATGTTATATACCGCGTATGGTGGCGGTGATGTGCAGTCGAGCCGCCTCGGCGACGTTCGCAGCCCCTGGCACTCAGGGTCGGAGACAGTCGCATGCGAAGCGGGAGGGGCGACGGTGGGGCAACATGAACGGGGCTCACTGAGAGGATGGTGCGGCGGCACGGAGAACGTGTAGTACTTGGCCGTTTGGTTGTGTGCGCGGAGCACAGAGCTGTGAGTCAGCGTCACCACCACCACCAGGACTGACGCCAGCGCCAGCGCGAAGAACGAAGCCGCGACGGCCGCTACGACGCGCCGTCTCCGAGCCTCCTTCCCGGCGTCTTCTGGCGGGATATCTGGCTCGGGCGGTGGCGGCGGCGGCTCGGGGGAGCGGCTGCGGACGCTCGGCCCTCGGCTGTTGGGCAGCTCGAGCGTGTGCCTGCGAGAGCGACGCGCACGCTCGCATTCTGCTGCCGACGAATGGTGGCGGCGAAGCCGATGCGGTGCACCGGGAGCCACGCGACACGAAGCTGATCGCAGCGTGCGCACAGGCACCATCAAGTCATCGCTAGCTGCTCGCGGCACGCGGGCCGAATGCACCGAGCGGAACGAATGGTCGCGAGTAGAACTACTTGGGAAAGCAAGATCCACAGAAGCGCGGGAAGAATGCCTCGAGAACCTGTCTCGGTCGCGATGGTCTACGCGCACCGACATGGTGCGGGCGGAGCGCGCGGCGGCGGCCGCCCGAGTGCCGCGTATCCCCGCGAGCCACGCCGCCGCGCCGCGCACCCGTGTTTACACTCGTTCCCGATCATACAAAGAACGCTTACAAATATTCCTCCACATCGCACGGTAACGTCGACGTAACGTCTCACTCGAATGTCGTACATTCTCTATTTGCACGATTAAGGGTGTTTGGACTTCCTTTTTAACGTTAAATTCCGAATAAATGTTTATATTTGGGTGTTGAACTGGCAAATGTTATTCAGACTAGATGACTAGTTTGATGTTTACTTGGCTTTTGTAACTTTTGAAGATTTAGGTGTATTTTTCTTTAATGTCTGAAGATTTTTTACACTAAGCCTTTGCTACCATCGGTTCCACATACGATAGAAGAACTATTGTTAACTTGGAAGTTAACGTTTTTTGTTAATAATTACATAACTGACAAAACTAAATATTTAAATTGCTTCAGAGTTAACCCAAAACTATGTAAAGTTAAGCGCTAGAAAAGCGTTTAATATCAACGACTTTCCCATTGGCAGAGGCTGAGCGCTAAATAGAGCGAGCAGCCTTTGTTGTAGAGTCCACGTTGTCAAGTTAAATTGTCTCGCAGGCGGAAAACGAAACAGATAGTAGAGAAGTTGTCGGGAGGCCGCTACATCGACACTATTCAATAGCTACGCCATACTATACACGTTTGCACTACTCTGTCTACAAGCCGCATCTTTATGAATACTCGTCATAACTACTGTAGCTACTACATTCATGCCTTGTCTCCTTATTACATTTTGCTGAAATTATTAAGTTTACACTCGCAATTGATTTCAAGCAATTTCATCTCTTTAACAGATCTATATTATTTAAATGCAAATAACGCGAGCAACACAACGGCATAGTTTCATATTATCATCAGCAAATGCGCAACATGGGAATACTACCCAATAACATTCAAATATTAATTTACTAAGTTTTCTATTATTATTAAAATAATTAAGAAAATGATCAAGTCGCAAGTTTTCGCTGTCCCAGTTGTCTCAGTTCGCGATTGAAACGCAACTGACATACAATGCCTCCAACACAATGATGATGCCACTCTATTGGACATCCCTTAGATAAGATACGGATGTTTTGCTCCGAACCTTTGACGTGTACATATACCGTATTCCCGCTAAATTAAAAAGAAATTTTTCTTATTATATTTTCTCGAAAATAGCCAAGGTAGAATCGTTCCGCGAAAGTTCTCGTTACTCAGATTGCATACTTTAATTTTTCATGAGACTCGTAAATGTTCAATAATGGCAATGGCATAAGTAGAAAGTTTGTTAACTGGGTCAAATTTATTTGATTCTCAAAGCCTTTGAGTTTTTCATCAACAGTTGTTGACTCAGTGACACTTATTGAGGTCCTTGGACATGAATAATGAATGGGCTGCGTCGCTCACACCTGTAAAAATCTAAATTCTCCCCCAGCAAGTAAATCGGGATGGCTAAATGAGGCGCAGCAAGTACCGATCACCTAAATTTAGCGTCAAACCTATACAAAGGTAATTTATTTATGACTGTCTTAGATTAGTTCAAAACTGCTGTTTAAAAGTTTGTATAAATAAAAACCCGCATTGCTTACGTTACATTATAATAATAGAATGTGGCGGAAATCTGGACAGAATCATTTTGTTGCGTAGGTAATCAAATTTAATGAACACTGTTTATTACGAACATTGTTTTATGTACATTGAGAATCGACATGGAGATTTTAATAAAGCTCGGAAATAGAATAGGAAGTTTTCTCTTGCGTTTGTGAGAATCTGTTCCGAGGTTGCTTATTATTACATGTCGCTCGGAACAGTTGATTATATCCATTCATGCAGTATGCATTAGTGCGGGACTTCGAAGCATACATCTGCCTGCCACCATCAGCTGTAATTGGCCTACTAAACTCAACTAGAAAGAAGCTTTGTAATATAATCTTTTTCAACGCTATTGTGAAAGTAGTTTCTGTACTACGATATTCAAACAATTTTTCACTTTGAACCGATTCAACTTTAAAAAGCGTATATATTTTTCGATTAAAATCATTGGTAACGGGAAAACTGAAGGCAATACCTCATTTACAACATGCCATAATATCTTTATATTGGCCATTTGCTCCTGAAGTTCAGACACCAGCAGGTCAACCTACCCGAATCAGTAAAATTTTATCAATCGAATATTAACCTTCCGGTATTGTGATAAGATTAAAAATATCTTAAAGAAATTTGACAGATTGATGTAGGTTGTTGTGCTGCCGTCTGTACCTTCCATACCATAATTTTAATGATGCGAATACATCAGAAGCTAGAGATACGAGAAACCCTTTTAAATTGCCTATTATAATGCGCTGATAGTTGTATTAATGCCCTTAGGCAGGACCCTAATACTCGTATAATCTGATACACAAACAGTCTTGTCAAACTTATCGTTGAAGCTCAATTATGTAAATTGCAACTGGTGAAAATATACCCCCGTACACGGCAGAGATGACTAAAAGCTGGTCAGAAGGACCGAGTAATTACAGGAACATTAAAAATATAAGTAGTGTCTTATATCCTGTAGTAATTAAAATTGTAATAAGATAGACGGTATTTATAAAATGTACGTTCCTTTAGCGAAAACGAGTAGGTATCAAATTAACTAAAATATAAAACCTATGAAGCAGTTTTTTAGATGTAATAAGAACAAGAATTAATGAATATTTATAGTTTATTTTTGAGTTTTATTCAAACTGTTTTTTTTTGTATTCGTGAAAGTAGTGTCCGCATAGATATACATATCAATCCTAAGGATGAGAAATGCTTAGCGCGGTCAGTACGCGGATGGGTGACCATTGTGTGTGGGTGACCATGTTTATAAGATCAGAAGGGACATCTGCCTGTCATTTAAATATCTTTGGCAGTTGTTACCATGGACTTAATATAGGTAATATTAAGTCCATGGTTGTTACAGCTCAGAAGTCACAAAGTTTGACAACTAATCATATCAATGGGTAACAAGTAGCCCGGGTTGCGGTAGTTGGACCTTAAAATAGTTAAGAAAAAGCTATGCAGATAAGTAAGAAGCAGTGTGCTTGAAGTTGTTTTATACGTTGTAATGTCAACGTTGTCAATGTCAAATGGCCATAATTTACGTTTAGCATTAGACTTTTGCTGAATGACATACTAATGTAAAATAATATTCAGATTTGTATGCCCAAAATATGTACAAGGAAGCCTATAACTAAATATTCCACCACAAATCTAAGCACAATTTTAGGAAATGCAAGAAGGTAGCAAGTAGCAATTATTCGTAAGCTCTCTTGTATACTGATTAGAAATGAAGACAAGCTGCTGGCTGATAAAATGTCTTTGTCGGGACTTAGTTTTAAGTCAGACAGCTAAGGACCTATCCCATTAAAATAATTAAGTTAATTATTCTGGACAAAGAATAAGAAAAGATTGGGTCCCAACGAAGTGAATCTGCATAGTAAAGAGACCAGAAATTTTATATGCAAAGTACATACCTCTGATTTTATTTTTACTCTTTAAGGAAGGGTCGGTAGTACTTACATGAGTAGTCGTAATTAAAAAAACTGGCAGAGTAGAAAAATAATTTCTTAAAAAGCGCGATTCTGATTCGCGCACCAAGAAGTCCGTACCATCATCTATTAAACGGCCAGAACTCTCGACGCGTTGTATGGGATGCCAACAAATATTACTTGAATATTTCAAGCGTCTACCCATGCTTGATGATACAACATAGAACATAGACGGAACATAGGGCAGAACGGATAGACGCACAGCGAAGCCTTAGTAAAAGAGTCCTGTTATCCTTTTCGGTAACCCAAAAAAACGGATTAGGTCATTAATTACACTTATTCTTACATTTCGTGTCGATCTTTACCACAGATCCACGAGACCGACAATGTCATATATATTTATCAATCCTCGAATGAAATAGAACAAATATGAAATACATCAATTTCAATAAATATTAAAAATAAAAATTATAGAACTATCAATACAAACTCTGAACCAATACTAAACTTTCTCCGAAGGATTCAAAATTAGTCTGGGTGCAAGTTAAACGCATTTATCTCCATTACTAGTACATTTGCAATACCACGAACGCTATGGCAACCTCGTTCACATTTTAAAAACTTTTTCTGCACTTGGAAAAGGGAACTCAACGCGCCGTGAAATTCTGCCGCACCAGGAAATGATAAATAATTCAGAGAATGTGTACCCAAACAATTTGGTGTCTCTGACAAGTACCCAACTTTAATACCTACATAATTGCCAGTAATAGTCAATCGCATCATCCATATTTGATAGACGAAAAGGAATTAATCGGGGAATACATTGAAAAAGTATAATCAAGTTAGGACAATTCACAAAGTGGTTTGCAAAATATTTGAGAAATTTTTACTATCCGATTACTTATTCATAATATAGAGTGCATGTATTACAGTACTTTAGTCCATTGGGAGCCGTTACACTTTGTAATGCATATTACTTTACACGATAGACATGAAAAGGGTTTCTGATAGACGAGCATAAAATTATAGGAATAACGGAATAGGAATATGTAAAGATCGTAGAAGTTAATATTTCGTAATCCTTTTTTTATTGTAACTATTCAAAATTTTTTCAGTGGCTGAATCTTAATTAAACAGTCAATTAACAAATCAATACAGAATATAGTAGACCTGTATACGTTACACACCATTTTTTTTAAGTTATCTTATGATATAGTAAGTGCCAAATAATACGATTGAATCAAAAGATATCTTGTTTATTTCATAGCATAGCATTTTTCGAGCATTTAGTCGAGTCGACCAAATAAATAGTGACGGTCGACAGCATTTTGTCGCCTAAGTGAATTATAAAGTATACTTAATTTCTTACAGATTATTTGACAATAAATCGAAGTCCAGACAAAACAATTGCTCTAGAAACTCGGGATTTTAAAATATACTAATACTAAAGCGCTAATTTTTTAAAGTATTTTTCTAGGGACAGTAAGTACAGGGTTATTGTAATTTGGAACTAAAGCATAATTTATGATTACCCTTCCCAATTCAAACCCATTATAATTCATATCTATACGAGTTTCCATATGACAATAAGCAGAGTACATAGATTATCTTTCATAAAAGAAGGACACTTAAGCGAAAATATAAAATGTCTTTGTTCGATTTCAGAACGTTAAGCCTATAAAAGACAACAATAGACGTTTGTATTTAGGGCACTGGAATATCTCTTATTTACAAGTAAAATACTTACTCAAAGGTCAAAATATCACGCACTCCTATTTAATATATTCAAGGAAAAGCTTTTGCCAAGCTAATACTTTACAAGTCATATATTTATCTAGTCGAGAAATGCCAATCTAACCACTGATTGATTCGTAGCGAATGGAAGAACGATATTGAATATGTGCACATAAAGTTAGCGAACCGATCAGTATTCTCGGCTCGTGTCTGACTATTGAATGAGATTGTATGTATGACCAGTTAATATAGAACGTTGTTTATTCTCCGTGATTAGATCCTTACGACAAACAGTCCGCGATTATTTTCGCATATATTCTTATGTAGTATATTAGGTACGGTTATTAGGTTTGCATTACTGAAGATTAATTTTGAGCTCTTTAGATCACTTGTAATTATTATTCCCAAATTATGTATATTAAAACTACCTTTCGGCCATCTTAATTTATAGATATTGACTGAAGACATAATTCAGTATCTGTAAGATGACAATGCTTTAATACGACACATTTCATATGACGTATCAGCATCATCATCCAATTAATCACTTAGTTACTAACACTGTCGTTGATCTTGTTGCGGCCACGAGGCTATATAAATCCATTCTAACTACGTGTTTTATATCTTCCATTCAATTAATAAACACAAAAACCGACTTAAATCCGCGCAACACTAAACTTTGTTTACGACGAACTTCTACCAAAACTAATAAAATAAATTACGTCAACATCAACTCTAGCCGGTCAACGGGATCTTAAAAAGCTTTTAAGGGTTCCACAGGAACATAAAAAGGGTAAGAAAAACTTACATGTAGGAGAAATTTCCACCAAACATTGACAGTAAGACGAAGTTTTGTTTAAAAGAAACAGAAACAAACTATTCTGTCCAATGTTATAGAAATATATGGACCTGAAGTTGCCGTCATCAATCAATTATGCTTTTCAACCGCTTTTGTATATAAATAGATACAAAATGAAATGTCAAAGGTCCCTACCTATGGCACTTCATAAAAATCCATAAAGATAATTCACCTAATTATGAATTGGGTATGAAAAAAACTGTATGAATTCGTGAAGACTATAGAACAGAAAGACAAAGAACTGACTCCTAAAACCGCGGACATTAAATACCAGTATCATGAAGGGTACATCAAGGGTAGATCAAAAGAAAATAATGGAAATTCCTTTTTGTTTGGCACTCGCCTGGGAGTCGCGATGCAAAGACAGCGGCTGTTTGGATCCAAATAGGAGCTAATCCCATAAAACCAGAACTCACTGTTTGGCAACATAACACAAGTTTATTTATATGGTTATCTACCCTTAAGTACTAATAGATATTCTTATATATATATAGTTATTTTTATGCCAGTGCTAAACCAGCTGATGACCAAGAAAGTCACGGAGAGTTTGTTTTTTTTTTAATTGTACACATTGAGTATTAATGTTTTTAAAGTCGCGATTATAACACATTTTAATCATAACACACAGGTCTTACTCGCGATTAAAAAAATATTATAAAGGCATGTACGCTACCTCTATTTCTCCCGATGTTTCGGCCGAATTACACCGACCGTGGTCAGGGGTGGACATACATGGTACATGCCTATATAATATTTTTTAATCGCGAGTAAGACCTGTGTGTTGTGATTAAAACCCATTGAGTATAATGTAAAACCTATTCACACCGATCACGAAACAGCAGAACCTACAATGTTAGGGCGGGACTCTAGTTTACCAAGTAAGTTCGATTAGGATAAATATCACTTTCCTAAACATAAACCGGTCACTTTGGAGGTGCTAAAAGAACTCATTTAGTTCCATTTGACCTTACGGGCTCACGGAGCTTGTTGGGGACAAATTAAGATTTATATACGTGAAGGTGCCTCGTAGGGGTGGACAGGCATACTTGCTGACTTCACTTCCCACTTTCACAGAAATAACATGGAGTTAATATTTCCATCCAACTATAACTTTCTTCGTGTATTAGTAGGTACATATATATTTTGAAAGTCATAAACAAAAGTATGATTTATATCTGAGCAAACATTGCCTGTCACTTTTACAAACAATGGCGGTTAATTGGATTTATAATTTTAAGTAATATACTTAATATTATATTATCAATTACTAACAATAGGACTTGTAATTGCGTCGTATGCCTCACTCAAGGTTGTTCTTTGAACAAATATTCCGTGTAATAAATAAAAAAACTTACGTAGCAGATAGGTAGGTGTACTCTTGGAAAGCATTACTCTCATATTTCAACGTAGGTACCTTTTTTAATCAACACACTGACCGGGAATTCGGAGAATGGAGAATCAGTAAAATATTTTATTCATCCGATAAAAAATTACGTACGAGTGTCTATATATTTAACCCGTTAGGGTCGAAGCAATGTAAACGCATTTATCACGCGAGTAAATAAAATCCTTTATGGATATTAAACCTAACGTGTGAAACAGTATTAGATTTAACGTTTGAGAACGCATAAAGCTTTCATTTAGTAACATAATGATCGGCCTTTTTAATTTAGCTCTCCTAAACATAAGCTCATCCCTCACAATAAGAACCTTGGTTTGGTGATTGAAATAATTAAGTGATTATGTATTCAAATTATTAAGAAGTGGGTACTTTTATTGATAGGACTGTGGACTAGATGACAGTTAAAAAAAAACAAGGAAACACGCATAAAATTGATATTCAGTTTTCGGAGAACTACTTTTAAACATAACATGAACGTAACACATAAAAGTTCAATCCCCTACTCATAAGACCACAACTAACATTTCCTTTCAACGTTTTTCCTTTCACTACATTAATTTTTAATCAACCGGATTCAGAGCAAGAGAATCATAGGTTTGCAAGAGTATTATCAGCAGCCCTGACAACAAACCGCGAAAACGGCTCAACAAGCTATATTTACATTCGAAGTCTTATTTAAACAAGAAAAGTATGTTCAACAAAGAGTCCAAAGGGATTCTTAGGAGTCGCTCATGTTTGAAAAATCTTTGTCCGATTACAAAGGGCGCGGGATGCATAATAAATGGAAAATGTCCACAAAAGAACTTTATTAGTGCCTTCCTTATTAGGTTCAGCTGGTAGATGATCCTTTAATTTCGCGATAAACAATATTAATTCGCAAAATATTGAACTAAGGATACATTTCATAAGTAGATGTACCTACTTAACAAAATCCTCAAATACAACAAGATACTATCCCTGCAAAATAAGATTTTAAAGTTAACAATTTTGTAATATTTAGAGCTAAATTAGAGTTTAGACGAGGATAAAGGGTATACGTTCAAAATTAAAAACTTTACACGGACCGCCCGTCGCTTAAGTCGGAGTTAAATAATATTGTTCGGTATCAACAGCTTTAGTCTGTATCCTCGCAGAGATTGTACCTAGAAATTCTTAATACACAAACGAGTACAAAGTGTGTGGGTTTTGATTACCCTTCTACCAAACACGCAACCTACCAATTATGGTATAACATGGATATTACAGTGGCATGGTGTTTCATTAACTACAAAATGTAAAACAACGAGGCTGAATAGTAAAACAATGAGGTTTACTACCGCACTAAGAGATACACATAACTTACATATAATAATTAATAAGTGTAATTGACTAATTATACAGCGCAATCATCATAAAATTCATAACGAATTCTAAACATTTACTTTCAATTAAAATAATGTAAAAATTGCTGATGTCAAAATTATTTTTGTATGTGGCAATTACTCTATACTCTGGAATTATAAAAGCTGTGCCATGTTTAATTTCCTTTGGCTCAATTAAGGTCAGTTGACACGGTAAACATTACAGTGATGTCATTTAAAACGATCCTGTTGATGATCTAAACTTATACAATCGACTATCGGCAGTTAAAAACCGTCAACTATGTACACACCAATTCCTTGTAATATAATAAGAACAGCTCATATAGTTACATGCTTATTGGAACAAGAAAATATTGCGAAAGAATAACTTTGAAGAATTGTAACACAAATGGAAAAAAATATGGATGCATTTAGCATACCGGTGCGCAATCGTTTTCAAACAAACTAGTGTACGCTGCAATAAAAGGGGTTCGCTCGTACTGAAGGTATGCTAACAATTGAGAGGTATTTCATTAGATCAATGTTCACTTAAGGCCGAATAGCACAAATGGTTTTTAACGCTGCGGCGTACGATTTCAATTACAACTGTTAAAATGAAACCGTAGAAAAAAGTAATCGTGTGACGTTTTATTTTAAGACTTAAATTCATATTTAAATTAATATTGAAAATGCTGGTCCAGTCTAAGTATCTGTAGTAAAACAAATATTTTTGAGTGATCAGAGCAAACATCATTAATGCGTTAAGATAATCACTTCACAGTTGTTCCATTACAATAAAACAACAACAAATATCAGTCCACCCAGACATAGACGATCAGACAGTCTTCACAAACCTCTGAACGAATATAAAACCAACAATGGTTACTTTGCGTTAAAGAAAAAATACGTATAGAGGTATCTCTCCAATTAAATGGAGTGCCAGAAACAGCCGCCACGTGAAAAACTGTGGAGCTCAAAAACTGTTTGTTATAAAACCATCTGCGAATGTCATTCTCTTAACTGCTGCATTTAAATGGACAAATGTCTTTAGGAAATACTATTACGGTGTTAGAACTTATGAAATGTTAGAATTTAATTCCTGAAATTCAGCGCACGATGAACAATTTTCTCCTAGTAATATAGAAGCATTCCTTATATATATTGTCAAGTAGAGAAAACTAGGTCCATGCAGGTTATATAAAGTTGACGACCACATTGGCAAAATAGTCACAATGCCGAGCTGGGGGTCCCGGTTTCGATTCCCGGTACGGTCAACAGTTGTGTGATGAGCAAGTCTAATGGCTGTGGTCTTTGTGTATATGTAGAACCTAACGTATATGTATGTATCAGTTGTGTAAACACCCAAAACACAAGCTAATCAGTACATCGCTTACTTTGCAGCTAACCTACAGCGTCCCGAAAGAAAATATTGGAGACGTTAACAATTTAATCTATTAATTGATATATATTTATACATAGCACAAAATAAAGTTAATAGCGCGATTAATATCTGGTAAATCGTTGTGGAAGTGATTTTCGAGCACCATGAATTACACTCGACTCGATTATATTAGCTAGAAATACGATGAAACTCTAAATCGAAAACAACCTAAGTCCGTCAGCTATTTTCGTTAGCAGCATAATGTAAAGGAAATAGGGGCTCCTGACCGCAAATCCCGTAAGCCATTATATCGCCACTCGTAAACATGATCTGAATTTATTATAATATCTTGGGGCGTCTCAATCCAAGATTACTTTACAATTCAAAGCGAGACGGTACATAGGAAAGATTTCTCCCAAACTGCTGAGTCAAAGCGTAAAGTGAAAAGCCGTTGTCCACAATGTACAGACGTAGGTAGGCGGGCGCTACAGCGATTGTAGCTGTAACCCGCCATGCCCTGCGCCGGACGAGTGCCGCGAGCTCCATTAAAATATGCTGACAACGAACGGGACTAACTGGGGATAAGCACGCTTTTGAATATATTTACATATATGCAAAACGACTGAATGAAATGAGAAATCTATTAAAAGTTTAATTGCTTCAATATTTTGTTAAGGATAAAGTGTTGTCCAAAATGTTTATAGAGCTGTTTTTATAAGTTTAATTTTATATGTAATAGAAATGTCGTTAATTTTTAAAAGTGTTTTGGTTTTATGGCATGAATAGGATCAAAACAAATATAGTTAATGGGAACTTTTCTTTTGTTCACATTATAACAAAAGGAGCGCAGTAATAATCACTTACAAGAGAAATCACTATAGCCCGAAGTATTTTAGGGAGCCACGTCGAATGTTAAGTGAGCTGAAATGGCCAAAATCTTCGCCTCTATATATTTTCCGTAATACATTACTTATTTCAATCTAAGCAACATACATATTTTTCTAAAGAACTTTACTTCGTAATACTTAGTCTTGGCAACATTGTAATTAACGAATTAGATTTTAGGAATGTCTCAAAGTACATAAAGTAGGTATATCAAACATGGCTAAAAGGCATCTGTAATCCTCTTTTATATATACTTAAATACATATCGGAAAATTTCATAAAAAAGCATATTCTATCTAAAGTAAACAATAAAGAACCAATATTGGGACATCAGCTGCTATAGAGGGAACTAAACTTGTATGAACCGAATCACTTAACTTGTGGACAAAAGCCTCCCCCTATAATAAAGGCGAGAGCTCGACCTTTCGCGAACCATAGTTGTCATGTATAAATTACTAGCTAGAAGGAAACTCTGGATTGATTACTCGAAAGGGTGCCATGAGCAGGTTTTCGCGCCATGTATTGTTTTATTCATGAGGCAGTACAGCTTGACGAGCTTTAACGCGCCTGTAGACACCACTTAAGGCTGTATTGCTATATGAGAACAGAGTGCACTGCGCTGTACATAAAGTAACTTACTCCGTGGTGAACATACAGAATCGTATGTAAATAAAATTTATTAATATTTTGTAATAAAGCAGGATTCACTCTCTGCTACTGTTCTTGTACATTAATTCGTCTGTACCAAGTTTCACAAAGCCCCAATTCTCGCGGGAGCTTAAAAACTTTAATGATGAACACAAAATCATTTGTTATCTTGCGAGTGTATTTGAAATGATGAGTTGAGTTTATGATTTCAAAATGAAGTCTTTAAAAGCTGAGTAGCTGCCGTTAAGGCTGATAAATGTCTTTTGTTTATTATTTGAGGGATTCATATTTTTTTCACATCAATCATGCATAACTTAACCCGTGCTTGCATCGGTCTCGTCTGGGGTGTGGCGTCGGCGCGTCGCGGTGGTAATGGTGTACGCGACCGGACTGGAACCCGACCCTAATGAGAGAAGAAAGACAGCCAGCGACGGCGCCGGCGATCCCTGTGCGTTTTACTCTGGACACTCTTTATATAACCACTTTTATTCCACAGTAAATGACCTAAGCTTAGTCGCTTCTTGGAACGTTTTATTTTGTTGCATTATAAATTTCCTTTTTGATGTCTTTTAAACATTTGTTACATTAAAGTGTGTACGTGACTATCTGGGTAGACCGACGAGCACCAGAATCTAAACAGAAGAAAATTTTAAATGAATGATCATTATGTCAATGACAAATAAAAATGATAAAGCTTGGGTAATGTCTATTGACGAAGAAGAATAAGGTTAAAAGCTTCCAAAGAGGAAAGTTCATGTTTAATTATACGTTAAACGTACGACTGTGTCATCATTATAAATCCAACGGTGAATAATTAGAATTATGATTACAAAGAGGTAGGTACCGCTGTATAATATTTAAGTACTTATGCCGAAGACAAAAGGGCTCCGTGCGAAATAACGTGTCACCTTTTTAAAAGTTATTTAATACTTAATTATGACCTAAGTAAAGCGTAATTCCGAAATAAGAACCTCACTCTACTAGTTCATTTATAGCTGTTTTGTGATTATGGCGTTCATCTCGTATTCTAAAAGAAGCCTTGACCCAGTTATCTTCGATTTAGAATAAAAGAAAAATAATATTTCATCTTATAATAAAAAGCCTCACGGATGGAGATCAAAATAGCTGTTGTTTGTTTTCCGTCGCGTCGGTTTTTCTCTGCGCATAGTTTAAAAGCTATCTTAGCACTGACAATATTTAAGTACTACGGGAAGACCTGTACCATTATACTCGTAAAAATATAATACATATAACTTAACCAATACGCTCAATTTTATATTCCAATTTTGAAATGATTTTCAAGCCGAATAGAAAAAAATAAAAAAAGCAAAAGTAACAATTCAAAGGTTAAATTCATCCTCATTGACAAGGAGTATGGTAAACATGTTGTGGTTAATTAATTATGTGTCCGATTCAACGTGCCATTATTCATTCCAATGAACATAGTCTAGTCCGGCAACAGCGTACCTCGCACGTCGTTTGCATAATTCGGATTTAACGATCCAAGAATTATTGACTTATGAAATTTGGTTGCGATAATTCAATAATGAATACTTTAAGAGGATTACGAAATCTTTTTTTGGAAATCCTGTTGAAACAATGAATCAATGAAGAGGTTTATAAATAGACGGTGTTTAGAAAAATCGTTTTAAATTCAAGTCAAACTTAGGAAGTTAATGGAAAACTTATACAAAAAGTATTTAAAGCCACATTTTGGATTATTATTTAGTAATTTATGAAGATTAAGAAGTATTATTGGTTGTAATCAAGATGAAATGTTCCGTTTTTTTAACACTCTAGTAGATAATCGACTAAAACTATCCACAGTGAATGAAAAATCTGGTTATAGAACATTTGAGTATTTAGGAACTAACATAAGTGATTGCCGGCAAGCTAATTTTACAGACAACAAGTAACACTGGAGGTGTGAGAAAAGTAATAATTTTATGGTAAAATGCTTCCATTTAATAACGATATATACATATTTAAATTAAATAATAATATATGTATATTAAGTTGTACTTTTGGACACGGCCCGCATTGTCAGGAGGTTTCTCTCTGTGGAATCCTGGCCGCGCCGGTAGCTCGCACCATGTTTCCAACACCAGTGGGATACTATTTTAACATTTTATGTAAAATAAATGAATCAGAATATATTTACATTCAATTAAACATCCATAAAGTATTATACTGTCGCCATTTAACTAAACTCGAGTAGGTACATGATAAGTAGCCGCAAAGTGGCTATAGATAACAAAACCGTTGACGTTATTGTAAGGTCGGAGAACGTGTCTGCGCAAAAATACTGGCCGAAATTCCACTGAAGGATCGCTTCAATTCCTTTATCTCCTGTACCTCAAAAACGAAAGAGCCATACTTAGTTATAGAGCTTCATACTTAATCTCGTTCTTAGTAAAAACGAGTGGTAAGGCAAGGCAGCTTCAAGTGTGAGTGACGTTATCAGAGCGGTGACTCGCAGCTGCGGACGTGGGCGAGCCACGACAACGTGCCCCAAATAATTTATCTACCTTAACAACCAACGTCTGTTCAGAGTCCTTTTAATTACCTTAATTTACCCTCTTTCCTTTCTCAATCACATTTCTTTGCAAAGCCTAATATGGAATATCCAGCGAAAGAGATAAAACAGCTTAGAAATTTCCAATTTTAGATGGCGTTTTATCGACGCCTTATCATAAGCCTCTTTATGAAAATCATTGAAACGTATTTGCGTTACTTATGTTACGTAAGTATTTATGTTTAAGCTTGAGACACAATTTTTGTAACACAAATATACAGGTAAATAACATTAACAATAGTATTTTTGTACTATTGATATTCTTCTGTTTTGCCATAAATTATACAAGTGGTTTCTAACAATACCATTAATAGCATGTTATAATGCTCCCGCTGACCTAAAAAAGCCAATCCCTGACCTAATAAATAGTCCGCCTTCTAGGTTTATTATTTACTACGTACGTAAGCATATATTTCATACTATGCTGCTATTCGCCTTTTCTAGTACAATAAAAAAGGAATGCGCGGATAAATAATGTAACTTGGTGCGAAGGGCATTCGTTATGCAGATTGGGAAGTAATATGAACTAATTGGACAGTGTGCGAAATGCACGTGACTTTTCATGCTAATACAGGATTACGGCGATTGGGATAAAATTCTCATGAAACGAGATTTTCGTGGAAAATGCCAAATTGAAATGTTCGTACTAATGTTTTGGAATTCATTTCAGATTCGAATAAAAACCAACTTAAAACCTAAAACAATGTTCATCCACACTTTGTCTGGTTTTCTGGGAGCGTACTATCAATCTATTAATAATCTTATTTCTAACAGTAATAACGACGATGATAGGTATAAAGCTAAAAAAATCACATACGAAATAATTATGTGATATTTTCTTTTTGACGTCATGGTATTGGTAGGACAACCCATTTCCAGCGGAGACGTTGTGATACCCCGCCAGGTGGATGGGCCCTCACTGACAAACGTTGTGGGTCTGACCTCAACGTGTCCACTTGATTATATAATTATCTTTACTCAATTTATTAATTAAACAGATCGTTGCGATAGCAACCTTCCTCACAAAATCGTGTCGATTTCGTCCAATTTTAGACCCGTAACAGATACGATTGACGAGCCCCTATGGTCTTACAAAAGCGTATTGATTTTATCGCTCTTCAAATACGTAATTAACTTGATCTAGAAAATACGAGAGTCGATCTTTACAGTACATAAACGAAAGGTTTTAATCATCGTAAAAATTTCAAAACAACTCTTTGTTAAATAAGGTTTTTATTATCAATGTACCTTATTTTATTAAGATTTAACTAAATAGAAAGTAGCCTTATTAAAATACATCAATACTAACGGCTATTAAAATACAGCAATATTCGGCGATAATTTAGTGATAATCGTGATTAACTCGACGGTTGGCGTACTCTGTAATTATTATTTGTCTTCTCGAACCAGTGCTTAATTAACGACGAAATTCGCGAAATGCTATGAATTGTGAAACAACTGTCGTCTGCCGGAGACAACCGACATGCCTCTTGTCTGAGGCCCTGTTTATACACGAATATTAATTTATAAGTAGAAAATACAATGCTATCAGCTGCTTTTGCGAAACTATCAGAACACAATATACTAAAGCCGATTTTAATAGGACGACTTGAAGAAATATGGCATCGCCGCCGATATACGATACGAAACGATATTCTTAAGCTCTACATATCCAATATACAAATGTGCTGAAGTCTTACAGATTTTTTTTTTATTATGTTAACAGAATGGTAATCACTTCAATTTAGTTTTTATTGGACTAAAAGCTTTGACGTGTCTTACAAATTAATGATGACTAACTACCCGAAAAAGCAACACGTGTGATAAAATATGTGAAATTTATATCACAGTTGTCACAATGATATTCCAAAAGGAGCTTCAAGGAGTTCTTTAATCTTCAGACCACGTTGGACGCAGGTTCTAAGCAATAAGTAAAAACAGTAAAAAAAAGAATAATACTATTCTAAGGGTCGAAACTATACCATGTATTCTCAGGACTCTTTAAGCGGCAGATTATTTGATAATTATAATCAGGTAGGCATAATTTGATCTAGACTACCTAAATATTCAAATCTGAGTTAATACCTAATTTCTATTTGATTAAATTAAAAAAAAATATGTTTTAATTTCTATTTTATTCTATTACATTGCAAGCAAGCATGTCGAATATTCTTATTTTTCACTGTCTTATAGACACAAAAACCGTCTTAGTCACAGCCACTCCATAACAATGCATCTCTTGCTACCGTCAGAAGAAAAAGTAAGGAAAAAGTTCCGTATAAATAAATAATCAAGTGTATACAATGAAAGGAACTCCAACTTCTACCACAAAGAGGAAAAAGTTAGAGGTTACGTTAATAAATTATTGTTATTCTTTAGTGTAATGCTCAGTCAACTATGATTAATATCAAATGGCAAATATAACCACTAACAATAGTCTTAAAGTGACTTAAACATAAATACAAAGTTTAATAGTATTTTTTCAATGAAAATACATATTTTGAAGAACAATGACACATTGTGCCTAAATATAAAACAAAGTTCTGGAACCCAGAAAAAAAAACACGAAATTGCGTGCGTAATACAAATGAGAAAATAGTTTTTCCAGAATTCAAACTGCTAAGTTCGCTTGCATCTTTTATTTGGCAACAATATCGTGACCTTTGCAGTGAGCAAACTTCAACATGTTTGTCCAGCTATCGCAAACAAACTTGTGTAATTTCATTACGAGCATGTTGGTACACGTGAAATTTTTCAAGAGTCACTTTTGTTGGCGATCGTACCATGTTATAAGGACGCTAGTGAAATCCCCCTGAGTAACAGCGCACGCTGAATGGGGCGTGATTACTCGACGCGACCAACCGAAGTTTTCAACTATACTGCACAATATCTTGGCTATATTAAAGATATTACGTCATAAACGTCATCATGATGTTGTTTAGCATTCATTTTGTGTACCCACACTGTCATAAAAATACACTAAAATATATTAAACTGTGCATTTTTTTGAACATGTTGTACACGATCTTGGTATTTTTTCACAAAGTAGGAATATAACACTTTTGAAGCTCCTTAAAGATTACCGCGATAATATTTAAGATTATGACTTTTATCTGCTTACATGAAACAGCCTCTTGCATACATGCTTATAGCTTAATATAGCTTAAAGTGGCACTTTATTTTCTTCGTCACACGATTAACATAAAACTTACATAGGTATTTGAAAACTACCTGAGACTTTTACTGTAATAAATTTTAAGGGTCTATTACGTTTTAGTAGAAACAGAACATCCTAGAAAAACAGCAACAACCGTAAAAATAATTTCACATACATTCCTATCCCCAAATTTGATTTTGGATTTCTAAATATATAGATTTATATCGATAGATATTCCCATTCTGTCACTTTGTGCTTTGATGTAATAGTTTTACTGAGGAATAACATACCTACATTATTGTCAGTTGTAGTAGAATAACATGGTTATGTAATGTACTCATATCATACCTATCAAACATATATGTATTTACCCGAAACGGAATTATATGGCATTAATATAGCGATCTATACTTGAAGGAATTACTTCAGCTACTAAGCCTTTTTTACTGTCGGAAATCATCAATGGGACCTTTTCAGCTGTGGGTGCAACTGGAGGGAATTTTACTGACTAAAACTCACTCTTGTTACTTCTGGACCTTTTAGGTTCTAGGGCCGCGGTAACTCTTACGAACAGTCAAAGACGAAACAATAACGACCAGACGGCCCGGTGGTTAGTTAACCTGCCTGCCACGCTATAGGTCGCGGGTTCGATTCCCGCATAAGTCAAACATTTGTGTGCATGAACATGGTTGTTTGACTTAGTCTGGGTGTTTCTAGGTATAATATGTATGTATGTATTCACAAAAGAAAAGTATATAAGTATGTTTATCAGTTGTCTAGTACCCATAAGTACAAGCTCTGCTTAGTTTGGGGCTAGATGACGTTGTGTGAATGTGTGAGGGATATATTATTAATATCATAGCTCCTGCAGTTAGTTACTATGAGCCTTAGATAAAAAATCACGGGTTTCAGGATTCAGGTGAACGATCGCTTTTTCTTTATGATTTACATGATCCGTTGTATCTAGTAAGACTAGAAGTTCGATTTAATCTAATTAGAAAGCTAAAGCTCATATAATCAATCTTCACGCTTTACAACGTCGTACATGGAACGTTATTAATACTATTTAGGGAAGCACAAAGTCGTACGTGCTAATACAAATGCGTCAAAATGTGTTATCTTGCTTTTGCAAGCGCATTGATATACTGTGAGGTATCTGTCGCGTCGAAACGTCCGATGAATGGGCTTTAATTACTCAAAACAACCGAACTTGAACGGAGGCTTCCAATAATGTCGTGAAGAAGAATAATAAGTTAATAGTCAGTGAGCTTAGTAGCCCAGATACGCGGTACTGAATGCATACATAATTTCATTCATCGACAGTAAACAACATTTTTGTTCTGTACGACACCTTTCAAAGTGACGAGTTTTTCAACTGAGCTGGCAAATGAAATATCGTATGTTTAGACTTATTGTATCATGTTTATTTTACGTTTTGGAAATGATAAGAAAAGAAAAATTAATTTCAAACATTTTCTTTACATGACAATATTGTAGTCTAAATTTATAAACACGACACATTGCATAACCGAGTTAATGATGTCAGCGTAACTGCTTTGTGATCAATATCTGTCGCTCACCCGGTCAATCTCGGGTGGATCAACATAAGCCCTTCATAAATATAATATTCGCGACACGTACAACTTCTAAACAAAGAACGTTCTTTCTCACACGTAACCCAACACCGTAATTGCAAATGTAATAAACTGTTTTTCATACCATCATCCCACAACACGATGTATGTAGAACATTGTTTCGCATCATAATTCACATAAATGCTCGCTACTTCATACAAACACGAATCACAGTATTAATTAGGATTCACCCTAAAATTTAAAATTACAAAAGCAAAGCCAAAAATTCTTTTACTTCATTGTCTTAAAGTTGTCAAGATCGTATCTCACATTCTTCTTGTCCCCACAAAGAAAGATTAACAAAAGGTTTCGAAAGACATTTTAATATAATCATTCATTTCAATCTACGTAGATAGATGAATGTCCACGAAAGCCTTTGGCTGAGTTAATTGAAAAGTTTTACAACGAAATAAGACACTAATAAGAGTGTAAAAGTAATCTCCGCTAAGCCCTTAAGAACTTGTAGTTCACACACATCTACTTGGCGCCATTCGCGCTACGAAAGTGTCCACATTTAATGCTACGCCGAGGTCATGTTACGAGCTACGCGCTACGAGTTACCTTTTATCCGCTCACATTACAACTTTTAAGATATTTTTTTCAATAATGTGAACTTAAAAATAAACTATGATATTATAGTAACGGTACTGTGCACATTAAAACTCGCGGATTCAGAATTAATTAATTCAATTTTGACATTAATTAATTGCTCTAAAATGGAACACAAATCCGACTATCTCGTTCGTGCGTTCGATCACAAACTTACGTAATACTTGTCAATTAATCACCAGTAGTTAATTATTATTATCCGCCTACAGAGTTATTTGTCGTGTCCTTGTATACTAAAGGTAAGGTCGATGCACAAATGAGGTTATCGTGTATCTATTTTGCATGAAGCTCATACGAGTAGAGCGGACGAACCATTTGCTGATCCAATATGTGAACTAAGCTCTTTTTCAGGTCTCGTAGAAATGTTTTATCCTACATAAATATTTAAATGCTAAATGTGACGTAGTTGAATTCATACTAACATTGTACATTTTCGATAGATGTGCAGACGCCAGCACATCAAGCTATCCGAAACTGTCAAATTTTCCCAATCAATTTTGAACCATATGCTTCAGCGATAAAGATAAACATCCGTTAAGGAAATTTAACTAATTTGATGTGCTGTCATCTGCACACAAATAAATCAAAAGTCTGTAATGTGCAGTTTTTATCAAAAGAACGTTACAGTGATGTATTATGATCTAAGGTACGTAGTTTTTTGAGCCAAAGCGGGTTGTCCTACCGTTAAAGTTATTGTTTTTTAAGTATGCTTAAAGAATACAAAGTAAGGAATCTCTATAATAGTGTTTGATTTCAGTTTAAGAAGGCCGTATTACTTGGTATACAAGTAAATTAAGATTAAAGGCGTGGTTATATCAAGGTGAAGGTGACAGCGAGGCATTGACGCGACGGCGCCCATCTCGACTGAATGCCCAAGGCGCCTGTCATTTTCACAAGCTTTGCTATCAAAACAGTCGTAACTGCCATCATTAATATTAAGGACATATCTAAAACCTTAGTAGCGTGCTTTCTTTGAAAATTAATAAAGTATCGAATTTTTTTTTTAATATATGTATGTATAACGAATATTAACGACCTTAATCTTTATGCTCTATCTTAATCTTTATGCTTATTAATTAAAACTCATTGAAGACAAACTGAATTCCAAGCCAACACATGACGTTGCAGTACCCGATATCTTTAAACAAATGTGAGTAAAATATGGTAGTGTGAGTGGGTATGGTATATACACCTATACATACATATATCATAATTCATACGTATTGATAATCATCCACCAACATTTACATACATTTTTTTTGCTTTAAAACATTTCCATTATGTCATTGACATTATATACCGATGTTTGCTAATCGTGATATCGACTTATTTACAAATTAATGTCCAAACCTAACGAGGTACTTAAAGGTACCAAAAGAAGTACTTACCTATCAAACGTTCCAATAGTTTGCTAACTGGAATTCATATCACTTACCTCCATTTTAACTAGTACATACTCATTTAATAAAACATATTGATGCTTATATCTTAAAAAAAAGAAAAACTACAAGTATTTGTCAACCAAAGAGATATTCCGATCATAATCAATCAGCATGACATGGTTGAATGACTCGCTTCCAGGAAAACAATAATGTAATATGTTCCAAGTAAAGGATTATTTGTCGTTCCGAGTATCCAGCCAAATATAAAATCAATACTTACATTCAGTCAACGAAGTATCGGGAATGGATGATTTTTTTAGGGTTCCAAATTCAATTTTTTGTTTTTTTTTGTAGTTGTTAGATTGGCACAACTGTTTTCCATTTTGGCGCGGAGTTTGAGTTGCATCTGTTATTTATATTAAAAACAGTGCTGGTTTTAGTAATATCATATATAGTGTGCACTGCGAATTTCATAATGGACAAAAATATCGAACCAAGAGTTTGTCTTAAATTTTGCATCGCCAATGGAATTTCGTGCTCGGAGTCACTGAAAATGTTACAGAAGGCTTACGGTGAATCGACTTTATCAAAAAACTCGTGCTTATGAGTGGTTCAAAGCGTTCAAAAGCGGTCGAGATGTGATGGAAGATTTGCCTCGCTCTGGTAGGCCGTCAACGTCTGCAACTGAAGCTAACATCGCAAAAGTGAAGAAAATAGTGACTGAAAATCCCCATTCAACTCTGAGAGAGATAGCCGCCGAACTTTCTGTATCTCACGAGTCGATCCGTGCCATTTTAACTAATCATTTGGGTATGAAACATGTTGCTGCTCGGCTAGTCCCAAAAGATCTGAATATTTTCCAAAAACTCAATCGCATGAAAGTCGCAAACACTCAACAAATACCATCCAGCAACCACCATATTCACCAGATATGGCTCCTGCTGACTTTTTTCCTTTTCCTAAACTCAAATTACCACTTCGTGGCACCCGTTTTCAATCGATAGAAGACATAAAGGAGAAATCGCGGCGAGAACTGAACTCAATTACGGCAGCAGCGTTTAAAAAAAAAAACTGATGAATGGATTATTCGTTGGCGCAAGTGTATCGTTTCTAAAGGAGCATACTTTGAAGGTGATAAAATAAATTTGGATGAATAACAGACATTTTGTGTATTATTGATCTTTTCCCGGTACTTTCTTGACAGAGTAGTATTTTTACTTTTTCATGTTTTAAGTGATAGGTGTATATACAGAGTTGATATGACAGAGGGGCATTAAATTAAACTCCGTATACTATACGTGTTTAGTATTAATTCTATACGGTATACAATAAAATATAGTTATAAATGAGTTTCTTTTTTTTTCAAACAAACTAAATAGCTTACTGTAAGAATAAAACGCAACCACCCTTTGTAAATAAATTTACTGACCTTAGATACCTATGTAGATAATAAAGCGACAACGTAGCACGACCTATGCGTGTCCTATACGTTTAAACATAATCAGCTGTTAGAAAAGATACATCGTGTTTAAACAGTGCAAAAACTTAAAAAAATATTTGCCACTAAACTACTGCTCCTATTTAATTGATTTTTGGTACAGAGCTTGAAAATGGTACCTAGTATAGGCAGTTAAGAAAACCCGTCTGTCGTAACAACTTTGTATATGCATTATTAACGTGTGATAAACAAGTGATATATGTACAATATTATACCGCGGGTTATCCAAGTGTAGTGAAACGGGTGCCTATGATCTAGTCTATAAATAGAGCACCCTATCTCTTCCCCTAGTCGTAAGGGTCTCATTTAGGAGGTCGTGCGACACCTGACGTAGTTTACAAGCTCGACCTTGACCACCCGTAAATTTTATTTCCAAGAAGGTTTTCAACTATATTTATCTAGTATGTTCTTTCTCTCAGCAAAGAAAATATCATGGATACTCTTGTACCTATTATAAACCGTGACTTTTAGTCGTCTTACAAAGGCAGCCCAGATCATGTATTCAATGACTAGTAAACGTTCTTAATAAAAAAATATGAATCAATAAGATTTAAATAATTTAAAAACAAAAAAATGAACATTATTAAGACGACTAAAATGTCACGGTGTATAAAAAAAACCTTTAAAACCATCTTGTCTGTACGAAGTTAAATGCAATATAAATACAACAAGCTCATTCACAATTCTCTTTTTTTATGGGAGAGTTTACATACTCGCCATCTGTTCTGCATCTTTTTTGTCATATGTATGTATGTAAAGTGGAATAGTTAATCCCAGAAAACGAAGTGTCCCCTTTCAGCACACTGATATCCACGAACATGTCACAGTCTATAGTAACTTATCTCATGTCATAACCAAAATTCGGTCAGAAGGAAATATTCAGCATTTCTGTTAATTATTTTTGATCCCTTAAAATAGATTCTATCCCTGAAAATATCTACATGTGGTGGCAGTGGCATCTCGCAGTTCAGCTTAGGAAGCTGTTTACTGCTTAACCGGACATATTTCCTGTGGATGCCTAGAATTTAAGGCCAGGGGATACTTACCCATATCGTCAATTAAGGGTGCCATCCGCAGCGTCACTCCAACCAATAGTAGACAGAGAAAGAGCAACAGACACGCCGTCACCATGATCGTGTAGCGAGCACGACGGGGCAGCTCGTCCGGATCAAGAACCTGTCCAAAAATATTTTTGATTGATAATATAGGTAAACAGGGTCGGTACTACATTGAGTTACAGAATCAGCCCCAAGACAGATATTTTAAGTGTTTGATTTTCTTTTATTTAACTTCAATTTGGAATAAAAGATTTGCATTATTACGAGTAAACTAAACTTTTCCTGTCACATTTTGTGGAAAGCGCCATCTATACTAAACAGTTGTGACTACAAACTCATGCAGAGTAAGCGTCATCTAGTGAGTGGTAGTTTTAACAAGTGTATGACTAGGTATCCTACGAACAGAGCAATTCTTGCTGTGAGAGTACGTAGTGCTAGCCATTAGATGGCGTTACAATTTCTACTTGCACAAACACGAAAAAAGTTTTGTTGTGAGAATGGCGGGATAGTACATCGATACAAGTAAAGTTCATCTTTTCCCGCGGTTTATTTGCAAGTTGGCAATAAGAGACGAGCTAGAACGAGAGCCTATATAGCGACTTTAAGACCTTGTTTATGTCATGAAGGCTGAATCTCTGTATGTACGTGTATCCCACAGTGGGTATCAACTTGTGTGTGATAAAACCTAATGTTCAGAAGTAATTTAAATAAATCTCTTATATTTTTTGTAGCTACATATCAGATGCCTCAACATACTCACATGTATGACTTTAGCTTGTTCGTCGATAGCAGAGACGAGTAGCGTGCGGTGTTTTTTAGGCTTTTGGCCGTGAACGTGAGGGCTTCGCCTGCGTCTCCGACGGCGCCGCTCCAGTTCCAATTGCTCGGGGATTTGCATGTCTCTGGTTAAGAAAAGTTGTTTATAGTCACTTCTTAAAAAGTATATCTAGTTTTAATGTTTTTGTTGTACACGCTTTTCAGTAACCTCTTAGTAGTTTATACTTAACATGTATAAAATATTTCTTTTTAACCGTATGGTCAAAAATTTGTGTTTACTGTAACACTATTGCGGAAAAATATCCACGCTTTACGTAAAACACTGGAACTCAGCTGCATCCAGTTAAGACTGGAGACTGACCCCAAAACAGCTTGAGAAAAGGCTAGGCAGATATTGCGGTATAATATATAGGCACCACCATGAGCGAGCATATATTACATTTGGGTAGGGTTACCATCCGTCCGGGTTTCCCCGGATTTGTCCTGGTTTAGAAGGCGTCCGGGGAGCGTCCGGGGAAGGTTTCAGTTGTAGACCGTAGACCGAGAAAAAAAAATTGGGCCGCCCGCGGTTGATATGTCCGACTTTCGGACTCTAAAATCCGGGGTTTTCACGTTTCTTGTTAGAGATGGCAACCCTACATTTGGACTACACACTTTTATTGGATCCAATCAAAAGTATCCATAGATTCACTATATTTTTTTATTAAATATTAGGGCTTGAACACAAATCTGTCAATGACGTGATTGGAATTCGTGACGCAGAAAACTACAATGTGTTCCCAACGTACGAGTAAGAAGGTAACCGCGGAATGAGTTTTACATTACTTCGAACTCACAGTCCTAGTAGCGTCTGTTATAAGGTGATTGAACTGAATATTCAGGTATGTTGGACAAGGAAGAAGGAAGATTGGATAGACAGCTAAATAACGGGTAGTAAATAAAACAATGTTCACCTTCGTCTGGTTTGCAGCTTAAGTTTCTTACGCTTATGTCTAGCGATTTCATGTTCACACCAGTGCGATGGTAGCTCTTCGCCCGGACTGCCAATGATCGATGCCTCCTCTGAAATTAAAGAGAATAAATACATTATTTTATGTTACTGAACTCTTCTGCTTGCATGGGTTTATGGACTCTTTATATTTAAGAAAGGTTTCCAATAGATTTGATGATCGCGTTCCTATACAGTTTCGTTAATGTGCCTTTCGTATTGTAAAATTACACTGTTCGTTTTACTTTCATGTGGATATCGATTGATACCTAGAGGTGGCTGAGCGTTGTACAGACTCCAGCACATCAAGCAACTAAAATCAGTTCAAGATTCGATTTTCAACTTTATCTGTGAAGCATAAGGTTCAAAGTTAATTGGAAAGTTTGACAGATTCGGGTCTTTACATACTTGCCCCTCGGATACACCAGTCATTATTAAATGTGCACAAAAAAGAAAACGTAGCAATGACGAGTGAGCAGTGGACTACAAAAAGCCAAGCTCGTAGATTGATATTACAAGATAAATATCTTACTGGGATGATCGATTGTAATTAATTAAGATGAGGGAAGGGTTCATGTCAATGGATGGACATAAAACAGTTATCACAGTCAGATATCTTTTTCGGTGGTTTCGCTAGCTAAAGATTTATATTATGGTACTTTTTTTCTATTTTGGCTTCTAAAAGTGGGCAATTTATGTAAATTATGGCTATACAAAAACGTTGCCTTAATAGGTAAAGCCAGCTACTGACCGTCGGGCAAGGGATCTCGCAGCAACAACAGGAGTGGGTGCGTGCGCGCACGCCGCCTCGTCTGTTCGGCATGCAGCGCGCGCGCCTTGCGTTCCACAAGCGCGACCAGCACCGCCTCCAGCCGCGCCGCGCCGCTCTCCTCCGTCCATACTGCCTTGTCGACCGTCTGGAATGTAACGTTACTATTTTAGTACAGAATATGTTTTGGCGTAGTCATTTGGCAAGAACATTGTAGGAATTCGGTGCTCTTTGGGGCCGAAACTTGTCAGGGCTGCGGGATTGTTGGTTGTTGGGAAGAGTTACCGCGTCCCTGATACATAAATTGCTCCAGAAGAAGCAGATATGGGGTCAAGGTAGTGTAGTAAAGTCAAGAAAATGATAAATAAGAATGTTAAAGAATTAGGATACTAACAGTAGGTACACAACTTGTCAATTTTACGACCGTACCGACGACGACAAGGCAGGAGCCACCGATGTTAATTATCCACACTAAATAATAAAAAATGTTTCAGTTTAATTGACATCTTGGTTTTTAATGATACAGCACACGCAAAAGTAGTCATTGTAATATTTATACCTAAGTAGGAAGGTACTCGATTTTGGAGGAAATCGACTTTTCCGTTTTCCTTCTTTGGGGGAGAGAATCGCAAGAATTGCGTAATATACGTTCTTTAAATATATAAAAGCTCCTTTGAAATAACCATTTTTCTTACGATTCGAACCTTCGAAAGATGTACTTCAAGACCTAATTAGTTCAGTCTGAAGAAGGGTAACACTACCTACGTATTGGAAGTATAGAAAAATATACCGTGCAAATTCAGCAGAAAAACACAGTTCGTAGTTCCGATGATTTCATTATTTCAAGAGGAGACATAAATTGATATAATTTATACATTTGATATTTGAAAGCACATCTACTGCTACTGCTACTTTTTCTATGCTTCGTTGAATAATTTCTGTATTTTACTAATAAATTAATTCTTAAAAAGTGATAAATTAATCAATACTAACATCGGTCGACGGCTGTCGCATGGTGAGCGCGCGGCCGACCTGTGTGGCCGATCATCGCCTCGCACGCGACGCTACCGAGCGCCTCTCCGCACCTGCAACCAATCACAATCCACTTATCATCACAGAATCAAACAAAATTTTAGCTAACATCATCATTAGATCATTATGACACTGCTGAACATTAGCCACCACCAATACCAAACCCGATCTTAAGCTGCCCTCTATTAACCTCTGCCACATCATAGGTCATTGTGATCCACATACGTACGACGTAAATCAATCGATAGCTATTTAAAAAATAAATGTAGGAATCCAAGAACTGGACTGAACATGTGATGTGGAGGAATGAGGGTTATGTTGTGAGGAAGGTTTTAAAGTATGAAGGTTGATGGATATAGAGGAAGAGGACGCCCAAAGAAACGATGGATGGATTGTATGAAAGTCGATATAAAGAGTGTGGAAGATGAAACCATGCTGCAACTATCCTAAATAAAAAATGATATACATAGATATAGATACAGGTAGATATAGACATAGCTATAGGTACATGATGAATTAAATAAAGAGAAAATGAGTTAAATTTTTTAAAATCTCTAGTTGAGTTAAAAAATCATCTATTAATGTTTAATGGTACATTTGAAGCTATTAATTTCGAGCGTTGTTATGCTTTCTTATATTATAAATGCGAAAATAACTATATACTGTCTATGTCTGTCGTTCTTCTTTCTTTTTTTTTAGCTTTAGCGCCAAAAACTACTGAAAAGATTTAAAGATGAAATTTAATACTCGTACATAGATAGTCAAGGAAAAAGGCCATAGGCAACATTTTACCCCGTTGCAGGAAGTGGCTGTTATGGTTAGTTATATAACACACTAACAAAACAAAAGCAAATAAAACACACTCAACAATTTCGTAAAAACCTAAATGACCCACTTTAATTTTCTAGCTTTAATTACATTACGTGAAGGTATTCTATGACTTTTAATGAGAGTAGTAAGCGCCGAAATTCTTACGGTAAGATTGAAATGCTTTATAAAGTAATGGGCTCCCTCCCGTAAGGGATTTGGAAAATAAAAATAAGATGCCGGTCATATTTTAGGGGGATTTGTTACGACTATACATTATATCTACATATTTATTGGGTGTAACGGAAAGAAAGGAAAGAAAGGGAGGTCCCTTTTGGACGCATCTCCAAAGTAGGTACACGTAAAACTGAACAAACAACAGAAAGAAAAAAAATTGCAATACAAAATTGGGGCGACAAGTATAAATTATCAATTTATAATTAAATACCTCTTAATGAAAGCTTTTTGCGAGACACAAACACCACTTAGTGTTTTTTTTTTAAACACTAGAATAAATTTAAACGTAATTAATTGTTTTTTGAGGTCAACGTTGATGTTTGTAGCCTTTATCACTTAAAAATGAATGATAGACCTAAGAAAGGAAAAATGGAACACATAGAACGTTATTTTCGCTAACCATTTCTTTCTATAGTAAACGGATATTAGTACCACAGCTGGCTTTTGTCCGACAACTGCACATAATGGCCTTTATCCGGAACGTATTCATAAAAAAGCGAACATATGTAGTAGATTCCTTTCGATCGCATACGGATATCGACTAAAGGCCACTGCACGCGTTGCTGTAACCTTTTTTATATGGGCCAAAGGTCTCGATTGGGAACTATTTTATTTTTTACTAGCTTCTAACCGCATTCTGCGGGAACTACTTATAAAAAGAGTTTCTATGTTATTCTTAAACATAAGCTGTATTGCTGCTAAGCTTCATCAAAATCCGCATAGCCATTTCAGCACGTGAAGAAGTAACAAACGTATTTCAGGTGCAATGTTGAAAGAATGAATTTATAATTTAAATTTACTTTCATATTTTTTTAACAGGAAAGAACCCAATCACGTATCTGCTAAACGGATATAATCAAAAATGGATCCTTTAAGCACACAATTTGCCGAAACTGCACTTTGAAACGGCTAAGTCGTTGTGATAAAATATGTCTAAGAACCACTTAGGGCCAGTTATCTTAGATTTTTATATATATGCATATTAAATTAATATAGTATATGATTCATGTACTAAGGTGTAAGGAAAAAAATACAAAATTAGCCAACATTTTGTGGAACCCAGCTATCAGCACACGAAATAACTATACAGTGCGATTTTAAAGTATACAAAGTATGATAAAAACCAGTTGCCTGTTCCACACTATCTTCGCAACGAATTTTACCGCAACGTGTTCCAAACAAAAGCGCGGTGGTACTGCGGTTATATCCAATATGCAAACACTAGACATCCCGCAGCACAGACCTCACGCGACATTCATTTGCATGAAAATTAGCCACCGCCAATATTGTGGAACAACAGGATTTTTATTAATAAAATGTAGTAAACAAAACAGGGAACAAATTGGCGTAAATTAAGGCCACTCTCTGTACCCGTGGGAGTAATAAAATGAAACAAAAAAACATCTCAAGTGGAACAGAACGGAGTTCTTTTATGTAGTTTTTGTTTATATTTCCTGCATAATCTCGGTTCGATAAATATCTTCTAATAATTACAAGAATATAAATCGTCAACAAATTGAAAGAAAGATGGTCTAAGTTGAAAGAAATAATAGATACATCTTTAGGCTCTCTCTATTTATAAGATTAGCTGTCACCCGCCTGTCTTTTGTAGACCATTAACTGTGGTGACGGATAGTCTGAAGCGAGTAAGTCTGACAATCAATCTTGTCCCTGAGTTATCGTGGCATGGGTGTTTGAATACACTGAAGATTTCATGGCTAACATCCGCACGGGTCGATCGATCATAAGGTTAAGCAATACTTCGCGTCGTCAGTTGGCAGATGGGTGACTATGTTGTGATGACGAATTTCTCCGTGTTTGGGAAGATAGTTGAAATTGTTGAGTCCAGGTGTCGTTGTACATCTTGGACTATCATTACGAGTAATCACAAGCCAGAAAGTCTGACAGTCTTACCAAGGCATTCGCTTCATGAAAAACACTGGTTTATAGCTGCAATCATGGATAAAAAGTTAGGCAGTTGGATATTTGAAAATCCTATCACAGTAAGTAAAATCTATGACTGTTTTTCTTCAGAATTATTTCATACTACACTCAAACGTTACTTCAAAAATGCGTACTCAAAAAAGACATAAGTGATGCAGGAGATAAAATCAAGTGTTACTGGCTCGAAGCACTGTCACTTGAAGAACATGATTTATACCAAATATTATACGGGGCCAGGGTTGCCAACCCTACTATACATATAATATAGTATCCTACTATATTAAGGGATCAAATACTATATTTCTATAAAAAAATATATAGTAGGCGAAACTACTATATTTTGCGTAAACCGGAACGCAGCCCTAACTCAAGCCCGCCCTCTCTCTCCTACGTCTACTGCAAATATTAATAATACTTATTCATTTAAAAAATAAAGTTACATTTTAATCACATACTATATTTTTATTCTTTTTTTTACTTTTATTTTTAATTCTTTTATTTTTTCAGGAAATAACTTCAAATATACAATATTTGATAGAAAAAAAGTTGGTAACCCTAGGCCGGACATCTAGTGTGGTTGCATAAAACATTTTCAGATAAAATGCTACTTGAGACACTGATGGTTACCCACTATTTTTGCTTTATGACTTCCTCGCTCTAATTAAAATTTGTGTTCGAACTTGCATGGTTTACTTAGGCATGTTACAAATACGAAAATAAGATCTGTATGTCTGACTGTCTTGGCTATGCCGCTTGATAGCTGATCATACAACCCAGACAAAGTAGTAACAATACATACTTAAAATCCAGGTGGATGCAGTACTTCTCATGGTCTTAGGAAGACAGCGGGTGAAATTATTTTTGGAGTTTCATATTTAAATAAAACATTTGATATATCTGAACAAAGTCACTCCTGTTTTAGTTAATAAATAATGTCGTACACGGCACAAGTCCGCGGGTTTGTTACGAGTGCGGTTGCGTTTACCTCGAAAGGGGAAAAACATTGCTACAGTAGCATTATGTATAAAATATTAGACATCCACCACCCTCTTTACTTCGTCCAAGCTAATGTTAGAGTGCGTATGTATTTGAAAATTTACTAAAACACACACATTTAACTTGAATAGCAGGATACCTTATTAAAAACGTCGCAGCGCAAAACCTCGCAAGGGAAATCACTGATCGTAGAGAGTACGTTAGTTTTTATAGCCTACAGTTCTTCCGTTCATCAAACCGCGGAGACAATTAATATTATCATAAATAAGATTGAGAGCTTTTTTATATTAACTATAGTTTTCGGAAAAGCTTTTACCCGCGTCCCGTTGGACAACTCCTCGCACGCGGAGAAAAAGTAGCCTTCGTCGATACATGGGCTATCTAACACTGAAAGAATTTTTAAAATCGGGCCAGTAGTTCCTGAGATTAGCGCGTTCACCCAAACAAACTCGTTTGCTTTGTAGTATTATTATAATACATAGATATTGTTAAGGGTAAAAGAATTTGATATTAATCGCTAAAAATAGAAAATATTTAATGTCGCAGCTAATTAAAAGAAAAAGTATTGGGTATCGGTATCAATATCACAGATAGTGTTCAAACAACACATAAAACCGTACAAGTATCGATCGGCGATGACGCAGGTAGGTTGATTTCACTAAATAAATTACAGTTGGTATGTCCCTTTAATGTTTCTGAAACGGTTTCCATTCCACCCACAAACAGCCTATAATTATGTTTGTTTTTAAATTTAAAATATATTTTATCATTTATCATAAATGAAATTGCCAAATATACCAAATGCTCATGCTCATCAACATTGAACTTTAGTTTTTTAAATTACTTATTGGACTATAAAGGAGAAATAGGAAGATAGGATCTTCATCATCAGCCTATCGCAGTCCACTGCTGGACATAGGCCTCTCCAAGTGCACGCCACTGAGATCGATTTTCGGCTTCTCGCATCCAGCTCCTGCCAGCCATCTTGCGCAAGTCATCACTCCACCAACATTGTTCCGAAAACACTAAATTCTTTCTTCTCATCTTATATAAAATTATTATTTTATATAGGTGATATAAGGAAAATGAAAATATTCTTCCATTCAATTAGATAGAACGATAATAATTTGTCGTCCCTCCGGCTTTTCATATTCCGTTTATGAAAAAAACGTCATTATTTCAAAATTAAACTTGAGTTTTCACAGAATTATTAAACTGGTAAGAGCTCTTTAAAATTGGACGTTTTGCGGTACCCATGCCGCATGATTGCCGCACCGCGCGTTTCGGATGTAAACTAGTCAACGTCCGTGCGCCGGACGGCAAACGCACCGTTTCCGCACGGCAGCCGCTCAGACACAGTGTCCGATTTCAAAGAACCCTAAAGTTACTTCCCAAGGGATATTTTCCTGCTTTGTAATTTTGTTATAAGTAACTTTTAAATGTTTTTCTTGATGGCAATAGCTTTTTTTAATATTTAAATTAAATATGTATTCGTATGTAACATACATACGTGTTTCTATATGTATAAAAAGCATATGTCAGAAAACTTGTCCACAATGTGACTAATGAACAATATCGGTAACTATGGGTCATTAAACAAAAAGCCTATTTTACAGAATCTACATATAATTATGTAAAGTTACTATCCACATCTGGATAGTATCTAACTTTTTATCATCCATTAATATCACTCGATGACTATATTTACTACCCCGGGAAGGGAACCGTACGGTCATAAATACGCATTCTATAAATAAATGGGTAATTTCTAGCCCTCCTTCATATTTTGAGCTTCATTTTAATATAAATAAAGTAATTGATTGACCAAACTCAAGGAATTTTGGAATGTAATCATGTAGATTGACGTGATAATACTTTTAGTATCATTTAGGTTAGGATCAGTTTATGTTAAACTTGGTAAACCATAATAATACGCCATTATTGTTATTTTTTGGAAACTAGATTTTACGACTCAATTAGAGTATAGTACATTTAAGACTTAGAATAAAAAAAAACTTAAGTTTTTTTATTAAAACAAACTTTTGCCCGTAATTTTTCTCGGGTCGCGTGAGAACTACTTTGCGCACCCGGGTAAAAAATAGCCTATTGCCTACCTCGATAAATAGGCTAACACGGAAAGAGTATTTAAACAGGAATATACATATAATATGTCTTAGATCAGCGCGTTCAGGAAAACAAACAAACTCATCAGCTTTATAATATTAAGTATAAACGAAGAATGTATGCTATTGCATTGAAAGAGTTGTACCTATAAATTTACCATCTTGCGATGCGGCCAAGAATAGTAGACAGACGTGTAGGTCTCGGAATAGTTGAAAATCTAATCGCCTAAATTGCAGCTTTAAATGGCTCGAGGCTTCTGAATTCGAATGGAAAATAATCTTTTGTAATCTTCATCATCATCACCTTTTATTCAGTCATTGGTGTCCAATATATACGTAGAAAGTACATACAACATAGAAAAGTTGCATTGGTACTTTCCTGACCTGAAACTAAACCCATATACTCAAACTTGAAAGGTGGTTAAAGTACCAGCTTTAACCACTAGGCCACCACATTAATCTCCATATACTCCATATACATAATGGCTGTAGTTGAGTCCGTCCGGCTAATACGTGGCTACCTTATACGTTGCAGACTTAGTTATTTGAACACAAACTATTGTTTATTTGGGTCAATTGTACCGGACGGTTGTGTCACGACTTCGAAGAAATTATAGTCAAAACGTAGATAAGATCAGAAGGGATATCTGTATAAGACAACATTACTGCTATTTGAGAGCTTGAGCGTCGCTTGTTGGTTTATACATATATACTCGTAAGTAGTATGTAGAACATTATATACTGAAATTCAGACAACATTGCAATAAATCACGTTTAATCACGAGTGTTAATTTTAAATTACATTATTAATTCACGCCGTAAAATGGGTGCGGAACAGTAAATAGGCCGATGGTGATGAATTAATTACATATATAAACGCAAAATAGCTGCAAGTTATCATGTATGTTTTTAAAAGAGACCGCATTTCGTAGTTAATATGAAAACATTACGTTAATTAACCGCTTAGAATGCGACAATATAGTCTAGATGGCAGCATTTTGTTCATTAAATATGTGATCCCAGTGCAGCAATTAGCAAGATGCTATGACCGAACGAAATTCCTGCAGTTCATTCACGAGGATGTGGGAGTACGGGGCGTGATGACTCGCTTGTTTCTTTTGTATGGCGCCGGGAAAATTGTGCGCCAACTTCTCAACGTGTTTTGATGACATCAGCACAGTTTCGTATAACTTCATTTTGTTTGGGTCCATTCATCAAAGTAACAAACTTGCCCTTTTGGTTGAGGAGGGAAATTAAATCGTGGGTGTATTTGAAGGTAATTACTTTAGAGAATATAGAATTTCTTTGGTAAACTATGTGGCTTAATAGGTGGTGTACGTTGCAAGTAATTTGGTGGTTGGTGCATACTTAACTAATTTGAATATATGTCAATAACCATTAAATCATTGCTTAGAAAATAAATCCGTTGAAGAGAACAAAAATAAAAGCTAGCTATTTCTACAGTTATGTAGAAGGAAACTATCCACATAATAAACTAAGTCTCGTTGGTAATTAGTTGCTGACCTATCTGCTCAGTGCATGTCATGTTTGGCATAGTTAGTCAAACTCTATATGATATACGAAAGTTCTTCGCTGAATACGTCAAAAGCATACCTGTCTAAAGTTTTATATTACCTTGCACACTGAGAAGTCAAAGGTCGAGTAAATATATAGTGCTGTTTTTATTATTCTTGTTAATGTAATGTGGTGGTTTAGAATAAATCACGTCATGGAGCGAATTACAGATGTCGTAGTGGAAAAGTTTTGTTTTGGAAGGACGGCAAGGAGTTTTGTGTAGCAGACTTATAAATTACAGAAACTGTATTTTATATATTACTTCGCACGGGTGGACATTTATTTTACATCTCTAACTATTTAGGCAGCGTTCGCGAGAATCGTTAACGTACGGCAGTTTTTTCGACGCCTTACTCCACAATTTTCGCTACCACGAAAAATCCTATCTATTTTCTGGGATAAAATATAGCCTATACGGATTCGGAAGAATCCCTCTAAGTAATGGTATAAGAATTTTTGAGATCGGTCCAGTAGTTTTTGAGCCTTTTCAATACAAACATACAAAAATACAAAGGTTTCCTCTTTATAATATTAGTATAGATTTTAACCAATCAAAGTTTTTTAAAATCTTTATCAATCTAAAATATCTACATTGACTGTAAAAACACAAAATATGAAGTAGAAATTGAGTTAATTAACCGAGTGGAAGTTTATTAAAGATTTCATATATAAATTAAAGTGCTTATAGCTAATCATAAAGGGGACACCTTTATTGGTTTCGGCTTATTTAGCGGTCAGAAATGCGTTACTCCATTTATAGATCGTTCGAACCTAATACATTAATTCGGAACGAGGGTTCAAGTGGTATTAGCACATACTCAAACATCATCCTACATACATATGTATGTGGCTACTACTTAACACTTGAAACTTGGTTCAAGTACTACCTACATAGTATAGAGAGTTAATCGAGTCAATTAATTTATTTATTAAGGAATAATTTATTTTCTTTATTTTATGACAGTTCGATTTATGACAAAACCAGACCAGACAGGAACAAATCAATTAAATTAATAAAATGTTAAATTATAGCTAATAGTGAAGTAGTCAATATAGCAAAAAATTCTAGCCTTAAAACTAAAGGCCCAATTTTAATTAACAGTAAATAAAAAACCGTAACTAAATAAAAAGTAATCAATTTTAAATCCCTTAGGCACACAGCTCACTTTCGAAATGGGGTCTTCGTATTTCGTCAGGGTGCGAATTCCCTTCCGTTGTGTTTACCTAGATAATAGGACGGAAAGTCCTTCACGGGCCACTGAATATTAACAGCCTGTTAATTTAAGTTGTAATAGAGAAAGTTGGTCTTCCGGTCCAAATGAAATTTTATGTTTACTTTCAGTTTATTCGTGGAACTTCGGTTCGTTAAATGAAAGCTTTACTAGTTTTATGCATTCGTTTGTTTGTGTTTTAATTGCTTACTAAGCCTTTCTAAGTAGTAATTTTACGATTACGATTTACAATAGCTTACGCATGTTTAATTTGTCGATTTATTTTATGTATAATCTTTATAGCATAAAGGCCAATTCACATCAACCTACACCAATCTGTCAAA
This sequence comes from Heliothis peltigera, assembly GCA_958496145.1. Classification (NCBI taxonomy): domain Eukaryota; kingdom Metazoa; phylum Arthropoda; class Insecta; order Lepidoptera; family Noctuidae; genus Heliothis; species Heliothis peltigera. The sequence continues at coordinate 7,213,848 of OY292328.1, forward strand.
CTTTAATAGATTTTCAACTTTATAGGTAAAAAAAACCGAAATACTACATATAAACAAAATGTTCGATTTGAGTTCGAATCAATTAGTAAATTTGACAGAATCGGTTAGGTTGACTTCAATGTGAGTTACGAAAATAGTACAAAATAATTAAAAAAAATACAACAAATATTTATGAACCATCATCAAATATTACGTAAGCTATTTCAATAACTTATCATATACGTAATAATATACTCTCTGACATTATTTATTTTTATACATATAGCGGGGTTAACATTACTCCAGTCTGTTTATTATACGCTCTTGTTATTGAAATCGTTGGAGCGTCGAGCTCATAATAGTTTCAAATTTTCATACGACTGCTTCGAGGAAATCATTTAATAAATTAAAATACAGTACGAGTTTTCAATTAGGTATTAACATTTTAGTTTTATTTTTAATCCACATAAAAATATACGACTCCTATAGGGATATTATACAGACTATATATGTATAAATTAGGATTAAATCACTCAAAGCTCAAAATATTTGTTTGCTTGTATAACAGGCGCTCTAATTGAAACAATATATTATGTAAAGCATCTTTTTCAGGTGTTGGTCATTTGATTACCTATATACTGGATATAATTTGTATTTCTTCACTTTAGTTATACTTAGGAGATACCTACATATACTTTCGAAAATCTAAATACCCAATTATTGTTCAGATTAAAATTAATAAAATACGGACATTAATAACAGAAGACTTCAATTGTAAATTTGTGTGTTATTACATAAAAAATATACAATATGCCAATATAATGTAACCATGTTACAAAATATCCATGATTCCACTGACTCAATCGCAATTACATTAAATTTTAAATAGCGCATCCCATCCGTTTCAATCTTAATTGAGACTTAGTTTGCGCGGAACGACAGTCGTAAATCATCTTGAATTAGGACCCAGTACTTACGACACATTCTCATTTTCTTATATTTTTTTAACAGTATTATTGTTTAACTAAAATACTACCTTTAACTAAATCTTTGAATGTGTAAGAATGTAACAAATCACTTCTTTGGTCTCTTTGACATACATATTATTAACTCGTACAATACAAGAACATTTCGTACAATACGAGAACCTTTCCTATAATACATGGACACGTTTCTTGTATACTTTCTATGTTACGACTTTGACAGCAAATGACCTACACACATTGTGGTAGGCGTTCATAAAAGGCCATTTCTATTGAACAAGCCCTAAGCTGTTATGCATTATCTCCGTATGTTCGTTCATACAATGCTAAGGTTTGATTGATGGTTTCCTAGTGGCGCAGTGTGTTTATTATTATTGTATTTGTACTGCGGACTTGCCAATCGTTAATAAAAGCAATATTATCGATATGAGTCATGATATTCCGTTTCCTAACGAGCTGAAACATAAGTTATTTTCTAAATTGATACATATACATATATTATACATTTAACATTTAATCGTTCTTGTATTTAAATATAATGTGTATGTCCAGAATAATTGTCGTCCAGGGCGACTGTTCTCTAATCAGGCGCAGGATCAGCCATCCGAGACACGGATGTATCAATCACCAATTTCCAAACTGGGGCTGCTTTGTGAATGTTTCTGAAATCCCAGAAACTGTTTCGGCCCGATCTGGGAATCGTAGTCGAGACCCTGTGCACAGTAATTACAATGCGACTACTAGACTAATAAAAACACGTCATAAAACTGTTTATTTATGAGTACATTTCCTACACAGGAAGAGTTTTTCCTGTCTTTGTACATATTTATTTGTTGCCACTAGAGAAACCCGAGACTATCATTAGTACGAGTAAAATACATATGAGATTATTTATCAAAGGCAAAGATTTATCTTATTTTCTCTAATAAGCAGTAAAAGATAATAATCTTAGTACCTTCTTACAGCTCTGTAGCGTACCTTATTTTTATAAGGAGCTATCCAATTTCATCCCTAGCCGTGGGTGGTGCCTCTTGCGAAGGGTACGTCAAAAGACGGAGGACATCTCTTTTGCACTTCTAGTTAAGATCGTCTCTCATTTCTGTCTACTATAATAATGTCAACAGCCCTAAAAGCTGCCATTCTATTGCACTAATGAATGAATGTTGATAGATATTGATAAAAATAGAAGCTTCCTTACTTGCATCTCGAGCAAACAATTGAACAACGAAGTTCAGTTCGATTCTGAAGCTAGGTTTTTAGTAAACCATTATTAGCGATGAAAATACAGGGCAAGTAGAAACAATAGAACGTGTTCCAAAGTTTGAAACTAAAACCCAGTCTCAATCCGCAGAAAACGTTGACTAGCCATTGTTTAACTCGCCAGCAACAAAACTTTTGATCCTGGAAATTCGAAGTTACTTTCTTCCAGGCTGTATAGTGTAAATCTATTAATAAATGCTCCTAAACGTTGGAACTAAATCTCGTTTCATCATTTCCCGAGCCTTTTCCCAACTATGTTGGGGTCGGCTTCCAGTCTAACCGGATTCAGCTGAGTACCAGTGTTCACAAGGAGCGCCTATCTGACCTCCTCAACCCCGTTACCCGGGTAACCCAATACCCCTTGGTTAGACTGGTGTCAGACTTACTGGCTTCTGACTACCCGTAACGACTACCAAGGATGTTCAATGACAGCCGGGGCCTACAGTTAAACGTGCCATCCGAAACACAGTCATTGGTGTCCAAGATATACTTAGAAAGTACATACAAACTTAGAAAAGTTGCATTGATACTTGCCCGACCTGGAATCGAACGACGCCCTCACACTTGAGAGGTTGGCTCTTTAACCACTAGGCCACCACGACTACCTAAATCTCGTTTATAATACGTAATCTTTTCATAACTTAGTAAATAGTTAATTATAGGCCGGTAGTCCCAGTTGTGCGCCACTATTTTAGCGCAGCCTTTTACCCGTCTTTATCTCTTATTACCAGCATTGTAACCATGTTCCTGGATGGTAGCATTTGTTTTAATACCAGTTTGTAATTAACATTAGATGAGAATTTCTAGAACCGTACCGGGTACGCAGTTTTACCTTTCCCGTATATACAAAGAACTAGGTAAACGTAATTTAGTATGCACGTATGACAAAACTGATCATGTGGTCTTTTATTCAGTACTTGAGTCTAATTTCGACTCATGTCCTACTTATGACATTTATTTACACTAAAAGCCCTGACTAAACAAATAAATAAAGATTTTCTGTAGCTTTGAGAAACAGAGCTACATTATTTAATATATTAATGCTACATTTAATTGCCAGAAGTAGTGGTTAATTAAACATTGAGCTCAAAAACTAAACGCAATATTTAAAATTCATTGCGTATAAAACTTGGGCATATTTTCTACTTTCAATCAATGAAAATTCAAACCTGCAGTAGCCTAAAATCCGTTCAAAACAAATAAATTCAAGTAAGCCCAGCTTCACACAAAAAGCTTTAAAGTACTCGAGTTTACAAAACTAATTAATATCACACAGCTTCGAATATCGCCTACTGGGTGCGAAAGTGATCAAAGTATAATACGGGAGCTTAAGTTTCCATTATAGCCACTTTCTGAAGCTCAGCGTCCAATTTAAAGGATTTGCAGTACTCGCGGGCCTGGGGCAGGTAGATAACCAACCCAATCAATCGCCTCTAGTTCCTCCATAGTTCGATGACTGTGAAGTTCGGGGTCAGTGAATGTTACATGACCTACATAGTGAATGTACGACCGGTATGATGGATAAGTAACCCGTTTCCCACTAAGGATTTATACCTACCTAAAAGCCAAGTATTGGTTCTGATATGGAAAGTAAAAAACAAATATGGATTCCGTTGTTAATATTGGAAGTTAAAAGTGAATATTTCGAATATTATTAACACACAAGAACAACAACTACAACAAGTTGTATTATTTGAAACAAATTTATCTCTATCAAATATTATTTCAATATCAACCAACATATTAGTAGGTGCGAGCACACAACTCAAGTTTTAGTAACACTAGTTTATTTATCCAACCAATCAAATAGTTCCGCAGTAAATTCTGACACTGTAAAATTTTGACCACGAAAAGTTTTCACGAAATATTGATATTGTTTTGTATAAAAGTTAGAACACAAAGCGAAACAAAGTGGTATTCATTTCACATTCCACAGCACTTTTCTATTAGCTCTGACGTAAAAAAAGAAAGAATATGGCTCTCTGACTTTTTAGGACCAAGTTTATTTTTCACTTTTGATTTCTGATATCGAAGACTCATCTGTTTCGAAATTATAACACCGAGATTATAGATTGATATCAAATTAAGCCGGAAAACTTTAGCAATTAATACGCATTAGTAACCTAATTTACATTGGCGATAGATATGTAGATTACTAGGTACATGTAAATACAAATTTAGTTCATTAAGATAATAACTTTAATCCAGCAGACAATACTATGCGCATAGTTTTTTTGGAGATTGTGTATATTATAAGACTCAACATGTAACTTTTGTTCAATAAATAAATAATATTAACTAATACAGCTATTATTTAATGATAGACTCGTAATCATTACACATTCTATTGGTTTAGGGCCTGTTTCACAATGTAAGAATAGCCACTATCTACCGAATAAATTAAAAAATGGAACAGAATTTGTGCGAAGTTATCTACCAAATAAACTTATTGGAACTTATTTGTAGGTGGTGAAACAGGCCCTTGAAGTGATAATTTTGTTATCTACATATAACTTAATTATATATATATATAATTAATTAATTATTATATATATATATATAATTAAGTTATATGTAGATAACAACAACAAACATATAATTATAACTTGCAATTGTCTACAAAAGCTATATGTAGATTATACCTATTCATATACCTAAATACATATATATACCTCGGCAATAAGCAATAACAACATTCAAGGTAAAAACATATATTATAACTTTCGATAATAAAATGGCACATAAAAGCATTGTCAGCCATGAAAACAAACGAAAGTGTGTTGTAGAGTATGTGTTCACAAACGTCAAAGATATTATTTTACTTGAAGTGCTTACCAATGAAATTGCTATGCACAATTTTCTAAGCAAAACTTTATTGGATTCAATAAAGAAAAAACTGTGATTTTGGCATGCTGCTCGTGATTTTATAACTAGAGCCGTTCCATAAAATTTTATCACTAGTCACAATTTTTACTATCTTATATTAAATATACAATCTTATTATGACTACTTGTTTGAGCTATTGTCACGTTCTATTTGAACCTATAGACTGAAAAATACTGAAAATTTATTTCATTTTTATTCAATGTTTTTTTTATGTTCTATTTGGGTATAAAAAGTTTTTTTTTCTTATCAGTGTCTGAGTCAAAATTTTGTAATTTCTTTTTCACTACAGTGGCAGCCATAAGCTATGTTGAATTTAAGTTCTTATCAATATGAATTAAACAAACCCAACCACAAGGTCACTGACATAAATCGTTAAGAGTGACATATTGAAAAATATATAAATAAGTTTCAGCATTATTTTTGATGTTAAGGACCTTCCATAATTTATAAACAATAGCAGGGATATCGGAAAACCCCTATTTTAAGCCCTAATTCTTCAAGAACATCAATGGTATTCTTAGTTTGGCCCGAATCCGTATCAATCCTAACCTAACCATAACGTACATAAATCGCAAGTGAAGTTCTACTTATATAATCTAGGTAAATGTAATGTTACAAAGTTTATCGCAATTAATCATTTGCTTAACCCCTCGCTAAGTAAAGCCAATTGCCATATTTTGCGTTAACGACTCAATGTACAAAGAAACCGGCTCACTTAAGAAATAATTATTTTAACTGGACGATATACTTGCACATAAACCAATTTAAACAATGACATGTACATATGTGTAGATAAATTAATTCAATGACACGCAAAAACTAATACCAAAAATTCTTTCGCTCAAATATAATATCATGTTAGGTACAATCGATAAGGACTAATATACAATCGTAAAAGTAAAACAAGTCCCTGTACAAAGCTTTTATCTGGCATGTATAAAGTAATCGGTATCGCACTCCGATCATTTAATTTTGTTGCAGTCATATCGAGCCTTGAACTCTAAGCGTACTCCCACCCCGTTTAATCTCGCGTTCTCCCATTGGAGAGCGAACCCAATAAGATACTTGTTATGAAGATCGTTTTATAAAATAATTGAATTTCTGAGAATCTGGCTACGAAGTAAAAGCTCCACGAACATTAATTATTTGGGATTCGTACTTCTGTAACTTGTTTATGAGTTTTATAAGAAATACAGGAATAGACTCCCCTTATTTACAGATAATAAAAAACGAATATAAGTAAAGAAAACCTTGTAATAATCGATCACCAATTATTAATAATGGTGCCTAAGTTAAGCAAGTAAGCCAATTTATACGTCAAACTTTCAAACATCGAAGTTGCACATAGAGGCTCCCATGAATCTTGAATTAAGTTACAGAGACTTCTTTATTAACTTTGTAACAAAAAAACTTTTGTAAGAGGTTATTACAGTTTGTGTGGACCAACTTCTCCCTTACACCATCGCGAACTCGTTACGAACATGTCAGATTTATTAAATTGTTTACATATTATTCTGGTTTCCACAAGATGTGCGGTCAATTGCGTAACATCCCAGATTTATAGCCAAAAGTACTAAAAGACAGTAATGTGGCATTCTGTACAAAAAAAATCTCATCGAATTTTGTGCTAACAAAAACATTGTAGCCTTAAAAAATAGAGACATCACTTTTATATATACCTTGTTACACACACTGTGCTGGATAATAAACTGGTGTTTTTTGTTATTGTACTATAAAACTGCTATAAACACAGCCTTATCATTGAAATAAACGAGAGTTATGTTGGCTGAAATTGATATCCAGCGAATATAAGGCTTCGGTATTGCAGGTTCTAAACGTGTAAGTATTAGAAGAAAACTCATTTAAAAATGGGTCCTTTCGGCACTACCGAAAAAGTTTCTTACGACGCCAATTATTTTTTTTAAAGTCAGTTTTTATTTAAAAGATTTAGAAAAGACCTATGGGTTTTATTCTAAATTGAACTTAAAATTTATTTGTTGTACAAACAAAAACATTTTCATCCAAAAAAAAATCCCCCAACATTTTGAAACTTCGCCCATGAAGCGTGCCTAAATATCATAAACTGCCCTAACATTTTCGTACTAAACGAACTAAAACCTAAGTGTTTCCCTTCACCTGTGTTGGGACGTAGCTCCGTAGCTACGTGCTCCGAAATGAACCAAACAAATTAGTGGAGATTTTATGCGGAAAGTTAAACTTGGAAATATATCCCTGAGCCTTAACTTGCTCCATAAACAAGCATAGCGGATTAGACCTGACCTACCATTTATTACTTTTGTTCGACAATCGGATTATCTTGCAATGTCGAAAATATTTAAGCGTGGCAAGAAAACAACATAATCGAAGGAAAATTATAATCAATGATAAAATATTGTCGCAATTATTCTAATAACAACGGCTGGCCAAATCACTTTTTGTTCACGATACCTTGAAAATAAAGGGTTGTTGCGTAAATAGATTCGCTACACATTGAACAAAATAATATTCTTATTTACTTATATGGTAGACAAAGCTGCGTAATTTCGTTAAAGCCAGAGGCCGCTACTCACAGAAAATGAAATAGAAATTGTGATCGGCATAACTATATTTCGTGTGAAATAAATTCGTGGCGACGTAATATTTTATAGTTTCGGTATAATTTTTGTTATTTTTCCCACACTGGCAGCAAACAAATAGGAGGTGAGATAATAAAATTCATTGATTTTGTGTTATGCTGCCACGGAATAATATATTTATTTGGACACGTAAACAAGTCTATCCAGACAAAAATGCCATAACAACAAATTACTTTTACAGCTACACTTTGTATAAAACTTTTCCTAAATACGGGGTAAACATCTTTATTTTAGGGACTACGGACCCATAACCAGATAAGGCGTGTTCCCGGAATAATAGTTGTTTATGCGCCCCGAGGTTTACAACAAAGTCGGCGACCCCCCTCTCTTCTAGCACGTGTCATAGAGAATACTGAAGGGATTATGGACTAAGTTAGTACCGTGGCACTCTTTGTGGCAATTATGTATTACTAGCGACCCGCCCCGGCTTCGCACGGGTGCAATACTGACACTAAAATTATACATATAAACCTTCCTCTTGAATCACTCTATCTATTAAAAAACACCGCATCAAAATCCGTTGCGTAGTTTCAACGATTTAAGCATACAAAGGGACATAGGGACGGAGAAAGCGACTTTGTTTTATACTATGTAGTGATAGTGCGGTAGCCCTAACATTTTTTTGTATATATAAATATATTACCAAATATATTTTTTAGTATTTTATCTATCAAAATGCTGAAAGATATTATACCCATATTAGAATGCTTTTCTTTTTCGGGTAATGTCTGGGCTCACTTCGATGTTCGTTTGTCTGTACTCTTTATTCAAGAACGCGTTATATCAAAGGTTAATAATAATAGTACGAATTCAAATTGTATTTTGAATTGCTACATTAAATATCCTCAAATACATCTTTGAGATTTAATCAAGGATTCTGTTTCGAGTGTTACCAACAGTCTCTTACTCGACACGACCTGTGTGTTTATCTTGTAGTCGCAATAGCAATTAAAACATTCCTGCAATGTTCAACTAGATACAAACTAAATAACCCGTCAGAGATGTAACTCGGTTAGGTAACGCGCTCCTACAGATACAAACGTAACAAGATAACATCACTTGTTGCTGTGACCTGTATTAATCACAGCCTATCGCACCTAAAAAAACGAAATACTGACCTATTTAAGTAGTGACCGAGCAATTTTGTGTTCACCTACTAATTAATAAAGTTGCATTTGGACCGGCATTGCTGTTTAAAATGATGTATGAGTAGACGAAATTGATAGGCTGGGAAGCAGTGTATGACAATGCACGCGGAATCCCCGGAGATCTGTTCCGCTCGAAACTCGGCCACGCTCGCCGGATACACGGCCGGCCGAACACTGCTCTTGATATACGCCGCCGCCGTGAAGCTGAGCAATAAATATTGCCAACACTTTCTGCAACGCTACATACACTCTCGTGATATAAGTTCACATTGTTACGGAAAAATATGAACTAACTCGTACGCGGCAGAACAGTTGTTTACAACACAATATACATACTTAGGGGTAGAAAAATAAATTATACAAACATGTCGGAACATGATGCCTACTTTGCTCGGAGTATTAAAAACATAATTTCAAAATAAGTGTCTTATTCATTGTCATCAATTGGGAACTACTTCAGCCTACTAACTACCGCCGAAATCACGGAACATAAGAACAATATAGATCTCATTGTTATATAAGCATTATTGCCATAAGATTAACCTTTATTGATAAGGGAAATATTTTTTCACACATTTTCAAAAACATATGTTTTTGTTTGTAAGTTGCTACAAGTCAACATCTAAGCATATTGAATGACCAAAAATCGTTTTTACAAAATACTTAGATGCAGCTTAAAAAAATGCCAGGCGGCACTTCGGGTCATATCCCGTGACGGCTATCTAAAATATTTCGCAATCGTTTTTTCGATACATTTCACAAAATGTAATTACAATTAACATTAACCTATATAAAGACGCTTTTATAAAAAATAAGTTATTCACATTTTCTAAAGCTGTAGTAATTTCTTTATTTGAACCGTCTCAATTCACTGTTGGTGCTTACATTTTATTGTAAACTAAAATAATATATAGTTAAAAAAAGAAAGTAGTAAATTTTAACGTAGCCTTTTTTACCTCTGTATGAAACTAAACACAGATGAAAGACAAAGAAGAATCTTTTCATACTCGTGTGGCATGTAAAAGAGACTAGCGCATAATACCGAGCTGGAGAGTGTATTACGAAGGAAACTGTCTCTTAACTGCCACAGGCAAACCATGACTAGCTATTGTTTCATAGTACATTACGTTTTTATCATCTTGCGTATATTATGAGAGCGTATAGAATATCCAGTGTTAGCCAAGTACCCATTACATAAAAGCTTTTTATCTGTTGCACACAATTTTGCTCTCTCCTGGATGAATTTTTACTCATATATACATTAGCAGTGTAGCTTTGCTTGTCTATACTGTTTGTTTTCTCCTTTGGGTTCATGAACTGAAGCAAAGGTAAAATAAGCCTGATATCTAATGGCATTAGTAGATGGTATTAAAAAGACACAGGTACGTATTTAATTTTTGGTACGAATAAACTTTTAATCGTGTCATTTTAATGACAAAAATAACCTGACAAGCGAACTTACTCAGCGTAGATTTAATGTGAGATTAATACATTAATTCATTAGCAGAAAGCCTTCGAGGATCCGCAAACAATATACAACATAAATATTTTTGTAAACGTTTACCTAAACTTGAAGGTTAAACATATACTGAGTAAACACACTTCTTATTCTAGCTAGAAAAATAACTAGTATTTTTAACAAATATTAAATGAGTATGAGAGTATAACCAAACACCTCCCTCACAATTCTATCCTTCCACACTAATAGCAAAACTAAATTTCCAATAAATTTTTACATACGTACCTAGAAATCCAAAATACCCTACCAGGTAAAAGACTTATGTGAACCAATTTAGTGTTATGGTACCATATCTGGTTACACCTTTTTTTTTTTTTTTTTCGTGGGAAATCATCAAATGACCCCTCCCGCTGAGGGTGCAGCTGGAGGGAGTGTCAGACTCTTACTGACTAAAACCCACTATGTTCCTTCTGGAGGTCCCTGTGTGCCAGGGCCGCGGTATCTCTTACGAACAACCCGCAGCCCAAGCAGACCCTGGCCCTTTATGGGCCCCTCCTGTGTTGCTGACATCTCTTCGAGGAGCGCGTGGAACAGAACGCGCCGCCGACACGGGTCTGTCGTCCTTCGACGTACGGACGATGAGCTACCCACACTCACCGCCCACAAACCCGCGCCTACGGTGGTCGGGAGTCATCTCTCGACACCCGGCGCCCGTGGTGTCGACCGGTACCAGCCCTGCCGCGACGGCTGGGATGAGCGGTGCGGTCTCTTAGCCGCTCCGCCGCCTCCTTTGCTAGCATAACTGCTTCACAGAAGGAGGCGACGGCATCCCATTCTCCCTCGCTCCGGACCATGGCCTGGATCAGGGCCGGACGCGAGAGGTCGCCGCCGCCAATTGCCGCTGTGAGGACACGGCGGTGCTCCGCCCAGGCAGAACACACTTCCACCGTGTGCTCCACCGTGTCCTCTGGCTGGTCCGCGCAGTGGTGACACCCAGGCGTCTCCTCCCGCCCGATACGATGCAGGTACCTCCCGAAACACCCATGTCCGGTGAGGACCTGCGTCAGGCGGTAAGAGAGGGTGCCATGACTCCTCCCAATCCACTCCTCGAAGAGGGGCACTATGGCCACTATTGTGGCGTGCCCTGCACGGGGTTGCGTGAGGCGATCTCGCCACTCCACCATGAGATCGCGCCGGAGGACTGCCCGCTGCGCAGCGACTTGCCGCGGTAACGGGGACTCCCCCCGACGCAGTGCCTCCTCGCGCCAGTCGTACAGGCGCGAGAGGATGTCAGTGAACTTAGCAGATCATTGTCTAGCAGATCATTTTTTTTTATGAGTTCTTATCGCATGCACATGAGTTCTATAGTTCCTGATACTTTTCAGGAATAGTTCTGCCATTTTCAGCTGAAAAATTACACTTCACAAAATGATCTGCTAACTTCCCGTAGCAGATCATTTTTCAGGAAACTGAAAAAAAAACGAGTTTTCATCGCATGAGACTGAGTTCTATAGTTCCTGATACTTTTCAGGAATAGTTCCGGCTTTTTCAGTTTTTTTTTTAATTTTTGAAAATCAACGTTTTTGTCCTAGAAAAGCCTAAACAAAGTTTATAAAGTCCCATTTTCTGAGTTCAGTTAAGTCTTGGATGCTAGAAATCATTTGTTTTGGATAGACAGATATTGAAATTATAACGTAGAACTTGATTCAAGACTGGAACTCTCCTGAAAATACCAGCAGAGCATAGGTGAATGCCTGAAAAGACGAAATATCTCATGTTCAGAGTAAAATATTCATTAACTATTTTTTAACTGTCCCTGGGGGCGGGAACTGTCATGTTCTGAGAAGAGCCATATCCGCACTATATAAAAAGACTGAATTCAACACCGGAACTCTCCTGAAAATACCAGCAGAGCATAGGTGAATGTCTGAAAAGACGAAATTTCTCATGTTCAGATTAAAATATTTTTTTTCTATTTTTAAACTATTCCTGGGGGCGGGAACTGTCATGTTCTGAGAAGATCCATATCCGCACTATATAAAAAGACTAAATTCAACACCGGAACTCTCCTGAAAATACCAGCAGAGCATAGGTGAATGTCTGAAAAGACGAAATTTCTCATGTTCAGAGTAAAATATTTTTTTTCTATTTTTAAACTGTTCCTGGGGGCGGGAACTGTCATGTTCTGAGAAGATCCATATCCGCACTATATAAAAAGACTGAATTCAACACCGGAACTCTCCTGAAAATACCAGCAGAGCATAGGTGAATGTCTGAAAAGACGAAATATCTCATGTTCAGAGTAAAATATTCATTAACTATTTTCAAACTGTTGCTGGGGGCGGGAACTATCATGTTCTGAGAAGATCCATATCCGCACTATATAAAAAGACTGAATTCAACACCGGAACTCTCCTGAAAATACCAGCAGAGCATAGGTGAATGTCTGAAAAGACGAAATTTCTCATGTTCAGATTAAAATATTTTTTTTCTATTTTTAAACTATTCCTGGGGGCGGGAACTGTCATGTTCTGAGAAGATCCATATCCGCACTATATAAAAAGACTGAATTTAACACCGGAACTCTCCTGAAAATACCAGCAGAGCATAGGTGAATGTCTGAAAAGACGAAATATCTCATGTTCAGAGTAAAATATTCATTAACTATTTTCAAACTGTTCCTGGGGGCGGGAACTATCATGTTCTGAGAAGATCTATATCCGCACTATATAAAAAGACTGAATTCAACACCGGAACTCTCCTGAAAATACCAGCAGAGCATAGGTGAATGTCTGAAAAGACGAAATATCTCATGTTCAGAGTAAAATATTCATTAACTATTTTTAACTGTTCCTGGGGGCGGGAACTATCATGTTCTGAGAAGATCCATATCCGCACTATATAAAAAGACTGAATTCAACACCGGAACTCTCCTGAAAATACCAGCAGAGCATAGGTGAATGTCTGAAAAGACGAAATTTCTCATGTTCAGATTAAAATATTTTTTTTCTATTTTCAAACTGTTCCTGGGGGCGGGAACTGTCATGTTCTTAGAAGATCCATATCCGCACTATATTATAAGACAGAATTCAAAACGGGAACTCTCCTGAAAATACCAGCAGAGCATAGGTGAATGCCTGAAAAGACGAAATATCTCATGTTCAGAGTAAAATATTCATTAACTATTTTCAAACTGTTCCTGGGGGCGGGAACTGTCATGTTCTTAGAAGATCCATATCCGCACTATATTATAAGACTGAATTCAACACCGGAACTCTTCTGAAAATACCAGCAGAGCATAGGTGAATGTCTGAAAAGACGAAATTTCTCATGTTCAGAGTAAAATATTTTTTTTCTATTTTTAAACTGTTCCTGGGGGCGGGAACTGTCATGTTCTAAGAAGATCCATATCCGCACTATATAAAAAGACTGAATTCGAGACCGGAACTCTCCTGAAAATACCAGCAGAGCATAGGTGAATGTCTGAAAAGACGAAATATCTCATGTTCAGAGTAAAATATTCATTAACTATTTTTTAACTGTCCCTGGGGGCGGGAACTGTCATGTTCTGAGAAGAGCCATATGCGCACTATATTATAAGACAGAATTCAGGAGAGTTCCCGTTTTGAATTCTGTCTTATAATATAGTGCGGATATGGATCTTCTAAGAACATGACAGTTCCCGCCCCCAGGAACAGTTAAAAAATAGAAAAAATATATTTTACTCTGAACATGAGAAATTTCGTCTTTTCAGACATTCACCTATGCTCTGCTGGTATTTTCAGGAGAGTTCCGGTGTTGAATTCAGTCTTTTTATATAGTGCGGATATGGATCTTCTCAGAACATGACAGTTCCCGCCTCCAGGAACAGTTTAAAAATAGAAAAAAAATATTTTACTCTGAACATGAGAAATTTCGTCTTTTCAGACATTCACCTATGCTCTGCTGGTATTTTAAGGAGAGTTCCGGTGTTGAATTCAGTCTTTTTATATAGTGCGGATATGGATCTTCTCAGAACATCACAGTTCCCGCCCCCAGGAACAGTTTAAAAATAGAAAAAAAATATTTTACTCTAAACATGAGAAATTTCGTCTTTTCAGACATTCACCTATGCTCTGCTGGTATTTTCAGGAGAGTTCCGGTGTTGAATTCAGTCTTTTTATATAGTGCGGATATGGATCTTCTCAGAACATGACAGTTCCCGCCCCCAGGAAAAGTTTAAAAATAGAAAAAATATATTTTACTCTGAACATGAGAAATTTCGTCTTTTCAGACATTCACCTATGCTCTGCTGGTATTTTCAGGAGAGTTCCGGTGTTGAATTCAGTCTTTTTATATAGTGCGGATATGGATCTTCTCAGAACATGACAGTTCCTGCCCCCAGGAACAGTTTAAAAATAGAAAAAAAATATTTTACTCTGAACATGAGAAATTTCGTCTTTTCAGACATTCACCTATGCTCTGCTGGTATTTTCAGGAGAGTTCCGGTGTTGAATTCAGTCTTTTTATATAGTGCGGATATGGATCTTCTCAGAACATGACAGTTCCCGCCCCCAGGAACAGTTTAAAAATAGAAAAAAAATATTTTACTCTGAACATGAGAAATTTCGTCTTTTCAGACATTCACCTATGCTCTGCTGGTATTTTCAGGAGAGTTCCGGTGTTGAATTCAGTCTTTTTATATAGTGCGGATATGGATCTTCTTAGAACATGACAGTTCCCGCCCCCAGGAACAGTTTAAAAATAGAAAAAAAATATTTTACTCTGAACATGAGAAATTTCGTCTTTTCAGACATTCACCTATGCTCTGCTGGTATTTTCAGGAGAGTTCCGGTCTTGAATTCAGTCTTTTTATATAGTGCGGATATGGATCTTCTCAGAACATGACAGTTCCCGCCCCCAGGAACAGTTTAAAAATAGAAAAAAAATATTTTACTCTGAACATGAGAAATTTCGTCTTTTCAGACATTCACCTATGCTCTGCTGGTATTTTCAGGAGAGTTCCGGTCTTGAATTCAGTCTTTTTATATAGTGCGGATATAGATCTTCTCAGAACATGATAGTTCCCGCCCCCAGGAACAGTTTGAAAATAGTTAATGAATATTTTACTCTGAACATGAGATATTTCGTCTTTTCAGGCATTCACCTATGCTCTGCTGGTATTTTCAGGAGAGTTCCAGTCTTGAATCAAGTTCTACGTTATAATTTCAATATCTGTCTATCCAAAACAAATGATTTCTAGCATCCAAGACTTAACTGAACTCAGAAAATGGGACTTTATAAACTTTGTTTAGGCTTTTCTAGGACAAAAACGTTGATTTTCAAAAATTAAAAAAAAAACTGAAAAAGCCGGAACTATTCCTGAAAAGTATCAGGAACTATAGAACTCAGTCTCATGCGATGAAAACTCGTTTTTTTTTCAGTTTCCTGAAAAATGATCTGCTACGGGAAGTTAGCAGATCATTTTGTGAAGTGTAATTTTTCAGCTGAAAACGGCAGAACTATTCCTGAAAAGTATCAGGAACTATAGAACTCATGTGCATGCGATAAGAACTCATAAAAAAAAATGATCTGCTAGACAATGATCTGCTAAGTTCACTGACATCGCGAGAGGACCCTCGCCTCCAGAATCTGGTTACACCTTCATGCTACTTCAAAAATTGCTTAAGTTGCGAGAACCCATATATCGACCTGAACCAAATTTCAAGAAAAAGTAGACAAATCCAAGGGCAAAAGCTAGATTTAAAATCTTCAGGTACATCCAGTAAGTGTATAAAAAAGACATTCAAAGTTTAATGTACTGAAAAAATGATAAGTATGAAAATATGTACATAGTTGTTATAAAGTTAAAACTCCTTTTATGTAGCCGTTACTTTTACGACCTTTTCAATTCTAGTAGCTTGCGATTGAAATAGGCTAGCTTCGAAACTTTTAAATGAACCTCGATATCAATGATGCACAAGTATGTACGAGTATGATTGCAAATCGATAGTTCGAGTCACATCATTACAGATTACTGGAACGGTGCTTGACTGCAAATTGCGAGCAGATTTACACCTGACCTGTTTGATTACTTTGAGACGGTGCAAAAAACCTATTTGAAGGTAAGCCCGAGTCTTTGCCACACCTGTCGCTAAAACATTATTTGCAGTCTACCTGAAAACCGATAGGGTTGTTGAAAAATAAGTGTAGGTAAACGAAAAGCTAACTAAAGTAAATATTTTTCCGAATAAAAATGCATTAAGTAGTGTTTTCTTTCGTCGCTTTCTTTTCTCGTAAAACATCAACATACGAGAAGCAAGAGACCACCAAAATGTTAATCTTAAACTCAGTATAAATTCATGTTCATACGTCAGCTGTAAAAAAATCACATGCAAAGATAAAACAGTAAATCATTTTGAATACAAAATTAGGCAAGGAAGGTTCACTCCTGGGACGTCCGCCACTCCGGAATTTATACAAAAATATGTAACGTTAGATGTTTCAAATAATTTATTTCGCACTAAGAATGCTAATGTAACGTAGTGCTTCTGCTTTATTTATATTGCATTGCTTTACGGCTGTGAGAAAGTCGACGAAATCAAAGTACTGATTAAATATGTACTATTAATCATTCTCATTCTTTACTAATGCAAGTTTTCATATAGTTTCAGAGACATATACATATAACATAGATATATTTTATCTGATATCGGAAAAATTAGTTTAATTTCCCGTAGCCCCGGCATGGTCGGTCGACACACAATTTGCTGACTACTCTTTGAGGAGCGCATGGAAAAATATACATAGGTACCTGCATCACCAATATACATTAAAGTAATCCTCCTTTTATAAAACATGTTAAAAAGGAGTTTAAAATAATACTATACCTAATTTAATGAACCCGATAACAGCGCCATAAATACATTCATTTGATAGCACATTACGAATGAATATTGCGAGTGAATGATACCTACATCGGCACAACTCTACATACATATTACGTACATTGACCTATGATTTCCGAGGGGTTGATGTCAACCTCATTATGCTATTAACGTTGACACCGAAAGTTCAATGATTTTACGACGTTTTCGATTTACAAATTACATTGTTTTCTTAATAAATTAAAAAAAAAATACTTTTCCCTTTTGAGATTATTGAAACCATATTATGTCTGTCCGACCCCTTAAAAAATAGACGTTCCGTTCTCTTCATTGGTTCCGCTCAGACGTCAAATAGCCACTTAATCTTGCCAGAGTCAACAAAACACTCCATCCATCGAAACATTATTGGAGTGAAAATGTAATCCATAAACGATCCATCACAGCCAAAAAATCAGACGATTGCCATCAACATCGAACGGTGAAAGTTTCATACAATCTTTTTGTTATATTCTTTTTAGCGTGAAATTGAAACAAAAGATCCCTGTGTTTCTTTTTGTTTTAAACCGAAGGTCTTTTAAGGGTATTGTAAAGGACCCTAACTGTGATTATTTTATACAAAATGTATGTTACTCATTCATAAAATACAAAATTTTATTTCGAACGATTCGCGAAATCAAACTTTTAAGGCAAAGGATTGCACTAAGTAACAGCACGTGTATAGATTTCTATCAGAGCACGTGACAACGATGGGAGATAACGCAGACACGATTCCAGCGTTCTTGCTTTATATCACAAACATAATTAACCTAAGTGTAATAAAAGTCTAAGATGCGGCTGCAAAACTAGTATTAGTGGCGTCTGGATTCTGTAAGGAGATCAGCCAGCTGCGCAGGACATATTATAGTGTACAAGCATTTGCGCAGATACCGGTGGACTCCCTACTCCTTCACTCTCATTGTCTGATAGGACGGCAATCTGACACGACCTTATGAATGACATTATGAAAAATAGAACCCTCTTTGTACTTTATACATGTACTAATTTTGCATCTGTAAATCAATGATATAACTATGAACTATCGCAATGTTATCATACCTACGGTCGCTGTATTTTTTGTATTAAATAATAATATTTTTGAATCTTTCATTCAAATCTAACAACAATGGCAAAAGTCAATAGATATTAATACGTAGTTAATATTCAACTGAACTAAGTTCAACTACGAACAGTGGGGCTTAACAACATCGATGATCGATCGCTGAAGTTACTCGAGAGCTGCAATTGCTATACTTGTCATATCGAGACTCCTTGCATTCGAGAGCATGTTAAACAGTGCATCAATCGTTGGACGTTAGTATATGTATGTATACAATATATTCCTATTGTTAAGAGTAGAAGCTTGAAGGACTAGCCAGTATCTAAAACTGGGAATAGATAATCATAAATAGTAGAACAATAAGTTTCCTCATATTTATATCTATTATTTATTTAGTTACACAACAGCTAAGAGGTTGGATTGGCACTTATAATAATATTAAGCGGATAAGAAAGCACGATATAAAATTAATAGTTGTTATTTCGAAAGTTCCGTTTCCAAATCATTGAGTTAATTTGAAATTTATTGTATACTAGCCGTTACCCGCGACGTCGTCCGCGTGGGTATTAGAATAAAGATTCACAGCTGCTACCCCGTAGGTGATAGCGTGATAATATGTAGCCTATGTGTTGACCTAACCTCTTAAGTATATTCATGCCAAATTTGAAGTAAATCCATGCTGCATTTTTTGAGATTATCCCGGACATACATACAGACAAACAGACAAAAATCTAAAAAATATATATTTAGCTTCGCTATCGATTGTAGATCACGCCCCGAGAATTATTTTAAAAAAAATATTCAATGTACAGTTTTGACTTTTGTATAGATACATATGTATGTACATATGTGTAGATAGAAGTCGGGTAAATAGAAAAAAAAATGTAGGAATGTAGCTTAGGTTCAATGGTTTATAAAGAATGCTAAAAGAGATATTTTCTAGAGAGGGTACCGTTATGTCGGACAGCGCGACAGCTGTCTAAGTTATTCAATGACGAGAAGATAAATTCAGTGCAGATTTATGAATCGTGTACATTTTAATAGGTACGCAATAATGTTCCATTCTTACGTAAGAGCAACGAAACTTCTTCACAAGCATGATCTCTAAATATCTGTGATAACATCATTCATCATTTCGTTTCGAAGCCCAGAATTAAACTTCCTAACTCCAGTATGTAATAATGAAAATAAAAGAAAATCTTCGTGTGTGCACTTCAGTTCCCAGTGTGTGGGATTGGCGAGGTAAATTCAAAGGATTCTGTTCAAGAGGTTCACCTCAAGCCTGGGGCTTAAAGAAAAACAAAAGAATATCGCCACTCGATATTTTCAACTACATTCTTCACTATATCGTACATTTAAGTGTTTAATGTTTATTTTTATTGTTAAACATAAGACTTTGTTTACAATTAAAAGTATTGACAAGCGTACATTATAACTTTTACTATAAGAGTGTGTTTTACAATAGTAAGTGACAGGTCGTTTGTGTTCATGTATAGCAATATTATTTTAACAAAGATTTTACAGACAGACATCTAGGAGGCATATACATACATATAGGAATTCTGCCAGTTTTACCGAGATTTTAAGAAATAAAACAAACAATTGTCACATTTATTACCCAAAGCGAAAAACAACTCAATTGAAAAACAAGCGAATTGGAACGACGCCGCACACTCCATCACATCTTTAGACCCTTGAAAGAATTGTTTTCACCCTTAAACCTCGTTAAATAATCTAAAAATCTTTTGCCGAATTGTATATTCCTTATAGCTTAATGAATTATTAAGAAATGATAGCTATTAAAAAAATGCCGTACATTTTATTACTACATAAAAATGATATATAACGTATAACAATGTATAACGTATCTTTCCTAACCTCCTTAACCTTGTTTGTATGTTTGTGTTGACGCCGACAAGGCTAAAACTATGTGTGATAGTGTAGTAATTACCTAAATATCTTGACTGTCCTGAAGACGTCGTCCCTGTTTGTTTAGTATAAATGAGTTGACCATGCAAGTTTTAAAAAGATAGCTATGTCTGTGCACACATTTAACACAACTCATTACTGTGTAAAACGTTTACCGTAAAGTCTCTCTGGTAAATTTTCGAGCTATATTCGTATTTCTATTCGAAAATGTCACTTTGAAAACCAAGATGTTTACAGAGTTTGGTTTCTAAGTAAAATGGATTTCATGTACAGGGTTGTTTTACTACAGTGAGAATTTTATTCACATGTGGACGAAACAACTTTCAAATCGCTTGGGACGCTACGATCGCGATACTTGGCTACAAGATACGAGTGTTCTTCGTAGAAAGTATTTTATTAAAACTGTATTTTCTTTCACAAAATCTTGGCAAAGATAGATAGTAAATTCTACAAAACAATATTACTTTTTGCCCAAATATAAATTTAGATTTTATTGAAACATAAATAAACAATACTAAATTAAAAGATATCGTTCAATGATTGCTGTTCAATGAATGATAAGTGAAGAAAATCTATAACTATATATCTTATCAGATGATTTAAACCCGGTTTTTCTCAGTTATATTTTAACAATATAAACAGTAATTAATAACTTTTTAAAATTACAATAGGCTATTATAACTTTATAAAATCATGATTAAAAATATAATACAGCAATTAATATCTTTTTTTAAATAGCCCCAGGCAATATTAACTTTAAAAAGTTAAAGTCTCGATTTTGATAAGTTTTTAATCATTGTACAAAATCCCGAATTGTTACTATCAGACTTCAATTGAAAAGTGAAAGTTCTATGTAATCCTTTCAAAAGTTAAACAAACTAAGCACGTTTATAATTAAGTTTCATCACTGAAGTACGCAAGTAAGTGAATCTGTCTTAATTATAAACCCAAGGTTTCCGCTGTGGGACGTTTGGGCTAATTAGCGCTTTTAGTAGCAATTTGCCTGTTGATAATAGGCTTATAAATAACCCTGTAAGTCGTTTAAGTTGAACAGAACTCTATGTGCTCATTGCTTTGTGTATGAGCGATACTGGGAATGCATACCTATTTGATGGTATATAGGAATGCCGGTCAATTTCATCCTAATAAACACTATCACTGGATAATAAAATTTCCCTTTCGTAGTAGCAAATATTCCTCTATTGGGGATCTCCGATCGTGTCGGATTGCCGTCCCATCGGTCTATGAGAGTGAGGGAATAGAGAGTGCATCTGTGTCTGCGCGAATGCTTATGTCACTATAATATGTCCTAGTACTAGTAGTAGTAGCTGGCTGATCTCCTAAGAGAGAATGGTCAATCGCTATGGATGCCATTATTGGGAGGTAAACGCTTTCAAAAACTGAGCTTTGCTAAGAGAATATTTAAAAATGATTAACTTATGGCTCTTTTAAGAAATTGTTAATCAGACATATTGTCTTACAAATGATATCTGCATTTCAAGGTATTTGATACCTTATAGTATCATTTGACTCTCCAAAACTGAATGTTTAATCAACGGCACTCTGTACGAGAGACTAATGCGAACACAAAGCTCGTCATATAACGATAATCAGGGTATAATCCGGCACTGACTGCCATGAAATAGCCAATAAATACACGGCTATAACGCTAGACAAGGATTTCTAATTAGAATTTACATAATGTATACTGGCCGGAATCCAGATGTGTGGCAGCAGTAGTGATTTAGTAGTAAAACTAATCAGCTTGGCAAGGACGCACGTTGAACACTATCTATTGTCATTCATCCTGGTGGAACGATGAATTTAATGAAACTACCAAACAGTTCATATTTTACTCTAAAAGTATGATTATGTATGTATGTCATTCCTCATCGTCATAAGCTTTTTATCGTCCAACTGCTGGGCACAGGCCTCCTCTCACACAGAGAGGGATTGAGCGTCAATCAATGCGATGTATGTCATTGTTCTTAGTAAAACATTCAAAAAGTTTTCTTTCATAATTTATTTAGCCATTTGATATTTTGTCTCCTACAAGTCAAGCAAAAAACATTCGAATACTTTTCAATAATAAATAGTGTTAACATCATAACTTTACCGTTTACCATTATTTGAGAATATTTCAAGATAGGACGTAGTGACGTAGACTTCGTAAGTTTTATTCCTACATTACTTTTATACAACGAGCTAAGACCGAGTCTAAGATAACGTAGTCTAAGAGAACGTAACAACGTCATTCGTAGTTATCCCTCGTGAATACCTAGGAAGCGATACCTAGTCCTATCCCGCTTTTGTGACACCCTATAAGCCCCCCACCGTCGGTCAATCACCTTTGGAACGAACCTATGGAAACTTACAAAGAACACCTACGACGTAATCACATCTAAAAGTTTAATTGGAGAATCTTAACAGTATAAATTCGGAGAGCGAAATTGCTCCCAAAAGATTTTTCCTTATGCGTATTACCTTGGCGACGGATAAAGGTATCTTGTCGAAATTCATTCTTGAAAATTGTCTGAAGATGACAATTGACAGCAGCTTCTTAAATAGGAATGAATATCTTATTGTTGCTATGTTATATTTAGCTGTGAGTCCTTTTTTGTTTGTTCTCAATTTTATTAAGTTTCGCTTATAAATTTAATCAACACAATCATCAGTAATCACTGATACCGGTATATATAACAAATAATTAAGATAGTTCAGTTTTCATTCTATTTTAACACGTAGACGAATTCACCTTTTTTAATAAACCCTTTGATATTTGTTAAATCTGATTAATATAAATGATTGTTTTAAAAGTCTTCAGATGTTTTATTATTCTTGTCGAAACATTGTTGAAATATCATGCTATAATATTTTAGCATTTGATCAAAGTGGACTACTTATAGTGCTACGCCGTAGCTGCCGCCGTAGCCAACGCTACGACGTAGATTAGCCTACGAAAATTTGTTCGAACAACGAAACGTATGAATAGTTTTATTTGAAAAGTAGACATTCTGCAGTGCATAAAGCATCTCTTACAGCTTAAGATTGAAGATAAATACACGCAACAAACTGAGCTAAGCTCAAGATACTCTTATAGGGAACTCCGGAGGAATCGAAGAAAAGACATTGCTGCGACTGTGAGTACTCTGACGTAAGCAAAACTCTATTCATGGTTTGTTGATGCATTTGTGGAGATTATTTGAACAGTGCAGTTTTTTTTATTTTTATTTTTATTCGTAATTGTGTGAAATGTGTCTTAGTTGTTTATTGAATATCAGTCGATCTAATTTCGATTATTGGGTGCTAAAGTAAATTAAAATTGCAGTAAACGAAATTAATTTCAAGAATATTATTAGCAAACTGATGTCTTGCACTTTACTTTTTAAGTCGACAAATAAAGAAATCTATTACGATTTCTTTAAAGTAAAATAAGATTAAGTTAAGAAAGTAAGATTTAGTTAAAGTTAGTTACCACAATAATATGTACAAAAAACAAAAATGTACAAAAGTGGCATTACTGAATGAATGAATTAAATTTCAAATCTATGACGACAGATTAATCTGACGAGACTAGCGTCTAGAAAGGTGACGAGACGTTGCAATTAGTCCGAAGTTGAAATATTCACGAATTGAGTAATCATCGATTATTAGCAGACGTTTCGATTATCAACTAAAAGAGTTCATAATCTTGTTAAGGGAATAACTTTTTCTCAATGTGATGCAGATTTACAAATCTGCGTTAAACTGGTTTGGACTTGGTTTGTTTTTTTTATGTTTAGGAAGAATGTCTCAGATATTTCCTCTACTCAAAAAAGTAATCTTTTTTAAATTTAGAATTCAATAATTCCTTTGAATGCCGTCATTCTGTAACAGAATGCATTCGTGTTCAGCCGAGGTAACACTTTTGTAGAAATAAATATTTATAAAAATTAAAAAGACTACTAAGGGCCTGTTTCACCACCTACAAATAATTCTGTCTCACCACTTACGAAAAAGTTCCAGTTAGTTTATTTGGTAGATAATTTCATACAAATTCTGTTCGATTTTTGAACTTATCTGGTAGTCGTGGCTATTTGGACATTGTGAAACTGGCCCTTGAAGAAGGAATATTTTTTTTTATTGTCGAAAGACAAATGGTTTGCATTAAGATTACTGAACAATGAACCTCAAGTCATACCATGAAAAAATATCAGAGCAAGCTACCGTTAAAATTTACATAGAAATGTTATTCCTACGTGTATAAAATGTAAGTGTTAATTAATTTCGGAGCGTGTGACTCAGACAGCGAATGAGGCCTCAGTGAAGAAGCTTTATTTCAATGGTTTTAAGTGCATAATCACAAAGATTTTTATACTAAAATTATCTACGTAACTAATCTAGCAGCGCAGTGTTGAACATAAGCTCAATGCAGAGCTCTATCTCCAAAAATATTAATGACTAATCTGAATAATAGACATTCGATTCAGTAAACATTTGAGTCATAATGATGAGAGGAGTCACAATGATAAGAGGTAAATTATTTATAGCTAAAGCTTCATCGGGTTCGGATCCTGAGCTTGTACAACAGCTAGTCATTTGGTCTGAGAAGTCGTAATCTAAACTCGATTATTCATACTAGTGAAACGAATTAACATATCCTTAGCGTATGTAAATACCTATATAATCAATATAAAAATGCTATAGTAATTGAAATATAAGGAAGAAAAATACACGAATATAAATCGCAATGCTGCTGAATGCGGGCAGTATTACCCCGCCATTTTTACAATACATATAATGCTGTCTGATCAGATCTATAAATACGAGTGAATAAGCTTCAAAAAATACATTAAAAAAATATGATCCAAGTTTACTTCAAACTAACAAATATAAGTCGTGGTGGCCTAGTGGGTAAAGAGCCAACCTCTCAAGTATGAGGGCGTTCGATTCCAGGTCAGGCAAGTACCAATGCAACTTAGGTACATTAAGTTTGTATGTACCTACTTTCTAAGTGTATCTTGGGTAGTCGGAAGCCATTAAGTGTAACGCAAGTCTTACCAATGGGTATTGGATTCCCCGGGCAGTTACCCGGTTGAGGAGGTCAGATAGGTAGTCGTTTCTTGCAAAACACTGGTACCCGGCTGAATCCGGTTAGACTGGAAGCCGACTCCAACATAGTTGGGAAAAGGCTCGGGCGATGATATCACTTCAAACTGATGGGACCAGTTTTATTATTAAATATATCAGTAGCAAATAATCTAAATTAACAGCTTCTAAAACATGTCAGTTTAATCCCTATTTGTCATTAGACGACTAGGATGAACATACTCTCACTCAATACAAAGCACACTTACTGTAGAAACCACACGATACGTCCGTAAGCTCATTTGATCGCGTAATGTAATATGCTGTTAGAAAACAATTGTAAACTTTTGTAAACCCCCTTCTCCCTTGTAAACCGTGGGGGTGTTAAATCTGACACTGTATTTTATTAGCCAATGTCTAATGGGCGTTTCATTTGCTGGTACTGAAATTTTATTTAGTACTAATTTCATAATATACATATAGCTTACGGGAGTAAGTAGGAAAACTTAGATCTATATGAAATCGACGTGTTGTAAATAAATACAAAGTATAAGGGCTTAAGCAGTCCCATTAAAACCGACTTGTTTGAACACAATAAAGCAAAATAAATAAGTACAATATATAGTTTTCATTGGATCTCGTTCAGAAAAGTAATTGTAAATGATTATGGACAGGGGAAATTTCCAAACTTGTTCAATTTTCAACAGAATACAAGCACTACATTGGTAAATATAGCTAAAACTTTAGAGTGTGCATTTAACATTGCAACGAGAACTTGGACCAGTTGACAGTGTACGTAATTATTTCGTTTTTGGAGAATACAATTTACATGTTAAATAAGTTTTAAATCGTCATCAATTACATTAAAGTTGATTGTCATTAACTTAAGATCTGGGAAAGTTATCACGAAGTATCAAGATTAAAGTAAGAAAAAAATAGCAAATTCTGTAATATAATTGATTACTACGAGTACTCACCAAACATCAGCAAACTTACTTCTTTATTCACTTGTTTAACAGCTAGGTCACTGCTCTTTAATTTGTAACACCAATAAATTTAACACACCTCTATTACAGCCGATAAAAATATCTAAATTACTACAATAAGCCTTTTATGCTTTCATTTCTATTGTTGCTAATGGACGCAGGTGCCCTCGGCTTATTCATTTCGAAGAATTACATCGACATTAAAATTTCCCGAATACCATCACGCTTTCACATAAAGAAGACTATTAAAACACAGCATTATTTTTTTAATTCATTAATTCTAAATTTGACCATTCCGTTCCGTAACAGCGTAAATAAATAATAAAAACATGAGTGAAATCGTGGTATTATCACTGAAAAGTGTAATGGGAGATCAAGCTGAGCTAGCCATGAGAAGAGCGAAGGCAGTTGACAGAGTGGGGATGTGTCGCGGGCTAGTGGTGACAGTGGGTGCTTACCATGGGGCATGATACCGCGGCGTGGTGTGGCCGAGTCGCGAGCCGCGGCTCACGCGAGCAGACTGTTGCTCGCGGCCGGGCCGAGGCTGCGTGCGCACTCGTGCCCCCGCCCCGCCCGCGATCACGCCGCCAGCCCGCCAAGCCGCCACGCGCCATCCTTACACTGACATGCTCTCCTTTGTCTCCAACTTAATTGTAACATTATCTCCGAATAAAGTCGTCTGCGCCTGACTGACGGAGGAAAGTAACAAGAACTTATTGTTACGATGATCGCTGGAGATATTACGTTTTATTTCTTATCGTGAGTTTTATTTTTCAATCATGACGCATGTGCCTGGTTCCATTTTTATGTATGCCAGAACTAATAATGTTTTTAAATGGACAGCTTTAATCATCATAGCCACCATTTACGAATAAGTACCAGTTATTTTTTTAGTTGATAATTTCATACAAATTAGGTTCCATTTTTTATAATTTACTCGGTAAGTGGAAAAATCCGCGTAGTAAACCTGCTACGCAATTCAACTCACTACTACGCTTGTTATTCTTTCGTAGCAAACAGCTCTTACGATTGTAAGTTACATGTAGCAAATTACAGAAGATTTAATTACTGTTACTTTTACTCTTTTCCTAGTTTATAATTTTTCTGACAACTAAACATTTATCATTTATGTAGGTAATTAGATCTATGTGCCACGCTATTTCCCTTATAAAAATACCAATATCAGTGGAGCATTTTTGATTCAAGGGATCAAAGTTATTTATTTACAATAGACCCACAGTCCACAGACCCACACAGTATTTTTTCATAGTCTAAAAGTTGTAATTCATACAGATAATATGTAATACATTCCGTAACATAATTATTAAGAAAAGTAATGAAAGTATCAAGAAGGTGGTATGACGCAGTAGTATTATTTTAATAATACGACAATTTGATTCAAACGAAACAAAAGTAATAATAAAAAATATTAATATAATATAAAGTTTATATTTTAAATATTTCCAAGTGATCGTCCCAAATCGTACTGATGAAATTCATGGGCCATGTCCATTATAACTTTCTTTATCTTATTTGTAGTTATATTACTGCACATTTTTTTATCCCGTGGGTCGTTCCATCCACCATTGTTATCAACGTAGTCGAAAATAACAAAATCATCATCATCCAATTCAATATTAAGATATACTTCTAGATATGCCGGATACAAGTTTACTTTGTGCCGTTCTTGCATATCTAAAATTTTGTACACTGTATGTACCATGTCGTAATCAAGAATGTGGTCGTATAAAGCTGAAGAACTTGTTTTAAAGGCTCTCGGCATCATACTAGACATTACTTTAAACCTACCGCCATCTTTTCTGTTTAAAGACAGGTAGTATAGGGATCGAGCCCAAGAATAATCGTCGATGTAGCAGAAGAGGTAATAATGTGCTGCAATTGAGCTCCACACCGAGGAATCAAAGGATAACACAGTTGCGTAATGTTTCGGGTCCCAAGTCGTCAATTCAACAGTATACGTACTTACATTATATAAATACGAAAACTCAATAGGAGAATATAAGGATGTCATTTCGCAATTAGTAATAAGTGCACTAATACTCTTCATTTTTAGGTTCATGTAAATAAAATCTTCCAGTAGAAATACATCATCTTCTAAGAATGTAAATATTCCTGTATGGTCCTTAATGATGGACAAATTATCAAATACTTTATTCATTGTCCACCACCAATAATGCTTCATTTGGGCCTGCAAGGGATCTCTATACCGGCCATGTATGTCTGGTGTGTCTGCACCGGTGCAATTTATAGATCGAGCCGTGTCCATATGCATGTTTCGCGGACAATCACCTACTTGATATCCCGGAAATTCATTAGGATATATTTGAGTCGAATACGGGTAGAATATTTGTAGCACACGAGCAAAATCTATTGTCTTTATTAAATTATTGACATTCTCATCATAAATCGAATGTGAAAAAATTATTAGTGCATCTTCTATTCCCGATAAGTTTGTCAAAGATACCAAAAGGTATTTCAGATTGATTTTGAACTTGTCGACGAATACAACAAAAACGGGAGCGTTCGGTCTGATTGGACCAAAGAACTCCAAGTTTAAGACATGTTCCTCGGAGTTATATTTGTCTATGTAACGTTTTATTGTATTTATTTGGAGTTTTATCTCATCCTGAGGGTTAAATTCAACGTATTTATGTGCAATTTTAGGGATTTTGGTTACTATTCCACCACGATGAATTCTCTTTGTATAGAAAACAAATATAAAGGAAACAAACACAATAAAGAATAAGCAATTGCGAATTTTAATCACAATATGACGTACACTTTTCCGTAACATAATTATAAAAAACAAACGTAAATATCAAAATAAAAATCCCAATTGAATAAAATTGTAAAAATAATTCACACATCGACATAAGTCTATCAAAATATTTCTGGCAGATGAAAATTGAGTTTTTTTAAAGTGTTTGCAAGGTTTGCAATAAAGAGTTGTCTATCGGCAAAGCTAAGCCAAACACTAAGCCAAAATGTTCTAAAAATCGACTATCTGGAATAATTAACTTTATTTATATATTAATTTTATTAACTTTATACCACGAGAGGCTCTCGTGGCGACTACAAAATGTGAAATATAACTTTTTGTGGGTTTATGCTAATTTAATGTTGTGGATATTTAACAACAAGTTAAATGAACTGTGAAAAATACAAGCTACGAATCTATGAAGGAACAGACACCAGCACATGAAGCTACTACAATCTGTCAAATTTCCTTAATAGATTTTCAACTTTATCGCTCAAGGATATGGTTCAAAATTGATTAGGAAAATTTGAGTTTCGGGTAGCTTGATGTGCTGGCGTCTGTACGTAAGTGTTATAGTCACTTTCATCCGTTGGAAACTTATGCCCGCCTTTCTTACAACCGAACTTCACTGTGCAACACAGTGGCTTGACCAATATGTTTACTCTACGGTTCTATTCCATGAGATGTGATTTAAATAAAATTTTATGGCCACGTAGTATTAAACTTTGACTGATGTACTTTAGGACCTCGGTATTTTAGTAATACAATTAGGCCCTGAGATTAGGCCACCTCTGGCCACCTGGTGAGACAGAATCGATACATATCTTTATGTCATTTCTTTCAAAGAGTTTTACTAATTAAAATAGTAAACGGTTAAAGCTAGTATTCATCCTCATATATCATCAGTATATATTCTTGTGTTTAGCCGATATCGAAAAATCCTATACGAAGAGTTACGAACTTAGCAGTCTATGCAAGTAAATACATTATGTGGTGTTTCAATGAAATTTTTAAAACATACTTACACATTTATTACATACATCTACATTCAACAGGAAGGCGTAAAGTCCGATTTTATTAACGTCTGTTTTAATTTATTAATCACTATCACCAAGGTATCGCTGGATTAAGTTTAAATCTATCATCATCTCCCGAGCCTTTTCCCAACTATGTTGGGGTCGGCTTCCAGTCTCACCGGATTTTAGCTGAGTACCATTGTTTTACAAGGAGTGACTGCTTATCTGACCTCGTCAACCCGGACAACCCAATACCCCTTGGTTAGACTGGCGTCAGACTTATGGCTTCTGACTACCCTTATCGACTACCAAGGATGTTGAATGACAGCCGGGACCTACAGTTTAACGGGCCATCCGAAACAAAGTCATCGATGGTGTCCAAGATATACTTAGAAAGTACATACAAACTTAGAAAAGTTGCATTGGCCTGACCTGGAATCGTACCCACGCCCTCATACTTCAAAGGTTGGCTCTTTAACCACTAGGCCACCACGACATTTTAAACCTAATTTAAGTTTAAATCTTCATAATATAAAAAAATGAATGCCATTTCCCTTGGTCACGCCATCACGCGTGAACTGACCTGCGACCGATTTAAATAAAATTTGGAAGACGTAATCTAGAGTCAGAGAAAGGACATAGGCTTTTTAACCAGGTACGGGAAGTAGTTCCTACGGGCGGAGGGTGGATACGCGGGATACAGCTAGTTAATTTATAAATGCTAAACTTGCTACTGAATAGCATGGTAAACTGCCAACAGCAAGCAACACATTTCTGTAACGCTGACTGCTTCCACAATATAAATATTTACCAATAGATAACATTCAATAGGCTGTCCTTCACATAATCAAGAATCTCTTGCAAGCTGCGAAATAAGGTACCTCAACTTACTCACACGAGCTTATGGCCATGTGGAATATCCATACGGTTATCATCGTACAGACCTACCGATTGAAGTTACAGCCACTGGTCTAATGGCCAAGAGCCTCAATCAACATCATAAGACGGTCTTGTTAGGCGGCTGGATCAAAGGACTGATTCAAAGGGCGATACTCCTTGAAACGTATTGTGAGGATTCTGTCTTTGGGACTCTTAAACACCAGTAGCTTGGACCTTATTAACAACATACTTCTGTTTGGTCTCATTAACTTATTGTACGGACACCAGCACATCAAGCTACTACAATCAGTCAAATTTCCTTAATAGATTTTCAACTTTATCGCTGAAGCATAATATGGTTAGGAAATTGGGAAAATTTGACAGTTTCGATATACCTAACACCTTTTCCGATTTTTTTTATCTAAAACTAATTCTGAAAGAAAATTTAATTTAGAAGCGTAACTCGAGAATACATTACTTACTTTAAACAAAAAAAAAAATATTATTAACCTTTTCCTAGTCAAAATATTGCTTGAAATAAAAACGTTTCATCAAATTTTTTGTTGGATTCATAACCCTGCTTAGAAAAGAAAATAGGTTTCTAATGAAATAATAACAAAAAAAATTAAGAACTTCTGCCTTTCTCAAGATTAGCAAAACCATTGTTTGTTTCGTTAGGTCTTAGATATTCTTCCAGAACTATACAAAATAATGGGGAGATCTGAAAATTAGACACTTGGACACATACAATTTGCTGGTTTTCTTTTGCTATGCAATCATTTTCCTCAGAGATACCAGTTTAGCGCGTTTAGCGAAAAGTGAAGAGAGGGTCTGTAAAAAAAATGTGCGAATATCCTGAAAAAGTCACCAACTAAAGTGTTATAATTAACTTTTATGTCCGGACTCAAGAGACTATGGAGCATTGCGTTTATTTCAGCGTTTCTTTTCAACAGATTATTGGACGCAGCTTACGGATGCGTCTGATAATTATGCAGTCTTATGCATCCAGCGCGCCAGATATGGTTCAGACGTCCGCTCACCCAAGGTCACGTCCGCGGTTTACGGCCGACAGGTTACAGCCACTGATCACTATACATTCATTCTTCAGATTCCTAAAAGTCGCTGCTTAGCGGCTGTCAGTCGCGTCCAATAGTCGGTGGGTGACTTAATCTTAATTAATGTCAGAGTGAAATTAAACCAGCTGAGCCTAGCACCTATTTCATCCCTTGATAAACAAGTACGAGAACGAATATCCAATTAATATGTACTCTTTTATTGCATAAATTGAAACAAAAATATTTAAAATAACATTTATAGTAATTATTTTCAATCAATAATGTTACAATTTCCAATATCATAAAGAACCAAATATACACGAACACGCTTTACCGGCTCTACATACCACAACAGTTTTTGTAAATGCCGCCTTTTGGCCGTCACACTGGCAACTGCACAGTACCAACGTAAGCCAGAACAACTCAACAAAATGTTAGGCTCTAATACTTAAAACAAGTACTTTTTAGGGAAGTGGTTAATTTAATAATATTTTTTATGTTTTTATGTAATAAACAAAGTCAAAATTTACGCATGTATTTGATAGCGTCACTACAAAACATTATTCAATTGCTCAAATGTACTGCATCCGGTTGCGTTATTTAGCCACCAGACGGCGCCTCTAGTACGACGTCACTCGTGTATCTATAGTTTCCTTCTGTTTTGAAACCCAAGCTTAGTGATTTAGTTCCTTGAGAAATATTATATACGCGAAAAGTGTTTTAAACTGGAAATCAACACACTCTTAAAGATGGAAAAGAGGGTCGCTTTGGAATTAAGAGGAAGGAATCCTTCACAGGTAAACCACATCTATTTTTCGATATATTATTGGAATGTTTTGTCGATACGTATTTCATCAGGTACATAAATGTAATACCTAAAATTTAAGATTATTGATAGTTAATCATTAAAATCTTCAGTTCATGGCATTGATACACACAGTAGACTGTAAACCCACGTCCTAATTAAAGATGTGGCATTATTATGTATAGAAATTAGCCATTGCCGATTGTTACGTTTCATTCATGTGCACCTAATTATTATACATTCTAATGAAGTATTTGACTAGGCTGCTATTTTATATGCTTCGATAGATTTCTTGCTGAATGATTCACTGCCGTAATAAGATTTTACAAGCAGATGAAGCATCTTATTGTAAATATTCGTTTATTGAGGTTAAGTGTCGAAACTTATGGATGTCGGACGTGTTATGTACTTGTATTAAAGACTAATTACGCGGCTAAAACTCAATTTCCTATTAAAATTTATATTACACTCTACTTTCTTGTATTTGTTAGGTAATGTACATTCCGAAAACTTGTGCTTTGTAAAAGGGCTCATTGATTAATGTGTTGTCAATGTCAATTGTATTTTACGAAATTTTCTAGTTATTTCGTGCATTGTCCCTACACGAAACCGAATAATAAACAACTTAGATTATTGTTTACTACATTTTGCGCTCCATAAATATTCCAAATACATCTGTTACATTCTGCTGCCAAGAGAATAAAGTTTGCCTACTGTAGCCACTACATGATATAATTTCGCGCCCTTTCACCTAGCTAGAGAAAACTCCTAGTAAAGACTTGAAAATATTGGCTAGTTGATTATTAATAAGCTTATATGTGTCACGGAACAAATTTTTAGTAATAATTTGGTCTATTTACACTTTCAACTGCTATCATATTATTGACGCACGCCTTACCAATATAGCGGCCATTTTTATTGCGTCGCGATGATTCGTGTCATCCGCCATTGCAAAGTAAAAACGATCTTATTTCTATCCGCAACTATAACACCGCAAATACATATAGTTATACAAACTACTATACGAACACATTCCTTTCATGTTTCAATGAATATTTCCCCGAAATAATCACTCATATCATGGATTTTACAAACTACGCCTGTGTCTTTGACAACTAACACCATTTTGACGTTTTGGTTGACTTGACTTTGCTTTCAATAAATACTCAGCAAGCCAGTAACATTACTCATTATATCAATCCCCCTCAGATTACCCTTCTGTAAGGTTTGATAGACTTGTAAAAAAAAACAATGATTTTCCAATACAACGTGTTTTTCATGCGTGCTCGAAAGAATGCACGCGCCGAAAACAACACACGGAATAACCTTGCTCTTCTTCTATTCTATATAAATACCTACTGTGTATAGGTATAAAGTACTCAAGGAAGTTTTATTAGATCTGATATACCATTATTTTATATACCTACTGGTTACTATCACAGGTGTTATTTTGTCATTAAATATGACATGATGAGGTTAACACAATTTTAAAATATAAATATTGAGCCAGATCCTAGAACATATATATAAAATTACATTTATTTTCATATCCTGACCAAATTAGAGCCTATTCTTATGTTAACATGGCCAAATTTAAGCACCTGAAGGTATAGGTACAATAGACTTTTGAATTTAATTTCTTCTGATTTTTTTTTACAGGTGAAAGAGTTAAACCTGGATAATTGCAGGAGCACCAATATAGTTGGCTTAACTGATGAATATATCAATCTTGAAAACCTCAGTCTCAACAATGTTGGTCTCACAACACTCAAAGGTTTCCCAAAACTACCTAAGCTCAGGAAATTAGAGCTCTCTGACAACAGGATATCCAATGGACTGAACTTTCTCAACGGGTGTAAAAAGCTAACACACCTCAACTTATCAGGGAACAAAATAAAAGATTTAGATACTCTGAAGCCACTAGAAGAGTTTGAACATTTAAAGAATCTTGATTTGTTTAACAACGAAGTCACTAGCATTGATGAATACAGGAGTAAGGTGTTTGCACTACATCCCTCCCTGAAATATTTAGACGGGTAAGTTAGGCACATGTTCTATTTAATTTATTATTGAATCTTTTATAATTTGATCGCCTAAAATATTTTGTAACAAACTTTGCACAATAAGCAAATTGTTAAATTATAGTTTGTTAATTCCAGATTTGACAAACAAGACAGAGAAGCTGAGGACAGTGATGCAGAGGAAGAAGATGAAATAAATGGAGATAATGAGAGTGAAGAAGATGGTTAGTGTACATTTTATTAATAGGAGTAAATGAAGGTTCAAATAGTGTTATTGCAACAGACCTTTTTCAAAATCTTTATTGTTTAATTATTTACGATATTATATAGGGTTAAACCCTTAAGTTTTGAAATAACTTGTGTGGCAATAGTCATTTGAACCATCATAATTATGTATTTTTCATATTCATGTATCATTATTACAATTATGAGGGTCCAATTGCACTTGTGAATAGATGGTGTGAGGCTCATCAAAAGTGACCTAATGAAATTATGACTGGAATACTAATTCTCATCAATGTTCCACTATTATGACAATAATCTCAACTCTTGTATACCGGGTACATGTAGTGTTCTTTTTTCTGGAGTATGAATCATACTTTTTTTTATATACATAATATTAAGTCTAAATGATCTCTAATATCAAAGCAAGCTTTCATATCTCAAATCCTATTGAAACTACATCCATTAACAATATGACACAATCGCCACATCAACTGAATGTTATGCTTTAAAAAAAAACAAGTTCAGCAAATAGCATCCTATTGAGAGGGTATATTAAATACTGCATTACAGATTTGGACATAGATTTGGGTCCGTTGGTGATAAATGATGATAGCATAACAGAAAGACCAGCAGATGAGAGAACCTCTCTACCAATGATATTATACACTGTTTATGGTCTGCTATTCCACATGGGTTTCCTTTTAAAGAGTAAGCATCATAATTTTTTCTTAGTGATGCTTCTATAACATTTGTCTGTGTACGTGAAGAAATTGCAGCTTCTCTATGGATTGGATTGGTATTTATTATTAAACTCGCTGAATATGTGCGAAACTATAATGATTATTTAATTAATATCTTAAAGTGAATTTATTTGTTCCAGGTTCAGATGTGGAAGAAGAAGAGGAGGATGATGAGGATGTTTCACTCAGTGCAGTCTACAACGACAATCTTGGTGAGAACTGTTATTAAAATTCCAATATTTTTTTAAATCAATCAGAACTAGTTCAACATGTAGTAACTATATTCACCTAGTAATATAATGAAAGTTCCATTTATGAATTTCGTGATAATGTCTTTCAACAGAAGAGGAGAGCTCTGCCAGTTCTTTATACGACGGAAGCGACGCAGAGGATGATGACGAAGATGTAGATGACGAGGAGGTAGAAAATGATCGTGAAGGAAATCAAAACTCTAAAGTACAAGGTAATGCAGCAACACAAATTTCAATAAACACACAACAAATACACATCCAGAAACCATTACCAAAATGGCTTTTTATCGTACAGATGGTGAGGAGAATGCAGACGGAGAGCCTGAAGAGAGCACCCGGGGTAAAAAACGGAAACACGAGGACGACGACGAGAATTGAGTGTTGCCTTAAGCGGAATTATCTTACTAGTTTGTAAGTGTACAGCGCTCCGATGCATCGGACAATAAACCTGTCACAGTCACGAAAACCCTCAGTCACCCCCTGTAGACTAGTTGTCATTCGTGAGATCGATACCAGACACCCAATGAGGCTAGACTCAATTGCTTCCACTCTAGTGGTTAACGCGACCCTGGACGTCGTACAATTTGAAGAAGTTTTCTCTATCATTGATTAATATTGATGTCTCAATGGACATTGTGTGAAATCTGTAGTTTGTTGTCTGACAGTTAATGTTTCAATTAAATTGTTTATGTAATAATCATTTTTTATTCTATTGATATGCTTAATTTTAGTCTAATCATTGAAATGGAAGTGCATGATTATAGGTTAAAATAGCTCTCATTAAAATTTGATCTACAGTTTATGATGAATTGTATTAATTAGCTATAAGAAAAGAACATAAGTAAATTGTTAAAAAAAAAAAACTGTTCCAAAATTGCCCTTGGAAATTACAACTTCAATTCTGATATGGGCGCCGCCTGTTTTTTGATGACCAAGTTAGACTGATAAAGACATACTAAAAATAAAAAATCTATGACATTGGTGTCAATTTTCGTGTAGAAAATTATTTACTATAATTATGATAATATTGTGGAATATCCAACAACATCCATGATTTCGAGTTTATAAGAAGATAGAGGGAAATTTAAATATTTTTACAAGAACAAAAGCTATTAGTAATGCCCTCATAACTATTTATTTATATTTTTCTCGGATTTTTTAGCGCTAATCATGTTATATAGTTCTTGCAAAATTTTATCGTAATGGAACATTGCGGCGAACCGCTGCGCAGTAAGCAGTTTTAGGTATCAGCAGGTGGTGAAGGTGATGAGCGGGTATGGGCCACATACTCGTACATGGGCATAACTCTGAATTTAATTGCAGAACACCATTGAGTTTTGCGAGAACTGTATTTCTGTAATTAACCTTTATGCCGCCACGAACTTATATAAATAATGCAGCTAATACCATGATTGGATGCTTGTACAATATAATGAGTGCTCTTTTTATAATTTTGACGTGCTATTTCCTTCAGGATTTAGAGACTTATTAGTTAAGTGGAGAATACCGTGACAATTGACCATATTTTTAAGAACTAGTGCGGAATAAACGCTACCACTGTAATACGGTTTCACATTTTTCCCTAAAATGTACCGTCAGGGCTTAGCCAGATCTACGCTAGTCCAAAAGAAATATGTTTTGAGTACATTATTTTAATAAGATAGCAGTAAGTAGTCTGGCGGTCAAAGGTTAATGTGATAATATTATTTTTTCAATATAATTTTAATGCACAGATAACAATTTCAATATGTTATCAATCACAATGGGATAATAAAATGCAATATCAAAATATTCGTAATCTCACTAATGATAACTGAACATGTTCTGTAAAACATAAAACAAAAATAATTTTCAATGGGCGTAGTAAAATATCGTAATCTGATTAATTAGATCAAATCTTTGACGTCTGATGAGTTCAGAGAGTATTTTTCTACAATCTTTTTAAATTTTAAAATAGCAATTATTGCACTTATGAATATCAATGAAATGTTTGGTTGATGCATCATGGTGAACGTGCCAGATATGTTGAAGAGAATTTTAGTTAATAATTTTATTATATTGTGTAAGTCATTAAGTTTAAGTAATTTACAACTTTGGCCTGTTGATATATATTATATATAATCCTATTAAGACTTTATTTCTGGGATTGTAAAATAAAAGCTAAATATATTCAAGTTTTTTTATTGATTACTCCTTATCAAAAACAATATTACTTTAAATGCCCAAAGCCAGGCTTGTTTAATCAACAAAATATCAATTTCCACTAGTTTGTTGTTCTAAAAACTGTTGCATTAATACATTGTCTATAGGTATAACCAAATTTTCACTTCCATCATATGTTCGTTTCATTTTCACTAGTTTGTGATCTAAAAACTCAGTTAGTTGAGCTCTTAAAGCTAAATCGGAACTTACTAAAAACTGTTCCCTACATTTTGAATATAAATCCTTGAATGGCAATCCTGAAAACCAAAAAAATGCAGTCAGTGTTTTTATTCAGTTAGTACTCGCAAAGTGTACATTGGCAAACTAAATCCTAGGTGATGGCATACAGGCCGATTGTCGGCTATGGCGGCCGTACTCTTTTATGGAAATCAGCCAGCTGCGCAGGACATATTATAGTGCACAAGCATTCGCGCAGACACAGGTGCACTCTCTATTCCCTCACTCTCATAGTCCGGCAATGCCGTGCCGTCAATAGGGACGGCAATCGTCACGACCGGAGAGAGATCAGGCGCAGGACCGACATTTACGTGCTCTCCGATGCACGGGTGAATCAATCACCAACTTCCAGACTCCAGGCTGCTATATAAGTTTCTCAAAACCCACAAAGCGATTTCGGCCCGACTCGGGATTCGAACCCGAGACCCCGTGCACAGCAGTCGCGCCTTGCGATCACTTGCGACCAACGAGGCAGTCTAGTAAATCCTAGGTATTGATGATGAAACTGTGCATATAGTGGCGACTACATGCAAACCATTTTATTTACCTTGGTAATGTTGTTTTTGATTTTCCAATTGATACTCAATTATTATTTTAAAGATCCCTTTGGCATTTGAAGTGAGCGATTGATAAACACTCTTTAGGGAAGATAGTTGTAATGCACCACTGCGGTGCGTCATCAAAGAATTTTCATACGAAGTTTCTTCCATGTAAGGCACAAATGTTGTCACATCCCACCATGTGAATTTAAATTTACTTAGTTTTGTGTGATCCCATACTGAAATAATAAAGGAAATTAAATACCATGTAGGGGGGAGTTGCACTTAGTTTAGCTGGTAGTAAAATATGTATGATGCATTCAGTTTTTGTAATATGAGCAAAATTTAGATACTCACATAATGGGGCATTTATATGGTCAATGGTTGCAATAGTGTGAACATTCTTGATTTGTGATATACTAGCTAATGTTGATTGCGCTTTAGCATTCCGCAACATAGTGCCATCTATATTGTGTACAATGAGAAACAGTTCCATGCCATTCTCAGACAGCTGAGTATCAATTAAATTTACAATATCTCCCACATTTGAAGGCACATGGGTATTTTCCAACAGGTCAATAACAATTGTTTCAACAATACTCTTAATGGTTAAACTTGGAAAAAAACCATTGACTACAATACATGGAAAGTCTTTCAGTTTCTGCTTTTGAAATTGTTGAAGTACGGATCGTTTTGAGCCAATTCCATACAGTATAATGTTAAAGTTTTCACTCAAGACATACAGCCATTTGTTAAACAGTTGAGTGTATGTTAGATTAAGTTCATTTATGCTCTTTTTGTGTTCCACTGATATTTGAATGTCATCAATATCATTATCATTCACATTTAAATTTTTTAGTCTTGCTAAAGTATGATCTGAAGTAGCTATCTGTAATTTAATAATTTTTTATGAATTATACTCACAATATTTCATGGCAATGATGACACTATAAAGTGTATTACGCTACTTCAAATATAAATTTACCTTTTTACTGGAATGCATCATAAAATAATTGTCTGGTGTGACAAAATATTCAGAATCTTTCACTTTAGTCTTATTGACTTTGTTCTTTACTGCCTTGCCTAACGGTTTCTTTGGTTGTTCTACTTCTTCATCAGAAGATGCCTCTGGTGATGAATTTGAATCAGTCTGAAATAATTTTTAGATTTAAATATTTATTCTTTATCTAAAAATATCACTACAAAATGTATGTATAACCAGAGATATGATTCCTCAAACTCAAAATCATTTATTCAAACTTGGCTGTAAAACAGCACTTTTTGAACGTCAAGAATTACAAAAGACAGCCCCCAAAACACCCACCCTTCACCACTTCCTATGTGTTTTTGCTGTGAAGATGAAGTGGCGCATCAAACTCCCCAGCAAATCCTCAAACATGATAACAAGGCTTAATGTTTATTACCTCATCATGGTCACTTTCTTCAGGTACAAAGTCACTGCTGCCGCCAGAAAAATCACTAACAGAACTATCAGATTCCACTTCATGAATAATTCCTGAAATATTAAAGCAAACTTTGAATTGCATGAACAGACACCATATCAATTATATGAATTTCAGACAGGCAATGGAAAATATAACCAAAAGGTCTTTTATTTATTAAATAATAATAACTGATAACAGTTTAGCCAGTCTAACCAAAGGGTATTGGGTTGCCCGAAAAATGGGTCAGATAGGCAGTCGCTCCTTGTGAAAAACTGGTACTCAGCTGAATCCGGTTAGACAGGAAGCCGACCCCAATACAGTTGGGAAAAGGCTCGGGAGGTGATGATGAAGATAC
Organism: Heliothis peltigera; assembly: GCA_958496145.1. NCBI lineage: Eukaryota > Metazoa > Arthropoda > Insecta > Lepidoptera > Noctuidae > Heliothis > Heliothis peltigera. The sequence goes on from OY292328.1 coordinate 7,254,692, forward strand.
TTACGTTTCTTAATTATATCTTTAACTTGTTTAGGTGTGGCGTGAACTACAGATGCTACTGGACTATTAACTGCTGAATGCAGTAGTTTCTTTGGAGTCTTCATGGGTGAATCTAGGGGTCTGGGTGAGTTACTGATAGCTGCCTTCACTTTATTCTGTAGATCCTGTTTGGTGTGACGAGATTTAAACTTGAACATATCCTGGCCCTTCACATCATCTTCACTGAATAAAGCTGAGCAAAATATTAGATATTATTTAATCCTAAATGTACATATTATGGTAAATACATGCAGTGAAGCCAAAACCATGGCAAGTTAATAATTCCTTATTTACACTCAAAATTTGTATAAAGATTGTAGCTTTCTTTCTTGATAATCATGATACATTTTAGGAAGCTCTCAAATACCCTTTTCATTGAAAAATATCTTTACTGTTATTAAATACTTTGAGCATTAGTTACGCTGATATGCTAGTTGAGACAACTTTTTGGCTTCAGTTCTTTGAATGTTAAACCAACCTGTAGGTTTCTGTAGAGTACTGCCATCATCAATATCGGCATCATCTTCAGAGCTGCTGATGTCCTTGTATTGTTTTCGCTTTGTTGGTGTTAGATCCAAAAAATCACCATACTTCTTTGGTCTATTTCTTACCCTAGTAAGTCTTCTTAATGGCGATTCAAATATATCATCACCATTATCTGGAACTAATTTTCTTTCTATGAAACATCTACTTATCCATTTTTAAGTGAGTTCACTATTTAAGAAAAGGATTTGATCTCGAGAATCATTCTAACAGAATGTATAAATAGTTATAAGGAAAGGATCGTTTACCTATTTTAGTTTGGCCATCACCAAAACGAAGATGAAAACCACCACTGGCCATATTAATATTATAAATAAGAATAGAATGGTAAAGTTTGATGTTCAATGCTGATGGGAATAAATAACGCCAATCAACCGAAACTAAATAAGTAGTTTAGCTAAGCGTATTTCCCAAAAACACCTGTTAAAGTGCGGCGGGCGGCGCGCGTTTTTTTAATAATAAGCAGGGCTGCCAGCAAATAAATCGCGGCTATGCAATTTAGTATCTGCAATTAAACGATATTATTCATTTCTTCGTATTATTCATGACTATTCTATCATAAAAGTGTTGAGTTCAACCTATTTGCAAAATAAATATCATTTATCATTTCATAAAACTCATACACCTAATGACCAATACGTTAATGTTGTTTAGTGTTTCACTTTATTTAGGTACATACATCTCTAAGTAGTCTGTGCATGCTACTTTTTTCTCCATCTCTGTTCATCCCATATAAAATGAGCAGACATACAAAAAGTAAACGGTAAGCCACGTTTACTGCCGCATGCTTTTCTATTAAATTGTATGATATGATGAAATAATCATAGTAAAATCCGATTCTTTTATTTTTCTATCCAACTATACGATCTGGCAGCCCTGGTGATATGGTAATGCCTCAGGGTATTGACCTAAAGGTCTTGGTTACCAGGTCATAAAATCCCAAAAAAAAAATGCCTCAGGGTAATGCTTTGGTAATGTCAGCCCTGGTAATATCAGGTCCGGACCAAAGAGTATAAATGGGATTCATTAACATATTTTTTGGTTGGTGGACTGTTTGACAACTACCGCTCTATGAAGCTACTTACTATGAAGATGTTACCTACATGGACTTAATAGTTACCTATTATTACGGTACCTATTATCCTGTATTATCGCTGATTTAAATAAATTGAATGAGTGTAAATTACTATACATGAAAACGCAGTGCGACTCTATGGTCGAGTCGAAAATCATATAAAAGATTCCAAAAAACGATTTATTTCATTTGTTTTTAATCGATTAATCTAAAACAGGAGTTTCCAAAGTGGTCCTCAAGAGACTCGATAATCTGTGCACAGCCTTTTTCAGCTACTTGAATTATAATCACAACAATTAACATGCTAACGTAGTAGGTAGTTTTATTTTAAAAAAGGACACTCGTTCATTTCTCTTGAGTCAAGAAGTAGGTGTAGGTAGGGTACTTACGTCATGTTGCTATTGATAAAAAAACGCTCTAGCTCTACTCATGCTCTCGTAAATTTAAATTGGCGTAATTTTCACTGCCGCTTTGCGCCTCTTGTTCTTTCTCAATGTTTACTCATTTTGCATGAGTGGAAAAGAATAGGCACTCTCACCGGGCACTTCCAGCACAAGTACGATAACTTGAATTCTTGTTGAGTTTTAGTAAAACGAAGAACGTTTAGCGCAATCGGCAAAATAATGAAAGTGGTCTTTGAATGCGAAAAAGAGGGAATCTCTCGACCTAGAATCTGGAATAAAACAGTTTTAAAAAAAGTCCACTGTGGACAAACTTCACGACTATTAATTTAAGAAGGCCCGGGCCTTCAATACAAATGAGGGAAAAAAGGAATATGTTCTAGTCAGGCAAGTGAGACCAATAAAAAACACATTTAACCAAAATATTTACTAGATATTTGTTAACAATTTTGACATAATTAATTAATATGTTAAGACGTTCACTATATGTCCTGATTGCGACAGCGGGCTGCGTTGACTTATATTTTATTACATATTTGACTTAATTTCGTGCAAAGCCGACGGCGTGTATAGTCAAAATATATCAATAGGAGGTAATAAAGTAAACCAAGCCTCAAATAATTGCATATACTGATTTTAATTAACAAATAAACAAAGATAGTCTCTTACTTGACCAATCATCAAGACAACAATACCCTAATAAAAAAACATACCGTCGAATTGATAACCTCCTTTTTGAAGTCGGTTAAAAAGTATTCATAATTAGAATTTTAATTAATCGATTTCAACAAAATGACTACCAGGAGATATAACACTAACATAGCACACTGTTTCTAACGGTTACACCCGCGACCTGAGAGAACACATTCTCGTACCTACAATAAAATAACGACTACAATATCACCCGGGAATAGTGTACTTCCCAAAAGTGAAATAATTTTTCATATCGATATTGTACTTTCGGAGCCTTAAACCCAGAGACAAACAAATATGTTTCTCCTCAAACATTAGGTGTGAGTGAAGATCGCAAATATTATGATGAATTGATTTATTCCAATTTTGATAAAAAAATAATAATAATAATATGAGAAAATATAACAAATCAAAGTTTTAACAAATAAAATGTAATTTTTAAAATATAGATTACAAAAAAAGAATTACACAATCGATTTACCTTAAAAACAAAATGAGCAGTGAATTCCTGCTTTCTGGAGATCAATACTCATTTAACTATTGTTACTAGACCTATCGATCGACCGTCAATTGACGCCATCGTTCGTTTGTAGAATGGATTAGTCGACGCGATCAGTATGGTGGAAACTATCGATATGTCGACCAACCCATTTTAGCATCGATTCATGGCATGTATCGACAGTCTATCGATTGGTCTGGTAAAACACTTATAGCTATCATTAAATTTAAAATGCGAAATAATTACATAAAAATAAAACATAGAAACTATGTATCTGTCACAGCCAAGTGGCTGAAGTAGCCGTTCAATCGAATAGCTAGCCCTTTAATTGTACAACGCTTTCAATCCTACTTCTATACATAGTTAAGGCAATTCGTTGACAACTATGAACTACTCTTTTACGCATTTTACTTAGCTTTAATTCAGAGCGTTTTGAGATCCTCAATGATTGAATTATAAAACTAGACTATAAATCGATAATATTCAGTCAACTGGTTAGCTGTTTGGTTGAACTAAAGCTACTTGAACCAGATGGATGGGACAAATCAGAAACATATAAAAAAATGTCTATAATAGCACTTAAAAATATATTATAACCTAGACCTTCGTCGCATTAAAGTAAAATTACTGTACTTTTTTCTTTTATGGCTTATTTCTAAAACAAGTAAGACACTTTGGTGCTATCATAAAATTCAACTTGTACAAATAAAAAAACTTATTTCAGTTCACGTATCTGCCCAGAAACTTGTCAGATTCTGCGACATTGTCCATAGACTTGCTTTTGATTTTTCTATACAATTTCTGTAATTAATGCAAGCAATATCAATATGCATGAAAAAAGGGTTTGGTCTAGGCCTGTCTCGTAATGTTTTCTCTTATTTCCAGAATTTTCATAAAATGTATTTAAAATTATTTTTTTCTTAATTTAAATGAAATTACTTAACAAGTGCACCAAAACATCAAAATGGTGTTTTGGTTCGTAGCTAAGCTAAGCGTTGAACTTTCAACATTAAACATTTTATTACTCATACACTATTTTCATCATATAACAATTATATTTTATTTCAGTATGAAAATATAATTTTTATCCAAATAATCACATAAACCAATTTCATTCATTCAACTTACTTATTATAATATACTAGTTTAATGTACAATTGTTCCCGGTCGCGTTGTGTCAATCGATATACCTCCTTATGACATGTGCAGCTTCAATTTGACCCATATCTTCCAAAATCAAGGCCAACGACTTCGACGATATATCGTCTCGAGAATCCTGAAAATATGATTTGGTAAGTCCTTGTTAAATATGCTTTTTTAAGTCTCATACGTACTGTAAAAAAAGCTGTCAAATTAATACGGGCGGAAAAGGGTGGAAGTGACGAAATTGGTTCTTCAAACCAATAGACAGACATGTGTTGCTAGGGAGTTTGTTGCGCCACTTCTTCCCAGTAAAAACACGTAGGAAGTGGTGAAGGGCGTTTTGGGGGCTGTCTTTTGTAATATTTGACATTCAAAAAGTGCTGTTTTACAGCCAAGTTTGAATAAATGATTTTGAGTTTGAGGTTGTAGCAATTATGTAGTCAACAGTTAATTTATTGATCACTCGGATACAATTATTCCCTCTATTTCTCTACATTGTGGTCAAATTCATTCGAGTATTGCTCTGATAATCTCTCTTGCTTAGATATCGACGCGTATTACGCTGCGAGTAGTAGAAGGTTGTACTCCGGTTCTGGACTCGACACCGGAGTTATCCCTTGCGTAAAGCAATGTATTGAGAACAAAAAGAATGTTAACCTTGAGATGTTTGAGCAGCGTGTAGGTGGGGCTGGGCTGCGCGGCGTACCAGTCGAGCAGCGCGTCGAGGCGCAGGCGCTGCGCCAGCGCGCGCCAGGCGGCCGCGCCGTCCACCAGCGCCGACACCTCGCGCGCGTACGCGCTCAGCTCCTGCAGCCCCGCCTCCGGGTACTCCTGCACAAACAAATACCATTCTCTACGGACCCGCTACAGATAGCACTTGGGTACCCCGTACTACCTCCCCGTATTGAGATTTGACCAAAATATGTAGACAAACACTAGACGCAGAACTGGTGCTGCCATTAGTCTAAGCCGCAGACTAAAATTGTAAAACTCCGACATACGGCGTTCATGCTTCATGAATTGGGTAGTTGACTAGGTCAAAAATAAAATCCTAACCGATAATAATTTGGAAAAGTATCTTACAATAATGTCACTTTCATTTATCGTTTTGAAGGAAAATCTATTGGAATTATTTTATTGATAATTTAAGTAAAATAAATTATATGGCTTGATGTGCAAAAATTGTGACGTCTTAATTCTAACTTTCATACAAATTGCATAGAGAGTAACCGTTTTTGACAGTTCAATAAAAGTATTGAATTTCTCTAGTTGTCAACTACCCTAACACAAACCGTACTATACATATCTGTAACATGAGAAACACAAAGAACTTACGCCTTCGTCAGCCGACTCGAATTCGTCCTCTGGTTCTGACTTGATGTCGTCTTCATCCATGCACTCAAGTGACGTGACGTAAGCTTTCATCAACTCTTTGAGCTCCGGTTTCTTCCTGACGAGTCTCCACGCGGATTCGTTGCAATCTTCGTGCTTAAGAGGATACGCCTGTAATAAAGCAGATAATGTTAGCCAATTCACAAATCAATCTTTTAACACATACTATTGAGTCTGATGATGAGTCTATTGAGTGTATCGTGGTACATACCTTCTTTTCAAGCAGAAGTCTTGCTATTTCAACAGAGTTTTCCCGGACGGTCGTGCCGCCACAGACGATTTGTAGCGCCGTGTTTCCAGCGTCATCCATAACGTCAATTTCGCTCTATAATATAAGATATTAATATATTATTTTTTATTATAATATAAGATATTAATATAAAGAATTTCTTCCTTTATTTCAATAATAAAAAAAAAACGCTCATCGTCCTCTCCTCTAAAAAACTAACTTTGCTGTGCCCGACAGGGTCCATGATTGTTCCCATTATTATACCCACCAGCCTTGTACACATTATGGTATGCAATAAAGTTATTGAGTATAATGATTAAGTTTCAGGACGGACTACAACCAAAAATTATAATATTGTTACGTGTATATGAGTACACAAACGTAATAACATGTATGTATACCAAATAACTGTGGTGCACTTCTTACTTCCATTGTAAGAGGAGACGTATCGCCTGTAATCAATTCTCGCCGCCCATGGACACCAAAGGTAAAGCAACACGAAAGGAGAGATTTCGGAAACAATGAGATTTTTTTACAAAGTAGCTGGAAAGTTTTATTGGGACAGGGAGGGTAGCTTCAGGTGGGGAGGGTTTAAGAGTCCAGTACCCTAGATATCGTTGCAGCTGTGGCCGTACTACTTTGCGGTTCTTCTATATAGGTTGAACAGCTTTGCTTGTCCGAAGTTGACTAACTAGAATAACTGCGCATGCGTCAAGTGTCAAATGTTTGAAGAAAATTTTGAGGTATGTAGACTGACCGGAGGTATGAAGTCGAGCAGCGTCCTCAAGACGGGCAGACGGTCGTCGTAGGCGGCGAGGTGCAGCGGCGTGCGGCCGTCGGCGTCGCGCACGCTGTAGCTGGCGCCGTGCTGCAGCAGCAGCCGCGCGCCCGCCGCCCAGCCCGACACCACCGCCATGTGCAGCGCCGACTGCTTCTCTGTACGACCAACCCAATGCATTCACATCCTCGTCTTTAAGTCACAATTAAATCACCATAACGTATCTCAAGTACCTTCGAGTGGTCTTTTTTATATTAAAAAAAACCGGCACAGATACCCTACACAAGCACCCAGATATATATAAAATGGGAATTTTAAAAGGTCGCAATTTTGGGAAACGTATCGCCGCCATTTTTTATCCCATGTTTTCATCGCAAGGACAGTATAACTCTTATGAAATAAATTTTAGGAGCATTTGAAGAATCAAAGAAAAATAGGCAAAACTAGAGATGTAAAAAGACAAGATCCTGAACAATTTTTGCAACCAAAAACAGCGCATTTCATTGTAAAAAATAATTAAAAACTAGAATTATAATGCTAGAGAACCGATGGCAACGTCCGTGCACTCGAAACAAATATTGCCCTAGTTGATAGCGCGGAGCGTGGGTTGCCTTGTAGCATCTACACTCTCTTTCCATCATCAGTTTAAAGAAATAATAAATAAAAACTTATGCTACCTTGCTGCAGTATAAAGCATAGTTACAAAGACGGCCAAAGATTTTTTTAATTTATTTATCTACAATAAATTTACCATTACAGGCAAGCCCAATGCCATAAATGCACCTTAGTTTGTAACTGGTTACGAGAAAAGAAACGAATATATCTTATTTTATCTGACTACAAAAGAAAGTTACATAGGTGGCGATGGCGAACGGAATCTTTTTAATGAACAATAACTTACCACCGTTGTAGTCGTTCAAATCACAAGACACATCGTTCTTCTTGATAGAGTCCAGAAGCACTTCCAGACACGATTTGTACTTCACGGCGTAGTGGATCACATTGAGGTCCTCATCATCCTTTAGCATTGGGTTCGACCCTAAGACAAAACAAAAATTATATTACCAAAATAATGAAAAGAAAACAAGCCTTTTCCGCCGATAAGTAAAATATGCGCCGATTTTATTGTATGACTAATGGCTACATCGACTTCAGTCTTAGTGGTACGACTTGGATAATAAAAACCAAATATACCTAGCAATTGGAAAAGTCTAATCTAAGGGTTTGCTTCTTTGCTTGAATGAGCCAATCTCAGGGACTATCGACCCGATTTCAAAAATTCCATCAGTGTTAGGTAGCCCTATTATAGTGGAAGACTATAGGCGTAAATTGTAGATGCACTATACAGTCCTGTCCTCTACTAATTTTGTTATATGATAATCCGTGAGCCTGATGAATACGCTCATATCTCAAGTCCATTTAATGCGCATTCTGACATATCCCGTTTTAGTGATCGCAGGCTGTGTAGCTAGCGCCCCATGTTAAGGGCCTTCAACGGAGCTTACTGAATCATCCCTATCGCCTAGTCTGTCTATCGGTTTAGTTGTAGTACTCGTATCGGTGAGAATCCACCTCCTCATTCCCCCATCACCGATAGATTGTGTGCTAAATGGTGATAGGAACCCAGCACTGCATAATATCCCATGTTTGCCCCGACGATTGATCTCAGATACCTGTCCGTAAAGGAGTACTTTCTACGAATCAAGTCTCTATGTTAATAACGGGTTTCGAGAGCCAAGTTAGCCGACCCCTAATTTTTCATGACCTTCTACGTGATAAGGTCAATCAGGATATATTGTTGTTTAGGGACTTATTATTATATTTCCGTCTATCTTTTACTAGTAAAAGTCTTTTACTATACTATACCTTTTGCAACAAACAAAGACACCATTTTAGGCATATCATTGACGACGGCGAGGTGTAGTGTGGTCTGTTGTTTATCGTTGGCACAGTCAAGGAGGTGCGTCGCTTTAACACTATGAATTATTTTCACGATGTACTCAAGACTCGGCTGGTTACTGCACAATGCCATGTGGAGGAATCTAGAATTAAAAAACAAATACTAATAGAAATGTCCGATACATAAGTGACGTGCATATTATTATCCAAACATACTGGATACAACTACTGAGTTTGAAGAATTTCAAGTATAACATATCAATATAAACTTACGTATCTCCATTCGACAGTCTTATTTCAAACAGTCTCTCCAATCGGTTTCTGACTTCGGCTTTTTTGAATCCCTTTTTGTTTCTGATTATTTCGCACAAGTCTTTTACAATCTGAAAATAATAAATGATCATAAATTCACAAGGGTTTAAAGCTTATAAGTTTTTGTAGTTTAATTAGACGTTGAATGGAGAATATTCGTTTCAATATTAAGTTTATTTTAAACTACATAAAATATATTATTTAAAAGTTATTTGTTTGCACGCTAACTAAGTTTACCTCTTGTTTGTATAAACTGGTTTAAGTACTTTTGCCCACCGCACTTCTCAACGACTTATATTCATGCATTTGAGCAGAGCACACTCAGGCGGAATGTGGCGAAAAAACTATTCACACGATAGCACAACTTTAAGTGTTTTTTTCTGTAATTTACTGGTTCGACAAACATTTTAAAATAAGAACCGTATTGCACAAAACATATGAAATAATCTAATATACTAAGAATACCATTTTTTACTTGTTAAGAAACTATCTTTCTAGTCTGAGAGCCAACGGCTGCGATACATTCCATATTGTCGAGACTGATATCTCGTATGTGCATCCGTCTTTGAGTTTAGTGAGTTTCAACGATTTATTACTACTTTACATTGACGGTGGCTTTGAAAGATATAAAAATAAACCTAACCTGACTATTTTTCTTTACCGCGGTGGGTACCGTCTCCTTTATATTTGACTTTAGCTTCCGCAAGTGGTCGCATCCTCGTCCCGTGAGAACTAACCCGTGCACCGAGCACAAAGTAGCCTATAGCTAGCATGTAAAAAGTGGCCAATTATATTTTTCCCCCTACAATTTTATTGTCTTTATTTTAGTCTACGAACTTCCTAATCTTCTATGGACTATTATAAAAAATATTTCAGTGTCAGATAGCCAATTGATCGAGGACGGCTATAGGCCACTTTTAAGCTAACTTTCAAACTTCGTAGGAGTGAATTGTTGACACCCACTGTAAGATGGATGCACATAAAAAGTTTCATTTTTTTTTTATTTATGGAAGGTCTGTTAGTGGTTAGCCCTTTAGCCAGCAGAACGTTTAAAATTGTATTACTATGAGATCAGTGCTTGGTCCATATTCCGTGACCCTGAGTCTACTTTTGCGTTGGGTATCCTACACCAAACAGAATTCCAAAACATCGAATCTCAAAATATCGAACAACTAAAATCAAAAGAACAAAAAATCGAATGTTTAAAATATGGAATGGTCAACTGTTCGGATTACCAAAACATCTAGTTGATTTTGTATGCCCATATGGTGGTGTCAGTATTTAAAAAAATAGTGATGAAGAATTCTGGGAGCAGTGTGAAGATAATTACCTAATGTAGATGTTTCGATATAAAAAATAACAGTGTATTGAAAGCCCAATGAAATGAGCATTCGAAATCAACTAGATGTTTTGGTAATCCGAACATTTGACCATTTCATATTTTAAACATTCGATTTTTTGTGCTTTTGATTTTTGTTGTTCGATATTTTGGGATTGGACGTTTTGGAATTCAATTTGGTCTAGGATAATTCACAGATTTTGTTTCTTGTTACCTACCGTATTAATGGGAACAGAAAATTATGATACAGGAATGACGATATTTTAGAAAGAAGGCAAAGACTTTTACTTTAAAACGACGAAGGAGTTTTGACGTATTTACAACGTGACATTTGATATGGCAATTCCGAGAAAGGAGAAAGGGCAAGTGGTACGGATTCTGGTACCTGCTTTATCAGAAACAAAAGATGCATAATTAAAATGTGAATAAATGGTATGTAATAATGTAGAATAAGAAAAACGCGAGGCCTTGTCTTCATTACTTTCCCAATTCCGGTGTCGATTAAAATAATTATGAATAGTGGCCTAGTAGTCGTGGTGGCCTATTGGTTAAAGCACCAGCATCTCAATTATGAGTGCGCAGGTTCGATTCCAGGTCAGGAAAGTACCAATGGAACTCTTCTATGTTATATGTACTTTTTGAATATATCTTGGACACCAAAGACTGTTTAAAGGTGAAGGAAAACATCTTGCGGAAACCTGGACTTATTAAATCTGTATTCACCAACCCGCATGAGCAGCGTGAGAGGAGGCCTGTGCTCAGCAGTGGGACGATAAAAAGGCTGATGATGATGAATTATGAATGTATCATCTATCACCATCGTCTGCCTTTTTATCGTTCAACGGATAGGCACGAGTATTAATCACCATGCTTACTCGCTTGCTTGGTTCGTCTATACATATCAACAAAATAACGGAATAACTGTTTAGAACACAGGTTCTAGAAGTTTCAGTTTCAAGTTTGAGGCACGCGGATCCCGGAGTATATTGTACATTTACCTATGCTTGCCTGTTTCAGTCTCAACCGCGTTATTATATTGAAGTCACGCTCATACAGATGCTATGCCTGCTGTGTGAGAGTGAGACGACAATATAATAACGCGGATAAACCTGATACATGTAAGCGTAGGTCAACATATAAAATGCTTCGTGGTCCGCGCGCGTGCGAACGAACAAAGTGACCGCGATTTTTTTTAAAAGAGAAATGAATTAAGAAGAATTTATTCGTATGATTCGTAGCAGGCTCCAAAACCACTTGCTCATTCTCCTTTGTCGAAATTGCCAATTCAAATGTCACGTTGACAATACATCAATATTCATTCGTCGTTCTGAATGTAAAAGCTCATTACCTTCTTAACTTCCATGCCATCTTCGGTTTTGTAGAATGCCGGATACTCGGTCTTTGACTTTTTGAGTTCGCCCTCATTTTTGGGGTAGACCTGGTGTGCTTGTGGTGCTAGGAAATGCGCCTTTTCGTCTTTCTGTAACTGAATGAACATTTGCGAATTAACAAAATAGCTGAGCAAAATAATATACACAGTTTGAAGAAAAAGACGCTTGTAGTTCCGAAAGTGACTAACTACTTTGGCAAGCGCACAAGGAAATACATTACGCCTACGTTAGTGAATGGGCTTTCGCCGGAGTTGATAACAAATGTAAAGGACAAGTACCAACTTAAGAAATTACTGAAAAAACATTATCTCTTATTGTGTCCATAGTTTATTTTTATTTAAGTTTATGTTGTAGTTACACGCACAAACATATTTGTAAAATATTTTAAACATTGTTAAAGAGAACTTTTGTAAATATAGAATTTTTGTAAATATGTTATGTGTTGATTTTTTAATAAAACTTATACAAAAAAGAATATTTAAATAGCTGAGAATGTTAACTGAAATGTTTGTTGTAAAGCTAACGCGAAAAAAGATATAAAGTATGTTATAATTAACGTTGTCCAAAAATTAAACTTTAAGATAAATCATTAAAATACAAACCTTCGGTCGTCCCGAGTCAGCGACTAGCAATGAGCGAATAAACTCCATACTATTTTTCTGAAAAGAAAAATAATAAAAATAATGGTCGTTAAAATAATAACACAACGAATTTATAGAGATTTTGACAGAATTTTATGAACTTACTTCATCGGGAAGACTTTCTCCGTAACTTTTCATATATTCTGTAAAAGAAAACATTCTTATTAGTTTTAAACTGAATTCGTACTCATTATAAAACGATTATAGCTGGTCTAACATTTTTGTATCAAAAAGCAGGCCTTCTACCTACTACAGAATCTACCATAAGCCAGTATGAAGTTTGTATCAAATCACAAGCCGAATCGAACATATATAATCTACCACAGTAAGTATAAAGTTAGTATGAAATCACAATCGCAATAGAACATGGATTGGCGAACCAAAATGTATGGAATTTCATCCAAAAATCGAGTGGCTTAAATCTCGAGAGCCAGTACAATTTGTATTGGAAATCTTGACAAGCTGTATATACTTTATTTAATTATTTTGACGCGAGAAATAATGTGATAAACTTTTATAGTTAAGTTACGCGTGGGTCAAACGCAAACGAGTGTTTCGGGTGAAGAGTGGGAGAGTTTGAGGTGGAAGGCACGTGTCTCCGAAACCTGGTACCCCACAATATGCAGTATAACAATGCTATCTTAGCTGAGAGATCAGGTGAGTATAATATTTACTCGAGTAATAAAAAAAACGTACCATCCAAAAAGTTTTTCATCTCTTCTGGTATCTGATTACCGGGGTCGTTGTTGGCTGCTGTGATCTGTTCAAAGTCTGCGGAATTAAGTTGCAAATCTGCGATGGGTGCTTCAGGAAGCATAACGCTGTGGGGTTCGCTCCACATGGGACTCGACATAGGCGATAGGCTGGACTCCGACCCGGGGGCCGAGTACAAAGCGCTGCCAAGATCGCATTGGTTCGGCGATGTCGGGTTGTGCACCTGTTAAATATTTTTTTGTCTTACAAATTCATACTATAATTATATAATAAAAACAATATTTATATAGGTACATAAAACAAACTCGGGTTTGTTACAACACAACAGCAGATCTCGAGTTATAATCTGCTCAACCAATTTCCATGGTTCTTGATTCGTCGGATTTGTCTCCGCCCCGAATAGTAAAATAGCCGAATAGTAGAGTAGTGTAGAATAGAGTATGGTAGAGTAGTGTAGAGTAGGGAAGAACGGGAGCGAAGCCGCGCGGGCAAAAGCTAGTATATTATACAAACAAATTCATATTATAAATTATTTAGTAGTTATTTAGAATGGTTATTTACTAAAAGGAATTTATCAGTTAGAAAGGTAAATTTGTGCCCAACTGCGGCATGTTACGTTTTATATGATATACATATACGATCATGTTACAAGACCTACTTACTAATTTCCCTTTTTGGCACTCGAGTAAAAAATCCTTTTTGATTTTTACAGCGTAATAAATCACAAACTTTAAATATTGACCAATACGATTGAGCGCAAAACATGTGTTCCCCAAACAAAAGCCCCTCTTAGTGTTTTAAGGGTTATTTTATTGCATTTTTTTGTTCAAACTTCAAATGTTAACCATTGTACAAAAGTTTTTATATTCCACAAAATACCTACAACTTAGAATGGGGGTTGCACATTTTTTACTGTTTTATGAAGTTCAATAAAATTTGTTTAAGCGCCGATGTTTTAATAGAAAAGTTTTATCCGTAAAATAATATAAAAAATAATTACTTAATGATACTTTAGTATTTACAAGTAGGTATTTCCTTCATGAAAGTCACAGCGATGTTTGTACAGTTATGTGAAAGTAAACACTTACTAAACTTATTTTGAGAATTGACGGAATAAGTAATGAAATGTGGAAGTAGACCATAGGGATAACAAGTAAAAAATTGTAAAGAAATATATACAAATAGGTTACCTGAGGCAAGATGTACATCGAAGTGGGATCAGGGTCGCGCTCCATAATTTCTTCAGCTTGCTAATAAAGATAAAAACACTTTTTATAAAAAAAAACACTTATACTTAATTTTTTGCAGCAGAGAGAATGTTTATCATAATAGATATTTTTTACATGTATACAGTAACACCCTTACACAATGCGAGATTTCAAGTGGTGTTTTGAAAAACCACTTCTATGGTCATTTTTAACACTTCACACCCTATGTGAACGGAATCCTAAGAAACTTGTAGAATAACTTACATGATTGACAACAGATATGGGAATGTCACAGCCACTTTTCAGAGATCCGCCTGTAACAAATTATACCTATGTCAAATCGTCAAGATTTATTTGGGTACCTCACTATTTAACTAAGAGCTCAATAAGTAAGGGAATGTTTACGAAAAAAACAAAACAAAATGGTACAAGAGATAAGTTATACTAAGAAAAAATTCACTGAACAAAAATACTAAGTACGACAGGACATCAAGCTACTACAATCTATCAAATATCCTTATGAGTTTTTCAACTTCATCGCTGAAGCATATGGCTCAAAGTTGATTAGGAAAATTTTACAGTTTCGGGTAGCTTGATGTGCTGGCGTCTGTACATTTTTTACTTACTGGATGAACTGCCAATAGAGCAATAAGATGAGCCGGTTTTCCTTTTCTTGATCTGTTTGTACGCTTGATTCGCTTTGTACTTGAACTCTTTAGGCTCGCTGGTGCGACCGTCAGAGGGACGCACTAGTTCTATAAACACTGGAACGTCGACAGGCGTCTCAGGGTTTTTATATGGCGGAGTCCTGTCATAAGGATGAATAAAAATTTAATTTTTTTTTCACATACATGTGCAAAGTATTTTATCTACACTTTCTTGAAATTACACGTTTTCACTAATTTCAGATAATTAAAATTACCTGTAAATAAATCAGCACCTACCTAAACACAATGGCGTATTGGTGATGGACATCGCTTTGCATAAACTGGCCGACACTGGTCCAGCCTCTTTCACCATTGTCGTCCAACTCGAAGAAGCGAATCATGATGTTCTCTGTGAAATACATATATACATTACATCATCATCATCATCATCCTCCTGCCCTTACCCCAAGTTTTATTTGGGGTCGGCGCAGCATGTCTCTTCTATCTGCCGTCATCTCACAAGTTACATTCTCAATCCATCCATCGTTTCTTTGGTCGTCCCCTTCCTCTATATCCATCCACATTCATGTTCAAGACCTTTCTCACAATATGATCCATACATACATTACATGTTGATCGTAATATCATCACCATCTGCATAGTCCTCTACAAAATATGTAGGGTCTGCCAGTGTTTTATATGGAGACCTCGTCAACTCAGTTGCCTGGACAACCCAGTCTCACCGAAGGTTAACGGCGAGACTGTATATAAGACTTATTTGCTTCTAACTAACCCGTTATGACCACCAAGGCTGTTCAAATGACAGCCGGGGCCCACAATTTAATAGGTATGATTTATGATTATGCCTTCCGAAAACACATAATCATAAATCATACCTAACTCTAAGGATCAATAGTGTGATGACTTCAACAAGCGATATTTTTAGAGAATTACTTCTTTGGGTCTATACGTACCATATGAAAGAATAAAGTTTCAGATATGAAGTAGCATAATGCTTATCTACGCCAAGAAAAAGAGTGAACAAAAAAATGGGAAATTATTCTAGTATTGACAAATTCCAAAACGTTACCGTAATAAAATAAGAAATCACTACTCTTAATGAGAATATTTAAAGTGAACACTATGCTTTGTTATAATAAGTAGGTATAGACGCCAGTACATCAAGCTATTACAATCTTCCAAAATATCCTTAAAAGGTTTTCAACTTTATCGATGAAGCATATGGTTCAAAGCTCTTTGGGAAATTTTTACGGTTCCGGGTAGATTAATGTGCTGGCGTTCATATACATTTCATTTTCTTTTAGTTTTTAAGGAGGCGTCTCTCACCAGCTGCATTCACATGAAAATCTGTGCGGTAGTCTTTGAATTTATCGCGAACAAACATACAGAAGGGACAGACGACTTTGTTTTTGTAATACTGATAGTAATAAAATAAACTTTATATATTGGACAATATGAGCTATGATGATTTTGACGCGCTTCCGGTATTTGGCGATATGTTCAAACAATTTCATAGTGGGGTTTCCCAAAGTAGCAGATTATTCCTACATACATGACTTTGCGTGTGAGATTTCGTATTATCTACATCCACAGGCACTTTTAGTGTCTACATGCGTTTTAATAAATTAATAAATATTTGTATTTTTTATTTAAGTAAATAGAAATTTTCTTCAAAAAATTTGGAAAATCGCTTATCATCTATTCACTTACTTTTGTTAACTTTCTCAACTAGTATGAAGACATCTTCTCCGCCCGAAGCACTGCCGGAGGATCGGCTTATACGGCATATCTTCAAGTCGTTTGTGGCGGCACTTTCTAATAAAAATAATCAGTAGTTATTACTCTAGACATTTTTTGAAGAATTTGAACAATTTTCATTGAGGACATAATTATAAGAATAAGTAGGTACATTTAGATGCTGAGGTTTCTTAATTATTATGCGTAATAGTACCTACAATACTTACTCATATTATGAATAGGTTCCGAGAACACAGGTTCACATATCTCCTGTCCAGTAACAGTGTCATGTGCACTGAATTTCAAGCGAACAATATTCAAATTAATAGTTTTGGCCATATTCTCGCACTGAACTTGAAGCTAGAAACAAATAAAATTAAATATACATACCACAATCCTTACAGAAGAACATTATAATAACACAATCACTTAGAATCTGATTCTCACAATACAAGTAGATAAGTACCTAAATAATTCGTGAAAAATAAATAAACAACTTTTAATGTAGGCGCATTGGTGCGCGCGCACGCTAACTGCGGGCTAACCAATCGCGTCAACTTCATGAACACAACTGTGGTCGCACTAACGTTGAATCGCAATACCCATTATCGCATGTGTTGGGAGCTTTTACGTAGGGCCTAATCATCTACCGGACTCTACCATGAATCAAATACTGTATGTTTGGCTGTTTGACCTCCCTATTTAACTATTTATATAGACTTTAATGCATTAAGGTAAGTATAATAGAGACGTACGCGGGTTTAGAGAAGGTGCAAATGCTAACACACTCCTACGGCGACTTTATTTTCAATACACACTTCATTAAGAAGTCTGTAAAAACTTAGAAATAGGTAATACAAGTCCGACAGAAATGAAGACTACGCGTGAGCATCAATAAGTTTCAATATCTAGTAAGGTCAGGCTACCTTACAATATTTAGAAAACCCACATCTCCCTTTATTGACATTAAAGTGCTTATTTCGTTACGTTCTGCCTTAAGAAGTCAAAGACTCCAAACAATTTTAAAATAACTTGTAAAAATTCCGATAGCAAGTATGTATATGTATAGTAAATAAACAAAGGATTCGTTACCGGAACACCGAGCTTTTGAACAATACCCTATGACGATCCAAATATACACATCCGTTACAGATTGCCTTACCAAAATATTTGCAAGTTTGCATGCTAAATAGAATTAAGTAATGTGTATTAGTTCCATGAATTTTTGATGCGTTATTTTAATTTGTCCATTTTATTTATTTGATTTCATATAGTTATTAAGTTTGTAAATAAATGTATAAAGGAATTTCATTAAATATTTAAATAGTAACAAAAATCTAAAATAAGAGTTCTATGAATCTTTCATTCATTTGTTTATAAAGGTCTCCTCTAGTTATTTTTGTAAACAAATTGATCCTCCCGTAAATAAAAAGATTACAAGTCTTGCACTTACGTCTTTCAAGTTCACGTTGGTGTTCTTACATCGTTCGGAAAATTTCTTGAATAGGAGTGCAGCGACGTCTTTTTTTGCAGTGTGTATAATGCCGATCCCGCCGAACCTAGAGATTAAATATACTACTACAATTAACAACTTAAGTATAGCCCTAGCTGGCTTACACATACATATACATTCCAATATTACCAATAGCATTCAACGATAGGTATTCAAACGGAATAAATATTGACTCAGACTAGATAGGTAGGTACTCATTATATGACTGTGAATATAAGTGTTCAAATAAAAAATCACGTTTATTCATTTTTTTTTCGTGGGACATCATCGAATGTTCCCCTCCCGCTGTGGGTGCAGCTGGAGAGAGTGTCAGACTCTAACAGACTAAAACCCCGAATGCCAGGGTCACAGTAACTCTTGCGAACCTCAAATATTAATTTTATTTTGATTGAATGACTAAATAAGATAAAAAAATCACGCTTGTTGAATGGGAGTCCCCTAAAATATTTTTCATATTCTGATCTTCAGTACTGGTTGGTATGCTTTTCAGCGGTCTAACTATCACGGTTCATGATACACACGATAAAGCCTGGCTGGTGACAGACGGACGGACAGAAAAGTCTTAATAGGGGTGCCGGTTTACCCTTTGGGTACATAATTCCTAAAATGGAATACGTAAGTACTTTTTTGTCATCGTTATTTTGGTAAGTAAGTACCTAGGTACCTAGTAATCTGCGGAACCTAAACAAACAAAATACTATCCAGGGTTGTCCTTACCCGACTTTATAGCTGTCTTGATCAGGTACTAGGTAACTCATGTCCCTGTCCTGTTCATCTTCAAGTAACTTGTGCGGGTGTTCGTCCGGGTTATTATGTTGTGCCAAACGACATCTTATCAGAGCCTTCCCACTGTAATTTAGCAGCTGTAAAGATAATACGAGATATAAAAGCTAGGCGACATTAACCTTTTGACCGCCACTGTCACGTATAGATGACGAGCCAAAAAGTTCCCAGCACGCCATGGTCACGACTACATGACAAACTTTTAGTTTCAATAGATATAATTCCGAACTCACTACTACATAATATGTTGTTCGTATTTATGGATGCATTCTAAGCTAGGCGCTGAGGGCACGTCGTTCTTTTTTTGATGTGGCGGTCAAAAGGTCATCATAATTTTCGACTAGATTTTGCCCCCAGAAATTACTATCACTGTTTTTGTAAAAAGAAACTTAAGTAAATGCTCACCTTAATGATAACGCGCCTAACGCCTAATGGTGCCCTACATTAGTAATTTCTCCTATGTCCTGTGTGTTGCACACAATAGTTGGACGCTTTCCACACGATCCGAACCGACCGCCGATGGAGGTGTTCTTGTCCAGTTGGTGTGAAAATCTACCGTGTAGACGTTGCTCGGCCAACCAGTCATAAGCAGAGTCAAACGAACTTGGTCGAGAGCGCATTCATCGCGACAGGCTGCGTTATGTTTGCGAAGCATATTGGTTTTAAATCGTTTAATAATCTTTATGCTCTGGTTTTTTCTAAAGACTTCCTTGTTGTGAATCCTAATGCCAAGAAGCTGTATTTTATTTCTTATATGTACTTTGAGGAAAAGTTGTGAACTTACCTCAACAGTAGGGTGTGTCTTTGTTTTATTGGAGCCATAAGATTTTCCCAGAAGACATCCGTGTGTGCCAACCATCTCGCTGACATACCGAAATCTGAAGTGATTCTGTGGCTGTTCTGTTATACGCAGACATGGTTTCAAAGCTGTATAAAAGATTTTGGATAGTAAGATAGACATTTATAAAAAAGGAAGCAAGGATAACAATACATATAAAATATAAGAAAAATATTATGTTACTATGATCATAACACAGTAAAGCTTATGTACCAGCCGCAGATTCAATATATCGGGAGCATCATATCGAAATAATTTTTACACACACTTTTTTATTTCATATAGAGCATAGGAAATCCAAAAAAATCTATACTAGTAAATATTCCTCACTCATACTACAATAGCTAATCTTTAAAGGATTTAGTTTCCTTTTAGACTGGTGTGGCCTATCAATTTAGAGCATAGGTACTCTAGATTCACAGAATAGTAAATTGATAATCTACTGTAAACTATACATATTTGCCATGCACTTAAACAATCAACATTATTATTGTTAACAACATGTAACTCAAAGCCTTGACTAATAAAATATGAAAAAGTAACAACACCAGGTCAGTATTTGTAGTAAGAATTAATGTTTTATACTCAATGCTCCTAAAAATAAGGTAACTTTTGCATTGTAAAAATGTGCTGTGTTGGCAACAAACAATAGCTTCCTTTCTATGTTATCAAGAACTTGTCCACATTTTAAAGTACTATAAAGCTGATAAATTTACAATGTAATGAATAAAAAAAATCAAAGCCCGTACAAAGGTGTGGAATTAGGGAACCAGTCCCTGTGAGACCCACATCTAGACTGTGTGAAAGAAACAGGATGCTTAGTGCATAGTAGACACCCAACTCTAAATGCTGAATAAGTCAGAAAGAAGAGTCTTATACAATTAGAATCTTTGGCAATAATATGATTATAGTAAGATTCCTTGGAATACAATTTCTGATCATCTATAATACATCAGAAAATACAAACTTAGTTAACTTAATATTTCATATATGCACATGTTACAACAATATGCCACACACACATCACTATAGGCTCAAAACAATTTACACACTTTGAAAATGTTTAATAATAACAAAGATAATGTTGATAGTGAATATAGTGATCCCCAATAGCCTTTCATGATATTACATTTCTGGAATTTAGTTGTATCAGCACGCAGCAGTATTACATCTTCAATTTCATACTTCTTATGCAACTTATTACAGAAATAAGAGTTTTTAATATAAAGATACTCACCATGTCTAAGAAATTGTCGCTTATTCTCAGCGCAAGTCAGCTCAGTGAGATCAGTCGCGAGCTGAGGAACTTGCTGAGACGGAGAGCTACGGGGTGAATATATGTTAAAAGACATAGGTGAGCTAGAGGCATCGCTCATATCGTGGTCACTGCTTGTAGACATTTTCTCTTACTTCCCGCACAGTCAAGTCACACAAAAACAAAAAGTTTACATTAAAACACAGTCCTTTATCACCACTTGCAATAACTCATATAGTTATTATACTATTTCTCATCAATATTTTTATTATAAATATCTAGACAATTGAAATGAAATTATTTTAATTGTATTTCAGCTCAGCGCACTAAACTAAAACCTAAGAACGACATTGAATGTTTATCTGCGTTTGACAGATTTCACTTGTTGCCCACCTTTGTTTTAAATTTTCCCAATATATTTACTCAAAACTTTGTAAACGACCTTTTTTATTTATGATCAACTTTTAAAGTGCTTTTATACCATTTAAAATGCATTTATATAAGTCACCCCTCTTCCTCATAGATGGCTAATGAGCTGTAATTAATCCGTGGCTTCTATTAATAAAAAAGGATTAAGTACTTTTTTTGCGATGAGTATTTTTTATATTAATTGTAATTTAACATTTACCTTATTTTTTTTTAAGAACATATGGAAATGAATCAAATCAGATCATAATATCTTCTACTACTCGAATACTCATAACGACTAAAGAGTCAAAGATATTCATATGACAGCCAGGATTTGAGGAGTCTTCCGAAATAAAGACGAACCCGTTATGACAAGATGGTATTGAGCTGCGAAATCCTCTTTTGAGCAATATACTATTTGGAAAATAAGCAAATTTTTAACTATACAAAGTTGATACGACAGAGGATCATTCCTTTTAACTGCCTATACTAGGTACCATTTTAAAGCTCTGTACCAAAAATCAATTAAATAGGAGCAGTAGTTTAGTCGCAAATGATTTTTTAAGTTTTTGCCCTGTTTGAACACGATGTATCTTTTCTAACAGCTGATTATGTCTAAACGCGTAGGTCATGCACCTTAAAACGAAAAATCTGAGTACCTACGATGCGTTGTTGCCGTTCTTACTTGCGTAAGAGCGGTACAAACAAGTATTTTGGCTAAAAGATGGCAATGCAAACAAGGAAGCAATGAATACACACACTTGCACTTTCTTTACGAGAGTGACAATCATAGCAAAACACCCTGCGCGTAAAAGAAATAGAAATAGGTCATTGTGTTGTTAGTTGGTCTTACGATTGCGAAACTCGTTTTTTAGTTCGCCGGCGCTACCCTTTGAAGACGGTTACGTAACACGGAAGCTCCTGCGCCATTTTTTTGTCGAACTCGCGCGCTGACTATTGTGATTTTGTTATTGTGATAAGACACTAAATAAGTTTAAGACGGACAGTATTTATTTTTGTGACAGGACACTTAACTTGGGATTAGTATTATTTAGTGTTAGAGTTTTTTATGATTAAATCTTTTTATTGTGATAGGACACTTAAACTAATAATAATTATTATAAACTGATAAACTTTACCGCGTGTGTGTGTAATTAAAGTGTTGAACAATGCCTCGTGTAACTTACACAGCCTCAGAATACACGGACATGATTTTAATTTACGGTGAATGCCATGGAAACGCCGCTTTAGCTCTGCGAACATACCGAGAGAGGTTTGGACACAGCCGCAATTGCCCTAGTAGCGGCCGCACCATACAATTGGCAGTACAAAGACTACGGGAAAATAAAAGTATAGTGCCGCAACAGGAAGGAGTGCCAGCGCGGCAAATACCCGCTGCTTGGGAAGAACGAATTTTAGACCATTTTGACCGTAACCCGACAACGAGTCTCCACAGAGCTGCCCGGCAGTTTAGGGTTTGTCATAGAACCATCCACAAGGTTCTAAAACGAAACAAACGCAAACCTTATAAATATCGGAAGGTGCAAGCTTTATTATCTAGAGACTTGCCGGTCAGGAACAGTTACTGCCAATGGCTACTAAATAAAACAACCGAAGACCGTGAGTTCTTAAAAAATATCATATGGACCGATGAGAGTACTTTTACTCGGAACGGCATCTGGAATCGGCAAAACCTCCGGTACTGGAGTTTGGAAAATCCGCACTTGTTCCGAGAATCTGAACATCAGTACAGATTTTCTCTCAATGTGTGGGCTGGTATCCATAATAATAATATTATCGGTCCAGTTTTTATTGACGGCACCCTTACAGCTGCGAAGTTTTTAGAGTTGTTAAATGGTCCTGTTGCCGAGTACATTTATCAACTGCCTTTAGCCGTTTATCGCAAGTTGTGGTACCAGCTGGACGGAGCGCCTCCACATTCTGTGATGGCTTCCAGGGAGCGGCTCACAGTAATGTTTGGGCAGCAATGGATCGGTCGATTCGGACCTGTTCGGTGGCCACCACGATCTCCAGACCTCACTCCCATGGATTTCTTTTTGTGGGGGTACATTAAGAGTGAAGTGTATGCCTCTGAGGTAAATACCATTGAAGAACTAAAAAATAGGATTATTTTAGCATTTCACAAATTAAAGTGCCTGGCGACGGATAGTGATTTGATGAGCAAAATAAATAACAATATTCTCCGTCGATATAATTTGTGCATTAATGTGAATGGAGGCCACATTGAGAATTTAAAAATGTAGTGTTATAATTGTGATTTTTGTGCGCGTATTTCAAAAACTAACATAAAAGCGGAGGCGCCGCGCCCGCGCCCCCGCCGCCCGCCCCACCGCTTGCCGACACGAGAACACGCGCGCTGCGGCGCGCTTGCGACGTTGCCGCTTTGTTTACCTACTAGATCTAAGGTCAGTAAAATTTATTTACAAAGGGTGGTTGCGTTTTATTCTTATAGTAAGCTATTTAGTTTGTTTGAAAAAAAAAGAAACTCATTTATATTTATATTTTATTGTACACCGTATCGAATCAATACTAAACACGTATAGTAAACGTAGAGTAATTTAATGCCCCTCTGTCATATCAACTCTGTATAAAAAAAAGAGGACATCATATATCACGGCATAATTTACTATCATGTTATTACTTATCGTAATAACATTAAGATGTAGATTAGTAATCCTACCCAAATCTTTGTTTACGTTCATTTTTTAAATTTATTTGTATATCATTAGACACAGTAATTGTATGTAATTAGTAATTACATCAAATTACTATTTTGTAATTAACTATCATTTTTTAACGTTACTTAA
Organism: Heliothis peltigera; assembly: GCA_958496145.1. Lineage (NCBI taxonomy): Eukaryota > Metazoa > Arthropoda > Insecta > Lepidoptera > Noctuidae > Heliothis > Heliothis peltigera. The sequence continues at coordinate 7,279,018 of OY292328.1, forward strand.
CTATTATTTTTTTCGGTTATGTAATAACAATCTCATATTTTAGTTTTTTTTATTTCCCTTATTTATGGGAAAATTTCATAAAATGGTATTATTGTAATGCAACATTGACGTTATCGTTCCGGGGAAGAACCAGCTGCGTGAGTCACAAAAATCCCCGAGCACGCGGTTATAAATGTATACTAATACACATGTATATATATGTCATAACACGTAACCCACTGTTCGTTTATCTGAATTGTTTACAAGATGGCGGTTGGGTGTTTCGAACGCACGCATTTCGAATAAGTATGTTTAAAAAGGAATCAAAAATATCATCGAACAATCTAACAAATTGCAATGCCGATTTAAAGATTACCAATAACTTACCTACTACTACTACTTACTTATTGTTTATTTCTACTAATGTCACATTACATGTGATGGGACCACGTGCTCTGCGAGAGGTCCTTTTTGGTACTTGCGTAATCTGCAAGTTGCGGACGTTGTGGTTCCGTAGGCAAATGTAAAAAATGAAACCCTTATGGATTCTTCATATCTGTAACTGACGGACTGTAAATAACAGCTACTTTTTTCCGAAACTGTTAGAACTAAAATTGGTAAGTAGGTAATAAACTTATTAAGTGTATATTTGCAAAAACTGAAAAAATGGGTAATCGCCTTACTGCCCCATACTTAGAACCTAGAACAGAAACATTATTTTAATCAGATACTAAGTGGGATATTTATAAAACCACAAAAGTCAAGTGATATAAAAGGTTTTCGCAACTACCTACAGTCGCCCTGGCGGAAATCCTTGAAAAAAAACAAAACTTAGTCTCTTTGTGTGCCACTAAGTTTGACCAGAACGGTATGTGCCTTAGGCAAACTACTAACTTGCGAACAAAACGCAGGAACAAGAGGACATAAACATTTTACTTGATTTGTAGTTACTTACATACATATAAGTCCTTACAACAGGACTTCACACCTATCAAATCAACTGATCACCATGACCTGTAAGATTATTTATAATATGTAATAACCTATCATTGAGTGATCTTTTATTTTCATTCATATTTAATTAACAGTCTCGTATTAATTGCAAATAAAGAATGATTGATAAATAAAAGTTTTTTTTTTGTAATAAAAATCATATTTATTTGTAAACACTTATAAGAAAATACACTTTATTGGCAATACAAATATTAGGGAAACATTATAAATGTACGAGTACACATTACGAAATTGTATTGACAATTCTTAGAATGCAAATTAGTATACTGGAATGATTGAATCACACGTTCCTTGGAATTAACCATTTCATTATTTAATACATGCCTCTTATAAATATTAGGCATATATTTTGACATATCAATAAAAATAATTTCTTGATTTATTCAAGCCACTGCTTTATTAAACTTAACACTACTTTGTAAAAATAAAAAAGATTCAAAAAACAATGATCAACATCTTAACTTTAAAAACTGAACATTCAATAAAACATTTTAACAAATCAAAATTTTGTGTGTAAATAACTGATAAATAGGATATTTTTATCTGTGTTGTAATTGTAAAATTGCCTGAAATAATTTGTTTAGAAATGGTTTTCATGAACAATAAACTTGAAGATTGCTCCTCCTTATTCGAATATTATTTTATTTTCAATTATCATTTTAATGATGGAAAAGTCTGAGGTTGGTGTGGGCAAGTACAATTTTGTGTTCATTGCATGCTTCGATCACTTCCTTATCGTTGTTGGAGCCTGATGGACTGCCTATGTATTCAACGCCGCACTGTGGAAACAAATAAATGCCTTAGTATTAAAGCACTTCGTAGTAATTAGGGTCTTTAGATATGGTAAGCATGGCAGAATCATCATATTCAGTGATTGACCACCAGTGAATTCACGATTTTAGTTGAAATTATTATATTCTTATTGGATATAGGCCCGGGGTATTGTTATCTGCCAGTTTTCAGTTTGATTTACAATGTTGTCAATACTTTCAAACTTATAAAGCTTAATATTCAAAATAAGCTATAAGTTAATCTGGTTGAAAGTGATCTCAGAAACTAGAGTTCTGTTTCGGAATAATATTTTACTGATAAATAGCACATTTATCGATATATCTAATAATACTGACTTGCACGGCCCTATCGATGTTATCACGGAATGGGAAGAATGCGTCTGAAGCGAGAGCCACGCGGTCCATTTTCTTGACCCATTCCTCGCGTTCCTTCTCCGTCAACAAGGTAGGCGCCTCGCCATCGAACAGTGAGTTCCATTGGTCGAACGGTAGATCTGAGCCTAGGGAAAAAATATTGATTAATATTATTTCCCACTTTAAAGAAAACCTGACTAATATTACAAATTAAATATCATGAGAACGCGAGTAAAACCGCTACTTTCGTGTAATAAAGATGTCATGCCGAATGTCCTTCGCTAGTTGCAATACCAATATAGTCATCATACTGTTTCACGTTTAACCTGTGAAGATTGCTATTTCTTACACAAGATTTGTCAAATTCAAATGTCGTTCATTGGCGTTCATGTTCATGTTATTATTAATCATCAAAATTCATGTAACAAGGATATACGAACCGATGGTTCCATTAACGTAGTTGTCAATAGCATTGGATTGTACGGCGCGGTTGACGCCTTGCTTGAAGCGCATAGCCAGCACTCTGGGATGACGCCTCATCCACCACAGAGCAGCCTTGCCACCCGCCAAACGCGTGCAATGGATGCGGGATTGTTGACCGGCGCCTATACCTACCACCTGCAATAAACGTGATGTCAATCATCTGCTTAGCCTTTACCCAATTGCCAGTCCATCTAGATGCAGTGTTTCGATGGAGCGACTGCCTATTTGACCTCCTCAACCCAGGGCAACACTGTTGATAGAGTTCTGGCTTCTGACTACCCATTACGTATACTACCGACTTATATTATGTATTGATGTACAAATGATATCCAGGACCCACAAGTCATCATGCTTTGCGAAATATGGAGGAACCTGTTAGGCAGACTGTCACCCATCTACGGGCAGACTAATGTCAAGCTTTGCTCAACCCATGCAGCTGTTCCCTAGTGATGAGCTCCTTTAATATGTTGTTTGTGATAATGCCGTATTGTTAATTGGTGCCTAACGATTATTTATCGAGCATTGGATAAGATAGGAAAATGCAGTGATAAGGAGTTAGTTATACAGGAAAAAATTGAAAACAATAATAATATAAATTACTAAGTCTGCTGTTTTGCAATATTTAAATGTTATATTCAAGTGTACAATATTATACCCAACAAATGAAAATGAAAAAAGAAAAAATATTTGTTATCAGCGTAGTTGACGCTTTGATTGGGGGTCATAAGAAAAAGGTCATACCTAATTATTTTATCGAATACTCATTTCATTACAAGATAGAGAATACATAAGCAAGCTCCAACAAATATAGCTTGCACGTATTTTACGTAATAGGTAAATACCATGTTGTCCTACCTGACCATCTCTAGCGTAGCACACGGAGTTACTTTGCGTGTACTTCAAAGCAATTGTAGCCACGATCAGATCCCTCACAGCGTTTTCTGGAAGCGCATTCTTGTTTGTTACGACATTCTTGAACAGGTCCGGTGTGATCTTGGCATCGTTGCGTCTTTGTTCGAGGGTGAGTCCAAAGATAGTCTTTTGTTCCATTAGATCGGGCTCGTAGTTGGGGTCCATCTATAAGTAGGCATAAGTATTAATTTAAAGTTATATATTTAAGAGACAAAGAAATAATTCTGCATAGTAAAACTCTTCTTTGAGAAGCCTTTTGTTGCAAACATCTGGATCTGCTACACAAATATAAACTATTTTGTCATAGAAAGATTGGTAAATTACCTGCAAAACGCAATAGTTGCCACCCTTCTTCTTCTTAAGTATTTCCAAGGCTTCTGCGGAGTATCCAGGTGCGACGATACCATCAGAGACTTCGCGAGAGATGATGCGAGCAGTGATGGCGTCGCATTCGTCTGAAATGGCCACGAAGTCTCCGAAGGAACTCATGCGGTCGGCGCCGCGGGCGCGGGCGTACGCGCACGCCAGCGGCGTCAGGTTCGGCAGCAAGTCCGCTACCATGCATACAGAGGCCTAAAGAAAAAAAAATGTTTTGTTACATCTAAATATTAAACAGTATTGCTCTTATGATGACATCGTAACTTATATGATTAAAAATAATACTTTTAATGCAATAATATACCTCTTCTTGGCTCAATGGTAAGCCAACAGCTGCTCCAGCGGGTGAGACGTGTTTAAAGCTTGTCGCCGCAGGTAAGCCCAACGCTTCCTTCAACTCTTTTACTAGCTGCCATGCGTTCAATGCATCACACAAGTTGATGAAGCCGGGCGAACCGTTGAGGGTCGTTAGTGGCAGACGGTCGCGGGTTGTGAACACTTGGGCTGGCTTCTGGTGAGGGTTCATACCTGAAAACAAGTTGCTGTATTACTCCGAGATATGTGAGCTATTTTATATATCGTGATCACTTACTATTATAACTATAAATAATATTATAACGATAAAAGAGTCAAATATTGGTGAACGAAAATAATTATAAAAATAGGTGAATAACAGTAGATCTTAAGTGTTGATGAAGGGATATTAGAGAGTGTACCTTTTTGAATACTCGCACACTTGGAAAGGTAAATTCAAAGTAACTTAAAACTATGAAGCTTTAAAAAAACATTTAGGTATAACATAATTAAAAGAGAAAGAGAGACTATGGGAGAGTTTAAGTTAATAAAACCCATTTTGTCTACCAGGGCCATGGTAACCGTTGAGAAAAATCCCGCAGACCCAGCAGGTCTTGGCCCTATGAGTTCTTCCACTATGGTAACCCCCTCAAATATTTATTTTATTTGGAGGTTATTATTTATTTTTACAGTAATTTCTATACTAATAATATTGCAAGGCTAAGGAGCTATTTCTGGAAATATTGATCTGGTTTGAAAAATTATTTTAGTGTCAGATAACATCAAACTTCTTACCATATCTCAGGGTGAGCTGGGACTGTTCAGCAGAATACTGTTTACGGAAATAGTCAGTTATGGCGAGATCATACTCCGATGTGTGTGTGAAAGCTTTAAGCGCCAATCGCTTCCTGCAAATGAGTAGTACAGCCATATTGAGTCAGATTTAATGAATCTCAAACTTTCAAATCTATACACAAAATGTTGTTATTACCAAATTAAAGATTACCTCTACTTCCTTTACATGCTAGACCTGTCAATGACACTGATATTTTAGTAACCAGAGAACTCTCTAAAATAAAATAAAAAAAATTGTACTTAGTTATTGAGGGTAGCATACCTGGTATCGAGAGAAGTTTGATGGTCTTTGCTCTGTTTGAGTTCTTGAATAACTGTATCGTAATCGTTGGGGTCACAGATGATTGTAACTCTGTCGTGATTCTTGGCGGCCGCGCGGAGTAGAGTCACGCCACCGATATCAATGTTTTCCACAGCGTCGGCAATGGTTACGCCGGGCTTTGACACTGTCTGAACAAATGGGTACAAGTTGCACACCACAACGCTGATCATGTCAAATTTCTGACGTTTCATATCCTCCTGGTCTGAGGGGGTGACTCTGAAAAAAGGGCAATGGTATTCACGTAATTTAATTCATAATTACAAACGGTACTTTTTTATTACAAAGCAAACTTTTATTCCTTGGACTCACCTGGAGAGAATACCCGCATGAACAGCTGGATGTAAGGTCTTCACCCGCCCACCGAGCATTTCAGGGGCCTTTGTGATGTCAGATACTTCAGTAACAGCAAGGCCCGCATTGCGGATAGCTGTGGCTGTACCCCCGCTGGCTACGAGTCCCAGTCCAATTTCCGATAAGCATTTGGCTAAAGGCAGCAAGCCAGTCTTGTCAGACACGCTAAGAAGAGCTGTGGAATAACGTAATTTGTCAGATTATGTAATAGCTACTTTTATGACGCGAGTATTACGATATAAATAGCAACTCTAAATAAGGTCTTATTAGATCAATCATGTGTGGTCCAGCGATAGCCACTTATGTCATTGACAGATAATTATGTGTAAGGTTCCTTTCCGTTCTTCACAACTTGACTTCTTACAGCTCGACAGATTTTTTTTTTAATTCCAAATCACTCAATAAAAACATGTTAGAAAAACTGGACTATGGTGTTATTTTATCGTACTTATTTATATATTTATTCGTATTTTTTGGATTTTTACTTAGGATGGTAAAATATTTTTATAACATATATAAGAGTCACTTACCTAATTTTCCATTGGCTGCCATGTTGTGTGTTTCTTATGAATTACTTTATTGTAATGACGATATGCGATAATTGTTCTTGGTGAGCTTATATTAGTTCGGAACACTTGACCTTACGCAGGGGTTCCTGATAACAACACAATCTTGTTTACCAGAGGAGTAGGGGTGTCACATATTTTTATATTTACTTACACAAATATTTTTAGTTATAAACTAGACTCCGACCGGGGTTTAGCTGAGATCCCTAGGGAACTACTTTCCGCACCAGGATAAAAAATTGCGTAAATAATATTCTGATGTATAGGCTATTGTAATGCTTAGTTTCATAAAAATCCATCAGCTGTTGTGCGTGAAGAGGTCATACAGGCTCACAAACTTACGCGTTTATAAATTAGTATTACAGATATTGTGAGTGTCTGCATTATGTATAAGTGTTAGCATCTGCAGTAGGTAAGAACAGAAACACTAAGCTAAGAGCTGTAAGTTTAGGCACATGGAAACTAAAGATGTTGGGTAAGTATGCGGTACCATAATTCACAACATTTTGAACCATATGCTTCAGTGATAAAGTTGAAAATCTATTAAGGATATGTGACAGCATGTAGTAAGTTGATGTTTGTACAACTTCTAAAGTAGGTACCTACATCATACATATCTCTCTCTAAACTCATGAAGAACCTACATGGTTACACAGAAGTGACAGCCCTAGTGTACTTGATTATATTGTGATGTAAATAACTAGAGTTATTGCTCTGCAATGACAACATTACTGAAAATTGACAAACATCTACTTTCGTGTTTAAATGTAATTATGTGCTTACATACGCAAGTGAATGTGATCAACAAAAACATGATAAATTCTGTTTTTGTTCAATAAGCAATGTAATTATGGAAAAATATTTTTTCTAAATAAATAAATTAATTAAAGATGAAAGCACTTAGCAACAGATGGCCACACTCATAAGCAAGCAAACTTAAAGGAAAAAAGGTATAAATCTCATCATTTAAGGGACTGAGTAGCAGTAACATTCAACGGAGTTAAAGAAAATAAAAATTTTGCTGCCAATTTTGTCACAAACAGTCTACTAACGATTTACTAAATCAATAATTGCTGTGGCAAGGAACGGTAGGTATATTTAATTAATTATTAAAGAGTGATGTGATCTCTTGCTGAATTTCAGTTGTAATCTGAAACTTCGGCAAATTTTGCTGATTTCTATTAAAATACTATTGATAAGGAACATGTAATTTTATTTCACATACCTAAGCAATAACTTCAGTTTTTATATGATGGAAAAGGTGTGACAACAAGGATAAAACAAAGCGATTCTAATTTCTCAGTCTTTTAGATTAGCAAAACATATTGGACACATAATTTTTCCTTCACCAAAACATTAAAAAATTACTAACATATAACAGATTGAAGTTTAAGGGAGAGGGAGCTTATGATGTCACGTATAAGTAAAATTAGTGCTGTCATAACAAGTGTAGTTATAGTGACAGTAAGTCTGACGCCAGTCTAACCAAGGGGTATTGGGTTGCCCAGGATTGAGGAAGTCAGATAGTCAGTTGCTCCTTGTACAATACTGGTTTTCAGCCGAATCCGGTTAGACTGGAAGCTGACCCCCATATAGTTGGGAAAAGGCTCAAGAGATGATGGAGATGATATTAGTTTGCAGAGACTTGAAAAAATATTTTTGCAATATTTTAGGCTAAACTAAAAGATGGACTTTTTTTTATTTGTCATGCCTATTGTGCTAGTATTGCATTTTTTTATAAAAAAGTATATAATGGCTGCCATTGTTCTGTGATTGTACAAGGTCTAAAGAAAGTCACAGTTTAATTTATCTATACTAATGTATAAAGAGGAAAGATTTGATTGTATATTTTTTTTGGATTGGATATGCTAAGAAACTCATAGCCAATTTGAAGAATTCTTTCACTGTTGGGATGCTACACTCTTCCGGTGAAAATTTTTAATCAGAGTAGGGGAAACAGTTCCCTGGAGACGCAGGACTAACCATAAAAAACTGAGATTTATTAATCATTACTAAGTTCTTGATTTTGTTTGTTTCTAGAACTGTATTTTGTATTTATATTGTGTGCTCATTTTATAGTATTGTTAATAGTTTTTAAACTGGAAAGAAACTATTTTTACCTGAAGAAGTTATTCCATAGCTAGGTTATTAATTTACTTCAATGCGATTTCTGGAATACTTAATTGTAGAAATGCTACAGGGCATCCAATCTGCACTTTTGCCCCTTTTAGGTACGTTTCGCAAACTGAATTAGAACCGATAGCTCGCCTCTAACATCTTTACTTAAAGCTATCATAATGTGGTACCGGTATTTTCTACATAATATGAGATATAATACATATGCATATATGATATATGAGAAGGGTATAATACAGCAGATTTGCAACTCAGTTCATAGAATATTTAAGTAAAGTAGTATAAATTCAATTATTGAGGTCTAGACAATGTTTGGGAGAGGTTATGATTGATTGAACTTACCACAAAATATTTTAATGAAGTTGAGTTGATAATACTTATCTACTTTAACTTATTCTAGGTTAACCAGATCTGTTTATTAATGGAAATCGACTTGCCTCGGAAATAAAATATCAGCAAACACTGCACCACAAAAATATCTACAAAATATTAATAGAAATAGACTTCTATCACGATGAAAGCATGAAATATTTGATTGAGGGTAACGTTCAGTGTTGCCAACTATATTTTAAGGAATCCACAAATTGCAGTACCATAATCCACCAGAAAACCACTAACTTAGATGATCCCTCAAACCACCAGAAAACCACTTACACTTTACCTATTATGCTACATATTATATGAAATAAAAAAAAATGTTATATTATAAACTTTTTATTTATTATGATAAATTAAAAAATATATATATTAAAGACTGTCATCTTCGGAAGAATCAACCTTTTCTGATGTGGCAGAATACATTTCTTTTGTTCCAATTTTTCTGATTACGCTATTTGGTAAAACCTTCGATGATACATCGCCCATCACTAAGTAGGTCGGCATGCCCATGAAATATGACATTGAGAGGCACTGTCAGTACAGATAATAACTATTAAAAAATTCAGGACTTCATAGACGTGATTTTACTGACAGCTGTCACAGATCAAGCTATATTTTATGAAGTATAGTGCCGCAAATACATATGTAAATAATTTAAGTGGTTGAATTTCGTACCTATCCACTAATGGAAACAACTGTAGCCACTAACAAAATCCACTAGCCACTAAAACCAAAATTTGACCACTAAAAGGTAAGTCTAAACCACCAGATTTAGTGGAAATTCCACTAAGTTGGCAACACTGGTAACGTTATGCACACACAATAAGGATTACATTTACAAAAATCTGAATAATCTGTGCACATGAATAACAGAAGAAAAACAGTGACATTGACAACCCAAGTTGACAGACAACTAAATTAGTAGAACTGTCATTTCTTGAAGCGCATTAGCGTGTCTGCTACATTTTTAGGTTATGTTGTGATTATTATAACTGTTATTGCTTGAAACGCAATGGCAGAACCAGCAGCAACCAAACCTTCCGGCAAGAGTTGGCGTGAAATAAATCAAGAAAGGAAAGCTTTAAAACGTCAGAGAAATGAGGAAAAAATAGTTAAACGTGAAAAGAGAGTCGCGTTGGAACGCGAAACTGAAGCTAAAGTGAAGGCAGAGGTTGCACGGGAAAAGAAGAATGCTGAGATTTCGACTGTTAGTATAGCTATACCGGGCTCTATATTAGAAAACGCCCAGTCAGCTGAACTGCGCACTTATTTAGCGGGTCAGATAGCCAGAGCTGCGTGTGTATTCTGCGTAGACGAAGTGATCGTTTACGACGATATCGGCGACAAGATAGACACCAAGAAGTCCAAATTAGAAGATGCTGATGGTGTCGTGGTTGCACGTAAATCCTGTGTGCAATTAGCTCGTATTCTACAATATTTGGAGTGTCCACAGTACTTGAGAAAACATTTCTTTCCTTTACACAAAGATTTAGAATTTGCTGGACTTCTCAATCCCCTGGATGCACCACATCATTTGAGAATGTCTAATGATTTTCAGTTTAGGTATGATTACCTTATAATAATCATTATGTATATTATATTATTAAAACAAGTGTATTAACTTATCAATTAATTCATATATTCTAGAGAAGGAATTACAATGAATAAAAAGACAAAACCAGGTCGAGGTTCGCAAGTCAATGTTGGACTTCTTCAGGACATTTCTACTGACAAGCTTCTGAACCCAGGTATCAGAGTAACAGTGAGAATGCTTCCTACCCAGGAGGGAGGTAAGAAGCTTAAGGGTAAGATTGTGAGCCTCACTACTCCAAGAGCTGAAACTGGGGTTTATTGGGGATACACTGTCAGAATTGCAAATAACTTGAGTCAAGTCTTTACCCAGAGTCCTTATAAAGATGGGTATGTATTGTATATATTTTTTTTATTTGATATCTTTATGTATGACTGAGTTTATTAAAATAATTTATTATTCTTTCAGGTATGATTTGACCATAGGCACTTCTGACAAAGGTTCTCCTATTGATGATCTGCCAGATAGAGATGTTAAATATAATCATGCACTGATAGTTTTTGGAGGACTACATGGTATTGAAGCGGCATTAGAGAGTGATGAGCAGTTGAAGGCAGAAGAGGCCAATTTACTATTCAATCATTACATCAATGTTTTACCCACTCAGGGGTCTAGAACCATCAGAACTGAAGAAGCAGTTCTTATTACTCTGGCAGGTCTGAGAAACAAATTGAAAGCTACAAATGAACCAATGGCCTTTACAGGAACCGGCATAGCTGTAAGCTCATCATTCCCCACTTCAAAAGTAGAATTATCAGATTCTGGTACTGATAATAATTTAGATTTAAGCAGATTTGACTAGTAAAAATATTAAACAGGTCAAATGATTTTGAGTTTTATTTCAGAATAACCTCAGTAGAAAAAATATATCTTTTTAACCCTTAAATATAATGGAAGAATATGTGACATTAAGTCAAATGCTAGGAACATTAATTATCTTTTATCAATAGCTTGTTGCACAGTGTCTCTCAGGGATCTGATAGTTGCAGCCTGATCAGCTGCTCCTATTACAGCTGTTCCCGATACAATCATATTAGCCCCTGCCTGTAACCAAAATACAGAACTCATATGATACATCAATATTATGTGCCAATAAGAAACTTGCCAGAAGATATAAAATTGGTCATACTCACATTGGCACAGCAACTAATGGTAGCTGGTCCTACACCCCCATCTACTTCAATATTCAGTAGTGGATAGTGTTCTCTCAAGTATTTCACTTTGGACATTTGGTCCTCCATGAACTTTTGACCTCCAAAGCCTGGTTCAACAGTCATTATGAGTACCATATCTGACATAGATATGTATTTTTCAACTTCTGAAACTGGTGTTCCTGGTTTTATTGCAAGCCCAACCTAAAATTAAATCCCTTGTTATTTGCTATGCCTTTCCAGAATACTTTGCAGGTAGTGCAGTGAATGAAGGCAACTAGCCTTAGTGCCATAGTAAGTGCATGACTAAGCTAGTTTTGGGAATTTTCCTAACATTGTCATTTTTACTATTGAGATCATCACATTAGGGTAGGATGTTTTAATGATTTTGTTATGGATAGGTGGTAGGCACTGAGTATAATATACAATAGACTAGTTAATACTATATATACTAGTAAATACCAGTAACTATACCTTCATGTCATTTTCCCTTATTTTTCTGCATACTTCTACAACATTATCAACTGGTTCAATATGGAATGTATATTGATTTACCCCAGCATCTGCCATTGGCACAATCCACTGAAACATAAAAATATGCGTAATTATGTATCTATACGGGCGTAACTATACCGTTTCCTTTATTAATCTAATATTTTGTGAGGAAAGTCTAGGATTTAAGTGTTAAAAATAAATCCAATTGTTAAAAAAAGTTGAAAAAGATTGAATACTTTGGTTTGCGAAACTAACCTGTTCCGGTTTGGAAACCATCATGTGGGTCTCAAAAAATACATCTTTAATTTTGTTGCGTAAGCATTTCACTACCGGGTGGCCCAAAGTCAAGTTAGGGACGAAATGGCCATCCATAACGTCTAAATGTAAATAATCAGCACCATTATCAAGCAGTTTTTGTGATTCTTCATAGAGTCTTGACAAATCAGAGTTCAAAATTGAAGGACCGATCAGTGCTTTTAAATTTCGACTCATCTCTGCTTATTTCTATATAATCACTGAAAACTTTAAAAAAGTTAACAAACAAGATAATGCCGTAATATAATTTGATAAAGTTTGTTTAGAGGTGACACTTTGACACTAGGTTATCTTTCGCGCGCCACAGTCAAGTCAACAAGGATGGGATGAATAGAACTGACTTCGACTGTTATATCGATTACGCAAATTGTGATTTTATAAAGCACACAAGTGAGTATCGATATCGAGTCGATCCATACAAAGCTAACTGTGAAAACTGTACATTAAATATTAAGTTATTTTAGGAAATTTGTCGTTCTAATGGTAAATCGTTTTAATGGTAAACTTGTTTGAATTTTTCTATTGATAATTTAAGTAAAATAAATATACAACGTGATGTGAAAGATCTGTGACGTCATAGTGCTGAATTTGATTCGTTGTTGACTATTTCATTCAGTATCGGCTGATACTTCAATGAGATTTGAGTGTATGAATGTTGGTGCGTTGGCAAATTAATATCAAATTATTGAAACGGTACCTAAATTTCATAATTTAAACATAGTTAAATCTAGACCACCTGGAGTAAAGGGATATATATGGCTTTTTGTACTTTTTTATCTGCATTACAAATGACGTTAACGAATATAATATTTATTATAATTTTTGCAATATTTTTACCAAAATGTCTTACAATAGATTATTGTAGCGCTCATTATTGTAATAATAGTAAACAACATACATTGTGCAAGTATAAAGTAAGTAAAAAACATTTTAAAATGAACAACACCCACCACTAGGTGGACGGACGATCTAGTCAAGGTCGCCGGGAAGCAATGGATGCGGGTTGCTGAAGATCGCGCAAGTTGGCGAGCCTTGTTGGAGGCCATTGTCCAGTAGTGGACGTCTTTCGGCTGAAACGACGACCACTAGGTACTACTTAGTTAGGTATTGTTTAAATCGCGAAGTAATAGATTGCTGTGGTGGTTCTCCATTCTTCTGAGTACTGTACAGGAAACTAACGATAAGAAGTTTTAGAGTATTTGTGTTTATTTTAGTACCTACCTGCTTGCCTAGCTCTCCTTTGTAAATATGTTGTGCCGGTACTGGCCGGTTCTGTTTTTCTTTTCACTCTTAGTCTCGGACCACAAAGTGAAAACAGAAACCCTTAGGTACTGTCGCTAATCCTTCTGAAATTTTGGAATCTACCTTGAATCTGTATATAATCTGAAACGTTACCTATAATTACTTTTACAGACACTAGCCAGCCATTGTATAGCTTATGAAAAAACTATTCTGACCGAAAATGATAGACAAATAATTTTGGATAAAATAAACAGTCGACGTAATAAAGTCGCCGCCGGTGAAATCCGATCACTGCCGCCAGCTGAAAGTATGCTGAAGATGGTAACGAGTTTCTATTTCTCTTCCGTCTTATAATTTTCACTAATACTTATTATAAAACAGAAGGGTTTGTTTGTATGTTTGTTTGAATGCACTACTACCAGGAACTACTGGTTCGATTTAAAAAACGTCTCAGTGTTAGACATCCCATTAATCGAGGAAGTATATCGACTGCAAGCAAGCAATACCTCCTATCTGACATTTTTGTTTAAAAATTGTTTTTAATGCCATCTGTTGTGAAATGTGGAGATCTTTCGCGTGATAAAAACGTAAAAAACGTAATTAATTAATACTATACCTACATAAAAAAAGAAAACTTGGATTTTCAGTATCTCATTATACCTCGGAATAAGGTTTTTATTAAGTTTTTTTGTTCCCCTTTAAAATCCATCCGGAGTCAGATTGCTTGCTTGCAGTCGATATGGGCTACTTTTTTAACTGGATGCGCAAAGTAGTCCCACAGGATGCGGGATAGTTGTTGGCGGAAATCAGTAACTTTATAATTGACTTTATTTCTGGATAGGTAATAATTAAAAATATTTTTTAATATAGTAACTGCGACCTATGTCTTGCATTAATATTAATAAATACTTAAAACCACAGGAATGGAACAAAGAGTTAGAAATTTCAGCGCAGCGGTGGGCGGACCAGTGCGTAAAACATAGCGTACCCGACATTCAAGATACTTGTCGAGATTTAGGTACCTAAGGGTTTTATCAAATTAATCAAAATAATCTATAGGCTGTTCACGACGGTTCCACGACCCCAGGCAAAAGTTTCACTAGGATTTGACTTGTTTATACCTATTACCTATCACCCAGATTTATCTCCATTGGTGAAAAATATTAAGACGAAAAAAGATGTTTGTTACACTTTAACGCTAAACTAGTTGAATCGACTGAGATTAAAGTTGGCATGAAGATAAGTGGTGAAAGAGATTTTTTATCCGAGTATAGGACGCAGGATTCACAGAAGGTGGCCTATATGTGTGTCGCGGGCAAAGTCTAGTAGTACCTAAATAGTAAATCTTTATTAGGGACAAGAAAGTTTAGGGGTTATGTTTATTGGCATTAGTTTTCATATACAAGGAATATTATCTAACAGAATTCGATCGTAACTTCTTTACCGCCAGTTATTTATCTTACAACTAGCTTTTCCCCTACGGCTTTACAAACCTTGATTGTACGTGATAGTAAGTACTTAGTTTGACACAGTAAACCCGTATTTAGATAGTTACATAGAGTAACTAAGTATGAATGTAGGTATTTCATCCACACGAGCATAATATAGTTTTTTTTTTTAATTAGGAACTCATGTTGATTTTTTTATCGTCTTCTGTTACATGTATGTACTCTCATCTTGATTTGTTTCCAGGAAAAATATCTGTGGGACAAAATATTGCTACAATACATGGTGATTCTCCCGGTCTAGTACCACTTGCCCTGGTCGATGTTTGGTACATGGAATTGCTGAACATTAATTCTACGATAATGTCACGATACGTGCCGTAAGTTTAAATGACCTAGTAGACCTACCCTTGAATGTAAAACTAGCGTAGGTATTTGTTTTCTTTTTTATATAACATTGGGACACCTTTCACACATGGTCGGTTCATTAGTTTGTGTTAGGGGTGGGGTACTAACACAACCGATAAACTGCAGATACATCTTATAACATCCAGATCACAGTCAACAAACATGCTCATCATATAATAAGCTGTTGGGCATGGTGACTATTGCGCCAACGGCGTCGTCTAAAATCGTTTCGTTTGTTGTTGTTGAGAAAGTATTATTCTATATTGCAGGTCTTCTGATACGGGTAATTCCCACTATGACTATTTTACACAACTAGTGTGGGAGGAGTCAAATCAAGTCGGCTGTGGCGGAGTTAAATTCAAAGTATGAACCCAAAATAACTTATAGCCAGTTACTAAAATTCTGCAAATCTTTTTGAAAATGAAAAATGATTCTTATCATAGATCAGCCACAAAGTCATTATAAGATTTGATTATTAGGTTCGGGTACTTTGGACATAAGAATGTCCAAAGTGAGTGAGTGTGTCCATAAGAATGTGCAGTTAGTAGCGGTCATGAATTTGAATGGAGAGTATCACTAAAACATTGTTATTATACCGGGCAAAATAATATGTATGTTGTGATACTCGCCGAACTCTTTGAAGAGTGACTAGTGGTAGTAGAGAGAGAGAGTACTAGTGGTAGTAGTACCTACCTAGATAATTATTTTATTTAGTGTATTTTTCATTAGAGCTTACAAATGTGTTTTATAATGATTTTATTTTTCTTACGGAACAGGAACGCCTTGATGATGCAAATGCAAAATATAGGACAATTTATAGGTTGGTATGCAATTTTGCCCCCGCTGGCAATGTTCGAAATAGATCTGTTTATTCGAGTGGCGTCCCTTGCTCTAGATGTCCTATAGATGGCACTTGTGATCCGATATATGAAGCACTATGCTGTGAGTACTTTGCTATATTAATTTCGATTGATCTTAATTGTTGGAAAATTTGTAGTTGTATAATAATAAGCGACATTTTTCCAGTTCAAAATTCCATAACGATAAATGATGCACAAGAAGAAAATAGCGTCACTTTCTCTGATACTGTTATCGAAAATACTGCAAAAAATATTTTTCCGGGCGTTATAGATGCGGTAACTGAAGATATCTCTACAATAACTAGTAGCATACAAATTACTTCTGAAGCTACATTAGCAAAGGATTTTTTTACTCCATTCGACTATTTCTCTCATTTGTATGATTATACAAAGCAATTGATTACTTTACATACTAATGCAAGTTCATGTAAAGATATTGTGGCTGTTGACAAATTTGTTGAATTACTGAAAGAAAAGTTAATAAGCGATCCTCTGATCAAAGACCTACTATCGACCTCAAAATATCACACAACCAGTAATTCCGAAAGCTCTTTTGACGATTTTGGTGTCGCAGCTTTTATTGACGGAATTTACAGCAAGAAAGAGCTATCTTCAACATCAAAAACAATCACTAGTGACTACGTAAATTCTACTTTCTTAGTCGATTTGATTGAAGCTGTGATATTCAGAAGCGGAGGTAAGGTTCAATTGAAGTAAATTGTAATTCAAACTAATGTTCATTTCTACTTTCTTCATTTACTGCTTTCTTATTCCAGATAAAATGCCGGTATCTGACAGAAACAGTCCAAATACACCATCTTTATCTTCAGTTCAACATGTTATGGTACAGGCCGAGCTTGCAGAAGTAAAACAAAATGACGAGTTTACTGGACATTATTTTTTTCCCGAAGAGGAGGAACAGAGTCACACTGAAAGCACAGAAACATACTACGATGATATAAATTTGCCAGTGTCGGACTTGGTTTTAGAAGATTTAAAAATGAGCACAGTAACAAATGATTTTTTGGACGATATTCTAGATTCAGATAGCTACACCGAAAGTACGACTGCAGTCATTATAATGTCCCCAGATAGTATAAATTTGTATAAAAGCGGGCACGGCGTAATGAAAAAGTTTTTACAGAATATTGGTAACCCAAATTGATGAATAGGCACTAAAATACCTGACAATGAAAGAAAAAAAAAAATCAGAAAATTGAAACATTTTTCCATATTTAATAATATTTACAAATACACAGAAATAACAAAGAACATAATGTTCGTTTACCAGCAGTCAAATAGGAGCATGAACTGATATAATTAATATAAAAGCATATTTCATGCCCAACTTAAATGAGTATATCAAGTATCTATTTCTGTTTAATCATACGAACTTTTTCATTTCAAGAAATTGTTGCTGCTGATTTAGACATACATGGAAAAAACAGGAATTAATTAACGAGTGACCTGTATCCTAAAATACGTACCTAATTGGTCGAAAACTTGTTTTAGTTTATATATTGTATAATGTTAAATACAAATGAATCACTTTCTTAATAAAAATTAACGCTTTACTTCTATTCTTTATAATATTTGTAATAAAAATGTACCAATAACAATTTAAGTAAACATAAAACTGCAAATGGACCGGAGGTTATTGCGCTATTGCATGGACATTCATCGTCAATTGAATTTATTACACGGTTAGTTTTCAAGATTTTGTTTAGAAGAAAATCACAAATATCACTACTGCATGGAAAACAGCTTTCCATTTGATCATGTTTGTTGTCTTGGGGTTTAGTCTTCGATTCCGATTCTTCTCTTTTTTCTCTTTTTTTTCTATCTTTACAAATACAGTTGTGACCTTTGGACCTCTTGGTAACGCTCTGTGAATAAGCATTGTAAACGAGTTTATTGTCAACATCAATAGCGGTATTGGTTGTATATGTGTGATCCAGGTATCTAAGTAGAAGACCAGTCGGTGTTTTGGTATCAGAATGTCGTCTTTGAACGTTGAGAGACCGTCGTTCACAATAATCTTCGTCTTCTGGTGCATCGCTGTAATTCTCATTTGAAGAAGTAGGTTGTTTATTTCGATCTTGGAAATCACGTGTGCAAGTGGATGTTCGTGTACATCCTTCCACATAACCGGGCGGCGTTCTGGAACCTCTATCTATTACTATATTATTCGGAACACTATTTCCATCTTCATCGACCGCCATAAATTTCATTGTCCATGTACATGTAATTTTTCTCGTGCAATAGAACACTCTTTCAAATGGTGTATTTATCGTATATGCTGTTGTCTCATTAGTTGTAGGTTTTGTGGTAGTTGCAGTTGCTTTGGTGGTTGTTTTTGTAGTTGGTTTTGTTGTTTGATTCTTAGTTGCAGTATCATTGAGTTTTTTCTCTCTCAGTTTACCTCGCCGTCGTAAGTTGTATTGAGCAAATTCATCGCTATTTTTTCTAAGATGCATTAATTCATCGAAGGATAAATATTTTTCTGTAACGTGTTCAGGTTGGCGCACATCGTGTTCTGTTGATCTTAATGTTATTGGTTCCATACTTTTTAACCATTTTACGGAGTTTTTGCGACTGTTCATATCTGACAACGTTGTAAATCTCTTATTTTTCAGTTGGGGTAAATTGTGGTGACTATCATTTTCAATTTGCCAAAAGGGTTTCACATGCTTCTGACTTTCGAGTTGGCGTCTTCTTCTCAAATCGGAATCAAAAGAATGGTAGAAGTAGTCGAGCTCATCTGATTTATGTTTTTGATACTCAGTTACAGCTTTGGATACTTGATCATTACCTCTCTCTTCATAAATTACCTTGTGAGACTTTTTATGATTCCAGTTGCTGGATAACGAATCATTCCTTGATATTTTTTTTTGTTGCAAATTTTCATTGCCACTCCGAACTACAACTTTTGGAATCATATCGTAATATTGATATGTTCCAACACGCCTATAATCGTTAAAATCATTGTTTTGTTTAAATGCTCCTGGACAAATAGTAGTGAGAAAACAAGTATTTGTAGTACAAGGTATACTGCACGGGCAATTTAGATTGTGGTTGCAATTTGTACTTGCTGAAGGACACGTCCGTTGCGTATGAGCGCATGGCTCGGAATGTGGAGTAATAGTTGATGAAGGGCACACATGGTCTTCCTCGGGCTGCATACACAAACTGTCTGCACAAGTTGATGGACACATAGTTGTTAGTTGACAACAACTATCTGGCGCCCTCGTGCATTGGTTTGAACAAGTATCTTGAATTTGACTAATTTTGCGGGTGCATTGTCCGTTTTGATTAAATCTTCTATAATTTGTATTAAAATATAAATTCATTGACAATGTTGTGTAGTCATATCGTCTTAAATCCTGGTTTGTATTTAAAATTGTCGTCATTTCGTAGGTATGTGGTAACGGTTCATAACCGTGATAAAGGTGTGAGTGGCCACGCTCATGCGGATAATGGTATTCGTTGTTATTTTCTGAAACATTAATGAAGCCATGCGCATTGAGCTGCTTACGTAGTTGTGGAATGTGTTTAGCAGCCCCTGAAATGGTAAACAAAATTAACTAAGTTGTCCACGTACCCATTTATAATTACCGTATAAACTGAGTATAGTCAGATTAGAATGAAAATCAAACGTACCGTATGTTTTGTTTAAGAAAATATGCCTTGTTTTCTGATTTCGTTTTTGGTTACTAGAATGATTGTTTGAGTTATGTTTAAGATTATTGCGTATTGGGTCTATGTCTTGTTTCACAGAATCGTTTGATAAATTCAGGATCCTGAGTAAACTATTCACTGCCTGTCGTTGAGTAGTTAATTTCGTAACTGCAATCAAGCAACGTCGTTAATCATTTTGATGTCGGAATTTCAGAGAATTAATGAAGGTACATACAGTTATATATATTACAGTAGTGTTTTTTGAATATTCACACCAGACGAATACTATTCCAATTTATTCAAGTGGTGATACTTCTTATTTGTGACACTGTTACTATTAACTTAGTAACAATAATGCATTACCTGTGTATAAGTTAAAGACTGTATACTTAGACCCGTGAGAATCACACCGATCTTCAAAAAGTATCTCCTTAACTACAAGTGTTTATACAAGCAAAGCTTTGTACACTAAGATAGATTAGTTACAAAAATAATTTTGTTTAGGAAAAAACGTCCTCTCGTAAAAAATCTAGTACTAGTGAACTCCCAGTTGAACACGAAGAACTCGCAGTTGGGGAACTTCTCTGTTGGGGAGCTATCTAAGCAACTATTAGGTACAAAAACTGGGAACTATTTCATAGAATTTATATTTTACAAAGTTCTTCTATTTTAATCTAAATTCACCAAATTGAATTGAGAATCTACTAGCATTCTTACATAATGCAGTCTAGTTGCGCACCTGCTTTCTTGCAAGATTGCTTAAATACAGTGATATAAAATAAAAACTAATATTGGTGTTATATGGAGAAACTTACTTATATCTTCATCTTCGTAAGTGCATAGTCCTTTATATTTCTTATCTGGTATCATTTTATCTTCACACTGTGTTGCAGGATATCCTATGGAATACACTGGTTTCCCATGAGAATTGCCCTGAGGTGCAAAATTACAGACAATTCTTTCTAACATTGCATTTTTTTCATCTACCTAAAACATTTGATAAGTAAGATTCTCTTCAATTTTATAAAAAGAACAATCAACTTATTAAAGGAATAATTGATTTTACGTAAAATTTTGATCTACCACATCCAACAAATTCCGTATTAGCCCATATTAATTGTGTTAAGAAATTAGTCTTGTAATCCCTTGATCTGTAATCAAGAAGAATAATAACTATTATTGTGAAAAATTAGTTAAACATCATCATCTCCCGAGCCTTTTCCCAATTATGTTGGGGTCGGGTGCCAATCTAACCGGAGTCAGCTAAGTACCAGAGTTTTACAAGAAGCGACTGCCTATCTGACCTCCTCAAGTTAGACCAGTTACCCGGGCAACCCAATATCCCTTGGTTAGACTGGCATCAGACTTACTAGCTTCTGAAAAATTAGTTAAACTTATTGGGAAAAAATATTGTTATAATCACACAATAGAATTTTATTATATCATTTTAAGAAACAATAAATATGACACGAGTGTGATAACAAGTTTGTTGCGGTGAAGAAAATTGTCCAAGTGTATCAAACTACATTTTCGATACACTTAGAGAAGAAAAAAAATATATCTACACTAGCTTCCGCCAGCGGTTTCACCCGCTCTCTGAGGGAAGTACTTTCCATACCCGGATAAAAAGTAGCCTATATGTTATTCTGATGTATAAGCTATATTGTGGTAAAGTTTCATTCAAATCCATTCAGTAGTTTTTACGTGAAAGAGTAACAAACATCCATACATCCATACATCCATACATCCATACTTACAAACTTTCGCCTTTATAATAGTAGTAGGATTCGATTGCTCTCACCTAAATTAAAAAGTTACAGTGCTCTCGTTAACTTGCTTGGTAAATATACAGAAGACGACAATAATATTAAAGTGATATGGATCACATTAGATCTCTACCTCGTCTTCGTTTTGTAGAAAGTAACGAGTTAATTTTGTGCACTATGATGGCACTATGTTTCGTTGGTGAGGACCAATGTTCATAGAAGAAATAACTAAACTAAACTTTACTTGTCATTGCTTTATAAATATACTTACTTATTATAATAAGTGACACTTCCTGAATAATCTAGGACTTCTATGAACCACATTTCAACGAAGCCCTTTACATTGAGGCCGGGCGAAGTACCCAAAACACTAGCAATGTTTTGTCCCACGCTTACGTTTTCTGAAATAAATGATTTATTAATACTGTTGACATCATACACCGTAGCTACCAAGATGCCATCGAAGAGATTACCTAAATCTCTACATTGATCTTCTTTGTCCGGACGTATGGAAGGATCGCATTGATCGGCCCATCGCTGAGCAGACATTGCCAACAGATAGGACCATTGCTGAAAATATAAAAGCGATAATCACTGAGTCCCTTATAAAGAGATCTCAAAAACTAGAAGTGTGTGATCTAATAGTAAATTGTATCAAAACTGTTTTCCGGCATGTTGTTCATGGGAAATTAAAAATTGTTTCAATACAAAAAGAAAAGCTGAGAGAATATGACCGTTAGTTTCTCAAACAATTTCGCTGATTATTAGGTTTGGATTTTAGTTTTATACTCAGTAGGTATCAGATTCGGAATTACGCAGCTAAAGTAAGAACTACAAATATCTTTATTACTCACGATTTTTTTCATATTAGCAGCTTGCGGTAAAAATCTAGAGTAGCCCATTGCGACAAAATTTCTCCTTTCATTTATTTTGTTAACCAGCTCAGTGATATCCTGAGCTTTCAGCAATGCTGAGCTATCGTAAGATTTGCAGGAAGGACTGGGCCCTTTTGTCTAGATGAGAAAACAATATTTTTATAGTTACATACTTAATATGATATGATATTTAATGAGTCAAGTGTCAGCTAGATACCTTGTATTTGCAAAGAGTGTGATTGAGACATATTTTACAAAAAATATCCGGATTCGCACTAATACTATGAACGTAAGAAAATAAGACAATTAATTTAACAATTATCATAATAAATTAATAACAACAATACATAAATATATTCCAACGTTTAGTCATGACCATCGTGGCCACATAGATTATTTTGCTACTATGACGAAGGCTGTGTGACATTTAAAATGTGCAATTTAGTATCAACTGGTTATGTTCTTTGTGTTTCCCTTTATATTGTTTACAATTTATATTTCCGAGACAAATAACTTCGTTTTGAAAAAAGACGGGAATATTGAACAAGATGACAAGAATATTTTCTTACAAGGTAGAATTACAACAGCGTCTCAAGACATGTCAAATTATAAAATGCTTGGCTATCCTATAATGTGATCTTACTTTGTGTTTCAGATGTACGTTATACTAACTTATCTGTTTCAACCACTCGCAAATCGATGTTTCATATAATTAAGAAGTTCACAAAAATGCAAAGTCTTAATCCTATCTCCAAAACTTTAGACAAAAGACTGTCTGACGAAATTCTTAAAAAGCGACATATTCAAGAAAAGGACCTTCCTAGCTCATCAGTTTTTAGAACTACTAAAAGTCTTGCATCTTCAACGTCAGAGTTAGATCAGAAATGGCCTGTAGTAGAAATTCTTTCTGAGTCCGATGATTTTAAACAATATTTCAACGAATTTGATAACAAACAATTCAATTTTTTCCACGATGTTGAATCTAAATCCAAGACCACAGAGTTTCTGCAAAATCATAATTCAAAAGATAGAGCTGTTGGCTTAAGAAGCTTACCTGGCATACATTGTGAAGATGGAGACCAATGTGTGTGTATGCTTCCGACTAAGACCGGTAAGATTTACTTTATTGAACACAATGTTACTATAAATTTTCAGCAGTGTAAGAGTAAAGTATATTTTCATTAAAATTGCTTCAATAGGGCTTCAGCGTGGTGGCTTTGGCCCCACGTTCGTATTACAAAGGTCCGGAACTTAGTCCCGTTTTCATGACAGCGGCAAAGTATCTGATCTATTATTTATTATGTTCTTAATATTCATTGATAAACCACCTTTTCCACAGGAACTCCAAAAACTACGACCCCGAAACCGATGACGCCTTTTCCTAACTTGGGTTTTGGTATGGGTATACCCCCGATGGCTCTTCCAATGGGTGTTCCAATGGGTTTTCCAATGGGAATGCCGGCAGGCTACCAAGCGGGTATACCGGCGGCTATTCCAGCTGGTATTCCGGTAGGTATTCCGGCGAGTTTCCAAATGCCTTGCCCCGCAGGCATCCCACATCCTTATTATCCACCTCCTGTTACCAACGAAGATGGAAAATCTAAGAAACCATCTTGCAATAAACATCGTACATGCCATAACAAATTACAATCGGAAGATAACTTATATTATGAAGAATACGAAGAACCTCAAAGAATTTATGTGTATGATGAGGACGAGAACACAAAGAAAAAAAAGCATAGTAAGCAACACAGATACGAGTATGATATCATGGAACAAAAGCGCGACAAAAAACCATATCAGAACTTCAAGCCTCATAATAAGCCATTAGAATTACTGAAAGGTAATTGCAACGATTTAGATGATAAATATGAGGATACAGTTATTAAAAATTGTTATTGCTGCTCGGCACCGTTTCATGGTGTAAATAAAATAGCCTTTATTTTGTTAATATTAGTGTCTTTTTGTTAATCTTCTTTTACTTAATAAATGTCCTCTTATTTAAATTTTCTCTCTTCTTTTATCTATTTTTTACCATATATGTACATTATTATTTCTATAGGAAATCATCAAATGACCCTTCTGCTGTGGGTGCGGCTGGAGTAGTTTTAGACTTTTGTTAACTTAAACCCAGTTTTGTTCCTTCTGGAGCCCTTTGTGTGCCAGGGCCGCGGTAACTCTTGCGGACAATCCCAAAATTACCAACAAGCTTTTCATGCACGCTTCCAGTAGACAGCGTTGGCAATGAATTTTTCGGCGCTTTTAGTAGTTTTAATGTAAAAAGGTAGGTATTCTTATAACTTTGTACGAGTAAACAAATAGGTCTATGTACTTTTTTATTAAATTAATAAAAAAATAAATTAATAAAGTTAGTTACCTGTAATAAAACCAGTTTAGCCGTAATCGGAACGTAACCAATTTCCAATCAAAATTCGTGCTCAACTGATTACGTATTTGATGCCTCCGTCCAATTATTTAGATTAATTCGATTATTCGGACTTTGTAACCTGAAATTTAATTAAAGTTTATTTGGCTGCTTATTTACATGAGACCTTGCTCCACCAGAGGATATTATTATGATAAGAGCTTAGTGAAACGAAGTCACTCGTAAGTGCGTCGTAGCGTAAAATAGAATAGGTTAGTTCTTTCAGGGTTCAAGAAAAATGATTATGAAATACTTTCCAGATCGACTACTTATTTAGGCGACTAGGTCAGTTCCATTAAGTATAGTTGTATAAGCTTTAATTATTTTTACTTAAGCTTATACAACTGCGTTTCTGCGTCCTTTATCTGCATTTAGATGTATGAGCTAAACCTCATATATCTAAAACGCAGATAACACTTTATATTCTTATATAAAACTTTTTTATCTGCTACGATATCAATGACCTGTTAAGTGCTTATCACTTTTCAAAGCTTTTTTATTGTGTGATTCAAATATCATGACGTTTAGTAGGGTAGGTTCATAAAATTCAAATCGACGCCCTTATTATTTGGAACCTCGTGGGAGTTATAAAACTCGTTTTACGTCCAGGGTATATCTGTCCGGTGGCTATATAAGTCACCATAAAAGGAGAGATTCAAAGCATCGACATTACAATATAAATACAAATATCATAAGCGGAAATAAAATGATAAAGAATTATCTATATGTCACGCAGTTTTTTCTTCTGATCAACAATTTCAAATTAATATGAATTTACAAAACCAAACGTTAAATGGTTTGTTGGCTGGTTATATTAGCAGTAGTATTTTATATTATATGGATAAATATCTATAAATATGTAGGTATTTCACATACGTAATGGCCGATAGGAAAAATCACTACGCCTGAAAGAATAATTTCAAGCAACTCGATAAGAACTAGGCTTGTCCTATCCCACGGCCAAATTCATAGAATTTTGTTATGAAGCTGACAGAACTATTTTCATTTCGTTTCGCACAGTTTAAAAATCACAAGCAAAGGTATCTTGAGGCATTGAATTTAATTTGCATCAAATCATTAATACATATTATAAAGCGATTAATATCGCAAGCTATAACTCAATTTCACGAAATTCCCTTAAACATAATTAACTAGAACAATTAATTAATTTTTGTTATTACGGATCAAACAATGTGGTGTTGTGTTGATGCGTCTAAGATCGTGTAGCTAAATTTATTGATATTGTTCCGCCCTCCATTTGTTTTTATCTAACTCGAGTGGTTGACTATTTTAAGATGATTACTGACTCTCTGAGAATAAAGAGGTCGTTATTGCAAGGTTCGAGTACTTAGGTGTTTTTGGTCATAAAATAATCATCAAAAAGGTCATCAAAAGGAGTTATGCTTGAAACTTTCCGTTGCTAATTATCAAGCGATCACATAAACCGTTTTATCGGTCACTTTTTAACAATTTTCTAAACGGTGGAGGTGATCAATTCGGATGCTATTTTTTTTTTATTATTCACGCATAACTTCGTCGATTAACAACCTATTTGATCAAATCTGTTTTTTTTGAAAGGGTTTACTTCCCAAATAATCCCTCTGTCATCAAGACTAAGATATGAAGATAAATAGTCTAAAAAATCGAGAGCAATTCTCGAAAATTTTAGGTGCGTTAGGTACAAACATTGATGTTAAGGTGATGAACAGCTGATCTGATGATGGAGACGACAGAGAGTCGAAGGAACCCCTCAACGGTATAAGATTAACGAACATGTGTTCGGGTTTCTTAGAGTGAAATATAATAAACGACAGTTTGACATGCCAGATATCTTATTGTAAACTTGGAAAATAATTACATTATCCATTTTTTTTGGGTCACTAAGCATCCCTTATTACGCGTAACTTTTTTGCAGAAGAATGTTAAGTCTACTTAAGCGTCTAATCATTCTCCAAAAATTGTTACAAAATCAATAGCGGCAATTAGGATACGATACGCTTGTCGAATAGAATTGCTTACATACTTTTTTTAACTCCAGTCATTATGTATTAAAGACAGTAAACTTACGCTAGTAATAGATATGATAAATTTAAAACTTATGTTCAAGTGGATAAAAGCTATTAGTCTAATGTGGCAGCAGCGCCGGCCCGAAGTAAATTTTAGAATGGAGCGAGATCCAATAATGGCGCCTCTTTTTTGTGAATCATCTGCATCTTCGCTTAAAATACATATAGAAAAACTAAAAAAAAAACTTAATTTTTCATTGCCATTTCGGCGCCCCCTAGGATTTGGCGCCTGGAGCGGCTGCTCCGTTCGCCGTATGGATGGCCGGCCCTGTGTGGCAGCCCCGGACATCAAGATGTATTTAGTCAAGTCCACGCCGAGTCGGACACGCCCACGTAAGGTTTCGAACCATTATCTTTAAAACGGCCAACAATAATGTCTGTTGCATGGGCACATACCGTATCTATAAATATTAATTCTATTTGATGGTGAGTAATTTTACAAATATTCCGGTAATATTGCAAACGTCTGTCCGTCTAGCTCGCAAAAATAGCATAGCCACAATTTTTCTAATTTCATAGCTCGTGGCTAAGTAAAAGCCGCACGGGTGTTGCATGATCCGTGCGGCTGTTGCTGTGCTGTGCATAAGGTTAAGCAACGCTTGGCACGATCGGTTCGTGGATGAATGACATGACGAGTTCCTTCGTATTTCGGAAGGCAAATCCTGGCTGTCATTTGAACATCTTTGATAGTTATTCAGACGCCAGCAAGTCTGATAATCAGTTTTACCAAGGGTTACTTACGGTGTTGCCCAGGTAACTGGGTTGAAGAGGTCAGATAGGCAGTCGCTCTATTCAGAGATACTCTGCTACTTCCAGCTGGACTGAAAGCCGACCTAGTTAAGCTTTTTTTACTTATGTGCAGATGATATTTAATTAATGGAATCTTATTTGAGCACATAATAATACCATCAAGACAGGTTTTTAAAAATAGGTATAATTATAGGTTTCATATTTATCACATTGAACTATTTTTTTCAAAATTGTGGTCATAACAGCTATGTATACAATTCTTTGTGATTGTTCTAACAAACAGGACGCCAGCTTCTCTTTGTTATAATTTGAACAATTGAAATCAACGTGGTTCATTTCAAACAAAAACAGTTACTGTCGTTTGATGATTTTTTATGAATCATCTCTAATGTGATTTTAGTTGAAGAGTAGAGTCTGTTGCGAGCAGTCGTGATGGTTTAAATCGTTGAGTAAATGTTTACTTTGTATAGAGAAGTTTCTAAAACGATTTTTAATTTATCTAGATGCTAAGATCCGACTCCAAATAACATTTGGGATAGGGGCATGAGAAATTTAATATGTAGAGCTTCTATCACCGGTTTCATCCGCCTCCTATGGGAACTACTCCATGCACGCGGATAAAATAATGTTTCAAAAGTCAAATACTTTCTGAGGTTAGCGCGTTCAAACAAACAAAAACCTCTTTTATTAATATTAATATAGACTATGTTCCTACATATCGGTACTGTGAAGTTAAAGTGAGTGAAATAAGATAAAATTAAAAAATAAAATACTTTTCATATTTTTCACTAATTTATTCACTAATTTAGCAGGCATAATTACTTCTAGTTATTAAAAAACAAAACAAGATTGATACGATTAAACTGTAACCGTGTATACGTGTTACTATCTTATTAACTGTCTTAATAAAGTGTTGCACCGTCCAGTGCTATTTCTCCTCCACCCAAAGGCACACTCTTGGCAGACTGGTAGAAAAAGGCTAATTAAGTCCGCCAATGGTCTGTGTGCAAAAAGTATTTAATTAAAAATAATGTGCTTTTCAACACCAACAATACCAAATTAAATTGACATGCCATCATAATAGAAGCTAATTTCAAATTGTGATATTCCAAACATGGATGGTATTTGGATAATATAATTTAATATAGGCTAGCAGCTCAGATCACATAGCTATACGCGTCAGTCGTTACACGTGACGATAACGCAGCAATGCAATCAAGAGCCCTTCGAGTTCAAACCAATATTGAACTGGCTGACCTTAGTTGACATTCATGGAGTAAATCTGTTCACTCCGTTGAACACAAAATGTAAACGAGTAAGCAAAAAATGGGACCAGCATGGTAAAGTACGAGTGCTGCTAAAAATAGCGCAAATTACTCACACTGATTATGATTAATGTATAGTGAAGTAGCTTTTGACGTGATGTTTTCACGTTATTTTTAGTCTTTGTTTTTGAATGAAGGCAAAGAGGGTTTTATTGATGTGTACTGAAAGGTAAAAAAATGTAATGATATACGTACGTACAGCAAATTATTAGTCAATCGTATGTAATCGTAATACCTTAAGGATAGCAAAGTTGTTTATTGTTTTTGGTTATTTTGTACTCGTAAAAAGTACTTACTCAAGAAGAAGAACTCAAGTTCATTCAGGTGTAATTTTTCTTACTGTTTAGCATAGAATTAGACATTAAACTGAATTTAATACTTCTCATGTTTATTTGCTGTATTCTAATACTTCAGTCTTAAATTGGTAAGCTACACAAGCTTGCAGAAAGACTGATGTTACAAAGAACACAGGTATGTTTTCTCTACTGGTTTTCTTTCGTTTTCTGTATACTTCGCCATTACCTTTTTTTTGTATTTTAAATTACAGTTTTTTGTGTAAGGTTTTAATCTAGACAATTCTCTTGATCCAGAAATCATATTTGTTTTATTAAATATTCAGACGATTCTGCGTGATGCAAGTGCAATACTTTTATACCACTCGTAATGTTAAATTAATATTTTAACACCCTACATTTATCTCTTAAAGTTAAATATTAAAGGAGATTAGAAACAAATCAAAAAGTAAATACCTCTCTATATCATCATGTTTATGGAAACCGTATAAATAGGTAAAATTTTTCTAAGGTGGAATTACTAATTTGCTAAAAGTAATAAAATATAGAAATATCAGGTAAATTGAGAGAAATAAGTTTCTAAGGCTCCTTATTTGTGAACTTTCGTTTGTAAATACTAAGTTTTGTTTACAGGGGATGGCCCAATAAGTCATCCTTTTCAAATACTTATTACATCATATTCAGAAAGTTCCGACTCTAAGAAAGAATATTAATAAAGTCGATAGAAATCATCTATACATATAATAAAACGTAGAAAAGTACTGTGCATTGAATATTTTTTTAAAAGAATAATTGGGATGTGATCTACAATCAATATCGAAACCAAAAATATAGTTTTTACAATTTTTGTCTGTTTGTCTGTATGTATGTCCGGGCTAATCTCAAAAAGTACAGCATGGATTTGCTTCAAATTTGGCATGAATATAACTATGAAGTCGGGTCAACATATAGGCTACATATTATCACGTTATCACGTACGGGAGGGTGAATGTTTAATCACCTAATGCCCACGCGGACGGGCAACAGCTAGTGACAAATAAAGTCCCATCTTAAAATTTTTCTGGTCGCCTCTCAGTTTTATTTTTTATTTATTCGTGGGTAATAAAATACAAAATATGCCTAAAAATATGAAAAGAGTCTTCGGTTTTTTATATAAAAATAATAGACAAAGGACAATAAACATGTCTGAATAAAAGACATAACTATCCTGTGATGGTCTTCTTGTTATGGATTAATACCACTTCAAAGTGATTAGTTGCCATTTTATGAAAACATTTTGTTAAAAGAAATTCTTTCTTTTTTATTTCACGTTACTTCAATCGCAAATGAATAGCATGTAAAATAGAACATCTTTAGAAAACAAATTTGATGCAATGGTTTCTTCTATCGTTGGTCTAGACAGATTGTTTTTTGTTTTCTATTCTACAATGTTTTGCAAGCTCTATTTGTTTGCTTATTAAAGAGACATTGGAGATAAATGTGCTCTTTAATATTACAAAGGTGTAACTGTTTTGCATGTAAGAAAAGAGGGTGTTACATTTGTTATACTCGTACAAAATAATTAATATATATATAAATTAATGTTATATAAATAAAACGTAGGTATATTAAACGTATATTAACTACAAATTACAAAGGAGGTGAAACAGGGTGCAAAGTGTTAGTGAGAGGTAAAGATTCAATAACCGATTGACTTGTAATATTGCACACATATTTTTCGAATGTTTTCATTTAAAAAGTGGTTGAATGCTATATTATTGGTTGATTTATTTCGAAGTCGGGACTAAATTTGATTGATCCCATATAGGGAAGAAAAAATATGACTTTGTTTATGCAATCTTCTTTAATATCTGTGTGACTAGTGGTCTATTGTAATTGTGATTATTCTTATTGTGTAACGGATATTGTTTTTAAAAATAAAAGCTTAGTTCGTTCCCAGCTCAGATTAAGTTCCCAGAATCCGTTCGTTTTATTTCAACAGTTTCTGGGCTCATAGCCTTACATAACAGACAATTAACAAAGAAGATTGCATTTAGTTATCATTTTTAACAGGTATTCTTTTTGAACAACGGCAGTCTTTGGACCAACCTTGATTACGATTGTACATAGTCTTATTAATTTTCAATATATTTGAAATCTTTTCGATAGAGAAATTCTATGTTTTTATTTGATCACATTTCACGAAATAACTTCTTGACAAGCCAGCAAAATCAATTTTGATTGAACTGGTAGCTAATATTGGTTATAACAGAAGTTTTTATTGCGTAGGTACCTGAATTTTTTTCTACGAAACTTAAAGTTATAGAACGATCGAATCGTTTGAATGAATAACCTTTTGATATAGCCTAATAGTTTGTTTTAATAGATTCGCAGAAGTCTGATGTTAGATCTTGAAAGAGGTTTTTTTTTTGTAGATTTCCGAAGAAAATTACTAACACGTTAAATAATAAGGCACTTTAGAATATTTGTTTAAAACTAAGTACTTTAAAACAAGTGAAAAGTTTAGGTTTGATACAAAATATCCTGGATGACTTAAATGCCTTAAACGGACAAAAAGTAATTTCTTTTGAACTTTTATAAGGAATGAGATTTTTGTATCACTCAAGTATTTATTTTTTGTATTTTTGTCTTCTGAGCTTAAGTTGATTTTTTTTATCAAAATTCAAACAAATGTTCAGTTTTTTTTTTAGAAATGTATTTCATAGGCATATTTACCAAAATGTATCATTGGTAAAATTCGTTTTCTTATTCATTCGACATTCAAACAATTTGCTTTAATGTAATGATTCCACAAATGCTTCACGCGTCATTCTCAAAAAATAAAGACAATTCCATGGGTATTCTTACAGCGCAATTTTTGTAAATGGTTTACCAAAGGGAACGTTTAGCTAGATGAAAATCCTTCGTAATAGGAATGGATAAGAAAGGAAGAATTCCGGAAAAAGAAAACATTTCTGAGTTTTATTATGATCACTATATATAGGTACCTAATATGTACCTATTTGAAACTGTAAATCCCTTTAGAAACCTCATAGACTACTAATGATTCATATTTTAATATTTTACCAACATAAATCTCTCTGCATAATAGAATGTGTCTACTCGTATTATAGTTTCGTCATTACAAGTACTTTATTATGTTTTTATTATGTTAAATTATGCTAGTCGACCTTATTAAATTATGCTACCTTACTATTAATCCTCATTCAACATTATCTATGAACGAATAAGCTTCCGCCAAAGAACTACTCCGCGTACCTGGATAAAAAACTAAGATAAAAAGTTAGCCAACGGCCTTCTTTGATAAATGGTCCATCTAAAATAGTGAAATGTTTTTTAATTCGATTTAGCAGAACCAGGTTCGAGAGATTAGCTCTTTCAAGCAAGCAAACAAACATTTCAATTTTATAATGTTATCAAAGATGAGCCATAAATATTAATTTTAAGAGCCACTTCCAATTAGAAATTTTTATACAAGTAGATTAATTTGTTGAATTTGATATTGTGGTCCACAAGTCCCAAATGGTTTGTTTAAACATTCATCCAAATAGCAGGCAGCCGACACGGGTGCGAGCGGCAAGCGGTTGTTTTCTAGTGTTTAGTTTTGATTACATCGTAATATCTCCTGAATAAAACAACAAATGCTAATAATTAAGGGAAGGTTCATGTCTTACGTAAAATACGCAGCTTATCATCATTCGCACTAACGTATCATCGGTTGAGTGTGAACAGTCAAGTGTTTTTCTATACGTTTGTCTGTTCGGCGTTACCGATAATATGCAATGCATGTTCCGTCAGATATGAGCCTTCCCTAAAAAATGATCTGCAGCTACTGACTACTAGCTACTAAGCCTTTAATAAAACGTTATTCATTTGGATTGGGATAATATTACTTAATAATAGACAGACTAGAACTTTTTTAATATAAAATGTTGTTCTAATGACGAAAATATATTAGTTTAGTAAGTACCTTGTAGTTAGTTTTATACTTTGCTACATTAGGTAGTAGGGTCAGCTAGCGTTTGTATATTAAGCGCAGTATGTGTGTTTGTTTACTTCAGCAAATTAAAACATTAGATTTTTTATCTACCCCAATATTAATTACGAATGTTGTACCTATGAATATATAGCTTCCTTCTGAGTGATACTAAAAATACCGCAGCAAAATGCAGCGAGCGAGTTGAAGCAGGTGTCTCACTTTAAATATCTTGGTCACTGGGTCTCAGAGGACTTGAAAGATGATAGAGACATGGAGAGGGAACGTAGGGCGCTGGCGGTCCGAAGCAATATGTTGGCCCGCAGGTTCAGACGATGTAGTGACGCTGTTAAAGTGACGCTTTTTAAAGCTTATTGCCAGTCGATGTATACGTGTTCCTTGTGGGTTAACTATATGCGGACGACGTACAGCGCCCTGCGTGTACAATACAACAACGCCTTCATCGTACTGTTGGGGCTGCCCCGGTATTGTAGTGCCTCGGGTATGTTCGCAGACGCGCACACTGACGGGTTTCATGCCATCATTAGAAAGCGATGCGCTTCTTTGTTACACCGAGTGCGAACCAGTTCCAATAGTATCCTGAACGTGTTGACAGATAGGTGGGATTCACCATTACTGAGGCATTGGATAAGCCTACATACTAGTATGTGATTGTGTTGTGTTTTGTATGTATTTATCTGTGTTTTCTTGTATCGCTCATATGGACTTGTCCGAAATAAAGTTTTATTATTATTATTACTTGTATGTCTCTACTAGACCACGGGACTACAGAGTCCCGGATTTTTAGAAGGCGAACGTGGGGCCGAAGCCAACACGCTGAAGCCCTTTTGAGACAACTTTAATATATGTAATGGTGACACAAAACCGACGATTATCCCTGTGTACACTATAGAAATGTACCCAAGGACAACCCCCGGTTTGTGCTAAACTATTGCTAAGTATGGAAGAAAATCTACTTGGGTTATTGTGATGGGATGCTAGTGGACTAGGGAAGGGAAAACTATGGGGACTATGACCCCTGCCGATAACAATGTAATAAATACATGTAAAAATGGCAGGAGGAGACTCGCCAGCTCACTTACCGGGCCCCCGGGAACTAGTCGCTAAGTCGCAACAAGGGGGCAACGGGGACGTGAGCGGCTGAAGGGTGAGGTTGCCCCGGCCGGCTTTCTACCCAGATCACGCGCCTTAAAACCGGCATCAAGCCAGGGTCCAGCATCTCTGTGCCCACTCGCCACTTACCCAAGGCATTCACCCTCCGAGCATTGCTCTAGCGACTCCACTCTGGACGGCCAATTAAGGCAAGCCAGAGGCGGGAGACCTATCTCCCCTCAGGGTTCACTCCGGCAAGCCGGAGGTGAGGGACAGTATCCTCTCCCTGGAGCACTCGGTACCCGCGGGGTCGCTACTCCCCGACATCCGCCTCAGATGCCCTGCGGGCTTTATTATTATTATTTTGTATGTCTCTTCTAGACCACGGGACTACAGAGTCCCGGATTTTTAGAAGGCGAACGTGGGGCCGAAGCCAACACGCTGAAGCCCTTTTGAGACAACTTTAATATATGTAATGGTTACACAAAACCGACGATTATCCCTGTATACACTATAGAAATGTACCCAAGGACAACCCCCGGTTTGTGCTAAACTATTGCTAAGTATGGAAGAAAATCTACTTGGGTTATTGTGATGGGATGCTAGTGGACTAGGGAAGGGAAAACTATGGGGACTATGACCCCTGCCGATAACAATGTAATAAATACATGTAAAAATGGCAGGAGGAGACTCGCCAACTCACTTACCGGGCCCCCGGGAACTAGTCGCTAAGTCGCAACAAGGGGGCAACGGGGACATGAGCGGCTGAAGGGTGAGGTTGCCCCGGCCGGCTTTCTACCCAGATCACGCGCCTTAAAACCGGCATCAAGCCAGGGTCCAGCATCTCTGTGCCCACTCGCCACTTACCCGAGGCATTCACCCTCCGAGCATTGCTCTAGCGACTCCACTCTGGACGGCCAATGAATGCAAGCCAGAGGCGGGAGACCTGTCCCCCCTCAGGGTTCACTACGGCGAGCCGGAGATGAGGGACAGTATCCTCTCCCTGGAGCACTCGGTACCCGCGGGGTCGCTACTCCCCGACATCCGCCTCAGATGCCCTGCGGGCTTATTATTATTATTATTATAAAATCCGTTCAATAGTTTTAAAGATTTTAGCATACATAGGAACATACAGACAGACACGGGAAGTGACTTGATTTTATACTGTATAAAATAGTGATTGTCAAACTAACCTTAGATAGTAGTACGTACATTATGTTTGAATGTTAATTAGTATCTATAAAAAAAATAGTTGCCTAGACTAAAAAAGGGAGTTGAATACATATATGTGTATTTTTCTTTTAGGCGGTAAGGCTTTACGGATCGTTAATTCGTTGCCTACTTTCGAGCGATCCCTGAAAGCCTACATCTCTATTATAAACTAATCTTATTTCTTAATGAATGGGGGCTTCATGCTAACCGTAGCTGTCTTCTATGATGTAGATGAATGAGTTGGCAAGCAGGGGAGATGAACACCGGTATAAATACTATTTAATGTAATCTGATTCACAGATAGACGAACCGTTAAAATGTTACGTAGCGCGTAGGACAGGTTCAAATTGAACATAATAATTTAAGTGATATTTCTGAATTTGTATCACTATTTTATTTTAAATGCAAATGTATTGGATGACCCCTTCTGCTGTGGACGCAGCGGGAGAAAGTGTCCGACTACTACTAATACCTATCTTTGTTCTTTCTGGAGCCCTTTGAGTACCGGTGCCGTACTAACTTATTCCACAGAGTTTGCTGATTGCGCTTTGAGTAGCGCGTGAAACAAAGCGCACCACCGACATGGACCTGTCGTCGCTA
This sequence comes from Heliothis peltigera, assembly GCA_958496145.1. Taxonomy (NCBI): domain Eukaryota; kingdom Metazoa; phylum Arthropoda; class Insecta; order Lepidoptera; family Noctuidae; genus Heliothis; species Heliothis peltigera. The sequence goes on from OY292328.1 coordinate 7,315,417, forward strand.
GACCAACGGGCCCATTACTCACCATTAACAGACCGTATTCAAGGTGTTTGGTAGTAGAAGGACCGGTGCCTGTGACGTCTCCCACTTCTACCACAGCGGCTCGTATAAGAGGATCGGTCTCTCAAACGCTCCCCCGCATACTTTGCTAGCATTATTTCCTATTGTTGTTCTGCCTTTGAGCTTCCCGTCTTCGTAAAGTTCTCCATACCCGGCCACACTTGGAGGTGTCCTACAATTTCCCCAATATCCGAACTTGTGATACATAGGAAACATATTAAGTATTTTTGGAGGATATAAATCCAGTTAATGTTTGTGAGATTAGGCCCCAGACGTCTATCTACATATGTATATACAATGATCCGCAGTAGTACGCGACCACATAGTGGAGAGTGAAAGCTTTTGATTACAATCTGAGTACAGTAACATTGACCACATGAGATTGATTACACGTATAAAACGTCACGACCTTCAGACAGACAAACTAATTTGAATCTGGAAATTCTCGGCAAATACGAAGTAGAGCTTGAAATACTTGAGGCTACAATCCGCTCGGTACTCAGTTGAAATGTAACGTAGGGGTAATAACGACCGAATTAGGACGTGTTTAATGTAAGACAGAGAAAATATTGTAGTTACCAGTAGTATTGTGAAAAAGAATTAATGCGATGTGGTTAGAGGTAGCAAATACTATATTGTGAGTTTACGACAGCTACTCATTTATAACGAACGTCTGAGAAGCTTAATTAAATACATATCTTTGTAATGAAAAGTCAACGTTCCACAAGTTTGTAGCCAAGATAGTGTAAGGGATTACGTTGAGACTTAAGTAGTGAAAATATTTGTCAGCCAAGACCCAGCTAACAAGGTATTTCAAAATATGCAACATATTCTGTAACTAGATAGTGGAATTGTCAGCAGCAACGCTGTGCATATTGCTGGGAATATTACTTGGTCACTATAAGTAATTCAGTTAACTCTAACTCTGGGTGAGTATCAATGTGATATACATATGTATAGTACGTAGGATACCAAAAATTAATTCCAACGTTCAAGTGCATTTGGTACCTCATAGAATTGAAGGTCTTAGAGAAAATAGAGTTGATTTCATCTTTTGGTATTTTGTATCTGTTTTATTTGTTTAAGTTTAACTTTTCATAAACTTGAGTAAAACTAGTTCTTACTAGTTTTCTGTATATTTCATTAAATTGTCCAATGAAGGATGTAGACAAATAAAATAAAATTACAAAAAATATATAATATAGAATGTCAAAAACAAATGCGGGTAAATGCTGGGATACCGCTTTCATTGATTAAGGTTGACTTTTCAAAAGGCTTTTTTGCGATGGCTTTTTTATCTGTAATTAAATTATTACTTTAACCCTTTTATTATGAACCAATTCAAACAAGACATATCTACTATTTTGTACCTAATAACTTTGAAATAACTTAGCCATTTTTTTATAAAACGTAACTGAAAACAAACATCGTATTCAAATCGATTAATCCGTTTAAAAGTTATGGTGTATTAGACAGACACACATAACACCCCCCTGTATTATGTCCTCCTCCTTTTTGGCGTCGTGGGTTTAAAACTTAGACATCTGATAAAACAGCTTAAGAGCCTAATATTAAAAGTGGTGTACGAAGATTTTTCCATCTCAGGAGTATCTGTTAACGGCGCCTTCATGAAGATTATAACAGACATTAGAATGGAAATTGCTGAATAATTACAATAGACAGAAGAGGTCAAGAATGTCGTTACGTTTTTGCGACCCATTTTGTGTGCGTCATTTTTGTTCTTCGTCAAATGTAGAAATTGTCATGGGTAGGGACTTAACTTTCACGCTTAATCTCGTCAAGTTTAGTATAAGCATTAGAGGTAGATTCTTCACTTTAACGCTTTAAGGATATCATCATCTTCCGAGCCTTTTCCTAACTATGTTGGGGTCGGCTTCCAGTCTAACCGGATTCGGCTGAGTACCAGTGTTTTACAAGGAGCGACTGTCTATATGACCTCCTCAACCCAGTTTCCTGGGCAACCCAATACCCCTTGGTTAGACTGGCGTCAGACTTACTACTGGCTTCTGACTACCCGTAACGACTGCCAAGGATGTTCAATGATAACCGGGACCTACAGTTTAACGTGCCATCCGAAACACAGTCATTGGTGTCCAAGATATACTTAGAAAGTATATACAAACTTAGAAAAGTTGCATTGGTACTTGCCCAACCTGGAATCGAACCCACGTCCTCATACTTGAGAGATTGGCTCTATAACTAGGCCGCCACGACTATTACGATATAAGTCATCGAAAAGGTATCTATTACACTATGAATGAGTCTGGAAAACAATCAATGGATAAAAAAATGTATGCAGTCGGTACCTTGCTTGAACGTGTTTATTAATGCTGTTATTATCATAAGTTTTCTCACTGTCTCGCTGAACTGCACAGGCCAGTTCTCATGAGAGAAGGAATGAAGAGACAAACAATTGGATGGATTGGAATGGATCTCGGATAATTGAAGTTGAAGAAAGCAATTTTGTGGCTCCAAGGCTCACCCGATGTGGGGATTATGTTGAACAAAACATTATTACATTTTAAATAGTCCTTGTATGATGCTACTTTTTTTTCTGTAACGTCGGTTTTCCAAATATCAACAACAACTTCAAATTTACACATCACGATTTTTTTTATGAACACCCAATATAAAAAAAATACCGGCCAAATGCGAGTAGGTTAAGGTAAGGTTGAGTATGTTTATTAAACTTTTAAATAATCAAAAATACTTTATGTTAATTTATGATTTTTTTAATTTGCAGCCGTGTAACTATCGCGGTTCTTGAAACACATCCTGGTGACAGACGGTCGGGCAGTCGGACAGAGAAGTCTTAGTTATAGGATCCCGTTTTACCCTTTGGGTACAGGACCCTAAAATTACATGTTGTGACAAGATGTCGTCTTCATAGATTTGATTTCGCAGAAGTGACACACCTTTTTTACGTACATAATTCATTACACATTTTTTTGATTTAAAAACATTTACAGATTTGCAGCCGCTCATCTCTGCCAGTGTAAGTACGGATAAGCCAGGATTTATAGCTGATTTTAAAAGCGAGTTTTTTTTTATATTTTCATTTGTTTTATAGAAAACTATGAAAGCACATAAAGAGTTAAAAAGGAGGTGGTATTTTTATCATGAATATTTATCTTTATGACGTCATGGTATTCAGTAATATTTTGGTGACTGCCAGTTTTGTAGGGGAACATCTGGCAATGCATGTTAAATCTATGGTTATAAGATCGAGTATCATGGAAAACGTTAATTAAACATGAATTGTACTTGTCTGTTACATTTAGGACCAGTTTCACAATGTCCGAATAGCCACTTTCTACCGAAATAATTAAAAAATGGAACAGAATTTGTATGAAATTATCTACCAGATAAACTATCTGGAACTCATGAGACCTGTGAAACTGACCATAAGCCTACTTAAAGCTACACTGAGAAGGAAAATAACTAATATACATACTTACCTTACTTATTATTGTAATTTGTATTTGTATTTTTATTAATTATTGTAATTTGTTTTTTTTTTGTTTTTCATTTTTAATTTGTAAATTTTCTCTTCGTACCGTCAATGGTAGTCATGGCCTATCTCGGCGTAAAGATCTAATTAATAAGAATAAATTAAGACCATACAAAAAGTAGCTGGTATTCCATTACCATGTCAAGAACTCGTCACTACGAATAAAATAACACTAATAAATGAGGTAGCTACCATATACCGTTGAGGAGTTTACAAATAAAGCTAAAAAAAAAATTCCTTGGATATAAAAATAATTATAAATCCCCCAGCTAGGCTCTGGACACAGGTCGCTTCAAATTGGTCCTTTTGAAATAAATGACTGATGTCTATGTTCAGCAGTGGACGTTGTATGGCTAAAATGATGATTATGGGCGCCTCCGTTAAACCGTTTTATTTGTGCACATAGCTAATATTCCAGAAATGTGCAACATGTAAATCTCCAGAATTTCACAAGGTTCGACCTCATTTATTTGAAAGGGGTGCACGTGCGTCACCGGTTGTGACGTCAGCAACTAGAATAAGGACAGAAATAGAAACAGCATTGAAACAGTAAACGGTATTAGATTTCCAGTCTTAGCTCCACGGTATTATCCTAAAAAAGGTCTGTGAATGTGTGTGACTAAAAGACTTTTCTAGAAACAAGTGTCAATTCGAACACCTTACTTTAAAGTCACGTAGTCAGAAACAAATATTTAGGACAGAGTTGCGAGAAGCCATCATCAGCATTTTGTACTGCTCTATACAAGCATTATTTTATAGAGTCGGTATATCCGGTCGTGTCGGATTGCCGTCCCATCGGACTATGAGAGTGAGGGAATAGAGAGTGCACCTGTGTCTGCGCGAATGTGCGTGCACTATAATATGTCCTGCGCAGCTGGCTGATCTCCATAAAAGAGAACGGTCGCCGTAGCCGAAAATCGGCCTGGATGCCATCATCATCATCATCATCATTTTATAGAGTAGATTCTTCTTTATTTTTTTATGTTTGAGAAGTTAATGTTATGGACATTCAAGCCACAACTGCTGTTTTATGTGTAGTAATGAGATAAGTTAGAAAGCTGACAAAACTACCTCGCTAGCTTAATTGAGCACGATTTGAGGAAATTTTATTATAGAGGTGAAATATTCAACTAGTTGCGAAGCGAAGACAGTATTGAACAATGTATGTACATATATATGCTCAATAATATAAATAAAAAAAAAATCAAAACCCCCGGTTGTATTAACATTACGAATCCAACCATCCGTTCGACTTCCTGGTCTCCCAGCACTAGCCAGGTGAACCCAAGTTCTGGAGCTTCCATTATACGGAGGTACAGCTAAAGGAAGAAAGAAAAAAAAATATTTTGCTCAAGCATATATAGCTTAAGGATATACATAGATAGCTTAAGGATATGTTAAGTACTATATTATCTCAAAGTTTATTTAAAGGTAGGTAAATTTTACTTCAAAAAATATTTCCTCTAGAAAAACTGAACTTCTAGAAATTCAACGAAATACTTATATCATTCAGTCAGAGTCGTATTAACTTAGCTACAGGAATGAAACCTTGTAGCCGGAATAGAAAAGTACGTGTTTTAAATCTGAAATCACATCAGAAAAGTGAGTTACTTCCGCAAAGTTAAATTGGAAGCTAAAAAAGATAATGGCTTCAAGCAATGGTACTTATTTGCTAAATCGGGACCCTAAGGTTAAAAATAAATAAAAAGGAGCCTATTGTCGTCCTTAATAAACTGTCTGCCACTGAAATATAGTTTCCAAATCAGTCCAGTAGTTATTGAGGCTAACGCAGTGAAGCAAACAAACAACAACAACAAAAACTCTTCAGCTATACAATATTCGTACGGTCTCGTTATAGGTCCTACGTCACAATGCATTACCATTTCGGTATATTAATCGTGTAATCCTAAATAAATATATTTACCGACTCCCAGAATAAGGAGAAAGTCTGTTTTATTTTATACACAACTAGCGACCCGCCCCGGCTTCGCACGGGTGCAATGCTGATACTAAAATTATACATATAAACCTTCCTCTTGAATCACTCTATAAACTTGATTTGTAAGTTTCCCACCCGAGAAGTCTGTTATATAACTATAAGTTTACCATTGTATGTACTTACTTTATTTTATCTATACTACTCTGCTAATTGAATTACCTAATCTGTCTTTTTAACTTACTTAATAGTAGTCTTAGAAGTTGCACTATATTTTCCCATTTGAATTATAAGCATAGGTACTCGTGTCTTATTTAAAAATGACAAATTTTTCATTGAACTTGAATGATGATCTAGACTCTGTCTCAGTAGCTCATTCTGCATTATGTGACATTGAAGCATGTCATACCCTACTAAAAAAGTCTACATCAACACTAAAAATTATTTGCCAAAACATCCGTAGTATAAACTGCAATTTTGCAAACTTACAAACTTTGCTTGCTCGATCTAAAATTGATTGGGATGTATTAGTCTTAACTGAATGCTGGCTGATGCGTAATCATAATATTCCCGAAATTTCGGGATATACATCTTACTACTCGCGAAATAATTTGACTCAAAATGAAGGTGTAATTATTTACTGTCAAAATGACAAACAAGTCAGTGTTGAAGAACCAGATGTACAGGATGCAAACTGCCTTATTCTTAAAATAAAGACTGATACTGCTGTAGTAGCAATTTACCGCCCACCTAGTCATAAAAATATAGACAATTTTTTGAATTCTCTTGATGAATGTCTTAGTAACCTCTCTAGCTTTAAGAATGTAGTTATAGTAGGTGATATTAATATTGATATTGCAGACAATACCACTGATACTCGATCCCTTCCTTATCTTAATCTGATAGCCTCGCATGGCATGTTACCAGCCCACACTATTCCTACACATAATCGTACTTGTCTGGACCATGTTATGTTAAAAACCAAATTAGAGGCTTACTGTTATATCGCACCAACATACATCACAGATCACAATAGTGTAATTTTATTTATTGACCGAATAAGATTAAAAGGCCAAGGATTAAGAACAAGAAAACTCATTGATGAAGAAGGACTAACCACGGATGTAAAAAAAATAGACTTTAATAACATTTATAGTATCACTGATGTTAACGAAGCTACAGATTTATTAATTGATTCTTTAAATCAGGCTATCAATAAGAATACTAGACTAGTGAAAACACCTAAACGTAAAACGATTTTAAAACCATGGATTACACCCGGTCTATTAAGATGCATGCGAAATCGTGATAAATTACACCAAAAAGCATTAAAGTATCCAGATAATGATATAATAGTATGCACGTCGAAGAGATACAGAAATTTTTGCAATAACATTTTAAAAAAAGTTAAGAGAAATTACGAAAAAGAAATCATTAGCAAAGCCGGTAATAACACAAAAAAAATTTGGGAAGCCATTAAAAACATTACATTCACTAATAAAATACGTCAACCATCAACGCAGCTTATAACAGATGATAATCCCGTCCAGTCAATTAATAATGTCAACTCATTCTTTGCCAATATAGGTAAAAATCTTTCTGAAAAACTAATTTCGAAGAAACTCCAATACGCTACTCAACAACAAAACATTCAATCCGATTTCACCTTTCACAAGTCTTTTGCTCTCCTTCCGACGGACGAAGATGAAGTTAGAACATTAATTTTAAATCTGCGCAATGACTGCGCCGTGGGGTTGGATAACATATCTGGAGTCTTTCTCAAACGTTTTATTGACATAATAGTTCCACCTCTAACTTACATTTGCAATCTTGCCTTTTCCACTGGAATATTCCCACGGGCTTTTAAAAAAGCTAAAATTACACCTGTCTTTAAGAACGGTGACAGATACTGTGTTAATAATTATAGACCCATATCTATCCTTCCAACACTATCAAAAATTCTAGAACGATTAATGAACAATAGACTAGTTAAATATCTAGAAAACAACAAGCTTTTATCCACTTCACAATTTGGTTTTCGCTCCGGTAGATCTACGGCGGATGCAGTCCATGATCTCACTAACTACATAGTAAATAGCCTTGACAATAAAAAGAAAGTAATTGCTATCTACCTCGATTTAGCCAAAGCCTTTGACACAGTATCTGTCCCAATCTTGTTAAATAAATTAGAAAAGCTAGGAATTAGAAGCTTACCATTAAAATTATTTACAGATTATCTTTCTGACAGGACCCAAAGCGTAAAAATAGACCACTGGTCCAGCAATGAACTACCTAATGAGTATGGAGTACCTCAGGGAAGCATTTTAGGGCCAACATTATTCCTAGTATATATTAACGACTTGGGCCAAATCAAGATGCAAAATGGTAAAATTATTACCTTTGCAGATGATACGGCTTTATTGTTCAACGGAGATACATGGAACGACGTTTACTCTAACGCACAGAATGGATTTAATTTAGTTTACAGATGGCTTTATGACAATCTGCTAACTCTTAATGTAGACAAAACCAAATATATGACTTACTCATTAAGAAAAAATGAACAAGCTAACCTATATCTTTACGCACATTACTGTGACTTAAATAGCTCATGCACGTGTACTAAAATAGCAAAAACGACATGTATTAAATACCTTGGAGTTCTGATAGATGACCATCTCAACTTTCAACAGCACATAAATGCACTAGTTAAAAGAATACGCAAACTCATCTTTATTTTTAAAACTCTACGCCATATTTCGGATACTACAGTCATCAAATCAGTATATTATGCTCTTTGCCAATCGCTCCTTATCTACTGCATTACCACATGGGGTGGTGCATGTAAGTCAGTACTCATAAACTTAGAACGTGCACAAAGAGCTGTTTTAAAAGTCAGTTGCTTTTTACCTATACTTCACCCTACCTTTGAGCTGTACCAACAATGCAAAGTCCTGACCGTTAGACAACTTTTCATTCTAATGACAGTTCTTAAAAAGCACTCTTCGATAACCAACACCAGTAAGCATCCTCAAAGTAAAAGGTCTACCACTGTCTGCATAATAAATAGATACAACACTAGTTTTTCACATAATTTTTATGAATTTCTTTCGACATTCCTTTATAACAAAATAAACAATAAATTGGATATCGTTGCTAACTCTAAATTGCAATGTAAGAAGAAACTAACTGTATGGCTCCAAGGCCTAGATTATGATGCAACAGAAAAATTGCTTAAACCTTTAAGTTAAATTTAAAATAATTATTATAGCGCTATACTAATGCATATAATGCATAATATAATATACATATATAATACATGAAAAACTAACTAAAAAAAAACCCTATATACTAATTCTATTATAACTATATAAAAGACTTTAAAGTTAAGACTATTATAACTATATGCTAATTCTATATATTAAAAACCATGTATATGCTTAAATATAAAATAAATAAACTAGACACTATATATATATTTACAAGTGTAAGAATTAAACAAGTGTATGTACCTACACAACTTTAGTTATTAAGTATAAAAAGTTTCTTTTCTATGATATTTAAAACTACTAAGAGCATTATGAAAACAGGACTGAAGCATTATATTAAAATATAATAAGATAGTTAAGATATTTAATTAATAAAGTAAATTATAGATATTAAGTGCATATTTCACATAAAAAAAATGTTTTATTCTGTAAATTCTAATAATATTTAAATAAAAAAATTTCATCTATGAGTGTAACTAGAATAAAAAAAAAAAAGAATAAAAAAAAAAAAAAAAAGAATGTTCCTATGTAAACTTAAGCATTATTCACTGTTTTAGTATGCACCTATGTATAAGATTTTCTTTATTTCTCTCACCTACGCAATGTGCTGTATTAAATGGATAAGCGTTTAATGGTGATCTGTAACACAGGGTCTACCTTCTACAGACACCATTCTCTAAACTGTGTAACATGAATAACTGTGAACATATATTGTAAACTATGAGAAAAATAAAGACTTTTTATTATTATTATTATTTTGTACGTCTCTACTAGACCACGGGACTACAGAGTCCCGGATTTTTAGAAGGCGAACGTGGGGCCGAAGCCAACACGCTGAAGCCCTTTTGAGACAACTTTAATATATGTAATGGTGACACAAAACCGACGATTATCCCTGTATACACTATAGAAATGTACCCAAGGACAACCCCCGGTTTGTGCTAAACTATTGCTAAGAATGGAAGAAAATCTACTTGGGTTATTGTGGTGGGATGCTAGTGGACTAGGGAAGGGAAAACTATGGGGACTATGACCCCTGCCGATAACAATGTAATAAATACATGTAAAAATGGCAGGAGGAGACTCGCCAGCTCACTTACCGGGCCCCCGGGAACTAGTCGCTAAGTCGCAACAAGGGGGCAACGGGGACGTGAGCGGCTGAAGGGTGAGGTTGCCCCGGCCGGCTTTCTACCCAGATCACGCGCCTTAAAACCGGCATACAGCCAGGGTCCAGCATCTCTGTGCCCACTCGCCACTTACCCGAGGCATTCACCCTCCGAGCATTGCTCTAGCGACTCCACTCTGGACGGCCAATGAAGGCAAGCCAGAGGTGGGAGACCTATCCCCCCTCAGGGTTCACTCCGGCGAGCCGGAGGTGAGGGACAGTATACTCTCCCTGGAGCACTCGGTACCCGCGGGGTCGCTACTCCCCGACATCCGCCTCAGATGCCCTGCGGGCTTATTATTATTATTATTACTCTATCTATTAAAAAAAACCGCATTAAAATCCGTTGCGTAGTTTCAAAGATTTAAGCATACAAAGGGACATAGGGACAGAGAAGGCGACTTTGTTTTATACTATGTAGTGATATGTAGTGATGATATAGAATGACTGATACATTTTTTTTTATTTTTTGGAAGTAGTTTAGACTGATTTAGAAAATGGTTCCTATGCAAATAAACAAAAATATTTATTTGAATTGTAATTGTAAAAAAGTTAGATGAAGGAAAACACTTCTAAATTAACAAAATTGCAACACTTAAACTACTTAACCGAACAGTTCCTTTGATGGCTGGTGGAAGGGTGAATTCCTAGGAGTTAAGGCCTCTACGGGTCTCGCGCTTGTGGCAACGTCGGGGAAGTTGTGGCTGGGTCGCGTTTAATTACTCGGCCGACGCAGGAGTAGTGTTACGCTGTTTTGTTTGTCACTTTAGAATGTTATTTTTCTGATCTTTTTTTTTAATTTCGTTTAAAAAATTGCTGTATTAAACTATCAATCTGAACATATTGATTAAAAGGAAAATATTTTCGTGAAAATATACTAAAAAAAATAAAAAGTAGTGTTTGAACAAAAATAATTTTGGTCGATGTCGTGTTTAAAATGTAAAAAGAGAGAAAGCTTCACTGTATAAAGCCATGCGTTATTATGGGTATACAATTCGTCAAAAGCCTTCAAATTGGATCTATAGTTAGGTATTGGAATGGCTTTTGAATCAAACATTAAAATAAAATTTGGTAATCTTTTGTATACCTTTGCCTGTATTTATTGATAAAAAAAATGTTAAAAGCATGCTAGAAAAATCGTTAATCTAATTGGACGTAATATAAATAGTAGGTACCCTTTTATTCCGCTTAGAGTACTCTCGAGGTGCTTGAAGTGTTTCTTGAATAATGTTTAGGTAATATTTAGTTTCGGGAATATAGAAATATTTGGGGAGTGTGCGTTGGGCTGAGGGGAAGTATTTTATGGTTTTCAAGAAGTTAAATCAATTGACAGGTGTTTTGTAATACCCATCTAACGAAAGGAAACAAATAAAAGGCAAAAGCAGAAGCTTTTTATAAATCATAGTACTGTTTCTTTAATTTTTCAATTACTTTAATTATTTTATTTTAGCGCTAATCGATCTATCACCATATCACTCTATCAGGGTAGGTATTTTACTACTAAATTCCTATCAGTGATGAAAAATTGATTTCATTACGACGTGTAGTAATTTTGGAGTACGCGGTAGGGCGCATATTTGTAGAACTTAAGATCCACAAGTTTGTCTTGCAATGCAAGCTGCTGGTGGATGAACCTGGCCACTTGGTTATGTCTATGCAAGTACTTGCCGTTAGCAAAACGAGAACAAACAGATATGATATATCTTATTGAAGCAGGCGGGTAGCGACATGCCCGACATTTGACATGCCCGTAGTGAGTCCGATAGTTATTCGTCAAGATAACTTCGTCCATAATTGCACAGACAACTCTTCGGTTCCTCCAAAGAGATCACCGAAGCGTAGACGTACGAATGCTTTGATATTGGGGCCATGAAAAACCCTGAATAGCGTTCATTATATTATTTATATATAAGATTTATTATTAGGTCGTAAATAGAAATCATCTTAACTAAAAATAGTTTACTCTCTAAATGTGATGTTATGGTAACAAAGTTTGCAGCTGTGACTTTATATACATACATAAACGTATATTGTTATATACAGATCGTCTCAAAATAAAGATTATTTTTGTTTTGTTTACTGCGTAAATGCGACGAATCAATTATATATATTATATCAGGTATGGCAATATCCGGCTATAGCCAATAGCTTGGGGAGTCTGTTGTTATGGAGCATTTTAGGGAAAGTGTGGCGCAAAAAGGAAATTTATCGACTATGAAGTACAGAACACATTTTTTTTTGTACACGTTAATAATCAGTACTGCAGCTATTGCAGTGCAAATAAAGCAGAAATGTCTTCGTTCACTTTAAGATCGAATAAACTGTGAATTCACGTTGCTGTGAATTTTATTGGTTATTAAAACATCGATCGTCAAACGAGTGCTTTGCACATGAGGGTTTAATCTTCCAAATTGTGTAAAAAATATTGGCGTAAGTCTTTAAAAATATTTTTCATGGAATCTAGAATTTCTTTTGAAACACATACATATATACTACATACGCGTGGATATGAATATGCAATACTCATGTAATCTAATGAGATGGTGTATAATCGAGGTCTTGAAAGCTTTTACACCGCATTTTTCTGTTACCCAGACATTTAGATAAGGTTTTCTGATAAAATAAAATTCTAGTTAATTTTTTTGTAGAAACTCGAATAACAAACAGCAATATTGTTCTAAATTTGTTAGCATGTACATATTTCTTATAATATGTCCTTAATACTCAAATACTAGAATTTAGAGGATTGTTTTAAAGCATGAATGTGTTATTGTCTATTTTTATAGTTAAGTACTATAAAAATATTCGTAGTTGCTGTCAAATATAAAATACTTTTAATCTTTAAAGGGCTTTGTAAAGTCAAGTTTATTTCTTAGGGGAGAGTTTCATCAAGTTTTTACATCATCTAGATAGATAACAGAATGAGGTCGATCCCACGCAAATTAGTTTGTGTAAAAACGTAAGGCGTGGTCCTAATTGGCTAATGATCGTAAGAGATAACGACCTCCCTTACTTGCGCTACGAGAAAACTATGTTATAATATACTGGCTAAAAATAACTCCGACCTCAGTAGGTCTATTTGGGAACAGTTTATTTTAATCCGTTCCTTAGTTTTACTTGTGGGACAGGATGGCTATCAATTTAGTAAGGGTTCACTCCTCGTGTGGTGGGAAGCAATAAAAAATAATGACGTCAGCTTTTTAGACTTGACAGGCTCTGCTCCAGAATGCATAAAATTTAAAATCTTGTCTTTACTAAAGTCAGGCACAGAAAATAATAATCTTATATTTGGAATTCAATAACAAAATGATGGTTTGATACCTTGATTTAAGATCTTACACAGTTTCATGAAAAATCCAATTTAGAAAGCTTAATCAATTTTTCAATTTGTAGAGCTTCAAGCTCAAGAGGGCTAAAACTCTTAACAATCTTTAAAATGTAAAACTTACTGAACGAATGATTAGTTATCGAACTGTTAATTTCACATTTAAAGTAATTTGAAAGAAGGTATTAAGTTCTTTTTAAACATCTTTAGAAAACCATTTTAAGTGAGCTGAAATTTAAATTGCTTTTCAAAGCATTTACCAACCATATGTAAATATAAATTAAGTGTCTTTAAAAGTATTTCAGACGTTTGTAAATAAGTATTTTTTTAACTCCTAAGAGCGAGTATGCCGCGTTACTAACACTTAACAATCATAACAATCATAATTTAGCAAATATACTCATGTCAAATTAAATAAAATAAAATATGAAAACGGGTTCCTCAAAATACATTGTCGAATATATTTTTTTTTTCTATTACAGTACACATAACATTTCTTCTTTGATCAATTCATAGTACGAAAATGAGTTCTAAAAGAACTTGGATATATGTATAATGGCATCTTATAATCATGTGGTATGTTATGGAACATGAAATAAAGGGTAAACGAATACAATATTACACGGAAATATGAAAATGGTGTAGGTATGCAGGGAGTTAAGGACTTGAGATTGCACACAAAGGGGTCTATCTCTCTCGTCTGAGATTAATATGCATATGTTAATTGCCAGGCTTATCTTGAGATACATTATCGAACTTAGACTGAGAGTGGAGAAGATTAAAGTGGAACGCTAATTCCATCTAGATATCTAGCACCACATGTTTAAGTGATTTGTTCTAAATTAATCGTATGCATCTACTTAGTTTCCGCTAGAGGTTTAAATAACGTCCCGTGAGACCTATTCTGCGCGTCCGGATAAAAGTAGCTTATAACTTTCCTCGATAAATAGCCTACCACTGAAATATCGGTCAATTAGTTCCTTAGATTAGCGCGTTCAAGCGCACAAGCAAAATTTTCAGATTCAAATTATCTTTCGAATCCGGTCATCTATTTCAATGTTGAAGGGATTTCTAAATTAAATGTAATGAATTAAATTTGAGTCTATACTATTGAGTAACTCAGGACCCATTCAATCATTTTAAGTTAAGAAAATGAAGTCAGAATGTATGTAGGTACAAAAATTTTAATTATGGCCAAGTATCTCTAATTGTATATCGTGTTGCTATCGTCGTCATGTAATTTAGCCCTAATGTGTTGGGTCGGACGGTAGGTACCTATGTATGTAGGCTTTCACCAGTATTAGTACTTAGAGTACCGAGGTCCTATACCTACGTACTGTTTTTTAAGTGTATTCTAAATATCAGGGCCACATAGGGATAGTTAACTTTAGTTACCATCAGAATAAAACTAGAGCTATCTCTGTGTATACTGTTAATGGTTTGAAGGCAAACAATTTACTTGACCTGTTAATTTCTTATTTATAGAATTTTTAGCGTAAGACATCACATCTTGTATCCTTTTCCCACTTCATCCAATATATTGCCAGTTTTGTTCAAATCCTATATAATAGAAGGAAAATGTAATATCAAATGTGTTTTTCAATGTAATTTAAAATAAGTAAGTAGGTCTTCATCACTCTTTAAACTAGGTAGTGCGAAGGATAAAGTTTTATTACGAGAGTAGATTCAGACTAGTTTATTCTTTTCTTACTCCATGTTTATTAATGCTGAATTTAATTACTCTAAACTTATATCTAAAAGTAAAGTTATGCTCGCTCTAGTCTGTGTTTATGAAAACGACTGAAAATGAATTTATATATAAACTTTATTCCTACCCAAGTAAGCATGTGGAAGAACCTATTTTGATACAATTAGCAATAGTTATAGCATAAAAAAAATGTGTATCAGCTTCTTGTCCTAATGAAGTTTATAACATACATAGGTACAAGTATGTAGGTCCAGCGCACTCTGCAAAATAAATTTCTAAAAATTGCCTGAGGCAACCCGTGGTGAAAATAATTTAAAAGTACTTAACTCCACAGCGTAAAAAATGCCTTTATAATGGAAAGTCAGTTTAACCTTAAGGTAACGTGTGTATGTATAGAACTATGTATGATAACCCTTTGATTAAAAATTGAAGAAAAACCGCACAAGCACAAAAAGCGCTATTTACCATTTGCATTTGTACAGAATATTTACACATATTTTTTTTAATTTAATCAAATAGTATGTAGATACTTTAGATACTTCTGTGTTTTAGATAGCACGTTAAACTGTAGGTTCCGGCTGTCATTGAACATCCTTGGCAGTCGTTACGGGTAGTCAGAAGCTAGTAAGTCTGACACCAGTCTAACCAAATGGTATTGGGTTGCGATGATGTATTGTAGATACTTACATTATACATTTGATTAAACATCTTTTTGATGTTTTATATATAACAAAATTGAATTTGAAATTTTAATATAATTACTTGCGACAAATATTTCTCTATACCAAATAATCGCTAAAGCGTTTTAATTGCAATTAATAGCGAATGATCGACAAAACGTTTTCGTATTTACAGTTTTGCTTATTATTGACTGAAATATACATTCAGATGAATAATTCTTGAACAAAGTCACTGAGTCATGACAAATAAGCTACTTACCGATCAAAGGTTATGTTTGGTTCTTTACGTTCGCTACGGCGTTTACAGCCAATTAAACAACAATCCGTTATGGCTGACGAAAGGACAAAATCTTAAAATATGGGAATCTCCTTCGTTCACAGATTTATCTACAAATACATATGTCGTACGCGGTGTTTGTTGCTCTCCTAAGTTATTACTGTTATTTTAAAGCTTATCCAGTTGTATATTATGAAATATTTTACAACAGGATTTACTACATTTTTTTTTAATGAGATAACCACAATTAAAATGCGGGAAAAGAAAATTGAAAATAATTCATTTTTTTTCCGGTTAACAACTTTTTAAATAAGTTTTTTATGTATCAGCAATGAGCTAGTATAACCAAGATAGTATGAATTTTAAAATAAAGTAGGTACAAAATTTGAGATTTCATAAAATAATGATAATTACTAATAGACGTGTAACATTTTGAATTCTTAGTTTTTAAACTGTTGACTGTTTGAAAACAAAAACAACTATATTATTTCAATCAACCATTTATTGCTGCGCTTTCTAATTAGGTTATCTTTGGAAATATTTTTATTTTGTGTACATAGTAAATTGGTATAATAGTGTAGGTGAATACAGAGCGACGACGAGCTAGATGTCATTCCATTCCTTAAACGGCCGGAGTCTAAGGATTCAGACTCCACATTTTCAGAAGTTTCCGCATACTCCAACAACAAATCTGAGGAGCCCAAAGATAAATTTGCAGTATATACGGTAGAGTACACGTGTTAGTATCCCGAAGACTCCAAACGGAGTTAATTGTGTTCCTAACACACTTAGAAGAAAAAAACATTTTCAACGACAAGGATCGTATGGCTCTCCCTAAGGGCATACGAGAGCATAGTGTTTCAGGGGTGAAGTACTATAAATAAATTTAAGGTCGATGTCACCTTTAACCTAGATAATGACGAAAACATGTTTAAAAAAATACTGGATTAATTTTCTCTTAGATTGTTCATCCCTGCTGGTTATACGAAGGTCACTGGGGTTCTCACCTCAGTGCCAGTTGACATGTCAAATAAGGAATTCTCTAATTGGCACTTCCAAAATGTAATTTAAGTAAGGTGTTCCATGCGCAGGGTTTTAACCCAATAACCTAAAAAAACATGTCACCTCTAGGTGACAGAGGTAGGTTGTTTTTTGTCTCTATGCTATGTACCGTCATTGTTGTAAAATATGTACTGGTTTTCATAGTCCTCTAAGTCCTCTAATACCTAATCCAGAATTGTCGAAGAAGAATTTAGATCTACATATTAATAAAGTCTATTTCTGGGAGTTTTATCTCTTGGAAGTGTGATTCGGACTTTGTACAAGGGCGAAACTTTTTAGATATTATTGATGAAAATAATTAAGTTCTGCACAATAATGTCAATCTCGATCTCGGCGTCCTGATGCGTTGGATCTGAAATTACTTACTTTGCACTTTTAGCTAAAAACCATTAGATAAGCGATCTCCACATCCTTGGTGGGATTAAAAGTGCAAAATAGCTGTATTAAACATCCATCCGAAGAAACTTCCATACAATTTAAAAAGCTCCGAGTAGTTAAAAAATTGCTTTTAAAAATGCAGCGGCAAAAAGTGGATTTAATCTTTTGCAATAACTTAATAACTTTACGCTAACGATAATGTGGAAATTCGTGCGCAAGTGAAATAAAACAAACAATAATTTTAGTACTCCTGACTCTTAACAGATTTAAGATTTTCATAAAAAGAAACACTCTAGACTTTCTTCCTCAAAGCTCCAAGACTGTAATTCCAGTAATCGTTTTTCACTCAATCATTTTCCTGTACAAGAATTATTAGCGTATGATAGACAGATAGATTCAGCAGAAATACCACATATTTACAGATTTACAAATAAAAAAAAAATATGAGAGAATGATTATCATAACTCATAACTGGCAGGGTGATTGTTTTGTATCTGTTTCAAAATCAAATAGAACATAAATAGGTTTTAATTTTTATTATTCCGAAGATCTGATTTCTTGTGTTGGCCAATTATGTGGACAGTTGTTAAAATAACGGTTAGAATATTACGTGAAAAAAAATATCTTGCCCTCAAACCAATTTAGTTTTCGTAGAAATCGTTTTGCTTATGAAAGTATTTGTCAACTGCAGCCTGATATTCATAAGCCAGTATCAGTAAATGAAAATCTGTTTGGAGTGTTCTTTGATGTTGCAGGGGTATATAATAGAGTAAGTATATAGATATACTATGCAATGATTTATCTCTCACAGATAGGAATTCTGGGGAAATTTATAAACTGGCCACGAACTTTTTTAATAATAGGGAAGTTTTTTTTTTAATTTAACAGTGACTTGGTTCTTGACTATCGGTTAAGGGAGTTTGTCAAGACGGAAAATTGCCACCTTCAATATGTATAGATGCCAGCACGTCAAGCTTCCCGAAACTGTCAAATTTTCCTAATCAACTTTGAACCATTAGGCTTCAGCTATAAAGTTAAATTAAAAGGAAATTTGACAGATTGTAGTAGCTTGATGTGCTGGCGTCTGTATGTTATACAGGACTCAAGTTAAAAACCTAGAACTGCACTTATTTCACGTAAATTTCAATCAAAAAAATCTATCAAATTTCACAGTAAAAGATATTACAATAGCAGCTAACAAGATAATTGTTCACCTGTCGCTCTATTAACAAAAACACCAGACAAATAACTATGATTAATCCTACCTCATTACAAAAGACGAGTGAAATAAGCTTTGTTTTCTAAGCAAAGCTATGATATTTACGCCCATTTGTTATAAATTGAGGCACTTAAGTGTAGTAATTTCATATTTTTGTTTTGAATCCGGTTATTAACTCAATCATGAACAATATAAGAAGAACGAGCGTTCGTGGTTATATTAATTACCGTGGTACATTTCATTTGTATGTTTCTCGTGTGTAGGCTTTTGTTGGCAGGGGAGCTATTTTATTGTGACCGACATTGGTGGCGCCGAATTCATTACAAATTACAGCCTACAGGTTTTATTCAGTGTTCATACGTCTGTGACGCATGTACGTGCGTGTAATACTTATAATGTTACTATATGTGAATGACTCACTCGTCGAGGTAAATAAATCATATAATGTTTGGATGAAAATATATGCCGCCGTCCCCTTGAAGTGGTCGTTGAATACGAATGTAAGATAACTGCTCGAATATGCTCGTATATATTCATATTGTTGACAAATTACTTTTTGTTTATACATCTTATACTTAATTATTTGCTGCTGATAGAAATTGAGGTAAACAGTGCGGGAGAAAACTCTTAAGGGACTTTTATTTTCAGTTTTCAATGTCCATCATTATAACAAAACATGCAGTGTTACTCTACAGACATCATCATCTCCCGAGCCTTTTCCATTTTTTTTGCATCTATATTGGGGTCGGCTTCCAGTCTAACCGGATCCAGCTGAGTACCAGTCTTTTACAAGGAGCGACTGCTTATCTGACCTCCTCAACCCAGTTACCCGGGCAACCCAATACCCCTTGGTTAGACTGGCGTCAGACTTACTTCTGGTTGGCCTCTGACTAAAAGATTCTTTGAAACTTACCAAATTCACGAAGTTGGAATTACATTGCTACGTAGATTCCAACACCAACTCCCCCCTTCAAGGTAATACCCATACTTACTGAAGAAGGTGACAAACTACCTCAAGTGTCATATAACTCACACTCATACATCAGTTGCTCAATCCCCTGCTTTAATAAACATCATCATCATCACAGCCTTTTTATCGTCTCACTGCTAAGCACAGGTTTCATCTCCCACGGAGATGGGTTGAGCGTTAGTCACCACGCTTACTCAATGCGGGTTGGTGATTTCAGACTTTATGTCCAGGTTTCCTCAAGATGTTTTTCTTCACCTTTAATCAGTCATTGGTGTCCAAGATAAACTTAGAAAGTACGTATAACTTAGAAAAGTTACATTACACACCACGACTTTCAATTTAATTACATATACTTTAATACAATTATATTATTAAAATGCAACTTGCCTTTTTTAATTTACTCCTTAGTACAGTGACTGTGAACTTAGAGTCAATATGTTTCAATCGCTTAACACTATCAGAGTTAGTAACCAGAACAGCGTCTGGTTGTTTCTGAACATTACTACCGAACAAATTGTAAACATATAAGCCTACTAGTATCAGTCTCAGTCCCGCTTATGCCACGTCTTCTAATTCTATAGAAGACAAACTAACACTAACTTTTTCTCTATTTTTTATAATAACGAAAAACCACTTGTTGATCCGGCCTACCCCAAAAACGTCCCGAGCATTGTTCTTATTCAGAAATTCCAGATCTTTCTATGGATTCTTGCCACTGACTAGCATCATGGCTTTTCATGGTTCTTTGTAATGTTTTTGTTGCACTTTCTTGCTTGGGTAGTGCCCATGTACTTGTAAAATGAGGTCTGTTTCCTAACAGCACGCGTACGTAGTAATAATACTGTTCCCTTCTCTGTTGGCAACCTCGTCAGTTGAATGTGATACGCATACTCTTGTCACTATCTGTAGATACACATCTAGTTTACTCGTACATTTCTCGCACCTTCGATGGAGGATTCCATCTGCTCTACACCGTTTTGTTCTGTCATAAACCTGCTACTCGCTGGATATTTTGAACCAACTAACTTCTTTATAGTCCAGAATTCTCATACTTTTCTGTATCTATACAAATAGTTTTTCTTTGGAAAAATACTCTAAGTATTACCTTTAACACAAATAAAAGTTTATATTTAAAATTATATAAGGAAAATTATATAATTATAGTAGGCACAACAATCTTTCAACATTCTGTAGAAATTTATTAAAACACGTCTTTCCTTGCATTTTAGTTCGACCACTCTTAAAAAGTAATGATGTCTCGGGTTGGTTACAAATGATTCTCTTTGTTCCATACAAGCGCCTTTACTTGGGAAAATGTGATATTTTAAATTAATGCTTGCAGTAAAATATTTGAATTCATACAAATAACTGAAGTAAGCTGCTACTGCCATTGAAATAAGATTATGATTCTTTCGACGATTTTCATAACATTGTGTTCCCCGATTAATTGACAAAAGTAAATTTTGAAACAACTACTTCAGTATTTTAATTTTCATATTATTATTTATATATGGTTTTACAAAGGATGGGTGGCTTACAGTTCTTTGGAATTGGAGTCAGAGAAAAAAAACACTTATTACTACTACAAACCACTTATCAATTTATTTATTATTTTGGGTACATATTATTTTACCTCTTACTTTTTAGTAATGGGCCATCGTAAATCATCGAATATTTTTCCCGGAAAAATCTTATCGGATGAGTACCTACCTATAGGTATAACTTGACATACTCACACATCTTACATCTGTAATATAAAAAAGGAATGAGGAGAGTGGTCTATTGAAATCAACTGAGCAAGCATGCAGACATCCGGTCGCAATAAAAAAAATCAATTGACAAGGGATACAGTACATTTGAAAACCAACACGAGGGATGCTTTTATTTATTTCATTTAAATAAAAGTAAAGATAAAAAATTACCAAAGTACCTGCTTTCTCTAAACGTCTATCAGTTTCAGATATTTATTTATACTATACAGCATTATTTTTTTGTATTTTGAAATAAATATACTTACATAGACAAGTTTAGTATAAATAAATTCAGTCCGTGTTAGTTTATTCTGAATGAACAGACTGACAGACAATAAATGCTCTTAGGCCTCATCCGATTCTATATTTGTAAAGCTACCTTTTAGGTTTGAAGAAGATGTTGCCCCAATGTTTTGCTGTCTTGAACATGCCTTTCACTTCACGTTACGGACTTGAATGAAGTTTTACGAATCTGAATATTTTTTTGATAAAAGTCTTTTTAGCTACCATGATAACGTTTACGTTGGTTTATTTATAGAGAGAGAATGAGGGCTACAATGTTGTCAAATAGTCTCATACAAAAGTGTGTGTAAATTATTAAAATTATACATTTTTATTAGTTTCCACTTTATTTCACTATGGTCTCTTAATAATCATAATCTAACTATTATTTAATGATAATGTCACCCTTGTCATGATATTGAGTTACGGAACCCTTTTTAAATTTTAAGCAAATTGAACGTCACTGATTTTATTTTATCCTAGGTACAGAATAAATTGTCTGGGCTGCGGGTTGTTCGTAAGAGTTACCGTGGCCCTGGCACACAGGGACCTCCAGAAGGAACATAGAGGGACTTAGTCATATGATAATTTCACACGAAAAAAAGTACAAAATTAATTATTAGCGCACTTAAGGTCTTGAAAAAAAAGTAGGTAGATAAAAAATGATTTGGTCACGAAATGGAAATTTCTGATTTAGTTTTACTAATCTTGTGAAACAAATAATGTAATGGGGTCTGCAATTATTCTAATTATATTATTCTATTTAATGTAGTCTAGGGCCGAATGTTTCATGCCTAGTAAAAACCTAATTTGGTCAGACATAACAAGCTCTCTTTTTTATAAGAGGGCAATGTCCAACAGTTTTAATCTTGAGCACTTATTTTGCTGCTGACCCCGCCACTCCAGTTATTGTTCATAATACCGCGCATGATGGAAGAATGGATTTGGTGGTTCCATCAAAGTCATTATTCAAATTGAACGAAGGGAAAGGTTTTACTTCCTAGTAATATAGACAGACAAAAGAAAAATAATAAGAAAATCAATTTAAAAAAAAAACTTTGAACAAAGGAGTATTTAAGCAATCAAAAAGGAACATTTAATAAAAACGCGGGTAAAAGTTGGATAAGTGCGAGCTAGGCGGGCGAGAGCTTCAGTGGGCAATTTTCCCGCGGTACGAATGTCGTGTGGTTGGCGGCGTTCGCCCGCCTTGTTCGCTTCGTTTCGCGCTTACACAGGGCAGATTGGCAGCCGTGGCGTGTCGAACGCTCGTCTCTGGGCCGCTATCTTATCCTCGGTTAACCGGCTTGCGTATACAACAACGCAGATTTTGATTTACAGTATTAATTGGTTTAAATAGCCAGTGATTGTGCATTTTAATATAAAACAGATTAATTTCGTGTGATTTTCGCTTTATCATTCATGGTGTTTTAGTAGTGCGCAAGTACTTCAGAAGCTTGAAACTTTAAATCTTTATGCCCATCATAACATCACTTTAAAGTTTTAGTTAAAGGAAAAGGATTGAAGAAATCGGCCTTACTCATTGCATCCAAGTAGGTAATATTTTTTTTTAAATTTATTTCTAAAGAATATTAACCATAGGTAAAGAATAACATGTTATTTTATTCGGATTCTTTCTAACTCTTTTTTATTATTTGGTGTTGAAAGTGCAGTACAAATTGCTCTGTGACATTTCTTCCCGTTCAAGTGTTCCCAGTCTAGTTTAGTCACAGATCTGTGAGCGTTTTTGTTATTTAATATTCCGAGTGTAATAAAACTTGCGCGATGGGTAACACTTCTCTCTGCGAAAGGGTATTATTTTCTCTAAACTTTAAAATGTACTTTTTTTCTTGTGGATTCACAATAGAATAGGTGCTTACATTACCGATAATGTTTATCAAGTGCTTCTATAGTGTGAGTTTTTCGTTCACTATAATCAGAATAAGAATAATTTCTGATTTAATTTTACTTATTATGCATCAAATAAATATACATATAACCACTGTTAATTATTATAGGTTGAGAGAGAGTTAAAGAAAAACCCTATACATTAAAATTATGACATTTTTAACTACTTTATTTTGAAAATTATAATTGAAAAAGTGTCAATTATGCTTGTTTAAAAGTTTACAAAAACATAAAGCTTTATGTTTATTTTCATTTAATCAATTTGTTTAGCCAGCTTATGCGCTGGTCATAATGAAATATTTGTAACATTATTTGTTTAATATTTGATTACTGGAGCCAAACTCTCGGTGACACGCGTCGAGCACAATTTGCATTGTATTACACATGGGGCGCGCTCGCTAGCTTTAACGCTGCCGTAGCAAATTGAAGCAAAACCTAGACTGAGACTGCGCTCATTCATCAAAAATATTATCCCTCCCCCTTTTAAACCTATTAAAAATAAGAAACAAGTATTTAATTCATTTTGTAGAGGCATGTCTTTGTAAAGTTTCATTTGGAATTTCAATTGGAAACTTTGTCACCCTGTTTAGCTCCTTTTGAGGTTCAATTTCGCAATATCCATCCGAAAGGATTTTCGGAAACTAAATATTTTTCACACATTTTCCAACAACATACAACACTTTCATACATACATATAAACACTTAATTTAAACGCTCATACTTTTGATTGTATTTAATAAATGAATTTACCGTAAAACTGTCTGTTACATCAAACATGTGCAGACGCATAGATAAATAAGAACATTTATTTAAAAAGTTACAATTAGTGCCATATATGCAGAACATTTAAATACATTGTTGATATAATTTAACACAGTCTAAAAACGTTTGTTCCAAATAATTATTTTAAAGTTTCTCATTCAGATTAAGAGTTGGTAATACTCTGTTATAACTTACTTAGTCTCTTGAAAAAGTTGTTTTATAATTTTAAAGTGCTCCTTTAATATTACTAAGTAATAACAAATTTTGAACATTCTGCGCAGTAACGTTAACGATGCTGGCAAACCCTTTCTAAAGATGCTCGTACGGTATCTAGGTACTGTCATTAAAAAGACGCGCTTCTGTTACCATATAATAATAGAACATGTGTTGCAGCAATATTTTTAAGGTCTCTCGTATTTTTTTTGGTGTTATTGTTAAGATTTTTTTATATCCCAGTCTATAAACATACAAGTGATAGTCTTTATGAGTCTGATAGTTGGATTTTTCGGAATTAAATGTGATAAGATAAAAAAAAAATGGTCACTGTTTAACTCCATGTCAATTTGAGTGGAAAATAAAATAAAAATTATATTTAATACAATTCTTGCAACAATGGAATTTTACTGAAAGTCAATGTAGACAATAGCTATCTCGTTTAAATGGCTATTACAATAAAAAAATTCGCGTCTGATTGCTGTATATGGAACCTATTTATCACGTTTCCAGGATATTGTACTGCTGTGCTAAAAACGAGGTGAAAGATGTTAAATGTGTTCGATAATAAAAATCAGTTATCAACGCAATCGTTTGCTACAAAACATTCAAATATTGCCACTGAATCTTACTGAATACGCTTTTGTGTGGTAATTGAAACAACTTCGAAGATTTATGTTCTTATTTGCATAGATTTTGGATAATAGATGGATACACGGTGAAATATTTTGTTTACCTAGTTGCGATTCGGAATTCAAGATTTTCGGAGATAAATAGTTTAAATCAAATTGAAGGTATTTTATGAGGTATGTGTTTTTGTCTAGACTGAAATAAACAGATTGTGACTTGACTCGGTTCTGACGTTGATTAATTGTTATGAGCGTGGCGCGTTGCTACCCTTCGGTTTACAAGGTACCTACACCAACCATGTAAATTACATACGATGCTTAAATAGCAGCTGTTAATATACACGGACAATGTGGAAACCTCGTTGGTCTTTTTCTATGGGTAATTAATCAAGAAATGTTGAGTCATAGCCATTTCTACTAAACATACATTTCGGAATGTTTGTGGATTCACGGTAATAAAGACTTTTGATTCTAATCTATTTTAAAATAGAGGTTGAAATTCCCTGAGAGATGATAATAATATTGTTCAAATTCAGTTACACTAGAATATTCTTCGTTATTATAGTACATTGAACAGTGCATTATAACACGGTATGGATTATCACGGTGAGCTGGCCGGAGCTCTTCCTAAGCCTTTCTAATTTTCGGAAATTTTGATCATAATAATATGAAAATTCCAAGGAACCAATTATAATTTTTAAAATCACTTTTTACGTAGCCATGTAAGTAATTGATTTTTCACATCATCCTTCATCATCATCATCCATTCATCATCCCTTTAAATCTCCTAATTAATTTTTATTGAGCATGTATAAAGATGTGTGAAAATGAAGGGTTAAAAAGGTCAAATATCGACAAAACAGCTTTCCGTTGAAACGAATGCCTTTGTTTTCCCTGCGGACTTTTATTTCTCACAGCAATGTATGTTCAAACGATTTTGTGTCGCTTAGATATCCGATGCAATTTAACATTTATAGTGTGTTAGCTGTATAGTTCTGTTTTTCTCATTTGTCTCACACATATTAAAAAAAAATGAATTTCATGTAATTTGATCAAATTTTTGATACTCTGTTGACAGAGTAAAAAGGCGGAGTATGTCGGGTCGTCTGTAGCTAAATCAACATTGTCGTGTTAAGTGAGACTGATCATTCCAGCTATACTGTGTTTGTGTGTGTGTGTGTTATTTATATTTATGTTACCGCTTCTAAAAAAATACAAGCTTTTTATGAATGCTCACGGGTTTTCTTTCTAAGCTAATAATATTAATTACAGGGGTAAAATCTTTTTAGAACTACACACATCAAAAGGGTCTAGGGATCGAGTGAATATTTCCACAATGAAAATTATAATTCCTCCAGATTTACTTATTACTTTAATTCTGCATATTTTTGGATATTAACGGAAATTATCGGGGTCAATTAAATGTTAAGACAGGTTAAAAATTGTGATCAAATATTTTTTTATTGTGAGCATAAGAAAATTAATAATCCATGTTTTTTGTTTGTTTGTTGTTATTTTGTATAAACTTGAGTCACAAGATCGTGGATATTAGGCATGCTTATTATGAAGTCATCAAAATCACCGCCCTTGTGGCTTTTAACAAGTCAAAAATTGGAGTGGCGTATGCACGGTATCCATACATGACAGAGCTCTTCTTTGAAGCATCTCCCAAGCGTGATAGATTGGATTGCCACGGTAGAATTTTGATACAAGCTTCGGGAAGGTTGCGTGTTTCGACTCTAGCCAGTGTGGTCGTGTTTTACTTAAAATCGTCCAACCTCACAAAGGAATCATTACTTCTGAAACAATCCTCTCCTTTGAGGTTCCCGTTCCGATCAAAATACCGGCCCATATAATTTATTGTTCCCCTACCACATGGATGAACCTCCAGACAAAATCTCGAACGACTTCGACACTGCAGTCACACTCTGGGATTACTATACCAGCGTAGTCCAAAAAAGTTAGTATAATAAACACCTATTGCAGCAATACTCTCAAACACACTCGATTTCTTGCCACTTTTGAAGTATGCATAAGAATCAACACAACATATTTTCCCTTTGAGTTGTAATGTGTATCCCGCTACGTTACCATCGTTCGCTACGTTTTTATATGTGTGAGTTCACACGCGTTTTCGGTTTGAAGATCCGACAATACATACTGAAAAACCACTTATACATTACAAAAATCCGACCTGTCCTAGTCTCCGTGTGAACGCAGATTTAGATGATTCTTACGCTGCTTCCACACCGCAGTTACTTTTTGCAGATCAACGTTTAAGTGTTACTCGGTAACATCCGACAGATATGCATTACAGGCAGTTACCTAATACCGTGTTGTATTTTGCTGCTCCACAAAAGTTAACTGCATGCACGGTTATTATACAATATTAATTTAACTTACTCAATAGGTATATCAGTTACTGATAGCAAGTGCTGTTGCTATTATGCACACGCCAGCACATCAAGCTACTATGATCTGTCAAATTAACAGATTTTCAACTTTATCGCTGAAGCTGAATGGTTCGAAGTTGATTGGGAAAAATTAACAGCTTGATGTGCTCTCGTCTGTATTTTCAACATCATCTCTCATTACACTGGTCTTACTTATTATGCCAATAGGAAAAAAATGAAAAAAAAGAGCAATTGCTATTTGACTCTTGTCAGATACATCCAATATTCCTTCTGAGAATATACGTTTTCGTTTTATTTGATCATGATAGTTGGGATTACCTTTATCAAACCCGTTACTGTAACTACATATATTAAATTGTTCATGTTTACTGCCTTCTATCCTTATGTGCACTGGCCTTGATCAAATTTCTTTCTCTATGGTACCAGTATACATCTTATTTAAATATACAACGTAGTTACTAAGGTTTTCGTTAGATAATAAGTTTGTATACTTATCGTCAGCACATCAAGCTAGCGAAATTGTCAAATTTTCCCAATCAACTTCGAACCATATGCTTCAGTGATAAAGTTGAAAATCTGTTAAGGAAATTTCACAGATTGTCGTATATCGTAATAACACCAATTGATTCAACTTTTCATCAGTTATAACGATTGTCTACTTTGACTTTTGTAATATTCTCTTTCAAATGACTACTGACCACCATAAAAACATATTTCGATCAAGGTCAATGACTAATATATCTATTCGACTCTACCTTAAAACATTTCCGTGTTAAATAGTTTCACACAAATTATTCTTTGAAATACTGCCCCACCACCGTGTTCCCATTCACAAGGGCAAAATTTCATTAAAAAAGTGAGTTGGAGGAAACACTGTATTGCCAGCATATATTTTTTGTGAAGACACGTCTCTACGGGTTTGCATGCTACGGGCATAAATAACCCAATTATCTTCCATGGGTAGCCAGCTGAAAATGAAGGGGTTGATTTTAGAACAATGCAAAGATCTGTTTGGTTGGCATGAGACCTGATCAGAATACATTGTCTGTCGTATCACGACTTGATCTATTTATGACACTGTAATGAATTTAGGGATCAATAAGGAATACACCAAAAGTTTTGAAAACTTACATTTACTAATTAATTAGGTACGGAAAATTTGCAGATAGACCTATTTAGTAATATGCAAGCGAGATATATGTAATTAGCTGATGATAATTAACGAAATCATGTCTAATTTGAACAGAAATTCAAACTAAATTTGGCTTTCTGATTGCTTTATTATTTGGAGGAACCCTCAAAATATATGGATTAAACTTTCATAATAATGTCTTGATTCGCACTTTTATTTTATTTAAATAAAAAGGTCAGCAAAACAAAATATAGTCAGGATAAGTACGTTTTTTTACTATTGTAGTTATGTAATTGTCGATTTCAATTATTATATTGAGAAATTTAACAAATTTTCACTAAATTGTTGCATTAACACAAGCTTGAGAACATAAGTTATGGAATACAGCATGCTCGGCAAAGGCATTTTACACTGTAAAAATCCTTTTAAGAAGAATATAAAATATTAAAATGATCGTGAATTGGTTTGTCGTTTGATATAAGGTAAAATGTTATTATGTGCATCTGTTTCACAACAAAGAATTATTTGATTTTTGTTATAAACATAATATATTTTTTTAAATACATTTTAACAGCTGGAGATTGAAACAATATCTGTGAATTGATCATCGGGAAAAAATTGCGACAAAGAAACATCTTATTTTCATGGTCCAGGGATCTGTGTCATATTAGTCGGTAGGTACTTACTGGCCTACATCGTTTGAATAATAATTCTATTTGAATCAAGGAAGATACTTCGAATCAAAACACTCATAATTGTACTTTAATAGCTCGACAGCATAATCTATCACAATCTTTAAATGGAGAAATACATTAAAACACAAGTTGAAAGGAAATTTTTGGTGTCGGCCGAAGCGATAAAGAATGGTCGTAAAGGAGGGTAGTTATTATGCTTATTAATAGGACGACTCGACGACCGAACGGACACTGTCCATCACAGTTTCCTTGACGAAACTGCCAATAAGAGATGCTATTAAAACAATTCTATCAAAAAGTATATTGCTCATAAAATTATATCGGTCGTAAACTGAACATCAGTAAGTCGTATTTATTGACAAATTGTCTTTGCAGAGGGATCTCATAATCGATTATTTTCTGAATATTATCTCAAGATTATAGATCACTTAATATTAGTATGATAGAAAGATCGTTCATCTCACTGCTTCCTAACATATGGTAATTTTTTATCGATACTTAGTGTTTAAACCCGAACATTTGTGTTGATTCTTTATGATAAAATCGAAAGTGATATAATTGTTTAGAGCTTACACTTTACGATAGTAGATATTTTGTTGCTATAAAATTTGACACTTAAGCAACACAAAGAAACCCTGAGTGTTTTCACAGTGACCTGCAAGTGTACACGATATTAATAGCTCAGATTACTGTAACATAAGTGGCAGACCTTTCTTTACTATATCTGGGGCAGTTACTCATAGGATTACGGGCTTGGAAAGACTAACGATAAAAAGAACGTTGTGGATGAAAGCTTATGAAAAAAATTACTAAAACATATGACTGTGCTTTTTTTGCGACAGCCTCGAAACAATTTTATGTACTGTTAAGGTAATAAAAGAGCTTAAAATGGTGAAATAACATCTGTTAAGTAAGTAAATTCATGTAATATAGTGTATTATTTTTTCGTTCATAAGGCTCAGAGTGTTTGAAGGATTTTCACGGCAAACGTTATATGCAATAAATTCTCAAGGTACTTTTATAGAAACGTGAACAAAGCCCGTATTAGTCAAAATGCGAGCGATGCCAAAAGAGGATCAAGTAGTCAGACATATAGGGTGTTACAAAACTAGTACACCATATTTTTACAGGTCATCTAGTACACGCTAACGATCATGTTTACCACAAAAAATGTTGAATGACTCAAAGGTCAACGACCGAGTGCCTTCATAGAGCGACTGTAATATTAAATTAAATAAAATATGTTGTCGTTTTCTTGACCTTTTTTGTTATAAACATGACCCTTAGCATGTACTAAATAATCTGTAAAAATATGGTGCACTAGTTTTGTAACACCTTATACATATGACAAATAATGTGTTTTATCTACTGAAAATCACCACGGCCAATACAATTAATTTTCTGGCTTTAAAGCCAAAGCATTGTTAATTAAAAATAAAAGCGTGTAACATTTTGTATTGCGGAACAAATAGAACCTTTTCTGTCACACAATTTTCCGCAACTGTCACTCACCATGGTCATTTGTCTGTGTAAGGTTTCCTTTTGTTAAAAGAATCGTAAAGAAGTTCACAAGATATTAAGAATGTGTAATTAACTTTGCGAGTAGAAAATGATTTAGAATTATTTAAAATATTAGTATCTAGATGTGTTTGCACGGAGCTATTTATGTTTGGATCGTAAGAGATACTATAATTCATGCATTTCTTTAGTTTTTTTTTTATTTAAATTAATAAAGTAAACATGATTTGTGTTAAGACCAGTAATAAAAATATTGTATTGATCTAATAAAATTGTATTGACAGATTTTTTTCTGAAATAGAATACAATAATCCGCTATGTTACACGAAACACCAATTAGAGCGAATGACGTCATGTCTCCGTCAATCTATGAAAACCAAGCGAAATTCATACAAATCGTCTAAAAATCTCTTCACGTTTCAGTTTAGTTTTTATAACTTTTTATTTGTTGCTAGTATTTCAATTCTATTGCAAATCAGAAATGAACACGGTAGGATCAGGATCTTCCTCATTTACCTATACCCATAATGATGATGCTCTAATTTAAGAAAAGTAGTTTGTAGTTGTTTGATGTTAAAATAAAATCAAAATGTATTGTAATATTCCCCCGTGACTTCGAAAGTAACTTCCATGACCCTATTTTTAGTCCTTCAAGACGTTTTAAGAAGTTTTGTAGGATTGCCGACAGACGGCGACGTTTTACCGCAAGTATCCATTTTACATTATTTTATTCTGAAAAACTTTGTTTGGGATCTTTAAAGAAAGATGAAGTTGTAGAAGCGAAGTTTGTATGGAAACTTTAGTAATAGTAGGACGGAGTAAAAAGTCTAGTTAAGCAGAATAAAACCTTTTTTAGATTCGAAAAGAAACTGGAGAGTACCTATTGTAAAATAGAGATTTTTTAAAAAGAAAAGCGTGATATTAGAATTGTCGTCAAATAAATTAAAATCTCAAAACTAGTAGCGATACATTTTTGTGAAATACCTTAAAGTTTATCTTATTTTTTTTTATTTCTCTCTGCCTAATCGTCCTAGACGCGACTCTGTGTAAAAATATAACTACGTTGCACCTACATATTAATTCTGTTGTATTTGATTACTGTTTTTTTTTTGGTCGTTTATCGTAGTCAGTAGTTTTATTAAGGCCTTTATCTTAGTAAGTGTGGTGACATGAATAAGGACGTCCTTAACTTGTAGCGCTTGTTGGATACGAGCTTTTATACGCAACAATTTAAGGCGAACCTCGTAAAGCCTTACATAGACCGCTGTGATAGAGAACTATTCCTCCCGTCCGAAGGTAATTTGTACAAACTCGGAAAATTGCTTCGAGGTCTCCGCAGACTACTTTTATAGTATTTCGTAAAACCAAGTAACAACTATCTACTTTAAAATGTTGCCCTTTTAAATATTTTCTGCACATCAAACACGAACTTTGCTAATAAAATATTATTATGAGGTAAATCCCGAGCGGTTTTTCGTCGTAAAGATCCTTTAATCTCTACGATGAAATTTCAACAACTATTTTCATACTTTTAAGTTTACTTTACAATAAGGACTCATACAATTAATTTCGGACTAAAATTAGATCTTATTGAAATAGAACCGGTAGTATTTGTGCTTACAATATGAAATACCAGATCTGATTTGATTTGTTAGACTTAAACTGCGCATTGTACATACATAAAAATATTGAATATTGATTAAAACTTTTATGAAAAATTAATTATAAGAAGTTTATAATTTCTATCAAGCCATCACAACAATTTATCGTGGTCTATGAACTTCTAGGTACGAAAAACGACTAACCATAAATTCATAAACGTGAATGAAGCTCGAGAACCGATAAAAAATAATGTAAGTCAGAGATTTTGAACATCAGCCTCGTCGAGCTAATATTCTGGACCCTCTTAAGGTATCTTTATATCGTTCATAAAACATAATGAACCTGGAAAACATCTTTACAGATCCAACTAAAGGCTGCTTATACTAAGCAAAAACAGTAAACCCATAGTAAACCTTACTTTGTTGAGCGTTGCGCGTGTCTAGTAACCCAACACCTAATTATCTTTTATATTTTTATTCGTGCCTTGACAAAGTGCTCAAATATTTACACAATTTCTTACGTAAATCAGCCCATGCACGAGATCCAAGAATATAATACTAAGCTGAAGAACGTTATCTATGATATTTTTTCTCGTTAACAAAGGGTAACTTAAAATTTTGTTTATATATTTTATTAAAGTTTGTAAATTGGAATTCCGGGGATGGGAAAAAAATTATAGCGATGTGCCATGGGTAACTTTCCGATATAAAGTGTTTATCTCCAGTTTTTGTTCCATATTGAGTTTGCCCTTAGATAAAATAAGACCTTTGTATTTTATAGGCCTGGGACTGGGAATTGCTAGTGACGTAGTTGAGGGGCTCATACTGCTGTAAGAACTAAAATCTAGTATTGATATATTATATTATCTAATTATACACTTAACATTTTAAAACACTTCACTAAATGTCTAGGTAGGTAGGTAATTTTCACTACGAGTGAATCGAGGTCACTGTTTCAACAAAATGATTATTTATTTACTGTCGTAATTATTTGGCACGTTTGCTCTTAACGAATGTTCGAATTAACTCCATTAAATATACACACATCAAAAAAGGTATAGCGATAAAGTGAATGTTTTTGCAATACAAATTGTTTTATGTTTTAGACATATTTAACAAATCTGGTATTCTAAATTGACTTATTACTTGAATTCCTAAGTTTTCGTTAATGGCGTAGCCCTTTTGTGAAAAAAGACAAATTGCAGTTTCTGCAAATGAAAAGGTAAAAAGAGGCTTATGTTTCATTTTGAAGATAAGAAAATTATTAATCCGTGTTTCTACCATTTACTCCAGAATTTGCGTTACCTATACTTAGACAGTAAAGACATCTACAAATTAAGAGCATGGCGCTAATTTTAAGGCTCCTTTATTATTATGTAACAAAGGTTGATTATGCGGCAGCAAGTAATTTAAAAGCACACAACTTTTTTGGTACAAGTAAAAGGTTGCGTACCTTCATTCTTATTAACCCACCGAGCGATCGGTTCAGATCAGCACGTCTAGCTTTCATTTAATGTTGGCTTTTTAAGACTACCAAAAAATTCGGAAACCCAAAAGTCAAGTGAGTCTTCAGTATTCCTTATGTTTTAGTTGGTCTAGTATGTTCGCACATTCACAGATCTGTAACTTTTTGTAGCCCTTGAATTTCCTTATACAAGTTGTGCTCATCTAAATGACAGTCAAATTATTAGTTTCCATTTTGGCCACCTGCACAGCTGGCTCGGTAGGTCTATACTGAGTAACTTTACATTTTTATTTGACGTTTGTTCAGTTACATAAGAATTTATGGTAATGAACAAGCGCACCGTGTGTTTGTTCGTCCGAAAAAATGTTTCAAATTAAAATGTGAACATTGGAAAAAAGTTGGACGTAAATAATTCATCACTCGTCGAGTGTAATGTAACTATAAATTTAATTTAGTTCTGTGTTTATCTTTTCACTTTCAAAGAGTCAAAAATCTCTCTGAAATAAAGTTATTTTTAAAGTTCTTTGTCCGGAAGGGCATCGGTAGGGTTAATGCTTATATATTTCTTGTCCGTAGCTACCTACGGACTTTTAATACCAAAAAATGTTCCAAACTTTATTGATTATATAATACCAAAAGTCATTATGAAATTGTGGAACAGTACTTGTGTGTATAATTGCATTTTCAGACTGGCGGTGTTTGTGCAAAAACAGGTGCTACACGAAAACTTAACGCACGTCCCTAATCCGGTATTTTCGAACCGATGATGGAATATTATTATTGCAGACGCTAGTCTGTTGCTTATCGAAGATTATAAGTTCATCAACAAGTTTTGCAAAAGGCGCTACTTCACGCGCTTACACGAAGCTTTTTATGCCTATAATATACTGGTCTGAAACCGCTCTAAGTTCTTGAAAAAGATGGAGCCTTATTAGCCTTCTGGTTTCCAGATTAAAATTTCTTACGCACGCAGTAAGTCTGATGTATAATCAAAATGAAAGCCGTTGCGAATGAGAATTTGTTACGGAATTAGCCTTTTGCTTGTTATATGGCTCCAAATTAAGGATAACATAAAAATAATTAAATCATGACAATACGCAGTAGGAACAATTAGGAAAATTTGTTTCTTTCTCGAAAATTCTTAACACTTACGATGTGTGAAGCGTTAACGCCTATCTGGTTAGAGAATTGTTTTCCACATTGACATTGTTAGAAAACTGCCTTTAACAAGACAAAGGCTAAAAAAAGTAAAGTTCAGAATGAAAATCGCGAATTGTTGAAGAGACTGTTTGTGAAATCAAAGAACGTTGGGTAAGTCCCTAAGTTAAATACAATGACTATTCTTACTTCGAAAAAATTGCCAAAGCTGCGGATAATTGAATAACTGCCGTCCACCTGAGACAAGATAGCGATCGTAGTTTCACACGTAAAGTCGAAGGATCGAATTCAATAATTAAATTTGTAGTCCTAAATGCATCTCACACCCGCAATTCCTAAGGGGTACATTTTCAGGGACGTAATGCTGATGAATAGGTTGACCTTTATGGCGTTGTTATCTACTACTCCATTGGAACGATAATGCTAAATAAGTGACTGCCTTGAAGATAGGGAAAGATTTATACACAATCGATACCT
This sequence comes from Heliothis peltigera, assembly GCA_958496145.1. Classification (NCBI taxonomy): domain Eukaryota; kingdom Metazoa; phylum Arthropoda; class Insecta; order Lepidoptera; family Noctuidae; genus Heliothis; species Heliothis peltigera. The sequence goes on from OY292328.1 coordinate 7,350,997, forward strand.
TTTCCCTTTACGGACAAACCTTCTTAGTAATAGCTACTTTGCTATAACAATACTCATTCAGAACATAGACTTAGATTTTCAGTTAGACGACAAAATGTTTATAAAAGATTTAAGGCCAGTTTCACAGTTTACGGATAGCCACTATCTACCAGATAATTCAAAAATGGAACAGGATTTGTATGAAATTATCTGCCAGATGAACTATCTGAAACTTATCAGCAAAGTGTGAAACTACCCCTTACAGTATTTCAAATTTTACACTAGCGATTGCGTCATTTGTGAATATTGTTGTGTTTCTTTTACGTTTCTACTATATTATGATCTCTGGTTTCTTATAAAAAGACAAATACATCGTACTTACTACTCATTAAGTTAACCTAAAAGTTTGCCAACGTCATCCGCGGCGTGTTATCATGGTGATCAATGCTAGTAACTGCCTATTTTGTATGCAAAGGGCCTCTTTGTCCGAAGTAGGACAATAAGTAGGCCGCTGTTGTTGTTGTTATTGCAAAAGAATTTTATTATAGAGTTTGACATCTTTCGAAAGACATATTTTTATTAGCCTGTAGGTACAGACGTCAGCTCATCAAGCTACTACACCCACTACCGAAACTAAAAAAAAAAATCCAATCAACTTTGAACCATATACTTCAACGATAAAATAGAAAATCTATTAAGAAAATTTGGCAGATTGTACTAGCTTAATGTGCTGGTGTCTGTACTAGCCTAAACACAGACAAAGAGATCTCCATGAACGATTAACTCCGCCTGTTTTTATTAATTAAGGTTCCTAATTCTGTGTTCTAATACTCGTTCTAGTACTCGTATTAAACATCAGAGGCCTTCAACCGAAGTTAAGATTGAGATTATGCCTAAGATGTTCAGATGAAAGCCTACTTTTGCGAATTTTCAATTTTCACCAATTTAACGGGCATTCTAAAACACGGAGGAACTTACCATGACAAGTTATTCGCTCATCCAACCGCGTCAAGCATTGCTTAACCTTGTGATCGATCGATCCGCGCGGATCTCTCTGTTACTTAGCCACGAGCTCCTTATCAAGTGTAAAAACTACAATCATAATTTACTTCTCTTACATTCAGTTATGCACTCCTTTGTTACATGCAAGTTCAGGCGCACTTTATAAAGTTAGATTTTATATAAATGCTTTGCTGGTAGAACTTCAGCGTCGTAAAACTTTACAGTAACAGTAACTGGTTTAAATATAAGGTTTCACTTAGTAACAAGATTTTTTGAAAAAAAAAAGAACAGTTTTTTTTTATTAACATATTTTCATGAGTTCAGATATTATGATAAATGATGTCATCTGCACATGGCCTGTTAGGGTAATTCACCAAGTACTTTTCTTTATTTTTTTCACATAACTAATTTACAGGCTAATCTTACAAAATTGTATTGAGAGATTATTTTTATCTAAATACAGAGAAAAAAACCTCCAAGCTCTTTACTGATGCCGCTTTAAAAAGATAAGTAAATGGTTACACGTTATTCTTGGAAGTATTTTAAAATGAGACTCTTTACATAATATTAATGGCTTTGAAATCACTCTGGGAGGAAAAATTGTAATGTCACTGATCTCGGTCGTCACTCTAAAGTCACGTTGAGCTTCAGTTCCATTCAACACCATTAAAAATCGTACAAAGCTTTATTAGTTTTGCGGACGAAATTCATATTGGTGCAGAATCAAATAAACTATGTTTGCCTGTTCAAAAATGTTCAATATTTTTGGACGTTCGATTTATGAAGTGGCGAGTCTATAAATAATACTATCTCGTAAATATGAGACATTTGGCACAGAGGCGTCCCTAGGGGGTAAATCTGAACATTTGTTAAGGTTCCAGTTTATATTTCGATTCGCACGAAATGTAAATAAATGGCTTTATTAAATCAGTTACTATAACGGAAATTTATTCATGCTAACTTTAGCGAACATTTTTGCAAAATTTGATTTTAGTAATTTTATGAGATTTCTATATTGTATCCTATTAATCCCAAAAACTAATTCATACTGACTCATTAAAATAAATTAAGGGAAATTTTAACACGCAGTTAACGTATCAATTAAAGTTTAAATATGTTTTGTTGTTAAACACGAATGTGAGGGGGAAATTTGCCACTCATATTCTGCCGGGAGTTATTCTAGGAGGTTAGTAGACAATCTGCACGAAAGTGCGAATTGAGACTGTTTGAATATAAAGCTAATGTTTTTTGTAGCAAAATCGCACTAATGTAGGAAAAAATTATGGGCCAAATGCACAATAAAATCACCACCACGAACACATGTTCAGTTAGTAGATGCGCTGTTGTAATAAAGAGACCACTGACCCGTTGAACGTTTTTATGGTCTTTTTATCAGTTTTAAATGTTTTTCTTAAGTTATAAACGGTTAAGATAGTCGAAGTACCAGGTGTACATATCTAGCAAGTAGGTGCAAATTTATAGCGGGGGAAGTAGGTACTCTCGTTACGAAAATAGATCTTTGCAAACTACGCAATTTGATTTTTCATAAATTACGAAGAAGTCGTTTGCATAGAATCTTATCTGCCTAGTATTTTCAAACGTATGTATGTTTGGGTCGGCTCTCTAACCAAGGGGTATTGGATTGCCCGGGTAACTGGGTTGATGAGGTCAGATAGGCAGTCGCTCCTTGTAAAACACTGGTACTCAGCTGAATCCGGTTAGACTGGAAGCCGACCCCAACATAGTTGGGAAAAGGCTCGGGAGATGATGGTGTTTGGGTCGGCTCTTCAACTGGATGCAGCTAAGTACCAGTATTTTACGTCAGCGACTGGCTATTTGATCCCTTCAACAAAGTTACCGGCTGTCTGTCAAAAATGTTCAAAAGTCAGCTGGTACACAAAAAATTTAACGTACCTGCCGAAAATGGAGGAACTCGTTACGACATGAATGGTCACCCCTCCACGGACTGATCACACCAAACGTTGCCTAACCTTTAATCGATCGAACCGTGCGACTGTTAATCAGCCACGGGTTTGCATGAAAACTGTTCTACGATACTAATTTGAAACGAAGAGTCAACAGTTTGGTCCGAAGTAAACCAGAAACCAGGGCTTTTTTATTTTTCTAATATCCTTTTTTATTGAAATATTAATAATCTATGTTGAAATAAGTTTTATAATACCTTCTCTGGAGAGCAATTAACATTGAGATGTAATTTGCAATATCTAAGGCATAAATGGATTTTATCTACTATTCTTTTTATACCTTTGGTGATTAAAAAAAATCATATACAAAAGTTATCAAAAATACAAACATTTTTTTTTATTTTATTAGATAATCATCAACAATTATACACAATATAAGTGTAATACTAGTCTGTTTACCCAAAACATGACCCAAACTCTGGATCTGCGATATATATATATGTAAGTTGCGCTTTCATGAAATAGCACCGGTAGTGAACTTAATTAATCGCTATAAAAAAGCAAAGAGTAAACAACATAGAAATAAATCAGGATTTATTTATGTGGCGCGCCACAATATTTTCGTCTGAAAGTTGAGCGATACAGTTTTGGACAATGTTTTGAGCAGTCTATCAATTTAATTATGTAGGCCGCTCATAAATTTTCTGTTATTTATAAAGTAATAATTTAATGCATAACAGACCACAACGCTACATGCCATATCTGCATAACCGTCATGATCAATTTCCGTCGCTTTGAACAGTAATATGTAAGGCTTCTGTGCTTCGACTAACTTCCGGCTATTTTTGTTTGCAATCGGTCTCCAATTCCGGCTCGCCGAAACTCCTAGAACTTTGTTTGTTCACAAAAAAAGCTTTTTACAAAAAAAAAAGAAACGATTTCTAAAAATGGTAAAATAAATGAAAAAGTTTTTAGCATGTTTTCAGGTACATACAGACGCCAGCACTTCATAACTTTATACTTAAAAGTTATTTTTCATTCTTAGTGTTATTATGGGTCGATTTATTTTAGAAAAAACAGAAGTTTCTTCATTTACTTTTAATGTCTAGCTCTAAAAGTTCGTTTATTGTATGTGTACTGCGTCTCCACTACAGATACCATAAAGGCAGACAAACCCATCTCAGCGCATGCCTATTACGAGTATTTGGTGGTTTATATTTGGTACATACCGTTGAGGACCGACTTCGACTGTCTGTCTCTCTGTAGTTGCCGTATGGTTCTCAGGGTTTCCTTCATAAGACACTGGACCTGATGATAATGGGACCAAGAATGGTTAAATCTGCAGGTAAATGAGGGAGATATGCGCAATCCAGTATAAAAAATATACAAATCTGAATTGAGATCCTCCTCCATTTTGAGAATTCGGTTAATTGAAAATAGTTACTACCTTTTCGGCATTTTTTCAGAGTCGGCCTTTAAAGGTATATTCAGCTTTATTACAACATTTTCTGCATAAATATTTAACTACCTTCATCATTTTCACTCATAGTATAAAACAAAGTCGTCGTGCTTCTGTCTGTACGTATTTTTGCTTAGATCTGTAAAATTATGCAAAGGATTTTAATGTTTTTTATTTTAATAAATTCATAGATTGACTCAACGAAGGGTTTTATTAACATGTTTTATATAGAACAGAAATGCTGGTAATTTTAGATGTCGTTAATAAACACACTTTTTTGCGCCTCCATTACAAACGGTGACAGGACCCTGCTTATAAGATCAAAATAATGTTTAACAACTTAAAAAGAGCTACAAAAATCTTGGTACTTGTATATGTCTAGCTTCTATATTTTAGTTACCGTTTATCATAAAAAGATATAATCGTAATCAGTAATTATCGATCCGACAAAAAAAGTTGTGTAAATACTGTTTTATGATCGAAAAGTTAATTAAAACTCCAGTCAAAATGAGATCCCATTATTTGTACTTATACCAAATACATTACGTAATATTAAAGGTTTGTTGTTTTAGTAGCTGCAAATCACTTTTTGAATTATTCAAATTAATGGTTTATGGTTTTGAAATAATCACAAGAAAAAATCCGCTAACGGCTGCCGCGCCCACGCCTGTCGCCTGTTACTAGAATGGTTAGTCATCTTTGTACTTAGTCGAAGGTACAAACTCGCAGGCCCGGCAGACTTTTATTCTGTTTGAAGGCAGTGGTTCTGTCTGTTAGCGATACAGTCAAAAACTATTGAACGGGTTTACATTAAGAAGTTTTAGGTACAATCTGTCAAATAGATTTATTACTTTATGCTAAAGCATAATATATATGGTTCAAAGTTAATTGGAATATTTTGACAGGTACCTTGATGTGCTGGAATCTGTACATAATTTGCTTCTATAGATTATAGGATTTTATACTTATAGAGGAAAGGTAAAGTTTGTGTAATATATCATATTTTAGTTTTAATTCAGAAAGTAAAGATTAGAGCCTAAATGATAATATACATACTTATTTATATCTCCGTCTATTATTGGATGTTGGATACTTTATCAAAATGCAAAGTCATAACACACGATGGAGTCATGTTCATGGTATCATTGTATTTTTCGTTGAGCGAAAGAACGGCATAAAAAACTTCAGTTGAAATAAAGAAAGAAATTTGACACATAAATACAATTAAAAACGATACAGGGGGAAAATACAGAATTTTGTTTCGTACTATATTACAAAACATTTTCCCTGCAGCGATAGGTAAAAGTAAATGTACATATATACTGGCAACTCCGTATTTTTAAATTATTGGTACGTTGCTAATAGAAGGCTGAATTGGCTATGTAGATATAAATTTAATAATAATCATAAATTCGGCGTTTTTGGATAAAAAGGATTATAAATAAAACAAGTCGAATTAAGCTTTCTTGGACCTTTTATTGCCTCAATTATCGTTGCTTGTTAATTGCTTAAGGAAAACAGGAAAAAAAAAACAATTCTATTCGAGTTGATTCATTATGAAATGTAAAGTGGCATTTATTTTCTTTGACTTCGTGTAATTAGAAATAGCTGAGATTCTTCATTGACCGTACATTTTTTGTACTGGTACACGCAGATTTGGGTCAAGGTTGCACATAGTTGTCTACATCACGAAAATGTAGTATTTCAAGCTCAACAAATCCCTAGTATGGAGTAGCAAACCTGTGGTGGCTTAGCAACCCAATGCTTGAATGAATAATTAACATGTAAATTATGTGGAAGCCCCTGACCATATCAATTTATAAGATTAAATTCCCTTATGGTACTTCACACTTGGTCATAATTACATAGCCTTCATATATTCTGCATAGAGACAGACCTTCAATTGCAAGGAGACGGCCGGAAAGCCACCAACAATCACATTTGACACATACCTAACTTTTTTTGAGAAAAGGGTCGACGTTTTTAATTTTTGTTGATGAGATGGCAATCTTTACGGGTGTATGTTACGCCTGGTCATGGCAGAGGGATGTGTCGGATTTTTAGCTCTTCAAAATGGTCGGTGTAACTGTAGTTGCTTAGGTTGGGGAACGGGAGAGAGTTACGTGTTTTTGCTAGCAGCGACAAGCATCAGAAAGGCGGGTATTGATGAATTGGGATTGCTGAATCAGGACAGGGAATCTAGGCTCAGTCAGGCCTGTCTACGATTTTTTTTAATAAAGATATAGCATTATTACTTTAGAGGTAGGTATTGTTACTTGTTGTTTTCTTGATATTATAGGATTAATGAAACTTATGATTAGCGAAGAAATGCTTGATATAAAGACCAAATTGTTACAAAAATAAGCCAAAATACAAAAGCAAATTAGGACTTTTTTGGCTTTACGAGTATTTTTATTATATTCTGTACTTACTTATTTCATTTTAGTAAACGCATTTCACAGTTACTGCTTTTTAAAAGTTCAAAGAACAAATTTAGTTTTTAAATAGATTTCTTATTGATGACTAAAAAGCCGTAACAAAAACTAAGTATTAATAAGTAAAACATTGTTCACTAAAGTTGCGAATTCGTTGATTTTGAATGACTGCCAATGCGGTATTACAAACTGTTGCATGTTTTATTTACTGAAAACTTAATTGAAACCTATGGTTTATTATTTCTATCTGCCTGTGGTAGTTAGAATTGCAAACGAAGATTCTCGATTCTGAAACACCCATTCGATCATAACAAATAGGTATAATTTATTTGTCGTATGAAGGTGTTGGATTCTTTTCTTGGCGTGGCATCCCACGACCACGTGTTGGAGATAATTGGTTCACATAAACTTTTATCGTACATAACATAGTTGAATTATATTACGTTATACGTAAAAGCAGAACTGAGGAGTAACTGCTCCTAACTTTTCATTATTTTAACATTTGTATCAGCTGCAAACAGTAGCAATTAGTGAAGTGTTAGACCAACCCACGTTTCGATATTCTGGAGTCAATTCAATGAGTGTAGGAGTATATCATTCATCAATTTTCTGAAGCATTTTGCTTGTGAAATGAAAATGTTCATGCTTCTCTGATAATCGGATAATCGGTTTTCCATAATGACTGTCGTTGTGTCGTTGCGTCTAAGCGTTTCTAGTTACTAGTTTCTTTTGTATCTATAATCCACTGCCGGTAAAGGAATGAATGCCATGTCCATATTCGAGTTTCTTATGAACATAATTTCACCCTAGTTCTCGAAGGTATAACAAAAATAAACATGATCAACGCTAATAACCATTCATACCTTAGAAAAAATCTCTATTTTTGTGTGCACGTAACAGCAGATCATGCAAAATATAGTAAATGCATCGAAAAATAAATTCGCGTAATTCCATCAAGTTATAATTTATAAGTTGTATTTCTGTTTTTTATTTAAAGCCCAAAAATAAAAAAAACAGAAATACCACCAGGAATCCAGGCCTAATCTGATGCGTAGGTACATAAAAGGAATAAATAAATTTTGACACTGAAAGTATAGTTGAATAATAACGATAGGTATATTTGAATTATCGGCCTGAAAGCGTAGTGTTCGAAAATATAAAATATATAAAATCCTCTAGTGTGAAAACGCTGTAACATCACAAATCATGCCAGTGAGAAATTCATGTTATTTCCAATCCTCTTTTCAACGAAACTTCAGCAGTCGACGATGTGCGTAAAATATTGTTTTTAAACGCTGTATTCATGTTCAAGTTTCATTTTGATTAGAAAACGAAAGGGTTTAAAAATGTAATACAAGTTGGAAATTAATGTTTTCCCCCCGATGTACATAAACAGGCTGAACTATGTATAAGGAAACAAGCCACGTGAAGCGTATCTCAGTGGTATATACTCATTTGGTACATGTGAATTTAATTGTGTCCTAATTAAGGTAAAATAAACCTAAGGTAAATTTCATGGCAATTAAGAGAACAATCATCTGCGTTCTCAGGATTAGTTCTTTAACTACGTATTTATTTTCGTTCTAAGGGCCGGTTTCACCACCCACGAATAAGTTCCAGTTAGTTTATTTGGAAGATAATTTCATACAAATTCTGTTCCATTTACGAATTTATTCGGTAGGTAATGGCTAATCGAATATTGTGAAACTGGCCCTCCCAAACCGAAACAGATTAAAAGATAGCATAGATCGACCAATTACATAGCAGTTGTTAATTAGTATTTCTGCTAGTGTTTTGAATAACATAGTCAGAATACATTTCGCCTTGGTCATAAAAGAAGGATAACATGAACTGGATTCAGGGACAGATAAATACACACTGGATTTGAGATACAATAAATAGCATTGATACTCGAAACAAGGTTACCTAATTCTTTAGTTTATCCTTGAAGATCTTCAACTTTCACAAGTATTTGGGACAAATTTTTAATTAAAAAAGGCTAATGGCATCTTTGCTCTCAAACGAAAGCTAAATGAAAACTTAAATAGTAGATGCTAGTTTTCTAAAACGTTTATGTTTGACGAGAACTCGTCAAGTTTGTTTTAAACTTTCGATCTTAGTTAGAACCTAGTTTTATTTAGCAGTTCCTTACTTTCTTAAAAGTTTCCTTGTGTGTTTTCTTTAAACGAAGTCGGTCTTTTATTTTGTTAATCACGGCTGCAGTTTTGATGAAATCTTGATTGTAACAATTTGCCTTTAAAATTAAAGACAAACTCAATCACTTGGGTACTCGGTGTTCAGACAATTTCTTAACTCACTTCTGTTATAGCAATCTCGAGTTATACCATAAACGAGAACGGACAGACAAGTTACGGTATGTGAACATTTGAATGTGTGTGTATTTTTTGTGTCGGCCTGTTGGGAGAGTAATATAATTAACTATTTTCGGCTCGTTGTTTGTTCACGTTATACGAGTAGGTACGGTTGTCAGGGTCTTTGTTCCATGCAACGTTTTTTTTTTTAGTTAACACGGACAACATAACAGGGTGTTCTCATCACCTTTTCCTTTCACGACATCATGGACCAAAAAAAGAAAATAACTTGAAAATATAAATGGCTTTTCTGCTGAACGCCAACCCTGGCTTATATATTTTTTTGATTAGGGTTCAACCGAATATTTAAATCTGTGCCCAGTTGGTTTCATGACATTAATTATTATATGAGATTTTTTTTTTTTACACATCGAAGTTTTGTTGAAAATAATGAGAACCTCCTACGTTTTGGGAAGATGGTTAAAAACAGAAGTAGGTTATTAAAAAAAATGAAACGAATCGGCACATGCGCATTCAGGAGTTTTCTATAAATCCGGTATAAAAATTCTTTCCTGAAAAAGATATCATGTTATTTATATATACACTATAATTTCTCATATCATATAATATATTTTGAAAATCAAAAAAACACAGTGACTAGAAATATACAAATACCAGGCAACATAAAAAAAAAAACAATTCAAGCCAGGGGAATAGTTCGCACGTACATTTTTACTATAGTTCTACTAACTCACGCAAAAGGCTCTTTACTGGTTACTTTTACTGGGTATTCTGACTACTACTGTGTACTACAGAGTTCAGAGAAATATGAATATTTGTTTACAGTTAGTTACTTTGTAAATCTTCAGCATTATTAGAAAGTAAAATAAAAAAAATCTTTTACAGCCTTTTTATCGTCCCACTGCTGGGCACAAGCCTCCTATCCCACGGAAAAGGATTGAGCGTTAATCACCACGCTTGCTCAATGCGGGTTGGTGATTTCAGACTTTATAGTCCAGGTTTCCTCGAGATATTTTCCTTCACCTTTAATCAGTCATTGGTGTCCAAGATAAACTTAGAAAGTACGTATAACTTAGAATAATTACATTGGTACTTGCCTGTCCTGGAATCGAACCCTCATACTCGAAAGGCTGGTGCTTTAACCACTAGGCCACCAGGACTTCTTATGACTTGATTATGACAATGACTGCTGTCAATGTCCATCCATTTTAATTATAAGACTGTACAAAGCTTTTATAAATTTAATTTGCATATACTCACGGTTATCGTTACTTACGTTACGTGTAGTCCGCCAGAAGCCAGTAAGTCTGACGCCAGTCTAACCAAAGGGTATTGGGTTGCCCAGGTAACTGGGTTGAGGAGGTCAGATAGGCAGTCGCCCCTTGTAAAACACTGGTATTCAGCCGAAACCGGTTAGACTGGAAGCCGACCTCAACATAGTTGGGAAAAGGCTCGGGAGATGATGATATACTTACGGTAATCGCTTAGCCACAGCTCCAACATATAAGCTGACGAGAATTATTTTATTGAATTACTTTGCATTCGGGTTAACTAAACTTTTATCCAGTCTTGTGTGCTACTCATACAATTCTTTAAATAAAATAAAATAAATAATAATATTGTTATTATAATCTATTCAAAACTGTTTTTGTGTTTTGAATTCTTGCCTTTGATAGGTTGCAGAATTGTGTCTGGAGGTTGCAGCTGTGTTTATTTTGCCAATTAGTACGAGAACGATGTACTGAAAATATTTCTGTTACTATTACCTATTTTTAGAAGTCGTTAAGGAGTTCCCTCGCCTCTCTGTCGTCTCCATCACCAGGTCAGCTCTAAATCTTGATTGTTTTATAGTCTCATTGGATATGATAATATACCAACGTTTTTACCCCCATTTCTAAGGGTTTCCACCATCTGATCCTGAAATGGTAGTAATGGCAGAATACTTTTTCATATTGAAAAAGAGTAATTAAATTCTGTCATAAAAGAGTAAGACATCGGCGAACACATCGGAGTTTATCACTTCATATTTTTTTTTAGTTAAAAATAAATTCAATAGTTATTGGAATACCGATACGTATCAATTTATCTTTTGTAGTAAAACGATATCGATTTAATCCGTTATATAAAGCACTATGATTACAACGAAAGATTTAGATTGACTCATTGATTTAAGTACAGACGCCAGCACATCAAGCTGCCCGAAACTATCGAATTTTCCAATCAACTTTGAACCATATGCTTCAGCAATAAAGTTGAAAATGTATTAAGGAGATTTGACATACCTACTGCTTGAAGTCTGTACAATGCCTACTGCATACATGCTTTCTGCGATTTACCTCTAGAAACAGAACGTGTGTTAAAATATTCTGTCCTCAAACCAACCTTGTATTATCCCCGGTATATTAGTTACATACCGAGAGAGCGAGTCCTCTCTAGAGAGTAAAATTTACTGGAATTAATACCCTTCATTCAGGGGCCTACCAAACTCATCTAACACTCTAGCATTCATATCTACGTCACACAGATATGCCAGAAATATCGCGTTGTAAATCATATAAACCATGGGAACAAGGTCAGTGGCGAAAGCTAGCTATAAATATATATCGTATATCATTAAATGTGTATTAAGGTCTGATCATATTCGACCTAGCAAAAACATGTTATATTTATAAACTAACATTATCGCTTCATAGTATTTTTAATTTCCTTAATATAGTTCAAGGCGATAACTACCTCCATTATTCATAATTGTGCAAAAATAAATCAAGCAACATAAAACAAATCAGTCTGAAGGCGTAGTTATTCATCGTAACTAGTGTTTGTGAAGTGTAATAACTGTAGATAACATGCTAATACGTCCATATTGTAATATATGTATATTAGTATAGCCCGTCTATATAATGGTGCACTCAATTTTAAATACCCTTTCTGTATTAATACAGTTGACTGCAGCTATGTCGATGTGCTTTAGTCGTACGCTTAGATTGTTTGCAAATGTACACTACGTAGGTAATTCTGATTTCAGATTTAGAACGGTCACCTACAAAGTATCCCGTGTGGACACGGCTTTAGGTGTCGCTGTTCGAAACAATGGAAATGGTTATAAAAAATGGAGTTTTTTTAATGAATATATTAATTTTTTTTTTGCGATTCAAGTTTGCATATGATATTATTAACCTACCACTATTATACCACTCATGCGCAAGAAATAACTTAAGTCAGAACGCGGGGTGCTAAGTTGCTCGGCCGAAAGAAAATTACCAATACCATTTCAAAGGGAATGAGAAACCAACGGCACTAAGAGATCGCCTTGAGCTGACCCACGTATTCAATCAATTCGCCTGACCTTTTACTTTACACGGTATTGCAATATTTACTCGTGCATATAACTCATTTCTAACTTTTAGTGGACGAATTTCTAATCCAATCTTTGACCAACACTCAGCGAGTGTACGATGTTTCTGTAACTTCTAAAAACAAACTCACACACAAAATCATTTATTCCAACTTAGCTGCAATCCAACACTTTTTGAACGTCTAAAATTACAGAGGACAATCCCCAAAATGCCCAGCGTTCACCGTTCGTTGGGAGGAAGTGGCGCAACAAACTGCCAGCAACGCTTTTATGTCTGTAGGTTTGAAGAACCTTTAAACAATATTTTCTTAATACACAATTTATATAATGCTATATATTATATAAATGTATAAAATAATAATTAATAAAAAAAAAGCAATATAAAGAAAGTTAAGCATAAAGCACAAGTCTTCCACAAACAATATGATATTAATATTGAACAGTTGAAAATACGTCGAGTAGATCTGTAGGGAAGGATCAAGGTAAAGTAGGACCAAGACAAAGGAGTGTAAGAATAAAAGAAATTACATTTTTTTATTGAAATACCATTTTTTTTCTGACTTACAAAAAGGGTTTTGTACACTTAATTCTGCGCAATTTATAAACAGAGTTTATTTAATTTGTAGCACAACAATTGCGAATAAACCAATCCGTCTAATTCAAATACAACCAAGTAAGGTTTGCTAGCAATCGAATCAATTTGTGTAGGTGAAGTATGGGGTGAAATGTTCGGAGTTCAAACTCAAACGAACCCGAATTTCCAATAAATTGGCGCAGTTTGAAGTTGTTGCACCTTTACAAAAGCACCTAAGCCAGTAATACGATTATTTTTGTACTGTGGTGTGTGATTTCTTTTTTTATTAAAATGGAATGTTTATCTCAAAGGAGTGTCTATTGTAGGAGAATTTATTGTTCAACGTGTCAAGCACCTATGAATATGAGCACTCTCAATTTACCAACATATTTGATAAAAAGGTTAGATGAATGTTAAAGACACGAGAGGACAATGCACGTGGTGTTTAAATGTTAATTTAAATATTCCAACCAAACGGTATAGAGGGAAAACAACATCAAAAAGGGATCCTGTATTCTTAATACGCCTATGTGCTACAGAAATATATAAAATGAATAATAATAAGGTACCTAAATAAGTAATTTATTTTAGCCAGATGATACAACTTACAATAATGGACTACCACTCACTTTCCATATATATAAATATACCATATACGTATGTATATTTTACATCCTACACATTACCTAAAATAACTCTGATGCCCAGACTTATACCACCTTATTATAAAACATGGTTTTAACTGTCATAAGTATACCTACTAGCTTTAAGCCATCTTCTTGAACAAAGTTAATGGTCTAAATCTATTACGAAAAACGGTACTTTTTAAATCCACTTTGTATAATAAGGGGGAAGAGGTTTCATAAGTAGGTACCAGTGTCTTGCATTGTTTATTTATATTAATTCGTCTTCGTTTCCGGGAATTTAAATATGTTATGAGATTTTCAGCCGGTTCCGTTAGCGTAAATATTCAATTTCCGAAATGCAAAGTGTAGCCTATAAATATTGGCCTCACAGGGAACCGCCAAACGCTCCGGAGTTGACAGTTTAGGCATGCATGAATAATCAAAAGAAACGTTTCATTTCTAACGTGAGTGGTTTATAGCTCAGTAAGGAAATAACATCTCAAGCTTATCTTAAGTCAAATTCTCATTTATTTACATCGCAAATAAAATATTTGTATTAAAGTACCGATTTCTGGAAACAATGGCTTCGTACAAAATACGTAAGCGAATGAGATAGTGTTTACACTGGGAACACGAAAGAGCTAACAAAATTTTCGACTTAAAAATATGAGACTAATAAAAGGGATTTATATGCTTTGTGACGCACATTTAACTAGACTTTATGGTTCATCTAAATTAATGAAATATTTTTAGAGATATATAAAACTAGCTTCCGCGAGTGGCTTCATCTGCTTTCTGTGGGAACAACTCCAGGCACCCGGATAAAAGCCTTTTCTGATCACTGGGCTATCTAACACTGATAAAATTTATCAAATCGGTCCAATAGTTCTTGAGATTAAAGCATTTTAGCAAACAAACTGTTCAGCTTTATAGTACTAGTATAAGTTTATATTTCTCTGTACTGAAACATTCTGAAAAATCTGTTTTAGAAAAAAAATGATTTAATCCTAGCAGCTCAATAAATAAAAATGAAAAAAAAAAACACCATCTACAGTCAATTTGGATTCGAAAAATATACGAGGTGAAAAACTCCGTTCAGTTCAGTTTTCCAACAAAAAACAAAAACATTCCAATTTCAGAACGTGTCCTTGAAGCGTTGCTATTTTTTTTTATAATTCTTTTAACTAGAAGATATTCCTAAATGGTTTTTTTATAAAAAAAAACCGATGAAAAATACAACTTAAAGAGATGGCTAGTTGCTATTGAGTTATGAGTAAAGCGACACACTCGTTTGTTTGATTAACGTAGTCATTCGCACGTGCTAAGTGCTCACAGCAATTATCGTCAGTCGATGCTATTGACAGTGAGGAAACCGAGCGTTAACCCTTTAACTGCCATGTCATAATTCGCGTGGAGTTCATCTAGCACCAGACATTTATGTACAATTTTGGGTAACGTTGTTAAATAATACAAAACTACTAAAATTTTTAGTCAAAGATTTATTTCTTTACATGATATTTATTTATATTTTATTATTTTATTACTATAGTCTGAAAAAGAAGAAACTCAATTTTCTTAACAACGTTTAAACAAAAGACAGAAAGAGTAAGTTTAAAAAAAAACAAAATTCTTAGAAATCATAAAATTCTTCCCCTGTTTATAATTATCTAACAAACGAACCACGCGTCGGGGATACAGACCTGCGACCAAATCCCGTGGCTAGGTTCCCGTCTGCAAATTTACCTCACCGACTATTACCAGGTCACCAACCAAGCGGTCAGATACTTGGTGACCCAGCGATGCCGAAATTGGTCAGACGCTCGCAGACGCCATCTATCAACTTCTTCTATCTATTTCTTCAGCTTCAGCCAACAGATAAACCAAAACTTATACACGTGGAGCTCGTTCCTTTAGAGAGCAGTCTTCCCTAAATCAGTAGTCCCCAGTTTCAGTCCATAAAAGGTGCTGATGGAGGAATAACTGGTGCAAACTGCGTCACTGCGGAATCTTAAAAAAAATTCAGCTTTTTGGCCCCAAGAATAATCTCTCACTGTCTGTCTTTGGAAAATATTTCACTAGGTATACCACGATGAGTGATGAAGCGACGTAGACAAATAATACCAGAATCTACAGATAAGCTGGTAAGAATTTCGAGGTGGAAAGCTCTTGTGACTAAACAACAACCGTGAACAGTGCAATACAAAGTTGTACGGGCCGAATGTTCAATGGAAACTATTCATAATCTAAAGCAACCCACTCCCGTGAAAATAAGAGCGCCTTCACATTACGTCGCAAGTAGTGCGGCAGCAGCGCGACAGACGCGGCAACTAATTCCATGCAAAAAAGAGCGGCTGCCGCGCTACGATCCACTAGGGACAAGCACGTGTCGCGCGGTTATCGCGCGGCTGCCGCACTACTTGCGACGTAATGTGAACGCGCCCTTAAGGCTTACGTATGATGAAAACTGAGAAACCGAAGTCGTTAAAAACTTGATATTTATATGTAAGTACATCGGATGATACTACAACACATTGGATTTGATCTGAATGATGTGTCCTCCTCTACTATAACTTTATGGGTTATGACTTCCATTGCGGCTGGATTTGCACTTCAAAAATATTATAAAATTAAAACAGAAAGCGAAAAATAAATATTAAATATTTTTTTTTGTAAAAAGCTTTTTTCTGCCCCGATAATTCCCCCCAAAACTCAATATTTTTCACAAGCCCATTTAGTCCAATCTGATACAAACTCAAAAAATATATTACTGAAAACATATAACAATAGAAAATAAATATCAATTTTGTACTCGGTTTTATCAGATTTTGAATTTCCAGTTTTATAGTTTTATTTTCGTTCAAAATAAGTGGATAAAGGAATTCTATTTACTGGAAAAATGAGTATAATCCGATATATCAGTGTGATCGCTCAAGACTTCGAAAGCTGGTTTAAGTTACGGTTTATCTTTTTTATTTCTTTTGCTGCTATCGTACATAAATTATACATATCTACAACACCATATTCAACAAAATGGGGGGGGGGTGCTAGTCATAGATACTGAAATTCTAATGAGCTACTGCAACGCGAAAACTCACTATATGGAAGTCATGATATCAGCCCCTCGGACATAATAAAGAGAGCACGTGTTATCTCGTCGATGGCGCTAACACAATAAAATATATTTTCTAGCGATAGATCAGGTGAATTCTAACCGAGTATTGTTACATATATTTTTTGAAAAATATGAAAATATATAAAAAAAATGTTGGTTGTTTGGTTTTATCATCATTGTGTATTAGTCACTATCTTTTTAATAAAATAAAGTGGTAAATAAAACATAGCATAGAGGCGTTAACATCGTCATCAAATGAATAATATACCAATGTCAAAAGTAGTACCTCTGTCTTATCCCAAACGATTATGTAAATATATTGCTCCCAGTAAATTCCCTTATACATATGACCCTGTATCCTATTACTTTTCCTATATTTCCCCGGTCCGGAAAATTTATTGCGTGAAGCTAACAACGAACTACTTTTATCTTTCTTAAATCGGAAATAGTTCATATGACTCGACAACCAAATATAGGTATGTTATTTTCCCGTTGTACTAAATATAACCTCTTTTGACTATTCTATCGTACCTACTCAAATTCATGTATAGTTTAATAACATAATTACCATATTCAAATTCAAAGCATTTTATTCCAGATAACATGATCCATATATTTCTAGTAAAATTAAACAATAAAAATAATAAAATACATACAAATGTACAAGGGAAATACATTTAGATTACCCGCTTAATAAGAGCAATCCATAGCGGAGACGTTACTCTATTACCTACAGTTTTCACAACATCACGCATTAACACTAAAAAGGTGCCTTCTACCAAAACAGATCAAATACTCTGAGTTAGAGTAGGTCAATTGTCATAAAATGCACACGGTATATTGAAATCCGCGATAGCCACCGTGCACCGTGACTCGGCCCTGATTCTGCTAATTCGCAAACCCGACAATTGGTTTCCAGTATCAGTTTCATAGTTGTTTTTATATATTTCCAGTTTGCTGGCTATTTTAGACCACTAGTTTTCATTCATCACATTTAGATAGAATAAAATATAATTATTACCGGTATTGGACTATAACTGTAGTAGAAGTTGACATGAATGTCATCGAAACCAGAATTTCTGATATTTTCAATCAAAGTTACGTTGAATTTTAAAGCAGTTCCCAACGTGCTCGATCATAATTGATTGTCGCTAGAGTGATAGTTGATAGTCATCTTATTTAAATGAGTGGTGGAGCGCTATCCTAGTTCGACTAATACCGCGCCAATCAACCATAATGCCAGACTGATAAATGAGTTTCGTATTTTACAACTAACGTCTAAATGACTTAGTATAATAGCAAATGTATTTTTGATTGAAGTGACCTTCAAGATACGAAAACTTGCGCCTGTGTCATGTTTTGGTGGTTTCTGTCTAAAATCTATAAATACAAAAATAAAAAATAGTTTATAAGAATTGTGTTGTTTTTTATTATTTTTATTTATGATTTTTATGACTTTTAAATTATTCGGTTAATAAAGATTGCTACCACCTAGATATCCTTTCATAAAATGCACTCGTTTTTATCTATGAATACGCTATAATTTACTTGATACCTTTTAAAATATTCATGCATTCATCTACCAAATAGGTTTTATGAAAGGAAAGTTTATTCATTGCAGTATATGAGATAACCTTCCCATACATAATATTAATTTCTATCTGTGTTTATGTCAGGGCAAATATAGTTGCAACGTTTTATTGGTGCATTAGACGGAGCTATTTTTGAGATAAATATTTAGCCGATTCGGGATCGATTTCTGTACATAAATGGGTTACTTACGGTAAATTAAGATATAGTGGCAAACGATTTCTCTCAGACAAATATTGGCAAGTCTTTGTTCAGGTGGCCCTCATATATCCTCTTTGTTTAGTACTATTAGAGACACAGATTGTACGCGCGAGAATTTATTCTATGAATTTATAGCACTTTGAAAGTACGGTCAATCCCAAAAATCATTGAATAAAAATAAATCACAGTGAATTTTTCGTAACTGCTAATATAGAATTATCGTCATTTATTTATTTTCCTACACTTTAAACATAAATACATTATATTCAGAATGTTCAATACCTTTATAAAGTAAAGTTTTAGTAAAGTATTTTTTTAGTATTATACCAGTAAAGTTTGTAAAACAAAACATCTCAATATGCTCAATGCGAGACTGAATAACATGATCCAAACGGTTAAATGGTTAGACCTAGACCTCTTACCTGTCAGTAAAATCATTCAAGTTTTGGCGTTTGTGCTGTTAAGCAACTTATGGACGTTACGCCAGAAAAGTCACTGAACATAGGTATTGGATGTTTTCAACAAATTTTCGCGGTGACTATACTATTTCGTCTTTTTTATTGTGTTCTAACACCCACGTATTATGTTATTTATTGTCAAATAATATTCTTGAAATGATAGTGCAAAATGTTTTAGGTACTAATGTTTTAGCAACCATTAAGCTAAATTTGTCTCTATAAAGTTATTCTTATAAATGTGTTATTCCTACGTATATTGTATATAAGAAGCCGAGCATATGTCAGATGTGGTAAACCCGATAATAAATAAAAGCAGCCAATGGTCTTTACATGACATTGAAAAACGTATACGCGCGACGTATCCCTTACTTGTATATCGTAAAACTGAACTGAGGGAGTAATATTTCTCTAGTTTTCATCGTAACTAGAATTTATCGATGTTTACTTTCAGACTAATGTAACCGTAAGATATTTGAATTTATTACCTGTTGCTACCTTGTACATCATACATAGAATGAACATTTAGAAGTTAACGAATGGACAATGAAAATACATTTAATAAAATATTACATAATACATATACACATATATCTGTAGGTACTTTCCGAAATATACTTATTCCATTTTTCGCATATATACTTATTCTTCTTGTAAAAGAAGCAGTAAAAAAAATAAATAAAATGAAAACTTTGTCAAACGAATTTAAGCTGTTTTACTACAGAATAAATTATAATTCACGTAGAACTGTGATATAATAAATATCCTTTGAACACAGAGAACAGATCAATTTATTTAATTAACTTAAGCACAATAGAGAACAAGATAATTTAAATATGAAAGAAAACTTTTCAGTTTACAAGATCGAGTTAATGGTTCAACTAACTTCCAAATACAATTTATGTTTAATGTTTGTTAAGATTCATTATAAATAATAAATGATATTTATTTTGAAAAATTGGTTGCAATCAACACGTACACGTCAATATATATATATATTTTCGAAACGACATGAGGTTGGCATATCCTGACCAACTACCTTGAGAAGAAACGCCGAACCAAAATCAAAGGTAATTATAAAGTATTTGTAATTAATTTAATTTTAATGATCTTAACATACGTTTAAAAAAGATTTGGTTTAATTCTGATTTTAAGTTAAAAAATATTTTATTTCTTTTTTGTATTGCGTCTTTCGCTGTATCTGAATTCGAATCAACTGAAGATCAAAGATTACGCCCTAGGCGATTTTATATATAATGTACTCGCATTTTAAAGATAGAATATCATAAATAAATTTTCACTTCTGTCGTGTACACAGTCACACAGTCTTTTTATAGAATAGGAATAGCCTTTGAATGTGGATGAAAAATATGAAAAGCGCAGCTTTTAAGAATTTACGTATGTACAGGAAGGATTATTTTCTATAGGTTCTTTTTTCACCTTTTATCCGTACCTATGGCTGAAAGGTAGTATCAGCTTATGAACAAATTTTGATTTATTTATCACAAGGCCAGAAACGTATTGTAACTAATGGTATACAAAACTAAAGAACCGCAAAAATAAACGTTGAAAAAAAAATGATAAAAACACAAAGACTTTATAATACAATAGCTATCTTCATTTGTCATAAAACGATGGCAAGTTAATAATGCTTTGCTATGCGTTAGATACCTGACTCAACTACTATTGATCATTAAATAAACATGATGGTGTAGAAATTATTATTGTATCAGGCTGCCACGCTAATGGTCGCTACGGATTCGGCTACGGCATAAGTCAAACATTTGTGAAATTAATAAGAAAATGAAATTATTTGTCCCAAAGAAATTATAATAATTTTATAAATGAGACATGCCATTTACCTGGATCCCTCGCTCTTTTCCTTGGATGTATATTAATAGAATTTTGATTTACTTAAGCTTGTGAAATAAATCAATATAAAATTACTTAAAAACGTTTTGACTGCCTCAGCCATTCAAAAAAGTATTGTTTATTTAAAAGAAGACCAGAGATTGAAAAGCTATATTAAGCTGTTTCAAGCATTCCAAGCAGTATACTAAAAAATAGGTAACTGCGAAATGTATATTATTCCTGGAATATACATACATTGAAAATCCTTTATCCTACAGTATTTCTTACTACACATATAGGGTGATATTTTATTCTGATAGGATCAACGAGAAGTCATCAACACATCCGTTCAAACATTAAAACATAATTAATCTGGATAGTTTATTCAATTAATGTCAAAAGCCAGCACGCCGCGGGCTGATTTCAATATTGGTTTAAGTACGTCATTTATTGGGTTGAGCCGCCTTTGGGAGCTATAGTTAAGTAGTTTTGGGGAGCACAGCAGTCAAAAGCAGTGATTTTATTATGCACAAATTATAATGAATTAACTTTAAACACAAACGGTAAATAAAAATAACTCTTTAAATGCCGTGGAAACGAGAAGGGTATAATAACATGCCTGTTTAGACGTGATAAGGTAATACAGTGGGTATTTCTCTATAGTTACCGTTGTTAGAACAAACATACCCCTTTTATGAAGTGTGTTTTGTAAAATGAGGATATAGGAAGCGGTGTTCTTATTCATAAGTCTATCCATCATACTATGCCATAATATTAGTGTTGTTAGCAAGCATGTAGTTTTTACGTAATTTAATTAAAGCAGGTTTATTTTTGCAACGAGTTAATTACTGGTAACAGTAGCTACTTTACTACATGGTATAAAATAGAGTTGTTTCCCTCTGTATGCCTGTCTAAGCACACTAAAATCTTTAAGACTACGATGTAATCAAAACTAAACATCGGAAAAGAATCCGCTTGCCGCTCGCGCCCGTATAGTGTCATGTAGGCCTGCTTCTTGCATGTTTCCCTATCTACGTAACCGCCGAAGGAGCGACGAACCATTACTTCCCATATAACCTAATCGGATTTTATTGGAAGGTGGAACTGGTGACCCATGCACACTACTGTCTTCTTCGGTCATCTGCGTGAGCTCGCTATTAGCTAATAGGCGGCGCAAATTAACTTTATTAAAGGAACACCGTTTAATAACAAAGGCGAAGGTATCTATATTATCTGTCTACGTGCAAAGACGGGGCGAGTGAAACATGAAAAAGTTTTCATGTATAATATACTAGCGACTATATATAGAGAGATACTAAAATCATGTTGAACCTTAAGCTTAGATAGTAATCCAATTGACGTAATAAATAGCTTCATACTTACACTTTAATGCCATACTCGGCTATAACATAACATTAACCGTAGTAAGATTAAGGAGGCAATTCGCTCCTTCAGTGGGAAAATGTGTTCAAAGGACAATTTTCTGCGGTTTAGCACCAGTTCCAGCTTGTGCTCCCTATAAATCTGTGTAGAGTTTTCTCAACCCTTCTCGTGAAGGTCTGAAGTGATACATTTGACAATTACATAGACTTTTTATAACGTCAACCCTTTTTGAAATATTCGAGTCATTCTTTAATTCCCACTTGTCCGATAAACAAAATGGGAATAAGATATAATGCTCACATAAACAATACAAACAACTTACACAGCTATATCAAATATGTGTTCGCTTTATTTTTAACTAGATTCCGCCAACGGCTACACTCTTTACCGTTCACTCGCGTCCCGTGGGAACTATTCCCGTAGCCGCATAAAAAGTAGCCTTCCTCAATAAATAGGCTGTCTAATACTGAAAGAATTTTTCATATTGTATTTTTATTTTTCATTTCATACAAAAATAAGTCTTTCTTGACATTAGTGCGCTTAAACAACCTAACTGACAGCTTTATAGCATTAGCATAGATTAGTGTAGTTTTATTTTCATACATTTTCTGTGAACATTAAATACTAATTCCATCATTGCGTTCAGATTTGAAATATTTTTTTCAAAGCCAAGATTTTCGTTTCAAAAAAGATGTCCTACTTCCAATTGGAGCAGTGGATGTCTGCGTATATCACTGTCCCACATGAAAAGCTCGACGGCAAAAATCACAATGAAATAAAAATGTAACGTATCGCCAAAGCTATAGACAATACACAGACAAAAGGGAGAAGTGTAAGAAAAAACAAGAAAATGCTATTATTATTAATCTACAGATGCAATCATGAGAATCATTATCCACATAGAGCTGACATTTACTTAGTACGAGTTTATTGATACGAGCATATCGAGTGATTATAATCGAATGAACATAATTGATTTTCTCACACAACATTCTGGTCTGATGAGATTGAATGAACTGTACTTGTAAGATACAAACGTAAGATGAAATGAAAGCTAATTTTACTTTCCACCGTGACGTATACGGATTTAAAAAAAATCTCAATCGCAGTGTGAAGGTTTCCTCAATTTCATTGACAGCCATGGATAATCCCTGCTAATACCATCTTTGATATTGGAAATTTAAAAGCCAAGTAAGTTATGTATATTTTTCTTATAATATTAAAAGAGAAAACTTGAAAATTTATATGCGTAATTATATTGATAATATATGTTATCCCTATGGGAGAGGCAAAGAGATGTGGTCCGATGAAAGAATCCGGCTTGGTTAGCTAAGTTTTAAAAACCAATTAAGGAGCTCTGAAATACTTTCTATATTGCAGTTGCTTGTTTATCGTGCGGAAAATGAAAAATTCAGAAGGCTAGGTTATTTTCTTTAAGGTATTGGAATTATACGTACGCAATTTTTGTTTTATGTTTTTTGTCATTCTGTTTAACTTTGTGGAAATAAATAAATTCTCAGACATTTGTTTCTCTTTGATCCATCTTACATGAACATATTAATACTGTTGAAGCGTGAAGCGGTCCCCGTCCCTTGTTTGACATGGAATCTATGTGTCGAATGAGCATTCAATATTTTGTTTTGTTTAGTAAATCCCCCTGATATATATACTGAGATAGTCAAAGGCAAAGATAAATAGATATAATATTCAGAATATATTGAAGACTTCCAAAAGTATATAATGAAAGACACTGTTAATCATCCAAACCCCAAGTAACGCTATATGGTTGGCCAAATTATGTACACATATATTACATAACTGCACAAGGCAAATGTTATTTCGCAATTTACGTCATTTGCAAATTAAGCCCATTTCATAACCAATTAAGAGAGAACGGGCTAATAGCGATATATAGTGTGGCAAATTCATTTGTGACACTTCCATAGTCCTCGGTTGGCGGAGGATATGATTACACAAAGCGTAGAAGGAGGTAATCTGACAGGTGTATCTGTCGTGGCTATTCTCTAGGGCTTTGATTTTATTGTTTGACAATTATTATGAGACGCGAATATCATTCCCAATTCTTCCAGCGACGTTTTATTAGCAATAATTTAATATTACAGTAAAAAAGGTACCTATTTTCATCCGTTGGTGGTAAGACAGAAATAAATAATATCAAATATAAAAAAATGACAATGCACACGGGTATTGTTTTAAGCATTTTCGCAAATTAAACATTCCAGTTTTAGACTGAATTCTGTGGGGAATTTGCTGGAATTTGAATATTTGTATTACAGGAAAAGCTGAAATACTTGGCCTTTCGGAAATTTCCGTAAGCGCAAACGCGAAAAGATGACTGTCGAAGACGCCCGAACTCTCTTTCGCTCAAAAAGTTTTGTAAACTTTAAGCTATTTTAATATGTCAAGTTAAGTTTATTGAGTTGCATTTTTTTTGTGAAATAATAATACGACTTCTTACTATTTCTTGAATAGATATTATAAAGACTCTATAGCATGACATGATTTTTTTTTATGATGAAGAACATCGTATGCAGTTTAGGGAAACTCCTTATTTTAGGTTTGCGAAACCAAAATGTAAAACGTCTGTCCATCTTTCGGACACCAGTAGTAGTCGTAGTAACAGAAATACTAATAATAATAGTTTACTCCATACACATTCAGTGCAATTTCAGCCTGACCGGGGAATCGAACCCGAGGACCCGCACACAGTAGTCCATGCGACTACTAGACCACCGAGGCAAAGAAGTGAGCAACAAGAAAATCATGAACTACCTATGTCGTCTATTTAGAAGAATGCAGTAAACTGCGCAAATTATATTAAGATGAAGGGAAGTGTTATTGCTTTTCAAAAACTTAGTTTTCATAAGCGACTAGAGGAGCGCGCTTTGTGAGCGGAGTTTTGATTACTATCAGCAAATTTGACTTATGAATTATGACACATCTTAAGCTTATTTCCATGTGATGATCTTATTTGTTATCTGTCATTTAATTACAAAGAAATCTTTTTTTTTGCATATCCCATCTAGCTAAAGTCTGGGTTTCAGACAGCGTTCTATATGCATGTAAACGAGCCAAATTTTTTAAGCGTATAGCCGCTCTTTTTGCAAATCGTGCAAATGCGATTAGCATTGACGCGCTTATAATTTCATACAAGTAAATTCATCATTGGTTCGAGCGAACACACCGAAATGTATGAAAGTTAAGTTTTTTGTATCGTGATATGGGACAAGTGTATATAAGCGTAAGTTTTTGCTTAAAAAACCGCTAGTCTGAAATTGCATACAAAAAAAGTGTGACACAACTCATAACTACTTTCAGCTTTGTGTCACTTTATAATCGAAAGAGTTTGGAACATGACCTTTTTAAATAAAACTATTTTTGTAAGCTATACTAAAAATGCTATTTTTATATACATACAGCTGTGACAACAAAGTTTAAAATTTATTTTAATTATATCTTCGATATTTTTTTAAACGATAAAAGACCGATCACGTACCTACTATTGTTTAAATTGGTAGCTGACAAATGTTTCATCACGCATTTGAAAGAAAAAAAAATCACTAGATCAAAATATATCATTAGGTACCTAACTTCTGGATACAATTTTTTTGCTGTATTATAAACGGGACATTTGCTTTTAATCTTACAAGATAACGCTTTAATTTCAAACTACAGTTTTTACTGATGTATGAAATACAATAATAAAGAAATTGAAAATCAAGGCTAAAAAAAGAATTGGTAAACTTTACAAGTTACAAGGATGGGTAAAGAAATGCCACCTCAAGCAAAAAAAAATATATTCAAAGTAACAATTTTCTAGGTCAATCCCACTAGGAACTCCACTAAAATGTGATTCGAACTTTTAAATATCCCTTGGTAATATTCACTCGCTATATCAGAAATCGATTCGTACTTACGTAATGTTTTTATTACATTATCATCGTTACGAGTATAAAGACAAATAAAATTATTCTGTTGACTCTGGCACGAACAAATAAATCGCGGGTGATATGCGCAGTACGTGTCAATTGCCCAGGTGTTGGTATCAAACTATTCACTCTAGCTTATATTTATTGAGTCCGCAAATATTGAAGTTTACTTTTTATATTTTGTTTAGTGAGACGCTTTAAGATGATGGCTTATTAAAAAGCTTTCGATGTCGATCAACTTCAGTTGAGTGTACCACAGATTAAACATTAAATATTTGACAATATAACACCTGCTTCTTTTTATTGATATCTCTGGCTCAATATTATTATTTATTATTTTTTTATGAAATTACTGAAGAAGTTTAACTTAATTCCAAACTTGACAAACTTTTACATTTGATAGCGAGAAGCGCTCTTGTACATAGCAATGAATCACCTTTATATATTTGTAACCACGTATATTTTATATTTTGGGCTTAAAAAATATTAAGTGAATATTTCTAACAACAAAAATCTTGTTCCCCACCTTATTACTTTATTGTAGTTTACATCAGATTACTTATCCCATCATTTTTTTTCCGTTTTGTTAAAAATATAATGAATATAAAGCAGTATAAAAGACTTCTTATAAATATAACGCTAGCGGAATTACATATAGGACATTTTGCTAAAGTATACAGCGTAAGAGCCTCGGTATATTCGAATTATGTAATACCAAAATTATTTCAACTGGTGGTCGAATAAGATGGACGGTATGGAACACAGAGATTGCGTTATTACTCAGGGTTAAAGTAGCCCAGAACAGTCGTAACTACTCAGTAGAATTATGCCCGGAGCTTCGCTAGTAGCGCGACGAATTCGGCAACCCCGCTATCGGCAAACATGTCAGTCGCACTACACCGTCAGAGTAAGTTCGTCATTGCCCGAAATGCTGTTATAGGTATGCACTTCTCGTGAACCGGTACCAGAGTACTCTGTTAATAAAATGACCTGACTCATCTTCACTTGTTTAAAGCAGTGGTAAAAACGTCTGCGTACCCTGTTCCACGCGCTTCTCGAAGGGCAGTCAGCTAAATAGGAGGGGTCACTTAGGGCCGAAGCCTGGCGGGGTTCGCAAGAGTAACCGAGACCCTGGCACACAAAGGGTTCCAAGGAACAAAAATAGGGTTTTAGTCAGAGAAACTGATTCTCCAGCTGTACCGACAGAGGGAAAGGTCATTTGAAGATATCCCACTCAAATAAAAAAGGCACAAATGTCAAATGTAAATAAATCTTGATTACGAGAAGGATCATAAAATTTCCTATTAACATAAATACGCTCTTGTAAAATTGCGTTGCGTGAAGGATTGGGGCGATAAGGAAAACGTTATTTATAACTGAAAGGATTTAATAAGAAAAGTTCAAAATGAAATCAAAGGCTGTTTTAATGGCTGTCGTGTTTTTATGAGACTAAATAAGCACTCAAACAGAAGAGTTTTTCTTCTGTCAAGTTTTTCACTTTTTACCTACGGTTTTAAATGCTGTACTATTTGTTCAAAGCACACCACACTTTGTAAAGTAAAAATATAATTATGAGGAAACTTGGACATGTTTTGTTTAGTGTTGAATTTTACTTTAGGTCATATTATATTTAATGAGGGTTAAAATGGGAATCTAATTCTAATACTTCTTTGCCTGTCACCAGGTTGTATCTCATTAACCGTGAAACTTAGTAAAAATATCACAGATGATGTATTTATGTTGCCACTATAAAAAAATCTGAACAATAGAATACAATGAATATTTTAGGGAGCTCCCTTGCATTATCAAAATATATGTCGGACAAAATATTTCGTCAACATCGATAGAAGCACATCACTCTAAACGAAATTGATAAAACTTTTAGCAACACTCTAAATGTCAATTTACCAATTACGGACGGACGAAGAAGTATGATTTCAACATTAAATTGTTTCAAATACCTACTCAAGATAACCACTAAAGAAAGCGAATATAGGAAGACACAATTTTATGAAATAAAGATAGTAATTTGCAGATTTTCGATATGATATTATGACCATCGTGTTTTGAATTATGAATAATTTTTATTCAAATAATTTTTACCTAACTTCTTAAACTAAGTCTCAATACTATGGTGACATCTTATAAATTCATAAAGTCAAGATAAGGCACGATTTTACTTTTTAGTTTATTAAAATAAATTTGTTATGTAATGGAAAGCTCGCTTCCCAAAATCTTATTAATAAAACTGATTATAAAGCCGGTACTCTTTTGTGTAATTTTGATTATTTTGGCACCGGCTTCCGATACTGTTGTGTTCCAAAAATTGACAAATTGGTTTTACAGGCTACAAAACTTATTTACATAAACGTTTCGTTTAACTCGTTGATATTGTTATGGTCGAGTGAAACGAGCTATATTTCTAATAACAGAAAAGTATAAACTTATTTTGTTGGTATTGTTTCTCGAAGCCAGTTCAACAAATAAACGCTTAAGTGCTAGTAAAGATGCGATCAGAACGTAAACTTTATTATTATTTTCGCGTGATTTGCATTGGGAAAAAAGCCGGCTAAGGGCGAGTCGCACCCAAGGGAGAGTTACATACTATTATCTAAAAACGGACAGAAGAGTATGTCTGTTATTTGGGAGATCTTTTCAAAAAACCATTTTATTTTGATAAGATTCTAATATATATTTTGTAAATATTTTACGTGTTGACCAGTTGGCGTTATCAATATCGAGCAAAAACTAACAACGGGTTTTTGTATGGCGGTAAATTTATTTCACAGTATTTGTTGTTATGACGGTTATTGTCTATTTTATATCTGTGAAAATTTCAACTGTCCGTAATACGGACGAGCAGCGAAGTCTAGTAACAGGGTCCCGTTTTACCCTTTGGATATGGAACTCTAAAGACTAAAACAATATCTAGCGTCTTCTAAATAAATTCTGCTGTTTTTACCCACATGATCAAAAAAAGCTTGTGGACCTGAAATTTATTTTCTAAAAGTTAAAGTTCTTTACTTGTCGCATTAATTAATAAATCTTGCAAGGGTACGGCGCCGTAGAACAGTTCCTTATTACCAGGGTTGCCTGATCGTACATATATTTGGATACATTATATGTTTTATCAGACGGTGAAGGTATTTTGTATGCATGATCATTTCATATTATGTGAAAAAAAAACATACGCCTTGAATATAAACTAAGATTTTGTCTACTCACTCTGTATGGAATGAACAGAGACGGAGATAAAGTATTCCCAATAAAGAGAGATTTAAACTCTTGTAACTCTTGCGCCGATCACGTGCCGCTACATACATACATATACTTACTGATGAGTTCTACTACTCATGAGTTCTGTAGTTTATATTATTTCTGATTATACTACATGGTTATATACAATGATTGTGTGTGTGTGTGTGTGCCATCATACATTCAGTGTGAGTACATAAACTTTTTTTATTGGCCCTCGGACGAAGCTCGATTACATAAAATTTCGTATAATTGACTAAACAGAATAGCCGCGATTTATTTGCTAGCAGCCCTGGTTATTACCTTCCCGAACAATTTGCGGACACTGTGTAAATTGGGCCAGACGAGATTTTAACGAAGCTCATTATAATTATCTTCCTTTTTTCTCATTAAATTTTACTAGGTAAACAACTACCCAAACCTTAATATTGCTTGGGTAAACAACGTTGTTGATAAGTTTAATATTCAATAAATAGTTAATCCGTCCTTTATATACTACTTATTTTGGAACGGCGCCATTTATATCATAAGGTCTTTGATTTCTAGTAGTATACGAGTGGTATCTATGTATTACGAAGGCTCGGTTACTTTTCCATTCATGGTGTTTTATTTTTGAAGCGTTCTTATTTTGCAGTACTATGAATATCATGTTGCAAAAATGTATTATTTCCAACTTGAAGCAAAATGCTTCACATCCCTTCAACGTCATTTTGTATGGTCGTTTTGAATCGCTATCAGGCATTTCATAGGAAAATTTCCACGAAAAATCCCCACATCCCGCTCAGCAGAGTAATAAATGGCTGATGTACCCATTTCTTCTTTTTATGTAACTGCGAATTCGAAGAAGAAACAACATTACTGGTAGTTAATACCTACGTGTGTATCAACCTTTCGTTTACGTAAGGTACGTTTATAGCGAAGGAAGGCTGTTGCCACTGTCTTTATGTTTGAGTTTATTTCCGAGTATAAATTTTCATTAGGAAACAAGAAAAACAGTCTTCATCAAAATACGCCGATTCAATCGTGGTTTTTCGCAATTTGTAAACAACACATCCGCATAATTCACAACGAAGATCATTTGACTGTAAACAATTTTATTTTTAAGCGTTTCAATGCTAAAAGTGTTTTTAAACGCTTTTCACGAGCCATTGTAAAAGCAACTTCAAGATATTCTAGACTAATTCTTGATTTAGTTATATAATATATTGAGGTCTAATTTCTCTATATTACGGAAACGGACTACCAGAATGGCGTTTATTACATGTGTTACGCTTCCACAGTCTGAATATCCTTATGGACATTTCTTCATTTCAATTTCATGAATTGCTATTGAAATGATAATTAGCAAGAAAAAGAATTTCGACACCTCTATTAATATTTGATTACTTCTCATGTATAGTTTATCCAAAGCAATACCTAAAAAGATGGAGACCAATATTTTCAGGATTTAGATAATCCAATTTTGTCTCATGTACTAGTAAATACTCAATTTCTTCTACACGTGCAACTCTAAATTGGATATAAGATTTTCACTAGCGTACAATTCATGAAATAAATTGGCACCTGACTGAAAATTGCAGTTCTGGCATTATTGATTATACACAGTTACATTTTGGTCGTTTTAATCCCGAGGGTCGAATATGAAACACTATCGATTTGTAAAAATAAAATTATAAAATGTTCGCATTATTTATTCACGCAGGCGAAAATTGCAAGTTATTAAAAAATTGACTTTATTTTTTAATTTTATCCATAAAGATCGATAGTGTTTCATGCATCGGATCGACCCTCCACGGGATTAAAACGACCAAAACGCAAACGTGTATAAAATGGAATTCTTTGATAATGTGTTTTCTCACTTAAGGCACACACATCGTTTTTCATGGTTATCACATCACTCCAGAAACAAGCAAGGACTTGCTGACTTGGCTGCTCGTCTTAACGTAGCCCAGACAATATGATCAGTCGATGCTACCTGTAATGGAGGTCTGGTTATTGATGGGCTCTCTTCAATTTCTATTATGTCAGTTGTGTTGTATTTTTGGCAATATTTGTTCAGCAGACGGTTAATTCAATAAGACGACCAGATGTCGACGGAATGACCTCAACGTTTACATAATGAAATCAAACTTTTATGTATTTTTAAGACTTCCTTTCATTTTCGATTACTCAGGCGGTTCATATGTTTGTTTTTGCCTCTTTGATTGTAAGTATAATTTGTTTCCATTGTCCGAACTTCGATTTGTGCCTTAAAGACGATGTTTCAACGATTCTGTTCGTATTAAGCCCCTTTTAAAAATGAATCTGGCTATAGCTTGTCCCCGCCTATAGAACAAAACTCCATCACGTATTTCATTAATTATTTGCGGTCACTGCATTTCTCTTTCTTTCATGTCTTCCCTAATAAGGATTCAAAATCAGTGATATAAGTTACTGAATAATAAAATATGGAAGTGTTACCATTGTAATTTGAGCACAATAAAATAATGAAGGTATAGTACCTTTGCATTAAATCTCTGTGCAGTATGTCCATTAAAGATAGATCAATTATCATATTATATAAGGTTATATCAGGTTCCGTCGTAAACACTGACTAATGGATGCAAGTCCAACTATTGCAATTAAGTTTGCACTCCGTTTCAAAAGAGGTAGCAACAAGTTGCACCGTTATGAAACTAATTGCTTATGTAAATTGTAGACGCTGGTGTTAAATTGATAAACTTTATAATAATATTAGATAATAAACACAGATGGTCAAAAGACGAAACTTTGTTATATACTTATTTCTTTAAAAATGTTTTAGCGACACGACATTTCTGTAAGAGAATCCTTGTATGGAATTTAGAAATAATTTTCTCGCCGCGGTCATGTTTGTATATTTTTTTATTTGGTTATTTTTACTTACAAATAAATAAAATTAGTTAAGTTAATAAAATTTAATAAAAATCCGTTAACTAGTATACTACGCATCCATAACTATTTATAAAAAACTGTTCATCTGAATCTGAAATCTGAATCTAAATGATGTCTTTACTGAAGACTTTAAGAACAATTTTAAAAGGAAATTGAAACCTTGGGAAATCGGGTCGGTTCGCTAGTATACATCTGATATATAGTATAAGAACGTCATGTTGGAGAAAGGTAATAAAGAAAGTCCTCCATCTGCTGCGAAGCGTTTTCAATCACAGCTTGTGCAAGAGGAAGAGATATTATAAAAACGAAGAACATTTCAAAGATTATATTCAATCTATTTGATTTGACATGCAATGCGTAAATCGTAAATATGCAAGTGCGAATTGAATTGGGTAGTTGACTAGGTAAAAATAAAATCGTTTATGATATTAATTAAGTGAAGCATTTTAAAATAATGTCAGCTTAATTTATCGTTTTGAAAGAAAAACTGTATGATTTTTTTAATTGATCATTTAAGTAAAATAAGTATATAGCTTAATGTAAAAAAATTGTGACATCATACTTTTTACTTTCATACAAATTACATAGAGTGAAAATGTTTTAGATAGTTCATTAAAAGTAATGAATTTGACCAGTTGCTAACTACCCAATTTATGAATGCAAAGATTCTAAAATGTTAATTAATTTAGTTAGGAGCGTTATCAATTTGTATTTACTTGTATAATCTTCCGTCATACGAGAACAATACACTTACTATCAAGAAATGCTTTTCTTATTACGTACATGAACTGAAACTGACTATCATTTGATTAAAATATCCAATGTTAAATTGTTCGCACTATTTGTTCAGACAGGCGAAAATTGCTTCGAGTTATTAAAAAAAAGTACTTTATTTTTAAATGTAATCTTTAAAATCTATAGTGTTTCATGCATCTCCACGGGATTAATACGACGAAAATGTAATCGTGTGTACCTATATATCATTCAATTGATATTTTTTTGCATTCATCTACATATGTTGAGTTTGATTATGCAATTACCTACCACTCAATCTATAATTTCCATAGACTTTGATGGTTCGTTTCAAAGTTTATCTTCTCTCAAGATCAAGCTTTATCGAGATTAAATGGCGAGCAGTTTCCGACAGCGTGCCATGTGGCTTTGACGCCTTGTAGACGAATTTAGAATGGACAAAAAACACTTAGTGGAATATCGTTCAATGAGTAGTGCAAGTAATAACAGATATCATTTCTCATTTTGTTATCACAATGAGTAATAATGTGACTGTAACTATAGTAAAAGATCCATTTTTATTTTGATTTTGAAATAATATATAATACTTATGCATTAGAATTTCTCCAGAACAATCTTATACCATGTTTTAGCAATCATTAAGATGCATGCTTCATTTTGTCCGTTGATAAAAATCATATAAATAAATAATATTAATGCAACTGCAAGAGATTTTTGATGAACAGTGAAATTACGCAAATAGTTGAACATGATTTTCTAGGGACTATCTGTCTGATGCGAAAAGATTGTTTTTTACTGTACGTTCTCAGAATTACATAAGTAATTTAATGTCATAACTTTCTATACTGCAAAATATATTACATATTTTTCCTTTCAGATACCTAAGAATTGAAGAACCTGCGTTAAAGAAACTTCGACAGGAGCACAAACAATGTGGAGATAAAAGCAGTAACAGGCGCATTATGTTACATGCCAAGAACTTTGAATATGAAGCTACTACACTATACGATGCACTTGGAACATACACTAGCAGTACTGAGAAACAAAACGATAATGTAACGAACTCCTCAAACACAACATGGCCAGATTACGACGTCTGCGACCCTTCTTCTTATCCTCAAGATGTCCTCATGACGTCTGTGTTCCACACCTGCATCTACCTGATGTATTCAATAGTGTTCCTAGTGGCGCTCATTGGCAATGGCTTGGTGTGTTTCGTAGTACAAACTTCACCGCGAATGAAGACAGTGACGAACTACTTTATAGTGAACTTAGCTGTGGGGGACATTCTGATGACACTGTTTTGTGTGCCGTTCTCTTTTGTTCCTATGTTAATACTTCGGTACTGGCCATTTGGTTTTGTAATGTGTAAAGTGGTGAACTATACGCAAGCTGTGTCGGTGCTTGTGAGTGCGTACACGCTTCTAGCGATATCTATCGATAGATATTTGGCCATTATGAGGCCATTGCGACCGCGACTGGGAAAAGCCACCGCAAAGATGGTCGTGGCTGCAGTTTGGGTGGGCGCGTTTACAACAGCGGCGCCCATTGTGGTCGTCTCACAGCTACAGAGACCAACTCCTTGGCATGAGTTGTGTAAAGCGTAAGTAAGGAACGTTGCCTCATAACTAAAGGTATTGTTTGATATCCGACAAATGGGTGGCCACAAAGTGATGCTTTAATGTTTGCTAGCATTTGTGCTCATCTGTAGTTATAACACCAGAGTTATAAGTATATGGGTAAATTACTTAACTTGTAAGTTCAAATAAAAAAAAAACATAACTTTCTGTGATAAAGCAAATTTCAATGACATCTGCTAACCCTGGTGGCATGTTCACAGAGACATCTGCCTAGAACAGTGGGAGCAGGTAGGGCAGAGCGGTCAGTACACTTGTGCTCTGCTGATCCTACAGTTCGCGCTGCCGCTGGGCGCGCTCGTGTGCACGTACGCGCGCATCGCGCACGCCGTGTGGGGGGGCCGCCCGCCTGGCGAAGCGCAGGATGCCAGAGACTCAAGACTACAACATTCTAAACGTAAGGTGAGAACGTGTCTAACAGATACCTAAGTAAAGGTTAACACTTTTGGCCTTGACCAAAATCGTGATCTAAAGGTCGAGGTCCGAACCAAATTAAAGGTTATCCCTAATAGAATGCGTGACAATATTAACTTAAACTGGGGTATAAACAAACAATTGGGGTATAAAGAAAAACAAAAAAAAAAACAACAAGCCACAAGATACAAACTGTGCTTAGTTTGTGGCTCAATGGCATATAACAAGCATTGCAAAGTTACCTAGTTAATAAACATTTTATTTTTTTATTATACGGTCAATATTTCAAAAGCGGCCGTACCTTTTTATTGTTTCCAAGGTACATATGTTTCCGGTAGCAAGTTTGTTTTAGATACACCTACAGTAGATTTTAGTTTTATGAATCGTAATTCTCTGCGTCAAGGTAGTTCAGTCAGATGTGGCGAGTTTATTACCTGCGCATTTCATAAATAAACAGTCAAAATGTTTCTATATTGTGATGTACCTACTCTAGGTGAGCTAAAGTTACAAACGCGGTTCAACAACTTTTTACATCTTAGATCATCATAGATTTTGCTGTCAAAATCTCGAAGTTCATTTAGTTCAACTCGCAAACACGCTCGCATGAGTAGCGCTAGTGTAGATTTGAATGACAAATCAGCGCGGATTCAGAATCGAATTTCAGAGTGAAGTGATGCTTACAGAATCGACCAGCAGAAGCCAAATTAGTAATGTAATGACTAGACAGTGACGGACCTTTCAAATTAGCTATTAATGAAGAGCTTTTGCTCTAAAATTACCCTGAAAGCACAATGAATTAGACACTATACATTGGGCTTTTCAGGCTTGACTATAAAACATTCAATAAAATTTTCGAAAATAATGGTGAAGGGTTCCACGTTATAATAAAGGCCCATATATTCGTAATACTCCCCTACTCGTGAAACTCTAAAAGTGTGATCATATACAGATATTATCCAACAAGTACATGAATAAATAAACTGATGAACTCGACTTTAATCAAACTTTGAATTTTTTGATTGGTATTCTAATTGGTAACTCCCTTAACTGCATTGTCTCAAATCTTTCAGGTTGGTATTCTAAGCAATTTTATAAACGTCTATATGCTATACTCGTAAACTGCTACCAAATAATAATAACGATCGTAAGCTCTAGGACATACATATTATGGTGCACAAGCATTTGCGCAGACACTGCGTACTCTGTATTCTCCGAATCTCCATGCCTGATGGGTTGACAATTCTTCACGATGGGAGAGAGATCAGGTGCAGGACTGATATTTTCTCTCCGATGTACGGGTATATCAATCACCAGCCTCCGGGTTGATTTTTAGCGAAAGTTTTTTAAAACAAAGCAAATTCAAACTGAATCCGCGACTGAACCGAGACCCTGACCCTCAGCAATCTACAATACAAATAAATGCAATACTAGACCAACTACGCAGCATGACAAATATGTATGTCGCTCGTGAATGTAACAAATGTCGGATACGATCAAACAAAAATAGTTTTAAAAGCGTGATGCTGACTATAAACGTGAGAAATAAAGCTTACGCTCAACAATATTCACATACAAATATTTGTGAATTTTTCGTGGAATAAATTTATGACAGATGTTCAATATATTCCTAAAACTGGGGCAGTGTTATTGGACACTTTAGAAACGTAATGTCGAGAGCGTTTGATCTCGCTCAAGGAGAAGTACAATAAATTCCTCAAATTAATCATCATAATTTTCTTGCTTCTTTGTTTTATTTTTAAACACGCATTACACCTACAATAACTATAGGAAAAGTTCTGAAACTTTACTCCGTCTCAGTTAATCAAAGAACCAACCATTTTGACATTAATAATTAGGATTCATTCCTGACTTAAAAAGATGATCCTGCTTTTATAAAATAATAAAATTAACTATAATACTATTATAATCATACACAAATAAAATGGAATTTTGATTTTATAGTACCCGGTACAAACGAACATTTAGATATTTGCGCATACTCTAAATTAAATTAAGTTTTCCTGTAAATAGATATAGTTAGTTTAAATATTTGAGTTGGCAAGTTCGAATTTTAAGCGAGTAAAAACAAACAAATAAATATTTAAATAAAAACACTAATCTGATAGAGCTGTTATTGAACTTTTTTTTTCTTTTTTAAGTTCATAATTTGGAACAGAAGACATTTTAGTAACATCACCTTTAAAATTTAAGAAATCAATCAATAAATAAAGATACTTAACAATTTAGCTTGTTTAGAATGGTTTAGCGAATATCAAAGTACTCTCAACATCTAGTTGTACGTTTGTTCTATGAGAATTACGTCAAAACATTAGCATCCGTATGGAAAAGAAGTTTTATCTTTTTTATAGGAATCGGGCATAAAATATATATAGGGTGACTGGTATTTGAACACGTGATTGTACTCATGATTACAAACAACTTTCCCGAAGAAACTTTTTTGTTATTATTTCATCATTACAGCAAAATTCAAATTTCGCGCGCGCCATTAGCTCAGCTGTTAGTGGCCCCGCGTTGTCAGTAATTTTGCTATTATAATAAAAAAAAAATTGGGAAATTTGTTTGTAATTATGAGTACAATCACGTGTTTAAATATCGGTCACTAACTATCAGTCACCCTATATACATAAATATTAGGTCACTATGGAAGAGAGTACGTGAAGCATGTCTTAAAGTGAACAGTTGGTTTCCAGATGATCAAGATGATGGTGATCGTGGTCACGGTGTTCACCATGTGCTGGCTGCCTCTCAACATGTTCATTGTAAGCAATTCTCTTACATTATTCTATTTCTTTATATATCTCAGTGACACTCACACCTGCAGGCTTAGCATGGCAACCGTAGAAACAAGTTTTGTTTATAAGAATGGACATAATGACAGAAAAGTGACAGATTGACGTAAGATTTCTTTTGACATTTTTTGAAGAAATTTTTCTTTTCTTCGATCGACATAAGTTTACAACTGTATAATCAGTTGACAGGTTGCGCCATGCTCGGTCAGAAGACATGTTGACATTGACAGAAAGAGCTTTGTCTGTCCTTGACAGAATAGATATAGAATCGCCATGCTAAGCCTGCAGGTCACAATTAAAAAAGTAGTAATTTGTTATTCTGATGCTATGATATGTTATACAAAATTTAAACTTAATCAAAATCTGTAGAGTTATTTTTGGGTACAAGAGTGAGCAAACAAAAAAAAAAATATCCTGTTGCAACTCTGATCCTCAGAATACACACCATAGTGCAGAGAATACTGCCGCTATCAAAATTTCAACGATTTATGAGAGCCTGGTCACTGACGGGTAGACTGATAGACAGACGGCGAAGTCTTAAGGTTACTTTTGTAAGGTGAATCCTTACAAACGATAAAAGTTCAAAAATATGACACCCTTTCACCAATAGTGAAGAATACAATTTCTTTACATAAACTGTCAGAACTTTTGCACTGAATTGTTTTATACCTCATCTGAGCAAATTGTGATATACGACTATATTTGGAAAACTTTGTTAAGAATAATTTCCTATGTAGCGATAACATACTTTATGTTTTTTGGTTATGAATACCTTTTACTATTATATATATAAGTATATAAAATAAAAGGAAGAAATTAACGAATGGCTGAACCGGTTTCGCTAATTATTAGCGTGGGGAAGTAGCTTAGGACCAGGACAGGAACATAGGCCTTTTAATTTCCATTCGAATACAGAAATCAATTCCACGGGACGTGGGTCGAACCGCAGGCAGAAGCTAGTTAAATATAAAACATAATTTTAAGTATCTTACAGAACATATTCCAAAACTCATTTCACTGAGAAAATCTAAGCTGGCAAGCAAAGAAACTAATATAACTTTGAAATAAGCTCGTTTCAAACAAAAGGTTATGTAGATGCAATTTCTTAACGATGTTTTTAAACACGTGTCATACATATTTGACTTCAAAAAGAAAACCTAATCTCGAAGACTTTTAGTAAAGAATCACAAACAGATAAATGGGTAACTCGTTTATATGTTTGACTTTCATGTATCCCTGTAGGTATGTTGTATACACGTGTAAATAAAGTAAGTAAAACGAAACTTCAGAGGAAAATTGGATCGCATACCGTCGACGTGTACACATTAGTACTTAATCTAATTTTGTGCCCAGAAAGCAAGTTAAACATAGGTTTTCTATTCTGTTTTTTCTCTACGAGGCCTACGCCGTAGCAATCTCGTAGCGTTTAAGGATACCATACGTTACCTTTTTTTTTCGTGGGAATTTATCCAGTGAAGGGGTCATTTGGCATTCCCGCTCTGGGTGTAGATGGGGAAGTGTCAGACTCTTACTGACCAAAACCCACTTTGGTCTTTCTGGAGGTCCCTCTGCACCAGGGCTACGGTAACTCTTGCGAACAACCCGAAGCCCCATCAAAGGGTGATACTACCTGAAAGGGTCAATTTTTTTTTCACACTAAAACTATGTTTCTCGTAATATTTTCCTTACTATTTCTTATTTGATTAAACAGGTACTATGGACGATTCACGAGGAAGACGAGAGATGGGCCACATGGCCCGGCATGCCATACGTGTGGTTTGCGTGCCACTGGCTGGCGATGTCGCATTCCTGCTACAACCCTATCATATACTGCTATATGAACAACAGATATAGGCGGGGTTTCAAACAGGTAATATTTAGTAAATTAATTGAAACAAAGTTCATTTTTGTTATTTTATATCTACAATCTAAATTCGAAACTATAATAACCGCTATCTAGTTAATATTTCGCTAAACGCTCCTGTGAATTGTGTTTATAGTCATTAGGTGTAAGTTTAGGTTACAGACCGGTTTATCGTACTATTATCTACATAGCCATTTGTATAATTAAGCACTTCTGAGCTCCGTATAACACTACTACTACTTGCTGCCTTCCCGAATTAAAAGTCGCGTTGGATATCTATCACTGTCCTGCTTCATATAAGGAAACAATAGGAATTTTATAAACCTTAATAAGGACAGTTTGAATAAATAATAAAATGTTGTGTTTTTTTTTTAGAATAAGATGCCCAATATAGAATTATAAAAACCCAAATATATCTTTTTTATTTGACCAGAAAATAAAAATGTATGTATAAAACGCCACATAAAATGTAATTTTATGAATGTACAGGATTTTGCTGTGCTCGTCTGTATTTTTTAGCTAACGGCTATTGGCCGATTGGTATTGTTTTAATAAAACATTTGCTGATCGCATAGCTGGCGGACGTGGTAAGATCACGTTTTAGTGTTCTACATACGACCTTGTTGAGCCTTTTATTTTTTTAGGATATCGATTGTTTACTATTTCTGGAACTATCCACAAGATATTGAGATTGCCTCAGTTGATACTAAAATAAATATATTTAAGTTTATCATAATCAATCACTGAGAGCATTATAGCCAGTATACGCGGTTACATTTTAGTCATTTATATTAAAAAAAATGTATATAAAAAAACTCTGCCCTTATCGCTCTATGGACTATATTTGACCGGTCTTTTAAGCCATATTCTCCACCGTTTCTTCTTCCCAGTAGTGAACCGTAGGAAGTGGGGAAGGGCGGGTGTTTTTGGGTACTGTCTTTTGTAAAATTGACCTTCAAAAAGTGCTTATTTCCAGCCTACTCTGAATATCTCATTTTATAAAAGATTATATCAGGACCATTCCAAAGTTCTATAGCCATAATATGTAATACTTATAATCTCGTACGAGCCATAGTGTGGGATAATAGTATCATACGCTTATTCATATTAAATAAAATATAGCTCGCTTGTGGATATTATCGTTCTGTCTTGAATATTGCTACTCAGCCACAGACAGTTATAACAACTTCAGACCTAGGCAAATGGTGAGAGAGCAATTTAAGTGTGCGGAGTGCTGCATTTTATATGCATAAAGCTTTTAATGCGTACTGTTCACATATGCACATATTATCTGCTGTTATATGACAGAGAATAATAACGGAGCTTTTCTAATTATATAATCTATATACAATAATAAAATCGTAGAAAAGTCAAAACTGTACACTGAATATTTTTTTAAAAGAATAATTGGGGCGTAATCTCAAATCGATATCAAAGCCAAAAATATGTATAGTTTTTAGAATTTTTGTCTGTTTGTCTGTATGTATGTCCGGGATAATCTCAAAAAGTACTGCATGGATTTGCTTCAAATTCGGCATGAAAATAACTAAGAGGTCTGGTCAACATATATGCTACATATTATC
Organism: Heliothis peltigera; assembly: GCA_958496145.1. Classification (NCBI taxonomy): domain Eukaryota; kingdom Metazoa; phylum Arthropoda; class Insecta; order Lepidoptera; family Noctuidae; genus Heliothis; species Heliothis peltigera. The sequence goes on from OY292328.1 coordinate 7,392,456, forward strand.
ACGGTATCACTAAAGAGGGAGGAGGGTGAATGTTTAATCCTAATGCCCACGCGGACGACGTCGCGGCCAACAGCTAGTCTCCAATAAATTAACAAATTGTTGATTTAGAAATACAATGACTTCGTGGATTTCAGATATAACTGGTTCAGTAGAAAATTCCTCGCTTATGTAAATACGAGTGTTTTGTAAACATTACAGTGAAAAACATGTTTATTCTATTTCATTGATTTGATCCATCGTTGTTTTTCATCTGTAATGAATACAGTAGTTTATATTACGCTCAGCTTTATAGTAACTGAGGTATTTTATATACATTATTTTATTTTAGGCGTTTGGGTGTTTATTTCGGATACGACTGGACACATCGTCGCGGCATCGTACAAGCATGTGTGAGGGAGTGCAAATGTCGGGTGAGTGTTTGGATACAAAATGCCGTTACAAAGTGGAGGCAATATATGTATGTGCACTATATGTTTACAGGTCATAGATCATCTAGTACATGCTAAGGATTATGTTTACCAAAAAAAAGTTGAACGATTTAGGGGTCAACGACCGAGCGCCTTCATAGAGACCGGCGTTATGCGTACAATTTGGCGACTGTTATATTAAATTTAATAAAATATGTTGTCGTTTTCATGACTTTTTTGTTGTAAACATGATCCTTAGCTTGTACTAGATGATCTGTAAAAATATGGTGCACTAGTTTTGTTACACTTTATACATATAGGTCTTGGTAGTAATCAAGAAGAATTGATAAAAAGCTTCATTCTTATTTAATCCTCGTCATCAAATTGAGCGAATGTTATAAACGACTTTTTTTTATTGTGGCAAATCATCAAATGACCTCTCCCGCTGAGGGTACAGCTGGACGGCATGTCAAACTCTTACTGAATAAAACCCACTATGTTCCTTTTATGTGTGCCAGGGCCAATGTAACTCTTGCGAACAATCCGCAGCCCTGGCAGAAATGTTATGAACAACTTGATTTTATCTTGTATAAAACTGTATATGTCTGGCGTGATTAATTTAAACTAGGGACTATTCTTATTCGAAACGCAAATCCCATTGAATATATTTCCAGCTATCGGTGATAAATTACAGTTTTGAAAGTTTCTCGATTTAATAGATTTGTAGAAAATAATTTTATTGCTGTCATATTTACTGTTCTATAATTTATGTTCTAAATATAATTTTTCTTATCTATTGGGATAAAGTGTCCGTTTAACTTTATCAAATCTAAGGTAGATAATATTATAAAGCTAAAATTGCTGATATTTTAATGGTTTTACATGTTTTCTTGCTTGAACGCGCTATTCTATTGAAATAATCGTATTTATTTGAAATTTCAAACAAAGTAATTTCACTTTAAAATAGCCCGTTTATTGCGAACGGAGTATAGAATACTGTCTTTGGATTGCGGGTAAACCCGCTGACGAAAACTAGTTCCTTATAATAATTATGTTGTCAACTACAAAAACTTTGAGTGACTAAAGAGAATAATAATAAATTACCCTTAGCAAACCGAGGTAAGGATAATAATTCTTTTATATTTTGGCAATAACATCTAGATCGCTTTCCAGAACACATTAGTTTTGTTCCTAAAAAAGTTATAGTGGGCAGTTACTAGGAATTATATTATTAACTTACGAAATAGGCGATGTAATAACCGGAAAGGCCGCACGTATAACAAAATCCTATATATTTATTGTGACATCGTAATACGTCAACGCTTGTCTTATTCGGAAACATGTGTCTTAGTGTAAAGAGGCCTCGGGACACATGTCCTCACCCTTATTTATTACAAATAATATGTACATGTGGTGGGTAGGAATTATCGTGATGTAAATGTAATTTTTTTGTGAAACTTGTAACAAGATATTACTCTTTAACACTTATTATCAATGCATGTTATTCATAATTCAAGACAAACGTACCTACAATCATGCAGACGTGTATTTTTTTCTATAGGAGCCTATTTATGCAATTATCGAACTAATAAGGTATTGAAATTCAAATAATTAAAGTAAAGGTTTCACTATTAAAAATATTGTTATAAGGATGTCTCCAAATTGTCATTATTTTGTAGTCTTAAAACTACATACGTGAAATTTCATAGTTTTTTTAGGGGCACTTGAGGCGCTAACGGGATCTTGGGTTTTATACATATATCAATGGATCATTTGTCTAGCCTTTTCCTAAGCTGTGTTGGTGTCGGCTTCCAGCTAGACCGTGGAGCGACTGCTATCTAACCCAAATCCAGTTACCTGGTTGGTGGTTTTTTGTATGAACGCTGGAAAGTTAGTAACTACAGTACCTAAGTTAATCGCATTTCACAAATGAATAAATCCACTTCAGAAATTAATTAACACCTACAGTTCTTAAATTAATTAAACGCTCAAGTAGTCCTACTAAAGTGGAACAGCTGAAGATTATATCACTTAAAGTAACACAGATTTGAACTAAGTGAAAAGCTTCCTACTACGAGTAACTGCTCCTATGTAGGTATCACGTTTCTGAAATGTTATTAACGACTTGAGCTCAAATATCCTTATGCGCTGTTCTGACTTGAGCTTTGTGTTTTATCTTATCTTTTAATGAAGGAAAATTACCTTACACTGAAGTACGTACCTACAAATTACATAAGCTCATGATATAAATACAAATGAGGTGTCAGGTATGTCGATTTTTGTACGTCGATGTCTTGAAATTTGAAGATTAATACCTGTACCTACACATAATTTTAACTTTAATTACACGTTAATTCTTGGAGCAGTGCATTTACCATAAAAAAAAAACTTTTATCATCTACCATTTTTTTAAACTCTCGTGAAACATTGAATGATAATTCAAACCGAAATGATTATCTATTATAATTGATGTGATATTGTATAAAACGGACAAGAAAATAAAATTACAATGTAGCATATGCCTAATTTATCAAGCTCGCAGCGCGCGCGTGCTTACGCGTCACACATTAAATTACAACGACCTGGTGATCTATTAACATATAAGGTATTATTAATAAATGCGACGAGTGCTTATCGCGACTTAATGACGTCACCCTGTGATGAGCTACGTAGGAATTAATTAATTAATTAATCTGAAATGCGGCGATGTATCTTCCACAGAGTAATCCCGATAGAAACCTACCTACCGACGGTAGAAACCTGCATTTTAGGCTATATTTGAAAATGCGAATGTTTACAAATTTTAACTCTGAAATGTTTTTCCCGAAATCACAAACTATTTGTGCAATTGAGGATTCGTAAAATTTAATTAAAATATATGTTTACCCGTGGCAATGTCCTAACGTAAAGCATTTAGTTTCGGAGTTTCTAGTTTAGTTTTGTAATTGAATGGCTAAATACCGGGTTTAATTAAATATAGCCATTCGGATGTAGATTACAAAATAAAAATATTTACCATTTTTTTTTTAACATAGCATGGACGTATTTATTTTTGTATGATCGATGCATCTGCTGTTACATAGCCACGAGCCCCCTGCTCTTACAAACACTTGTGGTTGCACAACCATAATAATATTCTTGCCTCGAAACTTACTTAACTTTAAGTTCTACTGAAAATTATTTCTGTCACAGTTATATACGTAAGTGTGACAGAGACAAACGGATGTTTAAGCGATCCTGTAGAAATATTTAAACTTTTGGTACTTACAGCTCAAATCGTGAAAGTTCTTTAACGACAATTTAGCTCGGTAACTGGTATGCACAATGCGCTAACTATGCAGATGCAACACGTTGTTTTGACTACTGCCTCCAGGTATTTTAGTACAGTGAATGCTTTTGATCTCCACCAACTAGGAATGATAATCCGTAAATCGTATTCATGTATCCCACTCACTGATATACCTTCCAAGCAACCTTAATTAAATTTGAAATTATCAACGTTTTTTCTTATGCTCACTAATAGAGAATATCCTCTTATATTCTTTTAAGTACTTCACAAATCCTGTCAGGTATTCCGAATTTTCTGGAGCTACAGTGTTCGTGCATGCACGGAGTCCCTGGAACGACGAAACGAGAACCTGGATAGAGCCGAATTCTGTTTATAGGTTTTAGGAAAGTTGACAAATTAGCCCGCATTCTGGAAGTTAGCTGTGTTACACCCCGGGTTAGGGCAGACAAGTAAAGTCCCAGCATACTCAAATACTCATCAGAGGTCGTCATGCGAATTTGTGAGAAATTTGACACTAGGACTTGCTATATGAATAAACCTGCAGCTTACGATAAGAAGAACAAGCTACCTATGTAGAACTACTCCTTATATTTGTTGTGAGGGTTCGATTATAGCCTCAATTGTTTACTCCTTTTTAGGCTGCTATAATGTTAAGGTATAATAGGAGTTGACTAATTATCGATAACACAAAACATAATTCCCGCTGCTCTTGGGTTCAAGCCGAACATATGAGGGCACAGAGCAATCTCCTTTGAATTTATGCCGATGATCGTCACCATCATGGCATGGCAGGTTATACCCTAGACAATTTCAAATTCCTATAGATACAGTATTCGTATTGAATTTCTGCCTATACAAATTGGAACTACCTTGCTTTTCTAAGAGATTCTGCTCTCTAAAATGTGTTTTGGTTGGATATATTACGGTTCAGGTAGTGCTTATTATACACAAAGTAGGCGGCATACACGAGTGTTAGACAAACAAGAAGCAACATATAAAGTACCTACTTAAGTTGTGTAGTAAGATCAATCGAACCTAACGGAAACGCACCTGTAAACTACCTACACGATTGATATATCGTTGATACATCTTGTTTCACTCATGTTCAGTTCATTGAAGCGTAGTCAACATATGGACGCAATAAAACCTATAACTTTGGGTCCATGGAGAGCCCTTAACAAAGACTTTGGAAAGTTACGTGCAAAATCGCGAAATACATATAAGGATATTTCGATACTATATTGAGAGCATAGTTATTATTTTTCCTTGATTTACATTCTACTATTGTAGTTGGTAATCGAATTCAAAATTCTATTTTAAAGTAGGGTTGAAAGGAGACGGGAATTTGTGGGCATAAAAACACTTACTATCTATTTCAAAACTATAACCAAGAAAATGAGAAATCTAAACAGTGAATGTTAGGAAGTAAATGGAATGTGGATTACAGAGATTGAGATGACAGTTCATACTATTTAAGAAAATACTTACTGCAAATAATTAAATTGATGATAGTTAATAAACTCGGCCATCAATTTAGTAGGCGAAAACTTTAATAACTAAACCTTAACTAATTAAAATAAACCTATAAATAAAATTGTAGTTTGTTCTGACAAGGATCTGTATGAGTGTGGCTCTGCACGAATCTCGGTTTGCAGTATTTTCAGATTTATACCTGATAGTATAATTATGGGGTTAAATTGTCTAGCGATGGGAAAATAGAAATGGAAGGACCGAGGTGGGTTTATAAAAACAATTGCCGAATCACTCGGGAAGACATTGGATACATGAATCTTTGCTCTTGTTTTGTGAGTTCCGTGAGAAGTACATAGATGAAGATGATGAAACGAGTAGAAGTGGTGGTGGTTATTAAAAATACATTTCATTAAACTTATTTGCAGTTTTTAACAAATTTATAATTTTACAGGAAAAAAAGCAAACAAAACTTTCTAAGGCCTAATTATAATTTTCTAAGGCTGTAATTTATTTTTGTTCGGTTATTTTTGACAGGTTTTGGAACTTTCCAACAAAAATGGGACTTATGAATCAAAGGGCTGTCTTTGAAAATGAGTTTTAATTTTTTCCCAGACACAGTATGTTATACTTTTTGTGGCACATCTCTGTCAAACATGGTCCCATTAGATGACTCGGCAACATCGTTCAAAATGATTTTAATATTTTTTGGAGTTTTAGATAAAACCCCTTTTTTAACATATCTGGCAGTACTGTGACTATCGCTTCTATTCCACCACTGAACCTGCAACCTGTAACTGAGATAGATATATGTTTACTTTAAATTGTCTAGTGGTTTGAAAGCTACGTCGTCGCGGTCAAATAGGGGTCGACCATTTGAACGAGGATTGCTTCTCCAGTGTGTTTACCTTTGTGATGGACACGATGATACATTTGTATTTATGACTATGGTATGTACTTTATTTCAGCTAACGTAATACAAAAAAAATATATAGAAATGAAAATAGCACTTCAAATAGGTACCTATAGGTATAATATATTTTTACGTAAAATAAAATAATCTAGGCTTTCAAATCGTTGAAGTTCGAAAATAGATCAGCGATTGTTTGATAAAGTAGTAGCAGTCAATTGCCAATGATTTCATAATTTTACGTAATTAAAATATGGATGCTTATCTGACTCTTTTAAAAATTATGTTCAAATGTTACAGCGCATTTCCATCGAGGGCCATGTCGGCAGAGCGCATTCCGATTTCTTCCTCTGTATCCATATTATTTGTATGCCATCATACAATATGATCCCTTTTCCCCCATATCACATGCCCTTGCCATGGTAGCTGGTTTCCACATATATTTTCAATTAGCGTTGCCACTTTCACACTTTTCAACTTATTTTTAGCCGACTTTAATAAGGCTCTAGAAGTCGGTGTCCAAATAAATACAGCTGCAACTTCTTGACACCGAATTCTAGAGCGATGTGCTTATAAGTTTTTTTTTGCTTTTTAGTGTTTCAGATGACGGTTTTATTTTTTTGATGTATTTAAAATAATATTTTTTAACTCTATCCATTCGATTAGTACAACACATTTCTCTTAACATTCTCATCTCTCATAGTCATTCATCTCCTCAAATTGTTACTTGAGTTAAAAACAAGGTTTCATGATATCAAAAACCAGAAATTAAATTAACTACAAGTGTGTAACCGTAATTTGGTAACTGCATTATCTTAGAGAAAATCATACGTGAGGGTTATAATTTGTTCATCAATTAAAATTATATCGGGAATTATATTCCACATGGACGCAGTCCAATGAATGTGGAAATAAAATTAAATAATGTAATTCGGATTTTTGTTGCAAGTAATACTTGTTCATTTAAATTTGAAAGACAAGATTTTATTACGACTTATAACAAAAAAAAACTTTTGATGTGCCTACCGAAAAATTGTTACGTATGAAATATACTGAAGTCATTATGAGGATAACAAATATCAAGACATGATCAAAGCCTTTTGAACATGATATCTCATTATCGTAATTCTTCACAGGTTTTCGTAATGCCGCAAAATGTCGAATGTGTGTTAAACTTGTACCTTAATCCGAGATCAGTCATTTTCTGCTGATATTTAGTTTCAGATCTTCCCCGTTGTAATATAATCGTAAATTATACTTTTCAGTGAAGTACTTTTGTTGTTACTTAAATCATATATTTACGTCACTACAGTTTTTAATATTAGCTTGCTCGTTATTAATTTTTATGCCAATTTTAATTTGGTAAATTAATCAGTTTGTTCCTCAAGTAAATGGTTGCGACATGTCTAAAATAAAAAGCATAACAATGAACTTTTCCTTATCAAATAGGATGATAAGGTTGAAAAGAACCACGCGTCTTTGTCATAAATAAAGATAGATGTCAGTGTGATGAGTCGATTTGTCGCATATGATTTAGCACATAATTTATATAATTTGGTTCACACCTCGCATTCACCACCGCGCCTACATTGGTGACCCCGACGTGATGATATGTAAGTGCTATAAGTGTCAGTGCTTATGTAGGGTGACTGGTAATTAGTGACCGATTAAGATTAAGATTAAGCACGTGATTCCACTCATGATTAAAAACAACTTTCCCGAAGAAACTTTTTTGATATTTTTTTATCATTACACCAAATTAAAATTTTGCGCGCGCCGTCGCCCGATCAGCTGTTAGCGGCTAGGCCCCGCGCCCGCGTTGTCAGTAATTTTGCTATAATGATAAAAAAAAGTTTCTTTGAGAAAGTTGTTTTTAATTATGAGTACAATGACGTGTTTAAATATCGGTCACTAATTACCAGTCACCCAATATATACGACGTGAATTTAAATATTTAACTCAAAAACTGTAGTGTTGGGAGAAATAAAGATATTGGAGTAAATAGGTATACAAGGTTAGCCTTGCACATAGCTTTGAAAGATAGTAGAAAACAAAATGTCGGTCGAAAAGAACATCAAGTGAAATGTTTCCGAACAAAGTAACGGACGTCTCAGCGACCTTACTTTTATGCTTGTTTGGACACAAATATCGTAAAACGGCAAATAATTTTGTTTAAAGACCTTTTAAACTTGCACAAGGTAAACCAAGAACTGCATAAAATAAAATTCATCAAAAAGTTTTTATAGATTAATAAAAAAAATACTTATAGTGTTTTATTTTATGTTTGGTTTACAGAAAGTACCTACATACATCAAGTTACTAAAATATGTCTAATTTCTTTGATAGATTTTCAACTTTATCGCTTAAGTATATGGTTCAAAGTTGATCGGGAAGATTTGACAGTTTCTGTTTTGTCAGACAACGTAAAACACGAATCTTTTTTTATTATTTAAAACAAAGCGTCATCAGTCAAGTAATCCTAGATAATATTACCAAGGGTTATCGGGTTGCCATGTAAAGCACTGATACTCAGCTGCGTCAGTTCATACTGGAATCCGACGCCAACATAACTTGTCATGTGAATATATAGGTGTCATTTTTTTACCGAAGTACTTACTTAAAATATTTTAATGCCATTGTACCACATAAATACACATTTGTTCTGTTCCTTCAAGATATATACGCAGGAATATTTTTCATACTTACGCTTTGCCAACGTGAAAAGGAAATGATAGATTGTTTTCCATCAATGATGGCTTATATTAATGATTCCGAGAGATATTGTTCTCATAATTGAAACTGCTGTATACGAAAATGAACATAAAGGTTATAGCGCCATCTATATTTCAAAGGTTCTATGCAAGTAATTCAGTATTGTGAAGGGTTCATAAATGTATAACAGTTTTTTTTTATTACATAATCATGACTTTAGTTTGTTTGTTATAACTGGTGAAGGAAAACATCTCGAGAAAACCTGGACTGTAAAATCTGAACTCACCAAACCGCTTTGAAAAAGCGAGCTGATTAACGCTCAGTCTTTCTCTGAGTATGATAAGAGGCCTGTGCTCAGTAGTGAACAATAAAAAGGCTGACAATGATGATTAGATTTCGTAAAATCGGATGCGCACTTTACTCTAAGACTGCGTGGGAACCGGTACCGTTTTAATACTCTAATTTAAAATATTTAAGAGGGTATTGCGAAATGCTGAAATAAATTAATTATTATCTTCAATATTCTGAATCCTTTTCTCAAAAAGGTTCTGTAAAAATAAACGAAGCTTGTTTTCGTGCATTTAATACGCTTGTCTGAAACCGCTCTGAGCTTTTGACAAAGACGGAGAATGCAAAAATCATTTTCATTGTAATTAAATTACAAGTAAATTACAGATAACAAGGTCGTCACCATGGAAATATTTATTTACGCAAATATCGACCTTATTGTAGCTGAATGCCAGTGAAAAATAACCTTATGTTGGGTCGAGAATACTGTAAGCTGATTGGACCAACATTTATACGTGTTTTTCTGTTTCTCAGTGTTTATAGAAGTCGATTTTCATAATATTTTTTGATACCTAAATAATAATTCTTATTACTAATGTTATAAACAAAAGGTTTTATAATTTTAATTATGATTCTTTTATAATAAATACTCATTTTTGTGTTTCGTCTCACGCTCGTCTCATGAGAACGCAACTGTCAAACCAGATGACAGACGATGTACGTTTCAGGTTTTAACGTAATTTGTTTGTTTTTGTATAATTACTTGAAAACCCGGGTATTTGTAGAAAAATGAACACTGTTATTTGTTGTGACATAATATATAATGCTGTTATATAAAGCTTTGTTTGCAATGAATAAAGAGTCATTGTTCTGCAACATTAGACGGAGTTCTATGAATACGTGATCATGATCCTTTTGAATCTAACAAAACTTTTTGGAGGTGTTTAAGATATATATCATTCGTTAGAATAAAACATGAATCTTTCCTTCATTAGAAAAACACACATATTTCGAAACGCCAAGCGGAGTATGGACATTTAACTTTTTCCGATACCCTAAGGCTTAAAGTTTTCCTGACACTGTCGTCGTCTAAAAGTTCTGCAGACACAATTGTCATCTCTTTTGCATCAGATAGCTCCGAAGCATCTATATAAAAAAGCCGATATCATGGACTATGATGAGTGATCACGAAAGCTCAGTAACTACAAGGGCAAGGAGGTTCGAATTTTGCACTAAGATGGGATTCTCTGAAATTAAACTCCAAAGGGATTGAAACAGGGTGGCAAAGTTTGTATGGGACCCCATGACTCGATTGACTTGAAATTTTGCACCCCTCAAACTAAACTCACCTTGTAAACAAGTAACAGAAAAATTAGGCCGGCTGCTGCTCGGACAGTTCTCTACCTACGTAACCGAGGAGTTCGTAAGAGTAGTTCAGAACTATTCGGAACAACCCCACAGGCTTCATGCTTCTATTCAGTTTGAAGATGCAAACACTGGTTGTCTGTCGAAACTGCGGGATTTACGACTATATTAGCTGCGAAGTAGATTTGCGGCGGGATGCCTGTTCTCAGCCTAATCGAAATACTTCTTATAAAACTACAAAGATTTGCGTAGATTAGAGTATATAGATTACGTAGATTTAGGTATACCACATATGTTTATCAGCAAAATATCTAGATAATAAGACTGTAAGTATTAAACGATATTTAAAAAGACATATGTATATGTTACATAATTACGTAAACATAAAAGAAAAAAAATATGAAAGACTATGGATAAAATCATTTAATGCTTATATCGTCATGGGAAGGCTGGCCAAAGGGAAATTTTATAAAACCAAATTATTCAACTTACTAAATTGCATTACCATTCAACGTGACAATGCTGTCATCCTCTTGGGCACGTTCCCAACAGACAGCAATGGCGATGATTTTTTCGACGACCTTTAGATTTTTTTGTGTCAATTACTTGCCTTAACTTGTAAATATATTTTTTATAACTTTTTATTTTGTAGCAGACTTACTTTTTTAAGACACGACTTTTTTCGAGAATCTCTTTTTTTTTCTTATATCCTACTTTTTTTAAAAGCATAATAAAATCTAGCTTAATTATATTAATTAAGTAAATGAAGATATGTTTTTTACAGTTGAAAAATATTTAGGTACTCTAATTGTACTATCAATAAATCACATTAAATTGTGGAACTGCTTAGCCAGGGCATTTATCACTATCAAATCAACAATCCAAAACTTATTAAAATTAATATTAAAAATAACATGTATTACATTTAGCGTATCTACCTGGAATGCGTAAGTAAACATCAGAGAGAAACAATATGTCAGTCAGCGTTATCAAATTATGCGCATAATTATATTAATTAAAGTAATTATTGAATAATTTATAAATTGAAAGGTCCAGGTCAGTATATCGGTTAAAATTCCATATTTATTAAATTAAACCTTATTTTCAATATTGACAGTAATTACTTTCGTTCCATTTTCAGTAACTACGACAAACCACTACTTTGCATTAAATTCATAAAATACCGATATAATTTCAACCTTTGTAGGTTTTTATCAGTCGTTAGGGTAGTCTGTCAACCAGTCTTATTAAGGGGTTTCGCGTTGCCCGGGTAACTGGATTAAAGGTTAGGTAATCATGCTGTTTAAAACATTGAGCTATATAGTAGGAAAAGCCTAGGCGGCCGCCTGGTGGGAGCATTTATCTTATTGCTAAATACTGAATTTTAATACTCCGCTATTATAACTGAATTTATTACATTTCATCTGTAAAAGTCATGCTACTTAACAAAATGAGCGAATGAAATAGGTATAACAAAATTTTGAGTAAAGATGCGGAGAAAATACAAAGAAAAAACGCAATTTTTGCCATTTTCACAGTTCATAATTAGAAAAACTTTATAGTGTTTTTATTGAAATAAATAACACAAGTGTTTGTTTTAATGTTTTGCAAACCTTTAATCAGATTATATTCTGTTCCTCAGAGATCGTTGGCGTGAACGGCATGACACGGCGTGGTACAACGAGCAGCTGCCTGAGCCGGCTGCACCGCGCACCGACGTGCTCCTCTTGCACGTCTGTGAGGAGAGGTCTCACTACAGCGACGCGAACGTCTGCGCCCTCCGCTCCCGTCCGCGCCTTATCAGTGCGAACCCACCTTAATTAAGGACAAAGTGCTGCCTCAAGACTTCGTGTACAGTGAAATAAATTATTATTATATTCAAGGTTTTGTTTAATTAATAATAAGTTCTTATATAACATTTTTGACAAAATAGATATCAACCCTTGTTTATATTACCATCAACCTGAAAAAACTTGGTATGAATGTTAGGAACACCATTATAATCTTAATTCCATTAAAATATTAAGAATTGTTGATGTAGCTGAAACAAAAAGTCAACAAAGTAAAGGCCACATAGCATGACGCCGCGTCTCATGACAGACGACGTGTTGTATTGTTCCGACGTTACATCCAATCAAAATAGCCATTATACTCACGGAAAGGTGAGCTCCTCGTGACATAATTATCGACTTCATATCTGAGTGCAACCAATAGTTCCCTCAGAAGGCGGACGCAGCCGTCGAAAACAACTAGAATTATACTTAAAAAAAGAGAATACCTGTCCAGCTTATTATTCAGGCAAAATACCTATATATTTATACTCCATCGAAGCTAAAAAGCAATTATTTATCAACCTTTCTAATCTTGTTTGTGGATATTAATTAAACTAATATTAATTTCGCTAACGTCAAACGTATCGTAAAACCACACGTAACATTCAGTATAGAAATTGCCTTAGCTAAAACCCTCAAAACCGCAACGACACCAACTAAAGGGTAAATACCCAAGTAACGTTTTCAATTTACCCAATTAATAATTATGGGAACGTTATACCGTTATACCTTCGTTTACATCAAAAACCTTTACTTTTGACTTAATTATTAATGCTGTTTTAGGAAGCTATTTGGAATGTCCCAGATCCCATGTCTGTATCTAGTTTGTAACAGCCATTAACCTTAATATGGCGAATGACACTGAAAGCTGTAAATAGATACGAGGATTTAGGCCGATGATCGTATTTGATTCCAGTATTATTAATGTGTATTTGAAGACTAAGGGCAAGTTTCACCGGTTGCTGATAAGTTCCAGATAGTTTATCTGGTAGATAATTTCATACATATTCTGTTCCATTGTTTGATTTATCTGGTAAATAGTGGCTATCCGTAACCGGTGAAACTGGCCCTAAGATTTGATTATTTATTACAATGAATGATTACAATACGCTCTCGTCGTACGTCTCTGTCTATGACCTACAATTGTTTTGTATAGCCGTTAGTTTTCCAAAAAATAAATAAATAAAGATTTCACAATAAAAAAATGAACTGTTAATATAATCAACTTTAAGCCGTTCGAGACCATCATAATTTTCAGGAGCCTTAAACAAACTGTAATTATATTATTAATGCTTTTTACTTACATTAAATATTTTAATTAATCTGAATTGCATTATCAAAGTAACATCGCGGAATTTTTTGTGCGATGCGAAGGCACTATAACTAACGTTTTACGAAACGTGCTTTATCTTAATTCTCCGTAAACCTGCAAGCTTGTAATTTGAACTTTACGCTGACTTGGGTCTTATAATAACAATCAAAATAAAAGTTTAAAACCTAGTCGACTACCTGTTGCTCTGGACTTAGGCAACTATGCGGCCATGAATGTATTCGGGTTTAATGCTTTTCGCTCCATTTCTACGAAGTTGGGATTATGCAGTTTCAATCTTCTTTATCGGCCTAGTCCTTGCTCTGCTATATTGGGCACGGCTTTCAGTCTAACTGGATGCAGCTGAGAACAAATGTTTTACACACGACAGGACGGTCACCCATCTTCGAAGCGATCGAACCCAAGACTGCTTAACTTAATGATCGTGCGGCTATTACTTAACCACAAGCTCCTCCAAAGCATTTGGTAGGTGATTAGTCAAATTCAATACTTTTATTGAACCGTCAAAAACTGTTACTTTGAATGCAATTTGTATGAAAACACGTAGTGTTTTTTGACCTAGTCCTCTACCCAATTTCAAATCGTGGACCTATAAATTTAAAGGCACTCCTTTATTACATATAAAAATAGGATGTTTAAAAGGTTTTGCTCTGGTGGGGTAAACGACTTTTACGAGTCTGTAGAGAATGTGGTAAGTGACAGTTTTCAGATAAGTGTATTGAAAAAAATATCACCTGCCTCCGCGAAACTGCATGTATCGAGCTTTTATTATATTTTAAAATAAACGTATTTTCCCAAAAAATTACTGGTGTATTTACGAAATAATTAAAATAGATTGTGTCGTTAAATAAATGACCTGTCAAAAAGCTGTTAACTCCTATATGTAGATAATAAAAATTCAAACGTAATTTATTAATTTTAATACAATCGCTAAGAAAGATGGAAAATGTCGACAAAGCTAAAACCAAAGAGAAACAAAATCATATTTTTACAGACAAGCCTGTTAACTCTAATAGTTTTGAAGATAAAAATATCATCTATAAATACAAACAGCTGTTAAGTTCCCACGAAAGCTGAGGGGCTGCAGATGGGAAATCTTGCATATCTGCGTGTTAATCTTAAACCCGCGGTGCGGGGGAGGCGGCTTACAATATAATATATTACTATGAGATAACGACCAGGAAGGAAGCATTATACGCTAATGTTAGAGGTTTTGGCGTTTAAGTGTAGTTTACACAGAAAAGAAAGCATAATTGAAAGAAATATTAAGTTTATAGTATTCGGAAAACCATATTTTGCATTGTTCGTTACACTAAGATGCACTAGAGACTGTATTATTAATTAGTCAAATTCGATATTTTTATTGAACTGTCAAAATACAATTCATATCTAAACACAGCTATGGCGGCACAGATTTTTAACATCAAGCCGTATACTTATTTCTATTAAATTATCAATAAAAAAATCAATAAATAATAATAAATAAATAGTCGCAATCAGAACCTCTCGAATAGCCATGTTGTTGATACGGTGTAATTGACATCATTCAGATAAAAACGAAGCGAATTTGTGACTATTTTTCTACCAAATTCATTGATTTAGTTACGTAAAAAAAAATATTTTATCCACTCCTTTCATACGTATGTAAAATAATTGTTCAACAAAACAAAAGCAACACTCCATACTGTTTCACAATAAACAAGAATTCACTGAATACGCTAAAAACGAACGTAGATCTGCAAAATAAACAAATTCAAACATAGCTTTGATTTAAATTCTCATGGAGTGATGGATGATGTGAAACAGACTTTTTCTATAACTATTTCTGTAAATAGACACGTAAATTAATTTAGTTTCCCAGATTTTAGGTGGAAAAAAAAAGAATAATGAAATAGGCTCCTACGTAATATACATTAATGAACAGTACTAATTAATTCTAGAGATGGGAATGTTAACACGAATAAATGGTGCTTCCTCGTTGAATAGAATTAGGAATGAGTATTATTGTGGTGCTAAGATGTAAGGTTAGCTCAGAAGCAGTTGCGGATTAATAAGGATTAAACATATAGCAATTGTTACGTGCCCCTGACTTATTGAAATCCTGCACCTAGTGCCTGAAGTCAACCCGCGAAACCAGGGCGCGCTCTAAATTGTTGTATAGTTTGCTTAACATTTTGACCGTCAAGTCAAAAAAAGAAAGACGTCAGCGCCAGCTCAGAATTCATCCATAAATACTTATAATATAGTAGGAGTTCAGAATTATATCGATTAAAAGTGACTATTAATATTGCACTTCAAAAGTCTGTCATGTAGTCGTGACAGAGGCGTGCTGGGTACTTTTACGATCGATAATCGATATTATATATTAATCCGGTATTGCTGTAAAGATAAGTTTTCATTAAAGACTTCCACCTAACAAAAACTCACTTCGTTAGTTCACTTCGCTGATGATGACGCTGATCTTAGCCCCTAGCAACCATTTCCCACTGGAACTATGAACGTGTAACCGATTTACTTCTTTCATCCTCTGACGACAAACTGTGTGAATAAAATGAGTCAACACAACTTGTTGGTTTCAATCATTGCTATCGTTACAAGCTTTATTTATTTCTGTGTTTGTTCTGTGACACACAATATTCACTAGATTTGACAATAAGGTAAGAAAATCCTTGGTAAATATTACTTTTCTTCTAGCTAGGTAAGGCTGGATAAGTCAACAGTATGTATAGGTACAGTATTAAAATAGGAAGGATATATTATTCTTGGAAAAATATTAGTTTTGATGTTAGTTTGAATGTAAATCATGGCATAAGATGTGGGTAAAGTCCTCCAATCTTCATCGGCGTGGAATAACGGCTCCTTGCATCAATGGGCTTTTCTGACAAGAACCTAACAAGAGTGAGTGAGTCGGTTCCACTCAGTACCCGACCAGAATTCACTATGTTCACAAAACTTCCCAAAGAGCTTTCTTAGAAAGGTAAAAGGCCCGAAAATAATTGGGTATACGGCAGTACCCAACAAGTGCTCCATGACCTAGCCTTTCTTTTGTCTAGATAATTGGTAAATGAACAAGCTTTTTAAAACTGAATTCAACCTGTCTTGGGGAATTCGATTCTTTATTTCATTGTATGATACTTATTAATATTATATATATAAGATTTTGAGTTTATGATCAAAATCGATTATTCAGTTTGATCTGATCAATCAGCAATATTCGAATGTCAAAACAAAAGACAACCCCTAAAACGCCTTTCATTTCATCAAACCAGTTCCAGGAACTTTTGTCTACAAGTCCTGTCATTCCTCGTATCGAAATTTGGCAAAGTGCACCTTGCATACTCTAGTAGGTACTATTTCTGAGAATATTCTACTGTAGTAACTGTAGTAAGGGCAAGGATATTATTGAAATAACTGAATGCTTTCATACCAGACTAAAGAAATATTCATAAATGCACCAAAAGTTTGCATTAAATATAAGTACAACTTCGTCAGTGCGTTACTTAAAAAATAATTTATTTTATCAGTATCAAATTCCACTATCGGAAAGTTCCACGTTTACAATAACTGCAACAGTTGGATTTAATTCTTGGGAATATAACTGCGGTTATGGACACTGTGCGAAAGCGGGGCGAATTAACGATAAGAGAAGCGGGGTTTGTAGGAAACTCACAACTTACTTCCACTTACTAAACTGCTTCCAATCCAATTTGAACCGTATGCTCCAGCGATAAAGTTGAAAATCTATTAAGATTTTTTTTCAGATTGTAATATCTTGTATGCAGGCATATGTAGGTACATTGCTCACAGGTTCGCCAGTTTTCATCCGCTCTACTTTGTTCTAAGACTTCTTATAAGATTTCCGATACCTGCGCGACTTCTCACTCAAAGAAACTTGGCAGTGGCAAGACTCGCCCGAGTGTGAATATTATAATAATTGGAACTTAATAAGCAAGTTCGTTCACAATCCAGTTAAGAGTTGGCAATTAATTAAATTGAGATCAGTTATTTCCGTGTTAGTTGATAATCCCGAGTGCAATCGAGATTGGTTCTGCCTTACGGAAATTAACATTTAACTTTCTTTAATCTTTCAAAGTTATTAAACACTTTAGAAAATTTTCCACGTTTTTTTTATTCTATTCAGGGCCAGTTTCACAGGTTGCTGATAAGTTCCAGATAGTATATCTGACAGATAATTTCTTACAAATTCTGTTCCATTTTTTAATTTATGTGGTAGATAGTGGCTATCCGTAACCAGTGAAACTGGCCCTTAATCTCTTATGTAAGTCTAAATAACCTTAAATGAACATCATTATGATCGTCAACATTATTAGCTTTTATTATTGTTCTATTGCAGGGTACAGGCCTCTTCTCATACAGAGTCGAAATGAGCATTAATAATCAGCACGATTACTCAAGTCCAATTGACGATTTCAAACTTTAAACTCCAGGATTCCTCGAGACCAGCGGGAGCTGCGAGATTGTTCATAAGAGTTACCGTTTCTTTGGCACTCCAGAAGAACCAAAAGTGGATTTTAGATAGTCTGGGTAGTTAGGTTAGGTAAATAGAATAGTAAAAATCGTATAAAAATATTGCTAAGTTCCCTACTCTATTAGTCATACGACGGCTTGTCTTCCAACGACATCGTTGACAATGCAAAAGCTACATATTTAATATTAAATCCATGAAAACAAAATGCTGTTAATTAAAAACAAAAAACAATCTCTCAACACTCTATATTGTATGTTATCTACATCGGTTCACCTGTTTCATTACACAAGCAATGTGCGCTTGTGTTTATATCGAATTAATTAAGATTAATCAAAACGATAAAAGTCGTGGTGGCCCAGTGGTTAAAGCTCCAGCCTTTCGAGTATGAAGGTGCGGGTTTGATTCTAGGTCAGGCAAGTACCAATGTAACTTTTCTCAGTTATACGTACTTTCTAAGTTTATCTTGAACACCAATGACTGATTAAAGGTGAAGGAAAACATCTCGAGGAAACCTAGAATATCTGAAATCACCAATCCGCATTGAGCAAACGTGTTGATTAACGCTCAATCCTTCTCCGTGCGAGAGGAGGCCTGTACCCAGCAGTGGGACGATAAAAAAGCTGTCATGATGATGAATCAAAACGATAATGTGTTATTTTCGTTTTATCAATCGCTTGACCAATCTATATGAAGTGATATGGAAATAATCCTCTTCCTATTTTCAAAGCAACACCAGATGGTTCTACCGTTCTACGGACTAAGGCTATGAATATTTCATGAACTAGAAGTACAATTTATTTCGTCTTATTGGTTGGTTATCATATATACCGTAACATATACCGGGACGGGTAATATTGTAGGTCTGACTACTTACTCAACTCATTGTCACACATTATTCTTTTTGCATTCATGACTATGTATACCAAAAGTTATATGTGGTATAGTAATGAATGGCATATTCTAATAAATGTGCGTACTTATATTTGCACTAGACCAGTGAAGTTGACAATATAAGTTGACCACGATTACTCTGCAAAGAGTATTACGACTGAAAACAAGACTTATCATTATGTTTGATGTCCCTCCCTTGCAATACCGGGCAGTCATAGGCTGTGTCTTCACCGATTGCAAAAATGTGACGTACATATACACAACTAAGAAAAAGGATGGCATATTACATTTTCAATAAGTAAAAAAGTATAATCATATTTTTTCAGAGAATATTTATAATTAAAGTAACGGTTTTAACGGTTAAAAAATATGGTTGTATGATTACTGTCAAACTATACATAAATACTCAGCCCATTCCGATCATTGATTATAATACAAGTACCTACTCTTTTCTGGTTTTAGACGAAACTTTTTTTGAAAAAGTATTTCTTTATTATTTTAACAGCTAAATGTATAAAACTATTTATATGTTAAAATGATTTAAATAACTCATAATACTTTTTCAAAAATAAATACAATATTAGAGCGATTCGCCAACCTGACATTTATTCTCAGATAAATCTAAGATGAACGCAATTATAATATTTAACATTTATCCTTCAAACCTGTTCTATTTTACCTTCTCTTTAATTTAATTAAAATCATAATTAATATCTACTTGCAGAATATTTATTAATAACATCTCTGAGTCAAAGTGTCAACCATTAATCCTATCTCGTTATTATTTCTGCTACTAGATGAAAAGGAAGGAAATATTAACAAGTTAGAATTTGCTTACAATAAATATTCTGAGAACTACAACGTTATTCCTTACCCTTACTTCTTAGTAAGGCTGTAATGAATGAAATGACCACTTAAAGCATTTTACTCTGTGTAGATAGGCTTTGTTTACAAATTGTAATTGAAAAGACCAGTCCCATCTTATACAATTTAAGATTGTACTTTGACTATGGTTATATAATTTTGAAAATATAAGCATGTCATTTATAATTGTGGAAGCTACACAAACAACATATGTCGTATCTCAATAACTAAAACAATAAAGAAAGGCAGGACAAACAGCAACGGGCTTTTACACTGTACTCCTAGATGTTCATCTGTTTTTCTTTGAGCTCCAGCTTGTTTTGATTGTTTGCGCTCGAAACGTCGGGAAAGCAAGTCCGCGACTAAAGTTTGGGAGTACAACTATTATTACATTGTGTCTCATATTGAAAAAGTAAAGCAATATGAACGCTGAAATATTCAGAAGTATATTTTGTTGAGAGGGCTTTCTACGTGGCTGATATATGTATGCTGATATACATATATAATACTAATAGTACCTAATAAGACGTTTGGAAAGAAATGACTGGTTTAAATATTATTAAAAAGGAATTATTTAAGTAATATCACAATGAAACAAAATATCTTACCTAAAAGATCTTTGTCTTCATGTTTCACCCTCGGGACTTCGTGTGAGATGCGTACTGGAAATAAAGCTAGTTTCTATAATATTCATACATTGATGGAAAACTTTTATTGATGCATCTGGATGGCTCCCACTCTTTGACTAAAAATAGCTGATACGTGGCACACCTTGGCTCACTCTAAGATTTTTGTATTGTAGAAGCAGTGAAAATACCCGATAAATAAGCAAAAACACGGATCCGCGAATATTTTCTAGGCCCTCCTAGAATCACTCCCAAAGTGCACTCAGCGATTTCTTAGTTGCTTTTGCTCCTACGTCTCATTTAAGAATGAACTTTTATTAGATACTAGCTTCTACCAGTGGTATCACCTGTTTCCCGAGGGAAGTCCTTCTCGCACCCGGTTACAGTAGCCCAAATACTCTTGTCTTATAAGCTGTACTAATGCCAAGTTTCATCAAATCCATTCAGCGGTTTAGGCGTGAATCGGTAACAAACATATTAACTTTCCCCTTTTTATATTGTGTGATTTATTCAAATCGCAAACGCTTCGCACGTACTATATTAAAAAATTTATACCTTTCATATTGTCAAAGGTACACTAAAATAAAACAAAACTATTTTACAGATACTAATACATTTATATTTCAGGCAGAAAATTATGTCTAACAAAATCGTAAAACTTTTAACACCTTTCATATATGCATCATATGAATACTAAAACAATGATCGATATTGATAACAATAAATCTAACATATGTAGGTACGTTGTAAAATTTTTTTTTCACGTGTATTTTCACAAAGCCTAAAAGTATTTATTAAATAACTGCTCACTGCCTAAGTGTGCAGTTACAGTGCCAGAGGGGCGTACAGCGGGGCCATTGGTGGGAGGAGCGAAATGCGCAGATTTCTTCGGAAGAACACAGGAACACAAAAGTAACAATTTTGTAGTCCAAGCGTAACTACTTTGTGCGCTTTGGAAATAAATACTAGATTATTTGGAATCTTATATAAAAGGGCTTTTTCTTGAAACAATCGCGACTATTATCAGTATTCGGTATAGTTATGGAGAATTACTCACGATTCGAATAATTTGAATTACCAGAATTCCGCAAAGGTGACCGAGCCAATACGGAACGTAATTGTTCAGTGAGCAGCGGCTTCTCCAATAAATCAAGCGGAAAATGTAAAATTACTTCACATCCACCCACTCTGCTTGCGATACTCGCTCATACAGACGCTAGCAAACGAAGCTACCCGAAACTCTCAAATTATTTCAATCAACTTCGAACCATAAAGATTCAGCGATAAAGTGGAAAATCTGTTAAAGAAATTTGTCAGATTGTAGTAACTTGATGTGCTGGCGTCTGTAACACTCACTTGCCCCGCCCGCAATTGGTGCGCCACGGTCAAAAACAACCAACTTGATCTACCTGCCCCCGGATTCCGCTGCCCGCTTCGCTCTCACTATAAGGCATTCATCCCAAAAGTAAACTGGTATTCAACACTATTTTCCCAATATTTATGTCTGTTACTTTTAAAGAAATATAGGTTGAAAGACACGGAACCGAACGAATCACGTCTATCATACAAACGTACGTTCACGTGTAATTTATTTACTAACAAATATCACGCCAGCGTAGTTTGGAAGCTGCCGATTTAAATTGTTGATAGATGGACATGAATGAAATATATTATGTTGAATTCGACGTCGTAAAAGATCTCTAGCAAACATGTTTTATTTTTAACGCGTGTACTTAGGGTCTTGAGACTCAGTAATATCCACGCCTCGCCGGTCGATCAATCAAAGCTAAGAAAGAGTCAAGGTCGTACCTCAATAAGTCAGGAGGTTTGCGTCTTATTGAGACCCCGCAATTCTAAAGGAAAAGTGAACCCACATGTATTTTCCCCATTCACACCATTTGACATAATTCACCGTTGTAGTAGCTGGGACCACATCCATGCACGCCACATATTCCGTTGAGCTATGCATGTACTTGTAATTTTGTGGTGGCATGTACACTGATGTACTCAATCCCGAACAAGATCAGACAACCGGGCAATTACAGTGAACAGGAACTGTTAAAATGGTGTTTGCTAAAGATCATTCGTGAATAGGCTTTGAATTGAAATACCGGCAAAATATGTTTGATATCACTCAGTATGTTCGGTCGCTATTATAAACTACACTACTAGCAGTTCCTTAACGAAGTTCATGGGAAACTCAAATTCAAGATCATTTATTCAAACTTAGCTGCAAAACAGCACTTTTTGAAGGTCAAAAATTGAAAAAGACAGCCACCAAAACGCCCACCCTTCACTAAAAAAATTGGACAAAGAAAGACGAAGTGTGTCAATACACACTTTCTTCTTAGCAAGGAGTGTTATGACCTCTCATTCGGATCTCAAGTAACTAGTTCTGCTTGCAATGTTTCAAGAAACAATAAATATTGCAGGGATAATTGCAATACAAATTGGGCGACCTAGATAGATAAAATGCGTTCACGATAAACTGGAAACGGTAGCAATGTTTCAGATCAAACAGAATGTTCATTCGGATAGTGGCGTTCCAGCAACTTAAATAAATATTTAGTTAAATGTTTGAGCAGTTTTTTTAAGTTCCATTTCGTTCCAAACATTACTTTTGAGTAGCTGATAAAGTACGCTTCTTAAATCAAGTTAACGCTACTCAATTTGATACACACGGAGGCTATCTAGCGGTCAATCAACTATGAACTTAATTTGAACAGCTTTTATATTTGAGAGTGGTCGTGAGACCTCTCAAATCAATTAAAACTTTGCAAAAAATAGTACTAAAATGTCTGTAGACTTCTTCACTTTCGGATCACGAAGGGCCAATTGTAACTTACCTACAGCATTGGATGGACCTAAATAGCAAAAACACTAGCTTCTACCTGCGCGTCTGTTACTTCTAACCTTTATGTTATTCTAATATACATATGAGGTATACTACTGCGATGTTTCATCAATCTTTCTGTACTTTTTTGCGTGAAAGTTTAACAAAGATATGTACTTCCATACAATTTAAAAACATTAATAATATTAGTGGGACTAGCAACTTTTGTAGCCGGTGCAGTACTACATAACATTACGCTGTGCCGTTTCCATGAACTTTAAGACGAAGATAGTTATTTACTCTATGTTCAGGAGGAATCTGGAACATACAATACATGTACAACTGAACAAGCTATAGGCCTTGGGATCGATCAAAATTTTCATCAATCAAAATAAGACACCTAGTGTTAGTATACTGAAAATAAATTAAAACTTGATATAATAGCCACACACGGATACAATAAGGATTTGACAAATTAAATTATAAATCTGGATTGATTACATGTAATTGAACGATATTTTACAATCAATTCAATCTGTCACAGCCTGTAACAATTCGCACGTTATCTTATTGGTACATAATGGATTCAAAACATGCCTTCAAAATTTAACGTTTCATGGAGTCTTTATGTGTTCCGATCCCAATAACGCACTTAATTAATTCCATGATCTGTGTTCCAATAAATAAAATTTAAAAAAAGTCTTCATTAACTGACCCAAGTGGACAACAAAGGGACTGAAGAAATGTTTGAAACGTAAAAGGGATATTTTATGAGAATGTCGGAAGTCAACTTATCTTGAGATAAAAAATAAACTTAATCACACTTACAGATTATACATTTAAATAAACACTTTAGGCATAAAGTAGTGCCAGGGTCTGCCTGGGCTGCTGGTTGTACGTAGGAGAGGGACACCCTGGCACACACAGAACAAAACACACAGAAGGAACAGAGTGGGTTTTAGTCAGTAAGAGTCTGAGACTCCCTCCAGCTGCACCCTCAGCGGAAGGGGTCATTTGATGGTTTCCTACGAAAAAAAGGCACAAAGTAGTAATTTTATAGATACTTCTGAAAACAGCAAAGCTACTCGTACGTGGAGGATAATAAATAAACAGAAAATAAATCACCAAAAGATGTAATAAGTTACATAGTGATAAAGTCAAATTGTAAATAGAACAAATTGAATAGCGAAATCATTTAAGGAATATTTTATTTTATAAAGCAAATCCAATCTGAGAATAACTTGAACCACAACAATTTATCGACATTTAATACAAATTCCAATTCAATATTCATGACGCGATTAGAGTCCCATTTGACATTATAATTAATTATTTCTCTAAAAATGCTATAGTTGTGATAATGAAATCACACATAAAGTTATTAAAGAGGGTGATTAAATACTTAGCAACATTATTATAATCGAGAGTAGCATTCAGCACTACGAACGTAGCACGTAATAGGGGTGGGGTGGACGTTATGCGCTGCGAGCAGGTCAGAGATTTCCGATGATGTCTATAAATGATTATCTTTACTTTATTATCTTTATTCTTAAAATTATTTTTCGAAATTTATTTGAGTTAGTTCACTAGTACGTACTAGAAATAACCATAAGGTACAGGTGCTAGCACATCAAGCTACTAAAATATGTAACATTTCCTTAATAGACTTTCAATTTTATTGCTGTAGCATAAGGTTCAAGTTGTTTGCAAGAAAATCTTAAAGTTTCTGGAAGCTTGGTGGCGTCTTTACTAGCATTTAACCGCATACAAAATTTCTTAAAGAAGGTTTTAGTTTGAACTTCGAAAAAAATTCTCATTACTCACTAGATCGTAATAATTATGTGAATCGATGCAATAATATATTTTTTTTGTAATGCCAATGAGACACATCTAGGATAAAATGAGCATAGGAAAATATATATATATATATATTTATATTTATTATTTTTCATCAATTTATAGACAACATAAACTTGGTATAATATTATTGAATCGAATCACGTTGTTAATAATTGATATCGATATTTGATTCATTATTCGTCGCATGAAATTGAGACACATCGATTTCGACAAAGTTAACAGAATTCCATTAATTTAATCTTGTTATCTGATTCCACGTCAAGATAATAAATATGTTTTTTTATTGCCGTGTTTTTTTTTATTTCTTCGAGTACCTAGTCAGTTTGTTGCCTTAGGATTCATTGAAAGCAAACAGACTGAATTTCAACCGAATCTTGTTTTTGTTATTTATTAAAGAGTACTGAATTAATGATACATACATTTATTTGCAAGAAAGGTAGTTAACATCAGTTCTTAACGTCTAAGGTTTAAAGATTCACTATATTCGGCATATCCGCCATCATCATCACAGCCTTTTTATTGTCCCACTGCTGGGCACAGGCCTCCACTACCAATTAGAAGGATTGAGCGTTAATCAACACGTTGCTCAATGCGGGTTGGTGATTTCAGACTTTATAGTCCAGGTTTCCTGGAGATGTTTTCCTTCACCTTTAATCAGTCATTGGTGTCCAAGATAAACTTAGAATGTATGTATACCTTAGAAAAGTTACATTGGTACTTGCCTGACCTGGAATCGAATCCGCACCCTCATACTCGAAAGGCTGGTGCTTTAACCACTAGGCCACCACGACTCTCATCTCTTTCCGCCATGCAAATACATATTTAGATTTTCCACATAGCATGAAGTACACATTCGTCTAATAGTAATAAATTAGGTACATGAAGTTACAATTATTTTACCACTTAAATTTAATGGTAACTAAACATGGCCTTTCTCATATTTTTCGCACTATTGAGGTTGAACTCACCGCTAAAATGTACTTACATAACAGTACCCAATTTGGTTGTAACTTCTACTTGATTATTCTCATAATTAGGAAACCAAGCTGCCTTTTACAGTCTCTCTTCAAGATTGTATCCTAAAGTTTGTAAACCCATTCCTCACCACATTGTTAACTTCACTTTATAAAAGCACTATTTTATAGTACAGAGCTGGAATGGAAAGGTCGGCCTACTTAGAGTCGATTTTCGCTTGCACCATAGTCAATAACATAAGCCAACATACTGTCCCAATGCAATTAACAGTTCTGCTGACATTTAAATAAATATGATATTCGTTCGAAATGAAACCTACGGCTTGACAGCTACATACCACATTGCTTTACATACCTACCACAGCATTACCAGATATGTTAGGAAAAAAACATTTTTTTTTTCATTAGTTTAGATCAAGCTTTTTTTGTATGTTTAAGACGGTAATCGTACTGATGTTTATTAATATTGTGGTTAAGAACTAACAGCGAACTATAACATAAGAAATCTATCAATTGAAATCCCAAGTCTTCATTTTGACAATTTGATATAAAAAGTTGATTTATTTAAAAAAAAATTGTAAGAGAAACATCCAAACTTATGGATCAATATAACGTAAAAAATTACTCATTAATGTCACTCACACTCTACACAAAATATTAAAGTAATGTAATTACCATGAACATTGAACCATGCCTACGTAAAACAGAGATACAAAGTCCCACCCGGCTGGAATTGTAGCCGGCCCCAAGTCATACATAGTAAAGAGCTAGGCATACTGATTTGGATATATACGGATGATGATTTCAATCCAATTAAGATTTCAGTTTAGCCGCAATCCTAGAGGTAATTTGTTGATCGAAAATTATTCTAAAGCCGGGATTTGAAATCGCCATAACCATCACCATCCCACGGACATTCATCGGATGGTTATTAATAGCCGTATTGGGCCACAAGATTAGACGAGAGCTATTCTTAGCAGTTATAAGATTATGTAGGTGAGTGAGGACCTAAAATCGAACGATAAATCAAGGCGAGGCAATAAAGCGAGTCATTCCCCCGCGTCCCTTTACGGGTCATGTTATACGTGTAACGGATAAGGGTCAAAGAGAAAACATCTCAATGACGATCCTTAAAACTCGGAAAAAAATAACAACTTACCGATTGCTGCATTGTCTGGCTATCTTAGTTCAGCTACTTTTGTAATAAGTGAGATGAGACAGCTTAAGAATGTAGCTACAGCTAGGCTTGTTTATTTTGCTTACTTTTTTAGCCTAGTTTATGTCTTATGGCATTCTACTGAGGGCAGAGGCGGACGTAGGTTCCACCTTTTTACTTCAGAAAAGGGAAATTCGAGATATCTACAGTATGGGACTGTACGATTTACCTAGATATTCTTTTTTAGACAAAGATTCCCTTGTAGTAGTTTTTGTTTGCATACAGCCCAGCCCATGGACAGAAACTAGTTCACAATTGAGATAACGTGACTAACTATAAGCATGACAGAGCCGGGTTAGGTCGAGTTCACGTGGTCCCAGTGGGGCCTTATTAGGTTTTAAACTATTAATGTACCGTGTACGGTCAATTCCAAAAGTCGATGAACAGAAACATGTTTATTAAGCGTACAAAATGCATTAAAAGTATTGTATTCACATGACCAAAAATGCATATACGAGTGAATGGCTGAAGTGCTCCAGATTCGTGGAAGTTAAACGTAGACTTTCTTATTAACTTAGTTACCAAGACTTGTGTCATGAATGCTACTGCATGAGCATAAGAGCGGATACTCCGTATAACCACCTATAAAGTGTTCTCCGTCTAGTTATGTAAGCATGTTCAATCTTCCAAGTATTTGGTTTTGACTTGTTAACTTGTTAAAACCCTCGACATACAACTACCAGCGAGCTCCAAAATTTGGGCGGGTTAGCGCGACAGCGCCGGAACAAAGTTCATTGCAGATTTATAACTGGCTTTCGAAACGGAGATTTGTGACTATTCGGATTTTCTGTTAGGATTTTACCAGTAGTATAGAATAACGTTAACAACTAGTCAAAATAAATATTTTTTAGGACCTGTAAAAACAGTTATTTTTTATGCAATTTGTATGAAAAATATAACTATGACGTCACAGATTCATTAACCGCTATAATTATTTAACTTTATGCTACCATAAATTAAAGTGGCATTATTTAATAATCATTTAATAAGCATTATTTCAAAAATATGACATTTTCGACTACCCAATTATAGCATTTGTCTTACAGACATGTGCAATATACACGCACATATGTATTTAATGAAATTGATACTTACAACGAGTTCATCTCCAATTTGAAAATCCGGTTCCAGCAATTTTTTTACATTTACATCTAAACATTCATGATCGTATTCGTTTATTACTAGCGAGCCGTTAACTGCCCTTCTATAATGAAATTCAATTGTTTAAATACGGACAACATAATTAGACTCCGTCCTATGTCCGTATGTAACAAATTGCTTTTAGCATTTAGATTAGCGGCCTTATTTATATTCCTTTAGTATGAGTCTTATTGGGCCTTAAGTAATAAAAAACCGATTCTCCTTCTTTTAATGCAGTGAGCTGCAGGTTTAGCCTCCTAACAAGCCACACAGCCAAGTGTCACAGTTTTCTCAAATCCGCCTAACGGCCTCCGACGTGGAATTGTAACAACGACCGACAAATAATGAGGTCAGTGTAATCAGACCCTGGAAATTAACAAGACGTTTATTAATCCGGTATCTGTTTAATGAAACTCGAAAATATGTATTCTGCGTAATCAAACGCGGATAAATGTGAACAATGCCCGTAAAATTGGAATTCAAGCCGCTTATGTGTCCTTCATGGCAACCAAGGTGTGTCGTCGTCTATTATAGTATGGCGAAGTGATAAACCGAAATGTGATTTCATCATAAATCGGTCGTAAACCCCTACGCTCTACTGGCAAAGCGATTTTTAAAGGAACGGTATCCTTTCGTGAGTCACAGATAATGTTTCGTGTAAAACGGAAAATTAAAATGTAAAGTATGCACTCTTGAAAAACTGAAATATTTGTAGAAATGATAAATAAGTATTTAGAAAATAAGGCAATAATGTAAAATATTAAGACACGAAGTTTTACAAAAAAAATTTATGATACCTTAAAATTTACCTTATTTCTATTCGACAAAGCGACGAAGCTACCTTTATCTTTTCTTTTAATTAGTATAGGTACGCTTATAAATAAACACGAATCTTACCTATAAAAGGGAGCTTTGATATGATTGACAACAGAAAACTTAAGGTCACAGCTCATTAGAACCCCCGGCGCCCATACCGCAACGACTCAGCTCCTGCATCTATGTAGATATATATACATATATCTTAACATACATATAAATTGCCTGGCACGTTGTTAATGCGCGATGGACTTCTAAACTACTTTATTGATTTTAATCAAATATGCATACCGTATGCAATTTGATCCCCCTTGAAAGATTGGATAGCTTAATTTATCATCACATCTTAATTTATAGTAGCATATTTTCTTGCAAGTTATTTGTCTATTATTATAACAAAAATCTTAATCACAGCAACGCGGGGTCTGCTAGTATATTCAGGTATATATAGTTCTTTGTATGGACTTTTACATGCAGGGTTTACTCGTTGAGCCAAGGGTTGACCTCGTGACGTTTATTGGTTATAGCGCAGTGGACCATCAGTGGAGAGGTGAGTGTCAGGTGGCTATAATGACCTGTTATCCTTATCCTATTTCTTTTTATCCTGTTAATGAAATAAAAGGAACGATAGAACATTTTAAGTGTTTTCTTTGATCTTTTTCTTAGAATGGATAATTATTAGGTACCAAGATGGTACTTGTAGCTCGAACACTTAAAAATTTCTTAATTTTATTATGAATAGCAGGAAATAATTATCTTGTCGTTAAAGTCTGACAACAATAGCAAATAGATAGTCACGCTTTTACAAACAAGTACATAGATATCCCGCACTGTAATTCGCGGATCCTTCGGTCGTTGTCGTGCGTTTTTGGGCGACCACAGCTTTTCAAATGATGATACTAGAAAACGCGCCGAGTATGACGCGTGCGAAAAAACCGAGTGCAGGCAACCCGGCGTGCAAATTATATCAACGTTATTTTTAATTACTTGAAAATAACTAAAGTTCAACGTTAATTAAATAGATTAATCATATTTCGTCATTAGAAGATTAACGAGGCTGGTTATACAAATACAGAACTGAAATTCGCCGGGGGAATAATTGAATGTAAAGTAATTTAATTCCGTTGAGAGTACGATGATTTGCACAAACATTGCATTTGTGTGATGATCAAACTTGCGTTTACGAATGTTTGTTTAATGATAATCTTGCTTCTGTACAGTTTGTAAGCTAATGTATCGCATTATAACCAGAAATACGTTATATAGGTACCTTATATTAATGTCATATGCCCAATTAGCACATCATCATTTCTCTTTTTTTTTTCATTTAATTGACTGAATTTATGTTCCGAATATGTACATGTAGTATTTATTATATTACCGTAAATATCGATAATGTTTTAATTTATTCAATAGTTTTTGTACACAGTTTATGAGTTAAAAAAAAAACCTTAGAAATCAGGTACAAAAGCAATGCTTATTTCTTACGAAATCTCTTCCAACAGGCCCGCTATAGGAGAGTCAGAATAATTCAACAAAAAAATGAGTAGGTATCCAAAAGAATGAGTATATATAGGTATATGTAGGCGTTCAAATAACAGAAGCATTTCTTATACTTATTTTCAAGAAGGTACTTGGAGCAACATAATTTGACGCCGGTAACCTAGTTTATTCGATGTCCAACTTGTAGGTGTCTTCTTTTACTAGAGTTCTGCCGGATATTACGGAGTCTGGACGGATATTTCCACCTCTGTCATAACAGATGACCAAGTACGAAAAACTCCTATGAAAAACTGAGATTTTTTCCACACATTTAGGTAAAGATATTTATTGTACTTTACCAACGAAGCTATTGCTTAACAATACAAATTCAAATTGCTAAGCTCTTCACGTTGATAATTTTGAATAATAAAAAAAAACTAAATTTGAAGTGTCTTTAACATGAACGTGAAAATGTATGCAGCAATATACGGTCGTAATTGGCATTCCGTTCTCAAGCCCGCGCGAAGACATCAATGTATCGTATCGGCTCGCCTGAATTCCGTTTTAGTAAATAAAACTATTAAACGCTGCTATCATGTAAAAATTACGTTAGCTATATAAAATATGTTTCAAATGCATCACAATAAAAAGCTTGCAATATACGAAACGAACCATTCAAGTGTAGCATAGCGGATTATAGAATATATTATCGTGTATACAAAATGTACAGTAACAATAATATTTCCATACTTTGCCTGTTAAAATAATAAATATCAGGGAGAAATTTTCCATAGAACTTTTCTCGCTGACAATTCCCGTCTCCACTGCTATAAATAAACCACATAATTCGACTTTAACATCTCGCTAGTTAATTAGTTTGACAGCAGCGTGGGATAAAATATATTCTTAAATAATATAAAAGGCTTTTTTATATGCGTGGGTGTAGGGGTACCTATTAAATATTATCATCGCATTCTGAAATACTTATTCCAAATTTTATAAGTAGCTAACTTTTGTTATATTCCTCAATAGCCCCAACTTCCAGAATCCGGCTTAGTTATAGTTTATTAAAATCCACAAATCGATTTCAGTCTGACTCGGGAATCACACGTTCGGCGACCACTAGGTAAATCAACGAGGAAACATGTACCAATGTAATGTTCCAGCTCCCGCGAAAATTTACTACGCTATAATCCTACTGATGATGCTTCAATGTTCAGTATGACATAATACAATAGATATTAACTGGTTCACAGGGAAATCACAAAGCTCAACGAAAATAAAGTATTTATTTTTTCTATTATAATTTGAGCAGAAGACACCTCAAACTTTAATGAATGATATCATGTATTTGTAGGTCAGAATCTTATAAGAAAGTAACTCATCTTTATATACAGATAACATAGATTTTCGTACTGGTAACGTGATGGCATAAATAAACTCACGTACTTAATAACATATTTCCGAGTTTCGATATATCTTTTACGAACGCAGTATTTGCTACGCGACGGCGACGTGGTATCAATTCACCGTATGCCTCATTCACGGTTAAGGTGCTTCAGTAAATACAACATTTATGAATATTGAAAAAGAACGTATGTCGTCCAAGATTTTAAATATGCTGTTAAAAAAATCAAAACCATTTTTAAGATGGGGAAGGTTTTAAAGATGACAAACAATATAACACGAACAAAACTGTTACACACATTACAAACAAATACAAACTGTTTGCAATGAATAAATGGAGCAGCCTAACCTTCAATGACAGTTTATAGATAGGTACTATGTTGGGTAGAAAAATAAGCTTCGATTTTTGAATTTAAAATTTTATTGTGACATATAATTTATAGTAACAAATTGGCAGCCTACTCGTTTGTATACAACGCTTTCACACTAGTGGGTTTTGGTTGCGCTTCACAAAACCGAGCGGAAAAAGTCTATCGAGCGATTTCAGCCGTCATCGTTTGAACAAGTAGTTGTCAATTGCTGTCGCTCAGAAAATCCTTTATTGTGAAAGCTCTGTAAAAGTTGAGATTCTTTTTCGCATAACATCTGCGAAGATAAAGTGTTCAGATGGCATTATTTCAAACTTATCTTAGAAACATTCTTAGAAGAATTGTGAGCGTACAGATATGGCACCGACAGGGGCTGTTGGTGAACTTCTAGACGACCGGGGTTGAGGTCGTGAGGTCCGAATGGTACTTTTGCTGCCATTTGACGCGCCTGCGCTTCTAGACTTACAAATCGACACACTACGGCGATTGGATGTCCCGGTACCGTTCACTGCCATTAATTCTAGAAACAAAATATAAACGAAAAGCTTTAGTTAGGGGTAGTACCTACATTATTTTTCAAGTAAATGTTGTGTTACGCTAAATTTACAAGAAGCAATTAACTTTGTTATCGTTCCATTTAGCTCATGAATGTGTTACGCAATTACTTGAATTTAATTTTAATGAGTAAGATAAGTTATTATGATTAATTATGTTCGCAGTTATGCAGAATGCTGTTTGCATACTATTTCCGAGGATGCTAATGAGCCTTGACTACCTAAAAATAATTGTCTACCTAAAAATAGAAATAAAATGTACACTGAACGATCACATTGTTATTTAATGTTCCAGTACCTATGCAAGGCGGTTCCCCATTATTCAAATTAAACTCAACAAATGAGTTAAACTCAATAAATACCTAATACTGAAAAAAGTTTTCAAATCGGTCCAATAGTTCCTGAGATAAGCGCGTTCAGCAAACAAACCAACAACTTCAAAAAATATATGACATAAACATTTACATCAACAATCAATATTACAACTAAAAGGTCTTCGAAAAAGTCATCCCCATTGCTGTCTCTTGGAAGCGTGCCCAAGAGGATGGCAGCATTGTCACATTGAATAGCAATGCTCATTCTCTGTCCAATAAAAGCAACTTACCTACCTACAAATAAAAATGTGTGTATTAAATTGAAATATTTAAGGAAGGATATGGATTTTAGTATTTCTTAATACCTTCTAAAGCAACCGTCAGTCAAACCACTGCAACTACAACGATCATTTTAAGTTTAATAACATAACATGATCAGTCTCTCAGACGGCCTCTCCGTCTAAAATAGACGCGCGTGCTGCTATCGCGTGCGCCTCATAATTTCCAGTCCAAGCATCAATCTCATAATTTCGCATTCATACACTATAATATCATTCCCATACGTTGAGTATCGCTGCACGGGCCGCTCATAGCCACGCCGCGACCCGCGAGACGCGCCTCTCCGAATTCGGGCTTAAGACAGTCTTCATAGTAATCGAACCCATTATCTCTAAAAGCATTATAGAAGGCAATCGATGTAAGAAATCGTTTAAAACTAAGTTAACTCTAAGCTGTTTTCTGAAAATCTCTACTTTAATTCGTTTAGAAATCGAAATATAACGATTGTGATTGTATTACCGAGAATACATTCCAACTGCGTAAGTAATGGTTAATGAGCTTATAATAGATGCTACTCAATTTAAGTGTAATCATGAAAACAAATGAATTCATTGCACAATTTGAAACAAATTTTAGGGGATAACATTTTACATAATTATCATTAAACATTATAATTATGAACTTA
The DNA here is from genome assembly GCA_958496145.1 of Heliothis peltigera. Taxonomy (NCBI): domain Eukaryota; kingdom Metazoa; phylum Arthropoda; class Insecta; order Lepidoptera; family Noctuidae; genus Heliothis; species Heliothis peltigera. The sequence continues at coordinate 7,426,857 of OY292328.1, forward strand.
GTGGTTGAAGGATAAATTTTATGCTTATAAATAGTTAGGTATAAGTACCTAATAATTAGTGTTCATTTTCAATTTAATAACTTTAAGAGCACTAATGCACTATAGTGTTTAATATTTCAAAGCAAGTCATTTTAAACTGTTTTTAAAATGCGTTTGCGTATACGCATATATGCGATTTCTTTTGATTTTCAACCAATATGTAAATAAAAATGTTCAATTTTTTTTTGGTCTTTCAGATTTAAATTCGCTCAAGTAAAGGTGATTTAGTACTAAGCCACCATAATACTTAACCATTTACGAATACTTAGTAGTAATTGAACTAAGATTTCAGAAATGGGAGGCCATTAGTGCTTTCTAGACAGTGCTACACCAAGTGAGTGAGAGTGCTGTCAACTAACAATTCTCTTTGAAATTCAGTGTCTTCTGTTATTTTCCTTCCGAACCATTTATATTTCATAACACAATCTAAATAACATAAATATATAAATGCATCTTAAAATATTAATGTTAACCTTGAAAGGGTTATCCAAAAACTATACAAACCCCTCCTATGTTTGAAATTGTTCTAAAAAGTAATTATGCCCTGCAGGCCATGTGGGAGCAAGTGATGATTCAAATATATGCCAGCCTACTTTAAAATAATATGTTCGACATGGCCTTTTGATGACAGTTCTAAAAACTTTTTAGGAAACTTTCGCCTATAGACAGCTGTGACTTGGGAATTAAATGTTGCAGTAGTAAACTACACGCAAAAATGCAAAAGCGTTTTAAAAAAGAGTTTTTTTTTTTAGTCGTTATTACATTTACATATAGAATCCGCGCAAACTGCCGAGTATATTGTTGACTGATTGTTGGATGGCCGACAGTTTATTCTGAAGGCAATCGTAAATGCAATGACACTTTTTACTTGAGCTGATACCGACCAGACGCCTGATGGCTGTAACGGGCGCACTATCGTTCATCTCCATACTGATTTAAGAACCCAATCTAACCACCTAATGACGACGAACTATATATGTTTAACATATGTGAGAAAAAATATACATTTAAATAGAGAAACAATACTAAGTAAGCCTCCTGTTCAATGCTTGACCAAACCACGAGGTTAACGAGCAACCCACACATTATTCCCTTATCGCATGTATGGTAATTTTTTTTCGTACAAACTTTTGTTTACCAATGTTCCAGCTACGATATTAGGCTCATTTCTGCGATTTGAACAATAACAACTACCGTCCCAAGGGTCATCCCATGTAAAGATACTGTATGAATTACGAGGTCCATCCTAGTATTTGACTAGATCGGTCTATAGGGAAATATTCAAATCGGTTGCATTATACATTTGTTTCAAATAGAAGCTGCTACGTGCTGCCTACAGGCACAAACGTTAGGCCGCAAAGCTATACGAAACATGTTACACTCTGCTACGAGCTTCCAGCATAAATAATAACGAAGATGGTGTTCCGAAATAGTATGACCGAGAAGGTTGAATTTATGAAATTCTAAACTATTATGTTAAGTTACATCTGCAAAATACATTTGTATATTTATACTAAATACTATACTGACATTTGCTGTTTATTGAGACTATTGCCGATAACGTTTTCTATCTACATGAAAAAATATACATTGAGCTATTCTGACCATGAAGATAGATATGAAGGCATTATAAAATGCACTGGACTTAAATTTATACATTGAGGAATGTTGAAATTGTAAACAATAGTAAATACAAATTGAAAATCGGTATTATTGGGCTAATTATGCATCACTGAAAATATTCTAAACTAAACATACATCTGTTATGTACAAAAAACCACTAACTCGCCACGTAAGCTCAGAATCTACAAGTGCAAGGAAGCTCAAAATTTGCATAAACGGAACCCCTTTTAGGATGTAACCGCTTACTAAAACAGGACTTAACAAAATTATATTCTAAAGGGAGTGAAACAGCGTGGCAAAGATTGTATGGGAGATAGCGACCCCATGCCCAATTCACTTGAAATTTTACACAGACGTGTCTCCATGAAATTAATTGAATACGTGCTTCGTATTTTTTGTTATTTATCTCCTAAGTCTTAAAAAGGGCTGAAAAGGGTAGAATACTATTTTTGGTTGATTTATTTCGAATACGGAATTATTCGGATGTTTCGTTTAAGAGATCTCACATTATCAATTCTAGACTACGTGGGGCCGGATTCGCAACGACCCGCGCCTTTAAAAATTCTGGTTGGTGAATTTAATTACATGGAAGCCCTTTAGAAATCTTTTTCTGTATTTATGTTTCTATTTTAGTGAAACAGGATTTGGTGAGTATTTATTATTTTATATTAATACAACACGTACAATCGTACAATAGTATTCTGATGAGTACGTACCTATATTTTATTTTGGAAAGGAATTATTTATCAAGCTAACGGGAACATCATTCGAATAAGATAAAAACTGATAAATAAGTTGATTAACTTTCGAATTCACTTCTCAAAGCTACGGAAAATTTCCAGCTCTAGTCACTTCATTGACATCGATAAATTAACGCAAAATTTCTTGATTGTTTTCGTGAAAAGACTGTGACGCACGTCAATAATAATACATGTATGTAGGAAGGTACTATAATGGGTTCAACAGCACTCGCATTAAATTCGGTCGTAATTTGTCACACACGAAAATTTGAAAGGTCTGCGCACAGTGTGGAAGGGGGTTTTCACGTCAGAATGATTTATTTCGCATCTTAGACATAATAGGCATAGGAACAATCAATAATATACAAGAACCTAGAACTGTTATTTCTGACGATGATTCTTCAGTGTTGTTAAATTACAGAATAAGCTGATTAAAATTCTACGTACGTGTTTCAATGGAATAAATGGGTCCGCAACTTAGAAAATTACAAAAACCCACAATCAAAGCTCTTAAATTCCTAACCAAAAATGTAACGAGGAAAACTCAAACATACCCACAGAATCGTGCTTAAACATTGTAATGTAATTACTTGGTATACATTCAAGAGCAAGCTTTGTTAAGAGAATTAAATTTTGAAGTAGCGAAATAGCTGTACATAGCGAGCCAAAGCATAATAGCAAAAATACTTATTCTTCATTTGTTTTGTTTTACATACCATTATTGTAATTTAAACATAAATATTGAAATTAAGACTTTATATAGACTATCATTTGCCTAGCATTTTCCCAAGCTGTGTTCGGGTCCGCTTCTAGTCTTAACCGGATGCAGCTGAGTACCAGTGTTATACGAATAGCGACTGCCTGTCTGACCTCCTAAGCCCAGTTACATGGGCAACCCGATACCCCTTGGTAAGACTGGTTGTCAGACTTTCTGGCTCCTGACTACACGAAACGACTGCCAAAGATGTACAAATGACAGCCGCGATTACGCGCCCACCAATTTAGCGTGCCATCCGAAACACGGAGGAACTCGTCATGACAAGATGTTTACCCATCCACAGACCGACTGCGCCAAGCGTTGCTTAACCTTATGATCGATTGACCCTGACGGCTATTACTTAGCCACGAGCCCTTCTATTATATTGGTTGAATGGTAATTTGTGACCGATATTTAAACACGTGATTGTACTCATGATTACAAACAACTTTCCCAAAGAAAATTTTTGTTTTTTTTTTTTTTATCACTATAGCAAAATTACTGACAACGCGGGCGCGGGGCCTCGCCGCTAACAACTGATCGGGCGACGGCGCGCGAGATTAGAATATTGCTGTAATGATAAAAAGTTTCTTCGGGAAAGTTGTTTGTAATCATGAGTACAATCACGTGTTTAAATATCGGTCACTAATTACCAGTCACCCTATATAGACTATAGGTCATGTTATATAAATTTGTACGAGTAAGATACACATTTTAGGTGAAGCTGTTTTCAAGTAGGTCGTATGTCATGTTTACCGTAAACCGACATTACAAATATTTAGGTTACTGTACATAATAGTGTATAATATTATAAGCTGAAGATGTTTGTGTGTAAATTTGTATATTGTTTGCTTGTATGTTCGTTGTTAGCTAGAACGCGATAATCTCAGGAATTACTTTAACGGCATGATTAATTTAGATAGCCCATTTATACAGAATAGTTATAGGCTACTTTTTAACCTAGTGTGCGGAGTGGTATCTAGAAGACTTGGATAAAACTGTTGATGGAAACTAGTATAATATAAACCTCCTTACCAGACAAAGGTATGCCTTCACAAATACTTGAGCGCTGATATGGCCTGCCTGAATCCTTTTTCTTCAAACACAGCAGTCTTCCGAGTATCTACAGTAACAAAACCATGATATGTAATACCGTATATTACATTATAGCATTACTTCTTCACCAAGGCAATTTCGTTAATCAAGGGTGATTGGTGATTTCAGTGATTTACAGTTCAGGTTTCCTAGTACTATGTTACTCCACCATTACTGAGCCATTAGTGTCTAAAATATACTTAGCATGTACATATAACTTAGAAAAGTTACATTGGTACTCGGACTCATATACTTTAACCGGCAGGCAACCACGACTTTCTTTTATTCGTAGGTACATAATATAAGTTTCGCTCAAACGTGGCGAAATAGGTACAAGAACGCCACTTTTTTTGAACTATCAAAAACAAACAAAATCAAAGGTTATAACGGTCATTATACGCTGTATCAAACCGTATGCTCACCGGCTAAATATCCTCACCCAATTTTTGAGGTTTAATGCGTAGTACGCGATGGTGTTGGTCGGTGACGGAACGGTTTGTTGGGATCGATCCCATAGTTTTCAATATATTTTTTTTTCTGTCCACTTCTTAGCACGGTCATCGTATAATACCGTGTAGTGGGAAATAAATGATAGTTTTTTCGGAGAAACTCGTATGACAATCACGGTAAATAAATGATATTGTTTTATCGTCTTCAAATACTATAAGTACCTCCAGAGGAATTTAAATATGCTTTATTTTAGTCGCCTTTGTATCTCTTAACTCAGTTTTAATGCAAAGATGCTGTTAGCCGATTCCAAGCATACAATCTTGTTATACGAAATTTGATCGGCTTGTAGTCTTCAATTACAAAAGGATGGGCTTATGGTTGTGTGGGTTGTTCTGAGCTTACATGTGGGTGCATCCACTAGACACAAATACATTATCTACCTGATCTCAACTAAATACGGTATATTGGCTTATAATAGGTGAGACGGCTTCAAATTATAGTAATGGGCAACCAACAATCGAAACATATCTAGAGACGAGTGATATCAATCTCTTTGATCTGTACATATATCACTTTATTGCATAGCCTAAGAGCATAAGAATTACTATGAAGCCGGAGTTATTATACGTTGTCTGTATATAAAGCAGTCTTTCAAAGAAGTAACTCGGAACTTAATGAATATTCCTCTGTCACGTTCCCTATTATGCCCATTACTCAAACTATGTACTCATTGTCACTGCCGCCCACTTTATGGTATTATATACCTCATGATTTAGGACACCGAATATAAATAAAAATATTTATTTGGCGGTGTCCAAACGTGATATGAAGCTTAAAAAATACTTTTAGGCAATTTAGCCTCCTTATTTTACGGGCTTTGTAAATGTTTTTGTAAATAATATACTGTTGTTTTTATCCTAAAATTAAAATGTATTTTCTTTTTAAATAAATAGCTTACTTAAGAAAAGCATTATGCTCGATTACCTCTTTGAATCCTCGTCGATACCGCACGTTCATATAGCAGTAGATCATGGGGTTGTAGCAAGAGTGAGACATTGCCAGCCAGTGGCATGCAAACCATAAGTACGGCATGCCAGGCCACATGCTCCACTCGTCATCATCTTCGTGGAACGTCCACAGCACCTACGGCATGAAACACATACATATTACCAACTGTTTGCCGTTCCACAAAGCGAAGTGAAACTGAACGACTTTCACAGAAATAAAAACTTGACATCAAGTTTGTAAGGGTTGCTGTAACGGTTTCAGAAGCCTTATTTACTAAGTTCTCTGAAACACTGACTGATGAAAAAGATAATTCAACTGGGGTTTTATATTTGAAATAAATTGGGATACATGTTGAAAAAAGAAATAGTTGGTTCAAAATACTCGCCATCATTTGAATCGGTATCGATACAGATATCACGCCTATAAGCCTGGCCGATGAAAAGCCTAAGTACTGTATGAAACGTATTCATGCAGCTAGCAACATGAAAACGGAGATTTAAGCCTCAGTTTGGTTCACACGGTTTAGGAACGCCAAAGCAATCGTAAAATAGTAATAATAAAATCAGTTACTTCGCTGTTCCCGTTGTGACCCCGTTTTTATTTCATCCGCTATTTTTAAAAGTCGTCAAAATTACGAATTCTCCATAAAATGTTTCAATTAAAGGCATATAACAATTTTAATACTTTAATTTAACTTTTACTCTGTTTTATTTTGTCGTCAAAATCATTGTAATCACTTACTTACTATGAAAATAAAAATCACTTACTATGAAAATGTTAAGCGGCAACCAACTCATCGTGAACACGGTGACCACTGTCAACATCATTTTGATCATCTGTAGAAAAAAAAAACAAGTCTGTACTTACTAAAAATACTAACACAGTAAATAAAAATGCAATACAAATTGTTGCATAATGTCTGGAAACATTTTCAAGAAACCATAGCACTTAAAGGAGCTTGCCAACTTGTTGCGCGGTACTTTCACGTCTACCGCTTAGTTAAAGAAAATAAAAAAGCTGTCGTTTTTAGAACATACAAGATTGAGGATTCTTTACAGGTAAATTGCTTAATATAACATAAAATTTTCGGTAAGGAGCGATATTTCAGTCCATATGACATAAGTTTTAGAGATTTGGTTATGGTTATGAACGTTCAGCAGGGCTAGTAAATATTCCGTATGTACATACAATGTTTTCATTATAACTTTTAGTCCCTCCTTTAATAGAACATCCACCTTAAATATGTATTTTATATCTTTTAACTTTCATTTCTAGCTTACAACTAGAATCTTTTCCATCCGACTGGACGCATCAAGATGTATTGTGTCCAGAAAACGGAAGCTCTTTGTCGGAACGCCTGGAAGCCTTCCCATGGTTCTTGTGAAAATGTGAATGAAATGCCACAGAATCCCTTAAGTCCCCGACATCCGGAAATTTCTAAGAACTTGGTATAGACGCCAGCACATCAAGCTACTACAATCTGTTAAATTTCTTCAATAGATTTTCAACTTTATTGCTGAAGCATATGGTGCAAAATCGATTGGGAAAATTTGACAGTTTCGGGTAGCCTGATGTGCTGGCGTCTGTACTACCATCATTTTTTATAGCCTTCCAATTTTTAAATATGCTTTTATGTTACGTTATAATATACCGATCCTACAACGCTACTGTCGCTTTGATTATTTAAGGAAAGTCAAATATGAAACGCTACGAACAATGGAATGATTGTCTTGATGTGACAAAGACAATTACAAAAAGTTCACGTTCACGCTCTAGGCTGCGTTTGTATATATTTCCAATACTTGATACTGAAATTTATCTCTTTGTAAATATGTCAGCATATTGCTCTTTGGTACAGACAAACTTTAAATCTCTTTGCTTGGCTGTATCTTTCTCTTGTATAAAGTTATTTTTTTTATATTTTTATTAAACAAATTGCTCTCAACTGCAATTAAAGTCTTGATGGAATGAACATATTATTTCAATTGTTTGAAAGACATAGCCTCTTTTGTAACAAAGCAGGCTGCCATTAACTCAGCTTCTGTGGCAGACTGCGCAACACTCTGCTCATATTAAAATTAAACAGCAGTTTCCAAATATAGTCTGCGTGACAAATAATATATATTATAATAGGTATAATATACGTTCTTAAAACTTTTCTATTTGTAAGAAATAGCCAGCAATACTTATAAACTGTAAACTTGTATTTCATGTGAAAAATGTTAAGCTTATAGAATAGTGTATTGAGAATTTAAGATATTTTATACTTTATCCATACATTGTTACTAATTGTAGCTGACACAGTAGATGGTATTTTTTTTAAGTGTTATTCTTTTAAATACTATATGTGATATAATATATATGCTATATTAATATGCTTTGAAAGAAACCCTTCTTTAAAATTTGATGAGAATATTGTGTCAATAATTTTAAGTCCCCTTTTTAACATAGATTTTTTTTAAATGTATGTTATCAGGTCATCATTATACCTCTGCATTTAAACTAGTTAATGGTACTGCTTGCATGATCTCTCTACTATGGTGTATCGAAAATAGAACCGCTTTTGTTAAAATTTCTTAACTCGTTGTAATTAATAAATCTAATATCCACGGAAGATACATCAGGCCGTAACCATTAGATCGTGTAATTGCTATTCATTATATATTTTGATAATGACAAATCGATTCCAGTTTTATGTCGGAGGGGCGACGTGATCAAACTTATTCAAACGAAATTCGCCATCGCGGCGCCGATTACTCGAATTGCTACCTCACTAAAATCATTTTGAAATGTTAAATAAAAGCATAGTATAAGGCCTATAATTAATAAACTGCTAATAAATTTATTTACTAAACACAGGAATTAGATTATTATTAATAATGAAGCAAGTTAAATCATTAGGAAATTAGACCGATACAAAATTGATTAGTTTCTAGTTTGTTAGTTTGGTTGAACGCATTAATCTCAGGAACTACTGTTCCGGTTTGGAAAATTCTTTCAGTGTCAGATAACCTATTCATCGAGGAAGTTTATAGACTTATCCGGGTGCGTATAGTTGTTCCTACGGGAGGTGGATGAAACCGCTGACGGAAACTAGTGAAGTATACAAACATACAAACCTTCCGTTTGGAATGTTGCATACGCGAATCTCTTGCGTCCTGGGCTTCCCCGGGCGGCCGGCCTCCCCATACTGTGTGCGCGATTCGCGCGTACGTGCACACGAGCGCGCTCAGCGGCAGCACGAACTGCAGCACTAACAGCGCATACGTATACTGGCGGCTCTTCTCCGGACTCGACCATTGCTCACCACAAATGTCACTTTACAACACACCACACATGTTATAATTAAGCCTTATAATAAAGCAATTAGTTTATTTATTAAACAATTGTTAAGTCATAAATACCTATCACAAAAAATTGTCTATTACCGCAGATTTGTTAAACCATCAATTTTATTAAGCTTTAAACAATACAACACATTAATAGAAACTGCAATACCCATCTACACATCAAGTGCATTCCTGTAGATCAGGTATTAAAAATTTATTTTAATTTCATCGTGACAAAATTGTTATTCCAAAATGGAGCAAATAAGCAAATCTCTGTAAGTGAACTCGCAACACGTGTTTAGTTGTGTGTACGAATTCGCAACAACATGAACCCGTGAAACTATCGAGTAAGTAGCTAACATTTGAATGAACATGTACATACTACTTAAAAAAAAAAATTGGCACTGAAAACAATGATGGTCACAAAACATTTATTCAATGACTCTTGTGAATTCTGTTTCGTAGTAAATAAACAAAGAGAAACCAACATCAAACATAAACCTGCCATAATAGGGTAAATTTTGTACTTGAATATCGGAGGACAAGTCTTTTTAGGTGAGAATGGTTGATACATCACAAATTAATTCCACAATCCCACGAATTCGTCAAAAGGAGAATTTGGACAAAAATATCTGCATTATTCATAATACCCCATACAAAACAATTTATTGTACTCGATTCTCGTGAAAATAAAGTATCTTAGGCGGTTTATGTAGCTGTGCGCCATGACGAAATCTTACGACGAAATTTACTGTATTGTGTAGGACTTTCCATTTTTGATGCACGTTATTATACATACAAATAATTCAGGAATGGCGGATTAGAAAAATGGCCAACATGTAATCCGCCTTAAGTACAAATCATATTAAATAACACATACACTTCACATGCTCGATGCCAGAGCGAGGGCCGTTGTAACTTCGATACAATTGGTATTGGCGCCGCTGTAATAAACGCTCCAATCCAAACTGTGAACACCACCAGCTTAGCGGCCGTCTTGCCCAGCCGCGGCTTCAGCGGGTGCATGATAATGATGTACCGATCTATCGATATCGCAAGCAAGGTATACGCACTGACGAGTACTGACACCGCCTGCGAGAAGTTCACCGCTTTGCACATAAACGCACCAAACGGCCAGTACCGCAGTAATAACATAGAAACAAATGAAAACGGCACACAGAATAATGTCATCAGAATGTCTCCCACCGCCAAATTCACTATAAAATAGTTCGTCACTGTCTTCATTCGAGGTGTGGTATGCACCACTGAGCACACTAAGCCATTTCCTAACAAGGCTGCCACAAACACTGCTATGTACATCACGTATACAAATATTTTAAAAACACCTGAGGCAATGTCTTCATCTGTATGAAAAATACAAATAAGTTCGTCCGGAAAAGAATAGTTATTACTGTAATAAGTTTCATTATTGCAATTGGTACACGAAAAGTTATCCACTGGAGCTTTCTCGCTGTCGTAGAACATTTTCTAGAATTCATGTGTTCAGGTGAATTTCCTCATGGTGTCCTGAAACAAAAGTATACCTTCTTATTCTGCTTTAATAACATTTGCATGCAAGGATGAACATACTAAATACACCTTAATTTGTAAAAAAAGCAGTCTGAAAGAAGTGCGAGGTTCGATGAAAGAAAATTGGTGCGCGATATGACTATAAAACAGGGCCCATCGTGCTTGTCACAGAGCCAAAAGAAAGAGAAAATTTCTAATAAACTGAAAAAGACATAACGGCATCAGTGGAAACTGCTGAGGGGGTCGAAAAGTAATATGATCTGTTTCCAAACTTTTGCCATGTGGATTTTACCTACGCAATAAGAAACTTTATATTGCAACTTCTGCCAGCTGAAATCTAATACCGAACAATTTCAATATTCGTCCAACAATGCTCAATACGATCAACTCGCGCAAATCCACTCTCCCTTCTACTGTACATAATTAAACAAAACAATCATAAATCAATCTGTTCGAAATCGGCGTTTAAGGTAAATATTTTTCAATCAAAATGAAACTGTACGCCTACTACAACTCTGGACTGTGTGTGTTAAATATAAACATATTGTCGTACACAAAGGTCGATCTACTACACATTTTCGACTTGGTAGTACAATTTTACAATAATTCATAAATAAGATGTAAAAATTCGTTTAATTCCCATGTTTATTCATAATACGTTTATCTATTAAACATGTTTATTCATAAAGACTTCGCAAAGTATTTAGAACAGTGATTTACTTTGCACTAACATTTAATAGGTACATTCAACTCGATTGACCCTTCTACCTAAGTTGAATGTACTTCACATGAAATACAGATCGATTTTAGAAGGTAAATTCTAAATGAAAAAGTTTTGTGGGTTTTGTTGTTTTTTGCCTCGGTTTCGATTTCGACCGCTATGCCAGTGATGTATGTATTTTGAAACCTATTCAGACGGCTTGCACGTTTAGGCGGTCGGTCATGTTTTATGATCGACAAATAAAAAGATTTGTCCCACAATACGTGAGGAGATAAACGAATCACGGAGACTAATACAATACAAAAAAATATCTAGGACATTTCATCCCTTAATAAAAAAACATTCTACAAATAGAACAATAAGGCAGTTTCATTTTAAAACGAAGCAAATCATTAAAGCAAGGATATCTATCCATACCTATGGTTCGTGCTATAATTTAAGTAGTGTTATAAGTACATCAAATAATTTGAAGTGTTGGGATGGGGTCCACAAGCGATAGTAAAAATAATCGAATAAGATATTGAACGAATTTGCAATTGGAACATTGCTAAGCATTTTGAAATAGTTTTACTTGAGGTATTTCATTACTACGTCGATTGTTTTTTTCTAAATGTGTTTTATTAATATAAGGTAAATTGAAAAAAAAAAAACTGGATCTGTAATATGAATTTATTTATTCAGTTGGTCGTCAGTTCTGCTTATTTTAAAAAATCTAACGTCAGGCATAAGTGTGACATCGTTTTGTACCCAGGACTATCTCTGTTTGAGCAAGACCTTTGTTAAATCTTGTTTACATGATGAGTATTACATCGATTAATCTTTATCTCTGAAACAATTATGTAACAACACTATATTAAAGAAAACAAAAAAGATATAATGTAACTGTCATTCAAGAATCGCACTATTTCAAATCTTACCGAGCTATATGCTTAGATTATCCTTCATAATATACCTCTTTAATTATTTCAATAATAACCGTAGCTTAACTATTGTGTATGATGAACATAGATAAAAGCAGCTTACATTTTGAGTACCTGATATATTCTACCTATAAATCCACCGATTCTCATTTCATTTGATAAATGTATATTGATTGAAACGTGAAGTATTCAAAATTCTAAATAGGAATATCAACTTACTTTAGCTCCGAATAATGATTTTAGTAAATTCAAATGCTCCAGAAATCATAAAATGAAATGTTCTATATCAGGACCTGAATGGTTTACATTCATAATTTTTAAGATAAACTTAAAAGTAACTAGAACATAATATTGGATATGTTGGAGTCGGCTTCTAGTCTAACTGGATTCAGCTAAGTACCATTGTCTTACGAGTACATGGAGCGACACCCAGTTTGGTACCTTGGTAACCGTATAACCCTTAATAGGACTGGTAATCAGACTTTCTGGCCCCTTACGACTGCCAAGTATGATCAAATGACAGCCCGGACCCATCTAATTAACATGCCTTACGAAACCCTAATGAATTACTCGTCCTGACAAGATGGTCACCTATCCAAGGGCCGACCGCGCCAAGAATTGCTTAACCACGGACTCCTAAATCCTAATGCAATGTAACAATAAAAATATCTCAGTTCGCTTTTGACACACTTCACAAGTGAAATAAACTGTAATGACTGCAGATAAGGCGTAACAGGAGCTCCTTTACGACGCTCGAACAAAACAAATCGTTTGCACTTAGAGCAAAAGGTCTTATGTCGCATGGATGTTACTTGTTAAACTGACATTTAGGAACAAACGCGAGACATACTAACACCCAATTTGCTCAACAACTTGTAAACATTGATTTCGTTTTGAATTGTATTTGACTGTGGCACTAAAACGAGTTACACTGTCCTATTTCTACTTAGGCCTCACTCTACGTGTGTGTAGTTCATTCGTGAACATTTATTATGCGTGCCTACCCTATATAGTAAAGAAAAACTTCAGAGAAAATCATTTGAAAAAAGAATTACAAAAAATCTTCTTAATCACTATCAACTTATTATTTTTTAAGAATACAATGATGAAAAGGAAGCGGAATGAAGAATTTGGTGGAAATTTGTTAGAAGCGCTTGAAGAGGCAATTTAGGATGCCATTAATTATAGGGTTGGCTAATATAGAGAAAAGGTCGCAACACCGCGCCAGAGGAGTTTACATTGCCCCAAATTAGTTTACAAATCTTCCTACTTTGGTACTACGTGTAAATACGTTTTAGTGTAAATTGTTTCCTGACGTGTACACGCCTAAATATGTTACGTCTATAGGCATTGTGTATTAGTGAATCAAATCTTTGTATTTGAAAACATTTTTCTTTCTTTCTAAATACACCCAACCTTATGGTTTTAGCGTTATGGTTCTTTCAGAGGGAAGTCAATGGGTTAAAATTCAACACATTCACACTAATCTATTATTCGTACATAATAGATCAAGAGTCCCACAGGGTAGTGTCTTGTGACCCCTTTCATTCTCATTACACATCCCAGTATAACCAACCACCAACATACCTTATTCGCAGAAGACATACTCCTATGTATTATTTCTGCTAACACCTATGAAAAATTCTAGGTACTATCATATAGTAGGTTCAGACGCCAGCACATCAACCTACCTCAATCCGTCAATTTTCTTTAATAGAATTCCCACCTTATCACAATACTGGAAGGTTATTCGATTGGTAAAATTTTACAGATTCGGTAGGATGACCTGCTGGCGTCTGTACGATTGACGATCAACATGCTAATTGAACTGAAACAAAATATATAAAATTTTCTAATTACAAAACCGACACCAAAAATGACTATACAATATAATAATACAAAAACTAATCCAACTTCAGACAATAAGCTCTTAGGTATAACTGTGGACAATAGAGATAATTAGAAGTTCCATATTAATTACGTATGAAGAAATAATTCAATTTCGCATTAGGACAGCTTAACAAAGCCGCTACAGAATACCATTTATTGAGTAAGTTCAGGACGCGGGTGAAACGCTGGCGGATGATTGTTATTTTGAATTTATTAAATATTTATTTAATTATAATTGTCTATGTATTGTACGTTATTTTGTAACAATTCTTTCTGTCCCCGCCCGTCTGGATCTTGCATGTAATTACTCAATAAAGATATTTTTTTTTACTTCACACATAGTAGGCCCCTAAATAACACTACCCAACCACTATTCTTAATCTCATACTCTCTATGGGTAATATGCTTCAACAGCGTGCAATTTTTTTCTCTTCACGTCTTTACGCATCGATATTGGAACTAATCTATTATATTTAAGATCTTTGCGATACGTGACTGTTCAATATTAGCGTAAAACACATCTGAGATTGCGTAACATAATCTTCATAGTAACAGTCTTTATAAAACATGAGAATTATTTCTGACTGGTTCTAAATGAAAAAACAACGTTGACAGGAAAAAACTATTGTAGAATACGTAGCTGAAAGGCTCTAACATTTGACGAGCAAAACGGACGGGATATATACGGGGATTTTACGGCATCTACTAAATGTAAGCTCAGCTTAAAAATGACCGAAGTTACTAATGGAATAAAAAATTGACTAGTCATATCGAAACGAATATAGGATTTTTTTTCTGATGTACAAGAAATAAATCGTGGTTAGAGGTGATCTAGTAAAGGACCAGGATCTCAAATATTATGAGTGTGCGAGTTCGATTCCAAATTAGGCAAGTAACAATGATAGATAGATAGATGCAATGCAACTTTTCTAAGTTATGAACTTTCTAAAGTATATCTTCGACTGATTAAAGGTAATGTAAAATATTTCAAGGAAACCTGGACTATAAAGTCTGAAATCACAAACCCGCATTGAGCAAGCGTGGTGATTGACGCTCAATCCTTCTCCGTGGTAGAGAAGCCCAACCATGGGACGATAAAAACGCTTATGATGATGTAACTACAAGAAAGGCATATTAAGAAAGTAGTTACAACATGTGGTTAATTACGGCAAATGTTTCGTAAAACCTAAACGAGAGCTTCCCAGAGAACCAATGAATAAGTCGTGGTTACGTCACGATGGCTACAAACGACAAAGGCAAAGCCACGTGATCACCGACCCTTGCTTGTTATACAACTACTAATGGCCACGGCAATATCCCGTTAAAACTCAGGTAATTATTACTTTTCTGTTCAGACAAACTCGATATTTCTAATTCACAAAATCATTATTTCACTTTGCTATCTGATATTCGAAACTTGAATTCATCACCACCAATGCCATTAATATATATCATATGATGTAGAAACCATGTTAAGATTACAACCGAGAATACTAACCACATATGTGCAGCATAACATAATAAAGCGTATGATGGAAATTGCTACTACTAGCTTAAATTGGCATAGGATATTTCTCTGTATTAATGCGAAACTAAATTCGGTACGAAACTTGATTTGCCTAACGCGTCCCTTAGAACAAGTTTTTAACATATCCATAACATGGTCTATTTATTTGTATAACAATTTTCTCACAAAGCCAGTCAGTGATTTTCTCTCGGATGAGTAACAAAGATCTATTCACCCTTCCATCTTTCCTTACAAAGTACCTATTCTTGCAGTAAACTTAGGGTCCAACTTTCTCGCAGCCTTTACTCGACTGCCAGTCGCCTCAGTTACCTATTGTATTCAAAATCGATATTTCTAATCTGAAAACTTATAGTATGTTGCAGTATTGTTTAACCCTCTAATAAAATCTTTGTGCATAGAAGGATAACAAATATAAACAGTCTCTATCTCACATACACAAACAAACACTCGAACTCGAGCAACTAACTATCTGTAAGACTGAATAAATATATTTGTTGGAAAACAGAATCCCTTTGGGGAATCCTAACCCGTGACAGAAATCACTGTCTATGTACCGACCGGTCGGATATTATTTCATACTCAATCACCAACACCACAACTGAGCTGAGAACTCCAAGTTTGCACTTGGAGTTGCAAAACAAAGGTGGCTGCACTTTCATTCCGTTTCAACTTTTAATACAATATATTAATTCACCCTTTTAAATTAACAAGAGTATGCAGATCTCTGCATACTAGTTCTTTAAATATTATTCAAACATTAAGTTTTGTACAAAAGAGCTACCTCAGGCTACGTTTTATGTGTATATTTAACTATGAGTAAGTTAAAACATTCTTTGTTCAAACAAACTGCTGAGTAAATTCATTTAGCTTTCGATTTAACTTTACTTAATAACGTTTTGGTACGAAAGAATGATGGGTGAAGTTGGCTTATGCCCAACCTAAACTACTTGCCCAGTAAATGTATCATAGCTTATTTTTTCTGCTAAGTGTAAAAAATTGTATACAACGGAAAACATGTGATACTCCCTAATTGCTAATTATTCTACCTAACGATATAGTCAACTATCCCAGATATACTCTACCACTACATCTTGCTTTAAAATAGAAACCTGTGGAATTGTTCGTACCGCATGTACCCGGACTAAGAGTTATCTAAAATAGTCACACCACATTGCACTGGATGGATAGATCTATCATCACTGATCATACTGTCATGGCTAACAAGCATAACTAGTGTTATTAGACCGATCATATTGTTGAAATCACCGTGCCAGAACGGTGAGAACGCCGTGAAAGCTGTAAGAATTTAAATATGTAGATTTAGAATAGAATATTAGAAAGATTATTAGAAAGTATAATATTAATTTTCAAAAATAAACCACTTTTTACGAAATGAAGCTTACTTTCACACTTCGTTACTATCATCATATTCGAGCTTCCAGTGCATCCCAGCTTCCAGTTGCAGCCATAACCCATGTAAGTAAAGTAAAGTCCTCATCGATACGAATATAAACACTTTTTGAGTTAAGATCTACACACGACTACTTTGAAGACGATTTTATCAACTCGGCTATAGCTTATTGATTATATTGGGGGATTGCTAATTAGTCACCGATATTTAAACACGTGATAGTACTCATGATTACAAACAACTTTCCCAATGAAACTTTTTTGTTTTTTTTTTTTATCTTTATAGCAAAATTACTGACAACGCGTGCGCGGGGCCTCGCCGCTAACAGCTGATCAGGCGACGAAATTTGAATTTTGCTGTAATGATAAAAAAATAACAAAAAAAGTTTCTTCAGGAAAGTTGTTTGTGATCATGAGTACAATCACGTGTTTAAATATCGGTCACTAATTACCAGTCACCCTATATATCTCTCCAAGCTTCATCACATGGTTGATATGATAATATCGTGACATTCCTGAATCCGTCTTGGACACTGGGCTATTCTATATCATAATGTTAGGCATTAGCTTCTTTTTGCATGAAAACCTTTTTACTATTAGTTACAAATATACAGACAAAGAAGTTGGAAACAGGTGAATGTTATTCTTCTGTTTACGACCTTGTCTAACAATGCAATTTTTATCACTCAAGACAATGTAATGCAATAAAAGCGTATTTCCATAACAGTAGAAACCATTTACACACACTTAGTAAATTAAATTTTATTTTCAGGTTGCGATACTAATATAACAATATAACAAATTAAATATATCGCACGCGATAAGTTAGGTTCAGTGCCCTAAACATAGCAGGAGCGATTTGTTTATTGTATTTATGATATACTAAATATTAATCATTATTAACAATAATAATGATATACATATTTTCTCAAAAAGCTTAGCACTAGTTTACAGAAAATAGTTCCCAGTATTAATATCTAAAAAATCTAGTCACAGAAACCGAACTGCCTGTGTTTTGGTTTGGGCAATAGTTTTGGATTGTATGTAAAATATCCTTCCTAAAAAGTGTCCAAAGCTCGACCTAATTATTTTATTAACTTAATCTGCAAAAGTCGCGTCCTCATCAAAACATAATTTATGTAAAGTATAAAAGAATTTAATATTTAACTCAAGGCCCAAGTAAACAGAACGTGTTTAAAGTTTCTGTAGGCTCATCAGCATTCCTTATGTATACAAGGAGTGTGACAAACGATGACCTTTTCTAAGCCTCGTCAAAACAGACCTAGTAACTTCGACACGAACTACTTGACAGTTGTAGAGTTTTTGCTATTACGCTAATTAAACCTACATAATTGGAAGAAACGAGAGAAAATTCGCGGCGTCTACCGTCTGCCGACTAGACGTCTATTTTTTTAATAATGTGTCTTAAATTGTTTTCGTTTAGTATCGAATTTTGTGTTAATTTATCGATATAAAGGCTTGCCCTTTGTCTAACTTTAATTATCATGTTGCGTGATGGAACTTGC
This sequence comes from Heliothis peltigera, assembly GCA_958496145.1. Classification (NCBI taxonomy): domain Eukaryota; kingdom Metazoa; phylum Arthropoda; class Insecta; order Lepidoptera; family Noctuidae; genus Heliothis; species Heliothis peltigera. The sequence continues at coordinate 7,445,423 of OY292328.1, forward strand.
GGTATCATCTAGCTAATTTCAAAAACCTTTTCGCGAATTGGTATGCTCGGATTACATCTGTAATATCAATTAACAGTAATGCCTAGTCCATATTTTTATCAAATGAAAATGAGTAATATTGAGTTTTCGTACAATTTATAAAGGTTGACCTAAAATAAAATGAGAGATATTTTCGCTACCCTTCGTCTAAAAGAATTTCAAATCGTGTCTGTTTTACAAAGTCTCACAGGCGTGACCGTAGAACAAATATATTATTTTCATTACGCTTCGGTAAATGACGGAAAGAACAGAATTTACCCTCTTGTGTGTTTATAGGCAAGTACATTACCCCTCGGTCACGCTTTGTTTATATGACAAAACATGATACATAATATTTGTTTTATAACCTCCTTCATAATAGCTGAATACCTGTCCGAGCCATCACGTTGAAGTACATTATGTTAGATACATTTTGTTTTAAAGCAACTCGTGAACGTATCGTCTCTTCTTACACACCATTGTATAGTTTTAAAAGAAAATTAGTAAAAGTTGTAGAGCGTCCAAGTGTAAGCATATTTTTACAACTTTGATGAATACGAAGCTGACATGACTGTTTTGATGATTCAAGATTGTATCAAAGTTGTAGAATAAAAAAAAATACAATAATTAAAAAAAAAACATTATTGGTCATCATTCAAGCTCCACTTTACCATATTTATTTATGTAAGTATCTACCTACATTTTAAAACCAAATAAAGACCTGTTCTATTCTATTTATCAAAAACCCAATCATCTCTCAGACCACAGGCTTGATGAACTTTAGCCACTCAATTTACGAACTAAACTTAATTAAAGACTTTTCTAATTTTTCGTCCCTTTAAACAAACGTGAAATTGCCCTACATTGCATCTACCTTCATATTTCCAAACCTAAGGGAATACAACATATTGGAACAGCACGAAAATAGGATATCGTAGCTCGAGCAAGCTTGTATTCTGGTGAAATGTATTCCAACACTGTAGACCCTATGTATGTATGATGAACACAGGAATGAACCTTATGGTCGCTATATAGTTTGTTTATAGCTACTGTTAGACACTTCACACGAATGAAACGAGGTATCAAATACAGCCTGTATTCATTCTTCACATATCCTATGATGACACTTACATTATTTAATATTAAACACTGTTTGATGGCAAAATGATGACCGGTTGACGTAGTAGGTAGTGTAATCGGCCTGCCACGCTGGAAGGCGCGGATTCGGTTCCCTCATAAGTCAAACATTTGTGTGCAAACCCAAACATAACCTAGGTGTTTCTATGTATAATGTGTATGTATTTACAAAATAAAAATGTGTAAGTATGTTTATCAGTTGTCTAGTACCCATGGTACAGGTTTTGCTTAGTTTGGGTCTAAATGACGTTGTGTGAATGTGTGAGAATTATTATACTTTTATATTAAAATTATGCATAATCGATGTTCGTGTTAATTACAAACAAACAGTAGCAAGAAGCAACATGTAGCTGACGCCTATATAACTACTAAATTATACTCGTATATATCTCAACATAATGAGATCAACTTAATGTATAATTCAAGAAATTCAAAATTCATTGCAAAGGTAAGTCCCTTAAACTTAATAAGCCTTGGGAACTTTCAGGGAGAATGCATAATTTAAATTTGCATGCGCACTGTCACAAGACAACACGCAACTTAGGATTACTGAACTTTTATAATAAATTTGTCTTTACAGACGCCAGCACATCAAGCTTCTACAATCTGTCAAATTAGCTTAATAGGTTTTCAACTCTATCGCTGAAGGGAACTGGGACATTTTGACAGTTTCGGGTAGCTTGATGTGCTGCCGTCTGTACTAATAAAGTTCACAATAATATTACGGCCTGTCATCGTCCATAACGGCAGTATTTGCTCCCAGATGCGGCAAGTAATACATTTCGAGATAACAAAATAAAAGTGCCATATATTCTTAGAGATTCTATGAAAAGGAGCCCTTAAGGTAAGGGATTTAGGTAAGGATTAAAAGAGCAACCGGAGTAGCGTCACGTATAAGGAGATAATTTTTTTTTTCATGTACACTCAGTACAATTTCAATAAGGCGTACCTACTTATAAATTAAAACATGATGAATCTGTAACGGTTCCGTCTTTTTGTGCCATTTGGCTACGGTACCCTAAAAAGGCGACATGTCTATGTATGACGGGCTGTCTTTTAGTGTTCGTGCGGAATATTGTAACGTTAATTTCAAGGACTCTTCAGACATCATTCTATCGCTCTCACACTTACGTAAATTGCTGCGATAGATGCATTTTTAAATAAGTCTTGCAAGTTATGTAAAGTTTGAGTATTTCGAGGTTAGTAAGCAAACGATCGAATCTACGTTTTACAATTTTGTATGGATATAGCTGCCAGTATGTTTCAACTATACAAAACTTATTGCGTAGGTTGTCAAAGCGACTACCTTGAGCCTAACGTTTGCGTCTACTCGGCTAGCTAGTCTTTCAGCAAAGCTTTTTCTAAGTAACTCCATATGGTATACATCCACTCGGTGTTTTTAAATGTGCAGCTATTGTTTATGTGTCGAAATTAAAGCTTAAATCTCTTTAAAAAAGTATAAAACATAAAAAGAGGTTGTTAAACTTTGAATCTCGCATAGAGGACACACCCTTATTCCAACACAATACCCTGTTCTTTGGATTAACGTGATTAAGTTTAAAATATGTAATATGTTATCACTATGGACCGATCAATTGATTTCATAAGGGACCTTCTTCTTTTGAATGTACCACAATTTATTAACATGAACAATCCATACAGATGGAGAGAACACACGAAGCTCACTTTGTGGTCAATGCCTAAACCGAATTTACGCCTAATTAACATTACCACAACTTGACCTAATATAATAAGGGCTAATCAGGTTATAATTTCAGTAAAAATTGCGTCGCAATCAAAAAATCTTTATTAACACGGATTTTTTATGGAGGATAGATAGAAAATAAAAAATAGGTAGGTACATTACAAGCTCATAAAACTACCTACTATGAAATTCGTTAGTTAAGAGTGGTAAAGGTGGTTAGTTAAGAATAATTATGAATATAAAAGATCGTTTACATACAATTTAAGTAGTACGTACCCATAAGAAAAAAATAAGCAGGGATAACTAGAAAGCTTATTATCTAAATACCGTTCAAACGTAATAAATACATTACGGACTAAAATTCAAATCACAGCTTATTTATGACTTACACAGAATAGTGATAAAAAATAGGTCCTTGATTACGATGGCAAATTTTATGTTATTCAATTGGAAGAGAAATAAAATAAAATCTTTAATTAAGTACACACTTACCATGTTTTTAAAATATGATCCGATAACAATAAGCATTAATTCAATAACCATAGTTAATTTACCATAGGTATTTCCATTATTATTGAGCACTTCCAGATCTAAAACTTCACATCGCGTCCTTAATGTTTTGGGCAAAAAAAAAAAGTATTAAAAAAATGTTTGTTTTGTAGACACAGGATAATATACACGTTGTAAGTTACTTTAGCGGTAGCAATGCGGCAGAAACGCGCGCTACGTCCCGTGGATGCGATCTCTATGAGAAGAAACGGTCACAAAGTTCCGAAACGGGAGCGCATGCTCGCTATCAAAACATATTAAATAGTTTTTTGTTTATTACAATTAATAATCCGTTAATATTTAAGTGAATAATGAAATAGATAATAGACTGATATGTGGCTATCAACAATAATATCCTGTTTTTTTTTATATGGTACCTATCCCATTTGAACTATGTAGATACATTTCTCTAATGAAAATGTTTGGAAAATGTTACTGGTCGCTAAATAAAATATATTGACCAGAATACATGCAACTCGTCCAAGAAAATAATACCTATTTTTAATACAGTTTAGTGACCATAAGAAATCAACTTTATCGTGCTAGACATGTATTTATTTAATTGAATTACCTTGTCTGGGATTGTATCTACTAAAATAAGAAACTATCTAAGTATAGCTACTGAGCGGTGAGCGCGAAGCGCCTAAATACACGACTGGATCACAGTGACACTAAACGACGTAAATTGCTCAATCAAGTCAGTTCGGCGTAATATTCAGGTTCATGATTATCGGCAATTTATTTATAAATCGTCCTTTGCAAATAAAGCACGATTTAAGATTTTTAGCGGTTGATCCATATAAAAGTTAATTTGAAGTTTGCTTTAGAGGTGAAATAAAGTTTTTTTTTTAATTTTAGTACTATAAGTAGTCATGGCACGGATGAAACCGCAAAAGAAATCTTAATATATTAACCCTCTATAATAACATCTACGCATACATAAACATAGGTTTTATGTATATTATGTGCATTCATTAGCCAAGATGGATCACTATGTAGCCTAAAATAACCCCTTATAACGTTCATGGTTAATAATTTCCCGCGAAGCCTGTCTTGTCAATGTTTCATGCTCTGTCCTTGAATTAGAACAATGTGCACAGCATTATTATCCAGTGAATAAGCTTGTTTAATGATATCAGAAAATAATGTTTACTGTTGAACCTTGGGAATTACATGAGAAAGGAAATTATATTTTAATACGTATGGCCAATGTAAAATATTTTTATTTATTGCTTTGTTTGCAAGTTTATTTAGGGTCAGCGTGTATATTTATTTTACGTAAATATTAAAGTTCCCCTTTTTAAGTTAATGCAATCAGATTCAACTACTAGTTGGTATTGTAATCTGCTGTATGTAGTAAAGCTTTTTGTAGTAGATACAATTTGTTGTATAAAATTACGGTTATTTCCCAAAGCACCAATTTAATTATTTTTGCGGGTTTTCTGAGCAGTTGAGTAACTTCTCTGGGACTACCCAAGCTCCGTGGTCTCGCCGTTTTAATAAGTAGAGATTTGTTATCGTTCCTTATTATTCTGAAGGACTTGTGGTTTGACTTGTATGATTAAATAATTTCTCAAACAAATGAACATTATTGTGCTTTAGTCTACTGTTTATCAAGTGCATTATGATTGCGAAGTTTTATTGATCCAGTAAATCAGCATAAAATTCAAAGTTGCCTTCACGCCACGTAAAGCTCTTTATTTACTTACCACACTTCACTTCTCTCCGCTCCGGTCTTCACTTCTCCCGATCTTTTCAGTATATATAATGATTCACTTTTTGTAAGTTTAAAATTTTTCCATTTTTGAAATCCGAAGGAGAATTGAAAGGCGACGTGTCAAAGATTTCCCACAGACGAACTGTCTAGAACAGTTTTGTGGACCTAGGTTATGTACTTATTTGTGTTGATAATAAAAAAATAATAATAATAGGTCTCACATGGTTCCTTTTGAACAAATTGGTTTGAAAGCCGGCTAGATAAATAGATACTGTAGTCAAATTACATGCACGTGGCTTGGTTTGGTACAATAATGTTTATCTAGGGGCTTTATTATAGGGTTTACTTCATCCTGTATTAAGATCGATTATTAAGAGCAGTGAATACTAAGTGGTGTAGCTTCTGAGAATACGTCTATTCACTTACCTATGAGAAGGGGATAACCCATTCACGGACGCACCAAGCGTTGCTTAACCTTATAATCTATTGAAGTATGCGGCTGTTACTTAGCCTAGAAATCCTCAACACGTAATGTTACCGTACCGTATACCGTGTTTATTATACTTACATATCTTACGGTGATTGATTATAAGGCGAATAGAAGGAAAATACAGAAAAACAGAATTTAAAAGGTCCGAATCCAACCTAATTTTGCGATGGAATATTCTTGAAGCTCTTATTCAAACTATATTCACCTTTGTACTGTAAAATTAACGAAATGTGTACCTACAGTTATCTTGCTCATGTGTTACCTTTTATACCATTAAAATGCAGTATAACATGCCATAAACTAGGATTTTAAAGCGAGCCCCACTATAAAGTTATGACAAGAGCGTCCTTCATAAAATGTAGACCAGTTTACCCTTATCTGCTGAGAGGGATTTTTATTTTTTATTACATTTCTAAGCAACTGAAATTCAATAATTTTGTATTATAAAGAACGCTTCTATTCATTTTATCGCTCATAAATTAGATCGTAGGTAAATTAATGTATTTACATTTTTGTTTGATGATTGAATGAAAAATAACCAAGGTTATAAAATACGTTTTGTACGGACACGAAGTAGGTAACTCTCTCAAGTATGAAATCCCGGGAGGCGACAGCTACCATAAAATAAAAAACATTATAGATACATATTATAGTAACTGTCACCAAGAATTTCACGCGCAGTGAAAACAAGATATTTTTGAAGGAATAGTAGAACTGTCCTTAGACGTACATATGTCTGTTCCCGCTAAATGACTTGTCCTTGCTAGAGTGATAGAGGGCGACCTATTTCCAGACAGAAGGATAATTTCGGTCAACAACATCCTGCATGTCACCTCCGTACTCCAATCCATTTTGTTCAACATGTCAGTCTGTCGTGGCATTCAAACATGGTCCCGTGTTGAAAACTTTTGAAATAAGACTGGAATTCTTTCCTTCTATGTTGTGAGTGTCTTTTATATAATCTATTAGGACTTCGATCGATTTCTCACCTTAAGGTGAGAGGTGAAGGTTTTTAATCTTAATTTAAATGTTAGTACCAAAACTTCTGAAAATTTGAAAAAGACCTTTAGTAGATACTATTTTTGAGACGTTTATCTGCCAAAATGCCCTAAATATACACTAGTATTGCTCATTACACATTCATTTGTATATGGCCACTAATATATACGATGCATGGATATCGTTATATTCTGACTGACAATTAAGCAGAAATTCCTGTCTTAAAAGGAGCATCCCCAACAGGCTGGCAACATTGGCACTTTCGATGGCAATGATGCATGCCTTTTTCCAAGATCGTCACTCAGCAGCCTCGCCTCTCTTAATCATTATCTTTACTAATATTATAAAGCTCACTAGTTTGTTTGTTTGCTTTGATGGACTAATCATTAACATCTTTACCGATTTGCAAGAATTCTTCCAGTGATAGATGGCCCATTTATCGGGGAAGGCTTCAGTGGAATCGCTCGCTTAAGCTAGGTGATTGATAAAACTGAAGCGACAATTATAGCCTATATGAAAGTAAAATTTTTACGAATGGACGCTAAAAGTTTAGTTCTGCATTTTTTTATATCATTTATTTGATGAGGCTTAAGCACTTCTGTGCTATGTCAGCCTCGTTAGGTCATAGTACAATATTTTCGATTTGTTTAGATCACCCTGTTATAGTAGGTATAAACTTCTGTAATCATCAGATAATATATGTACATATTGAAGCTCTGTCGGATTCATGTTTTGATTTATAAACGTTCATTTAATTAATGGACTACTTATCTATCTGCACGTTTATTATTACCTAACATTTGAACGAGAGTTATATAGAAATTGTATGCATAACGTTAGGTTTTCAAGGGTTCTCGGAACAAAACAGAACCACACATTAATATTTAATAGGAACATAGTAAAATGGACTATTATATTATTATAATCTAATTAATATACACACGCGTACCAGTACGAAAATACTACGAATTATAGGCCAAGTGTGAAGACAAACCGATATGCTGTCAACCTGGAAACCAGTCTAAACGAAACCTGCCAAGTTCTCGCTTAAAAATGCACTGTGACTTGCAAATGCAAAACAAGCAATTAGATAAAACATGACAGAAACGGATCGGGGCAAATACGGCCCCATGTAATCTACTTTCGTAATCCAAAGTGCAATCTAGAACCACGTAGGGGCGAGCTGATATGTAGGTGGTACGCTTGACGCCGCGGCGACGTGTCGCCGGAGCCGCGACAGAGACCATATATGCTGCATGTTACCTTTACGTCTATCCTCTTCAAGCCAGTTACCAGGGCAAACCGATATTCTATGGGAACCCGTGATGACTTTCAAAGATGTTCAATTGACGACCGGGAACTAAAAGTGCCTTGAGAACGGCATCCATGGACCTTATCCTTCTGATTGATAAGTCCGTGCCATCGTTACTTAGTTACGAGTTCTCCGAGTTCTGCTAATAGACAATTTCTTTATTTATGAAACTGCTTTTAATGAAATTTCTTACTAATTCCCATTTTTAACTGCCCACACATAACAGCTCATTAGATAGTCAGTTTACTGCTCGTTGTATTCATTCAGCAATCTTTGTAAACTTTACCGTCGAGTTTTAACTGCTGAACTTTTTAATATAGCAGAATTAAATGGTTAAATATTTGTCGAATTCCAAAGATTCCTTTTTTAATGTGTTCAATGGTCGTGTGAAGCACGAAATCTGTAATCTGTGTTTTTTGCGACGTTAATGCAATATTGCATAACTGAATAATGTTTTAAAGATTACCCAAAAAAATCTGATATTGAATAAGCCAAGATATGCCGTTTTAATCATATCTTTTTAAATGTATGTAATTAATGACTGACGTACACGTGAACGTACATATGTAATTTAAGTTCAACAAATACGTAAAAATTTGGCCTCCGTTTAAACTTTCAATAACAAATCTTACACATTATTCCTGTGAGCGATAAGTACAAAGTTTTCTCTTCAATTTACAACTTCTCTGGTAAAACGATTTCACTGTAGCGGATTTTTCGTCGCACGTCACGCACGAATATCCTGTCGCGCGGTTTCAGCTGTCATACTTTAAACGGTTGTCAATTGCTGTATATTATTATGCTGTACAACTCTAACTTCGTTTTTGTCGCGCTTAGCAAAACCGAGTGTATGTTATGCGGGACATATTTCGAACGCACAAAATCTGTAGCGTGGTTTATGGCTTATGTCTTCGTCTCTATTGCATTTCTCTACCAGTCCCAAGATTTTAAGAATGTGGGGCCGTGGGGCTATTCATGGGGCCGTTTTAATAAAAAAGATAATTGCTGCTCCATCTGCTGTTTTAAAAAATCAAACACAGGCAACCCTATTTTTTATGTACGCACATATACGCGCGATAACGAACCTTCGAACCGAACGCAATAATTTTTTTAGACTCTGTAACCTAAAATCTAAATGATATTCCGAGTAAAAGGAAATAGTTTTGTAATATCTCAGCTTTAAAAGATACCAGCTGTGTGTCTAAGAAAATTTATTGAAGATATTTTATTGCCGTACTCGTACATCAATCGTCATTAAAGTTACAGTGACACAGACTTACAAAGTTCTTTGTGAACCACTTGCGCGTCTCACAACTACGAGACATCATTAGTAAACATGCCTGGCTGCAAACGACATAAACTGACTTGTACTGTAGATATGAATACAGATAGACCTATGGCTATAGGTACCGCGATTTGATATTATTTAATTTACAGACAAGGAAAAAATCTTTCTTTTGCTCTCGAACCTACGGCACAAACTACAAGTATTTTTGTTGGCCTCGTAGATCCTGTACTAATGCTCTTAATTAAACAGCACGGAGGATAAAAGAAAAATACTACTTATACACAACAAGGAAGTGCCAATTAAGAAGTATGTAATTGCTATCGATCGTACCTTCAACGACTATCTGATTGATATCTTATCTTTGTTTGAAATGTACTTCTATTGAACGCTAAAATTAAAACAAGGAAGCAAGAAATTATTGTTAAAACTTTTCGCAAATTGACTTGAACTAAGTGCAGTATACAAAATTTCATTTCCAAGGCTTTGAAAACGTTCAATGACCTTCGTGAGTACTATTTTGTTATCGGCCTCATCACATGGTAAACATTCGATTACATAAGTAAGCAAATATGCTCAACAGTGATGAGTACATACCTCCTCGATTTCTTATCAGATGAGATTGTGATACTGAACGTAGAACTAGCAGGTAGGTACCTATTTGCCTGATATCGCATTAATGTGAAGTGCGTGATATTAACTAATTTCATAAATACTTATTACACAATGTTTTATTAAATCATTTAACAAAATAATGTAAGGGCATAAACTCCCTACCTGGGCTGCGGGTTGTTCGCAAGAGTTACCGTGGCCCTGGGACACTGGGGCACACAGGGACCTTTCGAAGAAACATAGAGGGTTTTAGTCAGTAAGAGTCTGACACTGCTTCCAGCTGCACCCTCAGCGGGAGGGGTCATTCGATGATTTCCCACGGAAAAAAAGGGCAAAAACTCCAAACAATTTGCTTAAATTTTGAAATATTTACTAATTTTACGAGTAGGTATAATGCAAATACAAATCAGAATCAGAAACTAATAGCATCGATGCAAAATTGAAATTGGGAACTTTGCTGAATAGACTGAATACTAATTGGCATAATATTTGCCTTTCTTTTTTTACCTTTTACTTACTGAACTTTAGTCTGTAAGCTGAAATTAAAAGATACTGCATTAAATGTATTTTTTGATAACACAAACATTTTCATGGTTTTCATTTTTGAAACGATATCAAAACATATATTATAAATTGTTGGATTAAAGAATAAAATAACCGAGTTGTGCATTAATATGTCAGTAGCAATTGCGAAAGCATGCTGAGATGAGGCCATGAGGATAAAGTGCATTGCCAAGTTTAACAATGCGATCACATGACCATAATATACCTAATAGGTATGTTATGTTAAACTTCATCTTTCGCACCGGTAGTCGTCAATGTTTATACATATTTCTTATGACTTTGAGCCTATTGTATTTCACTACCAATGACAAGCTTTTGGAAGAGGATCGTTAATTTTATAAAAAAAAAATATAGTTTCTGCTCCATTTATCTTGACACTGGTTTGCAATCAAACAGAGGCTTAGTTCCCTTGTAAGACTAAGCTGAGCGTTTATTGCAGCCACATCAATATCCGTAAATCAGCGCACGAACCACATCCAAACAAATTTGACGTAAAAAGATTTCGAATACATATAACACAAGTTAACGACAAAGTGAGGTCTATTCTTGGAAAAGTTCACCAGCATTGATCCTGTGAAATCTGTCATAACTAGCAAAGTTCGCATTTTTTTATGTTTTGCACAATAGGTACTTTACACCGGTTTCGCACCAGAAAACTTTCGGTCGGTTTTTTACGAACGACACATTCCGAGTGACAAAAAAACTGTCGCGCGTTTCAATTGTTTTCTGCCACCTGTACGTTTCGCTATCTGCATTCCGAAAATCCTCTAGTGTGGAAATGCTATAATTTCTTTAGGGTGAGTATTCAGCCCGCAAGAATTTTACTGGAGATTTATTTTTTCAAATATTTCTGTGGCCAATTCGCACGAATGCCGTTTATTGGTGCGCTCGCAAGTCTTGTGTTATGCATATCCAGTGCCGGTACGAATAATAAGCCGGTATAAGACGAGTTATATACATACTCACTTTTTATTGAGCCACCCAAATTAACTACTAATAATGAAGTTTTAGGGCTCCGCATCTCAAAAGATAAAAACGGAACCCAAGCCACAGATTACTGAATAGTTACAAGCTCGCTTGTTGTTTGAGGAATGTGTGGAGGAGCCTAGTTGAAACGTAACGCCGTATACTCAAATCTATGGTCCCATAAAGTTGTGAAAAAATAAAACGTCCATTTATTTTGAAAAAATACGTATTTCGAAGAAATTACATTCTGAAAGGAATCAAATCTCATAGGGTACTTTCTGTTGTCCTGAAATTGGCAAGAAACATTAGGAGTAGAAGAAAAATCTGAAACCATTTGTCGTTAATTGTTACAAAATAGTAATTAATTTAATAATAGTAGTACTTACTTACCTACTTATTTTATTTATTTACATAGTCTTCCTCGATAAATGCCATCTTATACTGAACAGACAAACTCTTCGGAGATATTAATATTAAGTATGTAGAATGTATACAATTCAGTTGTTTGTGAAAAACACATGCCTATATCTAAAGGAGATAGTTGTTGAAAATGAGATAACAAGACACCGATTAAGATAACATGGTTTATTATTTAACTCTCCAGGTCTAGCTGACGCATAGCTCATACCTACCAAGTTTTAATATCACCGTTTATCACAAAAAAATGACACTTATCTATTTATATCATCGGTCTACTCCTTGTCTTATCAAAACTATAGGTACAAAACTGTATTATACTGTATGTATATTTATTTACGGTTACCATAAAATAAAAAAATAGTAATAATAATATCGGGACACCTTTTCAAACACGGTCGGAACCCAAGATATGCTATAGATTAGCTTGTATAATGTTGTGTAAATGTCAACTATAACGCACTCAGCTCGGCAGTCCGGCGAATCAGGCGTGGTCACCATTGCGCCAACGGGATTTTCGACAAAACCTCTTTACGTTTTAAACTATATTTTGGGACTGGTCGACATGTCGAATCATCAATTAAATATGGAAATAGGTCTAAGTAGCTAGTCTTTTGATATTTAGAAAATCAGTCTACCGTCATCCCTAACAAGAAAATATAATACGTTAAGTCAAATACTTGAGAAGTTTCCTGGGACGATGGTACCTAGAGGCAGTGCTGCTACACTGTACAAACACCTAATAGAATAACCTCTGGCTGCACGTCGCTAAATGAAACAAAGGCTTCGAGAGTGCTATCAACAACTCAATAATTGGGAGCTCGACAATATTCGCGCAGTAAATAGATCACGCTATGATCAGCACTGAATTCCAGCCCATCCCATTTACAATGCAACTGTTATATATCTACTGCAGGCTAGAACCTCGCGACAATTCATCACCTACACACGCTTTTTCAGTGCATAATAGATGGAATTTTAATAAAGCTAACTTTATTCTAATGTACGATTTATTGGCTAAAATAGATTGGAGTGAGTTGTACCGTTCACAGGACGGGGATTTAATTTTGGACTTATTTTACGAAAGGCTATATGACGTTTTTGATGAATGTGTTCCTCCGAAAAAAAATAGTCGAATAGAAAGTAGATATAAATACCCAGTATGGTTAACAGCTGATCTGATTAAAGAAATAAAAATTAAATACAATTTGCATAAAAAGTTCAAAACTAGTAAATTACCTCACGACTACGCGGAGTTTACAAAGTATCGGGCGAGAGTAAAAACTGAGACTGCACGTGCGCATGACATGTATCGCAATCGCGTTCAACAGCATTTAGTGAAAGAACCGAGAGCGTTTTGGGAGTATATTAGATCAAAAAAGGGGAAATCAAATAATCGGAAATTAATAAAAGATGGACGGGTACTGGCGGATCAGGAGTGCGCTAATGAATTAGCTCGTTACTTCCAGTCTGTGTATAACCCGGAGCCTCCCGCGCTGAGTGTGGCGGCAGCGAGTGCGAGCCGTGCGGCCGGCGCGGCGGGCGCCGCGTGGGCTCACCTCGCGCAGCTGAGCCGCGCCGACGTGCAGGCCGCGCTCGGGCGCTTGCCCTCTAAGCGATCCGCTGGACCAGATGGTATTCCGGCCTTTAATTTTAAAGACTGCCGTGCAATATTGATAGATCCTTTATTGCATTTATACAATGTTTTTATTCGATCTACAATGTTCCCCGATCGTTGGAAACTCACTCGGGTAGTACCGGTGCCGAAGGGCAGTGGTGGGTCTGAACCCTGTGACTACAGGCCTGTGGCAGTGTTGTGCACTCCAGCTAAAGTGTTCGAGTCAGCAATTCACAGCAGCTTGTATTCACAGGTAAGTGCATTGCTATCGGACGCGCAGCACGGCTTTCGACCTGGGCGGGGAACGACGGGGAACTTGTTAGATCTTATGACACACGTTGTGCCAGCGGTGGATGCTGGACTACAGGTGGACGTGGCCTACTTTGATTTTCGGAAAGCCTTCGACACCGTCGATAATGATATCCTTCTTTCGAAGTTGGCCGCCGCGGGCTGCACTACGCATACCTTGACATTCTTTGCAAGTTATTTAAGAGACCGCTGTCAGTACGTTGACTGCAGCGGAAGCCTATCCGAGCCCTACTTTACGAGGTCAGGGGTAAGTCAGGGCAGTAATCTAGGACCCCTACTCTTCATATTAACCGTAAATGACTTGCCAAATGTAGTTTATAACTCCACACCATTATTGTTTGCTGATGACCTAAAATTAATTCTAAAAATAGAGCAGAAAGAAGATCATCACATACTACAACAAGATATAAACAGAGTTGAAGAATGGAGTTTAGAAAATAGATTGTATTTTAATGTGGCCAAATGCTCCGTATTATCATTCAGCCGAGCACGTAACCCGAGTCAGCACCAATATTGCATGGACGGAAGGCCGCTGAAGCGGGTCTCTGACGTCAGGGATTTAGGTGTGCTCTTCACCACTGATGTGAATTTTAGGAATCATATCGTAAATGTCTGCAAAAAAGCTTACCGAAATTTGGGGATGATGCTACGGTTAGGTAACCAATTCGATAACTTAACAGCACTAAGAGCACTGTATGAAGCAATTGTAAAGAGCCATCTAGAGTGTAATGCCGTTGTTTGGTCACCACATGAAGTAAAATATAAATTGATGCTAGAGCGCATACAGAATAAATTTATTAGATTTATTTATTCAAAAATGTATGGTGTTTTCCCAGGTTATCCACTATTGTATCCGACGCTTTTTATATTAGGCATGGTGGGGTATTATAAAATTGAGGTGCGGAGGGATGTAGCTGTCGCCACTTACTTATTTAAAGTACTTCGTGGCAAAATACATAATCCGAGGGTTTTAGGGCTAATCCAGTTGTGTGTCCCGGATGCGTACGCGGCGCGGCGGCGGCGGCCGGCGCTGCTGGCAGTACCATGCGCGCGCACCAACCTTTTACAACGCGCGCCTCTGACGCGTGCGCTGCGAACGCTCAATGCGATGTCGGAAGCGGGAAAAATTGATATATTTCATTGTAATCTGAATGAATTCACAAGAGCCGTGTACTGTACCTGTTCTACTTGATGTTTTTTGTTCCACGTTTATTTTTGTTGATTTTTTTCTTTTAGTTTATGTAAGTGTGTAGAGTAATTTAGAATAAGTTACAAAAATTGTCAATACACTATTGCATTAGGTTCTCCTGTAAAAATAGTTGTATTTGTGGTATCTAAATAAATAAATAAATAAATAAAATAAATAAATAAGCCATCGGTAACAATGAACATGATTACTGTGACTTGACATAATGACAATGTCCAAGGTCAACAGTACAGTTACAAGTACCTATTCCGTAATCTGTGCTAGTACCAAAATCGCTAAATAGTCTTCCCTCTTCTGTCTGACCGTATGTATGCTTAGATGTTTAAAAGCACGCAACGAATTTTGGGCAGGTTGTCACGTAAATAACATGCATAACATAGTATAGAAACATTGATAATTTTAGAGGTGTTTATCGCAATGTTAAATAAGGCATTTTTTTTTTCAAATGTACCAAAAATGGATCAAACAATGTACTACTACTGGGTATATGTCTAAGGGCCAGTTTCAAAATGTCTGAATAGCCACTATCTACGGAATAAATTCAAAAATGAACAGAATGTGTATTAATTTGTAACTTATTCGTAGGTGGTGAAACAATCCCTAAGTATTATAGTTTTACGTTATTATAACATTTTTTTTATATTCTAAAAGTTAATTACTAATATCTAGATTGGAGCCTATCATTAGTACTTACTTCAGTATTAATACGGATCCTAATTAATTACGTTATAGATGTAGGTAGTTGTAGTTGTCAGTAGCTGAAGATAGTATATTGTTTCATTGAGGAGATATTCCGCTCGTCGCTGCTCCCGCACCCGCCCGCCTGTTGCTTGAATAGTTAGGTACCTATCTACGTAGGTCATGGTACAAACTCGCAGGTTTTAATATAATTTCTACCGTTTCGAAGCCGGGGCGGATCGCTGGTATTAAATAAAACGGTAAATTGGCTGTTTCCTAGTTAATTGTGATTGATATGTTTTTTCGTCGGGAAAACCAAAGTCGACTTATACTACACTGATGTCGCATTTGTCACCATAAACATGGCATCAATCAACTGCAGCACAATTTTCAATATCAATGACAAATTGTGACTGCCCCAAAAAATTGCTGCAGTTAGTCAGCCATGATGATTGGTCATTGTGAGCAGGATTAACTTTTCACTTATGATTGGCATACAACGTCTTTTCTACTGGTGATACTACAATTAGATCATACATACATCATTCAACTTTGACATAAACTAAGAGCCAATTTCACAGTTTACGGATACAATATCTACCAGATAAATTCAAAAATAGAACAGAATTTGTATGAAATTATCTGTCAGATAAACTATCTGAGAATTTATCAGCAACCTGTGAAACTGGCCCTTATACTTGTAATTAATATTTGCAACAAGATTTTGAAATAATCGAAAAACAAAACTTTAACTACAACATTTTCAAATTTGAATCTTCATTTACTTGTTAACGTATCATATGTATATCTAAGATCTAGTTTACAAAATGATACTCAAATTCCAACACACGACCTTCTCTTGAACAAAGTATTGGTTTCCCTTCATCGAATAATTCGCAAGTTTAGGTACTTCTTGAGTACTTAACGGGTGATAGTTAATTCGGCTTCTATAACAAGAAGCAGTGTCATCTATCAACTATTTCACAAAATAATAGATCAAGCGCCAACCATTACATGTCACCTATATGGTTACTAAGTTATGTATCACATATTGACAAGAGATCCTTCTGAAGAGTGCCTCCTCGCAATGGTTGCTAGTTGATATCTGCTATAAAATTAGAAGCCTTTATAGGTTAAGAGGCTCACGTGTTTATCATGGTTTATGTGTGGGATTGTTAACGATGAGTGTTAAATCAAGCCAACTACAATTCTAGTTTATTACATAGCCACGTTCTTACTAAAAGGAAGAGGGATTGAGTTAAATCCTTAAGTTTTACAATTAAAAGGGATTTCCACAACTGTAAAAGAAGTGGGTTAACAAGCACTAAGTCCTTTTACGTTTCAGTGAGCTACAGAACCAGTTGTACACACTAAGACTGAAAAAGACCATTCATATTAAATTAAACCTTTGCTAAGATCGTAGTTTTACATTATAGCACAACACAGCACCATGTTTTGTTTTGTTATCTTTATTTTTAAATGACTAGGCAGACCGTTAGAGCTCCTTATCGTGACTGGCCACAATTAGCTCTGGTTTATTAGCATTTAAAGCTTATGGATTTTGAGTAAAAGTTTTACGCTAATAAATATTTTATGAGCTAGTTAAATTAACAATGTTTGACAAGTTAAATTACAATTTATACGAGATATCCAATTTGATGTCAAAACCGGCCAACAAACAGTTTGTTAAGGCTAAAGGCAAACATAGATAGCCGAGGAGTTTCACCCTGACATCACATTTATCATAAATTCTAGGTACTTACTACGACATCGAGGGCAAGCCACATACTGAAGCTCCAGGGAGAAAGATGTCCGTCTGTATTTATGCTAGCTATATCTGATATAATAAATATACCTTACGATGCTAGTTTAGTGCAATAGTTGAATAATAAATGCAATGTCGATCTTAATTTCGTGTTAACAATTTTATAATAATAAAACTGTAGAATAAATAAATAGGTTAAGAGTAGCCTTCCTCGATAAAGGGGCTATCTAAAAAGGATTTTTTCTTTTAATCTGTCCAGTAGTTCCCGAGACTAGCGTGTTGAACCAAAAACCAATCTCAGCTTTATAATATTAGTTGGATTTGCCATACCAGTATATATGGATAACAGGATATAAGATATTTAATAAATAGGATATACCTACTCGTAACTTCAGGTATTATTTATTCCTTACAGCTGCAATGTTGTGAATATGTTATTACAGCTATTGATTGATAAAAAAATCGCTATCTTCACTCTAGACTGTTACTTATAAAGGCCTGATCACACAGTAAGATTATACGCACAACTATGAGACAATATACATAATTATAAGTTGCCACAATACAAGTTTGTTTCGATAAGCGATAAGTCTGCAAAGTCTTAGGTACTACAGTCGTCGCCCGCATAACTACGGAAACTTTAACAGGATAATGATCAATTTTGAATCTGAATCGTCTGATAAACCGGATATTCTTTAATAGGATACACAATGACTTTGTTGAGGGCAACAATCCTGTCAATCGTGCCCCGTTGCAATTTAGGCTCAATCCATACTGAATTGGCAGCGATGCGAAGAGCCCAAGTTGGAGCCGTTTAAAATGGCGGCCAAGCACCGCGCTATCCCTTTTTGTACGGTCTACTTTAAAAAAGGAAATTATGGATTGATTAATAGCTCCTATTTCTCAAGCAGAGCGCAGCTGCTTGTGGCGACGTGACCCTAAAGCCTCGCAGCTATTGGACAACTCGCTACCAGTTTTCGTTCCAAATCAATTTACCCATGTTACTTAGAGATGGGACTCATAAGTCTAAGTAAAATTTCACAGAAAATGGCCTTCTGACCGCTGCGCGCCGCCATGCATTACTGTGGTTGGAGCCTTAATCTGTTAGTGCCGACTGTCGGTAAGATGCAGCTGCCGCGCGTGCCAAAATGTAGATACAAAAGTAGACAGCACACGATGAATAGTCAGACCAGTTCATTCTTGCCTGGGAGTATGGACACGAGTACTCGAACAGCTGATGCTTTTATTTATTTACTTATCCACTAAGATATCTTATTCTTATTTAATGAAGCCGCTGTTACTCACTCATTAGCGCCATACAGTCGTAGGTGTCAAAAGAGTCAATTCATCAAAACTACAACTATCCTAAATGTTCTAGAGTAACCGACAAGTGCTGCTTTTGTTGCAGTCTCATAAACCGACAGGTAGTTTGCTGCGGGCCAATATTCAAGGGTTTGCCGTGCACAATTTGTACCTTGTCAATTTTAATGGGACAATCAAATATTGAAAAACAGCAACCAGTTTTGAATACTCAACCCGGATTGAAAATAGTTCGATTGGTACTGGACCCAGTATGCACTGCAGGCTTAGCATGGCGATTCTATATCTATTCTGTCAAGAAAAGACAAAGCTCTTTCTGTCAACATGTCTTCTGCCCGAGCATGGCGCGACCTGTCAACTCGCACATAATCACTAGTAAACTTATGTCGATCGAAGAAAAGAAAAATTTCTTAAAAAAATGTCAAAGGAAATCTTACGACAATCTGTCACTTTTCTGTCTTTAGGTATGTCCATTCTCCGGTAAACAAAACTTGTTTCTACGGTTGCCATGCTAAGCCTGCGGGAGTTAGGTATTATAAAGTAGCTAGGCAGCTATCCAAAAGAGCGCAGACGATCATTGGTAATTCGCTCACGTGAAGTGGATATGTGAATAGCTTCGTACGCGACATTTTAGAATTTTTATTGATCAAGTACGCGACACTAAATGCGCGTTCACATTGCACCAAGTGTGTGAATACACCCTTAGAAAACGTGAAGAAGTAAAATCATTTCATAACAATATTCCAATTCTGTTTACGTTTGCCTAACATTGCGCAATGATTTTTCTCGATAATTTTAGCAACAGATCAAAACTTCTGGAGATAAATCTCTACGTATGTTATTTTGTAATTTTTTGATGCTTTTAGTAATTTTTTGTTTTCGCTTTTATTATTTTCATATTAAAATATGTATAGTTTTTTAAAATGTCTAATAAATAAATAAAAAATTAAGTTCATATAATATATATGAATAGATATATTAAATTATTGTAATTAATCATTCGATCTTGTTTAATCATAATCAATCGAACTCAAACTATTGGGTGTTGGCCCTTATCAAGAATATTCTTTGGAACAATTCATTTGCAGTCTGTGGAACAGCTATTCCCAATTATCGCAACACTCCCGGTACACAGCAGCAGTTGACCTTTACAATGTCATTGACCTTACAATCTGGAAAGTAGCCCGTGGTTGGTGGATAATTATAGCTCACAATGTTTACACGAATTCATAATATAAAGCCCGGCTTAGCCGCACATAGCATAACAACATCTGTATCACGATTGCACAATATTATGTAATTTGTCATAATGTCATCGCTAAAAATAATTGTATTAAATTCGGTCGAGTAGGTATCTATTTTATTTGGATATGTGAACTGAATACAAAAAAATATTACAATACCTCTCATGCGCTTCCCACTGAATGATTTTTCAGTTTACAAATGAAGACGAAAGAAAACTTTTCTATTATTTGTGGTAGCAAACATCGTATGTTGTAAAACAGGTTTAACAAAAAGTATAAGCACTTACTCATAAGTGATAGATGATATTAGTTTGCAAATAGGTTGAAATCAACACTTTGACACGTCAAGACTATTAAAAAAACGATATGAGGTCGGCATTTTCTAACTGACTACCTTGAGAAGAAACGCCGAAACAGACTCAAGGGTCATAGTCTCTTTTAGAGTCCAGACATAAAAATAAATTACATACTACATTATGGATGAGCAATCTAGGCTTGTGTCTGAAATGACCTTTAGAGGAAAGTGTCATACTAGTTTGAATGGACCTGTACAATCAGCCTTACCAGCTGATTTACAGGTGCATTCATTCACCGGACAGTCATAAAATGAACATCAATAAACTTCAAATCATTTACCGTTATACTTAGACCTTACAAGGACATAATTTGAAAGTCAAAGTATAAAACACATTATTTAGAAAAAATACTATTTGCCTTTGTCTCCGAAACGCTTTCTTCACTAACTTTCATTTGTAAACAATTGAATACAACGGTACAAAATTCAAAAAGTAAATACATAAGTACCCAAACAAGAATAGTTATGGTATGCGAGACGGTTGATGATATCATATCAGGATGAATACATTCTGCTACACAATATAAACTGATCTGCTCAGAGCATCAACATTACACAGAGTTAGCACGCCAGTGGCGCAGACGTGTTGTGTTAGTGATAATAGTTATTTCGTTACAGTTCATTAAAATGGCTCCCCAAATTAAATACACCAAGGTATGCTATTGAAAATATATCAATACGTGCGTGTCGAATTATTTAATAGAAATAAACAATTGCAAAGGAAAATATAGGGTACGATCGATCTATACAATCCATCCTTTCAGATCGATCGAAACGACGGGTTGATAGTATATTTCAAAATAATTAAAGGTCATTTTGAAAAATAATTGAGTTGCATTTTAAACGATGGATCTTAACGATATCCGTCAGATTGATCGAAACGATGAATCGTGCCTTATAATAAACCCTATAGTATTATATTCAGCAATAGTAACTATTTAGCGAATTGTAAGCTTTCACGATTGAATTTTGAAAACCGGTTCCAAAGGAAGATAAATTAATCAATCAATCAAACTTTGCCTCTTTTGAATTAGTATAGATTAGATTAAAATAGCGAATTGAAATTCATGAATGAACTTTCATCTTAATAGTAATAAAATCCATTTCTACAGCAATATAGAAAAATAAATAATGAATATATAAAATTATTTTATGTGTGTGTGAGTGGCCTTCATGGTAAAAATACCCTGGTTATGGTGATGTGACTGCGCTCTTTTTTTCAGTTGTTCATTGACAACCAGTGGGTGGACTCAAAGAGTGGCAAGACCTTTGAGACATACAGTCCTCATGATGGATCCGTCATCGCCAAAGTCTCCGAAGGTGATAAGGTTTGTACCTGATAATATCAGGAGGAAAAATTACATATATTCTCCGTATAAGAAGAGGCTTTTTTGTAAAATTATACACAGAACTAAGAAAGAAGAGATAAGGATGAAACTATATTCGTATTACATTGTATTTTGGTATAAACATATATATTTTTTATGAAACAGCAAAACCTGTAGTAATAACGTCACTGTCATCAGAAACATTTATGATGAAAGTAAAGAAGTAAAATTATGTATAGAAAAGTGTAAACAAAAACATACCATCCAATCTAAAGAAAAAGATTTTTTTTAACTGTTGAAGTTAAAAATAAATAGTAAAACTGGTGCTTACTACGCTTTACGCGAATTTCTTGGTAGTAGGCCTGTTTTCGTGGGAAATGTGGGAAAATCATCAAATGCCCCCTCCCGATGTGGATGCTGGAGGGAATATCAGGATCACGGTAACCAGCAGCCCTGGCAGGCCTCGGCCTTACGAGACCCCTCCAATGGTAATAGGGCTTAGTTTTATTAAATGGTTTTCTTTTGAATAATTTATGTTCGAATCAAATAAAAATCTTTCTGCAATCGGACAGAATACCTAACAATGTATGTCTGGTCACTAACCCACTTTTTATGGTGACCGTACATACTATATTTTCTTTATCGTTAGTTCCTTGCTTTGAGGAAAATAGACTATGTACGAAACTATTTTCCTTTTTAGATACAAACCTATTTCGTATTTATTGCAAAACTGTTCTACATTAATTAACTCTTTAAGGATAACTTGTTCCTTTGTAATTTCAGTTTTAATGTAATTAGGTAAAACAAGAAGCGTAGAAAGAATCATTCACTTAATGGGCATTAAATTCTTTAAATTTAATTTAAAGAGGTGTGAGCCATTCATCCACTACATCTTAGCATCTAGCTTATCTAAGAAGTCAGCCATAAAATCATATAAAACACCTAGTAGGTATCACAATTGTATGTACACACGTGTTTACGGAAATCAATCATCATGATAACAAAGCCATCTACTTCAATGATATTCAAAAAGTTATCGCCAATTCGCCAACATACATCCAGATAATTTTAAATTAATGCCGCATAATGCATAAAATATAGCACTAAAAAAATATGAAACATTAATGTTTTTGTTGTAACAGTGCTAAAAAAAAGATTATTAGAGCTCATCGCAACCTAATTTCTGTTTTTACTTTGTACAATATAACTGAATAAAATATTTTTTTATTATATTATTGAAATGTTGAAATGTATTTCAGGCGGATATTGACTTGGCCGTGGCTGCAGCAAAGCGTGCCTTCCATCGCAATTCTGAATGGCGACAGCTAGACGCCTCACAACGCGGTGAAATCATCCGCAAGTTCTCCGACCTAGTCGTAAGAGACATAGACTATCTCACAGAGTTGGAATCCTATGACAATGGCATGGTACTCAACAACGCTAAGATGTTTGTTGGAAGCGCTATAAACGTTATTCGATCTGCAGCTTCATGTGCGGACAAAGTACATGGAGATACCATTCCTGCAGGTAATAATACAAGAATTAGTATAAGTTGTACAGACGCCAGCACATCAAGCTACCCGAAATTGTCAAATTTTCCCATTCAAATTTAAACTTTATGCCTTAGCGATAAGGTCGAAAATCCATTAAGGAAATTTGACAGATTGTTGTAGCCTGATGTGTTGGCGTATGTACGTAATTCCAAATTAAAAAAAAAAAACTTTTTATTAAACGAATTGCTTTTTTTAGATGGCGAGGTGTTCTCATACACATTAAGACAGCCTGTGGGCGTGTGTGGTATTATTCTGCCATGGAACGGTCCCATTTACCTATTCGTTAACAAAGTTTGCACGGCATTGGCAGCAGGTGAGTTCGAAGCTTATAAAAGTATTAGTTAGCAATTATCAAAACAATAGAAATTAAACGAAGATATGATTGCTGATTGCTGGTAAGGGCTTTTAAATGGACGATTAAAGTCACAATTACGTTTTGTTTTAGGCTGTACCGTCGTTGTTAAGCCTGCAGAGCAGACTCCGTTAACAGCGTTGGTGCTGGCGGCGCTGCTTGCCGAGGCCGGTGTACCTAAAGGCGTCGTCAACGTCGTCAACGGATTCGGCCCTGGCGCTGGAACAGCTCTCACTCATCACAGGGATGTTGCCAAGATATCTTTCACCGGCTCAGTTGAGGTAGGTTATACAGTACATAGTGCAACCTAATAATGATATGATAATATCAGGTAATATAATTACTAAGATAACTTTATCTTTCCCGCAGGTCGGCAAACTGATTCAACAGGCGGCTGGTGTCAATAATTTAAAGAGGGTCACATTAGAGCTAGGTGGCAAGAGTCCTCTGGTTATCATGAACGACGCTGATTGTAAGTTCTCTAAACATTTCCAAAACAATGAAGTGAAATTTACACACGAACAAAAGTAGTAGCTTTTTAAATAAATTTCAGTAAATTTGGCGGTACCTTTTGCTGCTAATGGAGTATTCTTCCACCAAGGACAAGTTTGCGTAGCAGCTTCTCGCTTGTACGTTCAATCTGGCATCTATGACAAGTTCCTGGAAGCAGCTGTAAAGTATGCAAAAAGCATCAAGGTTGGGAACCCAACTGATCCCTCTACACAAAATGGACCGCAGGTAAAATTCAACCTATATAAAAATCTCTTATTGTGATATTCTGTCTATTTTTTCTAAACATACCTCATGTTTGTTTGCTTAGATTGATGACACAATGATGACAAAAGTGCTCGGCTACATCGAAAAGGGCAAAAAAGAAGGCGCAAAGTTGCTCTGCGGCGGTAACAGAATCGGCAAAAGTGGTTACTATATCGAGCCCACAATCTTCGCTGACGTCACAGATGATATGACTATCGCTAAAGAAGAGGTAATTTGATAACCCTTTCACAAGATTTCATAATGCCTTTACTTTATCAGAATTATTATGTATAATCATTAATTTCGTAATGTTTTCATTTTATTGTAGATTTTCGGTCCAGTACAAAGTATTTTGAAGTTTGACACCTTGGAGGAAGTCATAGACAGGTCTAACAACACAAACTACGGATTAGCAGCTGGTATCTTCACAACCAATGTTAACACCGCATTGCAATACTCCAAGCACGTTGAGGCTGGCACAGTTTGGTAAGAGACCTTTGATAGTATTTCTACATTCACTTATTGCAGTTAAATATTCCGAATATATTATATTTACCAACGAACATATGAAAGTTCACATTGAAATTGTTCCTTGATAATTTATTCTTAACTCTGAAAAAGCAATCTGAATGAAATGGACTGTTTGTCTTTAATCCTACTCAACAAAAGCTAATCATTTTGCAGGGTCAACACATACCTACACTTCACTCCCCAAACGCCGTTCGGGGGCTTCAAAGAGTCTGGAGTAGGACGTGAAAAGTAAGTTATCGCAATACTAACATATACTGATTTAAAAGTCTATTTAATTTCTTTTTGACGAATCGCTCACATCAAGGGTTCACCCTAGAACCGATTGAAAAATTACAAAAACCAATCTCATTTTTTTTTAGTTGTATATATTAATTTATACTTTATTTGTAAATACGTTGTAAATATTAATGTGAGTAATAAAATATTATAATACTTTAAATATCTGAAATGAAAATTATTAACAGTATGCTGTACTTGGAAATCAAGGGCGAAAGAGCGTAGTGTACGGAATTACATTCCTGCTTCCATTGATTGAATCTTTCTCCTCACCCTCGTCTTTTTATTAATTGTTAAATGTTTTTTTCTTATTTTTTTAGTGGCCTGGACTCTGTGTTATCTTACACCGAAGTGAAGACTGTTTGCTTTTCGTTACCCAAGAAAGTCTGAAAATTTTAGAGTAAAATGTGTATTTCTTTTTTGCGAGTGTATGACAAAAAGCTATGAACAAAAAAAATTGTTAATTGTACTTCTTATTCTATGAGTAAATGATTATTATAATAAACTTGGTATTTTCATTTAAGTATCCGTAATATGACAATAACTCGTACATATTATGCAGCTACTTTTACAGTTCAATATGAAAATTAATATTATCAGTATATTTGGCGTTGGTCCACTCGTGGTCCAAGTCGTGGTGGCCTAGTGGTTAAAGAGCCAACATCTCAAGTGTGAGGGCGTGGGTTCGATTCTAGGTCGGGCAAGTACCAACTTTTCTAAGATTGTATGTACTTTCTAAATATGTATATCTTGGACACCAATGGCCGTGTTTCGGTTGGCATGTTAAACTGCAGGTCCCGGCTGTCATTGAACATCCTTGGCAGTCGTTACGGGTAATCAGAAGCCAGTCTGACGCCACTCTAACCAAGGGGTATTGGGTTGCCCGGGTAACTGGGTTGAGGAGGTCAGATAGGCAGTCGCTCCTTATAAAACACTGGTACTCAGCTGAATCCGGTTAGACTGGAAGCCGACCCCGATGATGATTTGGGATTGATCCACTATAATTAGCCTCTTGTATTAATGCATCCCCTGATCGAAACGCATTGTAATGACCTGCCTCTTGGGATAAAAATTATGTTATATTAATCACTTATTATAGGTACCTTATGCTTATTATCCACGATTGATGAAACATGTTGAGAACTTTTAGATATAATCCTACGGCCCGAGATTTCGTCGCCTGACACACCTCATATCTTATCTAATATCTTGATTATGTCTTTTTTGCATGTTTCCGATAACTCCCTTTTTGGAATTCTGTTCAATAAAGTGACGAAATTATTAATTCAACTCATTGGAAAGCAAATATTGGATTAGAGTTTCAAAAAAATCCAATTACTACATTCGGTTGTGATTTACCAGCAGACTTATGAAAACTTATTGACTTTTTTCTGGGTACGGAAAGTTCTCAAAGTGACCTTTCTTTGTGAACTTTTCTATTGAAATTTCCTCTAATTTCGATCGTTTCCGATCCGATATTTCGTTGACATGGAGTAAGCCGTAGGTAACGAATATTAAGTACTAGTTTCCGCGAGCGGTTTTACCACCGTCCCGTGGGAATTTCTTCTCGCATCAACAATAATATGAACATATTTTCTACCAACTTCCAAAAAAGCCGGTGGTTCTCTAATGGACTTTTTTTAAAGCTTTATAACTTGACTCCTCGAATGCGCCTAGACCGAATTGAGAAATATTTTTATTATATGAAAGATTATTTTCGCCATGTGGACCCTTTGACACCGGGTCAGGATCTAATGGTAGAAACTAGGAGAGGACAAGTACATAAAGACATCTCTATAAAATTGTAGGCACGCATCGAATAAGAACTTAACATGTCTGGCGACAAAATAAAACAATAAATGGTTAGAGATGCTCTAATGTAGCGACTGCCTATCTGATCTCCTAATCCCGGTTCTATTACCTGTTTAGTTACCTGAGCAACCCAAACCTTGATAAGTCTGGGTGTCACACTTTATGGATTCGGACTACCCGTAACGACTGCCAAAGCCCCCACCAATTTATAGGGCCTGTTTTGAAACACCGATGAACTCGTCATCCATGTACCGATCGCGCAAAGCTTTTCTTAACCGTATGATCGACCTACCCTTGCGGATATTACTAAGCCACGAGCTCCTTGATTCGACATCGGTAAGTAAGCAATATAAGTAGGAACATTCTATATGCTAGGTCTCGTATCTTATTAGGCGTGATTTACTCACACATAATAAACTTCACTATCACACCAGCGCACGAAATCTTCTTCGGGTATTGGTTTGTTGGTTTTTCCCTTATCACTCATCATCTGATGTAAACATATATGATCGTAATTTTACGTACGCATCATGACAATGCACATTATGAATATTTTTAAATTAAATCATTTTCTCCTATTGTTGCAACATAATTTTGAAGTCTATCATCACAAGCCACGGCAAAAAAATTACTTTACTGTAGTTGCTGCGAAAAGTAAATATTTTTAAACTATGATTTCGAACTCTTCAGGGTGTTTCCAAATGCTCATGTCATGAGTATCTAATGCCATACAACGTAGCAGTTCCTGGTGTTCCAGCAATCGTTCTTTTTTAGGGTTCCGTACCCAAAGGGTAAACCGAAACCCTATTGTTTTCGCTCCTCTGTCCGTTCGTCCGTCCGTCCATCCGTCCGTCCGTCCGTCCGTCCGTCTGTCACCAGGCTGTATCTCATGAACCGTGATAGTTAGAGAGTTGAAATTTTCACAAATGATGTATTTCTGTTGCCGCTATAACAACAAATACTGAAAACTAGAATAAAATAAATATTTTGGGGGGCTCGTTTTTTACTCGATATTGATAACGGCAAGAGGCAGACTCTTGAAATCTTCCCTGAATATTATAAATGGTACGGAACCCTTCGTGCGCGAGTCCGACTCGCACTTACCACCCTTGGCTTGACCTTGGCCGGTTTTATTTTTTTGTAGTAAACATGATCCTAAGCATGTTGTAGATTACCTCTTCAAATATGGTGCGTTAGTTTTGTTAGACCTAAATACGAAAATTTATATACGAAACTTTGCTCTTGAAAATCCATTGACTAGTTATTGTGTATAAAAAAAAAGGAGACCCAGCTGAGGATTTTATTTTATAACCTATGTTAATGTTTCAACCAATGTAAATTCTACATCAAAGGCACACGGCGACTTCTTGTCTGCATCGCTTCTAAAGCGTCTTAGTCGCGTTTACAACGCGCTATTGCATCGCGATTGTATCGATGTAAAACGCGCGACCGCGTCAGACGACATCGGAGAAAGAACAAAGGGGGGAGGGAGTGTGCCGAACATCAGTGTAACTGCATCGCGACCGAATGGCGTTTGCTTCGCGACTGAATCGCGTTTACTTCGTGACTGAATCTGGTCCCGTGGGCGAGGGCACACAGCTAGCCACAGCTGCGCGTCTGTATCGATGCCTACGCGCGACAGTATCGCGTCTGCATCGCTACAAAAAGTCGCCGTGGGCGAGGGCCCAAAATTGTATGAATTTACCAAAAACACATCAAAATAAATAAACGTAACGAATAGTAGTACTACCACTTACTAAGCACGTACTTTGGTCTAGATAAAAATTTGAAATTCATAATAAGTATGTTTTCATAATAACCCTACATTTCGCAACGCCTGAAAAAAACCGTTAGCTCAACAATATAATTATCAATTAAGACCTTTAATACCTTTACAAGCAAATAAAGATTCTTTATTAGAATTTTTTGTAATAGAGCTGAGGCTACCCATTCCAAAAGTTAACAACAAGACCTATGTTATGTGTTATGGAACAACAACAAAACACACAAACATACAAACACTATAACTGCAGTATTTACGTAAAACCCGCTAGCTGCCAGTATTGGCCATATCATCATGACTATACTAAATGATGTAATCGAAGTATATAAGCCTGTTTTGTTCAGATCATCAACAAATATCAGACCGGTGTTGGTGCCGGTTGACGTGTCGAGTTTGTGATTGTGTGTTATCTAGTTTGGAATATTAAATTAAAATGGCTCCACAAATAAAATACACCAAGGTATGTTATTTGTTGTGGCAATTTTATTAGGTACAGAGTTTTATTACGAAATAAATCGAACCTAATTCATTTAAAAATATTAAAGAATTATTGATTAATCGTGAAAGAAAAAATGTATAAATAGTGAGCTTAATAAATTAATTACGAAGTTTTTTATGAGGAAAATAAATGGATGTTAAGATGATGCCTTGTATTTGTTTAAGAATATTGAAAAAATATATTCAGAATAATAAATATATTCGGCTTAAAGCAAGAACATTATGAAGACAAAAAAACTGTAGGCACGTTAATTATGTAGCACATTGTGTAAAATAACAATGCGTAAAATTATTGCAAATGGTGCAATATTATCACACTTTTTCAGTTAACAAAAAGCTGGTTAATTCTTAATAAGTGCCTTTTATATTTTTTAAAGTTTCTAAAAATCATTATATTCACAGTTGAGGTATCATTATATTCACAATCTAGCACATAGAAACATTTTGAAAAATAAATGTATTGTTTGCAATAACTGCCAAAGTTATAATCTTTTTGTTGGATGAATCAAAAAATTGAGGATCGGTTTAGTTGGAAATACATGTTTATTTAAATCTGAAAAAAAAATCAGAAACTATTATTTCATATAAAAATCAATCAAAATAAAAATATGATTCCTACATAATATAATAATTACTAGACTTGAAGTTAATGTAAAAATTAATGATTAAAATATATGTTTTTGTAATGCCTCAGCAAGATATTAACATTGAAAACAATATTTCAAAAAAATTAAATAGTGATCAACATTTCAACTCCATATTTTTAACATTGTAACATTTTTTTTGCAATTTTTTCGTCAATTTTTTAGATGCCATTTTGATTCAAATGACGCATATTTCAATCATAATTTCGTATCGTAGGTACTGTTCAAAAAACATTTCAAGGACTTCTTGTTGACTAGAATAAGTCGGGAAAATAATAAGTATACTTTTTATAGCTACAAGTTACAGTCAAAAAGCCGGCTCATTGCGATTTTTTTATTGTCTAAACCATTAGACAATACCACATTAGTACATTGTTGGCTGTTCTCGTAAGAGATCAGCCTCCTGCTCTGGACACACACACAAGTCTCATCAATAACTACCACACTCCGATCTTCATTAAAAAACTTTCCAAATGAAACCTACAAAGCGAGTTCTAACCGATCCGGGAAACGAACCTAAGAGGGAATGTCCCGCTTCGCGACTAGCAGCAGGGGAGTTTATTTCGTATAATATGAACTTATCTAAATTGAAAATATTATGATTGGTTTCAGTTGTTCATCGACAATGAGTGGGTGGATGCAAAGAGTGGAAAGACCTTTGACACATACAATCCTCATGACGGATCAGTCATCGCCAAAGTGGCTGAAGGTGACAAAGTAAGTACGAATAGACTTGAAAAAAAATCATGCATTGTTAACTAACAGCAGCATTTCCATCTAAGGTTTAAAACAAAGATAAAAAAGTTTCAAGTTAAATAAAATATAAAAAAGGTTTCAGTATAATTAATTAGGTATCCCTTTCTTACTTTTTAGGAGCTCGACTAACTAAGGATTTTCAAATCTTCTAAAAGTTTAAATATTTCATATCCTGATAATTGCGGGCCACCAGCTCAGGGCTGTTTCTTTTCATTTATTTATTTCACATACATATACATATACATAAAAAAGTCAATCGAAAAATTACAAACGGAGAAAAATACATAAAATATATTTTATTGAATATTAACATTTCAGGCGGACATTGACTTAGCAGTCGCTGCAGCAAAACGGGCTTTCCACCGGAATTCCGAATGGCGGCAATTGGACGCATCCCAACGCGGTGAAATTATTCGCAAATTCGCGGACCTAATCGAAAGAGACGCGAAGTACATTGCGGAGTTGGAATCATACAACAACGGGACAGTACTAAATTTCGCTACAGTTTTTGTTGGAAGTTTTATAAAATCCGCGCGTTATGCTGCTTCCTGTGCTGATAAGTTACACGGCGATACCCTTGCTGCAGGTAAAGAGGAAACCAAGAAAACGTGCATGTAAAGGACTAATCAAACGGCATACATCTACAAGTATACTTTCCTGCCAACAGATGGAGAGGTCTTCTCTTACACCTTGAAACAGCCAGTGGGAGTTTGCGGTCTTATTCTTCCATGGAATGCACCTATTGGCATGTTCATTAACAAAGTTTGCACTGCCTTAGCCGCTGGTAAGTGATAATAAAATTATTTCTTAATAAAGACGGATTCTTTACCAAATATTAAGTACCAATTAATACTATGAAAAACCTGTGTAAAATATAAAAGATTTAAGGCTAAAGAATCCCATTTTACTCAAAGTGTATCTCTTTAAGGATGCACTGTTGTCGTCAAGCCGGCAGAGCAGACTCCGTTGACCGCGTTGGTGATGGCGGCGCTGCTTGCCGAGGCCGGTGTACCTAAAGGCGTCGTCAACGTCGTCAATGGATTCGGCCCAGGCGCTGGAACAGCTCTCACTCATCACAGGGATGTTGCCAAGATATCTTTCACCGGCTCAGTTGAGGTAAATGGCACTGGAGAAGATAAAGTCGAACATATAAGGCATAATGAGCCATTCTCTAGTAAAGCACATGCTTCAAATTAATCAAATAACTACATTATTGGGTTCTGGATAATTTCTTATGATCCAAAAGAGAGAAGTCAAAAGAAAGTTGTATCTTCTATGCTCAGGAAACGCTTTATTCCAACAGGTTGGCAAATTGATTCAACAAGCAGCTGGTGTCAACAATTTGAAGCGTGTCACCTTGGAGCTGGGTGGCAAGAGCCCTCTGGTTATCATGAACGACGCTGATCGTATGTTTTAATTTTTTTTTTTTTATAAACTACACAAACTTTGTTTAACTCTTTCATATCTAACTTAATGCCTACGTTTCAGTAAATCTGGCGGTCCCTATTGCTGCACATGGAGTATTCTTCCATCAAGGACAAATATGCATAGCGGCCTCCCGCTTGTTCGTTCAATCTGGTATCTATGACAAGTTCGTTGAAGCAGCTGTGAAGCACGCACAAAACATCAAAGTTGGAAACCCCACAGACCCAAATACACAGAACGGTCCTCAGGTAAAAAAAAAAATACTTAAACCCTTCCGAAAACCAGTACAGTACTTTTACCTAAATGTTAAATTTCGAAGATGATGAATGGACTCAAAAATGATGTAATTTTCAGGTTGATGAAACAATGATGACAAAGGTACTTGGCTACATTGAGAAGGGTAAAAAAGAAGGTGCAAAATTACTCTGCGGCGGTAACAGAATCGGCACAAGTGGTTACTACATCCAACCCACAGTTTTCGCTGACGTAACCGATGATATGACTATCGCAAAGGAAGAGGTAATTCAACCATTCCTTTAGCAGTTAACCTATACCTAATTATTTACATGGTCAAATTACAATAAAGCCTTAGTAACTTAATATCAAGGAATGATTCACAATAATTTTCATTGACTGTCTTGTAGATTTTCGGCCCAGTTCAAAGTATTTTGAAGTTCGACACTTTGGAGGAAGTCATTGACCGAGCTAACAACACAAACTACGGCTTGGCAGCTGGAATCTTCACCACCAATGTTAACACCGCTTTACAGTTCTCTAAACATGTTGAGGCTGGTGTCGTATGGTAAGATTCGTTCGACAACACGGGTTTTACTTGCCTTTATAATTTTCATCGCGAGTACGATCCATGTGTTGTGTATAATATATACGTTGCTTATTTTTAGTTTTTGCGGCTTCTGAATTATATTAATGCTTATTATGTTTCCATCTTACTGACAGGTTTGTTTTTTTTTATTTTGCAGGGTCAACACATACTTAGGTTTCTCTCCTCAAGCTCCCTTCGGAGGTTTTAAGGAATCAGGAATTGGACGTGAAAAGTATGTAAACTGTACAATGATTATTAAATTCTTAACGTGTAACCTCCTTTTATAGCTTGAATTTTTAAAGATAACAGACAACACCCAACTTAAACTTAACTACAAGTAAAATGGCCTTGCTCAGTTTTACATCTACCTTAAAAAAAACTATTAATAAATAAGGATCAGATCACTAACTTACTTTAATAAACTAAGAGCTATTTTTTTCACTTTTCAGTGGCATGGCTGCTCTGGATGCTTACCTTGAAGTCAAGACTGTGACCATTTCCTTGCCCAAGAAGGTCTAAAATGGAAAAACAACTCATTGCGATATGAAAACAGCTATTTATTTTGGAAGAAGTCGTTAGGTACCTTTACGTATAAACTGGCATGTTTAATGTTTTGTATAATTAAATGTTTATAGAAAAGCAGAAAGCATTTCCTTCAACGCCTTATATACAACTATTAGGTATAACTATTTCATACCTATATTGGACTTTCCTATGTCTACTTAATGATAATACCTATATTAATGATAATATAATACCTATGGATAAATGAATAGGTATGTAAATAAATAATGATACATTCAAATATTTAAACGATAACATTGTTTGGAAATGATAACATAATACTTATTACAGCATTTATCAAACCATGATAAAAATAAGTTTGTTTTATTAAGGTTTGTTATAGTTATAACTATGATTAACTCCTAGTTGAGTAACAAAATACTGTTGTACCATTACCTACACAAGTTATTGTTGTATTAAGGTAATTTCCGTTCTATTGTAGGTACCTACTTGGCCAAAACGAGCCTCCCTGCTGAACACTCAAATTTATTTCAAATACATAAATTAGCTATTTATAGCATACGCACAAGTTATTAACCAGATTCATACGTTTTTTTTGGAGCGGATTAGACGCGAACTATTATTATATTAGGTGCCTCCTCATCCGCGGAGTGTCTGTCTGTAGCAACACTGGCTAACAGCAAGCGTCCTTGATCGATGAACGTAAACTGTAGACTTCTGGCTAAGTATAAAATAGTATTATAGATATGACGTTACTTACACATTGGAGTTCATTGACCTCAGTATTAACATTACCTAAATGATACCTAACAAAAGTACGAGTGGACCTTGAACTTGATTCTAAATTTAAACTCGGAACATTATTTAATACTAGACATAGTTATGATAAAAGAATACATAAACACTGCGTTAATGTGAGTTTAGTTAAATAAGCTGTTATTACAATAAAGTTAGATAAACATATGAAACGTGCGTAAATAACAGGTATTCAATTCTTAAAACATGCGTCAATTTGGTAAACTTTTTTATAGGTAATAGTCAAGTTTCAGATTTGTATAAAGACATCAAAAATAATAATATCTAATGTTAACTTAGGTAAAATATAAAAAAAAACGTTCATATTTGAGTTTCCCCGTTTCATTCGTCGCATTCACCTTTAGCAAATATTGCGCTTTGTAATCATAATACATTTTAGTATGTTTGATCCATGTAAAAAAAATATATAATAATAGGCACCACAAAACCATCCAGCACCATCCAGGACTAAATTATGTTCATAAATAGTTTAAATACGTATGACTATGAACAACAAAAAGACAAGCGTATGAAGTTAAAAAGCCAACAATTTTAGGGGTCAAAGTACAACATTGTCCTCTAACTGCAGGAAAACCACTTAAGGAAATATTTACTACAATCTTGTTTACTGTGAGTATTTATAGTTCTCGCCCAACTATTAGGGGTCTAGGAACATCGCGCAAGACGCTGCGCCGAAACTACAAACTTCGCGGCCAACACTTCCACATTTTTAGCTATTATTAGTAACAAAATCGAATAGCTAATTCCACATTCTATCAAAACTAAAAGATTAGCAGTGTTAATCTCTTTACAATAGGGTGTCCACTTCTACACTAATTTCTACGTAGATTTAGTTTTGTTCTTATTTGGACCAAAAAAATTATAGACACTATAATTTCGTTTATTGAACATTATCTTATAAACATAATCAATCAACAATAAAATAATATAAGTAAACAAATTATATTATTTGTAGTCAGTAGTAATGGCAAATAGGAGTAAGTCAAGCATTGACATTTGACAGAATGACAACCACTGTCTACTGCAAAATACGGTACAAGGGTACAAGCGTAATTGTCATTTTAAAGTCATTGTCAAACTGCTGTCAAAAGTCAAAATGTTGATGTAAACAAAATAGTAGGTACTTGAAACTTAGAAACAAAGAGACGCTCACGAAGGACTGTTACTTGTTTGTTTGTAATATTTTTCGAAAGTTATAGGGAGCAACTGATTCTCTGTTTCAGTGTTTGATAATATAATATCAGTTAAGACAAATTAATATGGAGGAAAGCCATGTGAATAATTCTGCACTATATTTTGAAAATGGCCAGGTAAGTATTTATTTATATGTTTAGTTTAAATATCAAAGATAACACCTTAGTTTACTTAGAGATCCTAACATACATTTGTTTGTTCGATAATGCAAGGAAACTTCTGAAGGTATGATTGAGACACCACAAAGTAGGTGAAAATAAAAGTTATGATTTAAAAGTTATGCAAACTTCCTATAACTTAATTAGACAAAATTATTGGAAGTAAGTTTGGTTCACGCCTACAATTATTTGAACAACATCACATTTAGCCAGGGCTTAGAAGACTGCCTAACATCCTTCCTTGCTTATACTGTCCTGTTGTCCGTGGTGACTATCCAAAAAATAAATCAGAGATATGAACTCATTTACCTAATGAAAGAGTCAAGTCAATGAATAGATAAACTATATATGTAGCTAGAAATTATTATGCAATGTTAGATTACTATGTTACATCACTATTATTTTTGACCATATTGTAGCTGTTTAATCCTAAGCTAGCTTAAATCTCTATCTCTGTTCATAATATTAATAGAAGCTGAAAGAGTTTGTTAGTTTCCTTGAATTCAGTAATGTTAGGAAAAACTCCCAATATAAATAAAAATCTAAGTGTTAGAGAGTCTGTGTATTGAAGAAGTTTTTAGCTACTTTGAATCAGGATGCTTGAAGTAAATTCTGTCATATGAGGATGAAACGGTTGGCAAAAGCTTATTCGGAATTTTCATGCCTGGTATGTGGTCTACCATGTTTTGTAATTGATGTTATTGAATATATTTTAGTAAGGCCCTAATAATTGATATAATTGCAATGGTATTTGACAGTGATAATGATTAAGCACTAATTTACGTGGTTAATTATTCTATAACCACATTCCGCTGGATATTAAAAAAAATATAAATGCATACTATTTTTAACTATTTCATCAGCATCAGTTTGCACAAAAAGATAATTTGGTTGGCCAATATTTTGGAGACATAAATCGTCATAAATGCAAACTATATTTCCCTTATACAAGGTCTACCTTGTGGTTGCAGCTTTGAATACTTGAAAGTGTTGTTCCTATGTAGCGCAGACTCCCTGTACACTCCACCTTATACTACGACCAAGAGTATTGTAATGATGATACCCTGACATTGTAGCCAGTAGTAAAAATTTAATAGTAAGAGCTAAAGGAGTCTAATTCCTATAGTTGTGGTATGCTCTGGGCTGGGTTAAAATTGCAATAGACACTCTCGCTGAGATCGCGATGTCTTAGTACCAAAGTGGAAGCAGCTGCCTGTGTAAAAAAACTGTATTGAACTTGTATTGAGCTGGTAGATTAAAGTACAAAGGGCCTGAGTAGCTAGTCTAAGTAACTGCTTTTACGCCATATACGTTTCTGAAAATTATATCTGTTCCACTTATGAGCGGTTTCACGCTGTGTCTAATACGAAACGCACTTGACATACTTCAGTGGAATCATGTCAAGAAATTATACAGCGAGTATGCACTAATTAAATTATAGTAGTTGTTGCCATAAATACGATGACATAAAGGTGATGCATTACATTCTTCTAATCTTTCACAAATGTTCAGTTGAAAGTGTATCACGTTGCTATCTATCAGCACCGAGATATTGAACTCAAGAGTCCATTCAGTATGTGAATAGCAATTAATAATTTAATTGTATCTATTTATTGAAGCAGTGATGAGCGTTATTTTGTATAAAATGTGCAGTATACGGAAGTTACACCGAAGCAAAAGATAATATATTAACCACAAGTCAAGTAAAACTTAAGTTTTCCGATGTTTCAAGAAAATTTTGTGAAAAGCGTACATCGTAGTCGGCTTTACAGGCAGTGGAGCTACTAAAAATGCCATCATCCATTTATTCAGTGTCTAGAAAACTATCGGCTAATTTAGGCAATGTGTTAAATGTCGGTGTTATACTTCTTACGTACTTCGAATCGTATTTGTTTCCCTTAGCCATTTTCAAGTTATTAGTGGTCGTAACAAAGTATGGTGGCGTAATATCTCGTTTAAGAAAAGATGAAGATGTGAAGGAAGTGGTGAAATCACGTTACAAATATAAATTACAGCTTCTAACAATAGAGAATTATGTTTTGCCGAATAATAGGACAGTCGAACGCATCTCTAATGTTAGCATGATCATTGAAGAAGGGAAAATTCAGGTGAGATTGCTATCTTTTTTTATTTATTTATTTAATTTACACGAATTTAAAAGCCAATTACATAAATCAAAACAGGTTTATGAAAGAAACTTAACTAAAATAACGATACATGTAACAACAAATAACAATTATGAACTGTCTTCAAAGTATTTCAGACATATACCCTATATATTCTATATATATATCATTCATAATTCAGTAGTTATAATTATGAATACACATTTTAATTCTGTTGTAATGACAGATGAACTTCTCGCGTCGAATTTAATGTATTGAATTGTAGAGAAATGTACGTATGTTGTGAATCGTACAGATTCGTACACAAGATCAAAAGTAGCTAAGTGATGCCTGTCTCCAAGATGACCTCATATCGTAACTAAATAAGAACGATAACCGACCTACAATGTTACTCGGCAGGGCTAACCGGTCTGACTGCATTTATGTATTCATTAGTATAAACGTGGTCCAAACCAAACAAAGAGAATACGTAAGGTTTTTAGCTAATCAGAATCCCAAAATATTATTATTAACATAACATGACATCACGACTATTTTCGGTTTCGTTAACAATCTTATAAATCTGGTAATTTAGTTATTACCTATAAAGTTTAACCTACTTTTGCGGCCTAAAATATTTTACGGTCAAAAATCTAATACCATTAAAAAATATATAGCTATGTATGAAGTAACGAATAAACCTGGACATAACTTGATCTCGAGGGTCATAATATTATAACGGCAATACAGTTCTGTTGGTGCGTACGCTTCTGTAACATCGAGGGTAATAAATAAGTTGTTATGAGGCAAATAAAATGACCCGTACTCGCGCAGTAAAGATAAAGCAAGTACAATACGTGCAAATAAAACTGGAAAGTGACACGGCCGTAAAGTTCTTCCAGAATATGTAACTTTACCTTGAGTTAAGGATCTACATTTTTTACGACTACTTCAAGCTTTAGGGGACTTTACGGGCTATGCTCACAATTACCTACAGACTGTATGATTCTTACAGGCTTATTAATTACGTTGTATATTTACTTCTAATTTAGGATAGTAGCTACGCTACGGACGCCAACACATTAAGGTTAAAGTATAAAGTTCAAGGTTGGTTGGGAAAATTACACACATTGTAGTAGCTTGTTGTGCTAGCGTCTGTACAATAACCATCTAGTATTCTACTACCACTACTAGTTCAATGTATCGTTTTAAGAGATAAACTTTTACACGGACTCAACGAAAGATTGAGTGCCGCCTAATAACTCATCGAATTTAGAATGAAGGCCCGAACCGGTTTTCAGAAACGATGTATTACTTGGTCAGGCACGCCTGTTCAATTGTATATTAATATTATAGCTATTAAAAAAGCGTTATGCATAGCAGGAAATAAGAATTAAGAATTTTAATCACTATTGAAATAGTTAATTAGGTATCTTTGTATTACATGATTGCGTCTGTGTAACATATCACCATTATAAGTGTTTAGTGTTATTTACGGGCAATTTTGCAAAGCATTGTATTGAACATGGTATCTTATCATTCATAGTTGAAATCAAACAACATAAATCAATAACATAAAATAATATTTATGTAACTCATAGGTAGCTGTAGTTCTTTTTTTATATCGAGATAGTAAATTGGCTTTGTGAGTGTTGCCAAGTTGCAGGACTCCAATTTGCAGTTATAACAATTTCAATAATAATTATAAAAAAAATTGGTACTTCAGGTCTATACGAGTACAATACTTTGAGTTAGACATTAGCGATTGTTAGTGTTCTATCTCAAATAAAAAACGTGGTATTACTACTTATTAACACTGTGGTATTTATTTTATTTTGACTGGCTATAAAAACAACGAAAATAGATTTATTTGCATTGTTCCATAGATTAGCGTTTGACCCGTTTCTTCTTCATACGAAGCTTTTTCTCCCTAGATTAGGATTACCATTATGTAATGTATCATTATTTTTTGTTTTAGTTAAGTTACTGCGGGCAAGATTGCAGAAGAATACCCCCAGCGCTACAAAAAATGTATGGCGGCAAAGTGAGATGTTTGGACCTAAGGTATACACTAAGAAACAACTGAAGTTTGAAATATTATCCTGAACAAGTAGCCAAATGTATTAAAAACCTCCCGTGGCTAGGGAGCAAGTACAGTAATCGGAAAATTGTTTAAGCATAAACTTTTTTCAAGCACATTTTCGAATCGAAAAATTTTTGAATGTAAATACAAAATTGACCAATCGTGGACGGGTTCGGGGCTGTGTGTGTAATCTCAAAATATTTGTTAGCGCCTAGAATAAAAATGGAGCTGGTTTCTAATGCAAAATCAACAGCACATCCCTATATTTATTTAGCTTAAGATGTATCGATATTAAGACTGCCCTACATTTATTATCGCGGCAAATCCGTACACTCTATATAAAGTTTCTATTCAAAAATATAAATACGATATAGAAAACATAGTCAGTACATTATTCATTATTCTTTTGTCAATCATGTTTTATTTGATTTATGTATATATCACAGAACCTAAACCAGAACGTAGAAACCTTCTGATCTGAATTCAGATAATCCTAACCTTGCCAAATTAATTCTTCCACATTTGCGCGGGCCGTAATACATTAAAGCAAAAAAAAAACACATAAACATTGGCCATCTGACATAAATTCAAAGTTCAAAAATATCAAATTGTTTACAGCTATAACAGCATCGAGACGCTCAAAGGGTTGGAACAGTTCGGTCGACTAGAGGAACTTATATTGGATAACAATAAGCTTGGTGACGCTGTATCGTTCCCATACTTAACCAATTTGAGGACACTTTCACTCAACAATAATGAAGTGAGTACAATTTGAATATGTACCTAGGTAATGTTTCCAGGGAATTTATTTAGTGAAACAACTGCATGTTTTTTGCAAAAAACTCGGTTCACCAACAGCGTCGTTCGTTCTTCTCCGATAAAACTAATACACTTAAGTACAGACGCCAGCACATCAAGCTACCGAAACTGTCAAATTCTCCTAAACAACTTTGAATCTTATGCTTTGGCGATAAAGTTGAAAATCTATTAAGGAATTTTGACAGGTAGTAGCTTGATGTGGCACACTATACAACGGAATCATAATATCCTGCAGACGCTTTCACAAAAGACCATCTATGTATAAATCAGCTCACAAGTGACCCACAAATCACATGATGTTCCTAACTTATAATAATAATTGACCGTTAGGCGAGCATCCTGCTTTGGGTACTCCATTTTGTAAAGTTGAACTTACACTTTGATCAATTTAACAAAAACAAAGGCGCCTTTAATGGAACAGGTTCAGTTTGCCAAAACAAGTTTATAAGGCACTTAACAAATTACAAACATAAACTGATGATTAAATTAATTAAAACTCACGTCAAACATAACTTAATCAAGTTTTGTTGGAGTTCGAAAGGCAAGAAAATTAACTGTCTATTAGCTGGCTGCCATCAAAGTTTATAATTATGTCCTTTTTCAGATAATCGATCTGGAAGAACTGGTTAATAAAATATGCAAGCATTTCCCTTCACTGACTTACTTGAGTCTACTGAGCAACAAAGCGTGTCCCAACCAACTGTCAGATACCGACAAAGATGATTCCGATTACCAAAGATATAGGTAAACTTAGCTTAAATTTGAATTGTTATGTTACCATATGCCTCATTCGTTCAGGTTCAAAATGTCCAAAGCCCAAAATATCCAATTTTTGAGAATATTGTGGTAATTTTTTGATCAATACCTCATCAGAGCGCTTTTTAATACTAGAAAGAATAAATTCATGGGACACTTTTTTTAGATTTATTATTTCAGTATTTTATATTACTTTTCTTAAGCATTAATAAATAATTGCTCTAATGAGTTATTGAACAAAAATTTACCACATTATTAAAGATTGAACATTTTATAGCCACGTTTTGGGAGTTGAAATTTTTGGGCTCTGAAATTTTTGCGTAATTTTTATTTTTTGGAAGAAAGAAATGACTAGGTTATTGTATTCTGATGCTTGATTACTTGAAAAAAAAACACTTGTATATTTTTGCAATTTTTGTTTTTTAAATAATTATATCTTAATAGTACCCAGCTGTATGAGAAATGATATACGAAAACACACTTAAATGCCTTACTTTCTTATATTATGATGTCTGGCTATTCTGGCATCGAAATGATGTCACCCCATGAATTAATGTTTAAATTCCGACGATTAACTTGGAAACGGAAAGCTATTTATTATATAACAATATAAATTGCGCACATAATAGGATCTAGTTATACGGCGGATACTAATAAGGTAACTAATAATTTTAAAGGTAAAACTTAGATAAAAAAAGTCATCTTATCGAGTGAACTGCAGGTTTAAACGCCTAACAAGCGTTAAGGGCTGTCTGAGTTCTTCCTATTTAAAGTGGGTATCTATTGTTAGCGACGTTAACATTAAGATTAATAAAACTTTGACGATATTATTTTAGGGAGGGCTATCCTGTAACAATCAAGCACACAATATTGTTTCTACAAAAATATTTTTTATGTTTAGATATTTCGTTATACACATGCTACCGAACTTACGGTTCCTGGATTCCCGCCGCGTTTCTTCGGCTGAGCGCAAGGAGGCGGCAATACGAGGCGAGTTCATGCGAGTACGCAGACCGCCCTCCGATGTATTCGATGCGCCACTCACGCCAGCGCCAGAGACGAGAGTGCGACCACTGCCCGTGGATTTAGGCGCGTTGGGCAAACATAGAGGTACGAATTATGAAGTATTACATCTTCTCATCTTCATCTACTTTGCCCTTTCTCTTATAGGTACGTTAGGGTCGGCTTCTAGTGTATCCGGATACGGCTGAGTATCAGTGTTTAACATGAAGTGACTAACCTCCTACACCCAGTTATCTACCTGGGCATCCCGATACCCCTTGTTGGTTGAGTGGTGGGCTTTCTGGCTTCTGATTATCCGTAACGAATGCCAAAGGTGTTCAAATTACAGCTGAGACCCACCTATTTACCGTGTTTTCCGACAAACGGAGACACTCGTCAGAAAAAATAAAGACGAGAACTTTGCTTAACCTTATAATCGATCGATACGTGCGTTATTTAACCACGAACTCTTGTCATATGGCTTCTTTATGGATTACAAGAAGTCACGAGCTTTTTGTGCTATTTTTATAACTAAGTGTAAATATGTATAGGTTATGGAGAATTGGACATGTTTCTGGTTTTATTTTTATATACTTGATTCCGAATACTATGCCAGAGTAAATAGCTCCACATTAACTTAATAAAACTTGTCTTGTTTCAGGTGCCTACGGCAAATGCAATTACAAATACACTGGCAAGCATTCGGAGGGTAATCGATTTATTTTGAATAGTGACTTATGACCGCATTTACTAGTTGAGTCTACATACTCGTTATTATTAACCCCAAACGTGCTAATAGATTATATTGTCTATATGTAAGGTCAAACTCGGAAAATCGAATTAGAAACTATTCGTGTCTGACTAGTTACTCATTTTTTTTGTAAATCTATAAATATGATAAAGCTGTT
This sequence comes from Heliothis peltigera, assembly GCA_958496145.1. Classification (NCBI taxonomy): domain Eukaryota; kingdom Metazoa; phylum Arthropoda; class Insecta; order Lepidoptera; family Noctuidae; genus Heliothis; species Heliothis peltigera. The sequence continues at coordinate 7,488,593 of OY292328.1, forward strand.
GTACACGAAATCAGTCAAATATTTGTAATTTTACTGTAGCTTATTGAATTAAGCTATAATGTAAATTATTCTGCCTTATTTTATCAATTTATAGTATAAAAATTGCTTCGTCAATTTTGAATGGCCAATAAATATTAATGAAGCAAGGCAAACCAAAATTCGTATGCATATTAATTCATTTGGCATTCCATTTATATATCAATGATATGTATAAAAACAAAAAGCTTTTAAAAACTGCAACATTACATATTTAGCAAGACGGACTACAAGGTTATCCGAAGCCTAGAATTAATAAACATTATTAAATTTAGCGAACTTGTCGCTCACGGATAATTAATTTGGAATAAAGTAGCCGGTGGTTTGCTTGCTAATAAAGATTGACACATAAAAGGTATTTAGGAGCATTTTTATTCAAAATGGTTGCTATCAAGTGCCTTATTTAAGACATATTAGACAGCTATTATCGTATGACATCACTGGTTATACCCGCAAAATATTTTTTCTATATAGAAAAAGAAACAATATCATAAGAACATATAATTAAGGATTTTTTTTTTGTTATGTTTGTAATTTATGTAAGAATCACTTTTGTATCTTTTGTTTGATTAAAGGTTGATTTGTAAAAATACATCATCTGTGAAAATTTCAACTTTCTAGCTATAATGTTTCGCGATATACAGCCTGATGACAGACAGACGGACAAAGTCTTTAGCAATAAGGTCCACTAAAAAAACACTCGAGTTCAGTTTTATCCATAAACATAGTTTATTATTTAGTTTTATTAATCATTATGAATTGTTGAAATTGTAGGAATGCATCGTCGGAAGTACAGCATACATAAAAATAAATTAAGTACTAAAAATTACATCAAAAATTGTCCTATATCATACAATGTTACCTACGGTTTATCATATAAACCTTTAAAAGTATTATTATGTACTTTTCACCAAGCTTGTATATACAACATTATAGGAATAACTAGTTATTATGTATTTATATTTATTTACATAATTAATTAAATGCAATTACGATTGGCTGAATAACTGTTGTTACAAACGAAAACTTAAGCTTGGTGAGTTTTTAGAAGCAACAGGAGTAAATAATACAACCGACATATTCATTCAAATGCGGATTTGATTACTTTCATACACGGTAATGATAATTTACCTTTAATTCGCAATCTCATTAGTCATTCATTACATTACATAAGTACTTTCACTATTTCATACTGACGTTTGTTGAACTGCTGCAAACAAGTGACGTTATATTTGACAATCTTAAAAATATTGTCGTAAAAAAATGCATTTATTCTTAATCTGCAAATGGATATTGCTTGCGTCAATGCTAATTTCAATGACAAAAGACGGCACGCTTAAAACGAATGTCGCGTTTGTATCGACTCCCTCGTCATTAATTACGTAAGTTAGTAAATATACATCTGCAGTCTATAAAAATTTCAGGTACAACCCCGTAAAAATAATACAACACGAATCTCACGTTTTATTCACAAAGCTGCTTCTGAATGTCTATCATTAAAGCTTATTATTAAAAATACATTGCATTAATTTCTAAGTTACAATAACACCAATATCGCGGTGATGGAACATTGCATTGTATTTCAGTTTCATATAAATGTAGAATACAACAGTGACATTATTATTTTTAACTATATTTAATTAAACAATCGGGAAAGTCTGATCAAAATTTCGAATAAAATAAAATTCTATAAAAAGCTTGTGTGACTCAATTTGTGCATGATTAAAGCCATTGAATGTTTTACAAAGTTAGTTTAAAACACACCGTTAGTTAGGCATCGTCTATCACATAGTAGCCTAAAACTACATCTTCTAAAATAATACTAAGCATTTAATTATTAATTAACAACTATATTAATCAGTTGCCATGATTCAATTGTTATTTTCATTATATATATTTCGAATAATTTAATTGCCAATACGAGGTATACAATGGATGGCCAAACACAACCTGGGTTTAATTTTTCACAAATAATAATTATATCTGACATGAGTACCTATTATTCATTTTCAATACAATAATATTACAAAATCGATTTTTAATTAATTCAGAAATAAATATGTATCGAGATATGTCTCACAAAAAGGTACACTCGGTGTCTAAATAAAACGTAAAGAATCTCTGTACAAGTACAAAAATATATTAACTGTTACATAAAAATATTTATCTCGATAAATATAATATGTGTACATATTCTATTGCGTTAATGCCGTTCCAAATGAAGCTTTGGTTAATACAATGCGCCCTATAACAGATCGAATCAATATTACGTACTTATTTATCACTATACAAGTCAAAATGGAATGTGTTAATCACAAAATATTAGGCTGTCGTAATCTACTTGCATCACATGTTACATTATTTTGTATAACACATAAAAAATACACTTTGCGTTATATTACCATGTGCATTGATCAAATAAAATGGCACAAAATTTTGTTAGCGTGCATGACGCTACTATGATCTACGCTCACCAGACTAAAGCACTTAATTACATTGAAAAATAACAAAAAAAATATTCTATATGACGCAATCAGCTACAATCCTACAACTTGAAATCGATACATCAATGATAACAACAAAACAAGCATAATTTTACTTACTCCAGCACTGATAAAGAATATACAAATATTGAACAATTAAGGTACAAGTAGTTACCCTCTTCTGGTCTTGAATATACAAGATATAAAAATTATCCCTAATATAATACTACTGTTGTTAGTGACCATTAAATGGGGAGAAATAACAAAACTGACTAAATAAGTACCTGGATCACTAAGCGAGCGCCGGAGCATCGCTAAAGTTAGTGATAAACATCGTTGTAAAATAATAATACACCATCATGAATATTGTAAACTTACAAGTATGACTTACATAAAATAAATCGCTATCTGAAGATAAAGCTGCCGAGTCGACTGGTCTTTGAAACTGTAGCCGGTCGCGAACTAAGCCTGTGCTCACACGCGACGAATAGCAGAAGTCTCTCACATTTGGGCCTAGCTATAAACACTGCACCATAAAACCGTGAACACGGTTTAAATAAACCCTGTCGAAATATCTTTAAACTTTAAATTATATTCAGCACTGAGTATGGGACTATTTGAATATTAATAAGCACTTTCTGATTTTGATTTTTTTTCTCATTTCGTCATAGTTATGTGTTCAAAGAAAAACAGTATGTGTACATCACCGCCGACGTATCTCAAAGAGCTTGACTAAAGCTTTGCACTAGATCTTTTACTAATACGAAATTGTTACTTTTCGACATCGTCAAGATACGTCGACTACCAATTTATAAATGCATGTTTAGCTTATGACTCACAGTTTCAAAAATTATTTCCGCAACTGTCGAAACCTCGTTGAACGACACAGAGCACTAATATTGGCGTAACTAGAAGTGCACATAGCTAGAGTATTCCCTTGAGTTGGCGCGGCCACGAGCGCAGTGCTCAGGTGACGGCCGCAACATTGGCTACACTTGCGTCACGCAATGAGCCAGTTTCTCTAGCTCTGACTGCAGAGCTTGCCGCTTCTCACTCTCTTGATTCAGCTTAGCTTTCAAATCCTCGATAGCTGTGTTGAAAACTGTATTTTGTACTTCTATGAGTTTTTCTAAGTTTGTTATCTGTAAAGGAAATATTATTTATGTTAGTTTATTTGCACATGAATAACAAAATTATCAGCGGTCAAAGGCCTGTAAACATCAGAACAGCACGGCAGAGGATTTTGCCACCGCTCAGGGTACTTTAGCGGATGCTTGCTGAATGATTTCTAACTATTCTATCCTGCGCCCGCATTCACTGTCAGAAAATCCTTTTCGATGCCATGGCATTAACCGGCCTGTATTCGTAGGAGATCGTTTGAATATTCTTTGGTAAAAATTTAAATCCTCTGCTATGCTGTCCCGATGTGAAATGGCTAAAGCTACTATAATTTTTTTAAAAACGACTAATTGATCAGACTGAATATCTGGTGTCAAATGAAAAACCAACCTAAAATTACTATTACTCACTCTATTATTGAGCTGCGCAATTAACGCGTCATTGGATTCAACCTTCTCCGTCTTGACGGAATGCATTCGCCTCTCCAACGTTCCCGCGCTGGGTTTGTCCCCGCTCGCGTTAGTCGAGGGTATTTTCTCTAATGACTTCTCTATTCTCTCGATGGTGCTCGTTTTACTTATTTGTCTGGTTAGGGCCGCTATTTCTGGCTGTTTGTCTGGCACTATTGGCGATTTATCTGGTTTGGCTGGCGATTTGTCGGGGATGATAGTAGTGAGCATGGTGGCAACGTGGGGCGGCGACGTAGCGAGGGGGGGCTGCGGGCCGGCCGGCGCGGGGGGCTGCGCCGCGGGGGCGGGCGCCGTGCTGTTGGGCGGCGCGGCGCTGGGGGGCGCGCTGCTGGGCGGCGGAGGCGCCGGCGGCTTCTTTATCTCGTCCAACATCGACATGATTGTTCGACCTTAAAAATATATAATGTTTAAATATTTTGAAACCAAAGTAGAAGCTCCATAACCGCCATATTTCAAAATATTACCTAGTATGCAACAAGACGCTTAACACTGACTGTCTGGTCCACGTTATCATATATCTTTAAAACTACACTACCACGTATATTAATGCGGTTTTTTAGAATGGAATGAATCAAGAGGAAGGTTTCTTTATATATAACATGCGTCACACAGAAGAAAACAATGATAATTAAGGTTCCTAATTATTAAATTGTGCGTCTGTAAAACAGGCCCTTGTTCTGGACATGCGTACAATAAGTACTCATAAAGTAATGTCTACCTGCAGCTGTGGGTGACTGTACGGGTTTGACGGCGTGACTCTCCATATCGCGAGGAGCCGGCGTTGCGTCTTTCTTCGAGTCCAACGAATGACGCACTTTAGTCTGGAATAAATCCTTTGTTTAAAAAAAAAACATGAAGACTACCCTGGCTGTCTAACAAACAATGTTATCCGAGTAACCTAGGTTAAGAAGATCAAACAGGCAATTGCTCCATTTAAAACACTGGCATTTAACTGCATCCTGCAAACAGGTGGCAGACGTCAAAACAGTTACAGATACATGATTCTTGAGGACTCGCTAGTAATCAACAGTAAAACAATATAAAGTCAGTCAAATTTCCATAGATTTTGTACTTTATATCTGAAGAATATGGTTCAAAGTTAATTGGGAAAATTTTACAGTTCCCGGTAGCTCGATGTGCTGGCGTCTGTACATTAGAAAACTGAGTGTTAAGCCATATTACCTCCTCAAAGCTCTCCATTATCGACAATCGACTGCTAATAGACGAGGTGCTCTTCGACATCTCCATAGAATGAGTTGATCTCTTTTCTTCTAGACCACAGTCTAGGATTCTGTAATTAATAATGTGGAATAAGTATTATTATAAGTGTTACTTTCAAAAGCCATAAAAAATAAAGTCATATTATTTGTTTATTAAATAATAAGGGCAGATTTCAAAATGACTGAACAGCCGCTATCTACAGAATATTTTTTTATTTTTTATTAAATGCCAAATAAACTAACTGGATTCAACTCGATATTGGCTAACACAAAACGTGAAGTTCCACAACAAAAAAAAAAACTATCTGAAGCTTATTCGCAGGTGGTGAAACAGGCCCTGAATCTCATTATCCATTAACAATCGAATTATAAATTCACAAATATCTACCTGTCTGTACTGCCAGTCCCCGCCTTACTGGCCACACCCAGTTCAGGTCCTGACAGGCGCGTCTTGCCATCCGCGACAAAGCTGGTCTTCTTAGCCTGGTTGAGCTTAAGTTCTTCCATCCACGGCGCCTTGTGCTTCTCCCATTCGCGCGTACGCGGTTTAATCTCTTCCGTAGTGTCGGGGATTTCGGTTCTTACTGCTTTCTCTGGTGGTTTTTCCGCTGCAAATATAAGAAGCACACTTATTATTCATTTTTTAAATTTGAATTTTGAAGTGCACAATGGATTCAAATAAAAATGGCTAATTTAATGGATTATTCTTATTCTTATTTATGTGTCGTTTGAGTTTGGCGTGAATTATAACGGATTAAAGTTGTGTCATATGTTTCTATTTGATTAAATGAACAAAAAAATCCGAACGAAAGAATTGAACAGCCCATCCATCGAAAGATACAAGATATAATCGAGGTGCGCTGATATCTCTCTCCGGTACGCAGGCGAAACAGTGGAAAACAGATAGGTCAGTAACATTGTAACAAAAACAAATCTTAAGAAAAAAGTTGTTATCCTTTTGTTAAGCAAGAATAAATAACTGTATTTCAGATGATAATTAAGTATTGATCTCTATTGTACGCATTGTACAATTTATGTCGCGTGGAGCAAGGCCAAGGTTGCCAGAGACAATCAAATATTAAGATGGCGACCCATCGAAGCGGAATGAAGCAGAACCATTGCGTTGGAATAAAAACGAGACCCGTAAAAAAACTGAAAGAGTTTGTGAAATTAAATAATGACACATTGTACTTTCCCAACATAATATTATATATCTATAATTTAATACTTTTAAAAGAAAATAATACAGAAAGTATGACACCAAGTAGGTCACATTCCAATATGTAGATCAAATAGAATTCCAGTCATAAGTGCTAGATAAGTGGATGTTTCATACATTGCCGGGTGGCAAGAAATCGGTCAAAGGCTGCGCTTATCTTGGTTAGGCGTCATGTTGATTTATTGCGGTCAATTGTAATAAATAATTAAATAAGTTTGGGGTATAAGTCCAGTCAATTTATATTCAAGGAATGATTACCGTTTTAGCTTGCATTTATTATCAGAGCGACTATTAGTAGTTGATATCGTATCGATAAATTGCTGATCGTCGACAACTGTGAGATGATTTTTTTTTTAATTCAATGCGTATTTCGTAGTACACATACCCTCGTGTCCGTTACTCAGTCCAATTTGTTGCGGCGTGTCTTCACGGAGCGCTTGACTGGGCGGCCGGCGCCGAGGTGCTTTTACTCTGGAACGTCAAATTATATTCTTTAATACAAATATTAATAGTCGAATTAGTGCACAATAATTCTGTCTACTACGTAATGCACATATTATAGACAACACACGTAATGCACGTTGTTTCATTCAAGACAGTTAGTTCGGTAACAAAATAATCGAATAATAAAAATATTAGACATCGGATCATCTGAGCAAAGAAGTAACAGTGAAGTGATCCAAAATCCACAGTGTTATGATCATAAGCTACGGGACAGAACAGCTTAATCTATTTTTAGGACTCGAATGGATCATTTTAGGGGAAGAAAAACGATCTCTGATCTTGATTTTTGAATCCGTCGTATGGGGAGGCTGCGTTAGAAAGGTTCTCTATGTAGGTAAGTCGTACCTGCCAGCTCTAGGGTCATTGAGCAATGAGTTCCGCTCAACGTGGTCGAAAGTGTTGGTGTTAGTGTTGGCGCGGCTGAGGGCGCCGCCGTCGGGTCTGTCCCACTCGCCACCGCTGCTGCTGCCGCTAGATACTGTCGTTGATGATGACTTTTCTCTGAAAACGAATATTATTTGTGTGAGAATCTTCCAAGTTTTTTTTTTTAATACTTTTTCATACTAAGCATTGCTTTGCTTATTTCTATTCATGGGGTCTTTGCAGGTATTCAATGGCATTTTATTTCACAAAGGTAAGACAAGCTAAAGAGCGTGACGCGAAAAAATATTGAAGGTTGGACTTCAGGTCTGAAATTCTCGATATTGGCGATAATAAGAGTCGATAAAAATCTAAACCTTAAAAAAAGTAATCTAAAAAGCCACAAACTAGAGATTAATCACTTCAACCGAGATATGCACCAAATCACGATGCTAGTAAGTAAATATTTTAATTTAAATGCACAAGGTTATTAACATAACTCAATGACTTACTTTTCTGTCGATGATAACATTTTATTTTTAAGCCCACTAAATAAACTGCCGACGCCTGAGGCGGGAGTGGGGCTCTTTTTCAATGGCACTGGAGGCTTCTTGACCTGAAATATATAAAAATAGTTTTATTAACTTCAAATATTAGAATATTTACTCCCAATTATAAATAGATAACTTAATAAACTGACAATGATACATGATTGGATGCTATCTCAAAATGTACAAGGATATGCACTTTTGGCAAATCATCAACCTAATTCAGATTAGAATCAGCTATGTAGGTTACTAAGTGCATTGTTTTGAATTTCACAGATAGTCTTTCATTTGACATTATGACGACAACACTACACTCAAACCCCAAAAATCTAAATTGGCTGCAAGACACCATTGAAAGTAAAAAAATACAAACAACAGCCCCCTGCCCACCCTTCACTGCTTCCTATGAATTATGTTCAGTATCTGTTACTGTATGCCTGGTACGCGACAGGATTATAATCAAGTATTCACGATTTTATAATTACCAGACCATTAAAATAATTATCAATATGTTACAAAATATTTCTTCAAACATTCTGACATTATTAAATGTATTGGGGAAATACGGAAGCTATTAATGCAAAGATTGCAACTGACCTTTTCCTAATCTAGAGTATTTGACTAAATGTATTTGGAACTAATGTAGTCTATATAGCGGCGTCAAATATTCTCACCTGTTCCAAAGACCCATCATTGACCGCCTCGCTGTGAATAATCTTTTCCGATTCACTCTTGTTTGTGTGCGTGACTGTACTGTTTGTGCTCGTCTCCTTACTGACTGTGTTCTCTTTGTGTACGCTGAAACATAAAAAAAACTCGTAAACATCTTATGAACACCTTAAGCGTCGTGTTTTACGATGAATACTTTATGAGAATGTTGTGTAGATCCGTTAGGATTCAACCTAAATCAGTGTATTGCCAAAATTTTACCAATCTGTAATGACGGAATAAAACTTCCAGAGAGTAATAAGCTTGAAGACATAATGAGCATATTAAACTTACGAATCCTAAGAATATTCATTTTAGGACCGTCCTACGTAAAAATCTACGTTCGGAACCTAATTGGCATGAATACAAAACAAAGCGTAGGAACCAAGGTGTAAGTCTTATAGTCTCGTGTTTCGGGGATTATTAATACAACTTCCATATTTTACCTTCATTTGCATTCAGCCATAAACGGCTTGAGTATATTATCTATATATGTATACTTCATTGCTAACAACAGAAAATATCTGCATTCATTAATATTCTCTCTCACGGAGTGTGTAGGTAGTTTAAAGCAAATACCTGATTTTAGAAGTAGTGAGTTCCTTAACGGAGGCTGTTTTCTCGGAGTATTTGTTCAAGATGGGGTAGACAGCATTCGTAGTCTTCGCCGGCGGTCGGTCCGGCTTCTTCTCTTCCAATTCATTTGATACTGCAATCAAATGAGGCAAACCTTAGTATCATTGATTTCAGATACATTTTCTCATAGATCCTAATGAATAGATTGCTTTATGTCAAATGTAAAAGTTTTCGATTATATTCAATGAAAAAAAAAATCTGGCAATTAGTACAATGGTCGTCGCCTACAACGTTCCTTAAAATTTAAATATTTTATACAATAAACTTACATATTTTAGAAAATAGATTTTGCTCAGTTGAGAACATTTTTCTAAACTGCAGCATAATAACACATCAACGACAACAACGATTTTAATCTCCTTTTTTCAAAAAGAAGTAAAATCATAAATGCGCGGGAACGTCAGGTAAACACTTCATTGTCATACAGGCTCCTTTCCAAAATTCAAGAAAAAACACTTAGAAACACACACTATCCAAAATTCGACCAAATCTTTAAACAAACTCGACTCATATTCGAAACCATTTTAGCAAAATCACAAAATCTACGGAATTAATGGAACGCAGTACAATATTAGTGTTACACCGACGCGAAAAGTGAGGCAACTAGTTATAAAAAGACAGTGTCGAGACACAGCGTGCTGAGGCTAGTTACGCAAAATCACGACTCGGCTTGCAACCTTCATGAGAAATGTCAATAGCAGAACACTGAACAGCGAATACTAGAGTGGGCGGACTGTTTACCAACAGGCTTCGAAGTACTAGTGTAGCTCACGACGATACTCCGCGCGGTGCTTAATGGTTCTATGTTGTTATTTATTCGGCAAACGGTATCGTAAACTTTATGTGGTCGGTGTTAGTAAAGGCGAATATTTAAGATTTCAAGGTTGTTTTTCATTGTGCTAGTTGCCTTATCATTGTCAATATATGCGCACGCGACAAATTGGTGTATAATGTACAATTTGATACCTTTATAATGGTTAACTAACCGATAAACTTATGTTTTTCTACAATATATATACTTGACATGCTCAAGTGTGTCCATATAACTGACCATGTACATTGTCAGTTTTTTCTGGTTTCCCCGCCGCTGAAGGGTAAACACTGTCTATAATTTTATTCTTATTTTAAACTAATCTGCAAAATCCAATAGGTCTCTGCTACGTTCGAGATTCTACAGATTTAGCATCACTGCCTTTCCTACTAATCATTTTATTGACAAACTAAAAGACTCATAGATGTTTCCATTGACCATGAACTCAATAACAACATTTTTGAATACTTCTCCATATAATATACATAAATAGCATTATAGTTACGATAGGCATTTAGCAGAACCTCAGCTTCTTACAGCTGGCTACTTTCCACCAGCGAGTGATACACAGTTTACGTCATCTTAGATTATGTTAATACGTACATATGAATTTATTACCGGACTTAATGCTAACCTTGTAATACATTAGAGAGTATTTGATACATTAAATAATGCAAATATCGCGACCATTGCTAATTAGAATATCAAACTGCCTACTTATGTGATGGTTTATGGCTTTTTTATGTCGGCACGTTCTTAGTATCTACGTCGATTTGCAATGAATGATCTCAGGTTTTCGTGTTTCTTTGTGCGATCTTAGATGAAATATAATTTTGACTGTAGATGCGTGTAGATTGAAACATTGGGCTAAATGCATCACAATTATTAGGGTGCATGTGCATACTCACATTCGTATAATTGAAATATAATTGAAACGTTTACAGCGATGTTGTTTTTTACTTATCGACTACATCTTACCTCAGTATTTGATTTTAATTGTTTAATAGTTTAACAAAAATCTTCAACGTAATTAGAGCTGCAAAGAATTCAGAACTAACCTTGATACTAATCCAGATATTTTAGACAGTCTAGTTCAAAACGCCTCCGTACAACACCCTTCTAACACAAAATGTTCTTCTTGATTCTGACATCACTTATTGACTGATCATTACAACAAAACGAGTTTCAAGTTAAGCATCACACATCAACATAGTACACATAAGTTGTTTAGGAGACTGAGTACAACAAACTATAAATAATCTCAAGGTAGGTGTGGCCATTACATCAGTTATCTGTGATTGTACTGATATACAACGGAGAAGTCACTTGGTAGCCCGAGATTACCATATAATATACTAAGTTTTTTGATGACTCATATATTTATTAAGCTCATCAATACAGTGAGAAACAATTTCTTCAGTAAATTCAGTTTTGCTCAAACATACTAAGATGTCTTTGATTAACGAGCGGATTTGATGAAATAGGCAATAAAGTGCAATCTGGTAATATGTATGATGACACAACGCAATGTCGTCACTTAATTGACTAAAGTTTCGCATGCATGGCCCAATATGGCAGATTATTTTACAAAACGTTATTATTCATCAAGGCATTCAGTTAGGTTTTTTGTCCAGAGATCGAAGCCTTAATGAAAGGAAGATTGGCAACCTAGTCTTAAATGTTTTCAATGTCAAGGTGGCAGCAAGTACAAAAATATCATGTTTTCAAATATTCACATTTTTTTTTCATCCAGTTTATAAGCTAATGTTACATCTCATACTTGTCCTATGAATAGTAACAAGGTCCATCATTTAAACAAAAAAAAATGTTATTTTAGTTGGACAACTACGGAAATGGTACGGTTGTCAAAAAATTGATATATTCTTACACCATTACTGTTCAGTCCTATAGTAAAGAATGTTCTAAAAAGTAATTTCATATTTATTTGCCTACAAAATGTAAACACAAACTTCTCCATTACCAAGGCCGATAGTATTTGCAGGTAGTAACTTAATAAGAACTATCGGACGTTTAAAACCAGCGTTATCAATTAATGATCTATAATAAACAGGATATTTGATCGAAATGACTGCAGATAAGATAATTATCATAACAATAGGTGTTCTGTCATATGCAAAATTACCCTTTTCCTTTAGTTTTAAAGCTAGTCCGTACCTATCAATATAATTAGTTCCATTCGTATCATAAATGCATTAATACACGAACAAATCGTTAAAATATACATTACGTAAATCTTGCGATCATAGTGATACGCTTTGCTATACATATTAGAGATGGGTACCCATAACTCCGCAGGGGAACAATACCATAACACTAATGCGCAGATTCGTATTCAAGACGTTATGTAGATGATGCAATCAACTATATTTACAACTGTAACTCTACTGATGAGCGGAAATAATTGAGAGCAGAGAAAAATCCGTAACTAATTTTACTAAAGGCATACATAAGATGTATTATTTTTAACAGTTACTTTATAGGTGTATTTCGTAGGAGGTAACACAGTGGGCTTTGTGTCGTCCAATTTTAATTAAACCAATTGAGCAAGCTTGTTTTTCACGCCTCGAATTAATTTAAAGTTATAATGCGTTCTTCTCGAAAAATATTCTGTACAGGAGATTGTGTCAATCTCATTTAACAGAACAAATTTTTGCGACGGTATTATTCTGTAACATGACTCGCCACGGTCATACCTATTTCCCCAAGGAAACCACACAATACATACATTGTTTGTCCACAACAGAGGAAATACTGGATATTTTATTGACCATGCTAAATAATATCCTAATTTAAAGTCTATCTGCAATACATATGTATAATGTTATCAAATTAATCATAATGTTTGTAATTCAATATTTGTTATTGACGCTTTTTCTTTTTTCAAAAGACCTGCCACGTTACACTCTATCGTGAATATAGATATGTGACGTCATCTTTCGGTATTGATATTCTAATGGTAGGAAAAGGTTTCATTATCATGTGGGTTTTATAAACTTTCACACAACAGGCCGCAATCTAAAAGAGGTAATACACCCTGTGCCTCGTTACGCAGGTTAAGCTGTCGGTCCTGCGCCTGATCTTTCTGTAGTCGACTCGGATTATGAAAGCGAGGGAATAGAGACCTGTGTCTATGAAACGCTTGTGCACTAAAATGTGTCCCACGTAATACATTAATCCCCTTCGACGTCATTATAATATCGGTCTTACCTGCAGGCAGCAGCTGCACGAAGTTATCAGGAAAAAGTCCAACTCGACCGTGGAGTTCACCGCGCCACCACCCGCGGTCTGGCGCCTCCTTCGACACGATGGTGACTATGTCACCCTCCGATAGCGTCAACTCGTCCTCATTTACAGCCTGATACGGGAATAACACCCGACATAGCTCCTTCACTGTGGACAAATACATAACATTATTGCATACCACAAGAAAATACTTCTTAAACAAAAATAAAATATATATTTTTCTTCCTCGGTAGTGGATTTAAAAGACAGCCTTTGTTGACCTTTTAACTTATCCGGGTTTCTATGAGCTCACCATTTACAAAGTTAGAAAGAGATCAAAGGCGCTCAAACACTAGTACCAGATAGAGTTGGACAATGACGTCTTATTCATCACACACACAATAGTATTATTTGTTCACGACCATTACTTTGTTAAGGTTACTACACCATAATTTTCTGATATAACAAACAATAAGGGATTATACCAATAACAACATTATCAAATAAAAAAATATACGCAGTTTCTCACAGGCTAATTTAAACACATGCTGAAATTATCGTCAGCGGATGATACAGTCACTAAAATGATAACCAGTGCTTCCCCTACAACACGTTGTCAACACTTTTGTTAACGTATATATAACAACAATATATTAATAAGACTGAGTGACAAACGAGCTTCCTACAAGTATATACTTCGGTTTATGAACATGACTCAGATCGTATGAGAAAAATATCAACTAGTAATAAAGCGTGAATACCATACATAACTGCCTGTATATAGACTTAATCTAGGTTGGAAACTGTGACCGTAAATAAGACTATTTAGTTTTTTCATATATACAACCAGATAAATGTGAGAAAAAAATCTTATTGTAAATGCCCAATGCTCATTTCTATATTCGCCTGACATGTTTACTCCGAACATTCCCAGTCACATTCATAGACGTTTTAATTTAGCTTATAATGTACTAAACTATTAAAAGACTAGGTAATTAGTACAACAGGATGTCAACTGCATTGGTATGATCTTTCATATCAGTGTAGGTCATAAAAACTAACAGGATAATTAAGGGGAATTCCACTGTAATGTTTGCTTCTACTACACCGGAATAGCAACTGAAATGTGTTAGACGCATCAGAATGGCATTAAATCGCGTTGAATTCAAAAAATTATGAGGGGTTGTTGCACAAAAAATCATTAAGATCTATTACCACCGTTACGGAATTTCTTTATTTATTGCTCAAAATGTCATTCAGCCGCTATTCAATGTTTAAAAATTACAGGGAAAATATGTATGAAATAGTACGAAGTTAATAAATTATACATATGTCCACTAGCTGTTACCCGAGGTTCCATCCGTGGCCCGAGGGAACAACTTCCCGTATCAGAATTTAAAAGTAGCCCATGTCCTTTCTCAGGCACTCTACATATTCACCAAATTTTATTTAAAACGGTTCTGTAGCTTTGGCGTGTAGACGGACAGAAAGAGTTACTTTCGCATCACTACATAGTATAAAACAAAGTCGCTTTCTCTGTCCCTATGTCCCTTTGTATGCTTAAATCTTTGAAACTACGCAACGGATTTTGATGCGTTTTTTTTTATTGATAGAGTGATTCAAGAGGAAGGTTTATATGTATAATAACATCCATTGCACCCGTGCGAAGCCGGGGCGGGTCGCTAGTATATGATAATTGTAAGGATTACTAACCAGGTTTAGGCGGGAGCGCTGGAGCCGGCTCAAAGGGCGGCGCGGGCTGCGGCGGATCCAACATTACCACAAAGTTTGAGGGGAACACCCCTACGCGTCCCTGGCGGCGGCCTTGCCACCACCCCTCTTCTACCTGTTCCGTAAAAAATAATACTATTGTAATATCATAATTATCAAGATGATAAGAAAACAATTTTGCCACCTTTTCTCTTGAATACGAACTACTTACGGTAGAAATTCTATCGAGGTAGGTAATTCAAAACACTCAAGTTGTCTCAAATCAAGTTTCGTGTGAAGCGACTAATTACTAAGATTGCAATCTTGACATAAAAAAGACAACTTTTTGTCATGTAACGAAAAAGTGCGCCTGTCTGTTTTGTTATACTTTCGAAAAAGTACTGCCAACTTAGCATCTAAACTTAATTTAAAGTTAATTAGAAAACGATTACCAGTTGATAATTGAAGTTGAGTCATATTAACATAGTTCCATTAACTTAGCAATTCACCTTTAGTCCCATTTCGGATCTTTATAGCTTTATGATAATTTATATCGAAATTGACACGAATATGATACAGATCATTAATTGCAGTTTAAATAGGCAAATCAATCCAAACGATGACAACTCAAAATTCTACTATCAGTGTTATCGATGTATATTATTCACTCGTCAGTTAGAAAAACATAGTATATGTGATTTGTTACCTCTCCAAGAACTTCGAGGACGTCACCGACGCACAAAGGAAGTTCGTCTGGATTTGCTGGCTGGTAGCTGAACACCGCCCGACATCGGCCCTGCACGCCCGCCGGTCTAAGTACAAAGAACTTAATGATTACTGACACAGAACATTTCTGCACTACATATTAAATGCTTAACAAACTGTAAAACACAATTTACGAATTCCCGACACTATTTTTTCATGTTGCGTGCTTAATGTGGTGCCTTGACTGAACATGTGAAATTGACGCCAATTACCAGTAGCTCAGATGGGAATCCGGATAGTACCTATGTAAATTATTGTTTCATTTGACTTATTTCATATTTATAAGTAAAGATGGTGTTCGTATGATTTGATGTCTAGTCTCACTGCAAATGTTGATGAATTGCCAAAATAAAGGCTCTAATGTCCTTATGATATGAATAGTGAAGGATATGAAAACAATGTTTGTCTTCAAAAGATTCATAAACTCTTTATCCTATAACTTTGGCGGTTAATCTTCGAAGGTAAAAAAACATTTACAGTAAAAAAGAGTTGCAGTGTACTGTCATCGCTAGTCTAGGACTAAACAAACACCGTAATGATCGCATATGTTTTATTATTATCAGTAAATACGTGTGCAGTGTTGACCAATATCTATGATATATGAAAAGATGTCGCTAAAGCACGTACCTTCTTAATTTCCTCTTAATATTGCCAATATAATAACAATGGAATATATTGAAGCTAAAACTTTAAGACAAACCAAATATATCAGTAAGGGCCACACACACAACAAACACTGACTAGCGGTCCGCGCTTCTTATCGCGCTATCCAAACTGATTAGATAGTACGTACACTCATTATTCTACTAATCGAAAATACAATTTTAAAGACATATAAAATCGTTTTACAATGAACGGTTGCGGTCACACAACGATCGACTTTCTCTGGGAGTGACCGTCAACTCGGACGGATGTCGATCGGCATTAAAAACAACATTGAAGTTATACTGAGACCTCTACGAAACTTTAAAACCATACTGCTAACCAAACACTTTGTAATATAATCATTCCTTAAGAGAATGACATCACTGATTGTGTTAGCAAGTGTATGACTAAAACGGAATAACTTTGTATGTGTGTATATGTAACCAGGTATAGAAAACGTCTTTGTCAACAATAATACAAGTTTTTATATACAATTGATTACTTACTGAACGTTAAAATAATAGTGTCTGCTTTACAATGTCACGTTTTTAGCGTATTTAAATGTTTAATTATTGAGTAGCAGTTATTAATAACCAAACGGTAGTGATAGCATAATGTTATCGTCAAAAGTTAATTACGTGTTTTATAGGTTTTATATTTCAGTTTGGTCTAACATATTATGATGAGTAAGTTGATAACACTGCAATACGATAGCATTAATTGATACATTTAATTCGGTACCGAAAAATCTCAGTGCTAACAAATATTTGAAAATATAAAACAAGTGATACCTACATAATATGTGTCAGTGACCTAGACATAGCAAGACAGATACACATGGTAATTTCATTTCGTATCGTATGGCACAGAAACCTGTTTCTTATTATAGGAACTGAGTGCTAAGTTAGACATTGCAGGATACCGGCCGGTGCTCAAATACGCTAACTGTAAACTGGTGTGACCTTAGCATCAATCTCTACACTTGGTATTGAACTTTGACATGCACATTGCACATGGCACATTGTTCTATTTGACCCAGTTTATCGAAATCTTATTATTTAGACTAAAAAAGGCCAATACTCTAAAGCACAAATCGTAGTAGGCCATTTGATGGAATTAACATAATATGGAAGTTGGATAAATCGGTAGTCTATCTATTAATTTTTACACCGATAAGAGAGCTCACAAATAGGCCGCTAGAGAGGATAATAAATATGAGATGAAATTGAAACGTTGACGCCTTGAATTACTTGAAGCCTTTCGTCAATATTTTCAATATTGAATGCTAAGAGAAAAATATACGATGACGACTACTTCGAGAATTACAAAACTGCGCGGTAAAGATTAACTACGGCCCCGCAAACACTCTAACTTCCTGATTGAATGGCACCGAGCTCGGGTTTATCGACCGTGGCGCCAAAGACATTTATCGATGTCCTGAGTTTGTCTTTTCTGGAAGTTTTGTTATTTTTTAAGTACAAACATAGTGTATAGTGTAACATGGTCTAAGAAAATAACTAACTGCTTTTCGCCTCCTCACATTGTTACTGAAATCGCCACCTCTTATACCTGATAACCAAAACATTCATAAAGATCTTCTCACCTTGCACTGGCTTGTTCGAGGACTGA
This sequence comes from Heliothis peltigera, assembly GCA_958496145.1. Classification (NCBI taxonomy): domain Eukaryota; kingdom Metazoa; phylum Arthropoda; class Insecta; order Lepidoptera; family Noctuidae; genus Heliothis; species Heliothis peltigera. The sequence goes on from OY292328.1 coordinate 7,506,699, forward strand.
CACAAAGTTATCAGGGAACATGCCGCGGCGGCCACGCAGCTCACCTCGCCACCAGCCGCCGGGCAGCCGTTCTACGTCACGGATGACGTCACCAGGCCTTACAGTCAGCTCATCAGACTCGGACGCGTCGTACGGATAGTTCACCATACACGATACTGCGACAATACAAATTAATTATTAATACCACCCTGAATATCTAATTATCTAATTAAGCGTTGTAGACCTGATTATGTTTATTGGAGGCGAAGAAACCTTCATCATAAAAATTGTAGGTATGGTCAGCAACAAAAGTACATTAACACTATCAAAATCTCTCATAAATAAGTAACTATGACACCAACAGAACAAAAAGAGAATTCGAAAATCACTGAACACACACATTTTGCAATTAATTGCATTTTGCAGGTATTTTGTAATTTTCATTGAGTTAATGAACTTTTGATGCTGACTGGGCATACTTTATGCTACATATCAGATTTATATTTGTATTAGTAGTCACAACCAAGAGCGCTAAATTGTAGGACCTAGAGTCTGCTTAGTCCATAATCATGCTCATTGGTGCAACAACTATAATTTGGTATTCTGTTGCTGTTGTTGTTGATGAAACCAAAGGGAAAATGTTCAGCTCTTATTGTTAAATGATTATAAACTTCTTATCTGGAGATGTATTAGAATTTAGAAATGGGTCTGAAAAACAATAAAACCCAATGGCACCCATGAAAACCAAACTTATTGCTTTTGCACAGAATAACATTACATTAGCGAGTTGTCTTAATGGCATCTGGCATTGTAAGATAATATTTTATTCTATGTTTATTTATGGTAAACATCAATCCAGCATTGACATAATAATAATCCAAGCCTTTGTCTTTGTCAAATATATACAAATAAAGCAGTTTAAAAACTATCCCCAATTGAGTTGAGAGCAATATTTGATCTAATTTGGTATTCTGTTGATGAAGCCAAAGGGAAAATGTTCAGCTCTTATTGTTAAATGATTACAAACATTATAAACTTCTTATCTGGACATGTATTAGAATTTAGAAATGGGTCTGAAAAACAATAAAACCCAATGGCACCCATGAAAATCAAACTTATTGCTTTTGCACAGAATAACATTACATTAGTGAGTTGTCTTAATGGCACCTGGCATTGTAAGATAATATTTTATTCTATGTTTATTTAAGGCAAACAACATCAATCTAGCATTGACATAATTATAATCCAAGCCAATTTACTTTGTCAAATATATACAAATAAAGCAGTCTAAAAACTAACCCCAATCTAGTTAGAGCAATATTTGGCCTAATTTTGATTGACTTCAGTTTCTTAGGTAAATCTCACAAATTAAAAGCTGCAGAAAGAAACACTTTGACACGAATTTAAAAAGGAGTTGCTTTATCTTCACCTATCCACACTTACTTAAACAAATAAGATAACAGATAAGAACACAGCCAAGTGGCAGAATAAAAAACAAAGTAGGAAATATCTAATATTAACAGAAGTTAAAAATATAAAGAATCATATAGTAGGTAACAAAGCAAAGATAACATAAAGTTTTATGATTCACATTCCATCCTGTAATTAAAAATATTACTATTTAAACCCCGTAAGCTCCTGCACAGACCTGTATTTGTATAATTTATTGACTAGAAGGATTTTTGAAGTATTATTGTTTATGAAGATAATGTTATTATTTCATAACATAACCTATTTACTGACAGCTATGAATAAATTAAATATTTCAGAATAGCATCTAAGATTTTATTTACATAACCAAAGTAATAATAATAAAAGTATGTACCCAACATGTTTTACAGTGGTAGTAGCACGACGCGCCTGGCTTATTAGTATTTAACATGCACACATCACAATGCCAACAAAGTGAGTCATACACAAGCTCAGGAGCACTCAAGGAGAAGAGCAACAGTTGAATTAATCAAGAATACTATCAGATTTCAATGTTTCAATACGTCTTCACGCCAAATTTCAGGCGATAAGAAAGTCGTCAAAAACCTGATAAGCTCATTTTCGTCGTGTGACGCCCGTGAAACGGTAACATATCTATGTTTTAACGATACCGCTTATACTTGCAGAAATATTAAAGACGCATCATTAATATCGGTTTAGGGCAACATACGTCAGCCGAATTCATGTCGCAAGTCTTGCAAGATACAGTTATTCATACACAAACAAGACTAGACCTTTCCGAGTGGCAATGTAGGTACTCACCCTTTTGATTTGCATTTGTCTCCATTTCGAATACTATGAACACATCACATTATCACAAAAACACTTTTATTTAAACAAACTATAGCACATGTTTTGTAGAAATTCCAACAAATTGTCCGTATTATTTTACAAGAATTAGGACAAACAAGCGTGCAGGAGAAATTCACTGTTTTTGATTAACGTCAAACTTTTTTTTTACGCAGTGCTGTGATTTTAGCATTCGAAATACGAGGCTTTTGAGCTCAACTTGAAAGAATAATCATTCATTTATTTGCCTTCTTAAATAAATAATTTAAAGAATAATATAACCAAAATACGCTACTACTAAAGAAAAATGCATGATCTGGTAGTAACTATTACATAGTGTCATTGCACGGGCATTTGCTAAATTCGCTTCATTTAATCGATCAAAGTAAGGCTGCGTTGGACTTTAACCATGTAATAAATTACTGACAGCTCAGCATCTTTGATCCTAGTCATAAAACTTTCAGTTGCGCTGCTCGAACGTTGTTATATAGTATACTTTTTTTAAGGTCTTACTGAGGTTCGGGGAAGTTCGCACACGCGACGAGGCAAGCGCCTCTTGGTCTGGTTATTTTCTCAGACCTTTTGCAAGTGTGACAGGAACCTCTACCTTGTATTGAAAACTTAGGTATATTTTATTATGAACTCATAGGCAATATTGGCAAAATATTTTATTAAATGGGTTCAGTAGATCTAGAGATTAGGTCCCAAATTCCCAAAATTTTACCTCTGATAATATTAGTTGAGATAAATTCCTTAAATTGAAGTTTATGACCTGAGGTTTGTGTTTTCAAAACCAATGTAAAATAGCGCGCTAAAAAAGCACATAGTAAAACAGACATGAAATAACAGAACTAACTCAGAAGAATACAAGAAGTATGTTATTCAATCAAACATTTTTATTTAACACCATAAATTATCAGTATCTACAACTCAACTAAAATTCTTGTTCATTTGTTCAAAGGTCCCTCAGAGTCAGGTGGAATGCCAAGTTCCTCATTAGTGTAGGTGCTTGGATCAATATATTTAAATTCTCCCTGAAAATAGAAAAAAAAAACATCAAGTTATGAACTGCGTTGGTATGAAGACAATGCAAAATTATACTAAATAAAAATAGCATAAACATTTACATTTGCTATGATTTAAAAGAAAAGCAATGTAAATTGCAAGCGCATTAGATGTTTGTTATTTTTGAGTCTAACAAATATATAATGTTCTAAGTTACAGAATCATTATCAGTGTCAATTGTTTTAGATCATCTCAAAAATATATCTATTCTTAATAATTGGGGCCCACATAGAGTTTAGATTATACATACAATAAAAGAAGGTTAAAATTATTATATTTACTAACAAAAATGTGTTCAGGTTCTGTAAGAATATGCCAAATGATCCACCACCAGGCAAGAGCTCCAAGACCCTCAGCTAACATGATGCACTTCTTAGAGGGCAGTGGCGGCGGTACACGGTAACTCCAAACCCTGGAAATGTAACAATAGCATAAGATTTATTTTATCTTGTGTGAATATCAAACAATGAATGAATATAATATTGAAGACTGATAAGCTTATTATAACCTATTATACCTTGTAGACATTTGCCCTCAATAGATTAACATTGTTATACTAAAACATTAATCTAAATAATTATTCTTATTGATACTCAATCCACAGAGTTTCTAAGGAAAAAATAATCGTGCACAGCCAATGACATAACAACCGACTTACCCATGGCCAGCATTTCTTTTGGCTTGCTTTACGTTATCAGCAGCATTTTTAAGGGTTCGAAGTAGAATTGCTCTAGAAACCAACGTTCTAGTTAACATTGTATATTTTTAGGTACAATCCCAAAGCAAATTTTTGCAAATCCACTCAGTCGCCTGTAGGTCGACCTGATAGACAGCTGTGACAGACAGTGACAGACGCATGAACGTAATTCGAAACTGTCAGTGTTATTTTAGTACCATCTGTCAAGTCTAGAGAGGTGAAAGTATGAAATTAGTAAGTACGTAATTGTACGTAGTACGTACTAATGATGAGGATGAAAGCGAGTACTATTTTAATAGGCACAAACTGCAATTCCTATTACATTAAAATAAAACTTGTCATGTAGAAATTAACTTAATATCTGCTATAGTAGCCCAAGACATAATATTATAGCAAATGTAAGGATATTTATTAACTGGGTACAAATGACAAGGTTTTAATAATATCTTGAAAGCTTTTTATTTATTCACACCTTGTTATCTAATTAAATATAGCATTAACAAAATCAACACATTATTATAAAACTAAATAAAGACAAGGATTACCTTGATTATTCTGATGAAAACTGCAACTGGCAGCAGGCAATTTAGAAACAAAATGGTTCTTGACATTTTACCTACCTATGCTAACATCAGATATGAGCAGGGCCGGCCCGTCCATACGGCGAACGGAGCAGCCGCACCAGGCGCCAAATCCTAGGGGGCGCCAAAATGGCAAAGAAAAAAATGTTTTTTCCTTTTTCTCTATTTATTTTAAACGAAGAAATGAACGTGACGCGCGCGAATAGAGTGCGCGGGTGATGCGTTGGGGCGCCGGGCGCCACATAACCTCAGTAACCTCACCCCCACGCTAATCTCGCAAGTTAGCTGTCCATCAGGATGGAATTTGGCGTGGACAAATGTGCAGTTTTAGAATCTGTGGGACCAGAACTCTCAGATTCTGAAAACCGCGCTTATAAAAACTGAGATCACTCTCCGCAAATGATACCTCAGAGATGCAGGGGTTAGGCCTCAATGTAGCTGACATCAAACAAACATAACAGGAGCGTTTCTTTGGCTACCTGAATAAGGTTCTTAAAAGTTCCTTTTCAGGCGGTAATAAGGCTATTAATGGTTGGGTCATAGCAGTGCTGATACGCTGCTAGCCGTGGTGCGGAGGATGGTCAGCAGCGCAAAGTCGTGGGTAGCGGTGGTGTTCTACTGCGAGGACGTGATGTCGCAGAAGGAATCCGCGAAAACGGGAGAGGTAGATTTCGACTCCCTTCCCTGGCCGCAAAAGGCGCACCGGGCGCAGGTGAAGGGCGGACAATGCCCTTTTCCGCCCCCCATGAATGGATCGAGGGGCGAAGGGCTGGGAGAAGGCCCCGCTTTTTATTCGATGGACCCGAGGTGGAGGAGCGCGAGGGTGTCGACGCTCGCCTTTGAGGCGATGCACGGGGTAGCTCAACACGGATTTCCGAGGCCCTGTGCAAGGAGACACCGTGGTGGATATGCCTTTCCCCGGGCGGAGGATAGTCCATAAGGATTTCCCCCGAAAAAAATCAGTCCTGATGTTATCCTTTGGCATATCCATTCCGTTTTGCTCATGTGGAGTCACACGGAATTAGACACTCTGGAAAGGAGAGCCTGGATAAAGCTGATTGCAGGACGAATGCATCACCCACGATCATCGGTCGTGCGATTGTATCCCACGGAATTGTGGATGACCAGGAATTTTAACTGTTTAGACGCTTCACAACCGTGAGGTGTACAATATCAGGGAATATTTACTTAAAAGCGACGATGGGCTGCATCGAGATGTGGTAGCAGTGGACAAAGGGCTCACCCCGATATTTCTGGCTAATGTGAGTGGCGCAAATGCGGTACTAACTACCAATGATCATAAGGAGGTAAAGCAAAGCAAGAAGCTACACGGCCACTTTTTCGGAGCTCTAAATGACCCCGACGTAGACGTCTCTTGGCTACGATTCAGTGATCTTTTTGTAGAAACCAGTGTCAGTCTATACAATGGACGAAGTTATCTAAACGAATAACTACCGGAGATATCGTGAAAGACGGGACAGTTAAAATATGTTGGTATGTATGGCAAGGAGTCAAATCTTGTTTGGCCTGCGGCGAATACTTGCACAGACATAACCAAGTGGCCAAGATTATCTACCAGCATCTTGATCTGCAATACGCACTTGTGGATCTTGAAATATCGTTCTACAAGTATGCGCCGGACCATGGCGCCGGACCTACTCCTCGAAAATGACGATGCCACGTTGTAGGTACTGGGATCGGTCTATCATCACTGACAGGATTATTGTAGCCAATAATCAGCGCACAGCCCGATGTTGCCGTTCCGCGTACAAGAATCTGAAGAAACAAAATGAAATATCTCGACACCCCAGTAGCGCACGGGGTTGTCGCCACGTGGAATGAAGGTACGGCTGTTGTGGTGCTGATTGTCGTTATGACCGGCCAGGATTCTCGACCAGAATCTTTGGAGGCTCTCGTTAGGCGGCTAGGTCAAGGGACTGATTTAGAAAGCGGTAAACCTTGAAAAGACGTGTTGTGACGAGGTTTCTGTCTCCGGAACCCTAACTACCTGCTGCACAGCTTGGACCCTATACCCGATATCTGTGGTAATTTTATATTTTAAAATGTTATCATTTAACATCTAGTGGTATTCATAGAAAATTGATACTATGTGTGTAACAAAATGTAGAGCCAATGCAAACCGAAAGGAGTTTGATACGTGACTTACCGTAAGTTTACGAGTACGAAAAACTTGAAGGAAGAAAGCCAAATATCTAGAAGTAATCCAAGATAATCATCTCAGTTTTGGACCTCACAAAAGAGCGGCTCGCGTATGAACCAGCTCCGACGTTCCCGGCGCCCCCTCGATGACCCTATCTTCGTACTCCAAGAGAGTCGTAGGGAAACCAGCACTTCGTTCCGCCCTCGCCGCCGAGGACCATCGCTTTCACCCCCCCCCCCCCCCCCCGAGCCGGAGTAAAGGGACGGCGCATAAAGGGGCGCCAAAATTTGATTTTGCTCCATTCTAAAATTTACTTCGGGCCGGCGCTGGATATGAGGTATGAACTGGTATGAACTTATGATCTCTTCATTTACCCTAATAATATACCTCCAAATAGTATTTGATAACTTTGTAATCATGTTAGGTAAAATATCAAAAAGCATTTTATATTTAAACTTCCTGCTTTAAGCAGTCAGTGTCAAAAGCACTAATCTAATCAATGCTGAAAACGATATTGGACCTACAACTAGTAAACAAAGCATTTTCAGCTTATTTTCCAACAATTATTATAAAAAAGTTGTCGAGCCTATTGCTTGATTGACAATAGTTAGTTAATCTCTACATACAAAAATCTTAAAATAACTAATTATTTTTCGCTTTATCTTGGCAACACGGCCGGTTCCCAGCGACTGTTCCATCTTCTAATACTGCATTATCATCATAAGGGATATTTTCAAATTTTGCAGTGTCTTCAGTAATCTTAGCCACTGAAAAATGAGATAAAATTAAATTATTAACTTGTAAAAGAGACATTTAAAATAAAATTCACTATGATCTGTAAAGTGATATTATGATACAAGACATACCAAAAACCCCCGGTTTCACTTCTCGAGCCTGTATAACTTGAGTTCGAAGTTCCTTTTCCACATCCTCGGCTAGTTTGATCATCTGTACACAGAAAAGCAATGCATAAGTTTGGCAATTAAGGACTATTTCAAATAGAGAATTCAATGAAAGAAAACCATACAGCCTTTATAGCATCTTCATTGGTTACATGTTTGTTTTTCTGGAACTCTTCATTTATTTTTATTCTTCCAGCAGTCAGTGCTCTGTCATCCCCTGCGAAGACTTTCATCCTTGTTCTGTGCAGTTTCTTGAAGGTCTGCAAGACCTAAACAGAGAATACTTTTAGAATATAATTTAGTTTTAAAATAATTTTAGTATAGTAAGCATCAGTAACAGCTATTACTAGATCACGAATGATATAACATTTCATACTTGTGTACAACTTTATAAGGTTATGTAGGCATACATTTTTTACTCAACCGATGATGCCTAGTTTAAAAACTTTAATGTGTAATAAATATCTTTAGATCAAAATCCGGTATAAGTTTACACGTAAAAGTATCTTCAAAATAATAAAAAACTATATGCGCATAATTTTGTGTACCTACTGTTGCTTTTTGAGGTACTTACAGACAACCTTGTCGTGCTCATGGTTTTCGATTTGGTACTAAGTTTGGAGTGCAATGATTGTTTTTTAGAACGGTGATTGCAAAACTTGTAGAATTATTGTACAAATTATGGTTTATTTACAAAAAAAATATTTCGTATGAAAACTAACTGTCAATGTCATTTTCGATCAGCTGTTGAAACGCTGACGTCAATGTCATTAAAGTCATTCTTTTAATTCTTGAATTTTGTATCGTAGGGCAGTGTTGCCAACGTAGGCGATTTTCCGCCATTTAGGCTACTCAGAACAAGAATAGGCGACGAAAAAATCTAAAAGGCGACTGGTCGCCTATTAGGCTACTTCGGAGGAATCGCATGCAACTACCCATGCTGATCGCCATTCTTAGAATTCGTACCCATATGAATGTAAGAGGTATGTGTTGCAACAACTTTCAGCCAAGCAATCATCAGGTTAGTTTACACGCTGGTAGAAAAATGTATGTCTCCGGCGAATCTTGCGCCAGTACTAGCATAGCAACTACATCTACTGATGACGGCGAAAGTCTTGATGATGCCTTACTATTGCTAGCAGAAGACGAATCGGAAACTTAATTTTTGTTTATTTATTTTTTAATTTTGTTTTTAAAATGCTTATTACTTCCTTCTAAGATACATTGAGGTATTTTATAGTAGGCTTATGCCTATTAATAATATTATCTATACATTATAAATATGTTATAAATAAATTGATAAAAATAACATTTTATTTTATTCATGTTGATATTTTGGCGTTTGGGCTACTTTAGGCTACTTCATGCATGAGAAACGGCGACATTAGGCCAACCGCTGTTGGCAACACTGTCGTAGGGTACAAGTGCAGCATGCGTGAGAAGATCGTGTGCTGCTAAGATCGATTAACTTGTTCGCTAGTTGCTACATACATTAATCTGTGGTTATGTTTGAAAACAAGTACTACCCTCTATATTACTCTACCCTTTGAGTAAAAAGCATGAACTTAATTTTTGTTGGTTCATGTATTTCTTACAAAGTGCTACATATTAAGCGGTGTTCAGTTAAACAGTAATCCATAATGACATTTGCGATTTATTTGCTTCAAGCTGTGGCTTTTGTGGTAGGTGTTTTTATGATTTTTTTAATTGATTTACATCGTTCTTCATCTGATTTTCATTTCTTCTATCGATTTGAGTAACGCGGACACATAATCTACTCTGCTTTCAGGATCTTTTGGCAGTGGGTCTCATAGTTCCCTTAGTGGCTAGCCATGTACGAGAGATGGGAGGTAATCATTTATATGTGGGATTACTTGGATCTATCTATGCTGGATTTCAGCTTGGATCCGGACCACTTATTGTAAGTGCTACCAAAATAATTGCAAGACATTATAAATGAAGTTTGTTTGGCATCTCTTTATAATAATAAAACATTTTCAGGGCAGTTTGAGTGACCTGAAGGGGCGGAAAACTATTTTGATATTGACACTGCTTGTGTGTGGTATAGCATACACTGTGCTTGGACTCACCAGTTCAATATTGGTTATATTGGTGATAAGAGCAGTGTTAGGTACATCTGAAAAAAATATTTGTTTACATTAATTCATACAAAAACATCATTCTCCATTCCCACAAAATAGTACATGTTTAACATGCACTTTAGCACAATTTGATGAACTATCATTATTGAAATTGAATTTCTTGTATGTATGTATTCACAAGTATTATGTATCTATACAAAATTACCAACTGAAATGTGAAAAAGTATTTTTCAATAATTTATTTTAATATTTGTTAACACTAATTGTCAGAAAACTAATTTAATTAATGTCTCATAATGATGGTTGAGGCCATTGCTTGGTATTCACCATCCAAGACTGCAACATATGAACTTATGAATTGGAATAAATACAATTATCATAAAATTCCAGGCCTGTTCAAACAAACCCAAATGTTGACCAAAGCTTTAGTACCTGATTATGAAAAGGATGAACGGAAGCAAGCTGAGATATATGGCAAGATGGCGGCCATATCTGGAGCCGGTATAACTTTGGGTCCAATGATTGGTGGCCACATAGCTGAGGATGACCCAAAGAATGGATTCATGCTAATTGCCATTATTGTTGGCATAGGCTTTGCTTTTAATTCTGGTAAGAAATCATGGTGCTTTTTTCATTTTGCTTTATGATATGTATGTATGCAACATGCAAATTGAAAACTTTTCTGTTTTAGGTTTAGTATACTTTCTACCAAAGGTCAGGCAGCCAAAAAGAAAAGTAACTAAGGAGGAAGCACAAACAAGTTTACTAAATACACTTTTTTCTAGTGTTTATCAATCTTTTGTTCAGTTGTATTACATAGAATGGTCTAAATATTGGGACATTTTCATGTTTAAAGCTTTAATTAGTTTTGCAATGGGAGTGTACTATTCAAATTATTCACTTTACTTAAAAACAGAATATGATCTCTCTCCAAAATATATAGGTTATGTAATATCTTTTCAAGGTGTTATAGGTTCAATATCTAGCTATTTCATAGGTTACATAAATAGCTTTTATATTCATGATAAAGACTACAGTATAAGAAATTTTCATGTATTTTTGCTCACTACTGTATCTTTAATAGGTCTAGCATTATCTTTTAATGTTTTTCTTTATACATTTTGGTTGATACCAATGGCTGTTGGTAATGCAACAGGTAGATTAGTGACACTAGAGATGGTGTTAAAGAGAAGTCATGGAGACCACAGAGGAACTCTGATTGGTGCATCTAACAGTGTCCGGTCATTGACTGGTGTGGTTGCTCCTATGGTGTCAGGGTTGATAGGAGAGTTTTATGGAGTCTCTTATGTAATTTATGCTTCCTTGTGTTCTACAACATTGGGTATTGTATTGAGTTACCTGCATAAACATAAAACAGTGAAAGTTGATTAAAGGTTTTTATTATTAACTTTATTTGTTATTATTACATCTAATAAATATGTTCTAATATGGTTCATCAGTTATGCATCCTTGTATCAGCCACTCATGCTTACACATATACTTGAGGATCAAATAAGTTTAAGTGGCGATATTAGGATACAAAGTGGTATTATTAATTGAACAAATATTAAATTCACTACCAGTAAACAAGTCTATCAAATGCGTCACTTATGTACAAAACTTAAATATTAGGACTTGTATAATTTATTCCTTGTCCAGGGCATCCATTTGTTTTTTCCTCATTTCTTTGATCAGTTCCTGGATAGCTTCCCTGTCTTTCATGTTCTCTGGTGGGAAGATTTGACGTTTAGTATTTGTCACCCATTCTTCGAAATAAGTTGGTTGGTTGAAGAAAAAAAATAGGCCCACGGGAAAACTTGTGTACATAGCCATTCTTCCAACTTCTAGTTTCCAATTGCCCATCTTTTAGTTAAATAATAAAACAATTTCAATTAGATTTATGACTTTCGAGGTTGTTTTGAGAAGTCCTGGGATAAGCCGATGACAGACAGGTGAGCGCAGAGCAGAGCTATTTGTTTGTCGTTGTCACTGTGACATTAACTTGACAGATGACATAAGAGCGGGTATGTTTTTTTTTTTTTTTTTTTCTCATTTTGGCACTTCACGTTTTGTGTTAGCCAATGTCAAGTTAAAGGTAGGGAAACGGATTTAATGAAAAACGGTAAAACGGAACGTAGAATTTGGACAATATTGGGAGATATAGGATCAGTTTAAAAAGGTATTTACATAATATATTCCATAAGAGGATGGGAAATGGATTGGAAGCATATTTACAATTTTATTTTATTTAATGAAATGAACGTAGCTATATGTTTATAAACATTAATATTATTAGTATAAAGTAAAGAAGTAATGGAAGTAGGAAAAGGAATGTCGAGAGATAAAAGACTATCTATAAAGGGGGTACGATTATATAAAGGACAGGAGAGAATAATGTGATTGAGATCACCCACATCTGTGCCACACTCACAAACGGGATCATCAACAATTTTAAGTCTGGCGAGATGGGCTGGGGTACAAACATGTCCCAATCTCATGCGCGTCAACGTTGACGTCTCAATTTTGCTCAGTTTAGCTCTAAGGAGCCAAGGCTTTGCAGGGAGTTCTGGTTGGATTCGGGCGTAATATTGTCCTTTTAATCTGCTGCCATAGTGCCATTCCTCCTGCCAGGCGTTCTTTAGGAAAGATTTTGGTAAAGCTATTAGGTCTTGACAGTAGTTTTTATAAGGAAACATGTCACCGCATTGCACCGCATCCTTTGCCATTGTATCTGCTACAATATTACCGTGGATACCATTGTGAGCTGGTATCCAAATGAACTGTAAATTAAACCCTTGCAATTGAAGTGTAAACGCAAATTCCCTTATTTTAAAAATTATGTCTAGTTGCGTTTTTTGTTTAAAAGGAAATTTGGCAATTGCTTGAAGAGCACTTAATGAGTCTGTAAAGATTATAGCCTTTTTAAGTTTAAATATGCGAACATATTCCACAGCCCTGAGTATTCCCAAACATTCACCCGTAAAAACGGAAGTCTCGGGGGGAAGTTTGACTTTTTGAACTATATCATATTGGGTATGGAAAACTCCCACACCTACACACTCGTTCACAGATGGCTTAGAAGCATCAGTGTAAATGTGATGGAAATCAATAAAATGTTCAGATATTAAATTGTTAAATTGTAATTGAACCCTGGGTTCCGATTTACTAACAAAATGGTATATTATTGAAGGAGAAGAGTGTAAACTGTCATATCTGACGCTAAATAAAGGGAGCTTATTTGAACGGTGTGTGGGGGAACTGAGTGAAATGAACTTCTTAAAACTAACAACTAAACAGGGTGGAGATTTATTAGACCAGTAGCTCGAAGATTCAATTTCAGATACTAGAAGTTGCAATTTAGGGATGAGAGGGTGATTAGAGAACTGTAGGATTCTGAATAAATATTTGTCAGAGAGGAACTGTCTCCTAAGATGTAACGGAGCTTCGCCACATTCCACTTGGAGGGCATTCAGTGGACTAGACTTCATGGCACCCGAAATAATACGCAGTGCTTTGGATTGTATTTTATCCAATTTTTGAAAGGCTTTGGCGCTTCCCGGTTCTACGATAAATAAACCGTAGTCTAAAAGACTTCTGATGACTGCATTGTAAATAAGCTTTAGGGAAAAAGGATGCGCACCCCACCAAACACCTGTGAGGCACCTCAACATATTTAGGCGAGTTTCGCATTTATTAGCGATATAATCGCAATGTGCCATGCTACTTAATTTTGAGTCTAAGATAACCCCCAAGTATTTATAGTTATCTTTAACAGGGATCGATACTTCTTTATAAGTGACATTTAGATGGGGGATAATTCTTTTGCGGGTGAAAACAACAGTTGCGCATTTAGATATGGATAATTCCAAACCATTCAAATGTAGCCATGAAGACAGTGATGATAAAGCCGAAACAACAGCAGAACAGGCTTGTTCTATGGATCTACTTGCACTATATAACAGTAGGTCATCGGCATACTGCAGTATTTTTACTTCCTTATTTATGGATGATTCTAAATCAAATGTGTAAATGTTATATAAAAGTGGACTGAGTACAGATCCCTGTGGGAGCCCACGCCATACCTTGCGAGATAGATGTTTATCTTCAAAAGGCATATATAAAGTACGATCTGCTAAAATATTAATTATAAAATTGGAAAGATTGGATGGTACTTTTAAGACATTTAATTTGGTTTGTAATACGGAAAGTAAAACATTATCATAAGCGGCGTTTATATCTAAGAAAACTGCAATTGTAGACTGATTGCTCGAAAAAGATGACCTGATATCAGTTGTGAAAATACTTATACAATCAGTAGTACTTTTTCCTTTTCGGAAACCGTACTGCGAACTGCTCAGTAATCCTTTGCTTTCAATGTACCATTCTAGACGGTTTTTTATTAAATGTTCTGCTAATTTAATTAACACTGAGGATAAGACTATAGGTCGGTAAGAAGAAACGTCCGAAGGGTCTTTATTCGGTTTTAAAAATGGCAACACCGTATGACACTTCCATTCAGATGGCATATTCCCCGTTTTCATAACAGAATTAATCAATTTTAGATAATAGGTAAGAGTATTATCACTTAGATTGGAAAAAAATGAGTATGGTATGCCGTCGAGACCAGGAGCAGAATCTACTGTATTGTGTACTACGCCCTTTAATTCATTTAAGGTGAATGGGAGATGCAAAGTCGTAGGAGATTCAGACGTATTTGATATCCGCGATGTGCTGTTTACGTCTTGAGGAACCCACGATGGAGCAAGTTTATCTAAAAATTCAGAGGCTAAGGAATTGGGAATAGGAGGAGATGGTTGTGCAAATGCAGACCTAAATCTACGTATGTTTTGCCATACTATAGTGGGGTGAATATTTGGAGAAATTGTGGTGCAGAAGCTCTGCCACCCTGCATATTTCTTCTTTTTCAAAAGTTTCTTAGTCTCCGAATTAATAGTGATGAGGGCGTCAAAGTTAGCATCGGACATGTCATTATTATAATTTAGTTCAGCTTCTTTACGTTTTCTTATAGCGTCGGTGCATTCTGAATCCCACCATGGGGGCTTAGGGATTGAATAACAACTATTATTCTTAGCAGGGAAAACTTCATCTGCTGCTGCCATTAGTAAATTAGTTAAAGACCTAGCGCATATATTTTCATTACCATTAGAAATAGGTGGTAAAGAAGGAAGTTTTGAGTCAGTAATGTTTGTATAGTTTTCCCAACTGATGTTATTTCTATCAGGAACTTTATGTTTAAGGTTTGATGTTTTTCTAGAATAGGTTGGTTTAGAGAAAGGGGTAGAAATGACTATTGGGAAATGGTCACTACCATATGTAGAGGACAGTGCATACCAAGTTAGGGAAGAGGCTAAGCTAGGAGAACAAATGGATAGATCAATAGCACTTACATTTTGGTTGGGAGCAGAGCGACGTGTGGGAGCACCCGTATTCAAGATACAAAGGTTTTGCTGGTCTATTATATCCAGTAGTTCATCCCCATGGTTACTGGAAGTCGAACAACCCCACTGTTGGTGGTGGCAGTTGAAATCCCCTAATATTAATAAGGGAGTTGGTAGAAAAGAAAAAATATGGTTAAGCTCGAGAAGTAGAGCAGAAGATGGATGAGGCATGTATACAGAAACTACACAGATGTTAAATACATTAATAGCTACAATTGAAATATCTTCACTATGAGAAGGTAAAGAGATAATGGAGAAAGGGATAGAGTTCTTAATGAGTATAGCTACTCCACCATACCCATCAGATCTGTCATTTCTAATGGTGAAGTAATTATTTATTTTAAAAACATGGTTTGGCTTGAGCCAGGTTTCTGCTAATGCAAAAACTAAGGGTTCATACTTATTAAGTAAATAAATTAAATCTGATCTTTTACTTATTAGGCTGCGGCAATTCCACTGCATGATATTGGTCAGCTGGTCCATTATTAATGGGATGAGCAAAAAGATTCAAATGAGAAGCAACGTTGGACGGTGAAATGTTAAATTTTGAAAGAAGTTGAATTAAAGCTAAAATAAATTCTTTAGTGGTCAAGTTATTTGTTGTTTCACTGTTTTCTTCTTTTCTGAGTGCACAACCATTCGCTTGCTGTGGTATACTATATTCCTTAATTATAGCATTATGAGCATCTTTATCATACCCATATACTGGTTTTTGGGGCGAGCGGGGTTTTAAAAATATGGTTTTTTTGTAACTAGTAGCTGAAGAGTCACTATTTTTTGATGTTCTGTTAATTGGGGTAATGGCAGGTTTACTAGAAAAGTTTTTAGAGGGGGTAGAAAGGAGGGTTTCAGCATAAGATTTGCTTACTGGAGGATGTGCCTTCATAGCTTCGGCGTAGGATACCGAATTTTGTGCCATGTATGTTTTGATTTGTTTTTGCCTTGAAAATTCAGGGCAAGATTTGCTAGTAGCAAAGTGGTATCCTGAACACATACAACAGGAAGCAGAATCTTCTTCTCTTTCACAACTGTCCCCTGTGTGATTTTGTCCACACTTGAAACACCTGGGTTTGGACCTACATTGGAGTTTTGTATGTCCATATCTACAGCAATTAAAACATTGGATGGTTGGGAAAATATATAAATCAACGGGAAGGGCATTGTAGCACATAAATATCCTTTTTGGCAAGACTTGGCCATCAAAGGTAATTACTATTGATTGTGTAGGTTTCCAGATAACAGAGCCTTCAATCACAGTTTTGAAATTCAGCCGTCTCACCTTTAGAATAGGACCACAACCAATAGGTACTGATATGTTACTGATTATTTCTTCTGGAGACCATTCTGCTGGAACCCCACGAACTAGTCCCATCCGTGTCACATTAAATGTTGGAATAAATGCCTTTAGGTTTTCCACTGCAAGATTATCATTAGTTAAAAATGTATTAGCGTCTACAAAGTTTGAAAATGCTAGGGAAATTCTGTTACGCCCTATGCGCTTCACACTTCCATTGATAATATTAGGTATATTGTTTTTTTTCAAAAATTTCCCAAATGTGATGGGATGCAAGGCGGTACCATCGTTCAATGTCGCGGTTTGCTTTTGAACATGAATTATGTATGGTGCACAGTCATTTTTATCATACGTGTTCCGTCCTACAGGGGTGATGGCACTCTGGGAGGCAGTAATTTGAATGCAGCTATTAGTAGGTTTGCTGGTTGAATCATTAGTAATCTCTACTTCTTTTTCTATTTCTTTTAAATGAGTGCCTATGCAACCACAACTAACTGCGTCCGAGCCTTGGTGACGACGACGACGTTTGTTACAATGTTTGCAGATAGACATCCTACTTCTTTTTAGACTACGGGCCGAAGTGGACCCATCTGTGTCCATGCCAGACTCATTGGACTGGATGGTGACAAAATTTCCTGCCGGTGGGACAAAGTCCCCCGGATCAGGCGGGTCATTCATCCCACTCTCTATAAAATGATTAAAATTGACTTACCAAATGAAGAAATGTACAAAACTAAACTATATTTACACTAATACACAAAATATATACAATATATTACAGCTACTGATCTTATATTATACTTAAAATATAATTATTTTGAAAAAGCCAAAAAAGACGCGCCCGACAAGTTTGAACGTTTCCCGCGCTTTTCGGGTATGTTTTAATTGCCCTTAAAAAATAGAATATTAATTCGACTAAAATGGCTAGGTGCACTAATATGAACCAAATATAAATGTTACTTTATATCGACTATTTTTTAAGCCCGCCGGGTTGTTAAAGGTATTGTTTTTGTAGTTATTCACCAATTGTTTAATAATCTTAATTCATGTTGTGTTCGTTACGCCCTATAGAGTAATGTTTAAACTACACAATTTTAGTAAAAGTAAAATAAAATATTTAAGCAAGTACAATATCCTCGATGCACTTTACCGGCCAGTGACCGGCGCGAGGTAAAATTGCAACGTTATTAGGTACAGGAATTTACGCCGTGTAATGGGCATGGTATGGTTACGATTCCTTCCCATCATCACTGCCCTATTAGGACTTGAAAATAATGCAACAATCATAGCCAAGATGCTGCAAAGCCTCAAAATTAGTAAGTATTATTTGCTCGGTAGGTATACGAAGGTAAATAGTTTTGCGGTTACGTTTGTATGAGATGAGATGTGTCTATGTGGAAGAACTTTGTCTGGGTCAGAAATCCTCTGGAGCGGGAAATTCAAATATGAAATGTGTCTTTTTTAATGTTTTCCCTAAATTTACAACAGATATAAGGCGTGATCTTATTATTTACGGTTTTAAAAATATATGTATTTTTAATTTATTATATTTACAACTTATTTACAAACACTATTTACAATATTAATGGAAAGAAAAATAAAAAATAAAAAATATACATACATATAATACAAGTATTTACATAAAAAACTAAAAGGCGTCGAAAAATTCATCCCCATCGCTGTCTACTGGGAGCGTGCCCAAGAGGCTGGCAGCATTGCCACGTTGTATGGCAATGCTTATTCTCTGACCAAAGTAATAGCCAGCCTTTTGGTCACGGGTAGCGTCAACCAACCGCTTAGATAACTCGTTGTATAGACTAAGAGCATTCGGACCCCACGATCCTAAGGTTTCGACCCCAAACGGTTCGAAAATATAGTTACCGACGAGGCCACTATATTTCCGCCGCTTGAGGTTTTCCGCAGCCGCAGCTGCAGCAGCTGCACAGCACGCAGAACTTGCAAGATGGGATGGCGCAAGAGTATCAACGCAGGTCGCGTCCCACACTAAAATATATGTACATCAAAGTAATAGATAGTGTTGATGCCTTTGTTAAACTGTGAAATTTCTTTAAATGTTTCTCGATAATCGTTTTATGCAAAAATGTTATTAAACACAAAAACGTTTATTACAAGGAAGACTATGTTCATTACCCACAGTTATTCAAATGATCGAACTCAAATTTTGTACTTAGACCACCCAAGTTTATTACGCTCGTTGTTAATATTTATGATAGGCACTCTTTGCTTGGCCATCGCTTGCATTGCAGTACCTAGTTGAAGAAATTGCTGTTCATTGTAATAAGCTTCGTAGTTAGGGCACTTCGAACGTGTGCGTCATCCCATTTCTATTTGTAAGGCCGAGTCTTTCCTTGTTAAGCGAAAGGTCAAAGGTCAAATACAAAGTTGACAACTTGGACGAAATTATGAATATTCTGGCACAAGTATTTCTTATTTATAACTAACTAGCTTCCAAACGTGCTTCCAGTGGCGCCGGCGGGCGGCGGCGTCCGGGTGGATATATTTCCCGCATTGGATAAAAAGGAGTCAATGTTATTTTGTTATAGTAAGTTATATTTAATTATTGCCACGTTTCATAAATCCGTGCAGTAGTTTTAAAAGGAAGAAGGATAAGTATGAAGTTCTATGTATAATAAGTAACCAGTTAGCTAGTTAGTGTAATATTAATAATATGAAGAAGGAAGAAATTGTAATTGGACCGAATTTAACATTAAAAAGTTTGGTTAACAAACTTTAATAGTAAATAGGTTCATTGACGGTAGCAGTGTTAAACTCTCCGGGACGGACACATAAAGATGTCCTTAGAAGGACTAAAGCTAATTGATCCCTAGTCAGCTTTCAGATCCCTCGGCTTTGCGGACACGAGACACGCACCGTCGGAGCAGTGTTAGCTACGCTCGTAAATTGTCATATTAAGTGATGGCGCTTAATTTATGAACAAATCGGCTTACCAACTGTTCGTTTTGCATTAAGATATTATATAACTAGGTATACATAATTATATACGTAAGCAGCCAACTGGTTGATTTAATGGCTATTTGAACCGGTTTACTTAGACATAAATAGATTATCTATGTTTGCTTAATGTTTGGCTAACCATTAACATATTTAATTTCCTTGATTTTGTTCCGTTTATATTACGAATTGGAGTTCAAGTTTATACAACATAACTATATCTTCCTAGCCCTTTCCCAAGTCTGACCGGATGCAGCTAAGTAACAGTGTTTCAAATGGAGCGACTGCTGAGTTGTCAGAGCAATACGATACCTTCTGTCCTGTAAGACTGGTTTTCAGACTTTCTGACTTCTGACTACCCGTAACAACTGATGTACAAATGACAGACAGGATCCAATGTAACATGCCTTCCGAAACACAGAGAAACTCGTCATGAATCACCCATCCACGGATCGACCGCACCAAGCGTTGCTTAACCCATGCGGCTCTTAACCACGAACTTCAAGATTACACAAACGTGGTTTAACAATGTATATACTGCATCAGTGCTTCCGTCTCACGCAATAGTAGTTTCGAGGAATCGGGCGGTCCATATCGGATGGTGTAGGGCGAGGTTCGCGATTACTCTGCACGATATGAGCTGTCTGCGCGGCAGGAACAACATGGCAACTGTAATAACATTTGAAATAGTGTACCAGGGAGCGCATTACGGCTGGTGTATTACCTATCAGATGCCGTGCGGCCCGGAACGTGCTGCGTGCTAATGTGGACCCGGCACGAGTCTCGATTTGTTATCTGCCGTATTGAAACCGAAATGTTCCTCGGGTAGAAGTGCTTTTATGTAATTTGTGTTTAGATTAACTGTTCGATTATTAAATGCGCTGACTGCTCGTAGGTACTATATGCATTTGCTCCGAAGAACTTGGTTTCCGTTCAAAGCCATTTTTTTTTATTCAGGAGCCTATCAGCGAAATTTGGAAATAGGTAAGGTAGATAGGTGCTTAATCTGGTTGATTAGATTAAATTCACAAAATTCCAACTTTAATATAGACAACTAACAGAAATATTTATCTTCCAAAAAAATATTGAAATTAAATGAATACTTAGATACCCAAGCGCATTATTTAATTCTTTTTGATTCCCAGGAATAATCATTTTCACGGCTACTTAAACATTACACTATGAGGACATCCTACACCGAGACCTTTTTAAGTGTGAAACAAAAGTCCCATCTATGGTTTTCTTTTGGAGTGTACTTTCATCACTCTACTTGACCTCGGTTGAGCTTCCTTGCATTAGCCGGATCACGATGTTCTTTGTCATCATTGATATCAATGTCATTGTCAGTGCGGCATCGATTACGGGTGAAGTGGAGGCACGTTCATCGACATCAATTCACATTTAGCTAATAAAGTTATTAGCCTTTACATGAATTTATGGCATCAGTCTAATTCATGAGCTTCAGTAATTCCTGATAAAGTGCTTTTAATGGTTTTTTAATTAACAATTATTATTCTAGCATAGGTTTTTACTGTAAATCCGTAATACAAGATCTATTCGGTAATAAAGCAGCAGGGAATTTAGCAAATTATTGAAAAATAAATAATTTTGAACGAGGCACTAATAAATATCGACGTTGAACCCAAGACTGATCGAGAGACGTTCTTCAATCGCTGTTTCTGTGTATACATATTACAGGTTCAGACTACGATTGTATGGGTGATATAAAAAAGAAAAAGTTTTAAAAAAATATGTTCTCCTGTTTTTTATCTAGAGACACGTTTATCGTTTCTGGGTCGTCTTTTGTTTCATATCTTTCACAATGGGTGCTACTGAATTTTATGTGGTCCTTTAAAAAAAAAACTCTTTCTGTAGGTACCTTGCTGACTTAATAAAATAAAGAATACAGGGTCTAATTTATGTTCGCTGTAACTGTCATGAGTTTCTGTACCTATCTACATTGCATTTGCATTTTATATTTTATCATACCTACTTTTACGACTCATGCATGCGTGTATGTAGTACTTCGTGTTACGAAATGTATCAACCAATATTCGATGCACAATAAAATATTTCTACGTTTTTATTGCAGGGCAGAACCGCGAGGTGCTCAGCGGGGGTCTGTGTTGATTCAAAACGATTTCAATTTGTTCCATTGCATAATTTTGGGAAACTAAATAATTCATGTTACATTTGAATGACGACCAACATTGAAGATGTTAGATAAAAGTTCCTAAATATTGCGCAACTAGTCTGGACGACCTTGTACCTACTGCTGTTTGCAATCAATGTTTTGGTGTTAGGAACGCTCTGCTTTATCGTTCTCAACAAATCACCTACGACCTTAAGTTATGGCACGACTTTTTTTAGTTTATTGCAATTTGAACTTTAACCTCACTTGTGCATACGTGACCTTCTTACTTTGGAAGGAACTAAACAATGCTATTAGCGGAATTGTCTATTGCAGTTATTGCAAATTGTTTAAAAAAAAAATGTGATTGCTTAACTAAATTATTAAAAAAAAATCGTCATCGTCAGCCGTGGGTACCTACATGTAACTTATAAAAGTTACAATGTTACTTCCTGATCTAGTATCAAACCCACACACTCGTACCCGAGAGGTGCTTTAACCACTGGGCCTACAGCCTCGTAGACGATAATGATGTGGCATCTTGTCCAATATGAAATGTTAATATCGGCAATAGTACGAGAACAAATGCTGAGTTTTATGCCTGCGGGACCTAAGTAGGTAACTACCTAACTGAGCACCTGTGGCATGGAATAACTGCAGTGTTATTTTTAAAACTGAAACACTTAACGGATAAGTACCAAACGTTTTGAAACTAATAAGAATATTAAAGTAAAATAGGGAAGTAGAAGATCAGATGAAGCAATAAAACAAACAAACAGCAACGCTTATAGAAATCTCTAGGAAATGATCATTTCAGTGCCTGGCTGTTTGGTTTCCTTTCACTGCTCAGCTCGCGGTTGTTTTCATTTTAACACGTCTTTGTTTGAGAGTCTTTATTTGAGACTACAATTACCTAAATACAGATATGCTGTAGCAGTGAATTAATATTAGAAGGTAGTTACAAATGTGATCCATTTTAGAAATGCAGAAGCTTAGGCCTAGATGAATACTATTTAGGGGCACCAATTCATTCAAATAAAATAGGTAGGTACTTGACTACATATTTTTTGTAACAATGGGATGCCGTATAAACAGAAATGTCATGTCTTGCTTGTTGTAAAGTTTGAAGCTTTGGGGGACATTATGCATTAATATTGAGATAGAAAAGTATTTATGTACCTATTAATTTAGATGACAGCTGACAGCCTGACAGCTTTCGTTAACATCTTCAACAAAGTTGCAGAGATAATAAAGTTTTCAAATTCAACGTCAATAATGTTTTCAGGGTGTTAGTTAAAACCGCAGCTTACAACAAAAACAGGAAGTTGGGCTTGCATATTTTGTCGAAACCTGTGGTTGAGGACCCCGGTAATGGGGCATGATGTGGTATGCCTAACCGCTGGGAACTGTTAATACACAACAATTTCGTCCGATTTGCCTCGCTACATTTCAAAGTGACTGTAATTTTTTAAACAGGTGTTGTTGATTACCAGCTTCAATTGAAGTAGGTAGTCGCGAAATCACACGAACCTACCCATAGTCATAGGCATCTACCACGTAGTTAAAAAAATAAGTTGATAAGTAAGTTTTAAATTGGTAGACTTCGAATTTACGATGCAATGTCTTTATCAGTATTTAGGGTACAATTACTTGTAATGTTATTTACCTTCGTTTATTGCATTTCCCTTGGCATGTTGTCGTCATTAATATTTATTCCTGTATCATTTACCTACTCGAGAATTAAAACGTTTCCAATGTAATAACAGTTTGACGGTAGGTACCAGTTGGGTTAAATGTACAGGTTGATTTAGTTTTCACTGAAATTCTGTACTCAATAATTACTTTGTTAAAATATTATACAAATATTGAAACTCTTAGTCTGAAACATATCATAAGAACCGTATATATTTTTTAAATTCTATTGTAATGTAGGTAGGTGTTTAGGTAGGTGCATATCATTAAGTAACTTTCCAAATAAAAAATATAAAAGTCTATAAAAATATGACCTCCTTTCTTTACGTAAACATCCTGTATGAATATTATGCAAAGCGATTTTTTTTACGGCGGAACGGAACAATATCGATTTTATCGATCGCTTAAGAATCGAGTGAACTTATTGAAAGTCATCGTATACCTATTATTGGAATATTTTGATAGCAATTTATCTACCGTGAATGGAGGGCTTTGATATTCAAATTGGTCCTGAGATCGGGCGCGTCATCTCGCTCTATAATGAGGCGTGGAATGACAAACTACCCTCTTTCATCACCGCCCACTAATGGTCAATATAATGAACACTAGAGAACTTAAAATCCGTATCCGGCAACTTATGATAAATGCCGATGCCAGTAAACTTCGAGATATTGTTTCCAACCTATAGTTTTTTGCTGTCAAGGATTGAAATTTCTCACGATTTAACATTTAAAAATATTTTTGTATCGGTGATGGAAGGAGTTACACAGATATGCCAACAAAATCGTGACTGCTCTATATCTAAAAAAAATATTAAAATATCTGAGTTTTACTTTTCAATAGCTATATATTTAATAGCTAGGTTTTCTCCTACATTTGACACCTTGGTAGGTTATACCACGTTATACACTAGACATGGTACTTGCATAAATTGCGGAACTTATTATAACTGACCTTTAAGGTGTGTATACCATGGAGTATATTGTATACTAGCTATACACCTACAAGTACATTTATCAGAAATACTAAAATCTTTTAATTTCAGTACAGCATAGGTTATAGGGTTATAACTACCTAGACAGGTACCTATTTACGAAAAAAATGTGCCTATTGAAATTAACGTACTCTTTATAGTAGATACCGCGAAGAAAACAGGAATCCTGTTTCGTTGTAATAAAATTCATCCCGTTAACTTCGGTCACTGTAATGACTGTAGGTAGGTGTGGTTGATGCAACCTTTATTCTGGGTAACCACGTACATTTTAATTAAATCAATATTTTGGTTATACTCCACACTTACACTTTGCACTCGGTACACTTAGTTATGAGGATATAAATTATAATGATTGAACTGACTAAGGGCCAATTTAAACTAGCGCAGAGTCTCGAAGCGCATAGAAGCGTCTTTCCAAAACTGAACATAACAAATTCAACCTTAATTCCACAGTGCTGCGCTAGTATAAATTGACCCTAAGGGCCAGTTTCACAGGTTGCTGATAAGTTCCAAATAGTTTAGGTACCTGGCAGATGATTTCATAAAAAATCTGTTCCATTTTTTAATTTATCTGGTAGATAGTGGCTACCCGTAACCTGTAAAACCGGCCCTAAATGTGAAATGAAGAACTGTGTTTATTAAAATACAAGTAATAATAACGTTGGTACCCACTTGACTAGGTACGTCTAAGTATCCATCATATTATATATCTTAACCATCTATCTATAATTTTCATTTACATCTTCTCAAACAGAGGTGCATTTTGTTGCATGTTTCATTTGAAAGTACGACATGAACTCGACGTTCCGATCTTTATTCTGATACAGATGTGCATCCATTGATGCTATCTACAAATTCCAAGGATGGCGGACATATCCAAATATAATACCGCATACCTACTTACCTATACGCACAGCACAATGCATACAGCATGAATAAGTTGGATGGTTGCGCTTAGTCGTTAATAAAAAAAAACTCTCATCTTTTAATTTGTTTTTTTTTTTTTTTTTTTTTTTTTATTAAATCTAATCTTAAAATATCGGCAAGTGTTCCCAAAGAGATATTAGCAATACAATAATCCTTACTCCTTACTAATATTGTACAGATTTAAATGTCTGAACTGATTTAAATAAAATTTGGAAGACAAAGCAGGACATAGACTAGGTACCTACTTTTTATCCGGTGCGGGAAGTTATTCCCTCGGGTGGCAGGTACGCTCGGAAGTCCGGGGTTCCTCGATGTCGGATAAGAATCGTTTATTTGTCTAAAACATGAGTATGCAGTACATATATACAAATAGGTGTAATTAAGATGTTACTTTAAACATAACTTATACGTTTGCCCAAATGAGCGTACAAAAATTAGATCCCAATGAAAGTAAATAAATGAATATAAAGATAATTTTAAATGCTTGTGTTAGATCTTATGCTATAAGCTAATATCTCGTACCCCGGGTCGGGTAGACTTATGCACAATAACGTAATATCCATGTGTGCAAAAATGTTAACATTTCTCACTTCTATTAATGGAACGCGATTTATCCGTTCCAATTTAAGCAAAAGTTATTTTCTTAACTGCGACTTTTTAAGGAAAATCTGATTGTTATCTTTCTATTAAAACAGAATTTATGAAAAAATATCTCATTTCTGTTTAGTTAAAATAGCACTCTCAATAAGAAATCCTCAAATTGAATAACAATTAAACTTTAGAAATTAAGAATTTTTACGGAGGTTCTGTTCTGTCAAAAGTTCAAAACATGTCAAAACGCCAAGCATAACAGTGCTGTTGGCTGTTTATAGTTAGTTTTTCTTCAACATTAATCGATTTATACCCATTAAAAGGAAAAATGGCTAATACGGCCACATTCCAACATTAATGTTACAATAACGTATGTCTAAAACCTATTCAAAACCCTAAAAAATATGCATAACCTTAACGATACACTAATTGAGAAGGTGGGGCAAAACTGTTTTAATTTATATAATAAGTTACCAAAGAATGGAAAACCTATTGAGAAAGAGTGGACAGTACTTTCGTGTTTTGTACAATATGACAGATCCAATGATAAGACTGAGGTTGTATCGTTAGGGACCGGCTCAAAATGTATTGGGGCCACAAAAATGGTACCAAATGGAAGTATTCTAAATGATAGCCACGCCGAAGTGTTCGCTCGACGTGGGTTTTTAATATATCTGTACGAAAATATTCGAAAAGCTTTAAATAATAAGGAATCCATATTCAATGATGTTAATCACCAGTTTCGACTAAAAGACAATATTGAATTTATATTTTATTCATCTCAATTGCCATGTGGAGATGCGTCTATAATTTCCCAACAAGGGGAGCAAGAACATCATGGTGATGTTCTGAACCTGCAAAAGCGTCAAGCTGATAATGACAATTGTGACATTGATGTTAAGAGAAGCAAAGGTGATGATTATGTCCTGAAGACAGGGGCAAAATGTCTTCCTCAGTGTGAACAAGATGTAAAGGATCAAGGAAAAAATATTCAGCTTCATCTTGGACAAGTGAGAACAAAGCCGGGCAGAGGAGACAGAACTTTGTCAGTATCCTGCAGTGATAAAATCGCTAAATGGGTGCACTTAGGTGTACAGGGTAGCTTACTGAGTATGCTCTGTGAACCGATATACATAAAACATTTTGTATTTGGAGCTGGAGTTCCATATTCAAAAGAGTCTTTACACAGAGCTCTTATAAAGAGGTCAGACTGTTCATCCTATAAATTGGAAATTGAACCTCAGTTTTATCAAACCTCTTTGGTGTTCCCGAACATAAGCTCAGAAAACAATACAAAGCCTGCACCGGGGAGTATTGTATGGGTGAAAACAAATAGCCAGTGAGTATGATTGTTTGAGTTAAACCAAACTGAACACACACCAATATCTTTTTTTTTATTAAGAAATATTTTATCTATCTGAGTATGCAGTCTTAAAATGTATCATACATAATAATATATTGTTTGGTATGAAGTGCAAAATATTAGTAGACTCATAAGTTGTGTAGTAATTTGAATGTAATAAATTTTGTTCCAGGCTTCTAGAAGTAGCAGTGCAAGGCAGAAAGCTAGGAGTCACGGTTAAGAAAGCCATTTCTCAAGCCTGTAGTTTGTGCATAAGTAAATACAATCTATACAAACAGTTCTTAAATATTCTAAATACAAATGAAGAATTAAAACAAAGAATATGTGGCCAGGATCAGATTAATAGTATACCTTACAATAAAATGAAGAAAAAATCAACACAATACTATGAAAAGTGGTTAGATGTTAAGGAAAAGGTCTTTAAGACTTGGACTGTCAAACCTGATATGTGGGACTTCTGTGTTAATTTGAATTAAGTATAGAATAAAAATATATTATGATCGATTTAAATGATTTTGTTTAAATTTGTTCTTAAAACATTGACCTACCTGTGATATAGTACAGTGGTAGGTTGTATAGCATTTCACTCAATATGACGTCATTCAGCACAACATTATTCTTTTTTACTAACTGCAATCTTGGCTAGAATATACCAATGTCTAGATCTAGACTCTTAAGACCATTTACTCAATTACGATTAGACCGCATGATTAGCGCATTGGTTGAACGGTCGGTTGCGCGTTCGAGGGTTTGATTCTCATACGTAGGCAGCTAATACTTGGTCGACTACGGATATTATCACATTTTTACTTATGTTTTTGAATATTATAATAAAAAAAGCAAATTTCCTAACACTGCGATCTTAGATTTCGTAAGATGATGTCATCACTTGTTTATTCATGATCGGTGTTCTACATCCCTCTTCGTTATTTATGAGTGTTCGCAAAAAAATTCAGGGCGCGTATAATATTTACATATAGATGCTTTTAGCTTTAGATAAGCTACTTAATCATATATTTATGGTATCGCCATAATTAATGTGAACAGTTAGATATTAGTCGATTACAAAATACGAGAGATTACAGCTACTGCTACGTAATATGTACCCACTTAGTTATTGCGACAGTTACGAATAAACTAGTAGCATTTGGACAGACCGAATAGCGAGACAACAATGATCGGTCGGTAAGTTCGTGTGACACGGAAATAATTTGTTGATACGACAATATATTAAACTAGTTACCGTCAGCGGTTTTACTCGCGGTCTATGGGAAATACTGCGCGCATGCGGATGAAAAAATGGGCATTCTGTTTAAGATAACATTGAATGAAATTTTCAAATCGGTCCAGTGGTTCCTGAGATTAGCGCGTTCAACCAAACAAAACTAATATAAAAATTAACAAACTCTTCAGCTTTATAAATATTGATATAGATAATACAAGAGTTTCGTCTTGTTCCCTAAGGGATCAGGAACACTTGATCACTACCTCTCGTTCGGTCGTGTGGTATGGTCAATTCCACTCTAGACGGCAATCCATACAATGCAGGCCGTAGGAGGTGACCAGTCTGACTGTCTGTCGTTTGAAAGACGACGTATGAGCAAGAAGTGGGTACTTCATAGCAAGCAATGAAAAAGTTTCTTAACTAACAATACAATTAGGTACCTAACCATAGACAGCGCCGCCCAAGCTTCACTATCTAGGTATGGTCAGATACTAGTTAGTCAATATGGTATGGTTGACGTTTATTAATTACCATGTATATTAAAATTTATTAAGTGACGAAATTTTGCCAACCTACTTATTTGAGCTGCTTGCTGTACCTTCTATGTGGTTAATTATTGAGAAATCTGAAGCATATTATGATATTAAATCTTTTATATCTAATGTTCAGTTGTATGAGCACAATATCGCCGTGTTATTAATGTATCATTAACACCGACTTAAATTATTGTTTGGAGCAAAGATTAACGAGGCATAAATTTATCAATGAGCTATATAGGTAATACTTATTCTCGTAACAAAGCTAAGTACATAAGGGTGTTTCTTTAATAAATAAAAGGTCACAAAAATCGGTATCCATTATAAAAACTTTTCTGTAGAAAGAGTTACATAGGTTAGTATATTTCCCAAACATTCAGTTATTGATGGCGCGCTCTGCCGTAAACCTTCATAATAAAGCGTTAGATATAATAACTTTCTAAGTCCAGAATTTCCTTGATAGTAAACATTGGCCTAAATCCTCGTGGGATTGAAAACATAACGCTCTATCTTATGATCACATTATGACCTCCAAGTAAATTATATTTTTAAACCACCCACACACTAAATTGAGATAAAGTCCCGGAAAGGATCACCGTTAAACAATCATCTGAAGTTGGAACGTCGTGGATGCGCCCGCGCCGCCACCGATGCATAAGAGCATTAAACGTTTAAGTAAAACAAATAGGTGCACGTCAGGTACCGCCCACATACGCGGAACGGATTATTAGTTATTGATTGTGGATTATTACAGAGACGAATGACTCTGTTTAGTATTTTCGGGCCGTATGAAGTAACATGTGCGCGTTAAACTATCACTTTGTTGTAATTGCCTATATGTTTAGGAGTGTGCAGGTGTTAAATGCTTTCACACCGCACAAGCGTTAACTAATTGCTAAATACTTATTTAAATGAATAAAGGTAATATTCATATTACGTTTTATTATGAAAGAATTGAACACCTACGAGCTCTGTAGAGATAAGGTTACTATTTATTATCTCTACTTAATATATAATGAAAATGAGTAAATAGGTACGTAATGAGCCAATAAGCATTAATGATAACATGTGGCCTATACTACCAAAACGTAGGGGAACGGAGAAGGTTTTAACAAACAACAGCCATTAGAATTTCGTTATACAGACATCTCGTCTTTGCCTATCTGCCGTCAATGGTATCACTGGGCGGAGAAATTCTATTGGTCGTTTAAGAAACTTCGCACCGCATCGATTTGGTTGACTTTAGGCTTTAAGCAAGCAGTTCCCAATTGACGGGTGCAGTGAGAATCCGACACCTACCATCGTCGCTTTGTCATTATTTCGGCGAGTATCAAACTGATTCGCCGGTCCGTTCCGTGTTCAGGTTCACCCACTTTCTACCGGAAGGCAATTAAAAATAATTTGCATTTCTCTTTATGCGTATGTCAATATTTTCGTGCGAATTTGTTGCTAGTTAAAGTGAGCCGATGATTTATTTATCTTGCTATATTTGTCTGGTCCCAAATTAGGTACCTATATTAATAGAATTCTATGTCGAATGCTCAGTAACTGCAGGACATGGGACTGTGATTGTGACATTGTTTTACCTGGACTATATTGAGATCAATACAATGGGAAGTTTTTTTAATTTTCCAGTTATGTATAACTACTTTAAGTTGCAGTTGGTATATACATATAGAACTTCGTAGCTTTATAAAATAAATTGAGCGATCAGTTATTACGTGAGCTGAAGAAGTTACCGTTTTGCGATCATACAACAAGATCAAGCTTTTTACTGTACTATAATTGGTCATCATCATCATCATTAGTCTTCATTATTGTCCCATTGCAGGACAAGGGGCTCTTCTCATTCGGAGTGGTAATCATCATGCTTGCTCAGGGCGGATTGTCGATTTCAGCTTTTAAAGCTCAGGTTTTCTTCAGGTGTTTCCTTTCAAATTTACAGTACAGTCATTGGTGTCTAAGATAGACTTGGAGAGAAAACAGGTGAATAATAAGGTATAGTATTTGTCATACAACAGATACGTTTTCCAAAATTATGTCTACGATAAACGATTATCATAAATCCTTTTGTCAGAATTGAAATACTATCAGTATACGCTTAATGTTTGGAGTAGGAAATTAGATGGATTGGAGAATTAGATGGGAGTTGACCACTCCAACCAAAGGTTTCAAGTTACGCCGACTTCCTAGGCGATCAGCGATATCTACGACTATGTTTCGTGCGACAATGGCAAATACTGCTGTAGTTTTCAATAGAGATATAAGCTTAAGATAAAGAAATAAATAATTGTGTGCACATGTAGAGTGTTTCGTTCATAAGACATTTGAGGTTAGATAGTTCATAATTTTCCG
This sequence comes from Heliothis peltigera, assembly GCA_958496145.1. Classification (NCBI taxonomy): domain Eukaryota; kingdom Metazoa; phylum Arthropoda; class Insecta; order Lepidoptera; family Noctuidae; genus Heliothis; species Heliothis peltigera. The sequence goes on from OY292328.1 coordinate 7,538,006, forward strand.
CTAGCCGGCCGCGACAGGACAATGGCGGGCCTAGCGCATAAATCACTGCAGGTGAGCGTGCAGTGATCGTCCTCAGGCGTTCCAGGTGTTTTTCGTTTGTTTGCAGTTACGTAGTGTTGTCACAGATTTCTTTGCTTCTTCAATTCCCAAAATACAAGTTGCGCCTGCATTTTTCTCTGAATAAAAGATTGGCGTAAGTTTCGGTGTCAAGGTTATCGAAACCCAATGTTTGGGTTTGAGTCACAATAGTTGTAATTAGATTAAGGCGTTGATTAATTTAAAGGCTAAATGAAATGTTCTTGCAAAATGGATGTGCTTACAACACTGTTTACTGTGTTAAGTAAGGAGTTGGAATTGAATGATGGCATTTTGAATTAGGGAAGTTCAATACGTAGCTCCGGAGATGCTACGAGTATCTATGTACTTGCTTTTTCGACACTTCTATATTCAAACGACGGTTCGACCAGCCACGTTATCTAATTAAAACCATGTTCTGGTAAAAAAAAAAACCACAGACCTACATGCTATGCTAGCATTGCTAGCTATAAAAGAGGCCTGTGCCTTGCGATGCGATGGCACAATCACTTTTCGGTCATACCTAATTAGCCCGTGGACACCAAAGCTGCATTATTTATTTTTATGGTGATGCTCACATTTAGTTTATTTATGAATTCAATAAAATATCTGTGGTACGTCGAGATCAGACTTGTCGAATATTGTAAATATCACAGTTAGGTTATAAATTGGATACCTACTCGTCGCGGATCCCGCTATTGGGAGGCGGAGGGAGTGTCTCCTCACGACTTATTGTTTATCCACAACAAATTGTTACGGACATATTCTAAGGAAAGCTGCCATCAACCCAATAATTTCAATACCTAGAAATCAAAATGTTATAGCATTTGCATTTGAAAGTTTAAAACTTTGCTATCTTTGATAATCCCCTTTCTGCAATTTTGCAACGTTTTTTTTAGATACTAATCCCCCCCGTGCTTGAAACAAAGACTTGAAGAGAAGAATTCAATATCAAGTAGTATGTAATTACTACGTAAGTGTCCATAACTCTTTAAGTATGTCGTTCTAAGTTGAGTTTTCAATCTATATTCAACTTCTCTTCAAGTCTGTTTGATACAAACCGAATGTATTCATTGGGTAACCCCAAAAATATTATTGTTAAAACGGAGTTCCCCGACTGCACATTTTTTGTGTCTCCTTTTTGGCCTTCGTTTGGTTATCTTTGTAATTTTTTCAAGGGACATTTAATCGTTTTTCAGCCTCGATGACCTAAACTTTGATAGTCCGAGAGAGTCGATTACAGTACAGTTACCGGTAAAGAGCTCTGTAAAAAGTAACACCCATTTAATAGACTTGTAAGGAAGGATGCAATCGCGTTCTGTCCATCTTAAGATAAACAGTTACAATGCTGTTGTCGTGTACGCCGGGGACTTCTATAGCTTTAAACGGTTCATTGGCTAGTGAAATTGTTAAAGAGCATGACAATATATCCACGGGCCATCAGTTTGCAGGCTGTTCCGTGCCCACGTTGACGGTTTTGGGTTAAAGGTATTTATTTACCTAACAAGATACAACGCAAGATAGCCTTTTACCCAACTTAATGTATCACCTATAAAGAACCATTTCACATTAACGACTTGGTAATCCATTTATCTGAGTTTGAAGACGTTGAGATTTATTAAAGCGTAAATAATGTTTTATCATTGAAAAAACTCGTAAGTTTTTACATCGTCAAAAGGCATTACGTTAACTGTTAATCGCATTTCAATATGTTATCTTTATGAATTGCCGTCGTCTGCAATGTGGAGAAAACTCGTACTGAAGTCCGGGCTTCGTTTATTTTTATTATTTGTGTTCCAAATATGATGACGAGGTTTCTTCGCATTTAATGTACTTACCGTTTCGTTGGTACCTCACAAATCATGTAACAACTCTCCTTTGACCTACTTTTACCTATATTGTTGTCCTGTGTTTGAACTTGGCTCCGCCTACATCTGATGTTGTATCCCACACCTATTAAGAAAATACCTACCAAGTAGGTTTGGATTAAAACTAGGATTTACTCAGCGGCGTAGCGTGGGTATCCGCCGCCCGGGGCGGAAGACAATTTTGCCGCCCCCCTGTTTTGGCTTTTCAATATGTATTTTTTTTTTTTTTTTTTAGAATTTAACTAAAAAATATCTACAACTTTTACAATCACATTAACAAAATTATCCTAAAAATAAATCTTTTATAAAAAAAATAAACATCTAGGTAGGTACTTTTGTCCACATCACAACCGCTTATATATTTCACCATAAATGTCTATGGCATATTTTCTATCTCATTATTTTATATGTATAAATGAACAGACAGTAAACTTTCACTTATAGGTACCAAGTTTTTTTTTTATTTCTAGGAACAAATCTTTAAAAACAGGTTTTTTTTTCATTGTAAATATTCGATAGTTTTTGTTTATGAGACTCATAAACGTGGACTTTTGCCATATTACTAGCTTTCGCCAACAGTTTTACCCGCGTCTCGAGGGAACTACTTCCCGTACTCGGGGAGGGAATAAAAAGTAGCATCTCTAGAGCATACATTTCAAATGTTAAGTCTCTTACTTAAAAACAAAGGACTTTCATACAAACTTCCAACGCTAGCGAAACATATATTTAAAAAACTTCTCTCGTAGCTGGCAGTGCTTTCCAACTTAGTTCTTCTCTTATCGGGAGTAGAACGGTCCACGGGCGCGTTCAATGAAGCTGCGAGCCGCCCACTACCGGAACGTGCCCCGCAGGTCATTTCCATAAGGCCCGGGGTACCGTACCGCACAATCTCCCGCGAAGTGGCAGGTCTTCTTTGAGATGGAAGCGAGAACCGAGGGTTCTCTCGCGCCTGTATGATTGCTGCGCAGCGGGCGGACTTTCAGCGCGATCTCATGGTCGTATGGAGAGATCGGATGTCGCAGCCCCGTGCAGGGCACGCCACAATTGTAGCACACGGTAGAATAGAAGTGTGCTCTGTTTGGGCGGCATTGTGCGGCAGCGACTTCTTGTGTCCGGCCCTGGTGAAGGCCATGGTCCGGAACGAGGAAGAATGGGATGCCGTCGCCTCCTTCTACGAAGCTGTTGTGCTAGCGGAAGGAGCGGCTGAGAGACCGCACTGCTCATCCCAACCGCCGCGGCAAAGCTGAACCAGGTAGACGCCACGGGCGCAAGGTGTTGAGAACTGATTCCCGGCCGCCGTAGGCGGTTAGTGTTGGGAGGCTCGCCGTCCGTACGTTTCATGACGACAGGCTTGTGTCGGCGGCGCGTTCTGTTCCACGCACTCCTCGATGAGCTCAAACTCAAAATCATTTATTTGAACTTGGCTGCAAAACAGCACTTTTTGAACGTCAAAAATTACAAAAGACAGCCCCCAAAACGCCCACCTTTCACCAGTCGGCAGTCAGCCATATGGATCAGGACTGCGGGATTGTTCGCATGAGTCACCTGGAACCTGAAGGGCTCCAGAAAGAACATAAGACAGTTTAATCAGTAAGAGTTTGACACCAGTGACCCGCTGCACCCACAGCGGGAGGAGTGATGATTTACCACTCAAAAAAAAATTAATGCAGGTCCTTTGTTTTTAGATGATGGAAGATGGTATGGAGGCGTACTAAATATTTTTTATCCGATATTTATATTTTTTATGAGAGTAGACCACTTTATTTCCGCCACCCCATGTCCAGTAGGGTATCTTTTTTCCAAGTTCAAGTAAGCATTATGGCTTCTCTGTATTTCAGCTCTCAGTTTATCAAGAATGACCAAAAAGGTGTTCACTCTGAAATAATCTCTGGAACCGGAGGGTATTTCAGGTTCTTCATTCGTGGCTTCATCCGTCATTTTTTTATTTATGTAAAAAAACCATGAAAATACTAGTGACCGTTCTCTGAAATCTGCCGCCCCTAGGACGCTGCCGCCACTAGGACGCTGCCGCCCCTAGGCCGCGGCCCATACGGCCTATTTATAAATCCAGGACTACCGAGTACGGGAAGTAATTCCGTCGGGACGCGGGTGAAGCTGATTGCGAAAGCTAGTAATATGGCAAAACTCCACGTTTATGACTCTCATAAACGAAACGATCGAATATTTACAAAAAAAAAAAAACGACAGAGCTTTACAGAAAATGCCTGTTTTTTTAAGACTTGTTCCTAAAAAGCAAAAAGAAACTTTAAACGTTGCCTGGCGCTCGCATGCGCTGTTTTTATTTTTTTTTTATTTCAAAATGGTTTAAATAATTTTTACTAATTAATGTGAAATTTTGCCGCCCCCCAAAAAGTGCCGCCCGGGGCGGACCGCACCCCCCGCCCCCCCCACGCTACGCCACTGGATTTACTTCAAATAAGCAATACACACAGAAAGGTACTTAGATATACATTCATGTGATCTAATATGAAAACTATTTAAAACTTAATATTAGAAATCAAAGAAAGCCAGAACTTTTTAAAGATGCTATCAGACTTAAATACACGTTAGATAGGGAGCAGTGTTTGAAGTGGGACGTCGAAGCAAGGATGATAGAAAAAGCGCTCCTTTAAAAATAGAACTTAACAGAAATCCAGTTGAATATTATGGTAGGTACCTATCGGTTCTCTATTTCAATCAAAAGTAATTGCAGACTAAATTATACGTAATAAACGGGCTTGAATTGAACACTGTAATCATTTTGATGATAGACGAACATACTTGTTTTTGTACGGAGGAGTTAATCAGATCAGACGGGTTGGCGTCAATCTGGTCAAATTACAGGATTTTATAGCTTGTAAAGCTAGTCCGTTCATTTTAAGAGATCCTTCAGTAATAGATTAAGATGGATATTTTTTTTTGCATTACAGTGTTGTATGTTACACGAAAATAGGCGAAAGAAAATTGGGTTCAAAATGTTACACTCACATTGGCTTAAATTGAGAATTTTCATTACGTTCACATTTATCTTTGTTACCTATTTGTTTCTTCTGATGTTATGCGTATGGTTTAGGGTCGTTTATTTAGAGATAGCTACCGAAGATATTTATTCTTATGATTCTTGCTTTCTCTGTTCGTCGTCATCATATCATCGGCCGCGGCAGTTTCGCGAACCATTGTATAAAAGACTGGAAGAAAATAGGACCGCTACATTCTTAATTGATTTCATGTGCGCTTCTGTGTAGTTTTGCTAGGTACAAAAAGCATTGTTCTAATATAATCGGCTGATATTTCAAATGCAGGTCATGGAGATTTGGGCTTAAAAGGTTCTTTCGAGTGCTCTTTGTTTAAATTGATGTCATCAGGGAAACAACCCATTGTCAGCGCAGGAATGCAGAATATAATCTCGGCGTAAAATACCAGACTGATTACTGTGTGTATTCTAAACGACACGACGTTATTCTCGCAACTCGCGAATTGCGTAGGAATTTTATCTTAGATGAGAGACAGCGGATTATTTATTAATGGCATACTTAATGCTTTGTGTACGATAATGTGTGGAGCAACCGATGTTACTTTAATATTTATTATTATATTGACAATATTATGTAACGAATGAGTGTGGTTGGTGAAATCCGCTGAGTGTGGACGTGTGGACAGAACGCGAGGAGCGGCCTGACACGCGGCGGTGTGCGGACAGCGGCAGAGCTTGTACCACGAGGTGTCGACTTATCCAAGTCTTTTAAATGTCTTTATCAAGAAACAAACGAACATAACAATAAAACCATCCATATCATTACATTACATACATTTACGGTTTATATAACTGCGTATGTCGATAACGAAATTGAGTGAATTTTGGCGATCTCGGTCGATTGTCGTCGTTAAATCGAGAAAATGACGGTTTCAAAACTAAGGGGCGATATGTCCGAATTTATTGACGTCTTTATTATTCCTGTTCATTATTGTATGACATCAATAATTGGGCGCCATGTTACGAACTATTAATAAAATTAAGTGGATCGTTCCACGCAAAGCAATGCAATCTTCTTTAGTATGCACTACTTATAAAGCGCATAATATATTTCAAGTTTTGGTCCTTCTGTACTGAATTACGAGCTCATGGCCACAGGATTGTTGACAGTAATTTTGCTAGTCGGCCGATTGATCATGATCATCCTGCATTTACAATTTATTCATTTAAAAGCTTAGATGGTGCGAGACTGTTTTCTTATTGACTCAATCAAGAGTTAAAGTAATGATTTAGTGTTAATCTACATACTTTTTTAGGTCTCAATAATAACACTATAATACTTTATCTTTCTAATTTGTGCAATATTCAAATTGAATTCCCAATATTATTAATACTGAAGTTTGAAAGACATTCATATTGCTTTAGTCAGTATTTTTAATTAGTGGTTCAGGAGGTCCGAAATACAAAGTGTTGTTTGCCAATCGGGTGACCCCATCTGAGGCTGTTGGTACATATTCGGTTTTATTTAATGGCTGTGTTGGCCCGTCTGGTCGTGTGAACTTTTTATTATCAACTTTGTGATACATACCAAAGGACCTTTGTAACGGTCCCAAAGAGTTCGGAAGCGTTGTCTGCTGGTTAAGATTCAGATCAATATTATTAATCAATATTTATTTGCTTCTGGGATAACAAAGATGACTCTTGAGTTTTACTTAAGCCCGTTATTCAATAACAAAAAACGATGATCCAAATTTAGTTAGTCCAAATTAAAAGCTAATTTTATGCTCCACTGTGGTGTTGTTTCGTTTATAACTGACCACAGAGAACTATAAACATACCGCACAATTCAAAACCTCAACAAAACATTTCATATACTATCAGTAAAACATTGAAATACTCCAGTTACAATAGTCCCCGGTATGATTGATGTTACTTACTCGAACGTATGAACCTGTGTGAATTACAGACGCTTACTCACATTTGTGTCTCACAATGTAGTCTTATATAATATCACATTAAAGTCAATTAAACCACCTTTTCGATATAGTTTAGCAATCCTAAGAAATATGGCATTAGATTTTTCATCGGCGGGCGTTCGTAAGAAACCCTTGTAATTGTTTTGTAACTTTGTACACCGCTCTAAAGAGGTTAAAAGATGTAGAGATATGAATCGTTTAATAGGCAAGTGTGAACAGAACAGTGTTGCCATTGTTGGGCCCATTAACAAACTAGTTTTGACACGCGAGTCGACTTACGAAATGTTTAGCTCACGACTAAATAAATAAATACTTATTTACATCGTTACCCAAGCCGTTGATAAGTAATTTAATTAGAACGTACTTAATTGAATATTGGAAATAATACCTAGTGAAGCGGGTTGCAGCGTGGCGATACTGTTGTAACAAATTAATCAAAATTATGATCCGCTTGTGCGTCCGCGCCGCTTTGTGGCGGTTTAACTTACCAATTTGTTATTATTGCAAAACGCATTCAGTATGTTAACAAAGGCAATAATTTTCATGCAAATGTGGTAGTTGCGATATACTGGGGTAATCGGTTGGCGATGTTATGCGATGATCTTGATCCTTAAATATGCGGTAAACATTAATCTTGTGCTCTGTTCTTAGCTATTTTATTCATGAGCCTTCATAAATTACTTGATGGTCTGGTGCTAAACTGCGCACTTATGATGCTATCTTAGTGTCACTAAATTAAAGAGTTGGCTATTAGCGGCTTGACGCCGATTGCATAAATACGGTAAGGCATGTTTGAGGAAGTTGTTCTCAGGTAACGATCAATTTGCGTCGAGTCGACACGGTGAGCTTTTTTTTTTCTACGTCACAACCTTCCTTAATGAGTAGAGAAATCCACGAAGCGAACAAACTTCTATGCAAATGTATTTTCTTCTATTTTCGAAAGTATACTTACATATTGTGAGATCGCTAATGAAGACTGACATGTACCTAATTCACTGGGTTTTACTTTTATTACCTAGCTATGTAGTTTGTTTTCTGTGTGTACATAAATACCATCAGTGAAGAAATCGGTCTACAAAATGCAACTAGTGGCTAAAACGACTTAAGAAATTTTATTCCATATTACCGAACTATTATTAAAGTTTTTATCGATAATTTTATCTTCTTCCATTATTTGATCTACGTGTTTTTTTGGCATTCGGCCTTTTTAAACAACAATAAAGTGTTAATCAAAACCATGCCATGCCACTGAAGTATGTGAATTCTAAATCAATCTAAATCATCATCATAATCTAAATCAATCTTTTCTTAGACGATACGCACCTGTTTAGTGCTATCCTGCATTCCTTAGAATTTATTTTAATATCGTACTTGTTTCTAACTGCCAATGCAGCAGAATATCGATGTAACATAAAGGAAGCAGGGTAGCTGGCCCGTGGGCGGGGCGGATCCAATTATGTCTCACCACAAACGAATTTATTGCGCTGAACGTCTGCATCGCTCTCACCTTGATATGTCGTCGACGTGAGTATTCTAGGTCGCGCTGATCGATTTTCATCCAGTTTTCCTTATTTCGAAAATATAGGAAAATTAAACAATTTCATACTAGATTTTCCCTGGCAATTAATTTACCTTCAAATAATTTTCAAAATACCTATTGATTATTAGACTCCCAGGTATCCGATATAAAGATAATATTGGCGTCATTCCAACGTTATGCATATTTAATCAGGTAGGATGTATGGGCAAAGTACACACTGCATACTCGACTAGTTCGGAGGTTGGAACGGAGGCTGCGCACGCGCTTTTGATCCAAGCACCGGCTAGAGACGCCGGCAGTCGCGCGGGAAACTTCGCGGCACTCGGTCGGGCTTACGTCTGTGAGCAGCTCCGTGAAATCTATCTCTCGATCATATTTACGATAACTCACATCGATTCGTGCGATATCGCTGGCTACCGTGTTTCTTGACATAAACTGTGATCGTAAATTGATGTGGTTGTGGGACTCTGCTGCCATAATGTCCGGCTAAACAATTTTATTAAAAAAAAAAAGTGAAAAACCAACGCTGTCCAAATGAAGATGACTGTGAATCGTATAAGGGTGGTGGTGCTAGGGAGCCCGCGGAGCGGCAAGTCTGGTTAGTACAGAATGCACGTCTATTCCATTATGATGACTATGATTTTTAGCAATAATTTGGCAAATATTAACAGGGCTTAGCTGTACACATCTATAAATTTCTTAAAACTCGTTAAACAAAGTGCTTTTAAAACATTTTTGTGGACTCATTCCCCTTCCTGGTATAAACACAAATGGAGAAAATATATTCTTATTACTTTACATGCGCGATAAAATTAACTTTATGTTGACAAGAAGATACGTATGACTATAAAAAATATTTTAAAAGGAAACATCTTTTAATTATGTATTTTAGTAAAAGTTCTTATATCCAATTCGAGGTTTAAAAAAAAGCAAGTCTTTTTTAATCAAAAGTTTTATCTGCTGCAGTTAATATTTGTTATTATTATCAGTAATAAAATAAAATAAGGGATACATTATTAAACTCAACGGAGTGCGAATTTGAGGTACAGACCCTATAATTTCAGACGTCCAAAAGGAGTTTTGAGTGGTTATTATATCAGAGGAATGTATAACGGGATGCAAAAATTACAGTCATAACTGCTTTCTTTAAAGCGACGTTTTAGTAATTTTTACATATAATTTTTTTTACATATATTTCGTCAAGTTGACAGCAGTATTTTCACAGCAAATTTAATACTCATACGTAAAATTCGCTAGACAAATCACGATCTGAATAATATTGTAAGTTTATTCATTCTTTATACTTCAAGTTAAGTTTACATAGTACATTGGATCCAGTTTAGATTAGCTGAGGTATTTAATTGTAAGCAACACAAAACAAGCTATTCAATGACATTCCTCTGTGTCAATGTTTTATGAGATAACATAGCATATTTGACTAATGCATTGTTTTATCTTGAGTATGGGCTCGTTAGATTTTATTTGCTCGGTACTTACTCCGCAATCTACCTGACTACGTTTAAGCGTCCTGCAAATATTATAGAGAATATAGATAATAGCTTTTATCTTATCGCTAAGTTTCAAGCAATTTCGTTTTACAAGGATTTGCTGAAGCTTCATTTGTTCAACTTTACAGTTTTTCATTGCTTACTTTTTTTTTAAAGTTCGTTTGTAATTCTTGTGTGAATAATTTTGTGCAATACGACTCTGAGACTCTGAAAATGCGATTTAGCAAATATTATTCTCATTTCATCGGTATTTTTGAGATCTTGGTTAGTTTTCCAAACAGGGATAAATTGAAATACAAATAGTTATTGTTCCTAATTCTACTTATATTTTTTTATCTCATAATCATTTGCCTGGCATTTTCCCAACTGTATTGCGGTTGTAATTAAGTCTAACCGAATGTAGGAAAATAGGTACCAGTGTTTTTCATGAAACAACTTGCTATATGACCTTCTTCGCCCAGTAAACTGAGCAACCCGTCACGCCTTAGTATGTCTGGTTGTCAGACTTTCTGGGTTCTGACAACCCATAACCATTCCCAAAGGTGTCCAAATAACAGCCAGGACAAACTAATGTACCTACATGACATAAATGGTCATCCATCCACGCACCGACCGCGCTAAGCCTTGCTAAAGTTTATGATCGATTGATCAATACGTTTTCTTGTATAACATAAAATATTTGAACATATCAGGTATGAACTTTGCTTTCTAGAATATAACAAACCTGAACTAATTGTTGCTTAAATTGTTAATTTTCATAACAGCGGAAGAAAAGACTGATACATTATAATACCAAATATTTTTTTCATTGTAAAATGTATATTTATTCCTAACTTAATCAATACTTTTTTTATAACATGAAATAAAAAATAAAAAAATTGTCATCCGCAACAGTAATCAGTTCACGTACAAATTACTTGGTGAAGATAGTTTTCACTGCTGATACCAAGGTCTGCAATATTAACTCAATAGTTTATCGTTGTTTCACGATCACGGTACATGAATTCTGCTTCACAAACATGGTTATTGGCGTGTGATATACATGTGTAGAGCAACGACCTCGACAGCGGCGTTAATGGCTGATCGGACGTTTAAAGTTACACAACGTCGTCTGGTGGCGCCAGGCGTCGCAGCCGTCGGGAAATCGCGCCGCTGACCCAGCGGCCGACTCGCCGCCGACTGGTTGTAATTGCACCGCCCTAATTGTCGGCCGGCTGACGGCTGACGGACCGGCTGCGACCGCTCTGAGACGCATGCGTTTGCAATTCATTACAGACGGGAGCGAGCTGGCCCGACATGCGAAATTGTTTCAATGTAGATCCTGTCCACGAACGGCCCCGTGGGAGTGGCGCTTGTCTGTCACGGATACGCCGTTCACATCGTCGTTAAAGCCCTCGGGAACATTATCTACTCATTTAACCGTTTAGTACTGGCATTATTCACGAAACTCATTCTTCATGGGGCCATTTATTTTCGCATTACAGTGGATTCCGTTGCCTCGAATTCGCGGTCCCGCTCTGCACTTAGGAATATTTGGGTTACGTTAATACTTCAGCCAAAATGTGATGTATCTCCCACCAGTGGTTACCAGACTGTTAAACTCGATAAAATTTTAAAATATTAATTATGTTGAGTCAATAAAATATTTCAATTAACGCGTCCACTGCAGCGTGGTACATGTCAACGTGAGTCCGTTTTTTGTCTGAAATGAATTGTGTTCTGAGAGCAACGAACTTTAATTTGGAAGGGAGCCACAATTTTTTATGATATGAAAGATTGCTTTTGGAGGTTCTGTAGGTTTTTGTCAGGAGTGTCGTGAAGGTGCCAAAATGGTATGTTAACAACGTCGTTGGCTGTTCATAAGCTTTCAAGCTTGAGCGCGAGCGCAAATCTCCGTGCGACGACGTTCTCACGGCATGATGAATGAGTGCAGCTTGGAGGTATTGAAGCATCGTCGGCATCCGTACATTGCGGATTCTGACATATTCACTTGTAATGTGTCCGTAATACTGAGTTTCGACATAATTTGATTGGCATGAGTTTGAAGGCATCAGAAATTAATTTAAAAGGTGTATTGAATTTGCTAATCTCAAGCGTTTTACTTGAATACACGATTATAAACATTAATGGCGACATTGGATAATCTAATTAAAATACAAAAGGGGAGAAATTTGCTTCTAGAAAAGGTGTCACAAATTGTTCTTGCTCTGCCTGGCCTAAGTAGCTGTTGTCATGCTGCTAATTCTTGCCCAAAATCAATCAGTCACCTCATTCTAGTAATCCACTTAGTAACACATCGAGACATATGTCTTTATGAGTTGCGCCACAACACAATTACACATTGATGTCACAATTATTGTCATGTCTGCTCGTATTAATAAACTTAGACCGGTATCAAAAGGAGCCAAGTCGTAGCAATAATGGTCGCTCGGGGTCTATGATGGTCGGCTCGACACATGATCGATGTGTCCAGTAATCTATTAATTACCCTAAAGATTCCTGTCGATAGCTACATCCATTGTTCTCGAAGATAACGTACGATCTATCAACCCACGTGGTGCCGTGTTGTTTGATCACAGTAATTTGTCTTATATGCTTCGGTGATTATAATTTGATGTAATTTTTTATTGGAATCTCGTCAGAAGAGGTTCGTTAATCATTTTTTGATCCTCTACAATAACCGTAGTTAATGTATTACTCATAAATGTTGGTAAATCGTTTCGAAATTATGTACCCTTTTTCACTTTGAAGGCTATTTTTAACGCTGCCGATTTTTCATTGACGGTCAATAAGAAATATGTCGATAAAACCCTGATATAAAGTTAAATTTTAATGGAATCTTTGATGTATTTTTTTGATGGATTATATTAGTTACGATTAATGCCAACACTACTTCAACCTAAATAAGTAAGATACCTAGCTCCGTTCTGTGCTATGCAATGCAGAAAAACGTAAATTGCTTCGCTAAAATTCCAAGAGTTCGGCCTAACATAGAAATAATGTTAAACTCAAAGTTATAAACTGCATTTTAATTGAATTCCGCATATTTCAGTTAAAAGTGGATCGATGAAACTTTATCACTCGCCGATTATGTACGTAATCGGATCGCAGAGAAAGTAATGCATTTAATACTCAATGCACACGGGGAAAAAATCGAAAGGAAAAATGAGAGTGAGGAATTTCGATCGTGTTTCATAAACTACGATATACTGTGGTGTGTTGTAATTTTTATTAACGCTTGAAAAGGTTTTATTGCACGCTGCTTTATTGACGTGACGATGTTTTATCGGCGGCGGCTCGTCAGTCAAACATCGGAGATATCGATCTTCTTTCTCGATTATTAATGTCATCATGCGCGGACGCTATGCGACTGTAACTTTATTATGATTCCGATTCATTTCGGCTTCCACTCAAAGAAAAACGAAAATTTTCTAAACATGATATTTTCTCAATATACAGAGCTTTCCTTTTAAAGGTATAGAATACTCGTTTCCTTATAAGTAGTTACGTCGTCATGCCGGGAATGGCATAGTATTGTAAGGTAATAGATTTCCTATCCTAGCCTTAACCGTCTGCGCCAGAATGCGTACGGAATGCATTCCAAGTCCATTGTCATGCGACAACGTGCTGCAGTTGCATAAAAGCATTGTGGACTCTTGTGTAACTGCGTTGGGTCAAGATTCTGACACAAATAGTAACGGCGATAACTCATTCGGGAGTATTATCCACACGTTGATGTCGCAAACGATTCTTGTAATGGAATGTTAATTAGGATTTGTTACAAAAACAGATGTCTATCTAGTATAAGTAGATATGCACTAACTGTTCCGTTCCTATTGTTTCTTTTATCTCTGATTAAATTTTATTATTCCGGTGATATTTTTAATTATGAATGTATTTTGAACCATCTACAAAAATCTTGTTTTACGACCTTCGATATGAAAGTTAAGCGTTTAATAAGATAATTAAGTACCGACCATACCATCGTACGGGACCATGACAATATGCATTAATATGTTATTTAACGACCTATACAAAAGGTCTGGTATGTATTGTATTGTAAATTTCCACGAGGCCCATTAAGTTACGCGTTCTGAATTAAAATTACTCGTTTTTCATCATGTAAATGATAGAAACTGCTGTAACGATTACACTCCACAGTTGAGCAGTACGAACGTAATCTTATGTCCGAAGCGGTCTCGTCGGACAAGCAATCAGCTTGTTGAATAGCGCCACTAGTTCCTTTTGATGGGCTACAGGATTCTCCACACTTCATTTCGTCGGTAGCTTACAGCCGACTCTATTCACGCAACTTGCCTTGTCATTGTTGTTGATAACTGTTTGTATTGTGTACAGCCCTTTGATGGGAATTCCAGGAGTGAAAGGACTAATCAGTGTTGGATCCACTCGCTTCTAGAAAGTTGGGAGTGACGACCTCTTAATTGTTCGCCTATTTACAATATGTCTTCGATGAAGGCGTGCTTCTTATAATGTTATTCATTTGGTTTTCTTTTTGTTGCAGCGGTGGTCGTGCGTTATCTAACAAAGCGGTACATCGGAGAATATAGCTCGACAGGAGGTTAGTAAAGTTCAGTCGATGAATCATTACTATCAAATAATAACAAGTTTTTTTTTTTAATCGTGCATTCAATAAATTATCGAACTGACATTTATGTGACGTCAATTTCTGGGTTAATTTACAATAACTTCAATTGTGTCGTTTATTACAGCAGTGAAGTGTATTATGTATGTAAATTAAAATTTCTGCTTCCTTCCGACCTTAAATATGACGTTTGCGTCGATTCGACGGATTTCTCAGGAGTTGTTTAAAATGTTAAGGAAACCACTTTCAGCAGTGGATATCATAGTAAAAGCTGTCGCTATCCAATAACAACAACAATATCGGGACGTTACGCACATTTATATAGCGTACTCTCTTGTTTCAGATTTCCTTTATCAGCACAGAGTGGTTTTCGACGGAGCCGTTTCAGAAGTTGAAATACTAGATACATCTAATTGCGCGGTAAGTAACGAGCTGGCTACAATGTTGCTTTTAGCATTAATACTAAAATATCAGTCACCGCGAACAAAAGACTCGACGTAACGATAAGATTAAAACTCGAAGCTCGAACAGCAAACGAAGAGATAGACGGTCAAACTTAATTTACCATTAAACAATGGAGATGTTAATCTGCTGTGGGCTGTGCTGGTAGCGGCTGATGGCCGCAGTACAATTTAATTAGACGAAGTTTATGTGGCTTGTATCGGCTTATCAGATGCGATCGTTGCCGTTGCTGCATCGGTGTGGCTGCGGGCGAAATCCTACGTTCGAACCTACGCTACGATGGAATACAAGGGGAATTCGTGTTACGTAATTGTTATGCTTTTATTGTTGAAATAGACGCACAGTGATTCTTAAACCAGTTTCGTTTCCTAAACAACGATGATGTTTATTAAACGCATCGATAACGGAACTAAAAGAACAGAATAGATTGGATACTTCGTATTGCGCAACCGGTGATTTTATTCGGTGCAGCGAATGGCCCCGATGCGAGATTCCGAGTACCAGTTGGGGCTCGCGACTTTATTTACAATTGTATGTTAAGTTCACTGACTTTATTTACAATTTTAGCTATTCCAGATACTCAGACTGAAGGTTAACATTTATTTCGCATTGAGATTTATTGTAATTTATATGTTGTAAACACCATGAATTATTCGGTGAACAAAGCTTTAGCAGTTTTATTGTACCGAGGTCACGTCTTATATGATCGATTTCGATGACAAGTTTTTTTTTGCAATTTAGGGCGTACTAGTAGTAAACAAAAAACTTGCTTCATTGTTAATATTCATTCAAACGGGTATATGTTAAAGGTATTTATAGCAATTTAGCCACATTTAAAAGTCCGTCTTTTTGATGAGAAAGGATCTAAATTAATCAAACAGTTAGAACGAATTTCCACCAGCCCACGGCAAATATTGTACCTACCTACAGGCAACTAGATCGAGCACAGATTTTTGAGTTCAAATCACGAGTTGAGTCTTATAAGAACAATTGTTATCAGATCCGAGGCTGCCTAGCAGAGCACGTGCGATGGGGCGATGCCTTCGCCGTGGTATACTCAGTATGCGAGCGTCGATCATTCCTCGCTGCGGCTGAGCTGCTGTCGCTGTTGGAACAAACCCGCCTGCCCGGCTGTGCTGCCGTCACCCTCTTGGGAAACAAAAGAGACCTCGAACACGCAAGGTATGTTTGAAGTGTTTTCGCATGTCCCTACATCTTTTCTCTTAGAGAAAATCCTACTTACCTTGTTTCCTATAAAGCTGTTGTTATCATTCTCATGTTTAAAAAATATGGGTTGTTGATATTTAATACTTCACCTAGGTGTCGTAAGAAGTTATGGAAAACTGGAAACTCAAGGAAATATTTCTTTATCAGGGAGGTCCACGCAGAGGAGGGTCAGGAGCTGTCACTGCGGTTCGGGTGCCAGTTCTACGAGGTATCGGCGGCGGAGTCATGCGCAGGCGCAGCGCTGGCCTTCCACGCGCTGCTGCGAGAGGCGCGCGCGCTCGCGCTCTTGCTTCCCGCGCCTAGACGCAAGCTTGCCGCGTACTCTGTTTCTAAGGTGAGAATCATACCATCAACAACAATATGTATTGTAAAAGCATATTATATATGAGCTTCGCTTTAAATTTGATTGATAATTAAATTAAACTTCGCATGTGAATAAAGTATAGTCTAAAATATATTTTAATTTTTCAGGTAATTGGCACAATATTCGGGAAAAACAGCAAAAGCGTCAGAAAGAAACGGCCGTCACTAAGCATTTAAAATGTAATTAACTTATTTTTAAAACTTACTTTTTAAGTCCCCCCAGACTGGTTTGTATATAATTAATTTTAATTAGATTAAGCTATACTGTAAGGTGATCATGTTATGTAGCTGCGTTAATGTAGGTATCCTACATTATTTTTATTTGTGAATGTGGATATAGGATTGTTGATTCAAACTAGACACGGCATATCGAAATTAATCTTAAAAGCCATATTAAACTTATAAAATTAATAAGATATGTAAATAAACTGAATAATGTAAATAAATTGAAATGGTAATAAACCTCGCATTAGAATTTATTCTTTAAATATAAACATTGTAAATAAAAACTACGAATGGATAAGAGCTTGTATGACTGTAATGCAATACAGTTATGTGAATAAAATACATTTTTATACGATACAAAAATAGTTTCAGTTCAACCTATCCAATCCTACCTACAACCAATGGACATTTTATTTATTGGAACGACCTTACAATGTATAAACGTGAGCGTGGAAGACATTAAAGGTGGAAGTAAAATAATTAATTACAAGGATAAATGCCTTGATATTTCATATAACTTGAAATATTAATTATTCCTGACAATGCCTTAAACCATCGATAAATCCAAACAGCCAATAAAGTAAAATAAACAATAAGTACACCTTGAACTGAAAGCTTTCATGAAAACTATTCAAAGGGACTTAAAATATATTGTTGGTGTATGTACAATACATTTTTCGTAGAACTAAGCTCTTACATCTTCTAAAGCGGACTGTTACATGGTGCAACACATAGATATTTCACTCTCTGCACCATTGCCGGAACACAATCCCAAGCTGTGTCTGTGTCGTTAAATCGATCCCGATTGTCTTGATATATTCTTTAGCGTTGGAAAGCGAATGCGTAGAGACGTTGGACGCTTTCTTAGATCATAACACACCGATAGCGTCAAATTGATCGCAATGTGTTGCACCTCGTATACATGCCGTTAAAAGCTCTAATGAGTTTCTGTTTTCACTGGCGAAGTGTCCGGGTGTCACATCGCTCCGCGTCGGACAAGACGGGCGCGTCCAACTTATATTGATCGGGCAGGGTAGTCAATGGCCGGTGAGAGTTTCGCCACGACTCGACCTTGCATGTCGGAGCACTCCCGCACCACGTCCGATCTACCGATAAAACCTATCGCAAAGACGAATGTGACGTTACGAGTCCGCTACATGTGAAAGCAACAAGTACATTTTGAAGATCTCGGAGAAATTACACTTTGGAATCCACTAAGAAATGTTAACTATATCTGACAGTTTGCTACTGAGCCGCCAGACCTGAAAATAATCGAACAGATCTACAAGTACTGATAATGCGATCAAGTTCAAGAGCACGTCAATAAATAAATAATGTTACTATTTACAAAGTAGACGGTTTAGAAACGAATGGTTATACAAGCGACTAGTAGTAGGCAAGCATGGCGGTTACGCAATGGGCAATAAAATGTTCCCTTAGTTGTTCCGCTGTGGCATTAAATCGGGCACGTACAGGTGTATCGGCCGATGCAGAGATATGACTAATAAATCGGATCCCTTGATCGCATTAGTGGCGCCAACGTTCCGCTTGCCACAGCGCAGGCCGAGGGTAGCGATCGCTATCTGCTCCGTTGTAGATTCCTATGCAGCGCTGTGCACCGTGCAGGTGTAGCGGAACCACGTTTAGTACCATAGCTACGAGAAATTCTCGTCTGCTATTAATAAAACACTGTTTCCCCAGTTATCATAAATTTTATACCCACGATTAGCAAGTAAATGAATACCCGTAGAAAATAAATTAAGTAATCAATAAAGTTAACAGGCCAAACATAAATAAAAATTACACCTATTCAATAATCATTCGACAAAGAAAGTATTATATCCACAATAGATATAAAAGCATTGTCACTAATTTATAATAGCGAGGTCAAGAACGAATGCCCCTCGCAATCATCGCGATATTTAACGTCAATTAAAGAATTTAATGAATCAGCAATCGATGAGATGGGTGAAAGCTTTAGATGTAATCGGACAGGATACAGTGTAAAATTGCGATGATGTACACGATGCCATGATAGCTCGCCCCGAGCGGACAGCCAGTGACGTACGGACCACTGCAGATAACCTGTTCTATAAAGCTGATCTATTAATATTTACCGTACATGTTCATCATTCTAATCTAATCGGAGTACCCGAAGCGTATTTAATTGAGCGTAATGATGAAATGAAATAAGTATATGTAGAAACGATATCATTCACGACTTACTAAGATGCGGCATCAAGTTACAAGAATATGACATGTAGTAGGTAAGTCGTAGCGTCCGTGCATCGGGATTCTTGATCCAGTAGATAAACTATCAGGAACTTTCATCTCTCGCTTTAGATTAAACGATTACTAGTTTCGTCTAATTGCTCGTGTTTGTCTCGGTTGGAATCGGTTATTGAGATTTATGCATGACTGAGGATCGAGCCGTACGTGATTCGGATTTCATGATAGATAGCCCTGCCAACGAGATGATCTTAGATTTGCTTTACTGAGTAAGGATAAGGAGCGGCTATATGAAACATAGATATCATACGTTACGAAAATATCAATAGAAGATGAAACAATGATAGATATGAATAGCATCGATGAGGGTCTCGATGTAGTATTGATTGACATAGTCGTTCTTATAGACTATGAAAAATAAAACAAACTGGCATTCATGTTTTTATCTTTTATATCATAAGTTTGATCTATCTTTGCGATTTATTTTTTGTATCTTTTCGTGATACGTCTGAGGAAGTTTAATTTGAATGCGAGGGCCTTGATTGAAGAGAGTAGGTTTACGATGTCGAGTGTGTACATAGCCGCAATAACCGCGAGCTGTCCTTGTACAGGTGTATTGTTTGTATTTGCGAGTTCAACTTGTAATACACTTGATTTACGACAAAATACCCAGAACGGATTATTATCGTGTAGTATTTAACACATACGAGGTCTTAAGTAGGTAAATGCATCGAAGGTTATTTAAATGCAAAAACTTTTTTTTATTTGCTTTAATTGATACTGTCCTTTGTAAATGATACCTCCATATCTCATTGTATGTAGCGTCTTATAAATCAGACAAGAAATTATTTTTATAAAACGAAGAAATGTTTAAATGAAAAAGAAGAAGAAATTTCCATGTTAGTTCAATATTTCAATTGAAGAAATAAAAATAACTTCTCGATCTCAAATACATAACAACTAGCACCGCAACAAACGCAACAGTCATAAACGTTGCACAAGAGTCGCACCTCGAAAAAAAAGAACATGATCAAATTGAATAATTGTACAACATAAAACCGGTAAGCGAATGGTATCGAGTTAAACACTTAATGGAGTCTAATGCTGATAATCAATGAGGCACCTGTCCAGCAGTTGACGAATGAGAAGTCGTCGTTAGGACCTATCGGATTCATCGGAGAAAGTGAAATAATTCCCAAAGAGACATAGAGACTGGAAATGTTTTGGGCGTGACTTATATGAACTGTGAGCGCGCATTGTAATCTGATGGAAAGATTAGAAATTCGCCGTTGCAATGTTGTTCCATATCTTCTGTTGGTATGAGAAATGGAGGTAGTTTAAGTATGTGAATCATAAATTCTCTAATCTAATTTTTGTCCTTACTATCAGAATTTTCCATATTGTTTGAAGAAATAACATGTATTTTGTAAGAGATTTTGTTCTTTTCTGCTATTTATTGTTAGTCTGATTGCCATTTTTTTTTGTCAACAAAGACTAGCGCTTCCAGGCATTGTTAACACAGAATGTACACCGCTCAAAGCTGGTTTGCAGATAACACTAAACGGCCAATTTGTAAAGCACATATTGCGTAAATCAAACTTCGTGGTTGTAGATAATGACGCTGATCCGCTACTGTACAGACAGCACAGTTATGTTATGACTCGCACTAATATGAAAGTGATATTCAAATACAAACATCTTTTTTTTTGACATAATGTCGATAGACCGATAGCTTTTAAGCTAAATGTTAACATTTCCTATGAAAGTTTTTATATAAATTTGATTGGATGTGAAGTAAATCAAATATTTGATGTTCTGTATTTAAAATTTAAAAGGAATTCAAACGTACTGAAATGGGAAAATATAGGAGACGATCCGGAAGGTTAAAAAAAAAAACAAAGAAATCCAAGGCTTAAAATCCATTGGATGAGTAAGTAAGCTTATCCCATGTAAAGATAGATTCCTTAAATACATAGGTACTTGTTAGTACAGGTAAACATGATTTAATTATTCCATAAGCAAAGCTGTCATGGCGACACCTCCTACAAGTAGAACATCACTGTGAAGTATTCATTATGCATGTACCAGAGGATTGGCTATAACACTCATGTACAACAGCAGACGGGCCGGTCGATAGTGTCACTCAAACCATGTAACATTACATCTGAATCATGACTCAACTGGGACCGTGACTCAATCTATCTGGCTTCGTTACTTAGATCTCTGCACTGGATTTACTACTTATCATTAATATTAAGAGGCGATGGAGCATCATCTGTATTGTCTTTACCAAAGACATCAAAAAGTGCAAGGTCAGACTACCTATAGCTATCATCTCCGAATAAAAATTATAAGAGCAGAAAAATATAGAGTAGAATAACTCCATGAAATTATTTCCTCAAGTTATTGACTTGGAAGATGATATGATAAGATATAAAATTACAGCGAATCCAAGAATCTCGATAGGAAGAGATCTCAGTGAACCAGATTGATATAGAAAAGGCGAGCATTAATGGCGCTAACATCGTGCAAATTGCACCAAAGTATGTACGTAGTGCCTTCAACCGTTCATTATCTGTAGGAAACTATAAATCGCCTATAAACAGTGAAAAGTATGAAACAATATAAACCGGATCCAGACGAGACGCGAAGAATTATGGGGAGTAATAATGAGTTCAAGCGGCAGAGCCTCGAGGACAATGTCGGACTTGCGCTAACAACATTCGTATTCATGTACTAATGATTAACTAGACACAAATAATACATCTGTGGGAACTTTTCACTTTGGGTTCTCTTGATAAGACAGGGCGTTTAAAACAGCTTCTGATCCAGTTTAGTTTACGGAATGGAATTAAATTATTTACCTTTTCATTAATCGATTAAATGTCGCTCAAGACCAAAACAAGGTGATTTACTGACTGCATTATGTCACTATAATCCATAATTAGCGTTCAATAAGGAAGTTTACCAGCTGTTAATCAAAAGCGACTTCACTAAAAAATTAAGGTCAGTGCTTCACACAGTTTGCACAGGACAAACTCCCCGTTGTGTGCATACTGGATTTGTTTTAATTTTGTTGGCGCATCCTTGTGTTGTCTGAGAGCAAACAAAGGGCTGATTACTCACTTGCAGTACACGGAACGCCACTCTTGTTTCTCCTTGAGACAGAACACACATAAGCGGGGGAACACATTTTTAACGTGAGTAGGTACTATTGCATCTCTCTCTATTTCGGTTCATGGCAATACGGAAAATCCTGCACTGGTGACATAAAATACATGTTTGTTGCGTTAATTTGTTGACAGATTTATTCCGTTGATCTGGGTCGCTGGTGTCTATTTGGAATGTTAGTCATAACATATTTTGGTCAACGGAAATATCTATCGTCCTTAATTCTTACATAATTCAGAGGATTAATTTCTATTTATCCTACTTTTGTAGTTGTTACTAGATACGTGGCACAATTTATAGCTTTGATCTTTTTGACGTTTTGTGGTAGATTAATGGTTTTCGATCTCAACAGAAATGTTACGCATATCAATATGGTTGAAGTCAACAAATTGGTGATTTCTTAAATAGCGGCGTGGTGTTGACGCCTTGAGCTGTGATGTTATCACGCACACGCTCAAACGACTGGCGCCGGCTTCTATTACCTATATTTATTGCAAGTCTCCCTAGCTCAAGATGTAAATGCAGCACTTATTCCGAAGTTTATAAAGGCCACTTTCAAAGCAACTGTGTACCTTACGGTTTCTTCAATGTACAATAAAGCATTTCAGACATCAATAGATATTGAACCTTGACATTTAACGGATAGGGTAAAAAATTGTGCATTAATAGTGATTAAATTATAAAATATGCCCACAATTTTGCTATCGATTCCCGACATCCGCTCATTACAAGGTGCTGGAATGTTGTTCAACACATTTTATAATAAGAATTGACGGTTACTATATGGGCGAGTGAAAACAACCGCAATTTCATACTGCTCAGACGTGGCCTGAGTGATTTTACTGTGATTGATCATAGGAATTAACTTCTCCGAGAAAACAAAAAGATTTGTTTGCAAGGAATATGTAGCCTGTGGGGTCTAGCAATGCAGATTTTTAAAAAGAACCGACTGAAGCCACGGCACCTTTGCAATAATAAAATGACGAAAAATATTATTTTCGATCCTATTTATGGTAAAGCAAAATCAGAAATTAATTTACCTCTGGGCAAAAATTGCACAAATAATTATTATTGATATCAATATTAATTTTTTTCCGTTCAATATTAGCTCGGACATAATTGGCTAGTCATGCCGTAATTATCCAATCCTATCATATTACTCTAGTAATAACTTAATTACTATTACGTGATCAAATAAAGCCTGAACCACCCACATCACTTCCAGTTTAGACCCAAATTAAGCTGCAATCGATTAAAATTCCGCGAGCCGGTACTATGCCAAAATGTTTTACTGTGATCGATTTTATGATAGATTTTAGTTTAATATAGATCCAATAAAGATATCAAACTTGATCGCTGTGTAATTAGAACATGATTTATTATATTAAGGACTGTGTAAACAGCTCGTTATAACTAAGATGTTGAATAGCAGATATATGAAGGACAGTAAGTACTTAACTAAAAGGCAGAAAAATGCTGTATTGTAAAAAAATCTTTAACAGCAGATAATGTGGGATCAGCAGAAAAAAAGGGAAATTCTTTGTGATTGGTCTTCATTGTTCATTTTAAGCTGTATTCGAATAAAAGAAATTATAATGACCAACTATTGTGATTGCATAAATACAGCTAATACTGTCGGTAATCCTTTCACAACGGAATGCAACTACGTATAAGTATTAGATATGCAGCCGTACCAACAGCTAGTTTTCCGTTATTTTAAAGTTCCTGTGTAGTTAGGGTTGTCTGGACCAAACATTTTTTTATTGGAGCTAAGGTTTGTGTTTGAACGAACGGAACGTATTTAAAAAAAACATCAGTAGGAACAAAATTGATCCCTTCCCTTACGAAGATCTGATATAAACAAAACTTGAGATTTTACAACCTATATTTGGAGCTTTTATTACATCTATTAGAAGCTAACACGTTTTTGTGGGAATATCAATTTACACCGACACTATCCGATCCAAGATTCATCCGATTTTGTTTCAATGGGCGTTATTTAAAAAAGCCAAAAAAAACGTGGTGTTAGGACACCTGTCGTGCCGGCAGCCAGCCCTGTTCCCGATGTTCGATAGCTGTAGGCGCGGGATGGCTCGTAACTCCGGGATGAGATGCCGCGATAACCATCCCGGATAGTTTGGTACTTTGGTCATCCGATACCCATCAACCCATGTTTCCTGCCGTGTAAAATGTTTGACGGTAGTGTAAAGAAAAAAATCTGTGCCTTATTTTTACTTGCAGCTCTGTTTACCTTCCGTTATTAAAAATGTTCTTTATTATGCTTGTGTATCGTATTTTTTGAATAGTACGTATCCTTAAAATCTGTTCGGTTTTATTAGTATCTGGAATTTGTTTAGAAAACAAAAATATTTCTTTTTTCCATCAGGTGAGAAATATGTTTTTAGGAAAGGTACAATGAGGGCTTACGATAAGCTACAACCGTTTTCGCTAAGCTTAGCAGTTAAGCCTAAATTATTTAAAAGAAGAAGAAGAATTAAGAGCTTTGGTACATCTTTTCACGCCATGCATACAAAAAAATTTCGACATTCTCTTTTCATCTACCGGTTGCCGTTGACGGACCTCTTTGTAAGATTATCAGTCCTTTGCTAAAAGTTGCACCAACATTCAACGAGTACCCACATGAGATAACACACCATTGCTCAAATATGAAAGCTTTCATCAGTGATGTCCATCCATAAAAGTCAATCAACGGAAATTATTTCGTTAGTATTGATTACGTTCATTATACATTTCACATAATAGCACTAATAGCCGTTAAATGTTACATAGTAAACGTAAACTTAAATGTTTTGCAAACATTAAGTCAATTGAAGGTACTCGTGCGCAATAGAAGGTACCTATGTACTTTTTGGTCAAGGTGAATGACTGTGATGTATACCGTGACCAGCATATCTTGACACTTGTGCTTTTAAAGACAAATAGCGTAGTTACAAAACCTTTATTATTTATGTTCAGTTCTATATATTTTGCCGCGTGTCAAGTTATGTTGGACGCGTATACCACATATGTTTGACATTATGGTTAAATTACACCTGTATGGCTTTAAATCATAAATGTTGCGACAATGTATTGTACGAGTACGGCGCGACTTTGCAATTTGTTTTGCTATTAATATTTTCTATATTTTCTTGTTTCAACCTTGAGCTTATTATGTTTATTGTCTTGATCGTCTCTAGCGATTGATATCAATGATGTTCTATGGTAGTCTGAATGGATGTGGCATCTTTTGACTACGAGTATTATACTTTATATTTCTTCTAGTTCTTCTTAGATCCTTAATCTCAAATTACTATGGTGTGTTTATAAAACTAGAAACAATTGAATATCATTAAATTAATACATCCACGTGACAATGGACAATGTCCAGTTAAAAGTAGTAGTAAAAGTTGTGAAAGAACGCTTAGCCATTAGACATAATTCTTTAATTTCCTCAGATGTTATCTTTTTACGCAGGATGTTCACTAGTAAATAGCTTCTCTTGCTGTTAATTAGTCATATAAATCCGGAATAAATGCTTTTAATTAATTACTTGCTGGATATTATTTTAGATACTTGTATACTCGGATTGGACAACTAGTTACTAACCCTTAAAACACATCTATATATATCAGGAATATCCTGCCTTGAAAGATAAATTTAAATCTTTTTGCAACTTTGAGGAAAATAACCCCAATTCACTGTTTCTGGGGCACTATCTTTGAATTTAATGTGGCTACAATTAGTATCATCATTTTATTTATCAGAAGCAAACTAAACATAGCTGTCAACAGGTCATATAATAAAACGACGAACGCTAACTGAATTATGACACTGAATGCATTAAGTATTAATTTTAGACTACAATGCGTGATGATTACATAAAAAAACAAACAACAATATTATTTATACAGCACTATAGACTGTGGCACTTCCATTCATTGAAAGCAGTATTGTTTTCGTGAATCCTAAACATAATGGCCGGCGTCTATCGATGAATAGCTGCGTTTAGTTGCGCAATTTACTCATTACGTTATTGATTTCACTCAGTTTTGTCTGATGACTCCCCGCTGCGGTCGAGAGGTGGTCCTCGACACTCCTATCCCGTTCTTATATGTTTGGAACAAAAAATCCGCTATTTTAGTCGTGGTTCGAATTTTAAACTTTCATCTAGGTATTTAAAAAAAGAAACAAATGCTTAAGTTACCCTTCGGAGAGAGGACGCTTGCGATCCCTGCGACAGCCGCGCGGTCAATGCGACAATATTCGCAGAATAAGAATGCATGAAAACGTTTTAAAGGCACGCGACTGATGCGGTGGGCGTTATCAGTTATGTGACAAATGACGCGAGCCGCCTCTCTCCGAAGAGCAGCTTAAGACAGGAACTCGAAACTAGCCAAACAGAATTAGATTCCTTTTAGTAGGAAATGATGATATGCCAGAAGACGCATGAAAGCACTACATTTAACCACCAGAATACTACCTCTGAAGTCTAGGGATAACAATGGTGTCATATGAATAATGCAAAAATGTGTATGGGAATTCCGATCTTGCATGAAAACTGGTTCACGACCTTAATTGAAACTGTTTGATCTAAATTCCATAGTAACGTGAATAGGAATAAACAATATACGTTGATTCTAGATTGAATCAAATATTTACGCTTGTTTTCTATGCCTACGTAGCGTTGTTTGAATCTATTGAACGTGCAAAAGTGTAAGAATGCGGAATATTACGCCCTAATTTTTGCATCCTAATTATCTCACCCATGACCCATTATTACAATAATTAAAAATTTATATACATATGTATATAGTTTAATACTTTAATTAAGAGATATAATTAAATACATCGCTGTAGTATTTACTTTATTACAGAAGCAATGGCTACTAAGTACTTATTTATTTTTGCAAAAACCGGTATTATACGGCAGTAGTAAATGGATAGTTATATGCCGCCGAAATATTTATGTGGGCAAAAATAAAATACCCAGTGAATGTCCAAATATAATTTATCGCATCCACACATCGATTATATAAACAAACTGATCGAAAAGCAATTAAAGATTTCGCTCAATGTTATAACTCTTATAACAAACAAATATTGCCATTTCATTATTTATGGGCTAGATATAATAGATTACTCAATAGTTCCAGCCCACTGCTCTCTTACAACTAAATTATTCTCAGAAATTTAATAGTGCGAATGAAAGTTGTTAAAAGAAAGCGGTTGTTGCAATATTAGATTAAAATATTATTAATGTTTTACAAAAGGTAGATTAAGATTTGCATACATTATGCTCATGCGTTACTATCCATATGAGTAAAGATGCGTTCATACTAACAATGATTTTCCTATAAAAACAACTACTTCATTTAAAAATAATTATTCCCCAGTGTGCCATGTATGAGTAAAATATTTTATGCTACATTTTCTCCGCAGTCGAAGTTGGTAATGATAAAGTTTAAAAACTAAAATTGGTCTACATCAAGTGTGAACGTAGACTTATTTGTATCCAAGCGCGTGGCCGGCCTACGCCTCTCAGAGTTTAATCCCTCGACGTTTTTATATAATTACAGACATGCGAGGCGCTGACTGGAGGCATTATAAACGGATCACGACGGATTCCTGCTGATACTAAATATACTGCTTCTATCCTTGGCCTCGACAGCCAATCGTGAGTTGTAAATAACACAGGATAATTAAAAGATATCCACATAATTATACAGTATTGTGTGTAGAGTAGATAAACGGATAGACGAATGTCAACGGCATAGCTCGTTATGGTAATACAGATCATCCCATTTACTCACGTGATAACCTTTGACGATGCGCCAGTGACGAAACTGACGTGGAACCAGTCCGTGAACAATATTTCACGAGGACTCTACTTCTAGATAAGAAATCACAAAAAGCAGTGTCACATCGTGAGCGCAGTATCGCGGAAAGTTTTGCAAGTACACTCAACTGAGGCCTCGTTTAAGGAAACGCGACGCGTCAGGCGGCGCGGTGCGCGAAGCGGGCCGCCGGTAACACAAACATACGCCGATGTATGGAGCGTTCAAGGAGAAGCGTTTTTGCTCGCGTTTGTTTGAATTGTAGCGTCGCATGAGACGGGCAACGCCGCGTAGGACGCGGCGGATGAAGCGACGGGCGACGCCGCGAAGGACGCAGCGGATGAAGCGACGGGTGACGCCGCGTAGGACGCGGCGGATTAAAGCGACGGTTGACGCCGCGAAGGACGCGGCAAGGAAGGGGAAGGAGAGGTGCGGGTGCGGTAGCCGCAGCGGGCGCCGCAGCGGACGACGCCGCGTGCGCCGCTGCGGACTACGCGGCGGGCGCATCGCCGTAAACCACTAATCCGTATGCCCCGCTCCTTCATAAACGAAACCACTAGTTATCATATGTTTGTGTTTACGCGTGCGATGATGCGTGCCGCTTCACGCGCCGCCCCACCGTAAACAGAAGAAACGTCCGACGCGCCGCGAGACGCCACGCCACACGCGACGCGGGACGCCCCGCGTCTCCGTAAACGAGGCCTAAGTCTATTGTTTGAGATGCCAGGGTTCGTGTTCCTTTCCTTTGGCGAAAGGTGAAGGACGGGCCCGGGTGTGGAATGTGGGATATCTGTGCATCTTCCATAGCTCTGTTTATTATGCAAATTGATATGTCGGCATGCACGCAGATTATGCGATGCGATATTATGTTAATTTAGTTGAAGGAATGCAAGAATTGCACATTTTTGACGGTCCAGCGGTCGTATGGGAATAAAGACAGCGATTTACATTCCCTGCGAAGTGGGTCGTTTCGCAAAGCCTAGTTAAGCCACATTATGCTGTAACAGAGCCCGCGGCGACTCACGGACGGGTAAAAACAGAAACGGCAATGGTCTTCGCGCTACCGTTTTCTAGAAAATTGCATTTCCTTGGTGAAAGTCTGTTAATGATGGGGCGCAGGATTCGTGGCGATCTAAGGGCGGTATTGCACAAGCCGGTTATAACTTTCTAATGATTATTTATATAAGTGCTGCTAGAGACTTAGTACTCATCTTCCTTAGCTAATTACTACGATGTGCCACCATAAACTTTCCACGTAATTAAGCGATATAATAAATATGGAATGAGTACGGAAATATGACGAAGTTGTGTTGTTGTTAACTATCGTTACGGAGAAGCTATACGACCGTTTTCTAAAGTCAAAGGAAAAATATGTTGTCTTTTCGAATTGAGATTAATGGTTGAGAAATGTTTGTGAATGCCGGAGAGATGCCGCAGTGCATACCTATCTGTGATAAGTGATTAGTTATAATGTCAATGAGATAAATGATTTCCATCACCAACTTTTTCTTAGTATTTGTATACAAATATTTTGGGTTTAGGGTTAGTAAAATACCTAGCACAAGAAACACATTTCTTTTATTTTCTCAACAGGCGTAAGTATGTAGATGTTTTCCATGTAAGTCGTAAAACGTAACAGTGTGTTACGAGAGCTAACACAGCCAGTGGATCGGTTATTACGGTGATCGTTGGTATTACCGACCTATTAGGGATCGCTGCCTACCATTACAGCACACGCGATTCTCAAAACTAATATTATTATCGTTATTGCTACTCGTTATTTCATTTCTCTATACTTATTAGTGAAAATTGCGAGCACAACTTTTTGTTACTCCACTTTAAAGTGTTAAAGATAGGCATCGCAAAGCTGTACATAAGTACAAATGTACATAACACCTCTCTTGTTTTCTCAGAAGCAAATCAGACTGCTGTGTTTATCTTAATTGCTATCCATTTTGGTGTCCCAATTGTCCATGATTATTATGTAACTAGCTGTCCCCAGCGGTTTCACCCGCATCTTCGGTTACTGCTCCGCTCCCGTGTGTCTTAGCGTGACGGTATATTGCCTATAGCCCTCCTCGATAAATGGGCTATCTAACACTGAAAATATTTTTCAAATAGAACCAGTAGTTTCGGAGATTAGCGCGTTCAAACAAACAAACAAACAAACTCTTCAGCTTTATAATATCAGTATAGATATCATTTATCGGGTACAAATTCAGGAGGCGTCCAGAAAATGCAAAATGTACGTATTTTCCGAAGGTACCGGCGGTTTGTCTAAAATTGTTCGATCGAGAAACCCACTTATAGTGCTCACGGAACCCTTTTTCTTTCTGAACGTATAAAAAATACGGCAGTATACAGCGACATGTGAACAAGGCGCCAACATGATAAATTTGTAACGAGATAAAGCTTTTATTGGTCACACTTTGTTAATTAATAACCATTACTGTTCCATTTGCATACGTGATCATTATTTTGTTCCGTATTTATGAAGGATTACTTATTAGGTTTTAAGGCTAATGGGTTTATTTAACAGCTAATAAAATTATTTAAAATAAAATGCTTTATTATCACAGAAAACCTTTTTTAGTCTATTTGCAAAAATGAAAACATCTTTTTTGTAATTTCGTATTTACTGTACCTAATATGCTATTAAATAAATGACTTACATAGGTAAACCACAATCCTGTTAAATTCAATACATTTTGAATAGGCCTGAATATTTTAGTCGCGCATCCTGCATCTAGCATTTAATTCACGTTTTATGGTCGAACTTTCCTGTTAGTTCGGCTTACGACCCATTACTTCGTCCACGATGACATTTATCCGCTGTACTAAATGTATTGCTTGCTAAGTGCATGATGTACTCTTATCGCCCACTGTTAGCCAGCATTGTCTCCTGATTTTATCTTGTCGCCGTTATTCAGAAATGATGGCGCTTAATGCGTTTTGTAAGTGCTTCAGATTTTAAAAGCTGTGCGAATTCTGATGGATGCATTGCATGATTTTCATTAAGATACTACAATTATAATTTATTGTTGGCTGTAATTTCACGCTGTTGGACTAATATAGATAATTTAAAGTGCCTTAATTGAGTATTTTTTGTAACGTTTATCTTATCAAATAAGCAATGAAGAGTTAATGGCTCAGTGGTCATGGTGTACGATTTGCTTGATTCCATGTCTTTACTGTGCTGTTCTTTTGACTTTTTAGGGTTTATCTCTACACGTTGCAGTAAATATATGTCTCATAACAGTCGCATTTTAATATGCATAAAAATAAACAAGGTTGAAGCAGATATTAAAATAATAATGCGGTATTATTCAACAGTACTCAACGACGACAAATCAGCCGTTAAAAAAGTGACGACTGGTCGTGACAGTTTAACGCGGACCCGTCTAAAATGTACGTCCATTGCTCCTTGGGCAGCT
The DNA here is from genome assembly GCA_958496145.1 of Heliothis peltigera. Classification (NCBI taxonomy): domain Eukaryota; kingdom Metazoa; phylum Arthropoda; class Insecta; order Lepidoptera; family Noctuidae; genus Heliothis; species Heliothis peltigera. Next base: position 7,569,495 of record OY292328.1, read on the forward strand.
TTATGTAAGTCACCGGTGAATCCGGTTAATATGGCCTTTACTTCCTAATGGCTGCAATTATTAATTATTTAATCATTGTGTTGTGAAATGGGCGGATTCGGCTCCGCTCGCGAATCGTGACGGCAAGCAAACGATGATAAAGACTGTCCATTGTTTTGTGTCAGCCATTATCATATTTCATTGTATTATCTGACGTTTTGTTTAATTTCAATAATGCTTTTTTGTTTTTTTTATTTTTTTATTTTAGTTTGCTCAAGTACTGTTGAAATAAGATCTTACATTGTCTTGGAAAGATAGGTATGTAGGCAGTATGCTTCGCTTCTGTGTTTATACGTTGAGTTATCACGTGATTGGGCATTTAATTAGACAGTTTATTACAGCTTTGTGATAGTATGTTTATAAATTACCTACTTAACGTGTCAGCACATTAAGCGAACGGATAATGCTTACTTCTTGTGCGGTCGTATTTATTGCAAAATATAGTCATTAATATAATCCGTTTGCTCATTACACACATTGTAATTTTAATTAAATATTTTTTCTCTTCTTCGATTTTTAAAATTCGCTGGTATTAAAAATCGGACAAGAGAGTTCTAAAAAAAGAAGTTTGTATATCAATCTGTCATCATGTCTATTTAATTATGGAAACACGAGTTTGGAAAATGTTAATGTTAAGATTATACTTAACATTTCAGTTCAGTAAAATACCGACTGCGACCGTTGATATTATCGTAAATTCTAATTATAAAGTGATCAGTCTAACGCTACACGCCACAGCTTATTACAAATTATAATTAAACACATCGCCGTACGTGTATATTGTTCGTCTCATAATGTTAAGGCGCCTCCTTTTCACTGCACACAAAAAGAAATAGACGAAACTTTGTCTCTACATAGAAGATTATCGTTTGTCCAGAATATCTATACTAATATTATAAAGCAGAAGAGTTTGTTTGGTTGAACGCACTAATCTCAGGAACTAATGGACCGATTTGAAAAATACTTTCAGTGTTAAATAGCCCATTTATCGAAGAAGGCTATAGGCTTTTTATCCGGGTGCGCGGAGTAGTAATCCTACGGGACGCAGGTGAAACCTGGCGTAAGCTAGTCATAAAGCCTTATCCGTGTATTATATAATATGTGTTTTCAAAAAATGAAATCATTTAGATAAGTAAACATTCATCATCATCATTTCATCGTCATCATCATCACCGGCCTAGCCTGTTCCCTAGTCATAAATTTGACAGTGAAATATTTTATCGTATTGGTTTCGCGTTAGTACGGTGGTCTATTTAATGTCAAGACCACCAGTTAGGTTGATTTCCCAAGGAGGGTATAAATGTTCCAGTATTTGTTTATTGCAATGACAATATTGGCATCGATAAACAAATGAAAGCAGATTGAAATAGCTATATTCGGTTGTGGTAGGTTATAATTGAGAATGAGGATCACGTTTTGAGGACGTATGGATATAGGGGAAGAGGATGACCAAAAATACAATGGATGGCTGTAACGAGTGTTACGAGATGACATTAGCAGGCTTAGCATGGCAACCGTAGAAACAAGTCTTGTTTACCGGAGATTGGATATAATGACAGAAAAGTGATAGATTGACGTAAGATTTATTTTGTCATTTTTTTAAGAACTATTTCTTTTCTTCGATTGACATAAGGCTACAAGTAATTATATGCGAGTTGACAGGTCGCGCCATGCTCGGGCAGAAGACATGTTGACATTGACAGAAAGAGCTTTGTCTTTTCTTGTCAGAATAGATATAAAATCGCCGTGCTAAGCCTGCAGATAAAAAGGTATAGAAGAAGAAGACATGCTGTACCGACCCCAAATTATAAATTGGGAAAGCAGGGAAATGATGATGGTAAGATATAATCGTATAATCTATTCTCATCCTTTTATATCTCTTGGCCAGCCTCTTAACATCTTTTTAAAAACTTTTATTACAAATGTGATTGGGTGATGTATTGTATTGAGAATATCCAAATCGTGGAAGCTTACCAATCCACCACAAAAGGCTGTCTTAACAGATACAATGATTCGTTAAATAAGTCTAAGGCGACGCCACTGGCCCATACTAGTCTAAATTCGAGCGTGTCTCATCGCCGCCTGCGTGTTTGTTTATAACATATTACACGAACTAAACAAAAGAAGATTTATCGTGTGGCCCGTGACGTGTGATGCGCGTGAGCACGCCGCTCATTGCACTATCATTTATTAAACGTACGTTTTAATAAACGATTTGGAAAGTGCAGTTAATGCATCTATGTAATGCGTTAGTTACGTGTATGGCGTCATCTTAACTTTTATGTGATTATAGAAGCTATGGGTGTTATAAAATGTGTGTGAAAGCTGTGTTGTGCTTCTATCGATAAGGTAAGATTTTAATTAATGAAATGAATGGCATTTAATTTACTTATTTTTGACATTTTAAACCTCAATCTGCGGAATTTCCTCGTGAGCTGATTTTTTTGTACTTTTTTATCTCGGCATTTTTATGAAGATGTAAAAAATCGACATTAATATAAAGGTCATGAAAAGGTTTTCGCAAATATCTGGCAAATAATCCAAATTTCAAGATGGCAATCTTTTTCTTGTTAGCCAAGCGAAAATCATGACAGTGCACTGTATTATGTAGACGCTTCCATATTGACAATAGACTTAATTACCACATCAGCGTTAATGCGAAATTCTTTACATTCTGATCCACGAAAGCTTCGTTATAAAAGCATGTGGATTTATAGGTGCGCGGGCGCGTATGAGCGAATAAACCGAGTACAAACGATAATTGCGACATTGACACAGTAAAAATCTATTGGTGGTCGTCTGTTTTAATATAGAAGGTCAATAAAGTGGTTTAAAATAAATCTCTTGTGTTGGAAATCTAATGACGACGAATTAAAATACGAGCTATTTCGAAAAGTTGTTTTATTCATGAAGAACCTACAATAATAGTTAATGTTTTCTATGTTTTAATTATTATTATAGAATTCATTATACACCATCAGGACAAAACAAAAATAGGACAAAACAAACAAATATGATGAGTACAAAAGGCGGTCTTATCGCTAGAAAGCAATTTCTTCCAGACAACCTTTGGATGGAATCGAATTGCAGAAGAATTTGGAACGGGGCAGTTAATGGCATACATTGAGATATATATACGTATACATAATATGGGAATATAGAATAGAGGAAGAAAGAAAAAAAAAATAGTGACATATATTAGAAATATGAAAATATAGGTACAGTGTGGTGTCAGGATTAAGAAGCCAAGTAGTGGTCCTTCACCATTTATTAAAATCATTGTTATCTTAGCGTTGTTTGCGAATAAACTTTTGATCTATTTCTACTGGGTAAATTGGTAGTTCAGAGCCTCTTTATTCATGAACAAAAGGTGTTTAAAAAGCAAAGATAGATCGTAAATAAAGTTTGTTAGTTAAAATGGATAATTCTAGTCGTTGTCGAACTTTCTCGATCATAAAATATCTAAGCTTCGCCTTATATTATTTACAGTTTGAAACTGCAGGCTAACTGGGTGTTTATAGGTAATTAGTGGGATATTACTAGCTTTTGCTAGCTTTTCATAATAAATTACCAAACCAAGAATTTCACCGTTCAGTTCATAAAATAAATAAATACGAATTTGATACACAATTGAATTTTCTTAAGTAGTGCAGTGTTAATTATCATTTGTGATAATTGATAATAAACTTTACTAGACTCTACCCAGTTATACTCGTAACATAGGTAACGAGGGCTGGCTCTTGATATATAAACTTTATGAAAACATCATCATCATCATCACAGCTTTTTTATCGACCCACTGCTGGGCACAGGCCCCCTCTCCCACGGAGAAGGTTGAGCGTTCATCACCACGCTTGCTCAATGCGGGTTGGTGATTTCAGACTTTATAGTCCAGGTTTCCTCGCGATGTTTTCCTTCATCTTTAATCAGTCATTGGTGTCCAAGATAAACTAAGAAAGTAGTACGTATAACTTAGAAAGTTATCTAGAGTCGAACCCGCACCCTCATACTCGAAAGGCTGGTGCTTTAACCACTAGGCCACCACGACTTTATGAAAACATCGCTATAAATATATTGGTATGAAAACTGTGTCAGGATGATAATATCTAATGTACTACAGTAAAATTACATGTATGTATGTGCAAATGTCCATCATAAATCATGCTGATAATTCAATTTGAGAAGAGGATAACATTGAGACGACAATTGCAGCACATTTCTTTAACAAACGGTACATTTTGTTGGCTATACACATTAACGTTACGAAAAATGCAAGAATAAGACAGTAATAAATTTTATGATCGCTAAGTAAGGCATGTAATATCGTACAATCTAGCGTCTAGCGGGCCCACGCTCACCTTATTTGACGAAATGTTTGAAATTTTTAACATTATATCGTACTACCTACACAAAAATTATAAATGTCAGTGTTTGTGAGATTAGGTAGACGTTTGTTACTATATTTAGATCGAAATTAGAAATTTATTTCTTCTTCCCAGCGAGAACACATAGGAAGTGGTGAAGAATTCGAATATTCGAATAGTGCTGATTTATCGGCCTAATGAATAAACGAATGTGAGTTTGAGTTTAAAGAGCTTGAAGTGGAAATTGTTATAGACGGTCCACTGACACTGCAGGGAAACATTTGTTCCCAACGAGTAACACCCTCAAATGTCACACTGTTACTCGATGGGATTTTTTTCTGAAAAAATTCCCAACCAGTCACACTGTTACTCGATGGGAACTTTTTATTACTAATTTCCCAACCAGTCACAATATCACAGTAGTTAATGAAAAGAAGAATTAAATCGGTTTTTACTTTAAAAACATTTATTCGTCATATTGCTGGTGATTCTCCTTTGAACGTTTTATTCTTAAATAATTAAATAAAATTACAATACCTAAATACATACATACATACATAGACTCACGCCTGTATCCCCGAAGGGGGGTAGGCAGAGGTGTAATATTACACCCACATCTCGCCATCTATATTTAAGTCCCACGTAATAAGGGGGGGGGGGGAGGTACCTAAATACAATCAGCTTTATATAATATATCAGAGTAAATCATCACATTTTACAACAATTATCAGTTCTAATTTCTAATGTTAATTTGAACTTTAAACAATTTTCCAAATACATATAATTAGCCATAAGTATGTTGTGACAATTAAAATTATGTATAGCAAAATAAAGGTATGATAAGCCGGCAACATCAGTTATCGCGAGTGTGTAATGGCGGTTATTTTCCATGCACATTTAATGTAAAAATACTTTTGCATCCCTCTTCCCGCGGCCCCGGCGGCGGCGACTGGTGTGTGAAGTGTGACTGGTTGGGATTTTTTTCTGAAGAAATTCCCATCGAGTAACAGTGTGACTGGTAGTGTGACCGGTTGGGAATTTTTTCAGAAAAAAATCCCATCGAGTAACAGTGTGACATTTGAGGGTGTTACTCGTTGGGAACAAATGCAGGGAAACATTAGATTCCCTGGGTGCCAACAATTTAAACTTACAAATTCAAATATTAGTGTCTGTATTTTAGAATTAATTACACGAATGTCCTGCAACACAATCCTAATTTCAGCACTTAAGCGTTATTAAATCCGTTTGTATCTTGCACTGCGATCTTGATCTCGATAATTTCAATTTAGAATAGTAGTTAATAGAAATATCATTGTTGTTAGTAATTGTGGTAGGGAACCGGTAAGAACTTCACGGTGGTGCTTTCTATGAAAGGCGGTGGGCACAATTGGGTAAGTTTATTATTGAAAGCTGCGATCGTATCACTGTTGGTAGTTATTAGCTCGTGATTTAGTGCGCTGCGCCCGTGCCGCCGACCACCCCTATTTACTGATAGAATATTGGCGCCATTGGCTCGTTTTGTAGAAAACTCTATTTTCTAGGTGTATTTTATAAAAAGTGTTCTGATTGTATCTCTGTGGTATTAATTAGTATGTTGACTGTGTGTTTTTTATAGTAATACTGGAAAAGGGATATCATTTTCAAAAACTGTTATTAATTCATGAAGCTGGTACATTGTCACCATGATTTACGAAGACCAAAATTGGAAGTCGGAAAAATTAGCTCTTAGAATATTGATCATTTTATTATTCCTACTACAAAACCGTTTAATATTGCAGTAGACAGAACACTTGTCCCCGGCTTCTGATCGGTAAAATCCATAAATTAAATACTAAATATGATAAATAGCAGTGCGCGCGGTAATTGAACTTAATCGAATAACGGTGGTCTTAACAATTAATAATTTAATTGTCAATACGTTCCGCTTTACACACTACGTACTGTATATTCATGAACCGTATTTTTGGATTTTCAACGCTATAACGTCTTTGTGTGTGTGTTAATATAAGGCTAAAGCCACGCTAACAGGGTTCAGTGTGAGAGTCTGCATTTTGCACTAGCAGTTTCTCGCTATTTCTCTGGCGTCCCCAGGGAACTTCTTCTTGTAAACAATAGTATATCTTCACTGGCGATAGTGTGCGAAAGAATTATTCAAATCAGTCAAGGAGTTTCGGAGCCTATTCAATGCAAACAAACAATAAAAAAAATCCTCTTAATAATATTAGTACAGATTACACATGTCCTGCAATGGTCGACGCCTATCATACGACAGTGTGAGATCCGCCATAGTGTCTGCTGGTTTGATGTGGGTTCCAAGTTGAGATTTAGTGTTCTTTTATAGTTTACACTATTCAGGTATACTATACTTGATGACCAAACTCACAAAGTTATACCTTAGTGTATTTCCTGTGGTGTTCAAAGAAATAGTGCTGGCAACAATGTTTTCATGTTCTTGTGAGCTGTGAATAGTATTAACTACTTGTTTAAACATCTTGTTACGTATATTTCAAGTGAAGATGTTATTTTGTGCCAGTCTGTGTCAATAATATGTCTAAGATTTTAATTTAGAAAAAAAAAACTTTTTAGGTTTTATTGTTTTTGGACATAACAAGGAGAATACTAATTGTTATAGTATAGTACAATGAACAATAGTTTATTTTTCTACTGTGTCTCAGAATTGCTGTTAGAAACTTGTAGATTGAATTATATTTGTAAATAAATGAATATTTTTTCTGTATTGAAGTGGTTTCATCAAAAGGCTCATGAAACTACAGTAATGTGAAAAGTTTGTTATAAACAATGCAGGTATATAAGGCTCCTATAGTGCTCTTACTTTCCTATTGTTCCAACTCCCGTTCTTTACAATCGCTCTTTTCCATTTCCTTATTACTTCCGCCTTGCATAACGCACAATCTTACCTACTAGTCTCACGAGTCGCTCCGTCTTTTTTTCAGTCTGTCAATTAAAAAGGTCAAAACACGCATTGCAAAAGTGTGAACATGTACATGTTGTGTTGATAAGTCGGCACGGCTAACGTTAGGGGACAGCCGGTCTAATATTACACACTCCTTACCTTACGTAACACTGCACAAATTAAACTCACTCACGGTAATGTTCTTATGCTCCAATTAATACGGAACCGGTTTTAGTCTAATTTATTTTATGTAAACATTAGACACGCCCCGACTTCGTATGTTTACTATCACCAGATTTGTTTTATTAAAACGTCATGTTTAATTTATTTCAATGCGGTTTTATGAATAGTAATTGGATTTTAGTAAGAGAATGGTGTCCGTCTGGCAGGTGGTGTCGTTTAAGGCAAACCGGTGGAAGTTTGTGTCTAGCGGATTTCAGAATTTTCTGGTGGATTGCTGAAGTTAAGTGACTTTTGTATGCCATACTGTCTCAATTTACGTAATACCAGGAACATTCGGATAATTCAAAACGCTGGTGGTCCATGTATTTGTGTTTCACAAGTACCTATTAACCGTGACTTTTAAAAATGCATCTTCTCTTCTATTAGTGTTATGTGTTTGTATTCCATATTTGCAACCAATTGCTTACATTGAACATTTCATGTTATCCGCAAAGTCATAACCTTCGACCTGAATTCTTGTTTTTTTTCGCAGTTGTTTACAATGTTTCTGCTTACATAAATTCACTTACAGATTACGTCGAAGTTACACTGCAATCCAATCAGAACAGAATGTATTGTTACGCTCCATTCCAAGAACAATAGTGAACTCTGACATCCAATAAGAAGCAAACTATAACGGGTGTCAAGATTTCCTTAAAACACGAGTCAATTTTCAAAGGTGTCGGCAAAGGTCGTACGTAGCGGTAACTGGGCCGTTTACGTAACAGCACTCTTGACATTTGCAGGGCGCAGGACTGACTGCCGGACTTCGTCGGTTCGTCGCCTCGCATACGTCACGCTCTCTCAAGGAATTCCCTATTACGCCACGAGTTACGAAATTTGAAAGGAAACAGATGTGTAAATATTAGTGCGGGCCGCGACCTGATTTTTAATGGAATGCTAATTGTTTGTTCTGATAAAAATGTCACTTATGTCGCCCTCAATTGTTTTTGGATTTACTTGACGTTTTTAAAGAAGCAGTGATGTAGGCTTTTAGTACATTTGGATCATAACATCTTTGAAGCTTATCCCGGCCAGTAGGTAGACGTGTTGTTGAGTAGGCGTAGACAAACTGGTGGGTAGTAGCTCCCGATCTTCGCTTCCCACATTCAGTCTGTGCGCACAGCTTTCTTCGAGCTATCCTTGAACCTGTCTGATCTTACAAATGGCAAAGACAGACGACATTACGAATGTAGGACTTTTATTATTATTTACTGGCACGTGGGTGATGGCTTCTAATGGTGAACGCACATTTATCAGAGATAAACACACCAAACAAAATGAATTTTAGAATTTTTTCATGATATCCTCACATATGGACGACGATTCGGTCGGATTGTTCGAATCTGGAAGAATCCCAAAAATTACAGGCGAATTCGAACGACGTCGTCAGATTGGACGCGGCTGACAGTTGTGTATGAGAAGTTTAAAAAAAGAAACGACTTATTCGACGTGTTCGGTTCTGATAAGTACGCAGGACTTCCTTAACTTCGATTCCGGCTTCATCAGCTCTGATAGATGCAATAAACTTATTTGATGTCAAAATAAATATTGATTTTAGCGTAATTTACTGTAGATATGGGTATGTCAACGTTTCTTTCAAATACTTATTAATTTTCTTATTGACTCGCCACAACTAAAAGTGCAGTTGAAGGTGAACAAAATGATTGGAATTCATTACCTGCCAAATTAAAGCAATTATTCACTAATTGCTTTAATTTGGCATATTATAATTGTGATTTAACGTCGCTTTCCTGTTTGTTTTGGCTTTTATTTTTGGCTTTAGATATAATTTCTTAACTTTTTATTTGTATAATGGAAGATTGGAATTCGAATTTGAATGCTCATTCTTAAAAATGGTTTATCTTAAAAAAATATGCGTATCACTTCACAATACACGTTTTGTGTATTTTAGTGGGATAAACAAAACTAGATTTAAATAACCATAGTCTGAGGTTGGTTCATATGTAAATGTTAACACTCCTTTCTATTTTGAAGGCTGTTGAGTAATTTAAAGATGCACGGATGCATAGATGCAGAGAATAAAGACGAAAATAAGTGGCAAAACTTGTTTCTGTTTTCTTAGTGAAGATAGCGAATATCATGTTTATCTGGGAATAATAAATGCGTTTGTTGAGTACAACGGTGGTACATGGTGTGCATGGTGGCTTGCGGGCTGCGGCTTGCTCAGACACTCGCGAACATTCTACCGGTTGTCTTTTATGGCGTCTCGACGCGACCCTACCTGACAAATGTTCATACCGTAAAGGAGCTGCGGAATGCCGAAAAGATAAGGTTGTATTTTAGGAATTTTCCTGAACAACGCTATGAAATCACGTACGAGTTTCTTAGCTCTATTTTTACTCACTTTTGCTTTTATATATTGCCTTACCTACTTATCTATGGTTGTATTGAATTCTTTTATGTATTATTCTGTAAAAACTGAGGCATCAGCAACTGAGAAAGTGCATTTTGAGGACTACTGTTACTAAGCGCACAGTTTATTTATATGTGCGTTTTTCTACGAACCGATTTTCCACCGCACCGACCTTAAGAAAGTAGTAAGCTAAAAAGTATAAGAATGAGCTCCTTATGTAGTGTGCACACCCGTTTTGGTAAAACAACATCCCGTCGAACGTCAGGGACCGCTTTATTTTGCTCCCAGCGATGCCCGTGTTAGGAAAGAAGACGCGAGTGTGGGATTGCCGCTCCACATTACGATATTTATTGCATCACCACCAACTACAAGGTATCACACTGTCAGTGACCGTAAACTATACTAGTGAGAGCGAAACGCCCGGTAAAAGCGTTTAAGTGGAAAAACTACACGGCAATTAGCACCACATAAAGCGAGTCATAATTTTAATGATGACAACCAACAAAACGTTTTCTGTCAATAGGCCATTAAATTAAAGGAAGCATAAAGTTTTTATAAAAGTATTGCATAGTCGTGCGGTCAAAACAACAATTTTGCTGTCTACTGCATTAAATTTATTGCCTCGCGAATCATCGTAGGGGCGTGCATAATACGAGCAACAACTATTTTATGCTCCTTTCTTAGTTCCAACAGGGTTTATTATTTAGCTGTGTTTACGTGGATCGCTGGATTAGTGGCCTGGTAAAGACGTAAGTTTTTCGGCTAAAATGACGAAAAACGGAAGCCGAACGAAGATGAACTGTATGACCCCGTAAAATCACTCATATCGTTTAAACGTCGTTCTCTCTACCTGTATAAAAAAATAAGCACAATAAGTCAAATCGGCCCAGTAATTCTCGTTTTAGTGAGACTTACGAACAGATTTTTTTTTGTATAGGTATAAGATAAGAAGATTCAACATTGTTGTCCTTGACTTTGTTTCAATATACTCACTTAAAAAGAAAAACTTACATCTCTTTGAATATGTCGTACGTCGTACGTGTTACTGCATTTTAAAATCATAAGTTATTTGTAAAATTAGAAAAATATACAGATGACAATAACTCTGCCGACGTGCGACGTGTCCCTTGTGCTATTTTTTAGTTGAGTTTGAAAGTACTTCTAATTTCGCATTATGTGAATTTACAATAAACACGTGTGATAAATTAAGTTCCCGTAAGTTAAGCTCGAGAATTCCGAAAATGAAAAGATTCATAAAAAATAGGTTAGGACGATTAAAGGGGACCTCCACTTAAATTAACTCGCAGTACAAAATCTATTAATGCATTCGACCTCTCCCTCCAGGCTGAAGTACTGACGGGCCGTTAACGGTCTCCCATAACAATAAATGATGGATGTATGTAACTTACGGCGAAAAAAATTACAAATTTCTCGCCTTTTAACCGAACACGACGTATTAAGTTAACGGTGTATCAATTTATGAATAAATCTGCGTTTCGTGTGTGATTATTCTCCAAATCACTTGCAGCATGACGAAAGTTATGATTTCGTGTCAATATCACACCTTAACAATTTATGTCAGTTACCTATATAACATATAGGTAGGAACTTGTAAACGTTCATGTTGAATAACGCACACATTTTTTTTTTATTTCAGAGTATAAGGGCCAGTTTCACCGGTTGATTTCATACAAACTCTGTTCCATTTTTTAATTTATCTGGTAGATAGTAGCTATCCGTAACCTGTGAAACTGGCCCTTATACTCATATAATGTGTAAATGCGGACGTAAAAAAATATGCTTTTGGCGCCTTTTGTGTGAAAAAGTTATTCATGGCGGCTTTTTCTTTTCGCGATATGCTAAGACATTGACTCCCGTTTCACCCTAAAAGGAATGAGGTACACGCCAACAATACTACGAGATAACGTTCTTTCATACTGTTTGCGGCACAAGATACGATAGCATATTGACATTTTCGACATCGAATAATTTTTATACATACACTAAAAATCTACCAGCTTCATTGCGTAGACTACGCAATTTCCGCTACAGCAAATGACTAAGAATATTTCTGTAATCGCATAATTTGGTTAGTAATAGCTACACATTAGCTGCTATGGCTCTACAAATGATGTGCCAATTTTTTTTGTAACGTTTAACCTGATTCTAGAACTTTTACTCTGTTGATGGGCGGCCTCCAACTGTCAATCATGGGTTTTATTACTCTAAACAGACACATGATAATGACCAGTGGCCTCGAAAAAATACAAAAGCAATACGATTCAACTACATGTAACAATAGTTATTAAATTTCACCCTTTTGTTCAAATCATGGAAGGTTTAACCGAGGATTCGAAGCCATGTTCAGTTTTTTTCGAACTTATAACCCTGTTAAATGAAGTGGGTGATTAAAAAGTGACGTAAAGATGAGCGAGACTACTTGAAAATAATTAATTTATCTTCTTAAGAGCCGTGAAAGTGAAGAGTCGGTAGAGCTTGGAAGCTTTAGTAACTGTATTCCTTAACATAATCAAGAATGGGTGTTAAAAAGTAATCACTCATTGGATGTGGTTTCATTTACGAGGGAAATGTGTAACGACACCTGTAATTTGGACAAGACGAAAAGGATAAGTGGGGCAACTGTCCGTCAGACCATCACGTGTAAGTGTTATTAATACGTGTGATACTCAAAAGGGACTAATGTCAGGATGACCGGCCGCAGAGCATTGAACAAGAGGACTAGTTAATTTACACACGTAACGGTTTCCAGTTCACTCATTATTTAAATTGTATAGAGTTGCAGGGGACCGTTACAAGTATGAATGTGACGGGTTGCGCACGAGTTTGATCTACAGTAGCTGAAGGAAGACAGTAATGGTGCAATGATGGCGATATACTTGGGATCGGCGCAGCAGGGCGCCTGCGCCGCGCCGAGACCAATCGAGACGAATATTCGCTCAAATACTCAGTGGAACAGTTTTTGTTTAACATAATTTATTATAATAGCCTCCTACTAGATGTTTATGTTTTTACGTTTATTTATATTTAATACTTTGTATGAATATCTTATTTGCTATAAATTGTTTCTACATTTATGTTTCCTAAGTCTACTCTTTACCCAATAATGCTATTAATACCTTTTATATATATCGGGAATATTCGCACGGATGTAATTATCAGTTACAGTAGTGGAATTGCTTTCATAAAAATCTAATCACATTGGTCCGGAAGAAATCCGTCATTTTTAATGGAAGCCTTGGTCTTAATCACACTACCTGTCAACAAAAATTGTCGATGAAAGTAATATTTTGTATCGCTTTGGTTAATTTATGATTTACCTTTCCTTAAATGTAGAAAGAAAGAAAGTAACGTAGTGTAGAAAGGAGAGTCCTACAACAGCCTTGCATGAAATACAATTTCTCTTGAGTTTGTGCGCAAGGATTATGGCATATGCATCATCGAATAATTAATGAAAATAAATCTAGCCTAATTTGTTAATATAAAAAAAAGGTTAATCAAAGAGTCTTTCTAGAAATTAAGACAGCATTGTACTTTATTATAAGTAGATAGCTACTGTGCACACAGTATTTACGTTAGCGAACACTCATAGATTGCATTATATTACACAACACGCAATAAATATGAACAGCTGACCGTATCAGTTACATTGGCAGCGCGCGACAATGACCACACCGCGACTAATTGGCCGGCAAAAGAATACCTTGATATGTTGCTGCGTAACATGTTACAGCGTCCTACCTAGTGCGACAAGCTCCGTATTAATGGCCACGTTGCCGATACATATCAGATACCATCTCGTGCTTCTGGCGAAAGTTCTGCGAAGTCCGAAGGTGTCCCGAAATTGATGGGCCTGTCGGTAAGTGCCGGAATCGAATCTCGTATTGATCATGCACGCAAACAGTACACGCAACTCGGTCCTTCACCTCCGAAAATTAAATATGGACACTCGATGAGTGGTGAAACTATTTCAGAGACCCACGACCCACTTTCCTTGCAGAGTTTTGGCTTAATTACTAGAAACTTGTTCGCTTTTATTTTTTTCGAGTGCAACGCGATCGCTGCAGGATGTTTTGTGAAATATCATGTTTATGTTGTAGAATACATAACTTACAAATTAATATCTTCAGTCTTGCTAAAAGTAATGTGGACTTAATTTTAAAAGCACAAAAAGTAGAACTTAATTATGTATAACCTCCAAATTTTGAATTGGATCATACGCTCAAGTCTCTTGAAATAAATGAGGATCATTAGTTTAAACCTATAGAAGTAAATGTTTAGTTGATATGAAATTGGTTGTTATATTTTGTTATAGCAAAATTTTACTATACTAACAATAAGCCAGAGAGGAGAGTTGTAATTCTTTACAACTAGCTTTTGCCTGAGCGACATTAAATACCAAGTTCATTGTGATACATTTTATCCAAGTATTTATTCCGAGCATGCCTGCCTAGAGATCTAACCAACGTCTCAGCATTAATGCTAACTCAGCGAGGTCCGTTAGGTGATTAGCTAAATATGTGCAACGTTATTAAACGGTCCCTCACACTTGGTGGTACATGGCTAATTAGCCATTAAGTTGAAATGTATGTGAGCTTACATTGATCAAAGGCTCAATGTTTTATATTAGTTAAGGGACATACTGTACCTATATGTTCTTACTAAGATATAATTTGAGTTCGGGTAGTATGTAATCTCTTTTTATAGTTTTAGGTACGCGCAGTTTTATATAATTTTAGGCCTGCTACTGTAACAGACAGTGTCATCTACCTAGCCTTTTCCCAAGCCATGTCGGGTTCGGCATCCAGTCTAACTGGCTCCAAATGAGTACCAGTGTTACATGGAGCGACCTTAGTCCCGTCACCTAGGCAATCTCATACCTCTTGGTAAGATTGTTTGTGAGACTACCCGTAACTTCTGCCAAAGATGTACAAATGGCACACGGGACTCACTTACTTGACGTGCCTTCTGAAACATGGAGGAATTCGTAATGTCAAGATGGTGACGATGGGGTTTTGCTTAACTTTTTCATCGATCGACTAGTGTGGCTGTTACTTAGCTACGAGCTCTTCAATCAAGATATCTTACCATTTATTTTTACACGAGATAAGTGTGGCGATTCTGTAGTGCAAGTTAATAGTTTAGCAGTGTGATAGCAGGCCAAGCATCGGACCGAACTAATGAAGGCTAGTAACGAGCAGACAGCCATCAGGGACCTAGGAACTCCATTTAATGTGCGAAACGTGCCACGGCACTTTATAAAACTTAACTAACGGATCGCAACACAACCTTACCGTAAGTTCCTGTCTTATGATTGACGGAAACAAGCGGGTCAGTGGTGTTCCTTCTACATACTCAAATGTGTTACAAGGTATCTGTTACATTTCTCCGAATCATTGATTCGATTGAGGCTTATACGCACCTTTGACCGGTGTTTGTTAGGAACCAGCATTGATTGACAGGATAAATGGTAGAAATCACTACTTACGGTTATCTTTGAATGTGTCCAGTGAATCAGTGCTTTATGTGAGGCTCGGTCCAAGGTTTCTAGTACCCGTACGTGACGTGGCTGAGCTATGATGCGCAGTAATGGTTTGAACAACTACTAAGTTGCGATTCGTGTTGTATCAATTCACACTTTTCTCTCTTGTTATTACATGTGAGAAAAATGCAGTTGGTATGTGTCTTAAAATAAATTATTTGTAAAGGGATTATCTACTAGCGATTCGTTGGTTCATTGGTAATCAAACATCCAACTACATATATGTATTGTAAATGATGCAAACATCATTGAAATTAATTCAGTCATATCTTACTCAGGCATATAATTAACTAGCTTCAGCCAGCGGTTTCACCTGCATCCCGTGGGAACTTCTCGCCAGCGCGCAACCAGAACACTGAAATATTTTTTCAAATCGGTCAAGTAATTCCCGAATTTAAACAAACAAATTTACAACCTTATAATATAATTTAGATTGTAGTATAGATTACGCGATACAAAACAATGAAGTATAATTATGTATTTTCAAATTAGTTGTTATCAATATCAGTTAAGTTTTACTTTAGTAATAAAACATTTATGTTACATGATCGGCACTTTGTTACGATGACTGATTTAAAATAATATCCTTTTTATGTGCAGTTTACATTGTCGTATCGTAAAATGCTGCATTTCACAATTCCACCCACATATTTATTATATCCTTGAATTAAATTCCATTCATGGCGGGATTTGTCCCGTAGGCGTACAATAAAATTATATATCTTATATATCTTTGTTTCGGTTATGGAACGGTGTGGAAGGGGTCTAAAGCGATGGAAATTGGATACTTTCATTATAATTGTCTGAAAAGGGCTTCAGTGTGTTGGCTTCGGCCCCACGTTTGCCTTCTAAAAATCGGGGACTCTATGGTCCCGTGGTCTAGAAGAGACATATCATATAATATTCCTTACACATTCACACAACTTCATCTAGTCCCAAAATAAGCAGAGCTTGTTCTATGGGTACTAGACAACTGATGAACGTACGTATATACACTTCTTTTATAAATACATACATAGAAACACCCAGATTAAGTCAAACACCTACAGGCCACCAGGCACATGTTCATGCATAAAAATGTTTAGCCTGTGCGGGAGTCAAACCCGTGACCTAAGGGCTTGGCAGGCAGATTCACTTACTATACTATTACTATCTGCAACGCCATAGCATACAAATACGCATTATTTACGCATCGAAGCCTATTTGCTAATATATTGCTCTTATATGGAATGCGTTGCAACCAGAACACAGGTTCGTTTGTGCAAGATGCAGAGAACACACCAAATTGATTAGTGATGACTGGCCGTCGAGTGCGATTAAGAACGCCGCGAAATGATAGCATGAATTTCTCAAGTGTAAAATTGCGTCACATTAGTTAGGTTCATACAAACTCCGGCGCAACACGATACGTTCATGAGATTTGGCACTAAAACCAACAGTTGATTTATACGCTGCGTAATTAGTGCAAGAACGTTAAGAAATAAACACTTGTAAAGCGTAAATGGGTGTTACAAAAGTGTTGCTATTTGTTTGCTCAACAATAAACAAATATGTTAGATTATATTACAGCTTGCAACGATGTTATATTCTATGTACATAGGAAGGTTAGGTCGGCGCTTGGTTCATGATTTACAACGCTTCCCTGTTAAATAAGTGCGCTTTAGTGTTTGAGATAGGATAAATCGGACGATTACTAATCTAACTCTATCACTGACACGTAAGATTGAAGTTGCTATTTTTAATTAACCTCTGGCTTCTCAACCGTGAGTTATTACTTCGGTCGACGTCTGGCTTCAGATCTGACTTATTAGATTAACTCTATCTCCAGTTTCATCTTAGTGCTGCCGCGGCGCGGGCGTACTGCGCTTATGAGTTCGCAATATTTTATAAGTTGCATAAGTAGCAAGCTCGGCCCGGGCACGCATACGATTATCGGCTCCAGATATGGAATACGTTTGACCGACTGTTTTGATCTATTCGTGTCATGATCGATCGCAAATCGATATGCTCCGATTGATAAATCGACTTATTTTTATACGATTCGCAACAATTGCACAAACCCTTAAAACAGGACAACAAATCGGATTAAGAAATAATAAATTACTGGTTTTATGTAACTGTTGTTATACGAATGAAAGTAACAGTGGAGACGTAATTTGTCCCTAATTTCCATACAGGACCCTTGGTGGCATTTAGCCACGACTTTTAGCGGTTGTTTTCGCTAATTACCATCTCGTTTGCAATTTAAAATCCCATGAACATACGCTTATTGGCGGGTGTAGTGGCGAAAGTGAGTTTGTATGGGGGTTGTATGTCGCGGTAATTGGCAGTTGCGCTGTGTCTAACAAGCGATGTGTGAACACGGCCTAACTGCTTCTGTCAGCGCGCTTGTAGATAGGCCGCCGCCGCTATCAGCGCGCGCAGCCATTATGCAAGCCCTTCACCATACCTACGCAGCGCGCTACCGTGCGTTGACGTTTCCTGAATGTTTAGAGTAATTGAGTTACGATATTTGAATTGACTTATAACAACGCATAATTACCAACAATGTATCCTATTACATCATTACCCATGAATTATTGCTTCAATGAGCAGTAGGAAACCGTTTGTAAAATAAAAGGTTATTCAATCCGATGCATTCGTGACTATTCCACTGGGCGGGTTTGCTGCAGTAAACATAAACGCAAGACATAGTAACAAGAATGATTCGCCAACTGCTAGGCTATTACAAAAACCACAATAAAGTAATGCGGGTGGATATTGAATGTTATTGCTAAGTTATATAAGTTGTATTTATGTTACACGGTAACAATTTTGCAGAGTTACGTACATAACAGAGAATACAAGCCTGAAGAGTATAAAGTCATTCTAACTATAAAATTGCCCCAAGTATATTATCTCAACCTACCAAAATCCAAACCGGAGAACCTGCAGAACCTTCATGGAAACCTGAAAAAATACAATATCACACTAGTTTACAAGATTGCAAAGTTAAAACTAGGGCTACCTGTACCGTAACTATTGATGGTTAAAGCACTTTATTAAAGAGCTATTTCAAAGCAATAAGCACTAGAAACAAAAATGTTGAACGAGATGGATTGCGTAGGACGTGATATCAAAGCGTGGACATCAATCATAACCGTCGCCGGTCGTTGGAGCTTTGTCAGTGTCATCGTCTCGTCAGGTGACTTCGAGTTGTTAGCCAACGACTTTATGTAGGGAGTTGTCTGTCTTTTAGTATCTACGGCTACTAGTAGCGTGAAGTAATCCAACAACTTCATTGTCGCATTAGTCTTGCAGTCAAGTGGTATGTTTGAGTGTCTTAAAAATTTTGAAGCAGATCCAATTTTGGCAGCTGGTTCTCTTTTGTTTACCTTTAAGGTAGGACCCCTTGCCTTAGCGACTGCTCTAAAATTAAAATACATCTTAATCATGCATTGCACTGGGGGATTGCCCTTCTGGCAATTGACTGCTCACAGAAAACCGCATCACGTAATACATTGCAAGATACAAAAACAAAAGCTATCTTTTATATTATGTAGGTAAGTCGATGTATTTTGAAACGAATTGTAATTGCAGACAATGAAATATTTTCTGATAAGCCAAACGTCTTGCCCGCATTGTGTCAGGTCAGCTTTGTTGTCACGTGGCATACAGACCACCGGAATGAGGAGTAATTCTCACAATAATAAGCTTTCGCAATAATGATTGATAACCTTTCAAAATTGTTTGTTTGAAAATTGTTCCGTTCTGTTTTCTAGTTTTCAGAACTTCTAGAAATGTTTCCATTGTAATTCTTGTAAATGTCTAATTTTTTAAGGTCATGTTTCCTCGGAAATGTTCAAATCATTGACTGAAACCACTGCCTTGTTTTTTTTTAATTTTACATTTCAATCGTCTTCTACCAGTCAATAGTCGTTTGGGGAAATATCTTCCCCTACTTTTCTTTGTAGAATTTATATTTAACCAGCCATGTGTAGTGCGAGCACAGAACAAGGATATGCATTTGAACCGATTGTCCATGCGGTGTCCGCGCTGACGCCGACGGCTTTCAACTCGATGAATAGCATATAAACCGACGCCGGTGTCATGGCTGCACATCTCACAAGTGTTAATAAAGGGATATTGATGTTCATAGTTCGCAATATCCTTTTTCTTGCATTAGCTGCATTGTCTGCGGTCACTCTTGCAGTTTCCTTTGTCCGCGTTGAAGAAAAATTTAAAGAGTATTCATTCGTACATCCGACGTTACAATGACAGTGATGTATTGAAATTAAGACTAGTACAGACGCCAGCACATCAAGGTACTATACTCGAACGTCGAAATTCCTTAATAGATTTTCAACGTTACCGCTGAAGCATATGGTTCAAAGTTGATTGAAAAAATTTGACAGTTTCGAAGTAAATATTGCCAAAGTATGGACAAAGTATGAAAAATCCTTGGGAAAAGTCTGTTTCATAAGTTTTTATTAAGTACGTATATTTACGTCACCGTGACGTGTATTTTAACGGTCCTTTAAAAAAAGTATATTCCTACAAATAATTTATTGACCAACTTAATGTACGCTTTAACTTAATTTGGTTAAACTACAGGAGTATGTTAAAATGTTAATTAAAATTTAAAAGTTGTTTTTAAGTTTAAGTGATAAATAAAGAGTGTGAATGTCTTTATCTTCCATTTTAGGTAGA
The DNA here is from genome assembly GCA_958496145.1 of Heliothis peltigera. Classification (NCBI taxonomy): domain Eukaryota; kingdom Metazoa; phylum Arthropoda; class Insecta; order Lepidoptera; family Noctuidae; genus Heliothis; species Heliothis peltigera. The sequence goes on from OY292328.1 coordinate 7,589,660, forward strand.
CAGAAATATTGCCAGATGTTTATGCCAATCAAGTAATCACTATAAAATTCTGAAGTACAAAATTTCAGTTATTATTTCTATTGTAAATTCTGCAATGAAAATCTTTGTGGCGACACCATATTGGATATTCTTTATCGACATTTAATTAAGACTACAATGCTACGGTAGTTGATTAAAGTTCTTAGAAATACAGCTTTAAGAACTTAGAAAAAGATAATTATTATCCGAATATGTCCGACCTATGGATTGGGTAACTGTACAGGCACTTGAAGTTTTTAAAAAAATACTATCGTTTAAAAAAATAGAAGATATAATAAAGAAAAACATATATGAAGAATTCACGTTGTTCGATCATTGCGGTTCAGTGTAAACGGATCAATAATCACTATGACGCTGCGCACGAGTCGTTGTGAGCTGATCATTAAACCAATAGCTTTATTGTAGCACGTGACTTTCGTGACATGGGCTTTAACACGTGCAGGATACGTACTGTTTGACCTGAAAATTTAGTATGGCTGTTTACATCAATTACCTCCCCTCACATACCATCAGAACTAAGCTTGATACTTGACGCGAAACAGTCTAATTTTCTCAATCAACTTTGAACCATATGCTTTGGCGATAAAGTTCAAAATTAAGGAAATTTAACAGATTGTCGTAGCTTGATGTGCTGGCGTCTGTACCATGTAGCTCTGATGTTCAAATGGGATCAAGCTTAGTTCTATAAATAATGTGTAAGATTCAATTAACACACCTCTTTAAGTCGCGTAAAAATCGAGTGCATATTGTTCTTCCTACTTCGGAACTTCCTTAATAACTTTAAAAGTTTTGCGTATCTATGTGTTTAATTAACGGAGATGATAATTATTTCCTACCAACTCTAATGAGCTACAAACTAAGCTTCCCATGGGGACATAAGAATCGTCTTAGGTAACAAGAAAATTGCTTACTTCCCATTTCACTGAATATTCATTATGAATTCTCACGGAAGTATCATTCAATGAACGATACGTATTATATTTCCAATTATATCAGATACTGATTTGTGAAAACAAATTGAATTAAAAAAAATAATCATCTCCCTAGCCTTTCCCAAGCTATGTTGGGTTCAGCTTCCAGTCTTAACCGGTTGCAACCGAGTACCAGAGTTTTACGTGCAGCGACTGATTATCTGACCTCCTCAACCCAGTATCTTGGGCAACCCTTGGTAAGATTGGTTATCAGACTTTCTGGCTTCTGACTACTCCTAACGACCAGCCGGGACCCACCAATTCAACATGCCTTCCGAGACACGGAGGAACTCGTCATTACAAGATGCAAGCGTTGCTTAAACTTATGATCGATTGGCCCGTGCGGCCTTCACTGAGCCAAGAGCTCCTCTAAATTGAAAAGAAAATATGAACTATAAATAACCCTTCACTGCTGAAAATTACAGCGAATGTTATAGTTAGCTGTATTTACTTAGAAAGTGAAATGAAAAGCATTGCCAACCTTGTTGCTCACAATTTATCGACTACTGGTTTAATTATAATCTATGTAGCTTATCGTGCCGCGACTTTACTCGAGATGTTATGATGTCCTGTTGGGCTGCTTGACTTTCCCTATGTGCTGCTAATACGTGAATTTTAATACATAAATATGTAGGCACGTATTAATGGTGTAGACCATCTATACAAACTATAAATTCTGATATCTTACAAAAAGATTGTATATACTGGCGAATTAGTGAAACTATTTGAGGTAACATAACTAAAAGAAATACATTTAGGAAAATGTAAGGTCCTCAAGAAAACAGTTGACAAAGATTGAGTACTGGTAACAAAAAACACTAAGTAAACAAGATTACTTCCACAGACACGTGTAACACGTGCAAATGAAGTGTATGTTTTGTGTGTACACAAGAGAGTTATCTGGACGATTTAGCAAACTCTACGTTATATTAAACATTGGACTGTTGGCTTGCACTTCACTGCACTGCGTTATAAGGGTAGATATTCTACATAATTATCGAATATCTTAGGTAAACCAGCGTAACTTTGTTAGATAGGTTTTCTTATCCAAAAATTAATACACAATCAAACATCTAATCAAACCTTTAATACGATGGTAAAGTTGATCATTACAATGGTAGTACAACAGTGATTTATATCTCTTCCCATCTTTAAACGACTCATTTCTCAATCTCAAGAAGAAAGCCTATCTTAGAACGGTAATTACTTTGTGATTTAAGGCCCGTGGTCGCTTTGTGGACAGTGGGGAGGTACGTATTAACTATTTATTAATAACTCGGCTCCGAGCGATGTGTAATCATAGTATTATAATAATAGCGACCTGTCACAGCGTGGAGGTACAGCCAGCAGGACGAGTACGAATGGGTCTCTGTGGTCAACTGATCTACTGGTGCTGATATCACATTGTGTAATTTGTTTGAATCGGATATATTAATGTTTGTTCAGGAAACCCGATGCAAAGATTAAGCCATATTATCTATTGGCCATTCTATTAATAAAATGTTTACATAAATTATGTACAGCAATCACTTTAAGGAAAGCTCTTTTATACTCGATTGTACGTGCAACGAATGTGCAGCTGTTTCGATATTAATATCGTACTGACATTTAGGAGGCTCCAATCTGCTTAAGCGTGCAAAATCATAATTAGTTTTTTGTGTCGTCTTATGACATAATACATTCCTGGACCAGTCCAGGCCGTTGACACGAAACTCAGAAAGGTCAAGACACTGTAGGGCTGAGTTCGCATAATTGGTCAATACTTTCGCATTATTTTACATTTAAATAATATATAATTTAAATGATGTGACGTCATAGTCGTAATTATCGGCTCGTGCATGTAACGTCATGCTTCGAATATGCTTTACGTAATTAAAGGTTACGTGCGTGAAACTGATATGAATTTATTAGTATTGTTTCTCGCTTGAATGGCTTTTGTCCAGTCTAGGGTCTTAATAGGCCATTACAGTGACTTTAAACAAGATTATTCTTTTACATGACAGTTGTATTTCATTGTTCAATATTTTAATATACATTCTGTCAATTAAAATTGAACTAAAATTAATTAATATCAAATCATCAACGCATGTTTAATACATATATTTTTGGTGTGAATTTTTCACTGTGTATTGTTGCATACTATTCAAGCGCATTCAGAATTATATTAAAGTCTAAAGACTTGTTCTACCAAATCCAGATCTAGCCAGCTTCATACAGCGTAGTAACCGTGAACTTGTCTAATAGAGAACAGGTCAAAAGGTGGAATGTTGACGTTCAAAGTGTAATTGTTCAGTTGCTGCAGTTAATTGTAGGAAACAATTGCTAGCACTTAGAGCACATGCACATGGCATGGCACGGGAAATTAATATATGTCGGTACATATGTATTGAGTTTTATACGTGAATTGGTCACTCTTATAACTAGGTCAGCTAGATAAATCTGGATCAAGTAAATTGATGGTAGGTTCACTTAAATATAGAAATATGTCATTGTTAAAATATCTTTAGCCATAGGTAGGCGAGAGCTATTTAAACGATAAAGGACATTCGGCAGAATATTAGGATTGTTGTGTTGAAAACTAAAAGAGATTTTCTCCAAACACATATGTACGTGGTCTCCCAAAGTCTCGCTATAACAGCTTCCCAATAACAAAAGCGCATCTGTTGACAGACAAACTAGTGTATGTTTGATGCCCCACAAAACAAAGGAACCATAACCAGGTCACTGTAATGTTCGTCGGTTAGGAGTTGACCACTTCTCATTAAGCTCTAGGTATGTTAGTTTAGCTAGACGTTTACTGCCGAACGTGGCTACGCAATTAGTGTCGAAGAAAGCGCTTTACACCGACATCGTTCGAATAATAATAAAGTAATAACGTATTGTGTTCATTGAGTGAGAGAATTTTATTACGTTTCTTCAATGACTTTTGTTTGAACTGTCCTACTGAATTGACTATTAAAACAGAACATGATAGTTTTATCGTTTCTTAATTAAGGCTACTTTCAAGTTATGAACAACGGCCAGTAAGTTGGATGTGCTTGCTTCCTTAAATAGACATCTGTGTCAAATTGCCAGCAACTAAGTGTATTATTATGTATGTAAATATGTCCAGTAGTAGGCTAAATTAACGTGTAAAATTATCAGATAAACTCGTGCCATATAAATAGCGTGGAAGTAGGCCCATCCACCTTGTATCAACCTACTCCTACTCATTAATTACAGCCTTGTTTTCTTACGAACAAGTAAAATATAAAGAGTTTATCATAAAAGGTTATAAGATAATCAAGTCGTGTTGTTCTTATCGTGTCATCAGTTTATAATTTGGTCTCACCGGCCATTTATCAGATTCATTGTCAATGATGTTCCCTGTCAACATAATAAGGATGTTAAGAAGATATAATTTATTTTACAAGACATTGTACTTTGTGGATTTACGAACATGGTTGAAAAATCTCTTGATCGACTTAATAATTTTTGTACGTTATGTACATATGATACAAAAAATAAATTCTTAATAAAGACGAGCTTTATTCGCGATCCAGAGGGATACGTTTGAACAAGCGCTTCATTGCCAACGAATATGCTAATTCTAATATTATTGAACTGTTTGGTATATTAAACAAGTCATTCTTACTAAGTGGTTTGTAAGTAGATTATAGTCGTCTATAAGTGTGGGAGAGAGCTGTTGAAACGGCTTAATATGATAATAAACTGTGAAAACGTTATCTGTGTCTATTGTTAATAAAGTCTCAACGGGCACTGTGCTAGTGTCTCGTCTACACCTCTAACTAGGATTTCGGATTTCGTTCGGACTTCGATTTAGGAACGAATAAGATTTGGATGAAGTCAGATTCAGCTGATAACTTACTTTGGAGGAGAATTTCAAGAAGGTATTTCTAGAATTTTCTACAGTAAGAAACAGGATCCTATCCCAATAGCGATATCTATTGGCATTTAGGTCCGCAATGACGCGCCAGGCGCCGCGTTGCTCCTCACCTCGGAAGGTCACAGTTTCCCCGATTTATGGAGCACGAAGTCTTTGTAGCACACCGCCAACATCGCCAGTTCGCCACTCTTCACCCGCTAACGGGCCCTGTTCGCAACTAAAATACGAATGTACTAGGAACGAGAAACGCATGGATACGCTCCCTATAGCTCACGATTATGATCTGTGAGCCAATATCTGAGTAATGGAAATTGATATTCAATGCTAAATCGATTTTACGGTTAAGTATCGTAGGGCATTTACTTTTCAATAGCTGGGTGGGATTGATGGGGAGCGAGCTGTTAACAGTAAAGTTGAAAGTGAATTGGTCAAGTTTTGAGAATAGAATATTAACGTTTAGTACAGCGCTGTCCTTTTAACGTCCACGTGTACTTGCAGTGTAAGTGCAACCCCTACAAACACGCAAATTCAGAAGAAGTCATTACAACATTATTTTTCCAAATTGTTGTGTGTTGTATTGGACTCGGTAGGAACTGGCCACTCCACGGATTCCATTTTTTGTTCAAGAAGAAAAATAATGAGATATGCCCGCTTGGAAGGAATGAGCTACGAATGCAGTCGTCACCTTTACTCCATCATCTCTTCCTATCTCCACAAAGCATCCGAAAGTGTCGGTCGGTCTACTTGCGGTAACATTGCAAACGATCGTTCAAGTAAAACAGTTCTCGTGTACCGTATCGAAAGCACTCGTGATCCGACTTAAATGTTGAAATAAACCGATCGGAAATCGAACCTAAATACGAGGATATTTATTGGATCATGCTACTTTAGACTCGCTGAAGGAAATTCTCTGGTATATAGAAATGTAATGCGAGTGTTGCTTGCTTTACGGTTGTTCTACTCGGCTGCGGTGGGGCCATGGTCATGATTTTAGCCATATTCCACAGTCTCATTACAAGATCGACATTGCGAAATTATTTATTCTGGTTATTTTGAAGCCAATCTAGGTAAATTTATTTATTCATAGCTCTGTTGTACGGGAAATGTAGAAGAAAGCATAAGAGCTAATCTCTTAAAACATTATCTAGTTTCATGATCGGGAAAGCCGTTTTTGTGGCGCCAATGAAATTAGATATCAGTATGAAACGTGGGATGTGTAGATAGGTCGGTTAGATACCATAAAATTTTGTAAATCCCGTATTTTTTTAACCATCTGTTTGTTTCAAGATTTTCTCTCCAGAAGATGAAGTGATCAGTTAAAATTTGGTTTTCTTATGAAGCAGCGAACAAGTGACCTCAGGTGCTGTATGTTAGTAATTTGTCGCCTCTGGCCAGGAATGCACGGAGGAACTAGGGTTTATTTCCGAATTTCAAATACTTAGCTATTTTTTCCAAATACTCAGACATGCTAAACTAGTCAAGATTTTAGGAAGAACTTCAACAAGGTCCTAAAGAACATACTTTGAAAAATGGCATGCCAAATTACATCATTTTTTGCATTATAATCCATAATTTCTACGCAAATTTCATCCTACACCAGTATTCTGAATAATAAAGCGAAACGAAATCCATAGAATTCATTCTAAATGACATAGCAAAATCTAAGTAGATACATTATCGAGGCAAGATCGTTGCGAATAAGCTATAATGGATGATGACTGTTCGTATCCGAGGTTTCAAGTGTCATATTACTGCGCTAACTTTATTTCCCGTGACGGCCGATCTAGCCTTCAGATAGTCACGGTCGCAGGAAAATAAAATGCGAACGAGTGAGATTATGTTCTGGTAATGTATGGCGCAGGTTCCGTATAGTTAAGTGCAAGTTGTTACAGATATCGTTACGAGTATTTGTTCAACATATGTATCATTTTCTAGGTATTTCAGATTTCATGAGTAAGCATTATTTTTGACGGCGCTTTTACTCGAGTTAATTGAACCCTAAAATGATTTTTGCAGTGTCAAGCCAAGCTTGTCGTTTCGCAACCTACTTTCGAAACAGGACGATAACTGGCAATGTTGCAGGATCACTTTATTGATACTAAATGCATTTCAATAATCTATATTGGCATTCTTAATTAAGATTTGTCGATAACAAGTGCTTAAAGAGAATTGTAATAGTATTCAGCTATTATTGGTATCGTAATGGAATATAATAAGCGCTGAGAGCGTGAAGATCTGACTAAAAGATTTCTCGAAAGCAATTTTAGTATTTTAGCGTAAGTTATGGGAGGGATCAGATAATTTCTCGGTTGCATTTCCCGGCGTGTCGATAGAGTTCGTGATTACACACCCCTCGCTCAGTTGCCTTGCAGAACGTATATTGCACACTGTTTACGAAATAAATGTGTTAATAAATTTTGATTTATGCATTCGGAACTGAGAGTTGAGAGGTATTGCATCTTATGGAAAATAAGTCAAAAGTAATGGGACGGAAAGAAAATGGTTGGGTTTTCAGCTCAAAAGTAGTACACTATGCAGCTTGGCGTTCGTTTTTGCAAGAGTGACGGTGTATTTACTTGCATACATTTTCACAAGGTATAATTGTAAGGAAATATCTTGCCTTATACCTACATGTCTATATTTCATTTCCCTTAAAAATACTGGAACGTAAATATTTGTAGTTAAATTATAAATTGGAGATACTTTTCTTCGCATACATTCAAACATTCCTGTGTTTAAGACAAAATTGTCAGACACTTTGTTAAACGTCTGTTTATCTTTATTGTTATAACCCCATGTTCAGCTAAACACTCGTTTCATCATCATCACAGCCTATTTATCGTCCCACTGCTGGGCACAGGCCTCCTCTCCCAAGGAGAAGGATTGAGCGTTAATAACCACGCTTGCTCAATGCGGGTTGGTGATTTCAGACATTATAGTCCAGGTTTCCTCGAGATGTTTTCCTTCACCTTTAATCAGTCATTGGTGTCCAAGATAAACTTAAGAAGTACGTATAACTTAGAAAAGTTACATTAGTAGGTACTTGCCTGACCTGGAATCGAACCCGCACCCCTGATATTCGCAAGGCTGGTGCTTGAACCACTAGGCCACCACGACTTTACACTCGTTTACACAGTGTTTACCTAAATATTTTTTGGAATGACACTATAAGTTTTGCCATTATATTTTTTACCTCCAACCGCTAATAGGTTTTTAAGCCGTTAATGGTTGATAATTATAAGTGACCAGTATATCATGACTCGCTGCAAAGTAGGGAGTCAAAATTTAACATACTTCAAGATGAATTTCATCTACATTTCGTGGCGACCTGAGAGATCAAGATAGACTGGTCATAGTCAATGCTAATTACTTTAGTAGTTTCGCTAATGACGTTAAGACAGAGACTGTCACTTGCCCATTAAGGTTAAGGAGTAATTTGATGTATTTTATTGACTAATGAACAAATAATAGACAAACTTGTAGAATTGGAACACCTTACAGTTATGTACTAAGTGGTGACCCATCTACAGTTATTTCTCGACCTTTGGTTGCAAAAAAGAGCATGAGGCTGTGCAAAATAATATGTATTATGACTTTTAATTTTTGTTTGGACTGTCGTTTTTATTTTTCTCTTTAAGATTTATTGAACTAGATCTAAATCTATATATTTTTTATTAACTTAATTACGGACAACAACAACTTTACTGACAGTCAATATAATTACCGTTAGCCAGTAATTGCCATTTTGTAATCTGTCACGCAAAAACATCTTGGACAGACTTTTAAAATCGTTTTTATTACTTCTCACAAATCCGTTAATCCTGAAGCAGTTATTTGTCACATCAAAAGGTTTATTATTATTTCGAGTACGTTGACATTGGTCAGGAAAGAATCTCCATACTTTAACTCTCTAACTTCTTGAATAGGTTTTGCAATGCGCACCCTCTTTACGACTACAAATAATTTCCATCGCAAAGCAATAATTAAAAAGCTTGCACTTTACAACGAAATCAGAGATGGTCTGAAGTCTGAAGCTGTATTATATTTATGCCCCAAGAACCTGATACAGTAAATAAATATTTCACTAACTTGGATTGCATTCTAAGAAGTGATCTGAGCTCGTTCGATATCGTAGCATGAGTTACCGTGGCGTCAGCTACTAACGTGAAGCTTTATTTATCTCTCGTGTTCCTCCCCGCGCAATCGCGTATTGAGTAACGAGAAATAATCGCATGACTAATTGAAATCATACACAGTAATTCGTCATGTTATCCACGCTGTTGTTTTTCTCACTTGAACTTGCTCATACACCGATTATGTTGAAAAAGTATGGATTTGCTCCACCCGTTCAATATACATCACAGTGCCAACGAATTGGTTTATATTTGTCATGTTTATTTGATTTGTGATGCAGATTATATTGTGAAGACTCCTTGAATGTAAACAGATTACACTGGCAAGACAGTTCGGATTTGTATTTACTTTGTACGTTATTGATGGATGCATCTTTTAATTAGAAGGCTATCGCTCTTTATTCTCGGAGCTCCAGCTGCGTTAGCACTTTATCTTCAGGTGACGTCGTTCTTCATTGTCATCATTCATACACGTGCAAAGTTGTAGGTAGAATAATCATTATCTATTACGTACAAAAATGTAGTAGTCCGTAGTTGGTAATCAAATAGACACTCATCTGAATCACATACTAAAAACAATTTGTGTACTTGTCGAAGTGTGCGTACAAAAACAAACATGTTATCTGCCCGAGGACTTATACGGTATAAACAGAATTATGTCTCCTTTAGTTATTGGTTCTTTCGAAGCCATAAGAGAAAATAAAATTACAATAAAACTATTAGATGGTGTGGCTTTCTCTATGAATTTGTCTCCAAGTCTTACGAGTGTACTGCCATATGAGGAAACATCGGCTAACGCGATATGACGCAGTGGTGCGAAGCTCGCTAGAGGGCGTGTTCGTCGATAGGGCCGTTCGCCGGCGCCGCCGTATTTATGGCGTTGGCTTGCTCACGCGCACCATGTTATGTTGGTGATAAACGCTATCTAAAAGTAAAAAGAGAAACAGGTGCGTAGATTCAAAATGCTTTCAAATGTAGCGTAAATGCAAACTGCAAAGGTCTTCATATCAGTTAGTAATAATCTAACTAATGCTGCACATAAACTTTCGCCGAACACTGTTATTATAACAGAATAATGGTAGATTGGTGCTGAAGACAAGCTTTCAGGCTTAACACAAGAACCTTTATTTATAGGGTTAAAGGTAAGAGGAGAAATCAACTTTCTCGGAGCAAATAAAAGCAATAAATATATTACAATGCTGAAACATTGACAATAAAAAATTGTCGACCTTTCGGAATGGCATGGGGCGATAAAACAATAAGCAATCGATACCTTTGTTATGTAGGCACATGATTTAATGGTGCTTTATGTAGATGGACTCACTGCATACATAAATGTACAAAACTTAATTTGTAACCAAAATATTAACATTTAAAAGTGCGTAATTCATGGAATCGAGTAATCCATGTTTTCAGTTTTTCAAGCAGTCAGGTAAACAATACAGCTTACTTTGTTACAAGTATATAAATACTGTCTACCTAATTGGCATAATGGTCACCATGCTGGACTGTTGGACAGAAAGGTTCTCGGGTTCGATTCCCGGTATGGTAAACATTTTTATCTATAGCTGACCTTGAAGCTAATCGACCGTGTGAGATAGGTGTCCCGATGGGCATTATTATACCTATACATTTTTGTCAGATTTTTGTAATGTCTCACTGCAGGTCATAGGCCTTTTCTCATACATAGAAGGACTGAGCGGTTATCGCGGATTCGTGATTGTTACTGCAGCGAAACTTACTACTTTATTAAAATCGTAGCTACAATTCTTGGCACGCGTCCAAAATCTTTGTACGAATATTTTGCTGTTCTTAATTGCACGTTTTTCTAAGAATGTATGAAGGATTCGTTACAGCTACCATTATTATTTAACATGTCCTAAATATTTGAGATATGACTAAACTAGCCTTACGCGAAATGGCTCTGAAGAAGAAAATTGTATCTATTTGGTTTTCAACTAATTTTAGTTTTGGAATTTTATTATTTTGAACAGGTTTTTTAAACTTTATTTTTGTCATTCATGTAGGGGATTTGATACAAATTTAATTTAAAGAATAAAACCTGTATACTCGTACCTGTCAAACTATACTAGCTAATTGAAACATAACTGTCATGCATTGATAAAAGAAAATCAACAAGAAAGGCAAAAAATCGACATACATGTACCAAACAAGAGTGCTAAAATAAATTGAGTATATAAATCCCTTAGCACGTGTAGTGACGTTATCGTTCGGGTTCATCAGTGGTGCGTGTGCGCAGCGCGTATCGTCGCTGGACGTGTAAGGTGTCTGGGTACGTTGGTCGGGGACATCCGGCACTTCGCGTGACATCCATGCATTATTTCGAAAATCTCCCAGACTTGTAGGTCTTCTTGTTACTGGAGTGTGTGCTGGAATGCCAGTTTACCATATGCGAGCTTAATAAGTTAAATATAGAGTGTTATATTTAGACGTTAAGTCGATGAAATTGTATCGACACTTATAAGAGGTGACTTCTGGACGTATCGAACGCCCAATTAAAATCACCTACAAACATTTTATATTAGTATATCATGTAAGTATATAGCCGTAGCGGCCAAGTGGTTAAAGCACCAGCCTTACGAATATGAGGGCGCGGGTTCGATTCCAGGTTAGGCAAGTACCAATATAACTTTTCTAAGTTATATGTACTTTCTAAGTTTATCTTGGACACCAATGACTGATTAAAGGTGAAGGAAACCTGGACTATAAAGTCTGAAATCACCAACCGCATTGAACAAGCGCGGTGATTAACGCTCAATCCTTCTCCCTGTGAGAAGAGGCCTGTGCCCAGCAGTGGGACGATAAAAAGGCTGATGATGAAGTATATCACAAGTCATTTCCACGCCTTTGTTTAGTTAAAAACTCATCATGAAACGCTTTAGGCCATAATGACACAGATGATGACTGTTTTCGTTTGCTTTTCATGACAAGAAGGTCTGAAGTTTCCCAACCATTAAAGGAAAAACTCTATGTGCTCAGTAAATAACTCACATTACACATTATACTAAGAAAATTCTGACGATATGGGTATTTTTTTCTTTCATTGAACATCACAGAGAACGGATCTTCCTTGTTTATTTGATTCCTGGATCCGCACCTGTTCAAATTTAGATCGGTAAACTAAAAAATTAAACGAATAGTATTTAAACTTACGCAATTCTTGTTTCGGTTTTCCCGCTACTGTAATTACGCATTTGGACTGAAATTCATGTGGCATGCGTGACTTTCTTTGCAGGAAAATGGGGTTTAAAATATGATTTGATAAGTTCATGATCTAGGTCGGAAGGCGTAACTCGTGCTTTTTTAAAACACGATTTGATCCATTATAATATTTACGTAGTACATAAAGTTAGACTTTAGAGTAGTTAACAAGTTTTGAATATTTCAAAGTACAGAAATAAAATAAAAATACACTACAACTTAGGTATCAGTTTTCCGTTACCACCAATGTTTAAGTAAAGTGTTACATATTATTTGACATTTCAAGTAAATTCCTACACACAAGCATATAAACAGTTTGGCACATAATAATATTCGTCATTAAATTCTATAAAAAGAGACATAATTATGAACCGCTACTTTTAATCACACGGTTGTAATGCGAAATTGGTAAGTATAATTTCCTTCTTGGAGTTCCTTACTTATATCGAAACTACTCGCATAACCTGAAGAAACTTGACTCTACTTAAAATTTCATTAAGCAATATGCCTGAACGTATTAGTAAGAAGGTTAATTTACCTCAAAAATATTAATGAATTTAAAATTAAGCAGAACCATCAATTATTATTGTATGTTTGTTCTTAACAGGTAATTTGCATAATTCAGTCCACGGAGCTGATGGTCTGATGGAGATAAATGCATGTGCGATGACCCGTCCAAAAAACTCGACAGCAGAAATTAGGCCAAGTCTGTCACTGAAAAAAAAAGCATTAAGAATATGGAAGCCGTAATGGTAATATAACTAATTAAACATAAAAAATTAGCCTCAAAAGCTTTACATTTTATTAATGAAAGGTCTATATTTTTAAATTTAGCTCCAACTTTAAAAAAGTAAAAAAAGGTTCTAATAGTCTTAATCCCCGTTTAAAAAAAAAATACCATTTTTAACACGATCGAAAATGGCCGTGGCGGCGTAAATAAATGTAAAAGAGATTTAATATACTCCTATTTAAGGAAATATGTATGCATAAGATAGTGCATAGATAGTGCAACGCTATGCGATACGTGAGTGACCAGATATAGGTAGGTATATATATTTTTTATTATTCGAGCTGTGAGGAGTTTCACTGTAACTATCCTTAAATAGTAAGTAAGTAAGTAGTTGTTTGTCATAAGAAAATCATAAGAGGAAAATTGGATACCGGACCGGTGGCACGATTAAAAATAGCCTAATCGAACTATATTTCTTACATATTCATACTTTAAACGGGAATCTCGTTCAATAGCAACACGTCTTAATTAATTTTATTGTAACATAACATCGATTTCGATCAGAATCCAATAAAATGCAAAACTGATTACTATTCCTCATTAATATATTCATGAGAGTTAATAAGCGCCGATATTATTATGATACAAATTTCTACAGGCATATCCACATTCCTTATTAATGTGAAATTTCTTTAGGTTATATAACTGTTTTTTTAATGCATTACGTGGGTGTAGTTTTTCTATTTATTACGGTCTCATATAAAACTGTATGTGCTACTGAGTATCGTTACGTTTTCGTGTCGATAAATTACATATTGTATGTAGGTAAGCATTTTTAGTGAACAAACAAGTCTAAAATATGATAGGATATCTAATAAATAGACGTTAACCCCCTTTTTATTCTAAGACGGGTTTAGTCCTAGGTTTAGACCATTAACATTGTTCAAGATGGTGGTTAAAACCTAGTACTAAAGCTGGTAGGTACTTGTTTAAGACCAAGTTTTATAATAAGGTAGTAGTAAGTTTGTTTGTAAGTTGGTATGGCATTTCCAGTACCACGATGTTACTGGCTGGTCAACATTATTGCTACTATCTAAAACATTCGAAATACATGCTTGGTACAATAATTACATTCAAAAGTTCGTGGTAAAGTGACCTAATTTCTTTAAGCCAAATATAGGTACAGTAAGCCTGCTCGAGCCTTCGCCGCTTAAAAGAAAATAAATTAAAAATTAAGCGAAGACACGTTCTCGATAAAAACTCGTTCGTGTACAACGGAAATTAGTTTCGAATTTTGTTCGTCTTTTTTTATTTTGCGGCGATTAAGATCGGGTGGCTACCGAATAAAATCCCCGTTGGTCGGGTAACAGGATATGCCGAGGACTCTTCAGTCACCCGTCGCGATGGATGAACACAATCGTATTGTTACTGTAGTCAGTACGTCGAGTATTGGCAGAAGATATAATATGATGAAGGCCTACCAACCTTTAATAAGGCCTCTTTTTTTCTTTTTTCGTGGGAAATCATCAAAATGACATCTCCCGCTGAGGGTGCAGCTGGAGGGAGCGTCAGACTCTCACTGACTAAAACCCACTATGTTCCTTCTGGAGGTCCCTGTGTGCCAGGGCCACGGTAACTCTTGCGAACAACCCGCAGCCCAGGCAGATCTTTAATGAGGCCTTAGAGCATATTAGTCTACAGATTAGAAATAGTAGGGCTTTTGACTTCTTACTCTTACTAATTTATATGAATAGCTTAGCTTATGACTAAAAATGCTTTCATACTAGCGGATTTTGTCGCGCGTATACGCACGTTTTTGGTACGCGCAAGTCTTGGGTTGAGGAGGTCAGGTAGAGATACGTTCCATGTAAAACACTGGTTTTGTTTGAAAAAGGCTATGTAGATGACTTAGTGCAAATAACGGTTTTGGGATGTAGGTACATAATTTCTTCAAATACATGTGGGTATGCTTACCTACTTTGATAAACGATCCTTTCTCTGAAGTCTATTTGCTTTTGTAAAACGATATCCATTATTTTAGTGTACGGGATAAATATCCTAGCTACTACAAGAGCTCTCAAGTCAATGGGATTCTTAGTAATCGACAATTCCCAGAACGACTACTCATCGCGAGTACCGTCTTACTCCTGTATTTATTTCTATACTTTTACTCAATTGGCAACATTTCAATTATGATATGAGAAACCACACCTTCATGCTGTGCTGTGCTCCATTTTTTAATGAGAAATGTCTGTTTCATTATGCTATTTAAATAATGATTGTAGTTATTTCAATTTGTTCTCGATTAAGATATGTATGCGCTGATTACTATCAGGACCTAATTCGAAGATCATTTATATAGATACGACTTCATTCCCATACTAACGTCATTTCACTACTTATGACGATACTTCGTTTCTAATCGATTTAAAGACTACAGAAGATTGGAAAACAAAAAATGAAAATGGTGGCGCCATTTTTATTTTATCAAATTGTAACAAACATAAATATCAAGAATCTATTTTTTACGATAAAGATGCTCGCGGCTTTATACTCGTAGTGGTGACCATTCAGTTATCTAATATAGATTTGATTAGATTTACGAAAGTTTTGTGGGTCAAATTGATAGCCTCATTGCTAAAAATATTATCGATGGAAATAAACTCTGACGTATGTTTCCGTCAATATATAATTTTATTAGTCACTTACCCACATAAAAAAACAAGTAATTGCATTTTGAAATCATTGTCTCTTTCTGTCACTCAGCTTTTTAGAGCATAGATGTTTTGCTATAAGTATAGATTCCATAGCTTTTTTAGATTGTACAATTTATTAGGTAATTCGTTCTTGATTTTTTCTATTACATTTCTGACATTAATAAAGGGAAAATGCCGTTTTTATCTTTTAGGATAACATACGTGAAGTTTAAGTTCATTTTATATATTATTTAATTATAAGTCCTATATCTTTTAAGCCCAGACCTGTATCAGAGTCTGTGCTACTGCACTTGGTCATTAATTAACTGATCATTAGTTAGTTACATCAACTTCCCGCTTTTGGTTTGGAGTTAAATTTTTATTTAATTACAACTTGATTCCATGTCACCCAACGTTAAATACTATTACTTTGTAATTTATTACGCGTTCTGCTGTCTAATTTTATTGTTTGAACTAATGTCGCTGTTCATACACAAACGCGTTTCTCACGCCATTACTCGTCAGGTTTATTATAGGGCTCAAAGGCTCAAACCGCAAAGAAGTCTTACAATCTCCACATGCATCGTCTGCCTCGCATCTCATTTTACATTTTTATTTTGACGCCTCTAAACTTACTGCGAGTCTACAATGTTGTAGGAGCAACAATTCAAGTTTCGTTTTAAATTCCAATGCAACTTTTCTAGTGTAACTTTGATGTTTTCTATTCGTGACTTCGTAACAAAGGACTGTAAATCCAAATGTGAAACAAGCTGTTTCAAGTATTTGTAGACGATTTTATTGTTGTGCAAGGTTCTTATACGAAAAGCTTGTATACTTTATCACTTGCTACATTTGTGCGGATCGAAATTTACTTTTGTTTGTCACAATGGTCTCATGTTAAATGCAGACACGATAATTTACATAGATAGCAGAATAGTGATTCAGCATTGTAGTTCCTAGCCTAAAAAACTAAATTACTCACACAAGTTAAAACTGTAAACCTAAAACAAAACCCGCCTTTGTCTACTTCATAAGCACCGTATCTATGTTTTTATGTTTCATAGCTATTCAGTCAAGCGACGACAGCCAGTCCATTTCTCTAACTACCAACACACGACATTAGGAACACGCTAACAAAGAGCTTGTTAAAATTCTTCTATATGAAACCGTTAGGGCGCCCTATTAAAACAAAACAAAACTGCAGAATGCAAGGAACAGTAAAATCTCCCCATCTAGACTATTTCACAACAAACACGGATCGAATCTTATACAAAGGTTGATGAAAACATTGTGAAATATATCATGCATTTGTAGCGATACCAATTTATAAGATATTGGCTGTTAGTCAATGTACGGTTTATGATTTAGGCACTGCGTGCATATAAATATTTTGTGTCATTATGTACAGTTTGTAACATAAGTGTTATGATTTTTTATTTATTTTTACAAATATTATACATGTCAGGGCTATAGGTAATTATGCTTGAAGTTGGTCAAATATAAATGTTTTTTTTTTTTTATAAAATAAATTAAATGAATAAAAGTCAAAATAAATGTCTGAAATTCATATCAGTTTACAAAGAAAACTGTTTTAACAAAAGATATCAGTTTGTTTAAAAATGCCCGATCTGAGGTCCGATTATGGGTATTTTCAGTTTATTGTATGCAAAATCATTTTATACTTTCAGTATATTACGTGTTTTTTACAATAGCTGATTTTACTACTCCAGGAAAATCGAATTTCAGTCCATACCATAATTTAAACGAGCTATCTCTAGAGGGCAGATATCTCAATTTGTTAAATGGAGCTGCTTATACACGCTTCAAGGTTAATGCAAAACAATTTACTCAGCGGCTACTGGGCTACTGGTTTTATGTATCACTTTAGTCGTGGACTGTACATTATATCATATCACATGTCGGCGCGTATTGGCTGTTGGCATACATTCCGCGGATTAAGCGCACAGTCTGCTCTCCTAACCGTAATATTTACTGATAGTACAGCGGCATACACCCTACGTCTATTATACACAACAAATTGGCGACTCTCAAGATTACTGTCCGTTTGTCACACGTCTCACTCAAGATCATTAAACGCTTGTCAAAGTTTTTTGTGCAAACATCAACGTTATTATTGGTTGTTGTACTAGAAATTGCACGCAAAAAATATTGTACAGATAATCACTATTAGCCTAATTACTCTAAATGTTGCTAACGTGTGGTAACTTTCGATCTTGAACAAAACCGCTTTTGTATTTCTCTGGTAGTCCTACTTTATTGTCTAGGTAAAGTCTAACATCAAATAACATTGATCTATCAATCTTGATCTACATTTCTATCAAAACATTATGATCGATCTAAACAATAGAAAATCTGCAACATCATATCATGCAGATGATTAAAAATTAATTGATGTTTTTGTCCTGCAACCTCAAAAGTGCTGACTGACGTTTTGGGTACATGGCGGCTGCGTCGGCACTTACTATAGTAGCTATAGGAGACTGGTGAATAGACCACCGGGATAAATTTTCAAATATTCTTGTAATTAATGCATCGACTGAGCTGCAACAGAAAAAATACAGTAAAAGACAAATGAGTGTATTCAAATGTCTCTCACTCCTCACTTTAGTAATAGACGTGCCTGAATGCGCCTTGCGCCAATTTCGTTTGACGGCAGTCGCTCGCTAGCAGGTGCGTTGTGCGCGCGTGCGTCCGCCATCTTTGTATAACAGCTGATATTGCCGCCAACGCGATCTTGTTTCAAGCGTTTTGTAGCCACGAACCGATTTTCAGTAGATTTTAAATGCACAAACATTTTATTTGAGTGCAGTGACTTAATAAACGGACTAATGAAGATGACAGTTAATCGAATAAGAGTTGTGGTGCTGGGGAGCGCGCGCTGCGGCAAGTCCGGTAAGAATAACCTCAGGAAAACATTAAATTTGTTGTTAGTCGGTGATTTATGCGGCCTGTATGCTTAGATTTCCTTCCCAAGTATACTTCAAGCTTGGGCTAAACGGCTTTAACGACTTGTCGATAATTACGGCTTTTTTACTTTTTTATCGAGCGCCGAAATCAATTAAGTCTAATAGCCCGAGAAAAGTTTTTATTTTGTTTTGAATGCCCTGAGGTAGTTATTAGGATTATTAAATTAATTATGGGCCACACTATACATAGGTAGATTATTTATAAACAGGTGGATCTCATTGATCCCTTCCAATTTACCGAATGGTTGTGATCTTCTTTAATTGATTTAGGATCAATTTACATCACGGCACCAATCAGAACAGGAGAAATTTATATTATATAATTTTTATTAGGTAAGATTATAATGATTTTATGACTAAACTGTGGTTTTACATACATCAGGGCATGTGTAGACATATTAATTAAAAAAGTATACTTTCTCCTTTTAGCAACATATAACACTTATGTTATTATGATTTAACGTGTAGGTGTAACTTTCGCAAGTCCCTAACACTTTCAGCTGACATACAACATGTTATGTTATTCTGTCGTTTAGTGCGGATAAGTTCTAAGGGATGAAGAAGTTATCGAGCGCTTTTTAATTTAAGTTTGGAACATGTTGATCTGGCTACGTTCAATACAACTTTAAGACTGAATTGCTCAAACGGGTCTATAAAGTTGCTTTGGTTCCATCCATTTGTTTTTAATAGTGTCCTTATTTCGTAAGATCAGGTTGGCGGCCAGATAGCTCCATCTAAGATCGATATCGATTTCGATAAACCCTTACAACATCCCTACTCTTCAGCAATATTATCTAAACCGGTATTATTCTATATGTTAATTGAAGATACGAGGAATGCCATTTGCAAATACGTATTAAGTAGTTATCTTATCAGTGAATATTTCACAGAAGTATCATGTTATGCGTAAACATTACGGAAGTATAGAACGCAATATTAAAACAGCAACAGCAACTGTTTATGCGAAAGCATCCTTGTCACTACAGTATTATCTTTGTTTGTACTTGGATCAGTTCCATGGAATCGGCCACTAGGCTGTTGACATAGTATGCGCACCGGTTATCAGCACCGTGATACAGACGATTGATAACTGGATGTTGCACCTGAATGTTTATAACAAAGAGAGTTGCATTCTGACTGTGGGTAATTTTTATATATGAGTAATATTGATAATGATAGAGAATTCCATGAAGGAATTTCAACATTTATTGGGTGCCCACAAATTTTGGCAATGAGTCACGAGGATTGACGTTAAAACATTTTAATGGTAGATGTCAAGGGAATGACAAGACGAGTCGCCCTGTCGGCTAAAACATAATTGGCAGATGAGGCCCATAACATTCCGGGCACGTCTGTAATCAGCAACGGTTATTAACGTAACTTTGGGTTGAAAAAAGAATATCTAAATCGGGAACAGTTTATGAAAGTGGTTTAAGAGTCAGCTTCGTTCAATGACAGTAGATAGCAATCAATGAGGCTTTGGTTGCGAAGTATGGATAATCTTACAGCTAGACAAACATTATGGCTTCATGCCCTTGATTTCGATCAGGGCTTTGCTAAGTTCGTAATATGGAGGTTATGAGTCTTATATAAAATGTTATTACGAACAAGTTTGTTAAACTCTGTAATGTCAATGACATAGCCTAGACTTTGAAGATACAACAAGATCTCGTTCTAGATATTTGTTCGCTATTTAAACTGTACGCTCTCGGAATTTTTATTTCGAATCATTTAGATATCTCGAAGTAAAGGGATCATGGCGGTTCTGCCAAATGACCTGATTGTCATCAACCTGTAGAAAATAATTAAATCAGCTTGTAGATATCCTCGGTGCCAGTGTAATTTGTACCTTAATCTTATTAAGGTAATGACTTCATCGTCGACATAAGCCGATCATGTGCGAAAGCCCTAAAACGTGTTCAGCGCCGGATGTTTAAGCCCCAGGTTATGGAGTTGCAAGGATACAATTAGCTATGATTGGTCGTTGCTTCTACGCCCATTAACCTTGTTAACTCTATTTCGCGAGATGATTAATTGTTGGCGTATTATTATGATGTTTTTATTTCCATTTCGGCGCTGAAGTGATTTACTTGTATGACTCACAAGGCGTTCACTGGCTGGGAACAATCTGATTGCGAATAATTTCTGAACTTGCTGGTTTATACGAATTTAGACTTTAATCGGCGCACATACCAATGGGGCTCTTAATTTCTTTACAGAGCGGATGAAGTTGAAAGTTCTTAAAAAAAACACATGATTATGAAGCTCCATTGACGGAAATGACAAAAACATTTTGGCGAACATGAACATGAACACAAAAAATTGTATCTTTTGTTCTTTTCTGTAAATTTTGTTAATCCAGTTGCCGTTCCATATTGACGGCCAAATAATTAAGAACTGACAAACAATGCTGCATTTTGGTGTCGCAATATGGGAAAGGCTTGTCCAGTACTACATTACAATAGGTTGGGTTAATTAATTGAAACAATTCATTACAATATACACCTGGCTACAGTCTGGTTGGCCAGACAGTCTCGAATACCACAACATTTACTTTTAGATTTCGTTGAGGATAATATTAGAACACGACAAATATCTTTGGGGATACGACGTTGGTGTTTCTTGCTAAAGAACATAAAATTTACGCAGTTTTATTGAGTTGTAGCCAGTCTGTTGGTATTAGTAGTTCGTCTGGAGATCTTGAAGTTTGATTAAAGTTGACGTAGCTTCCGACGACAACTCTGTTGCTTATTATTTTGGAGTTTGCAGTTAATATACATATGTAGTTGGTATAGTTAATTGGCACTGATTTTTAATTTTTATCGGATAAAGTATTTTAAATTTAGGCTAGATTTCAATTCTTGTGGTGTAAAGTAGGTATTTATTTTTCTTAACTATAATTTTCAGTTGAAATATACGTTTTTAAATTTATCGATAACTACTTCATACAAATTACATAAGAGGAAGCTTGTGGTAGGCTACCTGTTAAACTGATGGCTTCAGGATATTATTGAAAAGGTAAACAAAAACCTACGTCTACTGTATAAATATGTAAGTAAACAATTTGATTTCTCCTTGAAGAAGGTTTCCCACGTGTAGGAGTTATCGTCCTCGAATTATAACTTAAAAGCTTCAAAACTTTTAGAATTCTTCGTAAGTTCTTTCATTCTAAGGGCCTGTTTCACCATCTATGAATAAGTTCCAGATAGTTTATTTGGTAGATATTTTCATACAAATTCTGTTCTATTTTTGAATTTATGTGGCATATAGTGGCTATTCGGACATTGTGAAACTGGCCCTTAAAGATATATATATATGTATATAAAAGTATATTTTAGTTGTAGTTAGCCGATAGGCTAAAATTAATTTTAACGAGAAAAGTTGAGAATAGTAACTTCGTGATTTAAACAAATCGTTTGTGTATTGTTTGAGCGTATATATGACGTTGATGTGGCGTTTGAGCGATGATAACTGAGTGTCTGCCTCCGCAAAACCAAGAGCGACGTCATCGCAAAAAATCTGATTCGTCACGGCTATTTTATTTTCGTTTCGAATTCTATTATTAACAATACTATTTTTGCAATGGCTACATCTGAGTATACGTATGAATAGAATATTGACTCACTGTCTAAGATTTTACTCACATGTAAATTCATAAATTGTCACACTTGTGTGGTATTATATTATGGAGCGTGGGATCGATGCATGAGAGTTCAAGCCTAGCTTGCAAAACACATTAGTCAGTCTAACAAAACAGTACTACTACTAAAAGTTCAGCGGAAATTACATCGTCCACGTAATAATCGTCATCGAAATGGCATGTTTGAATATACGGTACGCAAATAGAATCACTCAGATATTGTCGCCAACATTCGGGACAAATACGCAAAAGTATTATTTTTGTGCACGATTACTATAAACAAGGATTGAATTAAACAACAAGTCGTAGATATTGTGTGCATAGCTTGAAAAACAAATGAAGAACAGCTAAAAAAACCTGGATGTTAGGATGTTTTGCCAATTTGGCTGTTCCTCCAAAAATACGTCCAAATACCCAATAGCAATTCGGTATTTCGGTCTGCGCCTTCGATATACGCCTGGAGAGATGTAGTACTAATTTGTGCTAACTGTTTCTGCTTTATGGTATCGTAAGATGTTTGCTATTGACTTATGCTTTGGATTGTGTAAGCGTACACACTCGTGGATTTTCCACGCGGTTTTTCTGAGCGATAACACTCAGTTCATAGGTTAAGTTCGAAGTTGGGAAGCAATTATTGGTACGAAATTACGTTTAAAAATGAAAATCAGCTTGTGAGAAAGCGCGGTAAGAATGCCTCAGCATTACTTTAGTTTCAGTTTTTATTATATTTTGACTTATCACTTTGTTCCAATTACAAATTTATTTGAAACATATCACTTTAAAATATCTTTTAATAAAAACATATTTCAGCTGAAACACTATTAAAATAAAAATCACGTCCGCACTTTAAAATAAAATATATAGCGATAAATATAGATAATATGTAAAATGAAAATAGAATTACAAGTGTACGTCTGAATATTCGTCACGTCTTTGGTATCTTTGTTCGGACGAGACGGAACAACGAGGGGAGGAGCGGTCATAAATACCCAGTGGGGATGGGTAACAGTATACATATACCTATAGTTGTATGTATACGAATGTAGTTGCAACAGTAACAAGTGAAGGGCATACTTACTAAATCATGAACTCAATTGATAAAATATTGTGTTCATTTTTATAATTGCGCGGGATGACACGCAAAATCATGAAGCGTTCCACATTTTTCTTGGTCTGCTGGGACTGCGAGTTTTTCGCATTAGTTACCGCGGTCCTGGCACACAAAGCACTCCAGTAGTAACAAAAGTGAATTTTAGTCAGTAAAAATCTGAAATTCCCTCCAAATGCACCGAAACGGGAGGGGTTATTTGATGATATCATAATTGAAAGTCAATTTTATATAGATGGAGGTCATGTGAGACTAGTGTATGAGATAAGTCGATGAAATAATCAATTAAATGTTTTTTAGTGCGATCATTTGTATTCTGGCAACACTCACAAAGTCAATAAAATTCAATGTCCATTAAATTTGTCTTAATCTAAGTAATTGCTACAAACGTACACTATAGCGTTTTCATTTTACGTTGACCTGTTCTTTCATGAACGTCATTGAAAACTATATTCATCATCATCACAGCCTTTTTAATGTCCCACTGCTGGGCACAGGCCTCCTTTCCCATGGAGAAGGCTTGAGCGTTAATCACCACGGTCCTTAAACCACTAGGCCACCACGACTTCAAAAAAGACTTAAAAAACTATATTCAATTAATGAATATCGATGAATCAGTGATTCCAGCAAAAATACACAGGAAGTGCAAACGGGTGTTTTGGGGGTTATCTTTGGTAATTTTTGGCGATCAAAAAGTTCTGAT
Organism: Heliothis peltigera; assembly: GCA_958496145.1. Lineage (NCBI taxonomy): Eukaryota > Metazoa > Arthropoda > Insecta > Lepidoptera > Noctuidae > Heliothis > Heliothis peltigera. The sequence continues at coordinate 7,613,775 of OY292328.1, forward strand.
TTGCAGCCAAGTTTGAATAAATGATTTTGAGTCTAAGTATGTATAGTATCTAAAATAGTCTTTATTAATTAAGTAGGCTTGTACCTATATTGCACTTAAAATTGTTCCACTGTAAGAGCTAGAATTTGTAAAATTAAATAACCATGAATACGACACCACAGTCAGACCTACAGAAGCTCATTACGCACTTCGAGCAACACATCATTAAACAAGTAAGACAGTTACGCAACACTCTTGATTTCAATATCACGCCGAGGTTTATTCAACAAATTGACACGTGTTACATCTGACGGTATCGAATACTTCAAAACAAATTGATCACTTCAGTCTCCAACGCGACGACAGATAAATCATGCGTAGACTATTAATGACTCATTGAACATTTAAACGTCACTAATCGCCAATTAATAACGGTTAGGAAACTATTAAAGCTACCATTTGATATACCCACCTATATAAATAGACGTGTTAGCTATGCAATAGAAAGTATAAACAATAACTTAGCGAAAGCTAACACCGGTGAAATTGATTTATAGAGCCGTCGTCGTCGGATGTCGTTTTTCGGAAACACTCCAATATATTAACATAACAATTATAGAATGATTAGGTAAGAATTGCTAACGTACCTACCCATTGAGCAATTTTACGAGCTCTAGAATTTTAATAGGCTACGAAAACAGATTTTGATGTTCGCTATTTAAAGATTTTTATCGATAAATTCAATTGAAGTGTTTATAAATATTAAGCTTGTATAGAACAGAAATAGGTGCAGTGTTTGCACTGACTGTAAAATGTATTTACATTATTTCTACCCGGATTTTGGCTAGCCGTGTTATCTTTTAATTTCAGAAAATAGTTCAGCAGGTTCGATTTAATTAGATAATAATACTATCTGAATAAGCACACGCCATAGGTAATCTCTATACCTATATCTGTTTATCATTAAAACATAATATTTACTGGTAACAATAAAAATTTCAGCATGGAAACATTTTTATGATTGGCTTTAGGTCCACCTTTGCCTCCCAAAAATCGGGAACTCTTTAGTCCCGTAGTAATACATACATATAAATAATATTGACACAGTAATCTTTATCTTGGTACTACGTAATACGGCTCAATTTCTTTCGAGCTTTCGCAATACAACTGAACTACTTAAGTCCATTTAATCAATATGCAAATTTAAACCACTAATCGTAATACCTGAAACATGTATTGACACATGTAGTCAGGCCGTGCCGTCAACGATCACGTTTCTTTTATTTGGTAACTCAATCACAAATGTAACAGCGATAATACTAATTAATTATACTGATACTTGGTACGCGGGTGTTCTAAACTAAGGACCGTTCAAACCAGGTCAGTTTACAAATATTTCAATATTGCGACTTTTATATCATTTCTTATTGGTTAATTATTATTTTCTATTTGTTGATTAGTGCAATCATAGATTGCAAGGAATAGTAGATTTATGGAACTGGTTTCATTCAATGCTTTTGAGTGTATTCGTAACAGATAATCAAATATACATTTAGATCGAATTCAGCACGTGTTGATTTTTGCGATTGAGTAAATTCGGTATTTGAAATGTTTGTTTACTTTACAGCTTGATTCGGTGGTGCCAAACACAGTTCACGTGGTAAACCACGAACTATAAGATTTGATTGCTTAGTTCATCACGAAAGATTTGATATTTCAAGGACAAGAATATTTTTTTGCTACTTTCTGCTCTTCTTAATATGTTAATAATTCAAATCTCCCACATAATCAACAGCACTACGGCCTATTCGTCTGTGCAGATGATTTATGCGGTGGTGTCTGTGATACAACGCCTTGGCTGAACAGACCCATACGAGACCGACTTATCTTACCACAGGCTTGACAAGAGAAGTAATTGGAAATTAGTGTCGAACTATGTTCATGAATGAATCAACAGCACAATCACTATATTTTTGGACATACTAGACCTTTAACGTGGTACCTATATTACACCACTGCGCTCGATGTTCAGTTAATCCAAACTTACATATTCAATGTGTACATTCTTTCTCTAAAGAATACTCCAAAGATAATAACATTGATTCTATATAATGTACGTATTTGTAAAACTGACTTGCTAAGACATAACTTCATAATAACTGCGATTAATCAAAGGCAAGAAAACAAATTCATTGACATGGGAAACCTTCTTCAAAACAACGAAAAACTTGATAAATGATTACCAATTTCACACGCATTGCTTGACATCCCAAGTAGCTACGCAGTAGACTATAGAAACATTCTCCCATGATTTTCGAGACTTCAGATTAATGCTTGAGTTATTAGTGAAGCTTGCATTACGCAACAAACAATCAATCTTAAGTGGCTACATCTTGATTATGTGATTAAGTTAAGTTGACTCTTAGGCTCTCGACACACTTGCGTGCCAAGTGGCTTAACGGCAACAACGTAGTAATTACAAATATTTTTGTAATTATAATTAATGTAAACCCAGCTTTACAAGTGTTGGGAACACATGAATTAAGCAACTCTAACGATGTTTGTTGCATTTCTAATATTGCTTTAAAAATGCGTGAGTGTTTCGAAAAACATAAGTGTGAGAACTGATAAGCGTAAAGCAGGCTGAAGGTTTAAAACAGCCGATTGGATTCAATTATACCAAAAAAAGTTACTTATGATGGCTTAAGTAATCTTCATAACAATACTGACCTTGATCACCGGCAAACATAAAGATAAAGAAAACGAAATCGTAGTATCAATTGAAATACTATAACACGTGTTCATAACAAATCACCCTATACAACCGTTAGTTATAACTATCGGCAGTTAGGTGCCAAGAATTCACTATTACCACTACATATAAAGCTCTTACCTATCTGATTACAGCAGGAACATAGCTATATTAACTCCGCTTGTAGTTTTGCAGATAAATTATCGTGGGATGATGACCGTGATACAAGTCATGAGAGTATTATCGCTTCTGTCAGGTTATAAAGATCCTTGAAGCTCATTAGGAAGCCATGGTGAGCTTTGATGTGTTGTGCAGTGTACTTGCTATACTGGGTTTATGATTATAATCATAGCTGCATAAGACTCGGCTGTTAAGGGGTAGAAAAATTTTGCCTACTGAAAAAAATCTGTTAGCTACTGATCTTGCTATCATTGAGCACACATTGCAGGCGATCAATCATTGTGAGGTACTAGTTCTCTATAGGTACTTAATCTCTATTAAAACACATAATGAAAATCTAAAAAAATATGACTCTCGCTCCTATGTATTATAGGAGCGAGAGTCATATTTTTTAGATTTTAATGAATGTGCCCATACCCAATGAAAATACCCAAGATGAGAGCTACAGAATACGATGCAAATATTTACATCGAAATTATTCACCGTGAAACGCACATCATATGCAACATTACCGATGACATAAAACTCTTATTGCATTTCGGGATCATAGATCGAGAGCGAGTAAATGTCAACTGCAGTAGTATTAATAGCGGCGCGCGCGCAGCTCAACCGCATGCCTCGGCGCGCAGTGAGTCACCCGGTCAGACGTCTGCCGGGACACCCGCCGCACGCACCACGCACACTCACTCCGATATTAAATACGAAATCACAGAAAATCAACTTTAAAATTGCGATGAATTTGACAGGGTGAATCAGGGAAACGATTTGGCACAATCTGATTATTTTCAAATTCCCATACATACGGACAGCGATCTAATTAATACCTATCAACAAGTTTTATTTAATGATTTTCACATACCTACAATTCTAGGTCGCCACTAAGAAATAATCACACAGGCAATTTAAAAAAGTCAATTTAATATTTAGATACTTTTAGCAATCATCAGTTGGCAGTTTTATCCAAGATTTAAATTTTGTCTTCTAACGTCGCTTGGAATGTATCGAACCTTCTGCATCTTTCGATTCATGGTCCACTCACGATACGACATTATTACTGCCGACCGAATATTCGATCGCTCAGTCAGCGTTCCAAATAGAATTCGCACAGTTAGAGCGTATTTATAGTGAAGAAAGAAATATCAGATGCTCTGTTCTGATGCGTATTGTTTGTATGCGTATGCGCATTAGCACGATTATAAGGCCGATATTAAAATAAGCATGATGGTATTTGGTATAATGTTTTTTATGTTCTGATTTTATTTCCTCTGATTTCTTTAAGGAAAAAAGTATCTGTTTACATTATTACTTTCGCTATTTACTCTCACACTTTTATATTTGCTCATTGATTCATAATTGATGTTTGCACACATGTTTCGAGCTCCTCAATTTGTTTAACTGTCAATATCTGTTTGTTGGAAGATTTGCTACAAACATGCCAGTCGCCACCTTTAGACCTTTATTTGAACTGAATTATGAGGTCAATATTTTCTAGACTTCCAGGTCAAGCGGGCTCATCATTGTCACCTGTCAAAAATAACTGTGGTGAAACTCTAATTAGCATGTCGATATTTTAACAAACTTAGATTACGAGAGAAAGCTTTGTACTACTACTTGAGGAAGATAAACGCATTTAAAAATAATTGGAAGTTTATTTTTTTATTTTACAGTTCTCAATAAAGTTATATTGCATATAGGATGGAGGAAAGACATGTACCTTAATTAAGTGGCGTTTAAGGAAATAAACTGAACGTAAAAATGTAAATGAAACCGTGTGCCGTCCAATTACAGTAGCGTGGCGAACATACCGGGATCGCGGCTGTGATCACCTCGCCGATGCTCTTAATTAACATTTAGCGCTACCGTATTCGCTCGGCAGACGTCGCTTAAATCCCCCGTTTCCCCCCAGTCCCGTTATAGGTCTCGTTACCGCACACCAGTTTATTCTGGAAATGAATACAAAAGTAATATTCATGCGAAAGCCGTGAACGCTTCACGGTCAAGATCTTAATAAGCCTCGCCATGTATGTGGTTCCAATTTCAAACCAGTAGTTGGTGGTCAACGTATTTTAGTAAGGATGATGAATGCGCATTCGGCCATAGCGAATTGAAGACCGTTCTGTCTTGTTGCAAATTTAACCTAGATTTATGGTATGAGGCGCTATCTGTGCAGAGTAATGTGGCTGTGGATCACCTTGAACTGCCTAGCTATCAGTGTTCAAGTGAAAGTACTCGTTAGTATAATTGGTAAGACTAAAGCTGCATGTTTATTTTGCACGAATTGATAAGGGTTTTCAGATTCTGCAATACTTGTCTGTACGCTTTACAGTAAGAGGGCCAGTTTTGTTAATGAAGTTATGGAGTAGTTTTCATTATCTGCAGTCTCTCCGTAGTAAAGCTTCAACATATCATCGATATGTTGCATTTTCGGGGTTTGATTTATGTTTTGATAAGGAGGAGCCCGTGGTGGATCTTTGCATATAATTCATTTGATAGCATTGTAAATAAATATACTGTTGTTATTAAAAGAACACGAGTAGCATAAGCTAACAGCCAATAAAGAGAGCAAAATATTTATATTAAACTAATAAAGGATGCTCACCCATGAGAGTGTACATAAAAGGAAAGTTCGACCACCTCAATAGATAGCCGTGAAATCGCAATTAACATACATCGATTGTTTTGAGCTGGTTCATTGAATCTGGGCACCCATCACAACGCCCCTCGCTCCTGACCCGACATGCTTGACGGAACACAAACATAAAACGCGTACCTACATTTACTGACATTAAAACCACATGTGCAGCAGGAGCGCAATAATAAATCCGTTGAAATGACATGTTTATAGTTTTTCCGCTAACTCCTGGCATTTGACGGAGAATCAAATCTCAATAAACCGCGTTGCTGATGAGATGTGACACTTTATAATCCATTTTACGGCTTGTGATCTGCACTGGAGCGATGTCTCGGAACTGATTCTAATCAAAGATCATGATCGATCTGCTATTTGATGTTGGACTGCTTATTGATTGATAAATTCAGGTCTAAACGGGATATTTATTTATCTGTAGACCAGCAGTTTATACCGGCTAGTATTTCATCTTGAGTATCTTAATATTGGTGTCCATAGTTCTACCAGGTTATAAATATTTGTTCGACGTATAGCTGGTCTTCGATAAGATTTCTGTAATGTAAACGTGGTGTGAGTCAACTAGGGAAATATATAGGTTAGCCGTAGTTTTTGTAGGCGGAATAACAGCTTGATAGTTGTTATGTGAAATTAGGATTTACGGTATTGCTAGGTGTGTTGTTCTGAAAGTATAGAATCGGTTAGCCTGGTCTGGATATAGCTCCGCGTTCCTCCCGCGTCAATAGAGCACAAGGAAGTGAAGTAACTTGTTTGTTTGGTTGCCACTGCGTATATTTATCAACACTGAAAGCCAACGTTTTTTAGGGTAATAGGTATTTGCGGGAAAAAATATCGGGAAATATTTTTATTTCAAAGTGTAAAATAAAATGACAAATATTCAATTTCTAGATGTTTCTCATTCTTATGGCCCTTAATGTGTCAATTTTTGGGTTGAGTAATTATTTTTTTTCGATTAAGTAGTATTGAACTATTAACGTATGTAATAACATTATTATGTACTTATTAGTGTCTGCTATATAAAAAATACCTTTTCTCGTGTATATATTTTTAAATCTGGTTGAAGGATTGAAAAAGTTAAGTTTATTCATTATTACTAGATAATTAATTTTAAAGAAAATTTTAAACATTAAGCAAGATAAAACATCTATATTAGAGATGGTCCTTAATAAAAAACAACGGTATTAAAAATTTCTAGTCTAAATGACTCAATTAATTTGTACGTAGGCTGTCCAATAAAAGAATTTTACTCACGTAATACTATACGTTGGAACGTGTTATATTTATTAGTCTAGAGTTACACGACAGTTTATCATGTTTCATTGTGCCAACGGCTTCGATACACATTTACACAACCCATAGCACAGCGTATGTAGAGCGGGACTTGGCTGCATTTTAAATAATTAATATTATACTATACTATTTCACGTCATGGCCAATGGGGTATAAACATTGTTCAGAAAAAAATAAGAACTTGATATTATGTTCAAAAAATTAAATTTGTATCAAATATATACATATAGTTGTGGTTTGTAACTTTACAATTCATCATCATCATCATCACAGCCGTTTTTATCGTCTCACTGCTGGGCACAGGCCTCCTCTCCCACGGAGAAGGATTGAGCGATAATCACTACGCTTGCACAATGCGGGTTGGTGATTACAGACTTTTGTAGTCCAGGTTTCCTCGAGATGTTTTCCTTCATCTTTAATCAGTCATTGGTGTCCAAGATAAACTTAGAAAGTACGTATAACTTAGAAAAGTTAGATTGGTACTTGCCTGACCTGGAATCGAATCCGCAACTTCATACAATGGAATTCGAAAGGCTGGTGCTTTAACCACTAGGCCACCACGACTTCTTTACAAATTCTTTACGACTTTGACAACTTTACAATTACCAGCTAATTATAATAAACTATTAATTTAATTCATATAAATAAGAATATCGATAAAACACTGATTGTGAATACAAGCCAACTGTGTATCTCGTCTTTTGTGTTAATTGGTGTGGTAGTTGACCAATAACTTCAGTACCTTTAGCTCTTTGTCTACTTTCCCTCTAATTGAAGCTTGTAGTTATAAATTCATTGAGGGGCACAAATTTTGTAACACCTAACAGAGTGGCTGCTAATTGCTGCTTTCTCTGTTACCAACTTGTATTTCAATTAATCTATGTGTTTTATCTTGTTAGATAAAGATTGAACTAAAAGTGTAATCAAAAACACGTTCTTTAGCCTATTGATAAGGTGTGAAACGTTGTGCAATTGTTTCAATGTGTTTGTTTTGTTTCAGCGGTGGTGGTTCGGTATTTAACGAAACGCTACATCGGGGAGTACAGCTCAACTGGCGGTGAGTATATTTAGCAACCGATACTTTGTGAATGAGGCATGTTTATATAAATTCGTTGCAGAAACAGTTGATGGGTTTATTACAATTTCCTCTGGGATTTTCCTAACAACTTAAAAGATGCTATATTCAAACACGATAGACAAGTTTAATCGATCTCAATACAATTTTTAATATTGCATTCAGGCTTGGCATAAGTAAAGTTTCTATCAGATAAACCCTATTGTGTGTTAAGGTCAATACAATAGTAGAAATAGTTAATTTAAATGGCACTCCTCCTAGCTGTGATCACCCAGTTGATATGCGAAGAGCGTCGGAGTTGTACGCGAGACAGAAATACCAATGAACATGAGCCCTTACAGAGGGCACTCACAAATGCCTCGCATTGAGTGCCAATGGACGGTTTATTTGCGATATTGGCAAGATGCAGCGCCGGAGTGCCAAGGCTGAGCGACGCCGGCGCCGGTCTGCAGGCCGTCGACCTTTGGAGCATGTTACGTTATTTAGAAAAAAAAAACATTAGAAAAAGAAAACAAAATTCTCTTGTATGAATTAAGCAATTTCCTTTTTCCAGAATTCTATACTTTTAATTTTTAAATCATATCCTTCAGAATTATCATTACATATTTATCATCACCTAAATCTGCGTTCTCGAAATCCCAATCAATTGATTTATTGCACATTTTTATGCCTATATCAGTGACACTTAATAAGTCATTTGGCGTATCGAGCGAGTGCGTTATTGGTTGTAACCTAGATCTGAGTGACTGATAGCATCTTTCAGAAAGTCAATACATTACGAGGTCGATATTGAGAACGGGTCGAGTGTTGATTGTTGTGCAAAGTCAAATAAAGATTTTGTTTCAGATTTCCTGTATCAACATCGGGTGGCGTTCGACGGCGCCACGTCTGAAGTGGAAGTCTTAGATACGTGCGGTTGCGCCGTAAGTATTTTATCTCTGCTGATATCATCGGTAATAGAATACGCACCTCGAGTATATTTGCCATTTATTTATATCGATACTTTCTACATTTCATATTTTATAATCGTTTTACAAACACTTTATTCTATTTGTTAATATTTATATTTCTGATAAGGCATCGTGCATGTCTCATAGTGATAGGAAACTGTCGATGAGTAATCGATATTTGATAAAGATAGTCGCATGAGAGGCTCACGAACACAAATAATGTTAGACAGTTGAAGCTTTCTTGGAATATACCTACTTACTCTTAACATTTTTGTATAGAAACGTGGATGTTTGGCGGAGCATCTTCGATGGGGCGATGCGTTTGCGGTGGTATACTCCGTATGTGACCGACGGTCGTTCCTGGCTGCTGCAGAGCTGCTCGCACTTCTAGAAAGAACTCGTCTGCCCGGCTGCACCGCCGTTACCCTACTCGGCAACAAGCGCGACTTGGAGCACGCCAGGTTTGCATAATAAAAGTAACATTAATACACAACATTTTGCCAAAGGTTTATGAATTCAGCCAGTAGGTATAGCTGTTTTATTCTAAGAGTAGACTGTTAGAGTAGGTCAGTTCATTATAAAGGTCAAAAAGGTCACATAAATTAAGCGAGTTGCTCTTAAATCCTTGCATGTATTATGTAAATGAAAGTACTTGACATTTTCTATATTTCATAAAATTGGTTGTAAAATAGTATGTTACAGTGTTAGCAAAATATTGATAAGTGGTTGTTTTACAACAGAGTTGTCAAAGCGGAAGAGGGTCAGGAGCTGTCGTTGCGGTTCGGGTGCCAGTTCTACGAGGTGTCGGCGGCGGAGTCTTGCGCAGGCGCGGCGCTGGCGTTCCACGCGCTGCTGCGGGAGGCACGCGCGCTCGCGCTTTTGCTGCCCGCGCCAAGACGCAAGCTCGCGGCCTACTCAGTTTCTAAGGTGAGTTTCATTTATTTTTCGTGACGTAACCATCTTTTCTTTTTGATTGGAAATTTATCAAGAAACTGTTTTAGGTGTTTAAACGAAAGCTTTAATCCATATTTTTAGATATACCGTTTTCAACTGTTTAATATTATGTAATTACATATATCTAATTAAAAAAACAATGTTTGTACACAGGTAATCGGCAGTATCCTGGGCTTGAGCAACAAAAGCGTAAGGAAGAAACGACCATCATTGAGCATATGATCTGTCGGTCCCGCCACTACCGGATCTTGTTTACTCCGTGACAGGAGTTTTGTTTTTATTTCTGTGCTCCCACAGAAAGCTTTGTTATCTCTGTCGATACGGATCGAAGGGATTTGTCTGCCGGGCCTGCGACGGAGCTAAGGTGGATTTACGATGGCTGCAAAGATGAGAACACATAAAGATTGATACTAGGATTGATACTTGGAAATATGGCCCTTCTGTAGCCTGTTTACTCGCAAGTAATGTACAGTGTGCCGACGTTTTATTATACCTACGTAATTCATGTAACTGTAATATATTGAATGGGTTATCTTTTTAATAAAGTATGAACCTAATAGTGTGCATGGAAGTTATGTTTATAGCAGTAAACGTAAGATAGTGTTTGTACCCTTTCAGTAGACTGTAAAGTGGCCTTTAATATATTCATTAGAGCTACGCGAAGTTGTATTTATTCAACAATTGTATTATAAATTCCGATGAGTATCAAGCAATACATGTGTGAATTATAAATTATGACGTTGTAAGCGTAGATTATAATCTGACTGAAATATTGTGTATGTACTTAATGGATTGAAAAGACATTTCTTCTAAAGTTTCGATATAAAATTTGAATTTTGCAATTTGGTAAAGTGGTTTTAAAGTTGCATAAACTTATTTGAAATTTCAATGTTTGTACTTAATATTAAGAGGTTTAGCTCAAGTACTTATGTAAAGTGTTTCTTGATTAAAATCTTAGCGGTTATTATCACTTTTTTGATGTTTCGTAATGTTTGATTGAAAGTTCCTTGCACTTAATTTCTTTCTCCTGCAAATGTATTTTGGAAGATATGTCTGGTGATAACTATGGAATTTTTATAATCATTCGTTCCATTGATTTTAGATTGCATTGTCTACTTCGACGCATAGTACCTAATAGAAATAAGACTGCCCTACATTTTGTATATATTCGACTTATCTGATGCCTTAATTATAGTTCTCGGTTGTTGTTAATGTATAAATGTGCAATTTTGACAAGAAAATAAATGAGCATATATTTATCGATACAAATTCAATAAAAGAAATATTAATGTTTATTTTGTCTTTTATTTTTCACACCTTAAATTATTAAAAGAAATATTTAACAGGCAATCTCAATAACTTGATAATCATTTCTTACATCAAGTCGATTTTTTCGAAAATCGAATTTAAATTAATTAATTATCATTCAATTTAATGTACCAACCACACAATTTTAACAACATTTTTGCATGTGTATGAACACTGCATTCATTGAATTTTATGAGCAGCTATCACTAACATATCTGAAAACGTTAGCAAGCGACATTAACTAAGGGAAGTAGTTACAGAATATTTGCAATTTCACTTCCACATATCGTATTTTTTACCGATAAGTGGTGAAAAGTCTATTAGACATATTGAAACAGCTTCGTATCAATATGCACCACGCCCAGCCTGTTGAAAGGAAAATCAGGGATCAACAACATATAGTCAGTTTTATTGCTCATGGTACATTTACTTGCAAATTTTAGAACCAATATAGTTACACATGTATGATTATGTAGCTCGAAAGATCTAACTATAAGGGTTGGTGCACAACTTATCAAATAAATGCCTATAAACAATTTTTGTATACTAAAATCCCAGTTAGAACTCAGTAGAAATAAAAAGGATGTGCGATTAGATTAATAAATACATTGGAATGTTCTCTACAGAAGTCACCTAACAAAGTTGATGGTACTATCTACTCTCAAGTTTCTATGAAGACGCTTATCACACTATTACCGAGTGTTATAGTAAATACATTCATTATAGTTAAAATACACGACTTCCTATTGATATGCACATAGATAGAAGTTAGTTGCATCTGCATTGCAGTGCTACAATGTATTAGATAAATTTATTCACGATATATACGATTCAAACTTGTTCTGAAGTAATTTTTCAATTTTGCAGTAACGGTAGAAATAAGTGACAGATACATTTTAATGAGTGTTTTATTTAGTCTATATTTTATTAAACATCTTTGGCAGTCGTTACGGGTAGTCAGAAGCCAGTAAGTCTGACCCCAGTCTAACCAAGGGGTATTGGGTTGTCCCGGGTAACTGGGTTGAGGAGGTCAGATAGGCAGTCGCTCCTTGTAAAACACTAGTACTCAGCTAAATCCGGTTAGACTGGAATCCGACACCAACATAATTGGGAAAAGGCTCGGGAGATGATGATATTTAGTCTATATTTATATTACAAATGTGAAGCCTCTATACCTTTCTATTTCAAGTTTTATTTTTCAGGTCTAGATGCCAGCACATCAAGCTATTACAATCTACAAAATGTCTTAGTGGATTGATTTTCAACTTTAGCGCGGAAGCGTATAGGTTCAAAGTTGATTGAGAAAGTTCGTCAGTTTCGGGTAGCTTGATGGTGCTGGCGTCTGTACATAGCCCTTATTGTATGTAAATGTACGGATGATATGACCAAGTTTTCGAAGCATAAGACTCTTCTCTATAAAGTTTTCCGTATTCGCCAAAAAGGATTTGGTTGTCATGAATACTCTATTTGAAACAAGCAGTTTCTTGTGGTTTCATCCACGTCCCCGGGAAAATTCTTCCCGTACCCGGATAAAATACAGCCTGCGTTCACCGGAGGTAATGTAGCTTCCCAACAGCGAAATCTTTTTTTAATAGGTTATTTACTTTTGGAGCCTATTTAATTCAAACAAACAATCAAATCTTTCTTCTTTATAATATTGTGTAGATAATGATGGCAATATATTCTTAGTTCGAGTTTAAACGAATCAGATGCCAAAGCAACTGTTATTATCTTTCACACATTTTTCTTGTGTCTCCCATGGAATATATGTATGTACAACAAGATAAAAATTAACTATGCACGGCCAGGTTGCACGCCCATCGGTTATCTTAAATTTAACCTCTCACCTTTGTTCACTTTTACAACTTATGCTGGATGATAAGTCGGCCATATATTCAGATTTCCTTCCCTGTCACAGATTAGATAATTATGTACTGATATGTAGAAACTCCAGCACATCAAGCTATTACAATCTGTTAAATTTCCTTTATTAGATTTCAACTCTATCGCTGACGCATATGGTTCTAAGTTGTTTGGGAAAATTTTCAGTTTCGGGTAGCTTGATGTGCTGGCGACTGTACATAAAAAGTACAGGTACTTCATGTTTGTTGGCCGATGGGAATTATTATCGGGACACAGGAGTGTGATGAAGTAAAATAACATACAAATGTTTGCATTCAGATGTTTTGTTTATGCTAGGTTAGTTGTGTATTGATGTCACTTGTTTTCGTGGGAAATCATCAAATGACTCCGCTGAGGGAGCAGCTTGAGGGAGTGTCATTCTCTTACGGACTAAAACCAACCATGTTCCTTCTGAAGGTCCCTGTATGCCAAGGCTGCGGTAACTCTTGCGAACAACCCGCAGCCCCGGCGTAATATCACTTGAAGCCATATTCAGATCAACAGCTGCGTTATTTGATATTTTCAATCAAATTCTGAATACACTGTTATACAGCTGTCCATGTTAATGTATCTTCTAAATACGCGTTTACTTAGACTCGCGATGTCACACGTGAGACTGTTGTCACACTGCTGTATAAATTTGTATGGCTTCTTATGCCAGAGTTTTTTAGTAAAATACTAAGGTAAAAAATTGTAACCATGACATTGCCATACTTTGTATGCTTTACCCTATATATATGTAGATGCATTCTAAAGGTGGTTAACCCCTGCTGATGAGGTCATCAGTAGTAGTATAGAGGTAAGGTTAAAGTCTCCCATCGGTACCGACGCTTGCCACATTGATTTAAAGGCTATAATTATAATTTTTAAGGTTAATATATTAGTAAACTTGATCATTATCATCTTCCTAGCCTTTACTTAACTATGTTGGGGCAGCTTCCAGCATAACCAGATGCAGTTGAGAATTAGTGTTTTAAACGTCTAGCTAACACCTCCTTAATCCAATTACCTGGACAACTTGATACCCATTGGTAAGACTAACAGTCAGACATTCTGCCTTCTAACTTCAAATGTCAGCCGGGACCTACTAATTTGACGTGTCTTCCAAAACGACCATCACAGACTCAACACTCTTCATGATAAGGTGGTCATCCATCCACGGACTGATCACGCCAAACGTTGCTTAACTTTATGATCGATTGACCTTTGCGGTTGTTACATAGTCGGTCATGATTCAGTAGCTAATTAATAACCTTGATGATTATGATAATAGTAATCTGTTGCCTACACTGGAAAATACAGCATGTTTATCAAAATTCTCAAGGAAACTATATATGCCTATATTCTTACCTAAATACAAATTGGAGTAGGTCACAAAGATGTCATGTATAGAAACTGTAATACCAAGATAATCTAGTTGATACGCACCATTCGAATATGTTCGTAACCAAAATGTCCAATTACAAGCAAGTGTTCCGTAGATGCTTTTTAAAGAATACCTATTGAAAGAACAGAAAGGGACGCACTTAATCAATAATTTTCATGAATAAATGCATCTACTGAGAGCTGGAAAGTTATCATAAAAGTTAAGCATTACATGGAAAATATTGGCAATTTTGAAACGGGAGAGAAAATTGAGAAAATATTTTATGTTTCATAAAGAAGGAACTATAAAACTGCATTCATTCTTTTCGCATCAAACCGTAATTGACTCGCAGCACGCGATCCGCATACAAAATCAGTGCCGTCGAAATAAGTTAGCAGCACTAGTGTACAAGCATGCTAACGAATGATTAGCTTATCGACGTGGTGTTGTCGTGTAGCGGCCCTGCCTTCAGTTACCTCGCCTTAACAAGCATAAATTTAAACAAATGTCCCCGACCAGCCGCCTCGACAGCTATAATGGTAACTTACCAGTACGCTGACGCCTTTCACCGCTCAATAAAGATCCACTTTTCTATAAAACATGATTCTTGCATTGAAGCGAAACCCGCGCCCGTGTAACACGCTGATACATGGAAAAATTACTCTTAATTATAATTTTTATAGCGAATAAATTGATGTTGAGATGGAACAGGCTCGATATGTTACAAGATACTCAGTAGCCATGATTTTTTTATACATTGTTGATATTTTTAGGGCTTCGCAGTAAAATTGTATTGTGGAAACATCAGCTGTCGATGATGTATTCGTTGTGAGAATTAACAATGTCCGTATTGTTTTAGGAAGTCTTAAAATACGATGTAAATTATTACTTTGTTGTGTTGTATTTTTCGAGAATATTTCAAATTTACTTTAACTGTAATGGGCACTTCAATCAATATTAAAACGATCCCTTCTTGGGAAAACCGACAAAGAAGATAAAATAAATAACATTTGGTTTGAATTACCCAATATTCTCAATAGCAGTACGGTAGTAAAACAAGATACGAAACTCATCCCGACCAGATGAATCCGAACAAATACGTCCAAGAATACTAAAGCGGTGCAGACACCCACACTCGAGACGAGTCGTGTTCAAACAATCGCAGAAACGGTAACTAGAAGGCAGGATAAATGTTTTATAATTAACACTCGGCTGCAGTTCCCACAGGATTGATGGCAAACCACCCACAACATTTCAACAGAGGGATTTAAATTACGTAGTATTCATCGTCCGTCTTGTACATCAATAGAAGGCTCAGGTATTGATAAATGCGTCTCTTTTCAGTACCTGTCAGGAACCAACGTGAAAGATAGAACCGGTAATTGCGGATGTACGAGTACTTATTTGTGATATGTTTAAATTATGCAAGAGGACACCTAGGGATAACGGTCATGTGTTATACGACTGGAGTTTAATTACAACTCAATGGGTAAATAAGAAAATTGTTTTGTGAATAGCAATTTAGCTGACTTTCGGAGTTAAAGAGTTAAACAAAGTTTTACGAGAAGACAAGCTATAAATACGCCTCCAACTTACTAGAAACGATGTTAATGATTTTAAGAGACATAGGTATAAGTTTCACGTTAACGGTTTATTCTAATGTGTTTTTTTTAAATTATGTGTTAAAATATCGTTAGAACAACAAAAAATAATAGTAATTTTCCGTAAATCATGCAATCATGATTTTGATGTGGTAGAATTTATTTCATTTATCTAAGTTAGTTAAAGCATTTTCATCTAATATTCCTAGTATATCAGCGCATTATCAGCACATTATATTATTAGTAGTAATAACGGCACCGGGGAAACTGGACGGAGTATCAACCTTGTCTGAGATAAATGGCGCCTTATATGACGGCTGAGGGCGCGAACGTCCACGCATATCTGTTTTATGCTAATATTCTAAGAAATCCTCATTACGCCAGCTGCAAAAAAGTCTAGAATACTCGCATTGGCATTATAATCTAGAAACTTAAGTTGCCCCAGCTGTCCCTCCCCAACAGTTTTTCATTTCCCAAATAGAACAAAAATGTTTTATTTGGTTTACATCATAAGTCTTCGACATGCACTGGGCCACTAGGTCCAATGGCCATTGTGCTAATATTCGCTAATATACAGCTGTTTCTGTTCTTAATAGCAAAATAGGTTCAGTAAACATCAGTAAAAAGGTGAAAAGTAAAAACTTTGCTATGTTGTTTTTTCCTAGATCTATCATAGAGGCCATTATTATTCCGATGAAACAAGCCAGCTTTCGTGGTTTCGTTTGTTCTTCCTTGTTTATTTGATTGCATAATATTACTCGGGTACGTTGTATATTGGATAATAAAAATAAAATCAGTGATGAGAAAATTTACAATGGTGTTTTGAAACAACACATTGTTTGGTCGATTTCGCTGCGCCGGGAGAAGGTTTCTATTGCCGCCATAACATTACCATAAAAACACCAATTCACGACCCACACGTGACTTAATTCCAAATATATTTGATAAACATCTACGTAATGGATTACTGTTCATATAGTACTGTCACTTTCGACACCTATAGCACAATAAAAAGCAGTGATGTTAATAAAAATTACATTCTGGTGTCTCGTAATGTAAAGATTCCATGATAATCAACATATTTCCCTATTAAGTCAATGGACCCAACTTGAGCTTTATTGTCTCTATTGGCATGAAGAGTATTAGGATTGCGTGTTGTGTTATCTTTATTTATTGCGCTAGTGAAAATTAATCTTATTTACATAGCGTAAGGTGGGAAATTGTATACGAAGGGCGAGTGCTTCTTGTATCGTTTAGTACATCAAGCGAGCAAGCGGCGCCAGAGCGGGCGCGTGCTGCGGCGCGCACGACTCCGATGCGCACATTGAAAATGGCACATTATCATAATGCAATACCGGAATGCTAGTGATGTCCTCATAAGGCATTCCCGTTTAAATATTCAAATATTACTATTTTAAGGAAGCTGATTATTTCGCAAGTTTCGCCGCAGCGAGAGACGTGTAACAATCGATTTGGCAGAGTTAGCGAGGTTGAGCGGAGTGGTCGCCGCGTTAATTATCGTCACTCGTGTGTAGCCGACTATGTTGAACGCGACATCGTTTCTCAAGTGAATTGTGTCACTGAAATACACGCAGAATTCCAAACGCATTATCAAACAATTGCGTAAAATACATACTGAACATTCGTGTATCCTCACTAGTCGAAGATATAAAAAATGGAAGAAGGACTCAGTAATAACGTCATATTTTTATAGGCCCATTTGATTGAATTATTCGTATTACTCATTTTATCTGTGTAGTTGATTATCGATGTATACGGTCATAAATATTGTTATAAATTACCAACGTATATGCAAATGTTTAGTAAACAGTCGGTGGATTGTTTTATCCCACCGTGATCCCACCTAATCACACAGTCGTCTTTGTTTAGAAAACGTCGTGAACCGTTTGTCCCGAATCACCTGGTGATGTTATGTATTTGAGAGTGGGGCACATAAATCACACAGTTGGAAATGGGACGCAATACCGTAACTAACACAAGGTGAACCGAGCAATCACAATATGTTACAATTTATTTCACTCTAAGCATCGTAGTGCACTTTTATTGCACCGCAGTGACTTATGTGCGGCCTGTCCTTCTCTGTCTTGCAGCAGAATTTGTATGGCTGATGCGTATTAGGCAAATAATGTCATACGTTTTGTCTTTCGTAATGTTGCGTCACCGTTGCAGAATTTGCGACCAGGTGCATTAATAATCAGTCTTCATATGAGATGCAGTTGCCGATATATCGCAGTCACTACGTACGAAAATAAAATATTTTGAATTAAATGCTCTGTTTACTGAAATTATAAGTATAAATGTCATATTTATTACATTGGTATCTGCTGGGATATTATGTCGGTAGTTTTTGCGTTTCGATTACCTCCCAAGAATGTTTACCATTAAAAATCCATTATACGCGTGTAAGACAAAAACGGGCATCGCATTCCTGTAAGATATCTGTCAAGGCGCGAGTTTTTATGAAGAAGTATTATAATTGATATCTTGATCACTTACGTGCAATAAGAGCGAACAAAATTTTGTCTTATATATTACAAAAATGGCAGTACCTGTGTACTGAAATTGAAAAAAAAAATAGGTAAGCATCTAAAATACACTCTTGTCATGAATAAATAAAAATGTAAAATGACATGCTTCTAGTCCAGATTTCTCCTTATTTTATTTGTCTGTGGTGATGGGTTGTGGGTGAAGATATATCAATAGACACCGGAGAAAGGCTTTGTCCATATTAGGTGAAGATCAAAAATATCTATTAGCCTCGATTTATAAACACATTTTGGGCGTAGATTAATAGATAAAAATATAATAATTTGTCAACTGTAGCGGTAAGCTAAACTAGAGTAAAATAATAAGTGTCTCCTATCTTATGGAGGTGAGGTAAACTCAGTCGACCTATTGAACATATTTTGCGGGCGAACTAAATTTAATGCGTTATTTGAGATAATAACATAGCTAAAGTGTATGAGTAAATTATAATAACGGTCTTGCATTAATTATATGCGTTGCAAACGGTCCGGCACAATACAATAACATTACTGCGGGAGCTTTAAACTCTAAATTTTAGAGCATGACTCACACCTAGCCTGTGGACTGTGGTATATTCATCTGGTTCTCCAGACTTCATAAATAAGTTCGATACGGGCCGCGCAACGCAAACTGGCAGCTTTATTAGAAACAGCTATATCTATTAAGATGGAAAAAATGTCAGGAGAATGATAAAAGCGATTAAAAGGCGACAGTTTAATATGTGTTGTGATTTAGTGGTATCGGGTGTGGTAGGAAGCAATTAATTGTGTGTCTTATTTATCATGTTGGTGTCGCAGCAGGTGACTGTGTTGGGTTCCGGGAATGCAACGTACCGACTCAAGCGGGCCTCGCTTATTACTAAGCGGAGCGGATTAGCGATTTATGAGCTGTGATGTAACAGTCACAACCTATAGCAATTTGAAAACATATGCGACTGAAGCACTTGCAATAAGCTGACCCAGATTTTCTCTAGAAATACTCCATTCATTATGACAAAACTAATAGCATAGTAAGTTAATATGCGTAATTATTACTTTTTCTTATTCAATGTGACAAGAATGAAAGAATGCAATAAAATTAGCAAATGTTTAAAAGTTAACTCAGTAAAATGTATGTCACCTTTCTCTTAACGTCTTTTTCCTTAGAATTCACCTGTCACTACAGATACGAAAACTTGAAGTAACTCCAGACACAGTTCAAGGTCAAGATCATCTTTCTTATATTACAGCCTTGAATTGCCTTTTAACACTTCACAAAAGAAAAGCGACAAGGAGTTTATAGGAGTTAATATGCCTTAAAAGGCGCGATTATTCTCCGCTCCGCAGTTCTCAGCCCTCTCCCTCCGGCAGTAGTACACAAAACACAAACCGTGCTCATTTGACTAGTATATTGGGCGGGTACTGTTACACGCTACCGTTTCCAGTGATCCATATGATAACCCGGTGTACGCTTACACCAAGACTTCTGAGAACTTGGCTGCTTCTGCCAAACTTACGGTCGCGAGCACATTGAATATGTAACGTTGCCAAAATAGCGGGATACTGCGGAGTTTATTTGTTTTAGAACTAACAGTACAGTACAAAGATTTTGTTTAGAATTTAATAAGGAGTTACTTTTCATAATATTAAATTTTTGTTTTGTACTTCTCTTTATTTACAGAATTAATAAAAAGTAAAAAATATATATAATACTAGTATTTTCATAAAAATTAAAAGGATTCGAAAAATTCATCCCCATCGCTATCTACTAGGAGCGTGCCCAAGAGGCTGGCAGCATTGCCACGTTGTATGGCAAATTAATGTACTGCTCTTGAACTATTTTTATTTTGTAAATGTCCTGATTCCTTTTAACAAAATACACCCACGAAAATTAAACTCAGATAACAATTTATCCTTTATATATCTATATATGTTTCAAAAGCACGTAGTCAAAGCTTTTTTCTTTTTTCCCTTCATAACAATTAATTGGTCATGTAGTAGGTGGCTATTCTCAAAACATCCGGCTAACATCTGCGTTCGTTAGTGCGTCCGTCATGTCGAGTGACAAGGCCTAAACTAGGAGTATGCGTCCGACTTGCGTCTGGCGATTGACATCTGCGACTTGCCAGATCAAAGACGGCATAGCTTAATAGGGCCCCAGACCGAATCTATACTATCGAAAGTCTTGCATACGATCAAGGTTACTGCCCCAATGTACCTGTGACCTCGTGGCTTCGTCTTACGCGTATGGCATTATATTTATAGTTAGTATTGCCAATAAATAAACAATAATGCACCGTTGAATGTGAATGGACTTTTAATACTGAATACGAACTACCTATATCTTCGTGTTTCGGTTTTAATACAATTTATACCAAAGTATACACTAAGAGCATTTCACTTCAGTTCACGAGTTATTTGGTCTGGAGTATTTTCTCAGGATTATGATCTAATATTTGGTAAGGTTCTCTATTTGTGTTTCCATTTCGCAAGTTTTTCACAGTAAACCTCTTTAGCAAGAACCAAAGTAATTCTTCCGGTAAACACCTTTCACATATTAATGTTAATAATACTCCACGAATCTTCATATTTGTTGGTTTGTACATCCATCAATTTAACTAATAATTTGTAGTCGTTTACTTCGAGTAAAACATGTTAAACGTAAATATTTCCCTGAAATTCCAAGAACGGTTTTAATTTTGTTGTTTTTACACCATAGTTGTACAAAAATTTGTTGTAATGCAAAGTATACAGGAAGCCACACAGTGTGATCTTTGTTATGTCGAAAGTAAAAAATAACGAAAGCCGAATGTTTGAAAGGTATTAAAATGTTTACTTCTCGTCATCCGTGTTTACTTATACGGACGTGTTGTGTGTTTATAGTTATTGAACAAAATAATTTTGTTGCAAAATTTAAACAACGATGTATGAGCGGTTCTTTTGGCAACGCCTCGTTCGCTGCGAAAAAGTTCTGTTAACAAGAAAAAAAAATACACGAGCAATTCAATCGAGAAGACACTACTTAAAACATCGATGTCGCATTATTAAATAATTTTACGCCGGTTATTAAAATTATTGTCCTCAAGAGTCGTTTTCTCATCTCTAAATTATACTTTCAGCAATTCAAAATGTTGTTTTACACATATTCATTCATTTGCTTTATCTATGTCGTTAATCAAGGAAAATAGTCATATAAATTAACTTTTTAATTTTATTGCCAATCTCTGTGTTCCACTTAATTTGCGTCTAATTAAAACTCTCTACTCTTATAACCTGTTAGAGTTTTTTTTTCGCATAGAGTAATAAGTTTGTGAGGACCTAGTAAAATTATTTGTACACCGGGAAGTTTCTGTGGTTAATATAGTTATTTATGGGCATGAATCAACAGAAATGTGAGTGATAGAAAAGTGTTATGCAATGTGTAAAAATGTAATATAATATTACATCCGATCTTCCGGTCCGAGCCTTCTATCGATAATTAATTTCCCTGTAAAATAATGAAAAATACAAGAAAAAAAGAAAAGCTCGTTACCGTAAGTAGAGAATTTATTCTAATGTTTTTAAATATCCAAAATAGCATTATTGTAGGAATTTACGATTTAATAGGTTAAGCAGACGGATGTGAGCGGCGAACGCGCAGGTTCCGCGACAAGTGCGTCGCTTGGCGCGTCCATAGCGGGCAACCTGTAGAATGCGCGGGCGCCTCCCGCGTAACACGCACCACGTAACACGGGACAAAAAATGTTATTGCAATTATTAGTGAAGTTTCGTATTACTTTTTATTGAACTTGTTGTATTTTTATTACGATGTTCACTTATGTGATTATTTTCGGCCATGTATTTTGTAAGAACGCTATTTTAGGATTGATGAATTTAATGAATTAATTTAATGATTAAAAAACGTTGTTACATGTTGCATATGAAT
This sequence comes from Heliothis peltigera, assembly GCA_958496145.1. Taxonomy (NCBI): domain Eukaryota; kingdom Metazoa; phylum Arthropoda; class Insecta; order Lepidoptera; family Noctuidae; genus Heliothis; species Heliothis peltigera. The sequence goes on from OY292328.1 coordinate 7,636,229, forward strand.
GAGTAGCTGAGACCACATTATGAGTTTACTGTAAGCATAAATTTTGATTCAAATATCCCTTAAAATTTACCCTTTTTTTCGTGGAAAATCATCTTATGACCCCTCCCGCTTAGGGTGCAGCTGGAGGGAGTGTCAGACTCTTACTGACCAAAACCCACTATGTTCCTTCTGGAGGTCCCTGTATGCCAGGGCCACGGTAACTAAGAGGCCCATGTTGGCCAGGGCCGACCCTGGCCTTAAGGGGCACCTCCTATGTTGCTGTCATCAACAAAATATACCTTTGGACATCATAAGTAACACGCTAAACGATTATCGTGAACATATATATAGTTATCTACTGAAGACTTGAAAAATCCCAAACAAATGAATCGTATATAGCACCGTATATTCTATACCACAGTAGCGTTCAATAACTCAACACAACGACTAATCCTCGAAACAAAAACATGTATATCTAACACATTTTTCAAACTAAACAAGTTATTTCATACAAATCATAATCCAATAATGAGAACGGCCCACTATCTATAAAAAAATATTACAGTAATATTTACATTATATACAGATCAACACTACAAGTGGGTCAGCAGAAAGTAACAAGCTGGTATTATGTATTCGCTAATACGATGTTTGGAAGATCGTGTGAATGACTATTGCAAACATTGCCCTGTCACGGGTCCGTACTTTGGTATCAATAATAATGGCGTCAAGACTGATTGCAGGCCATGGCGGCCGTTCTCTCTAAGTAGATCAGCCGATCAGCTAGTACGCAGGACATATTATAGTGCACAAGCATTTGCGCTGAAACAGGTGGTCCATTCCCTCACTCTCATAATGCGATGGGACCTCAATCCGACATGACCGAAGAGATATCAGGCGCAGGACCGCTAACAGGCTCGCAGATGCACGGATGGATCAATCACCAAATTTCAGACTCCGGGCAGCTTTACAAAAGTCTCTTAAAACTAACAAAGCCGGGAATCGAATCCGATACCCCGTGCACAGTACAGGCAATTAACCTTTTTTCTTCCTTTTTTTTTGTTTTGGTGTCCATAGTTTGCAAAGGAGGTATGAATGCAGACATAGCTTTAAAAGCCCAAGTGTAAATGCATATTTGACAATTTCGGGTAGCTTGGTGTGCTGGCGTACTATTTCTAATGATCTTAAGGGACTTTCAGTGGGCGAGTCCGACTCGCACTTGCCCTGTTTTACTAACAAGACTATCCACTTACAATACGCATACACGAATGTAAGCAAACTTTAAAATAAGAAGTAGTGCCAAGAAATATTCATTTGTTATTTACATATCTCTACTACAGTCTTTGTTGACTGTCCACAGTACAGTCAAATTTTTCCCAATCAACTTTTAACCATAAGCTTCGGTGATAAAGTTGAAAATCTATTGTAGCAATTTGACAGATTGTAGTAGCTTGATGTGCTGGCGTCTATACAAATAATGAGGCGTCAGTTGACAGATTAATTATGCCGATACATGTAGGTACTGCCAATGTAATAAATGATCATATCGACTGGATATGACCCAGATGAGCCCGAACCACGGAAGCCATGTAAACTTGACCCCTGACGGATAGTGAAAGTGCAGTAGTCTTTTAATAAATGCTCATGTTACATAGCTTCGAGTAAATTGTTTAGGCAAAGGAAATTTTAAGAGGCCAGCCGTAGGTAATTGTTTCTGTGATTTCTTGCTTGTCTATTCCGTACATCGACTACCTACTATGTATTTAAGCAGAATCTTTTTATAACGCATAAATTATATTGAATTTATAAAATACAGGGAATGCGTAATTTAATTTAAATTATTTCTTAAAATACTCTAATAGCTTCTATATAGAAATTCACAAAAAAAGAATAAGGACTTGCAGATGGGCTTGTACAGTTGCCAATTATAGGTGAACCAACATTTATTAATAAAGTGATAACTTAAACTAAAGAAAAGGACTAAACAGATTTACTAATATCGAGTGAAAACAAACAAACGTTTGTACTTACCGTCGTGGTTCATAAGTTAAACGTAATCAAGATTTTATCGGACTGATTACAACTTCGTCGGATCCAATACGGAAATGTTCAGCAACTGCCTAACATGTAGATTAATAATTCAATAAATTTTTAACTGGTGCGAATTATGCTATATCCGTTATCATGTCCACTGCTGAAGACACAGATTTGCATATATGTAATTTGTCCGGTGTATTATTAAATTATAATTGATGGCGTCCAGGCCGTTTGGCGGCTACGGCGGCCGTTCTCTTTTTTAAAGGAGATCAGCCAACTGCGCAGGACATCATAGTGCACAAGCATTCGCGTAGATGCAGGTGCACTCTCTATTCCCACACTCTTATAGTCCGATGGGAAGGCAATCCGACACGACTGGAGAGAGATCAGGCGCAGGACCGACATTTACGTGCTCTCCGAAAAAAAAAACTATAATTATTAATAGTTTAAATATACAGAAGCCGCTATCATTATACTTCAACAATTATCTTACATGATCTGAAATAATTTTGATAAATGGCATTCAATATCATCTGCCTATACTTGGCAAGACAGATGCTTTTTCCATAAAACGCATATAATTAAACGTGATTTTGTCAACCGAAACTGTTATTTAAAATATGGATATGAAAAAGATGATTCATACGCAGGAAATCAGGTTTTATTCATCAAATAAGGTACCGTGAAACGTCACCGCAAGATGAATGCTCAGCTACGCCCCTGGGTTTAGTCAGGTCTCTTTAGTTTTATTCGGGGTATTCTGAGCCTCGGTATGCACTAATGACGGCGAGGTGAAGCGATAGACTACATTCCTGGGCTTACAACAAAACCAAACAAATTGTTAACACTGATGAGTGGTCATACAAGGCATTCAAAGCAATGTCTGTGCGTAATTATTTACAACCAGTAGCGCGTTACTATTTTTGCATCATCGTCCCGACTTGTATGAAACCACTTTTCATTATTACTTCTCGTTCCTCTGTCTCTAGGATGTTAATCTTAGAAATCATTGAACCGATTAAGGTGCAGCTTTATCTTGTTTATATTGTTGAATATTTTTGTAGGCATTCAAATTCATTTTTTATGTTCTAATATAAAAGCTTTCTGAAATCCTAATAATTTTAAGACAGACTTTGACTTTTGACAAATATTTCTATAGAGCTGTTATGAGCAGTTGGCAACGCGATATCGCTGTCTGTCTAAAGTAATAATAGGAAACATATAATTATGATAAATGAAGTCAAGATCGTTGTTCCTCTTGTAAATTGGCTGGGTCAATGATACCGGACCGATGACTAACACCTCGGCAGCATTGTAGTTTTATGTCTCATAAAACATAACATAAATACTATTAAAATGAATTGGTGATACAGGGATGAGCGAATTATAATACAATGATTCAACAAAATTTCAAATAAAGCTCAAAGTATGTTTACTAAATTATGATTTGCTACCAAAGTCTGTCTGATTGTAAAACATTTAAAATATACTTCAAGGGCAAAAACTATAGCAAAAATACCTTTCGTAACAAAATTATAAGAATCTTAATGCAACCACGGTTCGTTAACTTTTCCGATAGATCAAGTTATCGAGCTCCGTAATCTTATATCTAGAGATAACAGTTTCCTCCGGCGACTTCGTGTCTTGCTATCTGTTTGTCTCGATTCAGACATAAATTTAATTTCCAGCCATGTTTACTAAATTATGAGGACGTCGAGTCGCCAATTTCATGAACAGAAATTTAGATAAGCATATTAAAGAGTTTAGATCAAGGTGAGATTGGGAATGTTCACCTTTTTTTTGACTGCGAGTCACGAATTCTGTTTTGATGGACACGAAACGCCACTAATATTGTTATTAAGTTAGCACATTAATAAATATAATAGTTTAATGGTTCGTGAGCAGAAATCTTTCTAGACTGGTATCTAGCTTCTATCTGTCTAAGTCGGCGATCATATATTACTTTATTGAAACCGTAACCTACCTTGTCTTGTCTTTGTCGGTCGATATCTCAGGCCCGTATTCAGTACTGTTACAGTATCTATTAATTATGTATTTAATTTAACGCTTTGTTACCTTTTAGCAATATTGATATACATATCAGAGAAATTAATTATTAATGTGCTATCAAAGTTTTATCGCATAATTAAGGCGTTAATCAGAGGTTTAATAGGTAATGAAACTTTACGATTATGCTTTGCTAGTAAGTTGTAAGTAATTTGCATTTAAGCCCATTTATGTGACGATCGATAAATTTTCTACGTTATATCAAGAAGGGTTTTTATATTACAAATTGGCGTGGTTTATAGTATCGCCAATACTTTCAGCTTACATTGTATCAATTTCTGTAATATATTCATAGTTATTATCTACGTCCTTAAGTCTTACGTCTTCTAGTCAAAAACTAAATAAAGCTTATACTATGGGTATAAGACAACTGATAAACGTATAGTAGTATATGGTTTTATTTTGTAATAAATACACACATGTATATATATGTACATAGGAGCACCATAGGAACACATATCATCTAATATCATCTAGATCCGTCTCTGGTGGACCAGAAATAGCCGGGACGACATAATAATGTAAATAAATGCAGCCGATTCTGTGCACCGTTGGGATTTAGCTGCGTTCCTATGCAGTCGCGACTCGTCATCATTAAGTGTCGCCTGTTACCCCTACTATAGGTAACTGATGACAGTTTTATATTGGTGTTAATTTTTGAATACCGCTCGATGGTAAACTCGAAGGTAACTGAGAATATTGAGATGAAAAGTGTTTTTATCGACACGGACCTGAAATATGTACTTTGAGTTTAATATTAACAGAGGTTTTCTGATAACAATAATAATATAAGCCGAAGCCCAAGCTAAGCTATTGATTAGCTTGTGTTATGGGTATTTACACATATCAACAATATAATATTATGACCTTAGTGTCACCAAAACTCTAAAATAATTTATTATGTTTGTATGACACCAAATATCCGAAGCTAAACACCAAATATATGAAATGTAGTCATTTTAATATTTGGGTAAGTATGTCTGAAATCTGAGCTCTGGTATAGGCTGTAGGTACCGTATAGTGTGAAAGGTACCTACATACTAAAAACCGTATCGATAAGAGTTCTCAATAAACTTGAGAAATTATGAAAATGTGTAGTAGGTGCCGCGTCCAGACTGGTAACGCTTGCTGAGACTCAATTAGCATCCTCAGTGCGACCGGATTGTTAGCATTCTTCCTGTTGTATCCGTTCCCACATCGCGACCAAAAAGAAACTTATTCGCAAGAGAAATACTTAAATAAACATAGACGCCTACTATTTTTCTTTGTATGATGCAACCAAAGGAATTTCGCAAGTCGCAAGTGTTTCGAAATGTCGAAATATTTAAAAGTCGCAAAACCAAACAGTGCGGAGTTGAATTTGTCAGGCGAAAGTGTCATCCTCAGCGCAGTGACAACAATGCCAGTGAAAGCCCGGTGCACACGACGGATTTGTTGACGCAATGACAGTTGCACCGTTTGTCTGCTCGCACCTTATCCTCACATCTTTCATAGCTCCCCTCCTAACAGTAGTTTCACAATATTCATGGACAACTGACTTTAAAATATTGTCAAAAACAGTAGCGTTTTTAACATTTCGTTTGAAAACATATGTTTGCATAAATCTTAAACATTCATGTTAAATGACTTGTAACTCAGCGCCATTTTTCTTGTAGCCTGTCCGCAAATATTTAAAGTTGTTTTGTCTTTCCAAACAGAGAAAACAAACATTAATTTAATTAAGCAATAAATATTTTTGTTAAAAATAAGAAAAGCAATTCCAGTCGGCGGCTGTCCGGCCGCTGAACGATGTCCCGTCTCTGACGCAATTAAGATGCAACGATATCGGACTCGTGCACCATATTATGTTCGTTATTGCACTTTGAACCTTATGTTACATTAAAATAGAGTTCTTTAATATTTTATTCACGAAACCCTGGAGAATTCTAATGCAGGTATAGTGAAGAAGCCTACATAAAAGTAATGTCTAGTATAGAACAAAGCCGATTTTAAACTAAGCAGAACTTATCTGAACTGTCTTCTTTTATTAAGTTAGTAAAATGAGTAAACCGTAACACGCCTTTGATAATGTTTAGTCTCGTTTTCAACTTCCCACTGTAGTACCTAGTTTTCATACATAGAAAATTTTGATTTGAAAACTAAATTTCAATTCAAAATGTATTTCAAGTTTACCTATTTCGTGCGGATAAACAGAAAAAAATTAGATAACCCAATTCCCATTAATTCACCAGCATTTTTAAAGAAAACACAACACGGCTTAATTCATTATTATTAACAACTGACAAATATCTAGGCCACTATCATTTCAAAAGCTCTACCAGCCGCATATTCACGGAAAGCTAAAGCACGCCCATGTCAAATATGAAACCTTGAACTATTTTACGTTGATTATAACATTTCGCAAATCAGTTCTAATTTACAACGTCAGACAGTGTAAGTGCCAAGAACAAGGCATCGTAACAACCGGACCAGCGGTCTTTTGTGATTAGCTGACTTAGTTGTATCTTACTAACTAGTTTACAACGACTTTTCATAGTAATGTGGTCTGATTCATTGTTTATTTATTGTTTCTTATTCTTAGTAGCGACAATAGAAGAAATAAACTAAGTATCACTACCGTGTTGTACAAACAAGAAGTTAGTTACACAGCTCTTTCGATTATAATTAATAATAAATCGACGTAATCCATCATCACTCTGCTTGATGACTGTGCGAACATCGCTATTTAGGAGATGTTTCAATAGAAACTTTCATGTATACCTTACCGATTCTTTATAATAAATGACACTGACAGATGTTTCAATCAAAGCCTCGACAACACCGAACAGTGCTAATGATTGCCAACTGCAATTGTTTAGAAAATAACATCAATGCCAAGCTTTCTTGCAAGTGACATCAAAAGACTCCTGATTATTAATCGTTTAATCATCTGAGTTGATTTAAGGCAAGATTCCACCAGTGTGCAGCGTTTTAAAGCAAACGAATGTTTCTTCTGGCTTACTAGCTCTAGCAAACGGTAACCAATTGTGTGCGAACATTTGTTATTAATACCGCGTAATTGAAATCGTACACGTGCTAGATGTGGACTCGCGCCAGCGCGTATACATTTTTGGTTCGCGAACAAACGTAAGCGAACAACGTCGGTGGAAACTCGCCATAAGAAAAAGCCGAATGAACGTTACTTGAATTACGTAACAGTAATCGTGTGACGTAATATTTCCATCTGCCCGATAAAATCGTAGACGCAGGAACAATAAATACTTGTAACAGAAAGTGAAAACAAATTAGGCGATTGGGAGATGACCACTGACTTTCGCGTGCCTGAGATCTTATCACCTCCCAGCTTAATGAAGTGGGGTTTATTTTCAACGTCTCGTGATAACGCGAATGCGATAACAAATGACAGATCGAATTAAAATATTTCAATTGCACGATCGTATCTGTATCCTATACTAATTTCCAATCAACTTTTTGTGTATGAAAACTAGAAATTTCATTAATTTAATTAAAGTCACTGACAGTTTTGAATGGACTTTCACATTCAATAGCAAAAGTTCATTGAGTTTATTTAATTTATTGGTTTCGAGATAATATTGCAGTAGACTAGAAATGATATCTCCCTCATATCCGTTTCGCTATCTATTGAAGAGTTTGTATTTGGTTCGCTGGCACTCAGTTCAAAGAATTGATTTTCCTTGTGTCACTCAATGGAAGTTATTTGATGATACAGTTATTTGATAAAACAGTAGCACACCAATCAAAAACAAATTGAATTAGAAAGTGTTCCTCGTTGATATATACATATTTTATTCAAATTTATATTTACGTTCATTCTCTAAAGGTTAATCTTATTAAGATAATAAGATAGGTACTCTTCTATTGTTCTACTCGAGAGGCTATTTACAGGTCGTCTGAAGTCGTAGACAATAAAGTTCAGTAATAATTTATGCGTGTAAAATCATCGCATACGGCCAATAAATAATATTTTATAGCAATCGTAAGAAATTCATCGTAATTTTCGCGAGAAATCAACCATCGATTGTGATATATAAAGCGTTTTCAAATTACTAGAGTTGCCTGGAGAAATATCTCATTATAAACGAGCGATTCGAGCGAGCATTTCAAACAGGCGCGTAATTGCGTACACGCCGCCGATATATCAAACAAACTCATTATTGAAGAGGGTGCAATCACACATCACGTGGTCTTTTTAAGGCGTCCCATCCAATACGTGTAAATAGCGACCCAGCTCTAGTAATTGCGCTTAATGTCGTCCCAAAGGCTATTCAGTCCGTTTTCAATGCGATATTTTATTTTAATTCGCCGACGGTGTTCCCTAGATTTTATCTTGTCACGCCTTTGCTCATTGTGAACTCGAGCATTAACCGGCTGTTCGTTTTTGTTCCAGAAAAAGGTATTTCCAGTGTATTCGTGCGTCTTGTAATAGGATAATGATGTACCAACGCTGTAAGGAAATTCTCACAATTCCCTAGCCATTATACTCAATATTGAATACAACAATGAGTCGAGTCTTATTTAGATAGTCTACTGATTTGTACGTAATCTTAGACACAACAAATGCCATGTGATTATTGACATTCTTTGAATGTGACACAGAAGTGAGAAATTCGGCGATCATATCAGGCTTAAAACCAATCACCGGAACCCGGACTCAAGCTATCAGACTTTGCTATCAATACACGGTGAGATTCAAACAATAGATAATGCAAGTAAGGAAGAGGTTCTATGAACTGCACAAGTCGCTGTTGGTACGGAAGACAGGAGCATAGTTTCACGTAAAGCATACTCGGGACGGCTGTCAAAAGCGAAACGTCTTACAATTTATGAAGCCGTTCCATTTCGCAATAACATAACTTTCGGCCCTTTTGTTGGCCGTAGCTATCTCTCTGAACACAGGAATATGTTTAAGATAAAAGTTCTTGTCTCGAATAAACCGATCGAAAGTCTTGCAATACAATGTCGTGTACCATCAACAATCGAGATTTTATTACATTATGACCGTCTGCAGACTTACTTATTGATTTTGAGCGATATATTTATATTGTGTTTCGCTTTGCTTACAGATTTACTGATATGTGCAGACTCGTTTGTAACCTTTGTGTCATTTGTATACATTATTGTAGGATGTCCTAGGTACATGTTCCAAGTCTAAATTTTTTTTATTATGAAACTAAACTTTGGGACTTTCCAAGTTCCTGTCGTAATCATCAAATTCCTTAGTTGCAACCGATAGAAAGGACCCTGGCATTAGTAACATTGCTTGTATTTATTCAAATAGAAAATTATGTAAATATCTTGTATAACTAATGAAAGTAAAACTAGTAATGTCGGATGTAATTAATGAGTAGCGTTTTGCGTACTCTCTGACAGTGGCTCGGTTACGGGCGGCCCGTCAAAATATTTTGACAGATATCGCATCGCGTAATACGCAAATAACTAAACATCACTATTGATTGCTAAGTATTTATAAAAAAATAACACTTATTTCGAGACGCATTACTGTTACACATATTTATTTATTGCACTAATTAATAGATATTTGTTAACCAAATATTTGGGTGTCATAATTTATGGTGTCTATTCAATTCATGTTATGTAGACTAATTAAAGCAGAATTCCACGGTCTCGGCGCTGCACATAAATAATTATCAGTTATTTATTGCATCAATACGATGACAGGGTACATGACGAAACATAAACAGCGGAAAATTGAACATAAATCGTAGCATTTTGCAAGACTTTTGCCCCGAACTTTTATATAACAAACTATTATGAATTTTATAATATTTTAACAAGAATGTAGCAACATTTTGACAAATGTTCTGTGTATGGGATGTGTTAAGTGTTCGCTAACTAGCAACACAATATTAAACAGCTTAAATAATATAGAGATTATATCGCATGCAATATGCTAATGCCTTCTAATTACCGAAAACTTATCCTTAAGACATTGATCACGAAATGTGGCTTGTCTCTTACATAACAGTAAAAAAATAAACCCCCAGTAAAAGTAGTTCCAACGTTGCGAAGGAATAGTTCCATGTCGTTAAATGGAAACTGTAGGTGCAAATTACGTCTCTTTATTTTAAGTATTGTTGTTATTTTTCCTACGTTAAAGAAAAGTTTTCTAATATATACATATATATACATTCTGGTCTATTATTTTATTCATTTCAGTATATTTTATTTCGTCATGGCGTAATTTAAGTACTGCGTTCATTATGTTTATTTCATTACGAAGCCCATGCGAAACCAGTGTCCAAAACTAGTTAATGTGAGTATATTGATATTTGCGCAACTGTAACGGTTTACAAATTAGCCTCTCAGTTTTATCTATACATTAAATTATGAGCTTAAGGGATAGTTCTTTTGTTAGCGGCGATTATCTTAATTTATTAATTACACTAATTGTCAACAAAGTAGTCATCTGTTGTTTTTTTTATTTCTTATAAGTACATTGACCAATATATGTACGTCAATTAAAAAAAAAATATGAGAATATCTAACTATCAGTCAGTTACTAGGAAAGTAATGAAAAACTATAGTAAAAGTGTTCATGTTTGACTGAATTAAGGCTGATAATTTGCTGGAGTGCGTGTATTGTGTGTAAATATAGGAGAATATTCATATCTTGTTCGCGGTTTTACTAACTATAATATGGACTATGCTACGAATTTATATTTCCGGACTAAGGCAATACTTCTAATTATATATTTCTGTGACAAAAAACTAATCAATAACATCAAGGTGCATGAGGGCGGGGGGGGGGGGGTATCTTTCCTTCCTGCGCTTGTGTAAGCACACTTGTGTTGCGGGAGGCCGGTATTGCATGTGCATCCTGCACCCAATGCTGGATTTTTGTCTCGCGGAATTAAAGCTTTTCTAACATTTATTGTAATGGATTTCCGCAAAGTAACGCCTGATTCAATAAGTTAAAAGCATAATCATAAACTGATTCTTTACAACAAACTGCACCTGTCATATAAACCGATTATTCAAGAAAGAAAATATTAGAAATCAATTTGAAAGCAGCACTTAGAAGCATTATTTACACATTTATTATATGCGGTTTCTATCGATGTCATAAACAATCGATCGAGTAGTTGCACCTGCTTCAGATTTATCGTTGAGTGTTGCCAGTTGCCGCCCACGAGCTTCGGAGTGACCCATCACGATCAGATTATTCATCCGTTTCGTGAGAATAAAAGTTTACAGTTGCAAATAGGTGCTTTATGTTTGTTTCTATTGAAAACATACTATGGTTACAACGTACTGAGTGTTTAACATTAGAAGAAGTTTTCCGGCAAATGAGTAACAGTGTGACTTATTTATAGGTTTTTTTGTTACTCGATTCTTCTTCTTTTCTTGAATATGTTGTTCAATTTTTTACCGCTGCTATGCGAATTCAAAATCAGTTGACGGAACACGAATCAAGTTTGTCAGCGGGAACTTTTTTTTTCGTGGAAAATTATAAAATTATCAAATGATAATTTGATAATGTGATGAAAAGATATAAAATACCCCGCTGAGGGTACACCTGGTCAGCGGACACTTCGGTGGACTTCTGTCACATCAATTTCAACAATCCATAAAAACCGCTGTACAATTTCTATAGTTCTTTTATTTGTATAACGTGTTATAAAATATTTTATACCATCTAACAAATAACAAACATTGTTAAAACTACGCCTTAATAGCGGCAAACTTGTCACTTTCTCCGCTCGGTCGCAGACAGTCCTCGTCAGATCTTCTCCCGCGATTATTTCCATTAGTGTCCATTAGCCATTTAACTCGATATGATTAGAACACGTCACGACACCACACACAGTTTGCCACTGCCATAAATCATGCGATCTGGTTCTTCGATTCGAATTTGCACTCCGTTTACGTAACGTAAGCTAACGTTGTCGAGTTATGAGCGCGTGAAATTTCTGTTACAAAATATTTGATCTTTGTTTTTCTAGAGTTTGGGGTTTGGTTGGGAAATGTTGAAGGTATACATATTTTTATTGTGCAAATATTGTGCGGTCATTAGTAGATATATATGTAGGTGTAGTAGTCTAGTACGTATGTTATAATTTTTGGCGTAACATATGAGAATACATAGTAGGTAGGTACACTAATTATTATTATTATAAATTTTTTATATGTATGTTTTTATCAATTCTAAAGACATTAATGATATATTAATAGAAAGTGATTTTTTTAAAGAATGTCCTTCTGCTGACTTAACTCAAAGCTGATAATTTTCCGCAGTTCTTGTAAGACCCATGTTTTATGAGCACCAGTATCGTGCATCGTGTGTTGTGTGTACAGGAGGATTTTCATAATCTTGTTCGCGGTTCTACAGGCGGGCCAGGCGTTATCAGAATCTCTTCAACAGTTGGTTATAAATATACAAGCTCATGACTACAATAACTGTTGGTTTATTAATTGAAGTATGGTTAGTCGCCAAGTTTCCATCAACATTGAACACGCAATTAGGCCATTGTCGCTCATTTAACTCTCGATTAGTTCTGTAACAGAGTTTGTTCTATTTCTTAACGGAATCTTACTGGCTTCACTAATTAGTTGTTGCCGCAATCGTGGCAATACTAGGTATGATTAGGAAATGGCATTAAGTAGGTGTGCCTTATCTGTTTTATTACTTTTCTTTTCTGTTCGTAACTATGGAAAAGTGAAATGAGGAGATAGGTAATATCAGAATGAATTTTTACTGGTGTGAAAATAAATTATTAAGTTCATTTGAATGGTAAACTGAGGTAATATTTTATTATGATTCCATATAAAGGGGGGATCAGATAGCGCCCTGTCACTGAACCCACAGCTACATGTAAGTTTAACATGTGAATTAAACCTACGTGTGGGGGAAATGTTTGAAACCCCAAATAAAATTTGTTTACTAAACTAAAAAAATACCAAATTTACGGGTTGAATTTTTATGATAACTTTACTAAGGACTTTAAATTAAAACTCCAGCTTTAATCAGTTCATTTTTTCGTATCAAATATCAATACGATTACATTAATACGATGCATGAGTAGGTATGTAAGCTCACACATTCACAGAACAAACATAACAAACTTTCGTAGAAACAGTAGCACAATACCGACAAGTGCACGCTTATGAAAATGACTCTCACTGCCAAAACTAACAGATCCCTTATTCACAAATCACATAACATCCGTAATGTCAATGACACCTCACGGATGCGCTTACGCAACGACCACCTTGACAGTTATAGAGATGACGATCGCCGTGACGTAACATCTAAACAACGATACACTTCTGTTCGATATACACCGCACCTTTCATTCAATGAGGCATTATATCAACCTAGCCATACGCAGCTATGTGTAGGGAACTTATTTGAATCTTCTAGCAAACGCGTAGGTCGCCGATAGAAGAGATTCTCGATGAGATGAAATGCAAGTGATAGCATAATTGCACAATAAACTATTGTTCAGTAAGCAAACGTAATATCTATGAATGGACTATCAACAGTATTATGATTACTATCACAAACTTCGATCTCAAATCTGTTCCGATGATTGAAAATATTATAGACGAAATAGAATTGGTTTTTACTACCGTCATAAACGATTTATTGGTATAGAAACAGTTCTCATAATATTATAGATTTAATATTTGGTTTCAAACAAGATTCCGGTTATAGCAGTTTATAGTGCTTCTACATAAATTTTAGAGTTCTTAGGTCAAAGTACAATCACAACTAAGAGACATTACTCAATAAGACACTTTAGGGAACCGATAACGGATCGTAAATATTTTATAGGTCAGGTATGGCCAAAATAGTTTTCTTGTGGTATTTTTCCTCAGGTAGATAAAATAGTTTACAAATTATAAAAACATTATCTAAGTCATACCTAATTAAACATTATTTTCAAATTCCTCCATGAAAGAGAGGGAATTCAATTCAACATCTATTTGTTTTTCGACATTTACATTCAATTGCTATACCTATTGTCTCATGTTAGATCTAAACGTTTAATTGGCTATCCTGGAAGATTACCTTAAACGTTAAGAAATTGCTAGAACAAAAAGATTATTTCTAATTCCATCCCGGAATGATGGCAAAGCAATTATTGGATCATGAGTCTTTGTATTTAAGAGTTAACTTAGGGGAACAGGTTGTTTTGCTCCCCGGCGATAAACTTTGTAAACTACCCACGATGTCGTTGCATGTATCGGAGGAAATAGAACCTACATTGGTCCAATAGCCAGCGCCGCCTCGCGATGCACTGTAGGTTCGAGTCGTCGCGATGTCTTATATGGTGTAACTGCTGTACTAAAGTATAGTGCCTTGTTACACCGACCAACTTGATTTTAGATCCTGTATTTTACAAAGAAATAACTACGTCATAAATATTTTAAGGGTCTTGGCAATTTTATGGTCAAAAAGACATTAGGTTTTTTTTTATTAGTCGCCATCCGACCTGAGGCTAGGAATCTGCACGATCCCAATTTAGCTAGCAAATGGTTTCAGCAATAAAGTCGTCAGAACAAGTTCTTGAATAAACAACCGTCATCTTAATCCCGCCATTTGTATGCAGCAGATATCTGTCTCCATTAAAACTGTGGTGGGCTACATGAAAGTTCTTGTAAGATGTTAATGAAATGATGTAAAGGCCCGGGAACACGGTTCCGTCCGGCGCAGGTAGGTGGCGCCTACATCGACAAGTCTCGCGGTCGCCTTGGGTCGTGTTATTAGCATAATATCGCCTATACTAATGCTGCACAACAGTATCGTACTTTATTGCTTTAGATTTCACTTTGATTTAGGTAAATATTTTGATCAGTTAATAATTTTAATAAACAGTTATTTTAGATATTTATCAAAGTGAGTTATACGCGGAGAGATCCTGCATGACTCCTATAAGCACATACCTGTAAGTAACATATGTACTTGTCTATCATATATGTATATATGCTGTAATTTGTATTTTTCTTTCATATCTTTCCCAAAAAGTCAAATATACTTGAAACGTTAATTTTTACTTTTCTCCTTACGTGGATGATGACCACTCTAGCAGTTTTTCATACGCGTGGAACCTCACGGTATTGCGAAATTTTTGAGTGTTTTTCCAGGCAAAAGAAGAAAAGTAGGAATTACACTATTATTGGGTTTGCTGAATATGGTTACAGGGATATTTAGTTTTGTGGCTGAGATTTGCGATTTTAATAAGTGTTGGTGTACTTATCAACACTCAGACCTACGTCTGAAATTAATTACAAACTTATCATATAAATCTTCTAAAAGTTACGCAAGCACTTTTTTCTACTAGCAAAGAAAGTAACAGCACTACAGAATTTAACATACCTACCTGCAATTGAATCATTTGATACGACCCACGCGCTATTGTTATGTAAAACCACTATTATATTCATTCACAACTTGAAGTAGTAAGTCTATACTAAACATATATCTACTTGTACGTATATCCAGTGATTGATAGCAAGTGTCCATTTCGAGAGAAAATTGGAAGTTGAAGCTGTTTAGTGTCAATGCTCTGTCGATTACCTAAGCGGGTTGAATGAATTTAAGAATGTATGTATGAATTAAAAAAAAATGAATATGGTGGTACTGAAAATATTAAATTTAAATTTAGAGGCATATAACTATTTCTTTTTTTAATTTGTGATGCTTCTTTGTATCTATCAATTAAATTTAAAAAAAGTATGATTCTGAGAAAGCTTTAAGTAAGAGATTTTCAAACTGAGCAGTTTGCTATAGTGAGTAAACTGGCGAGCATCATCAAGCAAAATGTTTACTGCAGGATTTCCTTATATCTGATACTAACAACTTCATCTCCACAATCAATGCCCAGCCAGTGTCTGTTTACAACGCAATAATATTCCGTGAATGCATCCAAGTGTCGCTTTGATTTATACGAATACCACGTTGTAAAAGTAACCTTAAATATCACGGTCTCCACGTGACCTTTTATTTGTAAAAGAATTTCCATTTACACTTTTATGTTCCTTTGTTACGTTCCCAACATATCTACAAATCAAGATGTTATGTTTACTGTACATTATGTACCTACGTTTTACTGAAAAAGGTAAACAGTTATTTACAAGAAATCGGATTCTTTTAAAAAAGCGAGGTATTTTGTTGTTCATCGTTTTGAACTGCGAGTACCTACCAGCATGGGTGGTTGCGTTCGTTTACTTTCAGGATCTGTAAACACAAAGGAATATTTTCGTTGACACGATTGTGGTCTAGCCTTTAGGCGCCACGACTGCCACAGAGAAGCAGCAGTTTGCATTCGATTAGATGTAAATTTATTGAAAACATGAGTTCATTAGTTGCACTAATTGCGGTCTCCATTCCCATGAACTGTCGGGTGACCTTACGGTTCATTCTACTTAATATTCATACGAGAACAAGACGCAACTACTTTGTATCTCTATAATTTTTCCTAAACCAGAATGAAACTAACGATCAAAACTATATGTCAAAGGGAGTAAAGCTTAAACTTTCTACGTAGGTGTAACGTGGGAGGTAACATATCAAGTAGCATCGTCTAAATCATACGTAATCTGTTCTTTGTATGATATCCAAATATTTGTGTTTGCGTAACCGAGTAATGGTCAGTGAGTCAATTTGGAGCGTCGTTACGTTTTGCCCTAGTTACTTTGGTCACAGCAAAGCGTTTTGTCTCGGGGATTATCCGGCGGCGCCTTTACACCTCGGCCTGAATACCACCAGCTATACCTATTTGTTCCGTAAACACTAATTAGTTACGTCGTCTGAAGGTGACCCTCGTACAAGGTTCATAGCTGTGGCATTAGTCAGCAACAGATCAGCAAACACAGGATTGTTCACTTCGAGTAAATTTTGTCAACGCTTTGTAGATGGTTCTGCGCATAGGCTTGATTATCTCAACCTGAATTAGATGATCTATTTTGCAGATAATTGACGTTAAATATATGTATATGAGATAACAATCAAAAAGCAACAAATTGTGTGTATTACTTTCAAATTTTAACATCACAACATTCTGTAACGTATATATCAAACATTAATAGTAAAATTTTCTCAAGACGATAGTTAAGATTCATGAGATGCCTAGGAATGTTCGTAACACATCTTAAACAGGAATGGCCAATACCTATCTAAACACCATTCGCAAAATTGTACTCAACAGCTCATTAAACGCAGCGGTCTTTAGAAACAATCCAGGTAATGTTTCTATGATCAATAGCATTCCAGGTTTTATTTTCAAATATAACGAGTATTTAATAATATTAGTTTCGCTTTGGTGCAACATCTGCCAAGTCCTTTCAAATGGGGTCGTTATGGTGTGTAAAGTGCGCTCATAACTTCCGGCTGTAGACACTATAAAATGTTGGTACGAGACTATAAAACAGGACGTGAGTTTCCACTGCACCATTAGGCTGTACATAGGGTACACGTGGCAAAGGAATGAAGTATCAACACTATGATTCTTGAATGTAGGTTCACAGTTTTATTAATCCTAGGACCAGGGTCTGCCCGGACTGCGGGTTGTTCGTAAGAGATACCGTGGGTCTGGCACACAGGGACCTCCAGAAGGAACATAGTGGATTTTAGTCAATAAGAATCTGACACTCCCTCCAGTTGCACCCTCAGCAGGAGGGGTCATGATGATTTCCCACAAAAAAGGATGGGTAACTCCAGGTCTTCTCCATAATTATGTATCAAACATTTAAAGGAAAGTTATTGGTAGGGATAAGAAAACCTATAATATGTTGATTTAAACTTTCATGGTCACTAACATTTGAATTATTCGTTACGAGATTGCTACCATGTACCTTTTTATTGAGTTCCCGATATTTCGACACTGTTGCTGGCGATCCGTAAAAAAAAATAAGAAAACCTATTTCACAACTCTTATAAGGTTTAAAAAAAATACAATGCAAATTATTACCCTAATAAAATGCTTAAATATCAGGGATTTTTTTGAGGACGCTATCAACGATGGGAAATTTTGAAGAGTATAAAAATGCTGTTTACAAATTCTTTTTTGCTCACTGTACACAGGTTAGCTCATAAAGTCATAACACCATCTTCATGGCGTCGCTGCAGTGGGATCATTTATAATTCAAATAAACGCGTCAGGCTCGGTAAGTGGCCGACATGCTTGTTAAGGCGTTAAAAAGAATTATGGTATGTTTTCTCATGTTTTGATTTGTGGCTATTTCTAAATTTTCTCGTCGAATAACAAATTTATTGACTAGGAAGATTAATGTTTGTTGAAAATTAAGCAATTATCGTAGCCATGTTATTAAATTGCTTGTTTGTTTATTTTACACAAACAAAAGTGACAGCTTTAATTTCTTCTCTATTACATTGCCGAGTATATTTCCTATGAAATAACTTTTTGAGGACAAGTTGTTTGGCACTGAAACTGATTCATATCAATACCTATGAAAAGTATCTATAATTTCCCTGGAGATTCGGAGATATTTTCAGCGTTTGAAACTGTCCGTAATTTTAATTGCAGTAGGTAGGACATTAATATACACCAATGGGTGTCAAACAGCTCCCATGAAAAACTAAACATTGAACTTGATAATGATATCCCAGGATAAGGGCATATAATTTTTATCACCCAATTGCTCTACAACAAGGCTCATAATCCTCCTAATCTATAAAAGGTTAAGGACCTATTGTTAATCGTGAATAATTATCTGAACATGCGAGTAATATTACATGAAATAATGAGTATATGAGCATTGAATATAGACATGTCCAAGTAAACATATAAGTCCTAAGTCTAAGAAGAATTACCAAGACATTCCATTTTCAGTGTTAATTTGCAAAATAAGAGTATGTAGATATTTCTTCTGTATGATTCGCTGGACAAAAATTTCAAATGTAATCGCGAGCAAGAACTGCAAATTGCGGATCTCCGGAACAGTGACGGGACATTTCTTAGTGATGTAACACTGACGCAGGCGCAACTAACTGACGCATACGATTTTTTTTTCTTATTAAGAGCGAGCAAATGAAGATCACATTCCGAGTAATGAGTCAGTACTTTCTCTCAAGTGGTATCGATGATTAATTGTAGTTTTATTAGTAAGTAGATCGATATAAACTGTTTGATCTTTTTATTTGAGCTCATATACGCATACACTTTATTAACGATACTTGATGACACTTCTTTTGCACTGAGGAGTTATATAGTATGAAGGTATTTCGCTTGAAGTTTTTCAAATTTGTCCAAACTATTAGGAATTGCTTCCAATATTTCGCATGATCGTGATTGTAAATATACGATTCCTAATGAAGTGTATTGGTCATCGAGTAAATAATTGCTTTGCCATGAGAATGTTTACTTTCTTGAAAAAAAAAATCAGTGTGTAATATATTTTGAAAGTCACCGGAATCATATTCTCTTTTCACTTTTCCTTTTGCACTAGGCAAAAAATATTTCAAATTGTTAGAGCTTAATATAATATTGTAGGCTATACAATATGTTTGAATTAGGTACTTGTGCTTCATTTAGTTTTCAAGAACCGTCTATATTTAGATCGAAGC
The DNA here is from genome assembly GCA_958496145.1 of Heliothis peltigera. Classification (NCBI taxonomy): domain Eukaryota; kingdom Metazoa; phylum Arthropoda; class Insecta; order Lepidoptera; family Noctuidae; genus Heliothis; species Heliothis peltigera. The sequence continues at coordinate 7,655,883 of OY292328.1, forward strand.
AATACGTTGACTCATAGGATCTGCAGTCGATGCAAGAAGCCCAATTTTCTTACAGCTTACCTACGCAAACGACTAGTAGGAAAATACATGAATTGTAAAACCAATCGACATTTCAATTTTCTTTGTCTAGAGGCCTGACTTCTCGGCATCCACGGGGATTGGTTGGACGGTTAATAAACTAAATGTTAATATGACGGTTAATAAAACTACCTACTTATCTCTTGTCTTAAGTAAATATCCTAAGTGAAAATATAGTAGGTAAAAGTATCTTCAATTCATTAAACAACTAACATACTAGGTAAAAACTAATGACCTAAGTTGTAAATTGATTGTTGATGGCTGTTTAATCGGTGATAAACGATGCTGTAGTGACCAATGACCCGTACTAGTAGGTGCACGTTCATGATATTACACGAATGATATAATCGATTCATTGCCCCGAATACCTGACTAATATCCACTACCCGAAGTCAGACTTCCTCATCCAATGGGTGTGGTTGATAAATATCTTTACTTAGTATTAGAAATGCCAAAGTTTGTGTGCAAATGTCTGCCTGTCTGTTGGTATATTTGATGCGATTTCACGGCTTTTTGATTCGATTGATGTGAATGATTTGGTGTGGAGCTTGAAGCCTTGTCAATGGTCCTGGATAATTTTGACCCAGATGTGTAAAGTCTATCTCTTAATGCAATTGAAAATGCATTTACGTTTCGTCCTTACCGCAGTTGTAGTGTAGAAAATAAAGTTTTGTTATACGTTACCTATATACTAAATTATAAACGCCAAAAAATTTCGTATCTGTTGGCTTGAACTCACTTACTTTAGGAACTACTAGTCCGATTTGAAAAATTCTTTCAGTGTTAGATAGGCCAGTAATCGACAAATACTATAGGCGGAGTAGTTCCCAGGAGACGTGGTTAAACCACTGCAAGCTAGTTTAGTTATATACATATAAGTAAATTTCGTGAGTAGGACGACAGAGTAAGTGAAACACAATTGAGTTTCTCTGTAAGTAAAGATTTATTGGTTATTTCATTAATAAGAAAATAAGTGTATTTACTAACTACTAACTCTATATAAAACTTACAAACCTGTAAGTAAAGAAACGACATTTAATGTTATTTATTACAATGTCCGTTCCTACAACACTATTAATTAAAATTAAACATTTTTTACTTCTTACGTAAATAATATAAATTTTCACAGAGCACAAACTTCATCTGTCAGACAGTCGTTGACCAGTTGTGCGACCGATGAGGTTTGATGCGTGAAAATATAATTGAAAGAAAAAAAAATATTTTTTTCTTTATATCTCCCCCCCTCCATGAAAAAGATAAGGCGAAGATGTCTTTTTCCATGCACGGTCTTTAATCGTAGGTAGGAGCAGGTGTTAGCTTTGAAATATGGAAAAAGTTCGACTCTGATCTCTTATGTCCAGTATCTACCTTGTAAATTGAGTTTGAGATTTTTTCTAGAATTTTGTACGGTCCAAGTTTCAATTCATCAAGCTTCTTTCGATTTAATTTGTTTCCATTCTCTATAAAAACAATATCACCGACTTTGAAGTCTATATGCTTTCTATTTTTATCGTAAACTGTCTTGTTATAATTGTGTGATTTGATTGTATTTTTCAGAGCCTTTTCCCTAGCCTGGATTAAATCATATCCAGTCTTCTTTTCTTTCAGTTCATTTGGCAAAATCGTAACATCTGTGCCATGAAGTAGGTATTTGGGAGCATATCCAGTAACGGTGTGCTCAGTTTCATTGTATTTTTGTACACAGTTGTGGGCTATAGTTGTCCATGCCAATTTTGTGTCTTTTTCGTTTATCTTGCATCGGATTTTATTAACTAATGTCTGGTTCAATCTCTCATTTAATCCATTTGAAAAGGGAGAATTTACTGCTGTAAAAATTATGGAAATATTTTTTCCATCCAAAAATCTTTTAAATTCCGTAGAATTTATACCTGGGTATTGGTCTGCTAGTATTAGTTCCATGTTATCACTCTCTGTGCAGTTCCTTATTAATTTGATGAAGTCATTGGCATTTTGAGTGCTTGATGTTAGAATATACGCATACCTGGTGAAATGATCTAATAAAAGATGTAAATATTTCTTTGTTGATCTGGAACCTCCGAAGCCTCCAATGGTATCAATAGAGCATATCTGAAAAGGTTTTGTGGCGGGACCTAAGTGGGACATCAATCCATATTTAATGTGTCCTCTTGATTTATTCTTTAAACATATGGTACAACTCTCACAGATTCTTTTTATGTTTTTAGTCATATTTTCTGCTGTATAAACTGAGCTAATCATTCTCTGCATTTGTTTAATTCCGATATGTCCCAGATCTGCATGTACACTTTTCATAAAATCTATGCTAAATTCCTCTGATATAATAATTTTTCCTTTTTTCTTTACTTTTTTGTAGTAAACATTGTGTTTTTTCATTAGCTTGTCTTTTCTGCATTGTATATATTTATTTTTAACCTGATCTTTTAGGATATCTTCTAGTGTTATTATATTAACTACTTTTAACTGTTCCTCTAGGTTTTCATTTGGTTCAAGGACCGGATTCCTGCTTAGGCAATCAGCTTCAATATTGTATCTTCCTGGCGAATATTTAATTTGGAAATCATATTGTGAAAGGTAGTATGTTAGATCTCCTAATTCTTCGTCTGTTCTTGACCTTATGTTCATGTTTTCCAGTGGTTTGTGATCAGAAAATACAGTGAATTTCCGACCTATTAACAGATGTTGCCAATACTTTACACATTCTTTAATCGCCAGGCATTCCAGATAGATAGCTTTCTTCCTTTTCTGTACTTCAGTCAATTTTTTCGAAAAGTATGCTACTGGTTTTTCTTCGTTGGTTTTTTGTGGCTGTTTTAATACTGCTCCTACTCCTAATATACTAGCATCTGTATATATGTGAATAGGCAGGTTTGGGTCAAAGATTGTTAATATTGGTTGAGAACATAATATTCGTTTCATTTCATTAAACGACTCCTCGCATTCATTAGTCCATTCAAAAGTTTGTCCTTTTCTCAAAAGGTTATGCAATGGTTCCAATTTAATGGCTATATTTGGCACATATTTATGATAAAAGTTTATTTTTCCCAGGAATTGCCTCACATTCTTTTGTGTTTTTGGAGTCGGGAAATTTTTTATTGATATTAAGTTATCTTTTAATGGCTTAACTGAATTATTCTGTATGATGTGACCCAAGTATTTAACTGTATCTGCTGCAAATGTACATTTAGAAAATTTTAGTTTTAAACCTTCACTTTCAATTGCTTGAAAGAGTTTTTCCAGATGTCGGATATGATCCGAGAAGTTTTCTGAGAAAAGTAAAATGTCATCAATGAAACATACTGCGAACTCTCCCAGCTTGTGTTTCCGTATTATATTACACATTATTCTTTGGAATATAGCTGGGGATGTTTTTAAACCGAATGGCAAGCAGGTCCATTGATAGTGACCCTCTTGTGTCACGAATGCAGTTTTGTGTCTATCTGTGACACGTAAAGGTATTGACCAAAATGCTGAGTTTAGGTCCAATGTTGAGAAAAACTTGCAATCTCTCGTCTTTAGTATTAGGTCTTCAATGAGAGGAAACGGCTGTGATTGAGGCACAACAATTTTATTTAAGTCTCGAAAGTCAATACATAATCTTGATCTTTTGTTTTCATCTCTTTTATAAGCTAATGTGACTGGTGCTGCGAATGGACTATATGATTCTTCTATTATATTTTTTTCCAATAATTTTGAGACTTGTTCTTCAATCTCCTTCTTATCTTCTATTGTGCAACGATATGGCCTTTTGGAGCAATATTTTTCTACTAGTAGATCAATGTGTGCCTCATAATCCGTTACCTGTCCTATGTCATATTTGTCCTTTGCAAAAACCGACTTATTTTTCGAAATTAATTCATCAATCACGGCCTGTTGTTGAAAGTCTAGATGATTTATGTTAATTTTGAAGTTTTCTTCATGTATACCTTCATTAAAGTTTATCAAATTATCATATTTAATCTCCTTAGAGATCATATCTATTTTATCTGTTTCCTTGGAAACTATTTCACTTCTTTTTATAGGTAATTTCTGAGTAATTTTTAAGTTTTCGTTTTGAACTAGGTAAAATTCTTTTATACAATCAAGACCCACTAAAAAATCATAATCGAAATTTTCCTTGTCTATTACGAAAACATTCATCTTTTTCTCCAAACCAAAGATGGTTATATCAAGTGTTACCATACCATTTGCCTTTTTAACGCCATTAATCGTTTTTAAGTTAGTACTGTTGCACTGACTGGCTTCTTTATTGTTTATTCTTAACAATTTTGAATTTATTAATGAGACATTAGACCCAGAATCATAGATGCCAGTAACTTCAACAGTTTTATTCAGTACTAATTTCACTTTGATTAATGGCGGCACTATTAGTTTTTTTGGTCTTCACATTGCAATTCACATTCCAATTCTGAATTGTTGATAAGTTTTATTTGCTTTTTATCTTTATCAGTACTTATATTTGTTTTAAACCAGCAAGAATCTTCCGAATGATAACGTACACCTTTCTTCAATTTTTCACAAATACTACATTTTTTCTTCTCAGTCTTAGCATCTTCTTTCTTCTTGATAAATTTTGTTTTTGAAACTAAATGTTCTAATTTTCCAAGTTCACTAAACAAATTTGTTGTATTTACGATCTGGTCTTTGTTTATTCTGTCTGTTATAAAATCTGGCAAGCCGGCAGCAATAATATCAATAAGAGTCCCTTCATCTATTGTTTTTCTTACTTCTAGTAAAAGTTTTTCTTTCTTTACTGCATATTCTAATAAAGACCCTGATTGGTACTTGTAAGATAAAGCATACTTGCTAGCATTCCAACCTTTATTAGCATATGTTTGCAAAAAACTTGACTTCCATTTTGACCACTCGGAATGTAAGGTAAGTTTGATCATCATGGACGAATACCAATCAGTGCATGATTTTTCAAGAAATAATCTGAAGATTTCAATGATTTCTTCTTCTTTTACTATACCAAACCTTGTACATTCTTTTTCAAATACTTCCATCCACTGGTATGCATTTGAACTTTTACCATCAAATTTTTCAATCACAAACTTATCAGCTAACTTTTTAATACTTTTTTTTTCCTTGTCTTGTTGACTTTTAACAAATGTTTCCAAAATTTTTACTATTGGATCTTCCGAACACCTTTTACTGCCAACAGCCATTAGTTCTTGGGTAGTTTCCTCTAAAAATTGGTCCTGAAATATCATGTTTTCATCCTCATCAAAATATGTTTGTAATATATCTTTTGTTGTTTTTATCCAAACACTTCTAGTTTGATATCTCTTCTTCAATGTATTTTTAACGGTTAAGAAAGTTTTCGAGGTTTGGATATGTTTGTGAAGTGATACTGCTTGATATTCTTCAGGCATGAGGAAAACTTTTCCATCTGTTGTGGCAATCGCGGTTATGGCGGCATAGTTGGACTTTCCGTCTGTTGATGGTTTAATTTCAAATGTAAACTTTAACTTCTCCATTTTATGACAATAAATGTCGTTTTATAAGTAAATTTCGTGAGTAGGACGACAGAGTAAGTGAAACACAATTGAGTTTCTCTGTAAGTAAAGATTTATTGGTTATTTCATTAATAAGAAAATAAGTGTATTTACTAACTACTAACTCTATATAAAACTTACAAACCTGTAAGTAAAGAAACGACATTTAATGTTATTTATTACAATGTCCGTTCCTACAACACTATTAATTAAAATTAAACATTTTTTACTTCTTACGTAAATAATATAAATTTTCACAGAGCACAAACTTCATCTGTCAGACAGTCGTTGACCAGTTGTGCGACCGATGAGGTTTGATGCGTGAAAATATAATTGAAAGAAAAAAAAATATTTTTTTCTTTATATACATATAATGGCGTAATTGGTGATAAGGCTTTTATTGCACTCATAATAAGATATCGTAAATGAATGATTTGAGGCTCATTTGCTTTTAACAAAGATTCGGCAATATTCGCATTTATTGATATCGAAAAACTTTCCTAAAAGATATAATTTGTAGTTACATAACTCTGAAGCAAAATTTCTTCAGTAACCAAAGCGACATTCTATAGTACAATTAAGTAATTAAAGTAGAAATCGCTTCAGATAATCAGATATAAGTAGATGTTCATAAAGTACCGTTTCCCACTACGCAGTAAGTAATTGATCGTGAGATAAGATCGATATCTTCCGATGATCGATAGTGCAGATCGGAAGAGACCTAGAAAGTGGGATAAATCGTGATTTTACTAATTATTCGAGTTACGTTAGCCATTGCGACAAACGTTTGTCTCCTTATTGCAAATACGAGAAGATTTATGGCTATTAATCAGGCTATAGCGGTAACCGTGTTTGTTTTATCACGTGATCGAATAGATAATAATGTGTTTAACTTAAGAAATTTGTTTCGTAATGACCTTTTAAGTGTTTTTATTAGCCAACGCTAATGTTTACCCTGGCAGTGTCGCAACTGTGGTGTTCGTATGCATTCCACCACTTAATCAATCCTATATTTGCAAGTCATACGTCACAATACTTTAGTGCGCATGTTAACTCCGGAGAGAATGTGCAAAAAAAGCTGTGACGATAAAAGGGACTTTACAGTCATACCGAGAAATGACGGCAGAAACACAGTAACTCAAAGGGACAGGGGAATGAGTTGTAAATTTTCTAACATAAAAAAATTCAAGCGTATGGTCGCGGACTATAAAATTGGAAATAAGTCCAGCACTAAAACTCTTGGCTCACAAATTAGTCAAGTTGACATGCTTGTATACACTCACCACGGGCTATTTCGCATTAATTTAATGGTAGAAGGCGTTGTTTAAAATATTGTACACGCATCGTCGTAAATAGTTTTATGGTCATGAATTCATTTGTTTTTATTTTACACTTTTTCATCGACGACATGTTCTTTAAGACGCGGCATTATTTTAAATAGCAGCTTTTAGTCGAAACATTTCTAGGCGATATTATGGCATAAGATATTGAAGCCATAAAAGTATTTTTTTAATTTTCTCTTAGGGCAATCACCAATATAAGTATAGATATTAGTACTTAGCCTCACAGCTAGGTGTAACAAGAATAAATTGTAAATAAAAACTGAAGCTAAGCTAAAATCACATTAAAAAAACTTTATGGCGTAACATATCGTGTTAATCATAAATATGGCGTCAGTCCATCAATAACACTGATAAAGTGGAACTCTTAAAAGCGATTGATTTTGATGACCTTTTAAAAAATCTCCATGCAAATCTAATCAGTAGCGGAAGCAATTTCATTGGAGCTCTCTTGTGACTGCTACTTATGAGTTGTCAATCATTCAAATGCCCATTTACGGAACCGATCACACTTATTTTCTATAGATATTTCATAACACTATATTGGTCGTTAAGAAAAGCGATGCATAGTCATGTCGTAGTTCCGCCGTCCCTCAGATGGTGCGCGTGATTCGCCCATTGTACACCATCAATGGAGACAGTTTCATAGAAATCATTTGCATTTGAAACGGCCTAGTGGGTAATGTGGACTGAGAAACGTATAATAATAATATTATGAAAAAAATTTGGTGTTATGTAATTTTAATGAAGGTACATTTTCTAATGACGTAAACATCAAGTACCTACTCCAATCGACGAAACGTAAAAATATTTTCGTCCACTTAAGTAAATACCATAATAAAATTATATAGAAAATACTTGAAAGAAAAAACTAATTAATAACCATTTTATATCTTGCACGGCTATTCGTTGTCTCTTTTCGGGACAAAACATGTTAGCATTATAATATCACAAGGCGAAAAGGGACGATGTAGACCTGAAAACAACTCACAATAGTAAAATACAACAACAATGAAACATAAATCACTAGAATCGCAATTCGCAATTAAATAAGAACAACACAAAGAACATCCAGCAATTAATAATTCAATGTACCATGACTTCCTTAACGCACACTATATAATATTCACTATAAGTACTATTCATTACATCCTATTGAAGAGACGATCTTTGACTTTGATATATTATCTATTTAAGTGCTAAAAGGACGGACACTATTAAATTACATAGGCAGTAACTTTAGATCATATATCTACATTGACTATCGTATGATAAACTGGCTTCATCATATTCACTGTATTCAGGTATGACTGTTCTTCGATGGTACAGACGCCAGCACAACAATCTGTCAAATTTCCTTAATATATTTTCAACTTTATCGCTGAAGCATACGGTTTAAAGTTGATTGGGAAAATTTGACAGTTTCAGTCTGTACTTGAATACAACTAGTATCAATCTTCTACACTACACAAATAGAAGTCGTTTCTCAGCCCGTGCAAGACTACTTTTTTCGTGCCAAACGAGTCATTAAACAAATAAATACATACTTCTATTACCTAGTATTTATATGCGTAACGCGTGAGGATTTGTTTATCGACGTTTACTTGTTATTCTAGTAAAAAATATGTAGCTTTCTGTCACTATTTTCTTAGTATATTGTTATTGTTTCTGCTTATTACAGTTTTAGAAGACGTGTTTGTTTTTTTCTTTTCTATATTGATATACTTAGATCGTATAGCAGTAACAAGAATATACTTATTATTGTACTCCTCGTAGTCTCGTTACACAGAAGGTGCCGTTGACTCCCTCATAACAAACAGTTTGGGTTTAAATGATAATAAAAAATCTTTAAAACAGCCGCCTGCATGAAAAGTCTCAACAAGTTGAACAATCGCAGATGGAATCGTTATTAAGGATCGTATAATCATGTTTTTTTAATACATACATATGTAGGTACTATTTGGTAATCCTCATGATGAATCTTTTTATTTGATATCCATATTGCAGAAAACAGCAATCTTAACATTATAATATGCATATAAGCAAATTCACCACACCATCCATAATTTATTTTCCTCATAAAAAGCACGCAAACTCGTCCACATTCTATATTTAGCGATAGTAAACAGTTCTGTTAACCAACTGGCGGTGGTCGCGTCGGCGCCGGCGCCAGATTGACATTTACACGAGGACCTTGTGCGGAACAATTTGCGAACAATGAGAGACCTGTCATATGTTCCCGGAACCCGTCGCGAAGGGGCGACCTCAGCCACCGACCTCTACACTTGCAAACGTGACGACGTACACAAAAGATCCATGTGCGAAGGCAAATATGTGCATTGTGGACGTTGTGCATAGGAGCTCCTACGATTAATATGTTTGTGAAAGTATTTGTGGCAAGGATACAGCAGGATTTATTCAGTCATGGATATAAAACGTACTTACGTACATCTGTTCTATCTTCCTATATTCGAAGGTATTGGCTAGTCCTGGTTAGATCAATCAATCCTAATCGTGACGAAGGTTTGTTCACGTTATAGTAACAAGCTTAAGCTGAAAGTAATAGCGGTAAACATAATCGATCCTTAGTCCTATAGAACTTCATTTCTGTTGTAAAGCTTGAACTTTAGAAGCTATTGTTCGAAAGCGTAAAACTATAACATTGTGTAAGTGCAATCACTTGAACAACTTGTCACACGATACATTCAATCTGTGAAATATACACTTCCTGTATTAACGTTTAATTTTGTTAACGGGTCTTATATATGTATGTATGTACGATTTTGGTTTGGAAATTGCAAGGGCAGTCAACCACACCATAAGTTTTACCTCTATAATATGGAAATTCTGATTGCCTGTTGTACAACTGGTTGGATGCTCCATGTACTCTTGATCTATGTCATGAAAAACCCTGTACAGATCTGATATTAATAAAACTGATAAATTAGTCGTCTACGAAACGAATTTGTTATTTAGTCATTGTATAACATCTGTTTATCTTCTTAATAACAAATGATGATTTCAAGAAAACGAAATCTGTAAAACATCTCGTTTCTATCATTTATTTATAGTTAGTAGAAAATTGCGTGCAATAATCTGAGTCACATCGAATATTTTTGGAAAATTGGTAGCAGACGCTGAACATGATTCCATACATCATGTGTCAGAGTACTACACCGTTACTTTACGTCGGACGCCAAATTAGTATTCAACGGATGTCTGAAACAATGATTGGATGATTGGTCTTGCATTGCAACATGTCAGAGATAATATCACCCTTGGAATATTGAATAAGCAGTACCTAGAATTTGTCGGAAATTAAACTTTATCCTCTCAAGTTACGAAACTGCAACCATGCATGTCGCGATCCGAGATTAGTGTGAAACAAATTGCTTAACCCGTAGTTCCCACAAGTGCGTCAGAGTACCCGATTAGGTAACGATCAGCCGGATCTACAGGCTCATTAAAAGAAAAAAGATCATATCGCAGACAATAGAGCACTCGGCGACCGAAAGTGATAGTCTAATAGATATTATAGTGAGACGATGACGATAGTGACCAATAAACTGGCCAGTCATTACTCATTACGGAATACTCGCGGTTTTCCTAACAACTAATTGGTTCCTTTGTATAGCTGATACAATACTTAGATGTAGACAGTAAGATTAAACGTAATTTCCTTCTGCTATACAAATATTAAATTTATACAACTACCGATAGCCTTTAATCCGATGTTTTACTCAGATAATAACATGATATGGACATTTCAACCGCTCCAGGACTTTGCAGGTGTCTAAATTTCAATAAACAAAGCTTGACAACACGAATTTTGCTTTCTCTTTGTGAAAATTATCAAAATTATAGCTTATTACTTAAGAAAGGTGGGGTGTTACAACAAATCCATTCGGATACACCTGAGTGGCAGTTAAACAACAGATCATTCGTCATTTGCAGTGAAATTATAGGGAAACGTAGAACGGTGGCAGTTTATGCTGTTTTGAATAGCAAACGGAACGCGAACTTCAAAATTACCACCATTTGCAATACATCAACCTGCGCCGGCGGCTGCGCGTCGCTCCCCGGCTTGCGGTTGTTTGACAAATGAAGTTGTTGTTCTTCCTGGCCGGCGCCACCGCATCTTACGACCCGGAATGTCGTGTGTGCCATACACCTTCACGCGTTCACGGCTCACTCTGACCCCAGTGAACAGTGGTGACACTGATGAGATATTGCTCAATTGGAACGCGGTTTACAACAAAGACATTGATTGATGCTAGGTTAAGAGACTGAGAGGTTTGTCAATAAGTGGTACAATCATAACAATCGTAGCCTCAATACCGAAAGTACCCAGTTGGTAAAATTATACTGCGATATCCGATTTCAAAGTTGTCACTTTTGTTAACTGGGTTAACGGCTAACGGTTCTCGTATTGATTAGTCATTATTTCCATGTATGGGACTCCTTTAACATTGGATCGTATATAGTGCTAAGTAGCGGAACAGTAGCGAGTGGCACTGCGTGGCAGCATTATACATAATTGGCGTCACTGACCTACGGTAAACATTGCGTCTCCGTTCAAGGTCAACAGCCTTGATGTTTTATCGTTTCCAATAAGATGTCAGTATACGTAACGTATTACAGTTTGAGTAAGCTTTATTGGCTGTTCGTGTTTACATTACTATTACTGGTGAAGTAGAAGTACGTACTTATGTAGGTGCTTTAAGAAATAAACATTAAATTTGTACGACTCAGTTTTTCTGATCTTTCTGAAAAAGTTTAAAAAAATCTTAGTAGGTTATTAATGATGTCGGGAAAGGAAGTCGTAGTGGTCTGGTAGTTAAAGTATATGACTCTTAAGTAAGTGTGCGAGTTTGATTCTAGGTCAGGCAACTTTTTAAAGTTATATGGACATACTTTCGAAGTACCTATATCTTGACACCATTGAACAAGTCAAGGTGAAGGAAAATGTCTTGAGGAAACTTGGGTTTAAAATATAAAATTGGCGCCTTGAATAAGCGTGGTGATTAACACTAATTCCTTCCCCGTATGAGAAAAGGCCTGTGCCCTTCAGTGGGACATTCAAAAGGCTCATGATGACGTTTTGAAAATTTACTTCTCCTTCTAAAATGGGAAGATCTCAGGCCCCTTAATTTGGACGTGGCATGAATAATAAAAATATGAATTGAAGATCATTCAGGCAAAGACAAATTCCAATAATACCTATTGGATAGGCCTGTCTAGCAATAAAAGTGAAAATATTCATCGATTAACATGAATACCCAATAAAATGTAACCTTGAGGAATACCTTGGATGGCAGACGAAAATACAGACGTAGTGAAACAAAGGGTGAGATAAGAAATCTACAGACCTGGCCATACATATATAAGGCATTTACATACACAGGGCCACGAGATGTATCGAACTGATTGTAGGAATACTACTTTAATGGAACCCTTAATATTGTACTTCGATATATTCGGAGAAAACAGGATGTCATTGATTAAAATAGGTCCTAATTGAGTCATGCTGAATGTATGCTTATTGGATCTCTTAACAAATTTTGATTTAATCATCTCATCTGCGTACCCAGTTAAAAAAGTCGTGGTGGCCTAGTGGTTAAAGAGCCAACCTCTCAAGTGTGAGGGCGTGGGTTCGATTCCAGGTCGGGCAAGTACCAATGCAACTTTTCTAAGTTTGTATGTACTTTCTGAGTATATCTTGGACACCAATGACTGTGTTTCGGATGGCACGTTAAACTGTAGGTCCCGGCTGTCATTGAACATCCTTGGCAGTCGTTACGGGTAGTCAGAAGCCAGTAAGTCTGACGCCAGTCTAACCAAGGGGTATTGGGTTGCCCAGGTAACTGGGTTGAGGAGGTCAGATAGGCAGTCGCTCCTTGTAAAACACTGGTATTCAGCCGAAACCGGTTAGACTGGAAGCCGACCCCAACATAGTTGGGAAAAGGCTCGGGAGATGATCTGCGTACCCAGTTATGGTGGGGTCCGCTTCTCAATCCAGCAACCCAATAACCCCTTGTAAGATGTTCAAATAGCCGCGACCCACCAATTTAAAAATAGCCGGAATAAAAAAAAACACAAGTGTAATTGCAGTAGATTTAAAAAAAGTACCTACTCTTATTAAATAAAAGTTAACGACCAATTAATTAGTAGCTAACAAGTCCTAGTTAATGGCTTATCAAGCCGATTGGAACTAAAATTAAATAGTGGTTAACATGCACATAAAAATATGTATTGAACGGGCGTATAAGTTGGCTTCTCAATTAATTAAATTAAATCTTTTCAGTGTTGAGGTAGGAAGTTTTGAAAAACCTTAATGATTAGCAATAGCTTCTAAATGTAACTGAAGCTTTTCTGTGCCCCAAAGACAAAATAAAAGATCAATATAGAAAACTCTAAACGAAACTAAACAGAAAAAATATTAATCAACTACTTAGACAATGAGTGAGATTTAAAGAAAACCGCCATAACTTTAGTGGAGAAATTGGCAATTTTCCTTCATGAAACACATAAATCAGTCTTTGAATATTATTTTGTTTAAAAATAAATAAAACACAAAGCCATAAACATAAAGGCAATGTTCGATTACGGTCGCACCTGAGGTTTCTCGTTCGAATACATTGTTTACGAGGTCAATCCATTCGACCTAATTTGTTCTGTCTAGCTCAATTTTATTAAATTGCTGCTGTAGGTAGGTATATAACAAATTTAAAACTAAACTAAACTTACAGTTTAACAAACGATAATTAGGTAGGTAGCTACCTAAAAGTATTTTGACTCTATATCCTATGCATATTGGAAAATCAAGAAAAGTTATCCTTTGTTCTTAATGAGTCAAAATGTGGAAAGCGCAATTTTGTAATCTGATTAAAATTACAGGACATGCTGTAGGTACCTACCTAGGTAGGTTTATTACAAGTCAGTGACCGGCGCAGGGTAACCCCTAGCTGTGGCTTGTGTTAGTAAAATAGTTATAGTTACTTGTTGCAAGGTAAGACAACGGGCGACCCCGCACATGCGCAGTTACCCTCATTGATTTTTCTCACTTTGACAGTTCCACCTATGTTTTGGGCCATCGCTCGCGTACCAACAACAAAGTAAACAAAAAATGGCTTTAGATTTTTCTGCAACGTATAAATTACTAGTTTTAGGTGATTCTAATGTAGGCAAAACGTGTATAGTGCACAGATATTGTGACGAGAGATATTACGATATATACATATCCACTATAGGTAAGCAAATGTTATTTATTTTTAGTTTTACGAGCCTTTGTGAGACAGGTGATGCTGTTTTTTAGTGCCGTTTTGTAACATAACGAATCTGCGATTATATTTTATATTGCGGATGTAAAGCGGGAAACAATGGAACATGTGACGTGAAATAGCCTTTTAAATATTTATATGCTCAGGACTTCCCTTTGCAGAACATTTTACAGTTAAATGTTAGTGCCCGACCAACGTTACTGAGCTATGTAGCCAAACACATAGAGACAACTTGTTTCTACAACATGTAATTCATATAGTTTTTTGTTTAAAGTCACGACGAAGTGGGCCGCTTGCAAGTGATGTACGAACTTTGAGATTTTACGAGAAGCTGGTTTCTGTGTTTAAGATCGTACTTTAGCAAAAAGCTTTTAGTTGTGGCATTACTCCTACCTAAATTATTATACTTACTTAAAATAAGATTTTGAGATGAACAGTATAAGAAGTTGTTACATCAGGACAAACCTACCTAACGGAGATAAACCATTATAATAATCATATAATAGTTAAAAATTACCGTACCGTCATCAAGGAAAAATCAAGTTTTAATCATAAGTTTCATAAAAGTTGGTGATTTCATCCACGAGCGTTTTATGAATACTTCTATAGTAGCCTGCGGATTTTTTTTTCTAAAACTGTTTTTATTGCTATCTAATTTGATCAGTTAACCATAGACAAATAAATCTATTTCCAGTTTAATTTTCATTTCATTTTCTTGATGCAAAATCAAATAAGTAACCAAACACAGTTTAAGTTGGAAAAAACCGTTTTTGTTAATTTCAAAATGGAAGTTAAAGACAGGGAGAGACCTCAATAATAATCTCAATTAACCTCAATACAGGAAAATTCTATCCCAGAAGTGTAAGCTAGACTTTATAATATGTCGAAGTTAGTTCATCTTCCCAACTGACTGTCCACGCATAATAGGTACACCGACATTACGAAATTGACCACACAATAAGCTCCATCGCATCTAACCACAATTATATAACAATTCCAGGCATAGATTTCAAACAGAAGATAATAAACTTAGACGGCGTGCCAATCAAACTCCAAATATGGGACACGGCTGGCCAGGAGAGGTTTCGAACACTCACCACGGCGTACTATCGCGGCGCTATGGGCATTATACTTATGTATGATATCACCAATCTGGAGTCATTCAATCATCTGTCGTACTGGCTCAGGAATATTCAAGAGGTGAGAGATAAATTCATTATAACTATCGAAAATTATCAATCTGTTGAAGATAACCACCGACCGTTACTTCAGAAAAATATTTATTTGATATTCGAGGAGCAGGAATCGTAGAAAGACCATTATTAATGTTCAATTAGCTGGTAGCCATCCATTGTCGGTGTTCAAGGCAAGAGCGATTACGGTGCCTATATTGTAACCTCAAAGGATAGTGAATAATTTACTTTGATTTAACGATAAATAATAACTCACCACGATAACATCAATAAATTTACATGTCATATATGTAGCTACGTGCCTTTGATTGATACAGTAGCAAGCTGTTAATTCTTCTATGAAGTTCATGGTCGTGTGGATTTGTGTCTAGAATTGAAAAAAAATAAGTATTTTGTAGATAAGCATTGGTGTAAGTCATTGCCAAATATTCGATAACCATGGTATTGTAAAAAAACTTTTGACCTTAACATGATTGGTGATTTCTTGTAGAATTAGTTCTTTCTTATCCGACGTAGCTTGTATTTAAGACCCATTCACACATTAAGTAAAAATCTGTTATTCTGTTTTCAGTACGCGTCTCCTGACGTGATCAAGGTGTTAGTCGGCAACAAGTGTGATGTCCACGAGAACCACAGAGCTGTACCTAAAGAAAGGGGCCAAAAGGTAAATTATTCTCTAATTGAAACCACGGCATATGGTCAAGGATTTAAACGGAACTAATGGGTATACTAAAAAGGCTGATACTAATGAATCTGAAGTATCAAATCGTGAATCACATTAAATAACCTTGTTTACAAAAAGTCTGAGGTTTATTCCCACAGAAAAAAAAACCTAGACGGTATCCAAAATATCACGATTCTGATCAGTTACGGTGCAATCATCATTATCAAAGGCGCCTAAACGCCGGGTCACCTCCAAATTGACGAGGTCCAGTGTTAAAAGAAGGTTTCATCAATACCTATATCATTAATTGAATAAGCCACAAGCATATTATTGTTACTGGGGTGTTTGCTGCGCTATTTCTTCTTCCTAGCAAAAAGATATACGACGTTGTGAGGGGTGGGCGTTTTGGGGACAATTTCTTACGTTCTAATTTTTGACGTTCAAAAAGTGCTGTTTTGCAGCCAAGTGTGAATAAATGAGTTTATTCAGCATGGAAGTGCACTTTTTTAGCTATGTGCTTTAGACGAAATAAATTACAATTTAAATTCAAATGATTCGTAGCTATTTCAATGTTTTGGAGCTTAAGAATAACTATTTTGAGTGTTAAATAAAATTTCATAAATTCCAGATAGCGGATGATTTCGATATGCCGTTCTTCGAGGTGTCGTGTAAAAGCAACATAAACATAGAAGAAGCCTTTTTGACATTAGCCAGGAAAATTAGAGAATACCGAGAGAACAAGGTAAGCAAAACCTATGTCCTTTAAAGTTAAACCATTTTAAAGACAATACATACTTATTTGTGTCTTATCGGTCTACTCCCAAGTAACATTTTTTTCAATATTGGTAAATGTATTTTCCAGGCGGATGCCTTCGAGCTGAAGGAAAGGGATAACGTCATAAAGCCTTCTGAATCCGAGACGGATGTGTCAAAGTGTAGCTGTTAGCCTAATAATAACCTATAGCATTTCTGCGTTCGTAGACCGCAAACATGAATGATGTGGGCCAAGTTTTCATCTGAGATACGGATTTGACTGATATACTGTTTAATAGTTTTGAATTTTATCAGCTAATTCAATGTCAGTCTAGATTTCATCGAGAATCGTGTGGTGTTGCTGTTCAAAAAATACAAACACCAGAAACTGAGAAACTCCTCCTTTTTGGGACATCGGTTAAAAAAAGCTACACCAGTGTACAGTCGCCAGCACAACCTACTACAATCTACAATGTCAAATTTACCTACTTAAAAGATTATCAACTTTATCGCTAAAGCATATGGTTCAAAGTTGATTATGAAAATTTGACAGATGTGCTGGCGTCTGTACCTACACGACCTCAGCTAAGTATCTATAGATAGACAAATCAGTCACATGTAAAATAAACTGTAACAGCATCGTAGAATACAAACACAAAATGATAGATACCGGCTAAATAGATGTAGGCTAGGCTGATATCTCAGATGTAAACATTGGCGAACGACCAAATCATGCGTCAGGGGAATCAAAGTCGTTTTCTCATTGGCAAAGTATTTACAAGTTCGCTGACTAATCAGAAAACGGCTGTCATGTCTTGTTTTAGAGCCCTCTTACCGCTAAAAATAACATTTTAGAATTTAGTTAATTTAAATTATTACTTATCTAAATGATTTTGAAAACGTAGTTCGGTAAGAGGGTGGGAGTGGTCGCTTTATGCATTCTGTGTGCTAATTTGGCGACAGAGGGCGCACTATCGTGATTGTTTTTTTAAATTTTCATGGGGATCGAAAATTATGAGTTTGACGATATCTAAGTCTCGATAGTGCGTGCTAGGTCGACTGCGTGTAAGACCTATCGCGATTTCTCAATGACCTTATAAGTAATGAAGTGTTACTAAATATCTCAATCCATATTTTCTGTTCCTCAAATTGCAATAGAAGGTATTGTCATAAGAAAAGAAGATAAATAGACCAGCCATTAGGTAAATTATACTTCCGATATATTATGATCGGTTGTTATTCGTGAAATTTGATACGCCTAATTTAATGATATGTGAAATAAGTTAGAATTAAAAATAGTTGTAGATTTCATTACCTAATTCTATCATAACTAGAAATATCTGAATTTCATATACCTATACTTAATCTATACGGTGATAAGTCAATTTTAAGAAGTTTAATGATCAAATTTCACTAATAAAACTGATTATGGAATGTACACACGGCTACACATCAAGCTATACAAAACCAGTTTGTCTTGGACTCGCTTTTATATGGTCTTTCTACTAATTGATCGGTCAGCTTATACTAGTTTTGTATAGCTTGATGTGTAGCCATGTGTACCTACTGTCGGAGCTTTATTTATATAATAAGTATATACCTAATGAAATGATAATAAATAAAAATCTCTGAACATCATATACATATAAGAAAAATATAGTATTCATCTCAGTGCAACAAAGGTGATCCTAATATGATAAATGCGAAAGTAACTCTGTCTGTCTGTCACGCTTTTACGCTAAAACTACTGTACCGATTTCAATAATATTTGGTAGACATATAGTCTAGAGCCTGAGTCTAGAGCCCGTAGGCTAATTTTTATCCAGTTGCGGGAAGTTGTTCCTTCGGGCGGCGGACGGAACAGCAGGGAACAACTAGTACTTTATAATTGAGGTATGACGCAGAAGAAGTATTGAGAAGACAGACGCGCATCGAATTCAATTCGTTAGAGTGGTAGCCGAAAGCACTTCAAATAAAATAACATCCACTATTAATAAAATGATGTTGGTCTTATTTATCTTGTTTTAATTATTGACTAAATTCTAAACTACCGGCACTGAAAAGGCCTTTAATGTTGTCAGTTCAATAAGTATTAATAAAGCCTACGCGACTATCAGACTTGCTCAGCAAATATTATAGACTCAATAATAATAAAAAGCACATTATTATATCTAACGAATTTAAAGAAAAATTATATAGGAGTCGTTTTATATTAGATGCGTTTGTTGATAATTGCATTTCCATTAAAATTTGGCGAAGGGTTACAACTAATGCGATTGTATTGGAGACTTAGCTTTTATTGTTAAACTGTTAAGAGTATTATATAAGTACATATGCTTGAACCTTAAAATATGCAATTTTTTTAACTCCAAAAGAACTTTCAATTGAAATGTTTATCTAAATATTATTATTTCTTTGATTAAAATGATTTTAGAGAAACATTTGAATTGAAAGAAGTTTCGGTGTTATTCAGACGCAACAAATATTACTTTGAGTTATATTATTAGCGCTAATAATAAGATCACGCCTCATTTCTGGTATCAACTTAGGTAAAATATCATTCGCTACAGTCCGAGTTCTCAACCTTGACATATTTGGATAAAATACACTGCTTCCTTTAAGCATAACTTTTAACCAAGCAGGAAGAATCGAAGAATAAAATACTGTTATTTTTCAATCTGGTGAGTATAGGTACACCCAAGACGCTTATATGTATTTAATTGAGGATCCCAATAATGCAAGTGTCAAAACATAGGGTATTTTCGTTCAGTGCGCCAGTCTTCAAATTGTAGATTTTTTAAATATTCAAATGTTCTTGAATTTTAAAATTGGTAACACAGTTAGTGCAAAAACATTGTTCATGTAACAGGGCTGGCCCCTAAATACTGCAGGACAGTAAAAACTAAAATACAATAACACTACATTGCTAGATTAAAGCTTATAAGCTCTCTTTGATCAACTGTCCATTTGAAAAAAAATACAGTGACCTCAATTTTATTGATATTTTCAGAACTCTGGTTAATCTAGGAAGACAGTCAATAATTAAATTATAAATGCAAATCTGTGATGATCTGAATGGTTCCGATATTCCAGTTTGATTCCGATACGAAAAGACGTAAATTAAAAAAAAAGTTTTAGCATTATTACAGAGGCTGTATAGTAATATATTTCCCTTGCTGATAGATACCCTATGAGTGTCGTGTGCTAACAACTTCTGTTACATATTGCTTTAATAATTTCTGTGAAAAAATGTATGTGAGTCCTTTATGAGCTAAATTAATGCTTTTGTACAACGAATTAAATTTTAATACTGAATATCATCTTTGAAATATTGTAAAATGTAACTCACTTCAGTAAAATAAAAACCAACCTACTTTATTATACTGTCGTATACCTAACGTTATATTAAACTTTTGACCGCCACGTCATAAAAGAAGGACGTGCCCTCAGCCCCAAGCTAAAAATTCATCCATAAATACTTATAATATAGTAGTGAGTTCGGAATTGTATCGATTAAAACTTACTATTAATTTTCAACTTTAAAAGTTTGTTATGTAGTCGTGACCGTGGTGTGCACTTTTTGGCTTGTCATCTATACGTGACTGTGGCGGTTAAAAGGTTATTATTAAAATAAGTTATAAAATCTATAGTAATAAAAATAATTGTATTGTTAAGCTTAGTTGTTATTATATTATGTTGTCGCTTGCAGCTCCAATAGAACGCACTAGCTGTAACATGTTTTACACTAGCACAACTAAACTTACATTAGATTTTAACAGTTCAATGTATAATAAAAGTTTTAATATAAAATTAAATTGTTTATTTAATTTTAATACACACACAGATATGCTTCATATTCTGTTAATTTTCGAAAAAAGATTTCATGGAAAGATATTTAATTAGATATTTCATTATGGCTGATAGAGTCCTTGAATAAATGATACTAAATTTTAGACGTCATAATCATAAAAATAACATTTATGAGACATTAATTTCATCAAAAGAATCTAAAAGTCAGTACAACATTATTCTCAGAATATAATGTATGTATAATAAATACACTGAATTACATTGCACGGACTACTTATATAATTTCAAAGATACCTACCTAATTGAATTTTAAATTCATAATATGTAAGCATAAATATCAATTAAATATTATAATATCAAAGGATGGATTCCGCTAAGTGAAATGAGAATAATAAATTAAAAGTTGAATTTTGACCGTTTCCGTGGAATGTGTGCTCGTAGAGTTTCCCTTTTAATCTCTTGTTTGCAACTTACAGATGCTGTAACCACTTGTGCATTTGATTCTTCACCCGTTTCTTGTTTGGTCTCCACCTTTATAGGAGGATCCGGCTCAGTAAGCACTGTGGTGTCGGGCTCCATTTTGATAGAAGGACCAGGCTCATTTCTAGTAGAAGGACCAGCTTCTATTTTGATTTTTGGTGCTGACGCTGGATGTATAACTGGTTTATGCTTCCTGTAAATGTTAAATGCCTTATATTAGAATAAGAATGATTTCTGTGGTAAATAGTAATAACATACAACCAAATAATACATTTATTATTCTTAATTACAAATATTGCGCACTTGAGACAGGCATCATTCATAATTAAATACGAGAATTTTAAATGAATACTATGATTTATAAGGCACCTTTATACCGTTAAAAAATCACTTACAAGAGATTTTTCTCCAAAATCTCAATAACTTCTTTAATGAAAGTTGGGGACTTATTGCATGCTCCAAACTGTTCTTCGTAAACCTTGTATCTTTTCACATGTTCTTCGTCATTATACGGGTCTGTTTTGAGATGTCCTGAAATATTTAAAATCAGTCTAAGTGTTGCATGATGATGAATTCAAATCCTAAATGTATTTAGAGCTAATTTTAAATCAATTCTCAAATAAAAATAGTTGTAAGTTGCAGTTTAAAAATTGTTTTATAAAATTTATATAGAATTGCATTAAAATCATTAAATATAGGTGCCACGCCCATGGTGACTTTTTGTAGCGATACAGTCAGTCGACTGTATGGCCCATAATTATTAGTAGAAATAATAATTAATGTATTTAATTGATAATTTCACTAAGAAAATTAGGAAAATTCAAAAGTTAGGGCTTTCGGTATGTTTATATATGAGTAGATAAAGGATAAATTAAACCTATAATTAATATTTTAAGTAGTAATTGACTTACTTAATACTATCTCACCACCCTCACATTTGTAGTCTTCTATTTGTTTGTCTTTTCGCAGTAACAGGCGTCTCAGTTCACTCTCACTTTCTCGTAGGTCACCAATAACATTCAATAGGGGCAGAGTGACTTTCTGCAAATACTGGAAAGTACAAAATTATTAGTAAGTACATGGTAATACCATATAAATACATGACGGGTTAAGATATAAATCATTAACAACATTCTAGTAAAGAAACTTGCAGTTGATGGAGAAAAAATATTTTTTATATGTAAAGTTGATTTCTTAAACATAGAGAATATAGGGAAATAAATTGGAATTATATTGGACAACAATGAAGAAGAGGAGGAAAATAATTGCATCAGACAAAGGGCACAAAGAATACAAATAAAAATGAGAAGGCAACTCATAAGTGCGGGAAAATATTTGCATTCATACTCAACATTACTGTTGTTTTGATACTTACTAATTCTTCCGAGCCCTTTGATAGTTTAAATTCAAAGATAAAAAGAAATCCCAACGATATTGTCAGAGTACTAAACAAATGTTTACCATTTTCTTTCCTTTCTATACTAAACTTCTTCAAGTTATCGAGATTTGTGAGCAAATGTACACCTTTTTGTACAAACTCACTATCTTCCATCTCGAGGCCATCATTACTTTCCTGAAACATGGAATACAAAGCAATTACATTTTAAAAAGAATTTAATTACTTCTATGAAAGCGCTAATCTTAGGAATGACTACTTAGGCTACTTTTTATCTGGGCGTCCGAGTTATGGTGTTAAGTATGGGGGATACCTTATTTTTTTCGTATGATATCATCAAATGACCTTTACTAGAGCCATTAAGAGCCGCCTTCTGGAGGTTCCTGTAACCCAGAGCAATGGTAACTCTTGTAAACAAACTGCAATCCCAGCAGAAGGTATGCAAGATACCTTAGTTTCTTAGACTATCCGGAAAACTTAAGAGATAACTTGTGGGCTCCAAAGATTTGCTCTGTATTTATGCACCAACTGTTTGCTCTTGTGGCGGATCTTTACTACTCTCACCAAATAACAGTTTATTTTGTAGAGAAGATATAACTTACTTTCAATTGAGCAACAAATGCCTTTTCGGAGTAAGACGAGATCCAAACACTCACATAATCTGTTATGCATATCTCGTATTCACGATCATTTGAAAATGAAAGGAAATATGGACTGTCTTTAATTCGTTTCCACATTGTTATGTAAACAGGTATCTGAAGTGAATCTTGCCTGTTTCAGTTATATTTTGTACACAAAAACAATAATTTTTGTTTAGCTTATCGATTGGTTTATTTTGACATTGACAGCGAAATATTTATGTACTTCTGACATAGTGACTAGCAAAGAGAGAGTATACAATTAAATATACTACGGTGACTAGTAGTAGTTCTGACATGTGTCATGTTGGTGCTGCCATTTATAAAGAAATAACAAAAAATCTTTGCAAAAAATACTAGAAAAACATTTTGAATTTGAATTTATTAAAATGCTTTTTTAAGATATATAAATACCTAAATAATGTAGAAATAATCTTGACTCATGCTCTATTCAATCACTGTAGACCGTATTTCGTATTAAATTATGCAAAAAAATGCCAGTCGTTTTAAATTAGGTATTTAAGCATTGGCATAAGAAAAGTAGTTTTGTCCTTCTCATGAACTTTTATAAACAGTACAAAGTACTAGTTAAGTAATAATACATTACCTTCTTGTAATTTTGATACTTTAAAATTCAATTATGAAAGATGTGCATTAAATCTATGAATAATGTGCGACTGAAATTTCTGCCATACCTACAAATATTTTGTGTGTATAGACTATAGCACAAGAAGTGCGTCATCTGCATCGCACCTAAATATAAGTAAACAAACACGGTCAGATTATAGCATGGTATTCCGATACAGATCGTTTCGGCACACTGGATTGGATTAATATATCAAGTGTGGACACAGCAGCGTACGGGGACTGTGGAAGGGTGTACAGGGTGGAATAAATGATGTCATTTATCAACTCCTATGTCGTATCGCAGGCACGAATGACACCGACGTATGTGTTATTCGCATTCAGGAGCATACGGCCGCCACGGTTTGAAAAAAAAAAACTGTAGAGAAATTCGTAACAGGTGTTGTTAGTAGCGACATTTCATGTGTGACAATGAATGAATGCACAGTTTCTGGGCGTGGGTGGCGATGATGGAAAAAATGTAGCTTTGGATAAATCTAACTTATTTTGTTCTGAATAATATTCGTAATAATAACTTTCCCCAAAATATACTCCTCCCAATTTGACGTACTTTTTTAGCAGACACGTTATTTGTCACCGGTCATACTAGCTTCTGGATTACCAAATGATGGAACTACCAGTGACATACTTAAAGCTTCAGCTATGGCCCTGCTATCACCTTTACCATCCACACTCACGGAAAGACCAGGCTTAACTCACAGTCAATTACTAGGTCGAAAAACCTTTCAAATGATTCATTCTATTTCCGAATCCATCCCCCAATAACGCTTTTGTTTATTCGGTTCACTCAGAATATTGGAATATTGCACCTACTTATCAGCCTTCATAAATTAGAACATGAAAACTTTAGCGACATGTTCGTTTAGCTAGTTGGGTATTGCATTACCAAAATTATTCCATCTTCGTGCATATCGTGCTGCGTATGCTAAGTAGTATTATGCTAGAAGTTCGAGGATACGCGACAAACGGTTCTGTAACTTATAATTAACTCATGCTTTGGCGCCGAGTCGGTACGAATCCTGTGCAAAGCCGTGAAAATACATGCTGTAGTACGCCGCACCGCCAAGCTAAACTTCATGCTTCAATGTTTGGATCCCATTAAGAACAATTGCAATAACTTACAATTGGTCAAATTGGAACAATTTTCCGACGTGATCTATTCATATAATCTGATAAATAATAAAATCTAAAGGAGCCGAAACAATAAAAGGGAGTGTTGAAGTTAATTTGGGCAATCTTCGCAATAGCTTAACGAAGTTTTTTATTGCTTTCCTCGCTGCAATATAAATTCTAAATGGCGATGCTTAAAATTAAGATCGCGGTAACGTCTACTGGTGTTTGGAAAAGGTCATAAAGGCCGAACAATGTGTACGATTTAACGGCAGGATCGTTTATTTATCTGTCGAATAGCCCCGTATAATGTGCGATCGAAAAACGCTTAGGTGTTAAAGGGAATTACAGGGGCAAAGTCGTATTGTTCTTCCTTTAAATTGATGCCAGGTGCCGCAATTGGAACACCTTAAACTACCTGATTAGATTGCAATTGCAAAGTGGATTTGCGATAGTGGAGTTAATGTTAAAATGGGTCATAGAACGCATTGATTGATCAAATTCGTGAATATTTAAAAGAAGAATTATAAAGAACTATAATTATGTTGTACATGTACATAATGATGATTTTAATAAAATACTTAGATTTCAAACATTAAACGAGATGGCAGATATAGAAACTGGAACGGTTGAAATGGTTAATAAATAAATAATCAAACCAATTACTAACTACAAAACCAATTCCTATTTACTTTTCGAAGCAACGAATACAAATACCTATCGGAAAAAAAAAACAACAAATAAAACCGTTTTGCTAACAGTTCAGTTGCAGTAGATTTAGACACGGAATTAAGTGGTAAACGAACAGAACAATCCTTGTTTTCAAGATCTTGGGTCCTGTTGGGTATTTTATACCTTGATGGACATTAAATAGTGGACATAGTATTATTTTATTGTCGTCTATAAGCACTAGTTCGTACACACACGTCACACACATTAGCTGGATGGAGGCTTATAGGTACGTTGGTTTATAGCATTCATCTTTTTTACGTCATAAAATGGCTAACAAGAAGTGACCAGTTAAGCAGTCTTTAGTTTTACAACACCTAAAGCATTGTGGTGCTTGCAGTAGGTACCTTGTTTAGGCTGTATAAGCGAAGTTAATGTTCAACGTGCTTATTAAGACCCTTAATATGTACCTAGATGGGGACACGGTACTATTGTTTAGGAAATGATTCAATTATAATGTTGCAAAAGTTTTCTTACAAAACACTACTTTTCACAACAATATATATATTCTGTTTGCCGTGAATTGTATGACAATTTTATTGAAAAATGTTTGGGGAAAAGATGTATTGATAATCACACTGAGTGCTTTTTTTGCCGCCTCTGACAATGTACGTAGTGTTGTACATACATAGATACCTAGATTCGAAATGATAGAAAAGAAAATTGAGGGCAAATATTGAAACTTCGGCATTTCAATTAATTAGTAACGTTGCACAAGAGAATTCGTTTTGGACCGTTCTGATTTAAATAACAACGCTTTGTAGAACAAAGACTGGGTATTTTGATTGAAAAAGTATTTAGCTTTCATTATGAGTTTTCTTTTTACGTTTGTTTGAATTTACTTGCCTATTTTTATAAATTGATTGTTATACTATTTCATCAATTTTGTATAAGAAAAACTGTGTCTTGCGCTTCAAATCGACAATAACCATCGCTTCAAAGGACAGTCTACCAGTTGCTAGCCAACGATGCTTTGTTAATTTAACCTTTCCTCTCAATTCTGCCAAAGTCTGGTCCGGACAAAGGCCATTCATTTTGGTTTTACCGTGTAATCATTGAATTGTAAAATCGGAGTTCGTGTTGACACATTTAGTGTTAGGTACTGATGATCTTTGGACCGCAAAATTCTGCTTCATTTCACGTAGGGAACTTGGCTCTCGCACATAGGATTATGCTGACCCATTTTCAGCCAATTTTTACGGATTAACTTTGAATTTTTCTTAAAATCTATGGCATTTTTTGATAGGTATTTAAGATTAGTATTCTTCTGAAGCATTTTTATATAAAATAACGACAATTGATTTATGGTTATTATGGTGGTTATGGTTATATAGTTATTTATGGTTCCTGACATGACTCGTTTGGGGGTTATATTTAATTGTAAAAATACTAATGTGAATCAAATAAAAGTAACTTTGTAAATTTACTAGATTTGAATTTTTTTTTTATGTTGTAATGGACGTTAAGCTATGGTCCGATTTGAAAACACTTATCAAAAAAAAAGGTTCTATTTAAAAACAGTAGGTACTTAGTTCGAGCAAAAAAACCCGTAGTTAGTAAACAACACGTATTTGAACAGCTACTCGTTTACTGAGTTTATTGGCCTGTTAAATGTTAGTATTGTACTATATTTTTCACAATTCCATAGAGTTGATTCCATAACGTTTTATCTATCCCCGTAAATATAGAACTGTTAATAGGGAAATAGAAACGACTCCCTCGAGTGTGATTTTTGATCATTATCTTGGCTCGGAGTGAGAAAAGTATTTTCACGAGCCATAAACTTTGTATGATAGAGGTTTCGATAATGTATGTGCATTATTTATTATAGAAATAAAGGCCATATTGTGGACGATGAGAATATTTATTTGAAATACTATATTAGACACTAGCTGTATACCGAGGTTTTATCTGTGTCCCGTGGAAACTATTTACTATGTCCCCGACGTTAGGGAAGCTTCCTAACAGTGAAAGAACTTTTCAAAATGGTTCGAGGGTTTCGGAGTCTTATCGGTACAAAAAACAATGACAAAAAAGCTTTATATAATATTTTTTTTTGGTATTAATTATTTATTCTCGATATAATAATGGCAAAAGGAAAAATTATCGAAAATTTCTCGAAGTGATGCCAATATAAACTCGTACCTAGTAATAGCTATGTTTTTTCTTGAACACTTACTTCCCATGAATTCTCATTTTTCATATCCAGAAGGAAGCTTTGAAGATAAATAAATCAATAAATATTTGGGCAAATTACAAAACAAAATCAGATATATTTAATCAAACAGTAGACATTTTAGATGAAGATGAGGCGATAGGAAAATAGAATCTCTTTTAATTCTCAGCAATTTATCAAAGTCGCCATAATGTCGACAGCGTAAACAAAGTGTTTTAATTAAACGACTAAACTGATTGCTTAATCGTGTCTAAAATGCTTCTACAGGCCTTTTTTGGGTATTTGCATTAACTTTTTATGATGGAACCGGAGTCCGTCAACAGGCAAGCCCGCTTGAACCTTTTAGGATTAAAACCGAATTCCTTTTTCATAAACCTTACCTATATTTTTTATAAATAATATTTTTTGATGTTTCTGTGTGTTATCAATGGAGATTTACAAGAAATATTATGAATGGCTTGTAGGTAATAAAGCTATGTCGATTTACATTTACCATTGATGTAGATTTGATTAGTACTGATAAAATGTAATTAGTGAAGGAATCCCTATCTAGGTAGCATGTGGCGTAGTTTCTATACCTAAGCCAAGTGTAGAAGGCATAGTAACCACAGCCACCTAAGCGCGAGGAATTAATATCGCGAGCAATTTCAACCGCCTAGCCAATAGACGAAACCACAATCGCAATATTGGTTAGCACCATTATCCTGAATAACAATATCTTCAAACTTTTTCCTTATCGGTACTCAATTTCCGTCGAAAATCCTTTCAAAATTTGTTGAGAAACAAAATTTATTCCACATTAATTCCGTTCCAATTCTTTTAATCTGGCGCTTCTGGATTTTGTTCATAATTTATTTAAACCGTCTGGTGTTGGGTTGGTGGGTTCATTCGTCAAATGAGTAGCAACCACAGATCGTATAATATGCCCTTGATAGGATCTGAACCATGTGCCCTGGAAATTGTGGGATACATTTTGGTAAATCATATATCTACGAAACTAAAAGTGCGAGTTTATTTTACGAGCGCAGAGCTCATGCGGTTCACTACAGCTTTCTCTCAAAATTATTTGAGTTTTAGTGCGCTATCCACATGCAAAATAAATGTTTCTCGAGCAGAATTGATTATGGCATGCCGCCAATGCTTCGTGGCACAGTTGGCGTATCCCTGTTTCATCCGTTTATGAACGGGAGGCAGGGAGTGTGGTATTTTTCCGCATGATCAGGTGATCCGTACGCACGTATTACACCTAGGTGCCATACCAGGGATGTTCAAAATACCCGCAGCCGAACATTTATCATGGTGATCGTTTATTGCCTTTTTTACGAGGACTATGGCAGGTATTATGAATCCATATGAGACAAATTAATGGCATTTATTTTTAAGTCAATGATTCAATTTTGAAGCAAATGTATAGGTAACTATAATCTTAAACATTTCCAAATTATGGAATTCAGCCTGTAAGCCAGTGCCATTCAAGACAATGGTTGAAACAAATTATTAATGACAAATATAACGGAAACGTTGAGCACATAGAAATTGAGGAAATCTTGATAATTTTGGAGTTCCTAAATTATTTGCGCTGAGGCGATGTCACCCGGGGGCATGAAATATATTTCTTTGTTTAGCTATTTGTACAGTTACGTTAATTTGCTTTTGAGTTTAGGTATTTAAGTCACTGAATATTTCCCTTAGCTATATTTGAACTATTTAATTGCAATTCCAGCCTGAAATAAGCTAAACGCTTAAAATACATTTATTAAGCTGAGCCTTCTGGTAGCAATAGGTAGGTACCAAAAATTGATGAAAACTTTAACAATATAATTCTAGATTAAAGGAGGCCATTTGCTAAATAAAGACGATTAGACTAAATAAACAACTTGATGTCTAAAACTTTCTAAGTACCTACAGAGTGATTGATTATTGTAAACTTATCAGAATAGCCAAATCTGAATTACCTTAATCGACCAATTTTTTAAACAAATGCCAAAGCCTTATAAATCTTATTTAATGAACATTTATCTCGAGATTTGGTACAAGGAAAATTCTTTCCTTAATCTCGATACTTGATTGTATTAATCTTGAATAGGAAAGAAATAACTTTTTTGCTATTAGATGTTGAAAGATTAGTTTTATTGGATGTTTTAGTACCTACATATCTTTAAAGCAGTTATGTGCGAAATATTATAATAATCTTGATTGATCCACCCGTGGGATGTGGATAGTAATATCTATATGTATATGTGTTTCAGAAAAATTGAATGTAGCAACCAAGCTAGATACATATATATGTTTACTTGTACGAATTTGTTTTGCTACGTGTAAAAGTTTTATAACTTTATTTATCTGTGTCAGTCACTTTATGGCAAACGTTTAAGGGTTTACGATTGCGTTTTTGTGTATGGTCGTATATTTCTGTTCAACTACAAAAAAATTTCGACAAAAAAATTCGAGGATTTTTGTCGTTATACAAGGGTGTAACAAAACTAGTGCACCAAAATTTTCAGGCCATCTAGTACATGCTAAGGATCATGTTTCAACAAAAAAAGTTGAATGACACAGGGGTCAATGATCGAACGCCTTTATAGAGACCGGCGTACAATTTGGCGACTGTGATGATAAATTTACTAAAATATATTGTTGTTTTTATGACTTTTTTTGTAGTAAACATGATCCTTAGCATGTTCTGGATGACATGTAAAAATATGGTGCACTAGTTTTATTTCACCCTATATAGTTTCATTCATTTGTTTGTAGAAATTCTATTTATTTTATAGTATAAAATTAGCCCAAATAAGTCATCAAAAGCCACCACCACGCACCAACCTGACAGGAGACTAAACAACAAACGAACATCAATTTCCATACTCTGTCACAACCAAACCATATTCCCATTCCGCTAAAAGCACATTCGCTTAATCAGTGCATCCACAAACTAATTTGCGTTAACAAAACATGATGCATTGTCATTAAAATGACATTATTCAGCAGTTGTCAGCGGTGTCAGCTAACGCGCTCGCTGATTCAAGCGATGCAAACGCTGCAATCTGTTAGCCATAAACAAAGCAGTTTTCGTATACAATTCGTACATAGTCCGCTTATAGTGAAGCATTACGTTCACGGAATGTATTTAGTGTTATGTGTAATCTAATAAAATTTTGCGTTAAATTCCAATAATATTCACATATTTTTGTTTATTTTAGGATCCCGATTATAAACTAATATGTATTGTTAAAAATATGTTCTACCTATAGAGGATTTCTATAATAGCATAGCAGCTGGAGTGGCCGTATCATTGATTAAAGTTTATCGGCGTTGAAACATTGTTGGAGATCAGCTCAATGGCTTGGATGTATTACTGCTCACGGTCGACGGTGGCTGATCCGCGTCTAAGTGTAAGCAATACGTATTCGGATTGTGAACATTGTTTCCCTAATCGATAACGTGTAGGATTGCTGCCAAAAGGAATGGCAGAGGAACTGCGTTGTAAATAGTTTTATAGAGGCAGATTTGATATACGTTGACTGGCAAGCTTGATTCTACTGAAGTTTTAAAAATGTTCAGTTTATTGTATTCAGAAAATCTTTCTTAAACACAACTCAAGAACAGGTTAAGGGAATTTAACCGTTTACCGTAATCATTTGAACTAATTATTTTGCTTTTCTTTAAATCTCCCGCCGTTTGGGCGGGCAAGCTTGTCACTCATAAAGATTTTTATATCTTTTTTCCAACATCTTAAAAAGGCTTTACACTTGTAGAAATTTTAGATTAGCTAAATCAATTTTGGTAGGCAAACAGTTAAAGCAAGGAAAATCAAACTTAAACTTAATCGAATGCCAATCTCTGGCCTCTACGGTAAACGCGTGGCACTTGTTTAGTCAAACAAATCGATTTGTGTGTGACCCAACTTTCGTTTAATCTTGTTCTGACACAGGGAAACTGAAGGTAACTTACAATAAAGAGGAAACACCCTCACTTACTTGACATGCCAAACACAGAATAACGCAGGTTTTCAAACGCGCTGACAAAAAACTAGTTTGTATTTCTGTTTTAATTTTAGAATAACCCAATTCCGCAATTTTTTTATCATTTTCATAAAGTTCCGTAAAAAGGGCATGCAAAATAACTGTACTGCGTTTTGGATATTTTTCGCGAAGCCCTTTACATGAGCGGCGGGTTATCAGAGATCGTGTCAGCGTGACGTACGACCATCCGCGTTAACACTCGGATGATATTGGCCCATAATGTTAGCTGTAAACGACCGTTTGTGGACACTGTTGAAATGACGTCATCTGTTATCCCCATATTTGGAACGTATTGGATCCATTTATCGACCGTGACATCGAAACAAGTTGTAATACTGTTTACAAGTTTGAAGGACGATATTTATGTGACCAATTTTGGATCTGAATTCAGTGGTTTTAATGTAGATTGACCACTGTTATAAAGTTGCTTATTATCTGCCTGTATATTTTTTTTCTGCTCATAAACCTGTACCACATAAACCTGATTTTACTCGTGTACTTGAATGAATTAATACCGTCTTGCGACTATATTAAGGTAATTAGATGTGCCTGAGATATCCATACATTTTTTTTAGCAAAAATGGTTGATGACAGGACCGAAAAATAAGAAATATTCTCACATTCTGGTGCCCATCGTCATAAAAAATGAAGCTATTGAAAGGGTTTATAGCACATTTGAACTTAAAGATCGATCTATGCGACCGAGAAAGGATAGTTGTGGATTAAGTAGGTCACACATGCCGGCAGAGTAGAGAGAAAAGTAACAGCTTACACACGAGAAAAAAAAAACTGCATATAATGAAGTAAAAGTTACCACAACATTGGTTCAATAAGTGAAATCTTTTGGTACCAATTAGTATCTTTTTAAGATGACGATACAATTTTGCCTTCATAATGTACCAAATATTATCTGCATTACATGAACCTTCAAAAATATTTTTTCCCAGCTCGTAGAACCTTTTTTGTCCTAATTACAAAGCTGTCTGCAAAAAGGCTCACCTACGTAATTAATGTGAGAGGGATATAATTTGGATAAACTCAAACACATACTGCCGACGTGTCTAAACAAATATCGAAGTTCCTAACTAGAGGGCGCTGAGCTCACGAGTTGGCGTGAATTCCAAACGTTCCACTAAGTCCGGTAAAAGCCATTTAACTTTGAAAAGAGACAACAAAATTACCTTTAGCAACTTTTCAAATGAACATTCACACACTTTTCCTGTTTTCAGGTGTTTTAGGAGATTAATAGAGCTTTTGATGTATGGTTTTAATGACATTTATCTTTCTTAGGGCCTGTTTCACCACCTACGAATAAGTTCCAGTTTATTTGCTAGATAATTTGTTCCATTTGAATTTATTCGATAGATAGCGGTTATTCGGACATCGTGAAACTGGCCCTTAATATGATAATCATGGTCAAGTAAAATGTCAGCGACTTAAGAATTTATTTATGGCTTATTTTAGATTTCAGAACTCCATAATAAAGTTACATAGTTATAAAAACAAAATATCATAGCTTTCCTAATCATAATAACGAGTAGATAAATACCTACGAACTTACCTCTACGTAATGTTTTCTACACAAACTATGAACCACGAATTAATGGATAGCGGAAATATAACAAAGATTATTTATTATTCCAAGGTATGTTGAAACCGAAGCTTAGTAAATATAACATGCATGTGGATATCAAGATAACACGGTGAATAATGTTTATTATGTACTTTTACTGGCAAAGCCTCGTTATGTGGGATCTTAGTGAACCGCAAAAAGGAAGCCTTTTAACTCGTTACGTGTACGATCGAATATATAGCCTAAATAGGTGTTAGCAAAAAGGTTTGTATACTAAAACGTTAGGGTCGGTAAACCCCCTTTTTAGGTCAGTGTAATAGAAAGAGCTTGGCAAAGCTTTCATGAATTCAATAATCAGATTTGTAATTCCATGAAATTGTTCGACTATTTTGTTATACACAAATATTAATGTTAATACTGGTGCTTTGAGCTAGAACTAAAATATAAATGACATGCAAATATGATTTTAGAAATATTTTTTTTTTAGGATTCCGATGAATATAAAAATTAATTTATTTAAATAGGCTGAAAATCATCACTTTTTGAAGTTACAAAAGACGCCCACCCTTCCGCACTTTTTATGTGTTATCACTGGAAAGAAGAATGGTCGAAAAAACTCCCAAGCAATATAATTCTGTGTGTATGGTTTGAAGAACCGGTATATATAGAAAAATAATACATGGCTATATAGTATAGGAACATAATATATAGTCTATATTGTATCGAACGGCACGGCAGTTGCCTATATTATAAGTAATATGAATCTAGTAGTTAACAAGACGACCTGGCAAAAAAAGACTTGAGCTTTAGCCATTTGTTAGTCATTTGATCACAAATTAGACATACGAAAAGTTTGGCTATGGCCACTCGTAATGTCAACCAAACGTTTTCGCTTAACGAATTCAATGCTCTCCCGGCCCTGTTAACGAAAAGCATGAATATTTCATACATTCAAGCGCATTAGCGACTGGACAAATCCTGCGTTGAACAAATATAGCGTAGTGTAGTGTTGTGTACACATTTTTCATGACGTAATCATAATAATATTTTTTATGAGAATAGACAAATGGCAAATATATTTTAGGTACAGACGCCGCACATCAAGCTACTATCAAACCATAATAGATTTTAAACTTTATCGCTGAATCATATGGTTAAAAATTGTTTGGGAAAACTTGTCAGTTTTTGGTAACTAGATGTGCTGATGTCTGTACCTACATCATCATAAGGCGTGAAGTTTCATATTTTTTAGCTATTTTGTAGGTAATACCTACTCAAAAAATAATGGTCACGTCGACGAAACTACATACATTTTCCATTACATAACATAATTAAGTTTGCTTATTATTCTACGTAGCAGGCAGATGGGAACGTGAGTTTATTTCTCAATTTATAGGTGTGTATACTAGCAGAGACACGGTGAGCGAGCAGATATTATAGGGATCGTGTATCGGCTTCACCACATTATAGTTAATAGGTCGACGAGCCGGCGCCTATATGAGGAAATTTTTATGATACACCCTCAGGCCATCAGCGTTAAACGTTAAACTTCAGTAGGATGTTGGGGGAAAATGTTGACGGTGAATTAATTGTTTTATAAAAAAAACTCATTCGTTGCGTAAATTAATGTGAACAAACTTGCTTTACTTAAATACAATTTTAATTTAAAAAGTCAAATGATATACTTATTAACGACATTTTTTTATTAGAATTGGGGTTACATGGTATTCAAATTGAAACGAATAAGTTGACTGATTAAGGGAATGGTATAATACGTCATGGAGTCAAAGTACCGAAACGTAATACATTCTGACATACATTTATTCGAAATAATTTAAAATAAGAAGACTCTTTGTCTGTTTCACCACTTACAAATAAGTGCCATTTATTTTATTTTATAGATAATTTCATACAAATTCTGTTCTACTTTTGAATTTATTCGGCAGATAGTGGCTATTCGGATATCGTGTAACTGGCCCTTATTATTGAGTGTTGTAATACATTCTAAAAGAGTGCTAATAGGTCTAAAACGCTCCTTTTCGTCCGTTTTAACCTGAATCCTGTGTCCGAGCCAAAACGAGGGCTACTTGTTCAATATTCTATTGAACACTTAGACACACGGCCATTGTGACAATGTTCAGAGGAAATCTGTTCGGAGCATCCAATCCGATAGCAAATGTAATGAAAAAGTCCGGGACCATTGCCGCTTTGACTCGTTTGTAGGACAAGCGCCCGAAGTAAAGGTCACCACTGAATTTCATGCATTTAAAATTTACGTTGTTAAACAAGCTCTCGTTTTATTTGTTCGACAAACATTTTTGTATTGAGAATTGCTTGACTTATTCGAGTTACAGTTATGCGATTTTTTTGTATGAGGTAAGCTGAATTATATCTCTTACACTTTTAATAATTTCTTATTGTTATCAGTTTTCAAAAGGAAAATTTTAAAAGAAATCAGCTCTTAAACAATAAAATATTTTTTTGTAGATAGCATGTTAAAAAATGGTCTTCATAAAAGTAAGCGAATTTATTTCAAACTGGTTTATCATAATCATTGTCTTATTCATAGTCCAGTTCTAGGCAAGTCTCATACAAAGAAGGCAAGGGCATCGATCACGCTTGCTCAAGGGATTGATTGATGATGTGATTGGGGACTCCTGTTTTTTTTTACCAGTAATATCCCAAGAGGACATGACGTTGCAAACGTAGCCAGAATTTTGAATTTGAGGGCGCTTTTGATGTTGAGCGATCGAGTGCGCTGCATGGCTCAATTCCCGGACGGTATACATATAATATTGTTCCGGGTCTGCGATTCTGTGCATATGTTTATGTACGCAAACGCAACGTGATATAAATTACTAAAGTAAAATATGATTACATTAAAATTGACGACTGAAGTCTATTTAATGATCCATTTAAAATTTTAATCATCGATCAATCTCGTACGTATTTAATAGAGGACAATTCCTCTCATAAATACATACGAGTTTAGCTGACGCTTGAAAATTGACTAGATGATTTCTAGCTTAAATATAAATAAAAAAATCTCAGTTATCATAAAGCAATAAAAATGACAAGAAATGCTGACATGAAAATAATTTTTAATATTATTTTGCAATCGATTGCGTTGTACAAAACACGCTTTAATTTTAGCAGAAGACGATAAAATCCAGATTTGAAAATAAATAATGGTACTTTAAATCATACATGTGTATGGTACCGTCATAATAAAGCAAAGCAAGTTGGATAAAAAAATATAGGATTTATTTTTTGGATTTATAAAAGGCATTGTTCTTGTTTGACATTGAAACGACATGGCTTTTTTTATGTACGAGACAAGAAAAACCGTACAATGTGGAGTGCTATGCCACTCTGTCCACAGGTGTAGTTATTGAAACAACTAAATAACCTATTTACTGAAGAACGATCATTATTATGGTTCAAAGATTTACTTTTTTATTAGATAGAGATTGACTTAGATATTTTATACTTAAACGATACAAAGCAAGCATACTTATACCTATTGTAATAAACATAACAACCATACCGTATAGCTGTAATTTATATTAGAAATTTAGTTCACATTTAGCTACGATATTGTACAATGTAGGTGCAGCTATTGTTTTATTTCCACTAAATTCAATAATGAATCTGTACAACGTCGCAGCTTGTTTGAAAACCCGAACATTTTGTTCCGAAACATTGTACGGAAAATTTTCCCTAGAAAAAGAAAATACGTTTAGTTTACAGTGTGAATTCTTTTAATAGGTTTTGCTTGAATTCCGTTACATTTTCAATATGAATGTCGATATGCCTTAAATTGTATTTGGAATATGGACTTGGTCATTTAATGCTTTAAATTATGGCAATTCAATTATTGCAAATCCAAATAGCACAGATGTATGAATGTATCTAGATTGTATCTATAATTTCTTGTTATAAGTTGTCTTTTATTTTGTTTTTTTTTTTCTGTTTTTCTTTCTATAACAATAGTTGATACAAATACAGTTGAAAAAAAACCGTGTAAGTATCAAAGCTTCAGAGAGGCATGTCTGATAACAACGCGTGACCCCAATGTACTCAAAAGGAATTGTGAAAGGTCAATAGAAGCTCGCAGCAACCGTTTTTTGTTTCATTTTAGAAAATAATTCAAAGAAAACAACGTAAAGAGCGTATATCTGTAAAATTGCTGTTCAGATGACAAACGGCAGCTCTTTTTGTAAAATACATCGTAAATAGAATAACGATATGAATAAAATATTCCTCGTGTTGAGATCAGACGAGCCTCTGCAATGTGTTCTTTTATTGCTTTGAAATTAAGTTAAATGAGAGTTACATGTCTGCTTTCTACGATATACGAGTCGAACATGATGCCTACAAAGATGGATGACATGATATAACTCTACATTAATCTAAGCACTGACATATAAATAATAGGATTGCAAATCATGAATCTAAATTCGATATATTCACTATTATATTTCAAGTGGATAAAATAAAAAATGGGATCGTAGACAAATTGAGCAAGTAATAAATTGATAAATGAAATAACTTGTGTAAAGAATTGTTTATCAACCAGACGATAAATTGCACCGAGTTAAAAGCTACACCCATTTACACTCACCGTGCTATGTTTGGTGCCTATAATTACATAAATAAACCTTGTTTGTATTCCTAAGAGTTGGCACTCACCAGCCCGTTGCGTTTCACTGGTAGCTAAATACGAACAAAGCACGGAACACATGAATGGTGTCGTACCCAGATTGCTTATGGACAATATTGACCGTACAGGTACCGACGTATAAGGTACCGACAATAATCCACAAGATTATGCAATGAGAATGCTAATGTGAAAAAAATATTAAGCCTCGCTAACTACTAACCAAACATAGAAAATTTACTTACCAAATTGGAGCAACTGGTGGTACCTTAACAAAACTAGACGTTAATCTTGTTCAAGACAATGTCAAGGCGTAAAATCAGGAAAATGGACCGAGGACTGAAATAGATCCCGCTAGGTGTAAGGTGTCCGTCCTCGGAGATTTATGAGAGACACCATTTGAAATGCGGTCAGCGAATATTGTTTTAATACTAGTTGATAACTTACTTAGAGCTGTAACTTTGCGATGGAGCGTTTCATTTTCAAGTTTTGTTTAACAGTAAGTTTCTACTGAAGTGCTTCTATGTAACTTATAACAAAGTTAACACTAGCTACATGTGATTTTGTTTACAATATAAACAAAGAGCACAATATAGTTTTGAAAATTCACCGAAATTGAGTTTTTAAAGGAATAAAGCGTATCGTGTTTCGTTACATTCGCAGATACCTTTTTGCGACTGCATAAAGTTCCAATAAAATCCGACTGATCACAAAACAAAGTAAAAATAAAAGAACTTAAAAGATCGATGTTCACATTTCGAATTTGATTATGAATAACGAACAAAATATTTGATCGAATAAAGGTTCGGAACGGACAAAGGAAGGACACTATAAACAATTCATGAGCGGAACTTTGTTACCAATTGTCTTAAAATTTTGCGATTCAAATGAGTAGATAAATTATGTTAATCTATTACAAAGTTTCGGAAGTGGCAAGTTTGAAAAACAAGTTTGATTTATTTCACGTTGACGGCAGAATGTTTGGGAAGCAAAATGTTTTATATTGATCGTTTCTGACACCAAACAACCCTTGATTTTGCTCAACATTGAGAAAAAAGGGGAAACATATTGCTGTAACGATATGTCGTAGGTGCCCTCTGAATTTATATTACTTAGAATAGTCTCCAGAATATCGTAACGTATAACAGAAATTCAATAAAAAAATACAGAATGAAAGCAATAATTCTTTTGAATGGTTCTACGATTGCCATGCGTCTGAAATACGTAAATTGGGGCTGAAATACAGAGTATTTCAGAATTTATATGATTCTATTTTTTTGTACCTTGTAATTTAATAAAAGAAAAATATTCCCTATTAAAATTTCATCGATATCAGCCTTTTTATCATCCCACTGCTGGACACAGGCCTACTCTCACACAGAAAAAAATGACCATTCATTGACCACGCCTTCTCAATGCGGCTTGGTGTTATCAGACTTTATAGTGTAATATAATCCCGAGATGTTTTCCTTCATCCTTAATCAGTTATTGATATCCAAGATATATGTACTTGGAAAGTACATTTTATAACTTAGAAAAGTTGCATTGGTACTTGCTAGACCAGGAATTCAATCTGCAAAGTTATACTTGAGACGCTGCTGCTTTAACCATGTGGCTACCAAGAGTTCTATTTACGAATTTGTAAATAAATCGTTAGATTAGGCAGTAAAAACGTAGTTTAATATGGCATCACTCAGTAGTAATACATTTTCACATGCTAAAAGCCTTTTATCCTAGGCTCAACATGTAAGCGTTTGGCTTGTTGAAATAGGCGTTATTACCTTACCTCGACATTCCTGGGTAAGCGTGTGGCCTATATTTCATACGCAGCCCTAAAGAATCCTTAGTCCCTTTCAATTCACCTAATAGTCCACCTGAGGTTGGTTTCTTTTAAGTGAACGATAAAATTCAAGCATTTTAGCCAGAAAATGTGGTTCTAGATTTCTGTGACATGGAAGTATTATTGAGAAATTCTACATATGCGTGGTTAGTGAAAATATTTTTGACTTTCAATAATCTTATTGAGTAAATATTGAGTCTTTTTAGATTTTATTTTGTTATTGTCAAAGGTAAAGGTATATATTTTGCCGTAGACTGTGATCACCCATAGGAAAAAGCCTATAACCTAAATAATGTTAGTTCCTATAATCCACTGCAAATCCTCGCAATATATTAGAGGCAGCTTGGTCTGTACTATAAATACGGGGCTGATGCAACCCTAACTATAAATAGCAGATAGACGATGCGAACGACGCCCCATTACATAACGTAGCCAATACTAGACGGTTAAGATTTAAC
Source organism: Heliothis peltigera (assembly GCA_958496145.1). NCBI lineage: Eukaryota > Metazoa > Arthropoda > Insecta > Lepidoptera > Noctuidae > Heliothis > Heliothis peltigera. Next base: position 7,696,223 of record OY292328.1, read on the forward strand.
ATAACGATAGAAGTAACCTTGGTAAACAGAATATGTATTGCAAAAGACAGTCAGCAACAAAACCACATTAATATAATAGATATAAAAAAGATTTTCCAAAAAATTCAAGATGATTATGAACCGATTTTATTAATATTTTTATATGGAAGGATAATCTCCCACTGCCACCACTTCAGGGACAGTCAGGGTAGAGTCCCAGAGAAATTGATGGTGACTGTTGAAAATTGAAGGCATACATAGAGTAGTACTTGATATTCAGGTGCATGACTAATAACACTACAAATCAGTAAAGGTTTATGGTTGACCTGATGATGAAGACGACAGGCACTCGAGGGAACTCCTCGACGAGTTGACGTCGACGGTATACACCAATTGCCTCGTGTTTGGGCTTTTTTTATTAGTATTGATGAGAACTTTACACCGAGATGAGTTTTGATTGCCATTGCGGGTTCTATATTGGAGGCAAACTACGGTCAAGGGAACTCTTCAATTGTTTATGACAGCTAACGCGTGTTTTGTGAGTGAATTGAAAACCTCATCCCTTTTTTAGAAATATGTATTATTAGGAAATGTATTTTTAGAAATAGGTATTATTTTTGTTTAATCACAGATAAAGCTGTCCATGATAAAATGATTACAATTAAATGAAAATTTTTATAGCAAAGTAAGTCTTGATGCAAATAGGTTGATGTGAAGACGTGGTAGTATTATATATACTTAAATTATGTGGATAGAATAAAATTACTTTAATTTAACCTTCTTAGGTTCGACCTTTGAGGTTGTAAGGGTCGATGACTCAATTCAGAAAAAAACTTGAAACTGAATTTGAAATAACGAACGTATTTATTTACATTTCATTGTCATTGATGTAGCAAGTTGAAGAAAATAAATATATTGTTAACATTATTTTAAATACTTAAATATTATGTTTAGTAGATTATATTTTTTAGTTTCATTTGTAAATCCTTTAGTAGCCGACGGACTTTGTAGTATAGTTATTACATTAGTTATTTTGTATCATATCTTGTGATTCATATCCTATAAAGAAAGCGGCCAAGTGAGCTTTTATTTATAAAACATCTTAATTCATGTATGTGGAATAGGAACCTTAGATATTAATTATTAAAAAAAATCTTAGTTTAAAGTGAAGAATCTATTAATTATTTTAAGAATATACGCAGTGTCTACTGGAGTGTTGCCATTATAGATATCGAGTGTAAAAGAGAAAAAATATTATTTTGTAGCCACCCTCAAACAAATTTATTTTGATACAACATTAAGATTAGTGACAATAAAAATACATCATCTGTGAAAATTATGTGTGTTTATAAATTTTATAAATGAACTAATTTTAGCCAGCGATCTCACCTGCTTCCCGTGGGACTTTGCGTATTTGGTAAAAAAATGAACCTTTTGATAAATGTAGAACTAAGTATTGTTTTGAATTGGACCATCATAAAAATAATAATATTATCGTAGACTAAGGCCGGTATGAAGACTGCTTTACTCTAAAAAGCAATGAAAGTACACACACTAGCACATAATGCTACCCGAAATTGTCAAATTTTCCCAATTAACTTTGAACCATATACTTTAGCGATAAAGTTGAAAATCCATGAAGGAAAAGTGAAAATGTCTGTACATATAATTGTAACTCATGCGACAAACATCCCAAATGTTTTGCAAAACGTTAAAATCTCTTTCAACACATCTTCCAAAATGGAACTCCATAATCCGTCTAAGCGCAGCCTACATTTTACATAGAAGGCGGGTTGCGAAATAGTAGTTTATGCGAGAGCAGCGTCGAGCTCCATATTCATGGTAGAGCCACCCTCCCTCCGGAAACAATATAGAGGCTCGATGCCAATTGTTATTGGTGTACAGGAACTGCACTGCCATATGAGACTGTTACATTTTTTATTTAAATTCGAGAGTTAGTTGTTGGGTAGTGGCTTGTCTGTGGAAATAGGTTAGCTAGCTTCAAAAGCACGGCGAGGAGACAAGGTTTCGATTGATATCGAAACCTGGTGAATGAAAATGTTGAATATGTTACAAGTGTCAAGATTTGTATACTTCTTCGAGAGTCATATTTCTAGAAGTTGGTCCTGTTTTTTTTTTCTAAAAAGTTTGATAACCAGTCATAACAATCGGGTATCAGGTTGCCAGGGCAATTGTGTTAAGGAGGTCAGTTAGGCAGTCCCTTCATGTCAAATACTGGTACTGAGCTGTATCCGGTTACACCGTAGGACCCTAACATAGCTTGGAAAAAGGCTAGGCAGAAAATGGTTCTGATTTAATTCTGAAAGACAAAACATGTTATTATAAAGAAAAGTAGCTGGCAACGGCAACTGCCAATAATATTGAAATGTAATGAAAATGACATTGACGTAACTTGATTTAGATTAGATTTAATTTTTTTTTATAATAGAAGTGCTCATGATTAATATTTACCTACGTAAGTAAAATAAATAAATATTTATTTTAATTAATTCTTATTAATAATTAAATAATTAATAATAATTGTAAATATTTATGTGAATAATAGTTAATCAAAAGTAAATTACATAATAATAAAATTAAATGTATTTTATTAGGAATATTATGCCTGAAATAAAAAGATTTTTTTTTATTTATTTAAATGGATTTACTTATGTTTCGTTACACAGTATTTTCTCATTCCACGGGCATTAGGGATGTTAATCTCATTTTATCAGAATCCATTTTACGTAACCTTGGACTATTATATAGGAAATAGAAAGGTCAGTTCAAAGAGTTATGTTTGAATAGGTTCTACGCCCACAAACTACTCAACACAATCCATTGAACCAAGCAATGGAACAATGAAAGACGTACAATTAAATGACCGAAAACTTTGCATCCAATCCTTTCGGTACGAATCTAAATTAGCAAGTTTCAAAGTTCAGTTTAAGGAAAATGGGTATTTGTCAACAAAAAAGCATTCAAACATAAAATGTGTTCGTAAAAAGATTACTTATGGGATTAACTTACATAAGGAAGTTTTGATTGCAAGCGAAAAATATAAGAGATGGGTTATAAATTGTAGGGAAAATGGCGAATTATGGTTATGTTTCATGAAACTATTCTTAGCACCAGATAGGACCTTAGGAGACTTAGGCTAAGCGCGCACCGCGATAAAAAATCGTTGCGATTTATTTTCGCAATGCGTGGAATGTAGTATATTTCTGTGTGGTTCACAGATTTGCGATATTTTTTCGCAACGATTTTTTATCGTAGTGCGCGCTCGCCCTTAGGTACTTAAGAAATTGTCTAATATACACTTTATTTATTTTATACATTGTTAAAGGTCTGTTTTATAATTTCTAACTTATTTATTTTGTTTCTCTAATTCCTTATCTATATAAGCAGGACACGATGAAATGATTGGTTAACAAAAATGTATTTTCCTGTTCCAAAAACAATTATAATAAAGTTTCTGCAGGTATATTTATGCGCTTATGGTTGTGGTTTACAAAGCCAATCCCGTAAAAAGCGACCACAGACAGTGGTGTAGCCGAATGTCCATGACGCGGAACTTGTTTTGCGGTTTTGTACCTGTTAGCCGGATTATGAAATGCAAAAAGGTTTAATACGTAAAACTTACTATAATATCTACATTATTTCAGTTCCAGACAGTTTATCTGGCAGATAATTTCATACAAATTCTGTTCCATTTTTTAATTTATCGGGCTGCCCGTAACTTGTGAATCTGACGCTTAATATTATAAAGCTTAAGAATATTTTTTGCTTTATTGAACGCGCTAATCTTAGAAACTACTGGCCTAATTTAAAGCTTATCTTTCAGTATAAGTTTATTTATCAAGAAAGGCTGTAAGCTACTTTTTAAATGGATGTGCGGAGTAGTTCACAAAACACGTGGACGTAAAATTCTGGCAAGTACAAGTTCCATTTCTACATCTCAAAGCTATATAGAACTTCGATTGTAACATTATTATGCAAATAAAACGAGAAACGCCAGATACGGTAAAGTCAGCATAAACGTAATAAACATATTTGTTTACTCCCCATAGACTGCGCTGAGTCTCACAGAAAAAGTCAAAGAGTACGTTTTATTACGCAAATAGATGAACACTGAGAACATTCATTAAACATAATCCATGAAAATAAATTAATAACAAAATGGTACATGTACGTAAAAGAAATGTACATGGAAAACAAATACACAAACGTATTACCAGACAATGGTAATATGATAAAATTTCTCGAAGCTCTAAGAAGTTATCCTCATCAGCTATTCAGGAATTTTATTTGTTAGACTTATATGTATGCGAGAAAGTCTGCTACTTTGTATTGAAGTCTTGTGACGCGAGTGAACCAGACCCACGCTTCCCGTAATGTGTTTCCACTAATACCGAAGCAGTTTCGAGTAGTGTGCGCCTTTAGGAATATCACTTGAGAAAGGTTCGGGCGCAGATGTACGTTTACACAATACAATTGTTTCTCTCACCATTCCCGAGTTTGTTCTATTTCGTTCTCCGTGTTGACACCGCGGTTCGCCTCAGGCTATATATCCTGAATTCCGGTAAAAAGTTCGCGACTAAATCGTGTCGACGTTATGAAGCATTTCAATGTATTATACGAATGTTATCGTGGAAATATCTGGTTTATTACAGAGGGCGAATGCGAAGTGCCTACTTTTGGGCGGTAAGAGAATTTTATTAACATCATTTTGGTTGATGTTAAAGAAATTAAATACCCTGTTTTATATGTATATGGCTTCCGGCTGATAACGTGACTGGATTTTTGTATAAATATTTATCTGAACGTTATTTTTTTAGCGTGAGAAATGGTTTTATCTTATTATCTTTATAGTTATATTTAAAAAAAGCTATCACGTGTGCTCAACATCGATTAATTGGCCGAGCATGAACACACTGTATAACAGATTCACACTCAAGCGTTCAAACAAAGCAGGCTTTTATGAAACAAGCCTCGTCGCTTGGCCTCGAGCCTAGACCGTTTAGTTTACTGAACAGCCAGTTCCAACAAGCAATTGGAAAACCACACGCGCCACCGTTAATGCGGGGACCCGTTGTATCAAATACGACACAACCAAAATAAAGCTCGATTAAGGGAACCTTATTTCTTAAGTAATTTGAGAGATTTTGTTAAAATATAGACTTTTTCTTAACGACTAGGCTGCAACAATTTCATATTGTGAGTTTCGATATTTCAGGAAGGCATTCGGATTTGAATTATGTACAAATTTCAGCTTTATTATACGATACAACTCCCGCCCGCGTTCCGTGGGAACTAATTCGCGCACAGATAATAAATTGCATATTAGCTTAATGGGCTATTTTATAGGTACTAAATTTTTTTTTCAAATAGATTCCAATAGATCCTAAAATCATCCCCTTCAAACAAACAAAATAAACTTCATAATATCACATATTCAAGTATCGAAAACCATTTTTGTATTTTTTTTGTAAATCGTATCAGGATGAGATACATTTTATTTTGTGAAAACATTGCACCGAAGTTACACCCCATGTCCACGTATCTTATAGTCTTTACGGAACGAACTGACTCTGTAAGTCTCAATTTGGTCTGACGCCAAATGACATTGCGAAATTGAATACAATTCCCTCTGCGTTTAACGGTACTTGTCTGTTAGTCCAAAAACGATAATCGGATTGTCTTAGTAAACTTACTCATAAAAGGAATTTTAATTCCATCGTATGTTTATGCTGAAAGTAGTAATGACATCCAAACCCATTATCAGTCACGGCAGCTATTCTATAATGAGATCAGCTAGCTGTACAAGTCATAATATTATAGTGCACAAGCTTATAGGTGCGCGGATAAGGTGCAGTCTCTATTCCCTTACTCTCATAGTATGACGGAACAGCAATCCGACTTCGGAGTTCTGCTTTATGAAATTTAACCCACACAGTCCGAGTAAAAGTTTTTAACGATCGATTAATATTACCCACTGCTGAGTCAGTAAAAAAAGGCGCGTTTAAATCAGTTAATCCGTTTAAGAGCTAGGTACCACAGACGGACACACCGACACGAAGACATTCATACATATTTTATACGGTCAAACTAATAAAACTTCTCATTTTGTTCGGGAGTTAAAAAAGGAAACTAAATTAGATAAACTAATTCAATTTACACTTAATCTAATCTCATTATTTATTTACGTTACGTTTTTCCTGGATTCTGCCTTAATTCAAGGTCAAGGTCGAACTGACAGACAAGATGGGACCAGCATAAGTGATTACTGCTGAAACCTCCGACATAGCCTTTTAACTTTGACTGACGGACCCTTCGCGTGGTATACGAAGGTAAAAGAGACATTCGCTTGAGATATTTACTTCTAGACCATTCATCATTAACGTTGCTTTAATCCGTAGCCAAATGTGGTAACAGCGAATATTAAAATTTACTTAATACTCTGAATAGTAATTATCGTCATGAATAGAATCCAAACTAAGTGGAAATTTACTGATAATTTATCAGAAATAATTGTCACATCCTAAGTAACACACTCCTATAGAAAATCATTATGTATGTAGTCCTTCTATATAATGCTTTCATACAACGTATTCTATACTAGAACTGAACTACTTACTCAAGGTATCCTGGCAACAGAGTTTGTCTTTGCTTGTAGAGAAGACAAAATGGAGGGCAATTATAAGCTAGATTGAGACGTTAAGATCACGTGTCAAACCACGTTTGAGCTGAAGACTCTATTGTCTTAAAACCCACCTATTGGTACTTCTAATTAAGATTACGATTCGAGCATACCGTCTGAATAGATTTAATGAACCTCCGTCAGTTACAGTACACTAAACGGATTATGTGTATGACGTGTTGATCTGAATTAGTATGCCTTGGCTGTTTCTAGTCCTTACTATTATTTGGAATGACAGATACTTTAGTCAAAGTGACCATTTCAGCAGGATAAGGGGGTGCCTGGGGTCGACATAAATTCCGATGTCAGCGTTATTGCGGTGTCCTTAGTTTGACGAAGGTACGGGTTCAAATTTTTGAGGTTATCTCAAAGCAGATCGAACCCTTAAAACTGTCTTTCTTGTGTTGTGTTTATTGTTTGCGGAATGCGGAATTCTTGAAAGGGTGTTAAGATTTCTGATGATTGGCTGGGTGAAATAACAGCGCAAATAGTTCTTTCTTTGCAATATTTTGATTGACACTGCAAAAAGCAAATTGTCACGCTATTTCTGAACGTGGGCACATTAAAGCAAGAGTAATATAAACCTGTTAAAAAATGTCTTGTAATGTATCTACCTATTTTAATCCACCTCTTTGTCTAACAAGACTACTGAGAGAAATTGTCTCTGCCTTATCTCATTGATTAACGAGAATATGTTGCAGCGTCGAAGACGGTGTCTAGTAACGAGAGGTAACGATCCACTGGGTTTTGGTTGCACATAGAAGGGTATTAAGTACAAGGAAGAAGCTGTAGAAATGTTGATAAAATATCGATATAAGATCTTGACATATGATCGTAATCGTTAATCGGAACCTCGGTTTGGTATCCGATGTTTAGACAAGATACTGATACTTATCTTGCTTGTTAAGCTATTATTATCTTTGATTGATGGAACAACAGGCTTTGCAAATCGATTCGAGATAACGATATGTTATTCTTAGCGATAAGTGTTATTATACATATTATGTTTGTCTCTGCCTTGCACTCGGGGCTATAGTATCCCGAAATTTTGGAAGGCGAACGTGAGGCCGAAGCCAATACGCTGAAGCCCATTTGAGACAATTTTAATATAAATCATGGTGACACATAACCGACGATAATCCCTGTTATACATACTATTATTATGAAGACACACGGGAGCGTGTCAAAAAAAAGAATGGAACAATATGGGGCATTAGAGAGTAAGACAGCCACCACATTTGTTGCATTAATGACGCCATTCACAATGCAGTACATAGCAAAACGTGGTGGTCTAAGCGTGGAGGCGCCTGCACTTCAAGTGTTAGTGTGCGGGGTTATAATCTAGCAAGTGTCACTAGACATTTTAGAATTTATTAGTACAGGCTACCTACCTATATATGAATATGACTTGGATACTACTGATCGTTAAAATATGCTTTAGTGACTTGCACTTGTAAGACTCAGTCATCTTCCGAGCCTTTTCCCAACTATGTCGGGGTCGGCTTCCAGTCTAACCGGATGTAGTACCAGGGTTTTACAATTAGATTTCAAGGTTTATATCAGCATTTATATCGACAAAAGCTAATCGATATTCTTATATTGTATCGATAACAAAATGTCACGGATGACCGGTCTAGCTGGAACTTTTGTCTGGCTTTTTTAAAGGACTGGCTCTAAGTAATCCATTGTTGCGGGTGAACCATTGTGCAAGTCAGTGCCTTGGTCGATAGAGAAGTGTGGTTGGAATGTTGTTGAAATAACTAACATATCAACTACTCCTACATACTGCTACTCCAATATAATTATTATTCTCAAAAAATGGATTTATCTTTAAAACAAAAATTGAATTTGAATTTCAAAAATTATAATACACTACCCAACCGTACCCAGCAATAATGTATTGGTTAAAAAACTTAATATAACCACAAAAGTTTACCATAAAAAAAAAGAAAAATTTCTTCAAAAATGTCAAAGAAAATCTTACGTCAGTCTGTCACTTTTCTGTCATTATGTCCATTGCCATTCTGAATGAATTACGTCAACTTTATTGAGTGGAAAATCATTAAATGACCTCTCACGCTGTGGGTGTAGCTCTAGAGGACAAGTTAAAACCACTTTTATTCCTTCTAGAGCCATTTGTATATCACGGCCGCGGTAACTTTAACGAAAAATACCGAAGCCCTACCAGGAATTATATCTACCTCACTTGTTCTTATTAAATCCAAAAGAAAAATTGTGAAAAGAGTTCCATAAATGATGGTATCTAATCCTTTGGGAATGAAAAACAAACTTTTTTAATTAGGCCATCCGAGTTCACGACGATGAGGCCGTAAAAAGACAGAGCAAAAACACGTAATTGAATGCGGTTGTTGGTATCTCTGCTGAAACTTCGAATACATCTGTCGTATAGAGGCTGAGCAGACAAGGCTACTGTCAAACACGCGTTGATACCAAAACTACACATCGTGTAACCTTTTTACCGCTACAGTCACGTATAGGTGACAAGAGAAAAAGGGCCCAGTACGCCACGGTCACGAATACATGACAGACTTTAATAGCTTAAAATGAATAGTCAGTTTTGGTCAAAATAATTCATAACTCGCTACTGTATTATAGGCGTTTATGGATGAATTCATAGCTTGGCGCTGAGGGCACTTATGTATTTATTTTTTGGACGTGGCGGTGAAAAGGTTATATTCCTGTTTCTTACACATAAATCATTTATTTTTCCTTTGTTATAACATCTGTTTTTCATTAGATATGTCCAGCTTTATCTAAAAAGAATTTATCATTGCCCTTCAATTGAATCTTCCCACAACATGTCGATACTTTCTGTATGTAATTCTGATAGATTTTATCTGAGAAAATTGAAAACGAAGGAAAAATAACAATACAACGTAATCTACTTATTTCAGATACAAAATTACATTCAATTTCATAGAATTTATACGGAACGGGTTCTGTAAAACGGGTTCTGTAAACGTGTGTTTAAAACGGGACATTATTAGGTACTAAGAATTCTCTGTCCTTATCTCACTCTGTCCGTCCGTGATAGTAGTAGAACAGCTGAAAGTTCACAGATGATGTATGTATTTCTACTGCCACTATAAAGGTTTCTACACAGTACTAGGTCTTTTGATCATTATGTACATTTACCCTGTCTAAGAACAAAATACAATCAATAAATAGACGACTCCTGGTATTGTTTTAATCATACAAATTTAATATTGAAAGTGTCATAAAGAATATTAACTTAAATATTTATCATCGAATTCTCCAGACATTTCATTGTTAAACAAAAGAAAAACAAACAGTGTTAAATAATCGACCTCTTTGGTATCTTTTATGGCGTAAACTTTCGTTCTATCGTAACAAGATTTAACAAGGTTTAATATTGATGGTGTGGCCAAACAAAATATTGGTGCCCGGGGTGAAGCTTAATTAAAATACTTAGAAATTCTCAGTGGACAAGAGTTCGGGACAGTATAACACGATGTTATTAGATTACTAGAAGTATTTTCCGTCGGAGGGATTTGTACAGATGGCAGCGGGTCAACCTACTCGAATCTGTAAAATTTTACCATCCAAATCAACCTTTCAGTATTGTGATAAGGTTGAAAATCTATTCAAGAAATTTGACATATTTAAAGTAGATTGATGTGCTGACGTCTGTACTTGAATCAAGTTACAATACTTGTCGCTGGCTGCATCATTTAGCTTAATACATGATAGATTTTTAACTTTTTCGCTGAAATAACTTAAACCATAATTATTTTTATGCATTTTACGTACAAGTTCCTAGAAAATTATATTTAATAGATGGAAAATTCTTTTTATTCCAAGCACGAGAGCGCTTTCCTTGAACAATTCATTACTCTTTCCGATCATTAATCAAGGACATTTTAAGAACTACTGCCATGTACCTGTAGAGGAAATATTCAGTCCATTATGTCATATTTTTATAGAAAACCGTACCTAATGCTCATTCTTGCTTTGTCAAGTGTCACTTGAAAGGTTTATTTTCTTGGCATCACTTCATTTTTTTAGAAAAAAATCTCAACTCAAATGATATCGCTAAAGAAAGTAATAGAGGATCTTATTCCAATATTTACATAAAGCCTGCGACGAAAGTTTCAGCAATCTACCGAAGGTGTTTTATTTCCGAGAATCCCAGTCGTAAATCTGACGGATTGACGAATGGGACCGAATAAGAAATTCTGGTTTCAAGACTTGGATCTTTAATCAAATTATACAGGATCTTAAATTAAAGACTGAAGTTTTGTACAAATGATCGCAAGCGCTCGTTTTAACATCGTTTTCTATTCGAATAATGGAAAAAGTTTGTCAGCAATAGCTATCTCAGAAAATTTCAAGGACTCCTTTGACTTTTTTTTTATATTCATTAAAATAATGATTTATTATGGTTTATAAAACTAACAAGACTAATCAAACAAAGGCGTTTTAATAGGTATTGGTTAGAAGAATACAACGATAGCGCAGGTGAATGTCGGTCCTGCTCCTGATCTCTCTCCGGTCGTGTCGGATTGCCGTCCCGTCGCACTTCGAGAGTACACCTGTATCTGTGCAAACGCTTGTGCACTATAATATTTATGTCCTGCATATCTGGCTGATTTCTTTAGGCAGAACGGCCGTGGCTGGCAATCGTTCTGGATGCCATTACTTAAACATTTTTATCTTCTAGTTTTATCAAATGATCAGTTTCTACTCCCAAAAAGTTAACAAATCAGTGGTTTCTCATAATTCCATGTAATTATCTCTCTTCTGCTTCACCAAGTTTCAATTTACGCAAGACTCTCAGATTAAACTGAAGTTTTCAATTATCGTTCACATTAAAGGAAGTAAGAGGGTCGCTTGTGGAGGCTTCATCAATTTTTATAGCTCCAAGACTCAAGATAAGCCAGCTCATTACCAATGTTTTTTTAATGTAATCGACTTTTCTGTCAATTTGTTTTAAATTGAATTTTGGTGATAAATTGGTTTCTTGGCCACTAAAATATAAGTATAAAAACAGTCACGGTAAAGTCACTTAAAATTCGTTTACACTTTAGCGTTATGGTAAATATAATATACTATACTTCATAAACAGGGCTAAGATATAATTATAACCTACATTACTTTGCTGATAAAAATCACGGTATTACTTAATTTTGTATTGTCAAGATGTGTAGCAATACAACAATTTTGTGCCGCAACAAGGCAACATAAGGTTAACAACGAAATAACATTTGAATAAGAATAAATACGTCTTTCGTGATTATGAGCGATTTAATTTCCCACGTGTGGTATTGTGCCAGTGACTTGGCTGTCACATCTTAGTTCCAATGTTGGTCGGTTAACTTGTACGAATAGGAAACACGTATTCAATTAATTATCTTAGTGAGCGCCTATCACATGCTAATTTGGAGCCTTGTTTTCAGTTATACATAAATAAATTAGTTATATTGATGACAGGACCTATCTCATTCTTATTTATTCATAGGGCTGATAATATCCGCAAAATTCGTTTAAAGACACCGTTTTGAGGTAATTGGCTAAGTCTGTAGATTACGAAACTTCGTTAAGACCATTTATTACCAGGAGTTTCGACAAACAGTAGCTACCTATCTATAGACATGACGTGTCCTGCGGTTTTATCCAGAATATTGGATTAGCTACTAAAATGAATTCGGGCCGAAGGAAGAAATATTGCCAGTAAAATAAGTACAAGGTTTTAGGTACTCGTTTTATTGCGACTAAATCTCGGATGACAATTATTTGTTAGACCAGTAAAAGGGTACGAGAGTTTACGAATTATGAATGCTCAGCAAATATTGACTATTTTTAATCGACGCTATAACCAATCTAATATTAAAAAAAATGGAATTCACAAAATATTAAACGATTAACGTCTGGTTGCGGGATTTATTGGCGAAATTCTTTTTATTCCTTTTCTAAAATTATTATTGTTTAAAAGAGGCGTTTTGGCCACGAAATATTAATTATTTTTTTATTTTATTTTTAAGAGTGACAGATTGCGTCTAGCCCGCTTGATTGGGTATCATTAAAGCGGTGTCGAGTATGCTGAAAAATATATACCTACATTTAAATATTTTTATAGGAAGAAAATGACGTAGTAGTTAGTGAATCTGAATGCTAAGCTGGGGGTCACGTACGTATAATATGTATTTCCTTTCCAGAAAAAAATACGGTTATAAGGGGTTTTCAAACTGTTTTGGCAGCGGTATACTTTTGGAAAGCGAATTTTACGGAACTGTCTAAATAATCAATCAGTGAGTTATTTATTATTCCTTACTTAATGTAATTTTAAACATTAAACTAGTCTTGGCAGAAGGCAGGCCGAACTAAATATCAAAGTTAGTTCAACCCCTGTGGGTTTTCCTTCATCTTGTCAAAATACTACAGTCTGTCAAAATTCTTTAATAGATTTTTTACTTTATAGTTGCAGCATATGGGTTCAAACCTGTTTTAAATAAATTGACAACTTCGGGCAGTTTGATGGGCTGGCGTCTGTACAATATATTAATTAAGCCAATACAATATACAATATATTAATTTTAACATCATCAGTTCGTTTTTGTTAGGTTTCAAAGATTTGTTGACCATCTTATGGTGTGTACTTAAATTCCGTATTAAAGATCATTTAGGTATTAAAAATGTCTTAAAAAACAGCCCGACAGGTAAATCTTAACCAGAATATTCTATATAATTAGCTTTCTGTACTAAAAGCGTAGCTCTTCACGCCACTTAAGCAAGTTTTCTTTGTCTTACGGCAGCTTTAGCCGATCTGATTTCCGGAAAGTTCTCACGCTATTTATGAAGCCTGAACGGTGTTTGCACGGTGTAGTAGTTTTAAGTTTGTCTTTCATTTAGTTCGTTTAATATAAATTGTTTTCAACTTAATTGTCTCGTGTTAATTTATAAGATGCAAGACTTCTGAGGACTGTCATTTAAAAGTGACAATGCGAGGCGCTATACTTTCAGGTCGGGGTAGTATTTCAGTAATCATCTTACTATATCTTTTCATCTTACTTTATTTTTACTATATTTCTAGACATAGCGGTACCCCAGCGTTAAACTGTAGCACAACTTATTAATTTTTAACCAACTTAAAAAAAGAGGAGGTTATCAATTCGACGGTATGTTGTTTTTAAACATATCTAAGAACCACAGCCGGAACACTGTCTTTCATCTGAAAACGCGCCTCCAAATCTGTTTATCCGTTTTAGGGCTATGATGACACAGACAAATAGACAGACAGACAGACCCACATAACAGTCAAACTCACAATATCTACCCCTTTTTTCCCTTCTTCGGGGGTTAAAAATAAGCGTGTGAATGTTGTAATCAAGTCTAGAATATTTTTGTTACAGTTTTGTCGGGTGTTTTCCTTATTTCACACTAGCTTTATTCTGCGAAATTGTCTATATTTTATGTACGTGAAACAGCTATTAATATTTTAAGACCGTTGTTATATTCGAGGGATTTTGTTTTTGCAATTTGTTATACGCGATATTTGTTTGAGTTTTAACCGACTACTAAGTAAAGGAAGACGTTGTCAATGTAATATGTTTTTTACCTTATAGGATTTAAAATATATTATCATGAAGCGCTGATTATTTAAACTCATTTAGGGCCAGTTTCACAGGTTGCTGATAAGTTCCAGATAGTTTCTCTGGCAGATAATTTCATATAAATTCTGTTCCATTTTTTAATTTATCTGGTTGATAGTGGCTATACGTAACCTGTGAAACTGGCGTTTAGCCTTACTTTCGATGCAAAAAAAATAAGTTACTGTCTCGTTAACTTGTTCGAGATTATTTGCCGGTCGACTGAAGATCTAATAAAGCGTTCTGTATCACTGTTTCCTGACAGCTTGTAACTGCGATCGCTCACAAACTTTTCTAAATCAATCACTTTAGTTTACCCATTTTGCTTATTAAGTTTTCTTACTTCGCATTTCATGTTTTTCAGACACCATCTGCTGGATGAAATGGATAACCACAATAGGGGTATGCTTTTTTCTGATGATGCTGGTACACAGACTGTAAAAGTATGATTGCTCTAGTCTTCTATAGTATACATTAATTAGGATCTCTAACCCCAAAATAAATAAAAATAAATGTATTAACTACTGTCAATGAGATACCTAATATTTGGAGGTTTTAAAATTTAATCATTCCAAACAAAATATCAAGTTTATTTCTATACTAATTCCTGGTTTGCGTATTACAATTAAATCAATTAATCGCATAGGTAAATGAAATGCTAGGTAGATGCCTAAAACATACATATGTATAAGTAAAATATATATTCAGCCACTTCCACAAAAAATATACTCTTTAGTATTACAACATTACTAGCTTATGCCACCAGTTTCACCTGCGTCCCGTGGAAACTGCACCGTGCACCAGTCTTTTTGCTAAAAAGCAAGTCCAAGTAAACAAACAATTATAGAAACAAACTCTCAAGCTTTATATTATAAGACAAACAAATTTTATTTTACGAGACTCATTTCGATTCAACTTATAGTAACCAATTTAGGTACATTTTTTGTATGATAAATAAATTATCAGCCGTTATAGAAATAATTGGAGTAGAAATTTATTATGAAAAAAAATCATGAAAAGTCAAATTATGCTAATGCTCAAAAATGTAGGTCAAGTTTATATACGCCATTATACATCTAACCTTAGCAAATATAATATCAGGATCATTAGTAGGTACTGTTTTTTTGGGTACTCAAAAATATAAAAAGAATTAAATGAGTCCTCTTATGTTTTGATTAGGGTTGACATTACTTGATAAGGTTCACTGACGTTTTATGAATTATATCAGTCACAACCTTAAAATCGTTTTAAAAAAATATTATTATATTTAATTATTTTTGTAGAGGCTGTACTGAATTAATTTTAACACTTTTGCACAAAAAAGTAACTTATTATTGAAGAAAACATACCCCTTCACTATTAAACATGGTTTTAAAAAGTATCGGCTCGTAGTGCTAGGTTTAGGCCATTAATATTGTTCGAGATGGATAATATTTTGTAAGGTATAATAAGGTGGATAATATTTTTACAAGAAGCTAGAAATAATGAGTTTTGATTTACAGAACATATAAAGTTGGGTACACACTCAATTTTCCCGAAAGACAGCAACTTATTCGTACAGTGCAATACAGAAACATTACAGATAGTATCGTATCTTTGTAAACTAGGTTTATCTATAGTTTATGTAGTTATATATTTTTATAGTGTCTGCGTCCCCATTACGAATACATTTTCGTTACGTTTGAAAGAAGGTACAGTCGCAACAAATGCGAGTTCGTTTTTTGTGTATAAACAGGGTTGGATTCCCATCCCGAGGGAATGTTTCTACTTTTACGGCATTATTTTAGGCTTAGAGTGGGAACTTTTTTCTATATACCTCTTATGTCGCTTTTATACGATACCGTGGCTTTACAGCTAAGGAAATGTATTTTTTTGTGTCTATTTTCCTGATATTTTTCCTTTTTTTTTTGTCTTAGTTCTTTCCTAAAAGAAGGGGTAATAGACATTTTCCCAAGTGAGTTTGTTCGGGAAATTAAAGATTCGACGAATATAAATACAGTCTTAATTTAGATTAAATTAAAAATATGATTGTTTTCTTAGTCTACCTAGTAACTTATAGTAGGAAGAATTTAGGCCATGGAGTGCTAAATGCATTCTTGGTTCTTCCTAGAACTCAAAATATTGGTCCATGTTCAATAAAAATAAGGTTAAAAAGTGTAATAAATAAGCACATTTTTCTTCCAAACAATAAAACAATTTATCCAATGTACCAGTAATACGTAATCCACCTATTACGTACATTACACTGCACAAGAATGATGAAACATGTCGTGTGACAAATGACCACAAAACAGAACCGTACGACATAAAACAGCGCTGTGATGTATGCGCGAATGGATTACCATTTGTACAAACAAAACGTGGAGCTACGAAATAAATGGGGTGACTATTTATTTCTATATCCTTCTTTACAGAGCTTTGAGTGGCTTTAAAGAGGAGAAATGCTTAGACTAACAAGCATTACGATGTTTCAGGGACAGCCTGTAATTATATTTTCATCAACTTTACAGCGCTTTCAAACTGGCGAATTTTCTGCTTAGGTTTTTCGCATTCTAAGACTCGGTTGCACGCATGCAAGTAACAAAAAACAATTGACTACTGCTAGTACAAATGGTGACACCTCAAATCGGGCGATAAACTTGAAACCCGTAAATGCACGATAAAATAAAGTGAGAAACCGCAGAAAGAGTTACATTTCAAGCGAGATTTTAAATTAATAAGGTAATTAGTTAAATAATCAAAATACTCATCTTACACTGCTCTCTTGTAACGAGATAAGTAGCTACGCATTGTCCGATTCTTGCTCGCCGATATTTTCCTCTGATAGTTTATCATCCATCATTCATAAAGTTACTATATATACCGATACTCCTAAAAACGAGGCTTTCATTGCATAACAATGTAAAAGGCCCATCAAATCCGACCATCCCAAAACTAACATTCATATTGTTGAATACAACGCGATTTTCTGCTTTCAAAATACATTTAAGTGCCTTACTTAGATATTAGAGAGATGTATTGAGGAAATTGGATTGAGTTATTGTAATCAGTATAATGTTATGTTAATATGGTAGCTTATGCAGTTATGTTAGTCTATAATTCAATTCAATTAGTAATAATCAAATGTTGACATTTGAATGATAAATATATTTGAAACAGGAGCAGAAAGTAGGTGTGGTCTATCCAGCAGAAGAAAACTATTTAACGCTCTTTCTTCTAAAGTTATAACGATTCCGTATAACTGAAGTTTGTAGACGCCGCTGGCTACAAAAGTTAACTTGAAAACACTTCAAAAAGATCAATTTACAAAAATAAACAATTGGTTATACGAAACAACTTTTAAACGCTGGCAAATACATTTTGCTTATGACAAACACGAAAACTTTGGTTGAATATGATTTATTAACATTTGCTCGTTACGGTGTTTTGTAATCCTACGGTAAATATTTGTACCGTCCATGGCGAATAAATTGTCACATATTTTACGAAAACAAGCCATTGTTGTTCCAGTCGCAGCAATATATTTTTTACGCTTGCTGTGACGGACGTATAAAAAGCCTATGGATTTCAGTTTATTTATTCATATGGTTATAAGATTTCATATAAAAATAACATACATTATTATGTTAAATCTGCTCGGAACGATTATGTAATATGCAATAAGGGTGCAGTATTAAAGGAATTTAATCCCTCAGGTACCCGAAATATATATTTGTGTGGAAGGATCTCCAATTACATGGAAATTTCATAGAGGGCGAGTAATTCGTGTCCCCGGCATGGCACCATTAATGATATAAAGTGACCCGACGGACGCCAATTAGGCAGGCCCCGTCTTGTTATACCGATCTATATCTAAGTATAGAATATTTTACTGATATGACATGCAACGTTCTAACATACGACAGAAAATTATTGTAATATTTTTTTGCTGATGACATCGGATTCTGACGTTTAAACTTTACTTCATATTTCTATGTTCGGAGAGACCACGCGGTTTTTTGTCTAAGCTTATTAAAAACTACTAAAGACAACCGGTTGAAGAATAATAAATGAAAGCTAATTTTGTAGAACAGCCTTTCAGCTTTACGTGGTTGCTTCAGATGAATTTTGAAAGAGGTATTTAATGAAGAACCGACGTCACAGCATTTATTTCTTGTTGGTTCAAACATACTTTTCTTTATTCTGCCTGCTTTAAGCTTTTCTTTTATTTAATGATATGCATTCCAAGTGTACTTCAATTCAAAACGCTTCTCTCTTCAATCATCCCTTGCGATTTGAATGTTAAGATTATATTTCAACTCATAATGATGAATTCTAGCCTATGTATAACATTTAGTCTAAGAGGTGTTTTATAGTGTATAAGTTGCAAAAGACGTGTGCCATCAAACGTCTATTTGGGGGGAACCTGTCGGCCGATTATAGGAAAATTCAATGTAGCGGTTACGTAATTTCGGTTTTCCGGTTTGGCGCGTTTGGTAATAACGGCTGTGCAATTTCAAAACCTAGTATCTGACAAATTTAAAAAAAACGTGTTTTTGCATTTTTCGACCTTATAGACCACTCTCCACATACTGGTATAGTAAAAACTCCCAAAAATAACTCAAAAACGAAGTTACAGAAATTCCGAAACCTAGTATCTACAGCAAATGTTTTCAAAATGCAAAAATTACAAGATTAAAACATAGTATCTAACATCAACCATTTTAAAAACCTAGTAAGTGCTTGTAGTTACTTGGTTATAAAATGGTTCATGTAGATACTAAGTGAATGAAATGGTTGAAATAAACGTCAAAACTCCCGCGCAACTTTAGTAAGTGAGAAAAACTCGTTGAAAGTGCGTGTTTTGGTCTCTAAAAATGAGTAAAAATCAGTTTTATAGGTTGAAATTGATCTTGAATGCTTTAAAAGAACGCGAGGAGGCGCTGCGTCGGGGGGAGTCCCCGTTGTTGCGGCAAATCGCAGTCCTCCGGCGCGATCTCATGGTGGAGTGGAGAGATCGCCTCAGGCAACCCCGTGCAGGCCACGCCACAAAAATAGCCATAGTGCCCTTCTTCGAGGAGTGGATTGGGAGGAGTCATGGCACCCTCACTTACCGCCTGACGCAGATCCTCACCGGTCATGGGTGTTTCGGGAGGAACTTGCATCGCATCGGGCGGGAGGAGACGCCTGGGTGTCACCACTGCGCGGACCGGCCAGAGGACACGGTGGAGGTGTGTTCTGCCTTCACGGTGGAGGTGTCCTCACAGCGGCAATTGGCGGCGGCGACCTCTCGCGTCCGGCCCTGATCCAGGCCATGGTCCGGAGCGAGAGAGAATGGGATGCCGTCGCCACCTTCTGTGAAGCAGTTATGCTAGCGAAGGAGGCGGCAGAGCGGCTGTGAGACTGCACCGCTCATCCCAGCCGTCGCGGTAGGGCTGGTACCGGTCGACACCACGGGCGCCCCGTGTGTCGAGGGATGACTCCCGACCACCGTAGGCGCGGGTCTGTGGGCGGTGGGTGTGGGTAGCTCATCGTCCGTACGTCTAAGGACGACAGGCCCGTGTCGGCGGCGCGTTCTATTCCACGCGCTCCTCGAAGAGATGTCAGCAACATAGGAGGGGGTTTAGGGCCAGGGTCTGCCTGGGCTGCGGGTTGTTCGTAAGAGATACCGTGGCCCATGCACACAGAGACCTCCAGAAGGAACATAGTGGGTTTTAGTCAGTAAGAGTCTGACATTCCCTCCAGCTGCACCCTCAGCGGGAGAGGTCATTTAATGATTTCCCAAGAAAAAAAAGTGCTTTAAAAAAACAACATGGTGAAATGTAAGTACGCTTCAGTGTATAATAATGTAAACATTTTTTTTTCAATGTTTTTTATGAATAAAAAGCTTAACCTCAAAATAATAACACAAGCAGGTAAGATTTGTTGGTAACTGGCGAGATTTTGTTTCGTGTCTTGTTTGGTTTTAATGAATTAATTCTGTTGTTTTTTACTAAATAGGTTAAATAAATTGCATTTAGTTCCTACTCAGTAAATTAAAACCTAAATGAAAACAAAGCAAGTGATCTTACTAAGCCTATTAATTTGCATTTAGTCCCCACTCAGTATACTCAAACCCAGATGAAAACAAAGCAAGTGATCTTACTAGGTTTTGAAATTGTCACACTCACAAAGTTAGGTCTAAGAAAACAATGTTTTTATTAGTAACTGCTCCTCTACGTACATAGTTTGTAATAGACGCATTAAAACTATTTTCTTTTATAGCCTGTTATGTGCCTCAAATTTAGCAACCACTCCCAAGAAGATACGACTAATATTATTGAAACGGCAAGCTGTCAAAGATATGAAATCGTTTTTCGGCTCTCCTGTAAAATTTGGTTTTATGCAGATACTGGGTTTTGATATTTCACAGCCGAATAGTCCTTATACCTATGCTAACGTATCCTATGTGTGTATTACGAAATTAGGGGGAGCGTTACCGGAGTGAGCTCGTCTGCCCAGTTTGTTTATGTTGGGAATTTTCATGATAAAATACGTAATAAATTGGAGAGGTAATTGATATTGATGTACCTTTAAGTCCGATGTGATTTTAATGACAAACACATACAAACAATTATGGTGTTCTAGAAAAAGATTTTGACTGTAAATATATTACGAACCTATTACGTGCCTTCCTTAAGTAACAAACTTGATGACCAAATGGTTTTATTAAGGTAAACACCGGCATGGAAAAATTTACGAAACTGACAATAATTAGTTTTGTTCTCTTCGTGGAGTCAATAAAAACATTGTTATTATTGGAGATAGGGAATTAATTAGGAGATAATAATGAGTTTATTAATATTATGTAAGTATTGCGTGTAAGGGACCAAATATAATATAAACTGTACCTACTAAATATAAGTAACAAAATAAATTGAATGACTGAACTCGCTTTTAACAATCCAAATTGCCAAATTATGGAATTGTGAAATCTACCTCTAGAGTCGCGTAAATCAGACTTAGATTAAATAGGTCTTACACAATATGCAACTTTGATACGCGGTTCATTTTAAGTCAGTTCCGAAGACAAATTACAAGCCATAAAATAAGTCGTCACGGTAAATACTGTGATGTTCTCTGAATTCGGGTTTCGCTTCAGAGATTAGCACAGCTTCAGCCTCAGGGTGAACATTAATAATCTCTTTCAACAGAGAAAACAGCGCTCGAATATAACATTGTTATCTGATCTCCGGACGAAAAAGGTTCCAAGTACATTTTTTAAAAGCAACAGTTATTCGGTAGAATTGTATCATAACAAACATACTTCAATTATTTTGTCTATAGCCATAAAGAGCAATAAATTAACATTCAAATAAATACATCATATTTTATTTATTAAACGTACAATGCAGGGGTATAATATTTCAGTTTTCTGAGTAAAATTTTGTATAGAGCGTTTCTGTGTTGAGTGTTGGTCTAACCAACTTAATAATGTTTGATTAATAAAATAATTACAATATGTGGATGGCATATTTTTGCTTTGATGGTTTTTAATGGGAAATGGCTACCGTAATTTCTGACTACATAAGGTTGTTTATAGTACGCATGAAGAAACCTGCATAAACAATTGAATGTCTAGAAAACAACAATGGTACAACGGAGAAGGATGGCTGCTATCTCGTTAAGAGATGTCTACAATTTGCCTTGTCTTGCTTTGGTATATAGGTCATGTAGTCCTTTATAATTAAAAATTCTTACGAGTGATCTAAGATACTAGTATTTAAAAAAACTAACATGATGTATGTAATAACGAAAAAGTTTGTTTAGTAAATCGGACTTGGAATCTTAGTGAAATTATCAGAGCAGGAGATAAAAATAAAGACGTATTATCTGGGTCCTTACTCATATTTCGTTATACCAATTCGTTGATACTTATAATATATACATATTGCCTTTCAATGAGCTATTAGGGAAAGTTTTTCAAAAGTGATGTCCCCAAAACGTATTCCCTGGATGACTGTCATCACCTTACGGTGCCCAAGGATTTGTGTGAAGCAAAGAAAGAACTTTTAATTAGTTTGCGTTTCAAATCAAGTTTTGAAAGGAAGCAGCGCTTTTATGCTTTCACCGGGACTTGTTTTGAATAAGCCCGAAACCGCTTTACCAAAACCGATGAATATTTTAAAACGCGCAAAGTTGTTTTGAAATTTCAAGTACGTAATACCTTTTTAGTTTTTGACCGGACCTGAATTCTGTTTTGCTTTGTGTGCCAATAAATAAATCAATTTGAGCTGCTTACCATCCGGTGTAAGTCGTAAAAGTCGGCGGAGGGAAGGGTAACAGTTGTGTTAATAGATAGTACGATTGGCACAATGCCATTTGCTACACAACTATGTCACCAAGTCAAAATACTTTGGAAATAATTGAACTTTAACTCTGTTTACGTTCATAGTTTGGTGCGCGCAATTTATGAGGCTTCAACATGTCAATATTAATAACCAATCCTCTTTTGGCTTGACTCCAGTAATTCAGGTCTCCGTGTTTTAATAAAAACCGACGGTATTTTTCGTTTACGAGGTTTTTTCTGAACAAATAGGGGATGTCTCTGGGAATAACCCAACTACCACAAAATATGACGCACGATAAATAAATTGTAACTCGTGCAGTAGCTGGGACCTCTTTCGTACGACTTTTTTTTATCTGAATACATTTTTTGGTGGAGACGGTTTTCACCACAGCAGGTGAATGAAAACATGTTTTTTATATGTTTTCAATTCATAAAAAATGGAACTTCATTCAAACCATAATTTTATTCTAAAAAAGTTAATATTGTTTTTGTTTACTATTATATGCCTCTAACTTGAACGTACGTACACTTCTTGCAATTTATAGTATAGTAGTTTTATATCGTACTTCAACAAAAGGAGGATAACGATATAATGAAAGTTACGATCTTCTAACAGGAGTTCTTGTTAATGAGCATGCGAGTAAGATGAAAAGGAAAAAAAAGCGTTAACTCTCGAGAAAGAGGCGATACAAACTGTATTAGATATTGCGAACAGAGCTTTACAGTGAAACTACACACGCTACCTACCAAGTCCAGTCGTAGCAAACAGATTTTTCCTTTTTCAATGCTTTCAAATGGAGTGGTGTTTACTGGTTTGTTTATTTTTCTTTTAGAATTCATGCGCAAGGAGTTTATATTACGTAGATATTTATTTGATGAGTCTTAAGACTGTTATGTACCGACATGAATTGATCGTGATAAAAATTTAAATTATGTCGTCTTAGATATTTTCAGCTTTACACAGAAATAAGTAAGTTTGTATGTAAATAAGTTATGAGCAAGTGTTGCAAACTCATAACTCCGCGCTAGATTTCTTGAACCCAGTTTTATATTACATGAATTTATCACATGCAACTGGGCAAACTGGAAATAAAATATTAAAGTCCTATTGTAGGAAATGTGAGGTAGTGTAGACTCGGAGTACATTGCATATCATCTTGCATAGAAATTGAATCTGCGTATAGAATGGTTTTTAAATACTGCCCCGTTGGTCTAGTGGTCGCAAGGCGCGACTGCTGTGCACGGGGTCTCGGGTTCGAATCCCGGGTCGGGCCGAAATCGCTTTGTGGGTTTTGAGAAACTTTCACA
The DNA here is from genome assembly GCA_958496145.1 of Heliothis peltigera. NCBI lineage: Eukaryota > Metazoa > Arthropoda > Insecta > Lepidoptera > Noctuidae > Heliothis > Heliothis peltigera. Next base: position 7,720,146 of record OY292328.1, read on the forward strand.
AAGCAGCCTGGAGCCTGGAAGTTGGTGATTGATTCACCCGTGCATCGGAGAGCATGTAAATGTCGCTCCTGCGCCTGATCTCTCTCCGGTCGTGTCGGATTGCCGTCCCATCGGATTATGAGAGTGAGGGAATAGAGAGTGCACCTGTGTCTGCGCGAATGCTTGTGCACTATAATATGTCCTGCGCAGCTGGCTGATCTCCATAAATGAGAACGGCCGCCGTAGCCGACAATCGGCCTGGATGCCATCATCATAGAATGGTTTTTAAATAATATGAAAGGAATAAATGGTTTACACACACATAGACAGAATCTAATAGCAATGTGTGCGTAGTCTTATTCAAACTGTGTGTTTAAAAGAGTTGAATATTTTTTAACATTTAAAGCAACAAAGTCAAATATTTATGTTATGAAGAGCGCGAAACCTGTCTTCTATCATTGTAATGCTAGCTCGTGGCTGTACGTTTAGCAATTAAGTCTTCTTATTTTGTACACTAACGCGCATTATTCCTTATTTCTGTTAGCAAAGCTGGTAAATCCTAGGCAATATATCAGAGCAAAAAAGGTCAAAAGGCATGTCTACCTTGGATCAATTTTTATGGATTTGTATAAGGCTAATATACCATCATCTCCCGAGCCTTTTTCCCAACTATGTTGGGGTCGGCTTCCAGTCTAACCGGTTTCGGCTGGGTACCAGTGTTTTACAAGGAGCGACTGCCAATGACAGCCGGGACCTACAGTTTAACGTGCCATCCGAAACACAGTCATTGGTGTCCAAGATATACTTAGAAAGTACATACAAACTTAGAAAAGTTGCATTGGTACTTGCCCGACCTGGAATCGAACCTACGCCCTCACAGTTGAGAGGTTGGCTCTTTAACCACTAGGCCACCACGACTTCCTAGGCGACGACGACTACAAGGCTAATATACCACAATCAAAAAAGAAAAAACTTTTTGTGCGTATAAAGGTCACAGATACTTCGGGCAAGTATTTGTTGCCTCTTATCTGTAGTGGGCAGCTTGGTAAGTCAATACTTAATCTCAAAACACTGTCGCCTTTCAGATTTATCTTTCTGCCTAATCAAATACAATGTGCGCTTGAGGAACACAATTCTCTATTGTCACGTTCAAGGAAAAGAAAGTCTAAGAAGTAGGAAAGGATAATAAATCACCAACTTTAACATTCTATAAAGTGTGATGAATAAAAAGCGTCATTGAAATGACTTTGTCTCATAAAGAGATAAGTTTATTGTCTTATGAAGGCAAATAATGGTATGTTTCTTTCTTTTTAGTCATACCCATATCCTGGGGCAAAATGTCCTATCATCAAGTAGGTACCTGTGACGTATTAATAGAGTTCCCTATACATAGAAGAAACTGCTAGTACATAATAAATTATGTACTAGCAGTTTCTCGCGGTTTTGATTTCAGACTTTATAGTCCAGGTTTTGTCGAGATGTTTTCTTTCACCTTTAATCAGTCATTGGGGTCCAAGATAAACTTAGAAAGTACGTATAACTTAGAAAAGTTACATTGGTAATTGCCTGACCTGGAATCATCCTCACACTCGAAAGGATGGTGCTTTAACCATAATACACTACAAAACAACACTACAAAAATAAATTGATTTATTTCTTCTGGCAACATTATTATTAGTAGGTAGGTACTACATGTGTCTAAGGTGTTTAATCTACATAATTATACCAAGTAATAGACATAAAGTAAAAGTAAAAATCGAAAACAAATATAGGGCATGTATTATCGTACTTTCAACAGTGACTACAGAGTCAGACCCTTAAAATCCATCGCTTGCTCATCTTTCAAACCCTCTCGATATATCACCAGTCAGTTTGGTAAATCGTGAACAAATTGTATTGCAGCGAAGGTTGACAACCGTCACGACTAGACGTCTACATCCTTACGTCTTCTAGCAGTGTCTGTCACTCGAGCAACCTTTTCAGCAAGACTTTAACAACCCAGTGGCGTTTCATCGACAGCTATTTGTCGAGCGAGTGTCGGTATATGATGTGGTAGAAATTGCATTCCAGTAGGCAATGTGGCTTGTAAGGCCGACGACGTATTCTTTTACTTTTTATATATTTTTTTAATTAGTTGTTTGGTCATAAAATAAAGAACACTTGATGATTTCTCCTAAAAAAAGGTTGACCGTTGTTTGATTGGTATAGAGACAGCTTTAGAGCCTTACTAACTACTTCTCTACCCATATTGAGCGCTTGAATAGTAAATAGATCAGTCTAAATCGGCTTTATTTCTTCATTTAAATTTCATATACAATACGTTATGTAATTTGGCCATACGCCACTCTCTACCAAACAAACATCAGGTTAAATAAACACATATGTAGATAAACAAAAAAGCTAATCAATTCATTTAATTATACAGCAAAATAAACTGAGTGTGCTCGCTACTTCGTACACTAATGCACATACGAACCTATAAACGGCTGTGCAACGTTAAAATTTATTTGTCAGCAATATAACATAACTTCGTTTGTATATCTGCAATACAGCGAGGAAGAACCCCAAGCACGACGTCACGGTTAAAAGCTCGTATAAAGTAAAACAAGAAAGCTATCCGCTTGTTTGATTTATTTGGCAGTGATTGAGTTACAACACTGTCAGCTGCCAAGTGTGACTGGAAAAGCATTGTAACTCGAATTTTATTTAACCATTCATCAAAATGACTGGGCGACAAATTGCGTGACAGTAATATTGTTATTTGGGAGAAGAAGCTCGAGGAAAACACTTTTAGAGTCCTAACGATAAACGAAACATGAAACTTTTCAAATACATTATAATGAAATATGGCGAAAGTTGATCCTTGCCTTGTCGACAGTTCAAATATTTGCATTTTTTGTATTTATTCTTTTTTCAACGTTTTCTGCCAGAATAAAAGTATCAATATACGGTGTAGGTAGAAATGGTTTCAGCGACAATATCGTATTTTCCGTGAATGGGTAATCAACTTATCATGACGAGTTCCTCCGTGTTTGTTAAGGCACGTTAAATTGGTGTTACTGGTTGTCTTTTGAACATCCGAGGCAGTCGTTACGGGTAGTTAAAAGTCAGATAGTCTGACGAACAGTTTTACCAAGGGGTATCGGTTTGCCGCTAGTCGCTCAATGTCAAAACACCGTTATAATGCATTCGGTTAGACAGGAAGCTGACACCTACATAGAAGGAAAAAAGTTAGGCAGGTGACGATGATAAGAAAATGGATTTTTACCCGTTTATTATCCCGGTCCTGATATCCATATTTGTATAAAAAATACGAAAAATAGAGTTTAAAAGCAGTGTTCCGAAGAAAGCTTTAAAAATAGATTTTTAAAGTTGAGTAGCAGTTGCAACTTATTTAACATGAAAACACTTCCGATTTGCACAAGCACAAGAAACATTTCTCAACAGACAGACACTAAAGATAACTGTTTTTAAGTAACAAGTTCTTCCAACAACTGTAATTTGGGAACTGTTTCATTTTTTACGACCGTTTCATTCAGACTTGACTGGGAATACCTCAACGTTGCTGTTCGTTTTGGCAGTAAGTGTTTTCTTTCGTAGGTAACATTACTTATCATAATTTTCATTTCCTCATATCAAAAGAATTTATTATGTACCAGCAGTTTCACGCGGTTTCTTCTATATATTTATATAGCCTATGTTCACCGTAGAGAGTGTAGCTTTCAATCATATCCAACATAGACTGTTAACTTAAAAACGTATGCTAATAGACATATTTGGATCAATAGCTCGCAGTCATCAGTCATCACTAACGGGGGAAAGATAATGAAGACTCAGAAAAAGAGCAACTCAATGGGCATTTACTTCTTAAAATATGTATATCACGATTTGCATAAATCATAATACTGTTTTAGAACAACGTTGTTTTCAATAACACAAAACGTTGATATTAATTTCCCTTACTTGCAAAACAACATTTCCGGGGCATAGTATCTTTATTCATAAGGTCAAAATATCCCAAAAATGTCCCAAAATTAAAACACGTATTCCCCTTTTTGTTATTCATCGGAACCGTTTTGTGAATCTATTCGAGCGCATCCTTTCGCCTATCGGGCGGTATATTTACCGTGATTTGATGTTCAGCGTTGGATTTCCGTAGGCTATGATCACCTCTGTGCAAACCGTCCCCTCGCACCCGGACTTGGGACCGACTGAGTTGGAGCTGATACTTCCGTAGCTGAACTGAAAAATGTTTATGCTTTAAATGCTATAGTTATGTTTGTATGTTTTGTAAGCCTAGCCTGGTGGCTTAGTTGGATCTTACTGCAACCTTGAGTTTCATTTATTTCGTTGTTAAAATAAAGGTTATGGTAGTCTAAGTTGACAGATATATCATATCAGATTTGAAAAGTCAGAAATCGCCACTGCAGTTTGAGCAGGCGCGTTGAATGGGCTGCATTGGATCTATAAAGTTTGTTTTGTAACAGCAATGTCTCATATTCTTTTGCTTTTCATTCGCAACCTTAAGGAACCACCATATTGCACCAATATTAATACAACCATTGTCTTTATCTAGTCATTAAAAAAATAGCATTACTTATACGAAATTCGAAAGAGGATTGGGCTTTTTATTGCAAATCTGAACATTAAGAGTAAAAAAATAAAGGTAAATATTTTGGCCGCTGGAATTAGTTTTTAAAATCGCAGTTATTTGAATTCATCAAAGTATATGACATTATAGACTTTTCATTATCAAAGCTTTACATGGTTAACGAGAAGAAAACTTAAGAGCCTGTCCACATGAGGCGTTTTACGCGCGAGTGAACTTGCGACTTTCAATTTATATTGCGTCCAGATATCACGCTTTAAGTACATTCCTACGCTGAGAGGGATTCAGTTATATGGATAAAGCGATGAGATGGACTCGGATACCCACAGATACGATCGTATTGTGGTTTGCATACCGTCGATAGGACTTCGTAAACCAAGAGAATGTAAGACCGCGAAATACATAATTCGCTGGAAACTGACTAGCTAAAATAAAATATCTACGTTTATTATTTAAATGTGTATCAAAGTTATCATGCTCAATTCTGTAATAGTACGTAATACTGGATGTTGCAGTAATGTCGCCCAAGTAACCCGACGTTCGCGGTACTCGCGCGTAAAACGTGCGAGTCGAGTGTGTCGCTCATTACCAGCGTTCTATTCGCAAGTGAAGAAACGCGCGTCATCATATGGACAAAATGCATTCTTCTATCTTACAGAATCTTGTACACACAACACGTAGCTAGTTTTAACGAATATGTGTTTAAGTAAATAGTTTCGCTCAATATTTATTACGTTGGAATTTATAGAAGCATGCTTTCAAGATGGTAGATCTTATTTGGTGTTGTTAAAATTTCGTGCAATTTTGTTTCTAATAACTTTTATTTGAAGCAACATTTATCACTTAGCGTACTACTTGGTGGTAGAATTTAATTCAGAAACATTTTATTTAGCATAACATTGCCATTTGTCGTGGCAATATAAAACGCCTCACCTGGACAAGCTCTAAGGGCGTGTTTTCACACCTCCAATCAAAGTTCACACGATCTTTTACCACCTGCAGACAAGGAGTTTGCCAGGCACTTGTAAATTAAGTTCTCCTCAACAAACATGTAACTTTGGCTTCAATCAAATTAGGGAACAGACGACTTTATAGGACTTCATGTTTGTGTATTGTTTGTTCTAGTACTTTTCTGAGATATTATTAGACACTAGCTGTTGCCCGCGAGTTTGTCTGCGAGGAATCTGGATAATGTAGGTTCATTTTCGAAGTTTGAAACGATGTGTTAATCCAGAATAACTATAGATTTTTTGTAAGTGAACAAGCTTAATTTAAATGGTCTTCGCAGAAAAGATTACTTCTTGGCACTTGGTAATTATTTACACTACTCAATAAACAATCGATATTTAACTCATGATTTTTTAGTGAACAATTAAAAAAGTGATTGAAGATAATTTCCCGTGTGCTTTCTCATATCAGCCCCTAAAAGTATTCGAATTTTCAAATGCAGGAAGAAAAATTGTAATTTTATTTGACACGCCTAAATCCAGAGCGGTTACAGTAACGCTGAACTCATATAAAACCTCGGTCCTCGTTTACTGCCTGCTAGTAATGAAAAAACTTTCAAATGAGCTGGCTGTCCATAAGGTTTAAAATTCAAGTATTTTAATTTAAATACCTCGTTTGCCATTTTTTTAAGCAGTCGTTAACGTTGGGTGTCGGAGTAATGTTTATTTTATAGAAACACTAGCTGTTGGCTGTGCTGACTCTTCTTTTATATATAAAAAAGGTTGTTTAACTTACTATATTTTGTTTTTATTTTTAGTCCAATTTTGTTTGAGATTTTTTTAAATCAGTAAGTGCCGCTCAAAGGTGGAAAGTATTCGGGATATTTTAAAAAATAAATGAATAACTGCTGAATGAACACGTGCAGTCATGTAAAGAGGGCTTTAGCTGTTGCGTATTGAGCAAAAATAAATATTGAATTGTTCAAAGCTACATATAATGAGCTTAACTCCCAAACATAAAAAAAATATTTTCGACATTGTATTAAAATAAAAGGAATCTCTTTAAGAATCTCTGGTAGAAGGAGGTAGACGCACACCAAGCTACTACAGTCTGTCAAATTACCTCAAAAGATTTTCAACTTTATCGCTGAAGCATATGGTTCAAAGTTGATTGGGAAAATGTCAGTAGATGTGAAACTCATGCCTCCATGACTGTTATTCAAACATTCCGTACCTTTCTTTGGGAACAACAATATTTACTCGCGAATCGAGTTACATACCTACTTATTATTACTTAAGTTACGCGAAGAGAAAAGGAATCGTTTACTTAAGCATGAATCACGGAAATGTTAGTAATGTGATCTTACTTCATGCTTACTTGAACAGTGCGAAAGTTGGAATGTTTGTGAATTTGTGCGTTTGTTAATTAATTTCGAGTGAACGGATTTAATTAGTTGTACTGGTAGATCGCGAACTATTTTGATTTACAAGTGTCTTTAAATACTAATATTGTTTATCTGTTTGTTTGATTGAACGCGCTAATATCAGATACATACTACTGGCAGCATTGAAACAATAATTTAATTTTACATAGACCATAATCTGGGTGCACGGAGTAGTTCCTAGTAGCTAGTTATATTTTAAAGATAATACGAGTATTATATCATAAAAAAAATACTATTTGACGAAAAATTCCATGAAGTTAGTTAATCCCAAAAACGACGCTGAAGCGAAAATTTATTAAAGAAAATTTTGTGATTTCCTCCCGGAAACACGAATAAATTAATGTATAGTATTATGAGATATTTAAAGACATTGATTCTTAAGGCTTACACCAACCAGTTAAACATCTCTTGCTGTGGTAACTAACGTTCAATTCGTTCAAAAATCTTTGCAGTAAGCACCCAATGACGTCAAGAACCTAAGTGGAGAAGCATCCCTCTAGTGAGGCGCTTGTAACGAGGGTACGGAGATCGCCCTGAGTGCTTTTGACTGATGAAATTTGAAAGCCAATGATGGCGCGATAGTTTACAAGAAACGGTAATTGACGGGAATATCCGATGGAAAGTGGAAGGCCATTTAATTTTGTTTAATTTTACTAGGAATTTAAAATGAAAATTGCTTGTTAAATACAGTAGCTCGAACAGTGTTTAAAAGTTTTATCTTTTTTGTTGTTAATTGTTACATGTAAAGCCTTATAATGTATGTCACGTAGCAACATATTGTATTACTAAATATTTCAATGAAAATAAAATTTTAAAAATTCTGGACTCCATTTATAAACATTGATAATGAAAATTTTCGTAAAAATGATTGCCAAAAAAGTAAATAATATACTTATTTTAAATAATCCAATTGTTTATGCATTCGGCTTCTCACATTCCCATACAATGCGTCGTGCATGGATTAAACCTCGCCACGAAAGCCATACTCGGCCAAACGTAACAGCGATAAAATTTATTTGCAGGCTCCGCTTGAATGTCCATAGTGCCACAGCCTTGTATCACCCAGCTGTGCCGATCCTTGTTATGTCATTCGAATTGGAGGATGCTTACGCAACGTTGCCGAACAAACCTTGCATAGATAACTGCTGTTTACGTATCGGACTCTTCCGGGCTGCGTTCACGAAACCTTGTATCCACAGCTTAAGTTTGGAGCTGAACTATGTTTGGCTACAATGTTATCTGTAAATAGAATGTCGTTCTATTTTTAAATAGCAGCAACTTTATTTTGGAAAAGTTTGAATTAAGAAATAAGAAAGATGATGATAAAAAGATGATATCATTATATTTTTGCCTTAATATCTCAATTTCTGTGTTACAAGCACGTTATAAAAGTTTTTTTTTTCGTCATATGATGGCTAGGTGGGGTTCACATTATTTATGTATTATAATAAACAAAGCGTCATTCAGTTACGAGTATATGTTTGTTATAATTGATGGATTGCAAGATTCAATGACTTTTGACTCGGGAAATATCCGCATTCAAATTTTTTTTCGACTTTGATTGAGTCAAATAATCCACTAATCCACTTGGGTACTTGAAGTAGTACACAACTACGTGTGTGAAACCGCAGCCGGCATTTGGATGGATTTTTCTTAGAAAAAGTAGATATTTTCTAGCCAAAATCATTCACAGTGACGAAAACAATTGCAGCTTCATGTAGCATGTTAACAGGTACTCACCGTAAGTATACTCAAGTACTAGCTTAAAAAAAACAAATTACAAAAACTCAATAAAAAAAGGTTTTTATCGAAAGCTTTCAAGTACATGCACGTGTCCGTAAAGCGAAGTATTTTCTTTTTTAAATCACGTTTCAAAATCGGCCGGCATTCATTTCAGCGCATAAACTGTGAAATACTCTTATAATGAATATCAGACTGAGCTGAAATGAGGACGCTGAAAAATGCATTCAGACTTTATATTTCAGTATTTTTTTTGTCATAAATCAGAGGTAAAAATGTGTGTTCTGACAGATAGCCATGATGATTATTTGTATTTTTGGTCAAATAACAGACCATAATATGTACCAAACTATATAAGTAGGTATACATACTTTACATAACTATGTTCCCAATAATATTTTTCATGAAAAAACAATTGCACTCAAACTTTGGTATACTCTTACTCTTCCGCCTCCTGTTTACAAATACAGAATCAGAATTTTATTTTTGAAACACAATTAGTTACAATATAAGTTTTAGACATAATATTTAACTTAAAAATAATAACATACCGACACTGACCTGACTTAAGTAATCGTGTTAATAATAAATACATATATTGAAACATATCCTTGAGAAATGTGTTTATTTCTAACAGCACTTTTAAGTAGCCTGGTATTAGGCAGTTATACACTTTGGTGCTGGCATATTTTATTTGAAGTTAATTTGACAGTCTGACAATCAGCTGACATTGATTAAGGATAAAATATTTCGCCGCGGATATCTCGCTGTATCAGTGGGCTTGTAGATCCTCAACCATCAGTATTTAAAAAAAAATGTATTTTTTTTGCTATTAAACTATGGTAACATTAGCTTACGCCTGCGAATTCACCCACGTCCCGAGGGAACTTGTTCAAGGATCTATAGCGAATAACTAAAATGAAATATAATCAATCTTTTAACTATTTCCTAGCAGATTGTGTTGAAATAAGTGTAGAACGTTAATTAAAACATTAAAAAAATAAAGAGCGTACATGTTCTTGACTTTAAGTGACCTTTGTCACAGTAGTTTATTTTGACTGCAAGTAGAGATATTGTTGACTGGAATCAAAACGAATCACTCAAATGAATGAACAAAAAGAACGTTTACTTTCATTACAAAAGTAAGGTTTTAAATAGTTGTATATAATGTTTTTGTGTAAACCTCTTTTAACTTAAAACTTCAGTTAAATGATGGAAAAGGTCTTAAGGTCATAAACTTATGGTTTAAAGACCTTTATATTGCCCAGAGCTATTTCATGTCAAAGCAATTTGTAAAGAAGAAAACTAAATAAATTCTCTTTTGGTTTTCGCTTAACTAATTAAGACTGGCAATCATATTTAGTTTTAAAAGGATTTAAAAAAGTTCACTTTTCAATATATATATTATCTTCAATAACAAGATTTTTAAGACAAATTGGTAAACTACAACAAACACAAAACATCAAATTAAAATTATACTGCGTAAGACATCTAAAATTATAGTTTAATCATTAAATAACCCTTTTCGTATATTTTAAGTAATAAACATTATTTTCTCGATAGTTAAATGTCAAAACGTGTGCAGTAATGTGCAGTAACTACGAGAGCAAATAGCAAAAGTATATAGGATCTAAACTGAGGCGCAGAAAATGACATGTATGCACACATAATAATATTAATAGGGTACCAGTTTACACAAAAAATCTTATAATTTTATGCTCTTCTATAATTATGCTCCAGTTTCACCAGTCCCAGTCGCGCGTGTTGTCTTTTAAGGTTCCTTGGCCGAATGGCGAAAACAGAAACCTTGTCAAGTCTTTCTGTCCGCCCGTTTGTCGCAGCTACCCCATTCTGAAACTAATAGGACTACAAAATGGAAACTTATTAGGTAGATCTTCTGTTAACTGCATCACGGATTTTTATACATAAATAAAAATTATATTAAAGGGGGCTCCCCATATATAGAACAAACATATTTTTCCTGTGCCGTGTCTATATACATCGTTTCAAAGGAAGACATAGAAGTCTTAAAATATTAGTAGTATTTTCAATTATTATTGCTTGCTTCTAAAACGGAACTTGCGGAACCCTTCAAGTGCGAGTCCAACTCACACTTTTTTCTTATTACTGTCTCATCTTCTCAAATAGGAAATGCAATGTCACGTTGTCATTGGAATAGGCGTCGGGTTAAGTAGGTCAGACATTACCTAAACGCCATAAATACGAGTACATTATAGGCGTTGTGCTTATACCGCTTTTGATACTTATTAGGAACTACAACCCTCAAATATTTTGGTCACGTTGTTCGCAACGACTACTCAATGGAGCGACTCGTTGTACAGGGAATAGTTGAGGGGAAGCGGTCACGCGGGCGCTCACCTACACTTTGGAAAGACCTCATCAGATCTGCAACACAAACTTCCATAGTCCAGAGTTCTCGAGACGTTGTAAACCGTGAGAAGTGGAGACGCATCGCGAGAGCCTCAATAGCCATTGAAAATTAAACATCATCAACCAAGACCACTCTGTCAAGAACGAAACGACTAAGGAGGAGGAACTACAACTTAACATGATCCCGTATATGTAAGTTGGAGTAGAACGTACCTACATTGAAAGGCTACTGACCTTTTCTTCATTCTTTTATCATGCTAGCATATCGGATCTTGTTAAGATGAGAGTGTAAACTATGCTTGAAAGGTTGAACATACTCGCATGTTCAACATCATGTAATTACTTAGCTCAAGTAAATTATTGTGGGATAACTGCTCATTCTTAGAACTAAGATATGAAGTTAAGAGCTCTCTTAAGATATTTGTTGGTAAATATCTTGGAGAATTTATTGTACATTTACCTATCATGAAAACTAAACTTGATAAAGATACGAAGTTGCTAGCTAGTGGGTCAGTAAAGTTTATAATAAGTATATTTTATTGAACATTTAAAACGCTATTAACCTTTCAACCTCCACAGTCACGTATAGATGACAAGCCGAAAAGTGCCCAGCATACACCAGCTTACATGACAGAATTTTAAATAAAAAAATAATAGTCAGTTTTAATCGATATCCTAATTCCGAACTCACTTAGCTTGGCGCTGAGGGCACGTCTTTCTTTTTTTGAAGTGGCGGCCAAAAGATGAATGTATAACGCTCACAACATTTTAAGTGATGAGCATTTTTGTTGGCTGTAGTATCGGTGTTATAATATTAATTTATGAAAATATAATATGTAGCCTATCAGTTGTATTAGTAACCATAACACAAGATACTTTGGGGACCCATAGCTTACTTTGGGGCTAACCGACCCTGTTTAAAAGGTGTCCCGATGTTATATAAGGGAAAAACTCGAACCCAAAGTCGGCTGGCATGGAATTCATAATCCCTACTGCTTTCTACCGACATTGCACTAGCTACAGGAATTCGCTCCTTATTTTTACCCCAAGTGTACAATCGTACCTATGAGTTCAACCTGGCATCGCTGGAAGTCCGGTTATTCCCAATGGAAAAACTATGGGAATCCAATTCAGTCTTATGAAACTTACATTTCCTTCCATCCCATAGGAGTAATGTGGCCGCCTTGGTTACTACGTTCAGGATTTTAGAACTAGTTATCTAGTGTTCGAACGTTTTTAACTTGCTTTGAGTCCTTTATTTTATGAAGTTTCAGTCAAAGTGGCATTCTAAACTAGATATTAATGCAAGTATGATGTTTTCCGTATAGTAATGAGTAACTTCAAATTGTGCTTTTGTTATGTTCTGTAGAAATATATCTTTTTAAAAGCCTCAAAAAAATAAGGGTCACCTTCGGAAACTAGCGGCAATAATTTTAGCTGTGGATGATATGTGAATAGCCACATAGGTAGTGGTAATAGGGCTACCAATTTAAAAATGAGAAGATAAAGATGATTTCTTTTTGGAATATCCTTCGACTTTTTCAGTGAGTATCAAAACTTTTACGTTCAGCGTTAGCGTTAGAACAGCAAATATTCTAACTAGTCCATCAATGCTACATAAAATGAGAAATGAAATAATAATTTCGCTTTGATTAAATAATTTCTCGTAGTAGTCCGGTTTTAAATTAATAAAGTGTACTTAGTGGGGCAATCATAGCACAATCCGAGCTCCTTAGATTAAACTCACCGGCTTTACGAGGCGTCGTCTAGCTATTATCTTTATATTCACCTTTTTCTACTCGCTGAGAACGCTGCAATTAAACATTTAATTAAAGTGCACGTCCTCTGTGTTTTTTAAAGGAATGAAATTCATGAGGTGTTGTTTTAGTTCGAGACGCATAATTAGCACGCGAATATAAGAAAAATACTCGCTGCGTCCCAAAAACTTAAATTTTATTATGTTTTATACTAGAGTTAAGTTAAATGTGGCACCGGTAACTGGAATCTATGTGAAATCCTGCTACCATAAGGTATACCTGTGGAGGAATGACGATCATGTTATAAAGAAGGTTAGAAAACTACAATGTATCCTTTTCGCATGAACGAAGATAGTTGTGGAGTAGACTGACGTCTCATTCTCAGCAAGCTCAATAATTTGATACCCATATTGTAGGAGATCATTAAAAGTAATTGGTTTGTTTATTTGCCGCCAGGTTGGGTTTAGGTTGACGCATGCATTGTCATCCCAACTGAACGTGAATAATAAAATTCAGCTCAATCGGTTTAAAAGACATCATTTCTAAAATTGAGTACCAAGATTTCTTTTAATCCAGGGTCTGCCTGGGCTGTGGGTTCGTAAGAGTTACTGGAGCCCTGGCACATAAAGGCCTCAAGAAGGAACATAGTGGGTTTTACTCAGTAAGCCACTTAGAGAGAGGGGTCATTTGATGATTTCCCATGAAACAAAAGAATTATTTTCATCCAAAAATTGTTTATTGACATTTATAGCAGGTTAAATAAAAGCTCGTATACCGATCGGTTTTCCCCGAAATAGATATTTATATCGCCAGAGACGTGAACGTGTCTACTATTTATGCTTTTATTTTTTACTATTTACTTTATTTTATTTTTGCAGAAATAAATCATAATGTATACACATACCTAAAATTTTCTCATTTTATATATATTTTAAACATCCAAGGAAACCCAAGTTTGACATGATTTCATTTTATATGTTAACAAAAAATCATACGTAAAACATTATTTACAGTGTCAATCGAAAAATCTTTCGCACTTATGTGAACCGTGTAATAGATATCTGGAAATATTCTTTACAGGGGTTGAGTGGACCCTTGTCAACTGAAGCCAGGTCGACATCACCCACGCAATACCAACATCTAAAAATATGACGTGATCTTCACAAAAGAAAGGCATGCCTTTCAAGTATCGAGTTTTTCAGTTTTTCATTGAGTTTTTTTTACATTTTTGTTAATAAAAATTAATGTACTTGCTGCCTCAATGAAGAAGAAAGGCTGTCGTTCCTAGAAAATACTGGTATTCAGCTACATCGGCTTAGACTGGACGTCGACCCCAACATAGCTGGGGTAAGGCTAGGCAGATGGTGATAAGTACAAAAAACTCGTTGTTTTGTTTATGTAATAATAGTTTAATCTTCTTGCCAAGACTCCGGAATTCGCCACAGAGCTTACGAGGTCGACAGCTTGTAACATTATAAATATTAAACTGCACTCTCGAAATAGCAATTTCTTCGCGAAGTATCTCAACTTCAACTTAATTTTAAATTTATAGTTCGTTGGTGTGAACTACAGTTTCTAGTTTCAATCTTTTATGTTTAGAATTCTCCAGTAAAGAGATTTTACGAGGTTAAAATGATGTCAACAAAAAAAATACCAAAAAAAAAAAAATAAGGGAATAACAAAACAATATCGTATGAAAGACCTACATATATGAACATGTAACTAACACTGTATGATTCAGTTAGAAGTTAAGTAAGCGTAACGTTTAACTTAATGAGAAAACTTCAGATCGAGAAACCTAAAATACAGTTAGAAAACTAGATCACAAGTTCCGAACTCGAGTGTCAGACCGAGTTTCAAATCCGCACAATATGTGTGCGATGTTATCAACTATTCGCGTCAGAAATTTTGAACTTTATCGAGTAAAACTGCGATTTGCTTGTGTTAATTGTCTCAAGTCACTAAAATTGGGAAGTCTTCGAGACTGTGTAAGTTTATCTTCTTGCGACACTCATAATAGTATTACGCTCACGACGTACGAATGACACGCGACAAAGGGTGAACTAGATAAGAGGTAATTTGCTCGGATTTCATCGTTATCGCGAGACTTTAAGGCTCATAAATACTTAAAGAATTTCTTCCGTTGCAGGTGAAAGAAGCGATGTACGGGAACCTTTTTTTACTTGCTTTTATTTATTCCTGTGAATAGCAGATACTATTTTATACCTAAAAGGGGTTATAGCGCTACTGTATTTTTTAAATTCTATATTGCTTAGAAAACTAAAATAAAACAATGCAGTAGGTACAACTAGACAATGAAAAGAGTATTGATGACATTATCGTATAACTGAGACGTCATAAAATACGTTGAATTCCACTGAAATCTCCAATTCCTCTGACTAGTGAGACATATGTATATAAAATACGGCCGGACATCTAGAGACATTAAACCTTTTATACAAGCGTAGGTTAATTATTATGACTACGAATAAACAATTGAAACATATGTATGTGAGGACTTTAATTTAGGTCCTAAACAAAGAAAAATATGCTTTATTTTCATCTGAAGGACAGTTGAAGTTCAAAACAACTTCAACAATAAGAACTTGACAAGGGTGCTCTGACCTCACTCATAGCAGCAATTCTCAAATAGTCTACATTAAAACAATTAACATTTAACATAACATTATTTTAAAAGGCCCGCTATTAAAATCACAACTACAAAACATCTGGCTATTTATTTCTATTGTTCTTTAAACAATTGTGTCGTCAAAATCTGTGATTAACAACAGAAGCGAAATTAAATGGAAATTTATTTTATTAATATAAAATGAATGACACAAACACCGACTCAACATAATTTCTTTTTATACGAAACAGTCTCGGATTATTAAGACAATTATCTTTGAATAAAATAAGCAGAATTTCGCTCAGATATTCCCCACTGAGAAATAGGGAGATTACAATCTCGTTTGTTCACTTGCCTTTCATAATCCTAATTAGCCATTTAACTGAGCTCTTATCATTGGACTTGAACAGAAAGTCATTTTTCTAGAGCAACTCGTCGTCTTATCTGGCTACTGAGGGTGCAGTTTTATTTCTACTGCTCAGTGCCGAGGATTCTGTTTCATTTACTTTTGTCGTTATGTCATAGTGTAGATGTTTATTTGTTTTTAATCGTAATTAGTGTCCAGTTTAAGTATTTGTTAATACAGATCCATTAAAAGTTGGTTGTTATAGTTTGCATTATGGCATTAACAACTAACATTCATATTAAATGAAAGAAAAATATTTGTGTTAATTTGGACTTTTGGTATAATGATTGACGATTGAATTATAAAACTAAAATCGATGATTGTGTAAGGAAAGTTATGTAAGAACGACAAAATGAGTATTCAAAAAAGGATCTATTCATGTAATTTACCTTCAACTGATGTTCTATGTTCTATGCGCGCTTATGAACAAAATGAAAAGCATATTTTACATACCTTTGAGAACATCGAACTCTAGAGAAGATAAACCGCCCATGGTTATGCGGTCACCGGTGTGTCAAGTACCAGTCAATCGCACAGATAACGCGCTGACTCTTGGAACCCGCTCGTCTTTATACAAACTAGCAAAACATGAGATTCACTTCACTGCCTACTGCGGTGATGGCAAATCACCGTAGTAGAGATGCCAGCACATCGAGCTACTACAATCTGTCAAATTTCCTTAATAGATTTTCAACTTTATCGCTGAAGCAAATGGTTCAAAGTTGATTGGGAAAATTTGACAGTTACTGGTAGCTTGATGTGCTGGCGTCTGTACTAAAACTGAGTAGACTGATAACATAATATAAATATGAAATCAAAATTGTGAATTTATTATACTAATTGAATAGTGAACTTCCACAAAGGAGTACATTGCATACTGATATATTTTGTTATCTACACAAGATACTTCAACAAACAATATCTTGAAAATCATATACTTTCATTGTTGAAAATCGTGCTTCCTTTGTTATCGAATACGATCTACAAAGCGATTCTTGAAGTACCATCGGATAAGTCTTATAATGTTCAAAGTCAACAAAACGTGTCACTTCTATGAGATATTTTTAAGAGGATTTTTTCATCCGTATCAAGTGTGGTCGAATGAGGTGTTGAGCACGTTTCGGATACGGAGCGGTGACGTCACGTCTTCGTTTATAACCCTCTTGGTACCGCATCCGAGATAGCAATGTGTGGAAGAAAATATGGGAATTGGATTTTATCAATCTATGTGTGTACGTTTTTGTTTGGTTTTTTGAAGGGTTAAGTGGAATTTTATTATTAGCATTGTTCTATTTATTTTTGCCTTTCGAAATTCGAAGTTTGGGGGCAGAAAATCTAGTGTCATACTATTGTCATGTACAAAAAAAAAAACTTTTCTCTTTAAACCTGTGAAGTAGTGAAACGGTCCAAGTTTAGTTCACCTTCATACTCACAAGTAAGTGCATTTGTTTCGAACAAATTCGAGTCGCGAATTGAGAAGTTGCTACCTGCCTTCAAAAGGGGACACAGACGTGTTTGGGTACATACCAAACTTCTACGATTCGGCTCGACACTCAATAAAGCTAGTTTATTTGTTTGCGACGATACAATGTGATTTACATTCATTGTGGATACTGCGTAATACGGTGTAGTTACTGGGAATCTGTTCGTAGCCGCAATCGTAGCTAAGTGGCTACGGCGTAGGCATATCATTCTACGCAAAATCATCAAATATGTCTTGTACTAGTGATTCTTCTGGCTGACTCTCTCCAATTTCAGACATAGCAAAACTAAACGATAAAATTCATAACCATTTGTTTAACATCAAAAACTTTACTGTAAAATATCAGCTTTATTTATCATTTAGATACTTTATTACTTATGAGATAAAGTACAAAGAGATAAATTGTTGTACGTTACTAAAGTTTTATTTTTTATTTATTATCTCTAAAAGGACTGAGCAAAGATAATAAAACCATCTCAAAAGACAAAGTAAATAGTTATATGAGTCGCAGTAATTATGTGAAACTGACAATATAATAAATGTCTGAAAAGAGAAAAAAGTTGTAAGCCGAGTTGCACACTGACTTAACGAGTTACAGTAATTTATACCGAAGGAAATATTACAGCTGCAAATAACTTAGATCTAATAGGACTAAAAAGCCTGGATTTTTTTACAGACATTAATTTGTTTTGTTGACGGGTCGAATATAAGTGTAAATACATTTTAATATACATACATATTATTGCAGCAATAGAGATATAAATAACTTTGGTCGTATTTTGTTTGTTGTTTCTCAGGAACTACTAGTGGAATTTGGAAAAATAGTTTCGTCTCAGATAGCCCATTTATTGAGAAAGACTATTTTTTATCTCGATAAGTAATTCCCATAAGCTAGTTAAAGCTAGTGTTATAATGTAATGATAATCTTAACTAGCTTAACACATAAATAATGAACTACCCTTCACGTCAATTTGCGCTTGATTTTCTTTAGATAAATAGAGGGTTCAACAGAGACTTTATAAATCCAACTTGTATAATCAAGAGAGTAAATAAAGCCATCGGTAGATATGCGAATATTGACTACCATAATGACGAAAATCTTACAAACCGTAAGTATTAGCGGAGATTTAGCCACTGGAAATATAAATAAAATTGTGTGTCGTGGTATCGTTATAGGACAGCGAACGTAATCTAATACGACACAACAATAACATTAAGAAAGCCCGAATCTGCAATATCCTCGCGACACATCCACACACCCTTGTCATTCAAAGGCCGGCCAACTGTAAAATTAAATTCACATTTCATTCCGTTCATTCTTTTATTTTCTTACTTTGTTTGTCTCGAAGAAACACAATTCGCATTTTGAATTAATTTATTTTTTTAAATTAAATGTTATAAAGCAAATATTGCTTTTTGTTTACATGAAATTACAATTCATAAGTTCAAAATTATAATTATTTAGGGTCGGTTCATATCTGACGTAAAATACGCCGAGCGTATCATCAGTCGTACTAACGTATCATCAGTTGAGTGTGAACGGTCCAGTGTTTTTCTATACATTTGTCAGTTCTGGCGTTACGCGACCGATAATACGCGACGTATATTCCGTTAGATATGAACCGACCCTTAATCCTTTGTGAAGGAGTTAGTTGTATTGATAAAATACCAATAATTAGTATGACGTTACGAATACGAATCTATGATAGCCTTATATGTATTTACGTTTTAATTAGCATGAATCTATGATAGCCTTATATTTTCAAGATGCACAAAATGTTTGGAAACTGTTTATAATTTTCCTCCCGGTCATGATGATGAACAGAAGGGGTACCCTGAAGTAAAAATGTAATACCTCGTTTTATTTTTAACTTTTTAAATGGTGGCTTTTTGCGATTGAGGCTTATTTTTATTTTAACGAATCTGAACATGATATTTTACTACCAATTTTGATGTAACCAGAACCAGTTTACAGAAATCCACTTTCAACTAAAAATCTATAACCAAATTGGTGTATCTAGTTGAGAGATATGGTATCGAAAACAGACACACATAACAGCCAACCTTATACCGCCCCTTTTACGCGTCGGGGGTGAAGAACCAGAAGAAGAACTCGAACCTAAAAACCCGTGCTCAGTTAACAAAGGTTTATTATAATCAGTCTTATTAGCAACTCATGAGCTTCAAATGTAACAAAGAAGTTGGTGATTGGCAATGCTTTGCATTCCGCTCATGCTAGCAATAAGGAAAAAACGCCAATTTATACAGAAACAAACGTTTCTCTTTTTGTGTATTGTATAATACAATCATAAGTAAAACGAACAACGACGACAAAGCCTACTTTCCATTTGTTCTACTCAATTATTTTGATTAGAAAAACGTTTGTAGTTCCTTTCTTTTGATATTACGTGAAGTCACGAAGTAATTCCGCGCAAACAAAGCGATTTGTTGTCATGACAAGTTTTATAAGGAATCTTTTTTTTTTAATTTACTGGATTTGGTTTGTTATTTTCAAGCTCGTTGTGTAAAACCAATTATTTTGTAATCTGTTTGACATTTTGTTGCAGGATTGAATTAATCTTAATATTTAATAGTCCAGTGTGGTGCTTTTTAAATTTGCTAATTAGAGCATCAATTCGAGCCGCACGTTGACAATGCGACAAATGTCACATAAGTAAGGGTCTTTAAGAAAATGTTTCCGAGGCACGCGACAGCCGCGCTATTCGCGACACTACTTGTATTTCCATACTGTAACAAATGACGCGAGACTGCCGCGAGCCATATATTTTGGACGGGCTGCTTTAAAGAATAATATTCGACCAATTATCAAGTTTAATTTTATTCAGACAGGTTCCGTTAATTGAGATCATGGGACATGGAGATTATGGGGCTAGTTGTTTACGTTCAATAATTCAATACACAATTTCATGATATGCATTGATTGTTATTGATATTATCAAGACTTCCGTACTACAAAATAATTATGTGATTCAATTCAGAAATTCTTGATATACATGACAGTTATTATACCTATGTGGTACAAAAGTATGTTGTCAGAAATCCACATAGGTAATTAAAACATCGTTATTAAGGCTCAGTCGTGATTAGTTTGTTTACCCTTTTTGCCCAAAACGTTGGCCCGAACCGCACCCGCATCATAATTTATTGTGTTTCTACTAAAGTAACATGTACCCCCTACATTAAGACGAATATGTTTTGCCCGAATAATGGAAGGTCTTAAAAGTTCTGACAATGTGTTCCGCAGTCTGTTTATTGTATGTGAAAGAGTAACACAGGCCATTTTCCGTGGTAGCTTTTTCGACCTTCTTTAGCCAAAATGAATTACTTTAATAATTCAAGGTTAAATTAGTTTTGTTAATAACATCCATTGGTATACCGTCGCTATCGAATAATAGTTAAGTGCATACAATAAGTAAGTGATAAAATGATACTTATTTTGCACATACGTTGAAATCAATACTTTTACACGTCAAAGTTATAGTAGTCCAACATACTTCGGAAGTCTACGCACGAATGCTGTCACTGTGACATCTACGGTAAGGACTCGGCGCTGCATGTGTTGGTGGAGAGCGCCCAGCTTTGGCCATCCAGCGCCATGATCTGTTCGCGGTAGCAGCTTGGCAGGTAATTTTTTGCTGCCTATCATGTCTTGCGCTGGCGCTTTCTTTTGCGAGGAAGTGCTGGTACAAAGAAGCGGAATAGTGAGAGAAACTGTCACCTCTCTCTCTCTCCTCGCGTACAAAGGTCATTATGGTGAGCTCATAGAACCCAGCCTGCGGACTACCTAGTGAAGTCTGTCTACTCTAAAAAACCTTTTAACAGGACCATCTAAATGCATTCATAAATCTGATATCGATTCTCTTTAGACAATATTGGTTAATATAATGTAAATAAGTGTACTTTGAACAATACACTGTTAATTAAAACCGTCTAAACATAGCTATCGACTTGTCGTTCTTTGTTATCAACGTGAGAACAACGGCCTTAATAAATTGAAGGCTTGTACATTGAAGGTGTCTTGCACCCTTTACATTATTTTGAATTCATTGAGTTGTTGCTTTAGGGGATAGCAATAAAAGGTTTTATGTGAAGTGACAAATATAAAGTCTATATTGTTTGCTTACCCTCAGTTAATTAAGCTAACTATATAAGACTAGCTTCCGCCAGCGGTTTCACCCGCTTTCTGAGGGAAGTACTTTCCATACCCGGATAAAAAGTAGCCTATATGTTATTCTGATGTATAAGCTATATTGTGGTAAAGTTTCATTCAAATCCATTCAGTAGTTTTTACGTGAAAGAGTAACAAACATCCATACATCCATACATCCATACTTACAAACTTTCGCCTTTATAAAATAGTATTAGGATATTGTCGCTCAAACTAAAGCCTACAAGAACCAAAGCGATTCATTAAAAGTCAAAGGAATGTTAACCTTTGCAATCTTTTAAAAGTATTTTGTCTACATGTTAATCATTAGTTCAGTTATGGAGTTAGAAATTGGATTACTTATATCAGCGGCCCGCCTACCACCAACCTGCATTTTGCCCATGATTACTCACACAACTGGATAACAATCAGTAGTTTTAGAGTTTATCGTGAACAGAAGATATGCAAAGGAGGGTTTTTTCTCGTGGGAAATCATCAAATGACCCCTCCCGCTGAGCGTCTCGCGACTCTGCGAGCGACTCTTACTGACTAAAACCAACTATGCTCCTTCTGGAGGTTCTTATGTACCTGGATCGCGGTAACTCTTACGAATAACCCGCAGCCCAGGCAGAATGCAAAAGATGGGCTTCGTTTTATAAAATGTAGTGATTTGAATTCGTAAACAAATGCTATGCGAGAGTAACCGTAGATACGGAAGTTAGCATAATGTAAATCTCAGCTGTACTTACAAAGTCTTTATTTAGCTACGCCTGGCGCATCTTAAATTGCCTGATAAGAATTTGTAAAGCAGCGAAGAACGCCCAAATAAGAGTTAATCGCCTACACGAACGTATTTAAAGCTTGGAACAAAACAGTCCTAAATCAACTTAGAGAGACACGCAAAACATTTTATTCTAATTATAAATGACTAAGACAACTGTACTGTTTCATTAGTGAACAAATAGGCGTAAATCTGATTCGAAAATAGAAATATGCTTGTTTTGTCAAGTTCACGTAGATCGTAGATATACCCTGTCTGTTATACCTATCATACATATTATCTACATATATTATAAATGAGAAAATTTGACAGTTAAGTGGATTTTGATGAAAATTATAGCATATACATAGGTATATACATATATAAGTACACAGTATACAGTATATATACAAACTATTTAATCCTATTGCAGGCAGTTCTTTCAACGATGACTCTAGCTAGACGATGTCACGAGTAAAACCTAACAGGTAACACTTTTATTGTTTTATTTTAGTATAGAAAACGACGCGAAAATTAATGTTAAATATGTAGGTAATTAATCTTTAGATTCCATTGTGTTTAATCAAGTACTTTAAACAAAGATATTCTACCGTGAAATAGTTATTTAGAAAACCGGGTGAAACCGCGTCTTGCAGTTAGTGCTACCATAGTCTAAAATTAGTGCAAAGGCTTTGGCAACTAGGTCGTATGTAGGTGGCGTCTGACAACAGACATTGAAATTACAAGCTGACATACAATAGGGCCCTAGTGATACAATGATGAACAATCGCTGTACGTAATTTAAGACATAATCAACTGTGATTAAGTTAGGAATTAATTATAACTGATCTGTAATTATTGTTTGAATTTTATACATGCAAAATTAAATAATGTTATAATCTCGCACAAAATAATGGTCGTGCCAGCATTTGTTTTGTGTAGGTGTTAAGAGATTTTTTTGAATAATAATTTTATGGCGCATAAGAAGTTTGCTTACTTATAGTAATATGTGGCCCTTTAACTTTTTATCGTTTTTTAGTTTTAAGCTTAGGAGAAATCCTTTTAGTAGCTATCGTATATTTATTGGATTATCACAACTTTTTGTTGTTCTTAAGTGAAAAAAAAAACTAGGCATGAGCTTTATATTACATATTTTCAACCAGGCGAACCTAAATAAATTTGATCTGTTTCTTCCTGATATTCAGGTTCAGTGAAAGCACTATTCTCTTATTAGCTGTAATCAAATACGTAAATCTTCCAAATATCGAAATCTTCCTTCTCCGAAGTTTGCACAAATAGCAATTTGTTATATCCAATTGACTTAAAGTTTTGATGAATTTGTGTAAGCATAGAGTTCAAAGCAGAGTAGATGCCGCTTCCAGTAGACTGCGCCGCTTAATAACACCAAGTTAAACCTGAAATTGCGTCAGTTGGAAGTAAGGGAAGTTCATAACCAATACCAAAAAACTTTGGGGAGTTATAGAACTTTGATATTGCTACAGCTATTTATTTGTGAATGTTTAGTTAAAATGGTATAAACATAGGTAGTGTATACATAAGCTGGCTGATTTTCTGAACGGCCGCCGTAGCCGACAATCGGTCTGGAGGCGATCATACACACAGGTATGTTTATATATTTTACTTCCTTAACTTAATAAAAAAAGGTTGACTGCATATATAAGGTCTAACAATACAAGTGCACCATATTTTTGCAGGTCATCTAGTACATGCTAAGGATGTTTACCACAAAAAAAAAATTGAATGACCTAGAGGTCATCGATCGAGCGCATTCATAGAGACCGGCGTTATGCGTCAATTTGGAGACAGTGATGATAAATTTAATAAAATATGTTGTTGTTTTCATGACTTTTCTTTTTAATTTTTATATAACTGTTAATGCGAATCTTTAAAGTATAAAAATAAGAAAACAGAAC
This sequence comes from Heliothis peltigera, assembly GCA_958496145.1. Lineage (NCBI taxonomy): Eukaryota > Metazoa > Arthropoda > Insecta > Lepidoptera > Noctuidae > Heliothis > Heliothis peltigera. The sequence continues at coordinate 7,744,394 of OY292328.1, forward strand.
TCATTTGCTGTTGCAGAATGGTAAATTGTTTAAGGAAATTTGTTGAGTTAAACGCAATTTTATTCCCTGGTTGTGTTTACCCGTTGTGGCTTCCCTAGCTGGCGGTTCCTGCCTTTTCTCAATGTGGAGTCTTTGTGAGTGGTGTTGATTGCAGTTCTCAATATCTTGTGATGCGGTTTCACTGTGGGTCCTTGGGTCTTTTTGTTATAAACAACTCCTTTGCGTTCCTGCCTGGGACTTCATTAAAGTTGGTTTTAGAACTGCTTATTTCGTTAATTTATGAAAGTATATTTTTAGAGGAAATGTCACGCATTACGGATTTTATATTATATATTTTATATTATGTTTAAAAATCTAAGAAAAAGGTATAGTCATTTTTAAAAGACATTCAATAGACTTTGTCTATATTCTTATCCTTTTTCAAACGTCTTTCGTTTGAAATTGCAAAAAATAAGTTGAGTTTTGACTGTGTTATGCGTTTTATAACTTTAACATAAAATAATCCTAATAATGCGAACAAAGATATTATCAAACATTCTGTAAATAACGGCTCTCGGCATTACTTAAGAGAATTAATTTAGATACGAATTTTGACCTTCCACATTAATTAAAGTCAAGACAAGTTAAATTATTGCTGAAGACCTTTGGTTATTAAACTCAAACAGGCGTTAAATTTTATTTTCAGTAGCACGATTTGAAAATTTATAAGATACAGTCGAGATTTTAATAGCTCAGCCACAGTTGTATTTTTCTAACGCAATCGGTCGAAAATTTTCAAAGATAATAAATAAAAAATATTGAATGGACGTACCATTATGATTTAAATTTATAGGGATTAAACCTCTACGGATTACGAGCACCCGGTAGATCCGATGGAGTTCGTGTTTAATCGTGTAATCTTGCGAACATATTAAGGTACAGACGCTAGCAGGGCAACCAACCTATACGAATCTGTCAAATTATACCAATCGAATATTAACCTTCCGATATTGTTATAAGGTTGAAAATCTATTAAAGAAATTTGACAGATAGAGGTGGGTTGATGTGTTGACGTCTGTACAAAATTAAGGTAGTAAATTGCTTAACCATTTATGTCCGTGACCTTACTGTAGTTACCTACGGTGATTTTTAAGTTGACGTGGGGTTATTCGTTTGCTATTCCTTCGATAATTATTTAACTTGTGTTGATCTATTTATGTATTAACTAACCGACCAGAAATTATTGTAAAGGATTTCATCACAACTCACTCATTATTTATTATTTATTTATTTATTGAATAAAAGGTACAAGTTACATTTATAATGTGTACGATGTCCAACAAAACTATACACATAGTTTGTCTGTTGGATCGATGCTGTTAATAGTATAATATAATAATATCTTAATAATATCTTTACCATATGGCAAAGATTCCTAGGGTCATGAAAGCCAGGTAAAAAAAGTACAAACACTACCTCATTTAGTATCTAACCTCTATCATATTAACATTGTTAATTTTATTGTTTTTGTTTCCGCATACAATACTAGAAATAGAGCAATTGATGACCTTATAAATTATCATATCACCTTATCTATCATATTGAGAAAATAACATTTCCTTCACTAATGAATGAATTTAGTTACAAAGAATTCATTTCCAAGAAAAACAAAAGCCCAAAAGTCCACATAACAGAAAGGTCTACCTGGTTATGTATGAGTCATTCGATGCCTCACAAAGATGTGTGAGCGGGCGAATGTCTTGTTAGGCGCTCCAATAAAATTCTCAGTGGATTCATAAAATATGTAATTTGATCAGGATCAGTAGTGGCGTCCGACTCCCTTGGGTGAAACAGATCGGCCATCGAGTTACATTGAAAATAGAATTGTCTGAATGCTACTGTTAAGGTAACAATGTCTTGATCTATACTTCGATACATAAGAAGGTTTTATTGAACAAATTCTATTGAAAACGCGGCCTTTTCGTATCATAAATCCTTAGGATATTTTCGGTAACGGTTTCATGATTTAATGTGAAATGGGGAATCTGATTCAAGGTATGGATTGTTACGAAGTATTTTAAATTTGGAAAATGGATCAATCATTTTTATGGATATTTTGTAAGATCATCCTCCTGCCCTTATTCCAATTTTTATTTTAGGGTCAGCGCAGCATGTTTTATTCTTGACGCTCTTCTATGTGCCAAGTAACATTCTTTCTAGCCAAACCAACTTCCAGAAAATCCATTCATCGTTTCTTTGGTCGTCCTCTTCCTCTATGTCATCATTGATCATCAACATGATCCTCATTCCTCCGCATTACATGCCTTTACCTTGGTAGCCAGTTTCCGTGTAGTTTTATGGTGCTTCTTTTAAATAGGTATTTTGTTAGATCTTGTCCCAATTTTTTAATAATGAAAGACCGTTTTATCGATAGAGTGATAAAACTCGTCTTGCAATAAAAATCTTTTAAAATAAGAAAAGAAAAACCCGAAATACAGACACACAAAATATTATGTTTTCGAAAATAAATAATAGAATTAAGTATAATTTTATTCGTGGTGTTGCTAACAGAAATTATGCAAATTGAGGGAAATAGTATAAAAACTTTATGCAAAAATTGTTTTAAAGTGCTATAACGGGCACAGGATACATAAGCGAGCATACTTTGCCAACATCATAATTTTAGGCAAAAAATCCTTCCGTGCGACACTACACAAAATTTTTCACATTATTTTTCTCCGGACCGCTACGGCTTTTAAAAAACCAAACCGTGTGCTTGTATGCTGGATACGAAAACTCAACAGAACTTAACTGAAAATGTGTTTTTTATTAAAACATTCGTAACATAATAACTAGATGTTGTCTGTGGTTTTGCTCATAATCTAAATGATTTATTTAATGTAACGGAACTACTTTCTTCTTCTCCAAAATGAAAAAATAGCCGAATTGAGTTCACCACATGACGTCATCATGACAAGTACACACGCAACCTGCCAGCAACATTGGTACATAACAACCATTATTATTTTTCCCGGAACATTCATATAAACTGTCAAACAATTTCACAATAGAGTCTATTATTATAATCATTTAATCTAACCCTTCCGTTCCCCTTACTGCTGGAACAATTTGGTACTAGAAGCTCTTGGTCAGCGACGCTGTCCGTGGGTGTATACACACACATGCAAACTTTTCCTTTGACGTGGTCGACATACATACCTTTTTGAATACTATGGCCTGTAGTCTCGGCTTTAGTTAAACAACAAACTTTGTTTAACTTCGAGGGTTACATTGTGACGAGTGTGCACTGAAAACATTTATGTATATTTGTCTTAAATAAATACGTTATGTACGTAAATGGATACGTTCACATTTTAATAAGCATTTGCTGCCCGCCCTGGAATTTTATTTAGTTTTATTATATACTAGCGACCCGCCCCGGCTTCGCACGGGTGCAATGCTGATACTAAATACACTACAGAAAAACTGTGCATATAAACCTTCCTCTTGAATCACTCTATCTATTAAAATAAACCGCATCAAAATCCGTTGCGTAGTTTCAAAGATTTTTCAAAGATTTAAGCATACAAAGGGACATAGGGACAGAGAAAGCGACTTTGTTTTATACTATGTAGTGATTATACAGGGTGTAAGGGACAGTCCTCCGCAGAGTGATGGGGGTGAGTTCAGGATACCGTCCTAAGAAGACTGGTTTGGGATTGAAATTGTTTCAGGAATAAATTAAGTATGTTATAAATAAACGGTTACCAAAATGATTATTATATTATTAATCGTAAACAATTTCATCGGTGTATTTAAATAGTTTAAAGTTCTTGCCGAGTTAATTACACTAATTAAATAGTGACTAGCTACATATTCCAAGAAGTTGGATATTATATATTGACGGTGTTATAACATATTATTGCATAATAAATAAGAAGATAATATTATACTAAATAATTTCATTTAAATTCTACTTCATTAGAATAAATATGTAATGCGTCATAATATTTGTGTTCAAATATGAATTTGTTAATATTAATTACTTATTGACTTGTTGGGACTTGTGAGGTTTTATTTTCGAGTGAGCTACAATTTCAACTAGGTAAACCAACTCTTTGTTTGCCATGAAATAATTTATAAACAGCGCATATGGAAATATTAAAATGTTTTTATTTTTTAAATAGCCAAACAAGAAGAAAAAATCATATTTTGAAACATGTAGCCTCCGTATTAACGTTAAAACCATCTTTTGAATGTTTTAGAGAGGTTGCACCCTTCGCGGACTGAAATGTGCTCACTTCACCCCACTTTAAGTCTGTGCCATAATTTCGAGATATTTTATGTCGTTTGGATTGAAATCTTGTAAAGGAATATTTTGTGTAAACATTATTTAACAATTTTTAGTACCCGAAATCTATATACATAGAAATGAATCCGTGGTCACACCATCACGTGTGAACAGCTGGACCGATGATACTTTTTTATTGTGTTTGTTATTGTAAGGAGAAGGTAAATAGTGCAACGTCTGTCGGGTTAGCGAGTGAAATTCCTAGTAATATCACGACTTGAGTCTGAGTAAATTCAAAGCATTCATAAAGCACTCGCTATAAGGCAAAGCTTAATACTCTGTTATGGACTATATGGATGAGGAAGAGGCTTGGAGATAAGCTGTTCCTACATTTCGCTTCTGTATCATGTTTCTGTTTACAGTATTTTGTTAAACGTATTAACAGAAATAAATTGGTCAGATCTACCTCATAAGCTACTCACATAACATGTCATCATTACGTCTCAAGACCTATAATTTTTCTTATAAGACTCGCTATTGTTAATTTATAAAAGCAATTACCGTAAATTATCTCGCAAGTAGCAGAGGCAGCGGAAAAAAACAAAAAGCAACGCAAAACTTTCTCGAAGATTGAAAGAACAAACTCCAAATAAAAAGTCGGAAACTCAGCAAAATAAATACGGAATAACAAACAGGTGTTTAGCGAAGAGGTTTCGAGCTCCCCGCCGGATCCTTCTTTTATTAGCTGCCTTCAGCCCATTTAAGACCGTGTGGTACTTAAATGTATCGCATTTGAATGCGTGAGCGTCGTAAACTGCCAACGAAATGTGTTTAAATTGAAAATTTCCCCGAAACAATGGAACGAGAACGTTTCGTACAAATCTATACGAATATAATAAGCAATTTATAAACGGTAGGGTTTGCAACTTAATTAATCATTACACCGCGTCGTATTATCGTTTGGCAACGTTGCATGAATTGTAAAAGCCGTCTTGCTGGGTGTTTGGAAACTTTATAGTGTACCGGAGACCTTTATAAGGAAAAAAAATATATTTGAGTTTCTGCTCATTGCATATTCATTTGTTTTCTAGAGTATTAAACTGTTCTGCATTATTATAATAATTGTTTTTGTTCCACGGGTTTGGGGGAGATGTCTTGAATTTGAAAAATATATGTAATAATATTATTCAAGTAACTAACACTCATTGTGTTAGTAACTAGCAAGAACGTACCTTATTGTGATCAGAAAATGTGGATGCTTCCCCTATTTCTAATCCGTTCGTGACCCGATCACACAATAGCATAGAGTGGTACGCGGCACGTATCGATAGCAGTAAATGAGTTTCAGTCGTTTAGTTAGGAACACTAATTAGTAAAGTAAACTGTCTCACTTCCAGTTTCTGCACACGTTCTCACTTCAACTTCATTAACCTCTTGATGGAAATAACAAAACAATCGTTTCCATTACACTATTGGAATACTTTTCTTAAAAATGTGAGTTTTTTCCGTACACTCTCAATAATTTGTTACACCGTACATTCCTCAACTTCATAATATTATTATTATTATCAGCATTATATCATAAACAAAGAGATTCAGGTTACATATTCGACTGGTTATGAGCTATTTACCAAGGTTTTGTTATGTAATCCATATACGTAATGTGCTCGTTTAATATCTTCTATAATACAAAAATGAATCGCTAAACGCGTTGCTAGGCGTAAATCTTGAGATCGTGTATAACTGTCAGGATGGTTCTTGAGGAAATATAGAGGAAATTTTCAAAAATTTGTTGAACAACACTATTAAAGCAACATTTTTTAATTATACATATATAGGCACATACAACACACAAAACATTCGTAATTAATTTTAATCTTTCTAGTTGAGTCAGCGTCCCGAATATCAGAAAAAGTAAGTACTATAAAACTAAGTACTGCGGGGCTTAAACATGAAGATAACCACCATTGCCAAAACCATTAAAAGAGAAAAGACATAGTAAATATTCTAGGAATGTAAGTTCAAAACAATTTATAATTGCGTGAAATGGATTAGGTTCGTACCCACATAGAGTTAGACGAAAACTATATATGCCTGATCCTATCCAATTTAATTTTCAGGAGCTCAGAACAACTAATATACGGGACAAAATTTCACTTTGATATGTACCAGACTTTTTAATTTAAGTGTAACATTTTTCCTGGAAGTGTTTCTCATGATCCGTCAAAAGGAAAATAATTGGCAAATTCCAGCATGTGTCTACTCGTAAATGTTTTCTCTCCCGTAAGAAATTCTTTGGTGTCTTAGAAATATTTGTTAGACGGTCCTCAAAGCTTTTCTAAAATGTAATACCTTTTTATTCAAGGATATAGCAGGTTTCATTGTATGGGAACAAAGTGGGATCGTAAGTTGACGCCTTTTGTAATTTATTAACATTTTTAAGATAACTTGGTGTTTTGTTTGCAAAAGTTTATCAGCTTTGTAGGTAGGTGTTTTTTGTGGACCCTTGTTATTTTTTTTGCAATTATTTAACAATTTAGGACGTAGTTTGTTTCTGTATCCGTCTTATTGGATTTCTACGATCTTAAAATGTTTATCCTGTAGCTAATGTAATTTTTGTCATGTTGTATATATTTGAAGCGATACTATAGTGCTGCATTAATTGTTCGTTATAAAAAAATATCATGTAATATTTACGCAAGGACGGTATTTAAAAGTACTTCAATTTATTCCCATTTCATTTACCTAATTTTGCCTGTGTTCCACCAAATATACTGAATGTGCACCAAAATATGTTCATTAAAATATGTCATAACTAGCATCTATTTAACAACTGTTGCAAACATGTAAAAATAGTAATACACCTAATTTTAAAAACAAGCATTATTTTTTTTAGTTTTACTTTAGATAATGCACTGCTAAATGTATTTGAATCAAACACCAATTAATGCCCAATGTAGCTTTATTAATAAAAAATGAACACATTATAAAATGTAATGCTTACTAAAAAGGTTTTTTTTTAACACTAATCAGTTGTTCACTAATCACTAATTTAAATGGGTATACGGTACTAGGATGCATACTAAATATTTTGTGTAACATTCAGGAATATTTGGTGCACGAACAGTATTTTTCGGGGAAGAATAAAATACTCATTGTTACAATAGAATATTGGCAGCGCAGTACAATAAAAAAGTGTTACATCTTGGTGTTAATTTGGAATTTGTTTGATGTAACATATTTTGTTGGCCGAGTAGTTTAATTATAGTAAAAAAAATAAACGGGTTTAAGATCAATATTTTAGAAATGCATACATAGATGTACCATTAGATTTTTGGTGAACGCAAAAATATTATCCTTTACGCAATTCGTTTCAAACAGGAATTTTCAAAAGTGCTCTAATAACGACGTGTATTTTTCGATTTGAAATTGTGATTTATGAAGTTCACTTTGGAATCTTGATATTGCAAGCCAATGCAGTGTGCGAAGCTCAGTATAACACATTTTTGGCTGGAAAAAAATCATACCGGAGTACCGTAGTTCATATCAGCGATTGGACGTCATTCAATCAGTATTCGTGCATTGTTGCGAAATCCGTGCTGTGTTTTTTGTTAGCCGGCTTTTAGGTTTTGTGTAACCCTGTTAAAAGAATCCTTCTAAATACCACAAACCAAACGTAAGAGCCCTACATTTGTACTAGCACACATAAGAAGTTTTCAGCTTTATAATATTTATTAGTACCTATAGCGTGAACGTGCTTAGCCACAAACTGGATAGCCCCCTTCCAGGGCACTGGATTTAAGCGCAAATGCGTGTGTCCGGGGCTCCAATTCGTGGCAAATATTTAAATTAGTTTAATTTTATTAAAATTTGTAAATATAAATGTACTATGGGCAAAAAAATGGCCTGAATTTTTATTTTTTATTTTTTTTTTTTTTTTTTTATAGCTAAGACGAGGATTTTTAAACTAAATATCATGAAAAACCAAGGAATGTTCTATTAGCCCAGCTTAGCAGCCATAGAAATTGAATAGCGTTGGAGTTGAAAGGTATACTGAGTCTCTGGAGTATTCAAACATCTGTTGGTTGCCATAACGTACTCTCCCATATTATTCCGGCTAGTAAATATTTCCTAGCTTACGTGGCTGTGATTAGCATATGAACTAATACTACATACTTATTCTGACTCAAACATTTTCATTGAAAATGGTTTGCTATTTCATAAAACAATGCAACATTAGTTGACAGTCACTTCACAATGATAATCTTTTATCTTATCTGACTCAACAAAAATTGTAGGAAGGAACATAACAAATATCTCGACTTAGAAGATGTAATGCCTGATAGTAATTTACAGTATTAACGATAAGATAGTACCATGTTGCCTAGGTCAGTATTGGCAACGATATTAACCACTATGATTAGTTTTTTTTCACTTTACTATCTGTTCTTGTCCTTTTTCGTTTCGTGTGCGCGTCCGAATATAAACGTTAGTGCAATAGTCAGGGCCATCTGAAAATCAGTGCTGTGTACTTGCACAGCTTATACTGAGATGGATCCTTGTTACACAAATTGAATAATGTAATTTAGTTTTAATAATATGTATTTTTTTGAGTTTTTACTTATGTGTATGTATTTGTGTGTAACAAAAATAAATGGTTTAAATGGTATGATAAAATCGGACGGTTCGAGACGATCGATCGATCTAAATAATAGGGTGAAACCATAAATGAAAATCTTTAATTTCATCATCAGTGTAACCTATTCCCTCCTATATTGAGATCGGTGAAGGTTGGAGTTTCTTACTGGATGTAGTTGAGTATCTACCAGTTCTTTTTATCTGAAATAACTATCTGGAATACCTTGCAGCTTTTGGTAAGACTAGTTGTCTTTCTGACCTCTGACGAGCTATATCGGGTGCCAAATAAAGCGAGCCTTCCGAAACATGGAGGGACTCATCTAGAAATAGATGGTCACCTACCCATGTGGCTGTTACTTAGCCACGAGCTCCTCATAATTATCTCCTTTACTTTGCATGTAGACAAGATGATCAGCATGTGGTAGACAAGATGATCAGCCTGTGGTGGTATCGATAACAGATTTGTGAAGAACACAAAACTGATATTGCTACTTGCCTGAAATCGAACCCGCACAAGCGTACTTTCGAGGACAGTACTTTAACAACTACACCAGTACTACTTGTGACAGGATAAAAGATACCATACTTTTCCATCTCAGCTAATAAATTGTAGTCTTTCAGAGAGGCTAATATCATCCTAGATACGCACTTTTGGTCATTACTTGGATGAGTAAACTCTATTCATTCGCTTAATACGATCTTGGACAAGAAAAATGTTTTCTGGGAAAATATTTATAACGCTATGACTCATTTACTGTATGATTTGTGACTGTTACGCGAGTTTCTACAAAACTAAAAGTTTTTTCAGGTAATGTCCTACGTAGATATGTGAATTATTTGTTTACTGAGATATGGGACAAGAAAATATTGTTACCTATTGCAAATTATATGTATTAATTTATTATTCGACATCAATAATTCGGTGATGAAGAAAAAATTTAATCTCAATGGAATGAATTAACATTCTAGGAATCCATAAGTTTCCACAATGAGAAATTGTAAAACATATTGGTATTTAGTTGAAGTCTTTAAAAATATCGACTCTTGAGCCTAGTTTATAAAAATGTAGGTACCTACTATTGATCAAAATACTTAGTAACGTTCATATAAAAATATTCCTGGTATAAACATATTGATATAAACTACACAGTAAACGACTAGTTATTATAACATAAGTTCCAAGTTAAATAGAGCAACCGTGAGTAGTCTGATAAAGTGGGTGAATAGGCAAAGAGCTTGCATGATCGTTTTTTATTTTACATCACACCAGATTTAACGCTCAATCCTTCTCCTAGTGAGAAGAGGCCTGTGCCCAGCAATGAGACAATTAAAAGGCTGTGATGATGATGATGATGATTACACCAGATATTAATAAAATCTAAAATAGAGTTTATTTGGGGAATGAGATCAGAGATGTATAGCATAAATAGGGTATTGTCCATTAATTTGTTTGAATACACTATACATAATGTACAAATATACGGGATAAAATAACTGGAAAATACAATTTCGTTGCAAATATTGCAAAAAATATTATATCTTGTCATATACATATGCTTCTGCTAATATTTTATGTTGCTTTATAGCTTGTATGAATGAGGAAAGATATTGTGTGGCGAGCTCCTCGTCTAGACTATAAAGGCTTGCATTGTGCGCCAGAGTGTCGCAATGGGCACGAAATGACTTGTGAACCGATAGCGAATAACGTGAATAGCTTTTGAAATTTACTAGTTACAGAATCGGAAGGTAATTTTTATTTGGTAAAGTACTAGATTTTTAAAAGAGATGTTATTGTTGTGAGATGTTGCCAGTAAATTTTATTATTTTAAGGGCATTAATGAAGTCTCTAAGAAATGAATATCTCTAATAATACATTTTATTATCACAGTCATTATCATCATCATGCTTGTTATCGTCCCAGAGTCCAGCTTTCCTCGAGATGTTTTCCTTCACTTTTAACCAGTTATTGGTGTCCAAGATATACTTGGCAAGTACATAATATAACTTAGAAAGGTTACTGGTATTATTGGTATTTGTTCGCTCTGGAATCGAATCCGCACACTCATAAGTTTTACGAATTATCCATAACTTTTGTTCTACGGAATTATATAAAAACCTATTCAAATAACCAATAATCAAGCAATAAGTACAAAAGTATAGTTTAGTACATTTAAGTGGAATTTTGTACAAAGTAACCCTTGTTGTATAAAGCAGATGGCAAAGGAAGTACGTAATATTGACAAGGATCCACTATTGACCGTGCCTAGGTCCCTTTAATTACTGGACGGTGACTCAACGAAATACGAGTAATTGGAGGAACTTAGTCAATACTGTGAAGATGCTAAACAGAGTATGTTAGCACTGTCCAGTCCAGTATTTAATTAAATTTGAGTATAAAAATAAAGTATTTCTATTTACTTGCACAAAATAGTATTTATCGTGATGATGATATCGTGAATGGGAGGTAGTGTTATGTTTATAGATTATTACAATAGTGAAGAACTTTCGTACTCCGGAACTATTAATTTTGTTAATTGGCTCTACTGTACATTAACGTGGTTCACAATTTGTACGTAAAGTATTTTGTATAAAAAAATAGATTTAGTATTACTTATATTTATTTATATTCATAAAAAATCCATTATCACTATAACTACGTCAAACAAAAATATGATTTACTTGAGTGAAAGATTCAATATGATAGAACGTTCAATCTTATTCTTCTATAGATCGGGTCTAAAATAAGTTTTTACGCTAATTTACGAGACCCTGTTATTTAAACAGAAGCTTTAGCTGCTGATAGGTGACCGATCACTTTTTTGTTACTGTGATTAAGGTAGGTACTGAACCTAAGGCTTTAAGCTCGTTACAGACTTAGCTATAATATATTATATATAAATATTTTTTATAGTTTGGCATATTACTATATGTATATTTTCTATACTAATTATATTACGGTAACGTCACCAACCAATATTGAACTATACAAATATATTTCATTCCTTTAATTGTAAACTTTTGTGGACTTCTGTAACAGAGATTTCTTCTAAATTTGCGATGATTTTGATCATCAATGACAATCTGAACAGCATCTTTGATGTCATTGTATTGATGAAGCAGTTTCCCTTGCTTATATTTTTTCTCAGAGAGCATTTGATCAATTGCTGTTTCTACTAATTTAAACTGTTCTTACAAATATTAGAAATGCGAAAGTAACTCCGTCGTCCTCCGTCTGTCTGTCTGTTATGTTTACTACTCCAAAAACATATTTTAACAAATATACATTTAAAAAATGATCTGTGTTCCCTAAATTGGAAATAGCAAACGAAAATAAACGTTGCAGAACTATCTGTGTCTATCCAATAGAGAGTGGTTGCAGTGAATCGCCAACGTGTCACCGCATCTATCACGAATTGTTAAAAGTTTATGAAAACCGATGCAGTTACCGCCGCGCGACGTCGTTCCCGAATATTCTACGACATACTTTCAGAATAAAAGTATATTTTGTCTTATCTAATGTATCGTGTTATTTATTTGCTTGTTTGTTTAAGCTATTGTGTCTACTTTTTGGCTTGTACTTGTATACTTATTCTCTACGGAGTACTTAGTAACAAATACACTATATGTATAGCTAAGTACGTTTGTTGAGTAATGAGAATTCAGACCTAACACCTAGCCCTAAATAATTTACAAGTGTGAAATTAACATTCAAATGCGTCCTCATGATGTAGTGAGAATTATAAGCCGACTTCATATCTAGAAGAGACTAACGAGATTACGGTCCTGAATTCCTTCGTCTAGACACATAATTCTACTCAATTTGACGCACTTTATCTATTTCAACTGACCCTTTATGCACACCTTTGTCGTTAATCAGATAATCGTTGGCCTAAAAGTCGTATAGAGCGACTGCTGAGCGCGGGGTCTCGGGTTCGATTCCCGGGTCGGGCCGAAATCGCTTTGTGGGTTTTAAGAGACTTTCGTGATGCTGCCTGGAGCCTGGAAGTTGGTGATTGATACCCTCTGTGCATCGAGCACGTAAATGTCGGTCCTGCGCCTGATCTCTCTTCGGTCGTATCAGATTGTCGTCCCATCCGGCTATGTGAGAGTGTACCTGTTTCTGCGCAAATAAGTCCTGCATAGCTGGCTGATCTCCTTAGAGAGAATGGTCGCCGTGGCCGGCTATTGGTCTGGACCCCATTATAATTAACTTATCAAGCACCATGTCTAACACAGTAAGTTCCTGCAAACTATTTTGTTTGAAGGTACCAAACTTAAAGTTTTATGTCAAAACAGAAGTGGAATGTTAGTAAAGTTCTCCCGAGAGCTGTCGCTTAGTGAGGAAAGTATTCTGGAATTCTCTATAACATTCACACGGCTCAAGACTTCAGCGTTAACTAACATTAACTCAGAAAATGTTTATTAGACATTACCATTTAATTTTGCTCAGTTTCTATCAACGTAATGAATAACTTTAAATCCAACATAATGACAACTTTATACAGAACATTTTCATTATAAGTTTCGCAAACGTATAAAATGATTTTACTTTACCTTTGAACTTGAAACAAATGTGGCTTTTCATTAGGTGAGCGAGTATTACTAAGATGTTACTTAATGGCAAATTATGTACTTGAAAATTTTAGTTTAATATATAATAGTGTAAGTTCAATAGCGTAGCCCGACATGTATAAAGGGGTCGAAACGAGGGTCACAATAACTTAATTAAAGAGACTTCGTTAGGGATGGAAAATTGATGACTTACTAACAACTTGAATGTTAAGTGAGTAGTTGACGCGAGGGCTGCTTCGAACTAAAAACGGGGTCACCTTTGACTGTTATTTATTGAAAACCTTACCATATTTTGCGAATCGTTGTAAGGCCAGACATAAGTATCTCAAAACTTTTTTTAAATATTTATTTCCTATATCGCAGTAGTTTTTCCTTTCTAGCATGAGGGTGCGGGTTCGATTCCAGGTCAGGCAAGTACCAATGTAATTTTTCTTAGTTATACGTACTTTCTAAGTTTATCTTGGACACCAATGATTTATTAAAGGTGAAGGAAAATATCTCGAGGAAACCTGGACTATAAAGACTGAAATCACCAACCCGCATTGAGCAAGCGTGGTGATTAACGCTCAATCCTTCTCCGTGAGAGAGGAGGCACTAAAAAGGCTGTGATGATGACGATGGTATCGCAATAATAGGTATTTGATACTTGCATTTAAAGAATGGGTTTGATTTCAATCTAAACATATCGTAAAATATACAACAGCTCAGTCTTAGTCTATGCAAACTATAAAGTATCCAACTTACAAAAAAGATATTTGTCTTGCTATCTTTCCAGTTCGAATAAAACATTTTCCAGATTCTAAATAATTTTGCAATACATTAACCTGCCGGTTTAAAATCCTTTTGAGATTAGCTTGCAATCCGCATATGAGATAGTTCATCGATCAATGTCTTTCAAGAAGCGACTATAGAAGTATGGTTTGGAAAGATTTACGTATAGACTAATTTATCTTTAAAAACATTCACTATGACAAAAACAAAATCAATACATCTAGATAAAGTAAACATTCATAAGATATCTAAATATCAAATGATTGTCGAATATCGCAATCGTGGGTGAACATGCTGAGCTGTTGAAATTTTAATCCGTCAAATGTAACATACAAGACTAAGAGCCTGTTTCACCACCTACGATTATGTTCCAGTTAATTTATTTGGTAGATAATTTCATACCAATTCTGTTCCACTTTTATTTACTCGGTAGATAGTGGCTATCCGAAAATCGTGAAACTGGCCCTAAAAATTGTAATAATTGATTATTATCTATAGAGAGTTATCATTTGCTATATGATTACTGTATATTGTTGACTATATGATATTGTATTTGTCTATAAGCTTTTTTAAAATAAAATAAATAATAATTAGGCCCATTAAATCATCTTTTGCAGAAACAATACCACTTAGAACATTGTGAAACAATCGCTGAACTCCAATCGCCTTACGCATTCAGCCCCGCATCAGTTTCAATTTAAATAAACAAACACAATCTTAGCTCGTTCAAAAACAAACATTGGCGATGTTAATGATCTTAGTGCAAATAAATCAAGCTTCAGTATTGTCCTATTGTTTTACTCGCGCCTTCCGGCGATCTATCAGCGAACTTACTAATTACAGGCATGGTGCGTGCTTTTGTTGATTAATTATGAGTCTTAAGAACAGCGTCTTAACAAATTGTATTTATTTGTTCCTTTTATTTTAAGCCCTATGGCTCTTTGATTTAAATATCTTGTGCTATTGACGGGTGGAGTGGCAGAGAAGTTAAGTTGACAGAATAAGAAGCTCGTGCTGTCAAGATAATCAATGTGTAAGTAGCTCAGAACTGTTGCTGATATGAATCAATAATTTAATAAATAAACCTTGCTCTTGGTTACTTAATGTCACGCCTGTTTCTACTTCATGCCCGTTTCGTATCCACAAATATCAGAATATATACAAACAGGTCACGATTCTAACAAGACCTCTATATTATTAATAGAGTAGAAAGACATTGGAATCCGAAATAAATAGAACTTTATATTTTATCGGCTTCTTATCGCCATCATTCCGGCAATAACAATATTACACAGGCAACTTTCCCCGTAACATTATATTTTACGCCCTCACCGCTAATAAAGGTAAGCATTTCTTTTTTAGGGTATTTTCATCTCGTAAAAGCTTCAGCATCAAGAAACACTAATTTTATTACTGTTTTTGTATGTCAGGTGCTTAGTGCAAAGTTTTAGGTTGATCGCGAACAATTTACTCTAACGATGATGACGTAATAAAGTGGGTATGTTCTTTGGTCCCTTATTATGCCAGCCTACCTTATCTTCCGCTGTCAGTGGCCAGTTATTAATAACAGGCATTATTACGACCGTGTTATGTCATTTGTTATTGTTCGCTGAATTGATTATTTAGATAGAACTAACCGGACTCCGGCTGTGATAAAGGACTCGCTATAATTTAAGTGTAGGTAGGTTTATGTCGGGGTTAGTACCCTAGTGAGGGATTTTCTTCAAATGAGTTACTGCTTTTTAGTGGGTAGGTAGGTTTTAAGTGGTCTGGAATTTGCATACTAATGTTATAACAGTAAGATTTTGTATTTTTATTTTTGTTTTATGTAGAAAATCATCGAATAACTCTCGAATAACCCTCTTCGGGTGCAGAAGATATTTTACCGAGTTAAAGCCACCTGTTTTTAATGGAGATTTTGTGGTCGCAAAAAAAATGTTTTTGCAATTCGCATGCGTTCTATGTTGCTTCATATCGAACATTTTAAAATATTTAAAATTAATTCCTTAAGTAATTGTTTTTATTTCCTACATGCATTCAAATTAATTACATCTCAAAATATAGAAATATCTCTTTTAGTTTCCACGGAGGTACACAGAATAAATTCATTACGTACATGTTTAGACTACAGTTTATACGCTAGTCAATAAACATTTCCATAGGCACACAAGGTGTG
Organism: Heliothis peltigera; assembly: GCA_958496145.1. Classification (NCBI taxonomy): domain Eukaryota; kingdom Metazoa; phylum Arthropoda; class Insecta; order Lepidoptera; family Noctuidae; genus Heliothis; species Heliothis peltigera. The sequence continues at coordinate 7,760,821 of OY292328.1, forward strand.
CCGTAAGTAGCAACCGAATTTAGAACATCAATCATTTAGAAAAGGGATGCTTATTGATTACTGTGACGTGCGAGCGCCCTCCGCAAACACATTATAAAAGATTCAATCATTGTTAGTTCTCCCTGTTGGTTTCTATTCGAAAACGATTGCTTAGACATTACTATGTAAATAATGTAAACATTTGTCGTAAACGTTTTCGTATTACTTTACTAGTTTCCTTGTCATTTATTTTTGAACATGTTGTGAAAATTCGTTGGTAACATGGTAATGTGTCCTTTGGCACGTTTTAAATTACGATGCCTTAAATAAGCGCACTGCCTATTGAAAGATGCTGATTCAAAATCATGCCACTTAACTTTTGGTAATCTCGAATTCAACCTTAACATTGTAACAATTTTCACACCTAATCAAGATTATCTTAAGGAGGAAATCAGCAGGAATATTAAAGGCGGTTTGAACTCAACCCAACTTTCGTATAGGAATGTGTTTGATAATGGTTATTAGAGATTCTAATCATTTACCTACTAATTTATTTATTCAATAAAAACTTACACTAATATAACAGGCTTCGCCTAATGCAATAGGTACCTAGTTATGTTCCAAAACAATTCATATTATAAACATCAAAAACTATGAAAGGCCTTATCTAGTATTAATTTAATTAATTTACTAATAGCATTGTGTAGCGTGAAGCCACCTTTTGGTAACAAATATCATTATGGTTGGAACCGATTTTCCTTAATCGCCTGTTAAGACTTTTGCATCGAACAGGCCATTGTCCCCCGAAGCGATTTCTGACACGCAATTTCAGATTTCAGCCTACGTAAGTACTTATCAGTATCGTCGCTCGACTAATCGCTTTGAAGTGGCGATCAAGCGCTTTCAGCAACTTCTGGATTTTGACAGGTTAAGCGCTTTTTCGCTGTGCGTTGTGAATTGTGTTAGCACCGAAATGATAGCTCGATTCTGCATTTAAGCGCCATCACGAATACCCGAAATACGATAGCAGCGAGGCAGTGACCGGGAAATGTATGTAATTGCGTGTTAGTGTAGTGCACCAACATGAAACTCGGCTCCGTAGTATTTGCAATCTGAAACGTAGTCATGCGTGAAAGCGAATAGGTCCACCCTAATTCAAAGATTGGCAACGGTTTGTTATACATATCAGGAGACAACATTTCGCTGTTACTTGCAAGCTACAAATTAAATTAACTACAGGTACACGCATGTGTGAATTCGTGGCGAGAAGCGAAGTTTCACATTCCATTTAAACTAGCATAATATTATCAAAAGACAAGTTTTGCAGGCATGAATTGCGTTACGTAGCTGGTAGTATTCATCAAATTTATGATTCTTGCATTTGTACGTGTATTTTGAGTAAAAATGTAGTGTTTTTTTGAATCAGGAATAATCACATGACGAATCACCAGATGCGGGTGCAGTTATAGGTCATTGGAGAGTCATACTTTTTCTGACTAAAAGCCCCTAATGTTCTTTCTAGAGGTCTTTGTATGCTAGGGCCGCTGTAACTTTTACGAACATACCACGCACAGTGGCTTTGGCAATGGCCTTCGATCAATGTCATTAATTTCAGATTAAATAGGTAATTATGCTTTAAAAATATATTAAAATACTCAATTCCCCTAAATTAAACTCACAATCGAAGCAAATTTTACGAATAAAAATAATTGCGAAAAATGGGACAAAAATTATTTAAAAAATGACCTAATGACTAAATCATTCGCCCCTAAGCCAATACGTCCAAAACAACAGGTAAGGTTGGGCACGTGAGATTTAAAATTGCCAGGGTAAAGCCAGTTAATTCATTCAGGGGCCATGGTCATGACCGCTGAGCGACGTAAACGTTCTTTGTGTAAGGCACTTGTTTATTTACGAGTAAGTATCCCGTTGTATGTTCCCGCAAAAAAGGCCAACAAAGATTTATGGTTATATAAAATAATAAACGGGTTGTGTTTATTATACACAATTAATGCAGGTATTTTTGGAGGATCAATTTGCTTTTAAATTTTATTTATATTTACGGATGGTATAAATTAAAACATTGTTATGAAATTATTAATCGATTTATTATATCAAAAATTAAACAGTGATTTTTGTATTTTATCTCAATTTTTAATACTATTAAGAAATTAAAATATTTAAAAACGTTAAGTTAAATAAAGGTTCAACTTTAAACTCAGTTCAGGAGGCGACCTCATGAATGATATAAAAACTTTTTTGTTTCCCGGAAGAAAACTCATCAAGTTGTCAGTTACTACAAGACCTCGTTATAGTCCAGGACACCGAGAATCTTCTGAAGAAAAGCTTCTTATTATTTTCATGAATATCTATGAGGTACGATAGATACATAAGTTAGATAAAGACCAGCACATCAAGCTACTTCAATATGTCAAGTTTCCTTAATAGATTATCAACTTTATCGCTTGAGCATGTGGTTCAAAATTTATTGCGGAAAATTTGCAGTTTCGGTTTCGGTTATCATCTTTCGTTATCAATATTTTTTTTTTGTATTAAATAGTTTGAATAAAAGGAATCTCTTTATATATACATATATATAATTTTACTTTTGACTAGAAAACTTATTTCTTTCATTTTAGAACTAATTCTCTTAATAAATACTATGTATACACATACACACACTTAAAACTACCATTAAATACTAAAATACTACGAAGTAGAATACCAATAAAAACAAAAAACTAATAGAACTTCTTTCAACGAATTTTAAAAATTTGGACAAGTGTGGCGAAATTGGATGTTGGATGTGTTCCAAAAATATTTTTAAAGTAAGAAGAATTTCTATTGATTCCGCCTATCTGTTCATGCTTTTAAGTTGAAGCTCGTTTACTTTTATATCTAAGAGCACAACCCTAGTGGTGCATAAAATGTCAAGAACTTTGGCGACGATCTATTATAGTCACTCACTTCAACACAGAAGTTTTCAACGATAATTTCTATGGAGAGAGATAAAAATTCTAGACTTCGAAATGGATTGTCTTAGGTGAACTAAATAAATAAAAGTTTAAGTGAATAAAAATACATTTTATTACGTTTTTTTATGGATACTCGAACATAAACTCTGAAAACATAAATTTTATGACAGTTGCGTAAAAATGTGTAACTTGCAAACAATTTATTTTGTTTCTACAATGGACACTGGACAGTAAGCGATTTGATGGAGTTTTTATATTAATATTATACACTTAGTTAGAATTGTCACTATTTACCAAATTTTTACGAGAATATCTGTTTATCGGTTTTACTAACAATAAAATTGTACTACCTAACCTGGAATCGAACCTGCACACTCATACTAGGTATTTTGCACACTTATGTACTCATAAATACTCCCTTACCACGTTTCAAAGTTCACAACCTTTGTACTCGTTAATCCTTTACATATTAATCATTCTGTGATAGATCTTCCTTTAGAAGTGTTCGAAGAATATCTCAATTTTTCAACTAAACTAATTCTGAATAAAGGTAATCGATCAACGCTTCGTGAGCAGAAGTTGGTAAGTTTGTTTGTTTGGAGGTATGACGCTGAAACTTTTTAAAGATTCTGGTTGGTATCAAAGCAAAAGTTACAAAGCCTTCAGTCCGGTCGTCTGACGTCTTATACACTTTTGGATGGTAATACGAAACTCGTGAGAAGAATACAGGCTTCGAATACGATGGGTTGAAAGGCGCCCCTTTATTTAACCGAGGGCGAGGCGCGTTTTCTAGTAAATCATCCCTAGTTGTTTTTCTAACTTAAGTTTGATGTACAATTGACTTAGCAAGTTGATAAGATGCTTTGTGACTTTAAGCCATTTTAGAATGAAAATAAGAATCTAAAAACATAAGAAGCTTTACTTTTAAATGAAATCGCTCCTTTTGAATGAAATTTTTAACTTATATATACTATGTACTTAGAAATAAATATTTTATTTTGTTCCTTAGGATAACTGATTTAAAGATTTTTTTAAGAAAACTAAAGCTGTTCGTGGAAATAGAATAAGATTAGGTATAATGTCTTTCATTACATTCACAAAAGGTCTAAAAAAATGAACTAACATGGTATATTGTTTGAGAACATCACGTGAAGGACAAGGTTATAGGGAACAAACATACCCAAGCCGTCATCTACATATGTCAGATTAAAATAAATTCACTGTACATTTTGGGATGTCAGGTAAGATATTACCAGTGTTAACTTTAATGACGTTCTTGATTAATACGGAATTAATATCACGAAGAGATTTGTTTAGCAAGACGTTTGTAAGGTCGAGATAAAAATAAAGATTCTGTTATTAAATTCTTGTTTGTTGTTTTGGTGTTTTCGAATGATTCACGCGTGCTGATAATACATGAACATTATACTCTAGACACGTTTTTTATCTGCATGGCTAATGTTGATAAGATAGGTAAATAAACAAATTTTCCTGTTCTTGCAACAAGGAAAAGGATTGATTAAATTACTTTATATCAAATTCATTCTTTTTATATTTTTTATGGGACACCGGACGGCAAAGTTGACTGTCTTTATCTGATAAATTTGACTAATAAATATTATAGCATATTAGTTATCAAAATTGGCTTTACCTACGTACTATGATAGGTCAATCCAATGTCATATCTTTACTCAACGTCATGAATATCAAGTGAGCGACGCACGTTGAAATGACGATGGCATATTAATTGATTGATTTAGTTATTGTGTCAGGACATGCTAATTCGGGCTCGCCTGTGTTAGACAGGTATTGATCACTTGTCAATTTTAACCGACTATCCTATTCAATAATTCACTCCTCTGTAGGTAGTATTTTATTAATAGTGCTATATGATGCTATATCGTAAAAAAAAGTCGTGGTGGCCTACTGGTTAAAGAGCCAACCTCTTAAGTATGAGTACATGGGTTCGATTCCAGGTCAGGCAAGTACCAATGCAAGTTTTTTTAAGTTTGTATGTACTTTCTAAGTATATCTTGGACACCAGTGACCGTGTTTCGGATGGCACGTTAAACTGTAGGCCCCGGCTGTCGTTACAGGTAGTCAGAAGCCAGTAAGTCTAACGCAAATTGTGAAATATGTGGAGTTATTGATGACGTCCAGCACCTTTTGGTGTAATGTGTCAAAAACCAGGCATTAAGGGAGTCCATGAGCTACAGGCTTAGCATGGCGATTCTATATCTATCCTATCAAGAAAGGACAAAGCTCTTTCTATCAATGTCAACATGTCTTCTGCCCGAGCATGGCGCGACCTGTCGACTCGCAATTATAATCACTTGTAGACTTATGTCGGTCGAAGAAAAGAAAAATTTCTTCAAAAACTGTCAAAAGAAATCCTACGTCAATCTGTCATTTTTCTGTCATTATCCATTCTCCGGTAGACAAAACTTGTTTCTACAGTTGCCATGCTGAGCCTGCTGAAAGTGACGCGACTAAAATGATTTGAAAGATTGTAGAAGCATGATGACTTAGCATGTGTACTGTCTCTTAAGGAACTTTTTGACGATATATTTATGCTTATACAAATATACTTTTTTAGACAATAAAACTGATATAACCATTTCATAGTCAGCTGCATCAAATGCGTTCTTTGAGCCACTTTTCTAATATCGAGGTTACAGTCATTGACCCATATCGGGCAATTGATCGTCATAACGGTGCCTGCGAGCCAACTTTATGGGGTACCTCTCGTCTGAACATCTTCAAGTCTCGTCCAATAACCTGAATACAGATTAATATTGAAGATGCATCGATATAAGAAGTGTCTAGATGCCTAGTACGCGCTGTCAAAATGCATTATGATCAGAGACATCAATTTGGCTTAACCCCACCCACAGGCCGCCATTACGCGACAGACGTTTGCCGCGTGTTTACATTGTAAATTTTTCACAAAAAAATTCAAAAATGACGGTTTGTGTAGTGAAACTTTGTAATAACTACACTGCAAAAAAACATAAGGATACGAACATCTCTTTTCATAGGTAAGTTTGAAATTTTATGATAAATATCTACGTATTACTTTGAAAATATTACGACGGCAAAATAACAACAAAACGACTCCATATTATTTGAGTATTGCCAAGGTATGAAATATTTTTACCTTCTTTTTTGCTGCTGCGATTAATATTGTAAAATGTTATTACGAATTCAACATTATTATTTTATTGTAATTTAGTAAGATACTTATTGATAATACATAAGTTTATTTCTTCAATAGATTTCCGAGTGATCCTGTGACATCCAGTCATTATATTTATATTTATATTTATATTTATATTTATATTTATATTTATATTTATATTTATATTTATATTTATATTTATATTTATATTTATATTTATATTTATATTTATATTTATATTTATATTTATATTTATATTTATATTTATATTTATATTTATATTTATATTTATATTTATATTTATATTTATATTTATATTTATATTTATATTTATATTTATATTTATATTTATATTTATATTTATATTTATATTTATATTTATATTTATATTTATATTTATATTTATATTTATATTTATATTTATATTTATATTTATATTTATATTTATATTTATATTTATATTTATATTTATATTTATATTTATATTTATATTTATATTTATATTTATATTTATATTTATATTTATATTTATATTTATATTTATATTTATATTTATATTTATATTTATATTTATATTTATATTTATATTTATATTTATATTTATATTTATATTTATATTTATATTTATATTTATATTTATATTTATATTTATATTTATATTTATATTTATATTTATATTTATATTTATATTTATATTTATATTTATATTTATATTTATATTTATATTTATATTTATATTTATATTTATATTTATATTTATATTTATATTTATATTTATATTTATATTTATATTTATATTTATATTTATATTTATATTTATATTTATATTTATATTTATATTTATATTTATATTTATATTTATATTTATATTTATATTTATATTTATATTTATATTTATATTTATATTTATATTTATATTTATATTTATATTTATATTTATATTTATATTTATATTTATATTTATATTTATATTTATATTTATATTTATATTTATATTTATATTTATATTTTTATTTATATTTATATTTATATTTATATTTATATTTATATTTATATTTATATTTATATTTATATTTATATTTATATTTATATTTATATTTATATTTATATTTATATTTATATTTATATTTATATTTATATTTATATTTATATTTATATTTATATTTATATTTATATTTATATTTATATTTATATTTATATTTATATTTATATTTATATTTATATTTATATTTATATTTATATTTATATTTATATTTATATTTATATTTATATTTATATTTATATTTATATTTATATTTATATTTATATTTATATTTATATTTATATTTATATTTATATTTATATTTATATTTATATTTATATTTATATTTATATTTATATTTATATTTATATTTATATTTATATTTATATTTATATTTATATTTATATTTATACTTATATTTATATTTATTGTTATAAGATAATTTTATCACCTATGTCAATGTGAATAAAACTGCACAAATTTTAATTTTCCCACATTTTGGGGGTAATCACTTTGCGCTGGTATATTAGAATGACACGCACACAAATGCAGACGCGATAATCATACACTTTCGGCACTCACACGCGCATCAAACATGCTGTCAATATGAACGTTCCGTTTTGTACTGAACACTCCATCTAGACTTTCCTATATCGATGTGAAGATGTTTTCATTAGAGGGGGAAGTTGTACCGGAGCTTCCGTGCTTTCCCCTCCATAATAACTTTAGCCAATCTTCGTATGTAGGTAAGTAGTACAAGCGCCAGCACATCAAGCTACCCGAAACTATCAATTTTTCCCAATCAACTTTGAACCATATGCTTCAGCGACAAAGTTGAAAATCTATATAGGACATTTGACAGATTGTAGTAGCTTGATGTGCTAGCGTCTGTACATGTCGTAGTACAGAATTTCATAAAACGAAGGATTCAGTTCTCGTTCATATCGATATAAAAATATGATTTGTTTTATTATTCGTGCTTGTATTAATCTGTTACATTTGCATTTTATTTTTTATACCTACGCTCTTTTGTGGAAGGGCTATTAATTAATATACCACGCAAAAGCCGGTAAGTATTGGAGTTATATGGTGTATGATAAAAAAAAAATCACACACAATAATAATTTACTTTAATGTAAGTATGTAAACGTATTACAGTTTCAGACAAAGCCAGTTAATTTAAACATACCTAAAACATATTTTAAAATGACGTAAAACACATTAGTAGTAAGTTACATTATGAAGTTTTAATGGAAAGAAGAATATACTTCAGTTTGGCGCGGTTCTAACTTAATTAGTCTCAAGAGCGCCATAATTTACGAAATGAACCATTCGCTAACGATAATAAGAATTATTTTTGTTAAAAAAAAATTTTTGCATTGGAATTATGATGACCTATATTAATATTGCGCCTGATTCATAGATATATTTTTATTAAAGTAAATAGTTTCAGCACCAATATTAGGTAATCAATTCTCAAAAAGAGTGTATTTTTTGTGTCACAATAATCTATGTCTACATCTGATACAGAAGGCACAGACCAGCACACCAAGCTACCCGAAACTGTAAAATTTTCCCATTCAACTTTGAACCATAATGCTTTAGCGATAAAGTTGAAAATATATAAGGAAATTTGACATATTGTAGTAGCCTGAAGCGATCAGCAATGTCAGACATTCGTTTGTTTTAGAAATGACATTCACCGTCAGACTATTGATATCATTTTTCATTATTTTTTCGTGGGAAATCATCAAATATGGCTTTCCGCTACGTGTGCAGCTTGACGGAATGTCAGACTCTTACTGACTAAACCCACTGTGTTCTTTCTCGAGGTCCCTGTGGGCCAGGGCTATTGGTACTCGTAGCTCTTGCGAACAACCCGAAGCCCAGTTATTGTTATCTAAGAAGCACTTTGTCCTCAGGGCGCATCTCGTAGCTCATTTTCTAAAGTTGAGTTAATACGGCTGTAATGCTGAACATAATCCTCTTTTCCTATAAATTGAAAAGAATGCAAGGAATGCAAGCTTAGAAATAAATCTTACTAAAGATTATTTGTTGAACAATAATAACAATTGCATATTTAGATCGGATCAGATTAGATCGGACTGTTATAGCTTGTAGCCTGATATCGTATTAATAGATAGATAAGAGCAACGCGCAATGACATTATTAATATTACTGTGCCACGTGATGACAACCTCGTGAACGTTTAAAAATAATTTAAATAATCTTGATTAATGAGGTTGTCAACATTTCGAGTCGTCATTGTGGAGTCCGCAGTAATTGTACTGATAGTAATTTCAGCCAATTACTTATAACCAAGAACCTCAATTATAAGAGGTTGTGGTTCTATGCTTCAATGTCAAAGCACGCTCCGTCGGGAGATTTCTCTAAGAAGTGCTGATCACCAACTTGCACCTTGTTGCAGGTGCTGGAGATAAACACATTTTTGTAATACTGGCTTCTGTCAGCGGTTTTTATTAATAAGTAAGCTTCCTAAGGAAAGTATTACACTTATCTGGATAAATATTAGACAGTCCCCCATAAATGTGGTACCTAACACAGATTTTTTTTTCCATTCAGTATCTTCCATTTCGATTTTTCGATTAGTGCTTTCAAGCAAACACGTAAAAACAAACAACACAATAGTAAAGAGTTATTTTATATATAAATTATATTGCTGCGCCCTAACAGGGTATGAATGTATGTACCTCTACGTTTTATAACACCTCACCTACATATATATCACTTAATATGATCTCAATAAATATTTGGAGTTTGAAGTCTGAGATTTAAAAATGTAACAAACGGTTGAATAAATGAATATGAAAATTTTCAGTGAGACATTTAGGGCCTTATTACAAAAAAGTTACAGACGTTCGACACGACGTGTTTAAAATAATTTTGCATGTTTTATTTCTTTAAACACGACCGTGTCCAACGTCTGTCTAACTTTTTACCCTTATACTTTTATTGACCATTGGACCTTCTTTTTTAAAGTACATATTTATTATTATATTTTATTATATGTTCTACCTACTTATCTTCCAGTTAGATTAAATATAACGAGTATAATAGTACCTAGTTATTTCACACAGTGAAACTGAATTCAGAAGCTCCAATAAACCTCAACAGAAACAATATTACCTGGAAATAATAGCCAGAGCTTGCAACTAAAGTTCTGAAGTTGATTTTGCTAATTGAAAGAAAATGTTAGCTCTCGGTTGAAGCCATAGGTAACTGGAAGTTAATTGCTATAAGTTCACTGTCATATTATTCTTAAGATAAAACTTAAAGAAAATAACAGATATTTCTCATAATATGCATTACAGAGCAAACGTGTAGCCGAAATGTCACACAAACATATTTTTTTTATTACATTGAACCTTTCTGGATAAACTAATAATTAAACTACAACATCTTAATTACTGCTACATTTTTGTGATATTGATTGATAACTTGCCGTGGTCATAACATGGATGGGTGACCGAGGATAAAGACTTCTATACAATATATTTATGGTACTTTTTTTTCTTTGATAATATACAAAAGTGATATTATTAAAAAAACACATTTCGAGGAAATATCTGCCCCGTCACATAATTATATCAGCTTCACAAACAGCTTACTATAATAACTTTATTTTTTCTAAGAAGTATCTTATTGCTTATACCTAATAGTAAGTATAGTGCGAATAGATTATTATAAGATAATTGCCAATTATCGGTATTACAGATAAATCCTTAATTGAGCAGTTAGTAATTTGATGCTAGTTAATTAAATTTATATATAATATATATAATATATAAATTATATATAAATATATATCTAAGTTATAGATAGATAGATAGATCTAAGTTATATAGAACCAGCGCGTAAAGTGACCTTTATTAATTTTATTATTGAAATTAAACAGCTAGGAATAAACTGCATTAGCCGTGCAGTTACACTAATGTGAAAAACTTTTAACGATGTTTGCTACGCCTGCCTACGCCGTCGTAGCTGTGACGTCAGGGCTTTAGCTACGTTGCCTTCGTAGACTACGTGCTACGTAGCTGACGTGAAAGATTCATAGGTCTTTACGGCTTTAAAATAACCATTTTTTTGGATTCCTCTTATGCAAGTTAAACGTCTTAAGATAAAAGGTAAAATCATAAATAATTCTGAAACTATATCTACGGCAATGCCAAACCTTCAACTAGTTAGCTGTAGGCAATACTTGAACCTGAGATTAGCCCGTTCATGTAAATAAATCTATTATAGCTATATATAAGCTATTAATTTTATGTAATTTATAAAACAATATTTATTTTATGTACTTTAAAAAAGAGGCTAAAATTCTTATTTTTATTGATACTTTCAATTCGCAGTTCAGCCTCGGAGGCTGTTTGCTGCTTAACCAGGCTAGGTAAAATTCTTAATGTTTTTTTTCTGCAGTGTCATTGACCTCTTATCCACCAACGATATAATTTATTTTTTATGAGCACCAAACAGTACATAAACCAACCTCGTATCAACAACCAAAATTAATTCTAAAGGGAACAGTTTTAATCCGCATTAACGCTTGCTACATATTACAAAATAAAGGTGGCTACAGATTACAGTGGCGTGCAGCTCCTTACCTCGTATCCGTGCTAGCAGTGTAACGTTATAGCCATGAGAAGAATTGCTCACATACACCTGACGCCGCGTAAAAGTAAACTTAACACTTTATGAATGTTGCCGTTAAACACGGCATTTAATATGTTGGGCTGTTCTTGGTAATAAACTTAGAGGGAGATAGTGTATTTTTATTTTGAAGACAAGTAGCGTGATTGTACTTTTGCTACTTTATATAAGACTATAAATTAGACTATGTGATTATTGAATGAAAAATAAAGACTTATCGGAGTTATTCAGCTATCATAACACATAAGTTGAACTCTGTGAAAATTACTGCTTGATTACAACAAGCTATAGCTTTGGGGAAAAAAATATATTGTACACAACACACGGGTCTTACTCGGGATGAAAAATTATAAAGGCATACGCTACCTCTATTTCTACTTTTGGGTCGAAATACACCGACCGTAGTCACGGGTGGACTGATGACAGCTATCGGCGTCTCCGTGAAGTGCAGGGATTCTGAAGCGTACATGCTTTTATAATTTTTCATCACCGTGTGTTGTGTACATATAATACGAGTCGCGAAAGGCCAAAAACTAAAAAAAAAATATTAAAAGACTATGTCGCCAACCATTCAGTGATATTATCAGTCATCCGCCCTGATAACTTTTCTAAGCCAATTCAATTCATGCCATAAGAATAGCTAGTTACATCAAACATGTACCATCTTCGAACCTTTTCAGCGACACGAATACGTGTATTAACGAGCATGCCTCTAAGGGCTGGGACCGAGTGGAGCCGCGTCAAATGTCTTGTAATCGTTGGCAACGCTTTCAACTTTCTCTGTGCGTTAAGCAACTAATTGGTGATTCGCGAAGCCAGAGGACGTGTTACAAAGGACCTTTTTTGAAAGATAGGAAGTCGAGTCGTGTGAAATGTTCTGTAATAAATGTCTGCGCTTCCAGAATGCTGATTGCTTTACATACTGATACGGTTTTGTTCGTATTTAGATTTAAAGCGTTTTACGAAAATTTAAAGGGGTTTGTATTAAATTTTTTGTTTAAAAATAATTAGATATGTAATTTTATGATTAATAATTGATATTTAATTAGATATGTTAAAGAATAATTCTTTCAATAATAATCGTACATATTTACAAATGTTAATTCATATATTTACATAAAAACGGTGTCAAACAAATTCTTCTCATCGCTGCTCACCGGGAGAGTACCCAATAGGTTGGCAGCATTGCCGTTGTATGGCTATGCTTAACCATTGGCCAAACTTAAATCCAGCCTTTGGGTCACAGGAAGTGTCAAAGAGTCTCTTTGAAATATCCTTGAAAAGCCAAGCCGGCCTGAGAGTTTCAACCCCAAACGGCAAAAGTATAGTTGAAAGATATAGCCTATTGGGCTACTATATCTACACCGTTTGAGGTAAGTTTAAAAATTATACAATTTAAAATCTACTATGAAAAAGAGCCACATTTCACTAAACAGCGTAGCAAATAAAACGAATTGTTATGTGGCTGCATTATTTAGTCGCCCGACGTATACACAGTTGATTACATTCCGTTTCAAATAACTACATTTTCCATTTAGAAATTGAAATGTAAATATTGTCAGGACTCTACGTGGTATACCAAGAAGGCTATTATAGTTGTACCTCTGAGTAAATGACACGAAAGGGGATTGAACTTTCCAGACACAGTGTTAAATTCTTTATTGTGATGATACATTTTTGTAAGGAAACTGAACTGCTCATTCCCGTTAATTGCTGCTGTTACCTTAAGTTATTTTAAATGAAGAATACAATAAAAAGATGCACTAATGACGTAAATAATGCAATTTGCTTGAAGTATAATTTGCCATTTACGCCTAAAAGAATGATCATTTGAGAAATTGGCAACTGGCAAAATTTCACTGTTTATCAAGCTCAGAGTACAAATTATGTAGGTAAGCACAAACACGTTGTAGGTGTTTCTTATCGATGTAGAGTTCCCTTGATTCTTTATAATCTTCAAAGTCGGGTTAGCTTCAAACCTACACTGTTTTGTGATACTATCGTCCACATGAATGAAACTTTTTTCCCGATACGCACCTACTATATACGAGGGATGCCCTCGATTTTTAAGGAATCTCATCATCAGATTCGGACATGGAACACGCTGTACACGCGGGAGTGAAGCTAAATAAGGTAATTTCATGAAGATTAATTGGTCACATTATTTCCTTAAGCAGTTTCGACACGATCAGTAAGTTATTTAAAATAAAGAGTTCATATTTGTCATCACTCTACTTATCAATTTTAAAATAGACCCATTTTTTTTCGTATTAAACACGTTCGCCTTATTAATATTTGGCACGACACAGAATATTCGGCTTTATAACTGTGGGCGAGATGAAGCCGAAAGAAGGCGAATTGTCAAAGTTTGGCCCGCAGGACATCCTAAGATTTACCAAATGTATATGTATGCACATTAATTAGTCGGTTTGTCTCTACAGACACAATACATACGTTAACTATGCTTTGGACACCAGGGAAGTATAGGATTTGTGACGCGGATTTGAGAGGATTTAACAATAACTAAAGTTTCATTCATTCATGTATGTAAACTGAAAGACGAGAATCATTTAAAATTAATTTTTACTTATGTAAAAACCCTTTCGGTTATAACTCTTTTTCATTTTATATGTCTTTTAAAATGAAATTACATGTAGGATTAAAATTTCGTATCTTTAAAAGCCCGAGCACGGACGCAGGTTAAGAATAATTGTTTTTGATGACATAAAAATTATCACTACATAGTATAAAACAAAGTCGCTTTCTCTGTCCCTATGTCCCTTTGTACGCTTAAATCTTTGAAACTACGCAACGGATTTTGATGCGGTTTTTTTTATAGATAGAGTGATTCAAGAGGAAGGTTTATATGTATAATTTTAGTATCAGCATTGCACCCGTGCGAAGCCGGGGCGGGTCGCTAGTAATGTATATTCTAGGAACATTTGTGGACACTTCAAAAAACATTCAATAAAAATGTAATAGCCAGCCATCTACTAAGAACATTGGTGTGTCTTTGTAGAACATTTTTAGGGTTACCGTCAAATATTTGCTTGAGGAAATATTGTGCAAATATTAGCTGTCTCCATCGGGTTTGTGTACACAAACAGGTACAAGTTCACAAACACCTCAAAGCTTTGACTGCGGCAATGAGGCGGGGCGCGACATGATTAAGTAATTGGCTGCACTTTATGTGCTAAGTTCTAGCGGATTGATCAAAGTGAAACCGAATTATCGCGCACCCGTGTGACGACGTTTTACAATACACCCGTCGACGACAACATCACACACATCGATATAATTCAATACCTATTTTTAATTAAGTCACGTTTCATTCAGAACATTTGTAATTTCAACAATAACTGTAGTTATTTTGAAATGACAAACTAACGCCAAATTAGCAGAGTGCGACATCAAGTTAAAACACGTTCCATTAATATTTCTAGTTGCATCCCAGAGGGTTATCACCGCTTTTACACGAACACATAATACGGAAAATATAAAAGCTTTTAAGCAAAAACCTAGGGTACTGAGTTAGACATGAGCTTACTTCGCACTTAGCTTTGAATAATTAAGATTAACTTTAATATAAACAAAGTAGACTTTTAATTAAACTGTCGCGAACAACACTAGAAATTCACTCAGCTAGGAATTAGGTGAATTTATAAAATATAAGGTGGTGGTGGTACCATATTCGGTACAGTCACGTCGCACGGGGCTCATAAATGTTGACTGTACTCCCGTCTGCCTAAGAACTTGGTCCGTGCCTTTGTTATTTAACAGAATAGTACAACCACAGCACGGTAAGTGCACCAAATGGATGGTAATGGCATACCTGTGTGTTTTGTCGCGTTATAAATTTGTAAAAACGCTCGGTACTCGTTGCAAATTAAATATTCAGATCTGTTTATTGTGTAAGCTCTAGTTTTGTAATTACAAGATTTATTTTCCTAGTATTGTGTTGTATTTTCGTCGCTTGTGATAATTATTATCGCTGTATCAATCATGATGCCATCTCTAATTTAACCCACTAGTAGTATAGTAGGTACTGTTTTCTTCTTTAGTTTCCCTTTGATTTTATAATAAACTACTAAACTGCTTCCACTTCGGCTATTAGCGTATTCTTAGAACTTCCTCAATTAGAAGATTATAAGATCTTACTATCCTTAAAAGATTTTTTATTAGTCAGTTCCTGAGATTAGCCTATTTAAGTAAAAAATCCAATAAACTTCAGCTGTATAAAATTAGTATAGTTTGCGTAAAGTTTTCGGTTCTAAAATAATGTTTATTTGGCTACTATAACAAAATCATATAATTAGGCTTATGTGAGGAAAATTAGTATCGAGGATTGGGTTTTTAAAAATAAAATACTCTCTATCTTAAATCTTTATTTAAACAACATCATATAGATAAGGAGCTTGGCTAACAAGCTCAGCGTTAATTGGCTGCCTTGCATATTGATTATAACAGTTGTGTATCAACATAAATTGCCAAGTCATCTTAACATAATATTACCTGAAATCCTTTGGATTCTCACTTCACGTTCTAAAACCCTGATTAATATCTCTACGGTCTTCCTCGAATTATAATGACAGACGATTCCATTTAGGTGTAATGATAAAAAAAAAAACAAAACAATATTATCCTCCATACCATCTTACATTCACAAAAAGGCAATTCGGATTCGAGGATCGAACTCAGACCACGCAAGTTACAGAAGGCCAGCGAGCCAGTTAATTCTACCAATGAAACGATTGATTAATACAGTCTTAGTCATACTTTAGTGCAGAAAGTTCGTTTGGTGGAATGGGACGTTTTAGGCTTTTTCGTTAGGGCATTTCTTGATTCGGTGGCTGCGAAAGACCGCGATAAAAGTTACACACCAGCTTAAAAGAACATCATGTCTTCTTGGGGTATTTCATAATGTGTGATACTGCTTTGTGAGAGTAATTGTAAAAATGACGGTTATCTGCTATTAGTTAGGTATCCTGAAGACTCGAACTCCACGTGTATATTGAGTGCTTAGGATCACGAGACCGACTGAGTGCCCAATTTGCATAATTTCTTCATCGCGCAGGTTACGCTCCTGATTACTGTTGCTCTTTCTATGTTACATATTATTTGCAAAAGATCTCTATACTAATATTGTAAAGAGGAAGGGTTTGATTGTTTGTTTGAATTGAATAGGCCCAGAAACGAATTAACCGATTTGAAAAAAAACTTTCACTGTTGGGAAGCTACACTAACCCCTGTGAACATAGAATGTTTTATCCGGGGAATGAAGTTCTCCGGGGGCGCGGGAGACCATGAACCACGAGAATCCTTTAAATCAGTAAAAAAAAATTTATAACTTTTTATCGTATTGAAATGATGTCACTTTTAATCAGGAAAAATGTTTCTACACTGCCTGAAAATGTTGAACGATGATACTTAAAAAAAGCATGTATCAGTTTCAGGCATTTATACATAACAGATAGGCAGGCAAAACCACAAATAGGTCCGTGATACCGTAGAGAACCAATTGCTCCTCTCTGACAGCGTGCGTTGACAAAAGGATTCAATTACAATGCACTTTACTGTGAGATCTGGAATATATGCATATGAAACCTGAATGAATTGACTGATGTACGAATACCATGTGTATTAATGATGAAGCGATTTTTTTAACTATTGCGAAAATCATGGAATATTCGTTGTATTAAAATTATCATATTTAGTATCAAGTATATCTTGGACACTAGTGACTGTGTTTCGGATGTCACGTTAAATTGTAGGTCCCGGCTGTCATTGAACATCCTTGGCAGTCGTTACGGGTAGTCAGGAGCCAGTTAGTCTGGCTAACTGGCTACTTGGTTGAGGAGGTCAGTAGGCAGTCGTTCCTTGTAAAACACTGGTACTCAGCTGAATCCGGTTAGACTGGAAACCGACCCCAACATAGTTGGGAAAAGGCTCGGGAGATGAAATTATGGAATATTCGTAGTATTTTGTCGATTTAATTTTATTTAAATTTCCGAGCCTTCAGATTGTCTAAGAAGTTTGAAAATCCTTTTGTGTCAAAATACAATACCTATTATAGAATTTATTAGCGAGACTCAACGTGATACTAAGTGCCCTTTAGGTATCATTTTTGCTTTTAATCCGGACGATTTATCCTGTCATTGGAGCCGGTGATTTGTTTAGCCCAGTTTCATTTCATTATTTACGGCTAACGACTTTTATTAACAACGTTATGAAGATTTATGATCACCAAACTCAATCGCCAATGTATTAATAAATCATTAACGGAATGTAAACCGTGATTCGAATCGGTTCCCAATTGTATTCAAACTCGGTTTTGTATTCGAGCTTAGCTGAAGTTTCGATTATTTCCTTGTTTCATACTTGGGAATACGGTTTGTGTTAATTGAGGTCAGCCAGGGGTGGTTAAACATATCCATTTAGTACAGCTATTGAAATTTGCTTTAGTTGGATCTACGTTACAGGACACTAAGCTTCTACCCGCTTTAATGTATAAATGTGAAAGAGAATTCGTTATTTTTGACCCCCGATGTAAAAAGAGGGATGTCTATAGCATCGTTGCTCTTAAAAGGATAAGCTTCAAACGGGTATTATAGATTTGGATGCGGTTTTTTAGTTGAAAGGTTTTTTAGTATTTCTACCAGTGGTTTATAGATATGTTTCAAAATCATCAGCCATCACAAAGTTATAAGCTGTTTTTTTAAGGGCAGCATATTTTTGATATGTTGCATTTGGGCCCGTTCAGATGCGTAGGTTAAAAGTTAGTTATATATATATAAAAAAAAAAAAAACAAATAAAAAAATACCCTATTCAAAAAGCTATAATTTAAACAGCTATAAATAATGCTTTTATGTCGGGGTACCACCAAGTAGAGCAATAGGTAAGTACTAAAGCAGTACCCAAACGGGAAAGATTGGCGCCTAGTATTATTTTTAAAATAGCAGTGAGCATTTTTTGTTTGTATATTTTTCTTTGAATTGATAAATTGTTTTTTTTCGAACACCGATAGATTGTGAGAGGGGTGTGACATATGATACTTTTTCATTTAAGCGAGTGGAGCAGTTATCATGGGAATATAATGCCATCTCCATACACAATTTTAATGAAGTTTTTCCATCTTGAATATTTAATACAAATGCTTTCCAAAATTACCTTTTTTTTTCTCGACATAGATATTAATAGATCCTTGTTCTCTAAACCTTGCTTTGTGTGTAAACACTTTTGAAGCTACATATTTTTTCTGCGTATGAATTCGACACACCGAGCGTGTTCCAATTTTATTCATCTAGTCTATTCCCTCAGACGCTGTGGCAAACAAGAGAAACCTAGTGAAATATAACTACGTAGTTTTAAAAGGGAGTTTTTTCTATCTTATCCGTATATTCAAAATTCTAATCTTATCAATGTTGTATAGTTTATCAATGAACATTTTTCACAAAGTTTTCCTCTTTGATATGAGGACATAATTCTGTTTATTTTTGTCTGAGATAGTGCAAATTGGCTAATCTGATTATTTATCTATATTAATGTTAAAAAGCTGAAAAAAATTGTTGTTTGATTGCTTGAACGCGATGATCTCGGGAGGAGAAGAAGATACCGGACCGATTAAAAAAACTTTAATAATTGTTAGCCCATTTGTTGCGGAAGACTACGAATAGATAAAAACAAAACACGATTTTAAATCGAATGCATTTATTTGATTAATTAATTATTAAATGAGATGAAAAATAAATAAATAAATTATCATAAAAAACTTTAAACTACAAAGTAACTTTTGAAAGTTCCTAGCTTATAATTCTAGCAGTTACCACCGCGAATGTGGCTAACAAAGCTATCCCAGAGTGCATGGTTGAAGGTGCACCGTTTATGACTCTGTTGATCCATGAGGAGTAGCTTGACACCTTAGTATAAACGTCTGGAATAATACCTGTAGTACAGTTTTGAGTCACAACAGCTATGCCCGTGAGTCGGTCGCGGCAAACTAAGGGATTGCCAACATCACCCTGGAACAACAAAACAATAATTAATATTGATTTTTTTACTAACTTAACTAAAAAAATGAGATAATTAGTATAATAGAACAATCAAGTACAAAGTCATTGCTTATTTCTAAAGAAATAATATCTTCTTATTTCATTTTTAGACATTCCTGACATTGCTGATGTATTATAGAAATGAAACGAAGCAGTTTATAGTGCGGTAGTTAGCGATTTCATACCCCTTGACCGAAAGGGCCTAAAAGCCACTTAGACCAACTGGACTGTATGACAGTGTCATGTAAAATGAACTAAGGATTTTTGGCGATTGATATGACATGGACAAGATAGCGGAATTGTGCTAGGTACATAAAATGTTTAAGAATAGCGCATGGGAATGCATCTTATCAACTTTTTATCTATTTCTTTAATCTTCAATCTTGATGCTTGCAACTGATGCCATGATTAATTAATTATTAATATTATTTTGATCATGTTTTTAATATTATAATATTTAAGACATAATTGAAGTCGCCTTTTGTCTTTATTTTTTTCTATTTTTTTTGAATATTTCTCGAAGTACGTATAATTAGGTAATGGAGAGAAAAAGCATAATAAAAATATTACTATTAGTTGGTAAGAAATTCGCGGGTTTGCTAGTTATTTTATTTTACTTACTGTACACCCCGCAGTGATCGGCGCATACGCGCAGATCATAGTTTGGAATATATTCAGTTGATGTGGCGGACGAAGACCGAAGTACAAAAATACACATGAGTAGTAGTCATAGACTGTCTTCACTGAGTACATTAACTGCGTACTTTCCTGAAACCAAAAAAGTTATATACAATAGTACAGTACAGGAGATCGAAACATATTAAAAAAATAACAAGGAAATCATTATTAATACATATTATAAACCTATAGAGTTTATTAATTTGTTTGATTGGATATGCTAATATCAGGAACTGCTGGTCCGAATTGAAATTCTGTCAGTGTTTTGTAGCGTACTTATCGAGGAGGGCTATAAGCTCCTTTTCGTCTGGGTTCACGAAGAAGTAGTTAGTACCTTAGAAAAAGCTGGCTATTATAATATAATACTAACTAGAATTATATAACAAAGTATTACTATCTAGTATTATATGTATAATAGATAATGCATTGTAACTTACAGTAGCTGATGAGTTTTGGCCTCCCCAACCAGACACAGTGCAGGCATCGATGTCTGTAGGACCAACATCTCTGACGGATAATTGCACTGGTTTCACCACATTACTTGGGAATGGAACAGTAAGCTGAAATTTTAGATATTAAGAATAAAAAAAAAATTGTCTCTTCTGGGGCGTGGAAGAGAGCGAGCCAATGACGTCGTGTAACAGAACGAGGCACCTAGCAAAGATATTCTTCTGTTTTTTACTGAATAACTTCCACAAGACCTCGCCCTGTTTAACAACGTCAATTTTCACAAACTTATCAGCTGTAATCTTGTTGCTAAGCCTGTGGTTATGTAACCGCTGTTCTGTTATTCATAACACACATGAACAAATCATACAAACGTGAATCATGAATAAGGAAACATAGGTATGGAATCAAGCCAAACAATACAGTAGCAAACCGATTACTCACGGTTATAACAGCGATATCGTCAACAAACGGCTGGCTTGTCAAGAATGTGGGGTGAACAGTGATGTTTGCAATACTCCGAACATGGTCTTCAGATGTGTCGTCGGTAAGCTGTACTGAGCCGGCGAACACACGGAAGTCGGCCACATTAATTGGTGTGAGCGCCCTGAAAAAAAAAATATATATAAGTATTATTAGATATTAATCTCAATACCATCATCATCACAGCCTTTTTATTGTCCCACTACTGGGCACAGGCCTCCTCTCCCACGAAGTATTTAATCGAAAATAAAAATAAATGCATGGTTAACGAGATCTTATAGTTTCTTTAAAACAGTATTTAATAACAAATGCTGCGTATTATAAAGACTATATAAGGCCACCTCAACATACATTGGAAAAAGGTAAGTCAGATGAAGATAGCTTTATAATAAATACTGGTCACAATTCCATTACAAATCATCCATCAGAGCTGAAAAGTTTATGCTGAAAAATTTCCTTATAAATGATATATTTACCCATTGTTGCTATTGAAAGTACATGATGCAGCTGTCAATGCATGCTGGTACGAGACCAGTGCCCCTCCACATCTGTGCCCTCTTTTTTCATCCTGTATTTTGCTTATTTCTTGCAGTGAAATCTAAAATAATAAAAAATTGCTTGACACATATAAATGAAAAAAAAAACACAGAGACAAATTAAGAACCATGCTGTTTTGAAAAACGATTAATAGCTTGTAACTTTTTTTATGATAAACATTTTTATAAAGTTTATTTGTTACTACCAATTTATGCCCTCAGTAGTAGAAACTTACCATATATTGGAACTGGTTTTCTGGTGCAGCTAATCCGCCTAAGATTCGGTTTGAATCTTTTACAGTTGGAGAGGCTGCAACTGGAAGAATATAAATAATGGTTTATTTTTTTACGTTCATTCTGCAGCATTTTTTTATTATTTTAAGTGCAATTATTTTAAGAATTAAAAAAAATAATTATTCAAAAAGAATGTTACAAGTTACAAAAAAAACGGTCCAAGCTACTGATGGTAAGGATTTCAGAAACAAAAACCTATTATTATTTTCTTACCGCCGAGTGCAGTCACCAGCAAAATCAGATAAGTTCCCATTTTTTTACCACAATTAGTACTTCGATCAACAGAAAAATTAAAAATATATTACTTAAGAATCACACATGGGAATATCCGATTTAATTGTATGTTTTTATTCGATTTTGATCAATATATACACATTTTTAATCTTATCTACAAAAAAGATGCAGTTCATATATTTTGGGTAGATAAATAAGGTGAAGTCCCTAGAGTTACTCTGCAATAACAGTTTTTCCTCAAACTATACTTAGAAACGGCAAATATTCTTCATTCTTAAGCCTCTACAAGAAATGAAATTAAATATTTACTTTGGACCAAGCATACCAAGCGATAGCTATGTTTATATAAAATTTAATATATAACTAAAATAATTAACAGATTTAAATAGGTACCTAAAGAAATGTATTTAGTGGTTGTGGTAATTAATTAAAAGATTTTAATTAAATATTGTAAATTTAATAAACTTAAGAAAGAAAGTAACAATCTAGAAAACGGGAAAACAAACACTAAATAGGTTGCGTTTTAATATACTCTAACAATACCTAACTTTTTCAACCGACTTTAGAATAAGGAAGAGGTTCTCAATTCAGTCGGTATGTTTTCTTTTCCTTTCTTTTTAGAACTAGAACTTTGATGAGAGACGGGAATCTCTAAGTTACATTTGGAATAAGTTGACAAGGTTTCAAAAAGGGTTAGGTATAAATCTGAGAAATCAATTGAAATTTTGCTGTTATTATCTTCATTGGTCAATATGGTATGTGGATTTTCAGATATATAAAGTTTCAGTTCAGTCCCAGCGCCACGATGCTGCCTGCTTTACACCAACCGATGATATTTCATTGGTTGCTAGGTCACGAAGTTATTATATGTAAAAGACAAATGAACATGAGCCTTAAGCGTGAGCGAAGTTTTTTTTTATTGGTAAACAGAATTGTCTCATTTAAAGAAAAAAAAAAAACTCTTTTTTTGACGATAGAACAATAATTTGTGTTATCAAATTATAAAAACAAAGCTCATATTCTGGTTTCATAAGACCGATGTAGGTATTATACGTACCTTAATAAAATAAAATTGTTGCCCTAATCATATTATACTTACAGGTAACGTATTTGTAACTGTGACAAATAAAGAACAGAGGCCAACACATACAGGCCCCAGTCGGCGGCGCATTCTGTTCCACGCGCTCCTCGAAGAGATGTCAGCAACATAGGATGGGCCCATTAGGGCCAGGGTCTGCCTGGGCTGCGGGTTGTTCGCAAGAGTTACCGTGGCCCTAGCACACAGAGACCGCCCGAAGGAGCATAGTGGGTTTTAGTCAGTAAGAATCTGACACTCCCTCCCGCTGCACCCTCAGTGGGATTCATTTGGTGATTTCCTACGAAAAAAAGGCCAGCACATCAAGCTACCTGATACTGTAAAGTTTTCCCAATCAGCGATAAAGTTGAAAATATAATAAGGAAATTTGACAGATTGTAGTAGCTTAATATGCTGGCGCTACATATTGAATTTTACCTACTCAGTTTATCCTTCGGCTTCCTGTCATATTATTATTGTATCGTTGAATGCCAGAAAATTCTATTCTTTGGTACTTGTAGATGAAGACAAACTTCAAAAACGCAAACAATGATTTATTAACAGACATGTCAATATCTTTATCTACCTACTAAAGAGTCAATATATTTTCTAATTGTCTTGCAATCTTATCTATTTCGGGATTCTCCCTAACTCAAAAATGTTTGTACAAAATATTAAGTGAAATATGTTGTATAAGCATTTTTCTCTTGGTCTAGTAGTATTGATAACAAGTATGCAGCTAAATTAAAATATACATACTTGCAAAACTAAGTTGTAACACTAACGGCCCGAATTAATAACCTATCTATCCGTCGTTTTGCTTACTAGATATAGGAATTTGACAGAAATTATATGGGGCTAATGTCAAAATTCAGTCTCTAGTACGCAAAACAACGGATAGATAGGTTATTAATTTCGGCCGTAAGACAACATCACCAAAAGATATGTCATATATTATTTTTACTAAATAAAACCTGTCGCATATGTATTAATATAATAAAATTCCTCTTATTAAAGTTAAGAAATAAGAAAATTATGGAAAAGTTTGAGGTAAAAAGTATTGATTTCAACCAATTTGCAAAATAAACACAACAAAATTAATCGAACATACAGCAAATAGGACAGAACATTATAAATGAAAGTCTTAAGTAGCTGTAGTATATTATGTATATTTTAAATATTAATTGACTTTTACTGTGTTCTGCTACGAACGCAGTAAAAAATTAACATCACTTAGATAAGTCTAGTAGACTATACACAACGTAACATACAATATTGTTTGGGGATTTTGTTCTCCCAATGTTAACATAATCTGCCGTCGGCTTTCAGTATGTTGTATACAAAAATATAGCCTATAGAACTCACGAACAACATAGCCGTAGATCAAAGAAGTTAGTGAATCATTTAGTTAGCTTCTAGGATTGCGAAATCTAGATAATATTATACGAAATTATGATATAAAAGCAATATAATACGATAGTGTTCAGCCCGGAATTTATGCCTGGTGGTGACCAGGCATAAATTCCAGATAAATAAAATGGTTGAATTTATAGGATAGTAGGTAAATGCCAACGTCATGTTAATGAAAGCGGTTGTAAATAATCATAATTTCATTTTCGAGTATATAAAGAGCTAAATTGATCAAAGTGCAACTATAGATAATTTATTTGTCTCTGATAAGAATGTTATTTTTAAACAAAATGTCACTTCAATTAACATTACGTCAATTTACAAAGGAATAAAAGAGTACATAAATAATCTTCACCAAATTGTGGTATTTATTTTATAAAAAAATTTATAATTATATTCTTATGATAATGCTGATACAGTTTGAACTAGCGCGAACATTGCTAACAAACCAATAGCAGGTTGGTAAGTAGAAGCTCCGCCTGTTTGAGCCGGACCGAACACTGTTTCATTCAACCAAGATCTATAGGGGAAAATCCTTGTGTACACGTCAGGGAGCGGTGTGGCCGGTAATTCAACTGAGCAGTTCTTTGTCAGGAATAGAATACCATGCAGCTGGTTGTTGCAAACCAGCGGGTTTCCAATGTCACCCTGAAAATAAAAGTAATGTTATTATTGTGTTGTGCTAAGTGAATTATTTCGCCCTTCATAGCCAATTTGATTATTATTATAGGCTAATTATTACGACGCAACTCTCGGCAGAGTAAGAGAGAATTCAATTATCCTGACACATAATCAAATTTTAAAGAATTTTCAAATGTATTATTTCCTTATGATAACCATAAATCCATACACGAAATTCATTATAATCGGATTTACCATTTAGTGAAAAGGAAACAGACTAAATTTCGTTTACATTTTTACTATGGACAAAGATAAAATTATTATACAAATATGTAGGTTCTCACCTGACATCCAGAGCTGTTTGTTATAGGTAAAGCACAGAGCATGCTTTCTTGCATACTGATCGGAGTACCCATTTGATAGTATTCAACCGCACAGTGCGCGCTCGTAACTACTCGGTTTTGGGTGAACATCAAATGATAACTCGCCTAAAAAAAAAAATACAACATTAGGCCAACAAATTAAAATCGTGTCTAACTGACCGCCAAATATGGCGAACCATAATGAATGGGGAATATGCATGTAATTTTTTTATTCACTAAATTAATACACTTTTAGCTGTAATAAATAAATATGAAAGAATTTTTAAAATATTATTTATCGACAAAAAGTTATAAAGCTTCAAAACTGCTAATAAGAAAGAGAAGTCCGAGTGTAAAATTTACGTCACAACTACACACGCCCGTAAGCCTGTCATTGAATATAGTGTCTTAGTGAGAGGGACAGGACATACTTGTTTAAAATTGTTATTACCCGTTTGTTTTTCTACTGATTTCGATATTTTTTTCACAGTTAGTATTCTATTTTTGTATTTTTATTGATAAACTAGTTAGATTGCAAATATTTTTTCATGCATATTCCCTATTGCCCAGCTAATTTTTATTTAGAATGAATAATACGAGTTAGGGTCACCGCAGACCGAACTATTTTCCAATTTGGTTTATGCGCGAGTCATCTCTTTTATCAGTACGGCAACACTGACTGACTCTAATGCAACCTGCTCTAGCGCACTCACACATGTAGAATGCATATTAAAACACAGTCAGCGGTTGAGAATTTCAGATTATGCTCCGCTCTGCTCTCCTCTTGGTGTGCGCTGACTCTAAGGGCTTACGTATTGCAATAATGGTGTGACTTACATTAGCTGTACCATTTTGGCCTCCCCAGCCAGCAGAGTTGCAAGTTGATAGCTGACCCAGGCTATCGCCAGTGGATAATTGTAGAGGATTCACTGTGTTGGTTGGAAAGGGTCTAGAAACCTGAAAGTAGAAATTAAGTTTATTTAATTTTTATTGCATCTAGGAAAAATATATTAAGATAAAAAAGTCAATAGATACAGAAAAGAAAGCCTTATATATTATTTTAAATTACATATTTTTTTTTACAAACTGTGTTATAATATTTAGATAATAATAGGATATTGAAACAAAAAGATTGATAGCTAAGGTTTTTTTCGGATTGGTTATTCAATTTTGAGTTGTTTCAAATAGACTTCAGCGTATTAGCCTCGGGCCCACGTTCGTTTCATAGAAATCTGGGACTTTATAGTTTAGAAGAGACATACAAAAAATACTTACAGTAATAATGGCTATATCGTTGTTGAAACGTCGAGAAGCGACAAATTGAGGGTGCACTGTGAAGTTTAATACGTCCCGAATGCGTTGCGGTAATTGATCATTATCAAGTCTTGCTACCCCAGCGAACAGCCTATATTCTGAAGCTGCGATCAGTGTAAATACCCTGAAAAAGAAACATTTTGGGTTTAATACGTTACTTATATTAGACATGAGAAATTAAATGATAACTTCTTTGGACTTAGGACCAAACAAAAGTAATAAATCACTTCTAATAGTGATGTCACTAGCTATCACAATCAAGTTGTATTTTTCAAGGTAGTCGCTTCTTGTAAAACACTGGAACTCAGCTGAATCCGGTTATACTGGAAGCCAACCCCCACACATTTGGGAAAAGGTTCGGGAGATGATGAATCAAGTTGTATTTTCTCTCGTTTGGTTATCTAATATATTAAAGTTTAGTAATATTATGACATTAATAATTTATCTGTCTTTTAGAGGGGGTAAATTATTGGTAGGCGAAAAAAATATTTTCTTAGGGGAAATATGAAACAAAAATTGACTGACCCACTATTATTGTTATAAAGGCACGATGCAGCTGTCAGCGCGTGGCTGTACGTGATCAATGCTCCTCCACATCTGTGACCTCTTGTTAATAATGTTGATTCATTTCTTTGTTGTAAGGAAACCTAAAAAGGTAAAAAAAGTAAAGTAAGTAAAAAGCAAAAAAAAAATATTAAGGAAGAAAGCTTAACATTGAGATCAGAAGCGTGTCATCGGGCAACTCTGCTTCCTAGGGTCTGACACCGAGGCGAAACACTCATATTTCGAATCTACTATCACTAATAATGGCGTCCAGGCCGATCGTTGGCCACGGCAGCTGTTCTCCCTGAGGAGATCAATCAGCCAGCTGCTGATACTGACTATAGTGCACAGGCATTTGCACAGAGGTGTACTTTCTTTTTCCTCACTTTTATAGTCCGATGGGATGGCTATCTGATACAACCGGAGAGAGATCAGACGCAGAATCGAAATTGACTTAGTCTCCGATGCACGGGTGTATTAATGTCTAAAATCCCAGATTACGGTGCGACCTGGTAATCGAAACCGAGGCTCTTTCTAATAAGTCAATGAAGCCTACAATCACTACTTACCGCATAACGAAACTGATAATCATTTGCAAGGTTTCCACCTATTATTCTGGCTGCTCCTTCTACAGCTGAATAGCTTGCACCTGTTGGTAGGAGAATTAATATTAATAATGTTTATCTATAATATAAAAATTAATGAATGTGTTTCTAAGCGCAAATGTAGAGAGCAGCTGAACCGATTTCGCTAAGCCTTTTTAGACTATTCCTTAAAGTACGAAAATGGTTCTAAAAGAGGGATTTTTTGAAACTTAAACCCCCTTATTATAAAACGTGGTCTAAAAAAAGTACCAGCTTTAGTACTAGGTTTAAACCGCCATCTCGAACAAAGTTGATGGCTTAAACCTAGCACTAAACCCGGTACTTTTTAAAACCACGTTTTATAATAAAGGGGATTAGGTCTTAAAATAACACTTTAATATACTCAAATTTTAAGGATTCTTAATCAAACTTTTTTTTTGCTATTAACTCTTTTCTCAATCTATCAAATTTCTTTAATAGATTTTCAACCTTATTGTAATATCAGAAGGTTAATATTCCCTTGGTAAAATTGGACATATTCAGGAAGGTTGACCTGCTAGCGTCTGTACTTAATTGAACTAATACTATTCAAAACTGCACCCTGATTACTTTATGAGACATTTGGAGTTTCTTTAACAATACAGTTAAATAATAAACAGTTTAGTTTAGTAAAATTTGAAAACCCATGCATCAATATAACTACTATAATTGTCAAAGTATAATATTGACCTGGTTACGGCCAAACACTGAAACGCCACTTAATTTTAAGCACTGCACAATCATTATTTTATCACTTTTAAATTAACATATTCTTGCGAGCAAAAACGTTTTAGCAGAACTTTTTAAGTTACTTTTAAGTATTTTCGAGTGTACCCTGTACTTAAGTGTCCTCAAATATTCGTATTGATTACAAAAAAATATTTTAAAAAAATCAACGCTTACCGTAGAGAGCAATCACACACAATATCACAAATTTATTCATTTTTAATTTCAGTCTATAATTAATCACATAAACAAGTTGAGGGATTCCGCGGTCCCTATATCGTGTAAATGACTCACTGAATATATGAATGAGTTCAGAATTGTCTGTCTAATCAATATATAGGACTTGCAATCTTATCTCCGTCGTGTTAAACTGTGGTAATTTTTTTTATCGCTATCTTGTTAAGGAAAAGTTTGTACTCACAATATAAATCAGATCCCTAATAACAATTCCCTAAAGCCTATTAGATCTAATTCTTCAACATCTTTAGACTTCATAAAATATGTTGGTCCAATTTATATAAAATATATGTACTTACTACTTTGACTACATCGAATGTACTGCAAATATGTAGATACCGACATTGTATTAAATGTTTTATTATTTAAATCAAAATGTTTGCAGGCAATACATCGTGGACAATTTCATTGAAGACTTGTATTATAAAATACTTATATGAAAATCAAAATTTGATCATTGACCTGGTTTTCATACGGTGTATTGTTTTTATATTATTATGTTTATTGCCATTGTCATTGTAATCCACCATATCCTTGCTATACATGCGCACACAGAAACTCAAAATTTTTATTTCTTACGCAATTTTGTTAGTTTTATTATGATTCTATTGGTAGGAGGAAAATAAGCGCAAACTATTGTTTGTTTCATTTTCCGCTTCTTTTCGCCCGCTCCGTGTTCGATAAACTCATAATGTTATGCAATATTATGCAATATTGTGCAAGGGTCACCCCGACCCGGATAAAGCTTTCGTTAACATTCGCACATACAGTAACAGTCATCTCAGATACTGTAAATATTCTATTGTTTCTACTACCTATGTGGAAAATTGCAACTGTTGGACCCCACACAAGTATAACCTGGTACCAGCTATGATCTTCATTGTCACATTACGGCCTACTCATCAACAGGAGAAAACACAAAATATCATTTTACCTTTCATCATTATATCTCAGTCATAGGACGTCCACTGCTGAACATAGGCCTCCCCATTAGATATGCACACATACCGGTCATCATTTATTCTCACTAGTTAAAATTTGAACACAATCATCTCCCGAGCCTTTTCCCAACTATGTTGGGGTCGGCTTCCAGTCCTGGATTTGGATTTAGCTGGATTTAGCTGAGTACCAGTGTTTTACAAGGAGCGACTGCCTATCTGACCTCCTCAACCCAGTTACCCGGGCAACCCAATACTCCTTAGTTAGACTGGCGTCAGACTTACTGGCGTCTGGCTACCTTTACGACTACTACCGTTACGACTGCCAAGGATGCTCAATGACAGCCGGGACCTACAGTTTAACTACCTATACCATCATACATCATACCTATAACATATACCATCCGAAACACTGTAAACACACTAAACTTATTCATTAACACCAACTTTATTTCAATTGCACACAGCACTGAGTACTATAATTACGCCTTAACATTCACTGTTTAGTAACTCGTCTGTACTAACATCTTTGCAGAGATCCAATAGAATACCAGTGTCAGGTATTCCACCTGACGCGTACTGAACTGCACTACCATTTGGTAGAAACTTAAGACACGCTGCACCACTATATCTGTTGTCTTCACATTTAACTGAGCTATCGTCAAATATGTCTTTTTATAAATTATGTTGTTATCATTGTTTTTTTTCTGTCTTCATTGTCGTGGCAATTTTTGTTTTACCTTATTTTTTTCATATTGTCAATTTCTCTTTGACTTTTCTTGTTAGTTTTGTATAGACGCCAGCACATTCAGCAATTTCCTTAAAAGATTTTCAACTTTATCGCTGAAGTAATATGGTTCAAAATTAATTGTGAAAATTTGACCGTTTCGGGTAGGTTAATATGCAGGCATCCGTACAAAAGTTTTATCTATCCATCAATATATCTTTAAAGTTTTAACAGGAAATTATTCACATTCTATTAGTATTATTGATAGGTTCTATTGGGCAAATCCATTGACAATAATAAAATTGATTCGGTGAAATTCCATTTTGTATATCTAATGTTATGCAGTGATAACTATGTGAGTAACTTAAGGAAGTAAATTGTCCTTGCAAATGATACTTACCAACGAGTGTATTACTTACAACTTGAGTGTATTAAAGTGAGCTTTTATTTGATCAATTGGGATGAAATTTGGCATGTAGATATGCTACATTTAATTTGGGTTCAAGAGATTGTTTCTTCGGGACCCGTAGATGAAACCTATTTCTAAACAAATCAATACACTCTTGAATTTGGCTTACTTTTAGGATTTCATATACAGATTAGTAGTATAAGCCCAGTTTATATGAGAAAAAATCATCAAATTACCTCTCCCGCTGTGGGTGCAGTGGGAGGGAGATTCAGACTTTTACTGACTAATACTTCTCTTTTTTTCTTCTGGAGCCCTGCGAGAACCAGGGCCACAATCCTTCGAAAAATCCACGGCAGGCTTTAGCCCTTATTTTCTGACTGCCCTGTAATGATAGAATGAGCCGTCGGCACCGGCCTGTCATCGTTAGACCGCGCCGGACGGCTGCTGAACCAAAAATCGCTGTTCAAATACCGCGTTCACGATGAGAGTTTGTTAAGAAATTATCATGATATTAGCAATCTGGGGGCACGATTGCACACCCGCTAAATAGAGTCAAGAAATGCGCAGGGCACGACCTACCCTTTCTCCATGCATTTTATTGTACCTTCTATATTTATTTTGGTTTGGCTATATTAGGTAAACCAAATTCTCAAAGTATGGCGTTCATCGCTTGTTCAAGCTTAATATGCATTGTTCATGATTATAATCTTAGTTTAAAATTGCTGAGATTTATTATTATATTTCATAAACATTCTTTCGTAAATCCAAAATGTTATTTTGAGTAGCTTTGCGCTATTACTAATATTTATCTAACTCTAGGTACTAATTATCAATTCAACATCAATATCAAAGTTCTTTCAGAATTACACAATAACATGTTTTTAAAAATATTCATTTGTTCAAATAAGGTGAGGATTTCAGTAAATAAAACACGCACAAAGATTAATCATTTATTCATTACACATATTTATTCATTATAAACAACAAGTGAAGCTGGCGATGATGAAAATTTGCATCACATGAAAAATCTGTCGCTACGGGCATTCAGTCTGACAACCAGTATTACCAAGGGGTATCGGGTTGCCCAGGTAACTGGAGGTTAGGAGGCTTGGGGAGATTAGGTAAACAGTCGCCCCATGTAAAACTTTGGTACTCAGCTCCATCCAAAGACCATGGAAGCAGATCCCAATACAGTTTGGAAAAAGGCTACAATATTTATTAATTAAAATTTTACTAATACAATATTTCCGATTCTATTTTCTTGGCCAACCTGTTCAATATTCATATGTTTCAATTTTATTAGGTTACACCCATATAGCTATGAGTTGTAAACTGTCAGAGATATGTAAAGTGTTCTGGTTCTCAGTTACAAAGCTCTGGGTGCACATCAACTGATAAAAATAATGAAAATTGAAAAAACGGGAAAATTGACAAGAATAAGGCTTGAAGATCGTACGACTGGGAGAAGCCCACGTTCGAAGAAATGATGAAGGAAAAGTTATATATGTAAACAATTCGTTAATGATTACTTCCTTATTTATCTAACTGTTGACACGTAACGGAACTGACTACCTGGATATATATATAATATGGATATAATGCTGGATACTCCTTCAACATCTGCTTCTGGGTAAAATAATTGTATAGATATTTCAAGTGCATCTTCAATTGTCAACTGTCCTAATTATTTTTTTTGGAATAAAAATAATGTTCGTAAATGTGGCGTACGCACTTTGCCCGTGAACTTACATACAATGCATACATCGTTCGTCACGATTTTATTTTGCCTTTATTCTAATCCGGGACTCCTTATAAAACATATTAGTAGGTATTGATTATATTTTCAATAAAATCAACACTCACCACAAAGACCCACAATAAACACAACATTAAAAACTAATTCATTTTTACACATACGAAGAGATCATTACATAAAAATATATCAAAGGATCCAATCGTTGTGTATCTTATTAGTTAAATGAGTTCAATGTTGTCTGTCATATCAATATATATTATGTACAACTAACAATCTTATCGTGGGCGAACATAATCATGGTAAATATTATCACAAAAGCTGGTTGAGGAAATATCACATTAAAAATGTGATCGGATCTTTAAAAGAATTGAACTGATGTTATAATAAATATTATTGTTCCGATAAAACATCTACAGTTCTGGATCTAAAAATACCATATTTAACGAAAAATACTTTTTAAACATGGATTATGGCCCAACCCAAACCGGCGGAGGCGCGTTGAAGATACTGAGAATAAATCAATTTAAAATAAATCTTAACTCTTATGATATGCGGTTGAAAATGGCAGGCAACGCGAGTCGCGCGTGGTTATGCGCCAAGCTGCCAAGAGAGCAAACGCGCGACTGCAATTTTCAATCGCATGACATACATAGGAGTTAAAGTTTAATTTTAAATTGATTTTTACTCATATTCGCCGCGCCTTTGCTGGTTTGCGTTGGACCTAAGAAATCGTTGTCAGTCACAGCCAGTCGTTGGCCAGGTTACAGTCATACATCAGAGAGATGAACGAACCTTGAAACGTGGGATCGAAACCTTTTGAGACACTATTATTGTGTATTATTTGTTACAGGAATATTTTGCGCAGACAGTTGTTTGTTATTTTTTTCCTATTTTTTTTAATCCGGGTGGGTAAATTCCGCCCGCTCGGGTTTTGCTTTTGCACGCTATGCGTGCGGCTAATGTATCAATGGTTGTAGTTAGAAGGTTAAAAGCAATTTTCAATAGACATATTCACATGACAAAATATCAGCTTTATTTTAAAAGAAAGCGTTGGCCATTTTGTTCATTGAAATCTCTGGTGGTTCATGGAAATGATGTGATATTGTAGTATGATAGTATAAGTAGAGAGGTCTAGGAGGTGTGTTCCTTACAACCTGTTATTTTTAGTACCTAGCTGTAAAAACCTTTAGTCAGCAAGTTAATTGGCAAGGTGGAGACGTCCGGAGCGCGCCGGAGAAAGTCATGGCGGTAAAACATATGGGAGTGGACTATCATTACCTCCTTCTACTAGCTGACTATGAACAGGAAGGTATATAAAAATCGGAAGGTCAACCTTAAGAAATGACAAGGAGAAAAACTAGTTTTAGCCAAAATATTAAACACTGTGATTAGGACATAACAAGGTAAGTTTTCACAAAATTTCGTAAATTTCATAAACATCGCTATAAAATTTTGCAAGTTTTATTAAAGTCATGCCTCTGTCAATTGGCTTGAACTTATCTAACAGTAATTTAATAGAAAATACATTTTCATATAATGCAGACAAAAATTTAGTTGGATAATGAAATTAATTGAGAAATAAAGTGATCATGCATATCTGCCAATATTAGAATAACTTAAAAATAAAACAAAAGTATATATCTACATTTACGTTCTACATTCTAGCTTAAATCAAATACCTAAACAAGAAGAGATAATTTTCTAATTGAAAATAAAACCTTATTTCTCTAATACAATAAAATACGAACACTGGATCAAGAGAAACATCTTATTGCGTTTTTTGTTACACATTCGTATGCTGATATCAGACCCCTAATAAAAATAAATGGGATCTCGGCTGATCTAAATATTAGGATACAAATTCAAGAGAACCAAATAGATCTTTTCACGTACATAAACTATTCTACAATCGTTGAAACGTTACGTTGGGATTCTTTCAGTCTGAAAGTGCAACGTTTGAATGGCTCGGTTTATTTTATTGAGCTTGCAGAACTTTGTATTTTGTATTGACTCTTTTATTGGAAGGTTAGGTAACTTAAGCTGATTATATAGGTAACAATATTTTGATATTGAAAATCGCAATATATTTTAGAAGATAAAACAATTGTAAGGTAAATTTTCTATCGGCTAAACGTATGATTTTTACGGAGTTATTGTGAAGGTAACATTGAAACATCACTAATGATAAAGGTATATACTGACCGATCTTTTATGTAGAAAAAAAAAAACAATTCTTAAATTATTGTACCCTTAGATAAAAGAAGCAAGGAAAGAGATAACGAAAGAATAAACCTTAAAATCTCGCAACAGAAACAATTCCGAGAACTATTACGGAAAACTGCGGTTGCTCGCGTTAACGTACGATACGAGCTAACGCGTACATAGCCTGTACCACGCCTAAGTTATATTGGATTCATTCGCATTATTCGCACTCTGTTCCATTTTAAACGAAATACGGAAAGTATCTAAATTGAGCCGCTAGTTCGGTACAATTTACTGATTCGTATGTAAAACCGTACTGTTGAAATGGCCTTCATAAATTGTTCGTGTTATCTATGAAAAGGGTGCTATCCTTTTAAGCTATGTTGTTCTGATAAACTTGAATTGTTATGGAAAGTTCAGCTACATCAGCATTTCATCATGAACTAGTGAAACCAACCATTGCATGCGTTGGGTGCATATTGGGTGTTTTTCGGAAATTTTATTCATTCGTTTAAAATCTTTATCATCACCAATCATTTTTACTATTCCACTGCAGGGCTTACTTTTAGAGAAGCAATTACCATTAATCACCACGCTTGCTCAATGTGGACTAATTATTTCCGACTTTTTAAATACGTCTTTATTCGAGATCTTGTCCCTCAAAATATTGATGTCCATAATAAAAGAAAAGTAATATTGCTACTTGAAATTAAATACACAGACTTGAAAGGCAGGTGATTTAACCACTAAGTCACTAAAAGAGAGAAAAAGGAGATAGAGAAACCAACTTTCCTTGTCAACCTACACAAAAAAAAATCAATTTTACTCGATAAAGTTCAATTTGTGACTTCGTTCTCACATTACTCTGTAAGCTTTCCTTAGTTATTTATATTCTAATGTTAATTGTTATGTCTTTGTAGCTATGTCTTTGTTTATCAAAGTAATAAAATACGCACATAATATAACGCATATAAAAAAAATCAGCTTAAATATAATATTTTAGCGGTTTCTCGCAGGTCCAGCCGCATCCCAAGGGAACTTCTTTCTCGTACCCAGATGAAATTTAAAGTATGTCACCCAAGCATTATGCAGCTTTAAAATAGTGACAAAAAATTCAAATAGCTCTAATACTTGCAGAGCCTATACAATGCAAATAGACAATCAAATCTTTCTTCTTTTTATAATTTATCGAAGTAGGTATAAATATATTCGCTACTCATCAAACTTGCCACAACTTTTTATACCACGAAGTATAAAGTCGTAGAATTTTCAAATACTTTTCAGGTTCATTGCTCGCTGCACATCGTAAAGTAAAATTTATGTACATTATGTAAATTCGACGTTTTATTGGTGGAACCCAAAGGGAAGTCTGAATTCAAATGTGTTTTGTTTCGGTTCTATTTTAGCCGAACGTTAGCTACCTACCATACAGTATAATAATAGTAAATGATGAGAAATTGCTAGTAAGTACAGGCGCCAGCACATCAAGCTACTACAAGCTGACAAAGTTCTTTAATGGATTTGTAACTTCATCGCTGAAGTATGTGTTTCATAGTTTATTGGGAAAAATTGACAGGGTTGCTTTTTGCTGGCGTCTATATTTTCTGGCTTCGCCTGTAACTGTAACAAAATAAAGATTTTTTTTCAATACTAGTTTTAAGT
Organism: Heliothis peltigera; assembly: GCA_958496145.1. Taxonomy (NCBI): domain Eukaryota; kingdom Metazoa; phylum Arthropoda; class Insecta; order Lepidoptera; family Noctuidae; genus Heliothis; species Heliothis peltigera. Next base: position 7,797,968 of record OY292328.1, read on the forward strand.
TCAAGCTTTAGATAACGATTGTTAAAAAAAGAGAATCAGTTTTATACATTCTATTTTATAAATTTCTGTACTGTAGCGTAGCAGTGAGCGTGTAAACTTATGCAAGGGGTACAGTCAATATATACTTTATAAACCTTACGGACCTACATTGGCCTATCCGCAGTTAAAACCACTCTTGGCAACGGCCCTGAACAAGCCGCTACAAGCTATCAGTTATAGGAACTACAGCGGGTAACCTTAAAACCAGATGCAGATAACAGGGATATTGGGGTATTATATTAGATATAAAAGTGCCTAAAATGTTGTGTTTTAATTGATATTTCAAATAAATATAGGTCATTAGTCGCAATCATTATTGTCGTATATGACCGTCTCAGATTTCAGCCTTGAGAAGTATAAAATTCAACTTTGATCAGAACTTTAAACGCTGTCAGTCATTGGGTGTACGTTACCCCTTGGTAAGACTGGTTATCGGGACCTTCTGGCTTCTGACAACTCGTAACGACTGCCTAAGATGCTAATATGTGATATAGAATAAAAAGAAAGAAAGAAAATAACTTTTATTACGTGCTTGTGACACATAAGGACAAATTATATATACAAATTAAGACATTAAGGGAAATGACAACCATGCACCAATTCAATCTTTACCTTTTGAAACTCAGAGGAACTTGTTGTAGACCGACCGTGCTAAGCGTTGCTTAACCTTACAATCGATCGGTCCACGCTGCTGTTAATCAGCCACGATTCAAATGTTTTGTAACCCATAGAGAGAAGCGCGTACCGACAAACAAACTCTTCAGCCATATCTATTAGTAGATATAGATACGAGCAGATATGATTGTGTTCACGACAGACAGTGCATAGATTAAAAACGTACCTAATCTACGCATTAGATCTGAACTGAAACCTAAAATAATTAATAATTCCAATAATTAAAAAAACATAACATAATTATCTATGGCTAATTACATATATAGCCTGTATTCACTCAATTTAAGAAGTCTATCAGAACCGTTGATTTTATACAGGTATATCAAATTATCGTATTATCAAATCATCATCACGTAAATATTTATTTTTTCAATCCCGAAATAAACCTATTTTAATTTCGTTAGAAGTTATTTTGGACATAAACACCCTGACTGAACTATATAAAAATATTCTTCTTATTTATTGTTTTATTTATATTCTTTATCTCATTTCTATTTATAAATTAACATTAAATAAATGCTCACAATTAAGATTTTTCCTTAGACCTCAGAAATACGTCGCCAAAAGCTGCTAATAGAATTATTAGTACGACATATTTTTATTAATATACCGATATCGCAACAATTTTCCCGATAGATGGCGCAAGTAAACCAATTTCTTGTACTACATTTCAGCAAACGATCAAGATAAAAATCCCAGTATGGAATACCAGTACTATTTACTAGATGGCGCTAGACAACCAATTTATAAGAAAGCGCCCTTTTATTCCTATTATACATAAATATCTATTTTATGTATTTTATTCGCAGATGATAATGCTTTATTATCCCAAACACCGACCAAGTCATCATAAACTACGAAGAAAATAATAATAAAACCCTAGGGCATATAATACAATGGCATACATGCTAACTAAACTAGAATTCAATATAATAATACAATAATTTATCAAACATCAGATGTAACTCTAAAAAAATGCCGTAATTGGTAGTCACATGTTAATTACGTATGAAGAAAATCGTTTACGCATAAAACTTAAAAAAAAAAACTGCTACTAATACACGCAATTGCAGCTTGCCATGGTTATTATTGGATCAGTTTTGAGATATTATGGTTGGTTATTCTGGGGCTACACAACTCTAATAAACGATATTTTTCTAGCACAAAAACGTTGTTTAGGAGCATTATGCAATGCAATCTCCTAGATTCTTGCAAAAGCCCTATTTAGGAAAACTAAAATATTTTGTTCCCTTTATTATATTCGAAATTGTTCCGTTTGTAAGAAAACACCCACAGTTGTTTGAGACAATGTCTGAAAATAGTCTGTTCGGTTGGATATCCCTATCCCGATCTAGAATTGTTGTTCCAAAATGTAGAACCAGTTTGTACATATGTATTACAAAAATGAATATTTATGTGTACTTATCAAAATGTATTATAATGCCACGAATAATAAAAGAACGTCCACTGGGGTTGTACAAACTAAAACAATGATTAGCACAAAAGTGCTATTATACGACAAGAAAATAAGGGACATAATAATATGATTTTAATGTAATGTTGCACTTATAGTAAGTATTACTAATTTAGTATTATAAAGTTATCTTCAGTAGAATTTAATTTACACTGTCTGTGCCTGAATAGGCCTTGATTATTACATATACATATGCTCAAATGAGCTGATTAGCTCAATATGCTGCACCTATATTATAACAGCTGTGCTTATTCAATCGAAGTCCAGTTACAAAAATGTTATCGCAATTTCAATTCTTTCAGGAGGAAATCTTTGAAAATAATAATATTAGCTCGAAGAAAACTACAAAAATTACGGAAAATCTTAAAACACACGGCTACATATCAAGCTATACAAAACTAGTATAAGCTGACCGTTCAATTTGTAGAAATACAATATAAAGCGAATGCAAGACAAGCTGGTTTTGTATAGCTTGATGTGTACGAGGAATCCATGATTAGCGATCAGAAGTAATCTTTTGGACTATCCTTGTATAAAAGTACATTACATTCAAAATGTTTGTTTAAATAAATCGTTCAAATCTACTATTAAAAAAATATAATAAAACTGAAGTTTATTTGCTAGCTTGCTTGAACGCGCTAATCTCTGTAAGTAATTAATAATAATTTATTGTTCCACAGTTACATAAAGTTATAATATTTAAGGTTAAAATTAAAGTTGACGTTACATTTTGCAACTGCATTGTAAGACAGATTTTCGTTGGCTCAGTGGTCCCCAAACTAAGCGCAGCCTATATCTTGAGGGCCTGGGTTGTTGTGACATGTACATGTTAAAAAATGGTTCAGTGTTAGATAGCTACAGGCAACTTTTTATCCGGGTGCGAAGAGAAGTTCCCATGGGACGCGGATGACAACGCTAGCAGAAGCTAATATAATTATGATAAATGATATTTATTTAAAAATACATTTATGTAATAATGTAGGTATAATTATAGGACCATATGAATGGGGAGGTATATTTTGTTCCTTGCTGCAGAATGAGATTGTGGAATTTGCTTATCTCGATATATTTTTGATAGTATATAGTGGCTTTTACTGAGCCACGGCTTAGTCTCAATCGATAGAAGTTTAATGGAAACCATAATGTCATGGTCGGCTGCTTCATATTGGTTCGTGCGGTTACCACGGTGACAGCTTAGATTGAGCCAATGCTAATCAGGTACAATGCTAATCACATGGCCGAATGGGCGATATCTCTAATTCATAAGGCCATAACTTGCGGCGAATGACTCATAATATTATCAATGTATGATCAAATAATGAGTAACGTTTATAATGAAGGAGCATTTTCGATGAGTTGTTTAGAACATCTGAACACTCATAGGCATAATCGCATTATTTGATCGGAAAAAATGCTTACACATATGTATATATTTTTTTAATTTTAGCTATCGTAAGCATGAGTTATAAAATACTTATATAGAATGTTCTAGATTCCAACCAACGACAATTAGATGATAAATAAGTTCTTTTAAAACCATGAGAAAAAAAAACAGGTTGAAAAATTGCTACAGGCTGTAACTGTAATTATATAACACTTAAGATGATCCCAACTGCGGTTGTTCATTTTGTTTCTACAATTGTTGCCGGACTCGGGTTTATTGTTTTTAAATATTTAGAGGTAGGAGGATTTCTTACTTTAGTTTTATTTTTCCTAAAAATATTTACAACCATTTTAATAGCAGGTCCAACCAACTTTAAATCCTCATAGATTCTAAACGTTATTTCTTATTGAAAAAGGATAATAATTGTGAATAACGTCAGTTAACCTAATTCAAATTGGCCACATTTTCCCTTTTTCATATTTTTTATGACATTTGCGCCATCATTCCTTTTATAGGACGTTTTATTTATTAAAATCGGCCCATGCGTTTGATGTTATCGTGCCTCATAGATACAAACCCATTTAGTAAAAACAAATTGACTGATAAACAATTTACTCTCTACGTGGTGCAGTCCAGGCGAGCAAATAATTTCTTAAAATTTTGCCTAAATATAATGGACCATTTATGGTTAGACTAGAAGCCGACCCCAACATAGTTGGGAAAAGGCTCGGGAGATGGAGATGATAATGGACCATTTGACAAACAGCGTCTAAAGCTATACTGGCATTAAAATTTTTAAAATGGTATCCAGTGTGCGTCTGAGTGGAACGAGAACGTCCAAATATTCAGCAGACAGATTCATCTTAAATGTAGTTATAATTGCACGCTATTCATATGCATTACATGGCAACACTAACCCAGCATTAGGTATGCAAAGATCGTGCGACATTTGGTACATACATACCAACACTTGTATAACGAGTTCTCTACATCAGTCGGGAACTAACTTTGGGAATGCAGTGAGTGAGCACATAAGTTTAAGTATTTAACTGACGCGCTCCAGCTAAGTACTGTAGCTTCGAGACGGCTTTTTATGCAAAAACTAAAGCCTCGTACCCACAACAGCGATGCATGACATTATGTAAGCGTTGAAGCACATTGGCGTTGAGAAGCGGGAACACGCGGTTTGCACTACAAAATAGAACTTAAAATGCATATATTACGGTCCATATTACCTAAAAGTCTGGGTAGCAATATACAAGCAAAGTCACAGCGCAGTATATAGGTATAAAACAAAACTATGCGTTGTTACCGCGTGTGCTATGGTGAGATTCAAAATGTATTGATGAAATATGCCATGGTCGTATGGTCATAGCGGGGGCACTCTCGTGCTCCCCGATTAAGCATTAAATAATAAACATGAATAATGGTATTCTCAGAATATAATTTTGGTATAAACTAACTTTTTTTTCATTAAGTTTACCTAAAATTATGTCATGATCGCCTATTGATTAACGCACCTGCCTACCAAGTTTGAGTGCAGGTTCGATAACATGTAAGTTTTATAAGTTGTGTTGTACTTCCTAAGAGTATCTTTGACACCAATGATTGCGTAAAGGGGAAATCATCTAAAGGAAACCTGGATTTTAAGTCTGAAATCGCCAATCCACCTTGAGCAAGCCCGGTGATTAACACTCATTCCTTCTCTGCATGAGAAGAGGCCTTTGGCCAGCAGTGGGAAAATTAATAGGCTGATGAATACCTTTAATTACATTGATAAGTTACTTCAGTTAAAAAAGAGGGCGTGGTTTTCTATGCTATGACAGCCTTTTTGTTTCCGTAACGTAAGATGATAATGTTATCAGATTTCCTCAGAACGACTAAACTTTCTGAGTCATAGAGTGGAGAAACAATATGAATAAAAAATCGATAGCAATCGTAAAACTATTTCAAAGTTCAATAAAATTATACAAAATATGAGTCATACCAGTATTATACCAGGAAAAAACGCGCCATGTTTTTCGTCAATGTTATGATAAATGTCGATAAGGTTATAGGTAGATAGCAAGTTTGCTTTGAAGAGATTAGATAAAGAGTTGTTAATTTTTTCGATATATTGCGTTGTGTCACTCCTAAGCTTGGATGTGTGTAATCAGACTTTAGAATCGACGCTTGGTGTTCACTGAAAAAATGGAAAAAATTGTGATTTTGTTTGCCCTCGCTGTTTGTGGTAAAGAATTACTTTCTCTTACAAAATATGCTTACGTTATTATTTTACTTATTAATGTAACGAATAGCTTGAATAAAAAAAATTTGTTTAGTGTAGAGACATTTAATTTTAGATCAAGGATTCTTATAATACCTACGAATAAATTTGGGAATATTTTTCTTTTACAGGCGCAAGTGCCATCAATTTGGACTCAGCAGACAGAATTTCAGGCGGAGGTAACGCAATCGTGAACCAGTTTCCATATGCAGTAAGTATTTAAAAATAATGTTATTAAAAGTGACTTGAAAAAAATGCACAATATTTACCTTTATCGCATTACTTGCAATATTTTTATCAAGATAATTAAGGGTAACTTTGGTTATTGTTGAAGTCAGACTATACGAGTACTAATCTGTAGTATCTTAGAATGTTGACGATAAATAAATCACAAGTATAAGGAAATTTGTTCTGGAATCCGGACGGGCGCGCCAAAGGAATGCTTGCATCCCAAAGCTCGGTCGGTCATTCTTGCAATTTGCTTCTCTTTTTTATATAAATTATAACCGACATAGTGACTTCATTGTATAAAAATATAGGTACTACAGATAAACCATTATCATTTTCCAGTTAAACCAATCTCTAGGTACTAAATCAATAATTCGATCACAAGGTCAAGCGACGCTTTGCGCGGTCGGTTTATGGATGGGGACCATCATGTACCTAATTATGAGGTCCTCCGTGTTTTTCTCGAGACATGAAAAATTTGCGGGTACGGTTTACGGGTCTTCAGAAACTCGAAAGCTAGAAAGTCTAACTACCAGTCGTTCCAGGGGGAGCTAATTCCTAAGAAGTCTTGTACAAAATATGTATGATAAAGAATCCGCTTAACCATTGCAAAGATATAGCAAACACAGAAACGTTGCCCCAACAAAATCTCGAATAACTTTGCAACCGAAGAAAAAAAAAAATACAAAATCGGGTTGCCCGAGTAACTGATTTGAAGTAGTCAGATAGATATTTGCTCCATATAAAACACTGTGACCCTCGCTACATCTTGTGAAACTGGAACCCGACACCCAATATACTTAATTGTCAAAAGGCTAGGCAGGTGGAATGTACTAAAATAATAATAACTGATTTGAATGCCTTAAAACACTAATACCTGTTTAAGTGAATTGATTTATCTTTTCTACCAAATGACCTTCCCCTGATAACATGATTCTTATCAACAAAAATATCACAGACATTTTTGACAAAAAAATATTGACTTCGATTGATTCAATGTCACTGAATCTGCGCGTGGCTTGGCACCAAAATCTTATCTAGGGATAATATTTGACGGTCACTAACTGATTATTATATTTTCACAGCTGCTTGCAAAATGTACTAGGCCAATATTATAATGATAATTTAGCTTGATTTGCTGGCGTCTGTACAATAGATTAGAAAAAAATACATCAAAAATTAATAAATTTTCAATAAAAACAATTTCATTGCAAAATCAATCATCAATATTCAATGAAGTATGTCGACTCTTATAATCTTGTGGCGGCGTTATAATTACTAATGCCTTTTTAATCTAAAATATTTTCTTTCTTATCTTGTTACTAAAATAACGTTATCGGATCTCAATTTAAGTAAGTCGCTGTATAAATATGGAACAAATATTGATTCAATACTACAACATAAAAATATATAAAGCTTAATAGTTTGTTTGCTTGAACGCGCTCATAATTATCAGAAACTACTGACTGATTTGAAAAAAAAAATTCATTGTTAGAAAGCCCATTTATCGAAGAAGGTTAACTTATAAAATGCTACTTCTTATTTGGGTCCACGGAGCAGTTTCCCCGGGACGCAGGTAAACCCGACGACGGTAGCTAGTATAGTCACAAAAGTCCAAGTAGTTATCGCTTATTATTAGAACAAACTAAAAAACTTTCCTCTAGCACGCTCGATAGCATCATCATCATTTATTAGAAAAATGGCCAAGTATGGTTAGCCAAGATAAGTGAATTCGATTGTACCTAAAACAACTAGCGTAATAAAGGGATCGGATCGTACCTACGTCAAGTAGAGGTAATATCGCTCGAGTCAATGGTGCCTAAAAGTTAGAAGGGTGTTAGAAAAACTGCCGAAAAAGTTCTTATCGAAAAAGAATTCTTTTGTTTCAAGAGCTACTCTATTTCAGAAAAAAAAACGTGATTTGACTGATAAAATACTAAAGCTGATTATACAGCTGATGAGCATTATTATGAATTATACGATTTATTTAATGCATTTTATCACTATTATCATAATTTATAAATCCAAAATAAAGCTTATTTTCTTATGTTGTGCGTAAGTGGTGATTTGTTGTTTCTATCACGTGGGGGCTTATGTATTATACCACTGTATCAGTATTTATATTATAGTAATTAACATTTCGTTAAACTACTGGTTGATTACGTTAGCAGTCATGATATGTGCGCCCCAGTTTTGGGTTAGGTTGACGGTTAAAATAATTACAACTATCAAAACGAACTTTAAAACTGTCAATCTGACTTCTTTGACGAATTTTAGTTTTACCTAAGTTTTTAGTTTTGCTATAAATAAATCTTTTACAATGGGAATTAGATTACCCCGCGGAAGATGGAATTGGTTCTCCATGGCATATCCCTTAACTATAACGGAAAAAAGAAAAAAATTGTTGATTTCAATATTAACATGAATAATCTTGTTTCAGATTTCATTGCAGCAAGTTAATTTGCTAAATCAGTACACAAGGGGCCACATGTGCGGAGGAGTACTGGTTACGTATCAACATGCCTTGACCGCGGCATCTTGCGTTCACCGCATCGTCAATGGGTTAGTTTTACTTGCATATTCTATTTTCAATCTACATTTAAATTATATTAAAAAAGCAATATGGTCAAAAAAAAATATCTGAACATCGAAAAAAAATTTGTTCTTAACAGTCCTTTTTTAATAATTGGGGCTAAAACCTAATAATTCTGCTCGTAAATACTCATACAATTGACTGCCTTCTTATATCTAATTATTAATATTCTACAACGCTGAATAAACTGTGAGGGAAGTACTGAATCTTGTACTGACTCTATTAACTTCTGTAAGATTCTGTAAACTTATCTAATTAACTCTTAGATCTTCACATATTTCTCCTATCTTTCATGCTGGCCAGTTTAATGTACATCAAAGCTATATTCGTTGATTTTGTATAGAATTATAGTTTTAGATATATTTTATTGGTAGGTTGGTTACTATCGTAGACATTTCTAGGAGTGTGTTTGTTACAACATTCTTAAATTTGCGACTTAAAAGAGTTATTTGCAACTTTGTTTAAGTAGATTTTTTTTTCGCTTTTCATTTACATAACAGTCTAAATGTATGAGTTTGTGTGTCGAGCGAAATCAAGATTTCAGTTTATAGAAGATTAAATTATTTTGATTTTCAATGCCTTTCTTTTTTATTAATTATCTCTAAAGGAGTGAATTTCTGTGGAATATACATTATATTATTATAATCTTGTTATATTGCAGGGTGCAGTCGTTAATAGTAGCAAGTGAACACCGAGTGTTTGCTGGTTCAGTGTCTCTAACAAACGATAGTAATGCTGATCTGATCCGAACGCCCGCAAACTTTACTGTGCACCCCGAGTACACGGGATACCCTGCGTTAGCCAACAATATCGCTGTTATCACGGTAAGTGCGTACTATAAAACTAGCTCCATATCACATGAAGAAACCATCTTGGTAATAGTTTGAATAAAAAATAAATGTTAGTGTCCTTTAACAGACCAAAGAGCAGATCTGATGCGGGAGAGAATCATGACCTAACGTTCCTAGAGGCACTGAGAGGGTCTCGATTTAGTTACATTTATGAGATACCTTCCTACCACTTGATCAAAGGTCTTCTAGGTCATGACTAGTGCATGCCTTAGCTAGCCTGGTAATATTATAACGACTACGGCCATACCGATGCTCGGCCATAGCGGCGGTTCTCTCTAAGGAGATCAGCCACCTGCGCAGGACATTGTATAGTGCACAAGCATTTGCGCAGTCACACGTTATTCCTTCTCTGTCATAGTTCGATGGGACTGCAATTCAAATTCAAATTCAAATTCAAATATTTATTGCTTACTAAGTGTACATTTGAGATCTTACAATATAATCAGTGTGGAGCTTATAACTTAGTGCCTTTTGCAAGCATTGCAATACCACATTCAAAACTCAAAATAATTAAATCTACATCAAATAATTAATACAATCTAAATAATTCAATCAATCAAGCAATCCGATACAACCGGAGAGAGATCTCTTCATATATTATTTATACACTAAATAAAAGTTTCGGTGAAGTATCATATGACAATGGGTACTGACAAAATATTTCCAGCACATTTGTCAATTACGTCAACTTAATGACTAATAATACTTCGACATGAAATGACTTTTTTTATCATATCTGTTTAATAATGTTTTGAAAATGTAAACCTGATAAAGCTTGCTAGGAATTTTGTTATATCAATACTTACTTAAGTGATTAGATACTGAATAGCTGAATTGAATTGAAACAGTTAAAACCAATAAATACGGTATGTAAGGATTGAATGACTCATTGAAGTAATTGAATTCATTTTTTATGGCTCCAACTCCACACTTCTTGAATTATATCTAAGTACATGCGTAGTATGGACTCAATCCCTGTATGTGTATTATATAAGTATCGATAGATGTGTTACAAACAATAGTATTATATTTTATTGTCTTTTAATTTGGTTTGCCATTATCTGATTTACTTAAGTCGTGTCGAAAGTAATAAATACTATTTCTTCTGTTCTCGATTTCATAAAATTACACTAGCTGACCCGAGAGACATTGTCCTGTATTTTTTTCTTAAGAAAGGAACAATTGACAATAAGGAAACGTGAAATCGGTCCTGCCGTTCTCGCGTGAGAGTGTGACCAAGGGAAATAAGGATTTCGTCTATTTATATATTGAAGAAGTTAACAGTGAATATATTTATTTTTCAGCTTCTTAGTGCATTCCCCGCCCATGCCGTGACTCCACTTGCTTTACCATCTGCGACATTCGAACCAACTGACTTCACTGTTTGCAACGTCGTTGGATGGGGAGCTCTAAATACCTCGGCCTCTGTAAGTTCTTGAAAATAATAATTAATAATTATTCTTTACCAATTTCTTTTGAAAGTACTTACTTGTATAGTGATAACTCTGTAGTCAGAATGATCTAATAGAACTAATAATTAACTTCATTTGGAACTAATGGTAAAAAATCATTAAAAATAATATAAATTTCATAACACTTTTTTTTATAAATTCTTCTAGAATTTTGTTAGAAATGGAAATCAATTTATATACACAATATAAATACAATTTCTACTTGGTACTTGGTGTCGCTAAACATAAGCGTAACTTGTAGTAGAATATTTACCTTGACGTGAATATATAGAAAAAAAATCTATTTCAAACAACAAGCCTAAAACTACATTAATTCATTAAATTTCAGGCTAGCGTCTATCTGAGATACGCGTCGAAATACATCTACAGTCAGAACCTGTGCACCTTCCAGTACAGCTCCGTCGCAAACGCACCCAATATTCTGCCGTCTATGCTCTGTGCAACCTCATACGACATTATATCTGCAGGATGTGAAGTGAGTACCATTTCCATTTTTATAATTTCTGTACCACATCACCATTTCAATTTTTTACCACCAAAAAATACGGCATTAGAATTTTAATTTAGAAACAACATTTGTAATTAAATTGTAAATATGTAATAATAATAAAAATATATATTTATGATGTTCGTTGATTTCAAACTTCAAGTAATGCCGTATAAATTATTGAAACTTTTACTAAAGTCATTATTTCTTGCCTGTTGTGGCTAAAGATGATTCTAGACAGCGATGGGGATGAGTTTTTTTTATGCTTTTTAGTCATTTATGTTTACTACTTATAGTTAATTAGTTTGAGGTATTTTTTATAATAGTAAGTATTGTACATATTTGTAAATAAAAAATGTAATTGTGACTAATCGACATACATATGTACGCGTTGTAAATCGTCTTTAAACCTATGATAACGGTCTAAGTTCTAATAATTTTTTTTTGTTCTTGTTAATCTCGCAAACTACTGAAGATTAACCTGCCCATATCATTGAAATAAGAAGTTTTATAATACTGAATGATGGAAAAACCAAATCTCTAAGATTTCGTCTTTCAGTCCTCCTTTATCCCAATTATTTAAGGATCAGCACCTTACTCCAAAAAATGTCACGCGTGGGTTGGGCATATCCGCCAGATAAAACCATGGCTATATATTTTTATTAAGTGTTTTAGTAGTATTCTTATTTTTTTTTTTTGTTTAATGTTATTCAATTTTCAGAATGTAATAATAACGTAGTAGCTTTCAGTTTACATGGTAGACTTTTCAGCTTGTTAAATTGTTTCCTTGAAAACAATAAAATTGAAGTTCGTAAAAAATATTCTTATATGGGTAACTTTTCATAAACAATTTGTCTAATAGCTTGTCTAAAGATTGTACTCCTATTTTGTTGAAAGTTAGTTGAATTTAACTTTCATAAATTCTGCAGATGTTCTGTTAATGATATGCGAGTATGTATACTGAAAATATTTTAGATTTTAGTTCATTTAGTTGGATAACAGGCAACTTTGATCATCCACATAAGTAATAATTAAGTACTGGAAGTCATAGAAAAAAATGCATGCACCACTAACATCAACATACATACAAGCACTGCCACAATCATCTTACAAAGATGCTGCGCGGCCAATGATGACCATCATCCACCAGCAAATAATAAAGCCCAAACTCATGTCACTCTACTCAGTCATGAAAATTTACAAAGCATAATATGCAATATTTATTACCTTTACTTAAAAATCCTTTTGCTTCTAGGGTGACTTGGGCAACGCGTTGGTATGCCCTGGTGGACTTGCCGGTATCCTGTCTGTTCACAACAGTTGCGCAAGCGTAGCCTTACCTGAAGTGTACACTCGAGTGTCTAACTACACAACATGGATCAGGAGCGTCACTGGAGGAGCATCCACCTTCCAGCCAGCAGTCGCCACTTTGTTCATCTTTGCTGTAGTTCAACTAATAACTGCTAAGATTATTAGCTAAAGAACTATAACTTTCTCTATTTATATAAGTTTATTTTGTTATTAAAAACAAAATGAAACATTAAGCCTATGTAAAGCTGAGATTTCTCTGTTTGTACCTACTATAAAAAATATAATAATCATTGTTGTGAAGACTTTCTTTTTTCATTATTGACTATAGTTTGTAAATATTGGCCTTACAGGTCACTATCTAACTGCCTTCTTGGAACGAGAAAGTTTTGTACCTAAATATAAGTTTTAAATATAATATTTATTGAAAAAAGAATGTTGTTATTTTATACAATCTTAAAGCGTTCTCGCCTATATAAGTTTACATGCCCCTATTACAGTGTATTTAATGGGTTTTCAAAGCAATATCACGCGCGACAACACGCTTGTAAACATTTGAATATTCAGCACCTTATATTATAAGCAGACTTGCCGTTCCTCGCGGTTTCATCCATATCCAAAGGGAACTACTACAACATAGACTAAGGAAACAGATAGACAGATTAATATTATACATCCACATGCACTTAGTAAAAAGCGGTACATACAGACACTCCAATTTTATTTGTATGTAGACAAGTAGGTACCTGTTACGTTAATATTATAATTACAATATGTACATGCTTTTTCGTCTACCGTTCAATATGAATTAATTTAATGCAACTGCAAACCATGGCTTTATTGAAAATTTTGACCTATTTTTTATTGTAGATAGCAACAATGAATACACAATTACCCAATATACTTAGCACATGAACATGTCTGCCACGTTTACCTCATGAAGGAAAATGAGTAAAGGCGTGTTCGAAACTTCAAGCTATAGCTGTACCGCGAAAATTCCACTCGTGATATATACACAACACGGGAAGGTTATCGCCCATTAAGGTAAGCGCGTTTGAGGTCCAATTTACTTACAAAGTAACTAAAAGGTTAAGGGTGTTATAAATTTTGAGCACGTTCATTAGGCTCACAGGATCCTCGCCCCGGCTTTTAGCTGCGACACATGTTGGAATTTCCTAATAAGATTTCCTTAATTTAAGATCTCAAACATACCTATGTATTCTCATTGACTACATTCCTGAATCAACACCTTCCAGCGGAATAAGCTACGTAAATTGGAACTCTGTGTTAGTTCGTTGTATCAGTGTATTGGTACACGGCTTATTCGATTAATGAAATCATATTTACATCTAAATTATGTTGTATTGGATTCAATAGCTGGAAATTTACTTACTTATAGCACGTAAGTAAGTAAATTGTTATATTTCTAAGCCGTCAAATAAAGCTTTAGAGAGCATTTTTTACAATATAAATATTCTATGAAGTTATTTCACATCAAAATTCAAATTAAATCGACAGCTTAAGATAACGTTTGGTCGCATTAAAATTTGCTGTCACTAGCTGCCATAATGTCATTAGCAATTATTTATATTTGTACAGACGCCAGCGCATCAAGCTATCCGAAACTATTACATTTTCCCAATCAAATATGAACAATATGCTTCATAGTGATAAAGTTGAAAATCTATTAAGTAAATTTGACAGAATAAAGTACCTTGATGTGCTGGTGACTATACATAAGTTGAAAACAATAATTTAATTTAACCACTTAAAATCGCTTAACAGTCAAACTATAAAAAGAATAACATATCGTAAGTGACATGATATACTTCAAGAACTAGATATCGCTAAAGAATATACTACCGAAGCTTAGAATAAACATCAATAACCACGGATCGGTTCTAAACAGAACCTTGAGGCATCTGTGGATACGCTTCGCCGCTAGAGTTACGTTAAAAGAGCATGGTTTATGAACCAGAAACATAAAAGTAACGAGGCTATTACGTACGAGCCGTTGCACTCGGTCAGACGAAGTTTTATTTCAATGCTTAAGCATTTTTTTTCAGCTACCTTGTAGACTTTTTAGTGAAATGGAAGGCATTATGGTTGAACTATTATCCTTTATCATTTAAAACTCAGTGTTCGTAGTTTTTTTTTTTTAAGTGTAATTTTTTACTTAAATGCTAGTGTGAGTATGGATTTGTTATTCATCATCACCATCTCAGGCATAGGACGTCCACTGCTGAACATAGGCCTCCTCTTTAGATCTCCACATATACTGGTTGGAAGCGGCCTGCATCCAGCGTCTTCCGGCGACCTTTATAAGGTAAGTCATAAATTGTCTATATTAATTTGTAATTAATGTTTTGTAATTAATTTACTTTTATTCATTCTGTTTGTATTTATTCACGTCTTTGCCAATATTTACTCAAAAAATAACCGTCTTTTAAAATTTATTCGTGCATTACTTAGAAATTTGTATTAATTATACCCATCGATGAAAGTTGAAATAACCCAGCTGGATATTTCACCGAGCGTTATTAATTACATGAATTAATTAGTTGAAATTCAGATAGCTACAGGTGCCACCGACACAATCATTATTAATACAATGGTGAACATAATCGCTGCGTCCGACAACACTTTACCTACTCCAGTGGAAGATGATAAAATATTGCATAATAAGCCATTGCATAAGACAGCCGCATTTACTGATAAACAACATTCCCCCTCCGGGAGGTAATTCCCTCCTAAACAAAGCGAACGTTGATTCGCTACTTTCTTGAAGGAATCTGCAAATCTCCAACGCAGTAACTCCCGTTCACTCCCGGGAAATAAAAGATTACTGTGTGAATAACTCTTTGGAGCCCGACTTGGCGATGTTTTTCAGGCACCATGATAATCTTTTCCATTATTCTCTAAGTGAATTTACTTTGGAGATAATGTGTTTGAACTCATGAGTTAATGCTTTACTGTTTGTGTAATGGTCGCTATAAATTGTGACATATGCATGAAAAATGTTTTTGTAGGTCTGCTGGAGGTGGCCATAAATTAGAAGCTTTATTTACAATACATTAAATCGCTCAAATAAATATAAATATGTTGGGTTAAAGGCCCGGTAAGCCTAGTCGTTAATACCAATAGCTATTTTCAAATTACCCCTCTCGTTGTGGGTGCAACTGGAATTGCCGTTAAAAATACATTATAAATCTGAAGCAAATTTTAATGTATCTGTTTATACACATAAATGGGCGAAATTGATTCTAATGTTAGCACTCAATCCATTTATAATTAGCTACTAGATGTTGTCTGCGGTGTCATCCATGCCTCGGGGGAAATTCTTCCCATAACCGGATAAAGTACAGCTCGTCACCCAGAACATTGAAAAAAATTAACATAATATCGGTTCAGTAGTTCTGAAGCCGATTTCAGTGCAAAAAAGAACAGAATACTTTTACTGATGTTTTGATTGCTTTCTATCTTCACATTGTGACTAGCTGCTGATTGTAAATATTTAATGTTCAGGAGGAAATATAGAATTTATTGTGGTCAACGACTATTTCAAACTTTCCTGATTCGATCAATAAAATATTAAACCTTGATAAAGAAGCCCAGACTTTTTATGATAGGTATCTTACGTTAAAGTAAGTTTAAAAAGTATTGAAATCAGTAATTCAGTGTTAAGTTACCATTATTAAAACTAACTAAAATAAATAAAAAATCGAAAGGGTACTTTTTGACTCAACCAGTTTGTAAATAAACGCAAAACCTTCTTTAATATATTATATTACTAGCGGTCGCCCGCGGCTCCGCCCGCGTGGATGTCGATTTACGCGACAAAAGTAGTCTGTGTTGTTTTGATATATAACCTGTAGAGGACCCCCGCGGCTACGCCTGTGTGGATGTCGATTACCACTACCAAAGCCTAACTTTTGTCGGGATGAGAAGCTCGCGCTCGGACCTCCCGCCTTATTATACCTACCGGCCGACCCGGGTCGAGCGCGGCAACGACACGGGGCGATGGCTGATTATCGTATTTCATGTATAAGTTTTGGTATTTCTATACCGATTTCTATGATTCTTTTTTTATAGAATATTATAAACATAAGAGTAAACAAATCAATAACAAATAATCAGAAAGCTCCGAACTGCTAAACTATCTAGGAAGTTATACGTGTTATTGTGAGTCAACCATTAAAGATACACATATGCTGTTGTGGAATATTTTTTAGATAATTTTATGTAGAATATTTCCGTCATACATAATTTCTATATAGCTTTAACCATTAAGGCTGCACACGCGACGAAAGCTTAAAAAATGGTGTAACTTTTCCCGTTTTCCCAACATTTTCCTTCACTGCTCTGCTCCTATTGATTGTAGCGTGATGAAAAGTATCCTATAACCTGCCCAGGAGTATGAAGAATAATTGTACCAAATTTCATTAAAATCCGTCCAGTAGTTTTTGTTCCTATTAATAATATACAGACAGACAGACAGACAGACAGACAGACAGACGGACAGACAGACAGACAGACAAAAAAATTTACTGATTGCATTTTTGGCATCAGTATCGATCACTTATCACCCCCTGATAGTTATTTTAAAAATATATTCAATGTACAGAATTGACCTCTCTACAGATTTATTATAAGTATAGATTACCGTACCGTATACCTTTCCAACGATCTATTCTTAATATGATTAAAATGTGTCGTGTCGAAAATTGTATTGAAAATTTACCGAGCTCTACGCTTGAACCAGGGAGCTTTAATTACTAGCCATGAGCCTTAAAGTTTTACGGTTCATTTAGATCGTATTAACACCCCAGCCGCTTTCAGGGGACTAACATAGCCTCTGCCGCAGCTTAGGACTTTGCCACTCAATATGGCCATTGAAAACGAAAGTTTTTCGTGTATTTAGGGTTTAACTATTGTGTGGTCTCTTTTCAAATCAAAATAAACCTTGTTTGTATGTATTAGTAGGTTTGATATTGTGTTGACACTAAAAGATCTACTAGTGTAGTTTTGGGACATGATACAGAAAATTTAATTCTAATAAAATATTATGTACCAAAACACCACGGAACAAATCCAAATTGATAGAGCTTATTTCAGAAACTAATATTAGGTATGTCACAATTCCAATGATAGGAAATTCTCTCATCATGCGGCAGATTCCACATAGCGAACACACAAAACCTATTACGCGTATATAATGCAGTAAGTACCCATTGCGAGCCTTTCATTCGAAATACCACTCAACAATAAATGGCCTACTGTATGATCCAAACCCATCGCCGGTAGATATACAGTGTAGACGTTGGTCGGCACACCTGCAGGCTTAGCACGGCGATTCTATATCTATTTTGTCAAGAAAAGACAAAGCTCTTTCAGTCAATGTCAAAATGTCTTCTGCCCGAGCATGGCGCGACCTGTCAAGTCGCATATAATCACTTTTCTGTCATTACATCCATTCTCCGGTAAACAAAACTTGTTTCTACGGTTGCCATGCTTAGCCTGCAGATGTCTGGATGACATCGCGATAGTGAGTGTGGTCGGTCCCAACCGTGTGGAACGCCGTCGACCGACGGGAGACGCGACCAAGGTCACCTGACGGCGGTCGGCTTGGATCTTGTAGAACGCGTTTAAGAGTGAGAAATGACGTATTAATAAACCAGGTTATTTCACCTAATTAGGGAGGGTAGCACCCTTATAGCAGAAGTTTATACAGGTTGATAGTACCTCGGATTAACATCTCATTTACGACGGTTAAAATACATAAAACGAAGCAAACAAGGGCTATAAGGTCGGGGATGATAGAATTTGTTACAAGTTTATAGCAAGATTTACAATTTTGCTACCGTTGAGCCTAAGCAGTTAACTTACAGGAAAGGTAAGATATTTGTTTTGCTTTGAACTGAGAACTGAAACTATCCGGCTGGAGTGGGCATAGGCTCGTTTATTGAAATATCCATTAACAAACTTGAGACTGAAATTGTTTGATTATTTCAGCTACATAATTAACCGCTGTCATTGTCATGGAGGTCTGTTTGTGAAGTTTGAAAGGCACAATCGTGTTTTGACGTACAACACGGATTTAAGTGGGTTATTTGAAACTTGATTTAAACTGGCTTTTTAATGTTTCTTTTACTTTGCCAAAAATGTTATTACCATCAATAACGCGTATGTTGTTCTTCTGCGAGATTCCCTGTAGTGAGCCCACATTAATCACGGTGAATGCCTGCGCCACGTTGCATATAGTTGGCACGCGATCATCGCCGCTGTTCTCTTATATTGCAGTTTTATTACCACTTCCCAATATTTTACTTCCCCCATTTTTACATATGCGAGCGCATGACGGAACTTTACCATAAAAACAATCACAACTTTCTATCTCTTTATAAAACAGACGCATTAACGGCATATGTCAAACTAAACTATTCTATCTGAAGTTTCCACTTAAGTCAGGCGGGGGAAAATATTAGTGTCGTAAATTCATAAATGACACTTTTCGAGTACACTAGCGAAGTTTTTCCTAACTTTAAGGTTACAATAAAAACGTCATATTGAAGGCTGCGTAGTAATTTATTGAGGGTAAAATAAACATGTGAAGTGCGAATAAGAACTTTTGAAGTGAGACTTGACTTTGTATTAGTTTCAAGCGATTTTGCGCACTGCAGAAAACAATTAAGTAAAGATAAACGTAAATGAATTCTTGACTAGCCAAAAAGCTTAGCAAAGCTTGGACACTATTGAGGTATTCAAAAAAAAAATAGGATCCGATTTGTTTGTAAAACAGTTCTTGATAGTCTCTTAAAGACTTGATTGTTAGAAACAAATTTGACTTTTAATGATTTTTTAAAGAAAATAACAAAATGTTAATGTCCTAATGAAAACAAAAGATTATTTTCCTGAGCCGGAAGGTTATAACCGTACATATTTCATTTGGATACTATAAAGACAAACGAGATCCCATACATATGACATAGAACAGACAAGCGTCACGCAAGCATCGAGTACGAGTACATAACGGCACATTTGTCTCAGTAATCAAGTCACCCGTGGGAAATACGCTCAAATCCAGCGGTTCACAAACTTGTTTGACTTACGACCCCTTCTCAAAAAATTATATATTCCTAAGAGATCTCCGGGGAAATCTATTGTATACTACAAAAGTGACATGAGTGGCCGTGTTCACTACACTCCAACTGACGTACAGATGCCAGCACATCAAGCTACCCAAAAGTGACATATTTTCCCAATCAACTTTGAATCACATGCTTCAGCAATAAATTTGAAAATCTGTTAAGGAAATTTGACAGATTGTAGTAGCTTGATGGGCTGTCATGTTTACGATGATAATTAATTTTCTATTTTTATACTTCTTCCTTTTGTCATAAGGTTCGTTTTTATTTGCTACTTTACTATTATTTTAGCGGGTAAATTTCTAATACAAAGTGACCTTACCTATTCACTTACTTTACATAAAGGTTCGCACATTTACTTTGAGCTTCGCTTACATGACCCGATAGGTATGCGTATCACCGCGGTCGATCAATGGCCAAATTAAATTTACTGCCGCAAGCCCACCAGATCGTCGTAATGATACAGCGGCCACCATTTATTGCCAATAAATATTTTTTTACTGGCAGCTTTTACAGGACCCACATCGTCTTTCAAGAGGATCTTACACCCAGTATTATTTCATAACTGATATTTTATTACGGTAACGTCAGTTCTAAGATATAACATTTAATTTGTTCTTGTTATTTCTGTTTCGCGTATGGCCTGACAGATTTTATGCTGCCTGTCTTATTTGACCGTTTGACCTTTTACTCGAGTTAGAAATTCTGTATACTGGTTGAGTATTATTCGCTTAAATCTGAACTTTTATTCAAGTAGTTTTGTATGTAAGTAATTTATACAAGTTAAGGCTATATTTCTTATGAAAAAAAAATCTTTCTTTAAAAATCTTTTGTAGAACTAGTTGGATAACTGAAGTGTAATCGAAATAATGAAATGAAAGATCGGAATGAATAATATAATATTTACGAGATTATTAAGATAATATTTATGTATAAACAAAATAAATACTTAGTAAAATTTACTTACAAGAAATTAAAATTTTAAACCACTTTCCTGAAATTCAGTGTTGCCTTTTATTAAAATATTTAATTAATCATTCGGAATCCATACTTTAATAGATAGTTTTTGTTTTGTTTTTTCATCAACATTATTATTATGTTAAAGATCTTAACGTAAATTTATTTTGATAGGCTTAAATTATGAAAGAGGGAACAAAGGCTATCTTCATTTGAAGCAGTGTTTATAAAAATAGTTCTATCCTCACGATTTCGTTAGTGTGAATTTGATGGACGCAGCACTTCAAGCTACTACAATCTGTCAAATTTCTTTAATACATTTTCAACTTTATCGCCGTAGCACCGGTTCAAAGTTGATTGAGAAAATTTGACAATTTATGATAGCTTGATGATGTATCTTTATATATATCTGGTGCTGGTGCTGTAGGTACCTTTGAATCCAATAAAATGGTTCCAAAAAAAGCCATGGAGTGGGTTCCTATAAGGTTCTTAGTTATTGTTCTTCCATTTGACAAAAAATATTTAAAATAAGTTCAATTATATTTATTTTATTATTGGCCTTATTTATTCCATTCACCCAAAAGAACTGACAGCTTGGCAGCAGTGACCAGACAGCACCTGATACCCAGACAGTGCGTCTATCACCATTGAAATTAAAAACCTCAATTGAATTTGACTTAAATTATAATAATTTTGAATAGACGTGTGTTTATTATTCTAAATTAAACTATAATACAATTCAAAAAGCTTTAGATTTTTATTAAGAGTAATCTGTTGAAGAAAATACGAGGATCTAGTGGAGAACATAAGAGGCTGTCGTCTAAATATTCGTAGCGGAGCGGATTAGGTTAAGTTATATTTAGAAGGACAGACAAGTCATAATGTAGCTTGAAAAATTTTGTAACATTCAAAATATTATGTAGATTTAAAAGAGCATAAATGTATAATCCTTATGAATTTTATTTCTGCATCTTTTCTCAAATCTGCCATAATCAGAATTTTGGCGTTTTTATCAAGAAATAAATGTATTTTAGTTTTATATTATAAATAGTACCTATGTAATAAATATTTTATTTTTATAATTTATTTATTTTATTTTTATTTCTCAGAAGTAGTTCAGTGTTGATCCAAATAATTGATCTATAAATAAAATTGAAATATTCAAAATAAAAACAAATATATGCGGTTCATTATAGTATCTTCGATGAATTTCTATTTAAAATAAATCGAATTTTCAGGTCATCGTACGATTATCCGTAAAATCATAATTCTAAACTTTAAAGTAACTTCATAATTTGTTTTTAATATAAATTGAGCAGGTGTTCGCAATTATGTGTAAACAAACTTTCAAACATTAAATTATTGAATTAATCGATTCGATTTTTAAAAACTTTATAAAGTTTTTAAAGGTTACCTTGGCCAGTGCATGGACTTATTATTGGCCAGTGTACGTTCTCAAAATTGTCTATTAATAGGGTTTGTTTTTTAGTTGTCTTCTTGCTGTCAGCGCTTTGTACGCCTTTATTTAGAAACACACAGGAAAGGGAAGTGACGCGATAACGTCACTGCAGCGCTGCAGCGCTGTATTGTCCGCGATGCGCTTTCATAAGGACACCATACCATGATACCGTTACGAAAACTCGGACAAACTATTATACTTATAATAACATTAGCGGCTCCTAGCGGTCCTCGTAGAACTACTTCATGGTATAATCATGGGAAAGCTGAAGATTTTAAAAATGTAATTTAATTTCCCATTCATGTATATTTTGTATCTTTCTTTTATTATTTCTGAAATATTATAAGCTATTATAGTACAATACGAGGAAGAAGGAAACCGGAAACTTATTAAGATAATCAAAACGATGAGGCCTGATTAATTTATCGCACGTGTTAATAATAAAATAATTGAGTCAATATTTCCACATCAAATATTTGTATAACCAAAAAAGAAAATTCAGTACCTATAAACTCCTTAAGCCCTGTTGAAGTATGTCTACCTAATACCCACAATACGTCACTTCAGTCAGGCCAGGATTCAATTAAATCCAGCCAAGAAAAGACCTAAATGTTGTGTGACATTGGTCCTTTTTTGCAAAAAGTTCTAATAAACCTGGATTTATGCCGACATGTTTGAGAACACGTCTCACATAAGATAAATAGGCTGTCAGCTTACCCGCAAATTGACACTGAGTATTACATTGTAACAAGCATCAGGATGCCAGTGAATACAGACTAAGCTCAGTAACAAAGAGCAATTTGTAGAAGTAAAAACAATAACCTATCGAAACTCACGGTGACAATATAACAAAAACTTGAATAGCTATTGCAATACTGAAATTGTAAGCCTGTGACTAACCCCAAACAGTTTTCATGCTATAGTGCGTACTGCAAAAACGAACCCGCTGATATTCAAACTATATTTTTTCTGCGGATGCATTAATATTACACTATATACAACTCGAGTAATTATTAAGCTGATTTCCAGATTCTCTCTCAGAGATAAGTTTAATGAAATTAATGTAAGACCGTTCAATCAACTTAGGACTATATACTTTAGCGATAAAGTTGAAAATCTATTATGGAATCTATGTTGTAGTAATTTGTCCTTTCTGGAGTTTTAAGCGATTATGATCCATAAGTGCATAGTAGTGTTTCTTCTTAAAGTAGCCCTCATCTTGGTTTAAAATATGCTTGACATGTAAAACAGCTGACTTCAACCTATTTGCATAATAAATATAATTTATCTTTATCATTCAATATCACGGAAACATAATACAAACAATCTAATCTAATCTATTTTTTTAATAGGCAACTGTTCATCTGAAAATAGTCGTAGAATATAGCAAAAGAATCCTTCGATAGGTCCGATAACAATTAATTCCATTTCATCAGTAGTATATTGCCGCAAGCCATAATATCTAGGCAGTTTGATTTTTATTATTGGGCGAGTATTTTATATCTTCTGTCGGACATTTCACAGGCCCCGAATTCCATATAATAAAATGCTTCACAGCTTTTATTACGTATAGAAGTGTGACGTCACTATTTTCTTGGGGCGTGGTCAATAAGGACTATTAACGTTATTTGATTATTCTAAGTTTGAATGCCTTTTTGCCAAAGAAAAAAGGAGTACTAGAAATTTAGAGTTTTTGTCATTTCTGCCGTTTGACAGGGCTGCACCTATCGATATGAAACGGTACCCTCGACACGGTTAGAAGAGTCGCTTGAGGTGCAGAATAAACCGCAGGATAAGGTTGTGATTTAATACACACATAAGGGTTCACATTGAGTACATACTTTGGGATGAAATCCCAAATATACGAAATACTATCGCAGCTTTATACATTTATTATATTATACTTATTATGTACATATTTGCCTAACATTCAGCAAGGAACATCCTGATAATATAATTATAAGTAAAACTAAGCAATTAAAATTGTTAGTTTACTAACAGTTTCAATTCACAACTCAATGTTAATAGGTCTATTTGAACCTCTCTGCTCCTAAATCCTAGTTTACCATATTGTAATAAGTAGCTTCATTAATACGCAAGACTACCATCTGTTAGTTTAATACCCTGTACAGGGTCTTCCGTTTAATAGCTTACAGATCTGACCACGATACAGTAGGTAGTAAACTTGTACATTATAGAAACCTAACCTAACTCTACTACTCTGTATATACACTATCATTATTATAGTACATATACTCGTACTGTAATATGTAGGTCTGTGAGTATAATAGGTTTTATTTAGTTAATATTTTTAAATTAAATGTGACCTACACTCGGTGCTGAGATTGGAATAGCTTTGGTGCTAAAACGCGTGGTTGTTAAAAATTTTATTGTCGAAATGGGAATCATTTTATAATATCTAAAGGGTAGGATTTTAATGTTTCTTACTTAAGCAGTCAGCTTTGAGCTTTATATTGGTTCCAGAGTTATTTGTACTTAAATTTGCAAATATCAGACGCGCAAGTTTTTCTTTTAAAATATCGCAATAGGTCAAAGTGCTTGCAGGACCAAAAACTTGAGGATCGAAAAAGATACGGTTCGTTGGACCAAAAAATATGTAAAGGACGCTTCGCTCGTTTGCTTTAATGATAAAAGGTTATGAATATAGTTTATTTAATGATTCCTCTTATGTCCAGACGCCAACATACAAGCTACCTGATACTGTCAATTTTTCCCAATCAACTTTGAACCACAGGCTTCAGCGATAAAGTTGAAAATCTATTAAGGGAATTTGACAGATCGTAGTAGCTTGATGTGCTGGCGTCTGTACTTTTTACATCGGCAATTGTGACTCACACAGATGTTATTCAGAACAAACTATGATCTATCTAGTTAGTTGACGATTTGTCAAATAGAACATGGAATGACCTAGAGGTTGCGCGCGGCTCCGCCCGTTAGATGTCGATTTTCGCGATAAAAGTAGCCTATGTATTATTATGATTATAACCCTTATTCATTCCATTAGGTACTGATAGGTTCAAACTAATATCCGCCATCATCCTTTTATCCTCATGGGGTTGAATTTATCAAGATAAGTTTATTTATAAGATAAATTTATAAGCGTACGTTTTCATTACAGTAGCTCCAATCTTTAATTTTAGGTCAATCAGTCAAAAATCTAAGAAGAGTTATACAAAATTTTATCCTCTTAGTGATAGAATATATCAAAATCCTTTCTTAGTGGTCTTTCTTAGTGCTCACGTCATAATGAGCATGCCAAATTCCAGTGGTTTAGGCTGTGCGTTGATATATCACTATGTCAGTCAGTAAGTCCTTTGTGTTATATATATGTTACGGCTAAAACCCGAAGTGCGGCTACACCTAGTTTTAGCCGGTTAGAACTAGGTGTAGCCACTCACTCTTGGTTACACCTAGTACTAGCCGATTGTTTTCGGGTAAAACTAGGTCTATCCTTCATCGTGCCGGTTAAAACTAGGTCCAGCCATTCCCTGTTGGGTAAAACTAGGTCTATCCGATATCATTCCGGCTAGAACTAGGTCCGGCCATTCCCTAAATATAAAAGTGTTATTTATAATTATAATCATATTCTTTAAATTATAAAATACAACAAATTGTATGTTGTTAAAAAATTCTGATTGTTCCTATTATATAAAAATTATACTCCTAATATTTGGTGTTAATTAAAACAAGTTAATTACAACAACAGTGATTTTAAGAATAACGAAACTCTCTACGTTTCTTATTATTGGGTGTTTTTTTATATCTAAAAAGTTCTGCCGATAGCATGCCTGCTACAACTATTTACAGCCAATCCCTGTTGGATAAAACTAAGACACGCGCTGCTGCTGCAGACGCTGTGAGTCACACTCGCTAGGAGACCTGCAATAGATCAGCAGCGCCTGGCGCTCTCAACCTGCAGAGCCGCGTGTCTCCACCCCGCGCCGCTGCTGCAGATGCTGTGAGCCATGAGTGTGAAGGCGTGACGGGGTACGCATCTAAGTTTTATCCAACAGGGAATGGCTGGACCTAGTTCTAGCCGGAATGATATCGGATAGACCTAGTTTTACTCAACAGGGAATGGCTGGACCTAGTTGTAACCGGCACGATGAAGGATAGACTTAGTTTTATCCAACAGGGAATGGCTGGACCTAGTTGTAGCCGGCATGATGAAGGATAGACCTAGTTTTACCCTAAAACAATCGGCTAGTACTAGGTGTAACCAAGAGTGAGTGGCTACACCTAGTTCTAACCGGCTAAAACTAGGTGTAGCCGCACTTCGGGTTTTAGCCGTAACATATATTTAGATAAGATGTTAAGAAGTAGAATTTAATAATTCTATTCCATTGCACGGATCTATCAGGGGTCAATCAAAAAATTTCCCCAAAAGCGTACGTATTTCCAAAACGAATAAAACTGCAATTGACATTAAGTCAATAACGACACGTTATTAAAATTCATGTAGGCTCGGGTTTATGCCCCGAGGCACTCTTTGTATTAATTAATATCTCTTTGATGCCATGTAAATGCCATTTACTGTTATAGTGTTGTTCTCGATTTAAAATTATATCTCAAAATTAGTGGTACCAACAAAAGTGAACACACCAGTTTATCTAGCTATCAGCTAACAAAATTTCATTCAGATTGGTTCAGCCGACTTGTCCATTGACTTTTGGATTAAGTTATTCTTCTTCTTCTTATCGAGTTGCACCTGGTTTTAGAGTTTTTTTTAAGCGGGTAAGTACATATTATATAATAAAAATGTAAGAAGTTATTGGTTGTTGTCCTAGAAAGTAATGAAATATTAAATCATTAAGTAGGTCACCTAAGTCTGAAACAATTTAACGCTATCGGCGTCTCGCAATATATCTGAACCGCAAGCCAGTTCATCGTTAACGGAAGCAATACTGCCAGTATTTGTCTTTCTACCAAAGGCGGATACAATTATGTTTCCAAACACAATATTGTAAAAATCATTCCAGTAAAACTTTTTGTAGCTCTGTATATATTCTTCTAGGGAATAAAAAAATACAACGTTTGATGCTAATATAATACCTACGTACATATTTTAGAGGAATCATTCCGAAAAAAATAATTCTAATTGACGAAGAATATTAAAAATAATAAGCGTGCGACTAAATCACTAAAGACGGATTTCCGAGAGGCGCGGCTAGCAGCTCGCGACAGACGCGCGAGCCCCGCGCTACTACATTGTATCAAAATGTAAACGTGTTTAGGAATGTATGAAAATGTTCCCGATAAATTCGACAACCGCGCGCCGCTCACGGCTATTGCTCGTTTCCGAATTGTACTTGAAGTCAGCGATTAGAAAGGGTTAGGTTAGTAGGGTAGTTTTACTAGACTTAAAAAATATTAATTTGTCCCTAGTCGATTAGCAACAATGGTGTCTATTGTTATCTGCAGGCTTAGCATGGCGATTACGTATCTATTCTATCAAGAAAAGACAAAGTCCTTTCTTTCAATGTCAACATGTCTTCTGCCCGAGCATGGCGCGACCTGTCAACTCGCATATAATCACATGTAGATCTATGTCTATCGAAGAAAAGAAAAATGTCAAAAGAAATCTTACGTCTATCTGTCACTTTTCTGCCATTATGTCTATTCTCCGGAAGACAAAACACGTTTCTACGGTTGTCATGCTACACCTGCAGGACGGGTCCCCGGTCCATGTCTAGTTAGTTAGTAGATGTGTAAAGTAAATAGGTACATAACGTGTACTAAAAGCCTATGTTATTTCAACAACTTACCTTATTATGTGTTGATTGTCCTCATCTCATTAGGGTAAAGGTTTGTTTTGATTCCTTAGTTGTTGTGAAATCTGAATCTTTCCTTACTAATGATGCTATTTTTATCAGTATCATATAAAAGTTCCTCTCTCCTATTACACGAGGGTCCTAGACAATAATCGAGCGAGTAACATCTCGATACCTTGATGCGAGAGACTATCCGATTTATGAAATATTTAAAAAAAAGAAAGTGTTTATATAGAATGCTGCTTTATCATTGATCAGAGAACCCCTTGCAACCCGAACAATACATGTGCACTTCAGTAAAGACAATGAACCCTGTGAACTTTATACCATGCCTTTTACATGATCAGTTATAAATACATATATTTAAGGTGTATAGTTATATATACATTATTATATGGTGCTGATGCGGTAAAGAGTTACTGCGGCCCTGGTAGGTGCTTCAAAGAGAACAAAGGTTTATTTAGTTTCTCAGAATATTCTTCAAGTACCTTCACCTTCGAATATCAAGTACTATTTAATTAAGGCTACTTTAGTTTTCTACTTCACAATATTCCGGACAACTGAACTGCACTCATTCGTTTAAAGTGCAGCATTTTGTACGGAGTAGAAATTGCCAAACGTTCATTTGGAAGTGAATTTCCTATATAAATATGTATAAAATGTTGGTCACCAGTCCAATCTATAGGTATAGGTACAAATAAAATATTTCATCAGTAGTTCATACTGCGTTCTTACAATCAGTCTATTTTGTAAAGATTTAGAATTTGCATCTAGCAAAAATTTTATTTAAAGAATGAGATGGCGCAACCATTTAGGTTGTCCGTTGTCGTAAAGCGATACTTTGAGCATATCCTACCTGAAAGTTAAATTATATGCAATAAAAGAAAGACGGGAACAGTATCAGTTTTCTTAACTCATGTGACAAATTTATATGGTCAGTAGAGCCCTAAAAATGTCACATTCAATTGGAAACATGACGTCCCTTTTAAATTTTAAACATGTTTGTGGAACGCTACCATCGCGTAGGTTGGAAGTTTCCAAGAATTTTGACAGAGTGTCGCCAGACTTTCGTAAGAAGGGTAAGAGTTTGTCAAGAATATATTAATTTGTTATTTTGTTATAAGGTTGTCTTATTTCGTTAAAGGTCTTACGTAATTTTATTCATAAGCTTCTTGTTAAGATTTAATGATTTTCAGTCCATTAATGCTTCATTAACATGAAAATACAGTGATTAAAAAATATACTTATGTGTATTTTATCAATCAAATGTATATTAACAAACCTGTACTGCCTCTTTAGACCAGTAGTCGCGTGCTATCTCGAGTCAGGGCGAAATCGCTTTGTGGGTTTTAACAAACTTTCACAAAGCAGTCTGGAGTCTGGAAGTTCTTGATTGGTACACACGTGCCTCGGAGACCACGTAAATGTCGGTCCTGTCGGTCCTGTCTGTCGCTTAATCTTTCTCCGGTTGTGTCAGATTGACGTACTATCGGCCTATTATGAGAGTGAGGGAAAAAAGAGCGCACCTGTGTATGTGCAAATGCCTGTGCACTGTATTATGTCCGGCGTAGTGGGCTGATCTCTTTAGAGAAAACAGCCGCTGTGATCGACTACCAATTTGGACGCCATTTTTATTAATAAATTGTTAATGTTCAGAATTTTTTGTAAAAAGTAAATCATTAGTTACCATTTCTATTTTTGCGAATTAATTAGAATAAAAATTATTTAATTTAAAGTATAGACCCACCAAGAAAATTATAGTTTTATTCTAAACTTTTTTTTACTTACCATTATTTTTTTCTTCTATCATTTTTCGGGATTTTTATGGAGAAACATGAAAGGCCAAACATCTTTCCAATGTCGTATATTCAGTTTCAATTTTACCGTACAATGACAATACGAACGTTAATTTAATATCACAGTCCAAAAAGATTACGTGTAACAACTTACATTGGAAATAAACTTACATGTCTAAGAATTTACAGTGATTACAATACATGAAGATTAAAAAATCTTCTAAACAGTATGTACAATTTCAGCAACTCTGTGGCTCTCATACGTTAATAGAAAATTATTATTGACTAAATAAATATTAAACAAAAGATATCGAATTGTTGAAACGTTACTATTTTAGTATTATAAGAGTCACTTGTAGCGACAATCTTATAAGTCTTAACAGTAAGTAGCGTTTCATTACTCAGAAGAAAGTAATACAAATTCTGATAATCATAATTAACACCCACCAAACATTTATTTAAATCAACTCTTTAGTAGATAAAGTTTAATAAGATACCATATTTTTATGAAATATTGATTGATACATTCAAAATAAATTCTGCAAGAATGAAATGTGATTCTGTTTATCAAAACAGGACGCTAAGCATTATTTACATAACTGAAGTCTATGTCTTTGTTCAGGTATCGCCGATGTGGGCAATAAGTCAGTCAGGCTCAACTGGGATTCGGCGGGACACGTCTGTACGATGTCTTGGCAAAGACGGATAAGGTCGGCACGCATTTTCAGCTGAACGGTATTAACTTGCGTATTATTATTGAAATATTATTATATTATTCTGAGAATTTCAAGATTCATGTTTGGAATACAACTGACAAGTGTTAAAAAAAAAACATATTTTTTAGCGTTATTAATACGATCTTTAAATGTATTTTCATCGATTCAAGTTACGTTGACGCCTATCCCACAAAACATAATAATCGTGTTATTTTTACAAAAGTTCAGGGTCTATGTGAAAGTAAATTCCTCGAAACTTCTAATCTGCTTACTAGTTTCTCGCTGATGTTAGAGGAAAAAAGAATACCAATATAAAAATAATAGACATACTTAAACATTTTACCCTTGGTATGTGAGCCACGTTATACAAATAATTTATCAATAAACGGCCTGATAAAGAGGGATGCCCCACGTCCACAGTTATGAAATTGATATTTTTTATTGTTTAACATACATATGTAGTTATAAATTTTCACTAACTAGTATTCAGTTCTCATCAAATGGTCAGTTGCGTAGCCAGCTCACTGCTATCTGTGAAAGAAGAAAATTACTTTAATAAATCTCAAAACACTGCAATCAGGAATTTTGGTTCTGTAAAAACGTAAACAACCAACAAGTTTTTAAGTCCACGGCCCTTCATATTATAACACTACACTCATAATTTGCAACTCTCAGGAAAATTATGGAGCTGAAATATTTTTGCTAGTGCTAGAAAGTAACCATACTTTTAAAAACTTATACTTTCTACATAAAACCTCTTTATAAAATTAATGTAGAATTGATTATACTATGTAAATTCACACATGAATATACATGGCGAACGTGCCTATTTGCGTCGTCTTGTGCTCCAAAATTGATTACACAGTAATCAACTAAAATTATACAACGTTGTCCGCACAACGCTAAGCTCAAATCAGTACTTCAATTTTGGTTAACATGCTCGTCCAATAAGCTGCTCACAATGTGTTATCAGAGAACAATTGCTGGCCGCTTCAACCTACAGCTGCATACCAATAACGTGTTCTAAACTCAACCGGGCGATGAAATAATTTGAACCGCAAGCTTCCTACTTAGTCTCTATTAGAACATCTGACCGCAGTCTTAATCGAATTAATCAATCGGTTAAGTCAACCTTTCCTAGCGCAGTAAACGGGCCTTTGTGAATTTGGCTCTAATGTGCTTAGTCGCTTCGAGGCGTTTTGAAGGGTTTATACACAATTATGATTTCCTGCTCATAGATAAAAAGTAGCCTATATGTAATTCCGATAAATAGTTTACATTACTGCTTAGTTAGTTTTAGTAGTCTTAGTAGCTTAACATACAGAAAAAACAGTTTGAAATAATGTCTATATTCCATGGTCCATATAATGACCTTACAAACTTCGCATTTTAAATAATATGATATATTTATACGATATATTATGTAGAAATGATTTTTTACGATAAAAATATCCTGGAAAATTAAAACAATCCCAAGGCTTTTCAGATTATATTATATTAAATTACACATTTTTTTAATTTCTGGTTTTGTAAAACATTACTTTTTGATTTAAACAACAAAAAAGACTCCCCATATTAAGAAAATTCTTTACAAAAAAATAAAAGCTGGCAAGCAAAAAATAAATTTTGGTCATAGCAACTTAGTTGGAGTATGCTGAATATCAAACATGATGCTAGGCCTGAGTATTCCAAGTAATTAATCGCCTCTGTAGTGTAACTAAACGGCCCGTGAGTTATGACCGAGAGACAGACGGATGGATGGTTCCAGCCGCAAACAATAATCTCCTAAGGGTTTCCATTTACCGATTAATTCCAACTAACCGACTTTTCACACTGGAGTTACAACTTATTCGGTTTCACATAACTTGGTTGTTACATTAAAAAACCTACTCGAGAAACTGGGTTTCATTACTAAACCGTTAAAGTATAGGTTAGGTTAACTGGTTCCTGAGAACAGCTATTTTTTTTATTTAAATTGGTTCAAAAAAACATTACACAACAAAAACAAAACAAGTAGGTACTAGTTATATAAAAAGTATGATTATAATATTGTGCCCAGGTCAGAATTTAAATTGATATTTTTATTTATTATGTTTCTAGTGGTAAAGCGATTTCCCTCCGAACTCTAAGAAAAACTACAATAGAAATACGTAAGGTATGGAAGGTATAAGGGTTATTTTACATATACAAAATTCTGTTCCCTTTCCGCACAATCAAATTACCGTAGCATTGATAGAATATCAAGAGGTGCAGAGTGACTGTTTTATAGAAACAGTATTTTACGTACCTTACTGTGAATAACTTATAATAAAGCGAGCTGAAACTTTAATATTAAAGTGTATAATATCAATTTCTCACCACACAAAAGCTTGGTAACTAAGTTAGTTACGAAAATTCTAGTTTGTAAATCTTAACAATGGAATTTCACACATTGTACTAAGTTTCAAGTTGTCTACGAAGCTGTTGCCAGTTTCATTTTATTAAAGAATGAATTACATATATCAGGCAAAGCGCCCCGGGGAATGGTGTCAGAAATTAAGGCTCCGCGCAAACGCGCTACCGACCACAGCCACTGGTAGCCAGCGGATGCCACCTTACTTACTTTTTCATATATTTTCGAAAAGTTGTGGTGGCCTAGTGGGTAAAGAGCCAACCTCTCAAGTATGAGGGCGTGGGGTCGATTCCAAGTCAGACAAGTACCAATGCAATTTTTCTAAGTTTGCAGTACTTTCTAAGTATATCTTGGACACACATGACATGTCCCGGCTGTCATAGAACATCCTTGGCAGTCATTAAGGGTAGTCAGAAGCCAGTAAGTCTGACGCCAGTCTAACCATGGGTTGAGGAGGTCAGATGGGCAGTTGCTCCTTGTAAAACACTGGTCTAACCGGATTCAGCTGAATCCGGTTAGACTGGAAGCTGACCCCAACATAGTAGGGAAGAGGCTCGGGACGTGTATCCGGTACTAGCCACTCGCTTGAGTGTTAGTAAGTTGAGTGGCTAACGCTGGCCACCGGTGGCTGTGTTCGGTGGCACATTTGCGCGGAGCCTATAACATAATACAAAATGGTCCCATACTAGATCGTAGTATTGCTAATGAAGACCAAATGAGAATTTCCGGAAAATCTGGACTGAAGCCAACAGTTATAATGTCAATAATGACTGAACTGGATATTTCAAAAGTGAGCAGTTTTTCGGATCATTTCAGAAATGTGATCGGTCCTGAAAATTCTTTATTAATTTGAAATATCGACATGGCGATTTAAAATTAAACTGTGTTCAGTCTATTATTTATTTACATGATACGTTTCAATGTTTTTATTTTACATAATTAAAATAATGAGCTTACAAATAACATTATTAAAAATGTTCTTTTTATGTAATTTGTTGCATGAATAACGTGTATTTTATTAACAAATAACAAAATATATTTGTGAAAAGAAGACATGAATATTGAAATTATATTCTCCGTTCCCGTGTTCATTCATAAACATAAAACATGAAAAATGAAAACTAATAATATTTTATTATTAATAAACTTAGATTTAACTGTAGGTAAAAAATAATGATAATGGTTTAATGTGTACTGATATTAAAAAGCTGAAGGGTTTGTTTGTTTGTTTGTAGTTTGCTTGAATGCTATAATCTCAGGAACTTCTGGACTAAATTAAGCTATTATGGCAATATTAGATAGTTATTTTATCCAGGAAGGCTCAAAGCTACTTTTTATTCGCCTGCGCGTAATAATACCCTTGGGAGCGCGTTTGAAATCGCTGGCAAAAGTTAGTAGGAACAATAATAAATTGAATATTTGCTGGAGTTATTACTATTGCATGAAACTTTAAGTTTCTATCACACCCGCATACGAGAGTTCATGATTGGAATACGATGCGCAATATTCACTTTGCGCCGTATAATAAAAAGCAACCCGCATCCCCATTTAAGAAATAAGTTGAAGCGAATGTATTCTACATTTGCTCTCGTGGGGAGTTCGATACGTGTTTATGTCCTGCCGCTGGTGTCTCGCCCGCAGTTTATACTGTTTCTATAAATACAGAAGCGGACATTTTAGAATTGGAATCAATTTCTTATTCTTCGCTGCGATCTTCGATAAAATGGCAAATTCGAATGCCCAAGAGTATTGTCCTAAACCTTTTCTTTTAGATGCAAGGGTTGGGGCAGCGTACGTGGTTTAATTATTTCAAGGCCCTAAAATGTAAGTTTTGGTGAACTGTCACATTATTTACTAAATATATGTGGTATAGGGTCACCTTTAGTTTTTGCATATTAGTATTTTTTTGTTGTGTATAGGATGTTTTTTTTTTTCAAAATCGCACTATATTTTGCTTCCTTAATGTATATTAGGTATGAATTATAATGCATGAATGAATTAGAATGCAATAAATATAATGAAATAAAGAAATTTATACATTTGCAACAACATTTTTCTAAAGAATTATTTTAATATGCTTATAGCGAGGAAGAAACGGTATGGATTGCTTTGTGATATATAAGTTACCAGACATAAAATAATATAGATTGTTTAATAAAAAAAGTAATATCTATTACAAGTAAGTACCTACCTACTCGCTATTAAAATTGGCCAAGCTTTTCTTTTTTTCATGTCATTCAAAAATGTTGGCGTTTATACCCAGATATATATTAGGTTATTATAATTTTGGCAAAGATTTGAAAAAGGTTACAACCATCATCTTAATTGTTTCGGCTATATTTACGAAAATGTTACGTACGACTTGTAAGATCACACTCCTAAAATTACAGCGTAGGAGGACAAGTAGAATTTAAGTCAAATTGTAAGCTTGAATAACTTTTTGCGCTGTGTAGGAGGTACCTAATATAATGAAATATGAGTAGTTCAGCTAGTTAACATCCCGTCATTTTCTATGCGCCGACTTCATCATATATTAACATCATTAAGGGCTAGTTTCACAGGTTATGGATAGCCACTATCTACCAGATAAATTCTAAAAATGGAACAGAATTTGTATGAAACTATCTGCCAGATAAAATATCTGGAACTTATCAGCAACCTGTGAAACTGGCTTTAATCTAGCAGATAATTTCATATAAATTCTGTTCCATATCCGTTGAATTTATCTGTTCTTCAGCGGCAGTCACTATCTAAGTGACTGCCGCTGACGAAAGATAGTTATATACTTACATAACGTCGCACTCTTTATTATCGTAGACCTTAATATGCCTAATAGAAGTAGAAAAAAGTCTTATCCAAACGATAAACATACAAAACTTTTATGATCATGTAAAATTTGCTAGATAAAGACTCCATCGTGTTTTAAAGCTCAGTGCTAACATGTATTAGGTATCAATATTTAGTATCTGTCCATCGTAGCATTAAAGGCCAGTTAATTTGCATGACAATCATTTTCTAATATGCTCTCGCGACCTGCAACCCTAATTTATACACCAACATAAATTAGTATTCCTAAGTAAGTCTCACTAGAGGTTTGAGTACCTGTTTAAATAATTTATCGCGTAAAATGAGGTTGTTTAATATTTGATTATAATGTGGAGACGGGTACTTGGACCTTTAATTTTTGATGAAAATCAGTTATGTTTTTACGTATTGGATTTTTAGTCTAGTGGCCACTCAAGCGCGAGTGTATGGACTCGATTCCAGGTCAAGTAAGTACCGAAGTAACTATTCTAAGTCATGTATAAGGTGCTATAAAATATCTGCCACAGCTTTAATGGGAGGTAGTATTGTGTTTATGGATTACAATAATGAAGATATATTATTGATTATTTGTCATATAATTTTTCATACAAACAAATGTACGTATGAATTGTGAACCACGTTATGCAGTGTAGAGCCAATGTTAAATTGAATTAACTGTTCCGGGGTACGAAAGTTCTTCACTATTGTAGGCTATAGACACAATACCACCTCCCATTAAAGCCGTAGCAGATATTTTTATAGGAACTTTTTTTTTCGTCGGAAATCATCAAATGACCCCTCCCGCTGAGGAGGCAGCTGGAGGGAGTGTCAGACTCTTACTGACTAAAACCCACTATGTTCCTTCTGGAGGTCCCTGTGTGCCAGGGCCACGGTATCTCTTACGAACAACCCGCAGAACAAATTTTTATAGGACCTTACATTCACTTTCTAAGTATATCTTAGAGAGTGGCTTAGTAAAGGTTAAGGAAAACATCTCGAAGAAACCTAGACTTTAAAGTTGGATATCACCAATCCGCCTGGAGCAAGCGTGGTGATTAACACTCATTTCTTCTCCGTATGAGAAGAGGCCCGTAGATACATTAAAAATTTGGTTGATGATGGAGGATTATAACCATTATTATTTTCAATATAGATGATGGAATTAAGAATGAAAAATAAAGCAATAAATTTCTTTGGAAACTTCTTTTGTTTAACAATTCTTAATCCGCAGAATGTTTAGGTACCAATTTGATGCTATTACAAAGTTGTTCCCCGGAGCCTCAATTTACATAGTACAAGGTACTTAGAAACTAATTTTGGTTTAAGTAAGGTACTTTACTTGAGAATTATTTGATGATTAAATTTTCAATATTGTATAAGGTTTTATAAACAATCTGTTTTTGTTGTCTGTACAAAAACAGATTGTTTGAAAACAAAAAAAAAAACTTTACGTAAAATATGATCGCATGAACAAGTAGTTTCATCGTAATTTTTGTCGATTCTTTCAATATACTAATTATTAATATACATACATAGGTTTAATTAATTACCTTGGATACATAGCATGTAAGTCAGGATGTACAGGAACATGCCTGGTCCGAGGTGACATGGCGGCCGCCGCGTTTATAGCTCGGATGCGCGCTCGCAACCTTTCGTACTGTTCCGGTTGATACTGCGCTGCTATCGTCACAGTTGCTCCTGAATACTGCTTGAGTGAACAAATAATAATAGTTTTCATAGATAAAACAGGAATAACAAACCAAAAGCGTAATTTTAACAAATGTATTTGTAATAATAAAACAATTTAATGTATATAGAATAGTAAAAAAGTACTCAAAATTATATTTGTACTCAATATTTGAAATTGAAACAGAGCCAATAATTTAAACCAATTTTGTTAAATTTAATATTGAGTGAAAATTGAATGAAAATTCATATTATGCAGATAAAATAGGATCAAACAAAAATAGACTGACTCGATACAACAATTTATATTTAGATACCTTTAGGGCAGCAGCAGCTTGCTCATGCGTGGCCCTTGTGAGGTCTCTGCCATCGACACTGAGTATCCTGTCGCCTCTGTGCAACATGCCATAGGCTGCTCCACCCACCGACACCCCCGACACGAACACCCCGCAAGCGTCCTCATCTGCACCCCCCTCCATCTCACCCCCTAAGCCGCCAACGATGTCCATGCCGAGACGAGAACCCGAGCGAACAAGCCGGACCATGCGGACACATCTGTTCGCCAGTAAAAAATATATGAATATTTTTGATAAGAAAACTAAAGTTGAAACTGCTGCTTTTGGGCACAGTCCGTTCTTTTCAATAACATTACTTATTATGTTCAACTGTGATAGTATATTATATATTTTTTTTGTTGTTTGTGATTTATATATGTAGGTTGTACATAAAACTGAATAGAAACATCGCAAGCAAGCAGATAGGTTCTTGTCCAAAAAAAAAATCCATGTAAAACTTCAAAGCTTAAAAAGTACGGCTGGTTTTCTTTGAAAAACTGTAATTAGTAACTTTAAAACTAAAGTTCTGAAGATTTTAAGGAAGTACGAGATCTTAAGTCGTATTCTGCGGTTTTGCAGGAACAGCCAAAAGGAAGCTAAAGTTTCAATGTCCGAAACTTACTGTCTTTGTGCTATGGTTGGCAGAATGATTAATATAGTAAATCTCAGCATTTGTGGTAGCACTTTTGAGAAGTTTTTGCTTTGGACTTTGCGTTATAACTTGTACTACTTGAAGAATGTAAGCAGAACAATAGATTAAAATTCCAATCTTTGGTACGTGTCATATGTATGTTTAAAGCTAGAACTAAGCAGGATGCGACAGACGCGAGGGATGAAATTGTCGCTTGAGTGGAATTAGCATTAAAAAAAAAATACATAAAAAGAAACTTCAAGCAAAGCTACCCAAGTTTTGCCTAAATTAAGAAAAAAAAATATAGAGCAAACGCTGGGTAAAACGTGTACCAACTCGTTGTTACAGCTAAAAAATAATTAGCCGAATAAAAGGCAATTATTAAGACTAAACGCGTGAAAGCTGGGACCATTTTTCCGAAACTCAATTTGAATAAAAATATCATCTGCATAAAACGAAATCTGTCTTAAAAATATGTTTTATGAACACTGAGCTGTTGGGTTGAGAAATTCGTGTTATAAATCTTCCTCGAGAATGTAGGTTACCTTGAAATAGTGAAGGTAGCAAGGGTCAAAGTTACCTCGGTATTTCACTCGGCTCCTCTTCTAATAGTTCGTGAAGTGTCGAACACGATGTTGCTTGCGTTTTAGCTGTACAAACAAGAGCATATTGTTTTACATCGAATTAAATATTTACATAACAAAAAAAAAAGCATCAAAAAAATCCTCCTCATCGCTGCCCACCGGTAGTGTATCGAATAGGCTGGCATTATTATCACGTTGTATAGCGATGCTTAGGCGTTTCTTGGCCGAAATAAAAACTAATCCTTTGGGTCACGGTAAGTGTCACAAACAAAATGATTATTAATTTCATTAATCAAATCCTCCTCTCATAATGAAAGATAATGGTATGTATTCCTTCGTTGAATATTCTGGTAGTTCAAATTCAATATAATATGTATATTGTTAATATGCAAATTTAAACTAATTACCATAATCATACTAAGAGTTTACATAGATTACTATTAAGCTGCTAATATGCATTGCATCTAATCTTTATTTAAGCAACCGTTCCACCAATATTTGGAATTGTATTTGCTATTAATAACGTAATTGATTTCAGTGATTTGGTAATTGAATATCGAGTAGAATACCTACTTGAGTATAATGGAGCTGTCTTAGCGACGGGCGGGACTGAGCCCGCTGGGAGGACTATAAGAGTGACTTGATCCCCCGTACTTCTTAACGCGGTCACTGCATGAGCGTGCGTTGCACCAATTAGAGATGTTTCTATACCCTTTAAAACAGAATAATTTATAGGACTTATAAAAATATCAATATTAAAATATATATTCATTCATTCAACAGGTTAATGGCCCAACTGCTGAATAATAAATACAATTTATTACTGGTAAATTGATGCTATCAATTGATTGCATCAGATCACTTTCTATGATTTATAAAAGGCCATTCACCCTTTGAATGGCAATACGTGTTGCAGGCTGTCGACTTGCTAAATGAATTGAATTTGAAAATACTAAGTTACACTAAGTTAAAAACTAAACCGGATAACATAGCCTAGTGATTTTGAAAATAATTTGATAGAGTTGATTAGGTTAACTTATAGACGGGGACGTAATTCAAAAAACAATGAGGAATGTAATTTTATGAGTCGTAAATTACACGAGTATCGGTGTAATTCGGCCGAAACATCGGGAGAAATAGAGGTAGCGTACATGCCTTTATAATTTTTTCATCGCGAGTAAGATCTGTGTGTTGTGTTTAAAATATACGAGTATAGCTAAACTACAGAGGATTTTTCCAATTCGAATATAAGGTCAATACTCACATCCTTATCTCTAACAGCCAAAATTTTATCGCCTAGCCTTAATCTGCCGTCGTGATGTGCGGCGCCACCGACAGCAATATGGGATACGAAGATACCTCCCCCTCCCGCCGCATCATCAGCCCCGCCAGCTATTCCAAGTCCCAGGCCGCGAACACCACGCCATAGTGTCACGACCCTTGGCCTACGGGCTCTTCGGACTCGCTAACAGGAAAAAATGTGGATAATAAATATAGGTACGAGTAAGTTTGTAAAACAATTGCGTTTCAGTGACTTTTTAATTTTATTATAAAAAAATCGATGCCAACAGAAGGGTTGTTTTAAGTTTTAACGATGTGTGTATCTGCGGCAACTTAGCTCTTTAAAAGAGGAATTAATCGGTCCAGATTTGTTTTTTTTTTTTAATTGAAAACTTATTTTATTTCTGAAAATTCGAAAATGTTGTAGATTTGCTGTGAAACCAGGTTTATCACTATATAATAATTTGAGTATGATATACACAGGTTTTAATGTATGTATTAGTGAACTAAAAATTCTTGAATATTATTCAAGGCATTTATAAATACAAAAATATTTCAGTGTGTTGGCCCCTATCTCTAATCTTATTTTTCTTAATAAGAGATAATAAACGTTGGTAAATGTGTTATGAGTTAATGATTTTTGTTTTTCTTTTGTTTATAATATCACTACATAGTATAAAACAAAGTCGCTTTCTCTGTCCCTATGTCCCTTTGTATGCTTAAATCTTTGAAACTACGCAATGGATTTTGATGCGGTTTTTTTTAATATATAGAGTGATTCAAGAGGAAGGTTTATATGTATAATTTTAGTATCAGCATTGCGCCCCTGCGAAGCCGGGGCGGGTCGCTAGTATTAAATATAGAAATAAAATTCAATGGTGTGAGGCCAACTTTGTAATTCAATAATGTTTGATTCAGCGATTTTTAACTTGGCTCCTCGCCAGCTATTACTTCGTCAGCTGTTACATCAGGTAGTACAATTGTTTCTACA
Source organism: Heliothis peltigera (assembly GCA_958496145.1). Lineage (NCBI taxonomy): Eukaryota > Metazoa > Arthropoda > Insecta > Lepidoptera > Noctuidae > Heliothis > Heliothis peltigera. The sequence goes on from OY292328.1 coordinate 7,839,315, forward strand.
CTGCATCTCTTGTGAAATCACTGAGTATTGATTTTCTAGTACACAGGCTTTTGTTTGTTTTAATAAAAAGCTAGATACAAAACAATGATAGAAAAAAAATCTGACACAGTACAAAAAAGCAAACTTTTTATTCTTTTTATTTTTTAGCAGATTTTGAGTCAATGGTTACGTACTGAAGATTAAAAAAAAAACAAAGTACGCTCAATACAATAATACATCTTTATAAGTAAAAATACAAAAATAAAAGAAGCGATTCGTTAAAATAAGGTAAACAAATTAATTGACTTTTCAACCCTCTTGAAAAAATGTGCGACAATCTCTTTTTAATATGCTATGTTTATTAGCATTACTAATGAGCTTATTAAATAAGAGCAAAATTTAAAAAAGTATAAAGTTCAACTTACTAATCTAACGACGCTTCCAGCCTTCTGAAGAGCATCTACTGCTATTGAATGCGGCACGCCTTCTACTGAAACGTCATTTACCTGCAAAAATATACGGCATTATTTATATGCGATGGTAAAATATATGTTATTTTCTTAGCCTATATTGTCCCACTGATGGGCAAAGGCCTCCCCCAAAGTCTTCCATCTATCTCTATCTGAAGCGTGCAGCGGCCATATATAATATATGTGATATAATATTTGTGATATAATATTTGTGATATAATATTTGTAATAAATAGTCTAACTTATAATACTAATATATAATGTGATGGTAAAATATATAATTGGAATAAAAATATGAAATATGATTAAATAGTAATGTTTGATTGAACATTTACAGAGAAAAAATGAAATAAACTTTTAGATTTTTAGTTTTTGTTCTAGTGATAAGTTACATTGATTAACATAAATACGTTGTATTTGTAATGTTTTATAGTTTCGCAATCAAAAACCGGGAACGCAAAGCTTAAATACATCTCACGTGGCGCATAAATTTGCAATAAATAAATGAATGCAATGAATTTGCCTAATTTAAATTCATACCGTGAATGCTATAGTATTTGACCATTGAATAAATAGTCCCATTTATTCTTGTATGGTATGGTATTCACTTAATATTTTGTGTGAATAAAAGCTAAAAAAATACCTCAATAATTATTCAGGATAATACATGAGAAATATTGTCCATGTTCTTTTTTGAATGCATTTATAATTGTAGTGCTTATATCAACTTTAATTCAATGAATTTTCTATTCATTTTTGCATTCGAACTGAATACCTAACATATTAAATTTACCAAATAAATGGTAATCGAAATTACTATGATCTTAATCTGAATATAATAAAAAATAACACTAGTCTAAATGCTCCCTCTTTTATGATTTGTTAATTTAAAGACAGCGACAAAGAGTCTAATCAGTCTTAAGAGATAATGTGAATGCAGTAATTAATAAAATTATAATTATTACAATTTTGTTACATAGGATGTGTACACCTGTAATAGGCATATATACTAGAAATGCTATTATGCTATGTATCTTATCTATGTAAAGCTGTTGGTACCTATACCAATAAATAGGTAAATAAATGCTTTTAGCCACTAGTTCCCCAGAAATAAACATAGATCATGCGATAAACAACCAACAATATATACAGAATACACGTGTCCTTAATCTACACAGTAATCTTATTAGTAATATTACCATAACTACATAGTTTAATCTTCAACAGTTTAAACACCATAATAACAGTACTGGGGTAACATCTTATCTACTAACGAAATTTATTATCTACCTTAGTGTAGTGTTGAGGAGTACATAGCTAGTAAGTAACAGCTACACGTGTCGACTGATTGTAAGATTCAGCAACGCTTGGCGCGGTCGGTCAGTGGATGGGTGACAATCTATTTCATAACGAGTTCCTCCGTATTTTGGAAAGTACAGATAGCAGCATATCAACTTACTACAATCTATTAACTTTCCTTAATAGATTTGAACTTTTTCACTGAAGTATAAGGTTCAAAGTTGATTGGAAAAAAAATGCCTTGAATTTGTGGGTCCAGGTTGTAATTTGCATAGCTTGGTCAGTCACCAAGGGTAGTCACAAAAAAGAAAGTCTAACCACCATACCAGTCTTACCAAGGAGTTGTCCAGATAACATGGTCATGGGATTAAGGAGGTCAGATAGGCAGTCACTTCGTGTAAAACACTGATATCGCAAGCCGGCCCCAGCATACAAAGTTGGGAACAAGCTGGGCTGATGATGAGTGTAATGCTCAATAAGTCAATATAAATTCGTAGTGATTGATGAATTTATAATTTTGACGACAGACGAATCCCTTCTCCTTCAGTGTGAGAAAAGGCATGTGCCCAGCAGTAGGACAATAGAAAAACTGATGATGAATTTAATTCATTTATTAAAACCACAGAAAATAGTCCTGTTTCTACTTCGACGTCAAATAATACTACGCCTTTTCATATACTCGTAATTACCAAATGTGTCAATAATTTCCATAACCTACGTGAACTACGTTTGGTTGCAAATATAATATACCATGTAACTAATAAATTCAGTTGCTATTACTACGCTTAGAGAAAAATAGTAGAATTTCATTTACATATTTTTCGATTATCATTTATATAGGTTTATTCAACCTTGTTAATAGCACAAACAACGTAATTCATTTCTTGTTATCTACGCTTTCGTACCTGATAGAAGGTAGGTTTCTATGTCGAAAATTTGTTATAGCTTTTAGCAACTTATTCCCCCTTATTATAAAACGTGGTTGTAAGAAAGTACCACCTTTAGTGCTAGCTTTAAACCATCTTTTTGAACAAAGTTAATTGTCTAAATCTAGTAGTAAAGCAAGTATTTTTAAAGACCACGTTTTGTAATAAGGGGGCATAGTTTTCAAACGATATCTTGAGGATAGTTAATGGTTAAAATCAAACTCAAATTCGTTTATTCAAATTAGGCTGATAAATCAGCACTTTTTGAACGTCAAAAACAAGAGACAGCCCCCAAAACGCCCACCCTTCACCACTTCTTATGTGTTCTCGCTGGGAAGAGGAAGTGGCGCAACAAACTCTCCATTTTAAACCTAGTTAAAACCTAGCACTTAAGTCGGCATCTCTTAAAACTACATTTTATATCATAAGTTCAGATTCGTATAACCAAATTAATCATTGTTTTAACTTCACATTTATATCAACTCATAATTACAATATCAACAGTTAAGATCGGATTTACTTTAGAAGTGCTATGACAATTAACCTTTACGAAGTTAGGTCGACTCTTAATAGGCATATCTGAGCTTCGCGGCAACAACATAAAGTACGGCTATTCACTTTAATCTGTTGCTGTTAATCTGCCCCTTTATTGCTCCTAGTTCTATCATAATTCACTCTGAAACAACGGGACAGTTTTATCATTTATTTATGAGAGTGCAGAGTTTACTGTCAAACAGGAAAATGAGGTCAGTGAACAGGTTAGAAACTTCAGTACCTGTAAAATTATGTATTCGAGTCACACTTAATTAAATTCAAACAAACAAAATTGTTCAACGATCACTTTTGGACGTCATGATAAGCAAGAAAGTAATTATAATTTGTTTCATTATGTACCGTAACTGTTTACATGGTATCTTACAAATTGGGTCCAGGATATCGCGTAATTTATTGAAGCTTTATCATTTTTACGTAAAAATCTTTTCCGTTCTTTTCCTTTGTTCTCTCGCGAAAATAACCGGCAACGAATGTGTTTTCCGGAAAATTGATACCGATAATTACATAATTTACTGTCAGAAATTCGGCGTAAGAAAGATTTTATTGAATAAACAGCTTGTGAACGATTATATTAAATTTTGTATAAAGTTGCTTATTTACACGAATATATAAAACAGCAAAATATGATTCGGGTGGATTGTATTTCATTATTTTTTCAGTTTTCTGAAGTAAGTTTCAATAATCAACCATCTTGGGAAGCCACAAAATGTATTATTTATATTCTCATCATCATTCATTTTTATTCTTTAACTACAGGGCACAGACCTCTTCTCTTAAAGAAACAATGAGCATTATTCACCACGCTTACTCAATGCGGATTGGCGATTTCATACTTTAAAGTCCAGATTTCCTAAGAATGTCTACGCAATTATTGGTATCCATGTATAAAAGTCATAATTTGCGCCTTCAACTTTACAGGTCTAATAAAATTCCGTTTATTTATTTAGCTCTAATTAGTAGTTACGACTTTGTAATAAAACATAAGTTCTTTCATGATTCTAGCGAAAAGTTTCAGGTACAATAGGTACGTATTATTAGATGTATGAAATTCAGAATGTTATCTTCGCACACAATTAAGTCTATTTAAATATTGACTACATTAACGACAATATTAACATAACAAAAGGTGACCTATTAGGTTATAAAAACAAAAGCGAATGTACTAGAGTCCGTGCTACGAGAGATGTCTTATAAATGGGGCGCTAGTGCCTATGACGATGCCTAGTAATTACATACAAAAAATGAATGTTCCTTAAATCTCCGCTGGACTTCATTCGTGGCGCGCAATTAAGCATACCCAAGACTAAGCGACTAGTTGATTAAAAAATATATATATCAACTGGTGAAAATAAACTGAAATAAACATATTATTATGATAATCTTATGTCTATGATAAATAATACCATCCAAAAGCATAGAATAGGGTACATATTTAGTTCGAAGTTTGTAGCAGATCCTCTGATCCATCAACTACTACTATATAATATTTATATAGTAACATGGCGTGTTCTATTTTTAACGTAGAACCACAAGGCTTTTACAAAGGTCCGTGAAAAGGTGCGTGGTTTATTGAGGTAAATTATTTTACGATGGCATTTACGAACGTTGAGTAAACAGGTGAACATTTTGTAGGCTCCCTTTTTAAGGTCACCTGTAGAGTTCACTACATAATTGATTTATACCTTCGATTCCCATACTTTTCCATTGGTTTGAACATACTAACTAAAAACTAAAAATTAGTTGAATAAAATCGTATCAAATAATTAAGAAATATTATTCCTTAATAAAGACTTCTTTGTTATATGCAGATATTAAATAAATAAATAATTAACTATCAAATTTAGCAGCACTTTTGAATTAAAAATTCTTTACGATTTTTTATTTTACAAAAAAAAAAACGCTAAAAGGTCTAAATAAAAGGTATAAACTCGACCTCTTCATTTACAAACAAAGTTAATTTCCAAATGTGAAAATCAAATTGAATTTCCTTCCCGTCTTTTTAATTTCCCACTAACAAGAAGGCAATAGATACCTACAATAGTGATTTAATAACTAACCTGTAATAAAATATCTCCTATTTGCAATCTCCCATCTTTTTGCGCCGCGCCTCCCACAGCCAGCCGTGTTATGCTGACGTCAGTGCCAGTCTCCCCGCCCGCTATGCTCAGGCCTAGCCCGCTTGCTCCCCGCTCTAACGTCACATCAGCTGTCTCCCACACTGCCTCGCTGTCTGCATCCGAAGGACACTGCCGACAATGACGTATTAAGATATAGGAGATATATTGCTATAGTGTGTTTGTAGGGAAAGGGTCGACATCATTTGTTTCGGGATGGGTTTGGTTTTGATTCAAAAAGTCTCAAATGATTCGTTGCTGTTTAATAAGTGGGGACAATTTTAGTTTAGAAAAGTGATACAAGTCAATGTTAGCTGACAGCTATAAAATACGTTTGTCTAGTTAGTTACTGATTCTGCAAAAAAATATTATATACATCATTTAACAAAATAAGTTATTGTTATAATACAATAAAATTACATTCAGCTCTCAGCTAATTGCAAGTGTTATAAAAGATCGATTTAGATAATTAAAAACATCGCTCAATTGAGAACAAAAAACAAAGTCATAACAATTGCAAACAGAAATGAATGAAGGAAAAACGGCAAAGCACCTATTGGTCGTTTAAGGACTTTTACTGTTTCCTTATAAATGTATAAACAAAGGGTGGATGAAGTAAACAAAACAAATTAATATCAACCTCCCTAAGTTTGTAACTGAAATATATTAAACTGAACAGTTGCGAAACTGATAGTTCCTTCTACATGAAGATGTTTGTTGTAAAGTTCAGCTTGAGCAGAGCTAGATCTTAGAGTCACTTTGCTAGTTAGTCTACACAAAGCTAGAAGCGACATGGTACAAAAACCAGCGTAGTTTCTACAATGAATTTGTTGTTATTGGTATAAACTTGCTCATTATTTATTAAAGATAGTCTATTTCAAGTAATAGTGTTATTAAATTGTTGCCCCGAATGTGGAAATAATTTAATAATGTCGTTATGATTTAAAAGGTCAAGCACCTTTCAAATAATAAGCATTATATTTATTGACAAGGCTTTAGCTGAAGAGGAAACGAAGTCCTTGAAGACGTCCCACAAGTCATTGACCCTTCAAAGTGAAATTGTCGTGTCCCTTCAAGTCATCCCATTTAGTCAACCCCTCAAAATGTTTAAAGTTTACTTTTATCTACTTAATAAGACTTTGTTATGTTCGTGCCTCGGATAGAACAGACCTTGTAAGGTATTGAACGTGGATTGCTATAAGAGAGTTGAGGTGGCGTGCTATGCGAGCGGCCAATATCAAACATGAAACTAGTAATTATAATATGTTATTTTTGACGAATTCTGAACGCCATATCCAATTACCGCAATCAATCATAACTTTATGCATTCATACATGCATGGTGAAGTCTATAAAGCATGAAGAGTAAATTATTTTCGGTTTTGCCTCGTAGTTTCAATATAACTTTTAAATAGTGATGTTCGTCAGTGATATAGAAGGATTAAAGCGCAATATGCGTGGTCATTACCATCAAAATTCAATATGGGCCGAATATTTGCGCTGAGCGGGGGCACGCTGGAAATGGACACGTTTCCATGTTTTTTTCTTTTAAGTCCTTACACTGAGATTAAAAAGACAGAACGCGGAAATATACAGAAGACATAATTTTACGACTTTATTCTGTCACTGTAGTCCTTTTAGTAAACTACTAACCTTGTGACTTTATCGTGAATTAAAAGAGTTACCACCTACTCATTTACTTATTACATTAACACAGTAACTTCATAAGAAATTAATTTTATTTTTTCCTAAATCTCACTAACTAAGCAACTTAAGGCAATTTTCTCATTCAATCTATATGAAATGTAACTTATTACGTTTTACGTTTTTACGTTTCATCGGTTATGAATAGCCACTACCTACCAGACAAAATTAAAAATGGAACAAAATTTGCATGAAATTATCAACATTATAAACTATCTAGAACTTATCCGTAACCGGTGATTGTGTAACAAAGTGGATGCATGTCTTGTTTTACGCAAAATAAGGATAAAGGAAATCTGCACAAAGATCTAAGCGAATTGAATCACGCCGTATTGTGGGTACATTTTCAGTTTCCGCATCGGAATGTAAGGAGTTTACAAATGCTGCTTCGAGGAAACCACTTTTACCTTGCGAGATTCCTTCCTACAAGAATTCGTATTTAATTTCTGAATTACACGAGCATAACTGTATTAGGTATTTTTTTTTGTGAAATTTAATTTAGTAAATAATTATATACATACTTAAAATAACTGTAGAACTAATTTTCAGAAGCAGGAATATTTGTTTTTTCTGTCTGAATACCGCGTTTTGGCATAATGTAGGTACGCACAGATCTTTGAACCACCATGCGACAAATTTAAATCAAGTGATTTATTTAATAACGTGAGGTATTACCGTAGCCTTCTACGTATTTCTTTCCTATATTATTAATAGCTGGAAAAAAACAAACCTAAACTCTAAGTCCATAAATTGGTTACCTATTATTATTTAAATAATCATTCAAATTGTGCCTTAGCAATTCTTAGCCATAAGTATCCAAGTACCTGTGAATATATCTATGTACAAAAATTGCTCGTTTAAGGTTTATTATTATTAGCGAAGTGTTATTTACAAATTTCAACTTAATAATAAACACAGTAATTTCCTGATTAAGAACATCAAAAAACTGAAAGCAAAAGAGAAAAGCTGATTCAAACGAGTTGTTACAAAACATTTCATTACGGTTCCCTTTTTATCCGCTTTTAAAATTTATTCTGTTCTTTTCGTTATTACGCCAAAGCCTTTATCACACCATCATAATTATTTAGGTAATAAAACGTAATGGCTGACACTGAGCGAAATAATATACGGAATGGGGTTTTAGCTTTATTATTTTGAATAATATATGTCTCTCAAAATATGAATCTTTTTTAGTAAATTATAGCTACGCAATATAGTTACTTAGGCCAGTAAGAAAATTTCGCACACACAGGGGAATGAAGGCGTAAGTGGAATTCACTAACTTCACAGATCAAAATAAAAACTATTTAACTAGGTATCCTTTTTATCGTCTCACTGCTGGGCACAGGCCTCCTATCACACAGAGAAGGATTGAATCTGAATTGACAATCTGAATTTCTGGTTATATAATATTAAGTAAGTTTATTTTATTAGAATTATTTTTGCTAAAAACCTTTATTTTGGAACGTACTCTATTTGGACCGCATAGTAATAAACATTGGTTTTGTGCACCAAACATTCATACATACATACCTTTAACAATGGAACAAGATAATAAACAATACAATATGTTAGGTCGCTATGGAATCTGTTGTGCCAAAATATTTTGGAGCCAGCAAAAAATATGATAAAAGAAGTGCTTTTGGCAAAAAACAGGGTCGCACTTTGCTAGTCGGAGGTAAAAATATTTTAACAATGAAAATATCGCTTCCCCACTGAAGTTTTGTAAAAGGAAATGGCCTATAGAAAACGGTAATGATTCTGGCACGGTAAATGTAATAAGATGCAAATTGTATAATAAAATTAAGCTTTTGCTTCGGTTTATTTTGAATACTGTGGAAAAAACGACGATTTGGATATTTTGGCTGCAAACCCGAATATTTGTATTCCCATAAACATTTCTTGTTTGGCTTTGAACATGTTTTTAAGGTGTGACACGTCATTAACTTTAGAGTTCCTTTTCTTAAAGCCAAGAAAAGCTAGAGAGAATATTAAAATGAGTGTGTATTTTAATACAAGAAAATGCAACGAGCTTTTCCTACATCAGCTGGTAACGCTATAGCATCCAGTAGCGGTAAGATTTTAAAAATATTACACAGTTTCAAGTAACAGGTTGATACGATAAAATTATTACTTTGATTTGGTTTTGCACTCGTTTTAATATTTATTGTGAACTGTTGTTTTTTTTTATAATGTGTATTAGAAATTGAATATACATACTTCTGGCCAAGTACTTACCTATTTTCACACACCCCTTAAAAAACATATTTTGGGTTACTTCGTAAATGTTAGTTATAATAAAACATTTTTTTTTTAAATCTTGTTACAGAGTTGAGAATGTAAGTGAACAGATGGATAGGTACCTAAATTACTAGACGATGTAAGCTTTTATACTGTGAAGCAACCGATGCAAGCTTGTATAAGCTATTTCAGATCAGAGAATCGATACCAGCAGGCTTAGCATGGCGATTCTATATCTATTCTGTCAAGAAAAGACAAAGCTCTTTCCTGTCAACGTCACATGTTGACGTTCTGCCCGAGCATGGCGCGACCTGTCTACTCGCATATAATCACTTGTAAACTTATGTCGATAGAAGAAAAGAAAAATTTCTTCTAAAAATGTCAAAGGAAATCTTACGTCAATCTGTCACTTTTCTGTCATTATGTCCATTCTCCGGTAAACAAAACTTGTTTCTACGGTTGCCATGCTAAGCCTGCTGGAGCATTCAACGAGAAAATATGAAGAACTCGGCAGAATTCTACAAAGTAGCGTGAATTATTCGAATATTTTTTTGTATCAGAACTGACTGGTTAGTATAGTTTCGAAATATTAAATTACAACAATACCATAACAAACAAAGGATATAATGACCTTCGTGTTGGGGAAAACGACTTTGTTTCCCTAAGGACGTACCAAAAGCTTATACTATAGGGCAGCGGAGCATTGTAGCGGAGATCCCGGAACCCATAGGTATTATATTCTAACTCGTTAGGAATTTGACATACTTATACGTCTTCATGATACGTGGAATACCCACGAGGACTAAAATACCTAATCCAATTAGTATTTACACAAACACATAGTTTTCAGTTCAAACCTCTGGAACCATGAGTGGGTTCCAAGAATATTAATTCAATAAGTAAATGGCTTTGCTAGGACAATATTCTGCGTCCATACATTGTTGTATGTATGAAAAAACAATGCAATTATTTTTGACGCAAACTTTTTTTTATTTTTCTGAGATTTTTCTTTTCATTTTGATCCCGCGTCCCATGGAAACTAGTTCGCGTTCTCAGATAAAAAGTAGTCTACCTCAATAAGAGAGCTATCTCAGACTAAAAATTTTTCAAATCCGACCAGTAATTCCCGAGATTAGTATTCAAATAAACAAACAAACATACGAACTCATCAGATTAAAATTTTAGTATAGATACTATGTCAATGTTTTATTGTTAGAATTATTTCTATGAAACATTACTACGTCATCGGTAATGTACGACTAGAGGGCACTAAGTACCAGTTCGTTGTAGGAACACATTTGTATAATTAGAGCAACATATTTTATAAAAAATTACAAATAAGCAGGCTCAAAGCTAGGTGCGCCCTTGTGCTGTACCCATTATGCTGCTCTTAGGGCGCCGGCGTGGAATACCGAATATGCAGCACTTTGCGCGCCCGCTTGCGATACTGTCTATATGGCCTTTTGGGTGCCCGCCGCGTCTGTGTGCAATACAGATTCTATCGCCCCGTGTTTGCTAACACTACTAACTACAGCGTTCTTTTTATAACCGATCGCTCGATTTACCGTCGCTTATGATTTTACAATTCAGAAGTGTAAGTTATTTCACATGAATAATAAAGATTTTTTTTTATATATGTATTTTATTTGGTGAGGCTTGAGCATTGCTGTGTCAGCCAAGTCAGCTTGATAACGAATTTGAATATTTGTAAAATAATTTTGTTAATTATCAAAGTGTTAGTTTTAATACGTGTAGTACGAAGTTTAGCAGGAATATAGAAACCAAAAAGCATATAAACTAAACCTAAGCTGCAAGCGAACTTAAGAACGCTTTACGGAATATGTGACAGAATTCTAGAATTACCCAGTGAAACTCGCTCCTTATAACGAAACATTGTTACAAACATGTAAATTGGTACATTACAACAGATTTTTGTTACGCGCAGCAAGGAAAATCCTAGTTTATGACTCTGGGTCGGGTACTTAGCACAGAAAGTATTGTTAATGCGGATGCAGTAAAATTAAGTCTTAGTTATGCAGCGAGTCTTACATCATTTTAATTATAGTGTGACAAATACGAACATTGTTAGACAGGATTTTTCCCAAATGTTTCAAATTTAAGCGCATATTGGATAATGTCATAATCCATCCAATATGAAAATTGGCGAATTGAACAACTAAATAAAATTCTGTTAAAAAAAAAATAAAAAAGAAACCATAGCACCTTAATCCTTTTAAAATCCAATTCACAGTAAAACACAGCAATATTGATACCATATAACCAATAACAGAGCGTTAAAAGAGCCAATATTACTGGCCGATGCTAAAGGAAATCGAAAAACGTTAAGAGGCTAGACAGTGTACAAAGCAGGTCCATGTTCTATCTAGATAATAATATGAGCCGTACCTGGAAGCTTCCTGCTTGCAACCCACTTTCCGGGCTATGTGTCGACTGCTCTCGCCCGCATTCGTAATTCCCGACATTTGCTGCGAACAAAACAGAATAGCTGTTAGTTGCTTGCATTATTTACTTAAGGAATAATAAATTAATTGTACATTTCAATTTGGGTATTGTATTTTAATGTTATTATTTATTCGTTATGTAGCTCTGTTTTTAATGACAAATTTTGTGAGTAGGTAATTTTGCGAGAATTTTCTAGGGATATTGTTGAAGTAATACCAGAATTATAGAACAGAGTTACATCCCTTTCAAATTATTTGTTTTAAAAAATGTAGCATAGAAAATTTTTCAGGATTAGACTTTCAAAATTTCAATATTTCGTATTAAAAATAATAAATAATGCAACTGTTAGTTTGTCATTTTGAAAAATAAAAGCAGAATAAATTATGAACTCCATAAAAATACACCCAGACATATTAACAGTTTAAATCTAAAAGACAATATCATAGTTTGACCTAGATTGTGTCAGTAAAAAAAAGTATTGTAAATCAAACAAGGTTTCATGGCGACTTCCCGAAGTTTCCTGTAGATTTACCAGTATTGGCATTCTCTTTGACTCTTCGAGGAAAAAGCCCCAAAATATTTGACACCTACAGTAATTCGATTCACAAAGTGTTGGAACTTTCTTTTGTTTGTAATGGTGCAAAAATTGTTTGAAGTATGGTCTTGGTATAATATGAGTATTTTTACTTACTCTCTTGCAGTGGTAAATCTTACTTAAAAAGATATTATTCAGGATAGTTATATTAACCAAGGTAATTTAGAAGTTTTACCTCAATGTGTTTTTAAGTATCGATAGAGCCTGGCAGTATATAAATTTTATCATGGATGTGATTAATTTTCAGTACTCAGCTAGTTTTTTATTTTTTATTGTCATGGTCAGTCTTCTACATATCAGTGCCCTTTATGAAATAAACACGAACTAAAGTATCTAAGAAGACTGTCTCAGTAGTTCTAAACATCTAGCTTTCCCTCTATACAGTATCTACATCATTAAAAACATTAAAAAACTGTTGTGATGATTAAATGAACATATTTAAAACATTGCCAAGGAAATGTACACCCTAGAAAAGAATAATGTTAGTCTAAGTTTTCGCTACGTCTTCCATCTTATATAAACGGCATCCCGAAACTTCATGTTTAAACATATTACATTTATTATTACAACAACTCAAAATTTCATGTTATATAGGCCACATTATAGGTTTACCTATAAAACCTGCTCAAAGGATGAGCGTTGAAATTTTACGACTTTTATACGGTGAAGAAAAATATAGACCAATAACTAGCGAACACCCCCGTTTCGATGTTTGTCAAAACACGAAATAGCTTATCGATATAACCTGTGTTCATAGCATATGTCATAAACTTAATATTATAGCCTTCGGGAACAAATTGTGGAGGAAAAGAAATCTTTCAACTTGCTACAGGGGGAATAAAGAAAAAGTTTGAAAGAATATTATTAAATAAATTGTGGCAAAGTGGAGAAAAAACTTTTTTTATCTTCTTCCCTATGGGGGTTTAATGTAACCAAACACCTCTATATTTATGAAAGAAAAAATCGCTTTCATTATTTTTAGGTTTTCCGCATAAAACATGTTTCATTATAAATGTTTTTATTCATTGAAGTATAACATAATAAAATGGGTTTTTGCAATTTTCGTTAATATAAACTTGCATTTTATATTTAAGTAACTATTGCCTATACATACTGTAACACCTCAAAATAAGTAAACCAATTTTGAATCGAAAGAAAAAAGTTCACAATAGTTTTTCATGTGAGTGATATCTACATGAATTTGTTCACATATTACACAAATTTTCAGCAAAGCGACATAATGTACATTAACAATCGATTATCTTATCTCTCCTCTGATCGTATAAGTACTCCAAATAGGTACTTGGTTTTACTTAATTTATTTTAAGGATCTCCATATACAATACTAGGTGTCTCCAGCGGTTTCACCCGCATCTTTAGTTACTGCTCCGCTCCCGTGTGTCTGAGCGTGATGGTATATAGCCTTCCGCAATAAATGGGCTATCTAACACTGAAAGAATTTTTCAAATTGAACCAGTAGTTCCTGAGATTAGCGCGTTCAAACAAACAAACAAACTCTTCAGATTTATAATATTAGTAGAGATTTCTTTCCTTCAATTGTTTTTTTTTTATGCAACAAAAGATCGTTCTATGTAAATGCAGAATCTCCTATGACAATGTCGGCATGAAGCTTCATTAAAACGTACTTGTAGTACAATACCGCTCACCGATGCACAGCACATTATTTTTTATTATTTGCAATGAAGGTATAAGACCTTCGACCGTCGGCTTAGTCAGTGTATAAGACAGCCTTACAATATTTTTCTTCCTGGAGGTTTTTTATCGTTTCAAGTACCTAAGACTGCATTAAGCTTGATGATGTTGACATGAATTATATTGGTAATTGAAATAACGTTTTCAATTTTGAATTATTCTCCATTATAACACAGTGTTAACTCAAATTTTATGATTATTTAATGCTTCCGTCAAATGTGAATATCATATTTATTCAACTTATAATAATTGGTATACCCGAGTTTGTTGATCGTGCAGTGGACATTATTTATGTTTTTTTATGTAATGAACATCAGTCGGTCCGAGGATGGGTGACTATCTCGTCATGACGAGTTTCTCCGTGTTTCGGAAGGCGCCAAATTCGGTGGGTCTTGGCTGTAATTTGTACATCTTTGACAATCGTAACGGGAAGGTAGAAATTCTGACAACCAGTCTTACCAAGGGGTATCGGGTTGCCTAGGTAACTGGGTTAAGGAAGTCAGTTTTGAGAAAGGACTAGGCAGATGATGATGCCATGTACCTATTACAAATAAACCATTTGATGTGATTTGCTTTAAAATATTAATATCGACTCATTCTTCTACTAGATACTAGCCTGCATTATCTAAAGTTCATCTGAATTATGAAATGAGCCGGCTTTATGTAATGGCAATTTATTCGATACTAGGTATCATATCAGCCCGTATATTATTAAATTGATGCCGGCTATAAACAAAAGTGATGATGTACAGTTTGCAATTTATTTGAATCGCTATACATCAACATTTTGTATAGTGATTCCTAAATATGTAGAATGCTAATTAATTTTTTATCAATATTTTGGAGTACTTCTTGCCTTCTACGATATACCTTATTATATATATTATACTTGGAAAGTACATATATTTCCATTCTGAATAAAGAAATAGGATAAAATCACGTAGGTAAATCCTAGGAATTAATTTACATTATTATTATTTCTGATTACAATTAATCTTAAAAAAAAAATAAAAATATTCTTAGAAAGAATTCAACAAAAAAAAACAATGAATGCAATTTTCCAAATACTTCCTTTCTTAAAGTTCTAATGTAGTAATTAAAACTTTACTATGCTCATCAATATCACAATTTTGAGAAGTCATTATTCCACTTTATATACTTAGCTTAGTGTATAAGCAAATAACTACATAATATGTGGTACCTAACTATAATGCAGCTATGCATGAAGTACGACGGAATATCCAACACAATTTATTTCAAGCTTCATCCAATATACACTTCATAATTCTTGTATGTTTCACGTGGTGAAATTGAATATCGTCTGATATTTTGAAGGAGAATTTAACAATTTATGTGCCACTGATATAACTCGACATTTCTCTTGTGTTAAGACAAAAATCTTATTCCATTAAATATTATTTAGGACAGGTATACCTTACTCTTAAGGCTATATACTCATATTTAATTAGAAAAGTTAGCGATAAAGCCAATACACGTAATAAATAAAAAAAAGAAACAGTTTTTTTAAATAATTTCAAATTTGGAACACAAAAAAACCTTCTATCAACTTACGTTAAAAAGAAACAGTTTTTTTTAAATAGTTTCAAATGTGGAATAAAAAAATAACCTTCTAACAACTTTACGTTTAATTCTACCATATTAAATACTACGACAGTGCCTTCGTAAATTACACAAGAAGTCGGGCTCCAAAATAATTTCTTGTTTCATGTATTATGCAGCTCATACTTCTTGCATGTTCAACCTGTTTCTGGCAACAGAATATGTGATAATACGGATGCGAAGTGCTCTGTCCCCGACATAATTTATCATATTTATCTTTACTTAATGAGTTTAATGCAACATTGCAATGAGAATTTGATAATCCACGCGTTTATTCTAGTTTAATTTCTGTTCTATTCTACGGCATTAAGCTCCGAGAATTTCACCAGCTGTTACAATATGTTCTCTTGTATTGTTTTTTATTAATTGTTACGTTATTGCTTTTGGGGATTTGCTAAGGATTTGAGCTTGTATAAATAAAATACTTAAACCTGTCTTATTAATCACTTTACCACATCGGCGAAAATTGCACGAAAATTAGTGAGGTAGGTTAGTATAGGTTATTCAAGTATATTATTGTGAACTAACAGATAGACACGGCGAGGACGTTTAATAACGCGTACGCATTGATGATGATTGTGTAGTCATGACAGAATGCATTTAGATAACTTATAGTTATTTCATTTTGAATTATTTTTTCTTACTCCACATTATGTGAAATTACATTAAATTCTGTCCGCACTTATTAATTTTTTTTGAGAGTGTTACAATCACGAGTACAATAGCATACATAATTTGTATGGATCTTCAAGTAGATGTAAGTTAGATGCCGAACAGCTCCCGTCAAACAAGAAGGCCATCAAGTTCAGGGATCCTTTGTACTACATGAATATACATACATACATACCTACATGTTTCTATATAATACAGTATCGTATATCAAGAGGTATGTAGACGTTAAAATAAGGATAATATGAAGTGTTTAATATACTTTATGTACTTCATCTGTCTTTTCCCAGCTTTGTTGGGATCGACTTTCAGTAGAAATGGATCCCGCTGAGTACTAGTATTCTACATGGAGCAACCGCCCATCTCAATAACATACGACATGAGAAATACAACGATTTTGTGGGGCTTAAGTTATAAGATACATAAGCTTGTGGAATAAAGATAAATAAATAATAAGACTGGCTGTCGGACATTCTGGCTCCGACTTTAAATAATAGGTAGGTAAGCAGGATCAACCAATTTTCCGAAAGACAGAGGAACTCTTTATGTTAATATGATTATACATCTACGGATAGACAGCGCCAAGCGTTGCTTAACCATATGTTCGACCCGTGTGGCTGTTACTTAGCCACAAACTAGTCAGGGTCCTCGATGTATATTAAACACTTGTAGGAGCTAAGGAAAGAATCTATTTTTGTATAAAACTTTACGAAAAAAACATTCAATTGTTTTACAAGCTTTGTTACTTTCCAAGTTTAAGTAATTGAAGTATGGAAAAAAACAAACAGAAAATAGAGAAAGAACTCTGAAATGAGTATTTCATTCAATTGTGTTTTTTTTTTATATAATTTGTGTCTGTGTAGATAGGTCCTGCTAATCCTACTCATATTATAAACTACAAAGTTTATAAGGATGTATGCATGCATGACTTGTTCTTTATAAAAGTTCTAGAGTAGACTCTAATTAGAAAGAGAAGTAAAATGAGAAGATAAGACTTACATTCTTCAGTAATCTGCATCTCGATTTTATCAAGATCCTCGACATCTTCATCATCGAAGTCAGTCTGCACGGTGACGTCACGGGTGTAATGTTCGAGCGTGATGACGTCAAACGGGGCTTGCTCTTCAGGGCTGGGCGCGCGTGGGCTCGGCGCACTTTGCGTCTCCTGCGCATCGTGGCGTGCACGCCTGCACGCTGCGCAGCCGCAAAGCGAACCACGCACGCGGAGCAGCCACACTAGCCCGAATAGCGCCATCCACGTGGTCATGCTGCGACTACTATTGCCACCATAACACACTACCCCTCATCGACAACACTCACTTCAAGAACATCACTATTTATTGTAGATTTTGTTCGACACTACACTCTCACACATTTGTGAAATTCATTTGTTTTACGTCACTTGCATCATATTTTTTGCTCAATGTTCGCTAAACTGCTATTGACAGGCAGTGGCTTTGAATGTTATGAATGAATACCGATTATTCAATTTTATTTATTATATTTTAGAGTGTGTTTTGCTGAAATACCTATTACAAAAATAAATATTATTTCTTAGGTCAGCGAATCAAACATGATCGGCTGGACCGATACCAACAGATTTCTTTTGTCTTCCTTTATATCATAAGTACCTATGTATATAATCATCTACTCTGACACCAAGTCAGTAGAAGGTTCTTATGAGATAAAATAAGAAGAAAAGTATCCAGTTTTGTTTTAATCTTGTAAGCCTTTTATTGTTACGTTAGTAGGTGAAAAAACTCATGTAAATATGTTGACCTGATAATAAGCTTAAACTTACTTGAAATGAGTTAGTTTTGTTGGAAGATAGATAATAAGCTATAAAAAATGCAAGTATAGATCCATTTTGAAAAAAATCAATTACCTAGTCATCTGATAATATAAATTTTGATTCAAATAAACCTACTGTGTATCTCGCAACACAATAGTAAATTGATACTACACGACATATAACACTGTTCATTAATAATATTGATCGACAGATCATTACTAAAATACACTCCATCAAAAACCGAAGTGACGAACGAAATTCGAAATATTTTAAATTTTAATGTTCATTTGCACACGTTCCAAATATTATTTATTATAAAGTATCGAGTATAATCCCAAACGAGTTGAAAGGAATTATCACACATGGAACACATAGCACACATTAATTAGGGCCATATAAGGGAGGATAAATAAAGGGGCAGCGTACAATAGATGAAGCTTTGCTGCGATCTGTTAGGGCGCTTCAACTCGATGAAATGATAAATGAGAGTAATAAATTGCAGATCCCATAATATAAATGCCCTCCTTGCCGTAAAAGACTCATGAAAAATATCAATTCGTCACAACCAATCGTGGGTATGCCGCTCCCAAAATAAATTAATGATAGAAAAGTTATTGGGTGAGAATTTTTTTGGTTATCGCTTTAGATATTTTATCGTATCGCTGTTTGAAATTCCCGAGGGTTCGGTTACCGGCGCTTAGCCCTCCGAAATCAATATTCGCGACGATTTTTCTTCATCTCACAGGAAATTATTGATACCGGTTTAGCGTTAGAGTTGAAAATATTAATGTTTAAAGATTTGTGTAATCAATCCGTATTCATGTTTTGAAAGATAGTCTGTCAAATATGCTGCATATACATATTTATATTGATTGTGAAAATATTTTGTGTTAGGATTTGTTATTCAAAAAACCTCGGAGTAATCGGTGTACATACATTAGAAAAAAAAACATACCGGCCGAATTGAGAACCTCCTCCTTTTTTTGGAAGTAGGTTAAAATACTTTTTGATACGAGAAATCAATTGATATCTGTAATTATTGAATTAATGCGGGATACTTAAACAAACGCCTTCCATCCGCTGTATGTCTGGTAAGTATTTTCGACTTTAACAAACAAAAGCCAGGGATTCGCATACAAACCCTTTAGTTTTTTTTTTGCTGTCTCGCCACAAAAGGACAAAGACGCGGGTAAGCTGGAAAAACTGAATTTGGTAAACAGAGTTACAATGTATCAAGAGGATAGAAAGTTTCTTTAATAAAAAAGCTTGGACGAAAAAAAATCATTTCATATTCAATGCTACCTATGTAAGAAAACAACTGAGCTCTTATTGTCTTAGAAGTATCACAATCACTACATAGTATAAAACAGTCGTTTACCACTGTCTGTCTGTCTGCATGTATGCTAAAATGTTTAGAATACGCAAGCTGTAGGGACTCCGAGATAGATCAAAATAATTTACAACGCTCTACAGTACCTACACAACAATAGTTTCGAAGTCGGTTTAAAAAAGTCTACAAAAAAGTCCGCGATATGTCTAACTAGGCTAGTTATTATGACAAGTTTTCTATGAAGTCACTTATAATGCGAGTTAAATATAAATAAATCACATTGTATTGAAGTTTACTGAGAGAGATATTATGATAGCATCAAGACTTATAATCACAATAAAATATAAGCCCGCCGCAATGCAAGCGCCTGCGGATTAAATTGTTCGCCACGTAAGAAATCACGGACCGAACAGAGCTCATTATTCCGCACAAACCCGCAGCCCTAGGTAGACTTTCATTCTGTTTCAAGGTGATGGAACTGGGTATCCATATATGTTGGACATTATTTTTCTTCAAGGACTACCCTATGTGCGGTCAGGCGTGCTGTTCACCATTACGGAGAATTACCTGCGCCGCACTTTTTACTAACGCGTACCTACTTACATATATCAGGCAGGCGAAGTTAGGGGCAAAGCCCTATTGGGTATTTCTGTTCGCAAAAAAAATAACTGAAAACTTAGTTCAGGTTACCATAAAACATTATTTTTTTTTAAAAATTGCACAGAGAAATTCAAAACCTATATATACATATATTACCAAAACGTAATAAATTTGTTTTTTTTTTTACATTTTTAATTAACTGTTGTGAAAATGTAATTTTATTATACTCAATTATGATATGATAAATAAATGATGAATATTTTATAGTAATAATAATGAATTATGTACCTATGACTTTTTATTCTCTGTGGTCGCTTTTTATGTTTGTTTTATTTTATACCTATGTAGGGTACCTTAGGTACCTACTTACGTAAAAATCGCTTAGTTGAACACCTTCTTCTAACTTCAACCAATTAGTGGCTTAGAAGTTCTACTGTAATACTAATATTGACTGAAACAGACTGAACAGTCAGCTCTTCGTAACTATTTTGACAAGGTTTGCAATAAGATAAATATCTTCTTGAAAATCTACTACTAACAGGAACAGTTCTAACCCAAGTGCAAAGTGAGATTCGCTAATTCACGACATTATCTTAGGCTAATTCATAATTCATATTTCTATCCACATATTACATTATTGAATCAGTCTACAAGAAAGTAAAATACATAGAGCATATAAATGTTAAAGACACAATATATGTACTTGCCCATTATCATTGAATACAAAGGTGAATGATATATGGATGTATGTAGCTTATCTCCTTTGATTCACAAAGAAGTAAAGAGAAGCATCGTTATATCCACCCACGAGAGTCATCTTAGTTTGTATATAAGCAAGGAATAGGGATTTCAATTACCAGTGACAATCTTAACAAAAAATAGTCTTAAATTCTTGTTATATTTGACATAAAAATACTCATTATAATATTATTACAGATTAATGTCTTCATCTGTAAATCTGTTTTGAAGATGAAGCCTTTAGAGGTTTGCTTTAGTAATAGTCCATTTTTAGTTTTGTGTAATTCTAATAAAATTGATTTGATAAGAGAGAAATCACTGAGCTTAATCGCTAGACTCGATACGAAATCTACGACTAAATGAAACAAATTATTAGTAACTAGCGGTCGCCCGCGGCTCCGCCCGCGTGGATGTCGGTTTTCGCGACAAAAAGTAGTCTATGTGTTGTTCTGATATATA
This sequence comes from Heliothis peltigera, assembly GCA_958496145.1. NCBI lineage: Eukaryota > Metazoa > Arthropoda > Insecta > Lepidoptera > Noctuidae > Heliothis > Heliothis peltigera. The sequence continues at coordinate 7,860,581 of OY292328.1, forward strand.
ACCTATAGAGGACCCCCGCGGCTACGCCAGTGTGGATGTCGATTACCGCTACCAAAGCCTAACTTTTGTCGGGATGAGAAGCTCGCGCTCGGACCTCCCGTCTTATTATACCTACCGACCGATTTTATGTATAAGTTTGGTATTTCTACACCGATTTCTATGATTCTTTTTCTATAGAATATGTTATAATGTTATCTTTTGTTAATTAGATGCGCATAAGCGAGAATATTATAAACATAAGAGTAAACAAATCAATAACAAATAATCAGAAAGCTCCGAACTGGTAAACTATCGGGAGTTATACGTGTTATTGTGAGTCAACCATTAAAGATAGACATATGCTGTTGTGGATTTTTTTTTTAGATAATTTTATGTAGAACATTTCCGTCATACATGATTTCTATGTAGCTTTAACCATTAAGGCTGCACACGCGACGAAAGCTTAAAAAATGGTGTAACTTCTCCCGTTTTCCCAACATTTTCCTTCACTGCTCTGCTCCTATTGATTGTAGCGTGATGAAAAGTATTCTATAACCTGCCCAGGAGTATGAGAAATAATTGTACCAAGTTTCATTAAAATCCGTCCAGTAATTTTTGTTCCTATTAATAACATACAGACAGACAGACAAAAATTTTACTGATTGCATTTTTGGCATCAGTATCGATCACTTATCACCCCCTGATAGTTATTTTGAAAATATACTCAATGTACAGAATTGACCTCTCTACAGATTTATTATAAGTATAGATTATTTAAAATGAAAATTCAATTGCATTACACACTTCAAAAAAACTCTTTTTGCATTCTTCTTTTAAAATATATTAAGCATATTTTAATTACTAACCTACTACTCAATCGCTCTAGCTTACAGGTTGCTAACGAACCTAAAACATATGAACACGCCTCGGTGTTCGGCATTAAAGATAAATTTTCTTGTAACTGGGACTCGAATAAAGCTTGGTTTTTATAAGCCTCTCTGTTTTTACTCGCACACATTCGTTTGTATAGTTAATAACTATGAAATATAAGGTTTACGATGTTTGTCGCCCTTGGATGTTAATGATAAGAAAATATGGGTTCGCTAGCTATTTGGATGGTAAAGACGGGTTCTAAACTACAATGCAAAGCAGACGGATTAGCAATAGCAGCTGAGAGCTACTATCAAAGGCATAGTCGTAGTAGCATAGTCGTAGGTCTTTGTGTAGGAGCTCGTTGGGGTACAGTTAAACCTATTTCTGCTATTTGCCACTGCCAAGTTAGACGTAGGTACATATATACTGGATTCAGATGTATTACAGACAAATCCTAATTCAAAGCGTAAGTAATCTAATTAATGCCTTTATAAATAGATAGCATTTAATTTTTTCAAAACTGTTTGAGGTTACAAATAATCTTAATAATCTTCCCGTCAGTTATGAGTGGAATTACAACCTACTATTTTACATGTAATTTATATAAGTACCTACTCGTTTTTATTAATATTACGGCCTCAATATTAATTATTTACATAATAAAAAGATATAAATATTAAAGGTAAATAAAATAACTAAAACAACGAACTTTTAATGAATGCAGTTTTACCGGAATATTAAAAACAGCAAGCTCTATTTACTTTGCATTTTTTATCTCGAGTTGCTTTCATTTGTTTAGCCTGAAAGCTGAATCGTCAATGGTTTCATGCCATATCGCGTTAGCATGGCCTAACTGGCCACACTGAATAAATATGAACGAAAAAAAAATATATATATGTAGCATTTTGTGCGAATAGAATTTATTAATACAATGGCTTTATCGTATCAATGGCGATGCGGGATTTAGGTTTTGGGGAATAATGTTAAGTATGGTATGTAGGTTTGTGGTAGCTTCGCAAAATTTGGTTATATCTTTCAGAACATTAGAGCTATATTCGTCTGAAGGTGTTTAAGGTAGAGGCGACTGATAACGGGAAATTCAAATATAATATGTCTATTTTTCATATTTTACTTAAGTTAACTTAAGATATGAGGTGTGTATATGTAGTGGTGTGTATATTTTTATGTATTCCATTAAATGTAAAAGTTCTCTCAATTCGAATGCTTCTCGATGAACTTTTTAATTGAATTTCATAACATTTCGATGAACATGACGTCACGGATATCTAAAATGTTTTGAGATACATTATTATTGCGATTGTGTTTGAATTTCCCGCACCTTGTCGTAACATCTACCTACATCTGCTCCTACCTATGCTACTGAAAATTTCAACGAAGCAATGTTTTTTATTTGCCTGCCAAGAGATGTTTTTTAATATATACACATAATATATAATCTTAATATTAAATACATTAAAATTAGTAAATAATCTAAATTTAGACACTGGGAGATTTTGAAGTCGAATACTGGGCATGTTTACCTTTGTTGCATTATTAAAATTAAATATGGAAGACAACGACAAAGTTGTATAAAGCCGTTACCATAAACTGCTGTAGCATTTTATGCCTTCACACAGAATAGGGTATATGACTATTTTTTTTTAATTATTCATATCAAAACTAACATTTTACAAAACCAAAAACAGAAATAATTTTTAGAATCCGTTGAGAGATAATTAATTTATAAATCTTTCAAAAGTCAAACAGTTAGATAACAGAAAAAGGATGCACATACAAGCTTGTGACGTCAACGCTATTTGATCACGCATGTGCCAAAGAGATAGCAAGATATCCCCACTATGATCCCACTCTTCTTCATACGAATATAAAAAATGTTGATTGCTGCTCCATTTATCAACCAATTTTGACGCTGTTTTCAGAAAAATGTTCCTTGTGCGTGTGTTTATTTGTTTTGTTAAAAATTTTGTACAAAATCAAACACAGTCAAATACCCTATTCTGTTTAACACTAGTTGCCTACCATAAGCTATAGAAAAGTTTATATGGCAGTTCTTAGTGATTCCAGATGGGCTAATACTATAATCATTGGCAACTGCACAATTATATATTAAAGATTGATAAACTATTGTGTGATGTTTTATTTTGGAGAAAATACCAGGTGAGGTTCTATTTTAATATCATTAAAGGCTAAACGTAATTACTACATAAGGTTTAAAATAAATTTTGAGATAATAAATGTAGCCTTCCAGAGCTTGTTCGCACGAGTTACCAGGGCCCAAGCACAAGACAAGCAAGACCTTCAACAGGAACAAAAGTGGGTGTAGGTCAGTAAAAGTGTGACACCCTCCTGCTGCACCCGGGGTTATTTGATGATTTATCATAAGAAACAAATGTAAAAAAACAGCAATCTTTTGTTAAACTGACCACAACAAGTCAGCTTTTTTAAATAAATAAATATAACCCGTAAAATTTTATTCGATTGTACATAAATATGAAGAAAATGGGTCACAAATATTAATAGAGCGAATAATCAATGTTCCTAACGACCACAAAGTAGAATGGCTATCGAAAGGTCAAGAGTTTAAATGCTGCTCCATTAAACTATTGTTCTCGAACCTTCTTGAGTCCTCTGGAGCGCTCTAGAGTAATCTATAGGTATTTAAATTGCCTCATCTCAATGATGGTTAAATTCACCACATTTAAATGTGAGATTATATTCCAGTGTTAGTGATATTATTATTGGGCTTTTATATAAAAATTTTAATAAGCCGACCCCAACATAGTTGGGAAAAGGCTCGGAGATGATGATGATATAAAAATATTAATAACAAAAGATAATGTAAAATGGTAAACGGAATCAACAATGCACATGGCTAACAAAACAAGGATGAAGTTACATCACTATTGCTAAACTTTATAAGAAAAACAAGCGTATTAATACTTTCTCGCTGGTCTAGACTAGAAATATGCTAAAATAACAAAGGAAAATATACAAATGAAACACAGAGAAGGGATAGAAAAAGAAATTGAAGCCTAAAATAACTGAGTTTCGTCCGAGTTTCATGTTAATTTTGATGGAGCTCTGAAAAGATTTTATACCTCTGAAGATTGTTACGAATGAAGAATTATGTGTATCACTACCAGAACATTTACTTTTGTTGGGTCCAAGTTAGGTGGGTGGACAACATGGTGGGTATTCGCTTGTTACCACGTTGTTCGCTTCACAGCTTGAACGGAAGTCGCTTCCGTTGGAGCCATACAAGCGTAGAGATGTTATGAACATTTCAAGACATTATTGAATTCTAACGTAAGTTTTATGTGTTGCTACTTAACAATTTTGTTCGGATGCCAAAACTTTTCAGTTACGTTCTTTGATGGTATTGTAATCATTTAGTATTTTTTAAATTTTATAGGATTGTTGTTTTCTTTAGACTTTGGAGACGCTTCTCTTTGTATTACAATTCTTTACTTGAAAAGAGTTTGATGGTCTTTTATTTAGGTTAATAGATGTTTGTCGCAAAATTATTAAAATATCTTCGTCCTATTTTAGACAACCACTGTTTATCACGCCTGCCTGACCCATTAAAAATTCTCGAGTAAAAGTAGAGCAGGTACAAAATAATCCTTCATTCTGGCAGAGTATCTCACTCAGGGCGGATTTGTGCTGAATTAGAAGTGAAATATTAAATTTACGTGCCACGCCTGTCTAGTACACACGGGCAGATAGTTTGTCCAGCTATCTTCATGATAATAAATATGGAATTTCGAAAACTGTATTGTCTTTACGTATTTATAAGTAAGAATGGGATGAATTTAACCTATCGTTTTTATGCGTGTATATTATGCACAGTTTGATTTAAATGAAAACAAATATAATGCTTTCTAATATAAACATAATTATGTGTAATTTAAAATTTCTGAACCCGCCTTCTTAAAATATCTTTGGAATGAGTCTACATAATTTATCTATTAGGAATTGACTGTGCATACTGAGGTATTATCAAAATCACAAGCAATGCAAAACACAAAAAACATGCGCATATTTTAATCGTTTCCCGATATTCATCACCGCATCTTTCTTTATAAAAATAATTAATGTGCCTATTGTATACTGCAAGTCGAGGGCGTCTGTTTTTGGTACGAAGTAATTAGGCATCCGTTCTATATTACAACTCTATATTGGACCAATGTTTTTATCAATACGGCTAATGTGGTTCTTAGACGCAATAAGATTAATTGATTCCGGGGAGCAATTTGTTACCTTCCTAAACAAAATTGACATTAAGTAGGAAACAAATTATGTTTACCAAATTAATCATCACCTTTTTTTAAGAATCTTTTTACTCTGAATCAGCTTTTTCACCTACCCACTATTTTAATCAAAAATAAAACAATTTCGACAACAGTAGGTACCTAAGCATCGTTATCTACAAACTCATCCCTTGACCACATAACAAACCAATTAATTTCCAGGCTGCACTAAAGCTAGGAAAAGTAAAAAGTAAGGACGAAATTCTGCACAAGTTTTGGCAACGAGCCGAGAAAATGCTGGTAAGAAGAATAAGTGAACATTATTTCTCTTCAATTTAGAACGTTACTCAAATACGGGTATTACGAAGTTCCAAGTTGTTTGTGTAAAGTTTGCTAATCGGCACGTCAAAACTCATTACAGTATTTCGCTTCGGGAGCTCGCTAATCCAAAACGTTGAATTTGGGGTGTAGCAAAACATGATTTGTCCGCACTCTTTAAAATTTCATGATTGAAGCCGCATAACAATGAATTATAATTTATGTTCCCCTATTCTTTTTAACAGGTAGGTAAACAAAAATATGTCAGCAGAACCTACATTATAATATCACATAAGCATCTAAATGTTATTCTTGTATAAAATTTTCATTATTTCCCCAAAACCCTTTCCTTTTCAAAGTCCTGATAACATTGTATGTAACACTGAAACCATTTCCCCTTACAATCTCCAAAGGAGCATTTTCATAAACGGTAGATAACTTATTCTGTTCTCTAAATATGATTCCGTTTCAGAACAATTTTGCCAAAATGTTTCGAGCAACTGACACGCTTGATATTTCCAAGGGGAGAAAATTTTGCCCAATTCTGTCACTAAGAAATGCGGTGCTGAATAAAAGGCTGTCAAATAAAGGTTATTTTTCCAGATCATTACAGTAGAATGACTATAGATAGGTAAAGACGGTTATAAAGTAGTGAGCGCAGAGAATGACAAGTAGGGGATCATCGCTCTGCAAACGACCTGAGATGAATGGACGGTAACGTTACGTAAAAATAGAACCGCATTTTTTTATATTATTGAACACATTTTCAGTTACCTAAATGTTATTGCATTATTCAGTCATGATGTTTGAAGGTATACTTCTAATTTTATATAGGTGCATAGATACTCAGACGTTTAATTTCTGACAAATGCTCTTTACCTCTAGATGTTGAATATAGAAAGTTAAATGATAACTTCATAAATCTACACCATAATTTGTCACAAAATGTTTCCAATTTATTTATTTTATTTTTAACTTTTTTATTAATTTTTTTGATTAATTACGTCATAATTTTAAATCACTCAAGTTTTAATCGTTTTCACATTCACAAGGGGTGATCACAAACAGTTTCGCTTGAATGTCTGAGTTGGTTCGCGATCGCGTAATGTCTATCGTCGGTGGAGGCAGGACGGGACGTGTTCCCGCCCCGGTGTCTGTCTGGCACTGAATGCTCTGATACGGTAGCAACGTTTACGCATGCGAATAATAACCCTGACGAGCCAGCTCTCGCAGAGTGTCTGATAATGAAACCCAACTGTTAAACGATTTAAGAGATGCAAACTTGCCTCGTTCGACAGACACCTGCTCTTTACCCGACTGCTTTAACTATGCTGACGTCAGCATAATGAAAAGCTTTTGCCGTGTCAAGGAAAAACTGGGAGCGAAAATATTTTCTATGTATTTTCTTTTGATAGCTTTAACAGGAAACTTTACGTTGTTTATTACATAGCAGTTGAAAATATTAAATCCCATCCACAAATAATATACTTGAATCTTAAATATATTTGTCAATAGACTAATTTGGAAGGTAAAATAAATCCCGAAATACACACAAACGTTATAAAAAGTCACAATTAATATTTATTTAAGCGTCGTCAAGGGGCCTCTGCGTAAACAAACAGAGAGTAGAAACTGGCGAAGTTAAAATCAGAATCACAATACCTCGAAAAGCTCCCAGGACGAAAAAAATACGCCTCTTGAATTAGCATAACATTTTTTATTTATATTAAAATTTTTGTTGCTAACTGTTAAGAATATCTCCATAGTCCAACAATTATATTTATTTTTTCAAAATTATACAATTCACCGTCGATATTTCAATCATTACAATAAACGCCTTCAAATTCATTGCACAACATTTAATTTTACAGTTACTAAATTAGGTTCAGACGCCAGCACATCAAGCTAATACAATCTGTCAAATTATATATGATAAACTATATAGCATATGGTGCAAAGTAAATTAGGAAAATTTGCCATTTTTGGGTAGCTTTACGTGCTGGCGCCTATACATTGACGGAAACAAAGAAGATTATTTTGTATCTCCCATCAGGAGGTTAATTAGATTTGTTTTTGATGGAAAAGCAGTGGCCCGACACTGATTAATATAGTTATCTTAACATGCTATTATTCCCTTTAAGTATGCTCATCTATATACCGGATAGGAATGACAATACAATGGAAACACGGTTACAATAATAAATAGTCTCGAACATAAGTTGGACAACATTCACAGGTCATTGTATTCTGGGACAGCTGTAATCCTACTTGATTGATAATGTTTTCTGGAGCATAAAGCGACAACCCATCCCTGTAACTCTTCCACAGTCAAGCCATTTTATTATAATTGTTATCCTTAGACCTGTTTCACCACCTAAAAATAAGTTCCAGATAGTTTATTTGGTAGATAATTGAATACAAATTCAGATCCATTTTTGAATTTATTCGTAAGATAGTGGCTTAGTGGTGAATTTGTATGAAGTTATCTACCAAATAAAGTAACTGGAACTTATTCGTAGGTGGTGAAACAGGCCCTTAGTCAAGCAAGTTTCCAATCTATAATAATATAAAGCTAAATCACTGAATGTGTTGCTAAGCGCAGGTCTCGAGAGCAGTTGAACTGAGATCGCTAATTGTTTTGTTTTAAATAGACTAAAAAACAACACTGTGTACTTACAAACAGACGATTCGTAATTATTTCTTCCTTTTATTATCTTTAACGGCTGACCCGGCCAGCGTCCAGATTAGCAAAAATAGATTTTAAATAAAAAAATAATCACTGTTCGTAAGAAGTTAGTCAGTTCAGCTAGTGTATAATACAAGTAAGTAAATAGTAATAAATCAAAACATATCACTTTTTTTGTGGGAAATCATTAAATGACCCCTCCCGCTGAGGGTGCAGCTGGAGGGAGTATCAGACTCTTACTGACTAAAACCCATTATGTTCCTTCGGGAGTTCCCTGTGTGCCAGGGCCACGGCAACTCTTGCGAACAACCCGCAGCCCAGGTAATTGTCAAGGGCCGAAATAATTTGCTTAAATTTTAAACATTGTTTTTCTGCTGAGATGTCAAGAACTGTAAACAGAATAAAACAAATAAAACAGAAGTAATATAAAATATACACATTCAAATATTTCATAAAACTTTAACAAAGACGGAATATTTATCATAGATTTTGAATATCAATATTTTTGTTCGTAAGCTCCTATAAATCTTGGCTGAGTTTTCGTTGACACAGAGCTGTGTTGTCCTGGCAAGTTTATTTCCGGGGAAAGAGTGATGTCTTCGGCCCGATACGAATCTGCAACCACTACGAATAATACATATATTTTTACTATGATCCAAAAATAAACAATCTGAGTTTCGATTCGAAGGCATTTTGACATATGTCTAAGGTTCAGATTTCTCCTTATAATTAAAAAATCTATGTATCTACATATATATACATATGTACATTGTGACAATCAGTTGGACTCATTTATAAAAGGATTCAAAGGAAACCAGTTGAATAATTTCCTTGACCGAGAAATACAAAACCAAAGGATATGATTCAACGAACGCTATGCAAATTAATTCATTCGCTTTACTAAAAGCGGGGAGATTTTATTTCCCTAAGGAGTTAAGGCTCAAAATATCCAATCTCCCAATAAAATTGAAAAGCTTACCAGCTCGAACTTGTAACTTATAGCCAGATTACCATAACTTAGTTTTGCAACCGATGCAAATCGCTGAAAATTCTCGGCCCATCTGCATGTCTACCATCGGACTAAAGTGCAAGATTGGAATTTGAAACGTTCTCATCTTGGAAATATTTGTGAAAATTTATTTCCCTTTCAATTTGAATCTTACTTTACAATTTCATATCTTTGATTTTATTCCACGGACGTTTCTTTGATTTTGATTTGGGTTATATAATTGTATTGAAAAAGATCGTTGTTATTTTTTCGATTGATTTAACGAGGCACAGATTGCATTGCAAAAATATAATATTTTGTGTTGTTTTCAGTTTTGGAAAATTTAAAAGCTGTTGTAAAAATAAACGGTGTTTATATTCGATAACATATTTTCGGTACTGCATACTGATTAAACGCAGATTAAATTCCTTTCTACATCTGCTTTTAAAACTCCAACGCGACTTGGAACTGGTTACAGTCTGGCTCTAGTAGCCTTTTTCAATGCATAAAAGTTTTCGAAGGAGACCGTTGTAAAAAACTTTGCTTTTAAATTTTCAAAAAGTTATTCTGCTAACCCTCCAGAGATGCGCCGAACTATTTGCAGTACCGCAAGACGTCTAGCTGCGAGTCACCGAAAATTTGCCATAAATAGTTTTGGATGACTTCCAAGATGTTTGAAGTACTTCAAGGCAGAAGCTCTTATGAGGCTTTCCTGATCATGAAAGGCTTTTATGCGAATAGTAATGTTGTCTGCTTTGTGGGTTATAGAGCTCATCTTTATATAGCTTGTGATCTACAATGGCTTTACGAGTACAATTTCACAAACATCACAAGCCAATTAGAGATTTTGATGAGCAGCTACAATACGTTATACAAAAAGTATCATAAATTAAGCTTATATTTTCTAATTAATAAAGAAACCTATTTATCCTCGACTCTCTTAACGTTGATGATCGATGACAATGTCAAATTATATCGTTATTGAAACAAATGAATTGAACAGAATTTATTTAATTTTCAAGTAATTAAATGCATTTATAGTCCAGGTTTCCTCGAGATGTTTTCCTTCACCTTCAATCATATAACTTAGAAAAGTTACATTGGTACCAGCCTGACCTGGAATGGACCCCGTGCCCTCAGACTCAAAAGGCTGGTGGTTGAACCAATAGGCCACTTGAGCAAGCGCGGAGATTAACGCTCAGACCTTCTCCGTGTGAGAAGAGGGCTGTGCCCAGCAGTGGGATGATAAAAAAGCTGATGATGATGATGAAATGAATTTATATAATTAATTCGATTTAGGTCTAGATCTGTGTTCAATACAACAACGCGTTGAGAAAACTGGAGATACTGGAATTGTGCTGTAGCGTATCATTGCTGTTCACACTTACGCATGTAGATTATCTACAGAATAATGTGCAAGCGTGCAGCAAGCATCTTGGCAGCGCGTGTCATGGCTAGTACCGACAGGGTTTTGAACATGATTGCAAACAGATTAGACTATCCATATCTCTGTCAACAGTTACATGACCCTCAATACGTATTATGTACAGACGCCAGCACATCAAGCTACTACAATCTATCAAATTTCCTTAATAGATTTTCAACTTTATTCCTGAAATATACAGTTCAAAGTTGATTGATAAAATTTTACCGTTTTGCTTATGTGCTGGACTCCGTACCTACCTAAATTTTAAGCAAATAAAGACCTATTCCATTCTATTCTGTACTAAACTAATATAATGAATTTGGTTAATTTTGTTTTGGTTTTACATGATAATTGCTATGTTATAAGTTATTTTGCTTAAAATAGAAAATATTATATTCCTTTCTAAACACTATTTGGAGCAACTACAGTAAACACATTGCTAGATAAATTTTGTTAGGCGAACGTAACAATCTAAGTTGTAATGACTTTTAGTGTAATCTATTTTGTATTTTAACTCATTATTCCTCACCATTTTGCCCGTATCCTGAGTGAACTACTTACACATTGTGCGAAAATTACCCTTCGCCCTTTGCTAGATTAAAAACAATCCCCATTTATTTTAATAGAATTCGCCGTTTTTCTTAACGTTACAGCTAAATTGTTTTACCGTATGAAAATAGGGCTGTTATTTTTTTCGAATGTATAATATTTTTCTACTAACATGGCTATCATGGTATTGGCCTGTATTGCAGAGGAATGAGGATCATATTGTGAGGAAGCTTTTGAGCATGAACGTGGATGGATATAGAGGAAGAGGACGACCAAAGAAACGACGGATGTTGATGGATCGATAGATTGAAAGTTGATATGGCTAGAAAGAGTGTTACTTTTGAGGTGACGGCAGATAGAAGAGTGTGTAAGAAGAAAACATGCTGTGCTGACCCCAAATAATTGGCAGGCAAAGGCAGGAGGATGATGATTTACGCATGCCTCTACATTATCAGTTACGACTGTTATGTATCTTAAGCAGATTTTATGTAAAATAAAGTTAAATTATTTTCCTTGTAATTGGGAAGTTTTAGAAGTATTTGTGACTAACATTACCTACTTCCTTCTAAGTTATGTTTGTAGTCCCCAAACCATCATGGCGATCGGATTTCATTACAAACGCTATCTCTTGCATTATTTTGCCTGCGGCTATGCTCACCTGAAATTATGTTGTAACTTAACCCGTGGGAACCATAAGTTGTCAGATAAAACGGGTGGCTTTTCCATGGTTTCAAAAGAGGATGTATTTACGCTTAATTGTGTGTTAGTTGTTTTAACTAAAATAATATGTTGTGAACTAACAGTAGAGAGGTGACGGGTTTTCACAAATTCTACCCGATATTTTGACCCACTATCAAAAAATTTTAAGTTTTAAATTCGACCTTAATTTTTTTTAGTTGAGTAAGCTATTTTCGGCATTTGATTATTATTTTTAAGTAGTATATTTCTGGATAAATGAAACTAATAGCAGATGATTAAATTCGCTCCAAGTTGAAAAATGTTGCCAAAAAATCTAAATACGATCCTTTCGGAATTTCTTATCTTCGTAAATAGACTAACGTTATAATGAACGAAGGAAATTCGAAATATTGTGAACAAGATATCAGTTTGTAAAATATTTTCCACGTTCATTCAAAATTTCTAGGAAAAGAAAAAGACTGAGTTTGCGGTTCTCGGTATCAAAGTAAAATATTCTAGACTAGCTTTCTTCGTCGAGTTCCTTTTTTAATAAAATATTCTTTTTAATAGGCGGGCACATAATCATATAGGTCCGGCAAAAACTATACATAGTATAAATCGTCCGTCTTACAAAATAAGTGGATTGTGTCGCAATGTTGACGATTTATTTATTTTCATGTAAATTTTCACATAACATCACTATAACACCGTTTAACTCTAGAAGGCTATTAAGATTCACTTATCGATTATAATATAAACTTTTTCCCCATATTATATTTGTTCTTAAAAACCCGCCTTTGTCAGGGTTAATATTATAGAAATGAGAATTTTGTATCGACGACCAAATTCAGATTAAATTTTTTAGAGACTAATACTATACTTTCGTCGGTTATAAATACAAAATGTGAGTTTGTTAATTGTGTATTTTGTTTTTGTTATGTTCTATCTTTTAAATGGTATAACTGATTAAGGATCAATGGCATATCATTATTACTATTATGTATATGTACAACATAATGGCACCTTTGGTATCTGGCTGCATGTAAAAAAATACATGGATGTTGCGGTACTAATCTGAAAATAACAAAAAATGGTACTATCAACCGCAAATGACTGTTTCTATAAAAAAAGACATTTAGAAACCAATATGTTAAAAATAGTGTCGATTGAAAAAGTTTTTAGTACGCAGGTGGTACGCGTTAGTAATTAAACAGCGGTTGAATAGGATTTGTGAAGTTACTGACACAAAACCGCAGTGTGATGTCAACAAGTGTATAACATTGTATTTGTAGTTGGTACTATCATTATGCCCGGTTCATCATCATCTCCCGAGCCTTTTACCAACTATGTTGGGGTCGGCTTCCAGTGTATCCGGATTTAGCTGAGTACCAGGTTATCATTAGGTCAGGTTATTGACTATAATTAAATATTGAAATAAAGTTTTTTTAGACTGATAGGTAACGATATTTTGTTATATTAGTTTGACTGATTGCAGAATTACCCTTCAATTACACTGAATAGAAAACTGCCTAAATTGAAATTTAAATAACCATTAAATTAAATTTTGATACTTGAAAAAAAAATCCTTTGTACAGAGCGCCAGCAATAGATTTTCGACTTTATCATTGAAGCATTATGGTTCAAAGTTGATTAGAAAATTTAAAAGATTCGGAAAGGTTGACCTGCTGGCGTTTATACTGTCGTTGAATCTCAGTAGGAAAATAAAATGTCTGGACATGGTGAAGAAATATGAAAATGACGAATAATGCTACAAAAATTGCGTAATAATGCGGAACCAGTGGTGGAACCAATAAAACAATAGTAGAAACTTACAAAAAAATACAAGTCATAATTAATCGCTATTTCGATGACGTCATAATAATAACCGAGCAATTTACCTACCTATTGGTTTCATGTGGGTATAATAACGCATGAAATATATTAAATAAAATAATTACATTTATTATAATTATTACAAAAAAATGCATTTATATAAAGTATATATTTTTGAAATAAATTTATAAATATATTTTTAAATACATACATTTATATGTATTCTTTGGGTGATCTAAATAAAATCGAAATATATTTCAGTGGTTTTCACTATGATAAAAAATAATAAAACTATCCATTTGTTCGACACGCATCAATGTTGCATTTTAAAGTTTTAACAATTTACAGGTATTAACCCACATACAAATACGTTACTTTATGCATCGAAGTCCACATAAAAGCTTTGCGGGAAGCCACCCCATTAATATGAAGACCAAAAATGTAGGGGCCAAATAAAGAATTCGAATTAATAGGTGAATGTTCTGAATATGATAGCACAATATATTAACTTGCATTATCATATACTAAAGCACCGACCCCAGCTTTGAAGAGGTCCAAATTGTATACTAAAACCTTCTTAAGAATCCCATTTCCCATACGTGGACAAAACCGCATGGACATACGTTCAGTAATTATTAGATTTTATTGCAAACGGACAGATAAGAAGACTGGCTGTTAACAATCAGTTGGAACATAATATTTAAGTATGACATATAACTTTTTTTGTTTTAAATTTTTATTAAAACATAACTTTTCTATATAAAAATATCCGATGAAACTAATAGACATACAAAGTTATTATTAAATCTCAAAAAAACACGGCAAGAAAAAATATGAGTTCATGTATGTGTGATCCCAAATAGCAGACAAGCGTGATGTACAGTCGCCAGCACATCAAGGTACTGAAATCTGTCAAATTTCCTTAACCGATTTTCAACTTTGTCGCAGAAGAAGGTTCAAAGTTGATTGAGAACATTTGACAGTTTCAGGTAGCTTGATGTGCTGGCATCATCACTCCAGTAGTATACGCTTCTCCATTGGGACAAACCTACGCATCAAATGGACCTCAGTGGTTGGACGAACCCAAAAACGGTTGCCTATTTCGAGAACTCAGCGCGAATCGTGTTTGATCGGTACGAAGATATAGTCAAAACATGGACAACGATAAACGAACCTCATCAACATTGCTATGGTGTAGGTGTATGGTACATGTGTTTCATTCGAACCATTTCCCGCCCCGGAGCCTCGTGATTACCTCATTTCACGTTGGTATTGCGATAACACAACATATAAACAATTTCTACCTTAAATGATGATTTTATTTTTCAATAATTATTAGGACAGGGTTTGATCGATAAAGAGCCATTAGAAAATTGGCGATTTTTTTCCTATTATTATCATCATCATCATCATCATATCATCATCATCATATCATCATACATATAATAAAACAGTAAAAATACCGTGTTTGTACGCGCTAATCTTCGGAACTACTGAACAGTTTTCAATGATTCTTTTTTTCTATAAATTATTTTGGAAACTTGAACATCTGATGCAGAACAGCAACAGACCAGCTTAACTATAAGAGATACAGAAATGCTGCCACAGCAAAAACTGTTCCACGTGACGAGCATTTTCTGCTGCGAGAATAAATTTGAAGATCTGGAACAGCTGTTGTGGAACTCAGCAGCTGTAGTCGCTGGCATAAGCGATAGAATCCGCATACGAAGTTGCGGGCAGAAGCTAGTTATGTAAATAAATTATGAAACCGTGATGCATGTATATTACACGCATGGACAAATGTCTGAAATAAATTATTTGAATTTCAATTTAAATTATTTGAGGACCTTCTGAAACGGTCTTTTATTGGCATATACTCCAGTTCGCCAGCAGCGTTTTTGTAGAGGAACTCTACAGTCGTTGACCATTTCGTGGGCTATATTAAACTGTATTTTATCCAATCCGTATTGAGATCTAGGAAAACGTGGGTGACGATTAACGAACCAGACATAATTGGTGATGACTTAAGTACACGTGCCTCATTTAAATTGCATCCGATTATAGTATAATCAGCAGGCCATATGATATCGGAATTACGATAACTGATTGTCATGGGAATAATTATATTATTATGTAAGTCACAATAGTGCTTTTCCCATGACATTATTTAAATGATTTGGTTTAAAAATAATCTTAAAGAGCAATCTGCAGGCTTAGCATGGCGATTCTATATCTATTCTGTCAAGTGAAAAAAAACACTCTTCAATAGCTTTTAGTCTCTTATTATTCTTACAGCTGATATAGTATAACATAAATTATCCTCATAAATGATATTGTTATTTTGATTATGTGAATCAAAAACCAATGTGTGTAAAAAATGTATGGTGCGGCATGACCAGTGCAGCTGTATTCTAGTACTATAAGTTGTAGTAGACGCATAGACACACCACCTCTCTAAGTCTAATCTCAAAAATAATAATAAAATAAATTATTATACATTGTTTTATTTTCATATTTTTCCTCCATTTCCTACGTATTGATCCGGCAAGAGCCAGTAACTCCCAGACCGATAGACATGATATGTATGAAATAAGAAACCTTTTTCCCTAAACAACCTTTGGCTGATTTCCGCGGTTTCACCAGCAAACTACTATTCGTACCGGGTAGAATATAGCATACGACAAAGCCAAATTAAAGAATTTTCTAAATTTTTCAGTAGATCCAGTGACTAGGTTCTTTTTTTGGAGGTGGGAAATCATTATTGTTAATAATAAGCTTAAGACTATCTCTATAAAATCCTTAAAAATTTGGCATCCCAGATTGATTACTTTAAACTGATATTTTCACAAAACAAGATAATAATAAAACTACAGAATAAGGTAATTTTTAAGTCCTTCAGTATTATTTTTATATTTGAATAAGGCTAGATTAAAAAAAATATTACGATTCATTTTTACAAGTCATTTTTAAAGAAAAAGAAAGAGATTACTAATAAATAGCATCAAAATATTTTTTCAATCAAAAATAGAATTATTGTTAAATGAATTCTTATTGGCTATTACACAATTTTAGAAAAAAAAATTGTAAAATTTTCCCCAAAAACACAATGGCGATTCTGTGTTTTTAAAAGAAGTCAGA
Organism: Heliothis peltigera; assembly: GCA_958496145.1. Classification (NCBI taxonomy): domain Eukaryota; kingdom Metazoa; phylum Arthropoda; class Insecta; order Lepidoptera; family Noctuidae; genus Heliothis; species Heliothis peltigera. The sequence goes on from OY292328.1 coordinate 7,877,320, forward strand.
GAGGGCTTTGAGTAAGTTCCTTTAATTTACCATTCGTTTTACTCTAGTTTAATACTTTTTTCCTCTTCAACAATTCGATCTGATTATTCAAAACCGGTTTTGAGACTACTTACTTGTAAATATCTTTAAATAGTAAGTTACTTAGATGAATTCTTAATGTTCTTTCACACGTATCAATCCATCTCAAAGCATGAGAAATGAGCAGTAATTATGACGTAGTTACAGTAGTCACAACGAATCATCACGGTGACGCATTTATTTTATTCTTTCACGTGAATACATATTTTTTACGTAAGCCGTAGATAAATGATCAAATTAGGCTCCAATTAAAACGAAAGCTAGGATATTTTATATAAAGCGCATTGAGATTTGGTTTAGTTAGCACAATGTGGAGCTCAGGTGGAGGCGCTCTGAACAGAGTACTTTTGGTAACTCTTAGGTGAGAAAATTAGTTCAGTTTTATATTAAGCTTTGCCCACGTACCTATGTTTTATGTAAGACCTCTTTTCTATCCATCATTATCACTTATATGTACTCACTTATCAAAAGCATTAAATTATATATATTTAGAAAATAAAGCTTTCCCATTTCAAGTTGTATGTATTTGAATTTGACCGTGACCGAAAGTTGACAAAAATCTAATGTACAGACGCCAGCAAGTCAACCTACCCGAATCTGTCAAATTTTACCAATCGAATAGTAAACTTCTGGTTCTGTGAAAAGGTTGAAAACATATTATTAAAGAAATTTGACAGATGGAGGTAGGTTGAAGTGCATCCGTATTTAAGAAATGGTTACTGAATTCACCCTTCTACGACGTTGATATCGAATATTTAAGTATCTTCTTCTATTCTGTATAGCTTGCTTGGTTTGGCAAGAGGGGGATTGGAAGTGTACTCTGGGGTAAGCAATTACTCCTTCCCAGATGATTTCATATTCGGAGTGTCATCAGCCGCATACCAAATCGAAGGAGGATGGAACGAAGGAGGTACGTTAGTTTCAAATTAAAATTTTCTGGTGTGGCTAAATAAATATTGTTGTATAAAAAATCTAATTTATTATAATAAAAAGTATACTTATTTAAAATTTATAATTATTTAGGTATATGTCTTAAAATAAATTAATTACCAAAACTTAAGACGTTTACACGCGTATTAGAGACGTAGTTTGCCACTTATACTCTTGTATAACTTCCACAACAATAAGGATGTGTATCTAATATTTTACGAATGAAACATCAGCCTAGCAAATTCGGAGGTCTCGTTTATGACATCGTTGTTATCAATCGGTTGATTTACTTCAGTGACCGTAAAAATACATGTTGAGAACATTTTTTGATTATGAATTTCTAACAACAACATCATTATCATCATCAATGGCTTCAACATCTAGGAAAGACGATTAAAACAGCAGAAAAATAACGCAACTAAAATAAAGCAACCAACAAATTTTATGTTCCACACCAAGTTTCTTGTCTATCAATTATCTTCGATGTATAATTGAATCGTATAGGTCAGATCACTGGTATATTTGTAAAACATAAAAATGCAGTTTTTACATAGGAAAAACGCTTTAATATTAGAAAGTACTGACACACTCCATCGAGATCAAATAATCAAATAAATAAATAATAATCTATAAATAATGGTTCATTACAGGGAGAGGTCCAAGTGTTTGGGATATTTTTAGTCACGATCATCCCGACTTGATAAAAGGTCATGTGAATGGAGACGTGGCTGCAGATTCATATCATCTCTTCATGGAAGACATAAAGATCATTAAAAGCCTGGGCGTTAAATCCTACAGGTTTTCAATTTCATGGCCTAGGTAAGCGAAAATTTTAATAATTATGTAGTTGTTTATTTACGCGAAAAATCTTAGGTACAAATATAGGCACAAATTACATACGTGCCACGTTGTTTGTGCGCGATGGACTTCTAAACTACTTAATCAAAATTGCACACTTTGTGCAGTTTGGTTCAGCTCAATAGATAGCATAGCTTACATCACAGTAATTTATAGTCGCAATATTATTTCATTTCAAATTATGTGTCTATTACTAAAATCTTTGCCACAGCAACGTTTGGCAAGGTCTACTAGATTATACTTATTTATTATGTATATGGGGTAAAAACCAAGGGGTACTGGGTTGCCCGACTAACTGGGTTGAGGAGGTCAGATAGGCAGTCACTCCTTGTACTCAGCTAAACCCAGTTAGACTGGAAGCCGACCCCAACATAGTTGGGAAAAGGCTCGAGAGATGATGTAAATAATCTCTAATTTATCTTCACAATTGTAATCTATAAATGCAATACTATCTCCCATTAAAACCGTGGCACATATTTTTATAGCACCTTATATATCGATATATGTATATCGGTTACAGATTACTCCCAAATGGCACTATTCAAATAATTAATCCAGAAGGCATTAAATACTACCGCACATTGTTAGAAGAATTAGTGAAAGCTGACATAACCCCGGTAGTCACAATTCACCACTGGGACGTGCCTATTCTGTTAATGAACAGTGGGGGCTGGAAGAATCCAAAAATTATTGATTACTTTGAAGACTATTCGCGATTAGTATTTGAACAGTTTGGAGATATAGTAAAATACTGGCTGACGATTAACGAACCTGGGATAGTTTGCTGTGACGTAAGTACATGTGACTTCTTAAAACTAATTACAAAGTAAGAATGCAATGTGAATTGATTAATGATTTTTGCATGCTTCATTTTAATTTGTCTTTTTTTTATTTTCTTTGTATAACTTTTAAGACTGTTAACTGTACCTATAAGGGCGTGATTTGAACTAAGATATCACTTATGACCACAGATAAGTATGAAAAACGAAATAGCAGTTTCACAAAGCGGTTTTCAGAAGGCATGCTTGTACATTTAATTAAATATCATTAAGTATAAAATATAATTGTATCGTTAAGCGGCCAAGTTTAAGTCGGACTTGCCCATGAATGATTCCGTAACAGCAAGTAACATAAAATGAAAATTTCGGTTTACGATTTATGACGTTTAAAAAAAACTACTTACTAGATCTCATTCAAATCAATTTTCGGTGGGAGATTTTTTTTTCATTAATTTATAAATTCTCTTATTTTAAAGTACAGTTAACATAACTTTATGTACAGTCACCCGCACATCAGTAGACACACTTTGACCTTGAGACCGCCTCTATTTCCTACGACATAAGAGCTGTTTTCGCAGTTCAAATGTTTCCACTGATGTGCGGGTGACTGTACATTGGTGTAATTTCATTTGGGCAAACTAATCAGTTCTGTCGGACGGTACGTCGGGTATGGACGGTCAGACAAAAAGACATGACACAGCGATATTATTTTCTTTAATTTTTAAATTACCTGCAACTATACCTACAATAATAACCAATTTATATTATTTTCCCTAGGTTTATTATTTTGACGATTTTGTACCACAAAATGTTACATCTGGTTTTGGCGAATACATGTGTGCTCGGAATATTTTACTGGCACATGCAAGAGCTTACCGATTGTACGAAAAGGAATTTAAGCCTCATCAAAACGGTAATTAATACAATACTAATTAAAATTTAAAATAATTTATCTCAATCTAGGTATTGTTTTACTAAATACCATTACATTGAAATAACACAAAGCAATTAAATATAATGATCACCTATGTCGTTAACATTTCCAGGAAAGGTGGCTATTGCTTTAAGTGCGAGTTATGCTATTCCATTAGACCCTGATAATCCTGAACATGTTGAGGCTGCAGAAAGTTATCTTCAATTTCAAGTAAGTTATTTACATCCATATTTTTTATATCCACAGTAGAAACTCTCCTTTAAATTAAATGTTTTGTCAACAATCTTGCCTTGAAGAGAAATTGCCATCCCATTGGACTGTAAGAATGTACAGTCGCCAGCTCGTCAAGCTACCCGAAACTGACAAATTTTCCCAATTATCTTTGAACCATATGCTTCAGCGATGAAGTTGCAAATCTATTAAGGAAATTTTTCAGATTGTTGTAACTTGATGTGCTGGCGTCTGTACCTTTCCGTGCCTGCACTTGTGCTCTAGTCGAATTGTCAAATAATCTTCCCCGAACACCATTAACATGATTTATTTTGAAAATAGTTGCTCCATACGGACAATAAAAAGCACTTTTTGTTTTGATTTCAGATAGGATTGTATGCTCACCCAATATTTTCGGAGGAAGGGGATTGGCCCCCTTTTCTTCGAGAACGGGTTAACAATAAAAGTCTAGAACAAGGATGTGCACAGTCAAGACTCCCATATTTTAGTGACGAAGAAGTGAGTATTTACTTTACTTTTTTTTTATTTAGTACATTCACCATTCAAACGATTTTGTCAGCTACATGTGTTCGATGACAAAATCGTTTAATGAAGCTTAGCTATTTAAATTTGTATTTTTTTTAATTCAACTCAATTGGACAGTAACCCCTCCTTTCACCGATTCTTAGTAATACATATGCTTTTCCGTTCTCATCCATCTATTACCGTATTTTTGGTCTATTATTCTTTGTAAACCTTCATATTATATGTTTTTGTACTCGAAAGAAGGAATATTGTATTCTATTCCAGCTAGTTTAACCACAATGTATAAAATATGGCATTCTAAATCAAATACATAAACTGCTGTTGTCGTTCACGCGTCGTCGCGTGATGGTGCCTTACAATAATGCATGAGCCACAAAATAGCGGCCACGGTCAGCACTTTCAGTTCTACAACTGTTGTTTTTTTTTTTGGTCATATACGTAAGTTTGTTATTTGGTCTCGACAATGAACGAGATAAAACAATTTGCCTTCACTGTGTGCAAAAATACAAGGAAAATTGCACTTATTTATGTAGTTCGTCTTATGTCATCTCCTGAGCCTTTTCCCAACTTTGTTGGAGTCGGCTTCCAGTCTAACCGGATTTAGCCGAGTACCAGTGTTTTACCTACAAGAAGCGACTGCCTATCTGACCTCCTCAACCCAGTTATCCGGGCAACCTAATACCCCTTGGTTAGACTGGCGTCAGACTTACTGGCTTCTGACTACCCGTAACGACTGACAAGGATGTTTAATGACAGCCTGGACCTACAGACCTATACCTTAGTTCGTTTTATGTACAATTACTTTATGTTTCTTAAGATTCAAGCGCTTCGAGGAAGCTCTGACTTCTTCGCCGTGAACCACTACACAACTTATATAGTAAGTCCACAATCATCGAGTCCGTATTGGAAAATTCCGTCAAGGCAACATGATGCGGCTATCAGAGTTGAGCAGAATCAACAATGGCTGCAGCCGGGTTCTAAATGGTTGCGAGTGAGTACTGCAAAAAAATATTATATTAGTTTAACTCTTAAGCAATCAAATAATTTATTTCTTCGCCATAAAATTGAACACAACATTTGATTCATCATCATCATCAGCCTTTTTATCGTCCCACTACTGAGCTCAGGCCTCCTCTCACACAGATAGGGATTGAGCGTTAATCACCACGCTTGCTCTATGCGGGATAGTGATTTCATTTTTATAGTCCGGGGTCCTTCGAGATGTTTTCCTTCACCTTTAATCAGTCATTGATGTCCAAGATATACTTAGAAAGTACATTAAAACTTCATCATTCTTCATCATCATAAGGAATCGAGAGGTTGGTGCTTTAACCACTAGGCCACCACGATTTTCTTTCATACTATTATCTTAAAACAACAGACATTAAGCTATATTTTACGAATTCTAAATAACAAAATTTGCTGCAGCATTACCCTCCCGGTATGCGGAAAATTCTCAATTGGTTCACCAATCGCTACAGCCAAAGGGCGAAGGAAATTCCAATCATCATAACAGAGAATGGTGCAAGTGACACCGGCCAAACAGAAGATTACGAAAGAATTTCGTATATGAATGAATACCTGTACCAATTGCAGTTAGCGGTAAACGAAGACGGGTGCAATGTCCAAGCCTATTACCACTGGAGTCTCATGGACGCTTTTGAATGGGGGGATGGTTTCACGTAAGTGTAATTGGTTTCTAGAATTTTAAGGAATTTTCTAGAATGTTCAATACTATGCAGTGTTTTCATTACAAAACAAATACCTCGAGGGTATTCTATGACATACTAGATGTTACAAGGACACAGTTCGACAGAATCTGTCTTATCAAACTCTGTAGCATTTGTTATCTTATCTATGCATTTTATTAACTACATCAGTATGAAATCACTGACGCTGACGTAAAACTAGTACTGTTAGGTAATTGTATCATCATCATCATCCTTAGTCCAGATGTCAATTCTGTAATATTAATTTTCAGAATAACCTTCGGTTTATTTAAAGTGGATTTGGACAGTCCATACAAGACGCGGACACCGAAACTATCTGCGTATAACTACGCCAACATCGTGCGCACACGACGTATTGACTTCGACCACATTAAACCACCAATAGTATTGAATGCTACACATCATTGAAGAGAATATTTTTTTATCTTTTGGAATCACTGTTTATTGGAATAAAATAAAAAAAGGAATTGTTACCTTTCGAAAGGAAAAAAATCAACGTATGTTTTATTGTAGTAATAGTTTATAGATTTTAATAGTTAGTTTTGTCACTTTCATGATATTTATTTGCCTCAGATCTCAATATAATTAATTAGTCTTAAGCATGGTATTCAATTACATATGACTTATTCTTGCTTCTAACTGCAGTAAGTTTCAGACCCATTGATAAAGTGAATTTGAGTTATTAGGAAAAGAAAGAGAGAACACTAAAAGATATAGGCTACTTCTTATACGAATATGGTAAATTATATATATCTAATACGTCACAGAAGTTTATAGTATGAACAACAATTACACTATATCCATTGATATATTTATTAGCCTTCCACAATGCCCCATAAACCGCTTCAAAGCAGTCGATCACGTTGCAATCTATACATATAATTTATATAGACCAGCTAACAACGGACTGCTGCTAAGATCTATGAACTTAGACACGAAGGGACACAGATTGATTGTCTTTCTAGAAACAGTTTACTAGTCTGGTATGCGTAAGTATTAACGATAAATCAGCAGTGGGGTTCATTTGCGAAAATCCTTTTTAGTCCTCGATAAAAGGGGATAATAAGTTTGACGGCTGTATCTGTGTGTGTTTGTGACATTATTACTTATTTTTAGTTGAAAGCTTGTCTAATTGAGATGTTTAAATCTGCCTTTTATTATTACGTGATGGGTTTTTTATATGAATGTTATTTAAAAAAAAAGCATTGGTGAGCAGTCCTTTACTTGCTCATTTTTTCAAATGAATTTTATAAAACTTTTTGTTGCAGTTACTATTTTATTAATATGTATTTTTTCTGTCTCCTTTTTGTTTGCTCAGACGAATTTCATTAGAATAAGTACAATAACGATCTTTAAACGATATTTTTTTACTTTTTCATCATTTTATCCAACCTTTTCCTATGCCATGATGTTGTTGTTATGATATCATTTAATTAATGGTGTACAAAAATATCTGTTTGGGGCTCTCAGTCCTAAATAAACCATTACTGCTGAACGCCTACTATGCGGAGACCTATTTATTCATCGGCTTTGCTCCCTATTTTTAGAAGCCCATTAGAGTAAAATAAATGACTGCTAAGTATTGACTTGTCGCATTACGGCAGCTGTTTCTTGATCAGTTTGTAAAAATAATGTATCTTTATTGCTTTCATCATCATCAGACATTTTCTCGTCCTATTGCTGGGCATAGGCCTCCACTTATAGTAAGAAGTATTGAGCGTTATTCACGACAAAATACAGACTTTAGTTTCCAGGTTTCATCGAGATGTTTTCCTTCCCCTTTAATCAATCATTGATGTCCAGGACATATTTCGAAAGTTATGTAACTTTAATTAAGCTCAAATTAGGCTTTTTATAACTTTATTCTACTTAATAATATGGCTAAAGTCTAGTTTGCTAAATATTGCGCAATGGGTTCTGTGTAATTATTAAAAGGAAAAGCAGTTATTCAATAAATGTAAATATTTTTTGTATATTTATACAGTCCGAAAAAAGCTAAACAGTATATTATTATTTCACATAGGTAGATTGACACAGAGCAATAAATAATCTAACAACCATGCGCGTCAAAGTCTTGAATAAATTAAATAGAATATTATTATTTTTAAATAATAGAATTATATCGTGTCAGCACTTCAACAAAGGAGTTTTAAAATTGTAATATAAGATACGATCTTAGGTAGCAAGACCACTGCTGGAGCTGCAGTATTCTTTGCAAGAGTTACCGGGCGCATAAGGGGCTCCAGAAGTAACAAAAATGGGTTTTAGTCTGTAAGTCTGACATTCCATCCAGCTGCAACTACAACAGTAGGGTTCATATACATATGATAATTTAACACTTCAAAAAAGGTAGCAAGACCGGAATCGTCTTTCTCTCACCTCTAACCTTCACCTCTCAACCTTGGCCGTTTATAATGATCCGCCCATCTCATACAATATGTATTTAGTGTCAATTTATGTCAATGCTAAATAATTTGCAGAGCTTTTTATGAAAATTTCCGATGAATAAAACCCAGGATTATCAAGCTGCATGCCAAGTATAAAGCGTCGTTTACTGATGGATCTTTTATGGAAAAACTTATCTTGGCATTTCTTTAAATTTATTTATCTCTAGGTACAAATGTCACTCTTAAGTTCCAGACGTCGTTATAATTATTTTGTCACTAATGACGAATAATAATATACATATTATTTGTAACATAAGTAATAATCAAAATTAAATATTATCATAACCGTGACTTAAACAAAATACGTAAATTATGAAATTTATTATACACAATAACATATCTACATGAAGTACTTAGATTTACCATATAGGACGTTTACAATATTGGACACAGATTTTTTTATAGATGGTAAATTTTTCAGGAAGTCCTGCGGTCGGTCAGTTTCCTCAAAATTCGTGGTCACATTATTGTTTTAAGATCTTTTTCTGAATGCCAGTGTTGCGACTGGTTCCTTCGCCAGGAAGCCCCGGAAGGTTACTCCGCTGTTAAAGGCTATAATTAAGATTGTCGCATTGAGTAGGCAAAGACACCTGAGGAGTGTTTTAGTTAGCACCATGCGGAGCTCGAGTGGAGTCGCCCGGAACAGAGCACTTTTGGTAACTCTTAGGTGAGATCAAAGTGATAGTCGATATTTTTTTTCTTCTGGTTTATTTATTTGTGTTGTGTTTTGTGTTCGGAATGCAATGATTTAGTGTATTATGTGAATAAGCATGAGTGTGATTAATTTGATTAAGCGTGAATAATTGTTTCATTCCTTTTTATAGTATTATGTTATTGAAAACGTTTAATTTTAATTATCTATCGTATTAGCTGTATTTATTGAACTATTTTATATCATGTATTTCCCAGTTCCAAGTTCCCTCTAAAATAATGTGTTCTATTAATTTAGTTTCACTTCATTTAATCTACAATATTAAATGGGTTAAAACAATTATGTTGGTAAAGTTGTGTTGTTCTATCTAATAGTTATTAAATGACTTACATAATGATTGAAAATAACCAGTTATTACAAGTTTATTGCACTTATATAGATCGATAAACAATATAACCATTTTGTTTTGCCAACAAGATAACACAACTGCTTCCGTCAACAATTTTAACTATTTCATAAGGAAATAAACAATATTGATTACAGTGATATAAGTTGTCTTATTTTCTGGTTTAGCTTGCTTCAATTAGCAACGGGGAGCCAAGAAGTGGACTCTAGGGAGAGTAATTACTCCTTCCCGGATGATTTCATATTCGGAGTGTCGACGGCTGCGTTTCAAATTGAAGGAGGATGGAATGAAGGAGGTAAGTGCGTTTTCATTCCTAATATAGATTAGCGGAATTATAGTAAAATATCCTGTCCTAATAGTTTGTGAGTTTCGTATAGGGCCTGTTTCGCCACCTACGAATAAGTTCCAGATAGTTTATTTGGTAGGTAATTTCATACAAATTCTGTTCCATTTTCGAATTTATATGGTAGATAGTGGCTATGAGAAACAAACATTTTGAAATTTAAAATTATTATAAACTTACTTTGCGCACCCGTATTAAAAGTAACCTATAGCCTTTCACGATAAATAAGTTATTTTAACATTGATATTTTTAAGCGAACTATCAGCAAACAAACAAACTCTTTAGCTTTTTTAATATTAAGTATTATGTAGATGGCAATATTATTATACTTTTAAAATTATTATACACGTGCTAATACCGACCTACTCATACTAATTTTGTATATTAAGTGTGTTGAATTAAGTTTTAATTATAAAATCTGACGGAGTTTTATCAACGTTGATGAGGGGCAATGGAGATAATGTCCTTTAACCTTTAACTCGGATAAATTTATTTTTGAACGTAAATACAATCTGGACACCAGAATACTTAACAAAAATTTTTCTTTCAAATATTTTTTAAACAAAAGAAAATTGTATTACGATTATAACACCCCGCCGTTTTTGAGTTAAGGATAAAATAGAGTTTGCAACAAACATGTTACCAGACAGAATATTTTGAACAAAAAAATATTTTTAAATATTTTGGTTTTATTATCACAGGTAAAGGGGAGGGTATGTGGGATACATACATCCACAAGCATCCAAATTACACGGTAGACCAGTCAAACGGAGATGTAGCAGCTGACTCTTATCATCTCTGGCGAGATGATATAGCAATTATCAAAAGTATGGACGTGCATTACTACAGACTGTCTATTTCATGGCCCAGGTAATATATCTCAAAATATATATTTTTTAATTATAAACAAAACCGATCTTCTGTCTACAATCATCGCGAAGGAAAAGAATTAGGTACTCGCTAGTTTTTATTCGCTATTATTGACAGTCAAAAATCCATTAGTATAGGTATTCAAATTTTTGGTGTTTGTATTAGTTTCACTAGCTGCATAGCTAGTTGGTATCGATGTTAAATCAATTATAAGCTACAACTGCATAGCTGATAATTGATTTATCATCACTATCAATTCAGTAAGCTTCTTAAGTGGGATGGACAACACGGAGCCCAAGGTTCGATTCCTGGGTCGGGCTAAATTCGCTTTGTAAGTCTTAAGATAATTCACAAACATATGTTTATCAATAAATGTTTTATCTATCTATCTACAAAGCAGCCGGAAGTCCGAAAGTGTTGTGCATAGGAGAGCATGTAAATGGGGTCTCCAGATGCAACTTAGTAGCAGGCGTGGTTACAATTGCAAAATTTGGAGGTCGTCAGTCGGATTAGAGAAAACTAGACACTAGCATTAGTTGGTTGAAAGACAAATGCCGTTCACTCGATGAGAAGAAGATTGGAAAAAAATCCCACAATTTTATTTATATCTACCTCAAAATTCATTCAAACCGGTTTAATGCATAATAGACAGACAGACTTACGGTTACAAAATTTAATCCAAGAATTTAGAACACTCTCAAATATTGGGAACAAGAGAGAAAAATAAAACATTCAAATCTTGTTTGTTTGTTATTTACATTTTGGCATTTATAATGACGAAGAACCTGCTTTACAACTTTTTACAAATTAATATTTTTTTTCCTTATGTAAGCCTTCGTATGTCAATCTACCGTCTTATTTATTTTTAGTAACAGAATTTTATAATATTTTCTTTTTATAATATGTGAAATCATCTCATATCTCATTACAACTGACACTTATTAAAAATCAAGGTCATTAAAAAAGGTCATTTGTTTTGAAGGTTCAATAGATGGTTTTGCTTATTTAAGAAATTAGCATTTATATAGATACTTTTTGGAGGCATCGTGACGCTAGCAATTTTGCACTTTGATCCCATTTCGTTATAATTGGCAATTAACTAGTTTGCCCATATGCAGCCTTGCTGGCTTCAATATAATTTTCAATTAAAAATTAAATTCCTAAAATTTATGCGGCGAAGATTAATGTGTTGTATAATGTGTCTTAAATTAAATATCAATAACTCATCTCCATTTTAGTTCAAACATAATAGTCAAAAATAAAACATTGACTTAAGTTTAAGCCGTTTAGGCGTTTTAGGACCAAGCATAGAACATCTTTTTCATTTATGTACATAAATCAATTTATACATAAAAAAACAATAACACGATTATTGAGAAATTGATTCCGTTCACAGATTACTCCCGAGAGGTACAGACAACAACATAAGTCATGACGGCGCAATGTACTACCGTACATTGTTTGAAGAGCTCCTAAAAGTCAACATCACTCCTGTAGTTACGTTGTTCCATTGGGACATGCCCACACCTCTAATGGACCTCGGTGGTTGGAGCAATCCGAAAATCATTGACTATTTCGAGGACTATGCGAGGGTCGTATTCAATCTGTACGGGGATTTGATTAAAATGTGGACAACGATTAACGAGCCTCATCAACAGTGTTACAACGTAAGTTTATTATTATTTGCTTAGTAAAGAACAAAGGGAAAACAAATTCTACGTAATGTTTTTAGAATTTAGTGGATTTAGTTTAAACTCAAAGAATACTAGCTAACACTAAATAAATTAAAAGAAAAAACTTTTTTTAAAAAGCTTTTATGATCCGCCATATTAGATTTAGAATAACGTCAAATTATTTTTTAGGTCACTCTCAATAAATCCTTTCATTTGATACCCATATTGTTGAAATTCAATAAAAATAACTACTCCGCCATCTTGGACGGTCCGCCATATTGGATTTAGAATAACGTCATATAACATATCTTGCATTGTCATCCAGACTGAACGTGTATACAAAATTTCAGCTCAATCGGTTGAAGATATCTACTTCAAAATTGAGTTCAAAGAATCCACCGTAACATACATACACGGCAATTTAAATAAAAGCTTTTAAAAATTATACTTCACATAATTTGAAAAACAATATTCTGTAGTGTTTAATTTTAGAACAAGCTTTAGTTGCATTATTGCAACCTTCCCACTTGTTTATAAACACTAAATTAGGCAACATTCGTGCCTATCATTCTTTATAACATTTAATAGACTGGTAATCACGATTTTAATGATGCAGTTCAAAATCCATCACGAGGTAAAAGGCTTTGGGCATGTCTTGCATCATTTCCTCGATATTTATCTTTACCTTCAGGGTTATGGCCGTGATTACTTCGTACCAGCATTGATGTCACACGGAGTTGGCGAGTACTTATGTACCCATTACACCTTACTTGCACACGCTCGAGTTTACCGCATGTACGAAAGGGAATTCAAACCTTATCAAAAAGGTACAATCTTCAATTTAACTTGACAATAATTACTTTCTGTATCATTGTTGCTGTAATCCGATTATCTGTTATCTAATGTTTTACATTTACAACGTCTTTATCCTTTATTGCTTACAATATTATCTCATCTGTGTAATAAATTGCTTTAATTATTAATTGGATGACATTGTTTTTCGTAATTAAGTGTCAGAATATTAATTGTTATCATAGCTTTCACTGAGCACCTTGAGCTCTTTGTGTTATCGGAAAAACAATGACGGCATGATGTTTAATTAAATTTGTTTTATAGGAAGGGTGTCGATAACGCTTGACGCATTTTGGGCTGATCCGAAAGACGCTAACAAACCTGAGGATTTACAAGCTGCGAAGGACTATCTTCAAATGCACGTTAGTTTCGTATTTATTATTGTCACAATGTTATGTATCTACTGTGTTTGCGCAAGACTACAAGTAATTATACATAATTATAAAAACCGCTGCCAAATTAAACAATAACATTTTATCACGGACTAATTTTAAATTATCATGATGCACTGGTGAAATGCACGAATGTTTTCGTTTAATAAGAATTGCTTTTGTTTTTTAAAATAATCTTGGTGATTTTGTTTTCAGCTAGACATTTATGCACATCCAATATATTCTGATGTTGGCGACTATCCTATTTTTGTTCGGGAAAGGGTTAACAATATGAGTCTTCAACAAGGTTACTCGCGGTCACGTCTACCATATTTCTCAGATGAAGAGGTTTGTATATTTTATTAATCGAATAGTAATTTATTAATGAGATTCAGACGTCAGTTCTATATTTTAAAAAAAGTTGCTTGTTGACAAGATGAAAAGATAGACAAAATGTTTGTTAAGCAATTCAGTTCACATTTTAGTTTTATTAAACTCGTTTTATCAAATTCAAATAAACTAATTTTAAATCGTCTTCATTTCAGATCAAAATGCTTCAAGGAAGTGCTGATTTCTTCGCTCTGAACCACTACACAACATTTTTGATGAGTCACTCACCAATGGAAGATGGATGGAAAGTTCCTTCTTTGGATCACGACACTGGAGTCAGAATGGATCAGAACCTGTCATGGCCAAGGCCTGGAGCCGACTGGCTAACAGTTAGTTGTATTTCAATCTTTAAAAAGTTGTGTTACTAATTTTTTTTTCTAAATTGAAGTAACTCCCAATACACTCCAAATATAAAAATACATACACCACTTATGCTATATATTGATGATTTCATGGCAAAATAAATTGTTCTTGTCATGGTTAAACAAAGAAGAAACAAAATAATAACGTTCTAAATAATATTTTCAATATAAGTGGTTCGAGTATTTATGCTGTTACAATAAACATAAAATCGTTCAATGAAATCACTAGCCATTCAATAATATACAAATATAATGGAACACTTCTATATGTATTTCCTACAAGTGGCGATTATTCACAGACGTAACCGAGTACGGTTTTATTCGATTATACGAGTTATGAGTAACGCTCACGTGTGTTTATTCGATGTTGTTATGATCGAGATAAATACCCGTTTGTTATTATTGTTTCGTCAACTGTGTTTTACCGTGTATAATATGGTAATAACTTCCCGGTGATTCTAAAACTCCATTCTCAAGGACTACCCAAACGTAATATTATCTCATTAAATTTTCAAAATGAGGTCGGATCTATTCTCCAGTTTGTTTTAAATCTTCTTACGAATTTTGTTTTGATTAAATGATTTCTATGATTACTTATTAACCTTTTGACCGCCACGTCAAAAAAAGAATGACGTGCCCTCAGTGCCAAGCTAATTCATCCATAAATACCTACAATATTGTAGCGAGTTCCAAATTAAATCAATTGAAACTGACTAATCATTTTGAAATTAAAAGTCTGTGAAGTAGTCGTGCTGTCGTGGCGTGCTGGGCACGTTAAAGTTTGTCATCTATACGTGACTGTGGCGTTCAAAAGATCAAGGAACTAGGAGCATATTAGTAGATAGACGACGAAATGTATGATATTTTTTTAAAGTTAACCTTATTTCGCAGGTCAACCCTCCCGGTTTCCGAAAGCTCCTGAACTATATCAACGATAAGTACAGAATCTTGAAGGATATTCCAATCATAATAACCGAGAACGGCGTCTGTGACTGGGGCCAAACAGAAGATTATGAAAGAGTTTCATATTATAATGAGTACTTGCATCAAGTACTGTTGGCAATGTATGAAGATGGGTGCAATATTAAAGGTTACTTCAGTTGGACACTAATGGACGACTTCGAATGGCCTGATGGCTACTCGTAAGTATTTTGAACCATACTTACTTTCATAGAAAAAATATCGGAAGGAACTAGTGGTGGCCCTGCCGGGGCTGTAGGTTGTTCAAGTGATACCGTGGCTCTGGCATACAGGGACCTCCCGAACCAACATAGTGGGTTATAGTCAGTATGAGTCTGACACTCACTCCAGCTGCACCCTTAGCTGGAAGTGGTCATTTGATGATTTCCCACGAAAAAAAGTATAATTAGTGCAACAGATTTATATTATATTAAAACATCTGGTCTATATACAATATAAAACATAAAATACCTAACATCATTAATTATTCATTGCATACCTATAAAATGGGTCCAACATTGTTATTCATCCAAAGGAGACCACTTACTAAATAGAGCTTTATTCAAGACCTTGACACGGTGTTTCCTTTAAATACTATAATCGAGTAAATACAAGGTCGATAGAATAACTGATAGTAGGAGTTTTAGTAGTGCAATAAGGTTCCTAACACACAAGTATACTTGATAAGGGACCATTACCGTATTAGACGTTCAGTATCTTGTATAAAACTCTAATGCACAACGCATTAATTGGAATCGTCACCTTAGGGCATCACAAATCTGAGGTCTATTAAAACCTTACAACTTAAAGGTAAAAAAAAAACCTTACAACTAAAAAGTTTTCCAAAAGACAGCCCCATAAACGCCTACTCTTCACCACTTCGTATATGTTGTCGCGTGTAAGAAGAAAAATGTGGAACGAATTCCCCAGCAACACAATTTCGTCCGTGTGGTTTGAAGAACCGGTTCCATCAAAACATAATTGATTGTAACCACTGACGAAACAGAAATTCTATGTTTTAATAATAAGGAAGTAAACATTTGTACCACTGATCTTTAATCACGACCACGCATTGCGTTGCATTTGTCTCTTACATTTTAATAAACTGGTTTACAAGGTTTAGGATTGGTAATTGTATGTTTGCGTAGTACCAGTGAAATGTTTTATAGCTACCTCAATAAATTTCTTGACTTGACACAAAAATTAATCCAATATGGTCTGACAAAATGTTTAAATTGTAAAAATTTCTTTCTTGGTAACCAACCACGCTGTTTCCTTAAAATTGAACGTATGGAAAAGCCGTTTAAAAAAGGTCACGTTTTTAAGTTCATGTTCTTGACGTCAAAACGACGTAATTGTGCGTATATAGAGGCCTTAATAATTTAAAGTATTAATAAGTATTTTTTAAAACATATTTTTCCTTAAGTATATTTTTAACAAACTCACTTAAACTTATTTCATATATAATATTTTCACAATAATGTAGCTATTGCCTTAACTTATATTTGATTTAATTTTTCTTTTTATTTTCAGAACTAAATTCGGTCTCTTCAAAGTAGATTTTGACAGTCCAAATAAAACGAGGACGCCGAAGCTATCTGCGCATAGTTTTAGTAATATTGTGCGCACGCGCCGAATTGACTTCGACTACATCAAACCACCCTCGGACCTAAAAAGATTATTGGGATAAATCAATTTGTTAATTTAAAAATTATAGATAATTAAACTTTAATTTATGTAATAAATTTAAGTCGCATTAAAATGTTTTATTTATAAATGAAAAACAGTTGGAGTTTATTAATCTGTGCATAATGCATAGTGATAATCTTGATAGTTAATTACAGAACCTTGAATCGTATAATAGGTTATAATCTCAATTTAAAAGTTTTACTATAATTAACTCATGATCACGCACAAATTATTTGTGTTACCTAAAATTTGGCATTATGATATTATTATAATTATAACATTCAAATAAAAATATCCTTAGCTTATTCTTTTATCATGTCAGCATTAACTGTGTTATTATAAAACAATTCTATGTAGGTTCCGGCTGACGCAACTATCAACAAATATTACAAACGAACGGTTCATATAAATGTATATTTTTTATTTTAATATGGTTCACTGGTAATTGTTACTCCTTATATATAATATTTATTAGAGAAACCACACAGTATAAAACACTTTTATTTTCTTAATTCACATAGATACTAGTATGATAACATTATTTTACTACCGCCGTTTACAAAATATATTGAATTCTTTTTTATGGTAGCTTTATACCACGTTCCGTTAGCAATTTAATTTTTTTCTCGCTTTACATTTATGCGTCATTGTAGGTACACACTATACACGGTTTAAATTAAAATAGAGAGAAAAAATCCTTTGAATTTAATCAACAAACCAATATTCATATGCATCAGAGCCGACACATTTTTGTGTACTGAAATTGCACGCAAATGTAAATATTTGGAAATATCAAACGTGATAATGTGCACGCAAACAACGATTTTCCCCATAATAAAAATGAGAGAAGTAAAGTAAACGTGGGTTTAGATAAAAATAAATGATGTACAATTGCACATTAATACTAAAAAATATAATTATAAAAAAAAATATGCTTGTGTGATATTCGCTTGATTAAAATCATTGTTCGCACAATTCGACCTTTCTAATGGCGAGCTTCCACCAAAACTGCTCGCGTAGGTACATTTGTTCGAAACAAAAAACGTACGCGTCGGCACTAGTGCACTGTTAGCATGGTCGCGCACGCAAGTTTAGAAACATTTTAAAAATGTTCGCACGTAATTTGTTTTCATTTGCTACTTCGAGTTTGTTTAGAAGAAACATTCGTGTGCGCTAGAGTACCGCACATTGCCGTACACCAGTGGAATTTCACCTTAACGTAAGGGGAAAAAATGAACAGGAAAAAAGTATCGCTTTATTATGTATCAGTGATTGGCGGGTCAGAACAGTAAGTAGTCCCAAAATTAAATACAAAATAATTATACTTTTTATTAGGTAATGTAATACTCGTAATAATACTGTTAGTGGGACAATCGTCGGTTATGTGTCACCATTACTTAGGTATATTAAAATTGTCTCAAAAAGGCTTCGCTTCGACCCCACATTAGCCTTTCAAAACCCAGGACTCTGTAGTCCCGTGGTCTAAAAGAGACATACTGTTAGGATTATTAACTTCAATTCATATCAAATGTTTATTTACATACATGTGTTCAATCATCATCTCCCGAGCCCTTTCCCAACTATGTTGGGGTCGACTTCCAGTCTAACCGGATTCAGCTGAGTACCGGTGTTTTACAAGGAGTGACTGCAACTGCCTATCTGACCTCCTCAACCCATTACC
This sequence comes from Heliothis peltigera, assembly GCA_958496145.1. Classification (NCBI taxonomy): domain Eukaryota; kingdom Metazoa; phylum Arthropoda; class Insecta; order Lepidoptera; family Noctuidae; genus Heliothis; species Heliothis peltigera. The sequence goes on from OY292328.1 coordinate 7,896,081, forward strand.
TGGGCAACCCAATACCCCTTGGTTAGACTGGCGTCAGACTTACTAGCTTCTGACTACCCGTAACGACTGCCAAGGATGTTCAATGATACATGTGTTCAATGTTGTCTCGTTTTAATATAAAATGTTCCGTATAAAGACTATTGAAATTATGTCACTGATCTGATCGGTATCATTGCTAATATATCAGTATAGAAAACCAAGGAGTTCTCATTTTCTTCTCTCAAGTTCATAATATCAGTTTATTTGAAAGACGCTGTATTTCCTTTGGGATTCGTTTTATAACCGTCGTCAGCTTAATACTACTTCTTGTATAAACAAATATTAATCAATTCTACACCAGAGCTGCTCAGCCATAAAGATAATTTACGATACTCGTGACACTACAAAGTACGTTGATATGCAATAATTCGTATGAAATCATAATTTTAGTTATTTACTGAAGCATTTAATAACATTTCTAAAGTTATTTGATTGTTTGTTAGCATAAAACGGGAATTTAATTTTAGTTCAAATCCAGTACCTGATTTATCTACGTATAGATAATATTATGTAGAATGAGCGTTGATCAGGCGATGTCATGATATTTGTAATGCATGAGGAACTGGAAATATTTTGTAAGTCTGGTTTTAAGAGCGCGTATACCGAAAGTTGGCAACGTCGCAAATAGCTGTCAAATATTTACATGTATTAATTAATTTGACCAATTTTCTATATGAAATCAAGAAATATGGCTCTGTACTGCACTAAATCATTGAATAAGAATTGCAATTAAAATCCTAAATTCGATGTTGTAAACGTTCTAGGTGTAAAAATGGCGTTTGGAAAGTTCCCAAATACATTTTTACATATAAAACTATATATTCGGTGTTGCGATATTAATTATTGCACTCCCTAATCAATTTTTTTGTGCTCTACAGAGCATTATTTCTTACTCTCATACAGTCAACTGGACAAATTAATTAAAACATGTAAATATTTGACAGTTATTTGCGACGTTGCCAGCTTTTGGAATACGCGCTCTTAATGTAATTAGATTGTTATCTTTCCAAATGTGCAATATTTATAAAGTATTTCAGTTTTCGTTTGAGAATGATAAGGATGCATTATTGTCTAACTTTTCTAGAAGCATTATCAGTTTACTTCAAGGCTACCTACTAAGTGATACCATAACTGTATCGGGCCATTTGTGTCACTCACCAAATCTTAAAATACAAAACAATTATCAAGTGGATGCTTCAAATTTATCCGATAAAAGCCGAACCTCCCTTTTCGATACTATCTTAACCAACATAACAATATCAATGGCCAATGCGGACAAGGTCAGGCTATGCAATGACTTATCTCGCATAAGTTTCAATTCATACTGAGTAGATACATAATAAAACAAGTGGTCACGACTGCTCTGCACGGGGTCTCGGATTCGATTCACGAGTCGGGCCGAAATTCCTCGTCGTGCCGAATTACCATCACATCGGACTAGAGAGTGACGGAATGGAGAGTGCACCTGTGTCTGCGCAATTGCTTGTACACTACAATTGCCTTACGCAGCTGGTTGATCTTCTAAGAGATAACAGTCACGGACGATAATCAATCTGGAAAATAAAACCCATTTTATTCTTCAATCATTAATTTACAATTTATTTTTACAGAAAACAAAAAAAAAAACATTAAAATGTGAAACTGAAAATAAAAAATTTGTAAGTATTTTAATTTTGACAGCAACAATTTTATTGTAAATGAAATATTTACTTGGATAAATATTGAACATACACAAAACTTGCCAACAATTGTTTGCTGCCAAGTTTTGTTTATTTTCACCCAATTGAATTCCACTAAATTGCTGAATAAAATGTACAGTTGAAATAAATCCGGAGGTAACCCTTTATTTTTAAAAAGCTTTATAAAATTACAAAATTTCCGACGTTGATTTGCTGGAACACGCTATCTCAGGAAGTATTAGTCCGATTTGGATTTTTTCATCATTAGATAGCCCATCTATAGAAAAAGGTTTAGCTGCTTTTTATCTGGGTAACGTAGTTGCCTGGGGACGCGGGAAAAACCATTGGCGGAAGGTATATTATTGAGAGTTAGTTCTTACAAACCAATAACACCAAAACTTAGTAATATCTGAAGGTGTTTCGTCATGCCTAGTTGGCCTTACAGACAAGATATAGAACAGGAATGTTTTAGTCATACTTACTTTGTAGGCGTAACTTTATTCAATAGATCTAACTACTTTTGAGTAATAATACATTCTTTTGTTGAAGGTGTGTTTGAAATAATTGTATAAATTACACATCGTTCTCATATATATGTATATTTTTTCAATATAATATTAACAACACGTTAATATTAAATCATTAACGATAACTTATTTTGATCGAGATTTTAATCAAGATATACCAACAGGTTTCAAAAATGCTGCCATATTTATTTGAACTGTAGGATTAAAAAAAAAGAATATTGTAGAAACCATTTCATTGCATTTCTCCAAACATATTTTCAGTGAAACGTAACGTTTTTTGGCAATTCCTGCCATAGTTAGCCATTTTGTTTAACATGAAAGCGATGCAGAATTTATGCTTGCAATTATACCTGATTGCCCTTTATTAGCTACGCCATAAGTACTAAAATTCTTTGCTTTTCATTTAATAAAGTAAAAAGAGTGATTACTCTGGTTTTATGTCTTAAGTTAAGTTATTGTTTTTTTTCATTATTATTTTTTTGTGTTTGTAATATTGTTGACCTTACGAAACTGACTTGGCACAGTAGTGCTCAAGCCTCATGAAAAAAAAAGATTAAAAAAATAAAACAAAGACGATATTTTGTTAGTAAAATATACCATCATACCACGGACTAAATGATCCGAACCGCTAAGTTTTAAACAGCTTCGATAGAACTCATAATTGTTCAGTGGTTGCAAAGCGAACAGCTTAACACGGCTTGTGGGGACATTAATAGAAAACTGTTTACTTAACCAAACACGGTCGGTCGGTGCTTATATACGATCGTTATACTACTAATTGCTTCACTGTTTAGTCGGTTAATAGACTTGCAACAAGTTCGCGGCTATTGTTAGCTCATTATCGCTTCTAAATGGCTTTGCGGTGTTCTTGCAAGCCTTTATCTTGTGTTTGATAAACCAGGCTTAAGATTTTCTTTTGTTACAAAAGCAACTGTTTTTAGAACAGGTAATTAAAAATTTTTTTTTTTTTATATATATATATATATAATACAGATAATGGTACTAGGATTATGATTACCGGTGAATAAAATATTACTTAAATTAGTTTTACTAGAGAAGTGAAAATGTTTATTTTTTGTAAAAATTGTCTCCTTGTGTATTTTTAATACAGGTACCACTGTAGATACATCTATATCCGTACCTAAATTCTAAATATGAGAAAACTGTATCCTGGTTTCCATTTTAAGTTACACCGTTGAACTGTTTGTACTATACCGAGTATAACCATAAACTTCTCAAACAAAACAGCTTAACAGAAACAAAAATATAACAAACCACACAATAGAACATATTCTGACGATGCGAAACTCGGAAACAAAGCTACAAAGTTAAACTTCGCAAGCCGAAGATATTGTTGTCTCGGTATAAACACAAAACTACTGAAGTTAGTTTTGGTTAGGTCAGCTATTTCTAAAGTTCACATTTTCTATTCTCTCAACCAGACAGGGATCGCTTGGCGAATTGAAATAGACCGCAGCGCACTGAATTTGGAATCGGGGTCCATATTAAAGTACCTATCGGGGTGTTGCGACACCAATATTTTTGAGATCGCGACCCAGTTCTGAGATGTATTTTAAGACTAACTGTTATAAAAGATTAGTGTCAGCTGTTTCTGTGTGTTATTTAGACAGTGATCTTAAGCTGTTAGGAAATTATTATTAATTTTATTTGATGCCAGCTTCCTTTTTGAAGCCTAGCATAGACGGCGTATAAAATAGATATATTACCTTACCCGCAGGCCGCAGGCAGCGATTTTATATCTATTCTGTCAAAAAAAGACAAAGCTCTTTCTGTCAATGTCAACATGTCTTCTGCCCGAGCATGGCGCGATCTGTCAACTCGCATATAATCACTTGTAAACTTATGTCAATCGAAGAAACGAAAAATTACTTAAAAAAATGTCAAAAGAAATCTTACGTCAATCTGTCACTTTTCTGTTATTATATCCAATCTCCGGTAAACAAAACTTGTTTCTACGGTTGCCATACTAAGTCTGCAGTTTGATATAAGTTTTTTTGTGGTCATTAATATGACCTATGTGAATAAGGATTGCTTAAATATGCTTAATCAGTAATCAAATGAACTCTTCATTTGCATCTCTAGTGACCACGTCAAGGATGCCGCCTTCATAACCGTTTACTCTGTAATTCCAACATGCACTGATAATAATAACTTAAAAAATAATTGCACCAAAATTGCTAAAGCTATCTTTTATTTATTTATTTATTCATTTGGAAGAACAAACAGTTATACACTGTGAATGATCTTAGAATAGGCATGTACATACAACCATTATGAGTGAGTATGTAACTCACTACCTACGTTATCCACAAATTATAATAAGAAATTAAAATACTAGTAAACTAGAGTCATGCACGACTTACAATTTGCATTTACACAATATATTTTATGTGTCTGTTTTTTGTTTGTAGTTTGTATTTTTTTTTCGATATATGATCACAAATATTTATTGAACATTTTTGTTGAGATACAAACTGATTTTCCGCAACATAATTGACAAGTATCAATGAGCCATTATAAAGTTTTAACAAGTACAACACGATATAAATTAAAAATCATTTTATATTAACTGTTACAATTTAAGTTAACATAACAATCATGGAACAATTATTATTGCAACATTGTAGTTCGTAATAACCAGCTGTACATACATAATTTATCGTAACTATATAATTTATTTCAATTTTATTAAAATCGTTTTAATATATTTAGATTTTTACATAAATATTCCGATATGTTGATAACATGACGTCCACAGACAATTTATTGGAGGATTTTTGACATTATTTAAATATTTTAAACATTATTCACAATAAATAAACAGTAAATTAACTTTTAGAGGAAAAAAGATTTATTTGTCTTATTCAAAATGCATCTTGTTATAAATATATGTTTTAGTTTATTTATATTTTCGTCGAAGTATTTAGGCCTTTGATTTATTAGGGGACTTTATTTTAGGTAGTTCCCCAGATAGAACAAGATATTTTTACCGACTATAAGAGTAGAACGCGACTTATAAAACCTATGACATTTTCTACTCCGCCCTGCATCTTATTTCCATCAGCCTAACCTAATTAGGTTGAGGTCGGATTCCAGAGTAACAAGCTACGGCTTAGTTAGAATATTTTATATCGAGTCTCTACTATCTGAGCACACAATCTCTCCAACTACTATAGTTCGTATACTGGGTTTGCTTCTACCAATAATAAACGCACTACTCAGATCTACTCGAGTAATGTTTCTTTTATCAATTTGGGCTAAAGGCAGTAATTTTTATAATGACCGGCTTCTTATCTAAATCTCTACTGATGGATTTTCTTATTCTATTTATTCTCTTACCTGGATGGCTTGAAGGAGTTACCACTCCCTAGTAAAGCAATGGCTCCAGGAGGAAAAAAGGAAGTTTTGATCAGTAAAAGTCTGACTCTCTTTTGTTTTATCTACAGCTGACTCCCTCCGGAGGGGGTTCAATTATGAGAATTTCCCATAAACATAAAAAAAATACGAGCATTTATTAATCTATTTCAAAACTATAACAAACTAAATTGAAGAGTGACCGCGAAAAACCGCGTAACCTTGCAGAAAACTGCCGTAAGTTATGACTATTAGCTCCAAGGTCATAATTTACCTCAATTAATGACGCAGATACCTTCAATTATACGATAACATAGCTGATCAACAAAATTCTTGAATAACTTAAAATTACTAAGTCACTTTTTTCCAACAGAATTGTGTTTATTTAATTAAACAACGTAGGTAGAATGATTACTTGTTTAACAACGATAGGCTTTCGATTAAAATAATGGATAACATTTCATTTAGATACGATCACAAATTACATGGAATCGAAATTTATGTTTATCCGTTGTTGTAGCTTTTTCAGTGAATTCAGAACAAATAGACCTCAAATATATAGGTATCGATTTATTAAAATTCAACAACTTTCGCAAATATTAGGCTTTAATGATTAATTATGATTAAATGCAGACTATACTGAAATACAGAATGACTAATAATAATGCAGCATAGTTACCGAAAAATTTAATGGGTAGGTAATTACATCTGTTCACGTACATTACCATCCTACAAAACTTTCCCATTTATAAAAATGGGAAAGTTTTGTAAGATTTTGATGTTTGTCACGCTGAAACTACTGGATGGATTTTGGTGAAGTCTTGGCAGTAATATAGCTTACATATCATTTATCCATGTGCGGGAATTAGTTCCCCCTAAAGGCAAGTGAAAGCGCGGGTTAAAGCTAGTTTATTATAATTTCAACTGACCACTAAAGTACACATAAAATACACAAGTGAATGTAGGTAGCGCCAGAGTTGATGCTTTTGTAGCTTCAATGTTCATTTCAGCATCACGTGAGAATCTACGACAGTTGACTCACCCCTTCACTACATTATATTTAAATGCCCCTAATTTGGAACATTTATGTTGACTTAGCTAATTAAGTAAAATTAAATTAATAACAAAGAAGACACAGTAAAGAGTTTTGAAAATAAGAGATTAAAACATTAAAGTAAGTACCCTCAAAGTTCCAAAATTTTTCATTCAATTAAACACTCAACGCTTCTTAAATTCATCTTGATAACCACTTTACCCTTTTAATGAAAACTTAATCACTGACCGAGAAAATTATTTTAGCCAAAGGAACCTCCCTTTGTGATTTCTACTTTAGAACAATATTATTTAATTTCGAATTCCAAAGTTGTGCGGAGAAACGCATCTATATAAAATAAACGCACGTAGACAAATAACTTTGAAGGTATTACTTTTAAAACATATTATAAGAAGTTTGGAATTGGCTGTATAATTATTTGATTAAGTCAAATAATTAAAGTATACGGAGGAGGATAAAAAAAATACTAGAAAAATGTATTCTAAATCTTGAACACTATTTCTTTTTATTAGGGTACGAATATTCACAACATTTTTTTTTGTCATTTGCTCTAACTATTTAGGTACAATAATTGAAAGCTAGGGTTATTCCAAAAAGATAAAGTGGTTAAATAGAGTATTTTTTGACGAAGATCTCTATACCATTTAGTCACATTTTGCCAAGAATAACATGATATTAAGACGTAAAACACAATAAACCTATCATTGATAGCAAAACATAAACAGCCGCCTCCAATTTCAATATTAAATCTACAGACATTAAAGTTAAATCTCTCTTCTAATCTTCTTTTCTCAAGGAAACTTATCTAAGCGCTTTTCTCACTCATCTGGGATTTTACCAGAAACTTCTCACGTAACTTGTGAATGCCAAGGGAGTCTATAGGTACCCATCCGTTAGCCATTAACGTAAACGGAACCCGACTTTCTTGGGATTTAGTTTCACCGCTCTCTGTCAATGATACGGAACGGTCCGTTGTACAAAATTTGCTTAATGCTTTCCAATTCGGGTTACTTTCATAGGCCTTTTTGTACATAGGTTGGTGTTAATATGAGTCTGACTATAACTCACCCGTTTTCTCCTGCTCTCTCTCGCGACATTATTGTCGTCCCTGTTTTATTTTATTGGTGGTAAAGGCTACCCAGAGGTGCTGCCTGTGGGGTTTTGTATGGTTGTGTGTAGTGACTTTTTCATTTAAAATTTATTATTAAGAATCAAGATATATTTGAATGTCGCGTATTTCGTTTCTACTATCATTACAAAAGATTGATTGTACTCGTATAGAAACATCTTGGTTGACTACCCCCGTCTGCACGGATTCCAAAATGGGGATAAACTGATACAGTATTTTTTTAACTTATAATCAACGTAAGTACCCTAATTTAAGTACTCTACAATTCTCTACAAATACTCCAAAGTAGTCAGTGAATTAAAAAAAACAATCGAGAAAAGCTAATTCAAACAAATACTCCAACTTTACACAAAACAAAACGATTTAAATAAAGTTCAGACTGTCAATAAATATTCAGTAAAGCCTAAACAAAATTCCAGCTTACCTAAATTGACTGTTCTTATACCAAGTCTGGCGCCTAAGCTTTAAACTGTTTGCGTTTCATAGTGAGAAATGTTTTTCTTCTCATTTGCCTCTTAATTAGTGGGTATTAGTGGTTGAGTGCGCTAATTAAACCGAGCGTGTAATGGTCACAATTAAAACGAAGCTTCTGCGGAGGACCCTAAGTCGTTTATTATCGAAAGGGTGAAACTTTGTGGCCGGGTCAGTGTTATATTGTGTGTGTTTGCTAAACATAATTTATTTTTAAAGACGGTTTTATGAATTTTATGTGCGGAGTGAAATATTTTTTGTGGATGTTTTTTTTTTTTAATTTGAAAGTTTATTAGTCATATTGTGTTAGTAGAAACGGTTGACGTTAAGGTGACCCTGGCACACAGGCCTCCAGAAGGAACATAGTGGGTTTTAGTCAGTAACAGTCTGACACGACCTCCAGATGCACCCACAGCGGGAGCGGCCATTTGATGATATACCCACGAAAAAAGTCAATAGTCTGTGAAAAAAAATTGCTAGGTATATAAATGTAGAGTAGTTTGCAATTCCCATCTAATTTGTGATAAGTGTATAAATATTATAGGATGTTGTTGTGTAAGTATTTATGTTACCAAATAACACTAGCGTAATTTATTTTTTGATAACGTTTATAAGTCCAAAAGTTGGAGCCTCCACTCTTTATAACCGATCTTGTTTCTAAAAAAATATTTACAAACGCATAACTTGGTACAATGCAAATACAAACCCTTATAATGATGTGTATACAGCTATTAGGTGCTAATGCCTTACTTTCATCAGATAAACGAGACTCTTATTAATAACAACTTATCACGAGTACATTATTCATTATGTTATTAACATAGACAATTTATTATCCACATGGATTCGAATTAATCCGATATTACATGAACAAGAGATGAAAATATTGATGTAATTATTATTATCTATTATTTTATTTTCCGACCACGGGACTATAGAGTCTCGGATTTTTGGAAGGCGAACGTGGGGCCGAAGCCAACACGCTGAAGCCCTTTCAAGACAACTTTAATATTATGTAATAGTGATACAAAACCGACGATTATCCCTGTATACAATATGAAAATGTACCCAAGGGCAACCCCCGGTTTGTGCTAAACTATTGCTAACTATGGAAGAAAAACTACTTGGGCTATTTAGATGGGATGCTAGTGGACTAGGGAAGCGAAAACTATGGGGACTATGACCCCTGCCGATGACAATGTAATGAATACATGTAAAAATGGCAGGAGGAGACTCGCCAGCTCATTTACCGGGCCCGCGGGAACTAGTCGCTAAGTCGCAACAAGGAGGCAACGGGGATTATTTTGTTATTATTGTAGTAATGCTATTTATGATAATCCACTTTTGTTCGCTAAATCTTGTAGTTGCGCTCCAAAAGGCTTTCCTTAACATTAATTTATATTGTTATCAGTTCCGCAATTCCTTTGAACACCGTTCTGATTTAATTAAATGACGCTATGCCTCACAATACGACTAATATTGAAATTAATCCAAGGGGCCATGTTTTTGTTTGCCAATTATTATAGGTACTTTTCTAGTTGAACATGTCATTTGCATTGTAGTAATAAATATATTGAAAATTATAAACGAAAAAATATGAACAATAATATTTAAAATGAAATCATTCATTTAGATAGTCATTTTAAAACACGATATATATGCTTTATTTATATGCCAACAAATATATTTCATGGAAATAATGTCAGTGGGTATATGGTGGGTATCAACAAATAAAGGTAAAATAGATGTTCGTTATATGACAACAAACAGTGATAAGTGGTGCAAAGCTTTATTTGATCAGTTTGCCTATAACTGTGATATTTTTGTTGGTATATTTTCATTTGAACATGACTCGCCTGGCTGTCGACAATCATGGTCACGTATGACTTGATAACTGTACAAACAGGCCATCCGTGTGGAATAAATTATATTCCATTAAAAATATTTTTACTATACAAAGTTGCATATGTTGAAAAGTAAATAAAGTGGTGGTGTGAGTCCAAAAGGTTTATGTATTGTAGGGCCGTAGCTTGCTGGGGGGCTGTGGGATTGTTTACAACAGTACTACGGCCCTAGCACACAAAGTGTTTCAGAAGGTATAAAAGTGTTTTGTGTTAATACTCTCTCCAGCTGCATCCATAGTGAAAGTGGTCATTTGATCATTTTTCACAAAAAAGGAGGTTATTTGAGTAAATACCTTTACCAAGAATTTTCATCATCATCTTTCTGTCCTTTTCATAATTTTTATTAAGGGTCTTCTCAGCTTGACGTCTTGTCTTCTGACGTTACATTCTATTTATAAGAAAACTGTTGAATAAATTGAAATGCAATTTGGTACGGCTGCATATGAGTAACGAGTATTTTTAATTAACTTTAATGTCGTTAAGGTATTTGGTATCCAAGTATACAAGGGTATCAAATAAGGGCTGATCGGATAGGTGTAAAGAAAGTTGACGTGACCCTGAAGCCACAGAATACGATACGAGTTTATAAAGAAGTTCCCACATGAAACTGTTAAAAATGTATAATTATAGGTACCTATATAAAAAATACTGTCCAGGCTTTCGTCGGCGTCGTAAAGCAAGCAAGGGCCTTTATATTAAGTATACAGAGAAGAATATTCGAAGGATCCACTTGAGACAAGGATAAGGCCTCATTCTCGTCACATACTTCAGACGGTATTGTTTCGAATTTGCTCTAAATATTTAATCAAAAGTTAATTAAATTACAAAGTAGCAATTTGAATGAAATACCTTTGTATCTTATATAAGTAGGAAGTATCAAATAACATGAAGTCATGAATGCTGAAAATGAACGCAAAATGAGACGGTGAATGAAAGAATATTTATTTATTTACTTGTGTTATATTTAACACTAGCTTTTGTTTGTGGCTTCGCTCGCGTTAAGTTTTATTATTTTAAATAAACTAGGTATATTTTTAATTTTCATCCCCTATTTTATTCCCTTACGGGTTGAATTTATCAAAGTTATTCCTTAGGGGATGCTTACGTCATAGTAGCTTTATGCATGCAAGGTCTCAGCCCGATCGGTTTAAAATTTACAAAGTTTCATACAAACTTTCATCCTACTATGCCCCCTATTTTATTCCTTTGGGGATAGAATTGATCAAAATTCTTTCTTTGCCTACGTCATAACATCTAGCTTCATGCCAAATTTCAGCCGAAAATTTTCGAACCGAGGAGTGTTTTGGGCTGTGCGTTGATAGATCACTATGTCAGGCAGTCAACTTTGGGTTATATATATTTAGATTACGGTCTTTCAGTTACTCGATATAAAATCTATTATTTAGTTACTTTGGAGTTCATGAATATTAATTTCACAATACAAGACTGGAACAAGTTCCAACTTATATTAAACTTCTTGACTAGCTAGCTGCATTGGCGTCAAACAGTAGGAAACTTCTAAAAAGACTTAATTTGTACAGACGCCAGCACATCAAGCTACCGAAACTGTCAAATTTTCCCAATCAACTTTGAATCATATGCTTTAGAGATATAGTTCAAAATCTATTAAAGAAATTTGACAGATTGTAGTAGCTTGATGTGCTGTGGTCTGTACGTGAATACAAATTCAAGTAAACATCAATTAGTATACAATAAACAGCAAATAGAGTCTAGTCCAGAAATGTTTGTTGTGGAGGCCTGGTGGTTAAAGCATCTGCCTCTCAAGTACGCAAGTGTGGGCTAGATTCCAGATCAGGCCTACTATTGTAACTTTTCTATGTTATGTTTTTTCAAAGTATATCTAAGACACTAATGAATGACTGAATAAAGGTGATAGAATCTTGAGAAAACTTCGACTTCAAAGTCTGATATCGCTAATTCGCCTTGAGCAAGCGTGGTGATTAATACTCATTCCTTCTCTTTATAAGAAGATTCGTGTGCCCCGCAGTAGACTCGCAATACAAGAAGTATTACACTTTTTTATCACACTTTCATCGACGCAACCATTCAACAACTACATAACTAACTAACATAGCATACTAGCTTTCATCCACGGTTTCACCCGCCCGGGAAAACGCCGGAGAAATTTAACCTATGTTCACCGGGCATAATGTAGTTTCCCAATATTGATCTATATATTTTTTTCTTCATATCGGTTAAGTAGTTTTGAATCCTATTCGATGTAAACAAACAAACAATCAAATATTTCCTCTTTATTGTATTAATAAAGATTATATAGCATGGAGATCTAAAGGGGAAGCCTACGTTCAGCAGTGGACGTCCTATGGCTGAGATGGTTATGATGATGATATAGCAAATTATATAAGATAAGAATATACGAGAAAAAAATTTGTCACAACAAGCTTATTTTGTTCCAATAATGCTATGCCCGCTACTAGTATCCGTAACAACACGGAATAATACGCGTGAACTGGTACTCGTGACCGGATTTGAACTTGGCTTGTAACTACCGTCTCTGGTTCCGGGTTCCGACGTTTATGATTATGTACTTGAACGCGTGCATTTACGTATGTTTTATGCAACTATGTTCTCCGGTTCTCTAGATTTTTTTATCGGTAAAAATTGCTTTCCAAAACACTCGACTATCGAGTTCATTACAAATAAATCTACGGAAATGGACAAAAAATATGCCATTCGTTTATAGCAGCACTTCTTTAAAAAAAAATACCTACGGGTTTTTAAAAGAATCGATTTTTAAATCGAGCGCCCGATTCGGAAAATAATACCCAAAAATCCTTCAGTAATCTTATTTTAATTTATTTGACATAATTAGAGTTTAAAATAAATTATTTCAAATAAATAAAAATAATATTATGTTTAGATTTATTATTATTTTATTTGCTCCATTGTAATACTTAATCAGGTAATGATTGGTCGTAAATAATAATAATAAAAAAAACTGGTATCACGACTAAACATGCTCATAAATATGTTCTATTATCATTCATAATGGGATACTACGTAATATAAAGCAGATTAGTTGTCATGATAGTGGAAAATTTAAATAAAATCGAAATTTAAATGAGTGATGGCATTATTATAAGCAAATATGTCACCAGCCAATGTTTCACAAAATGAATTATTTCTCCTATTTAATATTTTACTAAAATACTGTTCTTACTGCTGAGAGTAAGCTTTACATATCGTGTGTGACAGTGTACCGTAAGTAATGCGTTGGGTAATCGACCTACCACAATCTTTCAAATTTTTTTAATAGATTTTCAACCTTATTACAATATCAGAAAGTTAATATTAGACAGGTAAAATTTGTTATATTCGGGTAGGTTGACCTGCTATTACTGTACATAAAGCTAAGGTAATATTAATATTATATCAAACGAACATCCAAGCAAGGATCCATTATATGCAACTCCATATTCTATCAATATTTTCTTTGATCTTAGGATCGTATTCTCGTATCAATGAGGCAGTATTTATTTCAAATTTTCACGGATAATAAACTCCAGTAAACGTTATGTATTAACACCTCTCGACATATATTTCAAAAGTGGAGTAGATGCTCCACTCTTTTTATATCTTTGGAGGCTTTTCCCAGTAGCATCATCAATCAAACGAGTGGCCCAAATCGGTGAAACGATTTACCCATAGACGTTAGCTTACAAAAGTGTGTTGTATGTTGTATGTTATACTGAAAATGATACGAAAAATGCCATAAGAGAAAAATACCATAAACTTTTTTATGAACGTTCACATAACGCTTATTGTATTATTGAATGTTTGGACTTTTTAAAAAATCCCTTTTTAATGTGATTGTATGTAAAGCATCACAGTTAGTATATACTAGCTCTTCCCCGCGATTCCAGCCTTCAACCGAGGAAACTATTACCCGCACACCCGTATACAAAGTAGCCTATGTATTTTCTTAGACTAAGCGACTATGTGTCTGTCAAATTTTATATAAGTCGGTTTAGTAGTTTTCACGTGAAAGCGTGATAGACGGAAAGAGTTAGTTTCGCATTTATTACAGGTATCAGTAAAGTTTATTTCTTTATTTTGTAGTATCAGAATTGGACTCGTTGTTTCAAGCTCTTTTTTTTTCGTCGGAAATCATCAAATTACCCCTCCCGCTGAGGGTGCAGCAGTGTTTCAAGCTCTGAAGTTATATTCACCAAAACTGAACGAGCCCTACAGCCAAATAACATAAATATCTATAGCTGGGCACCATTACTGCTTTTAGTTTATTACACGAATATAATAATACAGTACACAGTTCTGCTTGTATAGACAAACTGAAGCAGGCATCACCATCGATCATTGTTAGCAAACAGAACTTAATTAACACGACGAACGCTAAATGTATCCATTAAACTTTGACAGTAGTACTCACTATACATTATATTATGAGTAATATTGTACTGCCGAATACGTATATTGAAATTGAAACGAGAAAATATTTCTATACATCAGTTTAAAAGTCACATTACTGAAATGAATGGATCTATCAATTATATAGGCCAAAATTTAATATAAATCAACTTGGCAAAATTATTTTTAATTGGCAGTTGTTATGGGTAGTCAGAGGCCAGAAAGTATGATAACCAGCCTTAGCCTTAATTTCCCAGGTAACCGGGTTAAGAAGGTCAGATAGGAAGTATCGCTCCATGAAAACACTGGTAATGTACTCACAAATGTTCGCCTTTATAATTGTTATTAGCGTAATATAAAAAAGTTTGCTATTAATCTCTTTTGAAAGTATAAAAGTACAAATTTAATGTATAAAAAAAAATAATGCTTGACATTGGTGCAATGAATGACTCTAGAGACTCCTTCTAAGCCAGCGTAATACCTTCGTTTGAAGAAATAAATCCACGAATTTCTATCTGATTTATTAACCGGAAAATACTGATTTATAGCGAACCTTTCCTCTCAATACCATTCGATATTTTTCTTCTTTTAGCATTAGCCCCATAACCGATTGAATTCGAAATTTATATCCCCGCTATTATTCCAAAATTAATCAGGCATTTAGTACAAATTCTTTAATTCGAGACTCTAGAAATACTGATTATGGATTAGCATATTTTTGACAAAATTTCGGTTACAAATTTAGTTTTATTCAACTACTACTAGAGGTCGTTGAAAAACAATTTACACTTGTTATAAACTGGGAACTGAGACCTATCTGTAAGTTCTCTTCAGAAAGGCTATTGCCATATTATTCCACATCATTAATTGAAGTACATAAATATTTACATTGAAAATGCATGTTATACTGAATAACGAAAAAGCTTGTTTTAAGTTGTTGAAATAATTCAAGAGATGAATTAAGTGAGATTTCAATCAACCTCAAATTTAAATGAAGGAAATGTCTACGGATAAAAAACCTCATGTTAATGATATTGAAAAATTTCCTCTTTTTTATATGTAATATAATAATTATTTACCTAAATAAAACTTTTGCATAAATATTGTAAGACATGTTTTTTTTTATGTAAATTATTTACAAAAAAAGTTCCGTTTCTTGATCATTGATATTAAATGTGAAGCATTATTTTTGTATTTTATGAAAGGAAAAATAGTTAAGCTATTTCTAAAACCACTTTGAATCTCCCTTTAGACTTAAAAAAAATAATTGCCAATGCCAAAATATCGTTTATCTCTTGCAGAAAAAGTTATATTGCAGATCAAAGTTGGCACAAAGGTTAGCTAATATTTTCTTCCCGGTAAGTGATCAATTCAATCAATTCCTGTCACAAAAAGTGATATTAATGTATTCTTTAATAGATATAAAGCAGGATGTTACTGTGAAAAACAAGCGATAGTTATGTTTTTTTTTATATCTTCCAAAGCCATTAGTCGAACTTCGTCTTGAACAAAGGGTGACCTTTATGAAATACAGGAGCTCTGGCAGTCCCTGGCTCTCGCTTTAAATCTATAATTTTATTTGCAGTAAAATTAATTTCTATCTGACCTATACCTGTCTTCAAAGGTAACCTTTATCCTATCTATGTCACATCTAGAATACATTATAGGCACTAAGATCATCAAGTGCCGAGTCGGTGGCAGTTCGTTGGATCGTCTGCAGTAAATCCTTAGAGATTTACGACCCATCTAATGGACAGGTAAAGTGACAACACAAACATGCTCGTAGATTAGTGCCGACGCTTACACCCAGTAATCTAGAATAGGATTTTTTTACACGAGTATTCAAATAAACACGTACCCTTAAATACTCGTATACCTAGTACGTTTTTTTTAATTATTTTGTTATTTTTACCCTCTATAAAAATAAGTTGTGATAAAATATTCTAAAACGACACAAACAAAATCATTTTCCTATTATATGTATTTATAAATATATATATATGTGTAAGGTATTATGTAGTTTATCAGTTGTGTTAGCCCCCTTAACACAAGCTAATCAGCCCCATGGTAAGCTACTGATACCTTTTTCATACACTATATAAAATCCGCCGCTCCATATATAAAAAAAAAAATATATATACGGAAACTTAGCTGCAAAACAGCGCTTTTTGAAGGTCAAAATTTACAAAAGGCAGCTAACTCCCAATACGCCCGTCGCGGTCACCCACCCTTTATTACTATTATTTTTTCATAGAAGGGAATACATCTATATGTTTTTTTTTTTAATCTGATATGTAACATAATTCCTGTGCTTCCAACACTGTAATACCAGTGCTTCAGGAGTCAGAAGGTCTATCAACGCTATTACCTCGGAGAGGCAAGCCGGCGATATTTCATTAATCACGCCAAGTTAAATGCTGCTGTAATTCGGTGCCTCGTTCTACTTGTTATGGAAGTTTGCGGCTTGCAGCACATTTGCAACTATTACACTTTACTTTTGACGTCTCGTAATTTCTGCTTGCATTTTAAAAGGAATATTAAGTTGTAATATATTTTTTTTTGTGTCGTGGTGGCCTAGTGGTTAAAGCACCAGCCTTTCGAGTAGGAGGGTGCGGGTGCGATTCCAGTTCAGGCAAATATCAATGTAACTTTTCTAAGTTATACCTACTTTCTAAGTTTATCTTGGACATCAATGACTAAGTAAAGGAAAACATCTCGAGGGAACCTGGACCATAAAGTCTGAAATCACCAACCCGAATTGTGCAAGCGTGGTGATTAACGCTCAATCCTTCTTCGTGGGAGAGGAAGCCTGTGCCCAGCAGTAGGACGATAAAAAAAGGCTGAGATGATGAATAAAACTTTTTAATCCTTTTTTTTTGAAGTTGCGGAACCCTAGAATAGATCTTTAATTTCACATTTTCGTAAGTAGTGAAGAAGATAAGGTACCTAATTGTAAAGACTTCTATAACAACAGAAATTGGCTTCTGTACGTTTCAATTATGATGCTTGAATTCCATTTGAATTCAAGTTTGATAAATAAACGAGATAATTATTTATTTAAATATCTTTACAGAAAACTAGTCTTTGAAATGTCTAGACTTTAATTTGTCTAGACTCCTTTGTGTATTCTCATAACACAAATACGGAGACTATAATCTACTTAGCATTATTCTTGACTATTGAGCTTATCTTGTATTAGCATTTAGCTAAAAGAAATATATATATCACAGGATTTTGATTGCATCATTGGTCAAAAGGTTAAGAGGTCAAATTTGATGCCAAGGTCACGGAACACTTGAGTTTTTCAATCAAGTTGCAGCCTCGCTATTAGTGAATAATTTTCAAATAACTGAAGTTGGGCCTACACATAACTAAAGAATCTATTCTGCCTTTCCCCAGAAATTAATCATAACGAGATACCAAAAATTATATAGAAATAATAATTCAAACACACATTTAAATTGCGAACCTTAAGTTATCAATTTTGTAATAAAAGATAATCCACATATTTTAGGCAAAGTAACAAAAAGATGCTTGCCGGAGCTCACAAACGGAGTATGAAACCCGCTGTTATCTCTCCCTGATATTACAAAAACAATAAAGGCCAAAAGGTTTCATATCACACAAAACAAAGACGTATAAAAGTGCTATCTCTTTGATTTGTTGTTGCTGAATTTCGGGTTTGAGCTCCATGATGTTTTAAAAGGGAAAATTGACAATAATAATATATGTTTAGATGCATGTTACAACTTAAACTTATAAGTACAAATAAAAGTAAAAAATATGATGATAAATATTTTTTATTCTCTCCTTGACTAAAAGTGACATTAGTCTCGTTAAACGAGTTGTTTACCTACCATTTTTAAGACAGCAAAATATAAACATCTTGGATTTTACTATAAAGATACTTATTACCCCAACATTAAACTTAGCACTCCAGAGGCTAAAAGCTATGTCGAATATAGTCCAACAAGTAACAGTATAAATTATAATACATCTTGCAAGTGAGGCCACATACACGGAGGCAGTGTTTCATACCATCACATGTAGATGTGACTGGGTTACCGCAGCCTCGAAATGACGAAGGATTGTGCCAGATTAACCTACAGCCAAACATATGGCTTAAATGCTGGAATTTAGGCTGGAATATCTTGCAAGGAATCCTACTAAGTAGGCTATTTTTTATCTTTTCATTTGTTTGTTGTTGAAGTATAGAAAAGTATGTATTTATAAAGCAACTGGTGGCTAAGTAATGACCGCACGATTCGATCGAGCATAAGGTAAAGCAACGTTCGCCGCGGTCGCGGTTCGCAGCGAGCACGTTAAGTTGGTGGGTCCCAACTGTGATTTGTACATCTTTGGCGGTCGTTACATGTAAAACTTTGTATGTGGTTAGACTGGAAAACCGAACCCAGACCATGACCCATATATCCTTTTTACCGATATAAACAAACCCAATAAAACTAGATATTATGTATAAAAACGAGATCTCCTCCTATTTTTAAAGAAGTTGCTTAAAAACCGTGGAAAGTTATACAAAATACAGCTCAATTATAATGATTTGTTATAATTGGGTTGATTAATATTTGTGACCGAATAAATCGAAACGATTAACTGACTCAATTTGTATGGTTAATAGATAATTTTATGATGAATGATGTCAATAGAATTGTTATTGACCTCACATTAATTGGGATTTAAATACATAATATTATGAATGTCTGATATATATAAATTATATAAACATAATCCTCTGTGATAATAGTTTGATATAGAACAAAATATTAGTCTAATTTTCAAACTATTTGTAAGTATTCATACCTAATTTATTTTGTAGGTGATTTTATGCATAGTTTTATAATTATTTTAATATACTTCAACCACCGACGGTTAAAACTCATGATGGAATAAATGTTTCATTATATATCAAAATAGAAGTATTTGGCTACTATTTGGGATTCGTTAAATTAATGCTTTACTGTAAAAATATAATTAAGTGTGACTCTACAGATAGCGTAATATTACATCTTCATTCTGTTAAACTCTGTGCACATAACATCTAAATTCTGTTAAGTTCATAATAAAGTTCTAAGTGCTTTTATGATAGGTATTTGTTGGTGGAAATTCATTGTAAGATAAAAAGCTGCCTTTGTGTACTTAAAGTTAATTAGAGGTCATCTAAAGAAAATCTTTGCTTTTCTAAAAATATGTATGTCTTTATGAAATAAGTACAGCTGTAATGTACGTTAAACATTTCGAAATTGATCCCTATTCATTGCTACCGTGTGAAGTAGTCACTGATATCGATGACACACATTGCTTCACCAAATACTTCGATGAAGGTACCCGAGAAAATTGCCATTAAAATTCGCTACATATTGGAAATTGTCGTAATTTGTTACCGTTATACCTCCCTTGAGTACCACATACGCGCAATTTTGAAATTTATTGCAACATGTGTTTTTTATATACTTCACACTAGCTGCGGGTTTCGAGAAATGAGAAACGAAGTTAATGTTCTCTTGACGAGATATTTACTGACAACTTTTTTTTGTTAGATAGTTTAAAGGGCTAAATGTTAGGCTTCTCGAAAGCTTCGGATATGGCCGGCAGACAGTTAAAATTATTAGAAATAAGTAGCGTGTATTTTCAACGTAACTGGGATCCGTATTTTATATATAAAGTTAAGGTATGACTGATGTATACTAAAAATATATTTATATTAAATAATATATTTATATAAAATAATATATTTATATAAAATAATATATTTATATGAAATAATATACTTTTGTTAAATGTAAAAAAAATATACCATGTCTTCATCTGGTTTTTTTGTATGGCATCTCATAGCGTAGGAGGCTGTGTACTGCATAACGTGTCATTTTTTTTTTCTTGTATAAAAAATCTTGAACATTTTTTTTTATCTGCGTTGACATGCAGAATTGAGTGAACGGCTCAATTTCCCTGTGCTTTCTATAACGCTTTTGCATGCAATGGTTTTTAAGAAGTCCTTAGCTTTTAATATCTGAATAGCTCAACTCTTTATGTAATTATGGTATTCCCCTTCTAACTTATTCAAGGCTTCTATAAACAACCTTTTGAGCAAAGTGGCGATCGGGCTGAGATGGTGACAGTGTAAGATCAGTAAGAAATGAGAATAAAAAAAAAGTTCTTCTAATATAAAAACAATTATGGAGCTATTCAATAAAAATACGTTTTCTAAATTTTGAAGTTCCAAACAATATAAGACTTAATTCATCAAAGCATTATTAAAGATCATAAATTCGCTCGACTGTAGCATCGAATTCGGAGCACGGTGGTGTAAACAGTAGGAAATCAAAACTGGTAACAATGTTTGTTTCATATTTTTCTTTTCCATGTTCACTGGTGAAACAGAATGCGAGAGGATTTCATTTGTTTTGTTCGTAACTTTATATAAAGCACTAGCTATTGCTAGCGGTTTCAACCGCTTCCTGGGTTAACAACATTACACACCCGGATAAAAATTAGCCTATGTTATATTCTGATGTATAAACTATATTATTGCTAAGTTCCATGAAAATCGATCCAGTTGTTTGGGCCTGAAGAAGTTAAAAACATGTTAATAAACTTTGCCTTTATAGTAATAGTGGGATGATGCTATTGCACCCACGTATTTTGACAGCATATTATTATGTTCATACTATACTTAAATCTCTAGTCTAGTTTGTTGGTGATGCGTATATTATGTCTTGAGTTTCTTTCTTTCTTTTTTTGTTATTTTTCTTTGTCTTTACTTTCTTGTATTTTGCGTCGCTCAAGAATGGTAAGCAACTGGGAGCTAATCTTCACTAGTTGGAGAGGCACTGGAAGAAGAAAAATGTTTTGTAACAGGCAGAATGTGAACAACCTTTAGCAAACTATTTCCATAGAAAATAATATATTTAGAATACTTTCGCAATAGGCTCGAGGATCTTATGATATAAGGCTATTGGCCATAATTATGCTGCTTCAACGTCTCAAACAACAGTTTGCTGACTCCAGAGTGTTCTCTTAGTCACGTTTTTGCTTCGTCACAGGGCGTTGAAGACTCTACAAATTGTGCAGAACATTGGAACAAAGCCAACTGTTTATGAATGCAGTGTTTCGCGTAACGAGCGAAATATCTGTCACTAAAATAATATATTTTTCGAACAATTGTACCTATATCAACAGTTCGTAAACATCGTTTTGTAATTAACGATCTGAAACGGATATTGCAAGTATTGAGTTTTGTTCTATGACACTAAAGTTTTTATATTTTTATTTAAAGTGTTCTAAATGAATCGTAACTCCGTGAGTAAATCTTTTTATGACATTGCATTTTATTACTCTCAAAGAGAGGTAAGATCATGATGATAATTGATACAAGAAACTTGTTTCGAAACTTGAAATTTAATCATTATACTAATTTAAACTAGATAGACTATTCTATACCTAAAAATTTTTAGTATCCGTTTCATTTCTAAGATGATCAACAATTCATTGTATACCATTTTGTACGTGCAAATAGTTTCTTAAAACATAAAAGTTACTTTGAATTCAGAGCCGCTTGATGATATAGAAGCGTCAAATTCATATTGCAGTACACTTTATTGATTGACTAATTAGTATTAAAAGTTTCTTTAAATGATTTAATAGCTCCTCTCACTGTCTGTCCAGAGAGAGGAGTATAAGACCTTTATCTACGAAAGCCCATATTCCTGCTAGAGCCAGTTGGGAGCTTTTGAATCATCCCATGTTCTGAACAAGCTTTGGCACTAAGGGTTTAAACAGGCTGCGGGTTGTTCGCAAGTGTCACCCCGGCCCTGGCACACAAAGACTTCTAGAAGGAACAAAAGTGAGTTTTACTCGGGAAAAGTCCCGTACTCCTCCCAGCTGGACATCATCTCCCGAGCCTTTTCCCAACTATTTTGGGGTCGGCTTCCAGTCTAACCGGTTTCGGCTGGGTACCAGTGTTTTACAAGGAGCGACTGCCTATCTGACCTCCTCAACCCAGTTACCTGGGCAACCCAATACCCCTTGGTTAGACTGGCGTCAGACTAACTGGCTTCTGACTAACCCGTAACGACTGCCAAGGATGTTCAATGACAGCCGGGACCTACAGTTTAACGTGCCATCCGAAACACAGTCATTGGTGTCCAAGATATACTTAGAAAGTACATACAAACTTAGAAAAGTTGCATTGGTACTTGCCCGACCTGGAATCGAACCCACGCCCTCACACTTGAGAGGTTGGCTCTTTAACCACTAGGCCACCACGACTTTTTTCCTCCCAGCTGGACCATATATTGATTTCCCACTGAAAATAAAAAAGGGCTTAAGCATACATAATTTTCAGATTTTCAATCCAACTGCAGTCCACACAATTCTTTACGTATGTGTAAAAAGAGAAGTTTAATACATAAATGTATATATAATTCGAAAGTGTCCACCAATACGTATGCAGCACACGTAACCGGGTGTTGTGTAGCGTTCCACATACAGTTTTTATTTCCGTACCAATTCCAGCAACAAACAAACTTCGCTGCGCCCGTTCTAATGTATATTACGAATACGTGCGACGTTCAAATTGTTTTTTAATAAACGTTTTTTCTCTATTATTAAAGGATGTAGGTGCAAACTTACATTGTTATCACGCTATTAAATTAATTTTATTAAAAAAAACTAGTAGGTACTCCTTTCTCTGTAAATTTCTGAAATTTGAAATCTTTGGAAATGTAAAGATGATTTCAACATAGTAAATAGTACAAGAACAATATCTACTTGAAAACTACTAAAACACTCATGTTCAAGGGAAGTAACAGATAACTAACATCAACTATGTATCAGTACAAATCCCATCAAAATCGATTGAACCATTTCAAATAAACCGATAAAATAGACGGACAAAAAAAAGATTAAAAAGGTATTGTTTTATGCTTTGAATATAATCATACATCCATAAAAGCTCTTAAAAGGTGATTACTTTAATATCACAACCAGGCACTCCTATTTTATAAAAACACGGATTTACAATTTAATAGTTGTACCAACTCTCTACAAATCCATACAGGTGTTCAAAGCTATTTTATATAGAAAACTTATTTCATTCCAATATTTTGAAAGGTTAAGTGCAATACATTGCAACCCTTTCAACATTATTGACATTGAAATACAATCTGTTCATTTCAGAAGAAAATACTAAGTTACTTCTACTTAAGTTTAAGCCAAACTAACAATACGCTGTTGAAGCATGTTAGGAATCTTAAAGGAACTTGGTAACACGCGCAAAGGCAGTCACAAGAAACTTCAGCCTCGGACATTCTTTGAAACGAAATACTTTTGAGTCTCCAAAGCTGTTTAGTTTCTTCAAATTAAGACTTAAAAGGAACTATCCCTTCTAAACATCATCATCACCAGCGTGGTGATTAACGTTCATTCCTTTTCTGTATGATGAGAAGTGTGTGTCCTGCATTGGTACGATAGAAATGCTGGTGATGATGGTATAATAAAAAAAAACCACGTTCTATTTGTAAAAAAGAAAGATAGGTGTATAGAGTAGGTATGATTTTCTTATTAAAACATTTTCAATGAACAGAAAGTGACGTAGCCTGAGAATAGTTGAAGCCACATTATAGGCACAGGGTTGTCCTGAAAATGTAAGTAAAATACTATAACTCTTTATTTAAATCACTCTCGTATTTTGTAGTCTATAGCTGGGCTACCTATCTCTCTAAATAAAAACATTGCCGGTTATTACATCAATTTACAATAAAAAAAAACATTATGAGTTTTAACTTCATATATATTTTTCGTTTATTCGGCAAATATAGAAGAAGAAATCGCAATTTTGTCACATGCATAATAAGTCAGATTATTTCATCTTATCAACCAACAAGTAATGCATTTCATTTAGACCATTACACGTCATAGTATTAGCCAAATAAAATAAAATTAGTAACCCATCTATAATAATCATTAAGCTACTCATTCGAAATAATTTGATTTTATCACTAGGACGGCAATTACTCAATTCGCGTGTCGTGTTGAACACATCAAATATTTCGATAATAATCAAGGATGAATCAAATTTACATTGTGCCGAAATATTTAAACCATGACCCGTGAAAGGGTTTTTTTAAATTATTTCGGGTCCTAAGTAAATAAGGAAATGCGATAATGCAAACAAAACAAGGTAGGGTTATTGAAATACTTTGACAAAATAATCCCGGCACGCGACCAACAGTATTAACATTTTTAGGCACGTTAATTAGGCTAGGGAGAATACAGCAAAATGTCGCTACATCAATACAATGGTACAGTTTCATCCTGCAAATAAAATTAAAATCTAGATTTTTTTAAATAAAAATACCAAGATTTTCAATTGTTCGTAGATCAGCTTGTCAGCATAAATTCATAGAGTACCCCTGCTGGGTACGCAATCGACGTGACAACTAAACAAAACGTTATTCCAGTACATTGTATTCCTCAATGATTATAGGTAATACGTTCAGTACATTTGAAAACCGTCAATGAAATCCCTTCAAAGGAATAATTTAACCCAACTTGACTAAACCATACTATATCACCTCAAGACGATTGATCCCCAAGGTACAATAAATACCGCATAGCTGAACTAATAATACAAATTAGTAAGTTGGTCTGTCAAATTGTAACGAACCACTGACCCGATTTCGACGAAAGATACACATGCAAATATTTGAAACGAGGCCCTGAGTGATATGCCTATTATTATATTTTTATCCGGGTTACAATGGAATAGCTTTTAAAAATAATTTTGTCATCTTTTACACATTCAGATCATGTAGCTCTCAACAGGATTAACTTGCTCATAGCGGAATTTACTTATAATCAGAATGTTGGCAAGCAGAAAGAAGGTTTTTTCGCTGTATTCAGACATGCGAACAATCCTCGTGTCGCTTCCCACAAGTTTTGGCACGTTTCATCCAATAGGGAAAAACTAGTTTCGCAACAGACTCTAACAAATTAACTTCTTTTTTATTAAATTAGACACTTATCCTTTTGGGTATGCTAACTTTACTATCCTTAATCTAACCACTTAATCGATTAGGAGCGTTAAAGCATTTACATCGGGGTCTTGATTATTAACTTTAACTTATTTTTATTCTGAATAACACAATATTGTTTTTAATAAATTTAACGAGGTATTCAAACACTACTTCAGTGTTTCGTAAATTAATGTACAGACGCCAGCACATCAAGCTACTACAATATTATACGTATTTCAAATTTCCTTAATAGATTTTCAACTTTATCGCTGAAGAAAAAGGTCTAAAGTTCATTGGGAAAATATAACAGTAACGTCTGTACCTAAATCAGTCGATTAATAGGTATGTATATACATATATTTACAAACTTAACAATTATACAAAGAAAATTTAAAAAGGACAAAATAAAATAATGCATCAAAAGATTCATATGCATCGCTGTCAGGTTAACTATGTAGTTGTTTCAACAAAATTTCACATCTCTGCTACCCAAACGTAACATCGCAAACTAAAACACCGAAAATCGAGCTGGCCGAAGCCAAACTCCCCTCATAAACGACTAAATAACATAGTTCTAAAAACACAGTTCCACAGCCCTACGACAACACATTTTGAAGCGCAGCCAGCGGAAACAGGACGTGGTAGTGACGTTTGCCTGACTACACAATACTGCCTCGCCGTGAAACAACTGCAGGCGGTACAATAGCTCCACATCTTTAAAGTGTCGCTATTCATGTTATGTGACGGGCTTCGTGATGTTCTAGCGGTTCGCGGTATTTTACCTTGTATAACGGGGTATTTTGTTCATTTTCCTATTTGTAGGCGTCGATTGACACAAAGATGGGAAGTTTTTAAAATATGGATACACGGGATGTGAACTGGCGAGAAGTACTTTTAGTATAGTAAGTTTCTTACCAAAAAATAACTTTGACCATATTAAAATAATGATCGTCAATGTCTAGCGGCAAAGAACCATCCTCTCAAGTACAAAGTGCGGTTTCGATTGAGGGTCAGATTAACTTTTCTAAGTTATATGTATTTTCAAAGTACATATAACTCACATACCAAATAAATATAATGTACATAATTAAATGTCGTACGAAAATAGTGTGGTTATTTTAGTTCAGATGTTTATTGTCGCCTACGTCTTCAGAGAATTCAAACGTCGACCTATCGTTTTCCTCATACGAAAATAACTCAGAAAACCTACTTAATTGGTGTAGAAAAAAAACGACCCAAAACACAGAGAATGGATTACAAATATTCAGGTTCCAGGAAACATGGTAAAGGGAAAAATTTCTAGGAAATTACGTTATAGGTCAAAGTTCTTATGAAACCAAAGAAGTGATAAAATATTTGGATCCCAATTTTATTATTGCTTGAATAATTTATTTATCAGCAATCGCTTAAATGCCCTGAGTTGGATCTGGGATATAAACTTCGCCAAAGATCGCAAGAAGCGACCTAACTTTTCAATTTAGGTAATTGGAAATCAACTTCGCACTTTACTATCGCGTGTTTGTCGTCCCATGGAATATTGTGGCAGACAAATAAGTCTTTTATTTAATCTGATAAAAACAAAAGATAATAAATTATTTATTCAAAGCGCTTTTGAAGGTCAATTTTACAAAAGACACCCCCAAAAACGCCCACCTTTTACCACTGTCTATGTGTTATCGCTGAGACGAAGAATACTATTAATATGTCGTTTTAATGCAAATATTTTGAAATACACCTTTTTCCTATTATTTTTGGACTCTCGCTTCTTGTCCTGTATATAGAAAGTTTAAAATTATATCAGACTCCTGTCTAAACAGAAGTTAAACAATCGATATTGAAAGGCAAACAAAAACAATACAATCCTTTTAGTACATAAACTTGAAACCTTTTTCTAAACAGAAAAACAACGTAAGCCGACAACATTAAAGATATATGGTTTCCCTTAGAAACTAAGTTACGGTAAAGCCTTAGGAAAGGAGACGATAAACTATTTTGTTTTGACAACAAACCCGTATTTCATAGACAGCTAAAGTCCAAGATATTTACATAAGTATTCACGCGTGGTTTAGTAACAATGTGGGCGAGGCAAAACTCCATATTTCTAGCTCTTTCCTTTCACTGACGCGAAGGAGGTTTAGCTTGAAAATGCTCGATTCGGTTGTTTTTTTTCACAAAGGTGTTTAATAAAAAAACGCATTGCAAACTGATATTATCTAATACAAATTAAAATTACATTTCAATAAGGAATCTCAGAAGTTTTTCACGACTAGTATTTTTTGTTCTATTTTGTTAGAAAAATCGCAAAATGAACGTTTTAAATTATTTCGTTTCTGTCATTTGCAGGAACGTTTTTCTAAAAATTACTTGAGTTTTATTTCCAATAAAATAGTTCTTGGCTTTCTGAAGATAGTTTTCAACGAATTTTATAGCTATTTGGTCATTCAAAAACAATTGCCAGTCATAAAGTGGTAAAGAGATAGAATTTTCTTTAATACGATTTATCTACATTTGAGTACATTAACGTCCCTTCAACGCCTCTCCTACGCAACTTCAACGCTTAGGTCAGCAACTAGTAATTGGAATCAAGATCTAAAGCTCTAGCCTTACTAAGCAAAGTTAGTTGAAAAACAGGGTCGATTCAGTGATAAAGGTTTTGTCACACTTTAGTAGGTACGTATGCTGTTTTTCGGTTGCAGCTCTACACAAATTTCATTTGCAAGAAACTAGCTTCTACCAGCGGTTTATCCCCATCCCGTGGCCTCTCCCATTAAATGTACTTAAACACGCAAATCGGTCTAGTGGTTCCTGTGATCAGCGAGTTTAAACAAACTCTTCACCTCTATAATATGTTTTAGCATAAAAATGGGTTAAATTATGAATGGTGATTATTGTAGGTTGAAGTTTTGAATATAGGTAAGTATAAAATAATAGCTCAATAATTCTAATGTTCTTAAAACGTAGTACTAAAGCAGGTATTTATAAAGACCACGTTTTATAATGACCACCTCTGTATAATTTATTACATAGAAAAATGGATACCATAATTTATTTTTTTACTATTTATGCGTCCACGCTACGCTACATACATATTTGCAGTCTATTAAAAGCATATCCATATCGATAAGTGCCCGTATCGCCAACGCTTCGTTTGCGCTTTTATTGTGCAAAAGCATTAAGTCTGACGCTTGAAATATCTCAAAACAACAAGAACATGTTGTTATAACATCGTGGCTGGATACTATGAGCACTTAGTTAGCAACAGTTATCTGCATTTAGTAAGCATTGTTTATAGTTTGACCATGGATGCTCCTACGTGTTATGAAACCTTTGTAGCTGGGCTGAAGAGCATACCTACACAGTTCCCACTATTTTTTTTTTGTAGGTTATTGTACTTGAAGTAATTTAAAATGATTTTTAGTTCTGCGCGTTCTGTTCCACGCGCTTATCGAAGGGAAGTCAGCAACATCGGAGAGGCCCCCTAGGGCCAAGGTCTACCGGGCCTACGAATTTAACGCAAAAGTTACCGTGGCCCTGGCACACAGGGACCTTCAAAAGGCACATAAATGTACATATGTAGTAGGTTTTTATTTTAGTCAGTAAGAGTCTGAAACTCTCTCCAGCTGCACCCACAGCAAGAGGGGTGTTTTCTAACGTAAAAAATATTTTTGTTGTGTGTTGTGTTGTTGTTTTTATTTTGTGATTTGTTAATCAGTGCAAACTTAAATAAATAAAACTTAAGTTAAATCTTAGTAAAAATTTGTCAAACCTTTTATTTATAGGTTCATATTCATAACTTTTGAATAAAACCACAATACGTAATAAAAATATTTTCAGTTAATTTAAAATTTCCGCGTTGCACCCCCGATATATTATCTGTACAAGTACTGCTCTCTCCGGATTCATTTCCATCGTAAATCAATTAAAATTTAAATGAGATTTTTCATTGGACGGTTTACCCTATCCGCCTATCAATGAAATTTATAAGCAATCGAAGAGAAATTGATTCAGTTATTTTTTATCTTTTTGTGTTTATCGATATTTTGCACGAAAGTGTTAATTGAAGCCGGGTTATGCACTATGGCAGATATTGAAAGACTAACTTCGAAAAATATTCAAATGTAAGGTGACATTTGAATATTTTTTTATCAGCTTTATTTATCAAATTTTACTTAACACAATTTCTATCATAGTATACGTAAGTGTAGCAAAGATAGATTGATCTTTGATCAGTCATTAAAATTGAGTAGCGTTTCAGTGAATACGTCTTTTATTAACTGCTGTCTATAATAAGAATTTGAAAGTCAAAGGAAAATGTTTGATCGTCTTATTTCAGTAATAATTATTCATCTATGTCTTACAAGGATATCTAATCAGTTGAGAAAATCAAAGTACAGATAGAAATCTCCATGATAGAAATAGATTTATAGATAGTGTTCCTAAGCCGTTTTTAGTTTACCACTGACTTCTGAAGCCGTGACAAAAATAAATATTTTTCCCCTTAAATGTTTTTAAAGTCGGTTTATTTTTTTTTTTTCGTTTTAAGCTCTTTTTGTTTTGTCTAGGCGTTTTCGGGAAATCGAGTAACAAAGACATCCATAGGTACAGTCGAATTTAGAACGTCCTCCTTTTCTTGAATTCTGTTAATTGAATTACAACATCCAATAACATGTTGCACATCAAAGATCTCGTAACACAAACTCCAAGAGCCAGCTCAAGCATCCTACAACTATTAGCAGGCCTCCGTCACTCCATGTACTTGCGCGCTATAAGTGCCTACCGCCCAGCCGAGCGGTCTCGGTCCGCCGGCGGAACAAATTCAGTGCGGGTTTCGCAAGCGAAGCGCGCGCACGCCGTTCAATTTTTAACCGACTTCTAATAGTGCTGTTCGTTCGTACACGTATTACGATGCCGTGTGGTTCCTTATGTGCTGTAGATGGGTGAAAATCGAGCAAAAGAAGGAATGTGAAGATGGAAGAGAACATCTCCGAAGATCATCATCAAACTAAGAAGTATTATACTTATTTTAAAACGTTCTCCTAAATGTAACAAATCCTTTTCTGAAAACCGCATCGATATCGGTTTAGTCAAGCGCGAGATTATCACGCAGAAACATACATACCTACAAACCATACAAGTCAAACTTCTCAGTTTGGCCTGTACCTGTCTGATCACCTTTTTTTTTAAGTTGGTTAAATATTTTATAAATGATAAAATTTTTAACTGCCACATAAAAGTCAGAACATATTCAGTTTCCAATAACTTAGATAAAAAGTTATGTTAATATAATTTTACCGAAGAGGCAGCCCTGCGATTACTGTGGAATCGCGCGGTGCGAAGCAATCACTGCTGTACGCTTGAGCATTTAGGCGCATTTTAGCATACAGTGGTTGTTGACGCGAAGGAGTAGGCAATTATCGTAGTAGGTATTGGAAATTTTCTACTGAGTGAAGTATCTGTTACGTAGTAACTATTCAGTAATCTGTGCTATTAGTACGTAGTATGCAATTTCTAGATTACTTCCCAAGCTGAGCGCAGACCTAGATATGCGGCAAACTGCCCAACTGATGCACAAACTCAGGCACGAAATCTGTCTGCCCGGGCCAAATTGAATTTCTGGTGTTTAATAGAATTGCCAAATCAATATCGTAAGGATTTGAAGTATTGAGAATTCGGTGTTAGTATTATATTTTCCTCGGTTTTTGTGAATTGACCAAACTGAGTATACAACCAATGCCTGAAAAGATTTCGTGATAAAAATATTTTTTTCAATATTATATCTGGCTAGCTGTTAGCAAGGAACTAATTTCCGCAGTCGGAGCAAAAGTAGCCTATATCCTTTCACAATCTCTAGACTATGTGTGTACCAAATTTTATTCAAATAGGTTTAGCCGTTTTTGCGTGAAAGAGCAAACATAAATGCATACTCACAAACTTTCACTTTTAAAATATTAGTAGGATAGGATATGTTTCTGTCTTTTAGTGAATTTGATTTATGTTTTTCACCTAGAGACTATGTAGATAAAATTACACCTATTATTCTAGGTCAGTGCGATATAATAATATGTGCGATGAGCGTTCAGATTTATACATTTACTACGTGTAAGTTCGGATAAGGCACTAGGAATGAATAGGTAAAGGTACTTTCATGCTGCTTTGATTTAATGTTGTTTTGTTCATAGAATCATCTAAGTTTCATTATTTATGATACAACTTACATGAACCTACCTACCGGGGTTTAATTATTGTTATACTTAAGGGGTTGTTGTGTAGATAGATGATCATTTGCTCGGATAATACGTTCGGGTATCGTTAGTTGGGAGAGTGTGATGTATTGCGATTGCTAATAAGCTTGAAAGAATAGTTGCGATCCTCAAAGTTTGTTTCTATGGTATATAGGTAATTTTATCATACCAGTCTGTCAGGTATAGTTACAAATATATTTTTTCCTGTGAACTGTGATATGTTAGATTTTTCTTTAATTATTCGGCTATAATTTATCCGGGTACGGAAAAAAAATCCTGGGGTCGCAGGAGAAGCCGCGTGAAACTGTAAGTCATCATCTGCTTAGCCTTTTCCCAAGCTATGTTGGGGTCAGTTTCTAAACTTAACCGAACGCAGCTGAGTACCAGTAGAGTATGTTCATCGGTGATTATGTAACTTCCCAACAGTGAGAGTATTTACCAATCTGTTCAATTCAAACATTCAATCAAAACCTTTTCTCTTAATGAGTAAAAACAACTGAATTATACAGGACAAAACACAATATTATTATACGTCAGATCTTCAAACAAAAACACTTCGTAATGACGTCATTATAATAGCAACTGCCATCATCACCAAATCCATGATTTACTCGAAAAGTTTTGAATAATGCGTCGGTGTGCATCGAGATGGCTACCGATACCTGCCTTTCATTTCCGGACAAACCTCGTGGAAATTGCGAGTGCATCCGATGCCCAAACCGATGTGTCCAATGGTGCCAGACTGACATGTTACCTGTCCAACGGTTTGTGAAGATCTAATTGTTTAATCCATAGGGACATGTCCTTAGCATGTTGATGGCTTTTTAACTATCATTTGGTGGTGTGTACTAAAAGTAGTTTTATTTTTATTTAAAAGCTTTTATTTAACTTGCCGTGTATGTATGTTACGGTGGATTCTTTGAACTCAATTTTGAAGTACATTATCTTCAACCGATTGAGCTGAAATTTTGTATACACGTTCAGTCTGGATGACAATGCAAGATATGTTATATGACGTTACTCTAAATCCAATATGGCGGACCATCCAAGATGGCGGAGTAGTTATTTTTAATGAATTTCAACAATATCGGTATCAAATGAAAGGGCTTATTGAGAGTGACTTAAAAAATAATCTGACGTTATTCTAAATCCAATATGGCGGACCATAAAAGCTTTTTAAAAAAGTTTTTTCTTTTAATTTTTTAGTTATAGATTTACGTTACATAGTTATTTTCCTCAATAACATTAGCTACTAATGGGAAAGTGACCTTTTCTAGTAATTGATTTACATGGTTTAGAATTAGATGATTTAGATTAGAATAACTTTAGATAGTTCAGAATTTGAAAAATATATTTAGGAAATTACAGTCTTACTTGCATTGTACCAAACTCTTAATATAGGTGGATGTACAGAATTACAAATATATTTGAAGCCAGCTATTTTTATTTTCAATGGAATTTTTATTTCCAATAGATTTGATAACCCTGTTAAAGTAAACAAATGATTTGAAAATATGTAGGCTTTTCTTTAAGAATCTCGTTAGAAATTATCAATAAACACAAAATTACAATTCATGTATCGACATATGAAAATGAAATTACTGAAACGTGAGCGTGCACTCGATAACTGTAATGAAACCTTATTGTTATGGATTTATGATTAACATTTACAATGGTTAAGTCTGGTTTGAGATTAAGAGATTAATATCGTTATTGATTAGAAAACCGAAGAAAGCAAATTGTAAACGTTTCATAAATTGTATCTTTATCTTTAACTGTAGAACAATCAGAAGTCAGCAAATCTTGAGGTGGCCGAATTTAAGAGTGAAAATAGCAACTCTAGCAGTTAATTATAGCAGATAGGGATTCTAATCTGCTATTAACATTACGTTGTATAACGTTACTCAAAACTTGGAAAATAACCAATGAACTACGAAATGAGCCACGTGTGACAATGACGACGCGCGTAATATAAAGGTCACGTACCTTTGCGTAAAACATTAGCCTACGCCAACTATAAAAGCAAAGAAGATACTACATAAAGCTTGGTTACCGAGTACCCTCGCGAGGCACCTATTATTGTCATGGCTTGCCCCAGAGTGGGATTTTGTTTTATAAAACTTTTTGCTTGTTAGCGGCGGCAGCGAGTGCATTTTCCTGATTCCACGCCTAATGTTATGGAACTCTCTCCGGCGAATTTACGCTAGGAAGCACTCACACATTCACAACGTACTTAGTTTGCTTTTTGGTTTTATTTTCACGTTCACGTTTTAAGGGTAGGGCTGGGAATGCAAATAAGTTTAACGGTGTGTTACTGACAGGTAAAAAAGAGTAAAGGGCCATCAAAAGACAGCAAAAAGCAACACGTGTAAGTACGATATTTGAGATGAAACCTTTTACGATTTGTTCAACGTTCAATAACATTGTAGCAGAATGTTTAATCATACAGAAGGGAGGAAATCGCTTTGAAATCAACATAATGAAATGACGATCGAAGTCCAATATTACAAGCAACACGTCACATCATATACATCCATTTCCTTCCAGAAGATTCACCTTATTTGAATGTCGAGTTCAAATCATATTAATGACAAAATGCAAGTGAAGCGTGGAATTTCGATTTCTCGATCGGAGTGAATTTTCACAATGTCTGCACTCTGGCAGATATTCAACGTTTAATATTCATGTCTAGTGCTAGCAGCTTTGCTTCCTTAGTCAGAAATTAGATATTCGTTTCTCAGCAGAAACTTCGACATTAGCCGCTGAATACCGAAGATAATTTACGTAACGTATGTTCATTATTGTAATCATTGTTTGTTACATCGATGCCAATAATTCCTTCCTCTTTCGATTATTGATCTTACCATTTTCATACTAAATTCATACATAAATGAAGTTCTACGGAACAGTTTCATGTGAATATTCTTCTAACAAAATATAAGTTTTGAAGGTTTTGCTTTCAGTCAAAAGATCAGATCAAAACGTCTGGCCTAAGGCTATGAGATCTGCAAAGGAATAAAAAATTTAAGTCTGCCAGAATTCCAATTCACTTTAACATTCGGACGTGTAATAGGTATCTTATGTATCCTATTTCCATAAGAAGCCACTGTAAAAAGAATTTAAGAGCAAAAATTTGCATATTCAGATTATACCTGCATTTGCTTTGCCTCTAATGTTATTGGGCTTCAATATTTATTTTCTTGTTCGATTTGCTTGAACGTATAAGCTACAAAATTTGCATGAGAAATAGGTAGTTTGTATACAAGGTTTACAAAATATTTAAAGTCATATTTATAGTTTCCAATGCAATCAGGTTTTTTTGACATCTTCGAATACATTTCAAATATTTAAAAATAATGATTAGTTATGTTCTTATCAATAATTTAAACAGTTAGCTGTAGCTTAACACATTTTTTTATTGTGGTCGCATTTATTTAAAAATCTCAGAACATTTTTTTTTAATTACGTTTATGATTTCTATTATTTAATTGACTTCGGCGAACTGAAAGAAAATATGAGAATTATGAAGAATCAATCATTAGTAAACTAATTCATTTACAGATTGACCTAATCAAGTAACAACTGTTGTTTTACTGTTTACGTCTGAAGATAGGAGGAGATTATTTTTTAAGCTCAAAACTCTTATTCGTAAAGAATTGTAAAAAAAGCATTTCAAAACAATGACGTGAAATTTGTGATATTATTATTCATTTAAATACTTCCTTCACCAACTGAAAATGAAAACGATACCTACCTACTTTTTATTATTCAAAAACTCGATCACAAAATTATATGAGATGAGAAACAAATGATCGGCAGATGACATTGCGAAAAAGGACGGATATTGTTCACAGGGAAGCTATTAGATCTTGTGATCAATCTTGCTCAATATATTGATCCCTGCAAATCATCACTTGTTGATTGCTTTGTGGAATGAAAACAAATGAATGTAGATCTTTATGTACAGGACATGTGAATAGCTAATTTAGTAGTTCTCAATACAAAAGTAGAACATATAAATACAATTTAGACAGGTTTGAAGAGAAAACTAAATGCTATTATTAAATTTTTTAAACAGCTAATAATTTTTCAGATACCTATCTGATTTTTAACTAAATATTGGCTATTATCCTGGGCTTTGTATTTGAATGTATGAGATCATGTTTTTTTATGTAAGAAGGATTTTAATGTATAGTTGTGTTTCTTTTTTTCAAATTTGAACATTTTTTTGCCATAATTAGTGTATATTTTTGGCAAGACCAATAAACTCGCCGATCGCTTCGTTGGCTAACTTGTCTATATTGGATGAGTGGAATATTGTGTCTCTATGTTATATGCACATGTATATTATATTGAGTGAGTATAGTATATTAACTGAGTAGTTTAGCCATAGCTATGGGAATAACAAAATAATATTATTTTTGTACTTTGTATTTTATTTAAGCCTTCTCCGGAGACTTCCAAGTATTACAACTGAAGGGGCTAAGTTTAATTAAACATTTAAATATTTTTTATGAGTTTATTAAAAGTTGCGTTAGTGACCCTTCAGAGAATAAGGGTACAAGTTTATATAGCAAAGTTTTGATAAAATAAAATTAGGTGATAAAGAAGCTTACACGCTCATATATAATTACTGTATTTTTTATCAAAATGAGTGAGATGGTTACTCTTATACCAAATGAAATTAAATGCCTGGAGGGCAGATAACTTTGCAAATACGATTCATACTTGTGAGTAATACGAATATAAAGATAAAGGGTATCGAAGATATAGCTGAAAGGTGAAACATAAAATTGCGGAAAGGCTGTAAATGGTAAGATTTCTTACTTTCTAGTCTAGATTACACGAGTTGCGAAGTTTTTTTCACTGTACTTAGGTAATTTTATGTAATCGGATAGTACAAAAAATTCAGTCTAATTCTTTGATGACAGTCGTGGTGGCTAAACCGTCTATCTATCAAGAAAGAGTGTGCTGGTTCAATCCCAAGTGAGATTGGCTCAGTCCAAGGAAACTGGTTCAATCCAAGGATACCAACATGAGTGAAGATCCCAGTTACCAACTTAAATGATAAATGAAAAATGATATTTATTTTGCAAATAGGTTGAACTGAACATGGAAATATATTTTCAAATCGGACGGCGCGTTAAAGTTAAAAAACTCTTCAGCTATAGTATTAGTATACATAGGAATATTTTACGTATTATACATACGTAAAGTACCACAAAAAATGTCGATAAAAGGAGTTACGGGGGTTAGTAAATTAAAACTTGAGCAATTTAACTTTTTGTGGCTCCTCGATTCTGAAAGTTAGTTGGGGCTTAATCTTTAATAAGTTTATGGAAGAAAATTGTTTTGACACCTCCCTTGACATGGACAAACCCACGTGGCAGGTATATTTATCGCAGTTCCAAAGAGCTGAAACAAGTTTTATGAGACGCCGAAAAGTTTTATCTGGCATATTGGTGTTAAACGTTAAAATTGTTAGAACTTTTTCTATACTGACATCGTCACTGAACTGAATTTATGAACATAAATATCATGTTCACAAAACTGTACACAAACTAAAAAAATATCTAATAATAATCTAAGATCTAACAATACTAGTGCACCATATTTTTACAGGTCATCTAGTACATGCTAAGGATCATGTTAACAAAAAAAAAGTTGAATGAACTAGGGGTTAACGATCGAGCTCCTTCATAGAGACCGGCGTTATACTCCTACAATTTGGTGACTGTGATAATAAATTTAATAAAATATGTTGTTGTTTTCATTCTTGATCAACATGATCCATAGCATGTTCTAGATGACCTGTAAAAATATCGTGTACCAATTTTGTGTTAAACTTATAATATGGAGTCTGAACTAAACTGAATTTGTTTTACGTATTATAATAAAAAAATCAGTTTCAATCAATCAAATCATTTTTATAGTTACTACAAAACTTCTCCTAAGAAAAAGTTATCCCAAATCTGTGACATAGTTGGGCACATTTGTCTGTTTTACCGGATTCCGTTGTTTTCTGAAACGCCAACGACACTAAATAGTCTACATCAAAAGTTAAGTCATACATACATAATTTTATGGTTATACATACATATATGTAGCTTACGCTTCCGCATCCTGAGAACCCTTCATCTTAGAGTAAACTTCTCAAAAAAAATTGGTGTTAGATAGCCTATCACTGAAAGACGTTTTCAAATTGGTCCAATAGTTCCTGATAATAGATCGTTCAAGCAAGGTCTTCAGCTCCATAATATGCTTATGTATGCGTTTTAAAGTATATTGTTATATCTATATCAGGAATACGTGATTAACTTGTGCTAGTATTGGGGCAGCGTGACAGCGGGTGTCGTGTTAGATGTAATGGTTTTGGAACACTGTGATCGATGCAAGCTATACTTCAACGTCAATATCGCATTACTGGTGGACTGAGCATCTTGTACACTGATAGGTTAATGGATATAATGACGTTGTTACAGCATAAAACAATTTGAATACCGAATTACTGATAATCGATGATAATTACTTTTTAAATAAATAGTTACTGACCATACTGGCGACTGACAATAAAGTCGGGACACCTTCTTCACACACGGTCGGTTAGTCCCAAGGTAAGCTAATGAATGAAAGAAAGAAGAAAGAAAAATCATTTAACTTGCGCAAGACAGTAATAATCAAAGACAGTAAACACAAAAGAGGGCAAAAATAAATGATTACCTTGTGTTACAATTATAACACCTAGACCACAGCCAACAAGCATGATCATCTTACAAATGTTGACTGTACCGAGAATCGAACCCGGGAATCATTGCGCCAACGGGGTCGTCGAATTTGGACGAAAGCTAAACGAAAGAGAATAAAACAAAAGTTTTTCATTCACCAAAACATATATTTTTGTTCACTTAAAAAGCTCCAAGTGGCTAGAGAACCCCACTTGGTTATTCAGTTCGTTCCAAGGCATTCTTCTCTCCGAAAATAAATTGAAAGCAGTTAAATTCTTAGAGAGCGCACCCTCCATCTCAAGCAACCAACGTGAGAGAAACACTCATGAATTTATTTAAAAAAATCTTTCTCAACTCAAACTTTTGTTCGTTAACAAAACACAGAAAATTAAACCGTATGATCGATTTGCTTGCGAACCTGAAGTATTTACAGTAAACAATACTTCACGAACAGTTTCTTGAATAAAGCCATTGAAAGGATGATAATAACACCGAATGAGCCAGAATACAAAATACTGGTAGCTAATAAACTTATAGACGCATTTTTAGGGAAATATACGAGACAGGCTGCGTACCTAGCCCAAGTTGTAAGTGCTTTTTGTCAACAATGCTTGAGTGTTTAACAAGAAAAATAAAACTGCCTTTTATTTAAGTAATATAGTCAGTCAAGCAGCCTTATCTATTAATCGTTGTTAAATTTGAAATCAAAGACAATCCGGGGACTATATGTGTAGTAGGTACATATGTATTACAGAGATCTTAAATTATTCCAACACTTTCAACGAGAAAATAATTTGTAAACCTAAGTAGTCCTATGTATGTCAGATAACGAAAATAAATAAAATACTGACTGAAACTATCAGAAAGTAAAATGGAATAACTAAAAGACCCGTGTTTATCGTTTTATGCTTTAAACTTCAAACTTCAAATATTTATTGCAATCATGAGTGAATTTTAATTATTACTTATAACGTGTAGTTCACTATTTGTCTTAAAAACTCCATTAAAAACGAACACAAAAAAGAGAACATTACAGTCCATTAAACATCAAGGAAAGCCAATATTTTATTCCCAAGTAATTCTATTAGGTTTAAAGAAACATTTTTTTTTACTTCATTTATAACATATAGTATTTCATTCACGTAATCCAAGAATAGGGCGAAACGTGATTCGGAGTCTTATTGAAAAGAGAAATAGTTTTTATTTTGAGTATTGAAGAACTTGTGGCCGACTGTATGTTTTGCAAGCTGTGGTCCGAAACTTGAGAAAAATCGTCTTTTGTTATTTTATTCACATAAAAATATAAAGCTTAAGTTTCGAATGTATAAAGTTAGGTAGGCTAAGGTCGAAAAGGGAGTGATTTTTATAAGTGAGTATTGTGTGGTTGGATTAAAAGGCCCTAGGGTGTAACATAATATTTGTAATTCATTTCACAATCAATTCAATTGAATACAAGACCTTTTAACTTCCATAAAAGTAGTTGTTACCGTAATCCAGATAG
This sequence comes from Heliothis peltigera, assembly GCA_958496145.1. Lineage (NCBI taxonomy): Eukaryota > Metazoa > Arthropoda > Insecta > Lepidoptera > Noctuidae > Heliothis > Heliothis peltigera. The sequence continues at coordinate 7,936,167 of OY292328.1, forward strand.
CTCCAATCCCGAAGCAACGTTAAGTACTGCGTACTAATTGAATAAATACCGAAGCGTGAATTAATTATCAGCTTTGCCATAGTGACACCCTGAACCTTCGAGCGTTAGCAACAGCCATAATAATTAAACATTGCCATCTCAAATGTGACATTTGCAATCCGCGAATGTGATGCCAATTGGAGCGAACGGTTACAGGTATTTCATTTCCCAGATTAAATTAAGCATAATAGCCATCATTGTGTGAATAGCTAAATGTTAATTTAATTAATATTTAAGTACGTATTTAATCTGTGTACCGTATCACTGAGCGGATTATGCAGATGAAAATTGAATTAAGGAAAATCTAAATAAATAAATAATAAATAAATAAATTGTTTATTTCACAAACACTTGGAACTACACTATAACATAGTTTTTATGATGTAATGATTCATCGCTGCATTAATTATCTATAACCTACTAGTTTAGTTCATTAACCTTTTAGCCACAGTCACGTATAAATGACAAACCAAAAAGTGCTCAGCACGCCACGGTCAAGACTACATGACAGACTTGTAAAGTTCAAAATTAATGGTCAATTTTTATCGATATAATTCCGAACTCAATACTATGTTGAAGATATTAAATGAATTCTTAGCTTGGTGCTGAGGGCACGTTGTTCTTTTTTGACTTTACGGTCCAAAGTTTAAAGTACGCTTCGTAAAGAGGCCTACCAAAAAGGTAGACTAAAGAATAAATTCATGATTAGTCAGACACTCATATGGTGTTGGGAAACTAAGAGATAATCACGCTATTTCAAGCCAAGACCTAGTTGGGACTCCGTTGTAGACCGAAGTCCCAATCCCATTAAGTTCTAGGTGAAGTACTTTAGTAAAACAACTATGAAATAACCAAGTTCACAGTTAGTCTGTTTTGACCTGGTACGGGCCTTGTACAAACTTTGACTTAAAGCGTTTACATCTTGTTGCTAAGCAATTACATCATAATAGGATTTTGAAGAGGATACTTCGAAGTGCTGTTCCTGATAGTAAAACGGAGTTTAAATTACCCCTTATCTTTTTTTTTTTGTGTGTTTATTTTCTAGTGTATTTTTTATTCTTTATATGTAATGCAAGACAGTACTCACCCTATTTGTTTAAGTTCTTTACATATTAGATAAAAAATAGCTTAGCTTTCATAAGAATTCTTACTTGAAATAAAAATGTACCTACTAGAAATAACCTCCGTTTCAACTTAATCTTGAGCCAGCGAGCCCGTCTTGTCTATACGTCAATCTTGTCTCGCCATCTTCACCCGAGAATATACGTCTGACTATCTGAATTTAACTCTTTACATCGATTAACTTCTTCGAGCCCTCCTCCCTAAATCAACTCGGAATAATATTCACTATACAGACGCCAGCACACCAAGCTACTCGAAGCTCTCTAATTTTCCTAATGAACTTTGAACCATATGCTTCAGATATAAAGCTGAAAATCTATTAAGGTAATTTGACAGATTGGCGTCTGTACAATGAACAGCCGTTTTAGAATTGTTTGAATCATCGATCAGGCTCGGACGATATCCTTCCATTAAGTCGGACATAGGAATAAATGGGCATTTTCATTAGATCCCGTTCCCCAGTCAGCCCAAAGGCGATTTGCAAGGCTTTTGCGTTGATGGGACGACAACGCTATGCGGCCGGGTAAAAACCACTTTATCAACAATCCAAGGGGTTCGTGTTTTTAAGAACAATGGTCTTCAAAGGCTTAAAAGTGATTTTATCCACGGGTTTTTATTTAAAAGGATACCACTCCAACCTTTCTGTAAATTGACTTTAAATTCTTATATACATAATACATATCTCTATCTATCTATATATCTATCTGTGTAAGTGGTATTTGACATATACATACATATCATGTTTTACTATGTACATATGTGGTAACTTTGTCAAATACGTATAATATATGGTATAAGACAAAGTTTATAGCTACTTCTCAATATAGGTACGTTATTAACATTCCTCCTAAATAGACTAACGAAAAATCAAGTCCAAAAAAATGTTAGTTTTGTTGCTTCGTGAACTGGATATACGAGCTTACAATACGCTACATAAACTTCGTAGTTGTCTATCGGTACAGGCATAAAACAGAGAGCCAACTGAATAAGTGCTCAGTATTCTCATCTAGATCCAGTCATTAAACACGCCTAAAGATAAGGATACTAAATGTTACGTCTGCTTAATTAACGCTTAGACGGAACGTTACGGAAACACTAGAATGAGTTTTCGGAAAATAAAATCAGTTTCCTTGGTGGCTAGATAAAAAACACAGTTGGTAGGTACTTCAAAGGAACTGACAAAATATATGAGTTAGTATATGAGTATACTCAAATATCGCGGTGAAAAAAATATTCCATTTCACTCTATAGAAAGTAGCTCAAAGGTGACTGACTGACATAATGATCTATCAACGCACAGCCTAAACCACTAACCAAATCGGGCTGAACTTTGGCATGCAGGTAGTTGTTATGATGTTAGCATTCCCTAAGAAAGGATTTTGATAATTCCACTCCTAGAGGAAGAAAATAGGGGATGAAACTTTGTCAATTTTACTCCGATTGGGCTAAGACTATGCATACATACAGCTACTATGACGTAAGCATTCCCTGAGAAAGGATTTTGATAAATTCCACCCCTAAGGGGATAAAATAGAGGATGAAAGTTACGATAATTCTTATATATTTAAAGCCTTTGCTGACGTCCAATGGTACCTATTGTGTACTGAACGGTGATGTAACGTGCGTAAAGGCAACTCTGATATACTGTGTGAAAATATGCAACGTGTACATAGGCGTTAAAGAGAATTGCTTGCTTCAATAACGTGGTGATGTATTCAGGCGTGCTCCCTATATGCCTTTGTTTTTAATTGAAAACACGAACCAGTTAGTAGCCTAGTGATTAAAGCAACAGCCTTTCAAATATGAGTGTGCGGGTTTGATTCCAAGTCAAGCAAATCCCAATGCACTTTTTTTGAGTTATATTATGTACTTTCTAAGTACATCTTAGACACCAATGACTGGTTAAAGGTGAAGGAAAATTGTTTTATCTGGATTCCTCGAATTGGTTTGTACAGAAAGCTAATCTTTACATATAATAAAATCGTACAATACATTGAATATTTTTTTAAGAATAATTGATATCGAATCCAAAAATATAGATTTTAGAACTTTTGTCTGTTTGCCTGTATGTATGTCCGGGATAATATCAAAAAGTTTTGCATGGATTTCCTTCAAATTTGGCATGAATAATTATGTAGCTAAAAGGTCGGGTCAACATATAGGCTACATATTATCACGATATCACATACGGGGGGTTGAAGGTTTAATCAGCTAATGCCCACGCGGATGACGTAGCGGGCAACAGCTAGTTTTTAATAAAATAAAAATATATGCGAGCAGAAAGTAAAGACTAAACCAACATAAAGCAACAAAACAAACTTACATGAAACAACACTAACAATTGCTTTTTGACAACATGAAAACTCGTTTTATGTAATGAAAAAGCGCCGAGGTTGCACACCTATTGTAATTTTCAACACAGTTTTTTTTACGGTCCTTTTGTCAGCGTGCATTTAGTTGGGACAGCATTTCCGTAAGAGGTAGGGCGAAAAGCACATTAATTAAACTCGACTGTGCCCAGAGAGCTGTTAAAAGAGTTATGTTAAAACTGGCATCTCTTTACCTGATGGACCATTATGTGTTATTATGAAATCTCCTACAAAAGAGCTTGAAAGATGTTTGATATACAATCAAGGAGACATGTCTTTGAAGCATTGTGGAAAATAGAATACAACCTATCAATAGGACAAATATTTTACAAACAAAAACAGACTGAATTCAAATGATAAAAACCAAGATGCATGTGTGTGAATATAACATGTTATTTTGTACCAAAACCAATACATAAAAAAACAAAGGAACAAAAGATTTGGGCTTTTTATTTACCACACAAATGTAACACTCGCGTTAGTGACGGCTACAAACATGGGCAGGTCACAGAGCCTGGACCTGCCACCTCAAATAATGAATTCCAACGAATTCTATTCCATTGTACATGTTCAAGCAAATTACTCTCATTCACCGCCAGAACAAAAAGAACGTTGAAATCATACCACAGAAAAAAAATAACCTCTCTTTAAACATACACGGGGCTGTATAGATAAGTTTTCCTGTCTACATAAGATGAGATATCGTTGTACACGACATTAAGCGACAAAAGAAAATAAAAGATTTGTTACTACTCAAGTTTCCGACACAAAAGCTGCTCTTGCATGGAGAGAGTTCCAATAGTCTTTATAACACAACCAGTGGTGTGAGACCCACGATCTGTAGTTAATTTAGCCTTCTTACACAAGTTATTAGTAAGGCGAAGAAGGGGTAGGGAGGTCATGAAAAATTGGCTGGCGTCCTATAAAACAGCAAGCCTTGTTATCACTAGAAGATATTACAGCCTCAAAGCAGAGTTTATGTGCCGTAAAACGCCATTCGTTAGCAAATGAAATAAAGAATAAGTGATATGCGAAATTGTTATTCTAGTCACATACAATTTGTTTTAGTGATTTATGCACCAGACTATAAATTTTGGCCGCAGACTTACGCTCTCTGGCTTGTTCAGTGAGATATATGTATTATATGTTCAGTAGTAATGACTCTAAGCATATTTTAAATAATAATTTATCGTAAATATAAAACGGATTCAAATTTTAATTAAATCTATAAAATATTATAACAGTAATAAAATCTAATAGTTTTAAATATTGAAATGTACGCATTAGATTATATTAACAGCCCATAACTGGTGCTAATAAGTATCATAATAGCAGTTTAACAGCTATTTAGTGATATTAAATTTTAAGTTAAACATAATCAAAAACTTTCATAACACTAAAAATACATTGTTAGCTGAAATAATAGTGAAATTTTATTACTGTATAATATCTAGGTTTCACATAATATTAACAAGTATTTTTAAGAAAGAGATTAACGTTATTTTTAGGGTATTTGTTGACTAAACATACCAGGCCGATGGTCGGCTACGGCGGCCGTTCTCTCTAAGGAGATCAGCTCTCCGATGCATGGGTGAATCAATCACCATCTTAAAGACTCCGGGCTGCTTTATGAAAGTTTTTCAAAACCCACAAAGCGGATTTTGGCCCGACCCGGGAATCGAACCCGAGACCCCGTGCACAGCAGTCGCGCCATGCGATTACTAGACCAACGAGGCTACGAGGAGGAGACCAACGAGGTCGTATACTAGAAGAAACATATACTAGAAGTATAAGCAGCAAATGAGATGAGCTTTCAAATGGAAATTGGTAACTACAATGTGAAAAAGAAAATTTCATGCTAAGTTCACGAAAAAGGCGGCAGGGAAGATATAAAAGAATTATTCATAAAGCTTTCGACAAGTAGCTGGCAAGCGTCGGACGGCCTTAAAGAGGGATGCAACCTCTTTCCTTATTTTATTTTTTACTTATCGCGGATGCTGCAATTCTTCAATTCGCCAATATTACATGAGCCGCGATGAAGTGCTGAAGCGCGATCGACTGTATTTTGGAATCAAGTGGATTTATCTGAAAACTGTAAAATTTTCTTTTGTCTTGTTAAAACAGATATTTTCTCTAACTAGAAATTGTACTATTGTTAAGTCTAGACAGCTAAATGATGGTTATTTTATTGGAAAATTGTGAACTATAAAGGCACCAGTAACAGAAGGTAAGTACCTATTAAACGAATGCCATCGTTATTGGCGATTTTCTTCAACATTGTCTGACTTTGATCGAATTTTACCTTTAATAAAGTTTATAAGAATAAGCAATGTCTCAAACAGAAAGTAACGTAAATATAGAAATTGTTAAAAAAAATTGAGAAATAAATACTCTTTATGTTAGACTTGGTTTTATTTTCCCTTAATAGGGCTGAAGCGACATCGCTGAGGTCGTTCCATGAGCCAAATATTTGCCTTTACGTTCCAATGAATGATTTATTTGGTTGTTAAACAAAACCGCTATGATTACCTTCCTCGTGTTTTTCATTGAAAGCCCTTGTTTAAACTTAATACATTTTCAGGTTACTTTTGTGTACTTATATCTCATCATCTGCCTAGCCTTTGCCCAAGCTATGTTTGGATCGGCTACACCTATATCTGTTACACATATGTATATAGGTATATACTGATGTAAAGATGTACGTACTTGAGTAACAAATTTCTTTAGAATGATTCTGAATGGGATTTTTAATTAAAAGAAAATATGAACCTAAGGCATTTCAGTAAAAAAATATTATATGCAAGATAATCAAAACCGGGAACGCTTTTCTTCCTTGGTTTAAATAGCATTTAATACCTTTTCCTCAAACCAAAGGCGGGTGGGTGTATACACATCGGTATCTATAGATTCTCTGTAAGCTTATTCTCTTGATGTAATTGCAGCAGAATTCAAGTGTAAACCTTATTGAAATATCTTGGCATTGTATGTGTTTTTGTTTATAATATTACAGCACAAATCTCCTTATTGCCTGGCTTAATATATTATTTAAGTACAAATTCTACAAATTTAATATCGCGGGACCTCACAGCTGTTTTGGTGAGAGCGAATTAATTTCTCCTACCCGCTTCTATTAAGCTAGGTAGGTATGCTTTGTGAAGTGTAAGGTATTTTGATTATTCGACAAAAAGATTGCAACTTTGATATATATACATGCCATTGATATACATAACAATGTTACTATAGTTCCACTAATATGGTTGTTGATAGCACAATGACTAGTTTTTACGCGGTTTAGGTACCTAATACTTAAAAACATTTTTGATAGATTGTGAAGAAATGACAAAGGCAGGTACTATTAGTAACATACTAAAAATTACAAACTAACAACAACGTAAAATTGTAATCGATAAACTACGAAATCTTTAAATCGATTATAATCGGATTACTACGAACACCAAAGTTAATCAGTGCAATCATTTCAAAGGGAAATCTCATAGATAAATTTTGCTATGGGTTCCTAGTTAATGGTACTTGATAACACAATGACTAGTTTTTACGCGGTTTGGGTAATACTTGAAATATTTGGGATAAATGATGTGAAGAAATGACGAAGGTACCATTAGTAACATACTAAAAATTACAAACTAACAACAACGTAAAATTTTAATCGATAAACTACGAAATCTTTTAATCGATTATAATCGGATCACTACGAACAGCAAAGTAAATCAGTGCAATCGTTTCAAAAGGAGATCTCAACGATAAATTTTGTATTTTTCCAACCTTTCACATCACGGTCCGAGGTCGATAAGGGTTCCGATATGACAAGGGCCGAGTGACATTTGTAAATACAGGATATCCGTCATAACCAAGGGCTTTATTTACAAGTGCATCAATCTATACACACAAGAAACTTGAGGGGACAGATTTGGTCAACAACTTCCGATGGAGTGATAAATTATACGGAAGACCCAAAAAATATTTGTCTTGTGAAGAATGTTGTCAACAAAGACGTCGATTATTTAATTAAATTCGTATTTTGCTTGTTTCCTTTATGACAATTATTCAATTATTATATAAGGTTTAAAACTGGTGGGTCTCAGTTGTCATTTAAACATCTTTGGTAGTCAGTCGTTATGGTAAGTCAAAGCCAGAAATTATGACAACTAGTCTTGCCAAAGGATATCAGGATGCGCAATCAATAACTTTAGCAGGTCAAAATGGCAGTCACTCCTTTTAAAAAACTGATGCTTAACTGCGTGTAGATAGTCTAGAAGTCGACCCCAACATAGCTTTGAAAAGGCTAGGCAAATGATAATATTTCAGAAACATTGATAAAATAAAAGGTTATTCGACTCGAACATGCTATGGCATGTTCATTTAATAAAGTTGTTTTCGTATACACATATCGAGAGGACATAAATATATCGGAGTAATGAGAACGTACAGCCCCAATGGGGTAATAAATAAACATAAACAATTACTCGTTATTGCCAAAAGAAATGTTTTCTTTAAATTTGATATTGTAGGCATACAATAGTATTGGTTCGTTCTCATTGACTCACAAAACAAGTGTTGATGGCGTGATAGCCCGAATCCCGAATTCGTATTACGCACGAAGTTTACTTTTTTTCTATCTTCTTTGTTGAATTCAATTACGAGTTACAGACATTGGCGGGGTAAACGATTTCCCCAGAAATGGATGACTTATTTTTCTTTCGTTAGTTCAGGTTCATGAAACGTACATTGAATTGTACTTTTATAAGGTTTTAGGGAGAAATTACATTGAACTGACTGAATCTTTGTGGCTGTAATTTTTATTAAATTCGAGCAATTATTTTCAGTCACTGCCAGTCATATTTTCAGTCATCATCATTATCAGCCTATCGCAGTCCACTGCTGGACATAGGCCTCAGTCATAGTTATACAAAAATATTGTATTCAATATTTTTCATCGTGTACCTAGTACCTAACTAAATTCATTTATTAATATTTTCTGAGCAATAAGTTGAGTTAGACACAACTATTTGATTATAGTAGGCGTTGGTAATTTATTTCTTAATTAGCAAACCCATTTAACTCTGATGTTAAAAACGCGTTAGATGGTATAGTTTTAGATTTATTTTAAGATTTGACTTGTATAACATAAAAAGAAAAATTCTACCAATAGCTTTCATCATCACCAGCCATCTTTCGATTCATTCTACAGAACAAAAGCAAATACAGAGAGCGAATAAGCATTAATCACCAGGCCTTCAAAATGTAAATTGGCGATTTCATACTTAATAGACTCAAGTCCACGTTTCATCAAGTTTTATTTTTCGTTACCTCTGTATAATCAATTTGTGTCCAAGATATTCTCAGAAAGGAACTTAATTGTCTGACTTGGAATCGAATCCGCATACTTGTATTTGCCTTACTTTGAAAGCAATAACATATTTTAACTATTTCTTGAGAGTTAAAACTAATTAATTCTTAATTTGTAAACGTCACTTAAAATTCACATCTATTTTCCTTTTAACTTTTTAAACGAATTTTATGATATGGTAAAAAAAACGATTAATTAACACATCCAAGGACATGCTTCTTACGTTTTTGTGTTATCAATCAAAGCAAAACATCAGATGTCTCTTTCCCGAGGCTTTCCTTTTGAAATCAGTTAAAATAGCTAACGAACCGCCAAATGAATTACAAAGCAAACCTGCCTTCGTCACATAATTTATTCCACTCTCAAGTTCATTTATGTAACGAAGCCGCATGTTAAAATTACACAGGATCGAATTTATGCATATTTTATGGCCTTTCGAGTTAATTTCGACGTCGCGTGGATATTTGTTTGCAGTTAATACTTACTCACTTAATGTTGTATTTCACGGTTTCGTTTGCAAATACCTACAATTCGAGTCGAATCAACACAATTGTTGAGATTTTTTAAACTAAAATTACGTAACCTGACATCTGCAGCAGCCAACATTGTTATTACGAGTATAATACTATTTATGTAGCTATTTATGTTTGTTTTAACGGGTTTGTACAGGTCAAAATCGAGTTCCTAACAAAACTATTCTCAATCTATTCGTAGATAGTTTGACTGAAAATTCATCAAAATAGAGGCACTTCCCTTATAAACCCAAAGCCATGAATAGCATGTGGCGTGGCCGTTGAAATATGGCGCAATATCTTACCTGTGCTCCTTACTGCGTCTCACGATCGGAACACTGTTTATTAAGACACCAGGTATGAAGAAAAATAAGGATATTATCCAGGGGAATAAGGACGTATGTGAAAGTATCAGTGTTTAGACTTGGCTCACTATACTGTTTATAATTTGATTGGAGCTCTGAGAATCTACATTGTAGAGGCTTCTTAGGGTCGAGGCCTGCCTGGGTAGCAGGTTGTTCGCAAGAGTTATCGCGGCCCTGGACTCACAAAGATTTCCAGACTTAACAGTGGGTTTATGTCAGTAATAGTCTGACATTCCTTTCAGCTGCATCCTCGGCGAAAGGGATCATTTGACAATTTCCTAAGACAAAAAATGCTCTGAGGATCGAAGGAGCTCTTAAGATTCATGATCCAATTTTGATCAAGAAGCTTAGCAAATTTAATTTATAGGTGTTTCTTGATTTTTCTCCCTGTCTAAGGAAATATGACTCAGGTTTTTTTTTTACCTTTAATCCTGATTAAAAATAAAGTACCATAGATCCAAAATCCTGAATCACTTGGATTAAAGAATTGCATATATGTTAAATCTAAAATCCTTAACTGTTATTCATCTCTATACAGTCTCAGTTTACAAGTTGCAATTACATTACGTAATAGTGTGAAGGAACAACCAAATGGGAATATATCATCCAACCATTCTCGACGGTTTAATTACATAACATAGTAACTGGCAACACAAGATTAACAATGAACAATGCTACAGCGAGACTAATACGAAATGTAGTTTTATTATCTGTATGTTATATTCGCTTTCGCTAAGTGAACTACCAAATTCGTAAAAAGGTTTTATTCAACAAAACCTTTATGAAAATCCTGGCTGAAAATTCATGGATTGAAAGCCTGCATTTAATTTACTAATACGTTACATTGAATTATGCGAATTGATGTATTATTTCGTAGAAGATTTACAAACGGATCAAAATAATAATTATTGCGAATCTACGTCTAAGTCAATAGTTTTACTATAATTTACAATAAGTTTTAATGTTTTAACATTATTTTTTTAACATTTAGCGACATAGTTTTAAGTCCTTTGTTACAAACAATTATTTCAACGACAAGGACCAATATACTATTTTGTATTAAAAAAAAAACATAATAACACAAAACTCGGTCATGCTTTCCTATCACAAGAATTAAGAAATTCGAACTATGTATGTAATTGTTACTACGCATATTTTAGTGTATTTTTTATATTATTTTCTTTAATATACTTTTGCCAACTACATATGTATGGATGCAATCTGTAGGCAATAAATAAAACAAAATAAGATTTACAACAAAAAATATCTATCTATATTTGTAATTGTTACTTACATTTTTTAACAGACGAGTCTTAGATTTATACTTTCATTACGAATTGGTATAATGTTATAAAAAAAGTAAAAAATAATTTATAACGACAGCTTAATAAAAAAAAAAACAAATGTATGTAGTGACTTTAAAGATTAATTGCATGTATTATTAACAAAAGTGCATAAAAGTCTCATTAATAATAAAAGTAAATTGTTTCTAAGAATTAAAGCTTGCGGATACATCATCTACACTTTTTGAAAACAATTTATCATCAATACATACTTTCTTTGAAGGTTTGAGTCTGATAATAGTTTCTTCTGATGCATAAATAATATTTCCGTTGCTCTCTATAGCAACTCCATAAGTATTGTCTAACCTAGCTAATTTTTCAACATTATTTGTTTTGTCATCGATGTAATAAATTCCGCTTGCAGTTGAGAAGAACAAATTACCTTCAATATCAGATGTGATTCCATTAGCAACACCAGTGTTAAGTAGAATAGTGTTACCATTATCTTTATTGTACATAAACACTCCTGATGAATTAGAGTACACAAAATTGTCAACTTTATTCACAGCAATAATCATCACTTTAAGTTTTTCTAGCTCCGGAACTTCATAGAGTTTGTCATCTTTGTAAACCATCGCCTTCTCTTCTGGGTATGTAGTGAAATACAGTCCATTTTTATAGAACATTTGCCATATGTTTGTGTTCTCGTTGAGATGCATATTAGTTGCTTTCTTGGTATCATAATTAAATTTATATATGCCATCATCACCTCCCATATAAACAATGTGACTCATGCTATCTATGGCATTTGCAAAGCCTCCATGGATGCCAGAAACAATGCCAGTATCACCAGTCTTTAGGCTAAGATAGGCAATTTTGAACATTTCATCAGTTCTTGCAGTGTAGCTGAAGAACAAAGTATTGGTATCATGATCGATAGCTAGTTGGTATGGACTCTGAACATCGCGTTTGAGGATTTCTTTTTCATAATTCACATTTCGAATGATCACACAATTTGTATCACCAAAAATTAATCCGGCGTCAGCTACTGCTAGCACAAACACCAATATTAAGAACTTCATCTGAAAAGATATTTAAAGAAATATTAATCACTATATTAATATTGAGACGAAACTCTTGCAACGGTTGCTCTGTGACTACTAAAATAATGACATAGGTTACTTTAAATATCAATGGTTGATAGTTTGACTTACTACACTAAAAGGATATCCGTTAGAGAACGACACTGTAAAAATAATAGTTTTGATTTCGTGAGTCTAACAATGTATGAGAACCCATCTGTTATTAAAGATATAGCAATCCTAATGAAAATAGCACTAGGCATGTACTCTCTTAAAGATTGAGTGGAATCGAAAGGACCGAGAGTTTTTGAGTTTTCAGTATCTAATTGATCAAATCAAGAATGCTTATCGCGACTAAACAATAACTGAGATGATGCAATTTCATTATCAAAACATGTTATTGTGGAACGATAGTAATTATTTTTTTTTTTAATAAATTTTCGTATGCTCAAGTAAGAATTGAAATGATTCATTGTCGACGCATTCCCAATACACAAACTTTATAAAAACAATACCCACGATTATGTGAGGAAAACAACAAGTGACGTGTTTTGCAATATAATGTTTAGTTTACAAGTAGGAGGCGTATGAACTCATTAAATGTCTCATTAAATGTCATTATCCTTGAGTATTCACTGGGAATAACCTATAAGACAGAAAATAGACTTAATTCTTAATGTTACTATAATATCACTGGAGTTCACCCATGAACCCATTACCTTTAATTGAAAGCACTTTTACTAAATAAAATAGGGATAAAGACTAACTTGATTAATTCCAGAGAATTTGATCCAACAATACAATAGGTACTATTCCAAATAAAATCACGAAATTGACTAAGTTTTGTAGAAAATACGTACCTTTAAGCTAAAAACTGCCTTTAAACTTATTATTTATTTATTTAATTTAATAAAACACCTCAATTGAAACGAGTCTACAGTGCTACTAAGGTTTGTTTTTATATTCAGTCTCTGGCTAGGTAGGTATATTACATTACTACCCAAACCCGTGATTTCACCCGCACCAAAGTTGACAAATAACAACGAAATGACACATAAATGATAGAACAATTTTTTCCGAAAGTTTAGGTACAGTAAATTTTACGGCACGACAAGTTACTCGAAACTGAAACTCGAAACTCAAATATTCCCAATCAACTTTGAAATATCGTATTCTTGAGCGATAAAGTCGAAAATCTGTTAAGAAAATTCGACAGACTATAGTAGCTTGATGTAGTACTGGCGTCTGTATCAACTAACGGCAACATATAATCCTAACATGTTTGAATCCAAGGTACTCTTCTAATACAGGCGCATGTCGCAAGGCTTATGTGTCCATATGCATAGGATGGGAGTGCAGTTGTGAGGCGAGTTATGCTATGCTCAAAATCGAGTCACTTTGGCAAATGCTTTTTTGGTGAGCGAACACCTTGATATTTAATTTTGTCATTTTTCTGTAACGAATTCAAAAAAATATATTAAAAAGCCAACAACCAACGCATCAAATCCACAACTACAATGTCACTCAATAAGAACAAGACTTCAATTGGAAACTTAAAAAACAATGAACAAACTTACACATTTACCAATTTATAATGTTATTAAAATGAAGATAGTTATTACAATTATTGTAGAGGTTACGACAAGTTATCAGAGAACTGTCTCATCGACATGATTATGTACTGACGCCAGCACATCAAGCTACAACAATCTGTCAAATTTCCATAACAGATTTTCAACTTTATCGCTCATTCATAAAGGTTCAAAGTTGATTAGGAATATTTGACAGTTTCGGGTAGCTTGATGTGCTTGATGTCTGTACGTTACACTCACGATAGGTAGGTATCTACATGTTTACAATAATAATACAGAGCCAAACAACTGGGGATTAACGTGAAAAGCAATCATCATTATTCTCATTATCAATTTTATCTAGGACTCAAAGGTCAGGTATGTTCCATTTTCAAGCAGAGTTGTTTACCTCCGTTAACGACCTATCTTCTCGTATGTCTATTATACGAAAACAAGATATTTATGTACTAAGTACCTACTTAGTTAAAATCATCATCTCCCGAGCCTTTTTCCCAACTACGTTGGGGTCGGCTTCCAGTCTAACCGGATTTAACTGAATACCAGTGTTTTACAAGGAGCCTGCCTATCTGACCTCCTTAACCCAGTTTCCCAGGCAACCTTATATCCTTGGTTAGACTGGCGTCAGACTTACTAGCTTCTGACTACCCGTAACAACTGCCAAGGATGTTCAATAATAGCCGGGACCTACAGTTTAACGTGCCATCCAAAAAACGTTAAAATCTGCCATCCTTTCTCCTCACAAAAATATACATAGCATGAGCATACACCAAAATACACAGATGCGAAAATCAATAAGTAATATTGCACTTACTTTTATACGTACTTTTTTATGCCTAAATTAAGGTTTAATATGTAAAAGACAAAAGCCGTGATTTATAACCGATGTCCATGGCTGTTTGTGGTTACCAGTGCAGCGGCGGTGACCAATGGAATCGAGCAGTGAACGGTTGCATGCGAGCTTTGCGGTGGCAGTAGAATTCCGCTCTTGCAGTGGGTGACACTAGAAATGGATCAATGAGTTCTAGCCTTTAGATTTCAGCACATACATATACTTATGGATATAGCTAGAAGATGCTGTCAAACTATGAATTTTAGGTTGAACTAGAAATTGATAGAGTTATTTTAATCGTATTAATAAAAATAAATTTGGTGTGGAACACTAAATACATATTATAAGTAATAAATTACTATAGGAACTAGGAATTTACAACTACGAACCAATTTTTAACTTTTATGACTAATATGACTAAGTATGTAAATACATGATGCAAAAAAAATACTATCCCCATAGACATAATTTAATATGTCAACCCAAATACGTCATTTGTGATATGTATTTTTATACAACAAAAAAACATTAATGAACTACATTCTAGATAAATTTACAAAATAAATTATGCATAACAATAAAATTCCAAGATATTATACGGTTCATTGAACTGAAGACCTTTTCAAAACACGTCAACACAACAGCAGAGATAAGCTGTAACTTTAACTGAGTTAATCTGATTTTGTTATAATTTACGACTAAGTTCACAGTAAATTCCACGTATGCTTAAATACTTGAGAACCAACAACTGCACTAAAATTCCATTATTTTTGCAACATACTTATTTTAGAACAACAAAAAAATACTCTCTTAATTTTTGCCCACCCATTCTATACTGTTAAAACCATATTGGCTAGATTCGTATTGTGTTTCAATGTTTTCAAAACAATTTAATCGGTCTATTATCTCAGAACACTATCTACGAGGAGCCACACGCATGGATCGATCATTAGTTTTAGCAACGCTAAGCGAGTTCAATCCATAGACAGGTGACTATCTTCTCATGACGAGTTCCTCCTTCCTCCGACTGCACACATGAAGGCAGTAATTCTATTAAAAAAAAAAAACATTGTTAATCAGCTACTTCCCAGTTAGACGGGAGGCCGATCCCAAAACGGTTTGAAAATGCTAGGTAGATGATGATCTTAGAACACTTTCTTAATAAATCAAAGGCCAGAAGTTGAACAACTTTAACTTATTTAAAGCAGACGCAAGAACATTAGTGCATACTGTTCCTAACTCTCAGTTCCCGTCGTACATAACGAAGTGTCTAGGAAGTACGGGCACAAAATCGACAGCGCGCGATAATATAGTAATTTATTGCACCATATTTCACCCGGCATGGTCCGCCGAGACCCTTGTGACGACCGCTCTGGTCCGAATCCGAAATGCGCTGAAGATATTATATACAATCGTGGATAAATGTTCAGTGCCTTTCCGTGTTGATTTGTTGAGTCATTTTGATTATTTAAAACAAACGATTTGATTTTAATTAACTTGGATGATATACATAAATTAAATTCGTACTTAAATAGGTTTTGTTTGTTTATATTTAAAACATTTTTACTTAAACAGCAACCAACCACTGGGAAATACGAATGTCAACTTAAGATAAAGATACAAGTCATTTATCCAAAGTAGGCTGAAATTCAGAACTTTTTGAAGGTCAATTTTACATAAGACAGCCCCCAAATACCCCCACCCTTCACTCTTAACAATTCCTTAAACTCAGCCATGATACTAACTAATAAGAACAAGATAAATTCAGAAGAGATACGTGAACCCACATTTAAACTTACGCAATTCATCGAAAGGGTCAAAACAAAATCTGAACACGAATCCGGGATCCACATGTTTGATTTTCCAAGAAACTTAACCATCAAAAATGTACCCATCAAATCCTATGAACAAGACAGATTGTTCCATGCGGAACACCAATCTCCCAGACATTTCTTCGCCGACAAATACGGGTTGTGTATTGTCTCATCCATCATTTTCTTGACAACTTATGGCTGTAGTGTTCCTGCTCAAGTACAGAATATATCGTCTGCAAATCATTCCTTGTTCTAGACTGATCAAGGTTTCTAAGCTATGTTTATAGGTATATTAATTAATATCATTGATTGTTATAAGGAAGATAGTTTTTGGATACATTTACGGCCAGTTTTACAGGTTACGGATGGCCACTATCTGCCAGATAAATTTAAAAATGGAACAGAATTTGTATGAAATTATCTGCCAGATAAACTATCTGGAACTTATCAGCGATATGTGAAACTGGCCCTTAATATTGGAGATTCCTACCAAAACACAAAGTACATACTTTCTTAAGAGCTTATAGCGCACCTTTATAATATAGGTACATACTTCATAAGGGGTCATCACAAAAAAAAAAATTACGTAATATTTTCTTAATACCTATTTTTTTATTTGTTTTCGAGTCGCCTTCAGTCTTCGCCTACTAAACATCAAACCTTTTTCGATTCTCTGTAAAAAATCTGGACAATAAAACAACTAACTACCATTTTAACTTTACGGCAATACACATAAAGAAAGAAAGGGAAATAAACATTTTATTTTGATTTCTCTGAGGAGCCCCAAAGTGTCCTTATACATTCAGAAATAAATGTTTATAATATCCCACAAAATTGAATTGCGATTAATATACAGGATAAATTGTATACTTCTTCAATTAATGGGCTATCTTATATTGAATGAATTGTTCCATTCGGACTAGTACTTTCTGAGATTTAGAGCATTCAACCAAACATATAAACAAGCTTCATAATATTAGTATAGCTTTTAATCAGTATTTGTTTTCTAGGAATAGGCTTTGCGTAAGTAGGTATGGCATAGATTAGTTAAGGAATGCATGAGCAGAATATGGCTTTGGCCAGGGATTATGGCTTTAATATCATTATATGGGGCTTTACATTTGCACTTCACGAAATCTTTTATAAAAAATGAATGACCAAAGAAAATATAAAAGAAGACTACAATTAATTACAAATATTATTTGTTACTTTTACGTTTTTGATGCAATCTGAAAACTGACCCAATGGCGCAGTGCAGTCGAAATGCAAATTCAAGTGTTGGTGCAATTAGTTTGTCCAATCAAATTCAGCAATGCATAGACTAAAAGGAATCTTTGCATCTGATTAACTTTTTTTACTTCAACAAAAGAAAAAGTGAAAACTTAAATATTTTTTTTCTCTGCAATCTATTATAATTACTTGCTATATGCAAAGTAGTTCAAGTTATCACTTATATTTACAAATGTTGGTTCACCTATAATTGGCAACTGTATAAGCCCATTTTCAAGTCCTTATTATTTTTATATAATTTTAATACAGAAGCTGTTGGTGTACCTTATTAAATTAAATATGAAAGTTTTGTAAATACATCGTAAATGTTAGTGATCAATAAAAGAAAGTTCCATTATATTATGATTTTTGACAAAAGTTAAGGTTATCCAACTAAAAATGCAGCACATAACACAACCAGAGAATTAGTTTTTGAGAAAAAAAAATACATTTTTATAATTTATTTAGCATATTAACCAACCTTCTCATATGCCATTAGCAGATTATAATAAACCCATTCAATAAAATATTAAAGAAAAAATAAAATTAATAGGTATATTTTTTCATATATTTCCAGTTGTATTTCTTTTCTCACTTGTAATCAAAAGGCTGTATTATTATCATCTAACATTTGCTCAAAAAATAAACTGGAGTTAGAGAAAATATTACATTAAAGTATTAATCGGGGAACATCATAAATCTCCGCCAAGTAAGATTAAATATTACATTCAATTTAGCTTTCTAAAATAATATCTTTGAATAATATTAATAGTCGGTGGGCTACTTCAAATTCATGGCGCGCCTTCGACTAGGAGTGTTTGCGTCTCATCGATAACTTGGATGGTGATATAACCATGGTTATGGAACTTTAAGATTTCCAAGTTAAAAATATCTATTTATATCACATATTGAATCATATAAACCCTACTCTTATAACAATTCATTATTTGAGGACGGGGTAGCATTATGTCATCTCACAAGTAACCATACAGTTTTACACACCAATCCATCGTTTCTCTGGTCGTCCTTTTCCTCTATATCTATCCACATTCATGTCCAAAACCTTTCTCACAACATGATCCTCATTCCTGCGGAGCACATGCCTATACCTTGATAAGTGGATTCTCTGTTACGGGTGCTACTTGTGACAACAAAATATAAATGAAATATAACTAGATACCTAAGCTAATTTATTAAAGCTTGAATATTTATTTTTAACGCTCTGTAAAACATTCGTACACAATTTAGCAGCTATGTAGTGTTCTAGTATTTTTCAATATACCCTAAAATATTGTAGCTGTAACAAGCTATATGAAAAATTTACAACTTGAAATAGATACGGCGAGACTGAACGAATGCTCGATATCACGGCCCCCACACGTCAGAAATATGTTTATACAATGGACAAACTGGAGCGAGATGAAAATCGATGTTTCCAACAAATCGAGGACACATCGACTGTGTCGATTTACCTAGAAATAGCAGTCAGCACGCTATCTAGAATTTTAACATGGATTCAACTCGGAAAATCTTAAACTCCGGGGAACTCGGCTTTTATTTTCTTTGAATCGGTTTTCGATTGTGCAAACATGACGTGCTATTTTTCATTCCGATCTGAGAATAATGTGAGGATATTTAAACTTTACGTGTTTTCCTGTGCACTCATACATCACACGTATCACACAGCTTATTCGTTTTCTCTCGAGTATTTCTGGAAAGCATTTCTCTTCGTTTGCACTTCACTTGCTTCGGAATATGCACCGCAAATGATTTGACGACAAGCTATGTAAATTTAACATGATGTACGTGGAACATCATACAGGGAATGTCTATCAAATTTCCCTAAGGGTTATGGAGGTCAGACGCCAATATTAAACCATTCAGGTATTAATAGAGAAGGAGACGGTTGAGGAAAATATTTGCTTTTACAAAAATGGACTGCAGTTTTACAAACATTAAGGAAATAAAATGAAATAATTACTTCAGTATCAAAAGAATTCAGAGAACCTCTATACAAAATTCAATACCATCTTGCTTTCCCTCTATCAACTAAAACTATGCGGTTTGATTATCAGCCTTTTTATCGTCCCACTGCTGGGCACAGGTCTCCTCTCACACTGAGAAGGATTCAGCGTAATGATCACAGCAAGAACAATATGACTTAGATAAAGGTAAAGTACTAGGAAATAGCTTCATATTACACGTGATTTTTAGGAATAAAGGAAAAGACCATAAGTATATCCCAATGACCAATATTCGATATCATATAGGTAAGTCGGTAAACGGAATATGGCAATTTACATTAGATTGCTAACTCCACTATGTTATTAGTACACAGTCAGTTCTTACGACACCCAAGGGAGGTGATGGAATAGTCTAGGATCCTAGATCACATTACAACATACATTTCTCTAGGTAATACGTGTACCTTATCTATAAAGTGATAGGTATATGAAAAAATATGAATACTGATAGAAGTTGTATAATCTAACTAGCTTCCACCAGAGGCTCAAAACTACTGCTTCTACGTACCCGGATAGCCTACAGCTTTCTTCAATAATTTGGCCATCAAATACTGAAAGATTTTTCCAAATTGGTCCAGTAGTTCCTAAGATTAGCGCGTTCAAGCATACAAACATACTCGGCTTTACAATATTAGTATAGATTGTATATATATTTTTTTAATTCTTCAGTTTCATTAGCCTTACATATCTAATCTATTTGGTAGATACTTAGGGTAATTTTCAAAAATAAAAATTGTATAATTCAATCCTCCAATATGTAGGAAGGTAAGCATTTTACCCCCAAAGCACTGTTGATAAAAAACAGGTTTCAGGAAAAGTCTCTTTCATAGTAACAAAAGTTGTCGTTTAACCGACCGATTACGTAAACGATTGTCGGTGAAATTAGCCTCTAGACTGAATACGCAGAAAACTTCATAATAAAAATATTTTCTCGTTGTTAGAAACAAAATTAAATTTCTAAACGCAGTAGTAGCAATATGGAATTTATGTAGCGTATAATTCAGGAGCTTAAGGTTATATTTCGAGATAGTTAAGTACTCAAAGCGATAATCACGCTAACCGTTATTCGTATCTAACCCCGCTGTCCTAATGGTAACCACGGCGGATTGCCAAGCTCCCGGGTTTGATTCCTCCGGGTTTGCTAGTTGGCTGTGGTCTGGGTGATATAATTTATGTATTTAAAAGTTTATATGTGTAAAAAATATGTAGTTTATCACTTATGTTAGCACCTATACCACTAGCTAATTAATAGCTTACCTTGGGTCTTACTAACCGCGTTTGAAAAAGGTGTCTCAATATATATAATTATTATGTACATATATTTGATGGCAATTCAAATTCTTGATACCTTGATGAATTCAAAATTAGGTCGGACAAGAAAAAGTGGGTAATACATTAAAAAGCTGTGGCGTGACGCGATGTCTTACCAACTTTCCCTTTATATCTTAAGAACCTTTTCATTACGGGACTCTGGCATTCAGTGTCGGCCCGAATAATTATTACGTGACGTGAATACTCTTCAATAATTTGTGGGGACACTAATGAGGGAAAACGTGGCCTCCCCAAGACGTCTAATGGCAACACAATTATTCAATTAATTTCAACTTATCTTAATTATCTTGAAACGCAAAAAGACTCATTAAAACATAACGAGATCGAATGAGATGCAGACGGGAATAATGGAGAGCGTTGCTTTGTTGTTGCTTTGGACTTTATTAATATTTGGTAAAGTTTTCGATTACAATTAGAGATTTATTTAGTTAATTTAACAGCAAAAACGGCCGTAGCCAAAAACATTTGCTCTACAATTATATATAATAGACATATACAATGAACAATATTCACACGCTCATCTCACAATACTTCAGACATACCGTTAGAATCGTCTTCCAGTCAAACAAATCGAGATGATCTACAATACGCAAAAATGTTGTATATTTACCTTAAAGCACAACACTGTTTATAGCCCCAGAACTAAACGTCTACAACTTCACTTGTCCGGAGAATTACTGCCTATGACAGACTGACTAAACTGCTTTTTTATCACTCACAAATAAGACTCATACTATGAATCAATGTTATAAGTCATTATTGGATATTTTAAACATAAACTATAAGGCACTATTAACAATGTAGAGGATGACATGACAAAATGCACCTACAAATTCCTAAAACTGACGTGTTCAAAAGTGAAATTGCTTTAACAAAATAATCAGGCGTCACAATCATGTGAGTTGGGATTTGAAATACATCAAAAGTGATTTCATACATTCATAACTCGACGAACATTTCTCTTTGTCTATTCTATTAACGCCTCCAATTAAACAGTCCACAACCGAATGTATGTCGTTTGTGATTACCGAATTGGCAGCATGTGGTAATTGCTTTCATCATTCACGGATGATAAAGTTCAAATTTAAAAATTCGCGTATGAAAGCTGGTTTTGATGTTTATTGAGTCGGAACCTTAGCACGTTTTAATTAAGTCTCTAAACAAATTCATTTTTCTATCCACATAATAATTATAATTTATTTATTTATTTATTTGATTTACACGACTTAAAAAGCCAATTACATAAATCGAAACAGGAAAGAAACTTAACTAAAATAAAATCAATAGGTACATGCAACAAAAATACAATTATAAACTGTCTTCAATGTATTTTAGACATATATCCATAATATGGGCAAACTTATCATTGAATATGTCACAGTCCGGGTTGGCTTCCACAAGCTAGCTAATTGATAGCTAGCTAGCTAA
The DNA here is from genome assembly GCA_958496145.1 of Heliothis peltigera. Classification (NCBI taxonomy): domain Eukaryota; kingdom Metazoa; phylum Arthropoda; class Insecta; order Lepidoptera; family Noctuidae; genus Heliothis; species Heliothis peltigera. The sequence continues at coordinate 7,958,595 of OY292328.1, forward strand.
TGATAGCTAATTATTATTGTTTGTAACACGCGTGGCACGGGAGAGGCAGAATACATCGCGATACCCTTTTACACTCAGTCTGTTAGCCCCAAGGTAAGCCATTGATTAACTTCTGTTATGGGTGCCAACACAACTAATAAACTACATATTATACTTTACACATATATACACTTATTGATAAAATAAATATTATGATCAAACCACAGCTGACTGTGCTGGGAATTGAACCCGGGATCCTCAGCTTGGCAGTCCGGCGTGGTTACCATTGCGATAACGGGGTCATCAAATAAATGTAGAGGCTATGGCTTTTTACACCTACATGATACGGGTATGTAATGTCATTCAACAAACATATAATATATGATGTATGAGTTTCCTTTTGGTCGCTTGAAAAATATAATATTATAGCCTCTCGATCATGGTTGCCCATGGGAAAACAATAGAGCATGGAGTACAAAATAACGAGCGGAGATGCCACAAGGCAACCAGGCCTTGTCGTATCAACCAGGGCATGGGCAGGGCTCACACGTCACAGTGGGCGTGGCCAAAAATCTCAGTCTCAAGTGAGCTGTCGTCCAGCTCGGATGTCTTGTATTTTTATTGTTTTTGGTGAAATAATAGTTTTAACAGTTAAATACGATGTTTTGGGGGCTAAAATTATTCAGAATAAAAACTGAGGCATGTTGACAGCACAAAATTTCACTTATAAGTAATAATAAGATGTATTTTTAATTTTTTTATTTATTTTCATTGCTGATAGCTAGAGACATCTGCCGTCGAATAGCTGAATTTTTATCATTTCTCCCTGATTTGATACTATTATTTAACTATGTTTATTATTGCGACAAATGTTAGTCTAATATGCTCGGTATGTTAGCTACGCCACTTATGGTAACTACAAATTATTTCATAAATAAATTTGTTAATTTTAGATATGAAACAAGGATTTTTTGAATACAAAAACCCCGCCATCTGTTGGGGAATAGTGGACCTCATTTTTAAACAAAATAGTATTTTGTATTTTGACAAATAGGTATTTTGACGTTTTAGGGTGAAAGTGCCAGTCACAAGCCATGTAACTTATTCAAAATAATTATTACAATTAATTCCTTTTTTATTTTTCTTATCGTTTTAGATTTCCTATTAAAATAAATATAAGAAATACATGGACATGTATTATTAATCAACCTTACTGGAAACCTACAAAATGTTACAACTACATATGTACGCTGAAACTTAGGTTGCAACGTACTGCCTACTATTATTCCTTAGATTGTAATTGTCTATCGAAGTGATACCGTCAAATTGTGAAACGGAAAAGGCTTCGCGCGCTGATTAGTTAAACGGAGCTGAATATATATACATATTTTAGGAAGCCGCTTCCATAATATTTTTAACAAACATAAACTTTAGACAAATACGCATCTGATTAATCGATCACTGCTTATGACCTAAATATCCTCAGGACTATTTAAAAATCTGACACTAAAAAACTTCCAAAATCAAACATAAAACAGTAACCACATTTTTACTCTCATGACCTCTATCTATTTCTTACCGACACTTTAAAACTTTCAATATCAAACATTGAAATCAGTACCCGTAATCAGTTCCTAATCAGTTTTTTTCACTCGCAGTATGCTGAGAACTGGTGCAGCCACCCTATTAATTATGAATTTTGGCGAATGTTCTAGAATAAATTTTCGTGCTGGTCACGCCAAAGTGTTGAGTAGACGAACTAAAATTTAGAAGAGTTCGTAAGTCAACCCATAAATAACACCAAGGTGTAATTTTATACCCAGGTGTAGAAAAATCCACAATGTTTGTTGAATGTGAATATTCACTTTACATTTTAAATTACTCCCAATGAAATAAAAAAAACTGCCGTTGAGCCTGGATAGTAATGAGGGTTGTAAGTCTTTTTAACTATGTTTCGTATTTAGTTTTGCTAGAAATAGAGCGTCATCTATTTTAATGTCATAAAACTGCAGAGTTTGTATTCGTGTTTAAACTATGAAGTTTGCTAATCTTGGGGAACTACTGGTTTGATTGTAAAAAAACTGTGTTAGATAGCTTATGTAATAGAGGGAGGCAAAGAAGTTCCCATGGAACGCCGGGTATGTAGATACTGTCTAGAAAATACTATTTCAGCTTCAATGGAAGTCAGAAACAGAATTTTTGGAATAACGTTTCTCATCTTACACATTTTGCTGGGCTTATTTTAAGTTATCCCATAAGACATTTCTCTATCAAGACGATATAATTTTTAGTTTTGGGACATTTGTACCCTACAGTGTAAGTAATGTTGCAAAAAGTTTTGATGTTAGTTTAGTGTTAAATTTTTAGTTATTCTATTCGACACTAGGTGGATTTACAAAAAATGGGTGGTTTCCAAAGTAGGCAGAGCATAGGCGGAGTCATCGCCCATTCCTCGTCCCCCGCACACCCGCATTTAGGCGACGCTACTTTCTTAGGAGATTTTACGTTGTGGCATCTCCGCTCGTTATTTGGTTCTCCATGCAATAGAGTAATAAAGAGTGCTTGCGCGCCTGCAGAACTTGGTATAGCAATATTTTGATAAATAAAACTTGAGCAATGGCAATATCGTTATAATATTAAGGTTATGTATGTATTTTTTTAAAGAAAAAGGCAAATGATAGCTGTTCTGTTCACTAACTATGAAAAGGTTAGGTTACCTACTAGTTCTTATTGTAAACTGACTACCTGAAATGATGTTGAAACTTAATTTAAGAATAGGTAACTAATGAATAATTGAGCCCAAAATAAAATGTTTAATAACCTAAGCCTACAAAATAAGACAAAAAAATACCCTTGGCCGCAATATTTATACAAGAAAATTTGTAGTGACACTTCAAAAAACACTTCAAGGTCATACTTAACTAAACTCTAGCTCATGATTTTATATCCGAATTATCGGACTATCGGGTAGGCAACGGCCAAGCGTTTTTTACGTCTTCTCCTGATTAAAATCTTTCATCTAAATTAAAATCCAGCTATCTTTAGGTTCGTTCCAGTTTTTTAGCTTTGAGAAAATCATCTGAAAATATGATTTTCTATAATGTTAGTACCTACTTAAATTTTCTAGTTTGTTATATTAGTTTCTGTTTTCTTATCTCTCAATTTCATACAACATACAAAAACAAAGTATGTAAAATAATGTATGAAGAGAGGAACTCTTGGCTAAGTAATAGCCGTATGGGTCAATCGATCATAAGGTTAAGCAACGCTTGACTTAGCAAATCTTGTTATGATAAGTTCCTCCGTGTACGGCCACGGAAGGCACGTTAATTTGCATTTGCTGTAATTTTTAGGGTCCTAGTATCCTAGGCAGTCATTGTACCTGCAACGTCAGAAGCCAGAAACTCTGGCAACCAGTCTAACCAGTTAGTTAGGCAGTCGCTTCATGTAAAATACTGGTATTCAGCTGTATCCGATTAGACTAGAAGACCGACCCAAAAATAGCATAGTAAAAAAGGCTAGGTAGATGATAATGATAGGATAGAAAAGGCATTGCTTAGTCAAACACTTGCCAAAAATATTTGACACAAAGTCATTCTTCTACCTATCTAAATTTACACTTTATAACAAAACCTACTTTATTCACGAAAACACATTCAGAACAAGTTCACTCTGGAACTTTTATAACGTCCGGTTTACCCATACCTAGTTGTTTAAAGCGAAATTTAGTGCCACAAAAATAGAGCTTTAGAGTAAACTAGTGATACAGCGCACAGTAAATTTCCAAGTAGCTACATGTTTACCCAAATAAAATATGCATCGTAAGCGAATGTGAACATCTCAAGAAAATAACCGTGCGTGTTGGACAAAAGCTTTTAGAGAGCTGCAGCTTCGCATACATATTTGTGGAGTTAGGGCCCTGACACACTGGCGTTGGGTTACCGCACAAGTTTATGTAAATACGTGCACCGCGTTCGGTTACCACACACCACACACAGCTACTGTATTGGTAACTTCTAAAAACATAAAAATATTGAATTTTTCAAGCTACTAGTACTTAAGACTATTGCCTATTTCACGAGGAAATTGCTTTTCAGTTTAACTAGTGGAATTTACGACCTAAGTTTTCCAATAAGTAGATTGTTAAGCTTACTACATGTAGGTACTTGAATGACTTTTATTTTCTAGTATAAAGCAGGTTTAGTAATTATATTTTGTAAAATAAATAACAGAAAAATAACTCAAGACTAGTTTCGCAAGATATAGAGATACGAACGTACTCTAAAAGAGTAAAACATTTCTAAGAGTAACCATACAGAATACGTATTTCGACAGTAACGTGTGTAACACCTCTAGCTGTGAATACGCGACGACCGAGTACATTTTCATGAATCACATTTAAATGACACTCTCAGGCGATGAATGACTTACACTTCGCCCCTACTCCGCATTGAAATATTTATTTGTCTGCATGTATTCAAATGTTTATTTACCGCACTGTAGAGCCTTTACTTATGTGAACCCAACAACAGCAAGCTTTTTACACATGTTTAAATACAAAATGTAACAAAACTGTCTTTTGAAAGCTTTTAACCTTTATGACCTCTCAAAATTCTGAAGAAATTACTTGGCTTAGAACCTAAATTACATTAAACTTAAAGCAGACTTTAGAACAGACATTCAGTTAAAAATAATATAAACATGGCTACTGAGAGAATAGTGTGTAGCTTTCTAACACTTCATAAGGTCTGAGTACCACTCAATTGAAGGGAGTTCTTTGAACTCGCCGCATAAAGAACTATTCCTTGGAGGGGTTTTCTTTTTGTAGTCGAGGAAACGCTCCGACAAGGATTGTGGGAAATGATGACAATTTCCTTTTCTCAACAGTCGTAACTGTTTTTACTTCCATTCAACACTCCTACAAATGCTTGGAACCGACTCCTGCTTGTTTACACAAACTTGAATAAGATGCAGTGATCCCTCACTTAAAAGGAAGTATGTTTGTTTCAACTGTTTTTCGCATCGTAAATCAGGAACCAGATCAGAAGTGTACCATTATCGACTTTCAATAGACGTGAATTTGTCACCTTCCGTAAATACGAAAAGGAAAGCATAATCGAACGCGCTCCTATGAACTTATACGCTTTAGAAGGTAACGGCTTTGCACCAATAAATTCAGATAGCAGGCGCAGAATTCCAATATCGAGACTCCACATTACGAGTATTTACATGCATTGCGAAGAGTTTTCAACAAATACTTGCAAACTTCGATGGTATAATATAAAATTTATTGAACTCCTGTGCACGTTCAAGGCGATTCTTTTTCAGATAACTTTCATCTTTTAGATTAAATTCACAGAACATTATGATATTACGACAGTTACGGATGAGGGATAATTAACCCGAGTTATAATGAATCACGTCTATGTCAAGTAGTCTAATAGCTTAAAAAAATACCAATTCATTTTTATCCCATATCTCCGTTGACATAGGACGAACAGGAAATGATGGCGCAACTCCGTAAACACCACAAACCCATCAAGGAAATTACACAGAAAGTTCGTGTTCTAAGAGGGATATAAGTTCTTTATTTAAAACAGGATAATAAATACTTCTCTAGAGCAAACACTCCTGAGTGCAGACGCTGGTCCTAAGTAACTCGCGCCGAGAAATAAATTGAGTGCAGGAATAAATCAAGCGTAGACGCAATCAGGGCTTCCTTCGCTGGAGTGAACGATATCTCCCACGTGTGCGCTTCCGTCAGATTTACAACCTTATTTTGTAATAATAGCCACGGTCTTCATTACGGCATAAATACTCCTTAAACACCTTTATGGCCCTTACAGAATTTGTATGAAGTGCCCCGGAGAGCTAAATATGTATATAATCCTTAAACCCCGCTGAAATGGCTCTTTCATTAAGGTAATCTGTTCCTTAATTCGAGATAGTTCAATCTCGTAAAATATCTGGGTAATTAAATCCAAAACTGCTGTTAATTTACATTAAATTTTAAGGATAGAAGAATTCGGACTAGTTTCAACAATTTCAGGTATTAATATCACTTATAGGTCACAAAAACTAAGTATTTTAATAGTACTTATGTTATAACCTCCTATTTCAATTTGCAACGTACAAGATAAAGTGTAAAAAAAAACAAAGTAACATCACGTACTTAGTTCTTGATGTAAACGAACTGACAATGGCCAGTGTCATCGACACGGTACCAATCGATGTGTAAAACCGTTTCCAATAATTAAGTAAGGGTGGAACGGTTAACTGGTAGGGTAGCGTAACTCTTAAAAAGTGATCGACTCCCAACGGAAATTACGTTTTTCTCCAATTTTCTTTTCACGAGCACTTGTTTATTTTTGGTTATTTATTGTATATCTGCTTCACGCGGTTTCTGATTTATTTCTCGTCATTGGATTTGATTCCATTTCAATCGCTACCTGACAAAGAGGTATGTTTGTATGATGGATTAAAATACTCTTCGATTTCTGTTTGAGACATGAACGTATTAGATTTCCTATTGAATTATTTTGTTAGCATTGAATTTCGAAGTGAATGTCAACACTGCCTCATTACTGGCAGTAAAATTAGATGCTTAATTCATTTTTCAATACTCAAAGGGCGCTTTTGAATGAGGTGCTTTAAAATATGTACTACTCGTAATATTATAAAGCTAAACCCCCTTATTATAAAACATGGTCTTAAATAAGTGCCGCCTTTAGTGGTAAGATGGTATAAAATCTGTTGGCACGAATTGAATGGTCTAAATCTAGTCCTAAAGCAAGTACTTTTTCAGACCACATTTTGTAATAAGTGAGAATCAAGAGTTTGTTTGTTTACTTAAACGCGCTATTCTCTGGAACCGAATTCATTGAACCGATTTGAAAAATTCTTTCAGTGTTAAATAACCCATTTATCGAGAAAGGCATCCGAGTAGCGCAGAATAGTTTCTACAGGACGCAGGTGAAACTGTTGGCAAAAAATAATTATTTATCAAAATGAGCATGTGCTCCGTTACGTGCAGACATTTAGAGAAAACCCCTGCAAATGCTGCTAGCAGCGACGCAAACAAAATAAAAATATGTACCTACATACGACATTTTCGTAGCTAACTGGCAAACTATCACGTACAAGTTATGTTCACATCACACGCTCAAAATAGGGAAAAATCCTACATGACGTCACGTGCAATAACAAACCTCAGAGAGTACTGGTTTTAGTATTCTTTGTAGCTTGTTCACGCGCGTACGACGCGGTTGCGAACATAGCTAGCATTTGCGTTCGTCCTTGTGAAAGCATATAAGCTATTTGCAGTGCGCTGCATGAAGTCTGAACTCGCCTTTTAAATCTCCCATGTTCCCAAGTTCGTGTAAATTCATCCTTACAAAGTTACAATACTTATGTAGATACTAATTTTATGTGAAAGTGAGTTTATGTGTGTTACGCTGCATTGCTAAAACTGTTGGACCGATTGAGATGAATTTAACATAACGATAGATGGGTATCTATCGTTAGAGCGAATTTTAAACGGCTGCGAGACGAGAATTCGCCGGCAAAATCTACATAGTCTAATATAGTTAGAAAAGCAATAATTTAAAAAATCTAGATATAAAGGTCACGATTTAGTTTTCTTTATCAGACAAAGTTTTCTTAAATAATATTTTATAGAGAGCCTAGTGAAATAAAACAACTATGCTCGGTCACCCGGTTACTAAAATTATTATAAAAAGAATCAAAAATATATTTAGCCGTTAGTCATAAAGGTTCTCTGAAAATTGATTCCTGAAATAGGGAAAAATATTAGAATAATGTCTTATAGTCATTTGTTTCAATTACATTTTTTTGTCATGAAATTGAATGTACTCACTTATAACAAAGAATAGAGCTTTAAGAATTGATTACATTCTGTACAATATTTTATCGTCCTTTGAAAAAAATGGAAATGTTTTTTATACAAACTCAAATATTAAAAGCTTCTTTGTTTTGATGGCGTAATAATAGTTGTCAAATTAAAGAGAACTTATTTCTGGAACTCGTCGAAAAAATACATTATTATTAAAATAAACCTTATTTTTTGCATGTAAGTAATAACTATTGATTATTAATTACAGCAAATTAATATTCAATGAATCAGTCGTAGGATTGGAACGATCATAACGTAGGATAACGCTTGGTGCGTTCGATCCTTGGATGGGTGACCATTTTCGAATTCTTTCATGTCTTTTGCACATCTTTGGCAGTCGTTACGGGTAGGCAGAAGCGAGAAACCGTCTGACAACTAGTCTCAATAAAGGTTAAAGGTCGCTCGCGTATCTGTGAGCTCAAATAGGCAGTCGATTCATATAAAACACTGGTATATCTGCATCTGGTTAAGACTGAAAACTGACCCCAACATAGTTTGGAAAAAAGCTAGGCAGATAATGAACATATTACAGTACCAACTAAGACATGCATAGCAAAATCATTTTAATATTGATGGGACTGACAAAAAAACTAAATTAGCTCCGTAAGTCGACAAACATAAACTTTCTAATTTAAATAAACTTTTCATTTATCTCGCCTGGGTAAACAGAAAAATAAAAGGTTCGGTTAGAGAAATTTATTTGATGTCGATAGTTCCTGGAAAAGGACAGGACCGTTTTGTTAGCTCGCCCGCATCCATTTGTTAAAGTCTACTAAATCGGGCCGTACGGCTCAAACTTGCTAGATCTGCTTATTTTACAAGCTTTTTACAACGATTTGTGAATAACAGACACGATGTTTTTTTATGTGGGAAATCGTCAAATGAAGTCTCCCATTTGGGTGCAGCTGGAGGGAGTGTCAGACTCTTACTGACTAAAACCCACTTTGTTCCTTCTAGAGATCTCTTGCGAGTGCTTCAATGTTGCTAGCTGTTCTTCGAGGAGCGCGTGGAACAGAACACGCCGCTGACACGGTCCTATCGTCCTTATACAAACGGATGGCAAGACACTCAAAAAAAGCCAAAGCCACTTATGTACAAAATTCATTTTGAACTTATTTTAATATGTTTAATGTTACATTAAAAATAATTATACAAAACAACTTATCAGTAACTTACGTCGGCTCCTAATTGCTAGCAACATTTATATATGTATTACATAGCTTTGAGACACTATTTACCAGCTAGTCTTCGTAACATCTCATGAATATTAATCACGATCCATCTTAACATAAAATCGAGTGCAAAATATTTCATGGACGCAAGCCACAGAGCTTACTCAAAGGAAATATTTCAACTAGAAAATATCTATCATAGCAACGTCTGCCACTAATAAAATAGTATTAATAGCAAAGCTTCTGAAGATTTATTTTTATTTTGATCTGTAATACTTGAAGCTGTTTATTCAACTTTAGCTAGTCATTTATAAACATTCTGTCTCCGTGGTCCATTTTGTAAGGGGGTTTTTCCTTCGAGCCGTATTAAAATGTGATACGCATGTCAACTATCTCTACATACTATGCCAATTCTCTTAATATTTTTTTAAATAACATATTCTTAATTGAGGCAGGCAGATTATATATGGAAAATAGACTTAAGACCATCAAATATCGCGGCACTTGTAATTTTCTGATGAAATTACAGAACGTAATCCATACTTACAATCGAGATATTAAATTAATAAATTATATACATAAATATATATACTATACCCGCAAAGAGCTGGAATGGAGTTTACTTCATTTAAGAGCTGCGATATCTCACAGTTACTTAGAGTCCTGCTAGTCAGTGTGATGAGGACGTTCCAGCAGGCTTAATGTTCCATCAGGATAGCAATTTAGTTTAGATTGTACTTTAAAAGGTATTTTATTAGTTGTCTTGGTAGTGAAATATTTGTGCATTGACTTCCTTTTACCTTTCATAATTAATGCAAAAAAGGTATTAGCTTCATCAGTACTCTCGAATTCCCTTCATTGGTAAAGAGATCTTCATAACAATAATATCAACAAGATCCTTCATATCAAAGCATGACCCTCAATAAACCGTGTTATTGTTAGGAAAAGTTGATTGCGATAATTTATTCATTGACTTTTGATAAAAGAAGTCACAGCGCAACCTAAAGGTCGGCTTTATCGTCGACATTTGTGTAACAAAACATTGCAATATTGATTATATACCGCTTTATAAATTTATAAAACACTATTATAATATGGACCCGCAGAAATTGTTATTTAATGTTTCTTTATCTATAAAAGAATAAACATTTTATTTGAAAGATAATGGAGGATTTTATATTTAGGATAATGTCAGTGACCTTTGATCCCAGTCTGTGAACTAACTTAAGTTTGATATTTCAATAATATATTGATAACATTGTATACTTCGCGATTAGGTACTAATGGATATACTTTTAATTAGTTGCTTTCTAAGATTTGTTTTACCATAAAGATAAGCTACACTATGAATTGTCCACTAATTATAAAAACAACTACGCATACTATATTATCACTTCTTTATTAAAATAATGTCATTTGTATCTGAAAGCAGCGATCAAAGTTTTGATAGCTTCTTCTTTGATCTTCGTTTTAATAGTATTATCCATCATAGATTTACTGAGTTTTATCCAACAAATTAGGGTTCTCTTTGACTGCCATTTTCATTTGTCCGATAAAAAGATCGAGTGATGACGTCAATCTGAAATTAGCCCTAAACTTCTCACAATGTTCTAAGAACACGGGATACAAACTTCTTAAGACCACTTGATCTAATGTTGGGAACAGATGATGTAGTGCATGGTCGCCAAAGAACGTCATTGAAGTGAAGAGGCTTCCATTGATGTCCTTGCGATCCATCACAGCTTCTAGCTCGTGCATTCCCCAGTCGATAGTTGTCTCCCTGAAGAATGATAGATATAACTTAGCGTCGAACGTAGACCATAGGATAAACTCAAGTTTTATGACCTAGCAATAAAGACATCTTGAGAACTAGTTTTGCATGTGACATGGTTCTAAAGTATTGCTGTTTACAATAGAAGTTTTAAAATACATATGTTTTGAATAGAACTAGATCAAATATTGTGTGTAAAAATAGAATATAGCTTTATTTCTTTATAATGTTTTATTTAGTTCTTAAACTGTCTCTGTATAAGACATGTTAATAAATATTTAATTAGTCTATATTAATTATGAATATAACTACATATAAATAACTGTTTCAAACACTATAAGGCGTTCGACTCATAAAATGCCTATTCTACAGAAACAATTAACAAAAAATTAACTCACTTGACTTGGTCACCATCTTTGAAGATCTTAGGGTGATGATGGGCAGCGTTAGACCCAATGGTCATGAAGAGGAAGCTGCCAGTGCAAACTATCCACATCCAAGTGGTGACAGCATGGTAGAACGTAGCACCACTGACGAGGTACATCCAAATGGGGAGTAGGAAGCCGACTCCGTCGTGCCATCTATAATGGCGGGTGAAGAAGTCTTTGCGGACGAAGTTGCTGATGAATCTGTATATAATTATATAATCATTATCAATGATAATTAAAGTACTAATAAGTGAAATGTTTGTGTTTTAAAATTAGCTTCTCGCATGACAATCACACAGTACATTCTCTCTTCTAGGTAAGTACGGGAAGTAGTTGTATCGTATACAACTAATGTATACGAATGACACATATGTACTTAGGATTATGGAGCTATGTTACTAATAAGCTTCATCAAGAAACATTTCGTGCTTGAAGAAATAACATACACACACATACACAAACAAACTTTTGCCTTTATAGTATTAGCGTGATTAGCAAAATGTATCATCAACAGTAAGTTTATGTAATCAAACATGTTTTCTGGTGACAATCTGTTTGTGGCGTGAATCATGCGGCTTGAAAATGACTTATAGGCATTGAGACAATAGTCCGTGATGTTTCTTGTAAAAAAATGTGTGATATTATAAAATACTATCATACCTCTTCAGGAAATTCAAAGTAGTCGCGAACGGGAAGAAAATACATTCAATGACGATGGAAAGATATGAGTAGATAGGTTTCTTCCTAGGATTCCAGAACACTATCGGTTCGAAAGCACTGACCTCTAGATCCATGAGCGTGTTTGGATAAAGATGGTGCGAAAGTGCGTGTGATACTCTGAAGTCTCTGTAAAGATAAAAATAAAATTATCAAGTGTCTTTCATCTATGCCATTAATTTTAAAAACGTAAATATACTAACCTGTAAGACCATAATGTTAAATTAAAGAGGTACATTCTCCAATTTGTTTTTATGTGGATGTAACTATGTGATGCAATGCAGGTCCAAGTAAGGCATACAGAAGCCACCAAGTACGATATCATCACAACCCAATAGTTGGCAGCCCAACAAGATATAGCCGATGATATCAACGTCGTTGCAAAAAGCCCATCAATAATATAATTTGGTCGCTTTCGATCACTTGCTGGTACTTTCTCTATTTCTTTCCTCACGGCTCGTTTCAATGTCTTGTAAAAGCCATCCTCCTCAAAAGTGAAAGGAGAATTTCTGGGAGTCTTCGCGTCTCTCACATAATACTTGTCCAACATTTTTTCTACGGAGGGGTTTAAGTGATGAGTCTCAAAAGCTTCTGTAATATCTGTTCCCTGGAAATATACGTAATGTTACAAATAGTTCCAAAATCAAATATTCATATATAACTCTTGACTTTACCTTATATACAAAATGAAATCACAAATATTGCTTTGGCAGAATAAATTCACTTTCATATTTTATTACTACGGGACTAGACCCTACTTCACTCTCAACAATAAAAATTCACGAGAAGGGTAATTAGCTTACCTTGGATAGTTCAAGCCACTCAGAGCCGCCGGGATGCTTATCTAAAAAGTCATTTAAATCGTAAAGCCCATCACGTATTCTCCATAAACCTTCTGCTCCGTCGTCCATGGCCTTTCCTTCCAACCATTGTACGGGGTCCCGGAATCCACCATCCCTTAACGAAGGATACTTCAATTGCGGAAAACTAACGTGAGTTTTTTTCTCAGCTGCCGTTTGATGCGCCCATTCTATATAACTCGCGTCTTTAGGAGCCATCTTATTTTCTTATAATTTACTACTAATTGAAGCTGTTATCACTCAACATGCGTACTGTCCAAACATTGAAAACAGTTTAAATCGGAGGGCCCGTACACTACTGTTTTATATCACTATGTAATTTTAGCTGATATCAATTCACGTGACAAAAGAGGTGCTTATAAACATAACAGTTATTAAATTTAATTATTTAATTATTTGAATGCAAAACATACTCTTTTAATACCTACTCATCCATTATCAATAGAACTGTTTTTTATATTGATGGTGGCTGACATTTGACCACTATCTCACCTGATGGTAAGCGACGATGTGGCCAAGGGTGGAGCACGCTTGACTAGGTATAGGTATACGAATATTCACATATTGACCCAGGTAATTTCCCCCTCTATACAAATATTAAAATTAGTATACCCCAAAAATTAAGTGCGTATGAGTGCTATAAAGGTATCGGTGAAGCATTGCAGTACGTCTCCACTAGACGAGATGATAGAACGGGCTAGGTGGAATTTAATTATGTAATTTCGCCGCACACTCCCCGAAAAGCAAACGGTAGAAAACCGACACAGTAGCAATTCTCACTTTCATAATTAAAACTTTGCATAAGAATATGATTTAAGTAATAACGCTAAAATGGTAATGAAATATCAACCACCCAAATTTTGAAATGTAGGTTCCGTACATGTTCCGTAGAAGTTTTCAAGGATTTACAAGAGCACACTGAAATTGAGCACTAAAATATATATTTTACGATTCTTGGTATGTTCAAAGAACTATAACCGAAAAACAGTCGGCGAGTCAGCTGGCAAACGTTCCTATTACATATTCTACGAGTGAAACAGAATACTTTATACTACATAAGACATAAACGTGGCTAAAATTATGCGCATTTATGAAAAATCTTCGTTGTTTTCAACACTTTAAAAATAAGTTATAATTCGACATGATTGTATGTTAAATACCGTTGGATAAAAATCTAAATCTAACAAAACAGGTAATTTAATATTGACCTTGAAACACTCTAAAGAAGGCATGCCTGTACCTTTCAAAAAAAAATTTTTTATTGTAGGTACAGTTTACTCAAGTGCATCAAACGGGTTTCGCCTACATTTGTTATCACTTATGATAACCATGGTAATTTGTTTCAATAATGTAAACATGAATTTTGGACCATAACATACTCGCTTCGATAATATCATTGTGAAGCATTATGAGAATATAAATAAAAAACAATCATATTTCGATAAAAGATAAAAAAGGCATTTTAGGGGCACGAAGAAATTAAAACATAGTACCTAGATTGCAATAGTTATTAAACATATCCCGAATAAAAAATGCCTTTAATGCTTAAACATAAGTCAATTTGAATTTTCTACACCAAATACGTGATCGTAATTTTTCCGAGCACAGAAGTGTCAGCACATGAAGGAATAAACATTGTGTAATGAACGATTATGTCTCAAAGGTTATCGTAATCCATGCACTTGCAATATGATCATAAAGGTGTTTCTATACTGAACCTAGTAAAGAAAACATAGAAAAACAAGAAATATTAATGAATTTAAATTAGGACACAGTGACCTAATTGAAGAAGTCAAAAATTAAATTTATTAATAATATTATTTATGTATTTGATATTTTATGTACACACTTGTAAGACAATAAAATAGAACAATTAAGTACAAAAGCACTGCTTACTTCATAAGAAATCTCTTGCAGCGGGCCCGCTATGTGAGAATGGATGAATATTCAACTAACAAAAACCCAAATATCCTATTTGATTATGGGGAAAAAATATTTTCCACGACTAAAAGGAGATTGTACTCTAATTTTGTAATAACTGTGCTCAATAACGTATACAACTTTGATAATGAACATTTACCTTTTTTGTACCAAAAACTCAAGCTACCTAAACAACAACATTTGACGCTTCATTACTGTCTAATAACTACTAATAATTATTTATTAGCTAATGTACTAGAAATTTAATGTTGAATTCTATTTACAACATCAAAGGAACCAATCAACTAACTAATACTTGTACTAATGAAAGTCATTAAAATAATAGTTCAGATAACATAGGCATTACAGTATGTGTTGTGCACATCACGCTAGACGCGTGGTTTGTGGCGGGATAATCTAATACCAAATATTACATTTAATTAAAAAACTATGGCCCCTAATTCTGAATGGGCCACAGCAGCTCAGCAGAGAGCAGTAGATAAAAATACTCATGTTAGTTTTCCCCAGTTAAAGTATCCATCTTTACGAGATGACGGACTAAGAGACCCGGTGCAGTGGCTCTCAGGGAAAGCAATGGACGACGGCGCCGAAGGATTATGGCGTATTCATGACAAACTATACGACCTGACGAGGTTTATGAAGCGCCACCCTGGAGGTGAAGAATGGCTGGAGCTCACCCAAGTATGTGCTACTAAACTTTTTATTTTATCTCTAAAATAAATATAAAGCACCTCCTGCATTAAACACCTCATACGAAGTTCTTTTAAGAGACAAAGCCAAAATATTTAGTACGTGCTTAAGAGACTGTCGTTTATGCTAGCACAGTATCAATATTGCTATTTTGTGGTAATAGCGTTACTCGTCGTCAATGATTTGGAAGACACTCTGATGTTTGAACGACCGTCTTTTATTTTGCTTGAGTGAAATATTCAAAATTGTAAAGTGATATTTCACTAGCTGCAGTGTTTACTAAAATTAAATTAATTATTTATGTGCGCTCTTTGAGTAAATAGTTAGTGCTGCACAGAAATAATTTCATAACTGAATGTGGTAATTACAGGGCACCGACATAACTGAAGCTTTTGAATCTCATCACTTGAACCCATCCACAGAGAAAATTCTTACACAATATTATATAAGGGATGCAAAGACTCCCCGTAATTCGCCGTTCACGTTCAAAGAAGATGGCTTTTATAAAACGCTAAAGAGAGCGGCTTTTGAGGAGCTCAAGAAAATCCCCAAGGATGCATCTAAGACTGCAGATTATATAACAGATGGCTTGTTTGTATCTCTGCTCATTAGTTCGGCCTGTGCCTGCTCGGTGACCAACTATTTCGCTATAAAGTTTTGGTATGCGTATGCGTCGATAAACTTGGCATTTTTAACGGTGGCCTGCCATAATTTTATACACAGAAAAACTAATTGGAGAATGTATTTGTTTAATATGAGCATGTGGTCTTATAGGTGAGTATTTAATTAAGTACTCTGCAAACGTAATCATTATGTCAGTGTTTTCGAGATTTTATTGTCTAAATCAGCTGAAACAGTGAAGGTAGTAAGTTTTTGCGTCCTATTGAACCAGTAAAAATGAAATTATTATGTTATTAATCTAACTAGTATCATTTCCAGAACGAACTCAAACTACGTAGCTTAATTATGCTGATGAGAAAATTGTAGAGTTTTTAATCAAGGCAAGACGTCTCTCTCAGAAATTAAGAACTTCTAGCTTTAAAAATTTCTACTGATGTCTTTAACCCTTTTGACTTATATACTTAGAATGTATTAATTATAATGACTGCGTGGCGTTTAACTCACTTATTCTAGTTACATAGTAATCAGTTTAATTAAATGATGCTTCTATATTTTAATAAATTATTTACTAGTTATGCTTTTTTGATCGTGCGATAAACCTAAACCTTAATAAAATAAGTGTCATAGGTTTTGCCAGGTCTCTGAACACCTTTATCAGCGGCTAAGCGGAATAGATAGACCATTGAAAAAGGGTAACAGAAACCGGACGTTAATCCCATCATTAACGACACTCAAAAAACATATTTCAACACAATTTTGGAAAAGTGCGTCTAGACACCTTGTGAAGTAAAACGATATTCCTCAAACAACCATTATTGAGTTGGAGCAAGCCCAAAGAACAATTCTTATGGGAGGCCATTACCTTCCATTTGGAAGCCTTACAAATGAATAGATTTATGTTTTCAACTTAGTCAAATTTATCTTCCACGTTCACCAGTACTTGTGGTTTATTTTATGGCACTTATCAACTTATCTGATCTTAATTTTACTTTGGGTTGTTACTTTTCTTGAAAACTCTAAAACAGATCACCAATTTATCAAGGGAACATATGAATTTGATCCTTTGTACCGTCCTGATTGTTCTATTTTCTCTTGAGTCTGAGTACAAAAACTGTTAAATAAATAAATTATTCTGTGTTTCTCACAACCAAAAGTCTTTGGGCCTGTTTCACTAACTACTAATAAATTCCAGCTAGTTTATTTGGTATATCATTTCATACAAATTTCGTTCCAGTTTTGAATTTATTCTAATAGGTAGGTATTGGCCTTTTGGACGTAATATCTCCTGAGTAACAGCGAGGTCCCACGATGCGTTTTGCAATGCGGCAAAAGTTTCGCGGTATGACCGCGCCTTAGAAGAAAACCTCTTTCTCACCTCGATACATTCTCGTTAACTTTTTTGTCAATAATTATTATTTGACTATTAACTTAACATGAACTTAAATTTTTCCAGAGATTTTCGAGTATCCCACGTACTTTCTCATCACCTGTATACAAACACCCTTATGGATTTGGAAATCAGCTCCCTGGAACCAGTTCTGTTTTACAATCCAAGAAAAGACAAACCACTGCACGCAAAGTTGGGATTTATTACGGAAATCTTCTTTTTCCCCTTCGTTTTCTTATTAAGTTTTATTAAGAGGTGAGTTGTACTCTGAGAGGGTAGGGAATATCTTCAACGTGGCCTGAACCTGCTTAAAGATCGAAATAATGAAAGCTCTAGCAGTTTTCTTCGAGTTCAGAATTAATAATAATTCTTATGTAAAGGGTTTTATGTTCGCATGTGGTACGGCATAGAGAAGTCGAAAGACTAAATTGATTGAAAAAACAGACAATAGTATCTCTTTTCTCTATCGGGTAAAGATGGTGTATTTTTTCTAACTAATATTTTCGCGTTCTAAGGGTTTTTTGCCAATATTTACAAAAAGCCAAAAAAAAAATGTCGTGTTGTAAGGTTCAAAATAATTTGAGAGTGGCTCCCTTACAAAATATATTGAGCAAAAACGAGCCAAAAATAACGTTTATTGTATGGGAGCTCTAAAATATCAATTGGTTTTAAGTATATTTTTGTCGGCGCCGCAACAGAAATATATTTATCATCTTCTGTGAACAACTGAACTTTGTAGCTACCATGGTTCGTTAGAAGGGGCCTGGTATTAGATGGACAGATAGACAGACAGGGGAGTCTTAACAATAGGGTCATTTTTAATATTTTGAGTATAGTACCATAAAATATATTTTCCTAGACAAAAGAAATTAATTAAGCAGCTTGTTATTTAGCTCAAGAACTCTATCGTATGTCTGTGTATCTTAAAAACAATTCTTGTGTTGGCCTTTTTTATCACCTTACGTAATCATCAATTTACAATTGTTGAATTAAAAAAATAAGTTCGAATAATAACTGCGATAGCAAACCGAAATTTATAAACATTGTCGTTTCTTACACACTTTGGCACTTAACATTATATAAAATTTATTGACAGATTATGGATAAACCGTCAATGATTGATTTTGCAATGAATACGTATTTAGACGAATTCGGCGATCCAAAGTATTGGCCAATCGTGATATACCGATATCGGCCGACATTTCTATTGTGAAAAGATATATTTTCTACAAAACGTGTTCTCTGTTAATAATCGTATTGCCATAATGATTCTTTCTAGGAACTGTTTATTGGCGACCCGCGGTTTCGATGTACAGAGCCAAGGTTGAAGTGGAAATCGATATATTTTTCGAAACTCTAGTAAAATATAAGGCAAAGTTGTCCGTAGTATGTTTATAATAAGGAAGGAAGTAAAACCTTCTACAAAATTATTAAAAAATCTAATCCTCTTACCAATATTCTTCGAAGCTGCTTGACTGAGTAAACTAAATAAATATATAATAATAAAAAATACCTATTCCAGGTTCCTCTCAATATTCCTTCGTCAAGGGTTTTTCAAGAGTCATTACCGCTGGCACGATGCCATCGGCTTACTCCTGCCCGTTTGGATGGGCCTCGCTAGTGGCGCCCCAGTGCTTCATGTGCTGTCCACGTGGCTTTGGATCAATTGTACTGGCAGCTTGCTATTTTATTCCATTGGAGTGAATGCTGCTCATCATCACCCTGACGCTATTAAAGACGGCGATGAACCTGCGTAAGTTACAAATAAAAGCGAACTTAATATCCCGTTTTTCCTAGCCTACAGATACTTGCATACAACCATTTTGACGACCCCTGGTAACCACGCCGGTCGGCAGAGCAGAGGGTCCTGGGTTCGATTCCCGGCACGGTCAACATTTGTGTGATGAGCATGCTACTGCAAAGTTTCATGTTTTTGACAATCCCATTTATAAATTTCAGGAGCGAAACACCAGACTGGGGTATGCACCAAGTAGAGGCTCTCCTCGATAGAAAGGACGTCAATGGGAACGTGTTCCTTGTCATGACGTTGTTCGGAGACCACACTCTACACCACATGTTCCCCACACTAGACCACAGCTTACTTAAGTACCTACATCCGACCTTCATAGAGCTTTGCGAAAAATACCAAGCTAACTACAGGGTGTCCACACAATTCAAAATGGTTCTCGGACAGATACAAGAAACAATGCGCACGGAATTTAAAACCAAGAAACAAATGAAAGAACAATAATTGAAAGTGATTTCGAAAATAAAATTAATGAGGTGGAAGAGAATATTATCAAAACGTTCTTCGTTATATTTATTATCAAATTATATTAAGATGAGCCTCCAGGTATAATTTCGTGGAAGGTTATTTATATTCTTTATAAACACCATTTGATATTTCCGTTCGTATAATGTAACATCCCACGCTTTTTGACATTTTCTGTTATGATTATTAATATACATTTTATTATTTTCTAAGTAAAGTTGATTTTATTTTAATTAGGTAACAAAAGATGAAGATAACTTTTGTTAATAATACAGATTAATATTTTATTTCAATGTTTTATTCTTCATTTTATTCACTAATGTATTGTTCTGTAAGGTACAAAGAACTTAAAGGAAAAGGGACCTACTCCATACATTTCTTGGCCCAGGTGTTAAGTGAATCAAACTAGCTTTATTTGTAAGAGAATATAATAATAAGGCCTCACTGAAAATTTAATGAAATTTGGCTATCCAGGAATCAATTTATATGAAATATAGAAAAATTGAGGTTATTTTTTCAATTATTTTTTAAAAATATATGGAGAACCTTATTATTATAAACTACACCTATGTACAGACGCCAGCACTTCAGGCTACTACAATCTGTCAAAAATCTTTAATAGATTTTCATATTTAGCGGTCAAGTATTAAGGTTCAAAGTTGATTGGGAAAATTGGACAGGTTCGGATAGACTGATGTGCCATGCTTGCAAATTAATAAATGATTAATTGATTTGATGATATTTTAAGTCGAAACCAAATAAAAGATCACCACAAAATGTTCTAAATAAGAAAAACAATTTAAATACTTAGGAATAAACCTTCACTCCATTAATGTGCTATATTACTCAGAATCAAAGCCACTTTCTCTTAATCTGTTCATTGCGTCTCACCAGCCAGGATAAATTAAGAAAATAGTACGGCAATTTATCCCTTAATTCTCTTTACGCGACCTTTTAACCCCTAATTTAAATTCCCGCAACAATTGCTAAAGCTTTCGGATGATTTCGATGGTACTGCACTTTAATTTGAATTAACCTCGACGGGAATGTAAAAATCCTGTAGCCATCGACTGTCCAAAGCCCTAAATTAAATCGAGTTCCATCGAGATTTTGCAACTATCCAAACGAATATTAAAGAGAATAAATAAATTGTCGAATAACGTACATATATACGAGATATCTGCATTTGTACAGACGCCAGCACATCAAGCTACCCGAAACTGTCTGATTTTCCCAATCTGCTTTGAACCATATTCTTCAGCGATAAAGTTGAAAATCTATTAAATACATTTGACAGATTGCAGTAGTTTGGTGTGCTGGCGTCTGTACATTCGGATATCTAAAAAATTCTAATGATTGTTTCAGTAAATTACGAACTTGTATTTTGTTAGGCTATTTGATGAACACATTCAAGTTATACAACACACAATCGTTTTTTAAAGGCTTCGGGACCTATAGTTCTAAATAAGAATTAAACGTTCAAGTTATTTGTAGTTCTAAATTTTATGTTTCGATGTATTTACTTCACCAGCAAACGGCACTAGCATTTCTCGCTAAAAACCTGGTTTTAGGTACCTACCTTACCACCTGCTTAGGTAAAATTGGAATTAGCATAAAATCTCACCTTTCCTAGTACTGAGTCCGTTCACAATGAGCCTCGTTACTTCGTCATGCAAATGAGTACTTCCCACGAGAATTGCAAAGAGTTCGTTCCTCATACACGGAAATAACTTTACAACATATATACATACGGGAATAAGGATAAAGCTTTTGAGCTAGAGTACACGAGAAAAATAAGAAAAAATATTATTTTCTAAAAACACTGAAAGTAAAATTTTTACCCCATGCGTGCTTACAACTTTCGAGGGTTGCCCTAAAGTTCTCTGGGTTTCCGTCATCAGATTCTAGTCCTGAAGAAGCCAATGACACACAAAAACACCTGTTGGGAAGTACATATATAGGTGGGTACCCTTCAAACAAATTAATTAATATTTAATTACATTATTGTGATTGAATGTCGTTGTTCAGGCAAATGGCTAGTAGCTGTTTTATTGAGTAACTATTTTAACCAGTTGACTACAACATAAATATACGAATTGAGAAACTTCTCAAAGTCCGGCGAAGTCGATTAAAAATATAAAACAATTGTAATAAAATACAACGCAAATAAACACTCGCCGATATAGATGGGTAGGTAAATACTGCTGTTGACTTTAATAAAATTCGTTTTGTTTTTTAGGAACATAACATAGGAATATTTGTTTTTGTTGAATAAATAGCTATATAGAATCTGTTACTGAATTAAATTTGAAATAGTTTATAAATTTAATATGTTTCATAAATGCTTCGTAAAAACCATTATCACTAGTAAACTTGTGACGATAAGGCATATGGCACAATTTGTACCAAAAAAAACTCCTTGTCTCTTAGTACTACAAAATGTGACAGTATTTATTTCTGCGGAAAATGTCACCTAATTTGAAGAACAAATAAATTCCTATTGCCTACGGTACCCCATAAAATCTACATGTTTTGTTAGTTTATTAGGTAATTTCCGAAACCTGTAACTCCCCTCTTATTTTGAATGCGCAGGTCAAAGTTATCTTCAGATCTGGCAATCCATTCTACGCAAATTGGCTATTCATCCTGACATAAGAGTGAGTTATACTGCTAAGTAATTCGTATGTCCTATGTAAACATCTTATTTGTAGGACTCGGAGCAATTGGAACTGTGAATAGCTCGCGTTCATATAACAAAGTAATAGAATTCTACTGTTCACAGGTTATCTGATTTCAAACTCGAGTTATTGTGACAATAATTCGTATTTATTTGGGATGATCGGAGATAATCTTTTCGTGAATGAAAATAGAGGCAGAATTGAAAAAGTTAAACCCTTTCTTTATACAAAATAAATAATAATATGTTGTATACGTATTATAACAATTTTCTTTTCTTTGACGTCCTATCGGACTATGAGAGTGAGGGAATAGAGAGTGCACCTGTTTCTGCGCGAATGCTTATAATATGTCCTGCGCAGCTGGCTGATCTCCATAAAAGAAAACGGCCGCCGTAGCCAAAAATCGGCCTGGATGCCATCATCACTAAAATTTTCTGAAAAGGGAAAAACTATAACAGTGATTTATAAGGCAAAAGTTCAGAAAAGTAGTCCTTTCATCTCTAAGTTTGCTAGTCATAAAACATGACAGTTTAGAGATTCTAGGAAACTTTATGAGAGCAAAGTGATATTTTAATTGTTATTTTATTAGTCAGCAGAAGTTGACAGCTTCAATTATAACTTTTAGATGGAAAATTATGTTAGTATTTTCAAAACTCACATAATATTATAATGATTAAATGGAAAAATTAATGTTAGGAGCCAAAAGCAACACGTCTATTAATTTCCTTTTTTAACACCCACGTGTCAATGAGTTGGGGAGAGAAGGTTCGTTGCTACAACATACTGTGGGAGAAAGGACTCTGTCAAATTCCCTTAATAGATTTTCAACGTTATCGCTGAAGCATATGGATCAAAGTCAATTGGAATTTGACAGTTGCCGATAGCTGAATGTTCTGGCGTATGTACTTCACTTTCTAGATGAGAGATAAAGCAGCAACAGTTATTTCTGCCATACATCTTTTATTATCGTGCCGCCTCCTAGAACGTACAGCTAATGCTGAGCTTTATCCCCTCTTATATAGATATGTGGGTACACCCTTTCAACGTGTCATCCAATTCACGTTTCACTTAACAAATCCGCAATAGGAAGTATTAAAATATTCCAGAAAAGTTATTAACGCGACGTATAAACAAATGAGATTCTCTTGTCAAACCACAACGGAACAGCTGAAGACTAAAGCCAGCTGACAGCACTAAGCTGCTGTGTTTTTTTCTCTTGTAAAAAAGTAAACACGCAGTGGAAATGAAGCCGGTTTACAAAGGGGACAAAGGGCGATTGCCGACTGCTCTTTATTGTTTGCCTCACAATATAAAACTTCCTTTCACGAGAAAAGACATGAAGCAAAAAACCGATAATATTTTTTTCAGTAAAGTTAAATAAAGCAAATTATTTTCTTCCAGCATGAAATTATGTCAGCACCTGTGAACGACAAACGCGATTTCTTGTATTAAAAAATAAGATATCCTCCTCATATATTTAAAGCTAACGTAAAGGCGATCTCTTTTCTTTATTTGTTAATGAATTATAGGTTCCTTTTCAGCATAATCGAGGCTAAACATAACGTAAATCAAAATGAAAAAATACCACAATCCAAAATATAAAAATAATACACTTGTTCTACCTTTAGATACTCAAATTAATATCATGCCAATACCTTTAAATAATGCAACCGTTCATACAATACAAACCTACTTAACAAAATAATACTATTTTTAATGAGCGTAAAGGGAATTTTACACATTACACCGTCGCGTCGCCGCTGCACTACTCCCCCTTAGATTTTCTATGGAGGCTTATACGCTCAGCATCGGAGGCGGCAACGCAATTCTGTGTAATGTGTAAACACCCTAATGGTTAACTCATTGTAATATAATCAGTACACTATGGAAATGGAAACCAATCAGGAACATAATTTGCGCAATACCCTCACAATAGCATTAGTTTTGATTGTAAAGGTAGAACAAACATTCATTGAATTGATACATGTATTGCAATCTACACGAAAACGATAATTATATCAAACGTATCGTACGTACGATAATTATATCATATTGGAGTCAAAAAAGGATTTTGAGTTTGCCTGGGTACCTACTATTTCTTTATTTATCAGAAAACATCAAACCAATTCGCTAGCTTTGAACGACAGAGGGACCATCATCCATCAATGAGGTAGTTGACAACCAGTCAAATTCAATACTTTTATTAAACTGTCGAAAACCATTACTTGCAATTTAGATAAAAATAAGAACGTACGTCACAGATTTTTCGCATTAAGCATAGTTATTTATATTGCTAAATATTATCAATAAAAAATCCAATTAAAATGTCTATTTCCTTTCATAAATGTTAAAATAAATATTATAATAAAATATTTAAATTTTGACCTAATAAACTACCCTAATAACTACTAAAGTGGCTTTGGGGTTCTATCGCCACGGTGATTTTGACAAACATTACCAAAACCTATGATAGCCATATTCATTAAGCGATATACCTACGTCATCGCATGAAGTTCATTATTTTGTACATTATCAGCACATCATAAACTAACCAACTGATTTCATTACGAGCTGATTAACTTCACATTAATGAATCAGCAACAACCTATTCACACGCAAAATATCACACACAATACTTGCACTATACTTACTTTCGAAACACAAGTAAGGATTCTTCGATACAAGCGTGGTATGTGTAAAGTAAACGAACCTGTTGTTTGATTACAGTAGAACATACCCTTCCGCAGTCCAGACAGACAGTATCCATTAGAATTAACACAAAAAACAACCAACAAAACCGTCGAAGGTTCGATTAAAGTTTTCTCTTACGTCAGCTGCAACACGGAGGTCGAAATTGCGAAAACAATGCCAATAAAGCTAAAGAGAAATAAACAAAAACCAGGCGTAGCATGGCAATCGTAGAAACAAGTTTTGTCTACCGGAGAATGGACATAATGACAGATTGACGTAAGATTTCTTTTGACATTTTTTGAAGATTTTCTTCTTTTCTGCAATCGACATACGTTTACATTTACAAGTGATTATATAAGAGTTGACAGGTCGCGCCATGCTCGGGCACTCTCGGGCAGAATACATGTTGACATTGACAGAAAGAGCTTTGCCTTCTCTTGATAGAATAGACACAATTTCTACATATTATGTAGAATCGCCATGCTAAGCCTGCTGAACACAACTAAAATATCCCTTTCAAACAAAAAAGAGGTAATTACTCATTTCGTAAATACATAAATAGTAATTATCTTATCATCTTCGTGATTTATTTTCACGCCATCCACTCTGTTAATCTTTATAAGGTTTTGGTTAAAATTTTATCGTGCAAATATTAATATCTGGTTTAATAACTTGCCACTGTAATTTAGTCAGGTAATTTTCACGCATAACCGAAAAATTAATTATGTTGGCCGATATTTTGAACCGATATTATTATGAGATATTATTAAAAATATCTGCTTCAATAAATTTAAGTTAGAAGTATATTTCGTAACGTTATGAATTTATAAAATAAAATACTTATTAGATAGGTACCTCGTGGTAGCCTAGGTGGTTAAAGAACCAGCCTCTTATGTACGAGAGTGCGGGTTTTCTTTAGGTCAAGCAAATAACTGTAAGTTTTCTAAGTTAAGGTAAGTAATAAGTAAAGGTAAAGGAAAACTCCTTAATTAAACCTGGAGTAAGCCTGAAACGGCTAATCCCCCTCGAGCAAGCGTGGTGATTAACGCTCATTCGTTCTTTATGAGAACAGGCTCTGTGCTCTGCAGTTGGACAATATAAAAAGGATGATGAAGATACAGAAAACCAGTACAACCAAATCTCACTAGTTTCGCCAGATTTTTCCCGATCGGCAGTTGTTTTCATTTCTCGATAACATACCAACCTCGATATAATACTAGAAAGATATACTTAGGTCAATTTATATAAACAATTACACGACGTATTTACAAGATATGTTATGTCATATATTAATTGGTTACTTATCTTATGACCCAGGATTTTTTCATGGACTCATGAATTAAGGTAAACAAATTATATTTACCGTTATATTCTGTAATGGTCGATGCGTCATTACAATTTACTCTAAGAAAGAATTCTCGTTTACCATTATTTTAAATACCCGCGATCATTCAAATACAAAAAAGGAGCTGGATGCGAGAAGCCGAAAATCGATCTCAGTGGCGTGCACTTGGAGAGGCCTATGTCCAGCAGTGGACTGCGATAGGCTGATGATGATGATGATGATGATTCGAATACAAATCAATGATATTATTATGTAATGCATTTGAAACGAACTATTTATTTGTGAGAGTAAATTACACCAGACCAAAAACTTACCTGTGAAGTAAGTAAGTAAGTAAGTAATCTATGGAGTCGCATCATTCCAAAAAAGCTTTGCCAAAATGTAGTCAGTCTTAGTCTAGAAAGATCTTAAACAAATAGACTCATATTTGAAGACGTTTTATTCGACTAACTGTCATAGTGTAATTATCCATAGGTATACCAAATATCCATCGGCTCCTGATACCAAAAGCTGCCTGTAAAAATAATATTCATAATTTAAATAATGATATACGGGGTAACACTTATTATACCTCTCTAACTGGATGATTAATATTAGCCTACATAATTTTATCCCTAATGTTCTTTTTAGGATGATGACCGAAAAATCAAATTAGATAAAATTGTTTATGTAAGCAATGTTACCGCTTAATTTTTTAAAAGGCGTCAAACCCAAGCTTGTCTTATTGAAAAAAAAATGTCTACTGATTTTCTCTGTATTTTTGACTTGCCCTTACGTACAGAACTTCTATCAGTACCTATTGCATGCATTTATAACATTACTAAATTTGAATCTCACAATAACAATAATATACTCATTAGTTACTTGTTACTATTATATAATTATCAATAATAAATAACATTACATAACCATGAATATACTGTCTAGCATTCATTACTTATTCATACTGACTCCCTAACAACTTATCTATATTAGCTTGCATAATCGCTAAGTAGGACATAAAAGTGAATAGCGTCCATAATGGTTAAAAAATAATTTTAATGAGCAATCAAGGAAAGCGGGCCGGCCGGCCATTACCCGGAATAAGCTCAGGGAACTCCCACTTTTCTTAATGAGTGTACTCCTGACGCCGCACTTCGTTTAGCTTTTCGAATTAATACCTACCTATCTTAGTATAATATTTGTCTATCAAGTCTGTTGGAATAATTAGGGATATTGTAACTTTATAATATGGCAATACTGAGGAAATGTGACGTATAAAATTGCCATCGTCAATAGTATTGATAGTCAGCACCAATGTAATCACAATATATTATATAGTTGAATAATCAAGAGAGCAAACTTTCTTATTTAAACTGCCTTTATAACCTCTACGACTCATTTGCCGGCCAATGCTAGCTTAAAAACAACAGACTTATTAAATAGGTCCTATCAGCCTTAGGGCCTTTTTTAGCACCTACAAATAAGTTCAAATTAGTTTATTTGGTAGATAATTACAAAAAATACATTCGAATTCAGTTCCATGTCTGAATTTGTTCGGTATATAGTGTCTATTTATTATTTGGACATTGTGAAACTGGCCCTAAATAATGATACATAGAAATAAAAGTTGTATTTACCAGCTGCTATTAATTCAATACGTAGTTCGGTGTTTGCTTTTCTGTATTTGATTCAACGGTAAATAAATATAGACCCATAAATGCTATTTCGCATAGTTTAATTTAATAATTTGTGTAATGGTCATTAATTAAATTTATTTCTAGCGATGAATATAATCCAGGATAACGCATATTTACCAATGAATAAAATAAAATTAACAGGCCAACACAGCGTTTTGCAGTCACGAACAATACGGTGACCGCAGAAATAAAAATAGTCAAAAATCGGTCTCGGCTGCAAAATTCTATTTTACTTCCTAAACACAAACTCTGAATTCTCTATTCTCAAATCTCGATTTCAATTGGACCGGTCCTTTCCTATAAAAGGTTAACCAAGTTACCGCCAGCTCCAATGTAAAAGCAAATCGAATATTAGGTTACAGCCATAGAGCCTCACTAATGGACACCATCGTACACATAATTGGGATAAAAGGATTTTTCTTCCCACACAATGACATGTCACATTATATCGCCATCGATTCCCTACACAGCTTAACGGCTTACGTAGTTCTTTTCTTGTATATTTATGAGGGCGATTAGAGGCACTTTGAGGGACTGATACTTTTTCTAATACCTTCTCTTTGGGAGTAAACAAAACTCCAGATGTTCCAAAAGTTAGAGGCTTAAGCGTGCCTAATTAGGTCGATCAAATATGGAATGATAAATATGTCTAAAGGTTTTTCTTTTTCGGGAAGAATGAGCCACTTTTAGGTGCTTTAGGTTTATGTAATAGTATGTTTGATAGTGTTGTAATTACGAAATCCTACTTTCTTATACACTTTTCATTCAGACACAAATTGACAATTTTACGCAAACAGTAATATACTTGTATTAAATACAATCGTTTGATCTTAAATTTGTGCGAGATGTATAAGATAAATTTATTATACGTAAATTTATTTTTAACTGGACGTTTTCGTAGCCGTTTTTCCTCATCTACATATATCTGTTCATTCCTATTCCTTTAGAATGAGCAGAGTTCAAGTTTATTATATTTCTTGACAGCTCATAAATATGAGCCAAAGTGAGGCTGCTTCAACATACATTTTTAATTAGTACGCCACATTAATGAGGACTGCGGGCCCGTAATCGTATTTGTTGGACCCCGCCTATCCGGTTAACGGATGCCCGGAAAACGTATCAGCTGAAAAATTAAACAAGTTTTACGTTTAACATTTATTATTTAATGAGAGACTTTGTAAAGGAATATTTTGTGAAAAAAAAGTCTGAAACTACCTTACGTGAAATAAGTTACTTAAATATTTTTAACAAAGGTATTTTTTCTCTTGTACTAATGATAATTTATTTGGTTTCCTACATAAAGTTGGGTATTCGAAAGTTGAAACAAAATGTACTTAACATTTTAATAGTACGTTTTTGTAATACTTTAAGCTTTTTTCGGTTATTATCAGCTTACATAACAAGTTATAATATTACGCTCAACCGGATGAAAGCCAATAAATAGGCTTCACTGAAAGAATTCAAATCGGACTGGAAGCTCCTGAGATTAGTGCGTTCAATCTAACAAACCAACTCTTCAGCAGGCTTCATAATATTATC
Organism: Heliothis peltigera; assembly: GCA_958496145.1. NCBI lineage: Eukaryota > Metazoa > Arthropoda > Insecta > Lepidoptera > Noctuidae > Heliothis > Heliothis peltigera. The sequence goes on from OY292328.1 coordinate 7,988,277, forward strand.
CAACCATGTAGTTAAGTCATATAAACAAAATAGTTAAACCGACATTGACAAGACAAACTATAATGCGCTTACACCATTTTCTATCAGCCATAGCCCAGCAGGTAATCAAGTTACAAACATCTGCTGAAAGATAGCAGATTCCAGTACTAAAAAAAAATACCTACCTAAAAAAAAAAAATTGTGAACGTATTTTATTTATGAGACCATCGATCGCTGTCTTAGCCTTGTAGCAATATACTCGTATAATATTAAATACGAGTAAAGCGGTCTTGTTATCTCCTAGCCGATGGACAGTTTTTGTCTAAGTAACAAAATAATAAATGACCTACGAGGAAAAAGAATTGTATCAAATGTGCTAGTTTATTCTAGGATGTTTTCTTCTCTGAGGTAATACGAACGATGTGATAACAGCGTTATTTTACTGTATTTTTGGACTTTGGACGGGTTGATATCGCAAAGTGCAACGTCGCGGCGTTCAATATCAACACCGTTTTTTTTTTTATCTGACTTTTTTTATTCGATTACAATATTAATCTAACAAAAACTTATTCATAAACTTAATAATTGTATACAGAAAATAAAATATGTTTTTTTATTATACATAATGATGAATACTTTGATAGATATACAGATTCCATAAATTGACTAGCTCACTTTCGCTATAATATCTTGAATGAACGGAGACTGATACGCCTAGTCACGGTCGATCGAAGTGTGTAGTGGCCAATATCGGAGTGACGCTTGAAAATTATTCCGCTGTTAAGGTTTATGTAATCTGGAATACACTCGAATTCATGGGTTTGTTATCCTTACTTTGATTTTAAATAATATTTTATACATTCATCAATATTTTTAGTTCTATTGGTAAATAGTAACATTAAATGTTAAATAATTCATGCACTTAGGTACCGATAAAATGAACATTATATTAATGATCAATATTATTTATTGACTGTACATCACTTTGATTTGGATAATGAAGGGACATATTTCATAATAAATTATACAATTTTGTTTATGATAATCATATACCATTTTGGAAATCGGCATGAAAAATTCTTTACTTCAACCTACATATGTATGTCGTATAACGCTAGACGCCATATTGCTACATTTGTTACACTTGGGTTATCGAGACAAGTCCAAAGCTATCCTGATTGTCGTAGATAATCCATTCGGCCGTTTCAAAGGTACCTATGAGTTAATAAAAATATAACAAGGATACATACATACATAGAAGATACACGCTAAGAACACAAACCTTCTTGGTAGTTAAGTAAAAATACCCTCAGTAAACATCTATTCAGTCTGTGCGTACCTATCCTAATTATCACCGATTAGCCCACACATTCTTTGTATCTTAATCCATGTTCATTACTATCGGCTGCCTAATTGATTGCCAGTCAAATTTCCACGCTCGCCAATTTAATATATGACAGCTTTTAATAGCGCTCATTAAACTACATGTGGCGGTTTGGTCCTGATGTATTATTTTCTGATTGAGCAGCGCTTTGCACTGTCACAGAATTAGTTAATTTAGGATCAATGTTTGTCGTTGACAAGCTCGTATGTTTTATTTTGATGATAGAATTTGAAATGTACGAGTATTGTTGTGTTAATGCAACTGTTGTTTGCTGGCTAAATTACTGTTTAGTTTAGCTGTTGACATATTGTTTATGGGTATTACAATTTTGAAGCGAATTTAAGTTTATTTGATTTTAATTTGAATACCTTATGGATTTATGGTCGTTGCTCTAAGTGCATTGTAGTCAACTATTCCGGCTAATTTGAATGAGGTGAGTCTGTTTAATTAGACATTTTTTTGACCTGCCTTTGTTTTGTTTTGAAGGAAAAATTTTAAGATCCAGTCACAAGTATACGTATGTTACTTCGAAATCAATTTCTTTAAACAAATCTTTAAAAGATTTTAAGCTCCTTAATTTAAAACGACATTAAATCAAATACCAGGACACTGCATTAACTCCAACCAGATAATTAAGTTGTGCGCAAAACGAACTTAGTCTGGGCCGCTGGGTAAATTGGTAAGAATTACTTACGACGCCGGCTCGGCTCGAAAAATGACGTAAATTCTGCAATATAATACTACAAACCGAGATAACCTCGCAATTAGACCTTCCACTTAATAAATATTCGGCGCACGTCGGCTTATTGTTGTTGCTGCGTTATAATGCTTTTATTTTCCATGAATTTATGTGGAGCGCGTATTTTTGGACCAAATTGGGTGTAATAAAAAGTAATATACGCGTTTTTGAGCCATATTAACAAAGTTGAGGATGCTTCTTGTGTGGTCTAACTTGATAATCAAATATTTGAATTAATTTGAGTCCTTCCACCCTGAAATCTGATGAAGAAACTTTTTACATTACAGCACTTTTTTGATGTAATTAGCAATGTTAAAGAATATTAAAAATACAATTACTTATTCAGCATACGAAAATTATTCCCTGACTATGGAGCCCTAACAACTATTCTGAAGTAAAATTTCTGCAATTATTTATTTCGTTTACAAAAATATGTTACGAATTGGTTCCGTAAATTTAAGTAAAATTGTGGAAGGAGAGATCTGTAAGCTATACCTTAAAAGTGGAAACACTAATGAATGACAACATACCTTAGTTGAAATTGATCATTACAGCCACTAATTTAATGAAAATATCAAATTACTAAAATCTATGTTATGCCGTAAGTGCCATTTACATAAGTTATTCAAATATCGAATTATGCCAATTTTTTGCGTACTTTGGACAGCACCACATGTATAACCAAGATCAATGTTATACTGTATTATTTACAAATGTTATACAGGTATCCTTGGTATTTCGTTGATCTATCCATCATTATGATGAGTCATTATCATCAGCATGATCTATCTGATAATATTATGATGAAGACTAATTTACGCATGGTATAGCGAATGCTCAAAGCTCAAAATACGCAGAATCTAGACCTGGCACGTCTGGAGCATCTACATAATTGTGTTAGTCTGAGGTCGTGACACGGCACCCGGGCTATGAAAATACTAATTGACTTTGTCACGTCATTGCGTAGTTAGAGAATATTACGAAAAAGTTCATTTAATATGCAACGCAGGCGTTTTAACTTAGGTCTATCTTATTACGAAAAGTGGTTGCAAGATAATCTTATATTTGATTAAAAAATAGTTTTAGCTTTTCAAAGATTAGACTGGATTAGTGGAAGACTTTAGTGTAATATTAAATTTATACTTTAGTGAGACAGAATAGCTGACAATCTAGTTGGCGTAGTTTGGTCACCATACCGAACTGCCGAACAGAAGGTTACGGGTTAGATTCCCGGGACAGTCAATATTTATGCGATGAGATTGTTTGTTGGCTGTGGTTTGAGTGTAATTATATAAAAATAAAAGATGTATATAAGTTAATGTTAGCACAGAAAATACAAGCTAATCATTAGCTTATTTTGGTACTAACCGATCGTACGTGAAAGGCGTCTCAATATTATCCTACTAATATTAAAAACTCGAAAGTTTGTAAGTATGGATGGATAAATATTTGTTATTCTTTCACGCTAAATCTACTAGATGGATTTCGATATAACTTGTCAGCAATATAGCTTATGAACTGTTCATACATGTGCGGTAAAAAGTACCCTCGAGACGCAGCTCTAGTCCTTAGTACCTATTTTGTTTAAAACTGGCGTGTATTATTAGGTATACAGAGGGAACAACACATGATTCTATATTATTATGTAACCCACTTCAGATCCAATATAATAAAAAAAATACTTATTTTTATATTGCTCATTTTATACAGACAGTACAAACCGTAACAAATGAATCCTGACTACAGACACATTGACTTTTATTATAATCTTTATTGCCCCGTCCTAATTGGCCCTCAGTTCTTTAAACATCTCAATGTTAACTTTTACTATGTAATAGAACTAATTGCCAAAGTTTCATTTCATGATATAGATTCGTTTATTTTTTTAAAATTACATTTATATTGAACATAGTATAGATGCGTACCTAGTAATACAAATTTTAATATAATAATGCATATTTAAATTGAGAAAAAATAATTGCAAAAAGCCATTATTATTTTTCACTTAATAAATAAAATACATAAATAGAACGTTCTGCAAACACATCTAAATGTATAATAAGTATCGTTAGTTCAAAAGTAGAAGCAAACTCGAAAATCCACAAAACTCGACACCTTTTGTCAAGTTTTGCTTGAAATAACATTCCGTGAAATATAATAAAAGTTTGCCCATTCAAAATTCAGAATATCAACATTAAATCAAGCAGCTCTTCCTTTCTCGAATACTTTTATTTCTGTTTGTTTATTTGGAGAGCAAAATGGGCATCTCTTGAGATTTTGCCGAAGTGGTTTTTAAAAAGGGAGTGATGCCTTGTCCGATTGCCGTTACTGAAGAAAAACGAGGCCGCTCTCAGTGAAAATAAAAAGGTTCGAACGATAAAAGCAATCCCGATTTTTGACATACATCTCGACAAATTGTAAATAATGATGGGAGGTTGATGGACCTTAAATAAAAGAGGGTCTTTTGTGGTAATTTATATTTACAAAACCTTTAGTTTGTAAATGTCAACTAGTCACTGTAATATACAAATGTAAGAATGTACCTACTTGAATAAGAACAATATTTAAATTCTGTGCATGTAGCTACAGTGTCATGCCAGCATATTTTCTAAGCGGTTTATGACCAACAGGTATGAAAATTGTAAATTTTCAGAGAGTAAAGACATTTCTCGACCAGGACACTTGTAAGCGGCTTAGAGTCTCGCTGATCCTCAATCCCGACAACCCTTAACGAATAAAATAGTAAAAACATAACATTTCATTTTCTTCTAAACCGATTCAAAGTAGATTACAGTTGTGTATAGATAAAACGACGGATAAAGGTAATGGAGATCTCGGCACATAAATCAATGGAGAGATCAAAAGAAAATCTTCAAGCGGACTTGCAAATTAGTGAACCCTTTTAGGTAATAGTTGGTTTCTAAGGGTGAATGCCACACTAATAATTTAACAAAGGTAGCTTCGTCCACCATCGGCCGTTCGTCAACGTCGGCTGACTAATCCACTTACTGGAGACCAGTAGTTTGGCCGCTGACAACGAAAATTTGGTCAACGGCAGTCTGTACATAAATTTCGGTCACGTCTCTTTACAATGCAATTTTGCATGGAAAAGTCACACCAGTGTTGTGTCAAACCACAGAGATTAATATAGTGAAGTTTGTGTATGAACAAAAAGCTGTTTCTGACACGCTTTCTGTTTTCTATTTTTAGTGTTTTTGTTAGTTATAGTTAATTTATTTTGTTTCACTTCTATTTATTCAGTACCCACATAAAAACATCAGGCAACATTTTATTTTCTACATAACAACTCAATCCATTAACTGTACTTACTACCTTATAATGAAATTAATTCCATTATAAACGTATTTATTACCGTCGTCACAGTAGCCATGCCCTTTCATTTTAATTAACTGCAAAGTGCAGCTTTTAGAGCTCAATAAAATTCCAGTTATAAGGATAACGCAACTGAGTGCTCATTAGCATTATATTTATACATCAATGAAAAGTTCAATTTATTTATTTATTAGGGTCTATCAACAGCTCCTGCGTATAGTAGAGCTATGTATGTTTTTTTTGTGTGTTAAGACTTACACAGTTGAAAATTACTATTTTAATTATTACCTATAACTAATTATTTCATAAAAAAATTAACGAACTATGCAAATTGTATATTGCGGCAGTATACAATCATTTTATTAATAGGGAAAAGGAAGGCTGGTATGATATATGATGATATTAATAAATCATTTCCATGCGTTTTATTTTGGTTAAAAAAACGTCCAAATTTTCAGACTGGCTTTATAATAATTATTCTCTTCATAACATTCATATATCACCAAGCCCTCACTCAATTCACTCTCAATCTACGTTGATGACGACAGCAGCTATCCACTTCACCTGTAAGTACTAGTGATATTGAGTATACTACACATTCACACACACAAAGATAAAATTTATTTCCAGATACACAATATTTTTCATTCGGCATGGTCCGTAGCTTTACGTAGCCATTATCAAGTTAATATGTAGCTCCGTAAAGCGTAGCTCGCAAAAAGTTTAACGTAGCCAAAAAAACAATGCTACGAAAAAATATAATCTTCTCTGTTACATACCTACGTATATTAATTATTCTGTTGCTACAGCTTACTCCGTGACAGAGCGTGCAAGTTGAAGTAGAGCGTGTAAATTAATAATTTAAACTGTTTGCGACATATGCACGTTCGTACATGCTGTTCCAAATTTTGTGTTATCTAAGTGGAAGGTTCGTAGTCACGTATTTTCTCTGGCTAGAACACTCAGAGTGTGGTCTCAATTGATAATGTTGATGTTGATGTGAAACAATGTCCCGGGAGGAAAATCCTTTCTTGTATACATTTTTCAGCAGGCTTAGCATGGCGATTTTATTTCTATTCTATCAAGAAAGACAAAGCTCTTTCTGTCAATGTCAACATGTCTTCTGCCCGAGCATGGCGCGACCTGTCAACTTGCATATAATCAGTTGTAGATTTATGTCGATCGAAAAATGTCAAAAGAAATCTTACGTCAATCTGTCACTTTTCTGTCATTATGTCCATTCTCCGGTAGACAAAACTTGTTTCTACGGTTGCCATGCTGATCGAGCCTGCAGGTATATTTCTTCAGAAAATGTTAGATATGGTCGGATTTTGAACTATACGCTGGAGCGGTAAAGTTGAAAATCTATTAAGAAAATTGGACATATTGTAGCAGCTTGATGTGCTGGCGTCTGTACTATAGAACAAACTTAGAATTATAAAAAAAGGTTTAAAAATACGCTCATTGTCACGTACCTACTACGGGCCTTTGTGGAATGAATATTAATTTTCATTTTTATTTCCTGTTTTTAACTTTTGCGTTTTCATGATGGTAATATAACGCGGGACCGTAAAAATAATAATACTGTTCGCGAATTTTGTATTAAACCACCTAGAAGGGTGCATAATTTCCCACACGTGCTTAGGTATATTTTTGATCGTTATCATCTTGCTGACTCGAAAACGTTCTCACCATGAAAATATTAACTTTAAACAATATCTCAAAACAAATGAAAAGAGGTGAAAGGGAAAATGGATGTTTTAGGTTCTTTAGTAGCTATTGAAACCCATTATTTTGTTAATGTTATCATATCGGAGCACCTTTTTCACACGCGGTCAGTTAGCCCCAAGGTAAGCTATTGATTAGCTTGTTTTATGAGTGCTGATGCAACTGATAAACTACATATACTTTACACATACATATGTATATGTATATTAATAAATACACATTGTAACACCCAGATAACAGCCAACAATCATGCTCATCTCACAAATGTCGATCGTACCGGGAATCGAAATCTGCATAGTTACCATTGCGCAAACGGAGTCGTCAATTTAAGATTCATATGTAGGAAACTTGTTTTTATTTGATGGTTTAAATATAATTTGAAATTCTGATTGTGTCGGCAACGTATCAGGAAAATCCAAGAAGAAATAGTATCTTTAAATAAAAAAAATAACAGGTGTACATATTCAACTAGTTCGTGATAAAACGTGTGACTTGTTCTACGTAAGCCTACAAATATTAAGGCCTGCATACCCAGGGTGTTACATTCACCAATAATTATCTATCATAAATCAGGTGGTTTGATAACATGATGACAGATAATTACCTTATTATGTAATGTATTACCTAGAGCCAATTAATTTTCGAAGCCTCATAAATCATAGAAATCAGAATTGCCTCAAACTTAGGTACCTACGGAATAACTGCAACCAGTTCAGGTTTGTAATATCAGTTCATCTCCCGAACTTTTTCCCAAGTATATTGGGGTCGGCTTCCAGTCTATTAATAGCTAAGTATCAGTGTTTTAGAAGGAGCGACTGCCTTTCTGACCTCCTCAACCCCTTGGTTAGATTGGCATCAGACTGACTGGTTTCTGACTACTTGTAACAATGTACATAATTATTTAGGTTTACAATATCATGTTGACATTAATGTTTGTTTGTTTTTGTTAAATTAGATAAAGAGAAGAACAGTCCATCAAATAGAGCAAGTATTGGAGTACTACTATTCGAAGTAGTAAACTTAGGATTGAGTAAAAAGGTTAAAAAAAGAACTGAATTAAATTAAAAATATTTCGCATTTGTTATTCGAACCCAATTTCCTGGCGACACCAATACGAAAACCAATACACGCCATCCACGCTCAGTTGGTTCACAAAATGGCGCGAGCACTATAATTTGAAATCACGCGTACGTAGCTATGCTGTGACGTCATCACGTCAGTACATGAGTGTCAAATAACGAGGACTGAAAGAACTAGAGTAGCACTCGTACGAAACGCGAACATTTTCAATGAACACAGACCACTTTTGCATGTGTATCTACAGCTTTAACCATAGAAACATCATGAATATGCCTAAAGCCGTGTGCACGTCGACGGATACGCTTCTCCATTAAAGCGGTGGACTATATTTGATGTAGTTCTTCAATTTTAGTTACGTACTATTTTCTTGTGAGCACTGCGCTTACAAAGTATTTCAGCACATATGTAGTTTATCGAAGAAACAACATTGTAGTGTTTTATACGTAAAATTGGAAACTATAGAAACAGAACGTAAAACTGTTGTTTTTATTATTTTATTGGATGAATTACAGCATCTCGCTGACGTCTAAAATTTAATGATTCTTGCTGATACACAGAGTACACACAGTATAAAATTCTAAAGTTAAAGTTATTATTTTCTCACTACAGGCAAACAAACATATTTGATATCGTTATGAAAAAAAAATACCAATTCTCACTTTAAACACGCTTATTAAAAAATATATATATAAAATTATTCAGTGTGACATATTAAGTCCTCGGATAAGTTTAGTAATATTCACAAAGCGTTATATAAATTTAATAACATTACATAAATACCATTGAACGTTACCTAAACGTTTTCAACGTAAACCGTTATGTTGTTAAAATTAAACGTCGGTACTTTAGCTTCCAGACTATCAGGATATTTAATTTAGCGGTGAGATTGAAAAAGTTTAAATTAAAAATATCAGGCAAATTGTCAATTTAGGGGCTAAAAGATCGTGGGGCTGTGTGGACATTGTTTATTTAGATTCGTGAATATAATATGAAAATAGGGTTCCGTACGAATTTATCATTAATTTTATAATATTTTTCATTAGAAATAATCATGGAAATAATGGATCCAAAAAAAATAATAAATTAAATTTTGCCATGTAATGATGATAATTTTAAGTTTTTTTAAACACAACTTTATGGAATCGTAGACGTAGCGAGTAACATTTAGTATACCGTTTAAATTTCAACTCGACATATCCACGCATGCCCGACATAAAGCGTCGTGAGAAACGGATAACAAGGTAATCATATAGGGGTTCCGCTTTTCCTCTTGAAGAAACCGGAACCCTAAAAATCGTGTTTTACGCGATGAATTACATACTTTGTAACTTATACTCTTGTATGTAAACTACAATATAGTACTCGTATATGCGAAGTCTTCCAAACACTACTGCAACCACCTCATCATTTCCCGAGCCTTTTTTCCAATTACATATGTTGGGGTCGGCTTCCAGTCTAACCGGATTCAGCTGAGTAACACTGTTTTACCTCCTCAACCCAGTAACCCTAGCAACACAATACGCCTTGCTTAGACTGGACTACTGCAACCATCTATCAAGTCGAAAATATTATAACAATAGTCGAGGAACACTACTAGATAACACAATACACAGAACAATATAACATTACTATTTATCATTCCACAACAGTGTGTACCATCCCTAACATTAAGATAAAGACAAATAGCCTCGCATCACACGGTCCTTTAACTTCGGGCATTTGGTTTCAACCCTTACGATTTATAACCTATCGTATAACAAAAGTCAATAAATGGTCCATTTCTTGACCGTTAAAGTTCAATTAACCTGACCTATGGAGCGTAGAATAAAATATAAAAATGATACCATCACTCGCAGTCGTAAATTTCTGTGTTGTATTTTATGTCCATGCTATTAGTCTGGTGGCAGATGAGCGTAAAGGGTATTTGTAGGTAAATAAAATAACCGAACCTAGCTTGCTTCTACAAAAGCTTAAAGATCTCACTCACGTGAAATGTCTAGTAGCTAAAATCGCCTACCAGTCTTTATTTGTATAATATTTAAAATAATTAAACGTAATCACGGTATTTCGGAATTTTCAATATATTTCTATAATATTTGACGCTCAATCCATCTAAGAGGGCCTGTGCCCAGTAGTGTGACGATAAAAAAGCTTATGACGAATATTTGACTTGCAGCCCAACATTGTCTTAGGTATATATAAAATCTGTCTATCCGGTTGAAACCAGAACCCGAGAAACAAAGTCTCTCGGCTTTTTACTTGATTGAACACTTACTGAAACGGTATTCCAAGCAAATGCATTGACCGATTTTAAATCACTATAAAGTCTGGAACAATACTCAAGTATGAGTCTTGACTCGGATCTGATTCAAATAATCGAATTATTAGGTTTTGAATATCGAACACCTGTGTTGGCTAACGGCGAATTTCAATAACCTATCTGTTGATTTGCCTACTAGAGATAGACATTTGACATTATTCGTATGAAGATTATGTCAATAATATTCTGTAAGCAAATCAACAGATAGGTTATTGAAAGCGGCAGTAAAACAATATGCACGTGTGATGGAAAAATATTCTAAACTGTGATTGTCTTTAAGAAAACTTATATAAAACTTTAAATGAATTAAAGATGTTTTGAATTAATATAATTAAAAACTTCGCAAGTCATCCGCTGTCTAATAAGTCAGTCCGTACAAGTGACGCGATAAATAATTTCGAAGTTATTCAAAGAGCTGGAACAAGCTCCTAGTTCACGTAGACGATAAAACAAAGCATTTAATTATGAGCTTCACTCTGCACTAAACACTCGGTATTTACCGAGTGAAAATTATCTGCACTAAGTAATAACGGCCCCTTGTTTTATTGTGCACCGAGCTTTGATTTTTTTTTGTCATGTTGGTGTCACGTTCTTAAATCAGCCCGGTGGTGTCTGGAAGTTGATGATTGATAGATGCTCAGGGCATCTGAAAGAACGTAAATGACTGCCCTGCGCCTGATCTCTCCGTGCGTCTCGATTGCTGTACCATCGGACTGTGAGGTGAGGGTATAGAGAGTGCACCTGTGTCTGTGCAAATGCTTGTGCACTATAAGTCCTGTGCAGCTGGCTGATCTCCTTATAGAAAACGGCCGCCGTGGCCGACAATCGCTATGAACGCCATTGTGAAAACTTGATGGTTTGTTTGAACGCAGTTTGCTCTAGAACTGTAAGGTCTAATAAAATAAAATAAATGTACCTATCAAATTTTAAAATGCCACATCCTTAAACCATTTAAACCACTTATTACCGTTTACAGCTACCTCATCAGAATACCATTGATAAAATGAATTTGGAAGCGCTCTTCCTTGGTCACCCACTTGAGCGTAATGCAAGTCCCCGTTAAATGTGCGCTCATGCTTGTTGAATGGGTACGTGGAGGGACCCTCGGGAGGTATAATAATGGCCTGCTTAACCAACACCGTAATGTTTGCATATGCAGGTGCGCCATCTAGCTGCTTTATATGGTCTTGAAGTGGAAGTGGAGTTTTGAATACACGCTTTTTGGGGGTGCAGAATAATCCTAGTCGTTTTTGATGCAGTATTTATTTAAATAATTTATCTTTCATAGGTATATGTATAACATTGAGTCAAATAATTATGTGTATATGAAAAACGTATGTCAATAATATTGAGTCAATATCTGGGACATCTTTTGGAACGATTGCTTCTAACGGCACTTTCTTAATTATCAGATATTTTCTTTCTTAATATAACATACCAATATATATCAACGGACTGTTAGATAACTAATTTAATAAACCGATAAGAACCATGTGGCCCAGTAATCAGTTCGAAGGTTTCCAATGCGAACATCTTGTATTGCTGCCAACAAAACAATTGTAGTACAATTTCTAATAACGCAACAATAAATCACTTGTTTTCGCAGCGCCTGCTCCAGTCATGTGCTTACAAACTTCTTTCCGTTTCTCATTAATCAATTTTTTTGGTACTTTAATTTTCGTTCGAGCTCCATGTTCGTTATTAAAAATTTGCTAGTTTACGCAGTACCTACTACAGTCTCTGTAACTAGAGTTCATTGTACGACAGTTGAAATATGTTTTTTCATAGTCCTAGTTGTGGTTCCCTGGTTTAGCTTTTGGGGACTTCTTACCGCAGACAAAAAGCCCTTAAAAATCTCCAAAGCAATAGATTAACACGTTGAAACTCATCTCCACCGGTTCAGACGTTTATGTAAACGTGAAAGTGTAGCTAACATAATTAAGTTATATATTTTGTAATTACCTGTAGTGATGATGACTAACTTTCTATATTTTTTTTCAAAATACAAGCATTTTCTAGTTAAAATAAAACAAAACGGAGTTAATTAAGGTTTCTTAACAAAATAAAGCTACAATATTTCCTCTGTAGGGACTCAGAGCCTGCTAATTTGTTTCAGTTCGGGTCTTTTAGCCGTTGCCTTAATAACTTATTTTTTTCATAAGGGTATAGCTATGCACATGTATATCAGATCCTGTGGTGTCGCCTATTATCAGAAAATATATTCACATTAGGGAGCTGCGAAGGGTAAATTTTTTTTGGGATGCTGTTATAATGTAATTCAGACTATAGATAGACGCCATATTTTTTATATAGGGCTTTTTATTTATATTATTACGTCATTTATAATAAGTTTTTTATTACAGATTTTATTTAAAGTGTTTTATAAGTTTGTATTATATTATTTTAACTGTATGTACTACATATGTATGTATATAGATTTATTCAATTCAGGCTTACTGTAGATTATTTTATAAATAAATGATTTTAATCTGAAGCTCAATACAAGTTATTTTTAGTTAATATTTATATATTCTCAATACACGCTATTTAAATTAAAAATACCGAAAAAAAGTCTTCATTTTTGTTGTAACTCTAGCGCCTAATGTGGAGTTAATAGCAAACGCATTTTAAATGATTGGACAACTATAAAGGTTTTAGGCGAACTATGATTTTCTGAAACTTTATGAAGGCGAGTCTAGAAACTTTGAGGTTCTATGTTGTTCAGCATATTTACACAGACAACTGAAACATAAAACTTTTCAATAAAACTTGAATATTTAACAAAGAAGGATTGTATATTTTATACTTGAGCATTAAAAACTTAATTGAAGCACGTCGAAAATTTTCTTGTTCTAGAAACTAATTAAGTAGGTACTCTTTTGCAGATCGCTGCTTAAAACAATGTTTCATGAAACTTTAAAATGTTAGACGTTTTTCTTTTCTTTCAATTGTTTTTTCAGGTATATCAGAAACCTGTAGGTGAGGCAGGCAGTCGCTCCACGTAAAACACTGGTACTCAGCAGCAGCTGCATCTGGTTAAGACTGTAACCGACCACAGCATAGCTTGGGAAAAGGCTAGGCAGATGACGATAAGAAACCTGTGTGCGCCACATTTTATGATGAAATACTAAAAACCAAACTATCTTAGAAAAAAATTAAACACGTATTTCATAAACGTAGTGAATATTAAAAAGACTGATTTGGCAAAAATACTTACTTTTCTAAAATCAATTTCATAAAAGGAGATGACAATATGTTCCATTAAGATTCTGAATGAGGGAACCCCAAAATTGTTTACGTATGAAATTATAAAACACTCAGCCTAAACCGTACTTACGAAGTAATGTAAATTTAACAACAGCCACTGGGAAGCGTTCAATTTGAATTGTAAATGATTCTAAATAAGTTTATAATAAAACAGCCACCCTTGTCTGTTAATGGAGCGAAGTCAAAACCCTTGTCTTACCTTCGGACCACTTAAGGGTGACGAGTTTAATGCCCACCAAAAAAGAGCCACTTAAGAATTCAAAACTAACTTTAAAGAATTACAAATACAACAAGCCCTTACAAATCCTTTTATTACAAAAACAATTCTTTTTTACAACACCAAAAAATAATAAGACAATAATATTCTGTAAACTTTCATGACAAATGGTAACGTGTCTTAGATGTTTAAGCTATTAATTACTAAGTTTTCAAGTGCACTTATTAAAAATCCTTTTAAAGCGAAGCGGGCAATTATTTTTTTCTTCGCGTTCCAAACTTGGTAACTTACGACTTTCAAAAGAAAGTAGTCAAATAATTTTTGCTCGAGTTTCGTCATCTCATGCTACTTATTAAATTACGAACGAAAAATGCTCGACAGTTTTGTTTTCTCACTGCCAAAACTAGTGTCGTCTGAATAGTAATTCTTTGTTACAGCAGGACTTGAACTATCAACAAGGTACAGTGACATAATATTATTTTAAATCTTTATTATTTTTTCTTAATGCTGCTTGCGGGTAGCGTAAGTTGGTAGTTCTTAACCGTGGCGCACCAAGTGCGAGCGGGGCAAGCTACTACAATCTGTCGAATTTCCTTAGTACTTTTTCAACTTTATCGCTGAAGTATTTGATTCAAAGTAGATTAGGAAAATTTGACAGTTTCGACTAGCTTGATGTGCTGGCGTCTGTACAATGGGCTGAAACTATTTACGAGTATTAGCTTGTCATATTGAAACCAATACTCTTATGACATATACCAAAAAAAAAACAATAAAAGATTACAAATAAATTCCGAATATATCACGCGCCAAAAATGTCTTCACATTTATATCCTGAGGCGGTGATGAGAAAAGCAAAAGTGCACTTAATTCCCAACAAGTCTAGCGGATTTACGAGGAGGGCGCTTAAGTGAAAAATTGCTTTCTTTTATTATATTTTCTGTGCGATCCGCGTTAACGTTCGAAGCGGGTGCTTTGTTTTCCACTAGCTATAGCGGATGTATTAAGAATGGAAGGAAAAACCGTCATTGGCACTTAATCTCATGTTTCCATTTACTGTGTTAAAAAGGCAGCCTTAGAGGCACCCTTGTCAGTGTTAATATTTGAACCAATCTGCATAATTTCAATGTAGTGAAAATTTTTCGATAAATTCACAAAAAAAAATCGTAGTTTTTATTATCTCATGTCCTGAGCTATATGCAATGTTCATAAAACAATGCTACGGAAGTTGGTCAGCACTTTTTTCCTTTTTTGTTAATCCTTATATGTAGGTAAGTAACATTGGGCTGGCCATATTAGCCGAAGAACCGATAACCGTTGGGGTAAACGAGTTCTAGAGTGGAGACCACGCCTCGGCAAACGTAGTGTAGGACGTCCTCAGGCACGGTAGAGTGATGACTTGCGCAAGACGGTTGGCAGGAGCTGGATGCGAGAAGCCGAAAATCGATCTCAGTGGCGTGCACTTGGAGAGGCCTATGTCCAGCAGTGGACTGCGATAGGCTGATGATGATGATGATGATGATGGTAAGTAACAACTTATACGCAAATAGAAGAACTTGAAAAAAGCATGTCCTCTTTCATTTTCTCTTCAAGTTATTAAAATTTAGACTTAAAACAACAGCATCCATTTTTACCGATGCAGAACGGTCCAATTAAAACCTCGTTACACCCAGTGTCAAAGACAACAGATCCAATCATTTGTTAGAACAAGCAAAACACATTGAACACATTCAATTTTAGGCACGGCTATCGTAAACAGTACTGGCATTGCTTTTCAAAGGGGTTCGTACAAATGAATCGCCTAGCTCGATTCACTAAAGGGTAGACTGAACAAATTCAATAAGGTGAGCAGTGTAAATCTCAATTGCGTACCCGACTTTATCAAGATAGTGGACACAGATCTCTCGAATTGCTACAAATGCTACAAATGTACTGAATGCAGCCTGTATTTGTTGACAGAGGAGCTTCTAAGTCCAGTTTCATTATGGCGCTAATGTACTTGTTTTGTACTTTTGTTAATGCTGATTACATTGAGAATACAATCCTTTTGTTATTGTTCAATGAGATTGTTTAATATAGTGTTATTTGCTATATGAATTTGTAGTTTACAGTATATTATACTACAATCAAGTAGGTAGATTGGTGTTTTTTTAGTGCCATAAATATCTTCTCAGTAATCTCACCTTTAAATATTAATTTTAAACAGAACACTCAAACTGTACACACAGTTTTAAATAATTTTCTTGATACTGAAAATAAAAGCACTTATGTTTTAGACTGTGTATAATCCTTGTGAATTCAATTTCAATACTTATAAATCAATTTATTCGATAAATTATCAATATTGAATTATAATTGAAGAGCTTAATAAATAAAAATAAGATAAAGAAAAGTACCATAGTTGACTATTGAAAACAAACGGTGTCACGGGGTCGCCGGTCGCTTGTAATCCGCAGAGCTTATGTCTGCGAGTCAGACATTCTTATTTATTTACCTTTAATATCGTGCTCAAAAACTAATCCACTTACTTCAAATATCAAATTATGTACCTAAGACATTTGAAGGATATTGATGTATTTTTAACTTCATAAAGTGCTGAAGTAATACCTTTTATTGCCACACGATTGGACCACCGATATTAATGGTACGCGTATTTTGAAAGCAATATTAGAAAAAATACAATTTATAGCCTTAAAGTAATTTATTTTGAAAAGTTACTGAATTGACAGCAATTGTATGGTACCTATTTTATCTCAACTTTTGGCAGGGTTGTCCGTTCCAATTTTCAAAACAAAAACTTCTAGCCTGTGGCAACTCTTTATTGAATGCACTAAGGTCATAGCTCACTTAAACTCTCTCTGCTCCCATCCGGATGAATTTATATATTCAAATGTGGGCTTCGAGTAATTGCTCTTTAGATAAACTTTACATTAGCAACATAATTAAAAAGACAGAACAGCTGGCCGAAAGCGACAGCTTACCACCAATAGACTACTCAGTACTGTATATAAAGTATGTACTTAAAATTATATTTGAATATTATTTTTGTCAAGTGGAAGCAGAGTCGTTTAAGTAAGCTATGACCTTTAGTCTACTGTGGATCAAATGAAATAAATCCAAAGTGTTCTCACACCTATCCAATTTATCGACGCAAATAACGTCGGTGATTTAGAAAATGGACTCCGTTTGCAGCATTGTGAACTAGAATTTCACTTTTTTGTACAGTATTCCCATATTCACACTCAATGTACCGCGAACATGCGTTGTTTTTATATCCAGTAGGTACTTACTCACACCTAGAAAGTTAGTGAATGGAGGAATGTTAGGGAATTTTGAACAAGTATTTATTTCCTTTGAAAATTAAATTAACATTAATTACCATATAGATGTGAAAAAAACGATGAGTTGTGTTATAGGTGACACGGCTAGAAACTATGTAACGTTACTTGTGAGATGACGGCAGACAGAAGAGTATGGTAGAAGAAAACATGCTGCGCAGACCTCAAATAAAAATTGGTGTAATGGCGGGAGGATGTATAATTACCTATTTATTTGGTTCTAAAAATATTGTAAATAATTTATGATAAAAAGAACCGAATGAAGACAAGGCCACGCGTATTGAACAAGATTGGTAAACCTACTTCAGCATCAGGACAATAGTAACTAAATAATTTGAGTAGTCAAAGGTCTGAGAATTCAAATGAACTAGAATCTGTTCCTCAATAATCCAGCAAATAAAGGATTTCCAAGATTGCAATTGATGAATAAATATTTCTAAAATACCAAAGGGTTGAAGCTCCCGCACCAAGGTCTACTTACAATTCATAATTTACAAAAGGAAAGTTCAACGTTGATGGCTACAAACCCGAATTCATTTTACCTCTTTGACGAACTTCACTGCGGGTAATCTTGTTAAAATACTGACTTACCAACCCGACCTTATTTGAATTGTATAGGCTGAAGCCTTGAAATTTCCTCAAACCCACCGTCTAAATTTAGCCCACTCATATTTCATGCTGATGAAAATATTATTTACTGTGAAGTAAATATTAGCTCGTTTCCAAAGGGATCTTATTTAATTTTAGGAAACTTTAAATATATTTGATGCATTTATTTTACAGTTGAGTATGTAAATGTAAATATTGGCATTTCGATAGGATTAGGATTTTAAAATATTGTGAGCGACGAAAAGCTATAGTCATCATTTCCCTAGCCTTTTCCCAACTATTTTTGGGGTCGGCTTCCAGTCTAACTAGATGCAGCTGAGTACCAGTGTTTTACATGAAGTCACTATCTATCTATCCCCCTCGACCCAGTTACTTGGTCAATATGATAGCCCTTGGTAAGACTGGTTGTCAGACTATCTGGGTTCTACGAAGACTTTGCGATTATTTTCTTCAAAGATCAAGAATTGAATAGTACCTAAATGTAGGTACTTTAATAGAATTAGATGCCCTCAATGGGAAGTTTAATGCCTGTGGTAAAACTTTACAGTATAGGTACTACATGTACTAGATTTCACGTGGCACCAATATTTCACGTGCTTTAAGAGTTTATGGCGAGCGAGCGTGATAAAGTATCAAGATCGGGCTATTCATCTCGAGTCTTTTACGAACACTTAAGACGATGAAAAATAAATTAAAACTCATAAATTTTTGCTTCTTAAATAAGATTTTTATTAAGCCCCTTAAGATACATAAACCTGGTGGGACAGTTTGGGTGTAGAAATATTTATTTTGGACTACTGAAGCTGGTACGGCGGTGATCTACTTTTACTGCTGGACATCATCTATGGGAGGTTGATGCATTTTCACAAAAAAAAAAATAGTAAGTACTTATTATTCGTCCCTCTGATAAGTTTAGTATTTAGGAACGTCATCGACCTAATCGTTTGCGGATAAGAAGCTAGTAACGAACATAAAAATGTGGACATATTTTCATAGGTTTCGTGTGTGAATTTTACATACTATTTATTTTGTATTTGTTCCCGTACAAAATAAATGTGTTTTTTTTAATGTTTTTATATTAAACAATATATTATATCTAAAAGAGGCTTTGATTACCTTTAAAAAATTTCAGCTTGAAAATAAAAAAACTCTCTTCACTCGATCAGGAATATTTTTATGCTCCGCAACCAATCCTAGCAAACTAAAACAAAAAGAAATAATATTTGTTTTTCCGATCACAGATTCATGGAATAATTATTATTCCGCAAATACAGACCTAGGTTTATCACCATCAGTTACCGGCTAAGCTCTTGCAATCTGACTTACAATATATGTATATTATAATACTCTCCTCGGCTGATTCATACGAGTGGCGAGCTAAGCTTTATGCAGACATCTGGCTGCTGCCTTTATAAATGACCTCCTAAGGTTTTATAGTATATAGGGTGTAACAAAACTAATGCACCATATTTTTACAGGTCATGTAGTACATGCTAAAGATCATGTCTACCACAAAAATGTTAGGAAAACAACAATACACATATTTCATTAAATTTATCATCACAGTCGCCAAATTGTATGCATACCGCCGGTCTCTATGAAGGCGCTCGGTCGTTGACCCCTTGGCCATTCAAGATTTTTTGTAATCAACATGATCTTTGTGTACTAGATGTAAAAATATGGTGCACTAGTTTTGTAACACCCTATATAAAGTAGGTATGTTTCATGTTTAATCCAGACAAAATAATTTTCTAATTCTAAAGATAAGTGATGGAGTCGTGTTCACCAGTTAGGTATATCATAGTGAAGATTTTTTTTTTTATTTATTATCGACATCACCCTACCTCAATCTTTCAAATTTCTTTAATAGATTTTCAACCTTATAACAATACCGGAAGGTTAATATTCGATTGGTAAAATTTGGGTTACATATTAGTATTAGACTAATAAATTCATTATGCTTGTATATGAAGTGTGACCACGTCAATAGTATTGCACTAGGGGTAGGGATCGAACTCACGACCTGTCGAACCCCAGCCTTTGAACCTGACAAGGGTCAAAAGCAATATTATCCATAATTTATACAGGTTGTCCCGTCAATAATGGTACGAGCTTACCTGATTCTGGTTACCGAGATTTACTGATGTTTTGAACCGAAAATTGATTTAATATTTTTTTTTACTATAATATCGAAATAAGTATATTATTATGGCTTGATGAGAAAAATCTGTGACGTCATAGTTTGTGCTTTCATACATATTGTTATCGTTTTGACAGATCAATAAAAGTATTGAATTTGACTAGTTGTCACCAGTATTATGATGTCACTGACAGATATGATCTGTTATATCAAATATAAGCCTTTTGTCAAACGGTTCATTTATTTCTTAATTGTATTAACATAAAGAGTAAAAGCATTTTCTGTGACGTCAAACAGTAAAATGAAATGCTATACAAATTAGCTCAGATAATCAAACTGCAATTTTATTGACTTTTTAACTTGATATCAATGCGGCTTAACTAATTAATAAAAAATACTTATCCAACCAGAAAAACCTGTTTGACCAACTTCATAAGAAGGGTAATGTTTCATTTAATTAAGTTGTACGAATATTTGTATTTTTTTTTTGTTATCTAATTGGTATGACCGATTGCGTCAATCAAGACAATATCTTTTTTTAATGGTGCGGTAGTATAGTACGAAATTACTTTAAAGATTGATGTATCCACATGATATATTTTATATTTAGACCTATAATATTTTTAAAGCACTTCATATTTCTAACTCATTTAAACCTCTCTGTACTTTTAGAAGTGGCATTACAGACCCATATTTCTTATTTCCATATAGTATAGGGATTTGTTAAGGCTGGCTTTTATTTCAACACTCCCGGTAAGCAGCTATGAGGAGGAATTGTTTGACGCCATTTTTTAATGTAATTTAATGTATTAATTAACATTTGTAAATATTTATGATAAATAAAGTTCTAAAATTAATAAAAACGTGTAAATATTTGACAGCTATTTGCGACGCTGCTAACTTTTGGATTACGCGCTCTTTATATATTTTCCTTCTATCTAATCACGGAACATCAATTTTATATTGTAGGTAAGTTTGTACTTTATGCAGTGATTGAAAGATTTCCTCACATTCCTCAATAGCAAGAAGAATAAACACTCTGGTTAAAGTTCGAGGCCATACAACTCCATGTCCCTCTCATACTTTCTCTTTAAAATAAAACTTCGACAATTGGATGTCATCACGTGAATTATTCTAATGTAGGTAACGGTGTCATCATAGAGTTGCAACAGTAATAGTTCTTTGTACCAAGAGTAGTCTTTGTACTCATACAGTGATTATTATAAGATTATTGCCATTACATTTATGCATATTCACGTACAGACAGTATATCAACCTACTACAATCTGACAAATTTCTTTGATAGATTTTCAACCTTATCGCTACACCGGAAGGTTGATATTCGATTGGGAAAACTTGACAGTTTTGAGTAACTTGATTTGCTGGTGTCTTTACAATACAAGTACCTACTTGTAGTTAGTACTATTTTTAATGACAAAATAATTGCTTTTAATTAAAGTACCATCCAATTAAAAATCTTCAAATTTATTTTTTAGCAAAATTGTAGTGTGACTTCTGATGATAGGTTATATTTAGAGTGTTATAAAATAGGTGCTATGTAAATTAAAATATAGGTATCTATAAGTTCTGAAGAAAAGACCAAGTACCGGCCGACTTGTAGGTATCAAGTTATAATTTCGACTAAAAATCTGGCACAGCTGTTGTTTCAAACAAAAGTTTTAAAGCATTTGATTCGATGTATTTAATTAAGTACCTAAAGCCAAGTCTTATGTCAAACCTGAATTTAAAACTATGAATAAGCTAAATATTCAATTAAACTTTTTCAGACTTAATTCTCAGGCCTAAACTTGGATAAAAACCTAGATCATTAAAATTATCTTGACAGGAAATAATGCAATGAATACTAGCCACAGAAGAAATAACAATAAAAAAATTCATGCGAATAGCAAAAAACATTTACTAAGACACAATTAATTAACATAAATAATATTTAAGGAATTTAAAGCCATGAATTTCATAAAATATCTGTTATATCAATGCATATACATAATTGTATTTTTAGATTATATTTCTAGGGGAAAATCATTTACATACTATACTTACTTAATGAACTATACCTACTAGTATCTCAATCGTAACTAATACTTCAACCAGATTTTTTATTATTTCCAGTATAACGAAACAGTCAACGTTCTTATGCAACAATCTAGTATTAGGTCCAATTATAATATGATGTATTCGTTTTTCTACATATATTTATTTATAACATTTAAAGATACCAATTTATCCTATTCATTTAAGAAATAAATTTTAATAACTTACAATTGACATTTGAGATTTTTTGCAGTGTATAGTTAATTAGTTATTTTTATCATAATTGCTTATTTCTCACACATTTTTCGCCTCATATAATTTTATGATCATATAAAACTGGATCTGTGGTACTTACCTATGTATTTGAGCTGTACCAGAGCTTGCGTCACTAAGCCTTCTGATTCTAGGTAATGAAAGATGTCTAGTTGTAATTTCCCTGTATCCATGATATCATTAATCAAATTATTCACTTGCGGTTCTTCCTTATATTCTCTTCATTATCTATGTAATTTAGTCGATCAGTTAACTGCCTACTTACCATTACTTTCAATACCTTACTCGTACGTTTCTCTTCATTTCAATCGCTGAATATTTCTTTACAGGAAATAGACCATCACTTTTATCAAGTATGTAAAAAATCGGCTCCAGAAAAACCAAGAAGAAAAAAAAAATTGAGCTGGTTCCAGAAGTCGGTGCCATACCCTGCTAGGGCTGCGGAATTGTTCGCAAGATTTACCATGGCCTATACAAAGACCTCCAGAAGGAAAAAAAGTGGGTTTTATTCAGTAAAAATCTGACACAGCTGGAGGGGTCATTTGATGATGATGACACAAAGCAATCACACACAGTTATTTTTTTAAAGCAATAGACAAATTAGTTCTTAAAAAAAAAACAAATGTTAAGACTTACTACGCTTTACTTTTACACTTCAGTATTGGTAGATGATGATAGATTATGATAATCACACTTCTAATCTTAAGTAAACAAATTGATGCAATTTAATGTACCTGACAACAAAACTGGAAGATTAAAATGCTTCACAACAAACAGACAAGTCATTGCAGAACCACTGATATAAGTAATTACGTTTGGTAAGCGTTACACTTCGGTATCAACGGAACTCGATCGCTTGCGTGTGCGCAGTCAGGGCCAAACGGTGCCCATTGGCGGTCGCACTAACTGTAATTTTACAAACAATAACTACTTATTTTGTGTTTACTGTGATTGTACAAAATTCATTTAAAAGAAAATCGCAATTAAATGCAAAGGTATGTTCTTAGATGTTTTTTTTTTTGTAATGTAATTTTGTAAATACGAGTACTTTATGTAGGTGAAAATATTATGTTGATAATTGCTTATCAGTGTTTTGTTATAAAATTATTGTGATGAAATGTACTATCGCATACAGAAAATTGGTTGTCAGCTTACTATGATTATAAAGATAAATAAACACAACTGTTTGTCTTCAATTTTGTACTCGAATTTCATCAAATCGGATCGAGTAGCCGCGACGCTAATATAGCGCAAATTCTTTTACATTAAGTATGCATTCTATAATAGCTGATAATCATCATTCAAATAATTCATTAGTTACATAACTAAGCAATTCAATTTGTAAAAAGTGGGAATTCTGTAATAATTTAAAGGGTTTTTGATTTCTTATTATGATAACAAAGTACCTACTTTTGTCTTCTTTATTAAAATTCGCATTGATTGCTATTGATAAGATATATAAGAATAAAGACAATTATGATAGAATATGTCTTAATATACCATCACATTATGGGAACACAATAAATGTTTTCTCCATTGCTTAAGCACGATAAGTTGGAGTTCAATAACCTTAATTGTAGATAAAATCATATGCATCATCTATCTTTAATTATATCGTACAGCTAATTGCCGAATTCCGATCACATGACTCAATTTTAAAGACGAATAAATGATTACGATGCCTTTAATAAAATAAA
Organism: Heliothis peltigera; assembly: GCA_958496145.1. Taxonomy (NCBI): domain Eukaryota; kingdom Metazoa; phylum Arthropoda; class Insecta; order Lepidoptera; family Noctuidae; genus Heliothis; species Heliothis peltigera. Next base: position 8,012,433 of record OY292328.1, read on the forward strand.
ACATAACGTTATTGCAATAAAAAATGCTGTAGGCCGTATTTGAGTCAAGCAAGTCTTACTTACAATTACTTTATTGTCATCTGACTGTCTCGATTCACGCCTGACCTTCTTAACCTGTCAGGTAAACAGGTTTACATAAGAAAATTCCAAGTTTAATTGAGCACTGCAGATTTTCTTATAAGGATCATTAAAATATTCCGATTGATAGCAACGCAGTTACGATCCAAAATCAGCTCTATATAGATACCTATGCATATAATAAAAGTTTGTTAAATAAAAACGAAAGAACGCGCTTTAATAGTAAATTGAACTTTCAGCGAAAAAATAATTTTGAACATAATAATGACCCAAAAAATATTAGAATAATTGCGAACAAAATGAGGGGTGGAGTACATTGAGGTACGAGACGACCCATGCTTCATTCCATTCCTTAGGAGCATTCCTTTTCATATAAAAAAGAATAAAAATATTGGCTCCTAAACAAAGAAGATACCGGCAAATATTTAAAATATTTACTTACAAACAAACATATAAGTGACGCTAATAAAAACTCGTTTAAAAAGGTGGAAAGGTGCATTTTTACATAAAAAAAGAAACCTTGACTGGAACACAGTTTGAGCTGAGTTCATTAACACGCAAAGCCACTCTCAAGGCGTTGTATTGATTAATAGGTCCTTACGAAGGCTTGGCTATAAAGTGTCCATAATATTCGCGAATATCGATACAATGATAAACAGGATTTTATTTAAAAAAAAATACAAAGTGTAGTTATCCTAGAGTATTGGGATACAGGAGATGGGCGAATTGCATACTAAAACATCCCATGAGAGAAGACTATATATTTTACTATGACAAGCTGTTACCCGCCTTTCCTCTCGCCGCCCGAAGGAACTACTTCCCACAACCGAAAAAAAGTAGCCTATGTATGTCCTTTCTCTGACTATAGACTATGTGTCTACCAAATTTTATTTTAATCGTTCCAACCGTTCACACGTGATGGCGTGAACAAAAGATATAGGGATTTTTTTATGTGTATAAATTAATGTTTGACTTAGAAATTATTTAAATAATAAATAACCCTCTTTCCGTCGCAGTTGGCTAAAAATAAAATCAAATATTAACCGCTCACGACACACTCTAGACTCGTGTAAACAGTATACTTGGTTTTTAGTATAAGCCATTATTCGCAAAATTCCAAGTCATCATCAAGTTGACTACTGCACTTGTCGTAGAAATTATTTTTAATGGCATATAATTTAGATGCGGTTAGTAGCATAGCTTGTTAAACACACGCATAATCAAAATTAATGAGAGCTTCAAAAGTTATAAAATGAAGTTTTCTGCATTACGACCCAGTGCTAGTTAGAACATCGAGGTTAAAGTTTACATATTTAAATAAACAAGAAACAAATTAAAATAAAACTCCAAACAAAATATATTATTTCAGCGAAGTTAATTACTGTAGTTTTGGGTTTTCGTCGATTGGATGTTTCTTTCTTTGATTAAAAGCAGCAAGTAATGATTTTTTAATTCATTAAATTCAAATGTCCTGTTAAACTGAATTTCAAAAATTACCGATTTATTTTAAGAACTTATTCCTTACGTATGAACGAAACGACGACCAGAGCGAGGTGCATCTTTGAAATCAAAATTTCGGGATTGAGAACGTTTAAACCAAATTTGTGCTACTCTCACAGACACTGCACTAGGCCATAAACATTAAACATCGCAAATTTTTTTCGCGGCTTGCGTTGAATTTTTACCTTTCTTGTAGTAAAATTTTAAAATGTATCGAATTTCTTCATTAGATTCACTCATCTTGAAAGTACAAAAAACAAATGAAAATCACACATTTTCCTAATTAGAATTTGGAATTATGTTCTTTAAAATTGTAACTTTCAATTATACTAAAACCAGCCAGATACAAGTACTATAGCCAAAAAGATTTTATTACTAGTTCGTACATACTATAATGCGAAAAGACTTTTTCCCCAACCTCTCTCTCTCTCTCTCTTAAATATATCTCTTGTTTTTCACGAAAAGAAAATATCTTATTTTTTTTGTAAACAGTTTTTATGCATATCCTATTATATGTTATAGTGTCACTAAAAATATGTTTGCAACATCACAAAAAGTTTAACAAAAAACTTGTACAATCTTAGTGGTTAAACTAGGTTTATGAGAACACAAAAAAAATAACAAGATTATTGTTAGCAAAAAAATTAATGTATGCCAACGGAAAATTGATTTCTACAAGCAAATGTTGTTACAGAACAAGTGTATGTGCCTAAAACTTGGTAAAAAAAACTGTCTGTTGTTTTTGTACAGAAGTCAGCACATCAAGCTACCTGTCACTGTCAAAATTAACCCAAGCAAGTTTGAATAAAATTCTTATATTTATTATCTTTAAGGAAATTTGACAGATTGTAGTAGCTTGATATGCTGGCGCCTGTACCTTCAGTCACACATTGTTAACATAGCAAATTCCTAACAAATTAAACCCTTAATTCCTTATTAAACCTCTTTATGCTCTAATGAAAACCCATAGAACATAATTCATTTATATATAAACTATAATTAAGATACTTGCGTTAACTGGTTTTTATGGAATTAACCCACACGCAGTTTATACTAAACTCGTGGTAATTTCGTTTAGATTTACGTCAACACTTCTTCGAAAAAGCCTTTACAAAAAAGAACCCGTCATATTGTACGTCATCATATACACCAAAATAATATCTGTAAAGAGTAATAAATGTAAAATAGTATCAAAAACTTCATCACAGTATTAATAAATAGTCCGATATAATAGATTTCTCTGGGGACCGGTTTGATGGAATAAGCTTATTTAAAAACCTATTTTAGTCAAAATTGACTCATCACGTATTTTACTATTAAACACACAATGTAGTTATAATATTTTTAAGAATAACTAAATATTGAAATAGAATAGATAATCAATTGTAATTTAAACTCAAAATCATTCTTTCGAACTTGGCTGCAAAATAGCACTTTTTGAACGCTAAAAATGTCAAAAGAAAGCCCCCAAAACGCCCACCCTTCACCATTGCCTATATGTTTTTGTTGGGATGAAGAACTGGCGTATCAAACTCCCCAGCAACAATTAGTCCGGTTATAAGGCTAAAATATTACGCAAAATCTGTTGTCCTATTAATTGTGTCTTCTTGCCTCTGTATTTCATTCCTCCATTCGATTCTTTTTTTGTATTTTCAGTACCAAGACAAGATGGCGCCTGATACAGAAAGACGGCAGATAAGCTTCCCTCAATTGGAGTATCCGATATTTCGCGATGTGGCACCAAAATCGGCTCACAACTGGATAAAAGGAAAGCGTGTGCAGGATGGTGCCGAAGATTTGTGGAGGATATATGACAACTTGTATGATTTAACTGACTTCGTGTCAGCACATCCTGGAGGTTCGTACTGGATTTCAGCGACTAAGGTTAGTAATTTTTTTTTATTATTATTTATTCCTTTATTTCAGGCAACTAATTCCCATAGAAAATACGATACATAAATAACAATAATAAAACAAAATAATATTTATAAACTAATACATAATTAAAATACGTATTACATAAGTACACTTTTCTTTGCAACAATATTATAAAGTTCCATCTCTTCGGACCGGTTTTACTCGTATTTATACGTATATAAGTACCTATAGGTATACGTATAAGGGTGCTTTTAAAGCAAACGAAGAAACTAGACCTGCAATACAAAGACCTTTTCCCATACTTTTGGCATTTTTACCTTACCAAATTTCATGTCAATTTTAGTTCTCTCTATAATAATTTTACGTATTGAATTTTCCAAATCAATTTTGAACAACATGTTTCGGCAAAGTGTATTAAGGAAATTTAACAACTTGTAGTAAGTAGCTTGATGTGCTAGCGTCTATAATGAGCATTCGCTTATTTGGTTTTAACGCACTCTTACGTAAATCTACAAGACGAAACAATAAAATGCGACTCAAGAGTAACATTTTCTCGCTGTAAGATCAAGGATCAATGGTCAAATCATGTTTCTCACGCCCCCATTAAAGTTAGCCTGACTAAGCTTTTTGTTTGGTTTATTTAAGTAGAAAAAAATGATTTCCTCTTTCATTGGAGGATAAAAAATGACCACTACAGTCCGGGTTGGGATGCGATCGCGATAAATGGCGACAAGCTCCATTTCTATCACATTGAAACCTGATACTGTCATTTGTAAACGGCCAGTCGACAATAAATAATAGTACTCAGTTACAGTCCAGGCAATATAGGCCTCGAATGTTATTTATTGAATACATACAATTATTTCGTTCTGGCCTATTTAATGAACACTGAGTCTAAGCCGGCGCAGTTGATGTCTTTATGTCGCAAGCATACACGAAGAAAGGGTTGTAAAGCCATTATGAATACTCGCTCTGATTGTTCAAAGTATATGTAAGGACAAGAAAATAAGCTTCAAAATAGTAGTAGGACAAATTGAAGAATATTTCCCCTTATTTATTTGTTTTAATTCTTTTTTAATTTCTTTAATTCGTTTTCCGAAACATCGTTATTATAGTATAGGTATAAATATAAGTTAGGCAATTGATTTTCATGTAAATAATGTAAACAAAAGAGACTTCATAATGGTTTCAGGTAAAATGCAAATCGTTTTATAATATGCATTACGTATACATACCTATATATGTATATTAAGAGTTACAAGTTTTGCAAGATAGTCGTTATATTTTTGTACAACAATATGAGAGATAATACAGATGAGCTTTGTACCTCCATTAACAGCACTGGGATTACCAAATTAAGTGATAAGTAAAGGCTTCATCAATTTGATGTTACCTCATAAATAGTAACGTCATGTTGGATTGGCATCTGTCTTAAGGCCCATTTAGACGAGGAGAGTTTCTCGCACGTTTCGGTACGAGAATGTCTCAGCGACTATCGCAAGCAATAATCGCTATAGCATAATCGTAACAAAATTTTTACATTATGTGGTCAGCGAGATTCGTACATATTATATGAAATATACGAATATAGCGAAATGACACGCCGCTTGTCCCCATATCTACGGGCGAGAGTGAATGTTTAGACGAAGGTAATGTTTTGTATTCCTTAAATTATCGTATCATCGAGACGATAAACTATCCCCGTCTAAATGGGCCTTTAGTAAGTGTAGGTACACACGTAGTGAAGGACAATAATCCAAATGACATTGCCATTTGACAATACTTGCCTTACCTTCAATAATTTATGAATTTAACGGTGTATAATGGTAATTTACCGTCAATTCCATTTGTGGTTATGTACCTAGTGGCATGTTCAAACAGTACATTAATGATAAATTAAATAATTCGGCAGCTTTGCATTTGCGAGACTTGCGAGTCTGCGGGATTGTTTACCGTTACCGCGGACCTCAGAGGCACATAAAGGAAACCAAACAGGGTTTTAGTCAGTAAAAGGCCGACACTACTTCACAGCGAAAGGGATCATTTTGATGATATGCCACTTAAAAAAATATCCGCCTTTTTAATGATTTCCAAATCCACATAATTACCTATATATAATAAAAACAGTCTGCACGAAGCACAATTAGCTCCATAATGCCTCTTAAAATTTCTGTCATAAATTTTGCAATTAATCTTAATTTAACTTTAAAATGTTTTTATTTATAAACTTATTCCGCAATTAATTTTTAATTATATACTTCATTGTTGCTAGTTGTATACAAACTTGTATACATTACAATAAGTCACGTAATTCATGCTAACAACGCTCATTCTATATGTGTCTGATTTGACAGCCTCTTTATAATTGTCCCACTGCTGGGCACAGGCCTCCTCTCACACTGAAAAAGATTGAGCGTTAATCACCATGCTTGCTCAATGCGGGTTGGTGATTTCAAACTTTACCTTTTTTACACTTATTTTTAATCAATCATTGGTGTCTAATATACACTTAGAAATTACATACAACTTAGAAAAGTTGCATTGGTACTTGCCTGCCCTGGGATCGAACCCGCATACTCATACTTAAGAGGCTGGTGCTTCAGTACCAACATGACTTGGAAATAAATCATCTTAATTATATATTTTTCTATTCCCCAGGGTACTGACATCACAGAAGCCTTCGAAACACATCACCTAAAAGGAGTAGCAGAATCATTTTTGCCAAAATATTTCATAAGAAAGACGACTAAACCCAGAAACCAGCCATTTACGTTCAAAGAGGATGGATTCTACAAGACTTTGAAGTTGAAGGTCATGGCCGAACTGCCCAACGTGCCCAAAGATTTAAGAAAAAAAAGTGATTTTGTGACGGATTCCTTACTCCTCGCTCTGATAGTATTAAGTCCTCTAAGCTGTTGGGGATGGAGCGAGAGTATTCTTCTAGGAGCAACATTAACAGTATTGAACAGTTTCGTTCTAAGTTCCATAGTTACTTGTGCACATAATTACTTCCATCGGAGCGATAGTTGGAGGATGTTCTTATTTAATTTGGGAGGAATGTCGTATAGGTGAGTTTGAATTTTAAACACATATTTTATGCTAGGGGAGCGGAATGTCGTACTGGAAAGTAGCCCTAAAAAGTATTTAATTAGTTGATGAAGATGATGATTGAGAATTTCATAATACTATTGATTTCTTTTTTTTTTTCATTTTTTTCATTTCATTAATTCTTGATTAAATTGTTACTTAGCGACTTTCCTCTCCCCTAAAATGTTTGCATGCCCGACAGGGTCCATAATTGTATCTTTTAAGTTACTTTTACTATATATGTAACATATGGAGTGCAATTAATAATTGAGTATTCTTCATCGCAAAATTCCTGTCATTGACACACCTATATTTTATTTACTCACCTACTACTATTGTAATTCTTATATAATTAATTCATTATAAAACTGACGTTTAGTTACACCTCTATCGACAGTGTTAATTAAAGCCGAAAGAAGGAATAATTAAAACAAAATATTACTACCGCAGTCACAGAGACAGAAAATAATAAATTCTGAAACGATCGCCTTGGACTTGAGCTGACTTGACCTCGAAAATGAAAACCACAGCGCATAGACTAGCAATTATCTGCTAACACTCGTAGAAGCTTAGCTAACGTCCATAGCAATCATATAAGCGCCACGTGATTTTTCAAATCTACATATTCTATCAACGACTAACTGTTTATTGCGGCTTTGTTCGTCCCGTCGTCTAAGCGATATATCCCAAAAAGATTAATATACACACGGTTATATAAGCAGAACAAAGTCTATTGTTACTTCGGCACTATGCTTATGTGGTGAATAAATTTTAATAAATTTTAACCAAATTAACAGTCGCGTGTTTACATATTATTAATTAACAGTTCAAAATAGCTACCGATTTTTAGGTACATAACAGAAATAATTTATCGTCCTAAGACTAAAAAGTAAAAGTGTTATATAGTTTTTTTGTTTTGTTTATGACTCACGAAACATTTAGGCATTAACACCACGACAAAACGGTACTCAAGTTTGTGAAAGCAGGACATACAAACATACCCACTTTCATATTTCATTTTTATTAGTGAGTTCGTGAAACGTCTGGCACACGTGCCACCTAGGCGGACATATTATATGAAATAATTAACTCGCTTCCCATTCATTTCATGTCTGACAAGAATTCACACTAAAAAAGTGACTAACAGATTATTTTTTATGTATAATTTGTACTAATTATCGTCGGCTATAACAATTATACTAAAGTAGATTAAATAATTCGCCTTATTATAAAAAAATACTTAAGATTTTTTGTTAATTCTACAGTATTAGTAAACCTTGTTTATCTCTCAATCCTTCTCAGTATGAGAGGAGACCTATACCCAGCATTGGGACGATAAAAAAGGCTGATGATGATGATGAGTAAATCTTGTGTGTTATAGTAAATCTTATTACAACGCTCGCGTTTGTTTCTATCAAGCGAATTGTCAGCGAGCGACAATGACAAACACTATCATAATCACCCAGGCGTGTCGTCTTCTGTGTATCTACGTTTTTTTTAATACTAAGATATTATTTCTGTAATACCAGTTTATTATTATTCTCATCAGCGTTTTTATCGCCCACTGCGGGGTGCAGGCCTCCTCTGTAGTGAAAACGTAGAAATCCTAGTGACTTAGTGGTTAAAGCACCAGCCTCTTAAGTATGAATGTGCATTGAACAAGCGTGGTGATGACGCTTCTCCTTGATTAATTCTTTTTCGATGCCTGTTTCCTATAAGTCTTTATATAAAGTTATCTCTCAATAGTACAGAATCCGCTTACTGAATCTAAACTTAATTTGTAACTTGGTTGACTTTCAACCAGTTTTAATTGATCAATTATCTCCGATTGATTTCCCTAAGGTTGACAGTAAGAGACCCAAATGCTGGGTTAAACTCACCCTTGTATGTAAACTTTGTATGTTAAACGTATTAGGTAGTGTGCAATAAAGGATAAAAATAGATGTACTGTAATAACAATTACATTGACATACTATTAATACATACTATATCTGGTGACATGACTCAACTATTATTTATCTGTTGGACGTCTTATTACGACGATATAATATACCAATCAAAATAGTAGGTAGTTCAAAGTCCAAAAATAGATGATAAAAAAGTTGACAAAGTTCAAGTTGAAACATAGGGCATTTTTTGCCAAATACAACGGAGATATTGTTATTCCAACGAATCTATACTAATATTGTAAATCTGAAGAGTTTGTTTGTTTGCTTGAACGCTCTAACCTCACAAACTACTAGTTAGATTTGAAAAATTCTTTGAGTGTTAGGTAGCCCATTTATTGAAGAAGGCTAAAGGCTAGTTTTTATCCAGGTGCGCGCAGTAGTTCCTACGGGGTGCAGGTGAAACAGCTGGCAAAAGCTAGTATACGAATATATAAAAGAACCACTATGTATATTATACTGGTGTTGCATTAAATTCTATGCAACGATGTCCGGTTTTACTGGCTTTCTAGGATCAATACATTAGCTAGTTAACAAGATAGTATCGAGTCTGTTTATTTTTTCTGTTTCTAGTAACGCTAAAAATGCTCCCTATCATTGTATTCATTATCATGATCTTGAAACTATAAAAAAATATTTATCGCGTGTTATTCCATTTTTAATTTTATAACTTTTTTTTTCAGTGACTGGCGGATATCCCACGCAATGTCCCATCACCTACACACAAATACGGCTCAAGATGTCGAACTGTCTATGATAGAACCGTTCCTTCAGTTCCTCCCATACAAGGACAAGCCCATATGGGCACAAATGGGCGCATTCTACTACCCAATCGTTTATTCAGTTTCTTTGATTTCGTTGTTAATAACTGAGTAAGTATTGTTTTATAATACTTTATACATTAACTGTCAAGAATCAGGCTTTCTCTACTTTTTTAAAATCTCTGGCTAGAAGTTTAATTCTGAAGTCCACTAATAAAAAAGTTTATATGTAAAACGAACAATATAACACAGGTTGTCATATTTGACGACATCTGCATAGGTCTGCATGAAAAGAGCAAAAAAAAAGGATTGTAAAAAAAAAAAGATCCCGACGAATTGAGAACCTCCTCCTTTTTTTTGAAGTCGGTTAAAAAAAAAACAAAAATTAAAAGTTGTAAATTCAAATATCTGTAAACAAAACATACATGACAATTCAACTTATAAAGTTTGTTCTATAGTCATTCAAAGTTCATTTGCGCATCTGTTGTTATTGTATAGATAAAATAATCATACTATGCAGAGTATTAAACTGATAATGTTTTCTTTGATTTTGTTCCAAAATAAGTACAAAGTCCGAGGACTTTGGTACATAACATTTTTATCAAAAATAAAGATAAAAAAATCATACCACCACGTAAAAATCATGCTCTTAATTAGAACAAATTGCTACTTAAAATAGATTCTTACGATAACGAATACCAACTGACGCTGTAGAATATGATAAAAATAAAACTTAATTCCTCATAAGATTAAAAAGTAACATTGTCATTTTATTTTAATATTAATGTTATTTATGGACTCAGATTGTTTTTTATTGTTATTATTGATTAGAATTATTAGGATCATTCTGGATATTGTAAAATAATTTTGCTATTACCTACATATATAATGACGAGCATGTATAATACTGAATTGTTAATCTTATGAGCGTTTTGGATGTGTCATCTGTTAGCTAGTAAGATGAAATGAAATAAATAAATAAATTTGAAAATTCAAATAAAAGCATTGAGATTTTATAGAAAGCGTTTTGCGTCCCAAAACAAACAACTTAGGTACGGTATTGTTAGTATACCGGTTTTCAGAATAATTCGCTCAAATAGCCGAACGGAATCGGTGTAACAAAGCGGAAAATTTTAACGAAGTCGTAGATATGGTCAAACTGTCCGGATTATCCTGTTGCCACGTTATTTGATTTTACTGTACACGTACTTTAATTGGGTCCAATAATATTTGGAAACAAGATAAAGTTTTCTCTTTAATTAAATCGGGTAGGCACAATAGTCGGATTTAAATTGGTTACAGATTCGAGTTAAGTACGCCATTAGACGAATTTTGTAATATTATGTTGCATATTGATACTGTTAATACTTTTGCGATACTTTTTATTAAATAATATTTTTTTAGACAATTTTCCGAAAGATCAAAGTAAGATTAACCAGTAATAAAAAAGCAAATTGTCAAAGTTTGCCAACTTAGTGAAAAAATGTACAGCCTTTTGGCTTAAAAAACAATAATATTAAAACCAGTCCCTGAACTACATAATAAGTGACAGAACAGGTCAACAAAGATAATTGCAGACATGATTATAACATTAACAATGTTAAAAGTTCAATAGGTGTGTTACGAGTAACGACTTTAGTTAGTCCTACGCATTTTTTTTTAATATTAATGTTTCTACGTGCAGTTTGGCGGCTTTTTCGTATTTAGTAATCGCATTCTACTTTTAAAATTATGTATGTATATCCTCATGTTATCAGTTTTATATCATTCTGAAGGGCCATTCATTAAATTATTGCATACCGCTTATGTACAGAAGCATATCAAGCTACTAAAATCTGTCAAATTTCCTTAATAGATTTTCAACATTATCGCTGAAACATAATACGGTCCAATGATTGATTTGACAGTTTCAGGTAGCTTGACGTGCTGGCGTCTGTAAGTTCAAAAAAATTGTCGCGTAAAAAAAAACAAGTACAAACAAATAAAATACTAACATAAACTCCGTCCCTCGATTTCAGACTGGTTCTCTGCGCAACGAACCATGAAGGTAAATCTTTAAGTTGGAAGAACTTGATACCATTCACTGTGCCTGCCTGGATGTACTTTATGGGGGGTCTACCTTTATACTGGACCATTGCTATATGGCTGCTGACGTTGGTGCCAGCCAGTTTTTTCTTCGTACTGTTTGGGTTGACCGCTGGCCATCACAGTCATAGGAACTTTTTTGAAGGTGATGTTCCAAGGTAAGCTAACCTTTTTCTTAGTTTGAATGCAAGAGTTACCGTGGCCCTGGCTCACAGGAACCTCTGGAAGGAACATAGTGGGTTGTAGTCAGTAAGACTCTGATCTCCCTCCTGCTGATCCTGAGCGGGAGCGGAGAGAAGCGGGCATTTGATTATTCATATTGAGGTGTATGTAAAAGAAAACATGTGTAAATCTGACGCCAGTCTAACCAAGGGGGTATTGGGTTACCCGGGTTACTGGGTTGAGGAGATCAGATAGGCAGTCGCTCCTTGTAAAACACTGGTACTCAGTCGAAACCGGTTAAACTGGAAGCCGACCCCAACATAGTTGGGAAAAGGCTCGGGAGATGATGATGTAAAAGAAAACATGCTGTCACTCCAAATAAAAATTGGTACAAGGACAGGAGGATCTAGAGTTATATTGGTCAAAACTAAACAGTCGATCATCGTGAGATTAGATCTGTTTTCGTGAACAATACAACGATAATTTTCAAACTTATTCATTGCCCGAGGTGCTTTTGTTTTAAATTATTTATATACTAATTTTGAGAATTTACTCATAAGTTTTAATTGAAGTTTTTATTAAGCTTTTCTATTACAAGAACTACTAAAATAGAATATTTAAATACTTTGGGTACGAGGACGTCCAGTATTCACAAACTAGATTCATTCTAGTATTGTTCTCCGAAAATATGATCTAAGTTTTTTTTATTATTTTATGTAAATCTGACATTAATGCCTTCCATGATTAAAATATTTATTTCTGCTTAAAAACAAATTTACTTTTGCACGTTCTACTTTAAAATAAAACTTAAAAATGATGACTCATTCTAAATACTGTTTACCAAAATTATTCAAACAGAAGTTTAGGAAAACCCAGAGATCAGCGTAAGTGCACGGTGCTTTAAAATGTACAAATATTTTCGCTCTTTGACAATACACAATAAAAAAACACAGACTGACCTTGCTGCTGTGAAAATATATACTGACCTGTACGTGACTAAACAATGATTACTTCCTTTAAAAAAAAAACTACTGGAAGACAAATCAAAAGCCAATCTTCCCCGCAGGTATTATTATTTGTAATTGGTTGGGATAGAAACACCATAGGGTTTGAAATAAATACAGACATAAAATTAATGCATGTGAGTAAAGCACAAGTTTTAAAGTAATTTTTGATAAGCGAGGAAGTCGGATAAGACTTTATAAAATTTATCTGGAATCGATAATCGATTGTTCAACTGTCGGATATTTTCTGACAAAATAAGAAATGTTTCCTTGCTGTCGTATTTATCCACAGTCAAAAGGACATGTCCAGAAATAGTTTTTTATTATTGAATAATTCTAACCACGGTGAAGTACCTAAATATATTATAATAGACATCTCAAAACCTAGGGCTTCTGACTAGAATTGACAAATCAGCCTTTAATCAACTATGAAAACACTTTTCTTTTTGCTCGAACGTGAATTTTAGTTTCATCCTCAAAAGGCGACAAATTGAACTCTACCCCAATTAGTAGCTGCAATTTAACTGTGAGTCGATCGAAATTTTATTTCCAGAACCTTCCTGCTAAACTGAGTTAACTTTTGTCCGTTCAAACTGCACCTTGTATGTAATTACAATTAACTTTTACTTTGAACACCTTTGAAACACTCGTCTCAGCGAATTTCCAATCGATAAGCGTGTCGTCCATTTGATAAACTATTTACTTCGTCAGTTTCGTAGCGTTAGAATAATCACTGTTTTGCTTAGGGGTAAATCACGCGTCATTCCTTTTTCGTAGAGTAAATTGATACGAAAAATAATAAACAGTATTCGAAGTTAATCAATTTGATAGATGACTATAGCAGACACTATACCAATGTAAAAAAATGCCTAAATCTTTCAATGAAATGTCTCCGTACTAAAAATACATTTTCTAAATCCTTTTCATGTCAATTTCTATTGAAGGCATTGACGTGAAATAATTCAGAAATGAGCACAAAAATGTACGATGTAATTCTTGGAAATAAAAAATGTATGAAGCATGTGGTTGGTCGCGACCTTCTATGTTATGTAACTGTCCCTATTTATCACAAACATTGACTGATTTATTAAAAACGATTTATCTGTGTTTTTTTTTCAGGGATGAAAATATTGATTGGGGCCTCCATCAGCTGGATGCCATAGTAGAGAGAATCGATTACGCTGGCAACCATTTTAAATCGATTACTCGGTTTGGCGATCATGCTTTGCATCACTTATTCCCTACGTTAGACCACGCAGAGTTGAAGCACCTGTACCCGATCTTTTTCGAACACTGTGAAAAGTTCGAATCGCAATTAAAAACGAATACGTTCTATGAAGCGGTAATTAGCGCCAGCAAACAATTAATAAGAAAACGCCCAAATAATTTTAGGGACAGCAAAATTGTGAAATAAGATATAAATAAAACAAAATATCCAAATGATACCTACATTTACAGCAATGAGGCTGATTTACTTAATAATTTAGTTAATATTTTTTGACAAAGAGATTTTTCATGACAAGATATACATTCATACAGTTTTGAATAATTAAAATTATTCGTTTCTTTACAAATATCAATGTATATTTCGTATTAGAATATATCACCAAATTGTTTGTAATATAAATTATCGATATGGTGCAGGTATAAAATATAAATTAGTAGGTCAATAATTAATTTCTAGATATTTTTATGACTTACATAATGGCTGTGGAAATAAATAAATAGACTGTTTATATTTACATAATTATTGTGTTTTATTTCCTCAATTATAAAATATGAACGAAAACCGCTTCTTGGATCAATTATAGCTCATTTGGAACTTGTCAACCACCAAGGCGGAGTGAGTAAAAAAATACTATCATACATCCATTATTTCATAAACATTCATAAGAAAGGATAACTTGTCTTCATTCAACAGACATCTCTCTTCTCACAAAATCTCACAAATTTCTTTTCTTTCCTTAATAATATCCTGAATATATACGTCTGTTCCTACTGCCTCTCATCTAACAAAAGGACTCTTACCATTTCTGGAAACATGCTTAAATTAATAAATAAATATGAAATAAAGTTTGTTCTTTATTTATGTTAATAATCACATCAATAATAACAAGCTTAAATTTTTCAACACGTCATTGAACATTTTTATAAAAGACTCACGGTAGACACTTCTAAACTTAACCCTGAAATACTAACACAAGAAATCCACATTGCAAGTTGCAACAAATGTTTAATAAATGTCGGACAGCGCCTCTGGTCGTGCAAGTTGTTCGCAACACTCGCGCAGTTGACGGGAGACATTTGTAACACGCCGCAAGTCTGATTGTAGGGATCCTCCCCTTTTGTGGACCAACTTCGGAAATTGTTTCACACGTTTACTTCTAACTTAGAAACGTGAGGTGTTGTTTATCTGTCAATGTCAGCGGTTCTCGAAATTGTGTGTCTATATTTTCTGAAAGACACTCAACCTCAAATTTGGGAAAAATATATGAAATTGGAATTTTTTACAGACTTTTCAGGGATGAAGTAGTTATAGGTATATTTCAAGCAGTTTTGCTTGGGTCCTGTTATGAACTGATTTACGCAACCAGTAACCGACTCCAAGACCTCATCTAACACAATATCTGCCGGGGCTGCGTAATTATTTGTAAGAGTTACCGCCACCCTTCCAAATAAAGGGCTCCAGAATGAAAAAAAGTGGGTTTCATCGGTCAATACTTAAAAGTCTGGGCTCTCCCTGTAGCTAAACCCACAGCGGCAGGAATCCTTTGATGATTTCCAGCTCTCAAAAAGAGCAAACGTAAACAAACGATTTTGTTCACCTTAAAATTTTAAGGTGAACAAAACCTAAAAATTATTAAGACAACTTAGAATTCGAATGAATACAATAAGTTAATTATTTAGAAACACCTTATTTATTTTATTACTTAATTAAAACCAGCTCTCAGCTTAATGAATGTCCCAGTTAAATTCACGTAATACGCTATAATAAATGGCCAATAAATGTTAAGATACTGGCGCAGATGTAGAGGTGCGGTTTGCGGCTAACCGCGGGAGTAGGCGACACTTGTACGGGTACCCGCAAGCCCCGACATCCACCCACTTTGGAGTTCACCCGTATGTCTCTGGTTAGCAGGTTATTTATGCCTACCAATATTTTAAATAGATAATTGATACAGCTACAAAGCAATAATACTGCAGAATTGGACAAGAAACATAGTAAATTCTTACCATTAAATTTTAAACAACCAAATAGCATTAAGTTTCTATAAAATTTTACGTTAAAATCTTTTCATTCGTTCAGGAGCTATAAAGTGACAAACAGACACGTCGCACGTACACACATAAAGGATATTTTTTTATGTATTCACCAGATTAATATACATACTGGTTCTATTATTTAAAAATAAAGTATGCTACATGCTCCAATTTAGTTTTATTTAAATCTAACTTGTAAATAAAACAACAAATAGCTTCGTTTTCAGTTCAAAACAGTTAACAACGAATTGGTACAAGTTGAAGCAGAACTAAACTCCCTTATATGGGGAAAACTAAACATTATTATTTACCTAACGATATTGAACTTTTATCAAAGCTGTGGACGTAGGTATTAGTATACAGGATGAGCCCTTTGGCGCAATGGTCATCATACAAGACTGCCAGACTGAGGGCCCCGGCTTCGATTCCCGGTATACGGTGAAAATGTATGAATAAAATCTCTAATTCTATATTCTAATATGAAAATATTAGGTAGGTATTAAGTTTTAATTGCTAGCAGGCTATTTTATCTCTGCAAAGTTATGACCTGAGATAAATCGATGTAGATTGAAGAATAAGTATATTTCATAATATATTTTATCAGATAAATGACAGATTAGCTCGACATGTTTCTTTTCTAGAAGCCTGAGGCCGCACAAAAACAACGAAAAATCAGTCTTTATTCCAAATTTAAACCCAAGATCCATTTCTATTCCAAATTTGAAATAGCCTGACGTAGCTTTAGGCGGTCTAAACCTTTGTCAATGTTCATTATACTTTCGTCCTTGGGGTGCCCTTTAGTCTTGTAGAACCTTAGGTACGTCAGTACGATCACGCGTCATTAAACTATTTACGAGCAGTCCCATAGGTAACAAACCCTAACAAAGTTGGCGACGTAATGAGGCAACCAACAGTATTCGAAGGACTGACAGCTTTTGGCAGATTATTTCTAATACAATTAGGTGAACCATCTTCGTGAGTTATTTCGTTAATTGTTGACAAATACGTGACTAGTTAAAGAATAATGAAACTTTTTAGTCTTTAGATTTCTTTCAACGATTCTTTAGAAACTTTGTCGAACTCAATCGAATTCACTAAATATAAGTAGAACTATACCTACAGTGATGGCAATTCATGTGTATATAAATTATTCAACCTGTATTTAGGTATTTTAGATAGTTCATAGACGTAAACAGTTTTATTAAAATAATTTAACAGACATTTGACACTTTTTCTAAAAAGTCCGAATATGAAACATATCTAGCCAATGATGAGGTAGAGCTAACTCCTTCATCATCATCATCTCAGCCATAGGACGTCCACTGCTGAACATAGGTCTCCCCATTTAGATCTCCACATATACTGGTTGGAAGCGACCTGCATCCAGCGTCTTCCGGCGATCTTTATAAGGTCGTCTGTCCATTTTGTTGCTAACTCCTCAGACATTTTTTAATTTTAAACAATTTCAATCTAAAGTCTGAATTATTCAAAAACCTTCATGAAAAAAAAAACTTTATGTAAAGAAATTGTAATATTTTGTTTGTAAAATTTAATATAGCAGGTGATATAGCACCAAAATTTCAGAAGTGTCCGCACTTATTTTTTGTCTAAAAGTAGTAGGCCCTATCCCCATTATTATAAAACGTGGTTTTAAAAAGTACAGGGTTTAGTGCTAGGTTTAGGCCATTAACTTTGTTCGAGATGGTGGTTTAAAGCTAGTACTAAACCCAGTACTTTTTAAAACCACGTTTTATAATAAGGGGGTGTATGTTCATGCAGTGTTTAACAATTATTCGTAATAACTCCGAAAGTTTCTTACAAACATCAGTCCACTCTGTTGTAAATTAGAAAATAGTTACGTTACAATACTTTCCTTTTAAAAGTTCCACTCGATGTCCGCCGTTGAAAGTTCTTCGACATGAAACGGGACACAAATTTCTTGCAGAATCATGGTTTAAGAAAAAAGTTTGATACAGTTTTGTGGTGAAAATAATATGTAAACAATTAAGTATGTACCAATTACCAACACTTTAGATTTATCATCATCATCACAGCCTTTTGATCGTCCCACTGCTGGGCACAGGCCTCCTCTCCCACGGAGAAGGATTGAGCGATAATCACCCCGCTTGCTCAATGCGAGTTCGTGATTACAGACTTTTGTAGTCCAGGTTTCCTCGAGATATTTTCCTTCACCTTTAATCAGTTTAGATTTATACCTCTAAACAATTTTCATTTGGAAATTATTATGTTAAAAATATTACCTTAAAATAAATATTAATAAGAGATTCCATGTCGTAATTTAAATGTGGTTTGAAATATGCAAGTTCGTCTAGTGTTCCCTTTTATACAAGAAGAAGATTAACGAAACGCCCAAAACTGAACATAATACCTATTTAAGTCAATCTTCTATAACTATAGTCTCAAGTCATATTACTTTATCTTGTTTACTTAGATACAATGATAATTGCGGACACAATAGGCTCCCAGCCAACTTTGTATTATTGATGAAACGCTATGATTATTATGGTGATCCGATTAATTGGTGATCAATTACTATTAATATATTTGTGTGTCCTACATTGGCAAACAGACGACAAACAAATAGAAAGCATAATATCATTTGTAGGCTGTTTTATTTTCTTACACATTTTTACTAAGTAATTAAAGACATAAATATTATAAGCAGTTGTTCCAACCTTGATTTCGGATAAACCTTGAAAATATTAACTTAATATGATTGCCTCCTAAACAGGGTTTTATATAAAATATACAGAGTGCCTCAAAATCTAGATTTCTCACACACACAAAGATATACCATGCTTATGTACATTATGGAATGCAATAAAGAATATGAATATGAAGCATTTTTTGGTGGTTTTCGAGTTATGGACTTTAAACAGCTGATTGTAGCTAAAATTTATTTGTATTTTTTTTTATCTCTACAGTCAAATAATGAGATTTCTTTAATTTGATGCTATTGTGATAATCCACAAGGTATACCATAGAAAATTTTAATACTAAGGAACTAACGTAAAGAATTTCCGACTAGCTAACATTGGCAGCCATTTACAGCAAATAACAGCAAATGCCGTAGGCTGGCAGGTATTTCATGGAGAATTCAAAACTAGTTTTTATTGTCCAAAATCAGATTTTTTCAGTTGCAGTCAGAATTTTTAATATAGCCGTTGGCGACAGCAAAGGTATTATTTTATGTAAAAACGCGCGATTTAATAACGTTTATATTACAAACAACGCGAAAAAAGGAAAGCAAAAAATTTTTGATCGCTATTTTAAAATTCGTAAAAATAAAAAGTTTTTCAATATATCAAAAACCACTAAAAAGTGTGGAATAGAGACAGGATAGGTATCTTCCTATGCATGAGGAATTTGTGCGTCTAAACATCAAATTTTGGTCCATCCGATAAATAATTTCAAAAAACTGCCTGTATTTTTAGCATACAACTTTCGAAATGCTATTGTGTTTTATCCACAAACGCTAAAAAATCCCTGAACTCAACCAACATGAAAAATCATCGGTTAATTCAATAAAAGACAATTGAGTAATAACCTGTTGTCTGGGAGAATAATTACAAGCTGCACACGAAGGCACACACGATCACGACTCGCGAATGCCAGTTATTAGCAATCAATTGTAAAGGGACTTTTCAGCCGCTGAAATACTTTTGGGAGATTTGAAAGTCAATGTAACAAATTTGAAGCCGCGTAATAATGCTTCGGTAAATATTAGAAGAGCAAGTTTGTTATTTGAATGCGTTTTTTAAATACTTTTGTTTGCCTTTAGAATATCTGGATTGGAACTTTGTCACCATTTTATACTAAAGTTAAAAATAATCCTGAATGTATACCAATTTTATGGATTTATAAATGGGTTTTATTTTTCATTTTCCGGATTCAAAGAAATGTAAATAGCTTCAATTGTTTAATGGAAAATATCAGTAACTTCAAAGTCGTTCATCGCGAACTATGTTCAACGCGAAATGATGTTACAGAAAATATTAGATCATTAAAAGATAAATCAAAACCCTTTGCAGAAAAAGAAATAATCTACATGAAAACCTTATTAAAATAACTTTTATTGAATAAGTAAAACTGGAAATTATGGCGCGAAGTATTCCACCAAATACATCTAATATTAAAACGCCTGTAAAATAACTTTGAGCAATAAACCAGAGGACGTCCTTGCTATAAGTAATTTTTAAGTACGGACACACATTTCAACTTTCGTTTAGACACTAAAACCCTTTTACATAAAATGTGGAATGGAATCTTCTTCACACATAAAATTAAAGTATTACGGAGCAAAGTTGAATCGCGTCGGTGGCACCCTCATTACGCTGTCTCGTAATTTCTACTCGCTAATACAGCATAACCCGGAGGAATCACCTGTTATGGCGCACAAAAGGAATTTATTTAGACAACTATAAATTCAGCTTAATGTAGACGTGATGTAGTTAAATAAATCGTCGGTGTATTCTATAACATGAGAGGAGATTCCGTCTAAATGACATTAGATGAGAAGGAGCCCTGTAACCACAAAGTTAGGTACAGACGCCAGCACATCAAGCTACCCCAATCAGTCAAATGTCTTTAGTAGGTTTTCAACCTTATCACAATAACAGAAGGTTAATATTCGATTGGTAAAACTAGACAGATTCGGGTAGGTTGACCTGCTGGCGTCTGCACATATAGTCGGTCGTGATCATTCAAAAACTCGATAAAGGACAATTTCTAAACAGATAGCGAAAGCCACTTGTAATAAACCCGATCGTTCTACTGCTAGATCTAGACACAGTCTCATACTTTTCTGTATCTAGTTATATAGTACCGATGAAATATAGAAAGGACACAGAAATTCCGTATAAAAAATAAGTAGGCAAGTTTCACCCTCAGTCCAGGATCCACGTACCAAACAAACTTTATGGACGGGCTCCCAGTATTTCTTTATGACAAGTTATTGCATGGCTTCAAAGTGGACTCTAGCCCACCTCTTAAAAGAACACAGGTGTGGGGTTATATGGTGCACCTACAAATTGGACTATCAAAACTTTATGAACAATGTAATCTGCATCGTAGATACTCCCGTACGTCGGAATATACTTTAGCTGCTCCTGGTATAAATATTCATAGTCCCGAATTCTGGACTGCTCACCTCACGTTCCAAGTTGGAATATGAAATGGGATTGGATTGTGGTGAGCACACATTTTTCCATTTTATATACATTAAGTTCAATTGTGAAAATCGTGAAGTGATGCAATGCATTGATAGTATGCAATAAGGTTTCTGATGAGATGTTTTTCTAAGTTTAAGATCACGTGTACCGAAAGTTGGCAACGTCGCAAATAGCTGTCAAATATTTACACGTTTTAATTAAGCATTATTTTATGTTTTCATAAAATAAAATTGAGAAATTAATTAAAACATATAAATATCTGACAGCTATTTGGACGTTGCCAGATTTTGGAACACGTGCCCTTAAACTAAAACGTATGTATTAGGAGTTTTGAAACCTTATATGCCAATAAGCAGAGTACCTACATTCAATGGCTGATTGCGTCTTTGGTCCAGTAGTGCGTGCACCTGCTGAGCATGGGGATTGGATCCCTGAATCGAACCGTAATTGCTTTGAAGGTTTTTAAGAAACTTTACACAGTTTAGTAGACGTTTAGTAGACGGCCTGGACGCCATTACATTCAATGGAAAGAAACTAGATATTCTTAATTGAGCACAAACGAGTAGATCAGAATATCAAAGAATGATTATTAATGCTGTGAATAAAACTGCACTTTATTCACTACTAATAAGAATTATTTTGTGATAGCAAATCTAAACGAACCTGCTAATTGATTTTAAGAGTTTTGACTAAAAAATATGGAAATATTATCGAATTGGATGAAAGTGGTGTACAATTCAAAAAACAAGCAGATATTTTTAATCCGTCTACTTTCAATATCTCCAACATTTTGATTGATATTTTATTTCCCTAATACCTAATTCAACCATGTGAAAGCGTTGGCAAATCAGAAATTTCAAAAAGGATTTATGAATAAATCAAACATGTTACTGTTATTTGAACCGACATGCTTAAAGTGATTGATGTTAATTCAAATAAAATTAGCGATGAAAGCATTTTCTGAACATGATTCTGATTCTGTATCTCTCAAGTCTTGTGGATAATTAAGTATTAGGTACCCTGAATTTGTATATTTGGGGGCATATAGATTAATTGTAATCAAATCAAAGTCACGGGTCTGATCTAAAATTGAATATTAGCAACATGGAGTACCTGCATACCTACAAAATGTTTAAAAAGGGTGACTGTATGGATATTTTTTTTTTTATGAAGAGTCACATAGTTCGCTAGTTCATATAGGTCTCAAGTTATTTTGAGTATTTTTTGTCTATTACTAATTTATCATAATGTAAGAATATTATTTTACACTTATTTGCTGCACTGCCATGTAGGCATTTTGCATAATTCTCTACATCATCGATATTCTGATTAGTTAGATTTTCACACACAAAAAATACTTCAAAGAATCTTGCAAAAGACACCGTGGACCGTACACGTCATATTCCGACAAAAATCTAAAACTAAAACATGGGCCAAGTCCAAAAAAATAGGAAAAAGAGTATTCGCTGCGTTGCGTTGATTACAGCACGCTCTGGTGAGCGGGCAGTCTATCTGACGTAATTATTTCCGTCCTTTGCCAGCCTACCTTGCAATCTCCCGTTCTACTACCTCAAAATACTTTCAGGCCTCAGGCCCAATTCTGTTTCGAGTACGAAATAGAATACCAATGTCATTCCGATGTGAACATCAGGTTTTGGGAAGCTTTTTTATACTACTCATCAAGTTTTCATAAAGACTTGTTTTTTTTAACTCATTTAGTTTTATTTATTGAAATCAAATATCTCACGAAATATAAATAAAATTAACGATATTTTTATAAATACAGGAAAATCACAGTGTTATTTTATAAAATGGTCGAGAATACAAAGCGTAAAAAGTAGTTTCTAAAAATACGGCACTAATTAAATTCCACAGTAGTGAATGAGGATGAAAACACTCTCCAATTTTTTTTACACTTTGTTTTCTTTCCTACTTAAAAAAGGAATAGTATGTATGTTTTAATTTCTTTGTATTATCCTCTCAATGGTCTCATCCCTTATATGTTTGTTTAAGGCAATTCTTGTATACGCCTGGACCTAGGACATATTTGGAAAATCCTTTTGTCTATATTTATATGAAAGAGAACAGTTACCTACTTCAAACTTGGCTCGTTACTATCTGATGATGGCTTACCAGAGCAGATTGCTCCACATTAGCAATCAATCACAAAATAAACGCAATTTTTAACTTTTCTGTTTTTTTGGGAAAGGTTTTCTTGATAAAATAATATCTCATATGGCATTAAAAACTCATACAACTTTCAATGTTTTAGCAAAAAATGCTCACTGCATAGATTAGCTGAATTTAAAACATCAGTTCAAGTTAGTCAAAACTTGTTACCTACCTATACCCGGTATGAAAGCGTAATCTAGCAAAATGTGTATGTTAGTGAACAACAAACAAACTGGGTCGCATTGTTGTGAGTAAACATGACCAGGTACAACTTATGTAAAACGTATGTTTGGTTTGTTTGTCTGGATAGAACTAATCTCGAGAAATGGTAGCGTGTTAGAAATTTCATCCATAATAAAATTTATCCATAATACAATTTTGTCCGGAATTTGATAGAAACTTTTTTGTTTGGTGGTAACCCTTTTTTTCGTGGGAAATCATCAAATGACCCCACCCGCTGAGGGTGCAGCTGAAGGGAATGTCAGTCTCTTATTGACTAAAATCTACTATGTTCCTTTTGAATTGGTAGCATTTAATATGTCCAATGTTAGTGACCGTGGAAGTCCAAATCACACTATGTTCCTTCTGGAGGTCCCTGTGTGCCAGGGCTATGGTAAATCTTACGAACAACCGGCAGTCCCGACAGACTTAAGTCCTAAAGGGCAGTTGGTGGTAATCCTTGTAGACAGATAGGAAATACCAGCCAGATGTATGTTAAAGTAAATTGATGTACATGTATCAAAATGTTTTTATTAACCCTATTAACAAAAATAAATTATGATTATGATAATAAAATTTATATGATGATATGAATTGTTTAATTTTTTTTAACAATATAATTATTGTAATATTTTAACAGGCTTGCGGGTTGCAATAACTAAGTGCAGAAAAGGTTCAAGTATCATTCATAAATATACTGTAATGTTATTGCGTGTAATACATGCAATAACACTCATCAATAGGTACGTAAAAATTATTGCAGCAACACTACACATTTTTTTTTCGTAACGATAAAAAGTTTAAAATATAAACGAAACTATTTTCTTTTGGCTTTCATATATTTAAAACTCGAAGATTGCGAGACATGATCGCAAAAAATTCTCCCTTTCTTT
This sequence comes from Heliothis peltigera, assembly GCA_958496145.1. Taxonomy (NCBI): domain Eukaryota; kingdom Metazoa; phylum Arthropoda; class Insecta; order Lepidoptera; family Noctuidae; genus Heliothis; species Heliothis peltigera. Next base: position 8,036,671 of record OY292328.1, read on the forward strand.
TATGCAGGCATTCCAACGTGGTAAAGGTTTTTCATGAAAAAATAAATACACATTTTTTTCCAATGATAAACACAAAAATTTGCACAGCTCGCTTATATCGTTAAAGGAAGAAAATGCTACAGAATTTGTGAGAATATAATAACGAGTCACTGAGAATTCGTAACTCGGACAACTTGGTCACAGAAGTCTTAGTGGCTAAGTGGTTAAAACACGGAGTGTGCGGCTTCGAATACAGGTCAGTTAGAAATGCTAAATTTCTAAGTTATCTATACCTGGACTTTACAGTCTGAATTCGCCAAACCGCCTTCAGCAGGCGTGGTGATTAACGTTTATTTCTTCTCCGTGTGAGAAGAGGCCTTTGGCCTGCTGTGGGACAATAGAAATTAATAGTGGTGATGATCAATAAACTGTGAAAATTACATTGGTACTTGCATGTAGAGATTGACATTAAAAGTCAAAAATAATCTTATAAAAAAGGTGTCTCATCAGTCAAAAAAAAATATCATCGATTTGCAACACACACACACACACAGCACCTTTTAAAATAGCTAATGTGTGTGCCATCGCAATACATTCGCGCAGTGTGTTATCAGACTTACGGCGCTTCAGGCGTTACTTGTACGAATATAAACAGGAGCCCAAATAAATCCACTGAGTAGTTAAGCTTATCACACACGAGCAGACTATGAAAATAGTGGAGATATCAAGGCTATAAACTGCGAGTTTTTCTTTTTACGACAGTAACCGTAAAGTTAAGCTGTTTTATAGTTATTATAAGTTCGCATCTTTGATGTTTTTTTTTTTACATAGTGCGAAAAAGTCCAAACTAAACCTACGACGCAGCTAATACATAACTAAACTCAAATTTTCCCTAATAGATATAATAAAATAGATTTTCAACTTTATCGCTGAAGCATATGGTTCAAAGTTGATTGGAAAGATTTGAGTTTTGGGCAGCTTGATGTGCTGTATCTTATACGTTTCTCAACGTAACCGCAACTGCGATTAACTGTCTATCTGTAATCGTATAAATAAAGTTAAAAGGATAAGAGTAAAATCTCATTATTTTGCACATTTTCCGCACAACAAATCATAAAGTCTCATAAAACATAACAATTTAATAACGATGACACAAAACGCAAATAAAATTAAAGATGTCGCCGTCCGTTGTAGCAATTAAGTTCCAGCTAAATTAGCTCGGCGTGTAATTTGGACCGGTCTGTCACGTCTGGCGCGAAACTTTCAAATTTTATGAAAAATTCTTGATTGCTACCTACGTCTGTGGAAGCACTACTTTCAAGTTTTCCTTTTTTTTCACGGCTATATTCGTATTTGTAGATTTAAAATTATGTTACTAAATTTGCAATAAATGCTTTAAAAAATGAACATAGTACTGATAAACTCGAATTCTGCGAAGAAATTAAGACGAAAAAAATATAGCTTAAGCATAAATGACTTTACATTTAGCCCAACGGATACAAATATTATTATAAATAGGATTAGAATACAATTATTGACAAACAATCATCTTAATCAAAGAAGAAACCGATAGGTATGTCCTACTCAGCTGGCTGATTCAGATCCTTACAGAAAACAATCGCCGCAACTGACAATCGGCCTAGACGCCACTAAAAAATAATATCGTTAAAAATATGGTGAAACATTTTTCTTCCCACAAGTACAAATGATGTCATAAAATGTGACTGACGTCATAATTGAATGTGACAGCCAGCGTCCCGTACATTGCATCTCGCTGCAGACTGAACACTGAAATACAAAGTCGCCCAAAACTACAACTAAAATCGTATGTTTCAGTAACACTTACAATTGGCTCATGGGAGCTAAACCGTCTTACTTTATCTAAACGGCCTTAAGCCAACCCTGTAAGAGGTAAAGCTGTCAAGAGGTTTTACAACTGGAACCTCCATATATAATACGGATTTATACTCGAGGAATTGTCCGCTGTTGTGGAGATTTCTAATCTAACTGTCACCGGGATGCTAAGCTTCAGGCGTCCCTCTGTCTCTGTGATTAATGCTTAATACCTTTCATATACAGCTCTGAAATATATCGACTAGAGTTTAGAATAATGCCGGCTGGAGATATATTGTCCGTAATTTCATTTATTTGATTGCTGGTCTAGTCTACATATTGTGAAGATTGTTTAAGTACTGATGTTTCTTGTTCAATATTCCTGCTACAAACTTTCTGATATAGATTTATATTAGAGTAATATCACCAGTATTTTGCACATCGGTTATGAACTCCACAAAAGTACCATTTAGCAAACAGGTGTCCATATTTCCAGCCTAAGTTTAGTATATCAAATCAATAGTGGCTGATAACGCAATATTGAAAGCCCTTGCATTGATGATATCAAATCTGATTTCCACGGGGAAATTGAAAGGCAACCAGCCAAATGCCAAAATTACGAGTTTAAAACAAGGAAATGATAATACGAAGGTAATAATTTTAGTGCCTGCGTGAAAATGCTCAGTAACTCTCTGCTGCGCAACTTTGCGCATTCAAATAACTAAGAAAATTATAACTATACTAAACAAATCAGTATTTCATTTTACATCATAGATTGGAATTGAGAGCTCTTTTCGTGGAAATTCATCAAATGACCCCTCCCGCTGAGGGTGCAGATGAAGGGAGTGTCAGACTCTTACTGACCTAAACCCACTATGTTACTACTACTACTACTACTAACTCTTCCGAACAACCCGCAGCCCGAACAATTAAAAGCTTGGATACAAATAATCACATTATTATTGAGAACATCACGTTATTAAGGATATAATTATGGAGAAAATCAACATAACACCATCAACATAACTCAAGCAATAATAAAACTTACAGTCCAATGATACAACGAAAAAAGGTACAGTTTCAAGCGCCACTAAATCACACAGAATAACAAAACAGAGTAAAGAAAAAGAACGAGTTTTCTAAACACAATTTACCAGTAAACGGTTCGCAAAGTGAAATGAGAAAAAATAATGGCGCTGTATATGCAATTATCCCTTTTCATTGGTCTGAAGTCGTGACGTGTTTAGAAGTAATAACGCCCCTCCCACGCCATGCAAATAAATCCTTAATAGCTGGTGGGGTTCTTAGCTTTACATTTATGAGCCCATTTGTTGCGTAAGCACTTGGAAAGCGCATTTTTTAATGATACATGCTCTAGGGTAACTGAGTGTTGTTATAATTTATGGCAGTAACGTTCTAGCGTGTCGAAGTTTCCTTTTTTAGGGAAAATTATCTTCAAATTGTTTGACTGGATTTTTTTGAAATAAATCTCTAAAGAACTCAAAGAAAATCCAAGAATTATATAAAACATCTCTTCATAATAGCAGGGACAATTTTACATGTAATGGAAATAATATGGAAATATAGTTTCACACGCATCCATTAGGACTAATCCGCGCTCCTGGATATAAAATGTATATAAGCCTTCCTCGATAAATGGACTATCTACCACTGAAATAATTTTTCAAATCGGCCTTGTAGTTACTGAGATTACGAGCAAGCAAACAAACTATTAAGCTTTATAATATTAGTTTCGATTGGAATTCCTGGAAATTATAATTATCTTGAGAGTATACACCTAGTCCTCTTGAAACTTAAACATTTCAATACTGAATTCCTACTAAAACCACGGTATTACACTCTTTACTTATTCATCTCTAGTGCTCGTGTCAAAACATTGTGCGGCCTTATCATGAATAAATCGTGTAATTTGTACCCAGGACCGCTTAGGGTCTTGCTTAGGGCCAAGGGCACGACTTAATTACAGGCTTTAAGTACTCCAAGCTGACATGACGTTTTGCGTGACAAGAACGGTCTAGCGTTATTGAGACAGAATTATCATGACAATGGCGATTCTATGTAATGTCGCTTTTGAATGTCTACGTGTCTTCGTTTAAGCATGTTTAATATTTCGTAATGATATATGTATATAATTCATATATAATTGCTATGGAAAGAAGGCATGGTACCCTAGTTGTTAAAGTACAACCCTGTCAAGTATGGGTGTGCGGGTTCCAGTGCAGGGAAGTACCAATGTAACTTTTACAAACTTTTACAATCCGATGTAAGATTCCGATATACCTAGGTATTATCAAAATTATCGTAATGAAAAAAATTGGTAAACATAACACAATTTTTCTAAATTACTAAAAACAATGGATTCCCGTTTTTGGCCGCCATATTGTTTTGCATTAGTTTCTTATTTGCATTATTTCGTTATCCACTTACCTAACTCAACATTCGTAATGTCAATTTACTATCTTAAATTAAGAAACGGACTACAAAGCAAAATCATTCTCGCATTGAGTATTTCAATCCCAAAAAAAACTATACAGTCAGACAACATTACAACAAGCGTCTGTCTACCGACTAATAACAATGCCGGGAACACTAGACCAATACAGCGGATTAAACAAAGTAATAAAGTTCATTCAAATAGTATTACTAAAACGTATTTACCTCGAACAGTCTGTAAAAGCAATAACGCGTTGTATCGTCCGCACAGGCGTAAAACTTTTTAATCCGGATAACAGCTGTATGTAGCTGTATGTAGTCCCATAGATTTTCGCTCACATATTGGAATTTGGAAAAAAGTACATTCATATGAATGTAAGTACCTAATACTATTTATACAAATGCCATTTCAAAATTATATTTTGGTACCAACTAGCCCCTACCAGCGACGTCGTCAATCAAAATGAAAAAGAAGACTTTTCTTGTATCCTTTAACATCACGTAATATCATCACATAACAACGAATTCAGGCAAATTATCCCTATTAAGATTTATTTACTTTGAGTAAGATGCTACATTTAAGCAAATTTTGGAAATAATTTAATTTAAATAAATATTAGTCGTTTTGACGAGTTGAATTATTGCACTCTAGAAGCCTTCAAAACCCCCGACACCTACGTTATTACATACTACTTGCTTATTAATGTAGGCAGAGGCTTAAGACTAGCAGATTAGTTTAGGTAAACTGCTAAGCGTATGATGCAAGTCGATGATGTATTAATTCCTAGCAGTCCGGATTACCTCGATATTATCGGATAATATTTTTGCGTTCACCAAAAAATATTTTTAGAAATTTGCAACAGTTGTTAAATAGATGCTAGTTATGACATATTTTAATGAACATATTTTGGTGCACGTTCAGTATATTTGGTGGAACACAGGCAAAATTAGGTAAATGAAATGGGAATAAATTGAAGTACTTTTAAATACCATCCTTTTATATCCGATATTATCTAGGAAGCTATTGGCCTAGAATGACCACTAAGAGTCATAAGGTTAGTTTTACTTACCGCGGTCGAACCATAGATTAGTGTGTACCATGACATATCGACCGTTGGTCACAAACACACCATCAATATGAATGACAGACCTTTTTATATATATAATACTATATACAATTTAATTATAAATATAATACTATATACAAAGAAAATAAAAAAGAGACAAATTAAAATAGTGCATCAAAAAATTCCTCCGCATCGCTGTCAGCGGGGATCGTGCCCAAAAGGCTGGCCGCATTGATGACAATGACAGACTAATTAAGAATCCAAGTAGAGGTAGGTAGGTATCTATAAGTCTAAGGGCCAAAGGGTCTAAGGGTTTTACAGGTTACGGATAACCAATATCTATAAGATAAATTCAAAAATGAAACAATTTTTTTATGAAATTATCTGCCAAATAAACTATCTGGAATTTATCCGTAACCGGTAATCTTACGAAGTATATTGTATGCTCTTTGACCGGTAAACTGGCCGTAAAATGTTTGGCATTTTTTAAATATTGACAACCGCTCACAAACCTATTAGACAAAGACTAGTCAAATTATGGAGGAATTCTGCCTACCTTTATTGTTAGCATAGTCGCGATGTTATGATGTTAGTACTTTATAGAAAGCATTCTGTAGTGGTTTCCTAGTTAGGAATACATTCACGTACAATTGGATTGCCCTCCAACATACAAAACACGTCAAGCGGAAAAGTCAATGGACTATCATATCCTTGTTGTAATTCTGTACCAGATGCTAAACAGAATAAAGAAACGCCAACAACGTATAAAAGTTATACGAGCCAACAGTTCTTTGAAACATGTCACGCTTATGTTATTTGAAGGGAGACGTAGGCAGTTTTCGTGCGCAATTGCAGATTTAAATCAAAATAAAATGTGTATTTTTATCCGTCTTATTATTTTAGTCTTTGATGATACTGAGTAGCAGCGAAAAAGAACACTATGGTAGACGTACAAGTTAGTAAAACATAATGTTTACATTAACTAGCTTAATTATAACTATATATGGCTTATCTATGAATACTAGCCAGTTGCTAACAGATAGATAGATACCATTCTTTATAAAAATATTATTCTTTATATTACAGTGCATTATGTTGTCAATGTGCATTCAGATAATAAGCAGTAACTTGCAAAATTGACTACGCAGACTACATGAATTTAGTTACCATCTTGGCGGAGGCACTACCATGCTCCCAGATCTACAAGATAACCAAAATAGACCAGATTGCGAAATCAATCCTAACATACTTCGGCCACGATTTACATTAAAGGAAACATACCAGTCCACAGCAAGTTTGTCTCCTTCAAAACTATCCCCATTCTTGCGAAGTTCCAAGTCTCGGAACTTGAATTAAGTCGGTTTCTACAAACAACGTGTGTATTAATTTGTACTGTAGATCATGTGTTTGTGTATGTAAACGTATGGATTACTCGTATGTTGATCTGTGTGTAAGTCTAAACATACGGTTTTAGACACACATAGGTATTAGAATCACTAACAAAAATAAGTAAGGAAATAATACTTTTGTGCTGTTGTCATTTATACATCTTTGGCAGTCAGTAGAAAGACTGACAAGCACTTTTAACAAAGGGTCTACCGTATAAAACCATGTACAACATTGCTACTCAGCTGCATTCAGTTAGACTGGAAGCCGATTCAAGAATACCTTGGGAAAAGGCTAGGCAGATGACAATGCTTTTGACCTAGAACTCAGCTGCTGGAATTTGATAGAGATTTTCAAATAAAATGTGTTCAAAATAAATTCTCACTTTCACAAAAACTTCTGAAGACTCACTACCATCGATAAAACGTGACATGGTATCCCCCTACTCAATTCTATAGGGAAAACATACGCGGCGTCATATAATGTATGTATATGTGAAAGGGAAAAACACTAACGTCCAAATACCCGTTTGTCCTTTGACCCTACAAACTCGTAATTAGGATCACTCCCGAGAGTCCAAACAGAACATTCTCGAATTAAACGATATTAGCACTCGTTTCTTGTTTTTGTTACTTACAATACACTTGGGAGCGATTGATCCTGGTTGGTAACAAAAATCTTAATAGGTTTCTTTTATCACTGAAATTGGAGCTTACTGAAGTAGTTATAAAATATCGTATGTCTACGGTCCTGGATTTTTGGAAGGCCAATGTTAACACGCCCTTTTGAGACAAGACGCTCCTGTGGATCTTCACCAGCCAACTCACCACTTACCACCACTTTAACACTCTGAGCAGAGCTACTAACTCTCCCCTAGCGGCTCTCCTCTGGATTCCACCATTTTCCATTTCCTCCACATTCTGGAGGTCTTTGTGTGCAAGGGCTGCGGTAACTCTTGCAAACAACCAGGAGCCCGTCTTAGAAGCCCAAGCCCGGGCAATATATTACTTGATATTGATTTACTTGATTTTTATCAAAAGAGAATGTTAAATCCTAAATTAAAGAAATTTTAACAAGACATTTATGTAATCTACATTTAGACCTTACAAGTGAATGGTAGTCTGTAAATTGTATCAAAATCAGTAGTCCAAGGCGGCCAATCTTCCGAACTTAGGTACTTCTTAACCCTTAATCTTACTTGCTTTGGTTTAAGCTAGAGCCGGCTTAACACATTCTCCGTCCCTAAGTAATAAGCAATTCAAATTAGCGATAACTAAACTGTATGGTAATTTATAATGCATTAGAATGATGATCTAACAGAACTACAGAAAAATATCATAAACAAAATGCAAATGTAATATGCATCTATGTAGAAAAAAACCACAGTCAAAGTTTATTTTAAAGTTCAACGTCCGAAGACAAAATACAGACTAATTTATTATAATATACATTAGTAGTTATTATGTAAAAAATAGAAATGCTATAGAATAACGAATATTAACGATTCAGCGCGACTTTTTCTCCGCCATTTTGCATCAGTTCAAAAATTCAAATTACAAAAAATCTAGGTCGATCATACAATATGGGAGTTCACAAAAATGTGTGATCAAAACCGTCGAACAAGGAAACACAAAACGTAGTGAAACAATAGACTCGTCCACGTAACGTTTCCTACTATAGTATTATGTGAGGGTCCGAGTTAGAGCGGGCGACTGTTGAACAGTATACAAAAAAAACCTTAAAATTCATAGCAATTTGTGATGTTTGACACCTTTCATGTCTTTATGGGGTAGCTTTATTTTTATCTGAATATAAATTAGAGATAACACAAATTTATAAATGAGAAAAATGAGTGTACGTTTGCAACTTAATCCGGGTGCGCGAAGTAGTTTACTTAGAAAGTGTGTAAAACGCTGGTGGAACCTAGTATAGATAATTCTAAAATGAAGAATCTTACGTTGTAATTGAGTTATAGAGTAGATTTAAGTGTTGTCTTGTTATTATAATACATTAAGACGTGTGATTAAATACATATAAGCGATCTTCACTGTATAATGCACAGTCTTCGCAAGTTTCATGTGTCGCGTACACTACCACCCAACCTCATAGCACCCGCTCGCACTCTCCCACGAAATTAACAGACAATTGTTATGGGTTTTGCAAGTGCCAACAGCCATAATAACTTTTTTTAATACGGAATTACACGCACACTTCGTAATAAAACAACTTTATAACTACCTAAGTATCCAAATTAATCCAAAATTACACACTTTCTAAAATCTCCACGCATAATATTGCCATGATTTAAAATTTTAAACACATCGTTTGACGAATCTATATTTTTTATATCAACACAAACTCGCATAATAAAAAGATTAGTGAACTTTATTGACACTAAATCAGATGAAAGTAAGATAAATGGCTATGCCGATGCTAATGAGAGAGATGAAAAGTTATATCGACATGTTACGGAAGGTTTATTCAGAAAAAAGTGCTGAAATGCACTGTATTATGACTTATATGGGAGTATTTACGTCCACTAGTGGATTGCTATTCTTAGAAGACAAATCGTACTAAATAAAGACAGGCTTACGAAAGACCTTGAACAATGTCTCGGATTTGTAAGGATAAAGAACTGTAATAAATTCTTGCCGGTCTTTTAACACAATTATTTTATCCGATTCTTTCTGCTTGTACAACACAAGAATAATAATTCATGTAGTTACTAACGTAATAAGTCTGAAGAAGATAAGAAAGGAGTTATGGCTCTCAAAATGGCACCTGAATTTGTTAACTAAAGTATGAGAGATGGTGCTAACGGTGCAGCAAATTATGAGAAAAGAAATTTCTGCAAAAATTACTTGGAAATTACGCCTTATAAGATCTCTGCGTAAGCCGTATAAAATAGTAGACGTGAATTGTGCTATTGGAGACACATAAAAACTGAAATGTTATTCATATCTGTCAAGGGAGTAAGGAGCGGAATAACATAAGTTTACGTAGAAACGCTAGTACAACTTGCAAGCAATTGGTGCCCAACTACCGCAAGTTAGATAAACTAGTGAATATCAGAATGGACTGTTTACATATTCATGATTCGCCAAGCTACGTACAAATTGTTGTACTGGCTGTTCTACTAAAATAAGCAATGGACTGTTTTTTATAGCTTTGCATGACTTATAATGCCAAATCGTTTCGGGATAAAAGCCTGTGAAACAATGTCTTGAATACTTATATAAATTGAAATTCTTTATTGTATTTAAATAAGAATAGATAATCCAGAGTACCTACTGGCATACTTCAACTGGCTAGTAAATAACAAGTTAGATGCGTCTGGGTAATTAATTATTATCATATTTTTCTGTGAAAGTAACTTTCTTATCATATTGAAACAATTGGGTATGGTACTATTGGTAAATGGAATAATTGTAATTTTTTTATTATAAAAAGAAAGGAATGTAATTATATATTCCTTTATTTTTATAATAAAAAAATCACAAGTACAATGTGCATACGTCGAAAAACATCACACAAAACTATTTCTGAAACACTTAATACAGCCTAGTATTAAGTATCACTTAAATCTCATGCTACTGCAAACTGCGGAGGGCTATAAAGATTTTTAGTATTTTGCAAAATAGAGCATAAACATAAACTAGTCGGATTGAAAATCTAACAACCCATCTAACTCCTCTAACGGGTTAGTAGTGAATCCGCACGAAATTTACTGCCATGAAAGTCCGAATCGAGACTTTAAAAATATGTTCTTTTTCTGCGGGAGATTCGCACGAATGTCGTTTGTTGACGGGAAAAGGGCGAACCTGTCAAACGGTGTAGATAATGGAAGGACAACAGCCCAATGCAAGTATTAGTAAAAAAAATAACCCGTTTTTCTTTGCTTTTTTTCACACACGGTCTGTTGGCCCCATGGTAAGCTATTGATTAGCTTTCTATTCTTAAGTTATAAATTATGAGGATGATAAAAGTACCAGAGAGTCCATAATATCTTGTATTAAAACCCAATCTAACAACACCGATTACGAGGCAACAAACACCACAATAATTTCCCAGAACATATTCCGCGGACAGGTAATTACAAAGTTAGTACGTTAACCTTACGCAATCGAGATACAAAATTAACTAATTTGATGCTCCCAACGTAGCTGCCGCGACATAATTAGCTAATCAGAAGGTAAAAGTAGTTTTCGGACAATATAGTCGAACTTTGTAGGTGATTAACAAATTGCGGGGTTGGCAAACTTCCCTTTTGCACTTGTGAAACGGACATCTGTATCCTACGTGCGGTCGGCCTCGACGTTTTGAGTGCAGGAAATCCCTGAAGGCATAACATCTAAAACTGTTCACTTTAATGTTAGAAACTGGTAAACATGGGGTGCTCCGTCTTTATGTACGTTTCATTTGACAAAGGATAGGAAGTGTTATTCAATTCTATCACGGCAAGATTCTTAGAAATGGCTAGAACTAATGCCGACTACAAAAGAGCTTAAAGGGAATGCGACGACTAGTAACGTAACTAGTCGAGATAAGATCACACCTCATATATACGATGTTTACTAAGGTATAATAGCCAAAATATTCGAATTGGTCACATCCATCTTAAATGAGAATGTAGGAAGTATACCTCAGTCGAGTAAAATTAAAACAAGCTCGATAATATTGTATTGACACGCTCCGCACTGACAAGGGGGCTATTAAGGGTATTTCAATTCTCATATTAAATCTTTGCCTGAAAACAACAAGTGAGCGTCCAAAATGTAATTTCATTACACACTTCAAATCTCATTTAAGATTAATTAAAATGGCTGTTCATTATTATGTTGCGTTGTAATTAATTAAAATTTAAGAAGAAGTGGCATATTGTTGCGACTGCTTAGAGTAAAATTTGATTTTATTTTTAGATATAAATTTCTAAAACTAGATATTTTGATTCTAAATTCTGAGAAATTCCACATATGTAAGTACGAGTATCTAACCTCTTTGAACCGGACGAATAATACAACACAAAAGTGGGAGGCGAGCCCGCATGGACATTTTTCTTTGGGCAGTATTATCCCGGCTAAGTGGACGGTTCCAATTTATATAAAAGATGTGACAGCCCCGTGAATTATGGTGATCGGTTACCGGTTGACGTGAACCCGGAATCCGTTCATATAATATACGTTTTTTAGCCAACTATCGCCCGCTAGCAGGTGCGTGCAAAATGTTTTTGTCTGGATTAGGTATTGACTTACTGCCGCAATATGGCCGACTGGGACAAATTGCCTTTTGTTTATTAGTGATGCGTTGGTGGAACTTGAAAAATGGTTGGTCCAATAGATTTTTTTTTGGAGTTTCATGAATTTGTTCAAACTCCTCAACTTGTATTATCTATCGTACTGAATTGCAGCAGTCTATACATTACGTTAACGTTACTTCGTGTTAAATACATACTTTACGGTCCCTAACATAATCTTTATCTTTATATATAACAATTTTTCCCTTTCCCCGCCATTCCGCACAAATGACGTCACCTTTCAAACTCGTCCCGTACCGCGGTGTTAGATCTATATCGTTGGTACACAAGCTGGATCAACATTCACAGTTGCAACATAAAAAGAGCATCGAACTACGTTAGGTTGGTTATTTGGACCCATCCGGGTCCGTAATCGGGATCGGGGTCCACTATATAGGTCATCTTGCTTCCGCATCCTCATATTCAGGGAAATGAGTGGCTTTGAAAAATTGTGACGTCACACATTATGAAGGTATAAAGTTTCCTTTGATTCATCATTACAAGCCAGATTTCTACCAAAATTTCCTAGCGCTCTCATCCGATAAGGTTTTGTGTTTCAAGAATATATATTTTTATCAGCCAGACGTTACTAAGTGGATTATTTTTTTATGTCCTTTATGGATATAACGTTCGTGTTTACATGTAAATTTTACTTATAAAGGCTGTAATCTTACAAGACAATGTCTTCGAAATTAAATTAGAAATACTGCTTCAACATCCATTAGAGAGTTTATTATTAACTTACTCGTAAAATTAAATAGCATCGTCCCTCGTATAAAATTACTAATTTGATTAATACGTTGAATTCAAGTTATAATTTAAGACACAATTATAAAATTCAATCCGAAACTTATGAACACTAACTTCATAAATTTTATTTTACACTGTGTTTTTACTATTATCGCTATATTTGAAACCTTTCTAAAATAATGATAAAACTTTAAAAACATAATATATATATTATCTTGTAACGTAAATACCATTTTTTTCTCCTTTTATGTGAATGTTGTGCACGTCTATAATTGATGCAAACACTAGCCCATATACCAGTCAGTCTTTTTTAATGTTTGTGTTTACATTGTTAATGTTCATTAACAATAAATAAATATAAATTAGTTTTCTAAAGTTACTCTACAATGTACTTATGACTTTTCTGTAAAAAATACAAATATTATTAAAATAACTACGTGTTATAAATGAGATGCCCTAAAATTCTGAATCAGAGGCATTCGTACCGTCCGCGTCATATTATTTAGCGTTAGTCATAAAAAAAGTCGTATAATCACCACGCGCTTACCAAACAGATTACTGGTCAAGCTTGCCCTAATCAGTACATGCATCCTCAACGCTTAACGGTTCTGTTTCTGGTATCCTTATAGCATGAGTCGTCGCCCTGAATCGTGACGTCACTCCGGCGAAAGTACCACATTCTTAACCTATTGTCACACTTGTGCTACATAGGACGCTTCGGGTATAATGATCTGTCGTTTAAAATTTAGGCTTTACTTCTGTGTTTTGATGATGAAAATATGAATTTGTAGACTAGTTATCTAGTCATTTTTCGTCTTTGTGATTGTCTGATAATGATAATGTGTGAGGGATATGATAATTTTTACAGGTATATATGTTGACCTAAGTTATACATTATATTAGAAAGAAGTCAAAGTATGTTTTAGAAATTTCTGGAAATCATGAACACAGTATTTATTCAACCTTTTATGTACAGACCAGCACATCGACCTACCATCAATCACTCAGATTTCTTTAGTATATTTTCAACCTTATGACAGTACCGAAAGGTTAATATTCGATTGATGAAATTTGACAGATTCGGTTGACCTAGCGTCTGTACCTACATATTTGATGAGACAAGAAGAAAAATATACGTAGTACAATCAGGTACAAAAGTCACTGTTCAATATTGTCTTTTACTATTGAAAACTTGAACCTCAAAACGCTCTATTCTAAATGAAAGAAAATAGAAGCCGGGTATAGTTGCTAGTTATTTAATATACTGACAAAGCAATTGTTTACTGAAATAAAACTCAACAATATTCAGTGTATGGTTGAACGTTCATTTGTTTTGACATTGACCCTCTGACTTTAACATTCGCGTTCATATTTTATTTGTGAAGCGATTTTGTAATATAATATTCATGAGTCATTAAGTTGTTTATCTAATATCCAGTTGAAATACAAGTCTAGGATGTCTACATGACTACTTGATGGAGATTTCGCAACGACTTGAAAATTCGGATGTATGTATATTAGTTAGAGGAATAGATATTAGTCATAGTTCTTTTTTTTATATAATAATTTGACATTTTGTTTTGTTATATTAAAATATAATTCTAGTCTTGGCCATGCTAAGGTGTATGAGTGTGCCGTTGTTGAATATTAAATATGTAACCCACAAGCTCTTAGGTAGTGGTAGTGTGTACCGACAGTAGAGTCGCTAGAATGTAATAGTGGAACGGGGAAGCGTTGCGGTTCACACTATACTTCTTACCTGAGGTTTTGATGAATAAGTGCTTTTGAAAATTTCAGTGAATATGTATATTTAAAAATAGAACAACAAATTTAAAATGTCATAAATAGAAATGAATATATTATAAGGAAATAATTAAATTACACCTCAAAATAGTTTACTTGAGTTTACTCAGTATTGTATAGGTCGTTAACTTTATATGTAAATTGTTTAAAAATACCGTTACCTACAAGAATGAGACATAGTGTGTCAAATAAGGTATCGACACCTTAAATAAAACTAACATGAAAAGTAAATACACACACGTGTTTCAACATTTTCATCTCGCCTGAAACACGTCGATGTCCGAGAGCGCCGCACACACAGACAACACTCGTAGCGGTGTGTAGGTAACCGTAGTCTCATTCTTAGCTGCGCACGCGCGCGCGTCGTCTCAAAGAAAGCCTCAGTGCTGACTTGGCGGCCGTCGCGACCGCACCGGCCCGCCGACATGTGGCAAACCTTGTGACTCAAGTGTTGTGAATTGTGTACAAGCACAGTGGCCGTGCGTTAACCCCAACCCCTGATAGTGCTTAACCGGATTTTTAGTTGGAACGCCCCGCGGCGTGCAAAAGGTGGGTGCAGCCTAAATCTTCTGTATTATCTAGACGTATCAGTGCTAGCTCAGTCGAGTGTTAATTTAAGGTAATGTGAAAGTTGTGACGATCGATCGTCGAGTTCGAGGAGTCAGCGATGTTGACACACTTTTGGTTCAGGTGTGGTTGCTAGCAGGTGGGCGCGCCGGCTGTATGTCAGTAATACGTGTCCGACCAAAATTCCGATCTCGAGAGACCGCTTTCGGCTGAGCAACTTTCTTCCGCCGGAGGTTTTTGACTCTAGCGCTCTATGAAGCTATTATGCCGTCGTCAATGAATACGAATGTTGACAAAACAGTGAAGTAACAGTCGAAATATCGTGATAATAAAAGCTCAAGATTATGCGAGCAAACGGAAGACATCAACGCGCTACGTTGAGTGCCTTGCATCTCAAGCGCTTTGCATTGTTACAGCGTTTCGTTATCTAAACTGTTATCTGAAATAGGATAATCGTGAGATTTATCTTAATCTTCAACATAACGTTCACCTGTCTCAGTTTTAAGATTTAATTCGCTCAGTTTTGCATAATATTTGAATCGTAAAATAAGGAAATACCATTTCGATTGTTTCCTTTTTCTTAAAATTTCATTTCGTAACTTAGCTTCTGCACTATCTCACATCACGGACGAAGATAATAATTATCTTCAAAGAGCAAAATATTACCAAAACCTCTTAAATATTGAAATAAATTTCAAGGCATACTGTCTGGTACAAAGCAATCTCAACCCAACCAACACAAATGAGGTATTTAATGGAAAATCAGAATTATTACAGTATAAACATGAGGTGGAGGTAAACGGGGACAGAGCTGAGTATACCTAGTGACGAGGTTGAACCGGTCTCCCCTCGCCCCCGCACACCGCGCCCCGTGCCCCTCACACCTCACTCGACGCGCGGTAACTCGCGATGCGCCTGAGTGCATCCCTCGCATCTTTATTTTCATAAATTATGATAAATCTCTTCCATGATATGCAGTACTATTAATTGTACTAAGATTACATTGCATATATGTTTATAATATTACATACAAACTTGCAACAGCCATTCATAATTCATCACTGACTTTCTTGTGATAAGTCCCTTAAATATAAATAATATAGATTGGCAAAGCCTCAATTCGTACCAATAATAACTTAATCAAAGTAGACATCTGAACAATCATAAATAAACCACGCGTATGATCCTATACTTAGTGCCAAAGCACCAAACGGTGCCAAACGTGCTACACATTTGGCACAACCAAATAAGATGATGTTCGAATGAATCTCCACTAACAACCTGCCAGTACAAACAGGCTTATCTGCAAAGTCCTTTCCAAGAAACTGTTCAGAAGATTAACAAAATTCTCACCTCACAAAATTATAACGAGATAAACTGTTAACGCTCTAGAACTACCTAATTAGTGTGATTATATTTATCTGTGTAGAGTTATGCTTTAACTTCATTCCAAGAAACTTAACGAGTATCTTAACTATGCTTATGTTTCTTCATGTTTGAAATCACTACTTCTCAATTAAATGTAATCAACATCTACAGTTAAAATATGTCACTAATATTGCTATTCCATAACGCAATCTCATTCATTTTCATTCCTTAGACTTCTCATAATGTGAAACGGAATTAATTATAATAAAAATATTCAATTCGATATCAATCATACTACTAAATTAGGTTTGTGGTGCCGATAGGGTGCTGCCGCGCTCTGATGAATAAATCATTTTCTGGGAGAAATTCGTATGACTCGACCCGAAGGTTATTCGCAAAATATCGCCTTGTGCATAGAAATTGTTATTCCTTATGGTATGAATCGAAAGCTCCACCACATGAATATATACAAATATAAAATGAATAATATTCTAATGGAGGCTATTCAAAATAACGATGAAAGCAACACTAGTGAGGAGACTAAGATTATTATAATATTTTCTATAGAATTAATTTATGAAAGAACTCGTTAACAACTCCACGTAACTCCAAAACAATGCAACAGCCACAAATCATCGATTGAATCCCATTCAGAAATAAATCGAACCGAGCAAAAAAACTTGTCAAACCTTCCTAGAAGCAGAAAGAAAAATGACAATAAGCAGGAACTAGACGAAACCAGAAGCGCTTCATAATAACGCATTACAAGATGAACTAAAATCCCACGTTAGTAAAAACTGCACATATTTCATGTTCTGCTATAATTATGAACAAAGAGAACATTATAAATGTCTGGCAAAAAAGATGAGTCGCACCGCTGGAGGGCAAAATAAAGCTTTTATTTGATCGTTGCTTAAGGTCCCAAAAAGAATGAATCGTGCTCTCAAGATTCATATTTTGAAATACAGGATCTGATATCATTGTTGAATCATCTGAATAGTCATTATTAAAGCTAAATAATTACCCGTCAGTAATTTCAATAACTGGCTGTTGCGCACCGTTTGGAGAGGCCTTTGTTCAATCACGATCTAGTAAGGGGTTAATATAACTGATATCAAAAAGCAATTCCATTTGAAACTTTCATTTTAATTCTAAAACAAGAAACTATTCACCGATTTCTATGAAATTAAAAAATAATAGTATTTATAAAGTTCATGATCTGCTATAAATTCCTCACGATTTTTAACCACTTTCACCGATAAGATAAATTACTGGCACCTTCACGTTGAAAACCATTTAAATACCTTATGAATGAACCTATCGCATACACGGACTTGCCCATAACCCATGGCCATGTGCTTCAAAGAAATTGAGCCAATTATACGATTCACGTATGATTATGATGCTCTGATTGACTAAAGACCTAAACCTATAATTATGCTACCAGAATAGTGTACAAGGAGAAAGTGTAACATGCGTCCAAAGATTTAATTTTTACAATCCACGCTACGTTTCGACCCGCATGGAAAGTAGAGTACCTGCATTTGCACCAAACAAAACTACGATTGTTGCAAAAACTGCACAAAGTAAAACTGTATCTAATTGTCATAAAAACTTCACTGAAGAGGTAAAGCCAAATCGTTGAATTCTTTGTATCTTTTTGGAGATTTAGTCGTTTTGAATGTAAGCGCAGTAAAGGAATTCGTTAATATTTATACCTAACGACCGGTTGAGCGTTTGGTTCCTGACGTCAGTTCTAAGTTTAGAGCTATGAGTTTTTGCTGTCAAATCAACTTGATCTTTTTTGAATGCAAAACGATCTTATATTGACCTCATGAGTAAATAATTTTTTTTGTCATTCTTTGTTTCTAGTTAAGTAATCATAGTATGTTGCATCAAGCTTATTGAGCCTGAAGCCTATCCATTTTAACTTTCAGAATCTCTCTAAAACAGTACTGATTAGTATTCTGTACTTGTTTCTTTGCACACATCATACATCACTTTGTTCAGAAGAAATTCTCGCTAATAAGTAAATATTGGTTTTCAACTCTCGAAATTTTCTAAGGTCTCACGTTAGACCTTCAAATTACTAAATGCGTGAGTTATATAACGTGAGCAGCTAATACCGCAAAGTGATCCGTCTGGAGCTGCGAGTACAGCCAACGGTTACCAGTCCGTTAGCGCTAAGGGGGTCATGCGCGCTCGAGTCGCGTGCGCAACTTTCAACACACCCGACATTAGTTAGTATTCGACCTGGAATACGCGAATATTTTCTTATAATAGGAAACGTGCTGTTACAATTTGTTCTAATGAAATCGTTAAGCAAATGACTTTTACTTCAATTTGCATTCATTTCATAAATAAATAACAGGAACTGTCAAATAGTTTCCAAAAAAATGGCAACATTATTCATTGTATACGCACTACTTCGAAAACACGAGATATCATAAAAAAACGAGTGATCATTAAGAATGGGAAAATATTACGAAGAAATCAGTCTAATAAAATGCTAACTGTATGCTACAACTTACAATATTACGACAATTAAGTAATAAAAACGTCAAATATGTAAGATGATATCCGAGGGACACATTTTTGGAAAGTTTTCAGTGGAAGTGAAAGTTCAGAAACGGCATTATGCAAAATAGATGTCGACCACAACTCGAAAATTATAGAAGTTATTTATTTAAAGGGATTTACATAATATATTATGCTGAGAATTAAACAGAGAATATTTTACCAGCTATTAAAAAGAATGACTTCAAGGAAAAGCAATATCAGGAAATGGTAGAATTTAATATTTGAAATTCCACGCAACAGGATTTATAAAGTTCCAAGAATTTAAATTTATATGAAAGTGACAATATAAGGTTGGAATTCTGGGTACACCATTCGTTACTTCCATCCCACCTCTTCAAATATAAATGATACCTCTTTAAATATCAGTGGTATTACAATAAAAACAGAACAGACGTTTAGCACCAGTTTAAAAAAAATAATCTTAACTACGCTTCAAACTTCTGTTTAACTCAATAACTTTCTAGAAAAAAAATATATATATATATTTTAATAAAAATATAGATATTGAATTAAAGCTTACTCTAGTCAACCTTAAGATAACTACATATTCTATTAAGTTAATGCGGAAATCATTGTGTCGGTCCCGAGCATGTCTTGCGTGACATAAGAGAACCTTGAAGAAATTGGTTTTCGAAGTCAAATTAAACTTTTGGTAGTTTTTGATACGTCATTCATAACAAAATAATATCTAAATTTTGTAAGTGTTAGCACGGGGTCCTGTGGCGCAACGGATAACGCGTCTGACTACGGATCAGAAGATTCCAGGTTCGAATCCTGGCAGGATCGAAACTTTTTAACTATTGTATCTCATTTTTAAATGATTTTGTTGTTTTGTATGCGGTAACAAAATTATTTTAAACCATAGTTTTATGGATTGGGATTTTTTTAGCAATTATTAGTAGCATAATACTCTAAAATCAACTTAATTACAAAGAAATAAGGCAAAAAATCGAATAATAACATTAACGACTTGTAATAGACAGAACTGACCGTGCCCCTGGCACACATGGCCACGGTAACTCTTACGAACACCCTACATCCCCGGCAGTACCTACCTAATGGCCTAATTTATAACATACGATTTACGTAATCGACGTTCATCATATTAATGATGATTTTCTTTTAATTGCCTTCTAGAAAACCGCATAATTGTTAAAACGCCAGCAAAAGGTCGAATCGACCATACTAACAAAAGCAGTAAAAGTTTACAAGAACAAAAACTCTGGGCTCCAATTTTGGAACGAAGCCAACTTATAATTAATTACAATTTGCGACATCTGCAGGTTACTAATTTATGGGAAAAAAAGTTTTAAAAGATAAAAGAAATATACTGCTACTTCATGCAGAATTTTTCTCTGAATATAAAAGAGCATTCTAAATATAATCGATGCAAAATGAAAGTGACGCCATAGACATTGTGCATTTGTGAATAATATGATAAATCATTCAACATTTTACGGTCAAGAAAGCAAGAACGCTGTATAAACACACAAAATTGCCAGTAGCTCAAAATATTGTGCAAACCAGCACCGAAATACCCGCCTTTTCGGATTCTGTAACTAAAATTAATTTCCTAGACAAGCTAAGTGCACTGGACCATTCTAATGAACTAAATTCTCAGAAGCATTTCGAGACATCTCCGGTAAATGCAAATATTTTGCCAACTCATCAATGAAATGTTTATTTAAACATTAAGGTGCTAAAACATTTTTTATACTTGTATCTATAAATACAAATACAAAAGTTCAAGTTTGATATTGCAAAACAAACATTCTGAGAAGAACATCAAATTGTAAGGAATTGCATCAAATGAATATCACATTGCTCAATACCCACTCTAACAAATACCATGGTTGTGTAATCCCATGAATACAAAATCAATTCTGACACGAATCAAATGGTCGAGTATTCTTCGACATATTTTCTTCCCTAGACACACAAATCTAGTGTATTTGCCTCAATCCAAGTTCGGTTCTTCCACGATTGTTGGTCCACATACAAGACTTGTTAATTTGCATTCGTGCCATCTCGCATTCAAGCGGCATCATTTAAGAAACGCTAAGGAATCTCTGTTTAACGGTTGACCTGAGAGTCGTGGAGGGAATCGTCGTGCGATACTTAAACAAGTACTGATTCTATATGATCTTTGAATTCTATTTCGGTAATATTAATGATGGCTCCGGTGAGGATGCCGTAGGATTTGAGTTTAGTATCTTTCCCTTGTTTAGTGTTACTTATGTATATTGAACTTTGAGGTTTATTCGTACATTTTTCGAGTAGTTTGTGATTCTTATTTCAATCCGTGTTAAAGCCAAAGTACTGTTGATTTCAATGCTTCGTAATGTTATAACGTGCCTGTACGTACTTTTCGTCTGTTAACCTTGGTAAGTTTCTCAGTTTTTTAACATTATCGACAGTTTCAATAAATCGTTTCGTACAATATTCTTTACAATAAAATCGGACAATCAGTATGAATGTATAGCCGAGCAGACATGTGATAATAATTATTGATTTGGAAGGTGTCTATAACATGTTGTTTGATTCATAGCAACACTTTGAAATAAAGCTTATCCCAGTATAAATGAAGAGCATCATTTTTTTCTTTGAATGTGGATTAAAGGGCCACAGGCAATCTTATCATCCAGATTGTTTGATTTATATCGGCTCAATGTTCTTAGTCTTTTTCGCTTTAAGAAATGTTCCGTGACTGAAACGAGATTTAAATTTCAAGCTTAACGTCCAATACACGACAACGTCATACTACATTATCTAGACAAGCTCCGCTTAATGAACTAGTAGCGATAGAAGAAAAATGTGTTTGTATTCGTTCAATGCACGTTAGCGTTAATGATAACCCGACCACCACTCAGACAGTGGTCTACATATCCATGACTGATTCCTACGTATGTATATTTGGCTCCCAATATCCAAGTAATTTATTTCGAATTTAAATTCTCAGCAATCTCCTTCGCTCATTGTAACCTCGAGACTCCAATACTCAGGTCGAGCAAAAACTATAATTGGGTTTTATTCACCTCCTTTTATTTCTTGTTAGCCGCACATCTTTTATTCTTGTAGGTCATAACCAGTTTTGAGGCAGCTGCATACAAATACAAGGAAGTAGTTTTAAATAGCTGAGAAGGCGTTAATATTGGTTCTAGAATACGCTCGTAGACACGTAGGCTTTATCAGGGTTGACAAGAGTTTCTACTGGTTTTAATCTCGTAATAATATGAGCATATTTAGTGATCTAAAATATTTTGATACTGATGAATAAGATCACCTATTGAAAACATATTAAAGACCAACTGTGTGATTCATTGAGAATCGAATCCTTGAATGTTCAAGAGAAATCATGTCACCTTCAGCCAAGGTGTCACAACATCAGAAAAAAAGAGAAATAGTAGTATACATTAGGAAGTTATGTATAGCAGTAATTCTAAATAGAGCGTCGACCCTATTTCAGGTCTCCCTTCACAAATGACCTTGTGTGGTCGCAAGGCCTGCTGTCGTTCGCCTCGTAGGAATGCGAACATAATGCCACTAAGTTGACGAACCTTAAGATAAATTCCTGCATAGAATACGTTTATCCAACATAGTTGCGAAACGCTAATCGGAAGTCTATGTTTAGATGTTTTAATTTAAATCCAATATGGCTAAGGATGAATCAGAATGCATTTCTAGAGTGAATTCAAACTCAGAACTCAAAATCATTTATTAAAAATTGGCTGCAAAACCGTTAGACAGCCACCAAAACGCCCACCCTTCACCACTTCCTATGTGTTTTAGCTGGAAAAAACAAGTAGCGCAACAAACTCCCCAGCAGTAATTTTATAACTGACAGCACTGGTCATCTGCTTTTTGGCCCAACTATTTGTAAGAAGTTATAGCCCAATTCATATAATATGCCAACGTACTTCAAGCAATGTAAAGAAATATTATCTTACCAAACATTTTTTCTGAGAGCATGTCAAAATAAAATCGTACCCCGACATGACCTTTTCGTCTGCATATTATTGTTATTATATATGGTTGTGTCATTCAGTCTTGAACTTTAGAATTTTAACGTGGATTCATTACATAAACACTAGCTCGATATATCCTCCTACACGTCTCACAACTTCAGTCTAGTTTTTAAACAAGTTTCTAAGTTAATATGATATGTTAATACCTATAGATATGCGAATGATGCAGAACTGATTTTTAATAATAAATTGACGTAGCCCATTGCAAATATGAGTAGTAGACAGCCATCATAACGGATATCGAAATAATCCCTTTTATTAGATGTAAGCAAAATAATAAACTAATGATTTTATTACAGCGGTCGACCTCCATTGGTAATTCCGAACGTTGCCAAAGAACCGGTATTGTAGGAGTCGAAATAAAGCTTGCTCCTAATAATTTGTGAACGAACTTGCAATTGACGCAATCCTCAATCCCCGACAGGAGTACCTCTGATTTCGTTATTACTGTGCCTACGTCCAATGTTTTAGAATTAATTATTTGTCATTTACAAACCATTTGACAAAGCGTGAGGTAGTACCACATTCCTTTAATACGTGATAAAACTTAAATAGATAATACATTGAACGGGCATTGTCTACTCTAGGAATTTTTATGTCTCAGGTTTTCTTAATAAAGCGTAGCTTAGCATTTATCTTGGAGCCAATGTAAACAGTGTTTGTAAACTAATTTTCAAAGGAACCATTACAAACGTAGGTACATTTTTAAAAGATTCTGATCTCCAAGACAATTCAGCTCATGAATAAAATTACGTCGGTGAACGCTTTCGACGCCTGCAATGAGATCACAAAGGCTTTACACAATATGTTGAACAACTTATTATTTGTAGAAGCGGGTTGTTCCTTTGTTCCCCAACAAAGTGGTATTAAGCAAGAAATTGAAGGTGGTTCCAAAGATATTCCAAAACATGTCCGTACTCCCATCAACTAGGATTTACGGTGTCTGAGCCGATATTAACTGTAATGTATTGTCATTGTACGCTTTTGGCAACTCTCATCGAACTAAATTACTGTTTTACGATATTAGTTGTCGATTTAGTGGGATCGTGGCGAAGATACCAATGATAAGTTGGCCATTGCTCATTGGGTAAAGATACATGTATGTATATAATAGGAAGCTTTCGCCCTTTTAACCCATCAGAACAATGAATATTTTGTTGTTAAGGAATTCCTTTATTCTCTCCCCTAAAATATTTAATTTCGTTTCCCCTCAAATTCACTTTGCAATGTTTTGTTGACTTTGTTTTTAGAAAAAGAAAAGAAAGGAAAAAAACTGACCGTAAAGTCCCGTTTACTGAGTATTCATCGGCCGTGAATATTTCCGTAAAAATAAATATAAAAACTTTGTTCGTGAACAGGTTTGAACGCTCGTTACGATTTATATCATGAAATCAAATTTGTGGGCCTACTTACTTGACAAGTCGACAAACAACTGTATATCAACAGTAAACCCACAAGTATTTGGTACCAATTGACTGTTAAAACATAAAAGCTTTCAGACCGTATAAATTACATAAGAATACCTAATTAAGAATGTAGAATAAAACGACAGACATTGTACAGTACTAAAACTGCATTCTTGCAACTGCACTGACTAATTACCGACTCGGTCTCATTCAAATAAAACCTTCAAATAGTCCAGCTGTAACCGCAAGCACTGCAATGGACTCGGAACGCCAGAAAAATAAAATTGAAGCTTTAAACGCTAAAAATCCCTCCGTTTATTTCAAGTGTTCGTGTAACTGTGGGTAACATTCTTTGGAATTATTTAATTGGAACTCTATCACAGTAGTCACCGTCGCTACTTATCAAAATGCATACTTGAGCTGCCTAGAATTTGGGTCAGTATTAATGCGTGCATAGTAGGGTGACCAATATATTGATACAAAACGATTACGTTCAAACACGTAATGTTTCATGCTACTGGTTTCATTTAGGAAATGTAAATCGTCTGTACACGCACTTAAGCCCAGTGTTTCAAACGCTTGCAAATAAGTAAGAGAGGTGGCGTTTTATACAAATATTCTCACGTATACCAGTCAATAACCATTCGTGTAGATTACGTGACTGTCAGCTCAGATACGTGTTATTCCCGAGATGTATATTATTTTCAAACAAATATCTATAAAGTCGTAATAGGCAATTTCTTACTGAACGTCTGTCATGTTTAAGACATGTCGTATAGAAAATGTTATTTTTGTATAAAAATAATGTTCGTAATTCTAACAAGCGCACGTAGGTCATAAAAATCTTAATACTTTCACGCTCATATACTGAATGAGTTACATCTTTGATCTCCGAACAGCTGCAATCCACAAATATGCTATTTAAAATCGCTTTACCTGCGCAAAACTGACACACCAGAACCAAATCTTTTCTAAGCCCGTTCAAATCTGAGATTGAAGTCATAAAAATGCTTATTATTCTACAGCCGTCTTGCGGCCACTTCCAGAATAATAAATGTTAACACTACACTGCCATTCGCCAAAGAAACTGACGATATCACCGCAGCACTTTCGAACGCCATTGGAATATAAAACAACATCAACCTAGCACAGGTAACAGTTATATCTAAACCTTAAAAGCTAGATAATTGAACCAAATTCCTTGTGAGTGGCCTCGATATGACGCCCATTTACATTTGCAGAATTGGACGT
Source organism: Heliothis peltigera (assembly GCA_958496145.1). Taxonomy (NCBI): domain Eukaryota; kingdom Metazoa; phylum Arthropoda; class Insecta; order Lepidoptera; family Noctuidae; genus Heliothis; species Heliothis peltigera. The sequence goes on from OY292328.1 coordinate 8,062,433, forward strand.
TATGTTTATATCTATTCGAGATTTCATAATGTTCACTTTTGTAGCGGAATTTAGTTAACCAGCGTTTGAGTCGTGGCTGCTTTTAAGTTAGTCAGGTATTTCAATTGTCATGCGTCAATTTCCAACATTTTTCGTTGATGTTTCGATTAGTGGTTTGACGGTTAGACGCGCTACCAAACCAGTGTGAAGTCGACCGAAATGTAACTAGACATTAATCTCCTTTCAATTTACACTTAACACTTAACGGGCCTTAACTTTGCGTTCGCGTGTTGGTAATTACTTACCTGCACTTGCATGTCTCACCGCGAATATGTATAGATATATGGCCATGTGTAAAAATAAAACTTAGCCAATCATAATTGCTCTGTGAACTTCAAAGATTAGAAAAAATCCAGTGGAACTGTTTCAATCCAATTTGTCTCCACAACCGCACTCGGATTGCAGAAGTTTATCAAGTCGCGCGGACGAAGCAAGATTACCACTCCACACCACACAATTTCTCAGTGCTCGTAAAAATTACAATTATTGTCAATGTTTTTCAACCGTAATTAACTACATGCAATGACTTTAAAATTGTATGCTTTATTACGGCAAGGTTATGAAACGGTATTTAAAGGTTTTTAATGGTTTTATTGTTACATCCATGGTGAGAAGCAACTTAATTCAAAAACAACAATATTTGGTCGAATACAAAATCATGTCGAATAAAAATCACAAGAAAAAATCTCTTCTAGGTTGACCGCGTTTCAAACACCTAAATAATACGAGTACACAGAATTAACAAGACTTAAATCTTTGATATCGTTTTCATCAGTGCGACCTTTCGTTTTCTAAACTTGAATTCTTCGAATTATTAAATTGCATGCACTGCAGCCCTAGGCTAGTTGGCAACGGTGGGTAAAGGCCGGCCGCACCTCTGCGCCATGCGACGTGAATGCCTCTCCGGTGACATCTTTAAACTCTTCCACTCCCATCAAAGGCATTGTGCTTTGACAATACGAAACTCGCCAACTTTTCCTATTTCTGTTCCCAGTTGTATTTTTAACTAAAGCCAGGGATTTTCTTGTAGCTGGTGTAGTTGACGGGTAATCAGTCTTGTGGACTTGTGAGCTTTAAGACCTAACAGCACATTCTGCAATGTAAAGAAGCAATTACGAACACATGGGTGGTCTGCAGGATATCATTACGATCGGAGTCTCCGCACACACATTAGCTTCAGAAACCCTGATATATCTTAGTACGGAAAACGCAAAAACTTTAGATTAAAAATATTTCGTTTCCTCGTCGCTGATTTTCTAGATGAAGGAAACACGAAGAAATTTAAACTTGGTTTTTTGATATCATTTTAAATTTCACGTCGGATTTGAAATATTATTACCCATTAAAAAAGAATGCTTTGCAAAATTCCTGTCCCTTTACCACCTTTATGTAACTTTTTTTGCTAATGTTACCATCAGCACCAAAAACATAAAAAAGATCTAATGATCATATCCGCACGGTAACATAACTGAACGCAAGCAGAACGTGTCAAATGTTCGTTGCGCGAAAAAACAAAACACTTTGTATTTGTTTATACGAATACAGCGGTCGTCAGCGGAAGGGTCGCATGCGCAAGGTCGAGCGTCGAGACACTTCATAAAAGTCAGCATTTTATGCAATGCTACTTCTGTAGAAAACGTAAAAACTTAATCGTTTTACCTTGTAAAGACGAAAAATTCTTCAGAAGAAATTTGATTTTTGTTAGGATACTGTCAAAACTATTTAATGTTTAGGTGTATTCATTATTTCTGAGTAAAGTAAATAGTAAGTAGTAATCTGGTGCCCTTACTGCGGGTTGTTCGCATGAGACGCCGCGGCCCTGGTACACGAAGCCCTCCAAAAGGAACAAAGTGGGTTTTTGTCCGCAAGAGTCTGACACTCCCTTCAGTAGTAAAAAAATCTAAAAAAAAAAAATAATAAGTGACAGCAATAGCTTACATGATGAGTAAAAACAAGCACAGGTCGCTACGCCTCTTAAAAAGTATTTTTAGTTGCAAATGCAATACTTGGTCTTCAAAAGAAATACTTTCACCAAATAACGTTAAGTAAAAACATGCTTACTCCAAAGTCGTTTTATTTAATTGTACATTTAATTTAATATGGAGGTTCACGACGAAGCGTCGTCATTATCAATTTAACTTAGTCTTGCTTGAATCAGAATCAGACTGGCTACTTTAAGCTCTTTTCCTCATTATACTATTCCCGCTAATAATGAAAATTTCCCGTTCGTGATTCATTATTAATTTTAACACAAATAGTCAGGTTTAAATTAATTATAACTGTCAAGAATCGTTGGAGAAAAAACCGTTTATCAATCGAGGTTATGGCCCTATTGATATTTATAACTCTTGTCAAACCAAGTCGTTAGTCTTGTAATGAGGAAAATTATTTTTTTGACTTATAATTTAACTAGCGACCCGCCCCGGCTTCGCACTGGTAATGTAAGCGGGAAAAATGAAATTATTTACGACATCACATTGGAAACCTCAAAAATAACAGTACTTCTACACTATTTAATAACAGTACTTCTACACTATTTAATGGATGTTATTATACATATAAACCTTCCTCTTGAATCACTTTATCTACTAAAAAAAACCGCATCAAAATCCGTTGCGTAGTTTCAAAGATTTAAGCGTACAAAGGGACATAGGGACAAAGAAAGCGACTTTGTTATATACTATGTAGTGATGACTATCTTATGACATTTGTCAAATTGTGAACAGGTACATTTTAAATGAAGAACAAATTTAATGGTTCAACACTAAAAGTTCAATCAAAATTGCTCATTTCTTCACACTGCTGATGAGAGTCAAGTTACAACGATTGTCTTATATTTATTCAATGGTTAATGTATGATGTAAGTAAATATTGCAATGCGAGCCGTTCTGGGTGTGCATCGAACCTTGAACTTTTCGCCTCATGAGAACTCCGCGGTGGTTAGGTCATTTCGTAACTAAGCAGTTAATAATTCACCAACATGTATGGATGTAATATGTAGGTACTTGTTACATGTTCATGGAATATCATAAATCGTATTCTTATTTACGACCCTACTTTTTTAACGTAAAAAAATACATAATTGATAGGTTTAATTGTAAAAATGGTACTTATTTATCTGATACATTAGTATCTATTGCTATCAACGCATCTTGTGTGGTACAACCGGTATCATATGCAGATCGACCGTTTATAACACAACTAGTAAGATCTTCGATAGTTCCATCGTTGTTACCTTTGACATTTGGAAAAAAACGTCGAATCGAATTCATCCTTTGTTAGTAACCTTGAAAATATTTATGCCTATTAATTACATTTAAATCTGTTTCCTTTGCATTTTGATGAATCAACATGTGCTGAAAAAGAGTCCTGTTCTTGATATTTGAATCTACCTCGAACACAAATTTCATTTCGATCGATGTAACCATGAAAGCGTAACAAATTAAAATTCAGACAAAGTGAGTGATCTTCTCAATTAATCAAAATACGAAGCGGATATTGTTTTACGTACTAAATGACTAAAGAGCTCCTCCCTAATCTACAAGCTTTAAAACGATGACGTATAATCTTAGACATTCGTGTACTAGTGAGGTAATACCTACTATAAAATAGACAAGATATCGATAAAAGAAAATACAAAATCATTATAAAGATGCTGGCGTTGTGACTCACACAGTATCTTGAATAACGTGACGTTATAAATAAAGTTAATCATTAATATTAATAAGCATATCCTCAAGCTCTTAGTCATGTCTATCATACATATCATTAGTGGCTCTATAATTTTTATAATTAACGTTGTTTGCGTAACTATGCTTGGCTATTTCTTTACACGGTTCACCATCATTACTGATTCCTGATTTTGTCTTAAACTATAACATGAGGTGAATTATTTTCTTGAAATATTTTACTCAAAATGTAAACAAATCTGCATAATATTTTTTTTTGCCTCGAGTTGTCATGAACACCAAATGGATTAAAACCGTTCATTCACTACATTATGCGTTTTCGTAGAGGGCAACCCAAAGAAAACGGAGCTTTAAGATCTAGCACAAAAGGTGTTCTAAAAGATCTTTTCTGGTACAGCTCACAAAACAGCGGGCATCATTCGACGACTGTCTCGTTAGCTCCATTCAAACACTCCATAGTTCTGTGGACTCTACGAGCAATGTACTTTTTGTTGCTCATTCAACTGTTAGGTTTATTTGGATGTCCCCCTAGAATTTAGCGTTCGCGACCGGACTATGTTATACACGAGTATTTTATAAGTACTTTCTTTTATTTAGAACATAAGGTCTAGTTGCTTCATGTAAAACACTGCTACTCAGCTTATCCGATTAGGCTGGATGCCGACCCCTACATAATTGGGAAAGACTAGGTGGCTGATGATGAAGATTATGCCTTTTTTATCAAAAATAATATTTTTCATGGTACACCTTTACCACCACATTAATTTATTCAGAATAAAAAGAAAACGGAATGCGAGAAGGAATTATGCCAAGGAAAATCCCAACCTTTATAAACAAGATTTTTAATGACTCGGAAAGCTGATATTTTAAAATCTTTTCTTTGATGTAAAAAATAGCGTGGAGTATAAAATATTTTTGGAGGATACCTCAAGTATGTATAATGGGACCGGTTGGCCTTGCCCGTACAAAACCACAGCCTTATTATCAGCAATCTGCCTTTCTGAACTGAGTTTCTGTTGCTGCTGGTTGACTTGAGACCGCAGCCCACAAAACTCGTCTACATCTTTAAAATTTTGCGGAACTATCTCCGACTGAACAGGATTTACAGTTTGACGATTTCTCTTTAAGTTGTGTGCGAAGATGTTTCGGCAAAACTTGTTTGGCTTCGGTTCTGCAGAATGTTTGTGGTTAAAATTTTCTGAACTTTTTCTAGTTACAGCTAGTAGTAGTTTTTTTCTTCGTATATATAAATAATGATATACGGAATTTTGCTAGATAGTCGTACCTTTTCTTCAACAGTGGATTCGATAAGAAACCAGATGAACACAAAAATAGAAATAAGAAAGGACAAAATAACGAAGATCTTCACAAAAATCTACTTCACACGTAAATCCTCATTGACCACGTATCGGGAAAACATATAAAAACAGGTCCCAAATACAAAGAAACAACAATAAATTACGTACGAATCGCTTTCATAAAAATGTATTACGAGTTACCTGCGTTAGAGGTCAAAACATCAGAAATCCCACGTCTCAAATAGCCGCCACGCTACCCGAATATAAGGATTACGACGGCTTTCTCAACAACTCAACCGCGCAGGTAGTTTTTTTTACAAAGGACCTTATATCCTGTAAGGAATGTTGTACACGGTAATTATGGCAAGAATAGTTTGGCATTAGCTATTTTCGGTGAAATTTGGAAACGTTTTTTAGCTATCCCATAAATTACCTGCTTAGTCGTTAAATGTAAACCGGTTTGCCGCTTAAAGTAACATGCCACACTTGTGATAAAAGCCGGTTCATTGTCTGACTCACCGGACATTTTCTCTTGACTGCGTATTGCTTTTTATTTTTTGTACTCTTCCCGTAGGTAACCTCTGTCTACAAGACAAAGTCAAATCGTATGTACTAAGCTTTTTATATTACATGTTTATTCACAGTTATAATATGAGAAAGATTAATTTGCTGCTAATCACGGTGTAAAAACTGTTTGCCTATAAAGTCATATAATCAACCAGTCTTACAGTTACTCATATACAAGCTTCTGTTTTGCATGTCTCTTTACTGCTAGATAAGTTTTTGTAGCCTCCCAGACAAGACTCAACCACTGTTTACGTTGAACTTTACGAAAACGAGCTAAAAAAACAATAAAACAAATGTTGCATTAACTTCCACCCTCTTCGATGCGGGTCAAAAAGAGCACTTTCGGATTGTCTCCAAAAGTTACGCGACGTTATATAACTCCCCTTTTCCGAACAAAAAGCCTATTGACACGTAAACCTGCTGAAATTAGATGATAAAATATTTGCTGGGTTTTTGCAGGTGGATACGTATGGTTGCTTGTTCGTTGAACTCGGCAAGTCGGCATCTACTATATGTCCGCTAGTTTGAGTAAATCGACCGCCCGCTAGCGGAACAACTGAAAAGGGTTGTAATTAATATCCTGGAATAGGAGCTTTTTACACCGTGGTTTGATAAATAAGCAAAGATAACATTTACAAAATGACTGTCGTACATAGGTACATGACCAACATAAATACATATCTCCAAATGTTGTTACGAAAACTTAACGACATTCGTCGTTCCAGTCAAACCCGTTTTTATCGAAACGCGTGAAGAAATTCTTCGTTTCTAGTTTTAGCAAGATCTCCTGGTAACGTGATGTTTAACGACCGAGACACCAGTTGTAGGCAATTAGAAATGTTTTTGTAATAGAAGCCGATACAGGGAAAATGGTTTTGCATAGGCGCAACAAATACCACCGTTAGTATGATAAAATAATGCTTAGTGCCTCAGTAGAAATAAAACAATAGTTTTTGTGTTGTATTTTAATAGTAATTTTATGAAAAGGTGAAAGTTATCTTTGTCAGGCATTGCTAGTTAACCGCATCCATCAAGATGGGCAGGGCAAGGGAAGCCACGATACCTTTAACATTAAATGTCATTCACCCATCTCGCAGTACGTAATCTCAGTTTCACTTTTGCCATAAACAAGACAATTCCGCGCCGTGATGACTCCCCGCAGGAACAAAATGGCGGTGCAAAAAAGGCGCGAAACCACAAGAGTTTATATCTCGTTTGAATACAATGTAGTAGCATTTTCCAGACTTTACCTGAAATAGTTTTACAATGTCAAATCACTGGTTTATTAAGTGCGATTGTATCTCGTAACACGTTCACTTTACACCTGTCATGTCAGTTATTGAGAACAGCTCAGACACACATCGCACAACCGTTACTGCCGCCACCTTAGAACAGCAGTTACCAATTGGCCAATTGTTATTTGTGTCATGTCGTATGGCAGCCGCGAGAACTAAATGCGTAAACGGAGTAACGGTGTCGGTTCAATGAACTGAAAGTGGTACTACTAATAATAATCATCACCTGCTCCGTAAGGGAAGCCCGGCCGATGTGCTCGCCATATTCAGCCTATCCTTCCGAACGAGGAAGTGCGGCAGGGAGGGGAATGTCGCTGCCAATATGGCGTTACTCCGATCTGAGGTCGTTATTGCATTTGCCACCTATTTGGCAAGCCTACTAACACCGGTACCGTAAGAATGTTCCAATTGTGAAATGTTGGGTGCTGTATCTACAAAAGCATTATATGAATGATCTGAAATGATTTACGTAACAATCTGTAACGAACAGTCTATTTAAACAACGCTTCGTTTACTATTTGTAATAGCAGAGCGCGTCGTTAATTCTTTATGTAACCTCACAGCCAGCGTGAAATAATAAAAGAAATATCTGGGTGGGGTGATCTAAACTGCATTATATCTTCCACCTGACCGCCAAATTCACGCGGTGCTCAGAACTGGGTTTTCATTCCGTCGACCACTTGTTAGCCCGAAAGACACGACCTCACGACACAATCGCCTTAAACACTCATTACGTTGTGTACTTTCGTTTGTTTCTGCACTTACAACTATTTGAACATAACTTTTACTCTTCAGGATTGCGGTGGGCGTGACCGCGTGACTCATTATTATGACAATAAAACTTCCTAGGTCCGTGTTATCCAAATAAATGAGTTGAGTAAACTAAAAATACTTTTACTGAAATCATACTTGCACAACTAGTTTCCAACTGTTGGCTTCCCATTTTCTAACGAGATTTTTTCTCTCGATAGAAGCGCGCGAGTCGTTCAAGAGTTGGGCTTCTTCCGCGCCAGTGCACACTGCAGCGACTGGAAAAAGCCACTAACATTACGCTCGAACAACTTAAGTTCCTGACCACTGTTCATTTTTATCCAGTACTCTGATGTATGTAGTAGTTTTTTTGCAAGAGAAGTTTAATAGTCAGGGCGAAAGATAACGGCATTGTTCAACGCTTTTGTAATTACGGTTACAAAGACTATAACGAAAGTATAATAGATCATAAGATTTAAAGAAGGTGCTCTACTTATTTGTCTCAGTATTTTTTTCTTTTTCTTTCTCCAAAATAACTTGAAAAATGTCAAAGTTGAGGTCAAAACCTGAAAGTATCAATCAAGAGATTTCACCAGAAACCATTAGAATAGAATAGAAGAACAATCGCAATTCTTTAGTGTCAATAACTTTCCCGCGGTTCACTAATTATGTTCTGTCGCAGCACTTCAGTCCACATTTCACGTATCCAATAAGAAAGACAACATAATTGCCGTGCAGCCACTCCGTGAATCGCAGGAAGTTGGTACGTGTTAACATGACACACTAACCGACAAAGTCCTTCAGGCCAAGTCTCGTCTATGCAGAAATTCCTACTTAGTGTCATGTTTGCTTTCTCGTAGCTAATTACTCGCTCCGGACGTAAAACACCTTACCTTCGCTTCAGATACTACACAGGTATGCGGAGTCATGAGGATAATCGCAGATATGAATCATAGCTTGGAACTGTGCCAACCGAATGTATTTTTCTCGAATGCTGATATAATACGGCAATAAAAATGCGAAGTTGTCAATGATTGGTATGTATTTGACCATAACATTGAAATGGTTAGAACAATCAACTTTCAGCGACCATTCTCGGCAGCTCTTTCACTTTGGCGCATAAATATTGGAGTCGCGTACATCACCATTTAGGGAGGGGAGGTATAAAAGGTTGTAACTGTTAAACAGTCAATGGACGAGTGACTCTGGGTATGAGGAGCCGCGTTCCGTTTTAGGCAAGCATCACGTATGCGACACGTATCTACGTACGTGAATCGTTTGCGACTGGGCCGAACGGCTTACGTACGACTTTCCACGGCGTCACACAAAACAGAGTCGTGAAAAAGTTTTATTCTGTTTTAAAGATTCAATAGGCTTCCTTTGTTGCTTTTGGCATTGTATTTTGTTGGCTATTTGGAAAAATGGCCAAGCCTGTAGTTTCACAGCTTATACTATCGGACTTTTATGCGAACCGCAGTACAAAAGCCTTTTGAGACTGCAATAATAATTGAAAGTTTTATGGGCCCTTTATTGAGTACAGGAAAATTCAGTATTAACTAGGAATGATTAAATGGTCGGTTAAATAGAACCTGTTTGTAGTTTTCTCCACAATTCTCTACATATTTTTGAGCTTTTCATTTATATGGACCATCAACGATCTCAACATGCGTGTGACTTTGAAGCCTTTACAACAAAACCGACGCGACGAGATATAAGTCTTCCCAAGTCTCCATAATCTTGATCAGAGTCGTAATCAAATATGGTTATACGCAGTTAACTTGATAACGCGATTATTTTTAACGTCTTTCCTCCATATTTAAATGTAGATGCAATGTTATGATATCGTTAATAACTTCCGCCATCTTGTGGTTCGCTCCATGGCGAACGCATTCCGTTATACGCGAGCCCACCACTTAGGTCGCCAGCTTGATTAACGAAGCGACAAGTGGCGATTATTCTGAATTGTTTATACACAACGATTAAATAAGTGCAACATAAAAGTACTGAATTATTATTAAGTTTATTTTAACTGAAATCCTATTATTGATGCTATTTTCAATTATTAATTATGATTTTATTAATCTCCTTATTATTGTTTATCATCAAGCATTAACATGAAAACGTTAGCTTTATGCTTTTTATAAACCTGATGTTCTGACTTATTTATTACAATACCAGGTGTACAATACTCCGTCTTTTTTACTCCTATTAATAACCGATGTGAACTGGCGAAACAAAACAAGTTCGCGTGACTAAACCCAATAGAACATTGCACCGGCTATTCAAGCTTTTCATAAACAGTCAATTTTTGCTTCGGATCAAAAATAGTCGAAATATGGCGATACTCGGATGTTTCCATGTTTCGATGCCGCGTTGATTGCTTGCTCGATCGAGACGATATCGAATAAGCGATGTTTCGCGCAAAATGCTTTTTAATACATCCGTGTAATTCGAACTTCGACTTCTGTATTTTATATTGAGATAATTTTCTTTTTTCCGATGCTTTATGCCAATACGTGTACATATACTGGAAATTCGTAATATCTTATGAACTTTCTTTTAATATTTTAATAATTTGAAATGTTTCTTGATTTTTGCTTATTCATAAATTGTATAATTTGTCAAAACAACAAAAATCGACATTTCTCTTAGACGTTAGTAGATTAATTTAATATCTCGTAGTAATCAAGACACCTATCTCATAAAATCTAACAGCATCAGTTAATCAATGGCCGCGTATTACATCGTTAGCTATTTCTAAAACATTGCAGTTAGGTACTGTTACGCGAAGTAGGTCACAGACAGTTTCGTACCGTAAAACGATAATATCTTCGCACAATAAAATGCTGCTTTGCGCTTTATCGTTGCACTGAAAGGAATAAGCAACAAATGGAGTAATATGACGCAATTATGCAACAATTATAAAACACACAAACAAGACGGGAGAGCGTTGTATGATTGCCGAATCTAGTGCGGACCAAAAGCGAGATACAATTTTATCTTTACCTGTTGATATTGACACCCAGGTCCTTAGTTATATCTCCTCAATGGATTAAATCATAAAAGTTGTATCTTATAAACCAAGAAACTATTATGATTTATTCTTTTGTTTTTTTTTTTATCATAAGCCCTGTATTTGGTACTTGGAATATCCAAATAGTTTTTCTCAGCCTTTGTTTCATTTACTTAAACCTTTTTCTGCTCGTACGTTAGAAAGATAGCATGTTTTTTGTTAGATATGTTTGTTCAGTTGCTTCATCCACTTTTGTACCCGCATGTTTGTATCAAAGGTTTTGTCAGAGAGAGGCTTTTTATATGTCTGGTGCGGTTTCACTTATCTTGCACAAACTTGTGTATGCGTTTTAGAAATAACAATCTGATGTTTTTCTGTGTTCTCGAAATGAAGTTTATTTTTTAATGTTAGGCTTTTTTGAGGTTTTAATTATTTTATTTATCAATTTTCCCATAATATTTCTTGTTGATGGCCCTACAGATAATGATATGCAAATTTAAAATACTAAAGCGCTAATCTTCTTTAATTATTCCCTTTACAACTTCGTCGACCTCAATCTGCATCTAATTTAATATCACGATTAAAGTAAAAGTTAAATATTCTTAGTACGAATTACTACAGTACAGTTTGAAATTGTTCTTAATTTTTAATAGTTCTGTTCTCCTTTACAGGTAATTGCTGTCTCTATCACACAACAGTGGAATTAATCGAGAGAGTACGTAAAAAACAGGTAACAATAGAATAGTATAGAAAAGTAGAAAGGCTTTTATAACAGTAACTACATAAAGTAATAGGTTTTTGGATTAAATAAAATTCTTTGAAGCGAAAGCTAAGTGTGCGTGTAATAGAGGAAAAACTCACATAAGTACTAAAATGTTTATCACCCTACCCACAAAAGTAAATAAGCACTCCATTCATGTATTTCCCGGACATCATCTACTCACATTATTAACCAGTCAGCAAATGTACAAACAGTTTAAGTAAAGAAAAAGTTACGCCTCTCACTTTCTTCAAAACATATCTCAAATAGGACCACGTGTCTTGAGAAAGTGACCATTCGTCTGACGGTTCTCACCTATCGTTTATTGCCAGCCAGTTATTGCCATTGATTGTCTGGTACCAACTTTCCCATTAACATAAGGAATTTAGACAATCTGATTATGTAAAACTAATCGTCTGGTTGTTTCTCTACATCTCAACACACCTGTTTTGTTTGAACAGTTTTGCTTTGAAATTCTCTTTATTTTTACATTTTAAATAATGGAAAGTTGCATTTTATTTTGAAAGGTTTTATGTGGGAAGAGTTTTTGCCGATATTTCATTTAAAAATCTGCGAAATACCCATGTCGCTACTTATTCTATACTCTGCAAAAGCGCAAGCACTGATTTCAGTTTATTTTAAATCCCGAATATTTTGTACTTTTGACGGGTACAATTTTATTTATATCATCTTTATTTTTGATTTATTACTCATTCTGTACCATAAATTTTAAAAAAAAGATACTAAAAAATATTCTGCACACATTTATTTAGCCAATTGAAAAGTAAGAAAAATGAAACTTTTTAAAAATCTTTTTTTTTTGTAACTTAAAAATGTTACTAACAATACAAGTGCAGTGTAATTGATCATTATATTGTTGTTAACTTAAACTGAATATTTCACAATAATCTGTCATAATGAGACTCATTACCATCATTGGTGAACATTATTTATTGCAGAAACCAATGATTAATTAATTGTCACCATCAATAAATAATAATTAATTGAATAGCGTAAACATTGTTTTATTGGCTACCAAGCTATTTTGGACTCATTTTTGGAATTGTTGGTTTTTTAATGATTTAATATCAAAATCAACGTCATAGCAAACAAAATTTTCTAAAAATTTAACTATTGCATTCCTAGACGAGTAAAAATCTACATTTTGTTACACCAATAAGGATTTCTAAAGCTCACTTTTTCCTGAACGAACTACTAGTAGACATTTAGCGTTTTTTTTGTTTTTTATCTTGTAACATAAATACCAATTTTTTTTCTCCTTTTATGTGAATGTTGTGCACGTCTATAATTGATGCAAACACTAGCCCATATAGCAATCAATGTCTTTTTTTAATGTTTGTGTTTACATTGTTGATGTGTCAAATAGTCCATTATATCTATACTGAGAGTTTAACCGATTATTCCGAACACCTTCTTAAAGCTAATTGATCGTAATGTAACAAGCTCGCTCGCTTTGTCAGATTTTGTAAACATGAAACACATTTCAATGTATTTCAATCACAACCACTTAACGTATTCACACATCGAAAACGTATTATCGAGAGCCAAATAAACGAATTTAACAAACCAAACAAAGCTCACCTGTTAATATAAATTACTTGGTGAATGTTAATTTAAATAATTAATTGAAATTTTGTTTTAATGTTTAAATTATACAAACTTTGCTGTTGGACATAGTCTGAGGGATATACACGATTGCGTATTTGTGATACATACATACATATACGGGGCTTTCATTATAGTCTCATACTAAAAACTAATGGCTCGTTCTATCCATTTGTAAATCTTAGACCCAGAACAAGCGCACGGGGCCTCTAGGGCTAAGGCCTGCCAGGGCTGTGGGATCGATTGCAAGAGTTACCAAAGTGGATTTTAGTCAGTAGAAGTTTGACACTCCAGCTGCACTCAAAGCGGGAGTTATTTGATAATTTACCACTCTAAAAACAAAGACAGGACCTATAAATGTTGTATCGAGTTAAAAAGAATTTATATTCGTTTTGTAAAACGTTCATAAAGTAAGAAAATTCTAAGAAATAAACTTTATTTAATTGTCACAGTTTGTTGAATATTATCCGGTACAAAAGAGTTCAAGTTTTTAATTTTCCGGAATGAAAGTATCGTATATTTCCTTCGCAACAATATTTACATTCGAGCAATTTACTTCCAGTATTCCAGTAGGTATTGACGTTATTTCTTTAACAAGTAAATTCATATTCAGGGCATCGTTGACGACTTTCCTTTTGCGAGTCCTTTTATACGTATCAAGCATTAATTGCTATTTTGACCTTTGTACTTATGCTTTTAAGAACTAGTATTCTTTACGACACGTCACACATAGCGTCTCTCTAAATACTCGTAGGACCACTGTCATTTGTTTCTGTACCACAGCACAGGTAGATATACTATCTCCATGAATCAGATTTTACGAGTTCAAATACCATAGACGCATTAATTTACACTATATTAAAGGCTGTTTTGAATAAATAATGCTGACAATATCACGCATAGCTCACGATAGGATGCTGTGAGAGTATTTTTAATGTCTTTGAAAAGGACGGGTTTTATTTATATAGTAGTCAAACCACACTCGTTACTAAGGCGTTCCTCAAGTAAAATTCTATGAATAAGTCCGTGGGATAGCAAATAGGATTTATCACCTACAATATAATTTTAACCACAAAACTCCCCAACTATGTACATAGATAACACAACGTTTTTAAAATTGGAACAATAAACAGAATTCTTTGAAAAACCTTTCAAAGACCTGACGAACCGATTTATTGAAGCTTTTTCAAAAAGAGAATTCATTCTGTATTCTGTCGTTGCTCATCTGTTTTTGCATTCGTTACTTCGAGAAAGCCTTTTTGCCTTGACACACTTGCCAAAAAAAGTTCACGAAGGTTATTAAACTCGATTAAGATTTGATAAAGTTCAAAGATGGATGAACTAACCCAAGTAAAGTAAAACTGATTACCACCAGTCAATATCTAGTAAAAATCTCTTTTCTATTTCAAGAACAGAAAATTGTAGCATAACGCTAATAATCTAAAAAATATCCTTTTTTTATTTTACACAAAAGCTACATTGGGTATATCTTATCAGAACATCTATATTTCATTGATCATTGTTTGCATAACAGTGTGTTCACCGCAACTAACTTAGAATCGTGAGACAATATTTCGAAAAACAGCTGCGATTACCAAGCCAATAAGCAGGTCAGCTTAAGTTTCCCATTATGACAATGGTCAATTATATGGAGCATCGGCCTGACGTGAGAAAACTCCAAATTCCATTTATAATAGAAGATCTTTATCTTTTTCACACAAACAAGCTCAGTCTTACTCACACTAGAATTCCATTTTTTTTTTATTATAAGCTGATGACATACATTCGTATGAGGCCACATACAACTGTTTCGCTGCCGAAATTGGGCCTGAGGCCGTAAACGTCAACTACCAATCATGGGGCTCGTCATAAATTTAAATTATGAATGTTCGACATTTAAAATGGTGATCAGTTACTATTAGTACATATCGGGGTCTGTGGCTCATTTATAGATACAGTACGCCGCGGTTATACCTTGGATGGGTACATTTTCTTTTTGCCATTGTTCTTTTCATATAATATATGTATATCATAGGTACAAATAAATAAAATATACATTTTTGATGATCTTCAATAACGACACAGAGCTAAATAACACCATTCATTACATTAACTGCCCCCTTGGTCAATGTAGACGCAAGCGCCACTACCGTGCACCCAGGTTCGATTCTGGGTCGCACCGAAATCGCTTCGTGGGTTTTAGAAACTTTCACAGGGCAGCCCGGTGTCTGGAAATTAGAGGTGTTTCATCACCTTGCCTAGGAGGGAACGTAAATCTCTGATGATATTCAGTAGCAGTCATTGTAACAGTCAGGCGGATTTGAAAAATCTCTGACACTAGGCTTGTTAAGTGATAGAAGCCTGCAGCTCACTAGATAGATGAAGAATTATATTTATACCCTATCGTATTAAAATGATGTTATCAAACCAGCCGTTACTCATTCACATTCATACCCTTTCACTAACCAATGATAGCAATATATTGAAATCATAATAAAACCAGCAATCATTTGACAAAACAATAGCGGCCCGCATTGTTAAACACACTGTTTTATCGGCTAAATTACTGCGTAGGTGCTCAGCCGAAAACAATGGTTGTGTCAGTCTAATTCACCCTTATCGTGGCTTTACGCGTACCTAAATTGGGTCCAGATGAGGAATACGGTATGAGTTTTCTTATTAAAGCTTGTCTGGGATCAAATTTATAGTTTATAAGCTTGGTGCTCGATTTCTTGGAGCATGGTGTTAAGCATTGCCCATTTTAAAGGTTGTATAATATTCATAAAAACTCAAACTCAAAATCATTTATTCAAACTTGTCTGCAAAACAGTACTTTTTGAACGTCAAAAATTACAAAAGCTAGCCCCCAAAACGCCCACCCTACACCAATTTCTATGTGTTTTTGCTGGGAAGAAGAAATGGCGCAACAAACTTCCCAGCATATTCAGATTGAAGCCATTCAGATTGTAACCAAATTGTGCTCTCAGAACCAAATCCATTTAGCTCATAACCTCCTTGTCTCTTTTTAGTATACCTTCATATAGAGTTCTAACCAACAATGAATGTAACGTAGACTTTCAACGCTATCTACTTTCATAGTTTACTATGAAACTGCGGTCTAGAATACTAGCAAATAATTCAACCAAACCATAAACCAAAAGATATTCAAATATGGAAAATAATCAGTAAGTTATACCAATACATATTTATCGTTATGGCAACCAACAGCTCATTATACGTTAACAGTGAAATAAATTCCAAATAAATACTGCTGCTATTCACGCTTTTGAGGGGACAAGTAATATTTCTAACAGTAATATAACCTGTAACACAAAATGCCTAATGATACAACAGAGTAACCGACTTTCGCTTAAATAATAAAATTAATTAGAACGGAACAAAATTGTCTTATCTGTTCAAAGATAGTGGCATCAAAGCATCAAACTAATCTCACGGTTGGTACCTGCGCAGACGCAATGCTTAAGACAATGGGGAGGGAGGTGCTACGCGCGTGAGAACGGGCCACGGGGGCATACGATACATCACGAATTATGAGGAAGTTCTTCCTATTGGTCTCGTTTCCTCGACTTGAGGCTTTTTTATTCTGTCATTATCATTACTAGAAACGGAAGACCTGCGTTGGTCGACTGCAGAACGTTCATTCTTCGAAACATTCGAGAATCAAGTAATAACTAAGTACTTATTTTTTTCTACTTATTATTGCTAAAACGGAAAGAAAATACGTATAACCAAAACAGCTCAATTAAATTTGATTCAACAGGTTACAGTCGGACAATCGGCATCCGAGTTATTTGCAGGTGTGCTTTAATTAGAGGTTAAACTTAAACGCAAGTGATTCCCAGTCTATTGTAGACACTCAGTAATCAGCACGCGCTTCGTAATAGGTTCACGACCGTTCCTATTAACAAAACGGTATCGGGAAAGGATCTCTGAACGTAAATACGTAGAATATGAAAGTATTTTTTTGAATCCAACAGAAAACTTAGAAGGTAGAAAAATTCCCTGATATTATGTTATTTTGATTCTTCTAGGTATGTGAATAACTCTTTACTCGGTATAAATACAGTGAGTAGTTCGATATAAACAAATTGATTTGTCCGATATTCAAAGGAACCGAAATAACAACGTCCCCTGCACATGATTTCTTTCCTAGTGAACCCACGTCAACCGCGCACCAATTTCAAACATTTAACGAATCTGACCCAATCCATCGACGAATCGTTACTGCGGGAAAATGTATTCGTGTCCCCCAAAACTAGGGTTCCGTATCCAATCCACAGTTAGTCAGCAGTCGATACAGCAAATACGATTACGGGGAATCCGAAAATATTCATGGGTCGTAGTTTTCCCGTGAGTGAAGGAAAATAGGATGTATGCTTGGCTAATCTTTCCGCCCTACTAGTTTTCTCTGAGAAAGGTTATTTGATGCTCGTACGCAATGAGCTGGTAACGTGTCATTTAATGCAGTTGCAAGAGATAAAGCAGATACGTCTATGTCACCTACTCGTGGCTAGAAATTCAAGAAACTTCTTTTGTTTTTCTTTCGTTTGATTTAAAAAGTTGTGTTCTTACATGAGCCATGAATTTCGGAAATGAGGATTTCATATTGCGAGACATAAACATATAAACACAAAAACGGCCAATAAGTTCAAAAGCCTCATTTGCTTCGGACCGTTAAGCTGCATTTAATGCCTATAGAAACGCAATTTACTTTTTCTGTTGCAAGTCCTGCTACGGCAAGGAATTGGCAGTCACGATAACATGCCAGAACCAGTCCGATTCTGCTGCCTTTAGAGTAAAATGCCTAATTACGCAAAGAAGTTCCTACTTTGAATATTTGTTTTTTATTAAAATGTATGGAGGCCGATGATATATTCAGCGACCCGGTTATATTTGTAGTTTTCATTTGAAATGTATTGCTGTTTTGAAATCGGCATCAATGTTTATATTAATTATTATTTAAGTCTACTAAATACTACTATTGACAGAATAAACAGTTACATAAGATCCAATGTTGCTAATAATTTAAGATGGACTTGTAAATAAATAAATAAATAATAATCACTTAAGTATGAGAAATAGCTTGTGACACACAATATTTTATCCAAATTTAATTCCTCGAGTGTATAAAACAGTAAAAAGCAACCGTCTATTACGTGTATATCGTCATAAAAACTTGAACAACTAACTTTAGTTTCAAATAACAAACTCTCTATTTTTTTAGCTTTTCCTACAACGTAATTGGTCAAATTATAACCAGTTTCATATTAACTGGCGTATCACTGTTGCAATATCCCTACAAGTAATATTACCTCCTGTAATACCGATTTCCTTTCTTACAACACTACTATATCCACATTAAACATTCATAATGGTACAAATCAGTTTCGTAGCTAATATTTGTCATCCAGGCTAAATTGTGACATTGTATTTCTAATAGCGGTTAATTAAAAAATCTAATTAGGAATGCGAAATAAATGGAAATTATTTCAATTAATAAAAATATTGAATTTCGACGACATACTAATCTAAATGTCAATTTTGTAAATGAAATCTATGCAATTCAATTTATGACAAATAGTCAAAAATCTTACACCATTTAAGAGTTGAAATTTAAAAATCGAGAGCAACAAATGTTGCTCTCGATTTTTAAATTGTTGACTAGATCAAAAACAAAATCTTTTATGATATTCATTTGTAAAAGCATCATAAAATAATTTCACTACCATTTATCATTTTGAAGGAAAAACTGACGTGAAAAATGTGTGACGTCATAGGTCTTGTTCTCATACAAATTGCATAGAACGTAAACGTTTTTAACAGTTCAATAAAAAGTGTTGAAGTTGACAAGTTGTCAATTACCGTATTATAAAAAAAAATTGTAAGCAAAGCACTCTCCATGGATTTTAGCAAAGATACCCTGTCTCATTGGATTCACCACGGCCCCAATAATAGTAGGCAAGTTACCACTAGGTTGTTCATCCGTGACACAGCGATATTCAAGTTTTAAACCAGGCGACTGTCTGACCTCCTCAACCCTGGCTGAAACCTGATTTCCAAGTAGGTATTATGCTATCAGTGTACAAGTAGAAGCTCGTTTCTTTATGTTATTGAGTATGAAATTAGCAAGCTGGAATGTAAGTGATCACGATTGCTATCAAAGCTGTTATAGGTACGACATCCATTTGAAAACCGATATTTAAAAGTCACAACCAGACAGTAGGTACTCTGATGAATCTACATACATCCTTAGCATATCCATGTGAATAAATAAAAACTACGTCTATATCAATCTACGTCAAATCAGAAAGTATAATGCCTTATATATTCTAAGTAGATAGAACTTTGCTGGGACCTACTGTGACGTATACTAGCTTTAATAGAAATAAGGTATAAGGAGACTCAGAGGGAGAGGGAAGGATTACGGTTCGATTTTAATCAGAAAATAATATTTTTTTTAATACTAATTAAGTCACAACCATGAACACACTGATTAAACTATACAAACACAAATATTTTATATATAAACAGAGAACTTATGTTAATTAGTCAATTGTTAACATAAAAAGTACAATCAAAACCGGACACGAAGTATGACATCATCGACAGACGGTAAAGGTTACAACAATGTTATTGGTTAAAGAAGATAATCTTCAGAGGTTTTAATTTAACCGTCATCAGTGAGGTCAAACCTTAGCGTTTTTATAGAAGAATTGTCATTAATAATGGATTACGTAATTCAGAACAACCTGTCTTCCCCGAAGCATAAGATTCTATATCAATACCCTACATTATGTACTACAGCTACGCTACAGTTTCTTATATAAATATAATCACATTTCTCCTCCCATGTATTGTTACACATCTAGAATTCAGACTGTATAAAACTCAGTACTTCTGTCTGACTCAGGAAGCGAACCTAGAAAATAACCTCAAATACCACGCGGTCCCAATGGCCGGTAGAAAAAAATGGTTTGATTAAACTTTTAATACGTTTTATGTAAGCAAACTGTCATTAATGAATTAACGTCTCCAACCAACTATTTTATGATTTAACTAAAAGAAACCGTAAAGATCCAGAAATTACTCTCAAAACTATAGCAATTTTTTGTCGTAATAAACTTTTATATTACTTACTGTACTCTAACATGGGTCCTTAAAGTTAAACTTGTAATATAACTAGGATTATACCGCGCTCTCAAGTTAGAAGCAACTATGAACTTTCATAACTTTTCACATTAAAATTGTATTTCGAATGCTCACCGATTCCGTCGCCGCAAAGTCCCAAGGAATCGATGCTTGTGCGTCTAGTGCATAAACTTATCCAGCTTTATCGATTTTAATGGTTTATTATCGGGTATTCAAGAATTCGTGTGTAAATAACTTAAGCTCAAACAATTTGAGGAACCTCAGTTAACAAACATAGCCTCAATAAAGCCACTAGGCCGTGAAATGTGCTCTTAATATAACAAAATGCACTATCTGTAAGAACACGGGTTGATAAAATGTTTTTAATTAAACTCTGTAATTAAAAATATCTGTGGTCTAAAATCTTTCATTAATCCGTCCAATAATTCAAAAAAGGAACCTACGATGCTGCCAGTTAGAAACAAAATTAGTAAAAAGTATGGACGATAAACCACAAAATCCTTTCCTCCAGCACCCCGGTGGTCCATTACATGAAAGAGCATAGACTAGTATGTTATTATGTAATAATCGAGTACACTTACACTACATATGTGAGTACCAATCATTTCTGTACACCGTTACAAGGAACCCGAGCATTCCATTACCAGGTTTTACGACCTACAATAATGACATCAAAACGTGTGTGCGCTTAATGTTTCCTATTTTGTTTCAATCCTACTCGAATTATTGATGGTATTAATCGTGATTAAAATTTTAACTCTCCATATTAACACGGTATCGTAAGTTTATTATTATTCAGCGGTACTTTGTCTTAGATCTTTGGTTCATGAAAACCAGACTATTGATGTCATATCGAGTTTCATTAGGTTCTGCAAGTTGTCGTTTGCAGACCTTTGACAGTCGTTCTGGTTAGTCAAATGTCTGAGAACCAGTATTGGCTAGGGATATCGGGTTACGCAGAAAGTGGATTATAGAGGTCAGAAAAGTCACATCGTAAAACGTTGGTATGCAGTCGTTTAAAATTGAAACTGGCTCTTAGTTAAGAATATTCGGCAATATAATAATTTATATAATAATTTCAGCATGGATTTGCTTCTAATTTGCCACGAATATAACCAAGAGGTCGGGTCAACATATAGGCTACATATTATTACGCTATCACATTCAGGGGGGGGGGGGCGCGGAGGGGATTTCAAGTGAATATTTAATCACCTAATACCAACGCGGAAGACGTCGCGGGCAACAGCTAGTCCCTGATAAAGTAATTTTGATATTCAATGCAATAATAAATTGATTTCCTGTCCAATGCTACAAACGACCGTCTATATATTAATTGCCCTTGCTCTACTTACTAATGCAAATCGGCGTTGATACGTTTTCAGTCACTTAACACGCACACGACAACGTCTGTTGCACTATCATGATGAAACGAGCTTACACAATCAACTCATTGTACTTTGACAAAGCTTCGAGACTCATATCTTTTTAATTGTGGCGTACTATTCTCATAGTTTTTAAGAAAAAATGTTTCTTCAATCCCACATATAATTGTTACTTAGGAATTTTCGTATTATAGTAGGGATACGGGTGTTTTATCCCAATAAAAAAATGCAAGCCATTGAAAATCAGCGCCATTTTTTATGAGGTCATCTTCACTCCCGGAGTGATAGTAGATAGCAGGCTATCTCAAATTATTTTGTGAAGTTTTGTAGCGCTTCCCAAAAGAGTGATCAAAACACATTTTTAAAACTTACCTTCATTACGTAATCGGTTTTTATACTCTTATACCCACCTTTGTCCTACCCGTCAATCATTGTGTCGCTATCGCAAGTTACAAACTACTCGTTATAGGTACAGGCGAAAATTTAAAAAATATCTTTTCGGATCGGGTTATGACAGATTTCGGACTACGCTGACAGAATCTAAATAACATAAAGTCAACGAACAAAGCTGTATAGTTTCAAAATGTTCTCTCCGATGAATATCTACATTGTTTTCAACGTTGATGTTAGCAAAATAGAATGCAATTGCATTTGCAAGTATGAAACCATTCCAGCATAGCATAAACAGTACAACTTAATACCAACTTGAACTTGTTGTTATTTATTTATGGGGCTACTAGCGCTAATACTAAGAGCATTTTAGTTGGAAAATAACATCTGATGTTATTTGAAGCAAGTAAATAAACAGAGCTCATTGTATTATTTCTCCTAGTTAAGCTATCAAAATTCTGTCACGTCTGCAATTTAATGGAAAAATATATTTGCAATTTCATACCGTAATGAACAAAATAAACGTTTATCTACATAAAACATAAACCACGATTAAAACCGATGACGTACTCATTTAAGCACGCCGAACGGTCGTACTCATTTGGGTTCGCAGACGGATTTAAGCCGGCAGATTAAATTAAACCGAACATTTGTCGGAAAAAACCAATAACCAATTATGATGAATTCACAGTTCAAACTGACACAGCTAGGTACTTACCTATACTCGATTTAAGGGTAAACGTGCAAATGAAAAATTTTCATTTCACGAATCACAATTCA
Organism: Heliothis peltigera; assembly: GCA_958496145.1. NCBI lineage: Eukaryota > Metazoa > Arthropoda > Insecta > Lepidoptera > Noctuidae > Heliothis > Heliothis peltigera. Next base: position 8,085,192 of record OY292328.1, read on the forward strand.
GTTTCGCAATCACTATACAAATACGCTGACGATAATTTCAATTAATACATAAAAGAGTTGAGAATTGATTTTTGTTATTTTCGTTTCATCATAAATATTAATCAGGTGCCGAAGTACCGCTGTTGACTTTTTGATTATTTAAAGAGTGAAGCGCTGGAGAGGACATGACGTTAATACGAGGTAATTGCATAATTATAAACCAGTGCTGAAATTTGAAGAAGAATTATTTTGATGGCCCAATTTTTTTGCACGAAAATGGCCGAAGAACTCAATTCATGGCATGCGTCAAGACTAGTACAGACGATTAGTGAGCTCGTGCAATGCAACACAAGAACTTGCGAATTGACTCAAGGCGCTATTCTGCTATGTTGGTTACACTTCTTAAAGATCTTCATTTATTACAGTGCAAACAAAGAAACTAGTACAAAATATGTTCGGTCAGCCAATCATGGATGAAATGCCGCAAAAAATCGCATCGCAACAATTCGCGTTGCAATTTCCTGCATTGCAAATTCACATCGCGCCGATTCGCAGTCTCGTATACAAGCCTAGTATGGCCAATTATTATCAAAGTTATTCTATTTCATTTTAAGTTCTCTGCAATCTCCAAAGATAACGACAAAATTCTAGATAAAAACCCTTTTTGGACGTTTTATGGCCTCTAAACAAGAAACTTTATGTATTTGGTCGATGTTTATGACTTGCCTGGATGCACGGGCGATCAGTCACAGTATTCACTACTGTCATATATTATTATGTCTGGTATAGAGTATATACATATTATTAAGTAGGGAACTTTTATTATGTTAACTTAAATAGGACGACAATGTTTTTATTTAACCAGACAGAAAAACACAAAGTATTGTAGATTACACTTCACGTAACAAACTAAGAATTTTCAGAGTAGCCAGTTTGCAGTTTGTAATAAAACACCCACTAGTTATCTCTTGCAACTCCATTTACGATTATAAGTTCGTGGGTGGAACACTAAAGTACAAACGACAAAATATTTTTTTATTTGACTGTATGTATATACAAATAACGAATAAGTACATGTCAATGCTCTATTCAATTATTTATGTACAGATCAGTTACTTATTATGTCAATAGTCCCCTATGGTTGTTGTATGATTGCCTTGCTCTATCCGGTCATCGCCATTATTTTGAGAACAAGCGCCGTGGCCGTAATTTTATATTATTGCCTTGCAAGCGTATAAAAAAAAACATTTTCAATTAGGTATAGAAGGTGCCCATAAAATCAAATCAAGAATTCGAACTAAGTAATATCCATAGGAGGCACACTAAAAGATACTGGTTCACTTTGGACTTCATCTTTCGTTATTTAAGGCTTTTCTCTTCCCGAAAAGATGTCTTATTTTGTCAACTATACCCGTTTCTGTAGCAGTGTTGTTAAGAAAAGCTAAGCATTATTATGTTTTGTTCACAGATTTACGATGTTGATAAGGTGTCCGGCGGCACTATGTGTCGTCGTGTTCCTACTGGCTGCTGTGCGAGCCAGCTCAGAGGTAAGCTTTTATTGCTTATTTTATTTACTCAGCTCAACTGCATCTGTTGTCCGTACTACTGAATGGACGATTGCATCTAAGATGCCTTCTTCTTTAGACATAAAAGAAAATACATAGCTAGCTAGTTTAAAATCGAACTTGTTTAATGATGCATCAACCTAAAGTTTCTTTGTTTTTTTAGATTAGTTATCTTAACTAATGTGATGACATATAACGAAGATGACATTAAGATACTTAGTATTTGGTTTAAGTTTAACATGATATTAACAAACGTATTATAATTGATAAAATTTTTGGAACAGGTCCACTCAACAATATTGTTCTATACCAAGAGAAGAATATGAATAAAGAAGAATATTAATAATGAATTAGCTCAAGCGACTATTTCTTTTGTTTCTTTACACATTAATATTTAATTTTCATATCCCGGTGGAATACAAAGTTGGATGTTGTACTCCGTTTTATAGTTCACGTTATTTCTGATAAATATTTTTTCTCCCAGAACTAATTTTCAAAGTGCTACTCATATAAATAGAAATATTCATAATCCGTTTCAACTTTTAACAAAAGCAATTTGTATTTTTCCATTCTAAGATGGAATTTTATATTGCGACACAATAGTAATTACTACAAAAGTCGAATTAGTGAGCTAAACTCGAAATGCTATTCAAATTGGATTGACTATTAATAAAAGCAATAACTAAGCCATTAAAGGCTAATAGATTAGATTATTTTGATACGGAATTGTGGGAGGCTTAAAAAATATTATATTTATTTTTCTACGGAAAACAAAGGGTTTCAGAATCAATAAGGGTAAGTTCACGAAATACGAAAAAAATGCTCTTCTCTTCTGAGAACTTTTTGAAACATTTTAATCATTCGATTTCCAAACTTGATTGAATTAATAAATGTGACGGTTTGTTTAGCACAGACGGATGTACATAAACCCTTCTCGATCATATTAGCGGAACATCTCATTGTATGGTAAACAAACTGTAATATTAACACAATGCAGTTTTGCAACACTATTATTGCAAAGCTGATTGCTTTTACCGAATTATCTTGAACAAAGAAAATACTTATTGTTCTTTCGTGTTCATCATGCGGAGTATTGTCTTGTTACTGCTTACAATAAATTTATTAGTTAGTTCGTATTACTATAAGGTCATAAGGTTAAGTTGTAGGTTATGCCTGAGTTTGCTTGCAAAACTATGAAACTTGAGATCGTCTGTTGTGATGCAAAACCCTAAATACCAAAATATGTAAACTGACATTTTTAAAATCAATAGGTAGCTTTATTCTGCAATATGAACCATATCGAAGCCTCCCATGATACATATAGGTACCTGATATTATAGTAATCAAGTGTGCACTAATCAGCAGTTCTGTATCAGTTTCAACAATACCACAGTCATTAGTCGTAATCAACGGCAGTACGCTATCCATACATCTGAACCACAATTCACAAAACGTGTTAGTTTTCCACCTGAGCTAATAATACTATCTGTCATTACGGCCGTAACACCTATGATTCTAATCATTAATTAATACATGCCAATGATGCAAAATTTGTATTATATTAGATCAACGATTAAAGTCATAGAAATTCGACACTCCAAAAATTGTTACATTCGATACGGCGGTCGAGGAATCGTTTATTTTACATAATACATAATTATCTATGAACATTTTTTACAAAAGTAACTGTTAGGCCGTCTCATTATAATATTATAATAACGAGTTACGTAATAACTGCTTGTTCTGTGCAGTCACTCTGACGATCGATTACAAGTCGATTACACCTAGAGACCATAGACTGTCGGAATCCATTAACTTTCATGTCACCGGGTGTCATGTTGGTACAGGTTGGCGGCTATGTGATTTTGTAAGTAGTTAGACAAATATTGCGACTACGAGTTTGCACTTTCAACACACTGTTTGATTTGGCAAAAGCACCACGTATAATTCCAGCATATATTTGAATGCATCGCTTTCATGTTATATTTACTTAATTAATTATGAATTCAGCTTTTCAACTAGAATTTAATAACATTATGTGCTGCCGCAACGTTGTGACAAAACCACAGAATCGAATCAGCAAAATTCACTGAAATAAAACTTGACTCATAAATTCTCTTTTCCTTATCGCTCATAAAAGTTCCCGGCAAACAAAGTAAGTAAAACTACCGCGCTACCAAGTCAGTTTAAGAGTGGAGGAACATAGTAGTTGATTCAATCCACTTCTGCTCACGAACCGCATTCTATTGTACTCTCACAGCATTTGAATCTTAGCTCTCACCGTCAATCAGCAGCCGGTGTTACGTAACAATTAAGAGAACAGATTCGTAGTTTTATTATTCGTTAATGATAAGTTATTTTTTCATTTATATCTGTTTTATTCGGTCACGGGTGGCGAGTGTCCTCGCAAACCCACTTTCCCCAGTTTGGCAAGCCACTCGAAATGTTTCATTCTGTCACGACCGCCCCGTTATATCAATTTCCAAATGGAAAACTGTGAAACTGACCACAGTTCGGATTTGTTTCGATGTATGCGGTCTGGGAATATCAATCTATAATTTTTTGGTTTATTCTGATTAGCTGCCGGCAGTAAGGTCAACCGTGTTCATTTCCGTTAATTGAATAGAATTTATTTATAGAGGTACGGAAACAAAAACACGCTTATTTGAGATTTATTAGACAATAAATAATATTTTTTATAATAATCAGTCATTCGAAAACTCAGTACCTAGGTACATTTTATAGCGGTAAATGACCAATATCGTATATTTCAGTACATTCCTATTAAAATTAATTTTGCGTTCAACCTCAAACTGTAACGTGTACCGTGCGGCCATAACAAAGATTCATTGCTGTAATGTTGTCACACACAAACTAAATTGAGTGGCGGGGTAACGAGATCCACAAATATGGGCTCACCAGTAATATGACGGGCGGCCTACACAAAGTTTACTTGAGCATAAAGGGGGCTCTAAGGCCTCACAAGCTAGCCCATATATTAAGATACAAGTACCTAAGTTACCCAGATAAACGAAGCGGTTCCTATATACAGACCTAGTATAATAGAACCTGTTACGTTGCTTGCATTGGAAAGCACGTTACATAGCCGACTTAAGTCAAGATCGTTGGCTCTATTTAACTGATTACGTTAATATCTAATCTCGTGTAATAAATAAATTCATTCAGAATGAGAACAAGAATTTAATTAGTCCGCTCGCCGTAAAATATGCAAAAAAAATTGAGACCGTCGTCTCTTAATATGCGTAAAATGTCGCGGTGAGTCTTTACTTGTACAGAAAACTGCGTGGGCCCACAAAGGCCCATTTTACTATACTACTGTATACAATTGCTATCTACAACAAACGACTCTTTACGTACGTAGGGACGTTGTCGTTACGGGCAGACAAAGCCTTAGAGTTGTTACAGAGGACGTTTGTTTTCCCAGTAACTGGGGTTCCCAGCTTCCCAGATTAACGCATCAAATTCCAGCTGCAACCAAAGGCAACACACGAACGAAATGATTTCGTACTAAGATTTTGGGACTAAAAACCTAGCTTTGTTTCTACGTCCAATACGTGCCTATGTTCTGCTCAAAGCTTTGTTATCTGGTTATTGATTAAAATACTCAATTCGTCTTAATAGTTGCGGGTGTTGTACGAAATATAACGGGGTGGATGACCGATCAGTTACTGTAGCGGTTCGAAATACTTCAAAACACTTCAAAACTTCCTAAGATCAAAGTACTGCCGAATGCCAGACCCAAACATTTCACAAAACTTTCAGTGCAAATATCTAATAATTTTGTTTTTGTTCACAGGGCAACCTTTTCACGTGTCCGAATGGTGAGTGAAATCTCTTTATTGTTTAATATCTATTTACTTCGCATAACTTCTGCCAATACTTGAAATATCTTCAACGGGGATCGGAGTTTCTATTTAATTAAAATCGGGGCCAGTGCCTCGGTTTACCTTTGGGAAATATAAAACTTGCTAACATTGTTGTTTTAGCGGTTTAATGAACAACATGCTGTACATGAACTTTCATTGTTTTATTGTGGAGTTGTTTCAGACATATGACTTGTTTGTTTTTGTTAATCCCACTGTATTCCGTAAAAGTGTTTACTGGTTTAATCAATAACAAGTACGAATTGGACCAGAAATTTGTTATGACCGTAGGTTGATTCAGAATAATATTCACGTTTTCGTATTTAATAAAAAAGGTTTTTTTTTCTGATGATACGAAACTTAATCCGAGAAGAAATTAGTAGTCATTGGGAGTGCTCACTAACTCCCTTATATTGTAAAGCGAGGTGGCCAGAAAGAGTCTGATTATGTCCCTCGCTAACGAACGTACCCTCCTTTATTCGTGTACGCTTTGACTATTAAACCGCCTGCGTATATATGGTTATTAGCTAAACTATATTTACTGTATACGGTTAGTTTTATTTCTGTTTAAAAATATACATTATATTCCGCCGCATATAGCTACTAAATTGCTAAATTTGTTTGTGGAACTTACCTACTTACTTTCGAGATATTATACAAATGTATAACCCTCATTTGTTCCCATTGTAAGGTAATCAAGACTGAACGCCTGAATCCTACTAAGTTATGGAAACTACCAATTAATATTCAGACTTTAATATAATGAAGTAAAATGGCTGAGTGGGTAAACAGTGTGACAATTAATCACTTCTACTAACGTGTAACGCTTGAGTATTTAAACGCTAACATGCTAGGGTGTATGTTTGTTGTAAAGCGGAGGCGGGAATCTAGGGAACTTATTCCGATCTATCAAAATTAGACAATAACTAGCAGTTGCTTGTTATTATCCGTCTTGTTAGTACCCGGATAAAACATAGCTTATTTTCAAAAATTATCTCTAAAGTTTTTTTGCAGGTTGATAATTTGTTAATAAATATGCTCTAGTATAAAGATCAATTCCTGTGAAATTTAATAACTTATCTATGTGTTGTTTTACTTACTAGAGATAGAATTTTGAAATTAGTCCCGTACCAGTAGTGTCAAATTCCTATCTCTTGCAAGCAAATCAGTAGTTTGTTTAATCTCGATCCGTAGATGGATTTAGGTCCCAGCAATGTTGAACAACATAAATTGCCTAGTATGTCCCGTTCTCGTCTATTCCCGCCCGCTTGTTAATAAAACTGCAACCTAATCAGATACTCTACCTACATAGAGTGCGTAATTATTAAAGCTACCTACGCCGCGCGCTTAGAACAATGTGTTACGAAACATTGACGCAAGGTTCTCGTGAGCTTTCAAACCAATATTTTATCAACTGGTTTTGATACACAAATTGAAACAATAGAAATAAAACACACTCAGATATAGAATTAGTTAGATATCATTTTGACAATGACCTACTTGATAAAATAACGAAGAAATAGTCTTTTTGCAAGTTCCGATTGATTATTTGTTTACATTGAATTGCGTCTTCAAATATTTCAAAAAACAACAGTTGTAGACTTATGTTTTCTTTTAACTGCTACTGTACATTCTGAGCCAGTAGTTCGATATACCACAAAACAAAAACTAAAAATACATCTATTTATCATATGGAAAGAAAGCGAGTAAAGTAGAGTAATCCAGAGCAAATCAAAACCAATATTAGAACAAATAGTCTACGATATAATATGCTGTTCATGCAGTTCGATTTCATAGCGGTTTCTAACGACCTTGCGCTCGCGCATCCGCCAGCTAGGCTAAATAGATGGTGACCACATCTTGTGGAATTTCGCGTCGCATTGACTAACGACTTAAAACTAACCTAACCACTATTGGTATACTGCAGACATTATACGTGTTAGTAAGGTGTTTTGTAATAAACTGAGGAAGTGTAATAGATAAATAATTATGTTGTACAGACTACCAGCACATAAAGCTACCCGAAACTGTCAAATTTTCCCAATCAAGTTTGAACCGTATGCTTCAGTGATAAAGATGAAAATTTAAAAAGGAAATTTGACAGGTAGTAGGCTTATGACTGTACCTATCGATCTGGTTCTTCAAAGAAGAAAATTCTAGAAGACAGATATGGTTTGCTGAGGAGTTTGCTACGCCACTTCTTTTTCTCAACGAAAACACTTAGGAAGTGATAAACGATGGGCGTTTTGAAGGTTGTCTTTTGACGTTCGAAAAGTGCTGATTTATCAGCCTAATTTGAAAAAAAAATGTTTTTGATCGAAACATTGCAACTGAGTCCTTGCAACAAGTTATCTATTGTAAGCCTAAAGCCATCCATATAAACCAAAAGTAAAAAATTCTATATTTCCGCATATATAAATTGTTCAATGTATAAAAATAGTTTTAAAAACGACAGATCATTAAAATGTCTGGAATGTGCTTATTGCAATTAATTGAAATATTATAAAAACGTGCTATTTATTACTTGTTTAGAGTGAACAATGAATTGTACGTGAAGCAAAACCTCATTACGTGTCACTTAAATTGCTATTGTTTCATAATGCAGTCATTTCAAATATACTAACTACTTTAAATAAAGTATGCACAATTTTAATGCACATAGCTATCACAGGCATAAGCTAGGTACTGAATCAAAACTATTTCTTAAAAAATATATACATACATATATGCAATCATACGCCACATTTAGAAACAAACAAACTGTAGGATTAATTTAACATTATAAGCCATTAAGCCTCTCTTGTACGAGTACCCTGGTTCGATACCGGGGCAAGCAAGTACCGATATGACTTTTCTAAGTTGTGTTCTAAGTATATCTTGGACAAGAACGGCTGAGTAAAGGTGAAGAAAACATCTTGAGGAAACCTGGACTTTGAAGTCTGAAATCGCTAATCTGCCTTAAGCAATCTTGCGATTTACGCTCATTCTATGTAAGAAAAGGTCTGTGCTCTGCAGTGGGATAAGAAATAAGGTAGATAAAACCACTACAAAATAATATCTTCTATCTCCTTTATCCATGACACCAAAGCGTACCCCTATTTTTTAAAGGAAAGTCAATCTCAGGACACGACCGCTAGATAAATGATGCGGTCTCTGTAACATACGTTCAGTGGCTCTACGTGTTATGTTTAGATAACTTAATGTGTTTTCCGCGTATGCAAAGTGAAAAGAAAGTGATTTTCTTATTCGAAATGAGTTTTCTAAACGCACCCATTGCATTTAAAATAACAATTTCCAGTGTAAGTACTAACGTTATTAGATAATATTACCAGTACAAGTTAATGTAGTATTGTTATATACATAAAGTATATTTATTTTCACGAAAAGGTAAACAAAGTAGGTCTTCATACGTCCTACGTAAACAATCCCATCAATTCAGGTAAATCATTCAATTGTTTTTGCAATTAATTATGAGAGAGGAATGGGTTGCTTTCAAAATTGTTATTTTATGTCAACCCTTTCAAACTGTTTACCCTACTAAAGGGTAGATGATTCTATTTTGATTCATGAGCCGAAACGTAGGCGAAATGAATCGAGTTTGTGACTACGTCGGTTTTCATCAGCCACATAATTAGCCTAGGAAATTGCCTCGAGTCCCAACACACGTGTGCTCTGATGAACCCGCGTAATCAAACGTTGAGGACGTACGTCACTGTGTTAAAGTATTGCCCCTGATTGGCTGACAAACAACAATTTAATGTGGGATGAAGGGTGGATAATGAATACGGAAAATACGGTATTGATTAACTTCATATTTTAGAAGCGAAATTAGGTGGAACAGATTACAGAATAAAATAAAATTTTAAATTGAAAAATAACAAAAAAAGCATTTGGTTTACATAATAACATCAAATAAATTTTCCTTTACAATATATTGTGCAATCTGGTAAAGCACTAATAAATTTATTTGTTATTTAAGCAGTATATACGAATAGTACACAGATAGTGTGAAAAAACATTAACCTAATTACAATTCATATCAGGAATAATCACCAGCAAAATACGTTTTTTATAAAAATCTCGTATCACATTAAAAGTTCATTGACTCGGTTTCATTATCTCTCGCACCACTTCCTTACAACGTAACACCTACATAGTTAAACATCTAGATTATTCAACAGAATTCTCAGCGATACTTATAACTGTTACACAACATTGCACAAAAACTGGGCACTGTGTTTAGCAGTAAATTTCCACATTTTAGGTCTGAAAATAAAGTTAGGCGTAGCCACAACCTGTTATTTACCCAGTAATAAAATTACGCAGGATATTGGAGCAACCAGTCGCAAATGGCAATGTTCCTGCAGACAGATTGAATCGAAAATCGCTCCAAGCCGGAATTAACGCGACAGACTTGTGATTACACTTAATTCAATGGAGTTAATCCATGTAGCTATTGTTTACTGTACGTCGATATAAAGCCTTTGAAACTCAAACGGCATTACAGAAGAAAGTTCTCGCGAAGATCTTTTATAGTAGTGTTTTCACACGAAATACGTCTTGTTAATTACTTAATCAAATAAATGGAACAAAAAACATTTTAACATACAAATTAAATTGATTGGGATAATTTGAGAAGCAAATTATAGAGGAAACTCAGATCCAAGGCAGTTTGCATAAAATAAACGTCGGTACGCCACAAAATGGCGAAGTTAAAAAATATTGCTTGTTGGTCCTGAACTGGCGTGATTTTTGCATGAAGCTTTAATACGAATTTTAATATCAAAAAGGTATAAGAGTAGTTGAATTTCTCAACATATTTCATAATCAATGCCGCTGAAACTCTGTTATTTTAATACAATGAACGCGAATTGCTGTTATCATGTTCGATTACGTAATAAAACAAAAACGAATCGCCTGTGTAGTAGCTTTGAAAAACGAAGGCAGCAATATGGCTGACGTCAGCTTATCGCGCAAAGCTGCGTAAACGTTAACTAGGTGTACAAACTGTGCTACATAGTACATACATACATACATCTGTTTATTTGTATATAACGAAAGTAAGAGCTTATTAGTACCTAACGAGGATTCAGTCCTTGAGTCAGACTTGTGTAATATCAATCATAATGAACGGTAATTATTTATGCTCACTGTTATTGTTTGGCGCACTATGTGTAGGCTGATGGTTTATACGTACTGTTAGATCTTGTTTAAGTTTAGTTAAAGTTTACATTTGTTACAAAACAGTAATTTTACATACTACGATATCCAGTCGACTTTAATAAATACCCATCAAAAATATACCTGAATAAAACTTATAACAATGTATACACTTTTTATCATAAAAAAGTAATATACAACTCAAATAAATCTGCAAAGATAATTTAAACTTAGCTCCTCAAAGTTCTTAAGGCAATAAACGTGAGATGCTTCAGATATATGATAATCCCTCCTATTTACACTCCCCGAGATAAAGTTAAATTATATTATTCATGAAAATATGTAGCACTGTATCAAATATCTAATACCTCAAACATTAAACTTTGTCTCGAAGTTTAACTATGGATTATGAGATAAGTCAACTATATTATCAAGATTGCTAAGTTAGCAGGCATGTTCGTAATCTATCTTTATATGCTGTTTGGAAGTATGGCTTTACTTCCATGTTGTATTTGCGTATTGCCATGTTGAATATTCATCATCACTCTTCTTTTTACTTGGCCCACTGCAGGGCACAGGCCCCATCTACTACAAGGAAGGAGTAAACTTTAATCATCACGCTTGCACAAGGCATATTGGTGATTTTAGACGAAGTCAAGGATTCTTCAAATTGTTAAAAATGTACAATACATTACTACATTACAAATATAAAAATGAGGAGTTATTTAAAATATTTTTAAAATAATTGTTACGTATACAAAAATACCAACCAATGTTACATGTTTTTCATTGAGTGAATTGTAAATTAAAATAATAACAAAAAGGCAATTGTCAGTCAATCCGATGTTATAAAATTACGAACAGTGTTCAAAAATGCGGTACACCCACGCGAAATTACGGAGGTCGACAACATATCTGCATAAATTACCAACAGCTCTCCCTTTTGTTTGCTTTCCGAGAGCAATGAATGTCAAAGGTCAACAAATTAATGACGTACAATAATTCTGACGAATGATTGGATTTACTTTGAATTAAAAATGAATAAATTTCAGTCCCAAATGTATATCAGTTAATTGTATTCTCGACCCACCATAAACCCACCGACCCATTCGCATAAATATAAATTGCCATGGAGACGAACTTGTTTCCTACCATTTAATTACCTACAATGACAATAATTCTAAAGCTGTCAAACTTTGTAAAAAGCTTAGAGCGTTTTCGGACCAGGCGTATTATATGCACGAAAACCAGCTTCACATATAGCATATACAGCATACAGTCGCTCCTTTGGCTAAACATGTAACTCATAGGAGCCTTGTTGCACTTATTCAAGCTCAAATAAGCGCCAGTGTGTATGATTCCATCATCGGTTCGAGCGAACACGCCTAATGATTGAACACGGAATATGGTCATAGACGCGCGTTAAGTTTTTTGAAGCCTAAATGTAGCCCGCGTCTACGTGCATAAAATGATACGACCGTTTCGCACAAAGAACTGCTAGTCTAAAAATACACTTACTATATACATGTATACAAGACCGGTAAAACTATTTCATAATTAATTTTTGACTTCGTGACGTAACATTTTTAAACATGGTTTTGAAAAAAAGCCATTTGTTTTTTTTTTTACTTTCCATTTTGTATTTTGCCGTAAGAAAATATTTTCAGTTCACAAAATGCAGTGTATTCTGAGAGTAATTAAATTATTCTACAAAAATGAATACCGCGAAATGACTCGCCCATATTTCGTAAAACGCGAATAAATTTTAACTGCATACAAAAATTTAAATTAACTTGATTGTATGATCCTGCAGGAAGTAACGTATATGCAATCTCAATTAGTCAATAACCTTGTTTGAATAGCTTCTGTCAATGGAAACACTATCTCTCTGGCTTATGGACTCGAACAGTGGTACTCAAAATATGATACCTTTGCAACACGTGCCTATGGACATTTTGATACCAATAAATCAAATTATAACATTTTTGAAAGATTTTTTAACGTTACTTAATTCACGTAACTAAACTAAGGGTTGTTTTTTTATAATGAAAACTTGTGATAATGATTAATTTTCAATATGTAAAATGAATATGACATCCTATCATATCTAAATACTTAAATATTTTCTTATGTCTTAAAATCAAGTATATCATAGGTACAGACGCCAGCACAGCACATCAAGCTACCCGAAAATGACAAATTTTTCCAATCAACTTTGAACTACATATATGCTTCAGCGATAAATTTGAAAATCTATTTAGATTTGACAGATTGTAGTAGCTTGATGAGCTGGCATCTGTACACAAGTTACGCTGTCTGTGAAACAGATTTCTTTCTTTCCAATCGAACACTTACTGGCAGGAATACAAATGCGACCAAAAGATTGAGCACCACCGACAACACTCCAGAGACAAATTAATGCAATATTCTAGTGAGACACTGCGAACACTAGAAAGGTGCTTGCCATTGCACTGAATACTAATAGCTCCTTGAGTGTATGTCGATACTATTGACAATCGAGCAGACGGTTCACCTATCACTGATACTGTTACGCATTTTTATAGCACGATATCATGAGAGTATAAATTTAATCTTTTGTCCGCCACAGTCGAGTATTAGATGACAAGCGAAATAGTTCTCAGCACGGTCACGACTAAATGCCAAACTTTTTAAGTAAAAAAATATTAGGCAGTTTTAATCAATATAATCCGAACTTACTTCTATATTGTAGGTATTTACGAATGAATCCTTAGATATCACTTCATAACACTGTTTCAATACATTTTTGGATTTCGAATGGACCTGACCTGTAGTAAGGTCATTATTGCAATTAACTAGTGCCTTGCTTGAATGTCTTTCATGTACAAAAAAAATGCTAACGGCTAATTTATAGTCCTAAGTTCAATATATAAAAATATTCCACCGTTTTCAGAAGCTTTAACTTGTCGCAATATTTACTAGGTATGTTTATTTACATTGCGTTCCTAAACGACGCTAACAATGCTATGTTATATTGCACTGCAATATTTCACCGTGGTAGTTTATGCTGGCTTATGATTGAGCAACATTCACGCCTAAGCTACGCCGACGTCCTATATCTGCCAACATACCTTGTAAATTATATCTGCATTTGTGTGCCGAGATTAATATACACAAGGTATACGATCATGTAAATTGCAGGATGATGTTTTATGGACATTCAAGTTGTAGGTATTTGATTTTACTAGATGCAGTAAATTGTGTTTCATCAGTGTCGTTTGAAATCGAATGAATAATTTACTTATCACGTAACATTCTCTAAAAATATATATCTCATGTCTGAAACCAACATTGTAAACTAAGTAGGTATCTTCATTTTCTGTATGACAAAATATTACTAAAGTCCACACAGGCGCTTAATTAAATTCCCATCACAATATCTTAGACCAATAACGATGACGATATAGCGATGACAAAGCAAATACTTAGAACTTCATAAGCAAAGAAAATTAACTCAAAATGTTGGACAAACAGACGTGCAGTGGCGTAGCGTGGGGGGGGCGGGGGGTGCGGTCCGCCCCGGGCGGCACTTTTTGGGGGGCGGCAAAATTTCACATTAATTAGTAAAAATAATTTAAACCATTTTGAAAAAAAAAAAAAATAAAAACAGCGCATGCGAGCGCCAGGCAACGTACCGCATGTGCGCGGCGTATCATCTCGCTGATGATGTTCTTAAAGCTTTTATTTATTAAAATAATTAAAAACGGACATAATAGGATTTTCAGATACTCAGGGTTACGTACTTTTCTACAAATATTCACAGTTTTCAGTAAGATATAACTAGGTTCCTAGGTAGTCTTGGATTTATAAATAGGCCGTATGGGCCGCGGCCTAGGGGCGGCAGCGTCCTAGTGGCGGCAGCGTCCTAGGGGCGGCAGCTTCCTAGGGGCGGCAGATTTCAGAGAACGGTCACTAGTATTTTCATGGTTTTTTTACATAAATAAAAAAAATGACGGATGAAGCCACGAATGAAGAACCTGAAATACCCTCCGGTTCCAGAGATTATTTCAGAGTGAACACCTTTTTGGTCATTCTTGATAAACTGAGAGCTGAAATACGGAGAAGCCATAATGCTTACTTGAACTTGGAAAAAAGATAGCCTACTGGACATGGGCTGGCGGAAATAAAGTGGTCTACTCTCATAAAAAATATAAATCCGGCACTGGTACTCGGGGGGAAAATATCGGATAAAAAATATTTAGTACGCCTCCATACTATCTTCCATCATCTAAAAACAAAGGACCTGCATTAATTTTTTTTTTGAGTGGTAAATCATCAATGAATGACTCCCGATCACTCCTCCCGCTGGGGGTGCAGCGGGTCACTGGTGTCAAACTCTTACTGATTAAACTGTCTGTTCTTTCTAGAGCCCTTCAGGTTCCATGCGAACAATCCCGCAGTCCTGATACATATGGCTGACTGCCGATTGGTGAAAGGTGGGCGTTTTGGGGGCTGTCTTTTGTAATTTTTGACGTTCAAAAAGTGCTGTTTTGCAGCCAAGTTCAAATAAATGATTTTGAGTTTGAGCTCATCGAGGAGTGCGTGGAACAGAACGCGCCGCCGACACAAGCCTGTCGTTATGAAACGTACGGACGGCGAGCCACCCAACACTAACCGCCTACGGCGGCCGGGAATCAGTTCTCAACACCTTGCGCCCGTGGCGTCTACCGGGTTCAGCTTTGCCGCGGTGGTTGGGATGAGCGGTGCGGTCACTCTGCCGCTCCTTCCGCTAGCACAACAGGTTCGTAGAAGGAGGCGACGGCATCCCATTCTTCCTCGTTCCGGACCATGGCCTTCATCAGGGCCGGACACGAGAAGTCGTTGCCGCCCAAACAGAGCACACTTCTATTCTACCGTGTGCTACAATTGTGGCGTGCCCTGCACGGGGCTGCGACATCCGATCCCTCCATACGACCATGAGATCGCGCTGGAAGTCCGCCCGCTGCGCAGCAATCATACAGGCGCGAGAGAACCCTCGGTTCTCGCTTCCATCTCAAAGAAGACCTGCCATCTCGCGGGAGATTGTGCGGTACCCCGGGCCTTATGGAAATGACCTGCGGGGCACGTTCCGGTAGTGGGCGGCTCGCAGCTTCATTGAACGCGCCCATACCGGGGTCAACCCACACCGGTAAAGGGCTATGGACCGTTCTACTCCCGATAAGAGAAGAACTAAGTTGGAAAGCACTGCCAGCTACGAGGAAGTTTTTTAAATATAGTTTCGCTAGCGTTGGAAGTTTGTATGGAAGTCCTATGTTTTTTTAAGTAAAAGACTTATCATTTGAAATGTATGCTCTACAGATATTACTTTTTATCCCCTCCCCGAGTACGGGAAGTAGTTCCCTCGAGACGCGGGTAAAACTGTTGGCCAAAGCTAGTAATATGGCAAAAGTCCACGTTTATGAGTCTCATAAACGAAACTATCGAATATTTACAATGAAAAAAAATACTGTTTTTAAAGATTTGTTCCTATAATAAAAAAAAAACTTGGTACCTATAAGTGAAAGTTTACTGTCTGTTCATTTATACATATAAAATAATGAGATAGAAAATATGCCATAGACATTTATGGTGAAATACATATATAAGCGGTTGTGATGTGGACAAAAGTACCTACCTAGATGTTTATTTTTTTTATAAAAGATTTTTTTTAGGATAATTTCGTTAATGTGATTGTAAAAGTTGTAGATATTTTTTAGTTAAATTCTAATGAAAAAAAAATTAAAATACATATTGAAAAGCCAAAACAGGGGGCGGCAAAATTGTCTTCCGCCCCGGGCGGCGGATACCCACGCTACGCCGCTGCAGACGTGGCTATTGTTCAATGAGAGACAGGGCTGAATTCCAACGCTTTCACCGCTGAACCTAGATATGAAGCTCCAAGATAAATGCAACCAACAGCGCTGCAGTCTTTACACACTTTATACGACACGACGTGTTTACGATTTTCAAGAGTTTTTCGCTTGATGGCTTTTATCTCAGTTTATTAAATCAATTTTCTTCGCTATCTCGGTCTAAATTTTAATGTCAGTAAAATCTCCACTTGTTTTAATTATGTTTAACGCATAAACATCCCTAAAAAGACTTTTATGTTATGAGAATGGAAGAAGAATGTTTGATGGTTGCTAAGATTTTCATATTATACAATTTAAGGTATGTAACTCCATAATACGGTACAAATATTTTTCCCATCCTTCAAAACTTGAGATGCCTTGGTAGATTAATCACTACGCAAGCTATACATTTTAAGTTAACATCGCATTTAAATCGCTAACATCGCATAAAACCTCAATGACGAATCGTGAACCATAAAAGTAATCCCTACAGCGAATGAATGCTGTGTTATCGATCTTTAGTAATTGCAGCCCCCAGTTTTCTATACTGGCTGTATCTAGGTGTACCGTTAGATCCTGGCCTACAACTGGGCTAATCATAACCACAGCTACCTACTCGTACGTTAATAGTTGACCTTCTTTGCTTTTATGCAGACTTAGCACATAAGTTAGAAGTATAGATAGGATTTAAGTAAATAACTAAATCTGTCTTGAGGAGTTTCTATTTCTACATTGCTTTGTAAATTCGCCTTTAAGATGTTTGTTCATAGTTGCTATAGCGTTCTTCAGTATAGGTACTCGTAGTAAAAACCACGTCCATTTATAATCAGGATTGATTGCACATATGTATCAATACATTAGCAAAAGATACAGCTAAACAAACAAGAGAGCATTCGAGCCTTCAACTTTCAGACTTCAAGTAGCGAGACGATTAATACAAATATATAAAATATTTCTAACATTAAGTTAATCGTTGTCAATTCTATTGTTTTTCTGACTACAGCTATCATTTATTTTCGGTTACGTCATAGTGATGACTTAATAGTGACCTTATGCATCTTCCGCACACAATTTATAAATAATACTAGAAGAAAAAATATTAATGTGAACTTGGAACACCTTTTTTAATGATATAATGATTTCCCCGGCATTTATATTGTTTGCCTGCCAAGTATACTGATTTAAGGTAAAAAAACTGCCAAAAAAAAAAACAGAAATAATAATAAATTCTAGATATCTCTTGCAAATCTTGAATCTTGTCAAGTAATTTATTATTAATTTTAATGGACTAAATTATGTTTACAAAACTAAACAAATAAAATTAAATATTATAAATTACAAACTTGTCGAAAGTATCAGATGCATGAATGAAATAGAACTTCCATCAATGGAGATCGAAGAATCGACCAAAATGGCGGAGCGGCCATCTTAATATCGATAATCTCGATTCGATTTTCTATGTCAACCAATTCGGTATCTTAAAACATTATTTTGATTAAGTTAACATAAATTACTCAAAAGTAATCAGTTTTCATCACAAGACGACATCTTGTTTTCCTAACGAGTCTTTGGTTACATGGCTGTCAGTTACTGTCACATAAACGTCACTCGTGCTAAACATAAAGTTATCAAGTGTATTCTAAACTTGGCACGCATCTGCCACGACATTTGGAGCATCACAATCTGGGTCAGTTGCTTAGTATGGCGAATAGCTACTTGCATTCACTCCCACTAACAATGCATGTGATTGTTCAATTACGACCTACAGGATTTCTAAACTTCACCTTACATGTTCATACATTTAATTATTTTTCCATGATTATTTTTGTTATCTTTTACAGCAGTAAAATATAAAGCTCCAAATACAAAGTAAAAAAAAAAAAACAAAGTAAGAAATATTTATGCGTTGGTCTGCACTGACTTCATTCAAACTTGTTTTATCAGAATAACATATAATTGCGAATTCGAATCATATGTTCAAATATAATGTAAGATTTTTGCGTGTCGAGGGCGAGATTACCGCTAGCCCCTGTGCTCAAAGAAATTGGAATGTTTTTTTCCTTTCACATTTTGGTCTAGAAACGTAATACCGATCTATTTTAGATTCCTTTTCGAATTCACATAGTATAAGCATGTGTCGTAACACGAATATCATTGATTGATTTTTTTTATCTAACGAGACAATGTAGGCTTTGTGCCGGTACAGTCAATCGAGCGGCAAACAGCCAGCCTTGGAGGTTCACATTTGTAATGAGTGAAAGGCAGTGCCGTGATCATACATAGTCGAGACGTGACTCACTGATGACGCTTTATATACTAATATATCAACCTCTGCACCTTCAACTTTTAGATAATCTCTTCGTCTGAATTTATTTTTAAATTTATTTAATCGTATTCAAAAATGTCTCGAGGCACAGATGAACAAATTGAAGAAATGGTAGCGCCAATTCATTATGCAAAGCAAGTACGTTAGTAACATATAAAATGTATCATGTCTCAAGAATAATGTTCTTTTTTTCCTTTAATTATGAACGTAGAGCAATTAAAAATGAGAGAACAATCAAACAGAAGAAGCTTATGAGTAACAATTCCACAAAATCAGTCTGAAGCTTCATTGCGTACGATTTTTCTCACGAACGCTCCGTTTAGATTTGCCGATAACAATATAATTAACACTGCAGGCTACATGTTGCAGCACTATTCATTTTCAATTGGAAACTATCATTTCGTTTTTTAAATCGCTAATCACGCTTATTATTGTATTAAAACGCTAAACTTTAGTTGGATGTTTGATATCCAATAGCATAAAAAGTACTGAATAGATTTTGATAAAATCTCAGGTAACAGCAAGGTTTTTTTTATATAATGCAGTTAGTCCTCTCAATACTACGTAGGGCACAGAGTAGGCGCGTGCCGTCTACTAGGGATCTAAATAGAGCAGTAAGTCAATCTCCGGTGCGGAGGCATATCCGTATATCCTTCAAAGGTTTCAGGTTTGCCTCGCTAAGAGGCACTCGACACAATTGATCGGCAGCCACCGTGTCGGCGACCGGTCGGCATTGCTCTCGTCCCGTTTGGCGCGAATCTTATTGACGCAGAACTGTTTTGTATGTGCTTTGTTGTGTAGGTCAGTTATTCTTTTATTTGAGATCCGACTGCCTAACTAAAATTTATATTAAGCTTATAGAAATTACTACATTATCAGTTTCTTCTTGTGTGACTTAAGTCATTACTTTAATGTAATGTTTACTAATGTAAGGTGCTCTTGATGATGCAAAATCTAATTGAAATGACATTACAAACAAATTAAGTTATTTTGTTGCAAGGCATAATGTTTGCGAACACGAAGGTCCATCACCAAAATGATGTTATGTTCACTTAATTATGCGAACATTGTTTCACAAAGTTAAATGTCAATAATGTCGTAACTCTGTCCGTATATATGCGAATATGAATGCATACCG
This sequence comes from Heliothis peltigera, assembly GCA_958496145.1. Classification (NCBI taxonomy): domain Eukaryota; kingdom Metazoa; phylum Arthropoda; class Insecta; order Lepidoptera; family Noctuidae; genus Heliothis; species Heliothis peltigera. The sequence goes on from OY292328.1 coordinate 8,105,114, forward strand.
AACTGATCAATTCGTGCGTAATCGATTAAATACGTAGCTTTCTCCAATGAGAAAAGTAGTCAATCGGTATGAACCGCGTTGATTGAAAGCCCCGTATCTCGATACTCAACAGTTACAAAGCTCAGTCATCCGAGTCTGTAGACATGGGAAATGAATGCGATCCCCTATGAAGCGCTGTGATGATATCCATGATGTATCATGTGGGAATAACGTACAAGGAGGACTAACTGTAATACAACTAGGTACTATACAAGAACGAGTTTACGAGCATCCTGAAAGCATTTAAAAAAGTGTATCCCTTTTTCGGTATTGTCAACCGTTGCACATTATGGATATACGATGCCATTTTCCTATGTGTTGTATCCTGTATCCAACAAGTTTATAATTTGATACGTTTAACATCACGACAGATTGAGCCAATAATGTTCCACTCAATATTCTCTGATGATGATGGCAAATATCAGTCTGTGGAAATTTTCTATACCCGCAATAAGCTTCAAAATCAATACAAGCATTCGCTTTGATCATTCCTTTACGAGTTAGAGCTATTCAGTAAAACCCAGTAACTTGTCACTGTGCGAAATTATTACGTCCATCGAACATCACTATTAGCTGTATGTAGGTGTTCTCCTCGCAAATATTCTCATGCAACAATAGTATTTACGATATATCGTTCAACTATGTTGTCGCAACCTAATAAGTCAGTAATTGGCATATATTTAACGTATCTATTTTTAATAATTTTGAGACCATGATCGCTTGCTATTATAATCTTAAAAATAGTAGCCGCACTCAATGATAATTCATTCTTTTAAACTTCATCATTATGCCGTTGACTTGTCAGAAACTTCCTCCATACTGTATTGTTTGGTCGTGTTCCGGACACGATTTGCGAAAAAGACGGACTATAAAGCGCTGGGTTTATGTTAGCAGTTTTAGGCAAAAGCGTACAACATATAGCGTGATTGCATTTTGCTGCAGTAATATAACTAGCTAAGTGGGTCAAACACATTGCATCGTGGTGCGCGCGGTGAAGCGTGGATACGCCGCGGTCTTCGCGATCGCGCGTCAAACTCGCACGCTCTATTTATGCCTATTTACTTTTTTATCTTGTAAGTTAATGCGCGGAAATTGAATGTAAAATATATTGTTTCCTTTGTTGTTTTATTTGTGTTGCGTTGGAGCTTTTCATTCTTTGAAACAAGTTGTTCAGTTGTTTAAGTAACACCCTGCTCTCCTCAAATGCCTTGTGTCCTCAAAGAGAAGAAGAAAATTTTCACATATTGTCACATTGCAATAATTAAAAGTAATAGATTAGTCGTCTAGTCATAATCTACATAAATATTTGTTTTTTTTTTTTGAAATACGATAACCACCTACATACACTTCTATTTCAAGATAGTTACTTGCTACGATGAGTTTTCACGTCAGCTCATGAAATTCGGTAAATCACTTATTCATGCTGTACCAAACAGTTTATGAACAAACTAGGCATTAACGTAGTGAAATTTACGAACGTAGAGTAGACTCGGCTACATGAGGTTAAGCCTTGTACAAAGCAGTGAGCTTTCCTAACTTAAGCACGTCTTGACGTCCATTATGTTGAATTTGAAGCTTACAAAGGTCTTCAGGGCACGTCAACAAGCCGACACATATGAAAACAACGTTTATGTAGGCACCTTACTTCTAAGAAGTTTCATGTTGAATTCAAACATAATTTAACATCTTAGTTTAATAAAATACAACATTTAAATGAACTCAACCAAGGCAAATACCGTTCACTGAATTAGCAGAGTCGCAAATTTCTTGAAACACAATTAAATACTTCGCTTCGAATTGTTCCGCAAAATCTAAAATCTCTGATTCAACCTCTTATTCGGCGAGTTTCATAGGCTAGTTAAGCACACCTGTTGAATAACTAATTTTGAATTAGTAATCGCTTTAGACTGGTTCAACTCCACAATCAGGACGCATTCAACTTTTGCTTGAGAAAACATTTCGATCCGTCACCGCATTTAAGAGTAATTCGGCTTTCACGATCCATAGCCCAGACAAATACTGCGCGGTTACTTTATTACGTCACGTAAATTTTTCGTGAAATTGGTTTCCGTTACTCGAATAGTTTGCATGCGTAAAGGCACAAAATATAAACACAATTTTGTATGTATTGTTGCGAAATAAGTAGCCATTCCATTTCACCGAGCCCTTTTAAAGGAGAAAGCTATACCTGGCGCACATTTACAAACACAAATACTTTACACCTATAAATATATTTTATGTGCTGTTTTCCTTGCATAAACGTGAAGTAATTAAGTTTGTTTTTATTTAGTTACTGATTTTATTGTAATCCCGTATTATTTTTGTTTTCAGGATGGGAGTTGAAAGGCTTACACTGTTACAAATTCTTCAACATCAGGCATTCATGGGAGAAAGCGGCAGAACTATGTCGAAGGTAGTAATAAAATCAATCTAACCTAACAAAAAAAACCTATAGTTTACGATTTTAAAGAGAATATATATCTTTTTCTTCTTCTTCAGGTACGGCAGCGAACTCATGGTTGTAGATAGCTATTCTGAAAACAACATGACTGCCAGCATGGTGCCATCCAGTCCTAGCAACAATCACTACTGGCTAGGTCTCGCGACGGTCGACGACCTAAGAACGAACACACTCGAGTCAGCTGCTGGTGCTCTAGTCTCACAGTATGCCGGTTTCTGGGACCTGCGACAACCAAACCCAAAGGAAGGAGAATGTGTCGACGTTCACGTCACATCAGATAGTCAGTCGTGGGAGCTAACAACCTGTGAAACTCTTTTACCATTCATGTGCCGAGCTACTGCCTGCCCTGCCGGTGAGTAACATCAACAAGCAATTGTTTTAAATCAATTTCTGCATGCTCAATTACAATCGTACTCAAGTCATACAATGTTAAGGTCACACAAAACAATACTTACACAATTTAAATTTGTTTTAGGAACCTTCCATTGTTCAAATGGAAAATGCATAAACGCAGCCTTCAAATGCGACAAGCAGGACGATTGCGGTGATGCTTCCGATGAAATGGACTGTGCTTCCGAATGTCACTTCTACATGGCCAGCAGCGGAGATGTAGTCGAGAGTCCTAACTACCCTCACAAATATCCTCCCTTCAGCGACTGCAAATGGACCCTCGAGGGGCCCCAAGGTCAAAATATCGTCTTACAGTTCCAAGATTTTGAAACTGAAAAGTCTTTCGACACTGTTCAAATTCTGGTAGGTGGCAGGACCGAAGATAAATCTGTAAATTTAGCGACCCTTTCTGGCAAACAAGATTTATCTAACAAAATTTACGTATCCGCTTCGAACTTCATGATCATTAAATTCAGTACAGATGGTTCAGTAGAAAGGAAAGGTTTCCGCGCAGCTTGGAAAACTGAGTCCTCTAATTGCGGCGGTATGCTTAGAGCTACACCTCAAGGTCAAGTACTAACATCACCCGGCTATCCCAATGGTTATCCTGGTGGTCTAGAATGCGTTTACGTGATTGAAGCGCAACCAGGTAGAATAGTCTCCTTAGAGGTCGAGGATCTGGAATTAGGAATGAACAGGGATTACATCGTCATTAAGGATGGTAATACTCCATCGAGCCCTGTATTAGCCAGGTTAACTGGACCAGGTGAAGAAAATCAAAAGGTCGTTATATCGACGACGAACCATCTGTACATGTACTTCCGAACGAGTCTTGGCGATTCCAAGAAAGGTTTCAACATGCGATATTCTCAAGGCTGCAGAGCAACAATAATTGCAGCAAATGGCACCGTTACATCGCCTGCATTTGGTCTCACCAGTTACCCCAATAACCAAGAATGTTTATATAGAATTAAGAACCCTAACGGTGGTCCATTATCGTTAAAATTCGACGAATTTAACATTCACTCATCCGACGTAGTGCAAGTTTTTGACGGAGCAAGCACAAGTGGCTTAAGATTACATTCTGACAATGGATTCACCGTGAAGCCAAGAATAACACTGACTGCTTCCAGTGGCGAAATGTTGATCCGATTTATGTCTGATGCTTTGCATAATGGAATAGGTTGGAAGGCGACGTTCTCGGCAGGTAAGCTATTCACTATGCGAATAGAACAAATATGGAACAAATAAGAAAGCATTCAGTTTTCCTAATGCCACGTTTTATTTTTTAGATTGCCCTACACTTAAATCCGGACTTGGTGCTTTAGCGTCAAACAGAGATACCGCCTTTGGAACAGTTATAACATTCTCATGTCCGACTGGACAAGAATTCGCCACAGGGAAATCTCGTATCACAACAAAATGTTTAGACGGAGGAAAATGGTCAACGACTTACATTCCTAGCTGTCAAGGCAAGTAATAAACGAGGAACGGTGGCATTTCACAATGCAATACTACTTTAGGTTATATACACGCTTATGTATACTTATGTAATTTTATTGTTACTTTACAGAGGTATATTGTGGTCCAGTCCCACAAATCGATAATGGATTTTCAATTGGCTCCACTAACGTGACTTATCGAGGTGTTGCAACTTACCAATGTTATGCTGGATTTGCTTTCCCAACTGGACAGCCTATCGAGAGAATCTCATGTCTTGCGGATGGCCGATGGGAAAGAACACCAACTTGTTTGGGTAAGTTTTTAATTAAAGCAAATTTAGTTTCACATACTTTATATGTAATATAGTATTTCAGTGTACTTTTATTTTGAGTATTTTTAACTTTTGTTTCCTTTTCAACAGCTTCACAATGCGTAGCTCTTCCGGATGTCCCTCACGCTAATGTCACAATATTAAACGGTGGAGGCCGTAGCTACGGTACCATTGTTCGATACGAGTGCGAACCTGGCTACGTGAGATCAGGACAGCCAGTACTGCTCTGTATGAGCAATGGAACTTGGTCAGGAGATGTGCCTACATGCTCCAAGGCTCTATGCCCCAAATTTCCAGAAATCAAGAATGGGTTCATCGTTGATCAGACTAGGATTTACATGTTTGGTGACGAAGCCCGTGTTCAATGTTTCAAGGGTAAATATATACATTATTATTAACATAATAAATCACCATATATTTGTACTATCTGCGCTTTATGAAATTACTGTTATATGATTAAATATTGGAAAATTTTATTTTCAGGATACAAACTCAATGGACCTAGTGTGCTTAAATGTGGACCCAACCAAGAATTTGATTACCCACCAACCTGTGAAGATATCAATGAATGCGCGAATAGCCAATGTGACACAGCCTCAACGGAATGTAAAAACACGCAGGGCGGTTTCTTCTGTCCCTGCAAATCTGGCTTTGCGCCAAGCTTAGACTGCAGACCTGTAGGTGATTTAGGATTAATTAATGGTGCTATTCCTGATGAATCAATAACAACTTCTGCTCCAGAACCTGGGTACACCAGAGGCGTAAGTTTTTTTTTTATCTCTAATTAGACATTTAGTTCGTTGCTCAACATGATAATTAAAATGTTTACATTGAATATTACAGATGGTACGTTTAAATAATGGCGGTGGCTGGTGTGGAAACAACTTAGAAGCCGGAGCTAACTGGATTCTCATAGACTTAAGAGCGCCGACGATCATCAGAGGATTCAGGACAATGAGCGTCATGCGTGCTGACGGCAATATCGCGTTCACTTCTGCTATCAGAATTCAGTACACTAACGACTTAACTGATGTGTTCAAAGACTACACTAACCCTGACGGCACTGCAGTTGAATTCAGAATTTTGGAGCCCACTTTATCTGTCCTCAACTTACCAGTACCAATTGAAGCTCAGTACGTCAAGTTCAAAATCCAGGATTATGTTGGCGCACCATGTCTGAAGGTCGAAATTATGGGCTGTGCCAGATTGGATTGTTTAGATATCAACGAGTGCAGTGAAAATAACGGTGGATGTGATCAGAAATGTTTAAACACGTAAGTACCCACAACATGTTTTTGATCAAAAAGTTCTGTTCATTTAAAGCAGTAGTTCCCAAAGTGGCCCAGGTAGACCTCTAGTGGGCCATTGAAGACTCGAAGTTGGCATGACAAAATAGAAGTGTACGATAGCTGCTATACTGCTAGGCTATAAAAAAGTTTGGGATATTCCGATTTAGAGCATATTTCTTAATCGAGTTTTTTTCTCTACAGACCCGGAAACTTCTCCTGTGCTTGCAACATTGGTTATGAGCTTTATTCATCAAATGGCACTGCTGGATTTGCAATTGAAAAGTCAGAAACAGGTGAAAGGGACGGAGATACATACCAAAGAAACAAATCTTGTGTACCCGTGATGTGCCCACCCCTGGGACCTCCAGAAAATGGAAAGCTACTGTCCACGAAGATTTCTTATCATTTTGGAGATATCGTCCAATTCCAGTGTGACTTTGGATTTGTAATGTCTGGATTCTCGTCACTTCTTTGTACTTCCAGTGGAACTTGGAATGGAACAGCACCTGAGTGTCAATGTAAGGGAAAAGTTTCTTGTATTTAAAAACACTTCATGAGAGTCTGACAACTATTGTGATTGTGATTTTATAAAAAAATATTTTTACAGATGCTCGTTGCGTGACATTGTCCGATGATAAGAACGACGGTTTAAAGGTAATTAGAGACGACCCTGAAAGCGTGCTGGTTCCATACAGAGACAACGTTACAATAACTTGTACATCGCCAGGAAGACAGTTGAGAAACACAGTAACGTCATCTTTTAGACAGTGTGTTTATGATCCTAAGCCGGTGAGTTTAAGTATAATTTTAAGTGAAACATTAATTTAATCAATTTACATAAAACTAAAATACCTATACCTTTGCTATTTCAGGGTCTACCCAATTACTGGTTTTCAGGAGCTCAGCCTCAATGTCCTAGAAAGGACTGCGGAGTTCCGATGCCAACACCAGGTGCCGAATACGGCCAGTATCCTGACACTAAATATCAAAGCTCTTTCTTCTTTGGATGCCAAAACACCTTCAAGTTGGCAGGACAAACCAGCAAACACGATAATGTAGTCAGATGTCAAGCTAATGGTATTTGGGATTTCGGAGACTTGAGATGCGAAGGACCAGTGTGCGAAGACCCTGGCAGACCAGCAGACGGTTACCAAATTGCGAGAAGCTACGAACAAGGATCTGAAGTGCTATTTGGCTGCTCCAGACCCGGATACATTTTAATCAACCCTAGACCTATCACTTGTATACGCGAACCTGAATGTAAAGTAATAAGGCCTCTTGGACTGGCATCGGGAAGAATACCTGACTCTGCTATTAACGCTACTTCTGAAAGACCCAATTATGAAGCGAGGAACATCAGGTTAAACTCAGTAACAGGCTGGTGTGGCAAACAAGAAGCTTTTACATACGTCAGCGTTGATTTAGGAAAAGTATACAGAGTTAAAGCTATTCTTGTAAAGGGTGTCGTTACCTCTGACATTGTGGGCAGACCAACAGAAATAAGATTCTTCTACAAACAAGCTGAAAACGAAAACTATGTGGTTTACTTCCCCAATTTCAATCTAACTATGAGAGATCCTGGAAACTATGGTGAACTAGCAATGATTACTCTGCCCAAATTTGTACAAGCCAGATTTGTTATTCTGGGCATTGTAAGCTTCATGGACAACGCTTGCCTTAAATTCGAACTGATGGGTTGTGATGAACCTGCCACAGATCCTCTGTTAGGTTACGATTACGGATACTCTCCCTGTGTCGGTAAGTGTGTCAAAGTCCTTATTTTACCTCCGTATATTTCATTAGGAATACAAATTATAATTTTCACCTCTTTTCACAGATAACGAGCCACCAGTTTTCCAAAATTGTCCTCAACAACCAATTGTAGTACAAACTGATGTCAACGGAGGTCTGTTACCCGTCAACTTTACTGAGCCTACGGCAACAGACAACTCTGGAGCTATTGCGAGATTAGAAGTTACACCACAGCACTTTAGAACACCGATCCAAGTATTCCACAACATGGTGGTGCGATATGTCGCATTCGACTTCGATGGTAACGTAGCTATATGCGAAGTCAACATCACCGTGCCAGACTACACTCCTCCAAAACTCAGCTGCCCACAAAGCTACGTCATAGAATTAGTTGACAAACAAGACAGTTATGCAGTTAACTTCAACGACACCAGAAGGAGAATAAATGCAACAGATGCGTCCGGCGAAGTTTTCCTCAAATTCATTCCGGAAAGGGCTGTCATTCCTATACGCGGATATGAAAATGTAACTGTTATCGCTTCGGACAAATACGGAAACAGAGCACAATGCAACTTCCAAGTAAGAATATTTTTCACAAATAAAAGTGTCGAGGTAAAACGTGTATGTGAACGTGAACACAAATATTTAACATTACTTTATTTTCTAGGTATCCGTTCAAGCCACACCTTGTGTAGATTGGGAACTTATGCCACCTGCAAATGGCGCTATGAACTGTTTACCTGGTGATCGAGGAATTCAGTGTATTGCCACGTGTAGTCCTGGTTTTAGATTCACCGATGGTGAACCGGTTAAAACGTTTGTTTGCGAAACTAAACGCCAGTGGGTGCCTACATCAGTCGTGCCGGATTGTGTTTCTGAAAGTAAGTATAAATAAAAAAATATTCCGAAAATAATTCCATCATGATTGTCTAGTTGTATAATCTAGAAAACTAAATGACAACTTTTTACAGATACTCAACAAGCTGCATATCATGTCGTCTCTACTGTTCAGTACCGCGCCCTTGGAGCTGTTTCCAACGCTTGCTTACCGAAATACAAGGACTTGGTCGCACAATACGACAATGTACTGAATGAAAGGCTTACCCAACGTTGCTCAGCCGTAAACGTTAACATAAACGTAACGTTTGTCAACGTTATACCCACACTACTTGACGAAAATGTGGTCAAAATGGACTTCGTATTGGCCATCATACCAGCTGTACGACAAACCCAGCTCTACGATCTGTGTGGTTCAACGTTAAACCTCATATTTGATTTATCTGTGCCATATGCCAGTGCTCTTATTGAACCTGTCCTAAATGTATCGTCTATTGGCAACCAATGTCCACCATTGAGAGCGATCAGAAGTTCCATCACTAAAGGTTTCACCTGTAGCGTTGGCGAAGTATTGAATATGGATACCAACGATGTTCCAAGATGCTGTAAGTATTGTCATTGCATGATAAATGTTTTGAAACGATTCAGAAATTATTACATTACATTTATTAAACAATTTGCTAATGATATTTATAACATAATGATATATGAATTTCAGTGCACTGTCCCGCTGGAACGTTTGCAGAAGAGAAACAAAAGACCTGTACAATGTGTCCGCGGGGATTCTTCCAAAACCAAGCTCGCCAAGGATCATGCCTCAAGTGCCCACAGGGTACATTCACTAGAGAAGAAGGCTCTAAAGACATAAACGATTGCATACCTGTCTGTGGATACGGTACATACTCACCAACTGGATTAGTTCCTTGTTTGGAATGTCCTAGGAACAGTTACACTGGAGAACCACCGCTAGGAGGTTTCAAAGATTGTCAAGCCTGCCCCGTTAACACCTTTACGTATCAACCAGCAGCCCCTGGAAGAGATAGGTGCAGGGCCAAATGCGCCCCTGGTACTTACTCACCAACAGGCTTAGCTCCATGCTCTCAATGTCCAAGGAACTTCTACCAAAACCTTGTTGGTCAAACATTATGTATGGAATGTCCCACGAACATGAAAACTGTAGGAACTGGATCAATAGGCTTGGAAGAATGTTTACCGGTAGAATGCTCGAACAGCGCCTGTCAACATGGTGGTCTATGCGTACCCAAAGGACACGGAGTACAATGTTACTGTCCAGCTGGATTCTCCGGACGTAGGTGTGAAATTGACATCGACGAGTGTGCTAGCCAACCCTGCTACAATGGTGGTACTTGTACCGATCTGCCACAAGGCTATCGCTGCTCTTGTCCAACCGGATACGGAGGCATCAACTGTCAAGAAGAAAGATCCGATTGTAGAAACGATACCTGTCCCGAAAGAGCCATGTGCAAAGATGAACCTGGATTCGATAACTACACCTGTCTCTGTAGATCAGGATACACCGGCGTTGATTGTGACATCACGGTACGTAACACTATGTTTTGACTCGTATAAGTTAAGATATGGAAAATCAATTTTGAAAATTAAATAATAATTGAAAACTTATTGTTTCTTTCAGATCGATCCCTGCTCAGCTAACGGAAATCCTTGCACCAATGGCGCGAGTTGCATTGCTCTTCAACAAGGACGATACAAGTGTGAATGCTTACCAGGCTGGGAAGGACAACTTTGTGAAATCAATACTGATGATTGTATCGAAAAGCCTTGTCTCCTAGGCGCACCTTGTACTGATTTAGTTAACGATTTCAGTTGCGCGTGTCCACCAGGTTTCACAGGAAAACGTTGCCATGAAAAGATAGACCTATGTTCGAATGAACCGTGTAAACACGGAATATGTGTAGATAAACTCTTTATTCACCAATGCATCTGCGACCCAGGCTGGAGTGGTCCTTCTTGTGACATTAATATCAACGAATGTGTTATTTCTCCCTGTGAGAATGGTGGCCAATGTATTGATGGCATCGATGATTTCAACTGTATTTGTGAAGCTGGCTACACAGGCAAGAGATGCCAACACACCATTGACGACTGCTCTTCCAATCCTTGCCAGAACGGTGCATCGTGCGTTGATCAAATAGATGGATTTATCTGTAAATGTCGTCCAGGATACATAGGTCTTCAATGTGAGACAGCAATTGATGAATGTTTGAATGAACCTTGCAATGCTGTAGGTACAGAGCGATGCATTGATCTTGATAATAAATTCGAGTGCGTCTGTAGAGAAGGTTTTACGGGAGAAACTTGCGAAACCAACATTGATGACTGTGCTTCGGATCCGTGCTTCAACGGTGGATCATGCAAAGATGACATAGGTGACTACAAGTGTGCTTGCCAACCGGGGTGGACTGGTAAACGCTGCGAGCATGACATTGGCAACTGTATGAACTTACCTTGTCAGAACCATGCGAAATGCATCGATCTGTTCCAAGATTTCTTCTGCGTGTAAGTATATTTGCGTTTAATGCTACGATACTAAAATATCGCAAATTATAATAGTTCAATATAATGTTTTTTTCTTTTTCTATATTTCAGTTGCCCAAGTGGAACCGATGGCAAACAATGTGAAACTGCCCCTGAAAGATGTATCGGCAGCCCATGCATGCACGGCGGAAAATGCCAAGATTTCGGTTCTGGCCTCAACTGTACATGTTCACAAGACTACACTGGAATTGGTTGCCAATACGAATTCGACGCCTGTGACGCTGGCCTCTGCCAGAACGGTGCTACTTGTGTAGATGAAGGCGAAGGTTACAACTGTATTTGCGCTCCAGGCTTCCAAGGAAAGAATTGTGACGAAGACATTATCGATTGCAAGGAAAACTCGTGCCCACCTTCCGCGACATGCATCGATTTGCCAGGCCGATTCTATTGCCAGTGTCCTTTCAATCTTACTGGTGATGACTGCAGAAAAAGTAAGACGTTTACAATATTTACTAATACTTAAATATTTTTTTTACGATATGCTAACGATACAATTATTTTTATTCCAGCAATAAGTGTAGATTACGACCTCTACTTCAGTGACCCATTGCGTTCGAGTGCGGCTCAAGTGGTCCCATTCGACACAGGATCGGCTGACAGTTTAACCATAGCTATGTGGGTGCAATACACGCAACAAGACGAAGGCGGAGTCTTCTTTACAGCATACAGTGTTAGGTGCGTAACATACCCACAAACGACAAATCATTTATGTAGTATACTTATCCATGATTCTTGTATTTACAAAGTTCTTTAAAATTTTCAGCAACTCCCATATTGCTCTAAACAGAAAGCAAATAATCCAAATGCACTCGAACGGCGTCCAAGTTTCGCTTTTCCCGGAACTTCAAGATGTTTACCTTAGCTTCGGAGAATTCGCAACGGTAAACGATGGACAATGGCACCACGTCGCTTTAGTCTGGGACGGTAACAACGGCGGTGAATTAACTCTCATCACGGAAGGTTTGATTGCAAGCAAGCTTGAAGGTTACGGAAGCGGACGAACCCTACCACAATAGTAAGATATTTGCTTTTATAAGCCAAACTTTCTTATTAAAGTAACCTTGTGACGCAGATATTCAATGGCTTTTTTTTATTTTCAGTGTGTGGGTAACACTTGGTAAGCCTCAGTCTGACAACCCGAAAGCATACACCGAAGCTGGATTCCAAGGCCACCTAACTAAAGTACAAATATGGAATCGTGCCCTCGATGTCACAAATGAAATTCAGAAACAGGTCCGTGACTGCAGGACAGAGCCCGTCTTATACAGCGGTCTCGGTCTCACATGGGCTGGATATGACGACCTACTTGGAGGAGTTGAGAGAATAGTGCCATCTCATTGTGGCCAACGAGTTTGTCCTAATGGTTATTCCGGATCAAAATGCCAGCAATTGCAAGTAGACAAGGAACCACCAAAGGTAGACCGTTGCCCTGGTGATCTGTGGGTAATTGCGAAGAATGGATCTTCCGTAGTCAACTGGGATGTACCACAATTCAGTGACAACGTTGGCGTTGCTAAGGTTGTTGAGAAATCTGGCCATAGGCCTGGACAGAACCTTGCATGGGGAGCATATGATATTGCTTACATAGCGTATGATGCTGCAGGCAATGCAGCTACTTGCACGTTCAAAGTTACTGTACTAGGTAAGTTGAAAATACAAGACTAACTCCAAACAAACCAATTTTTAAATGAATAATTAATGAATTTTGTCTTTCTTAATAGCGGAATTCTGTCCACCATTACCTGATCCACTGGGAGGTTACCAATCGTGTCGCGATTGGGGAGCAGGTGGACAATTCAAAGTATGTGAAATCGCCTGCCGAGACGGCCTAAGATTCTCTCAACCTGTACCACCGTTCTACACATGTGGCGCTGAAGGATTCTGGAGACCAACTACTGATCCATCCCTTCCGCTGGTCTACCCCGCCTGCTCACGTAAGAAAATTTATTTTGCTGGCTAAGCTACTTTACCTACAACTTTTTTTTATTAGTGTACTAAGACGTCTTTTTCATATTACAGCGGCTTCACCAGCTCAGCGTGTATTCAAGATATCGATGTTGTTCCCAAGCTCAGTACTATGTAACGATGCCGGACAAGGTGTACTCCGCCAGAAAGTTCGCAGCGCCATTAACCAACTTAACAGGGACTGGAACTTCTGTTCATATGCTGTTGATGGTACGTAACCACATACATCTGTAGACTTTGAAGACGTCGATAATGTCAAACTGTATCAATAATATTATTGGTTCTATACAGGTACCCGCGAATGCAAGGAACTGGATATCAATGTGAAATGCGACCATCGCGCGAACTCCAGGCAGACGAGACAAGTATCCACCCCTCCCGCTGTACCTGCTGAAGATACCTACGTACTGGATGCCATCATACCCGTGGAAGAGTAAGTTTAATACTTTAGCACTTTCTAGAAATCTAATAAATAGTAGGAGTATTTATTACCAAATAAAAAGGTGTCGGCATAGATACACAAATATTACGCAAAAGTTTAAATGTAAAAATGTCTTTGTAGTGCACATAAAAGCATGTGTTTATATAACACAGTACATATTCAAAGGATATCACGCACTTTGGGATCGTAGCAAAATCTAGACATTTCCATTTGTATTCAACTACTGCACTTAGATTTCTTTACAAATAAAGCATGTTGTTCTTCTATCACAATTGCATGTGTTTTTGTGGCACTTAGGACACGAAGCAGTAGGGAGGGTCGTCAGGTTGGCGATACGTACAACGTTGAGATCTCTTTCCCGTCTGTCAAGTAAGTTGTTCGCATGCTTCTCAGTAGCACTTTTGCACTTGTTATAACTGAAAATATAAAATACTGCTAACTAAAATGCTGCTACTAGATTTGTGGCTTTTCAAATTGTATAAAAAAAATAAAGAAAATCTCATGATTTCTGTCAAACTTACAGCGATCCAGTAATTCATAATGGAAACAACGAACGGTCCACCGTACAACGATTATTGGAGAAACTGATTCTCGAAGACGAACAATTCGACGTGAGAAACATTCTACCTAACACTGTACCTGATCCGGCGAGCTTAGAACTGGTTTCAGATTATGCCTGCCCCACTGGACAAGTCGTTATGGCGCCTGATTGCGGTAAGGCTCTTGCAAATTTAATTTTAATATTCAAGAAATATTATTTAGGTACTAATAATTCCGTCTCTTTACAGTGGCATGTGCGGTTGGTACCTTCCTTGATGCCGCCAGCGATACCTGCAAACCTTGCCCACAAGGAACATACCAATCAGAAGCAGGACAGGTGCAATGTACTGCATGCCCTGCCATAGCTGGACAACCTGGAGTCACGCAATCAACTGGAGCCCGTAGTGCTGCCGACTGCAAAGGTGAACTCTTGAACATTTTACCTTCTTCATCATTTTTAAACTAAAATAAATTCAGATAGGTACTTATGTTTCGTTCCATTTCTTAACTGTTGTTTGAATTTCAGAGAGGTGCGCTGCTGGAAAATACTACGATGCTGAAGCTGATCTTTGCCGACCATGTGGTCACGGGTCATACCAACCGCGCGAAGGTGCCTTCTCTTGTATGTCCTGCCCTAGAGGTCAAACTACGCGTGCTACAGAAGCCGTATCGGCTGCTGAATGCAGAGACGACTGTCCATCAGGTAAACACGCTTATACTACACATCGATGCTAAGCATAACCTAAAATCGAACTTCGGAAGCCATTGAAATAATATTGAATTTAATATCTGTAGGAGAACAACTAAGTAGTGACGGTGGGTGCGAGCCCTGCCCGCGAGGCACGTGGCGCGCCAATGGCTCGGGAGCAGCGTGCGCAGCGTGTCCGCCGGGCACCACAACCCCTAAATCCGGAGCGTCGTCCGCTGATCAATGCTCCCTACCCGTCTGCAGACCTGGTAATAACCCCTACACTAACATGCAAATTATTCTCTTCTCAAAATTATGCTTTGTTTGTAAAATTATAATTGTACTTTGAAACAATACTCCAAAATGTTAAATATTTTGACAATGAAATTCTGATCTTCGAAATTCGAGGAATCCACACTAATCCGATTTCTATTGTTGAATAATAATATCTGAAATTCTAGTAGAGGAATATTCTGTTATCAAGCAATATTATGAGTCATTTTCGTGTATTCCAGGCTCATACCTCAACGTCACCTTGAACACATGTGTTCAGTGCAGAAAAGGAACATATCAATCAGAGGCCCAACAGACAGTCTGCGTCCCCTGTCCAATCAACACAAGTACGAGAGGCCCTGGTGCTGTAAGTAAAATCTATTTATTATAATTAGTACCAATCACCCGAATACCATAATGTCTTCCGTCGGCATCCAAAGGATTTCAAAACTTAAACTCACTCAATGTCATAATCTTTCTAGGAGAGCTTTATAAGTATGTGGAAATAACCTTCAGCTTGATTTTATTTTCACAGACATCGGAATCAGAATGCACGAACCCATGTGAGATGAGTGGCCCGGAAATGCACTGCGATGTCAATGCTTATTGCCTTTTGATACCGGAGACAAGCGAGTTCAAGTGCCAATGCAAGCCGGGCTTCAACGGCACTGGAAAAGTCTGTTTAGGTAAGACATTTTTCAAGGAAATGGATTTATTCATTTCTTCCAATATTTCATTTAAGTACTTTGTAGATTCTTCAGCGAACTTTTGCCCTTAAATTAAGCTCCTATTGGTAAAAGCTCATTCGAAAGTTGATGCCTGTATAATGGATAAGTACCGAATTCTTATACGACAGCTAATTTGTATTCATCGTGGGAAGTATTCAGTTGAAGTTTCCAAATTTCTTGTAACCCACAAATATTTGAATTGAAATTGATTTCGGAATCAATTCAGAGAGAACGTCGACAACCTTTTTGTATGGAATGTTGACGTGTACTTAATAATACAAACATTTAATAATGCGAAAATCTGTCAACTTTATGAATTACCTTGTTTACCACGATGTTCAGTAAATTCATCTCATTTATATACAACACGTTTGAAATATTGTAATGTCGTCCCAACAGATGTATGCCAAGACTTCTGCGACAACGGAGGCGAATGCGTGAAGGACGCGCGAGGTGAACCTTCGTGCCGCTGCACTGGCTCGTTCACCGGCCGCCACTGCAGAGAAAAGAGCGAGTTCGCCTACATCGCCAGCGGAGTCGCGGGAGGAGTGATCTTCATCATATTCTTAGTCCTGCTTGTATGGATGATTTGTGCGAGGTAAGTTTAACACCATTAGAAATAATATTTTCTTTGTGCGTTGTTTTAAAATAACATTTGTGAGTTGCCGAGTAGCATATTCACTTGTTATTTCTGTATCATTTATTACTTTAAGAAACCTAACCTACCTGACTTTTGTAAAAAACACTTAAATTATTTTTTCCCTTTCTATAGATCAACAAAGAAGAAGGAACCAAAGAAGACATTAACACCAGCTATCGACCAAAACGGCTCCCAAGTGAACTTCTACTACGGAGCGCACACGCCGTACGCGGAGTCCATAGCGCCATCGCATCACTCCACGTATGCCCACTATTACGATGACGAGGAAGACGGTTGGGAGATGCCCAACTTCTACAATGAAACCTACATGAAGGAAAGCCTTCACAATGGAATGAATGGCAAAATGAACAGCTTAGCGCGATCCAACGCCAGCATATACGGGACAAAGGAGGACCTCTACGACAGACTAAAGAGGCATGCGTACCCGGGTAAGAAAGGTCAGTATGTTTGTAGCACTTAGATTAGTGCGCACTTTTGTTATTATGAATGCAGCTTTTGCACGTTTCGCTTCGTAGATGTTGGTAGATGCCTTGCTGTTTTGTAGTAGACCGTAGATCATAGATCACCCAAATGGACAAGTTCACAATAAACACATCGTACAACCCTCATCATCCTATCCTAAAACATATACTTTATTTACCCCTTTACTTAGAAAAATCATCTTACAGAAATTAAAGTCTTTCTTTTACATTCCTCCATTCCTCACTCCAGTCTTTCTCATTAAAAGTGTAGTAACCTATCGTTAAATGACGTCAACTCTTTGTTATAAGCATTAAGTGTAACAAACAAAACGCGTTACAAAGACTGAATGCCTGATGCAAATAAAAACAGAATGAACACATTTATCACTACAATTTACGTTCGTACAAACAAAAATTCCACTTGCACAAACAACATTATCGGTCACTGGGGCACACATGCAAACGTAAATAACAATATGATGAAATAAACTAATAAATGTATTATTCGTTCGCAGATAAGAGTGACAGCGACAGTGAAGGTCAGTAAGTGTAACAAGGGACTGCGTTTTGTCGTATTCTGGTCAATCTTACATAATACTTCGTACTAGTTTCAATTCTCGGTGTACCCGGCAGTAATAGTTCATATTATTGCGCATTACATACGGCGATAATGTGTAGCTCGCGAACAAAAGCCGAGGGTTCAGTATGTTATTGTAGAATGTCGTATTCTATTAGCTTTATTAAGAATTTTAGTTGTAACACTATGTGTATTAACACACTCACTGTTTAAATTACAGCCCCCACCAAATATACTTATTTAACAAAATATCGTCACAAAAGTCAAAGTTTATTGAAGGCGTTACATTATTTTCTAAAACAGTGATTGTGTTGATGTTCTTTAAATAATCAACAACGAACAAAATGCTCAAGTACTTTAAGGCGAACACTGCCATATCCGAAGCAGGGAGTACTCACAATTTTCAACGAATATTGTAAAAATTACATTCCAATAACATTCCGATTTATAATCGTGTAAATATAATGTTATAAAATATTTTGTATATTTTTTTTAGAAATCTGTTCTTGTAATGTTAGTAATAATTACTTAGTGGAACAATTAGCATAGCGATTGATTGTTACTAACATTAAGACGGCTAGGTAATATAAATTAACGGTTTATGTTTTGTATTATAAACTGGACTGTATTATTATAATTCTGTGTATGAATGTGAGTGTGCTATGTGACAGTGAAATGTATAGAATGATATTTTTTTATAATTATCACGTGAATATATGGGACATGTATTATATACGTTTTGTATTAAAGTATTTTTAAGCTGATATAATTTATAGTAAATACATAATCTTCCTAACCCTGAATACTGAACGTACTAGGATCAACAGTAACAAAATATATAAGAGAGTATTAGACTAGTTCTAGTTGACATTTATCCCTTATGTACGTACCTAGAGAAATGTTATAATGAAATACTCAAAGATTCTTCATCAGGTGGTCAATATTCCATCACAATCTATTACCACGTTAGTGATTACATAATAAAGATATTTTTTTTTACAAAATTTAATGAAATAAATTTTAATACGTATATTTATTAAGAATTTTATTTTATTTCAAATCCATTCCCTTTAACACTCTATCTGTCATCATAAAATACATCGTAAGCAGTAAGCATCTGAAAATTTACGCAAGAGATATTACGATATTACTGAAAAAAATAGGTACTTTTAATTTTTATAATTCTGTGTACCACTATGATAATCTTAACTTCAGTTCTTCATAACACTAGGTACCACTAATTAGTTTTTCTTATCATTTATCATTCCGATAGCTATTCTTAAGACATTATATAGAAACGTTACTAGTTTCGCGATAAGGTCAGGTGACCGGAGCAGTTACGAACTGGCTCGGGGTCAAACTATCGAAGTCTGACCGAATTATAAATATCTGTTGACCCGCCGACCTGGCACGGTTAGACTGAATTTAAATGTTCTTATTAATACTGAAGATAAAAATATAAAAGATGGTGATTTTTTTTCTTTTCCTTTCTTTAAATACCTAATGAAAAATATGGTGTATTTTTTTTACTGATTTATGTATGGGAGAAAAGAGTATTTTTTATTCAAAACTTAGTTATTGTACCAGTAATTAAACCTCTCATAACGGACGTACCCACAGAAAGAAGCTTACATCTTATTATGATTAAAAATATATTTATTTCCAATCAATTAGAGCCTTACTACAAAAAAGTTAGACAGACGTTTGACACGTGTTTAAAATAATGTTGTATTGAAATTTTTCGTTAAACACGTGTCAAACGTCTGTCTAACTTTTTTGTAGTAAGGCCCTTTCTAGGCTTCTTTCTAATCATATCTTGAATTAATTAAAATACTATTTTTTAAACTAATGAAGACTTTTATCAACAACAATAGGTCGTGTCAATTACACTAGCGATTGCATTATTCCGTACCAAGTACTTTTATTTTAATGTCATCGGAGTCAACTATCGCAAATAGTTTCTGATAAGATACGGTGACGTTTATAACGTTAGTCACCTAATATTCATGTTATCAACACATGATATAAGTAAGTGTAATACTTTTGTTTTTGAAAGCATATTATTGTTATGATGATGATGATGGCGTCCAAGGCGACTGTCGGCTACGGCGACCGTTCTCTTTTTAAGGAGATCAGCCAGCTGCGCAGGACATATTATCTCTAGAGAGAGATCAGGCACAGGACCGACATTTACGTGCCCTCCGATGCACGGGTGAATGTGAATCAATCACCAACTTCCAGACTCAGGGCTGCTTTATTAAAGTTTCTCAAAACCCACAAAGCGATTTCGGCCCGACCCGGGATTCGAACCCGAGACCCTGTGAACAGCAGTCGCGCCTTGCGACCACTAGACCAACGAGGCAGTCGATTATTATTGTTATAGAGATAGGGTATGTGTGTTAATATTAAGAAGGCAATCTTGAAAACGGAACGAAAACTGTTTAAAGGACTAAAGTTACATCTAAGTCGTATACGAGTTGGAGATGATCCTTAAGTTTTTATTTAGTATCTTTTGATATGGAGGTAATGATTAAAAAGATTTAATATTGTATTAAAAACTATAATTGGGATTTTTCGATAAAAACTTCAGCACAGCCAATACATGAAACTTAATTTTACTTAAACAATACGCGATATTCGCTATAAAATGTTGAATACTAAGTAAACAATAAATATAAACTTATAAATTACTTGGCATGTTTGTTTTGGAAGTCTTTCATATATTTCGCTAGGACTTCCACTTCTTCTACTGACACTGCATTGTAGATCGATGCACGGATACCGCCGACATTTCTGTAAATTAAAAATGTATTCATTAACACACGATAGAAGCACAAACAGAAGGGAAAACTTGCCACAAAAACAAGAGATCAAAGGAGTTTCTGTTTGTTAATGTTATTCTTATTAAAATAACACAGCATAAGACCCAGCTTCAGTGCATTTTATTTAAAATTATCTACCCAATAGACCAGAGCTAGAATGTTATGTGGCATATGCATTTGATTTTCAGAATCAAAAAAGTAAAAAACAAATGAGTAACAATGAAAGCATTCAGACCGATTGCCGGCCTACGCGGGCGTTCTCTCTAAGGAGAAGCTGCGCAGGACATATTATAGTGCACAAGCATTTGCGCGGACACATGCACTCTCTATTCCTTCACTTTCAGAGAGATCAGGCGCAGGACCTACATTTCCGCGCTCTCCGATGCACGGACGTGTCAATCACCAACTTCGGGACTCAGGGCTGCTTTATGAAAGCTTCTTAAAACTCACAAAGTCGGTCCAACTCTCGGTCGGACTACTAGAATGTGTAAATGCATGTTATTTACCTGTGTCCTTTAAGCTGGATAAGTCTTAAAGCCTCAGCACCCTTCAAAAACTCCTTTTCTAAATCTTCATTGTGCGGCAATCCAATTCTAAAAGGCACGTTCATTTTACTTCTAGCGTTCTTAGCCACCGGCGCGTAATAGAAACCGTTGGATTGTTCGATGATCTCGTATAAAATGGAAGCCTTCTTCGCGGCTAATTTGGCCATGCCTTCTACACCTCCGTTCCTTTCCACCCATTGAAGGACCCTTCCCATTACGTAGATGCTGAAATTAAGAGTGAAGTCATGTTATTTGAACGTACTATCGTAAAAAATCAAAATCATTTTGTTGTAGACTAAACGACGAAATATTTGAACGAAATATATTTTTATTTGCGGGTTGTTCGTTCGTTTGTGGAGAAGAAAAATTTTAAAAGCTGACCCCTTACATAGCTGGAAAGAGAGAGAGTTCGCAAGAGATACCGCGGTCCTGGCACACGATGACCTCAAGGAACGAACAAAATGGGTTTAGTCGGTAATTATCTGACACCCTCCTCCCGCTTTAGGTGCATCATTTGATTACATATATACCACGACAAAAAAAAATATAAAACATTGTATCTGAAAACACAACCGCGGTGACAATCTGAGCAATTAAAGATTACCCCCTACATAGCAACAAACTATTAAGTAATTACAGTTTGATATCAGCTAATTTTAGACAAAACAACGTGACAAAATGTGAAACAGATAAAAATAATATCTACTTATAATAAAAAGTATTTTTCCGCCACGCTATCTTGAAAACATCAAAATAACAAGTAGGTACCTAGTGTATGATACGCGTTTTAAACTATTATTTCCTAACTTATGAAATAGTAAGTGCCTTATTTCTATTATATAGGTACAGATAATAAACGATTACGTTTTTTTTATTGGAACTGTTTATTGGAAATGTTCATTTGGTAAAGCATCTTAAAATAATGGTTTAAACTTTTATTTGTTGTTTTAATATAAGTAAAATAAGTACACAGCATGATTTGAAAAATCTGTAAAGTCATAGTTCTTATTTTCATACAATTTTCTTGAAAAGTAACCGTTTATGATTGTTCAATAAAAGTATTGAATTTGACTATTTGTCAACTACAGTATTATAGGGCAAAGGCTAGGCAGGTCATTATGATAACTTACGCAAACATAGGTGGTGTATTGAGGATGGAGTCGGCCTTAGCATTGGCCGTCCAGTCGAACAACGACGGGCATATCGGCAGAGCTTGGTTCAGCAAGTCTTCTCTAACGATGACTAAGGCTACGCCAGAGGTACCGATGTTCTTCTGTGCACCCGCGTAGATCACTCCGAACTGAAAGAAAGTGCCGTTATTATAAGTTACTAGAGCTAGTTTCCAAAGGTGGGTATTTCTGTCCCTTAATTAATTCTATTTCGTACCTATTAATTTATACTAATACTGAAGACCTCAGAGAGTCTTCAGGGCTTGAGAGAAACGAAAGCTTCCATTTTGAATTCATATTTAACCAAATTTCGCACACGTCTTCGTTCGCATCTCAAAGTAATAAAATCCCGCGTCCCAATAAAATAAGCCGTTTGAGCGTAAAATAGTTAAAAAAAGAAACAATCTCAATTCGCTTCCATAATATTATCCTCATATAGCATATTATTCGTCCAAAGCCCAAAAAGACGAGGTGAACTTGCCATAAACGAAAAAAAAGGGCACCAAATACCCGTCCTATGACCTAGCTAACATTTATTATCATCTCTGTAAGAATGAGTGGATATAAAGTTATATTCAATCGAATTTTTGGAAGTACACACTTGAAGGAAAACCCCGAATTAGTAATCAAATATTTACAGCCACAGTTGCTAAGGCATATTCAATACAATGTGTAAAATAAAGTACTAACTACTTATGCCTATGACCCCCAAAAGGGAAGGACAATTCCTTATCGTACAGCTATGTAGCTGTTTATCGGACATCTATTGTTATCATATTATTATTTGTTAACCTGCTCAGGTGATAGTCACACGATTGATAAAGTTTCGACGTAGGATTTAAATTTCCATCGTCTCCCAAAATTAAGAAAAAATAACACTTCATGAAAAATGTATGGAGCTTCTTATCAAGTGAAAAAATATTGAACTAGGTATCACAGAATATTTTTCTTTATTTTGTATGTATTATCATGTTGTATTGAATAACAGAATCAAGCAAGCGACTTTTCCCATTAATTCTGTAAATACGTAAAAAATTCAAAGTCATTTATTCAATAAAGCACTTTTCAGCATTTTAAGCACTTTTCGTAAGTCAAAAACAAAAGACAGCTCCCAAAACGCCCACCCTTCGCCGTTCGCAGTAATATACATTTATACAACAAATATCATGATAATGACCACATTATCTTCAGAAATATTTGACCTGCATACATAAGTGTGATGAGTAATAAATATTACATCAAATAAAGAAATTGTTATCAATGATTTCATAATATTTATGTTAAAGCCAATAGTTATCTGTTTTGTGAAGTAATTAATAAATGTCTATGAGTTTAAACTGGTTTGTTCAATGTACCAACCGATTGGGGCATGCTGAAATATGTTTGGGTACAGATAAATGTTCAAAGAAAAAATATATTTGAGTAGCTACGGTTGATTATAGTTACTTCTTTTACAGATAAGCAATAATAGAAAAAGTATTTTGTTTTGATACCTATAAGGCTTATTTTACTAGACCAATAATTAATAACATTCTCACCTTAGAAACATCAACTTTCCGTGACATAATATTTGAAGACATATCAGCTACTAATGGCACTCCTTTTGTGTCAGGAATAAAATCAAACTCCACCCCTGAAACATTGATATGCAAATATGAGATTACTTGCACAGCTTTGGGCTGATTACTATAGATAAACTACATAATATATGGAACTTATTTTAATGGAATTGATTACAAAAGAAGGCTAACATTAGAATATTTTTTCCATGCTTTTTTTATTAAAGATATATCCTCCGACAAACAGAAATTGAATGAAATAAAAATTACAGAGAAATTATGCATAACATCATTCATGTAATTTAATAAGGTATTAGTTATGCTAATTACTAAATCGAAGCATGAGCTTTAATCTTTTGATTACTGATTTGCTAAAGTTAATAAAGTAGTACATATTGCTTTTAATTTTCAATAAAACCTTCAACCTTATTTAGGACATTAATTGATAAGATTTTTAAATAAAGAAGCAAATAATGTTATCAGATAGTTACCATGTATAGTTTCATTGGCACAAATGTGTACATATGAGGCATTGGGGTCGAGATTCCATTTTGATTGATCAGGGATTTGGTCATACCGTTCAAGAGGAGGTAGCACCAAGTTCACTTTGCCATATTTCTTGGCTTCCTTAGCTGCCTTTGCTGACCAGTCACCTAAATTAGTATAGAATAATTAGTACAGCAACTTAACATCCCAAAATGTATTAAAAAAATTGCATATGAGAAAAATCTATACATTTTGTCACTGGCACTTAAGAATGCTCAATAAGATTTTTGTAATTTTATTTTTCTCAAGTCGGTTGAATGAAGTGCAAGGATTTGGGACTGTTTGCAGGAGTTTGTCTGAATTATAGTATTCCTTTGCAAGTTTGTTTAAAAAAAAATCAGTTGTTAGTAGCGCTCGATATCACTACTTAAAACATTTACCAGTCACAACATAGTCCGCCGTTCCAGTTCTCGATATCAGGTTAAGAGGGACCGCAGCGAATTCGCCCGTACCACCTCCAGCCATAAAAATAATTTTATAGTTATCGGGGACATTTCTGAAAAGTTAAGATAGGATTCAGTACTTGTACACAAGTTAGCAAATTGGTAAATGTCTCCAGTTTCACCGACTTAAGTTACTTGATTGATAATATTCCACAAAAAGAGCTTTCGTCTTATCAATGAGTATTTATCATTCAATCAAAACGATTATCTTGTTTAAATTTTTAGGAGATCAACAAAATTAAAATGACAACTACCTGTCATTGTCAATGTCAAGTATTTTTTAAACAAATCGTCCAAGGTCAGATAGGTACCTATTTTAACAGTACGACGCTATGCTATAATGCTATAATAAACATGGTTTTATACACGAAACAGAGAATTAAATGAATTATTTAACTTTAATTCTCTGTTCCGTGGTTTTAAAGATTTCAACAACATTTTAATGCAATGATATTTGAATACAACTATTAAAGCGGTCCAGATTCTTAATATTTTTATATTTAAACGAATCTTATTATATATAATATAACGCAAAGCCAACCCACGTGGGCAATAAAAAATAAATTATACTGCCAATACTAACAGAGATATCTATTGAAATAACAAACGTTTTATCAAATAAAATGTTCTACAATCTTATCATTTTGCGAATTCTAGGTGTAACTAGGCCAATTACGCAGTGTTACTATGTCAATTGATTGCTAAATTATTATATCCTGCCACACATACGAATATACGGGTATTATTCACAGGAGAAGAGCAAATTGGCTACATTCATACATTGGCTGATATTAAATCCTAGTATATATATTTTTGTTTGTACTCGTATATCACAGTAATCACACTAGACATATAGGTCATCATCAGCATACTATATTATGAAGGTAAAATTACATCATGTACATATTTGTTACTATTTCACGCGCAAACGGCTGAACGAATTTTGATTTTCTTATTTAGGTACCTATAGCTTGCAGACGTGAGAAGTAAAAATAGAGATAGCTATTAAATTATAAATAACAACTTAATACATTATAATACTCACAATAATCTTCTCACAACATTCTGTACTTCTGTATTAAATTGCATATAACCCTTGGTTCGGTGGCTTGTCTCAAGTAAACTAATACCAGAACCATCAAAGTTTGTTAGTTCGTTCCTCATAATTTCGTAAACCTGATGAAGGAGACATAGGTATTCATTATTATGTAAAGCACTTGATTATGTTAATCAAAACATGTGTGGAATGTTCAAACAATTAGTTGTTGAAGACTCTTAAAAGTTAGAAATTAATATTGGTACTTACTTCTTCTGGCATCTTGGCTGGGCCAGCTCCAAAGTTGTATATTTTCGACATGTTTGAATTTAAATTAAAAAAATAGCGCGCAAAAGATTTTTTCAACTTATCAAACAACACTATCTCACATTCACAGGGCTCGCGCTATGTACTCAAACTGAATTGCTGGGTTATCGCCCTGCCTTTATTATGTCGGCGACGACCGGTTTGTTGAACGCATGAACAACATTCATTCGTGTGCAAAACACTGAGAACGGTACGAATATTTGCTGAAATTAATCGTACTATTGCACACTGTTTTTATGTAATAACCGTCAAAATATTATCAATAATGTAATTCCTGTATCAAAACAAGCGACAACTTTTTTGGGTACGTAGGCTCTTCTAAAATAATTATCTTAGTTTTCTTCGGATACTAGTGGGTAGCCCATCTAGAGTTAAAATTGCACTCGTACATGGGGCAGAAATCAGGAAATAATTGATTGAGCTTATTTCTGTTATTTATTTATTGTATAGTATCTACCCATGTAAATACTTGACTATACTATCAATGAGATATAATAAATATTTTTTCTACTCAACTTCATTGTGTTACGTTACACTGAAAATTATTATTTCAACTTTTTCAATAAAGCAACTATTCCTCACAAAAAGAAGTTTCTGTTATTAGTATCACAAATGACCAGCACTCACCAACAATTGAATTGATTAAAAACAATTGAATACCTAGTCCGATCAATTCTAAGCGTAACTACCTACTCGCGAAAAAAACATCGGACGAGTTGAATTGATCAAGGTTATACAAAGGACTACTTACCTAAGTATATAGCAAACACGCGTGATCATTACTTAAATGAATTTCTATTCACGTCTCTTTCTATCAGTGTAGCTATCAAAATACCTGACTTGTAATCATAATTTATTTAAGCGAATAGCACGGCGGCGTTTCGTATACTACAGATGCCAGCACATCAAGCTACTACAATCTGTCAAATTTACTTAATATATTTTCAACTTTATCGCTGAAGCATATGGGTCAAAGTTGCTGGCGTTGGGTGCTGGCGTCTAGACTGGCTTATAGAAACGTCCATTCAGAAGATTTATTCTTAAGCTGATAATGTTACTTTAAAAAAAGAGGAAATATTCCGATATACTTAATCTAACATAAGAACAAAAGGTTATCTACCTATCAGCTGACACACAAGACCAGCTTTGTTACTACGAATCATTACGTCCCGGGAATAACGATTGACCCCTTTTTATTATTCAATAACTTGCATCATTTTGACAACAGAACTAATTATACTCGTAGTGTTTTTTAATGTGGCTTAAGTAGAACTTCTACTTCAGTCACTTCTACTGCTACTACGGTACCACTCATACAACAATGAATTAAGCTTAAAGCGACGACAGAGATTAACTTCAGATGCAGATTCAAGGTGTGATCTATATTATTCTCGCAATTAACATTCCTCAACTTGCATCATTTTGATATAGTAGGTATTGTAGTATTTTTTGAAGTTGCATTTAACTCCGAAACTTCTTACAATGTTTGTCAAATTATTTTAAAAAATATCGAGTAAGTAACAATATTTGAATCATAAGTTTCAGAATTAAATAAAGACATCAAAAATTACAAAATATCAAAAAGACATTTTATATCCTAATTTCCTGGTACCAGTTGTCTCCCTATATCTCTGATGGTGGTGAGGCCAGTTTTCAATACCTTCCTTCTCCACTTCGCTCTATAAATAATTGGCGACAATCGACATCGCTGTTGGATACCTGGTAGGTACTATTTAGTACTTCATAATCTTTCAGTAGGTAGTGTAGGTACATCTCTGTAATAAATCAATATTAGTAATCGCTTTCGAAATAAATATCCTGTTCATTGTTCATGATGGAACTTAAAAGAAATCTGGACTGGAAAAAATAATTACTTATTGATACTATACTTATTTATACTACTACTTTCATATTTTCCAACTAAGTACTTATAACACAAATTTAAGCTGCACTTACGGATATACGGCACTTACTTAATTGCTTAGAAACAGTTGTGGTTGAATTAATTGAGTGCGTATTCACGCAAAACGCATTAAATAATTGATGTCTGATGGATTGCTCGTTCATTGTGTTCATTTTATATTCTCCTATACTGACTGTTAGTAGATACGTTAACACTTTATTTATTACATTTTATTTATAGAAATCTTCGCATTTCAAAAATGAGCGGGAAAATTAAAGAAAAGTTCAGTCGAGCTCGAAACTTACATTTTTTTATTCAAAATAAGAATCTATCAACTAGAGCATAAAACCTGTTAAAATATTGGATAAATACTCTATTAGAATATTTTACAATCATCAAATTAATCACACGATCATTTTAACTAGAAATGCTTGAAAACATTATAAAGGGATTTTTTAATTTTCTTTAATGACAATACATTTTTGTACGTTTTCTGTTTCAGTAGTATAGCAACTCTGATTCATTTCGTTCATTCATTTGATTCATAAGTTCAATCTCATTCGTTCGCTTGACTTCGATTTTCACTTGAAAGAGAGGCATTAACTATCGTACTTTGTTTTTAATTTACGTTAACGGAAACGTAGTATAGTATTTATAAAACTTTAAATAGAAAGTGAGCTATTATATTGTGCAAAGGATATGCCTCCAGTAAAAGACGACTCGATAAGAGAAACAAACTGTTTGGAAATAATAAACATTGTTGAGAAGAGTCCTGGCAAGAGTACTCTTGTAGATGTGAGAGCTTGCAACAAACCTGCCGCTAAGGTAAGAATTATGAACTTATCAAAAGCTATTTATTGCAAAACTTTATGAGACTTTGCCATGGCAAATTTATCGATCTGTGTAATCGTAGCCCGTTGGGATTTAGTTTCGTACGCTAAAAGAGGTTTTATCCGTTCGATATTCAACTAGCTTTTCGTTATCTTGAAATTCCTTAGATTATATTTATATAAAACATTACAGGTTTTTATTTACAATTCATGCAATTACAAAGTGCAACATGCACCAATAAATAACACAAGCAACACATCAGACTTATATCAGCATGTTATGTAGTTTTTACCTTACTTTCTCATCAACTATTTTCTACGGTTTGCCTCCAGTTTACACTGTAGAACACATGCACCGAAGTTTTTCACGAATTTACAAACTGTTACAATTAACAAAAGTAAAATATGAGATTTACAAATGGTTAAACATTGGGAAGGCTAAATTGATTGATGGAGATTTTTTTCTAGTGAACAGCCATGTGGTAATAAATATAGCAACAGCTGGAGACTGACTTTTTTTTACTCTCAAGTAATGTTAAACTTGTTCTTTTTGTAAAAGGAGACTGAACACAGTTGCTAGTTAAGTAAATCAAATAATTTATTTTCAGCTTCAGTCCGGAAATGATGAAAGTTAAATTGCTCTGAACTTATAAAACTATAATTCATGTAAATAATATCACAAACTTTCTACACTTATAACTGGATAATTGATTATGTACAAAGTGTATTAGCATATGATCAAGTGTAATTAGTTGCATTTTGCTATCATTAAGTATGCATACAGTAAATTATATTTTGTAAACAAATAATGATTCAATGACAGTAAATTGCATAGAGCCAAAAAACACAGAATTGAAAAATTATGAATTAGGGATTACATGATGAAACTAGTACAATCATGAAAAAAATACCATATGAAAAGAAACTGTTCTTTTCAGTTTATAATTTTTTACAGTCAAAGTACATCCAGGTTTACTTTGTTACATTTCATAGAATTCCCTTTATATGGAGGACATTATTATTCCAGTATCATAATGTTGACTCAACATAGTGGTTTCATATCAATCTGATAAACCACTTATGTAAATCCCTGACAAGGTAACACAACTTTCCCATAAGTTATGATAGAATGTTATAACATTCAAATAATGTAGGCCATTCTCAGGCCGTCATTAAATGTTTGGTTAACATAATTGTAATGAAAAAGTAATTAACTTTCTATGTTCATTAGACAGTGAAAAAGCAATTTTCTAGGGCCCATTAGACAAGCCATCATTTATTTTGGAAATAAATACACTAAAATAAATATGAACTCGGTCTACAACTTTTAGTTATTTTAAACTTGTAGAATTTTATATTATACACTAGCTGTCCCCAGCAGTTTCACCCGCATCTTTGGTTACTGCTCTGCTCCCGTGTCTCTTAGCGTGATGGTATATAGCCTATAGCCTGCCTCGACAAATGGGCTATCTAACACTGAAAGAATTTTTCAAATCGAACCAGTACTTCCTGAGATTAGTGCATTCAAACAAATAAACTCTTCAGCTTTATAATATTAGTATAGATAATCAATGAAAATACAGTAATTAAATCTTATGAGTAAACAAGTAATTTTATATCATCAATCAATTTAGACTTAAGTCTACTGCAGTACATATTGTGTCCTATAAAATAAATAAATAAAGATCATATTCTAAAAGAAAAACCATACTATCACAACACACATCTATACACAGCATAAAGTTAACTTACTCACATATTTACTTAAATAATGATGTGATACTATAAAAAAAAAATCACACTTCAAACCATGACATAAGTGTGAGCAGCCCACTTCTATTGAGTTGCTTAGTTTACTGTAGTCATTCTTTATGTTGCGCTCTGCTGATCATCATGTAACATCCTTATCTTTTGAATGTACCCAGTGGAAAGTGTTACATTATTGCTAAATATTTTGTTTGAGTCATACCTTTAATTGTACCACTTAGAATGTTTGGCTTCACAAAGCTTTGTTTGATTATACACTTAATTTGACTTTATAAAGGCTGTATAACTATTGATGTATTTGTACTTATTATGAATGGAACATAATTCAAGCGTGACTTCTGAGCGTGATTGACCATAACAGTAATTAAGATTTTTTTTATGGATCTAGAATCATTGCCAAAAATATTTAAAAAAAGTCATATTGGTAAGATTCTTCTTCAAAAGCAGTTGTTAATTCAAATTATAATTTTAAACTTTCCTAATATCTTCAAATTTACATAACGAAGTTGCACAATCGCTCGTATTATTTAATTGATATTCTATCGACTTTAGTGAATTTAAATTTCTCTGAGAATCGACGGCGACAACGACTTGGTAGCGAGTGTCTTTTCACTTTTTTTCTCGCGCCGTTCAAGACACGCGCTTCTGCCGTTAACTTTAGCGTACTCAGATTATCATTTGGTAGCGACCTAGCTCAGGAGTACACGACTGTACCGACCAGTTGCTTATTCTATTTGCACATTTCGTTTATTTTATATTATGTTATTTTAATGCATCCTTTTTGTTTCTTTGGAACTTTCAGTGTTAAGGTACAGTGCATCATGTTGTGGGCAGCTGATTTTTATATTATTTGTGTATACGATTATTGTATGTAAAATGCACAGAACTGTATAGTTGTGGAGTGTGCCTATGTAGTGCATGTGTTGATATCGCACCAGTAGCGTGGAGACAACATGACTAATTCACAGGTACTTGTTTTTTTTTTCATTGCACTTTTTTGTATGTTATTTTACAATGTATTTAGAGTTACATTGATGCTTTTTCATGCTGTTTTAGTGATAAAAAGTAGAGCGAATCGTGAGACTTTGCTATGGGAAATAGATTGCATCTTATATCTACTTACTAGGTGTACTGAAGTATATAATATGCTTGAGACAGAAATAGGGTTGTCAGATGTTTGATTATCACCTAATTAAGACTGGATTGACGAATTCATTCTACGTATCCTCCAACCTGAACGATAATTTAGGGTATATATCAGCTCTATTTAGCTATATCTCGTGAGCCGTGGTCCTTCCATACGTGAATAATAAACGGACTGACATAACACGGCCATATACGCAATAAATATTCTAATTTTAAATTACTTTGCTGATGATACAATGGATCGTTAATTATTTATTTTATTAGAAGTAGCGCACACGGATTGCATGCACCGCATAATAATTATCAGCTAGGTACCTGCGTAGAAGTTAATTCTAGTGTCGTTATTTCACAAATTACGCAAAAGGTGAGCGATTCAACGTATATAAAAAGTTATTAAAAAAATATGTTCTGAAACTTGATAGAGACGCGATCGCTTACTAATAAATTAACGTTGAAGCTCATTGTTCCACTTAAATTGTAGGACGTGTGTATAAGACACTTGATATTAATAATCCGTTACGCAATTATGGTTATTGCTCTTAATTCCCCGGCACATCTCTGGACGGTAACATAACTACCAATTTTGTTTAACTGCTTACACTCACTATCGTTTTAATAAAAACAACTACAAAGCCTGAAATTAAATAAATACTTTTTTAACAAATGTGTTGCCTGTTTCACCACTCACGAATAAGTTTTAATCAGTTTATTTAGTAGATCATTTCGTACAAATTCTGTTCCATTTTCGAATTTATTCGGTAGATTGTGGCTGATCGGACATTGTGAAACTGGTCACATAGAATGATAAAAACTTTTTAATACAAGTATGAGTGATTTGATGATGTAGCTATGCAGGTTAACAGTTTCTTTTTATTAGTAAAAAGCTAACAATTGGCTATAAAAGTCTTAGTATAATGAGAGAAATTGAATAATGATAAGTGTTTGATAGGTCTTTAAATCATTACATTCATAATATTCATCAAAGGTTGAGAGAAATCGATGGAAGACCTTGGGTTGATTTATTGGGTGTGTTTTTAATAGTTGATGTACATGCATTTAAACGTAACACGAATGTATTACAAAATAAGGACACTATAACAGTGTGGAGTCAAACTAGTCCAGATGTGACCTTAATTTAATAAAGAGGGAAAACATACGTTTTAACAATTTATGAAATTAGTGGAAATGAAACTAAGGATTACATCACTTTTGAATTATTCATCACATTTTGTTTCTGTACTTATTTTCTCTTATTGCGTGCGCGCCATATGTCGGTCTGTCTGTCTATAAAAGCAAAAATTAGCAATTGCACTAATGCAAGTGTCTAATTTAATAAAAAAATACACTGTCACTTAGTTGTTGTTGTTCAACTAAAGTGCTTTGTTAAAAAAGGTTGATTATTTCTTATTCACGTTCGTTGATCGCTTTAAGTATCTTAGAATGAGTTTCTGAAAGAAGCAAATTTTTAAAATTAATTGCGAAACAGGTTTTTTTTTTTGCTGTAAGTTCCAAGACAAAGGCTATTTTTAATAATTATTATTTTATCAAATACATAGTAGGTCCCAGTACAACTACCATTTACATTATGTATGATTCCAGTACAACAATCATAATTAAAATGCATATTCAACCGTAATGATGACGATACATAACCGATGATGACTGATCATAAACGTATGGATAGACGAAGTCGTAAATAACAAGCGGATAAATAATGTCTTCGCTCTCACTACTAAATTACGAAATCATCAATCATTTCATAGCTTCAGGTGTCAGATTACGTACATAATTGAGATAATTTGGGACGTACTGTATTTCCTACCTTTCCAATCGCCCAAAAAGTTGGGATAAAAATCTGTTTTATTCCATCTGAATGTCTTAATAATGGCTTCCATACCGGCTACCGCCCACTGCGACTATGCGACGGCTCTCTAAAGGACGCAGGATCATAATGTCCGTCCTCTCCGATACAGGTGCATAATAACCACCAATTTCCAGGCATCAGACTGCTTTGTGAAAATAACTTAAATAAAAATCATAAAGCAAGTTCGGCTCGGCCCAGCAACCGAACTCTAACTTTTTTTTCACTGTACACAATCTCTTAGGTTATTCTGAACTATGTAATATGTTATAATTATTTAGCTTCCGAGCAAATCAGCATTCATTCAACCTTCATTAACACTTGCCCGCTCGCTTGTCCATCTAAACGTTTTGCGAATTACGATTTAACGTAGACGACGTGCCTTTAAAAACCTTTGCAGGTGTTTAATTTTAGCTAGTGGGTTACTTATGAAACTTAATAATTATTTTATTATCTAACTTCTTTTTAACACTTGTTAAACGTCTGCTCATCTTTTTTAATAAGACTATCTTCAAGTAAGGTGCTAGACAACAGTAGTAGATAATGTTTAGAACCAATTAAATCTGGCAAAAATATTTTCTATTAGTGTGTAAATTGTCGACGTAACATAGGTAGTTTAGTTTAGTAGTTTAATAAATTTTCGCGTGTTTAGTAATGTACTCGTACTATTTAGATTTTAGAATCGTATTTCAGAACTTACTTATAAATATTGTGTATAATACATGCTTGGGCTTGCAATTATTCTTGCTTTTCTGTTTCTGCAGCTCACACTGGAAAACGTTTTTCAGGTATGGTTCCGTGGCGTGAGAAGTTCCAAATTCCGCCATGTGTACGGCGTGCCCTTCAAACGGGAGCGTTGCTATGACAACATAAAGATCACTAGGAATGCGCATGATTCGAATTTCTGTGCTGTCAACCCTAAGTTCGTTGCCATAGTAACGGAGGTGGCTGGAGGTGGAGCGTTCCTGGTTCTTCCATTGGACCATGTGAGTAATAATATTGTTAATCTAAAAAAAGACAAGTACTAATTTTTTAATAGTCTGTTAGCCTGGCTTTGTCACAGGTCATTATCGCGCGTAAGACCAACTACATCAAACACAGACATAACTAGTTATTTTTTACTAAAGTGCAGTTTTATGCATTTGTTTTCCTCGGTTTTTATCCATTGAGGTACTTTGAGTTCATAATCTTAAAAATAGCTATGACGTAATGATTCTATGTCTTCCGTTTTAATTCTGCTAAACATAAAGTATACTTCAAAAATAAGTAAATAAAAAAATCTACTAATGTTACGAAAGCAAAGCACGAGAATGCTACGATCGCTTATCATGGACTAGAATGTCTATTTGTTTTTCTTTTCGTCTATTGTGAAATAACTTGCCGTTATTGTTATTTCGGTAATTCTTTTCCGCCTTTCTTACAAAAGAATTTATTTTACTCAAACTACTATAAATAAATAACCCTATTACAGTAATCAATTGAAATACCACCATTCATTTAGTACACAAGATGAAAATACCCAGCATTGCAATTTACTGCAAAATATGTTTGCAGAATATGTTTTCTGCAAAGTATGTATTTTCTGTTTCACAAAAAATGATACTATTTACTTTTCTTTTATTGGCACTGTGTTTGGACTGCCCTAATTTATGTCCCCATAAAGTCTGTATGTGCAGACCTCGTTTTTACAAGGTGGATGCTAAAGGCTGACTAATCTATTTGATTGGATACTTAATTACATCCCTAAAACTATAAAAAGAAACGATAGTTTTTTTTCTTGTAAAGCCCACCTGCCGATGCACCATGCGATCATTTCACTTTCCTTCGAAACTGTCGTTTTAAACGAGAACTTTTTGTTAGTTCACGACTTTACACTTCCGCGACTTCTAAGAATAATTTCTAGTTTCATAGAGAAAAATATACGTTTGACTTTCTGCTCATAAAGATATGTAATAAGTAGGAATTGAGGCTTGAAATTATGACGCTTTGGCAAAGCACACACCAAAAAGTTATATTGAAATATTTTAATTATTAAAAAAAAAACACGATAATATTATGATAATTTACCTAATAATATAATCAATAGCAGTAACTAAAAATATGTTATGCGCCCATCTATTGTTGTTTTACGTCCGATGTGGGAGTAAATTCGGGCATTATTTGCGTTCCAACGTACGTCGAGCCAAATATGCGTTATTGAAACATCCTCTCCGCAAGCGAATAGTTCTCCGCCTGAAATGAGCTGTGATTACTAACACCGTGAGAAATGTGTATCACATTGCTACATTTCCTTCTGTTTTATACTTTTGCAATGTTTGCTTGCAACGCACTTAAAGCGGTCACTTTGATGTAAATTGATATGTTTATAACGCGGAACCTATTATGTTTCTTAAACACTTATTAAACAGTTTAAGACTGTATTCCACAATGATTCTAAGTCACGAAACTTGTTTTAGCCGACATTTGAGATACTTATCTGTTCTGTCAGTTTTTTTGAGAATTAAATACGTTCTAGAATGTAGGATCGTGTCAATAAAGTTTATAATAGGAATATTTTCTTTGCAATTAAAATGGTCTATGTTCCCTTTTCAGACTGGGAGGTTGGACTTCAACGCGAGCCGAGTGACAGGCCATAAAGGCCCCGTGCTCGACATAAAATGGAATCCTTTCAACGATAACATCATAGCGTCGTGTTCCGATGACTGCACGGTAATTTCGTTTGTGCCAATTTTTTTTTTCTTTTTTATATCCGCAATTTGTTCATGGTAATTGATGCCTATTACTCGGGGATGTTCCGTTCGAGCAATTTCTCGGTTTTTTTTTGTTGGTTTGAAAGCGTGTAGCCTGGTTGTCAATATATTATTATATGAAGCTATACCATTACAGCTAACGTGAATTGATTCTATTATCTTATCGAGCAGATATGGTTTACTATAGTCATGTCGTGTCGTACTAATATTATAAAACTGGAGAGTTTCTTTGTTTGATTGAACGCGCTAATCCCAAAAAATATTTTAATGTTAAATAGTCAATTTATAAAGGAAGCCTATAGCCTGCTTTTTATCCGGGTGTGCAGAATAGTTACCAAGGGACGTAGTAAGCGCTAAAAATTATACAGCAAAACATTTTGTTCGAATAATTAGAAATTCAGATATAAAGAAAGAATAAAATTATCGATTTATTCAATTTGGGAATCTGACACCAATTTACGTGCCCCTATTTAGCTTATCTGATAGGCTGTTTCCGCTTCATCAAATTATGTATAATGTTGCGAGGACGGATATAGGGACCATATTTTAGTAACTACTTCCATGCTGTATCTTATTACTTGACTTCGAACCTTTCCGCACCCACTAAGAACGGAAGACAATATTTCATTTAGTGATAAATGCGATAGTTACAATTCATTACTATCACAGAGTAGCATCTTAATCGATTAAGATGAAAGATATACTGAGGAAAATATATTAAATAAATCAGTGAACTAGTTTAAACGGTTTACTGCCAAAGACGGACCAAAGAGTATACAATATACTACGGACGCGGACAAAATAAAATTTAGACAGCTGACATCCAACAATGGGTAAAGATATAAACTAATAAAAAGTATCTATGTTTAATTTCTCAACAACATATGAATAACAAAAAGAGTGTACCTTCTCCTTATGTAAAAAAATAAAAGGGTCAAGAATATTTTTTATTACTTTTAATTATATATTTTAAATTACTTCTTTCTACAAACAGTTTTTCATAATTTAAATTGTTTATCCTCAGGTAAAACTATGGCACATCCCGGACGGTGGTTTGTCGATGCACCTGACGGACTGGTTGGTGGAACTTCACGGTCACAAGCGCCGTGTCGCGTACATCGAGTGGCACCCAACCGCTGAGAACATACTACTCAGTGCTGGCTTCGATTATTTGGTAAGTTTTATGTAAAATGATTTTCCATTTAAAAGAGCAATAGCTCTTTGAACGAAAACGAACGAATTGAAAGGAACTTTGTTTTAATTATTTTTTCGGCTTATAAACGGGAAAGTTTTGTGTTGGAACACCAATATATTGTAGATCTTGAATCTTGAATAAGAATACAGAATAATTGAGGTAATAACACTTTTTTTTTTAAGTAAACATCTCTTCTAATATAAAGTCAGACTTATTGTGTGTATTATCTTATCTAAATTTATGATAAGTTTTAGTACTAGCCCTCACATTTACTACACCTGAAAAAGGCCTTTAAACTGTGCCTGTTATTTCATTAAGACCTGTAAGACCTTAACTTGCAAATAAAGATTTTGAGTTAGTCTTACTAGTGAAAATGTTGCGCCGAAACTGTATGATCAATGGTCATGGAATCTAATCTTCTATTGTCTTGAAAGACTCCAAAACTAAAACGCCAAAAAGCATATTATCACTATCAGTCATTGTACTGTTTTGATAAATTTATTTATCAAGTGATCAGCTCGATGTTGTATGACTCAGCTAAACTTGAACTAGCGTCAGTGAAGCATACATAAACATCTTGATCTAAATATCTAAAAGCAAGTTAACACGAATCGTCTTCACACAGCGTTTAGTTCTGATTTGTGAATACTCTCATACTCGCGATTACTGATACATATACAATTTCGCTATTATTTCCGATCGGCACGCGAATCTCAATGTAAGCGGGGTCGTTACGACTCTTTAGTTTTGCGTGCTGCATTGCCATCAAAATAAGGAATGTCAGGGGACCGTTTGCAAAACCGTTATTCATAGTGCAGCCATGTTTTAAATTGATAACTGTCACATCGAATTTAACGGATTTTACTTTTTATAAAATCTAAAATCATTTAGAAAACAAAATGTCATTTTTAAACGAAGCTGACTGGATCGAGCCACGGTCGAAGATAATTTTAATATGAAAATTTGAATAAAAAATAAGATTTTTTAAAAGCTATGATGTCACCGTAAACTTATATTAACAGAATCATTGTGCCGCGTGCAATCTCATTAACTAAACTCGTTATATTCATATCTCAGCCTTGATCTTGTACCTGTGTTATCAGTAATGCAGACCGCTCTAACTCAGGGTACCTTAATGATTCATTGTGATTGACTATCCTCATTAAATGTCCCGCTATTAAATATGTACTCATGTAATCATTTGTTGTAAATGGCTTAAGTACGGGACTAAAAATACAGAATCTCGGATCATCATCATCTGCCTAGCCTTTTCCCAAGCTATGTTGGGGTCAGCTTCCAGTCTTAACCGGATGCAGCTGAGTACCAGTGTTTTACGTGGAGCGACTGCCTGAAAGACAGAATCTCAGATATCGCATCGTTTTTTTTTTAGCCTGTACTGTCCCACTGCTGGGCAAAGGCGTCCGCACTTTGTTTCCACACCAGATATCACTGGATATGATTATAAACGCAATTTGATTCTAGAACTCATTTTTGAATGTAATAAGTACTATTTTGTATTATTTTAAACCTTAACAATTTTAGACACAAGTGATAATATCAATAAAAATGTGCTAAAATTGCATAAAGTTTTTCATCAACGCAGTCCATAATGTCCAATTAATTTTATTTATTTCCTTGGCTCTTCAACGCGAGCACGATACGTAAAAATTACTACTATCAATTAAATCGTAAGACTCATAAATCACTTTTTACGTGTTATGCATTCTGTTTAATAAGAAATAAGTAGTTTGGCTAATGATATCATTTGTCTGAGCTATGTAACACGTTTGCACAATAAATACACTTAAAAAGTATAATATTACCGTCTAACACAGAACAATCTTTTAAAAGTTTTATCTATTTTATCGTTTCTTATTCAACCATGCTTTAGCGGATTTGGAGGTAAATTGAGGTCCGGCTCCGTACAAAAGACGCTTAATTTTAAGTACAATTAAAACATAAAAGCGTCGACAAATAAAATTATATGTATAACCTTCAAAAGGGTAGGTTATGAGTAACCATTTTCAAGATTCCGGGGTATAAACTTTTTCTTAACGGGCCTGATACGAGCGTCGGGGTAAACGCGATTTCTCCATAAAATACTATGTTATAATAGTGAGAGTAGAGTGTAAACACACTAATTTCTTCACTCCCCTAAAGGTACTAGTAGAAGCATTCTTCTAGTGCGTAATCGTCACTATAGTTTTCAATATGTCTCTGCCAGATAGACAGATTTTCTTATTATGATATTCCCTTGCAGATCTTCGTATGGGACGTAGGCAAGGGCGAAGCAGTGAAGGTGATCGATTGCCACACTGACGTCATCTACTGCATGTCATTCAACCGTGACGGCTCGCTGTTAGCCACCACCAGCAAGGACAAGAAACTGCGTGTCATTGAGCCGAGGAGGGGGATTGTCTTGTCGGTAAGTTGTCTGTTTGCATGGGTCTTTGGTCAACACTGGCCTATTGGCTGTTAGCGCCTATTGATGTAGTAAAATTTCCTGCAGGGAAATTTACGCTGTAGGAAATTTTTGCGTTTAAAAGTGGATTGGCTGCTAATTGAGATAATGGAGTGCGGGTTTCAAAGTCAGATAAAAATGTAATTTTCATATCAGTAAAAAATATATATTTCACTAAACTTTACGGCTAAAGTACATAGAACGTGCATTTTGATAACCGAGTCAAACTTTTGTAATTTATAGCTATAAAGAAATGTTCATTTTTAAACATATGGTAAACATAATGACGTGTTTCAAACCCTTGTTAATGTGAATCTAGATGCAGTATATCTTCAGCATGAGTTTTAACAATATTTTATCCATCTTAGTTTTACAATGATTAAACACCTACTTCTTACCTAATAGGAAGGACCATGCCACCTAGGCACCAAAGCCTCAAAATGCACGTTCCTGGGCAGCCAGGGCAAGGTGCTGACGACCGGGTTCTCGCGCTACAGCGACCGCCAGTACGCCGTGTGGGACCAACACGATCTGGACAAGCCCCTCGTCTGCGAGACCATCGACAGCTCTTCAGGCGTTGTGTTCCCGTACTACGATTATGACACTAATATGGTAAGTTGAAGCAGATTTTTATGTAGTGATAATTAAAAAAAATACACGACAATTTATAATTAGCTAAGAAATGTAGACAACAATAAGAAAATATGGAATAAAATAATACTAAGGCCCAGTTTCACAGGTTGCTGATAAGTTCGAGATAGTTTATCTGGCAAATAATTTCATACAAATTCTGTTCCATTTTTGAAATTATCGTATAGCTATCAATAACCTGTGAAACTGGCCCAATTTTAATTAATTTAAACATTACATACCTATAACTTTATATGTCCAGCAGTGGACTGCGATAGGCTGATGATGATGATGATACCTATAACTTTAATATGCATATAACTATGGGTACCTGCCACACACGACAAAAGTATCTTGACTTCTATAAAACGCAAAATCGCAATATGAATAAAACAATGGCTCGTATTGTCATACCAGGTAGCTTGATTCCTCATAATAAAATCATTGAATAGCACTAAACGATACACTTGGGATCAGGCACGCTCAACAACTGACTGCTGTACTGTATTACCAACTTAATAATGGCGTCCAATTGACGGCCATGGCGGCTGTCCTCTCCAAGGAATTCAGAATAAAATTTTGTCTTTATCTAGGTGTACCTTGCTGGCAAGGGTGACGGGAACATCCGATACTATGAAGTGGTCGACGAAGCCCCTTACGTGCATTTCCTCAATCAGTTCCTGTCTGGCAATCCACAAGTAAGTACATGTCATGTTTATCTGTATACGGTGTTTACGTTAACACCCTGTATAGTGAATTAACGCTCAGTCTTATGGAATTGTTAGTACATTTCTTGTAAAAAATTCTGAGATTACATGTTTCGACAAGAATTTGATGATTTTTTGGATTTGTGTGTATCTTCGTCAACTTTTAATTCTATCTATGTTATGAAAGTAGGCATTACCGTGATTTCTCTTTCCTCTTATTTCTCCTCTATATGGTTTGTGTTTTATGTGTGTCTCTGTCAACTTCTAGAAGAACTTTTAGAGAAATATTAAAAAGCAAATAGGCATTGCTATGATCTTCTTACCTCTTATATCTCTTCTATATGGTTATCTGTGTCGGAAGTTCCTTAAAAGATTTATAAAACTTTATCCGTGTGTTGACAGCGAGGTCTGGGCTTCATGCCGAAGCGCGGCGTGAACACGGCGGCGTGCGAGGTGTTCCGCTTCTACAAGCTGCACACGTCGCGCGGACTCTGCGAGCCCATCTCTATGATCGTGCCGCGCAAGTCCGACTGCTTCCAGGTAAGAAACTAACCAACTTGTAAAATAGAAGTTTAGTATGAGCAGCTGCTATGATATCTGTTATCTGAGTTATTGCTGGATAAATTACTATGCTGATTCTAAAATAGATGTTCAGATTGCAACAATCTCCAAAGACATGGATTCCAACATGGAGCAAGAAGTAAAAAAGAAAATTCTTGCTATTGTTATGAAAATCTTGATATTTGAAAATATATTTAGGTTCTTATAGTTTGATCTACTTCAATCGATGTTTCATTAATGGTTGCAGAGATCATGGTTGTAATAAATTGTTTATGTTGCAGGAGGATTTGTACCCCGACACAGCAGCGCCTCTACCTGCTCTAACGGCTAAGGATTGGCTAAGCGGTATGAATGTGTCACCACTGCTCATCAGTATGAAGACAGGTATAACACTGTTTCTAAAATCAGTATAGAAATATGTACTTACTCATACTCTAGTTAGACATGATCCATTTTTGGCTGCATCATCTCTTACCATCAGATGAGGTTCCAGTCCACGGGCTGGTTATTTCCATAAAAATACTGAATATGGTTTATGAAGTAGCTAGCTGTTTTTTTTTAAGTATTATGATTCTCGAGGTTTCAATCTCTCTTCTATCTTGCTGTGCCCATCAGGGTCCATAATTGTGACACTATTTTTATAATTTTCCATGTTATGTACATTATCATTATGGAATGCAAAAAAGAATATGAATATTTATTTCCATGCTCTAATGCAGTTCAGTAAATTAACTTTTCTTATATGTAATAATAGTAAGGAAATCAGGTATAATTTTAGTACCAACATTTTTTTAATCTCAGGTGTGACAATATCAACACACAAGCCTCGCACCAGCAACAAGGACGCGCCGGCGCTGCAGCCGCAGGACGCCAACAATCGGAAGAAGTTCGCGTTCCTGTCGCGCGAGACCACGCCCGACTACCGCCCGCTCGGCACCTGGCAACACAACGACACGCACAACGGGGACAGCGAACATGTCGATGTACCTATCATTTTATGATAATTTTATACATACCTACTCGTTTAAAAACATTCATTTATGATAATCCTACTACTATTATAAAGGCGAAAGTTTGTAAGTATGGATGTATGGATGTTTGTTACTCTTTCACGTAAAAACTACTGAATGGATTTGAATGAAACTTTACCACAATATAGCTTATACATCAGAATAACATATAGGCTACTTTTTATCCGGGTATGGAAAGTACTTCCCTTCGAAAGCGGGTGAAACCGCTGGCGGAAGCTAGTGAAATATAATTTTACAGTCATATAACATGCATTTTTGGAACCTCTTACTGAATGCATTAGCATTCAGTAAGAGGTTCAGTAGTATTGAAACACAGATGCTGCAAGTTTTAATGATTGCTAAATGCATATTTCGTATCCAAAACAGCATGAACCAAATATAATTAAAGAAGGAATTTCTAACAGATCCAAACATTTCTTACACTACATACTTGAAATGAAATTTTCACAATAGGTGCAAGTGAACGAGAAATCTCAGAAAACAAGCGCCAACCAGAACACGAAGTTCCACCAGCTGCAGCGCATGTTCGGCAAGCAGACGGGCGACGCGGAGCCCGTGCCGCTGTACAAACAGATCAACCAGGGAGATGTCTTCAGTACTGAGCATGAGGTAGGTACACTATTGTTAGAGTAATCAGTCGCTATATTTCGACCGAATAAGGGCTAG
This sequence comes from Heliothis peltigera, assembly GCA_958496145.1. NCBI lineage: Eukaryota > Metazoa > Arthropoda > Insecta > Lepidoptera > Noctuidae > Heliothis > Heliothis peltigera. The sequence goes on from OY292328.1 coordinate 8,148,523, forward strand.
CCAATAAAATTCTCTTTTGATATGTATTTTTCTTGCATCATTTGAATTAATATCAGTATGGTCAACTTATTTTTTATCTATATGTAAAAACTAATACCCTCCGTACTCGGGGTAAAACGAAAGGCCCTTTTAGGTCACTAACAATGTTTTTGATATGTATCCAAAGGCTCTTGCCATAATCTCCATTCATCTGCGCAACCGACCTGATTCCCCTCTCGTCCTATTAACCCATCTTACCGCCAAAAGTCCCCGTCAAAAACCACAGTTTCCCGCCCATTTTTCTGTCAAAAAGACCTTACGTCAACGCGAATTGCCAGCACCTCCAATTAAAAGTTGTAATAAGGTTGTAATAAAAATATAAACTCTACCATATAACACTCTATTTTTGCCTTTCCTCCAGTTGCGTCTGGCATTCAATCGCCAAGGTGAAGAACTGAGGATCGTAAAGCGACAGCTACAAAACAGCCAACAGCGAGTTCGTGAGCTTGAGCAAATGGTAGCCGCGCTACAAGCTAGGCTGCAGCGCGATGGCTTGTAAGCCTCAGGCTTATCGCCCGGTCCCTACAGATAATAAACAGTTCATTTTGCTTACAGTTAGTAACTTTTTGACATACTTACAAGTAAAGGTCAAACAATTAATCCGTAAGCAAGAAGAATCGTTTCTTTTTTATTGGTACCAGGCATGTATGAATTTCTCTTACCGAGCGCCACGCTTCAGCTCTGCGTCGGAAGATGACGGACAAGGAACATTGGACCTCGCGCAACATCGGACACCACTGGTCGTGTTTGACATCATAAATGCAAGCTTAAGGCCTAGCCTTTAGCATATCTTGTGCCACACTAATAATAAGCGACTATTCGTCTATTAGAAGTAGCTGCGTAATGGAAAATCGAGTTGACAAAACAACTGTGTATTTATAACTTCACCTTAATAAGTTCCGACCAGTGGTATATCTTGATTTTCGCAGCGCGAGTGAACTAAGTTCGTTATAAATGCTTGTAAAAACGTTGATCAAGCTTTAAGCACTTGATCTGTTCTTAGCCTTCTTTTTTCTTTTAAGGTTTAGTTGTCATTCCCTAGTCTAAACCACGTCTTAATGTTGTCACAAATTAAAGTACTAATGTTGAAGTTAAGGTAGATAAAGTATGTATAATGAATGCGGTTGATACGCAAGTGATGTAAGGATAAAATATTAGAGTGGAAGAGAAAGCGGGATATTTTCTTCATAGTTATGAGGTATTGAATACTAAGTCTGTAGTGCCGTCACTGTGCAGGCATTCACCAGCCAGTGACCATAATAAACTTTATGCCTTAGTGGTTTATGGACTTTGGATTTTACATAACCAATTTGTAGTTCTTTTTATATTAGAATTTATCTTACAGAACAAATCATGATAATTCAAATTATGAGATTTATGTTTCATAAATTATGGGAACAAATTAAATCATTCCAAAAGTTTATTTCGGCTTATTCGGCAGCTAAGCTTGACGTATTTGTCATTTATTTTTATTGATGTGCTTTAGGCATCTAATTTTAAGGCCTATGAATTATCTATTGAACAAATTCGCCTATTGTTTTGTGTAAGAAATGAAATGTGATAGAGCCATGACATTCTACATTCATAGTTCATGTCACAAATTGATGTTTTTGTTTGACTTATTATACCTTGTGTATGTGATTTACCTTATGAATATGCAATTAAAATCGGTTATGGTTTTTTTATGTTACGTATATTGTGATTATAATACATCTTGCCTAATCAAATACAATCATAATAATTTTCATTTGACTAATGAGATTTAGATAAAATGTCTACTGGAAAATAACTTGTTACAAATTAATATTAGGCTGCTGATCTCGTGAAAAGCACTTATTTAATAAGCACATCATAAATGTTATTCCCAGTTTTATAGTTAAGTTGACATCTTGTTTGTTAGTGATTGTGTTAATAGTCTGATTTATGTAATAGTGTTACCTGTTATTTTATTATTTGTGTTTTGTATTTCCTATGTATTTACATTTGACTGCATTATTGTTTTACATTATTTTACGACGATCAAGCATTTACTTTCATCACGTATATAGAAACGCTGGATAATTCATGTATTGTGGTTATGTTGTGAATGAAAATGTACAAAAAGTTACCTGAACTTTTATGTACATAATTGTAGTTACTAGATTTCCGAGCTAGCATCGTAGAAGTATTATTCATAGGTGCTAGATGTTCTCAAGACTACTGAAGTATATTGATTTGCACAAAATAATGCTAAAATGTTTCTTGTTAAAAACAAAATTGCTAGCTATGAATGGCTTTAATCTTAAATACATGTATTACTTGTGTATGTATTGGAATGTACCATGGAGCCTAAGAACTTATATTCAATTAAAATTTATTGAATCTTTATAATCATTACATTCCATTTTCAGTATAAAACGCATAATGTTAGTGTGGTAAGTGAAAATGAAAGTATTATTGTGCATTAGCTGGATTATTTACTTGGCTAAGTCGGTGTTAATATTTATTATTATGTATTTTTATATCATGCTTGTGTAGCACAAATTTTCAATAAATGTTTGGATAGTATTACGAATTTTATTTGGTAGAAACAATCCCACTGAAGTAGATAAAGTACTCACCTTACACAAAGCATTTTATATTGTATATTTTATTTTTGAAACATACAACCCAATTATTATGTATTTTTTCCCACTACATAATAACTACACAATAGTTAGAACTATATGATACTTGTTAAACAGGAGCAAAACTTGGAAAACCACAAATAGTATATTGAAATATTTATTGTACAAAATGCATGTATTACAAACAAATATATTTAACTTCTAGTCAGTCAATATTTAACAAAAATATACATATATTGAGATTCATTACATATTTATAAACATAATGGAATGTGATACTGGACGGACAGGTACACTTTACTGGGATTACATAGTAAAAATATAAATATCCTAAGTTTGTACAATATTCTGTACAGTGAACAAGATATTTCAATTTAAAAATACCATTATTATAATTAGTCATGGTTCTGTTTAAAGCATGCTGTACATGCTTTAATACAATTTTGACAACTTATGAACTATATTTTATATCTTATAAACTATATTTCTTCTCCTATTGATATTTAGGCTAATCTAAATACTTTGAAGACAAAACAAAGTTAAAAACTGCAAAATTGTTACAATGCTTCATTGATCTAGGGCTTGGGCATTGAGAATGTACAAATATAGCCATATCTTAAGAATATTTTATGCAAAAATATGTTGATCTCATAATACAATAAATTTTACAATAAAAGCTGTCATTACAGATAGAAGAGAAGTTTTCAAGCTTGTTCCGGCATTGCAACCATCTGTGCTGCATGTGTAAATACAAGTCCTGTATTCTAGTTTGTCACCTGGCTGCTGAACATAGTTGCAGTAATTTCCTAAATCTAATGATGAACAGAATCTTTTTGTGCTAATGCCTCCTGAAAGATAAAAAAAATGTGTATTATTATGAATGACACTGAATAATGGTACACAGAAATGATGTTCACGAAAATGCTTCAAATATAAATAATATTGAAAAATTTTAACAACATTTCACAATTTACCATTTCAAAAGTAAAAAATTGAAAAATAGTGCAGTACTCACCAGTATACATTGCACCGTGTTAGTATTTATCTAGTGCCCAGTGCTGTAAAACTTAAGTAACCCAGTGCATTAATAAGTGTGTAAAACAATTTGTACTATAAGTTAGTAATAAAGGCATATTATACATATAGCCATGGCTTGCAGAAATATAAACCACAAAGTGTAAATATTCTAGTGCCCCATATTTATCTTTGATGTCATGCACAATAAATAATATATGATAGTAGTTCAGGATTATACTACTAAGTACTTAGTCTAAAATATATGTCAATGTTTCTTGTCCAATCGAAATACTGTTATTTTTACTGACATGACATCAAAAATATTACAATAGTATAGCTATCTACTTCCAGGACCCATGAGTAATCCAACAAGCAACACCCTTAAATGTATGTTAGTAAACACCTGTTAGTTTGATGCAGTACTGAGCATTGAACACATGGTCACAAGACAATGGCTTCAATATGCCACCGTCTAGTGACATTAGTCCATCACCACATTCCATAGTAGATGAAGAGTTGCACTGATAGCACTCTATAGGAGAACCTAAGTTCGTTTTAACATAAATTGGTTAAAAAATTTATACATAACAAAATAATCATCAAGTTCACTTATGATTTAGTTATGATACATACTTTCTGGTATCAGAAATATTTTTTTTAATGCTCAACTAAGAAAGTTTACCACTTTACAATAAAACATAATAAACAAACTTAAAAGTTAAAATAAGGTTTTGGTGTCTTTTAGAATCCAGTGTGCTACTTCATTTAAGTATTAACGGTTAGTATATCCTTTGCTAATAGCTATCAATTTGTTGTTTTAGTTCCATCCCAGTAAATATATTGTTACACATGGTTAACCAGGCATTGTTATGTTTGTATAGATACCACTCTCACGTAACACCCATATTTAAAATGTACCCAATAGAGAGGCTAGTGCTTTTTATCGCTGAACTCTCACCTTCGTATCGTCCAACATGTTTGATACAGTACTGAGCGTCATGTATCGTCGCACAATCACTAGGTACCAAGTCAACATCATTCTCTAAGAACTCATTACATTGAAACGGATTATTTGAGTCCGTCCCTGAACACTGGTAGCAGTTTATACAATAAACTAAAAACAAAAGGTAACATAAAAATGAAAAATAACAAACGAAATCGAAAATAGTACAGAGAAACAACGCCCTAAAACTCTTACCTGCTTTAAACATTGTGAATGATATGCAAAGGCAAAGAAAAACTTTCTCTTGAAGGCTCATCATTGTTATGTGGGGTTTGTATTCATATAAACATGCGTATCTATTTAGAAAACAGTAAAAAATCAATAAAAACCCAAGCTAACAATCGACGCACTTTTGCTTGTTGTAACGAACATTTGTCAAATATGACACATTGACAATGACAGCAATGACATACACGCAAAATAATGTTGCCATGCGTTGGTTTGAGTCACAGGCTTTTTGATAGGAATCACCAATTTTTTTTTTATATCGGGTTGGAAAATCCTCATGGAGACCCTAGGCCCTGGGGGAAGGGCAAAGGGTACTATCAGACTCTTACTGATACTGACTAAAAACCAACCCGTGTTCCTCGTCTACTCATGTGTCGGAGGGGCGGGTATCGCCGAAGCATTCGTCGCAACCTGATAGGAATCACCATGCAAAATTGAAGTTTTTATGTGGGTCCGTGACCGTTTATTTTAGTTCAGTTTGGATTTGTGCGAGCTTATTATGACCTGTTATTATGATGATGTTTCTGAATGCATGCTAATTGCCAAGGAACACGCGGTTAAAGCGGCCATCCCAATATAATAAAAGCAAAAGGTTAGTTAGATGATGAAGGTCAGTGGTCAGTGATATATGTTATCGAGATTCACGACGAGAACTCTGTGGCGCAGAAATCTTTTGATCTCATCTGTTCAATCATTGCGCAATTAAATTAATCGTCTAGGAAGAGACCGCTTTAGAAGCAGGAACAAAACTTATTTTTGTAATTTACAGGTATTCCGTTTAATTTTTTGCCTGCTTATTTTTTATTGCTGTAATTATATAATAGGTTATTGAAAAAAATAATAATCTGAAATAAAGATAATCATCAGGATAAAGACAGCTGTTAGATTTTATGTGATTATAAATTAATAATATTTTAGACCTTATACCTTATTATTAACCTTAGACCTTTTAGACCTTATCATTTAAGACCTTAGGATTATTGTTGTTAAAAAAACTATAACAAATTTCACATCGTACTTACAGAGACAGAATGCAATGGTTTACAGTTTATAATTGTCAATCATACAAAATTTGTTTCTGATAAAAAAAAAAACAAACGAAACTAATGTAAGTATAATGCATTCAAGATACGACATTAAAGTCTAAAACAAAACATGTTTTTTTTTTAACTACGAGTGATGGATTTTTTCATCCAGTTTACGTGATGTATTTGAGCTGGATATATTGAGAAGGCTAATAATAAAAAGACAAACTTATTCAGAATATTTATTATATTTATATAAAAAAATATTTAAGTTGATAATAATAATAAACGAATACCTATTAATCGTTCTCATTCCTGTTAAGATAATGTCTAATATAATATTATACAAACTACGGACGTCTTAGAGTCGTTAAATTATAAACATTACTTGCATTCCAATTATTATACACAGACATCGTTTACATTCATTCATTCTTAATTTTTTATTAAAACACCTAGACGTAATAATCACATTATGCATGAGCTTTTCATTAACTCATGTAGACTTAATTTGTACATTATAATTCTATTTTAAATGCATAACTTAGTTTACATCTAACTACAGGCAGTTTGAAACTTGGAAAATATTATTGTCATTAGATACTTAAAGCTATTATTTTAATAAAATATTCATCATGGAATGTATATATCAAAATTAGCCATCTAAATATCGAACAAGTAAATATTTTGTATGATGTAATACTTATGAAATAATTAAGTATAAAGTAGGTAGGTACATATAGTTTTCATGAGTAATTTATTGGCACTTATAACCACAGAAAAAGTGTTGGGTACAGAAGTACAGTATACAATATGTAAGTATAAAGAGTATCAAAGTATAAGAAAAAGTATTACAAAATAAAGTAAAGAACATACAAACGCCGATTCAGTTTACAATACTTTGTATAGATTTCGATGTCATGTGATCATACATACGTAGTTATGTATTCAGTTAAATTCCCTATTGCTTAATATTTAGAGACACAACAAGACAAAAACAGGTGGGCAATTCTATGAAATAATTAAACTATTCGTTACCGTCACCTCAATATGAAAATATAGATAATTTCGATTCTAAATCAAGATTTAGAAAACCCATAGGAAGTCACTGCCAAAGGATAAAATAATAGAAACAAAAAGAAAATCTCGCTGTCAATAGGTGTTACAATTCGCAACACTTAGATGGCGCCACATGTACATAAGGGTGATTGTCAAAAATTAAGATTATCGATTTACTTAAAACTGCTTTACACGTAATAACGCTTACACAAAATTGGCACGATATCATTTCTGACGTATATTCGACATAAGACAATATCTTATGTATGAGAAGCGCCATCCAGTGTTGTATTCTATAGAACTGCCCGATATGACGTATAGAGTTTAGTTACTGAGATTGGGTCGGAGGGGAAGCGACCCTTCGACCCAGAAGTTGGGTCGCTCCATCATGGTCTGCCACAGTGTCACCTCCTTGCCGACGCTGTCCATCCAGTTCACGTTAGCGCCCATGTATGTGCCTGGGAAAAAAAAGTATTGCCTTTAGTATTATTTAAAACGAATAGGTTACAAACATCTACTTAGGGATAGGTAGACAAAAAGCTTATTCTCTCATGTGAGGGCTTGTATTTTTGTGTTTAGTTGTTCGCACATAGCACGACATGGTAAAATTACACCCATAAGCACTTTTTTGTAGTGAACAAACAAATTCTTTTGATATTATTGGTATGGGAACTGCGTCGAAAAGTTGAAGCTAAAAGACTAGACAAGCTTGACGGGTACCGGTGCCGAGGGAGAGTCGCACGCCGCCCATGAAGTCGTTGGAGGCGAGGCGGTCGCGGTCCCACAGCGACAGCTCAAGCGCGCGGCCCGCCAGCTGCGCGTGCGTCACGCCGCGGTACGTGAACGTGTGCTCCCAGCGCGGCGACAGCGAGCGCCGCACCACGCCCGTCTTCTGCTTCGCCAGCCGCCCGCGCTCCGGCAGCAGGTAGCTGCGATACACAACATATATTTATATACTATTACACAATTATACACCCACAAACCATGTAAATTGTGGATGAGTTTAAATTATGAACAATACTGATGACTATTGGGCATTAGGCAACTTTAACTTTAGACTTATTCTGGTGATTGGGTCAATAAAATACCATACATTATGTAGCAAAAACCCGTACTAACCTTTTGCAAAAGACATCGGCGAGTCCATTAGGCTTCGTAGCGACTAAATTCTTGGCTTCCTTAACGAGCACATGTAGCGTGCCCTTCCCGCGAGCGCCGTCCGTCAGCTCGAGCTTGAGGCCGATGATCAGGTCGCCGCGGCTGCCTTGTTGCTCGTCGAATTGTTCCGTCTGAAACATAATGTGAGAAATTAATTTTAAGGTAAGCCAATGTCAGACTAATTACATTTGCAATGAAATGTGATGTAACGTAAATGCCCATCTAATGATGCCATTTCGTGGCATGCTCATACATTTAGCATATTACGCAATCACTAGTACTCAACTTCGGAGATGTAAAGATATTTGTCATTTTTGTAAATAACACACTGAAGTGGATATACGAAATTAATTTTATCTCCTATTTTACATCCCTATACCAGATTCTCTCAGAACAGTGCATCCTAAATTAATTCTGATGAATATTGTATTCTTAAACGAAATATATGAAAGTTGAAAGATTATCCAATATACTCACTCTCTCATGTAACTTGTACCACATGGGCGCGGGGTCGTCGAACACGACATCGGCCAGCGGCAGCGTCACCTCGCCCAGGAAGTCGTTCCGGCCGAACATGTCCGCGTGCCACACGCTGAGCCACAGTGTCCGCGCGGACAGCGAGGCCAGCGGCTGAACGAAGCTGAGCGTCTCTTCGAACACCGGACTAAGAGTGTTCTTCTTTACTTTTGTCTTCCTCTTGCCAGCTTTGGACTTGTCCGGTAACAAGTACACCTGGAATTTGATAAATAAGGATTTTTTAGTACAATGAATATCTCTTCGAATTTAGAGTTGTATTACGAGTCCTCTTATTAGTAAATGAAGAGGATTCTTATGGTGTGAAATTCAGGTTCTCATATTTATGAGGGTTTTCCCAACTGCGGTTTCATAGATAGGAGCTATCTAATATGGCTACTATTTTTTATAGTCAAAATCGCCAAATATCCGGCCTTGCAGGGCACGACTTTAATAGAAGTAGATTGATCATAGATTCATAGATCATAGATTAGATAGATGTAGATATGTCACAATTCGTACTATACATACTATGCTGACGTTACCTAAAGGACTACCTACAAAAATGTGGTGTAATAATAACGATATCAGACGGTTGGTTGTATACGCGCTATAATTTTAATGCGTATTAATATTCTCGTGGTGTATGTTAATCAACTTTGCCGGTGAGCCGACCGTGGCCATGGGCTTGGTTAACTCGATTATTTTTAGACAGGTTTATAGTGCCATTAATATTTAGTATCACAGTTGAATGGTAATATTATTCTTTGACATTTCACAGTGTCACATACATATACCACTATATTAACGTGGAATATTTGGTAGAAAAATAGGTATTTAAAATTCTTTTCGACAGAATTAGGTTTACTATTTTACGATACAGCGCGGTAGATAAAGTGACTTGCCATATTTTATGGTAATAAAAAAAACTTTATGTATTTATACGAACACATTCAAAACGTTTGTATTATTATCTTAGTATGTACTGGTCATTGTAACAAACCATATTTTTGTGTTCAGTTCGTTACAGTCGTTCACCATCACATTTTCACTAACACTTCTCAATCCTTACAAATTATGTTAGCATTTTCTAACTTCTTCATATCAAAGAACTCCAAGCAATTAACTACTTTCTACTACCCACCTTAACGTAAGGATCGGATCGGTTCCGCTTGGCGTCCACAGGCGCCAGGTCGCGACACCGCTTCACGCCGACTTCCAGCGCTCCCAACCTGTAGTTGTACAGCAACGAGATCTGGACTTCGCCTCGTATCGTCACGTTGGCGCGAGTTCCCTCCCCAGCACCCGAATATACTGATGCCATAGACTCCGAACGGACCTGGAAGAAAGAAAAAGAAAAAAATTAAGTGCCATTTTAGATAATCGAACAGGTAAAGTTAGGCAAAATAAGAATAATGTTTGAATAGGACAAATGGAAATCTTACCAAAACTTTGTTATCACTAAAACTATTATTTTTCACCGACATGTTAATTTACAGAAAATGCAAGAAGTACGAGATCAATGAGTGAATTTTTCGGTGAGATAGCAACAATAACGCGGCAGCTCACGCGAAATTAGGTCTAATACTATCTATAAATAAAGCTGTGAGAGAACACATTGCACATTTTGCTCTGTACCGCGATCACTACTGAGCCACAATTACAGCGAACTAACCAAACGGCATGTTTTTGTTTGCTTGCATTATCTGTCACTCGATACTACCATTCCTGCGTGAATACTAGTGTGTGGTATTCGTTTCATGTGTATTTTGGTTTAATGATCTTTTCTCTTGTTTCTCGTTTACTAGCGGTCAGTCAATGAGTAATCAAATACTACGATCATTCGGATTAGACATACATAAGATATTTCATAACGTTATTTAATCTTTTAAGATTAATCTGGGTCACGATTAAAATGCTATTAAAATGGTTTTCAGTATTAAATCTACTATTATCTCTACTATTGTTACGGAACAGTTGTGTGTTCTGTTTTATTAAAACAAACTATGATTTAATTTCCTTACATGAAACAATAGACAAAAAATCTAGTCCATTCGGGCCCACGCAAGTCCTCGGAACTGGTCGTGCGTAGGTGCATTCTCATTTTTATGCCCTATATAGCAGAAGCACTTATGTCAAGTTACCTTTACAAGATCAGGAAATCTATTTATTATTTAACAGCTAATCTACATCCATACATTTTTATGTTTAAATTATACCTTATCGATTGAAACATACGCGTCTGTTTAGAATAACAAAAATTATAGGTGTGTCTGAACTATGTCTACAAGGAAAATTAAATATATTATATAATACAATAGGTGCAATTAATATTAGCGACTGTGGTATTAACTACTCATAATAAGGTTACTTAGAATAGATCAGAAAAATATAACAGATTTATTTTGTGTATTACCTAGGTATATACTTTAAATATATGTAGTTTTAATGCCGTTGTCATAGGTATAAATGTATTTAAACATTGAATGACGCTGATAAACTGATTTAATTTAGATAAAGCTAGTTGTAATTTGAGTCTCATACAAATAAATACTAAAGCGTATACGGAACAAATTGGTATGCGAATTATCTTTTTACTGACCGTTATATGTGTATGTCAAACTATATTTTGGACGTAGTATGGTGAAATATGTCATTTACGGCCCTGAGCGTATAATTTTATGTAGGAAAAATAAAAATACGGAAGTTTTTTTTTACCAAACAAGTTATTTACTTTTTAAGTGCTTTGATATGTCCTTGATTATTTAATATGATGTAACTTATTCTATGTTTTCATCTTAGGAATAAAACTATGAGCATGGAAAAGTTTTAACTTATTTATCCAATAATGAGCTATCAATTATTTGTGTAAAGCTGAATTTGAGATCAAGTCGTGCTTCAAGAATGTACCTCAAACACACGTAACCTACTATGGTCCCCGATGTTTGTTATAAAAGAAGAATTATACAAGGTGGGCCCACATATTGATGATAATTATGAACGTTGGACTTAAATTAGTTAGTACTACTAAAATAAAGTCATTACAAAGTAAATGAAGTAGGTACCCATTATGTGAGCGCAGAGACATGTGAAACGGGCCAAACGGCTGCATATGGCATTGAGTAATAAAGTTTTATCGTATCTACCTACACTACAACACTTTATAAGGGATTAATATTACAACATTTAGAGTGTAAACACGATAGGCCAGGTCCAACGCATTCATGGTGGGTAATTCGTAAAACTGCATATCGTTTTGATGGCTTCACGACTCAAACTGTACAGAATAGACTTAAGTGTATCTACTGAATCAAGATGCTGAGTTGTTTTGAGCTTTTTAACTACCCACTGTACCGATAACTAAAACAAAAGAAGTTGGTATGCTGAAATGTTGCTTAAGATAAGTACGGCAGATAAAGGCTGATAATGAAGGTAAAAATATTTCAGAAAGTTTTATTAATCGTATCTTTGATTCTACATCTTCGAAAATCTTTATGCATCCGGCAGATGAACTCGAGCGTCAAGTACAAGTCCGAGACGAAGCGTGCTGCACGCACGAGCACCATTCATCACGTATATCGTCACAGTAACCCAATTAAACCGGTGTACGGCATGTAAAATAATTTGTCACTGCCTCAAAAGAGTTTGTCTGCTCACCCTACCGTGAATACATCCAGGCATTCGTTCAAGTAAACGTTTTGCAAAGCCTCGTTGTTCGCGGGCCGTGTTGCAAGACGCAGTAATATAATACAATGGCCAACGCGGTCATCGAGACAATACTCCTACACTTACTGCACCTACAATACATTAAGACCCTAAAGCTTATAACGGAAGGATGGTTTTCGCTTGTAAATATTTTCTACAGCACATAGAGGTGGACACATTTATGTGACACGGTTTATGTAAAAGTAGGTGATTCACGGTTACCTACGGTAGGACCATAATTATTAATTTTGTGGGTCTATTGAGGTAACAATTGCTATGAAATGAGTGCTTGAAATAAAGCAAGAGATTAAAATTGCTCTTAGGAAAAGATAAGAGTACCTAAAGTGCGAACAGTACAAATAATTTTAAAACTTCATTAAACTGAGATACTATCCTACTGATATTCTAAAATGGATTCTGTGAGTAAGCACACATACATTCCGTCAATTGAAGTGCGCAATCACATAGATGTGACGTCAACAGACCATGAACATACATTCGGATGTTTCAAAAGTAATCATTAATTATATTTACCTGAAGTCCGCTCCTGTTGAGCGAGAACCTGTCTCTGTCGAGCATATCCCTGTCGTGGTGTGGTGAGTTCGACCTCCTCGGCAACGTTGCATGGTTGGGCGATACCGTTTCTGACATGTATGCCTCATCTGGAAAAAAATACAAACGGCTGCTATCAATTTTGAAATAACGAACGAGTCAACAAAACATACGTCAAACATACGAGAACAATTATTAATAATGAATTCGATATGGTTGATGTTGATAAAATGAACGCAATCCTGGATTGTATTGATTACAATAACTCGTGGGTGGATTTTTTACGCATTGAAGGACTTGCAGTATAGTTCTTGTCGCTTATTTATTAAATAACACTTAATTAAGATTATAATGGTAAATAGTAAGAGGCCGAATGAAAAGAAATAACGCAAGTATACATTGCCACTCGGAACACTACATATAAAAGATTTAATATAAACACTGATTAATTCCTGTGCTTATGTGGGAAATCGTAAAGTGGAGTTAGTAGTGCAATAATTACTTTCGACAGAGAATCAAGCGTGCCTTAAGAAGTCGAATTTATATATTTTGGTACCATCGTCCTTCAGTTCTAGCCAATCGTCGGGTTTGACAAATCGACACTTTTTGCCCCTCGTTAAAGAATTATCACACCACTCCAAAGACCTTACGAAAGTGTCGCGACACGACAAAATCTCTCGAATGAATGAGATTTTCTCACCAGATTTTAAGGTACTGCACCGACTGTTGCTTTCTGAATCCTGCGAGGCCTCACACTGATTAGACCCAACCTTTTTGAACGCATTATTTTGGCTGCCCAAATTAATCGCACTGTCATTTCGTTCGGAAGCAAGTAAAAGCGTCGTAGTAGAAGTCGAAAATTCATCATCTAAATGCCTTGTTACGATCAAGGACGGAACACATGTATCTGGTGCTACTTTTGGCTTTGTATTTTCCGCATTGAGAGTGTAACTCCTCCCAGTAGGCCCCACCAGAGCTGATGATGGATTATCAATGGGCGAATCAAAGACGTCGTCAGATTTTCCTTTACAACACAAACATCGAATTAAAAACGAGCCGAACGTCATCTTTTTTTCACTTTCAACAACGTTCTTTCGGTAAATGTCAACTGGATGATAAGCACTCTCGTTTATCTCACCGCGGCTAAAACCTGCATTTTCAATTGACGAATAACTTTGTTCTGATTTATAAATAATCGAATAAACCATTATTCACTCATTTATTCAATCGCACAACACGACTGCATGTCACTAAACTAAATCACTATTTTAATTCCACATAAAATCCGTACTTTATCGTATCCTACATGTCATGGTCGTTTCCTGTTGTTTCAGTATACAACATAAAATGTAGTTGGAATAGCGATACCATTAGAGATAGAACTCGGCGCGAAAAAAACTGTTGTAAATTATTCACTCTGTTCACAATGTATTGTGGATGGAATCACCGAAGAAACCTCGAAAAGAATTAGCGGGTTGCGTTCGTAACGTTGGTCGGATCCCGTTGTAGTGACACCGATTCAGTTCAGGACATTTATGGTTATTATTTTCCTCAAAATAAATTAGTATTTACATCATTTTGACGACGTAACCGGAGCCGTACCTATTAATAGTACAAAGTTGAAATAAACAAATAGTATTAATGTATTATTTTTATATTTTAATTATTATAATTTTAGAAAAAAAGTTTGTCTAAATCAGGGTTTAATTTTATTTAATCTTTGTTCTGTGAAATGATAACTGAGAACCATGTGTTAACTAATTGTTTTATGTAGATACATTTTGAGTAGTGAGATTACGTACCATCGAGACGTGAGGACTTGTGCGGTAAATCAAGTGTACTCCAACGTAATGATTTCACGGGTTTATGTTCTGCATCACTAGAATCTCCACTTAACGACTTGGTTGATTTTAGAATATTTCTTCGCTGCGTGAAAGTAAGTGTGGGCAAAGAAGAATTAATTTTTTCTCGAGATACTTGCATTTCTGTTTTAATTGGTGCCTGGGTTAAAGATTTCGTGCTTGCCGAGTGTTTTGTTGCATAATCCACATTTCTATTTAATGTGTCTATGTCATTTAAATCTCTGATTGATGAACCTTCATATCCTGATTCTGAATGAATAGAACTGTTGTTATCAGTTTTCTCGCTCTCAGTCTCTTCTTTTTCAGAAATTGACATATTTTGAATTCTGCCTATGATACCTCTAATATCACATTCTTTACTTTTTAATTCTTCTGGTATACTTGTGGTAGAGGTAGCTTCAATGGGTTTACTATCTTTAATATCAATGCACGTTTTTGGTGTAGATGTTTCTATTTGCACCTTGTACTTTATTTCAGATTCATCTTTGCAGTCCTCCTCAGAAGAATCAATCGGGGAATCAAAAGACACATAATGTTCTTCCTTCAGTTGTATGTATCTTTTCTTTGGAGTTTGAGAATTTTCCTCGTTAACTGATGTATTTGAAGATTCAAAAGACGTTTGGCATATATTTCCAATCAAAGTAGAATCCGATTTCGAGTTCCCTAAGTCATTCATACAGTTTTTAGCCGACATATCATTTGAAGATCCATAAGACACATTGTGTGGTTTTATTTTTCCAGCTATATTGTTTATTGGAGAAATCGTTACAGATTTGCAAGAGTAATATGGTTCAGTTTTGATACAATTGCTATAAGAGTTTTGAACACCACTGCATTTTCCAACTTCCAAGGTATTTTCTTTTTTTGTTTGAATGCACTCACTTGGTGGACTAGTAGAATATTCTTGATCACTTTCCGGTAAAGGAATATTTAAACATTCGGATTTTACAGTTAACGCAGATTCATATGAAACATTATGTGGCTTTATTACTGGTGCCTTATTTGGAATTTCAAAAGATTTACTATGTTTATATTTTATTGAGCTTTCACATTCAACTGGGATGTTTTGACTTTCCTCCACTTGAACACAAACACTTTTAGATTTTTTAGAGTCATTCACCAATTTTTTTTCAATCTTTTTCCCAACAGCATAATTTTCGCGCACTTTCTGTTTTAATGGTACTGCTTTAGGTCGCGATACTTCTGAAGCCAAAACAGAATATAATTTAAACTTTTGTCTATTGTCTTTACGAATTTTGGATAGTGGAACAGGTATGTCACTGTCTTCTTGTTCTTCATTTTCCACAACAAAACAATTCCAACATGATACATCAGTATTTTTCTTATGTTGCATTTGATCACTAGCACTTTTATCAATCATTGTAAAATCTTATAACGCAATATTAATATTAAAAACAGGTATTAACTTCAGAGGAATACGAGCCTGACTAAACATCGACAAAGGTGTCGAGTGCTTAAATAACCTGTCCATAATGTATTTTAATTATTTTTAAATATTCAAGATAAAATGTTACGCAACCTAATTTAGAACATAGTTCTCGAAGAATATTTAGTCCGGTTTTAAAATGTTATGTAATAATGTAATCGACCACAACCTTTAAAATAAATTCGTAGATATATAAAGGAAATATGATATACTTGTTAAAACAAGCACAAAAAGTAACGTAAAATACAAAAGTGGTCTTACTGGCTTGATGGGCACCGGACAGGCAGCTAATTGTTGTTGATGCGAGGTCAAAAGTTCATTCGAATTAGTCCCAAGTTTGATTTGTACAACGTAGTACGCTCGATGATGTATTCACGATTTTAGAGCATTATTTCAATTAAAAAAACGCTACAATTATCTATTCGTGCCATGGTCGTTTCTAATGTGACATAATGAATTTCAACAAATATAATTCAATTCAGTTTATGGCTGTTCATTTGAATATTTACGTTTAAGGATAGGCTTTTAAGAATAGGAATGAACTTGTTTTTTTTTTTTCATTATACATTTAAAAACTGAATAGGTAACATTCCTGACTAAAATATCGTAAGTGTATGATGTTAGTCATATGTTTTTATGCTGTTTTTCTAAAAAACAAATCTCTGATTCTCGTTTCTATGTTAAAATTTAACAGTTTTATTTTGTATGTATAGATAATATGAATTAACCTTTGCGTAGGCTTATATAAATGGAATAGATTTTGTTAATACGTAGTAAAATATTTTATTTTTCAAAAATATGTATTTATTTAGTCTGTAAAAAAATGCTCACTTAGTCTATAGTTAATATTAGCTTCCTGTAGGATCTTTATTAATACGGACATAATTGTTTTTGGATAGGTGTATTTAAGGTGGCGTGCTCCCTTATTATAAAACGTGGTTTTAAAAAAGTACAGCCTTTAGTGCTAGCTTTAAACTACATATATGTATTTTTGAACAAAGTAAATGGTCTAAATCTTGTATGTAAAGTCGGTAATTTTTAAGACCACGTTTTTTATAAGGGGCATACATATAATTCCACTATTTGATTTTGTATAACACATGCGATCTTCGTTTTCATTCAAGTTTCCACTTTGATCAATGAATAAGTTTTTATCAACAAGAACTGTTTGTAATTCCTAAAATGAGTTCAGTACCTACACCTGACATTAGGGTTGAATTTTGATTGAGTTCGAAAGGAGATCAAAACAAAAAAAGCATGTCACGAATGTGTGTGGACATAGCTATTGTTCGCATAATGTCCACATTGGCGTACAGCAGGTCCGAAACGATGTCATTGTCACTTCATAGTATGTTGCTCTCTCTGGCATGTTACCTTTCTAATCCTGTTTGTTGCTAATACTAAATCATCATTCAAGATCTCATTACGGCATATAAGTAATCAGCGAGACAACTAGTACAACATGTTTGTTTCGTAACATAATGTATATCGAATAGAAGAATTATAACGGTAACAAATTGTGTTCCCAATCTACATTATGACACATCATCATCATGTGCAGTATAGTTATGATAATTGTGGTATTACTAGTAGAAGGTGATAATACCAACTTACAAATTTGAAGTACTTACTCTTAGCTGTACACACCAGAGCAATGTAAATTGTGGTTACAACATATTGATTGCACAAACCAAGAATGTCACTTATCGAAAAAAATCACTAACATTTTATAGCGTCACTGTTATTCAATTAATGTTAATTACAAAACTAATTAAGGTCATTATATTTGACACGATTTGGCATTAAAATTCTTTGACATAAAATATAATAAATGATCACGTTAAGCAAATGGCTAGAAACATAACTAGCATTACTAATAAAGTAAGAAAATTTGCAAATTTACGTGTGAAATCTAAACATTATCTATACAGTCGTTGCCACAATGTGTTTGTTTCTCATGAGAAGGCAGTCGAGTATATTCACTTTCCATTATTCGATTTCAACAGTAGTCAGCGAGAAATAAACCGTGCGATTGTTGTAGCGATATGCAAAATCATAGTATTTGTGCAACTTGGGGCATTACCGGAGTCGAGAATGCAGCGATAAGAGCATTTACGTTGATTATTTTCCACTATACGAAGCATAATCAATAAAGTAGTAAATTACCGCAAGTATTTAAAAAAACTCCTTGTAAAACACTGGTACTCAGCTGAATCCGGTGAGACTGGAAGCCGACCCCAACATAGTTGGGAAAAGGCTCGGAGATGATGATATCGAAAGTATTTTTCGCAGCAAAAAAGTTTCAGGGATGTGTTTCATTAAAATTAAATGCATATTTAGTTCAATCTGGTTAAAATTTTCTACACAGCTCATTCAAGTGCTATTATTTTGCAAACAAACACCTACGTTACCGTTGTGGTTGTCATGGTTTAAATGATTGATCGCAGGCTGTTAATAGTCAATTTATCATAGAAACATGACGACAATCAGCAACACATTTTCTCTTGCACACGGAACTTGTCATGGAGCGACAATTGTCAGAGTAAACGTTTAAATCGAGATTTTACAGCGAAAAACAAATCTTAACTAACAATTTTATTGAAAGATATTAGCTAACTTTTCAGCAACATATGTAGGTGTTTTTGTAACACTATCAAATAAAAATCGATAATTTCATCAGCTATCACCACACGAAATGTTAATGTGTTGTATAAACAACCGCTGTTGGCGCGGTGACCATGGCCCAAAACCGCAATTGACCTTAAATAGACAGAATTACATCAAATACAATTGCAGCCCACTTGAAGCTGTTTATGAATAGGAGATAAACTTTACTTAATATGGTTTGTTTATGGCGTAATGTCATCATAAAATAAAGATGTACTGATGATTATATTGGTCATTTTTCAAAAGATTGAATTATATTTAATCGTATTTATATATTAATTTATTTTAAAACGAACTACTGTCACGTATAGTATTCTACTGTTATATTTAACCGCCCACGCAAAAAGAGGGCTGTTAAAGTTTGACTGCTACATGTCTGTTGTTGGCACGGTAGCTTTTAAACTGATGAACTGATTTGAATACGTTTTTTTTAATTACATGGTTTGCCAGCAGTGTCGACAGCATCTAGACTTTATAGTTTCATTAAGGTAATTGTTTTGTCAACAGCGACAGGGATCTCAGATACAAAAGAGCAGAAGTATCGTGTAACATTTACATAAAACAAATGCTAAACTAAAAATTAGCAGAAGCTATGCAACTTTTATAAACACTGTTATTCATAAAATTTGCACGTAAATAATTATCAAGTCATCACTATCTCAGTTAAATTGGTATTGGAATTTTCAATACAATCGTTTAACAGAACAAAAATATACAATAGAATACTTCGGAATGACAGTTACAATAACACACTCCACATTACATCTAAGTCTAGATAAAACAAATCAATGGGGTTATAAACTTGGCATACGACATCATACAAAAGCTCGACTTTGTCTTTGGGATGGTCAAACAGGCTTCATCTTTCGCATTTTAAGAAGGAGACATAATTTTATTGTAGTTTTATTGCTTAGTGGTAGATTGGATTAAACCTTTAGTGTAATTAATCTTGTATTGAATGCAATCAGTATGACAATGTACTTTAGTTTTACATGGGTACGTAGAATCGTTCCCGACAAAAATGGTGGGACTCACATGAAGCCACTAGCTGTCAAATTTATTTAATACATTTTCAACTTTATAGCTGTAGCATATGGTTCAGAGTTAATTGAGATATTTGACAGTTTCGGGTAGCTTGATGTGTTGGCACGTTAGTATTGCCCGTGGAAACTATTGTATTCACTTTTATTCAATATAATTGACACCGCCTGTTTGTTTCTTTTCTACAAGGAAAAACAAAGACATAAGACGCCACCAACTACGACAGAAAGATGAATATCAACACCAACAATAAATTAAACAGCCAGCAAGCATTTGAATAACAGACATTATATCTACGGCCAAAGTTCCAACAAAATCAGTAAGGATGTAAGTGGTGAATGTTTACCGGGTGAAACGGAGCATAAAAACTCGTCTAAAGTGATCTACGCTTCATCCAAACGGGTTTATTGTTAAGTATATTTCGTATATTCATAGAAACGTCGTATCTAACGATATTTTAATGTAAAGTTTAAACAAAACTGCGTATTACTTGATAAAACTTGTAAATCCAAAGTATCAATTTAACTAATTTATATGATTCGACAACACTTCTTTGCAAGCGCGGATGCATTTTAAATCACATCAATAGTGCATTGATTACATTCACGGCTATTAAAAATATGAATTGTCCTATTGAGTCCGGAGATCACCTTTGTTCTTTCAAACAAAAGTATTTACGTAGCAGTTACGTAGAAACGTGGTGGTACGCAGATACTATGAAGTTCTGTTCTAATCTGATATCGCTGACGTTACCGAAGTGCGTACCTTAAACGCATACACTACATACGACGTCCAACTCGTGAGTGACGTCACTACAGGTAGTCACGTTAACTGCCTTGACCCTGAGATGAAGACATTCGTATATTCTTTAGGTTGCGAAGGAAGTAGTCATTTTCGTCGGCAAACAAAGTCAGTTTCAGTTTAAAAACTGATTTTGGGAAACACGTAAAGGACCTTGATAAATTACGTTGATGTTTTATGATTAAGAACGAAGAATGCGTAGACCAGAACCTAGTATTTTCATTGAAATAAGAAGCTTTCGTGGAAATGTTATCTTAATACAAGAGTCTTAAAATACTTTTCTCAATTTCTATTCAATCTTACATTTATAATTTATAGGAATTACATGCAATAATCAATAATATTTTTATGGCTAAAGGAAATAATATGATTTAACAAATACAATTTTATGATAAAACTAAATATCTATAAAAGTTTACGATTTGAATTGAGAGACCGGAACGCATGCTACGTGCATCTTAATGCTCATATTTCTACATTAGATACGATTATATGACGTGTACTAGTTGGAGAGGGCGAGTAATCGCAGTTTCTCTTTTCTCAGCGCGACTGTTTGTAAATACTTGTTCACAATGCTACAGAACAATTCATCTACGAATCTTTCTTCAATTAGATAGGTGCATAATGAAGTTCTTACTATCGTGGGTGTAAGGAGCATAAACTCTGTCTGTAATAAATCAGTTGTCGATGCCAATGTATTGTTAACCTGCTTAGATTGAAATTTTCATCTAAGTCAATACAAATAATTTATCAACAGATTATAATGTACCCTTAGATCTATTTGATTAGTTTTTGAATCGATAAAAGAAATACCTTCACATCTTCTGAATCAATAATCATAATCTGGAGAAGTGCTGCGTGGTTTATTCTATTCTATTGATATAAAAAGCATAAGCATGCAAGCGAAGGCATGGTACAGACGCCAGCACATCAAACTAACCGAAACTGTCAAAATTTTCCAATCAACTTTGAACCATATGCTTCAGCGATAAAGTTGAAAATCCATTAAGAAAATCTGACATTTGACAGATTATAGTAGCTTGATGTGCTTCCGACTGTACCCATACATTATAACTTTTCACATCCTATGTTTGCAACCAAACAATTATGACGAAGTATAATAACTTTTCACCTATAAATGACGGTGGTTTATAAAAATATATTCGTGCAGTATATATGTGTAAGGTTATCTGTCGTTTATTGCACAGTAGCTGCAATATTTCTCATTTTGATATTGGACAAGTTACTCACGATTTACCGTTAACGAAATCATTTAATATCTGCAATATAAATCTGGCTCGGAGATTAATTTAGCGCCGCATTGTATTGCATTCTTTGAGTTTCCTGAAACACTGTCATGGTATAATTTAGTTTAAAGTGTAGGTCGTGCGGTTAGTTTAGAAAATTTTACTTTATTGATTATTGTTTAAAGTAAAGATATAATGGCTATTGACTATTTGAAGCTTAAGAAGAGATTTAAATTTCTTTTTAGACTTACATCAGGAGATTGTTCGCTGACTGAATAGTCTAAATCTTTTTTGTAACATTTGGTTTATGGTACTAGACAATAGTAGTGTCTTTGCTTTCTGCACCCTAATCATCTTAAGTATTCTAACTTTGAATAGGTTTATCATAAAGCATGAATGACTTCTATTTATTTTGTCTTCATAAAAATGAAGGGCTAATTGTTGATTCATCGTTTTGTTTTTCTGAGAAAATACGACATGGTATTCTTAAAATTACATTTTGTGAAGCTATTTTTTTTTACGACAGCTCTTAATTATGTATACTAGGTAGTAGGAACGTATATATTTAATTCATTTATAAATAAAACATTATGAAGGGAATGAACTCGGAATGAGCCATACCAATTGTTCGCAGGTTACAGTTAACAAACTGAATCAGAGTACAGTTCGTAATTCGCGAAGCATGGCGAAGACAAAACTAAATTGTTGCCGAGAATTACTGAATGAAACTTTGAAATGGCCGCCGCTATTTTGAAACAGGATATATAAAATATTTCAATAACAAAAACTTTAATTTACGGATTAATGATTAATAATTTTTGATTTGAATAGGAATTCTGATTAGTTAGTACATTTTACGACACGTTCACTATAAGAATTCGTTGAAGTCTTTTTCAGGCAAGTTATTGTGTGGGGTTTAAGAAGAATTTAAAATATTTTATTGCTGGATTGTTTTAACTTATAACCAACGAATGATATTTAATCTTCACTACTTTTATTCGAGAACAGAATGTATCTTATACACAGCAATCTTATATTGAATTATTTCTATGTATACTAAATGGGATCAAATGTTTGACACATTTATAGCACATAAAGAACACATATCAGCAAGACAACACTTCATTATTACAGACTAGTTAACACCTCTTATATTTCCTGCGCTTTAATGGCAAGTACCTCAGCATCAGATAGAAAGTAACATAGACGTAAACATGGCTGAACGTAGTGTTCCCATGGCGAGAAAGTGGTCTCTCAACAAACCTATGCCGACATCCATCAACGTCGGCTGTTACAAAAATTATGTAGTAACACAGACTCATTATTATTCATAGTTTAGTGCTAAGAAAGTAACAGTCTACTGTTATGATTCACGTAATATTATTGATGATAGCTCTCTCAATTTTCGCGATGAAATCATCTTTAAATAACCTGTAATTTTTGTGTTACATTGCCTCCCTGTGACCTATTGTTCTTAAAGCGAAATTGCATGGTTTCTATTATTTTCTATCAGTATTGAAATACGTAAGTCAATTATGTTGGCATATAATTATTGTGATGGTCGTTGGTTACGTTATTTTGTACGTTTTTTTCAAAGTTATGTTGTGTAACAGTTGTTCTTCAATACCCACGTTTAATTTTCAATATATAGCAACAATCATACATCAATACATTTTCTAAAAAGTGACACTTATAAAATGACCACGGGACCAGAGTGCTCTCTTTCTACTACTAGGTACTCGGACCGGCAAGCGCAAACGCAAAACTGTCGTTTGTTATGTTAGGGATGAGGAAACATGGGAATATTAAAAAAGCCATTCTTCATTAATTTCACTATGAACACAATAAAGCAAAACAAAAGAGCATAAATCTTTAGAGTGTCTAGCTTAAGGCGTTTAAGACTTATAAAGTCGAACAGAAAGTTGCGACAGGCACTATCTCTGATTGCTCTCAGATAACGCGACGCGTGGGTGCTGTAAATATGTTTCGTAACACCGTGTCAACAGGCTGCGGCTTTTTTCAACAATTAACATACACTCGACATTTGTACGAACCACGCATGCTTCAAGTTTCGACATAATCACACTATATTTAGTTGTAACAACTGTCTGGTTATCTATTTTAGGTATGTCTGGTTTCCTGCAATAGGTTGAAACTGTAGTTTTTAATAACACACTTCTTTATTTGGAAACTAAGTAAAAGAAAACGTGCCCATTTGTTATAAACACGTACTGTGTTATATGTTCAAAGAAAAAATATTTCCATGTTGTTTTACATCTATGTATAGTCTAGTACAGTAATCTTTTTTATGTTTCGAAAGTCAGTGTAAACTAGTATAATTATACAACTTTGATTTGGATTAGTGGGCTAATGAGTGAACTGTAGGTAGACGTTGTCAATCGACATATTATACAAGTTTTGTTTAAAATTCAAGTTACTTGTAGTCCTGAAGACATTCGATAATATTAACTTCAACTATAACTCAAGAAGGCGTGGCTGTCAGCAAAACTCACAAGCAATTCAATATGTTACTGAAAATACCTTAAATAAATATGGAGACTAAAGGTTACTCATGGAATCTCAGTTTGTGCATTAAAGGAAGGTAGGTTTATTGTGTTAGAATGAACTCATCCGGAATATTGCGTCAGTTGGTCGTGCAAACCGGTTGGCCTCGTGTTGATCTGCACTTCATTTTTCTTTCTTTTCAGAACAATGCAAGGAATTGCTGCAATTAGTGTGTCAATGCACACTGTACACTATCTGGTTGTATTGCAAATATTAAATTTTAGTTAATACAAAAAGATGAACTGAAGATAACAATGCTTCGATTATTCTTTAATCGATGCCCATAAGAACAATCATGTCAGTTATATTGAAGCAACTAACAAACAAACAATTGCCTGCAGTATTATTAGCGTGAACAGTGGACTACGGTCTATGACCACCCCTGTGTAATTTCCCGACAATTTTCATTCTTTAAGAACAATTCCTTCCTGTTGAATTAGTATGCAAGAAACCTTATGTTGGTAACTACTTGTACTAAACGTTTGTGTACGCTGATGCGTCGCGTTACTTCATAGCCTGTGCTCATTCCCCGTCTTGGTGCCGTGGTCACGACAATACTGGTACGCCTGTTTACAATATTACAATTGAGTTATATTACCCGATATTTCATTGGTCGACTAGCATTTCGGCTGTTTTGAAATCCGGCTCGTGACAAATCACGCCTTGATCGCTTTACAATAACCCGTCGATAAGTAAACTGTGCAGACTGATTGACGTCTCGATAGTTCTTCACACAACTTTTCCTTGTTTACTTAAAAACTTTTACCATGTTGTTACGTAGAAGTGACAATAAGATATATGTACTTAAATGTTAGTATGTAGTTGTGGATATCTGCACACTGCTCGAACAGTTTTTAAATCGATGTAGTTGTTCTATTTTTTTGTTTATAATTAATGTATTAATTGCCCTATAATTAAAGCTAACGCAAATAGGATGTTAAGATACAATATTTCAACAAAAGATCGAAAAAACCAAACGGAAGACTACGTAAGTACCAAACTGCATAATATCGCGGGCCATCAGTCACCATAATAGCGCCTGCTAATATAGATGCATCCTTATTACCGGCTAGAACAATTCATTAATATTGAACAACAATTACGTTTTTTTTTATCGGCATACTTCAACATATCGGCAAGAAATAGACAAAGTGAAAGCACACAGCGTCGATAAAGTCATCGACAACAATTGGTCACATGGAATCTATAAAAAAAAACGCGGCCGTGCACAATGGTTTCCGAGTTTCATTTCTCTGTGACATGAAATGTGTGTACATTTGTGTGACATGGATAGAAATTAATGAATACTATTCATGAGAGTTTTAAGCGATAACCTTCGAAAGAACTCAAATCAGTGTTTTCATAAAAGACCAACTAAAATCTATAAATAAAATCTTAGAGCACGTTTATTTTTATTTGTTTAAATGCTTATTAGAATGCATAAGATTAGATTTAAATCTATAGATTACTTAAAAACAACAACTTTAATAAGAAACATTTATCTATTTTGTTATACTTATCTCCTCAAATCTGCATACAGGTGTGTAAGTTATCAGATTTCTAAATGTCACTTAGAACGAGAGACAATAATTTAATTTCAAGGATAAGCTACACATGCGCAAAGGTAGTGCACCCAGTATGCTACGAGTGTTTTATTGCTGTGTCATTTTTCTAACGACATCCTTTCAATTCTTTCAGCTTTTATGTGTACCTACCTATATGTAGAAAATATATGAGTACAACTGAAAATGTTTGTGTCTCAAACAGCACCAACATTTGTACAAACAGTGGCCAAAAGCTACAATGTCAATTTTAATGTTTCTGTTGTTCACATGAACAATATTTTGATCGTATTTTTGAAGGTAAGCCTATGGAGGAAATTATGTCGTTATCGTTGAATGAAACGATTACTTTTTGTGGCAATTGACACCACTAAAAGCCTTCTTACAATACAAGGAGTGCAAAAACTATACAATAACAATACTACTACGCAACACAAAGATCATTATTATAAAGTCTATGCAACGACAGCAAAAAAATAGCACAAAAACTTGGCATGTACAAACAAGGGAAACCGATGCTTTGTTTCAAAAGTCCGGGGTATCAATGAATAAGTGTCGCTGGCGCCCTATGTAACCGGATGAAGATAAATAGTGGCCGGCCAGCGTGAAACCACCATTGAGTAAGAGGCCAAGATACGCTATGCGTATGGCTCTGGTCGGGTCGGGAAATTGGACTCAACCGATTTCTTTCGTCGTAATATTGTAATTGGATATTAAATCCTAGTCATTTTGTTCTCCATGATTAAATCAATCGAATTAAAGTATACATTTTACTTTATATTAATATTTGTAATTTGTTTTTTTGGGTTTTGCCCTGCCCTACGAAAATACATTAAATAAAAAAATATTAACAGCAATATAACTTTATTCTATGATGGGTATTATCCAATTACTTCCTGCTTAGCCTTACTTAGATCAATATCCTGACAGACTAGCATGGCTTATACGTGCACTTGTAATATTGACTAATGGATTTATTGTTCACTGAGATAATACAGTTATCCCATTAAATGTTATTGCGATGTGAAGCGCCAAGGTTACCCATTCATCAACATGAGGCATATTAATATTCTATTAACGATAAACTTTACATACGTAGTATAAATACGTCAATGTACCTTTTAATATTATATTTACATTTGGACGTCTCATGAACCGAATACTTAAACATTACCCAATATTATGGACAGTTTTTACAATAAATCAAAACATACAGGCAACTATAGAAGCTGTCAACGATTACAGAAATTTAAGGTGTGATTTTGTAGGACATATCAAAAAACCGTATTTTTTACTTATATTATTAGAAAGGACATGTATTAAAAAGAACGGTGTTCTTCAATTGTGAAGAACACCGTTCTTTTTAATACTGACTGTGGTATTGACCAACTGAAGCGCTTAAGCAGTGTCATCCTAAAGAAAGATTAGAGATCAAAGCAATTCTTTATCAAATTGATTAAGTTTATATTTCCAATATGTTTTTATTGCCAGTATCTGGCATTTAAGTTTTATCGAATGTAATGTTGAAATTAATGATTTCTTTAAACTGCTATCGAGCATTGTATTATTGCCGTTAGCAATTACCGTTAATGTAATTGGAAAGGCATCACGTCTCTATTAACAGGTTTTCTAAAGATCAAATAAGGAAATACTTGTAAGATTTTCCAATGTCCGGTGCATGCATGCTAGCTTCCTGTTCTTTAGATCAACTAAAATTAACGATTCTAGTAAGAAGTTAAACAATTTACTTCAGTTTTCCTTTCAACTCAAAACGTACTTTCATGCACAATCAGAGGTCGTTTTAAAGGCCAAATAATAGCGATACAGGCTGCTAAGCGATCGTAGCCAGCTAACTTTGTTACGTCAAATTTAATCAATAGCCTACCAAATCAAGCGAGAATTGGACACATAATATACTTGCAGATAAATTAGGACAAGGCCAGTGCTTTTCGTTGCTTAAATAGTACTTAGTGCGTAAATGCATCGACCAATGAGTGAATGCCAACAGTGCCAAAGACTTTGCGCATTCGCTCGACACAAAATGATTACGTCCGATAAGCCGGAAACATTGTAGTGAACAGGTTTTCGAAGTTTTGAAAGGTGTTATTTGGGTTACGTATGAAGTCAAATATCAGTTTGTTATGAAATCTATTTAAATTTGATAATTCGAGCGATATTTTTAGTTCCGCGATAAGTTACGCTGATATGGTTTATCTGCATAACTTTATACCTGAAGTTAATGGTGAGTAACGGAAAACAATAAATTGCACTCACTTAAAATTGTATCAATGTGGAACAGAGTGCTATGCTGACCTACAGCATCACAATCCTAAATATATAGAACATCTGACTACATAGTAAATTTTAAATTGTCATCGTAGATGATTTCTTATGTAACAAAACATGAACTTTTACGAAGCCAATATATGTAAGTTAGTAGACAAGAAAGACATCATAGACCTCGTGTAACTTATGCCGCCACTCGAAATGTCTCATTGCTGTGCCGATGACGAAGCATTAAGGTCAACTGCTTACCGAGGAATGTAGTCAAGAACGGAGAAATGGTCTGTCTCAACAGTTAGGCCTACTTTTTAGCAAACGATTCCTTACCGACCGTGACGCTACAGAAACAAAGACGGCTTACCTAATGACGCGTTCAATTCATCAAGTTCTAGAAAACTTTAGTCAAAAAAAATATAAACAGTTTAGTTTCCAGACTGTGGGGTTATTAGTGGATATTGGTCGCTATTAAGGAAGGAAATACCCGTGCATTGTTATTTAGAAACAAAGATAAAGATGACAATAGATTTTACAGAATCGAAGTTAAACTACATATAATTACCTTCTTTCGGGGCCGTTGGGATTGAATAGAAAGCAATAGTAAAACCAGTACAAGTAATCTACATGCAGGGACGGGGTTTACACAAAGTTCTTAGAAACCTTTTACTGTTCCCGGAATCCTTATAAATTCAGTAAAAGCGTTCTATTGTACCTAAGCCTTATGCTAGTATACAAGTTTGTTTCTATTGTCTTTCGTTTTCGTCCAATGACCTGTTTTTTACTCGAAACACAAAACTTAATTACCACGAATCATTTCATCACAAGGAACTCGTTTAAGTAGGTACTTTCACTTGACGTTTTCTTTGATCTATTCAATCTTAGATATACGTAATCGAAATTTAGTTTGTTTGCTGATAGCAAAATTTGTTATATCAGTAGTGATGTAAGTTACCGAATAATTAATGAACAAGAACAAAATGACTGCGATCTTAGTTGGATGTTGATTCTTTTTAGTTTGATTAGACCAAGTTAAGTTTACACAACAAAATAGCAATCATTGTATTTCTATGCAGTACTTATATTGTATTATATTTAATGAATTTTATTATTATTGTAAAAAAAAAAACAAGTTCTGGATTCGTATTGGCGGCGACTGCATTGCCATATGTGCACGTTTTAGATACCGTGCATTTTTTCGTAAGCAGCACAGCGAAAGGTATGCAGCACATACCCACTACGCAGTACATTGAACGTGACATTAAAATCAATGAGTTTGCACGATTCGATGAGATTGTTCACTCATTGCGTCACAGTTATCTAAATATTTTTTGTACAATCTTTTGTACTACAGTTTGCAGTTTTAGGTCACTTTAAACTACTCGTAGTAAGTTTTTGCCTAGTTTTATCAACTAAAATCTCTTTAATTAATGATTAATACAGACTTTGGAAAGACATTCGAGAACAAAACGCTGCATTCAATAGAGTTGATGGGAAAACAGTCACGCAATACTTTAAGTAGGCTAAAGAAATACGAATGTAACAATGATATTTTGTACAGCAGTGATTCGCTTCGGTCATGGACACTCGTGAACTCATGGGAAATTGAGGAAGGACACAACGAAGACTAGCTGTTGTATATGTTTAAGCAATTTCTGATCACTTCCTCACTTATGAAACAGTATTAAAGGTAACTTGGTGACATTGAAACGATGTTTAAATATTTAATATCGAACCAGTTGTTTTAAAATAATCCTCACCCACACCACTGTCTACTTGCATTGTCTCATGTCCAAGCAAAACATTGAAAGCATATTATTGTTCATAACGTTTCATACACATTGGATGTACTGTTCTGAAAGAATTTTTACACATTGTTTTGGTTGCATAACCTGTTACAGTTTGGACATACTTAAAATTCGAAATGTTGACGTTTCTTTTATAAACTAACGATTTTGGCAGTTTAGATTTAATAAGCTGATTGTCAAAATATCTCACTCATCGAGTGTGAGTGAAAATTACTTTTTAAATGATAGAAAGTGTAGAGCATCATTCGCCATCCAATTAACGAACTTGATAATTAACTGCCTCTTTACGTAACAAGGCGTATTTTAATTAACTTTTAGCTGTTAATAACAATCGTGACAATTCATTCTAAGCCCCATTGTCTTTCTGTGAAGTTCTGTTAAGTCGTTATGACAAACGAAACTACTACATACACGTTAGGAGGGTCGTTTTACGCGAGTCTCAAGTATAAATAAAAAACAGTCATATTTTCTGTCCACGCCTAGCTATTTTCTCATGACCTTACATGCTACCGAAGTCAGTACAACATCATTTTAACCGTTCTCACAACTTGTATCAGAGAATAAAAAGTTATTTCTGCAAAAACGGACTAAGACATTTTCACTGCAGTTTCTATGATAACAACTGACAATTAAATAAATTTATTGCATTAGTTCTTTATCACGCTCAACAAATTGATTGCGATGTCAAATCAGTATTTCTCGAATCTGTATAAACCCTGAAGTGAGTATTATATTATCATAAGTAAATTTTATATTCATATATGTAGCTCACCTTGTAGGCTAGGTGCAGACGCAGGCGCAGCTGGTGGCGGTTGCAGGGGCGTC
Organism: Heliothis peltigera; assembly: GCA_958496145.1. Classification (NCBI taxonomy): domain Eukaryota; kingdom Metazoa; phylum Arthropoda; class Insecta; order Lepidoptera; family Noctuidae; genus Heliothis; species Heliothis peltigera. The sequence goes on from OY292328.1 coordinate 8,179,530, forward strand.
GGCGGAGGCCTACGTCTCCGTGGTGCATGCAATCCTGGGGCTGATGCCGCTCGGGTGGCCGTGCGGAACCCGGGCGCGCGATACCGGGCCGACTTCACCGGACCAGCCGGTACTGTGTTCGTGCCCGTGATGGATGGAAGCCGTGGTAATGAGCCGGCGCGCTGTTCTTCTTCCGACTGGAAGATAGGTTTTTGTTATGATTTGTTACGAAAATGTTTTTTTAATTTACGATAAAAAACAGAACGTAACAAGCGTTCGCCTTATTTGAATACTGTAATAGAGTAGAGACCGTGGAGTTTCCCTTTTTCTCTTTTAGGCGTTAAATTCTAGACTTTAGCAACTATGAGTATAACCATTACACTATAAAATTTTGCCGTTGTAGCTGTCTATATTTGTGTTTTACCTAATTCTACGAGATCTGGTGCGGACAAAGCACATGCTAATTTAACTTGAACAAAATTCCCATTAGGTTCCACATGAAATATGTTTTTAAATGCTTAGTAATATAATAAGAGAAAGGTAGCGGCTAAGGATATTAACAAAAATAATATTCAATGAGTCATTGAACAGGACTTACGGAATCACTAATGATGATTACATTGTTATCTTATCTGCTAATTGTCGATTGTTTAGTGGCTCAAACTAGATGCCATTGTGTACAGGTGAAACATGATACAAATGTCAGTGTTGTAATTATTGAGTAAGTGGTTCAATTCAACACTTTGAAGACATCGTATTATTGAATTGAGTAAAGTTTTTGTTTTGAATAACGAGTCAAATATTATTAGCTGGTATTAGTTTCATGTAGGTACTCAAAAAAATGTCGTGGTGATGTACATATATTTGAATGTCAAAGTAATTAAGTAATGCATAATTATAGGATTTTATTATTAATCAGTTACAGCCTAAAATCATGGTGAATATTAAATTACATGAAATTAAATAAATAGGTACTTAACGAGTAATTCGATTTTTTATATTCATAATTTAATAATAACGAAAAGGGTAAATATTAGAAGATAATGGTTTCATTGTATGGTTGAATAATTTATTTCGGCGTTCGAGGTATTGGCGACCCTTCTAATCGTGACGGACATAATGTTCAACTGGTTTGCAAAGATATATGTAGGTACATATGTATATGTACACTTATAAGGAATTAGCAAATGGCGTTTTAAATGAAAGGATTAATTTTGTTGCTTTATGTAATATTTTTAAGCTAAAGTGATTATGAAACTTGGCACGTTGCTACGCACTATCTGTCAAATATTTATTTATCTGCGTATGGTACGTTATCTGTGATGTAATTCACAAACAGCTCTTGTAAGCTATCTTTTTTAAAACGATAATATGTTCTTGAACGTAGTTACACGTTCATACGTGACATTGACTTTTCGGAAGACGGAATTCCCAAATGAATAGCTGTGATGAAAAATCCTTGAAAGTAATCGATGTTTTGTAGACACAATTTACCTTACGTGACAGTTAAATGTTAATAAGACAAAGTGTCTAATTAGTCTGATACCTAAGCGTATGTTAATGTTTATTTTGATTGCACTGATCCATGTCTATTTTGTTTATGTGCTGTTAATGTTTGATTTGGACAAGACTCGTAAATATATCTTACCTCAGCATCTGGTGCAGAGGCTCGTCGTCTCCCTCGCCAGAGTCTGTCCTCACTGCCACCAATAGCGCCACAACTCCGTGAATGTGATTTCTGTGCTGCCAAATCGGCTCCGGCTGGTGACCGACGCGATTCACCACCACCTCCTAACGTACCGCGAGAGTCGGCAGCTAGTAGGGCTGATTCGAAACTACCACGCCACGAAAATCTTTCACAGTCACTCGCGACACTACCCCTACTCGCCGTTGCTTCTAATATATCATGAGATCGACTCCGCGCTAACGCCCCCGGCTCGGACGCACTGTCCTCGTCTGTGCTCGGCGATGCACCGCCCGACACTTCATGCATTAATGCCACAAGTCTGCCACCTATATGCCTCATCACTTTTCCGAACAACGGTGGCGAACCTTCACCGGCGCGGCCTAGCGTTGCCGCCAGCCTCCGATACGCTCCAACTGCATCGCGCTCTAGCGAGCCCGCATCGTTATTGCCGCGATCGAATTCATCAATTATTTCGCGGCAGCTATCAGATATCTGTTTACGTAGTGCAGATCTCGTACCAGCTGTTGTGCCCTCTAAATCAGAGCCGGCGTAATCGGACGAGTCGTATGAATCACTCCACGTATCTTCACTTGATAAATACTCAACTATTTCACGCACTTCTTCATCGCGGATACCCGGAACTGTTTTCATTAATCTCGTTAGTTCACTTTCAAAATAAAGGAGTTGAGGCGGTTTCGGTGGACGAGAGCTCTCCGAGTTGGATGATGCTGGTGTAGATGTGCGAACATTGGTCGTGTGTATCATTTGCTTGAAAAATTGTCGCATCTTTGTCATCATTAGATTTGTTTCTTCATCAGACGACCAATTATTAAAGCTATCTTTACGTACTAATGGACTTTGAGGCGGGCGAGATGACGGTGGAACTTCCACACGTTCTTCGATATCAGGTCGGATTTCTTCAATTATTTCCTCTAATTCTACTTTAGGTTCATGAGATCGTGTAAAATCGGAACTTGAATCTCCATTCCTTAGTAGGTCATCGCAACTACCGACGAAGCCACTATCTCTACTGGTTTGTTTTTTAGATTCAGAAAGTTCAGATCCAAGCGGTGGGAATTCAGGTCGGGGTGATAATCTACCGTCTTCACCTTCAGAAACAGATCTAGTATCATCACGTGTTTCTTCGGTAAACTCAGCTGATTGTCGTCGTTCATCGGCCGGAGATCCACGTGGTTTTTTGCTTTGTTTTTTTCTTTTTGACTCGCCTTGCATATCGAGTCGCTCAGAGGAGTCATGTCTGTCCTCTGTTTCTGTACTTGAGGCATCGGAAGCTTCCTGATTATCCTGCGAAGGTTCGTCCCCCGTCAACAAGTTGTCTAGCGAATTCGAATGCGACCGGGGAGTTCCCCGGGCACGTACCAAACGCTTTCTACGTTGTTCAGGACTTTGTCTGCCTTCACTGTCACTTCCGACGCTGCCAGATCCATCAGAATCACGCCTTTCTTGATTAAATCCCATAAAGCCGGATAGAAAATATTTTTCCAACCGTGACGACACTAGGTCGTCGTTATCACTACTTCTTTTAGGTTGCTCATTATCAACAATAGATTCACCACCTTCACTACACACACTTGATGTTTCCGACACTGCTTCCTCATCGTCACGAACATTTCTGCCGTCACCCAAACCGAAGAAAAAGTATTTCTCTAACTCCGTGGCTGATATAGGCCGTTGTTTTTTTGTAGTATGTTCCGTTTCGCTTTCTTCGCAGCTTTCTTCGACAATGGTGTGTAAAGTGAAGTCTATGGAACGCCTGCAGTAAGCAAATTCCTCCCCCCGCATGGGGAGTGAGGCTTCATCCCCGGAATCGGTGTCAGAAGGTGAGGTGGCCTCGTCCTCGTTGTGGCTGACGTCCTCGACCCACGAGTCATCGTCTGCCAGCCCCTCTTCGAGGCACACGACCGCCGAGAGAGTGTCGGCATTGCTAACAACAGTCACTCCGCCCGAAGGCTGTGGCGTTTCGTCGTCGGATATTCGTTCGTCTATTTCGTCTTGTTGCACGTCCGGGTTCGGGTCCGATTCACTTTGAGAATTGGTATGATGCACTATAACTTCCCGCATAAGCCGCGTCGTGTCTGACGTGACCACGGAGACGCGGTCGTGTGTTATCATAACGCGGCTAGTGAAGCGCGCGGGACCGTCCGCACGAGCCGTACGCGAGCGGCAAACTGTTGTCGCGGCAGGTGCGCACGCGCTCCCCTCCGCGCCCGAGCAAACCGGCCCGACGCCGTGCATTTTCTCCTCCTCTTGGTCCTCCATTAATTCTTTCTTCAATAGTTCACTGAGAGTGCGTTCAATACCTTTAAACAGGTCTATTTTTTCTGCGGACGATGAACTTATGTTATCGTGATTGGGTTCCGGTGAAGGTGCTAATTTTGTTAATGAGTCCGGGGAAATTTCGGACGAAATTAACTCGTTATTATATGTCTCGTCAGCTAATTCGACCGAGAACTTTACTTTCACGTCCGCCAATGAATCGTAGTCGGTGTTTTCAGATGATATGCTTTGATATCGATTAACGTCATTATCTGTGTTGTTTTTCTTATCTGGATTATTATTGCTCGAGCTACAGCTTGCATTAAAACTGTTAAATTTTTCACACGTTTCGCTTTGAAGCATATTTTCGTCACAAAACTTGAAAAAGTTAGTTTTTCTGACTTCACCATGGCTACTGTCATCATCACTATTATTTTCGTAAGGAATAACTGAATATTCTTCCGTGAAATTAACCGAATCCAAAAGTACAATATTTGAGTTTTCGGATATTGGTGAAAAGCTTTCATTTGATTCCGCACTCACGTTTACTGGATTATTTTCTGCTTCTTCAACTGCGATTATTTCTAAACTATCCGATTTCTTGTCGTAAGAATCATCACAATCAATGCCACTACTGTCAGCATTATCTTCTAAATCTGATGAAGAATCTGCCGGGTTCACAACAAACACTCGTGAAAACCTGCCGCCACCACCTCCAGAATCATCGGAGTCCTCGTCTGATGTCGCCGGTTCCTCTGGAGCGCCACTTGTCAGATCGTAACTTCTTCTAGCGACGCCCTGCTCTGAGTCGCTTGAATCACCCGATTCGTTTGACGAAGGGAAAGCTTTCTCCGCTTCCAAGTGATCGGGCATAGCATTTGCTGGATCGGATGACAAAGACAAAGAGTCCTCCTCGGCAATCACCTTGATTCCGACTGATGGCTCATTTTCTAGTGGCCGTTCGATATCCTTATCAATGTTATCGTTATCGCGGGGCTCCGGCGCTTGTGACGCTTCGGACTGTATCGCTTTATCAGTCCTTTCGACGGTGGTCATCTCGAGTTTAATTGTTTGTGGAGCAACAGCGGAGGCGGTGGCAGTGGCAGCGGCGGTGACGGCGACGGCTGCGGCCGTGGTGAGGCGAGCAAGGGTTGCGGCATCTAGAGGCGCTAAGCCGGGGTACGTGTTCCAGTGTGGCGTGGGTGGAGTCTGCGTGGGGAAGGCGAGTAGGGCGGGCCAGAGAGCGGCAGGCACGGGTACGGGGACGGGCACTGGGACCGCGACTATTCGGGGCTCAGCGCCGCAGGAGCAAGGTCGCGGGCAAGCCTGGGGCGCGTGTTTGGTAGGCGGTGGGATGGGGTGCGCCGCCGACGCGCCCGGCTCGAAGTAATCCCAGTCACAGTCGTCGGGCGCGGGCGGCGCGGCTGAGGAGGCCGTGGACGATGAATCTTCCGTGTCCTCACGACACGATGAGTCTGAGCTCAGGAACACGAGGCGATAATCCTCGGGACGCATACGACCGGCCTCCGGTTCGCTTGCCTCGCCCGGTTCACTGTTGACGCCCCACTCTGAAAAAAAATATATATATAAGTTACTATATTTGTATACAATATATCCTGCTAATATTAAAATGAGCAAGTTTGGAAGGTATGTGTGTATTTCGGTATGTACCTATATGTTACTCTCCCACGCTGAAACTACTAAGGTAACGTAACGATTTTCATGAAACTTGAAAGTAATATAATGTCTGCGTAAAGTAATTCCCTCATAATGCAGGTGAAACGGCGATCGGAAGCTATTATATACTACATAATATATTAATGTTGAATAACATATCAACTAAAGGAATACACAAAGCAAAGTTTCTGAAACTCTCATTTCGCTTGTCCAGAAAAGATTGCTAGTTGTAATAAAACACGTTATACAGGTAAGTACAAACCAGTTCTAAAACTTGTATATAGAATACATACGCTAACCAGTTATTCAAGTATGTATGAATGTATTTTAATACATATGCACGTTTTATTTGTAGGAGTAAGACATTATGAAGTGAAATAATAACAACGCCTGCGGGTTTTTCTCAAGCAACACGTCGTCTCATAGTAGCATGTTAAACGCCTTCCACTAGGGGTTTGTCACTGTGACTTTTCTTTTGAAGTTGTGAAAACCAAAAGTTCTAACAATAATAAATTGGCGATTGCCATGGCGGAAAACTAAGTAAAGTGAAAGTGGCGAAATCACTTTAGTTCCGCTTAGCTTTAATTGGTAAATTTATAAAAAGAACTCGCATTTAAACTGTATAGTGCATACCTTGTGATAAAGCTATGTAACAAATATATCACAGTCCGACAGAAAACGAAAAGATATTTATTAAACTTGTGAACCGAAAGATTGGGACGATACCAACTTGACTAGTGTCAAGCCTGGTCCTGTTATGCAAAGACCACGATCGCCTGCTCGCCTGTTGTACAACAATAGAAATAGAACAGCAAGTACAAGAGTCCGGAATGTCATGTTTGAGATTGCAATCATGCTAATATTGGATCTGTAGAAAGCACAACGGATGGGTGGCCCGAGTTGCGACGGCGCGGGCGCAGCGCTGCGCTTGTCGTGAGTCGAAAGCGACGTGTTACACGAACCTATCTCGGCAATGCAGCGCATATACTTTGCTTATTTATATTATGTAAAAAACAATTGAGTTTATTACGATTGTTTGGCCAGATAAATTTCGTATTTTCTGGACTTCAGGAGACACTTACATACTTGGCAATTAGTACAATTTCTTGATAAGTGTATATCGATTATGAACTAAGCTTGTTAATCGTTTGTAACCGAAGCAATCCATATAACTTTCTAGGATGATATCTAATTATTCATATTTTCTCCCACATTTATTTATGATTTACTTTGAGAAATTTATACGTAGTTAATTACTGTAATAATCTTTAATATTTTATATGAGTGTCGCAATAGATTCAATAAATTAATCAGTATATGCCACATTTGTTTAATGTCCATAAATCTCTTTAGCTTTCTCATAATATCTTTAGTCATCCTCTAACATGAGAATTGGATTTTGACAAGTTTATTAACTATTCATCATTCAATTATAACAGCCCACTATAGCTTTCGTAATGTAAGTAAAACGAGTATTAAAAACCCACTTTATAGAATATTTTTTTGCGTTCAAAGGTACTCAACCAGTACGTTTTATTCAAACAAGTGGCTATCAGATAATAATATGTGTGTGTAAGCACCTCACGTGTTGTTATATCTACGTAGCTAATCTTCAGATACCTACTCTATAATTGTGTATTGTCATACACAACACGCTACAGCCTTTTAGAGAACGACATGCACATGGTGTGAATGTAATTACTACTAATGTGTTCATGTATAGTAGATTAGTGTAGATGCATGCGATGGTTTTTCTATCGAGCAAAGATGACACTTAATAGATCATAATTTATTTGAGTGCAGTGAAAATGAGCATACAGCTTGTCTATTAAATCTTTTTATTGTACGTATAGAAACATTAGAAATAAAAAAGAAGAAAGTTTAGTCGGCATTTTTCTGAAAGTATGTATTTTGATACCAAAGATCCAGGATTCTCTCATTTGGAGTAAGAGAGTTGAAATAAATATTTCTATGGTCGTTCTTGTTAGTTTTCTTTATGCATCACACTATAATTTCCTATTAATTTCCACAAGGGCTTGCGATTCAGCTGACCTCAAAGTGGAATGAGACCGTAAAGATTCTTATCTTCGTTCTTATAACGCTACGTAATAATGTAATGATACACAATAAAAATAAATGTTCGTAATAGGTCTCTTTGAGTATATGCGGTTATTGACAAGGAACATGTATTTATTGTCAGTATCAATGCATAAAATTGTGGTTAAATTAAGTAATCTTTTAACCAAAAACTAAAACATGATTCATTCAGCATTTCAAGACGGCAGACATCACCAAAGATGCACAAGTGGGATATTATCGCTTAGAATTTTATTTAATATTAATTTCTTATAGAGAAGCCAGCTTACAAAGCCCAAATCCCAAATTCACAAATAACCGAAACTTTGTTAAAAACAGCAGGCAATCTTCTAATTCCTTATCAAGATACCAGGAATACTTGAATGGAGGTTACTCCAAATTGGTTATAAACACCATCAATCGGATGGCCTCATTGTAATCAAATCAGCATTCAAACGGACAATGAAAGTAAGAGCTTGGCATACGTTGGCGCCAGCTCAAGGCTCCGGTTGCTTAACTCGGCGCACGTGGGATGCGAGGAGGCAGCGAGGCCGTACCAGATACAGTTCGTATAACGTGTATGTCCTTAACATTACCGTGTGTTACCTAATTCGAGCAGTTCTAATTCCATATGATATAAGGACCTCTGTTACAAAAATGTGATTCGAGAAATGAGGAGCTTAATTATATTGCGGCTATAAGAATACTTCTTGAATAATAGTATAGGAAACGTTCGTTGAAAAATATCCATAGATAATGCAGGTCTTAAGTCTAGAATCGTTTCAGAAAGTCTTTGACTGCCAACATCAGAAAGAAATTCTATCCCTTTAAGTATATACCATAGTCCATACGTTCTAAACACCCCAACACGTTTCAGACCAGTTTTGTATTACGAAACGCTTCGTTTAGCTAACTTAGCCTACGTTTGAATATCCTATTGTTTCACATAATGCTGCTAAACACAATATATGTGGATCAGATGCTATCGATAGACTTTCTAGTGTTCGTGGACTGAACTTATCTGGCAATAAACGCTCCGATGCTTCAGATAGTTCTGAACCAGTGGGGTTTTATGGTGCGCCATATTTCAACACTGCATAGAAATGGGTAAGGTCGTTTTTAGATTGCACCATTATTACTGGTGAATTGCAGTAAGCATATTACATTAATTAAAGGTGTATTGCAGGATATGTTTATAATTATATCACACATCGTCGAGGAAACGTAAATATATAAGAAAAAAAATATAAAAATAAAGAAAAATCTATATTAGTTTCGTTAAAGACAAGTAAGTGACGGAGGCACTTAATTTAATTATGTAACGTTAATGGCTTTGGAAATGCTGCTAGTTCAAAAAATAAGGATCATTTGCTTAATTTAGACTTAATTAAAACTTACTAAAGTATCTGTGTTTGTAAAACTTCTTAGGCTTGAAATTCAGCTCAACTGAGTGTTGGCTTTGACAAATGAATAAGCAAGCCTATTTTGGCCAAGGACCAATATCACTTCTTAGATAATTAGCTATAATTTTAATTAATTAATTAAATCTGCAAAGTTAATTGGTAAGCCTGCCATAAATTACAAATCACGTAACGTCAAGTAATCAGTGCTTAATGGTTGTCTGCTGCAAACCACTTAACGTATCGAGCAAGAAATACATTTCTTTTGTAGTCCATAAAAGAAACATCATGAATAAGCAATGCATTAGATATCACATTTTCTCAAGAATCAATTTTATGTTACAATAAACAATTTGGCTGTGGTTTTGTAACTGGTGGCTTAAATTGAAGATTGATGATACGTTATCGACGCGAAGAAATTGTGTATTGAGATTAATTTTACTGGTTATTCCATAAAGCAGTAAAGGCCTAAAGTAGGTTGATGGTACTATGATGCAACAATGTGATTGTCCACTGGGCTTCCCAGCAGACCGTTACGATTAACGGTCACGGGGGGATATCGTCATAAACACCACGCTTGCCAAGCACTTTGGGGGATCGCAGCATTGTTTCAGCTGCATCAAGTTATTTGCTCGATTTTGTCTGATCTGTTTTCAATAAAAACCCAATACCATATTTCTTGGGTTAACAAAATAAAAGCAGGTCGCAAGGATATCACTTTTACTTAGTACTTTCAATAGAGCATAATCTAATAAAACGCACGTTTTTCGGATCAGAGTAAAATTACCTAAGTTTATTGATCAATTATTTTGCTTTTAAGAATTGATTGATCAATCAACGTCGCGGTTTTGTGATTTTCTAAAGGCTTTTCTGTAGATTACGTTTAAGTTTCAGGTTTATGACTTAATAAAGCTGTATCACTTTTTTGATTGAACTAGGTAGACGATCTCAAAGTAAATGTATTATAACGGAATCAAACAACTAACTCAGTGGTCAAGATAATGATCGTGAGGTAACATAGTATTTTTTTGGGCTGGATTTTTCAAACCTTAACTAGAATTTATAGTGAAGATATGTTAAGTACTTTTATAAAGCCTCATAGATTTGATACTAGAAATAAAAAAAAATGTATAATGGCTAGACTTTTTATTAAGTCATCGTGACCATCTCGATATAAAAGTTAGAAACAATAACCCGTCCGATGCTAGGCCAGTTCTAAACCTTACGTCATCTTCAGCCCATGCCGAATTGATTCTTGATTTTATTTGTTTGACTTAGCATGAAATAGGACTATTTTAGCTTACATATCAAACGATGAGAACTCATTTAATATTTTTTCTATTTCTACAATTCTATAGAATCTAAAATTTGAGCTAGTTATTAATTTTGTAGTCGGTTAAGTAAGCAATGACCATAATTTTATTTTAAACAAAGATACGTTGAAGTCAAGACTAAAGACGTTGCGCAATTTGATAGTGTGTCTAATCCATTAAACAGCTTTCCGATATCCTATTACTTTCGTACCCTTACAGTTACTTACCTACCTATTTTCGTCAGTGAATTGAAATGGCTTCCTTGTAAGGTTTCGCTTAAAGTTCACAATACGTACTGTTTTCAAAAACACAGTTTCAAGTTTTCAACCGTTCATTTAAGTGGCCGGAAACTTTATTGTTTTAGCAAACTATCATGAAAACATAACTTGGCAGCACTTGTTTAGTTTGTTGAATGAACGAACACATTGTCACAGATGAAACACTTTTTAGTATACGTTTAGTGAGTTTTTTGTTTTATTTATGTTAGGTTGGATAGGGCTCCGGTGTACGGGCGCGGGGCTGAACGCGCAAGCGGATATGCGGAGCCGGCCGGCCGAGTGCTGCGCTCGACCGACACAGTGTTGCGCCCTACTCGATTGTTTCTACTATCGAGTTTTTTATCGAGGTTGTTATGGAAGGAGGAATGTTTTATTATGTTGTAGAATTCTATTGAACTGAATGAAAACTTTGAAACCAAAGCATAAGCATGGAAATATTTTCGCTAAGTTTGATTGAACTAGAGGAACTTGTAATTTGCACTCCTAATATATTAGAAATAATTTTGCAATTTTTATTAAAACTAAAACTTAATATTTTTTTTGTATAATAAACACTTATGTAAGTATTTATTTGCATTACATTAGGGCAGTTCCATTACATTGAAATTATATTATACAACCATTCGTTCTTGTAAACAAGTGAGTAGCGCTTTAATGTTTATCGATAGTAAATATCGACTTTTACGTGTACTAACAACGTGACTCACCTCGCGTCTCAACGCCAACAACAAAACGTTCGCCAGAATCAAAGTGACGTAAGTGACCGGTAACGAGTCAACAAAAACGCTTTACCTCCGCAGAGGGCCAAACTTTAGCACAAAAAACAGTCGGAAAGCGCCCGGCGTTTACGACCAATGTAAATTAGGTTTGGCCGAACAATGAACTTGCACTGGCGAACTAGACCAAACACCGCGACCACTTGTATATAGAACAAGTTAGTTTGAAAAAAGAATATTGTTTGTATGTGTAGGTACGTAGGAGGTTCTTAATACCCACGCACACACGTGTAACAGTTAACCGGCAACCTAAAACTAAAACAAAAATTTTAACTGTACTAACTATGTCACAGTTTCCTACACCAGTCAACAAAGCGTGAACGCTTCAATGTTTTTCAGTGGAAAGAAAAAGACTTATAATTCAAGAATATTAGTTTTTGTGAACCTTTTTGTCGTGTGTAAAGACGAACCTTGCGGTGTTTGGAGGTCATGAAATTAAATTAATAGTGAACTAACCTGCAAAAAGTACCATTAAAGTTATTAAGCAAGCATCATCCGTGTAATATGAAATAACAATAATTGCGCATTATTTGAAACAAGAAGCAGTACTCACTATTAATTACAAATAATTATTAAATAAGCATATTCGTATTACATAACAATTTTAATGAGAATAGACATCCAAATTATGCTTAAATTATTAGAGTTTATTTTTGTGATACTAATACGATTTTATTGGGGTCCATATCCCGACTAGATAATTCTCGAACAAAAGACTTCAACGACCTATTTGCGACAGAAATCATTATAGATTTTGGCTGACTAGAAATTCCTACAAATGATATAATTCAAATGAATTTATTATTTTGAAGTTTAAAATACAAAAAGTACTTATGCAAAAATATTTTTATCATTTTGCAAGAATCACCAATGATATATGGATAGTGATAAACAGTCACTTCATTATATTTTTTTTTCTCAAATCGTCATGCAATAATTTTAACAGGGTTTTTACCAAACTCTCGTAATTTCGAATCGGATTAGCGTATTTACAACTGAATTTTGTAATACAACTACATACATATCAAGGCAGATGTTATTTTTAAAACCTTAGTTGTAAATACAAGGCTCTGCAAGACAAGTGATAGGCACAAGCGGCATTGACATTAGCTTTGCTATCATTACGACCCACACGCAGCCCACAGCTGGCAATCGAAGTCTGTACTTCCGTTAGTATTGTTTGTTACGCATCCTGTGGCGTGAGGGGAAGTGGGCAGGCAACAGTAGGGAACTTGTTAACCTGTTCCCCAACAGTTTTTGATGATTTATTTTAATTCTGCAGGTATTTAGAAGCCGATTTTAATAGATTTTTTTTTATACTCGTACTATAAACAGGTATTTGATTGATTTTGTATTACGGAACTATCACTTTCATTAGACTGACTGACTTCAAAGATTACTGATAGAAAAATACTTATTCCAGATATGGCTCAATTATTTACATAAGAGTATACATACATATTCATTTTGATAGCATGTATATATAATTAAAAAAAAAACAGATCGCAATACAATGCGTACCTAAGGATAGCACGATTTTAGAAAATACAGGCCAAATCCTACTTCAAATATAAATTATATTGCATTGGAATCATACCCGATTAACTTTTTTTTATTAACATCATATTAATGCACAAAAGCCAACAGTACAAGTTTTGCATTAGTTAGAGCTACGAGCGCCATCTGTGATTTAGATCGGACACTGCTAAGCTAAACACGAATGCAACTCAATGAAGTCGTTTTACTTTCACTGTAGATGGCATCACATGATTGTCTAGCTTTGTTATAATTGTTTATTTTGGAGTTTTTGTAGTCAGCTTTCAGTTACAGAAAGAGAAACAGGAGAATACCATCTGACCTCTTAAACCCAGATAATACGATACTCCTAAGAACAGTGGTCAGACTTTTAGTCTAACACTGGTCCATAACCTTAGCTGCAACGAGTGCTTTCAGAATTATAAACATGAACCTGTTCGGATTTGGCGTTCTTAACGCCATCTGTTACATTCATGTGTAAATTTTAATACACACATCTAAAGCATAGATGCCGCTTCATTTTATAGAAAGCATTAGTGAGTAGGTATTTATGATATTTCTATATAACAATAATATTTTAACTTTCCCGATAGTTTTTCGCTGGACATAGCAGGCTAGGTTATGTGCATACTATAATATTATTTAAACGTTGTGAGCTCTAATCTATGGATATAACGATTTTGAAAATTATTTAACCGTGAGAAAGCTACATTATTTGCGAATGTAATGGCTATGTTTTATTCGGGCGCGGAAACGAGCTCCTTCAGCTAAGTAGGTAATATTTGGAAAAAAGAAACTGTTACAAAATGCTCCTTGCGATATTTGCAATCCTGTGCATGATCCATTCAATGCACGTTATGTGTCATTGTTAAATCGTAATGCAACTATGCAAAAATATATTATACACACAACTATTCATTATAATTCATCGTTATAATTATGTAAGTAGGGCAGTCATTGTAAATCGCATTTTGATATTCGTCACGTAACTGCTTAGTAACTAGGAACATTATAATTGTCATAACTACGAAGTTTATTTTTCTTTCATCGTCACTTAAAAATATTTCATTTTCATCATTGTCATCATTTTCACTTGAAAATATTCTCAATTTACGATGATGAAGACATATGTCACATATACAACACTAATTACAAAGGGTACAAATGGACTTTTCAATGTTAAGATATCACACAATGTAAAATTACATTTTAATGACAAATGAATCATGGAAATGTAAAAGAATCTATATCTAGCAGTGAGCGAGCCATTTGGTATCCTCAAAAACAGACTTGATTATTTTGTGTGGATGGACACATGTTATGCTCGCATTTGTTTTGCTTAATTTTGGAATTAGATACCACTAGCTTCCGCCAGCGGTTTCACCCGCTTTCTGAGGGAAGAACTTTCCATACCCGGATAAAAAGTAGCCTATATGTTATTCTGATGTATAAGCTATATTGTGGTAAAGTTTCATTCAAATCCATTCAGTAGTTTTTACGTGAAAGAGTAACAAACATCCATACATCCACACATCCATACTTACAAACTTTCGCCTTTATAATAGTATTAGGATATTAGGATTAGGATTAATTCGCTTCGGGACTGAAGGGGGCTGTAGTACGTATTAACAAAGGGAAGGATTACTTCTTTTGGCGTTTGGACGATTGTCGATATTCCGCGAACAGACTACTAAGCGTGACATTGCAGCAGATTTTTTATCTTCGTTTTTGTTTACGCAGCGAATATAGCCTCAAATGATATTAAATACAAATTTGCATTACGTTTAGTCACGTGTAGCACTAACGTGTTGACTTTAAGATTATTATTTTGCATAAATATTAACTAGTTTCAGTGCAAACTATAACCAATATTTTGTTCCGTATAATTCTATTAAACTGTATCGTGAACTCTCTCTTACATTATTGGCAATGAGGTTACATTTCCTAAATTGAGTCCATACGTCCATTGTTCTACTTTATAAAGGAGTGTTGTATCTAAATTATTGACTGCTAGCTGTTAGAGCAACTTGAGTCGCGTGGGATGACAAACAATAAGCGTTCTCTCTTATCCAATCGCATTACTTCAAATCGATTTATACTTTCTAACTCGGCCTAACCGAGTGTACAAATCTGATTACAGTAAAAACATTGATAAAACAAGTTTTACCTGGCCTGGCATGACTTTTAAAATATAAATAAAACATGCACAGACAGACGCAATAAAATAAACGCAGCAATATGCTTATAAGTGATTCCATAATGATATTCATTTCCTGCGCCAGTGCTTATAATGTAACAAACAAAATAATGTCAATGACAATAAGCAGCACATTTTCTTACTCCAACCTTGGTTGTAGTAATTATATACAATTCTATGTAAACAATTTACATGTTCTAGTATAATCAAGTTGTTAATACATAGTGATTTCACGTGTCGGATGCAAATGAGTGACTTTTATCTCAGTATGGTCATGAAGCTGTGGTCTTTATACAATAATGAACAAGAACTGTTCCTGTGGAAAAATCAAAAGCAGACCATGGAATTAACACCGCACGAATGCACAAACAGGTTAAGAATGTAATGCGTGAAAAATGTTACAAAACGTTCATCAGTTATTTTTGCTGCATTTTAACGAGAGACGTAATTGTGTGAAATTCTTTCCAACGCTTTTGTTTCCTAATACTTGTATCATTATTCGCTTAGCTAAGCATCACAGCACAAAGAGGCGTGTTTTGATACATTAAGATTTTATCTTAGTTAAATGATTTATGTTCAACTTGATTGTCATAAAAGAAGTTTGTTGTAAAAAATAACATAGTAATTACCTGGGTTTGCTGGCGTCCTGCGGCGCCTCGCGGACGCTCTCCTGACGACGGTCGACACGAGCGAGTCCATCTCACTCCCCGAATCCCACCGCGACCTCTGCGGGGCCGGCCGTGACAGACGTCCATCATCCTCCGTGTCCCTATCACTACTGGTAGGTGGCAGATTAGACTCGTCACTCTCCGGGGGAGGATCCACTTTAACACTTCTATTGAACACACCGATCATGTTAACATCGCGAATGTCGTCCGAACACGTAAACGGATGAGTCAAAGTTCGTCGTATATTACTTTTCCTATGCTTCACTTTCACTGACCCCTCGGATAGCGACCGCTTTCCGTTCAGCTTGTTATCTGTTTTTGTGTCTCCCCTAATGCATTTCAAATCGGACGGTGATAGGGATTTCTTTCTAGAGTTTCGCCTTTTGTTACATCTTTTTTGTCTACTTGATTCTCGTGTTGTCTGCATGGTGGCATTGATGATTGCTGAAACAAAAAATACAAAACATGAGTTTAGGTTCGTCTAAGCCGGTACAGTGTTATACACCAAAAGTAAATACAGACCTGTATGTTTTAATACACATCGTAGTGGCCTAATGGAAAGAACCAGTCTGTCAAGTAAGAGTGTGCGGTTTCGATATACCAGGTCAGGCAAGTAACAATGTTACTTATCTAAGTTGAAGCTGAGTAAAGGTGAAGGAAAACATCTTGAGAAGAAACCTTGAGAACCTGGTCTTGAAAGTCCAAATCACCAAAGCAAGCCTAGCGATTAACGCTCATTCTTCCTCTATATGAGAAAACCTGTGCCCCTGTAGTGGGACAATGAAAAAGACTGATGATGATTTGAAAACGGAATGACTTGAAATCGTAAGTAAAAGTGACAGTGATAAAATGATGTCTAAGCAGCACTTGAAACCGAGTGAAGTTTCAGTATTCAGATGTCAGTTTCCTATTTAAATGGAAATTATACAGAGATCTTATTTGTTAAGTGAGAAAATACTTAAAAATGTTGTTCAAATTACTGCAAATACCACCAGCCATTAGCATTTAATGATAAAGTGCAAGTAGCATTCATTAATATTATAATTTGCAGTCTGCAGATTTACTTAAATGATCAAATTTTATGGCAACGCCTGTGACCTAGATAATGGTTGGTTATCAAATTCCCATTTACCATTTATACCGAAGGGAAAGGGTAACATTATCACCCTTTATCTACATTTATCTTCAGATAAGTCCCATGTGAACCTGTCGTAATCCACATCAAAAGCGCACTTATGTTACCATTTGGATCAAACGTTATAGTAAACATTGCCTCGAAAAATTAGTTCGGCCAAAAAACTAATAAAGATTAGCAGTTTAAGTCGGTTAAGAGAAATCTCAAGTGCAAGCGCCATTAAACTTCAAGACTCAAAATTCCACTATATCGGTCAGCTATCGCAGATAATGCATTCGCTTGAGTAAAATATAATAATACATAACGTCAGACTACATAATTCAATTCAAGCAAGGTGCCCTCGTCTCGCGACTGTTATCTCAAGCGTAGAATCGCGTTTTTTCTGGCCATAAAATGAAAAACCTGAAGCGTTTATTAATTCATCTTATATTTGGTCCCAAAGTTTTTCACATTCTGAATTAACACTTTAATTTGAATATTAACGATGACAAATAATCTTATAAATATGTTTAAATATTTTTTTTCAGAACTATAATTAAAAGCATGTTCAATTTTAAACAACAATTATGAAAGTTTGAGTTTTATACATATTTTGCAATTAATTATCTACGAAATTACTTTTTCTTTTAAGTATCTAAAATGTGTAGAAAGTTTGTTTAATCGCTTGAGTTAATAATTTTTTTATGAAATATTTTATTCCTCATACCATTAATTTCTGAACTTATATGTGTAAAAATAGACAAGGGTTTTTTTTGTCATAAATAAAAAAAACCTAGTCCTAAGTATAACACGGGAACCTCACCGGATCTTCATCATTATGCCTAACATTTTATTTATGAATTCATCATCATCAGCCTTTTTATCGTCCCACTGCTGGGCACAGGCCTCTTCTCGCACGGAGAAGGATTGATTATGAATTCATCAAAGATATTTTTTTGTACACAGACTGTTTCAATCAATAGTGCATTTTGAAGATAACGTTTATCAAAAAGAATTATAGCCAAACCAAACCGCCACTAAAAATAACGGGAAAACGCAAACCACCACAACCATTTGCAAGACAAATAGCAAATTCACTGCGGAATTCTAATACAAAAATAATAAAGTAATATTAAATGAGCGTTGAAATAAATATACCTCCAACGGACGCAACCGCAAACCGAGGAAACGTTATCTACACTGCATAGTTCATATCACAATTTCGTATTTCACTAAACAAACACACGACCGCACAAAATGATCTATTGCGAAAATTAAAGAAAGAAAATATCGGCACAGATAACGAGATTATTACTGACGTAATTTAGGCGCGAACAAACGTTTTAAACTAGCAGAGACACTGCGTATTCAGCCTATCGTTTCTGTAAGTCTTGGCACTCGGTCGCGGTCGACGAGCGGCAAAGGCGTCTGTTGCCGACGATTCTGCAAACCGAACTGCCATTGCTTGCAGGCTCAGGCGGTCATAAAATGCTTAGATAAAATTTGAGCGCGAAAATATATTCAATATTAATGTAATTAATGCATGTTGTGTCTTAATTAATATGTTTCAAAGTCCCATGGAAACCGGAGGTTAATTGTTTTGTTGTAATTATTTACCACTTAATTACTCGGTAATTTATAAACTCCGGAATTATTTAGAATTTATCAAATGTGCCCACAAAATGATACTTAACTCTGAGACTACGAAGATATAATTGAGACTAAGTCTCGTATCTATATTTTTTCATCAGTCATAGATGATGAAAATTATTTGCAGAAAGAAAAGCTGACCTTTACTTCTTAAGTATAGTTTCTTCTAAGCAAATAAATAACAATATCTGACATATGTACTCTCTGCCAGTGTGTTTTAACTTGTCATCAACAGAATGAAAAGAAGCGTTAAATTTAATTTATTCGTCCAGAATTGTCCACAAAACCTGATCTGTTCAGAACACCAAAACCCTTTGTAATAGGGTAGATAAGGAAAAGCATTTATCGATATTTATCGGACAAAGTTCTAATTTGGTGGTATCTTTCACAAAGTACGGTGTTACGGTACGTATATACCTATCTGTCGGTGACATAATTGTTTAAAAATAATGCTTGAAACCATTAAACTGCAATAAGATAATCTATACTGGTCCACTAAGATTTGAAAACCAAGATTACTATATTATTTAGATACATGACGCTTGATTGTAGACTATCATTTGTATGTTTCCTCGCCAGTAACAACGAACATAAAACTGATAACTTTGTGATAATCAGAGTATGCGCAGTATTACCGCACTGTGGAGATATGTTAAAGAATTCTTCAGAGCACTGCTATGTGATGCGATACGGTCGTTACGGCAAGGAAGCTGACGATAACAGATAACTCTGTACTGTTAGGACGATTCACATTTACGATACGCATTTCAAGGGGAATCGACTGTTGACCCCAATACATTAAATTGTGAAAAGTACACTAATTTTGATTATCGAGTACAGCTGATAGAAACACCATGTCCCATTGCCTCATATGCAAGTTGTTCAAATCACACTATACTTTCTTAATATTCCACAGAGGTTCCACAAAAGAACCAGCTAAATAAAAAAATACATAATTAAGTTAAACTATGAAAATTCGCATAATTTGCTTTTCAGCCACCTTACAGTTAGTTCTCGGAGATATTTTTTTCCAAACGCAAAATTAATTATGTAACCAAATCTAGATAACGGCTCAGAGATATTTTTAAGTTGTAAAAAGCATTTTAATTAACAATACATTCGACTATTGACCCGATTCAGAATAGATTGCGAAAGATACGCTTTGCAGTGTACAGAGAACACTTGTGCGAGTACCTATAGATAAAAGTAAAGGAGAATGTTCGACGGACCCAAAACCTTGTATTCATGACAACAACGATTAAGTCGAAGGCTTTGAAGTCGGCATTCATTGATTTATTTGTGCAAAGGCTTGCCAAAGTCCATAAAATTACTTGAGAAGCACCTTTACAAATGGTTTCACTTTAAGATGATGCTCCAATGTAGAGACTTCTTCGATATTCAAGATGTATTGGTCCTCTAAACATTGTGTAAGTTGTTTGTCCTTAGGAAAGTATAATGTGAAAATATTTTATCATTTACAAACATGCCACAAGTTAAATTTGAAACTGATTACATTAAAAGCTCTTTAATGCTAGTGCAGTCAAGGATTACAAAGTTAAATGAAAGAGAAAACGCACTTGACTATCCCATACGGAAGCGTTAAAGGGTTTGTATTATTTTCTTTTAGTTATAATGTTCCTTACCCTAACCAGTGCGCATTGGCAGATCCACCTTAAAACGACTCTATCAGTTCTATAACTTACAACTAACTTTTAAGGTCAAAAATTATTTTAGCAATTTTTATTTGGGAAGACTAACTTTTTCTTAATATAAAATAATTGATAATCGCAAAAGTAATTTACTTTTTGAAATGTTTGTAATCAGAATCTAACTTAAGGCGGCAGTGATATCAAAAATCACTAACGGTCATTGTATAGCACCCGCCAAGTTACATCAGGGAACTTGAGACGTGATAGCTTACTTCCATGTAATCCGCAGGGTGGATAGTATAACGGATATGTATACAATTTATAGAATCATGTTAGCTAACGGACGAGCCTTTAGCTTACCTCATCTATCATCCATACCTATCAATATACCGTATGCCGGATAAGGCTGCGTATGCGCTACCGCGGAGCGTGCAGCGAGTCAGAATTGTACGTTACGGACTTCTCATTACATTTATTAAGTAGGAGTTGTGTATACACATATAAAAAATCTTTTAAATTATTTGATTCCTTAGTCTTAGATTAACATCGGTAAAAAAACCGACTGATAGTTTACTATTTTTGCCAGACTAATTAAAATACTGCATCAAAACCTTCAAAAGCTGACACAACTAATGAACTCCACATCACCGATCTTGATTAACATGCGTAACATGACATTAAATGCAGTACCACATTACGCAATAAAACTTCATAAAACAAGTTCATTAAACAGTTATGTCGATAATGATGGGGGAATGCGCGACAAGTTCAACTTCCCATAGCGAGGTGTGGCGTTCCCATGGCCTCAGAGACAATAGTAATGTAACGTTATCGCGTTATCTGTACTAGCTATCGTTAGCATAGGGCGCAGAGTATTAGAAACATACGTATGTGCACTAAAGGGTTAGCGAACCTTCGACGTGCCATTGAAGACGCGACAGAATGTTAGACGTAGGAAATTCAAGTTCATTCGCAAAAAAGTGCACAAGGATTACTTAGTCCATTTAAGTACGCTGCAAAAACTCGCACTATGGATTTGCATCGATTCTTGTTTACGATTAATAGTAATGTGGTACAACGAGCTGTCTTTTATTATGTGTACATTAGAAACATTAAATTAATAAATATGAAATTAACGAAAGGTGATGTAACTGTGCCCACAATTATATGTCTCGATTATTGTCTGTGGCTGTTACTTATTTAGAATTATACCAGGAATGTCACAGAATTATTGGCACATAAAATAAATGATATAACTCTTATTTACCCCCTTAAAAATACAAAAAGTTAAACAATAATAAATTCTCATACAAGGAGCCTACTTATCAATGTCCAGTTATTGGAAACAGATTTTACAAGTGTTCTAATGGGAGATAGTAGTCATCCAGCTTTTCTATAAACTCTATTCTTTAGATAAGACTTTTACTATATGGGTTTAAAGGCGTCGAAGATCAATTTTCAGTCAAACGAATTAGGCATTGCAGTAATAAAAGGAAAATAAGTAGACTTTAAAAATTAGCATTTCATTATTTTAAACTCTGGTGAACTCTGTTTCAATATTTTTTTATATCGGTAAAGTTTTCGTCAGTGTAACTGAAGAGAACAGCGTGTTCCACTTCTTACAAAATTTAAGAACGACACTCACTTGGACGACTTCGAGCTATGTGGGACAGGCGAATGGACTCGCCGGCTACTCAGGCCCAAGAAAACAGGCTTTTATGAAAACACATATTAAGAAATAACACATGCGCTGAGTGGTTAATTAAATGTATTGCTGTGACTTGCCGGTTATCGTATCCCTTTGATATTACAAGCTACATTACGATTTGATATTCTCGATCATGATTTCTTTATCTGGTAGAATATTTAATTAGCATGTTTAACATTATAAAAACATACACGTTTCAATAAAACGACATGAAAAAATCTTAACGGATCCGCCTATATTAAGATTCTAATCAAACTAAAATGCTTTATTTTTATAATGTGAGGAGGAATTTTGTGAATCGAATGACTTTCTTATATCGATGGGCTCTTCCTTATGAGCATATTGATATGAGATTGATATATGAGTATCTTGATGAACACTTATATTTCTCAATAAAACTACTTTAAACACCCTTTTTCACTGCCTTATAATTTTTATATGGTTACTGCACAGTTTAACGTTGTAGCTTCCCACAATCAAAATTAAACTTTCAACCAAAATCGCAAGTAGATAACAAAACAAACAACTGTTCTATAATATTATTTTCTCAATGTAATCTGTTGACTACGACAGTCATTGAGGTTGTAACGAAGTGTGAAGATCGCAGCATCAATACAATTACAGCTGTTTTACTTATAAACAGTTTTTGTTCGATACTCAAACGTCACGTCACGGCTTTGTTGGAGAAAATTTACTTCCTACTAGAGGACGTTTCTTGCTTCTTGCGATTATTATTAATTTTACTTCGCTCACTTGCACAAAGGCAGACTTGTTAAAACAACTTTCCCATGGTATGCTAAAGAAAACGGCGTCAGGCTGGCCGGTTATTACACCTGCATACATCGGTTGGCGATACGAGATAACCTCTAGAAATTTAAATCCACTGCTATTTTGTACACTCGCGGTTTCCCGATTCGCAAAACCAAAGGCGCAGTGGATGATTTCCTATGCAATCAAATAATACGGCAAATCGCTTGCTTCTTTTGTGAAACTCACGCTTCTACATATGTATTTACACTACCTATGAGCATATACATAGGTATCTATTTAATAAGGTGATTGCAACGTTACACCCAGAGTCATGATTTTAAATTGAGAAGATGATGCAATTGTGATTTAATTGTTCAGAGGTAGAAAACTTTTAAATTCATAACGATCATAATATGACGTGATCGATTTGAGAGCGCAAAGTTGATAACTAAATCTGGTAAAAATCTTCTGGGACAAGAAATGAATAAGTAATGCTTCAAAAGGCACAAAGATACAAAATATGATAAAACACCATTCTTGTAAAAACTTGCGAGTTGTATGAACAGTCCAGCCTTGTGCCAGTAACAGATAAATGACAATTATCGGTTTCCTGCACTTAAAGATACCTGAACGTTAGCTAACATATGTCAGCAGCGACGGTGGGGCGCAAGCACACCTTTCTATAACTTGAGCAAAAATCACTAATATTTGATGACCGATACTCATCAATTTAAATGGCCCGTTTGGGATGCTGATTGACGTCTATGGATTATATTTCTCGATGTTCCTTCTCAAGTTACAACCATACAATGTCATGAGAATTACAACTGACTTTCGAATGCTCACTATTCGCTCAAAACTGAGTTGTCTAAATCAGGAACAAATTCAAACGTATCTGATTTACAATTAGGTAAATGGAACTCTGAGCAGGATATATCCAAAGGCCTACTAAATCAACCAGCTACCAGATAGTTACTTTGCACATTGTTACGAATTGTCATTCTAGTCAAATAAAACGATTTAGATCGTTCACGTTGTTGGGTAAAATGTACGTGAGTTTACTAGTTGTTAATGTGACAAGTTGTTGATTAAGGAAGATAATTATTCATTTTACTGGTACAGTAATTACGGCATTTTCAAAATCAGGAAGTGATGTCGGAAGGAAACGGTCGTAATGTGGTCTAGTTATTTCTAGTTACCTTCTAGTGACTATTTACAATATGTTGTCACATTGGTTATTTAATGTATAGCTGATTTCCGCCTGCGGCTTCGCAAGTGACCCGAGAAAAGTTCTCAACTTTGATAAATGGATCACTATTCTATACAAAGTAATCACGTATTCTGTACAGTTAACTAAATATTGTATTGACACCGAGCGAGTACTCGGTACTACACACAGAAGGCAGTATCGATGCGTAAAAATATGACAATTGTGCAAACATATTGTAAATTTTACGTAACATTTGAGTATTACAACACAAAATTAAAACTCATATAAATAAAAATTACTGATTGAACCTCACCTCAATAAGAATTCATATTGAACTATATTTTTTTGAAATTTCCAAACCTGAAAAGTTGGCGTCTATTAATATTTATTTTAGCTACTGTACGATGTCCACATTATTGCCTGAGGATACACATAAATATAGTTTAAACTAAAACGCAATTAATCAACCTCTGAGCTCCTCTTTAAATAGGTAACTTTGGTAAGTTCTCATTTTTTTTTCAGCGAGTAATGTCCTTCTACATAGAACAGATGGGTGTAAGCCCACACGAGCATTGTTCCATCGTTGTCACCTTGATCAACGTCGCCTCTCTAAATACAAGGCACAAGGTTGAAACCTCATTAAAATCATTATTAATAACAAATATACTAAAATGATTGGCACAGTGCATGGAGGTCCTTGTGATTAATAATATTTATAAGAGGTTGTATTAGGAAGTGAAAAATCCAAAAAAGCTGTCTTCATACATGTGTACTAATATTATTGAAAACTTTGTTCGTTTGTTTGCGTAAATGCTAACAATCTCAGAAAATAAAGGCCCGATTAAAAAAATCTAGTTTTCATACATATGTGTGAAGTAGTCAGAAGTTATATGAAAATAAGCATTTTGTTTAGTATGTAAGTATGTGTACACATTAATCATATTTTATAAAAATGCACACAATAGGTAAGGATAAGTAATAAAGTTCTATTGTAGATATGTACGTGATGAGACATAGCTAGATATAAGTAATATTTTAGTTTTCTAAAACGTTGACGTCAGTTTATGACGCGGTTAGATGCCTTTTAGTGACAACCTATCTACCACAACTATAGTTTGACCTTCTTATTAAAAGTCAAGTGTGGGTTTAATAGGTTTTGGATATTCATCGTTATGTAAATATGCTGATTGTTTTCCTACAAAGAAATTAATTCTAGTGCCAGGATAAAATTTCTAACGGTAGTTGAATTAATTTTGCACAACAGCATCACATAGTTAAATTAATATTATATTTTCCACAGATATCCATTATTAATTATGTATAGATTACGACGAGAAAGTAGGAAAACTTTCCCTGAAGCAAGAACCTCATGAATGGATATACGCATGTAATTTCTTATCGGAATGCGCAAATTAAAAAGATACTTTCTTGTACCAGGAGTAGATACTTTCTTGTACCTAATAGCAGCCTTCCTTGGCTAGTAATTGTCAAGACAATAACTGTAAAAATACAAGTTGCTTACGACAACCACTCATAGGGACTGGAAAATGGAGGTGGCCATATAAATCTCATGAAACAATATTGTTGACACTAATGACACTGGTGTCAGAGCACTAGTTTAAAAATTAAAAGGAAACTACTGGTCTGTATTTAAATTTTAATAATATTTAGTGGTCAGTAAATCAATGACGAATATGCTAACAGGGACCGTAGACTTTTCGGATGAAATTCCGATAGGTATTCAAAACTTAAACTTCTGTTGATATAGAATTAGGTTCTAAATAATAATACTTGTTTAAGTTGCTCTCCAAGGTGATTTAGAGCGAAGTGAGAACGGTCCCAAATAATAAGGATCCTGTTTTTAAGTATCAAGCTTGGCAGTCTATAGTTAGACTTTGTTTGATCTTTTGTCTGGGGTTATAAGATGCAAAGTTTTAAACGTTGCAAATGTTGCAATACAGTATATTATTATTCATTGATCTATATTCTAAAGGTTTTTCCAGTAGATAAACACTTCTTTGAATCGCAATTAAAAAAAGTCTGGGCTCTGTGAGGGGCAGAAAGGCCTGAGGTATGTCTAGTCATTATTGTGTTAATAGTTCATTGATTAAAAGTCTATCCCTGTAACATTAAGTCAAAATCGTGACGATCAATACTTTATAAATACCAGGTTAACATTATACGTTTAAGTTTGCCTTGCTGTACTTGTCACGTAGAAAGCCCGAGACAAAGGTCTGTCAGTCGGTTCAATTGCGTAAAACGAAATCTGCATGTCTAATGATTGCTTTCGGGTCTTACGATGATTGATTAAGAAGTCATGCAAACAAGTTCAGAGTGCAGACGATTTAGATTTGAATAAATAGAGATGAATACCAGACATAACTTGTAATTTGAAACGGTAAATTGATATTTGCCATAATGAGTTTCGGATAACTTGATGCAACACACTCATCTTTTGACATCCACCAGTACAAACTTTGGAGTAGACAACGACATCAACGTCCGAACTATCTCTATCTTATGGTATAGGTTATATTAGTTAGAAAATTGAACATTTCTTTACCATTTAGAATAGAAAGATGATACGGACATGTATAGTTGTGATAGTCGACTTCATTTCACAACAGATATTTCCCTGTACCTTTCACAAACGTTATTAACCTCACTTCGAATTGGTTCAATATGGTACTCGTAGTGAGTCTTTAATGGATGTAAAAGTGTTGCATATGCAACTGGGTCTGACCTAAATTGTAGAACGAAGCTCGTAAGTTATATAGTATGTAGTAACCTACAGTCTGTGTTTTCCAGCACAGCTCACGAATGATGGCTGTAGCTGCATTTATGCTTCCCAGGCTAGTCATTTACGTAAGAGTTTAAAAGGTATATATTCTGAACTTGAACATATTTTTAACACGCTTTTTTCACGTTATAGTATAATAAGGTACATATGTAGGTCTTTATGAAATTAGTTCAATTGGCAAATTAACACCAGTAAGGCGCTCTCTAGAGGATCAATTAAATTACGCAATATTACAAATTCTGCAATTCAATTGACCGTATAGAGTTAATATTGAAGATTGTGCACTTTGAGTTTAATTTCTTTTACCCAATATTTTTGTATGGCATCGTGTAGAGTCAACATTGCACATTGTTTAGTCCTGAAGACAGATCCTTCAGTCTCCAGTCGATGAAATGTGAACAAGATGAAAACATTTACTAATTGTTTTATGAACTTTTGGTACAACAACAAAAATCCGCTATATTTCTTATTGAACATTAACTTCGTTTTATCGTATTATTATGCAAAATCATTGATCGGTAGTATCTTATGGTATATTGTAGATCTAGGATCTAGGGGACCACCTAGCACACCCGCATATAATCCTCTTACCGTTGCAAGATACTTGACTGACAGGGTATACCTAATAATTGCAGGCATATTTTGACGTCACTAATTAACATGCATAGCAGCATTATTTGCGAAGATATTTAGCATACATACCAAATGAAGCGGATGATAATTGTAGCCGTAATTACAGCCTATGATTATAGCCTGACTGAGCTGCTGGAAATCGCTCTGAACGTGAGACCTATTAGCGAATTATTAGCGCTTATCTAGATCTAGGTACAGCATAGCAAGCCAGACACTAGTGTATTAAAAGTGACAGGAGTTGCTAGCACCTACCTACTCATAAATATTTCTAAAGACTTGGGAAAAGCGCTATATCTTTTATGAACTCTAGAGTCGAGTCTAAACTGTATCCATTTATCAGTCTATTTATTGTAAGAATATCATATCGACGATAAGCTATTGAAACTTGGAAGTTTATGGGAGCGCTGCCGTGAGACAAGTTAAAAACTAGAGTGGTCGTACAAGTTTTTTTAGTTGTGTATTTCGATAAAAGGTGTAGGTATCGACAGTGTAGCTGTTCACAAATATTAACGAGTGTTAAGATAGTTTAGTATTTAGATATCACGAATTTAATAATCCTACTATTATTATAAAGGCGAAAGTTTGTAAGTATGGATGTATGGATGTTTGTTACTCTTTCCCGTAAAAACTACTGAATGGATTTGAATGAAACTTTACCACAATATAGCTTATACATCAGAATAACATATAGGCTACTTTTTATCTGGGTATGGAAAGTACTTCCCTCAGAAAGCGGGTGAAACCGCTGGCGGAAGCTAGTTCTAAAAAATTCAAAAGTTTTTTTTAAATAAAAGCTAGATTTCTATTTTATCTCTTATTTAGATACCTACTCGCCCT
Source organism: Heliothis peltigera (assembly GCA_958496145.1). Taxonomy (NCBI): domain Eukaryota; kingdom Metazoa; phylum Arthropoda; class Insecta; order Lepidoptera; family Noctuidae; genus Heliothis; species Heliothis peltigera. The sequence goes on from OY292328.1 coordinate 8,207,745, forward strand.
TTAAATAGTAAATTTTAGAACTTAGCTTATCAACTGTAGAATTGCTAAGGTTTTTCTTATAATAGTTTTTTACAGTTTATACTTTCGGAAGCGTTCATATCTTGTGAAACTGCAACACAATGGATGTTAAAAGATTCGCCGCTAATAAAAATAACGTAAGTATTAGCACATCAATCAGTTGCCTTTTTAACCCTTTTTACTTTCAAACAATTAATAGCCGTACTAAACGAATAAAATTGACACCTTCATTTTAAGCTATCAAATGTGGAACATGACGAATCTTCCATGAAGTATCAGGCCTCTATTAGAACCTGGTATCGACAGACAAAATGGTAGGCGTACAAAGCTATACAGAAGGAAGTAAGTCACAAATTACTTCCAGGGGAATAGAACCTGTATGCGCACTAGTGAAAGGACTATAATTCCATGGGTGCATTGAAAAGGAAAGAGGTGTTAGTATGCGCACCGATTTGTATTAAATAACGGAACGACCAGTTAAGTAGTTGACGACTGTCAAAACGCTATATCTATAAGTTTCTAGGAACATTATTTATGTTTTCATAAATATGTAATTAGTATTTTTGTTATATGAAACTATTTCTTATATAACAAGTATATTAAAAAAATATTGATATTTACGCGCATTATCGAAAATGAATTGAAAGACGTCATACGTTTCAAATGACTTCACTATAGACGACGTTAGACGATTTTCCTAAGATAGGCAGTATCTAATGTAATAGTGCTTGTTCTCTTAGAATGTTTTCTCTCTTTTATCAAAATATCAAAACATTTCTAGTTTACATATGGGAAAACTACAAATGGTTGAATAAAGTATCAAGGTTAAGAAACAGTGACTTGTGAATCCTACTACTATCATAAAGGCGAAAGTTTGTAAGTATGGATGTATGGATGTTTGTTACTCTTTCACGTAAAAACTACTGAATGGATTTGAATGAAACTTTACCACAATATAGCTTATACATCAGAATAACACATAGACTACTTTTTGTCGCGAAAACCGACATCCACGCGGGCGGAGCCGCGGGCGACCGCTAGTAAAACCATAAAGCCTTGAAAATCGTTTTTTTTTTTAACCTAATCTAATGGTCCCATGTAGGTACCTACAACGTGAAAGAATCCTTCATCAGTTTGTAATTTCCTCCTTTACTAATTTCATCTCAATAAATGAATGCAACACATGTCAAAAAGAGTGTGTTAAGTGTGGATGGAAAAAGATATAAAGACTGAAGAAAAAAAATGTACCATTACTATCACAGGCCACAGATATCTCAAGAAGGCTATGGATGTGTTGTTTTTATCAATCATAACAATTCAAAGTCCTTAGCTGAGTAGTTATAGAATGAGTGGTTCCAAGTGTATACAGGCAGACACCTGTTAGGTGAAAACTAACAGGTTTTAATATAATAATATGTATAGTGAACCACTTTAAAAAAAACTTTACCTGTAAAACAGCTTGCAACTCACATAAAGTGTAATGGTGGATTTTACATCATACATACTTACACTGATTTCATACAGCGAAAGAATATAGTGGAAATGCCTCAAATCCCGAGATGAATTACAAAGTTCATGTTTATTTACTTTTACACAATTTAAGGCATCCAATGGGCAGAAAGATCCATTTTAATTAATATATTAACATTTTGATGCAAGTGCAAAATCAGCTCTACCTTATTTCAACCTCTGGTTTAAGACTGAGTCTTGTTTCATTGGCACTAGGACTGAGAACACACTTCCAAAACATAATAACTGTACACATAATTATTGCAAGACACATTATGGGTTTTAACTATTTGCAAGGTTTTGTGATGCTAAGGGATACAATTGAATGTTCAATGAAAAATGGTTCAATGAAGATAAACTAACTACCGATACACAGCATAAATATTTATGGCATTGTCTCTCACTATCAACATATTGTACCTACTATTTTAGAATATTAAAATATTTTATTTGTAACTTCTCCCAGACTTAAGACCCCGGTATCATAATATTCATTACTTACTAAAGCTCTGTTTTAAACTTTTTTCAGTGTCCATGGTCCCTGCAGTCTAATTTGTTCATTTATACTTAGTTATTAAATCACTATTTCCTTACTACATCATCGATATCTGGACCTGCGATCTGAGTTCCAGGACTTGTTTGAATAATAAATGCACTTCAATTTTATTTTGAGCCTAGTCTCAACAACTTTTGAAATAAAAGTAACAGAAGGACAAGCGATGCGAATCTCTACCAACTAATTCTTATCCTAAGTTAATAAAGCAAAGCTCACTCACCTCGTACACTCCATGTCGATTATAAGAAACACTACACGCAAACTTTTTGAATGCCTTTTTATATTTTTGTTTATATCGTAATCATAACTTACAAACAAAAAAATAAGTTAGAAGTAATTTGGAAATTAAAATAAGAACAAATCTCCTTCTAAATACCCATAAACCTAGAATGAAATACTATTGAAACTTTTTAGAGAGAAACCTGAAAAGAGTCGAACTTTTGAAAACTTATACAAAAGTTTTCTGTCAGTCAATGACTTTGACATTTTTATAAGTTAGTGAAAAATGTTGCTTCTATAAAAATTGTGACAATATCCGAATAGAAATATTTGGGCGCGCTGGGTAACATAGCTTTTGCCTAGGTAAGTATTTATTTTAATAATGACATCCAAAGCGATTGTCTGCCATGATGATTCAATTTAAGGAGATCATCTAACTGTGTAGGATATTTCATAGTGCACAATAATTCTAGCAGACCGCGCAGCAGCACAATAACCAGCCAGTACGGTTGATATTTCTAGGATGTTGTTCAACATTACCACAGAGTACATTGTATAGGTACATATATCATTACTGTATACATGCGCGGGGTCGACCAGATGCATTAGCAAACTTCTTTTCTTCACATTGTGTTTTCATAACGGCTTCATTAAATTAAGGAGATCCTTTTTATTTAGGTGCTAGATATAGATAGGGTATGTTCGATTGAAAAATATGATTGATTATTTTATAAATCAGATTTTACTCCTTTATTTGAATGCACATGTTCAGAAAATAAGAGTTTGGTACATCATTCAATTATTATTTTCTACTATGCTGAATAATTTACCTTTGAGTGGCAACACGTTTATTCAATCAAAATTCGAATTTCGAATTTAAACTTTAGTCAATTGGAAGATTTTACCGGTGGGTAGTTATTAAACGATTCAAAAGTGTAAGTGTAAGTGTGTAGAAAATTAATTTGTGTACACATATAAACAAAAGATAGCTGCTTATAATAACTTCTAATCTAAGAAAAGCTGTATTTAAAAAGAAAGTTTGTTGCTGTATTTCTTCTGAGCCAGTGAGCATGCTGTAAAGGTAAGCTTTCAGATTTTGTTTTAATTATTTAATAGCTTTCTTATTTTTGTTAATAATATAGCCCTACTCAAGTAAATTTCGGAACAAGAGATTTGATAAAGTGCAAATAAAATTTGAGTAATATATTGCTTTGCTTGGTATAGAAATTGCTTGTGTGACCCTTTACCTTGCGCTATGAGCGAGCATGCTGCATGTTAAAATGCACACTGGAATTGCTGCCAATTTCCTAAGGGTAAAAAAATACCATCTGATATTTGTTTCTTCTATAGTATTCATAAAATAAATTCCACATTTTAGGAATCAATGAAAATAACACTTAACTTTTAAATCTCATACTATATGCTATAGAGTGCAACATAAGTCTTTAATAAAATATTCATTTAAGTAGAATTTTATTCATGTTCTAATTTAAAAATAAGTAATTTAATCTATAATGACTAAGAGTTAAGCTACAAAATAACAACCTGAATATGTTTACAAAATTACTTAAAAAATATTAACATAAAGCATTGTTTAAGCCTGTTAACCCCTGTCTAAACTTATGGGAGCTTTTATTCCATGGGAATGTCTTTTAACATTGCTCTCAAGTCTCACTTCACCTGCATGTTATTCGAATGCTGAAACCTTATCACTTATTGTATCTCAATCAGTGTCATTTCATTGGAGCAAGGTAAAATTCTCACTACTAGTAATACAACAATACCGTAAACTTATTTTCAGAACCACAACATTAATTTATAGATATTTCACTTATTCATCAATGTTGTTTAAATAAAATTAATACCTGATAGTATTTCTGCATTCAAAAACTACTGAACAGATTTTCACACGGTTTTTAATAATAGTTAAAAAAATGTTTTTTTATTATTTTAAACCCTAGCCAGGAGTTGCATACAAGTAATTTGAACTTATCATACTAGTGTTATGTAGGAGTTTAATCGACAGTTAGATATATATTTTTTTGTAAAGACAATCTAATTTGTTTCTTTCTTTATAAGCTTTTATTTAACTTGCAATGCATATTATTTAAGTCAAGCCAGTTAAATTATCTAACAATGAAGTAATCAATGGGTATTAAATTTATACCCAAATATTATCCGGCTTTGTCTCTACTTTTATCCAAACGTAAAGAAAAATTGTTTTTACTAACCTTTTTGTTAAACAACTAGGTACTTAATCCATAATAAGCCAGTGGAGTTGTAAAAGACGTGGTGGCCTAGTGGTTAAAGCCCCAACCTCTTAAGTATGAGTACACACTCTGGGTGTACACACACTGGGTTTGATTCCAAGTCAGGCAAGTACCTATGCAAATTTTCTAAGTTTGTATGTACTTTCGAAGTATATCTTGGACACCAATGACTGTGTTTCGGATGGCACGTTAAACTGTAGGTCGCAGCTGTCATTGAAACATCCTTAGCAGTCGTAACGCGTAGTCAGAAGCCAGTAAGTCTATCTAGCGCGATCTACTTCCCTCAGAAAGCGGGTGAAACCGCTGGCGGAAGCTAGTTCTAAATAATTCAAAAGTTTTTTTTAAATAAAAGCTAGATTTCTATTTTATCTCTTATTTAGATACCTACTCGCCCTTTAAATAGTAAATTTTAGAACTTAGCTTATCAACTGTAGAATTGCTAAGGTTTTTCTTATAATAGTTTTTTACAGTTTATACTTTCGGAAGCGTTCATATCTTGTGAAACTGCAACACAATGGATGTTAAAAGATTCGCCGCTAATAAAAATAACGTAAGTATTAGCACATCAATCAGTTGCCTTTTTAACCCTTTTTACTTTCAAACAATTAATAGCCGTACTAAACGAATAAAATTGACACCTTCATTTTAAGCTATCAAATGTGGAACATGACGAATCTTCCATGAAGTATCAGGCCTCTATTAGAACCTGGTATCGACAGACAAAATGGTAGGCGTACAAAGCTATACAGAAGGAAGTAAGTCACAAATTACTTCCAGGGGAATAGAACCTGTATGCGCACTAGTGAAAGGACTATAATTCCATGGGTGCATTGAAAAGGAAAGAGGTGTTAGTATGCGCACCGATTTGTATTAAATAACGGAACGACCAGTTAAGTAGTTGACGACTGTCAAAAGGCTATATCTATAAGTTTCTAGGAACATTATTTATGTTTTCATAAATATGTAATTAGTATTTTTGTTATATGAAACTATTTCTTATATAACAAGTATATTAAAAAAATATTGATATTTACGCGCATTATCGAAAATGAATTGAAAGACGTCATACGTTTCAAATGACTTCACTATAGACGACGTTAGACGATTTTCCTAAGATAGGCAGTATCTAATGTAATAGTGCTTGTTCTCTTAGAATGTTTTCTCTCTTTTATCAAAATATCAAAACATTTCTAGTTTACATATGGGAAAACTACAAATGGTTGAATAAAGTATCAAGGTTAAGAAACAGTGACTTGTGAATCCTACTACTATCATAAAGGCGAAAGTTTGTAAGTATGGATGTATGGATGTTTGTTACTCTTTCACGTAAAAACTACTGAATGGATTTGAATGAAACTTTACCACAATATAGCTTATACATCAGAATAACACATAGACTACTTTTTGTCGCGAAAACCGACATCCACGCGGGCGGAGCCGCGGGCGACCGCTAGTAAAACCATAAAGCCTTGAAAATCGTTTTTTTTTTTAACCTAATCTAATGGTCCCATGTAGGTACCTACAACGTGAAAGAATCCTTCATCAGTTTGTAATTTCCTCCTTTACTAATTTCATCTCAATAAATGAATGCAACACATGTCAAAAAGAGTGTGTTAAGTGTGGATGGAAAAAGATATAAAGACTGAAGAAAAAAAATGTACCATTACTATCACAGGCCACAGATATCTCAAGAAGGCTATGGATGTGTTGTTTTTATCAATCATAACAATTCAAAGTCCTTAGCTGAGTAGTTATAGAATGAGTGGTTCCAAGTGTATACAGGCAGACACCTGTTAGGTGAAAACTAACAGGTTTTAATATAATAATATGTATAGTGAACCACTTTAAAAAAAACTTTACCTGTAAAACAGCTTGCAACTCACATAAAGTGTAATGGTGGATTTTACATCATACATACTTACACTGATTTCATACAGCGAAAGAATATAGTGGAAATGCCTCAAATCCCGAGATGAATTACAAAGTTCATGTTTATTTACTTTTACACAATTTAAGGCATCCAATGGGCAGAAAGATCCATTTTAATTAATATATTAACATTTTGATGCAAGTGCAAAATCAGCTCTACCTTATTTCAACCTCTGGTTTAAGACTGAGTCTTGTTTCATTGGCACTAGGACTGAGAACACACTTCCAAAACATAATAACTGTACACATAATTATTGCAAGACACATTATGGGTTTTAACTATTTGCAAGGTTTTGTGATGCTAAGGGATACAATTGAATGTTCAATGAAAAATGGTTCAATGAAGATAAACTAACTACCGATACACAGCATAAATATTTATGGCATTGTCTCTCACTATCAACATATTGTACCTACTATTTTAGAATATTAAAATATTTTATTTGTAACTTCTCCCAGACTTAAGACCCCGGTATCATAATATTCATTACTTACTAAAGCTCTGTTTTAAACTTTTTTCAGTGTCCATGGTCCCTGCAGTCTAATTTGTTCATTTATACTTAGTTATTAAATCACTATTTCCTTACTACATCATCGATATCTGGACCTGCGATCTGAGTTCCAGGACTTGTTTGAATAATAAATGCACTTCAATTTTATTTTGAGCCTAGTCTCAACAACTTTTGAAATAAAAGTAACAGAAGGACAAGCGATGCGAATCTCTACCAACTAATTCTTATCCTAAGTTAATAAAGCAAAGCTCACTCACCTCGTACACTCCATGTCGATTATAAGAAACACTACACGCAAACTTTTTGAATGCCTTTTTATATTTTTGTTTATATCGTAATCATAACTTACAAACAAAAAAATAAGTTAGAAGTAATTTGGAAATTAAAATAAGAACAAATCTCCTTCTAAATACCCATAAACCTAGAATGAAATACTATTGAAACTTTTTAGAGAGAAACCTGAAAAGAGTCGAACTTTTGAAAACTTATACAAAAGTTTTCTGTCAGTCAATGACTTTGACATTTTTATAAGTTAGTGAAAAATGTTGCTTCTATAAAAATTGTGACAATATCCGAATAGAAATATTTGGGCGCGCTGGGTAACATAGCTTTTGCCTAGGTAAGTATTTATTTTAATAATGACATCCAAAGCGATTGTCTGCCATGATGATTCAATTTAAGGAGATCATCTAACTGTGTAGGATATTTCATAGTGCACAATAATTCTAGCAGACCGCGCAGCAGCACAATAACCAGCCAGTACGGTTGATATTTCTAGGATGTTGTTCAACATTACCACAGAGTACATTGTATAGGTACATATATCATTACTGTATACATGCGCGGGGTCGACCAGATGCATTAGCAAACTTCTTTTCTTCACATTGTGTTTTCATAACGGCTTCATTAAATTAAGGAGATCCTTTTTATTTAGGTGCTAGATATAGATAGGGTATGTTCGATTGAAAAATATGATTGATTATTTTATAAATCAGATTTTACTCCTTTATTTGAATGCACATGTTCAGAAAATAAGAGTTTGGTACATCATTCAATTATTATTTTCTACTATGCTGAATAATTTACCTTTGAGTGGCAACACGTTTATTCAATCAAAATTCGAATTTCGAATTTAAACTTTAGTCAATTGGAAGATTTTACCGGTGGGTAGTTATTAAACGATTCAAAAGTGTAAGTGTAAGTGTGTAGAAAATTAATTTGTGTACACATATAAACAAAAGATAGCTGCTTATAATAACTTCTAATCTAAGAAAAGCTGTATTTAAAAAGAAAGTTTGTTGCTGTATTTCTTCTGAGCCAGTGAGCATGCTGTAAAGGTAAGCTTTCAGATTTTGTTTTAATTATTTAATAGCTTTCTTATTTTTGTTAATAATATAGCCCTACTGAAGTAAATTTCGGAACAAGAGATTTGATAAAGTGCAAATAAAATTTGAGTAATATATTGCTTTGCTTGGTATAGAAATTGCTTGTGTGACCCTTTACCTTGCGCTATGAGCGAGCATGCTGCATGTTAAAATGCACACTGGAATTGCTGCCAATTTCCTAAGGGTAAAAAAATACCATCTGATATTTGTTTCTTCTATAGTATTCATAAAATAAATTCCACATTTTAGGAATCAATGAAAATAACACTTAACTTTTAAATCTCATACTATATGCTATAGAGTGCAACATAAGTCTTTAATAAAATATTCATTTAAGTAGAATTTTATTCATGTTCTAATTTAAAAATAAGTAATTTAATCTATAATGACTAAGAGTTAAGCTACAAAATAACAACCTGAATATGTTTACAAAATTACTTAAAAAATATTAACATAAAGCATTGTTTAAGCCTGTTAACCCCTGTCTAAACTTATGGGAGCTTTTATTCCATGGGAATGTCTTTTAACATTGCTCTCAAGTCTCACTTCACCTGCATGTTATTCGAATGCTGAAACCTTATCACTTATTGTATCTCAATCAGTGTCATTTCATTGGAGCAAGGTAAAATTCTCACTACTAGTAATACAACAATACCGTAAACTTATTTTCAGAACCACAACATTAATTTATAGATATTTCACTTATTCATCAATGTTGTTTAAATAAAATTAATACCTGATAGTATTTCTGCATTCAAAAACTACTGAACAGATTTTCACACGGTTTTTAATAATAGTTAAAAAAATGTTTTTTTATTATTTTAAACCCTAGCCAGGAGTTGCATACAAGTAATTTGAACTTATCATACTAGTGTTATGTAGGAGTTTAATCGACAGTTAGATATATATTTTTTTGTAAAGACAATCTAATTTGTTTCTTTCTTTATAAGCTTTTATTTAACTTGCAATGCATATTATTTAAGTCAAGCCAGTTAAATTATCTAACAATGAAGTAATCAATGGGTATTAAATTTATACCCAAATATTATCCGGCTTTGTCTCTACTTTTATCCAAACGTAAAGAAAAATTGTTTTTACTAACCTTTTTGTTAAACAACTAGGTACTTAATCCATAATAAGCCAGTGGAGTTGTAAAAGACGTGGTGGCCTAGTGGTTAAAGCCCCAACCTCTTAAGTATGAGTACACACTCTGGGTGTACACACACTGGGTTTGATTCCAAGTCAGGCAAGTACCTATGCAAATTTTCTAAGTTTGTATGTACTTTCGAAGTATATCTTGGACACCAATGACTGTGTTTCGGATGGCACGTTAAACTGTAGGTCGCAGCTGTCATTGAAACATCCTTAGCAGTCGTAACGCGTAGTCAGAAGCCAGTAAGTCTATCTAGCGCGAGTCTAACCAACCAAGGGGTATTTATTGGGATGCCCGGGTAACTGGGTTTAGGAGGTCAGATAGGCAGTCGCTCCTTATAAAACACTGGTACTCAGGTAAATCCCGGTTATCGACACAAGTGTGAGACATAGTTGGGAAAAGGCGGCAGATGATCTCAATTCATTAAATAAACTGCGCTATACTTATCACCAATGATACTATTTATTTACTAGCATCACCACAATTACGGTTATAGTTTCAGAGCTGCGGTTATCGACACAAGTGTGTCAAATTATAATATTTATTTATTGTAAGCGTGTATGTAGGTACGTGATGGGGCCGTGTGTTGTGTCGACCTCATACTCAATTCAGGTCGTGGTGGGTTCGTTTCGTGGTTCGGCCCAATGTAAATTGAATGACATAAAAATAATTAAAGAAGGAAATTAACATTTTGGTGTTGGATATTCATAATTTAGTATAGGTTACGTAAGAGACTCTAAAACGAATGCCGCACCCATCTATTTAAAAAAGAGAAGTGGTGGCCCAGTACTTGTACTCAAATCGACTGTTTGGAACTTACAAGCGGCCTACAAATATGTCAAAGGTTGGTGTTAAAAGTATGTGCATTGGTCTCTTTATTTGGTTTCATTATTAGTTCGCGTCTTATGGGATCGAACTACACTTCGCGCACCCGAATAAAAATATTTAATTTTATAATAGGCTTCCACGATAAAAGCGCGCTAACACTGAAAGATTTTATCCAGTTGGACCAATAACTAGTTAGCCTTACCTGAATTAGCGTGTTCAAGCTAACAAACAAACTCTTCACCTTTTTAATACAACTGTACTACTACTTGGGAATACTCATTCTCAGCTTACCTATGATAATAGCAGCTTCAAATAAGATTCCTACAGTTTTAGAAAACTGGGGTGTATTTTGACAATTTAGTTTTTCGATATTTATTTCTTAGCTTATTAGCTTTGGTTATTTAATATCAATACCGAAAATTGCTCTTACAACACGGAGAAAATGCTAATCATTTCGAAGTTTCTTATCTTCCAGCTCAGGTTTCGACTTGTTAGTACAAAACTGCCTATGTGTAAATCATGTAAAACAGGTCTATTGCGATATAGCTATACAAATAAGTGTTTGCTTTAGTGTGTAGGATAGTTAAGTTAGTTTGTTGGTAGTGGTTATTTTAAAAATAATTCTATAAAAGGTGCAATGAATTATTGGTAGACAGTTTGGCGGAGTTAATTAAAACTTAGCACCTTTGAGAAAAGAGTATGATCTTCCTACTCTTACGATGGTGTTGTGATTATATTTTCAAATAGTTATACAGTATACAGACTTTTTGGATACATGCGGACAGAGCTAAGTGATTGTATTTTGAAAGCTAGAAACTAAGACTTTTTTGACTCAGCTTTTAGGAGTGTCACGCTAAATACGCTGCCTTGGCTTTTTAACTGTAATGGAAATATTTCATTAAATATTATGCCAACTTTGCCGTTCCTTCTGCTATATTTACAGTACAGCTTTGGCTGAGATTCGTGGTACCTATCAGGTTTATTTCGACAAATTAGATTGTTTAATTTCGATTATCTAAGATGTGAGTTCTGAGAACACACATTATTTATTTATTTCCTTAGTAATCTGAGTCTCGTATTCACTGTTATTAACGACAAGTGTAGTAGCGTGTTCATTAACAAGCCGAGTTAAATAAATAAATGCTGAGATTGTTTTTAGGCAGTACTTAACTCAAGCCGTAATCTGTCATTTCATTAAACCAATATAGGTGTTCATGTATCTGTCTCGCACGGTCGAATGGTCATAGACGTGTGGTGTGGAAGGCATCGTGAGAGGCGAGGTGGGTGCAACGTCCTGCGCGCCAGTCGCCGCTGACTGGCATACGTAATGCGCCCACAACTAAGGGTCTGTGCTACTTAAGCGATTAAAACAGATAGTTTTACTTTTATTGATTAGAATTATAGTTTTGAGTTAGTCAGTTTTTCTTTAAGATATTATCCACATTTATCCAGGTAACATTATTTTAAACTGTTGTCGTCATCTGGCCCAACCAAATTTTTACATTAGACTTACAGTGTTTACGTCCTTTTCTGGAAGAGGCCAATGACTTCCATTAGTCGATCTAACTGTCACAGATGTGTAAAAGAATCTAAAATATAATTTAATAAAAGTTTATAGAAGTCGATTCAGTTGACTGACCTCTTAATATTATGCTAACGTTTATTACGAAATGTCTGCTTTAAAAAAGTCAAATCGTTTAGCGGTTCATTCGTAGTATTTTATCCTCAACAAACTGCACCAGCTTTAATTTAATGTTCCCGTCATTTTTTATATTTGTAAGGTTTGCCAATTAAGAATGGCCTTGCAATAAACGCACTTGATCTATGAAATAAAAAGACGACTGTTATATGTACTTATTTTCTTAAATAAAAGAGACACTAGATAAGCTCTTAAAAAGTTGGAAGGCTTTTGAAAGTAGGATATAAATAAAATAAACTTTAAGGTTTAAAGAAGTGGTCGGCACCTACTGCTGGCATTTTCCGCTAACCCTCATGCGTCACTGATTAGCCATCTCTGAATCATTGGACAGTCGCGTCGATGTCGTGTTTTTAAATGGTGTGTTAAGTAGGTGATGCTTTTGCACAGATGAAGTACGAGTAGTATTTTAATGTCGTCTGAACTACTTAACCAGTAAGTAATCACCACTGACTGTTACAAAGCAGGAAATAATTTAAGAAAGCTTCATAAATATTTGTATACAATGTTTTCACATTGTTACCTATCATATTGAATGAAAATCAAAGTTATGCTACGATTTCTTTATTCTGGATTTGGATAAAAAAATACCTATTATAAACAAATATTTTTTAAGATGTAGTACTCTAATAAAATACCAATAAATATAGGGTAATAATAATATCAAAAGTTATTATAACCTGGCTCATTGCGTCTGCGCGAAAAATTGTTGTGGCGATGCACGATTGGGTAGTTAATCACAAAAGAATATGAGCGTTAAGGTTTAATACATTAAGGTTATAATAGCATCGACAGGAATTAATAACTGACAATGCTATGAAAATATAATGTCAAGAAAAGTTTTCTTTATTGTAGTCGGCGTACTGTGATCTATTAAGAGACAGGTTCGTAATACTAGACTTAAGTGAATCTAAGTTATGTGAAAGTGATATACATAACAAAGCATCATTATAAGGTAAGTTTTGTGTGATTAGTGATCTTGTTTAGCTATTAAAATTAAGGTGTCTAGCATTACAGCATAGTTTAAAATCATTTAGCTACATTTTGCAAGTCTCATGGATCTAGGGTTGTGACATCAAATTGTATTTAACATTAAAAAAACAATCAGGCCAAGTGGGAGTCCGACTCGCGCACGAAGGGTTCTTAACATAAGGGTTATCTTTAAAACAGACAAAAACTATGTTTGTTTTAAAAGTCGCACTCATAAATATTAATTTTATTTTGATAATTTTATTTCGTTCAAGGGCGGGGCGTGTTTTGTAACATATAGACAAATAATTGTATGTCCCTAATAAATTAACTCCTATATATCTTCAGGAAGAAAATCGCTTATACTCGAAGTTTAGTAATTAAAACCATTGGATTTATTGGCATTATTTATTCACTTACGCAAACACTGTCATAATCTTTTTAAAATTATGTAACGGATCATGGTTGATAGCCAACCCTATTCCTGTAGATTTGAGAGAAGACTTTCGCAAGGCCTAGCGAATATAAACGTAACTTACGATCGTCACGATTTGTATCATTTTAAATGGTTGTTGTTTTAAAATACGGTTTTGCAACGGTTGAGGCTGTTCAACAGCGACCTAGTAATGTAGATATCGAATATGCGGTTCAGTTCAATTATTATGATTCCTACTGCGGTATGGGGTCGGCGAACTAATATGTAAAGATGTTACTTATTACACCTGCATGTAGATACAAACTGTTGATATAATAAGAATTATAGGTGATTCCATTGAATAGACCAATATTAAGCATCATGATAAATTCGTTAAATTGAAAACATTTACTATTTTAACTTAAAGCTAACAAAGTTAGTATTTCCGAATTTTGAATAAGATACTTAGTCTGTAACTACATTTGCACTGCTGTAGTGCCTGTAGTTATTAGTACCATCTCTACACGATCACGTCATCCACATTATTCTCTTTCAAACTTATAATAATCAATTCCAAAGTCGAGTACTGGAAGTCGATTACTAATACACCTACGATGTCTGCGGTCATCGCAGATATATCGGAAACTATACAAATAAACATACATTCACATGTGGTCGATAGCATCGATGGTTTGCGTGTTTATTGCTCATTATACTTCATGCTGGCAATGACCAGCTTCTTCAAATTTGTTTGGTAAGCAAAATGAATTGTAGATGATGGAGTAACATAATGTGGATTTCCGCTATTGAGATGGACCAATTAAAGTTGCTTAATATAGATACTTGACAGAAAAAACTCCAACTCCAAAATAATGCCCTCAATATTTAAGTACCTGAGTATGTAGGTTGTAGAGAAGTTTTTAGTTACATATTTTATTTTACAAATTAAAATAGATAATTTCGACCTAGAACATGGCGCACGACTTTGTTTGAAGATTTGGTAATCTTTAAAATTTATTGTTTTCTAGCACGAAGAGGGCTTTGAAAGTAGAGAAGAGTGCAAAACTTTTGGAGGTCGTCACACTTCACAACCGTGGTATATTTATCTTACTGAAATCTATAAAAAAATATATACAATTTATCGATTTGTGTTTTTTATGAAAATTGTGTTTAGAAAATTAGTTTCAAAGTCAGACGTGAAAACAATCTAAGCTGTATTTGCGGAACTGATTAACACTCCTAACACGTAGTTCAAAGGAAAATGTATTTAACCACAAAGGAAATATTGTACATAAATGGCAATAGACCCAACTTCTAACGGTTATGCCTACTTATAAGTATCTCTTTTGAATCAACATATTATCTACTCATAAATCATATACCGTAAGTAGACGCCAGGCGTCTAAATAAGTACGTACGTACAGAGAGTACCTGTGTAATGTCGCCATTGTTCGCCAAGTGTGAGTCTTTGTCTGCTTTGCTTTATTCTGAAGATGAAGGTTATTGATTTGATAAACATGTTTCATCTGGACATGCCCTCCTCATCTGATAACGTTGATGTTTTACGTATCAGTAGGATATGAATAAGCTTAATGCGCTTCTAATTGTTTATACAATATTAAACCTCTGTTATAAATATTCGTATTTACTTCTATTTTCTAAATAAAGATCCACTATATAAGCAGGTATTTTAATGGTTTGTTGTTAGTATTTCGAATTAAATAATTAAAATTCAAGAATCATTATCCCAGAAATTTGATACTTGTCTATATAAACAGTTACGTGCAGTGTTTGCGATACATTCCTTATTAAAGCCGTGTTCTTTTGAAATGAATCTTAAGACATCTACCTGCTGATAAACAACCCGACCCTTCAGACAAAAAAAGACTTAACAGCAAGATTTTAGATTAGTGGATATTGCAATGTAATCCTAAAATTTTAACCACAAAGGAAAAACGTTATATGTTGGTATAATTTTTGTTAATAAGAGTATGTTTCAAACTGTAATAATATCGAATCAAAAATATAGAAACAGATGAAAGAGCCTTCTAATGACGTTTTAAGACAAATAAGCCAATATTGTTAAAATAAAACTGGATGTATCTTAATGTTTTATTAATTGAAATAGACTTACCTTTAGTCCTTATGGGCGGTCGTGGTTGCAATCTAGGTGTTCAATATAAAGTATGAGCATAGGTCGACTAAACAAACAACAGAAAAGCTACTTTCAATACATTGAGGACTTAAAATCTGGTTCCGCGATACCGCTATGCACTTAAGGAGAAGTTTACGAACGCATTCCTTGTCTGTTTCGAAACCGTGCACACTGTGACCGCACTTATAGTGTTTAAAAACTGTCTTGTTGTTCGTGGTGCTTAAAATACAATATAGTTCGTTTGGTGGTGGCGTTCGTTCGATCGTTTATCGTTGAACCGGTAGGACGGGGCGCGATACCTGCCGCGGACCCGTCGACTAATCGACTGTCTGTGCTACAGGGCACGTGTTTACATGCGATCCATTAGTATGTGTGCGTGCGAGAAGGCTTCGCTGCGCGTGCGAGTGCACAGTGTTGCCAACTTAATAATTTTACCAGCAAATGAGCCGTTAGGGTTAGTATCAATCGTTAGAAAATGGTAAATAGTCTTTGATATAGGTATACCTACTCGTAATACTCTGTTATCCCATTCCGCATTGTTTGTTGACAGCATTTTTTATACGACATACGAACCACATGAAAAATTTTCATTGTATCTGAACTATCTACGTAGAGAATAGTCATTCACGATCAGATTTTCAGAACCTACACAAATGATGTTTATTCGCCGTGTGTGATTATTGCAAACTGACCTGCAAAATTGATTAATTTTGTACAAAACTGTATTTGCAGTTTAAGGTTATGGCAACATCAATAACTTAGACAGCTACGTATACAAAACTGGAGGTGCTTTAATAAAGCACTGTGAAGTATCCTTCGGGTTTAGTTTTATTTTCGTTTATAAATAGCCTACATACTGGTTTGACTTCTTGTGAACACAGCACTGTAATGGCTGGATTTCTCAAAACATTCCACTATATAAACTTTAATAATTAGGCATCATTTTGGACACTAAACAGGTTTATCCGGTCCTTTTTGATGCCCGGTCGCTTTAGGGTCAATTGATTAGTCAATTATGTACCTATCAGTATTCAGTGAATATTTCGACTAGTGAATGGGTTTGAGTTTTCACTACAGATCAGCCTCAGAATTTATTAAACTTTGTTCATATAAGATAAGTATATCTATATAATTACAGTAGGTTCATTATTTTTTCATTTCAAATCATATGTTTAAAAGATTTAAGATACATTGTTATTTAGGTTCGTTCAGTCATGCAAATACAAAATTGAAGTAGATACCTAGCTTTTTAAAGGTCATGTAAACTATTTTCTGTAGGCACCCAATTTGGTTGTAAACCGTTCATAGAACATTACTTCAATTGCAATTATGAATATACTGGGTGTAAGGGAAGACCTTCCGCAGACTGGTATGACAGATATGACTGATATGACGAGACTGCATTCACCTCCTTATTATGAATCATATTTTACTGGAATTTTTCTCCGGTTTTTTTTTACCGTTTGTTCAGTTTAATTTTTCTTTCTTTAAATACAAAATTACATACTTTGTACGCAGAACTTCATTTTTTATTAATAACGCTAAAATCAAAAATTCAGCGATGGATTTTGAAATAATCGTAACGATCGATGCGTTATATGTTTGTGAGGTTTTAAAACAAATCAGTTTTATTGGATTTCCATAACGTTACTGAAACAATTTCGTGAACGTGAGTCTTCTTAGTATGGAAGTAATACTGAATATAAATAATACTGAACTCACCCCATCAGTTTGCGGAGGGCTGTACCTTACACCCTGTATAATTACTATTCCGAGAGGTTGGAAGTCTTCGACTTGATTTTAGAAGCCAGTTGTGTAGTTGAATGAAAGTCATACAAATTTTTAGATTTATTTTATTTTCAATAACATAAAAATGTTATGTTTTTTTTTTAATTTTACACATTTTGAAATGAATTCAGTGGGTACCAACCTGTTTGCTATTTTTTTTTCACATAATGTTCAAATTTTAAATACGCTACAATACAGTTTGGCTTTGCATTAACTTCTGAGTCATGGGTCGCATGTTACCTTATTTAGAATTCTTTTTCACTTATTTCCAAATGCTGCTTATATTTGTACGAGCACAAAATCTACTTCACAGCAGTTCATTATAATATTCAACAAAATATATAATATTGTAATTGTTTACTCATTTGGATGAATCATTCGATTCGATTTTTGTTATTTTTTTATAATGTGATATGCTATAAATTTTTTGTGATATTTTCAATTTTTATATAAACAAATTCATTAATTTTAAATTACCTAAAATAGGTAAACACGTAAAAAATTACTATTTGGTCACACAAAAATCGGCGCGATGATCCACCCAATAGCAATATTCACTACAATAAATAGATCTAGCTAACTGGAATTGAAGGTCCCTTAAAATTATGTAATTTATGCTAAAGCTGTGATCAACTAGACACACAATCAATCAACCACGAACGGACGACAACAAAAACTTGACAACGATTCGTAAATTATTTCTAACTTGTTTGAATAATTGACCACGGCTTTGTATAATACTAATTTTATTGTTTTTCGTAATAGATTGACTAACTCTAAAGAGGCGTCCATATTCATAGCATGAAGTAAAGATGCGCAAATCATCAATTTACATAAGATAGTAAAGAATCGTCAGTTTTACGTACAACTCTTAGATAGAGATATCTTTATAAACTGTTATTAAAAATTGAATTAACCATACATTTGAAAAATTTACAACATCTAAATGAATCGTGGTGTCATGATGTCAAATTTTATGGGAACTTAATTCCATTTAGAAATAATGGTGTTGATAATTTGCGCTGCGCATTACTCTTAATATATAGATATATAAAAAATAAGTTAAAACACTTATGGTTGAATTATGTTGCGCATTGCTTAAAACATCAAAATTGAAACCAAACATTTGAAAATACGTGAAATAAGATTTTGTCAATTCGATGCTCATCGCAAATTTTATTCCTATTTGATATAAATACTTTAAAATAATGCATTTAACTATATATTTTAAATAATTTTATATAATCAGCACTTTATTATTATTGCTTTAATGTGTAATTGAGGTGGGCAAAACGAATCAAAATTAAGATGAGCACAGATGTAACATATTTTTCTATGAATTATATTGGCGGTTTGCACTTGTAAATAGAGAAACGTTTTAGAGCACAAATACAGTACCATCAACTTAAATTGAATCAATAGGGTGAGAAATTTTTCAATAAATATCGCATGCATTAAGTTATTACTTCCTACAGATACTATTACATGGTCTCATTTCAAATTAAGAATACCTAAATTAATTATCAACTCAAGTAAAAGGAACTTATTTCCGGACAAAATTAATATAATACAAAGGGACTAGTTCGATGAAACTCATAAAATGTGGGTAAAATTCCAAAAATATTACAAGTAAGAAGTGTGTAAGAAAAGTTTTATTTAATAAATAGGGAATAGACTCGACTGTTAAACGTAGGTAAGTTGTTAGCTTACTGTACTGGGCTCCAAACGCATAGACTTGTGTAATAGGTATGGTAATTTTGTATGTACATGTAAAACCATGTGTAGATTTTTCTTTAATTTAGTAATACTATACTAAACTGGCCGTCATATAAGTATCTGCCATGTTCTTTTCCTATATATAACTAGGTAATATAATATTCTTATCTAGATTCATATTTACAAATAATACAGTTCATTACTATTTATATAGAAATTAAAATATATTTCTATCATTCTTCGATTCACATAACGCAAAATAATTTAACAGAGTTCATTTTTGCACTCACATTTACAATATACTTTTGTAACTAATTTGTTACCATTTATTTGTTGATTTCAAACAACTCATTTAGAATATATCACCCAAAAGCGAGTAGCGTTATACTCACGAATCCTATCATATCTTACCATTTAAAAATGCAGAATATGCGAAAACTTGAAGGAATATGTTTACAGTAAATGGCAATTGAACATTATAGTTCGCTCGCATCCAATAGGAACTATAAGATTCACAATGCCTCCGGACGGGCCGGCCGCACTCGCTCTATCCTATACATACAAGAAGCCGCCCGGCCCCGCCCACAGTACACAAAACAACTAGCACAAATAAAATAACTCCTCTTTATTATTTACAACCTGGTGAACTATTCACAAATTATGGACACAAATTAAAATCTCTAATCGATTACAGTTATATCGAATAAGAAGTTGAATTATTAATGAAAATTTGTGTTACAGTTTATGCTAGAGTTTAGAATATTAAAGGAGCTCAATAGCGCCACCGTGTGTGCGGCGGTGCGAGGAACTATACATGCACAACACCGCAGTGTCTATGGCCGTTCGCCTCCAATACTTTACTTATATACCTAATAAATGTTCTCCAACACCATTGTTTCAACAATTGATGCCTCGGTGTGCCGCTGCGTTCAACACGACAGCGTTGTCTGAACTTCTACAAGACGATAACACCTTTACAAGGTGACAGAGATTCTGATAGCATCTACTGTTCAAACGCTTTGCAATACTCAACCCAGCGACACGTGGAGAAGGAACTAAAATCTAATATCACAATATCGGGCTTCTGGCTTGATTGCGAGTTGAACAAACGCCTAGTTTGACTTTCGAGCGGACAAATCTCTAACAAGCGAGTTACGTAGTAGACGGTAGATGTTAGGAAGTTGAATTTCATTCCTCATGAATTAGTTGACAGGCCATGTAACAGGTAAAACATGTAGAGTATCATCTGTTAAGTACAATTGGAGATCTTCAGTTTCCTTTGTTGAGGTGAATTTAATTGACTTGCTGTAATTCCGTCTACGTACATCTCGACAGGTCACTACGTTCACTCGAATAGCGCTAGGAGGTCGTCGGAGGACGGCGCTCGTGGCGGATGACTGCCCGCCGACGACGATGATGACGGCGGCGTCGCTAATAGCTCACCGAGTGCCGGTGCGTCTAAGTACGACAACAGCTCCATCGGGTCCACGCTTGTCTCCGGCAATAACTGGAATGGCGAAATAATTTGTTTAGTTTGCTTTGCTATCGGATCAATCAAAGCGATGATGAAATAGATCGGACAGTCAAGCACAAAATTAACGCAGCAAATTAAAACAACTAGTGACCCACGCATTCCCTTAACAGGAAGATTTATAAGAGTATGCTGCCTGCTGTCCTGTATGGTTCAGATTGCTGGCTCACAAAAGAGATGAATTAAAGACAACTGCATGCAGCAGATGAGAATGTCAAGAGGAATGTGGTATATTACGTAATGTGTGTTAAAATGTTTGAAAATGCCTGCGGGAACAGAAAAACTGTGGATTTCAACTGGCATCATGGCGCAGGTGTGTGATGCAAAGGAAGGTTTTAATACTTACATTAAGATTATCTGTCCCTTCTCCATCTATGACGGCTGCGGGGTCGAAGTTGAGGTCGGCGGGTATGTCGACATCCGTAAGCGAGTGATGGTCTACGGATGGTGGACCCGGCGTGTGTGACGAGCCTGGCGTGTGCGCGCCACCACCGCCCGGCGTATGCGCTGAACCAGGAGTGTGCGGCGTATGGGGCGTATGCGGCATCTAATCAAGAAGTGGAAATGAGTTATAGCCTGCGTGGCCCGGTGAATAAAGGTTAGGAGAAATAGGGTTACTTTTTTATAATTTGTTATAAACGTTAATTTGGCTGTGTAATCTAATCACTATGCCGCGGCTAAAGTCATTTGATAAAATGTAACGTAAGTACAGCTCCTTTAAATTGAGTATCATTCAAAATTTTTTAAAAAAACAATAATGAATATTTTACCTGATCGTTGAGGCTCTTTTCCATTGCGTTAAGAGGATCTAATGAGTTAACGCTCTCATTCAGATGTGAAAGAGGTCCGTTTCCTGCAAACTCGTTACTGCCAGGCCCATTATTCATACCAAAGTCGTAATTCTGACTGTTCGAACTTGAATTTCTATTCTGTCCGTTCTGGTTGTATGAAGAGATCATTGAGCCACTAGCGATTGTGTTCATGTCAGGAGGAAGGTATGGTGATAGAGCTTGATTCATGTCCCAGTTGTTCATCGTTGGCATGTTCATGGATCCCGGTGATACCGCTTTACTGCGTTTTCCGACGCTGCCATCACTGCTGTCTTCTTCTTGCTGCGATTACATATACAATTTAGAAACATTTTTACAAACAAAGATATTGTGTAGGCGGGTTAGTTGATTCCGGTTTGTATTTATAACAAAATACAATTAGTCTTTGACAGATACTCACCTTAATGCCAGTATTGTTGGTGATCTTAGTTGCTTTCCAGTTAGCACCGCTATCGATCGTGACTTCGTCTACATCTGAACTGTTCAACGTGTTAAGGATACCCCACATGTATTGATCAACTTCCAAACCCTCTAATTGTGCTGGTTTGCTGTAAATAAATATCTCGTTAGCTATCATCTCATCACATATAAA
This sequence comes from Heliothis peltigera, assembly GCA_958496145.1. Classification (NCBI taxonomy): domain Eukaryota; kingdom Metazoa; phylum Arthropoda; class Insecta; order Lepidoptera; family Noctuidae; genus Heliothis; species Heliothis peltigera. The sequence continues at coordinate 8,229,816 of OY292328.1, forward strand.
TTATTTTTGATGTCGTTAATCAAATAATGTAGAAAGAAAACTTACTTGCAAACCGGACATCGCCATGATCCTCGTTCACAGTTAAGTTGTAAGTATGACTCTAGATCGAAGCATTGTATGTGTTTACATTCATGTCCACGTGCCGGTAGTGTGATCTTTTTAAACGTGATTGGACATTTTAACGATACTTTTAAAGCTGTTTGTTCAATGCCGTCCCTATCGTTAGCGGTGTTGGATCCATTGCTACCATTCGTCGGCGTCTGGTTGAAGTTCATCTTGATCTTCGCGATGCAGTGATCTGCTGTTAATAGGCGTTTTCTTAATAGACCTTGTAGTACACTTCGCACGCTCGGCCGATGCACTAATTGTAATACAAACAAATGTGACTGAAAACAAAGAAAAAATCGTTTAATAATAAGATTAAAAATTTATGTCATATTTCGGTTATTGTGCTTTACAGTTTGATTGCTCAGTTACTTGTTTTGATGTTAACTTATAAAAAACTTACACAACAGCAAGCTGAGACGGTGATTTGTATCGTGTTTCGGCCTGGCTGGCACACTTCTTTCAGGTACAATGGTTTGTGTGATGTTTTGTTCTCTCCTCTATCTATTACTAATGGGGTCGCATTGACCGACACTTGAACACTTGCTGGCCAGTTGGTGTTCATTTGTCTATCCTCATGGTGGAAGCATTTTAATTGTAACTCAAGGTCAGATCTGTGAAAAAAATATTCAATTTTTATTCCTTGTCCGTTAAGTCCTACTATGTTTACTATCTTGAGCTAACCATAATAATTACCTCCATATTAACGTTGAATGAACCGTGGGTTTTAATTGAAATACATGATTGCTAACTGCTAAATTATGTTCTAATCTAAATGGTGGTAATATAATACCATCTCTTACGGGGAATGTTAACCGGAGCTCGTCATCTGAAAAAAAGTAACATGATATTAAGTAGGTTTGTTTCCCTATATAATTGCAACCCACAAAAGTTTTGATGTAGTATCCTTACTTTGCATGCCCATTGGTGGTTTGAGTTCGTTGAAGTGGGGTTTCACATCACCATTGGGGCTGATGTAAGGAGGCATACTGCTTGCGGGCGTAAGCGGCGGCGTTGGATTACCAGGAACCGGACTATGTTGATAACTCATGTTAGTGCGCATCGCTACCTCCTGCGCGAACTGTCCTCCGTATTGCCCACCATATTGCGCATTACTGTTCTGGTGCTGAGGGAATTGGCTTGGCACACCCCCATTGAAGTACTGCCCCTGATTCGAGTACGGCGGTGTTGACTGCCTCATTGTTCCTCTCATCGCTGCACCGAAATTTCCACTTGGCCCTAACGGTTGCTGCGGTGGGTACTGCCCCTGAAACCCTGGTCTACCGCCGTACCCTGCTGGGTACTGAGTTGGCCCGAAACCGGGTTGCCCGCTCATGTACTGCGTCTTACGCTGGCCCATAAGCATGGTACCAGATGGATATGGCGTATGTCGCCTTTGATATCCAGGTCCCATCTTTGCCGAGCTGCTCATTTGTCCAGGCCCCATCTGCGACGGCATCATGTTAGCGTGCATACCCATGTTGGCCATTTGCGCCATAGGGTTCATGCCATTCATAGCGGCGTTTCCCATCTGTCCCATGTTGGTCATTCCGTTCATCCCGCCGTTACCTCCCATCCCCATCCCGGTCATAGCTGGGTTATGGCTGCGTTGTTGACCGTAGCCATTCATCGCGCCATACTGGGGATTTCCCATAGTCATGTTGTTTTGCATCTGAAAAGTGAAAAAGAAGAGTTATATATAGTGTACGTGACTGCATTCACGTTTCGTAATTGCTATTACCATAATGCCGTTTTCAAGTCCTTCAGATTACCTCATTCGGTAGAAATTGCGATGAGTAATTACTATAATTTTGAATGAAATAACTATATTTTGGACTTAAAAACTAAAATCAAAGATATAATGAAGACTTAGGGTTGCAATTTTTGTAATAATGGGCAATTTCATCTGGATTTGAACAAGGCAAACTAATTTACTAATTTGTATCATACAAAATATCGTTATAAAAAGTCGTGTATATAATTAAAAGGTTTCAACTGAGAAGTTCAGGAAGAGCATCTAAGTATTCCGGTGATGTTTATTTACCTGCGAGAAAGGCTGCGAGTCCTGCATCGCGGCCGTGGTGGCCGCGGCGACCATTGCGGCGGTGGCGCCGAACTGCGCGTTCTCGCCCCCGCCGCTCATCGCGCCCGAACCGCCGGCGCACCCATAGCCGCTACAACAATACAACCACAATAGATTTATCGACGTTCTTGCTTTTAAATGTAATCTGTATTATTTAAATTATTAACTTTATAATAGCCAGAGGAGAGATAAGTCTTTGAAACGTTAATAAATAATATGGACAGAAATTGTTTTGTAACTATTTGTTATTGTGGCAAAATCACAAGAATACATTAAATAATCACACACAACGTCGGTATAAACGTATTTAACAAAAGTATTTACTTCTTAAAGAATGGATCAAATAGATACACGTGTACATATTAAATGTGAAATCGGTCCAGTTAATACTATTTCACTCACGATGCGAACAGTTTCTATTGCAAGCGGCCTTGCAGAATCGAACATTCCACACGTTAACGCTTCGATTATTAATAAACTCAGACTCAATATTCAACCCAAATTCTATCGACGCAAGATCTTTTTTAAATAAGCGCCGTGATTTTATTATTTTACTAACAATGAGAGAAAAAATCAATATGGACGTATAGTGACGCGTTGTAACCCCTGTGTTTCTCTCGGGATGTGTTTGATTTTTTGTACGGCGCCGGAGTGGGAGAACGATTCATGTGAACTGCTTTTGGGGCGAATTCCCGAGCCTTCCCGGAGCCCTTTCTAATAATTCCTTTTCGACAAATGCACGACAAACACTCGCACGGGCTGCCCATTGTTGTGAGCATCTGTAGTGGAGCAACAATATTGGCTCTTTGTGAACGTGTATGAAATTATTTTATGAATACACATTTACGTGTGAGCGTATAGTATGTTAGTAAATAGTTACTGATTACGTTCATAATTGTGTAGTCAAATTTTTCATATTAATTTTATAGCTAAGATTACATACTTATTGTGTAATTTGCAAAATAAATGAAACATCATTGACTCGTCCTTTATAAATAAATCACATCTAACAGTTACTATTAAATACTTAAGTATCTGCGTAAATGGCTTAACAGATACTTAACAGCATCAACAACTAATAAACACACGAGTCAACAACGCTCATCTCGACATCGTCTATTCATCGTCGCTGCAGATGATTTACAAGGGTCCTTCCTTAGGTAAACTCGGGCCGGTCTTCTCTTCTTTTTATAGTTTTGTCTGGACCTTTTTCTTTTTGCCGACCGAAATGTGTAGTCAACAAAAAATCTGTGTGTTCTGCATCCTGGTACACTTTTTGTAAAAGTCGTACCACATCCGAATAATCACTTTACCTACGGACTGTTCAAAATATTTTGGGCTGTTGAATGCCCACGTTCATCTGAGGTATTCGTTTCAGACACTTCTGGGAACACCTTCATAAAAGAGCATTCGGTGTAGCTGCTCAAAGGTAATGAAGACGAGTTTAGTGTTAAAGAGCGTAAGATTAATGATTTTTGCATACATAGATACTATCATGATATGATACGATTTCGACGTGGGCGACTTACACCCGCTCTTTGACATAAGAAACTTCTAAATAAATCAATATGAATGAGTAGGTAAGCCGCTATTTTGAGAAGCTGGAAGGTGTTTGGCATAGTATTGAGAGATGTGCGAGTAACGCGTAGGTATTTTGATACATAGGCTGCAGTTAATTTTAGATTAGTGCGCAGACGTGTTGGATTCCTGGTTAATTGGCAGTCGAGATTATCGTGTATCGAATCCAACTGCTAAGAGACGTGCTACTGCTTTCTGATTTATTATAGATCTCATCTGATTTTAAATAAAACCACATATTTATAATGAAAGCAACAAAAATATGAGTTTGTAAATCTCACAAATTACTTGTATACGTGTATAACTAGATGTTTAATTTTATTTGATGTGAAGTGTTAAATAAGGCATTAATTGTGATTCTCGTATAGATTACTATCGCGCTAGCGTGAAGCCGTGGCGTGTTCTACCCCTGTGTTTCGACGACAGTTGGTCACCCCCATTTAAATGCCACTTCACATTGTGGCTTGTGCGCACACTGACATAATATAAAAGCGTTAATATTAATATTATTACTAAATTAATCGTTTTGACATTTAAGGTAACTTATTTTATTAAATCGTAATACGTATTTTGTAATATGTATACTATTATGTGCAATAGATGGAAACTAGTATTAGTAAATCTCCAGCTAATCACAATTAGAAAAGAATATTGCCATATCAGGAAATGAAGTATTCGTTTTATTATGTTAATTACAATATGTAATATCTATATCATATTCTCATCAATTGACGCGGGATCCGGAGAGTGAATCATGCTTCGAGGAGCGGATTCCGGGGTTTACAAATGGAGCCGAATGTTCCGGGGTAAATACGGTACAATGAGCGGGGAAGGGTCGGCTACGTCGCCTAGGGTAAGTGGGGCCGGTCACGTCAATATGGGGCTTTATTACGACGACGCTACCGATAGTAATTTGTTTGGCTATGATGATGTTGAAGCAAAAGGAGTCACGCGTTTCCATTAATACCTTTACGTAGTGTATTATGTTTATAAAATCCGCCTAGCCAGAGTGGCATATATGTAGTCGTGACTAAATTATTATAGAAACATTTAAGGTTTCCTTTGAGAATCCGTTCGGGGCATGCCGCACGTGGTGTAATGTATGTTGTGTCAGTGCATCCGCCCTCAGACGCTTCACTTAATTCAAACTGACGTTTTTTCCCACGGTCACTTGCTAACGGTTACAAATCTCACTTATAACATTCTTAACACTTTATTATTTAGGTATGTAATATTAATTGGATGGAACTTAAGTTCAATATTCCCTACCTTCCCTACCCTTGAAGTTAAGTAGACTTCCTGTGTTAAGTTCACACAATCTCGTTGCCGGTTCCCCACTTTTATTATTATTTACTTATTGGTTTTGAATAAAGGCAGCCTGCCATCAACAATATGTCGCTTGTAAAGGTGACTACTAAACAAAGCCGTTGAGCGCTTCGACTTACACCTGCCAGATTTTTTTTATATTCTGATATAACTGATCATTAACGGTGTAAAAAGGTTATTAATAAAATCTTCTTCATATTGTATATAGTTGGAACTTATGACAGAAAAAATATTTTGGAATGAATCTTAACTGTTCGATGCTCTCAGTCGTATTGCTAGTTTAAATGTTTTGTTTATTTGTGTTTATTGTAAGCGCTAAAGTGCAGTCACCGCGTGCATTCCCATTATGCGCTTGTGTGAGAGTTGCGTAAATGTGTGCGTGCGTCTGCAGTAGTGTGAGTGCAATGATTTGCGACTGTGTGAGTGCTGGGTGCCCTGAAGCGTTTGTGCGTGTGAATGGAGGAGCACATTTCATTTATAATTGCAGCGATGCGCGGTCGACAATGTCACACTAGTGTGTGTACTTTTAACTTTATGTTTATTTTATTAAGGAAAACTTTATACCTTGATTATAAAACTATGTTTTTTTGCGCCTTATCTTATTAGATTGGCTTTGTAACAAGAATTGCACAGTCAATTTAATACAAGAATCGTAAGGTAGTTTAAGGTATTTGCGTAGATGGTGTATTTTTGATTTTATTGCTTGTTAACTACGATAAGGTGGCACAGGTAAGCCGAGTCACGTTTCAGCGTTTTGTTGAAATGTAAACAAACTTGTTCCGGATAAGATAAAAACAGTAAAGGCAACCAAGTACGTACCTACACCTTTATAAAGCATCAAGTTTTGGTAGATGATAACGAATTAGAGATCAATCTGTACGTCAATTTGGATTAGTAAGTTAATTCATTTCGTACAAAATTTTACATTGGTTAACTTTTTGCAAAGCGAAATTAGGAAAATGGGTACCCAAATATTAAATTTTGTAGGTATTTCTGATAAGCATTTATGTTACGAAATAAACTATATTTCGCAATTTTCTCATATTTGTTGGTATACCTTTGACACATTACGGTGGAGCTTTCAAAGTATTTTATCGGACTCACCTAGGGGTGTTGACTCTGTATCCAATGGTCCCTTGCAATGGGTTGTGTTTTCCACTATCGGGAGCTTGTGCTCCCCCGTAGGTGATGATAGAACCCGCGTATCCGGCCGTACTATTGGAGTGCGCCGTCCTGCTGTTCCAAGGCACCCCCTGAAACACGATGCACCTGGTTTGTTTCGATCCCAAAAACACCGACCTCAACTCGAAACTGACATCTTCACCGATCAGCAAAACTCCACAGTATTTCCATAAATGAAAATTCTATTATTTTTTTTTCACCAATATTGTACTCGTGTCAGTCGCGAGCGTACAGTCGTATTTTCTGTTATCGCGTATCGCGCGTAAATTTCGCTCCAGCCGTTTGTCGAACAGCAACAATCGACGAAACGTTCATCGTTTACGTTTGTGAAATTTTCAACGCCGTCATCTATTATGAGCTTCTTGTTTATCATTTCTCATGTTGATACTTTTTTTTTTATTTTTACTTCCAATTTTAATTAATTTACGCACGAGGTTAATCATCACATGATCACATTAAAAATCATAATTGATTACAGTCTCGTTTATTTCTTTTTGGCTTCACAAGTTTTCTTACACAATTTACGTTCTGTCAACGATGAACGCTTCGCGAATTCATTCCATCTTTGAATCAGCTGAGGCAAAATCCAGCGTGTACGTTTTACGACAGGTGGTGTCCTGGCTTTAATACTCGTACAAGTTTATTGTTTTAATTTTGAATGTATTAACGAGTATTTTTTTCACAATTTTTTACATCTCTAAAATAATCTTTTGTAAACTTGGAAAGTGTTAAAACCAGAGCATCGTTTAGAAGAATAACACTTTTATTTACTTGAATGCCACTTTCACGTAACACAAATCTTGATTTCACTGCTGTAATATTTAATTCATAATCCAATGTTGACACTTAGAAGAAATCCTTTTTGGCAATCCACTTCACTGTTGTTCAAAAATCCAAATTGTCACTTGTCACAACTCATCAAAATCCAAATCCAGGGACTAATGAGATCAAAACTTATCACTGTGTTCCAGCATTCGATAGCCAATAAGTTATCGTTCACTCACGAGTCCGACTTTGAAGTCACCGAAACATCATAGACGTGTTGCACGAGTGTCGACACCGACGTCACTGGCTACGACGGCGAACGACCGCGCATTCGACCGTCAAAGGTAACACTGGATGATGGCGATGGCGAGCCGGCGACGGTGAGTGAGAGGTTGCGGCGCGGGGCGCTCCCACCCCGCGCGACGTTGCCAGCTCGCCGCGATAAGTGGCGCACCCCCGCGTCCCCCGCTCGTAAGTCGTCGTCTCGGCACTCGGCGATCGGCCGCGTTCGGGCGCCATCGTCACTGTATCGGCTCTCTGCCCCACCCCGCGCGCTCGACGTTTTCACGTAACGGTCCTCAATCGAGCGCGATACTGCCACTGCGATAGTTGCAATGTTCTGCCATCATTGCGATTTCAATGATTAAAGTGTAGCGCCATCGATAAAACTCATATTGAATGGTAATTAAAATTCCCTGAGTAAATAAGATCTTTTTTGGAAATGGCATAATAAATCCTTACGATAGGATTGAAATAAATAATTTGGTCTTATTCTCAGGTAGACATTACGTATCTCAGTTTTTGCGCAGTCGACGCGCTGCGGCGGTCGACAAGCGTCTGCGTTGGGGCATAATAATTAGCAACGATAAACAATGGGCTTGTCGTCCTCTGGCCGCTACCTGCGCATGACGATAGAGGACGAGCGACTTGTCCTGAGTTGTCCTTGCGGAATGCCGCGTTTTGGCTGCACCCATTTAGCATACGCCTTAAATTGATTAATAACCTAATTGCTGATTTAATAATGCTTATTATGTTGTCTTAAATTCTAACTCGCATACTGAGAGTAGTTTTAAAATAAGTTCACAGTAGGTCACCTGCCCTTGAAATTATGTCACCACAGAAACGTCACCCCCTAACCTTATACGCGAAATCAAATTACTAGTATAAAAAAATCTAAACTTTTCTGATGATAATTACTTTATAAAGTTTAGTGTCAAACAGAATTAACTTAATAACCAAAACCAACAAGTGCAGATTAAATAAATTATTAGGTAATATTTGAACTCTAAAATGGTCAGCCACACAGGCCAATGTTCGTTTTCAAAATATAATATTTGACTACCTTTATAAAAATGCATTAAATTAATGATCTGATATTTATTTGTAAGTAGTTTACATTAGTTTTGCTTTTGTAGCGCACGCACATCGCCTGCGCCGACTGGAAAGTCGGGAAAGCGAACGTATAGCAGCGCGCCCGGCGCGTCTCGTCCGCGTTCCGATGCGCCCGCGCCGCCCTCTACTCCATTCATAAAAATAATTAACTACCTATCCGTTCCACTAGCTCTAAATATAAATGTCGTATAAATATACATATTTTCACATTTCGAAAAATATTTAAAACTAAAGAATTATGTTTGTCCTGAAAATCCGAAAATAGTATTATTGATCTGAAGAAACCAAATGTCCTGTGATATACATACAGTACTAAAAGTAAAACAAGCTTTTACTATTCATATGTAGGATTCTTCTTACGTATTTAAGCGGTTAAGCGCACTGATTTCTGAAGATTTTTCGAAAAACTAACATTGAAGAAGACCCTTTGATGCATTATCAATTAATACATAATAATTATTCTGTTTACACTATCGCACTAATGCGTTGCAGTGTCTCCGCAGTTACTCGCGTCACTTTGTTAAGAAAACAATTACAAAGTTTAAATTACAAATTAGTTTGAAATATATGCTAGTAGAAAGAAGCATCATATAGTGAACTTAAACTTAGTGAATGTAGGTTAGTTCCTTTTGCAGGTTTCTATAATAGTAATTTTACAAAAGCAGCGTGATAATCATATTTTTATTTTCTTTTCTCGTCAAAAAATTGAAATTTTAAACGTAACTACAGTGATTAGTACGTGTTTAGTTACCATTTCTTCCGCGGATATTTATCAACATGATAAGTCCGTGACGTGGATCACAACTGATAAGAATCACACGTAGCATCTACATACCTCATCGAATGTTATCGTTTATTATTATACTTGTATATTTTAATAACTGTGTGAAAAGATAGTTTAAAATCAGCTCCAGAACTTGTAGAGGTTCTGTAAATAACGAATATTTCCTTGCCTTAGTGTTCCCTAAGGGTTGCACTTTTGCTTTTATTGTTAGGAATGTCATGCGGTACTCTGACAGTTGATTTTCCAAAAGTTGACTGAATAATTTAACCTTAGCTTCGTGCAATCATTTTGCCTACCCTATTGATATATATTTCAATCCTTGCTGACGTCATAAATGTCAATAGAGCGTAATATTGGAATCTTATCGTACCCCGTATCGCATCCATGTGAAAAGTTAAACAACAAAATAATGGCACTTTTTTATGAAGGCTCCTATTTTGTTTGTATAAAAGTATCTTTCAGTAAGTATATATGAACCGTTTTTGGTAACTGTTATTATTTTAAGCCATAGCCGTCATGTATAGGTATAATTGAGTGTATAATTGCTAGCACTTATGTAATTTGCCTTTTTTTTATTAAATTTAAATAAGCGGTAATGTAAACATTTCAAAATATACAAAAACGTAATTTAATTTCTTGTTTCAAATTATGCCAGTATAACTATTTATAGCAACAGTTTTCCCAAAAAATATTATCATTATAGCATCGTTTATATCGAAGCCATAACTTCTGAAACTAAACAACATAGAAACTGAACGACTAAGATAATGTGGCATTTACATGCTACGCGTGTGTTTTATTTACTACGGAGTGATTATTGTTTATGTTTAATTGGATTGAGGATCAATTCAATCGTTCTCGCTCCCGAATTTTATGTTATTTGTAAATATATGTAAGTCACGCATGTATAAGCATTGATTTAAGTACGTACTTGATATGCTCAAGCAAGAAATTGATATAAAGTTTATCTTGGCAAAGAAGTTAAAGTTAGAAACTGTTTTGAAATAGACCATTGAACCGACCAATAATGTGTATGCTCTTAGTAGTCAGGGTTTTCTTATTAATTCAAAGATTGTGTAGATGTTTCATGTAAAAAAAAATCATTTTGAATGTAAAAACAAATAACATTTTCTTCAGACTATAAATATTATTCTAGATAAAATTGTGACTGAAGAGGTCACGTGCGTGCCTGCAATCCACTCGCTCGATACAACAATAGCTCATCATCAAAGCGTTGAAAGCAGAGAATTAAAAAATCAGTTTTTCCTCATATGTTGACAACAGTTATAAATCACAGTCACCGTGTTTATTTTATGATCCAGCTATTATCGTCAACTCCGCGGTTTTGCAACGTGGCCGCTGCGCCTCAGAGCTGAAACGCGCAGATAGGGTTGTCAAATTAGTGGTACTTCAGTGATGTCATGCGAATGATACGGTGAATTTGATATCATAATTTGAATATAAATGAACTGAACTGCTAACGAAAACCTTTTCTAAAATTAAGTTAGCCATCTTTGTCTCTTCACGTTAATTATTTCAAATCAGCTTCATATTTAAATTTATGCCAGCCCTGTGTTCGTAGAAGTCGTAAAAAACAGATATATTATATTTGAACATGCATCTGCTATTTCTGTATTGCTCTGTACTTCCATTCCCGTGGTGTTTAGCAGCCGCATCTTATGTGCAGGATTCTCTGCAGCTAAAATACCATACTTTGCACAAGGCATTTGATGGATAATGATGAACTGGTTATTCATTATTTTGAGATATATTATGCTTTACTGATTTTTCAAAGATCATCCATAACAAGGACTAGCAGTTTAGCATGTCATATCATCAATTATAATAATGTTTTGAAATTGTATGATTAGTAGATAGGTATGTATGTGTATGTTTTCGGGCAGAAACTGTACCTTATCACTTGTGAGGACAGTGACAATGATAACGATTACACGCAATAATAGTATTGTCACTTGCTATTAAAATGATTCTGAACCTTTGATGTTAGCGATTAACTTCAAATATTGGACTTTTGATTTGGAGCTTGTTCTTGTCTGAGTACAAGATATGAGAAAAATCGATGCTGTCGTTTGCTTACGTGACGCCAGGCAGAGCTACAATCTGAACAAATGAGTAACATGTCATTTGTCCTTTAGATATTTACACTGTTTTATTTACTGTCATTCATACTGTCAACTATATTGACTGTCATTTAAGTATGTATCCATTATATTATGTAGATGTGCAACAGATATAATATGTATGTGCATAAAACTTTTCTCTTTTCCGGGTTCCTTTTTGGACTTTGAATCGACAAATTCTTCATTAGCGTCGAAAAGACCAGTTAAAATCATGTATTTTAAAAAGGAGTAAGAATTTTTAATAATTGGTAAAAGTCTAATAACTTTCATCTTATCAATGACTGACTGAAATTGATTTTATGATGATATTTTCTGATCTGTTGTTGTTTTGGTACCTAGCCTATTAACCTATTAAGTATCCATTACGTTTTCGTCAGATTTTTTATTTTATTTATAAATCTTGATTTATTAAAAATAACTTAAGGTACCTTTTTCGTTTTCTTTAAAAATGGCACCTTCAAGGATGTTCACTGGATTATTTTTTAATTTAAAAAAATGACTATGGTGTATTAGGTATATGTTTTAGTTAGAAGTTGTGGAAGTTATAGTTCGCGGACAAATTCATAACGGAACTTGCGCTCGGTTTACTTATCACTAGGCTTCAGACGTGGTTTGGCTTCATGTAAGCATTTCTAGTTTCGAATGAACTCATAGTGCATTTTATATAGGATTATAATATGTATAGATAATAATAATAACAAAGTAGCAGAACATATTATGCTTTAAGGTCATATTTTTTATTTTCAGTCAGACAGAAATAATACCTACATGCAATACTCTTCAAGGAAAGTTTTCATTGTCATTATTATAGGTAGGTAATTTACAAGAGTCAAAAGCAAATACAATCAAAGATTTCATGTATGTACTGAGTACATACTTAGTTGTAATTTCTTAGTTTCAAATAGTGTTTTTAATGCATGTAATAATTACAATTAAATATCTGGGTACCCTACACCCTAACAAGTGTCATTTTCATTTTTTATCACGTGCCTAGTCAGTGTCAATATTACATACTTAGTTATTACCTATTATTTTAACAGTAATTTGAAGTAGGAAAAGTAAGACATAATAACATAGTCGATTAGTAAGAACGTTCGCAAGTGGCACATAACGCGGTGTGGCAAGCAGGCGTATAGACTGTGAGTTACATGCATTCAGGTTGACTATGAAAATTGATCATGTTAGGACGGGCTTTGTCGAGCCTTCAACACTCAATAAACTTAAACCAATTCGCAATAGTAATTATAATGGGATAAATTACAGAATAATAGCCTAAAGATAGATTGTTTTCAATTTAGTAATTGAAAAATTTCCCTGCGCATTGATATTATTTCGTATACTTCCTTAAAAAATGAAGGAAAATGCAACACATATCTAATTAGTATAATTTTAATTTAATGTTATGTCATATTATGAAAAGATTATTTGGTAGTGCTAAAATACTTACGTGTGGTAACCGTACATTTGCCTCGGTGCAAACCTGTTCCGCACTTCGGGAAATATGTCGCCGATCACGCGTGCCCGCTGACTTGTTCACTCTTCGTTACACTAATATGCATTTTTCGCAATGTTGTATATGTACTTTTTTCATTTGTAAATAAATGTTTGACTACATACTGTCTTTCGTCACGAACCAAATTTTTTGGTTAACCACCATAAAAATGCGCTCCAGAATTTTTCTTGCGTTTCTTCAATTTATGTTTTCATTTATTTTATTTTCATTTTACTTGATGCCTTTAGGTCAACCGATTAGGTACAGGAAGAATTAAAGGAACCTGCTGATATAGGTATACTGTAACTTTTAAAACTTTGAGTCTTAAAATTATTGTAACTATTATGAATTTAACTAATTAAAAAAAAACTAATTTAGGCAAATATTCAGCTATAACATATAGTTTATATAGTATAACTTTTTGAGCCTCGCTCGCTCTTGGCCACGCTCTCTCTTTTCATTTGTACCGCTTAGTGTCGAGTTCTAAGACATAACGCGCGTCTATATTTATTATTTACAGGCAAGCGATGATTTCCATTCTTCGCGCTCGATGTCGCGGCTACGAGACGAGAAAGCTACACAACTCACAACATGAAAATATCACATTCTTGGCTTTACAATTGACTACTTTCTTAAAATTCATAGTTTATATTCTACACTTGACCCATACTTATGTTTTCTTACATAATATGCTCTTCGGCATAGGTATCTCTTAAAAAGTTTAATACCTACACTAGTCTCTTAGAATTTGCCCTTGACGTAGGTACCTGCTTATGTCAACGTCGTAAACATCGGTTTATTAATTGTCTTGTTATGTACGTCACTTGTGTTTATTATTGTACCTACAACGGCTACACATGCTGCATGAACTGGACACAAAACTAACTTGACGACTATGGTGACGAAACGTATTCATATGCTGTTGTAATTTTAATTAAGCACTACAATAATTAACAAGAGCGGAGGTAATGAAACAATGATGCGCGTGAGATGGAGTGTTTTACAAAAATAAAGGCAACAGAACGGGCACAATGACTCAGATGGAATTCAGCTTTGCCCGCCATACTGAGCTTCGTCGGAATCAGAAATACAATCCTAATTATAATCGCACGCATCCGTCCAGCACCTCAATCGGTCGCTAACGTTCCGACTAAACCGCACCGTGCTCCTGGACGCACTCATCTCTGTGGATTGTGTGCAATGAACGTTTAATAATTATTTTCGTAATACACGTCACGTAAAGTTCAAGCGTCGTCGTCGGCAACACTCGCAGTGAGGGAGCCGCGCCGCGCCGCGCCGCACTCGCTTTAATAAGCTCGGAGAATAACACGCTATTGATATCTTGTTAATTCTTATAATAGCAACGCAATATTGTTGACTTACTGCATTAGTGGCGAGCACAACGTTATTAGTGACTTGCCATTCGCGATTATAATGGACGAATATGCTTAAACGATATGCGTTTTAATTTAGACCTTCACCTATTTATTTATATCTGACAAGGTTGTATCAAAATTTATGTCGTTCGGAACGTATATTGACTTTACGTATGATCTAGATTTTTTACTTTGTTATTGTTTTGGAAGACTACATCATCCTTGGTTTTTGCGGTAATGGCTTATTGCATCAAATATATTTTTAGGCACGTCTATTGCTATACATTTTATAAATACGGTGCGAGTATTAGCCGACGGAGTGGTTCATAATATCGTATGTGTACATAGGAGCAACATTGCCGCATTGCGGTGAGTCGCCCATATGTCGACATATCACTTCTGCCCTTTACTGGAGTGTGCCATACTCAAATACCTTTTAGCCGAGATTACCTGGTAACTGTTACTTAATTGTCTATCTATTTAACTGTATTTTTTATTTCCAAGATACACTTTCATTTATCGTAGTTACTGCTAAAGTAAATATCAAAAGGTAAAAATAAAAATGAACAGAATGTTTTTTTATAGATTACCTAATTTGGTTATAAAAAATTAAATCTTAATATGTAGGTACTGAAGATTTTGTTTGCTTTAACGCATTAATCTCAGGAACTACTCAACCAATTTGAAAAATTCTTTCAATATCAGATAGCCCATTTAACTTGGAAGGCTAGATACCACAAGACGCGAGTGAAACCGTTGGCGGAAATTTATCCTACAAATAACTCAACTAATATGGAATACCTACATAAGTTAATTTCAAAAATATAGTACATACGATAACTAGTTCTCGATTAAAGGCCGTTTCCAGGCCGGGTTATTCTGTTCCAAACAATGATTTTGTGCAGTTAGCATTAACTGAATAATAAAACGTGTTCAAGAATCTTCTTAAGGTACTAATATTATAAATCTGAAGAGTTTATTTGTTTGCTTGAACACGCTTATCTCATCAGGAACTACTTACTGGTCCAAAAATATGGTAAAAAATATTCAATTTAGTTTTAGATATCCCATTTGAGAAATGCTATATGCCACTTTTCTTACGGGTGCGCGAAGTACCTAGGTCTCACGGGACGCGGATGAAGCCGCTGGCTAAACCTAGTAATAAAACATGTTTAAAGATTTTAGTTGTTTTTAGTTTCACGCCCTAGACGCCTTGTATCGGGTGTGTAATACATTAGTCGGGCGTTGATTTACACGGCTACATATCGTGGGCGCGTCTATTCATAGTACTAATGTACTATATTTAGTAGCGATTCCCTATTATTTCTCGCGACTGACTCAGTATGTGAGATGTTCCGCTTTCAAAAATGGTTTTAAAATGCATCTCCGGCTTTATTGATTTATCTTGTTGCGTGAAACGAATAACTCTGATTTCAGCTAAGTCGACGTTGGAATCTGTTAATAACGTCACAAAAAGTTACTAAATTCGCAGCAAAATAATAATAATCTTTCCTGATCTATTAATACCATATAGGTAGACTTGTTTTAAGTTTATTTTATAATAAATATGCATTTTAGAATTCACTAAGTATCGACTAATGTATTTAACTAAGACTTAACGCATATAGTTGTAGTCTCAAGGTCGGTGGGTCTATGTAAATAGCAAATAAGCGCATATGGAGAGGCGCCGATGCAGGTAGAGGCAACAACGGCGCGATGTCGGCTGCGTTTGCGCACATCTGCCGCGCGCGAGTGGCGCGGCCAGGCGCGTGCCGGCCGCACCTAGCACCCGTCCCGCCGTCACGTAAGCTACGAGCGACATAGCGACACATTAATGTGGTACATATATCCAACAATTAATTCCATATACGACTTATAGGTGACTGTCTGTGTGTCATAGTGGCATAGGTAGTCTAGTTTGCATTGGTTCTAGAAATTAGAATGAAAGATCTGAAATTTTTTGATAATTTTATACCTACTGTAAGTCAAATTACGATAGATCACTCTCATGATGAGACACGAAGGGAAAAACCTATATTATAGTTTTTCCCTTCGTGTCTCAACACCTACGTATCATAATATAATTAATCTATGTTCTGTAGTCATTGTGATGGTGTGATTGTGATGTGTTTATTGTCTACGTAGCGGTGAATTACACTGGTCCATACTTACATGGCTTAAATAGTGATTTCTAAAATCGCTTTTGCTTATGACATCCACCATGATCTGTGGGTTGGCAGCGCGGCTAATTATAATCTACTAAACATCATCGAGTGCTTGTAACTTAGGGTCGCACGCTGTGTATTTATTTTTAAATAGTTTTTTTGTAGTCTCACCGTGTCGTGTGTACTCTAAATACTATTTAAAAAAAATGAAATTTAGATAAATGAACACTTTTATAAAAATCAAATATAATTGATACATTAGTCCGATAAATACATACTGCGTATATATAAACACTTTTGCAAGTTTAAGTGAACAAATAGGTTGCTTTTGTTATTATGGTATAGGTACAAGTATTTATTAATAAAAACAGTTTAGCAACCCTAAACCGGTGTACGGAGGCGGGCAGCGGGCGGCGCGGCCGGTGCGTGCGACCCGAGCACCACATCGCACCTTGTTGAAGACTGCACGATGCGTGCGTGGCGTGGCGTATTAGTAACGGCATTAGCATTATTTATTTATTGATTTATACTCCCTCGCGTTCCACATCAAGTTATGATCATGTTACGTCTGCTGTTTCAATCAGCGCCCGCAAAACTTTTACTAATTGCCCCACGTTGACAACATGATAAAGATCGTGTTATTTAAACGCGTGAATATTAAACAAAGTCATGTGTCATAATAATTAATCTACCTACTCGTGCTCTATTTCAAATTATCTTGGGCCCATGCCAGCTATTCTAAATACCATACGTGGTCGCGATCAAATGTGTCTATAACAATAAAGAAAAAAATTCACATGAAATAGAAAGGTAATCAAATTCATAGTAAATTGCATGTATTCGAATGGCTCCGGTGCTGAGACTCGCGAGTCTATTGTTCAGACCGTAGCGTGAAAATCAAACTTCCGTACTGCTATTAAAGATATTACAAACATTTGTAAATATCTATTGTAGTCTGTGCGATTTTCAACAGATAGGTTGTGTATACTTTAGTTGCTAGAGAGATTTTATTTTTAGTGTTACATTTGTGACCGTTATTTATGTAGAGGTATGCCAACTAAACTCTACGTTAAAAATACTACCTACATGCATAATACTATACGAGTACCTAATACAATGGCTATCACTAATAAATGACATCAAATCTAAAGCACACTTAAATAATTATGTCGGTTTGGCCCATCCAGCAGCGCGGACGCTTGTGGGACGTTTGGGCTGTAAAGATTATCCAGCACCGAATGAGCGCGAATTTTTAATCTGTCGCGCGTTTCCTTGTAAATCTTAATTCGTATGTTCCGTTACAGTAATTCCAGTGTGAGGGCATGGAGGTAATTTTTTTCTCTGGAAACGTATCACCTTGTCGTCGAGTAGCCGGACTTACCTACAATTAAAAAGCGAAAAGAGCGCGGATTCCGAGGCGAATTTCGAGAAATATCGACGGGGTCAACGTCCCATGTCGACGCATCGTGGTCGCGTCTCCTTACTTGTTATTTTTTTCTTTTTTGGTATTATGCGGACAATTTAGGATGAAGTTTTATTGACGTACTTTATTTTAAAACACTTCTAAATCACTAGTCGCACGAATATATGATAAAGGTTTGGATTTTTAACTTTTATCTGTCGGCGCTTTTTTATTTCATCTTTATGCGTCGTCTGTTTTACTTTGCTATGAATGTGTACTTTGTATCTACTTAGTAATTTCTTTCGCAAAATGTAAATATTAAAATATTTGTCTTTGTAGCCATATTATCTCTTATAAGTAGTCTAACGATCCTGCTTTTTTGTTTTAGTGCGCGTACGCTCGTGATTCGGAATCATCAATTTGGAAACAAAAACGCTACTAATTGTGCAGGTATCGACCGGCAGCCTTTGAAGGGTTAAACGTACATCAAATATTAGGCCGGATCTTTCCGATCTGGCCGGTTTCAACTTGGAGATATGTATTTTTTGCGCTCGTCTCGGAGTAAGCCGTGATCGATTCTCAGTAGCTTACGCAGAATGGGGCCCGTACACGTCGAAAATATATTACCAATTCACTGATAGCTCTGTTCTTTTGAACATATAAATTACAGATGCATGTCATTTGTTTAATTGATACTTGGTATTTCAAGCTGAAGAAAGAGAGTTTACTTATACCACGGCTTATATTATAAAAACTTATATTATTTATAAGACTGACATAATTAATTTGATGAGATGCGAGTACATACATAATTATTTACCTACTTCATATACCTAATTAGTTTTGTAAGCTAATCGAATTTGTCTTTGCATGCTATTTTAAGAATATCTAACTGTTAAGAAAATGCAACTCCATCTACTTAACATTCCATTAGCACGAGCCGTTGATTGCTGTTGCATACATATCTGTAGCTTTCTATTGAAACTACGTTTTGCTGTAGCTTATAGGAAACGAAACTTTTATACGCAAGCTTTAATTTTATCTCGCAATTCAATTATTTTTAGCCATCACAGCCTCATAGAATGTGATCGTATGTAGACAATTCAGTTGACGAGTGAGCATAAAAAGGTGCACACACTCGCACCGCATTTCATTTGTGACCGCCATCGCTTGTGCGAAGGCGAACAATAAAAATATCACCGACGTTGAAATAAATAAAAAGAGCAGCCGGTCCAGGTGCCGCAAGGGCAGGTGGAATAATTGGCAATTCTTTGTCTCAACCCATACACCAGCTACGAAAACCCACTTAAATGTCTCAAGCCGATGTCTTATTTTCGAAAAAAAGTTACGCATTCTGCATATGACGATTAGATAAAGCTAAAAATTACCCATGATACATGATCGTCTGTTGTAGTTTTTGTGGGTCATTGTGAGAACTTTGAGTAAAAAATAACAGAACTGATCTCCTAGGTGATCCTTACATTGATATTAATATTAATTTATTATTAAAGATTCTACTGTGTTGGGTACATCTTTCCTTCAAAAGACAGTGTTGAGGACAGCGAAAACAATTTCTAGGGTATTGGCGAACCGTAGCAACGGTACGTTTTGACAGATCGTGAAACTGGAACTCAGATGCGCACCAGATTAAACATCAGTAATGGTTCGCGGAGTGGTCAGCTTAAGATCTGTCCAAGATAAATCGAGGGAATTTGGAAGGTAACTAATTATTTGATACAGTTAACTGATAATATACGTCGAAAGGCAGGTCGAGCTATACTTAAAAGGACTGAAGTAATTAAAAACTAATTGTGTTTAGTTAATACTAGAATAGCGAAAAGTCGAGTCATAAATAAAATGACAAGCGAAACTATTTTAGGTAAATTTACACCTAAATTACCTTATTTATTTGACTGCATTGCTAATTTACATTTAACAGCGGCGCAGAATTAATCTGATGGACATCGATAAACACTGTCATTGTATCAGTACGTTGCGACTGTCAACGTGAGTGAAATTCCGGAAGGCAGGAATGTGGGTGAGGTAACCCCATTCGGTTTGTGCACATGCGCCATGTTCGCAGCGATTTCTGTTGTAACCCGACCGAATCGAGAAGTGTGCCAGTTACTGTAGTGAGAGGCTAACCAAGTTTTTATTTACAACTTGGTTGGATATTAACCTCATTGTGCGAGTAGGTAGCGCAACCCGGTCACTTAGCTAGTACGCATATTATCTCCATTTGCATAGCGCGGACAAGTAGCGGTGTCGACTTACGCGCCACTGCCGTCTATAATATTGTTACCTTCAAAGTAGAATAAAGAATTCATATCATCTTTTGTATAAACAACACTCTTAATTTATAAATATTTATTAAAGCAAAACATCAAGCGAGTTATTTTCACCTAATCGATGTTCTCTGTGGGTCATCCGGGCCATTTTCTGTTGTATTGGATATACTCGAAAGTTTCTACGATTATCCGTCTTACCATTTGTCTCTTTTCGGAATCCTTACGATAGATATGCTTAGTCTGATATACCATTAAATAAATCGAACATAATATCCACAACATAAAGAAGATAATAGTAGGTATATGTGTAGCACTTATAAGCAGCGACATTGAACAAAACACGCGATCACAATGGTTATGAATACGTACCCGGACAACGCTGTTATTTGCTTTTGCCTTCCGTCATTGAACATCATTGCCGTAAATACGGACTTAATACATTTAACTCTTATTTGCTTCCGTCTTTTCATTAGAAACTACCTATATCTCTGTTATCTGTAAATAAGTAGGAATTTTAGTTTTGATAATATTAAGGTAGTTATATGTCAAGTTAAACGTTAGCTGGGTGCCTAATCTTTGCCACGTAGGTAACTTCAATAACGCTCAATTTATAGGGGAATTCCATTGTCATGAGGTAGACTCTTATTGCACTGTTACTACAAAGATGTTTGGTGACACAGTTTTTGAAGTCTTATTAACACAATTGGGTATAGAAAGAAAATGAAAAAGGGATCATTTAAAATGTACACTGTCGAATTATGATTTTTTAGTAACAGTTACAGTAAAAAAATTACACGCATTCTGAATTTCATAGTTTCGATCATCAGATTAAACCGAACACAGAAGAGCGATTAACGTTTGGTTCTTATTACCTACAAGGTCCAAAAGTCATGTGCATTTCAGACAGTAAAATCCGTCGTATCTCTGAATTTTATACGAGTATCTTAATATTTAACCTCCCTTAAATAAGTAGGCAGAGCGAAGAGATTAATATTGCTTTATTAGTAATTCTGATAGGTATAAATAAAGTGGACACTGTGAATGACGTCATTCGTAATGAAACAACTGCCGTAGTAGGTATTCTTGTCGCTAGCTGTTTTTGACATATTTTAAAATACGTAGTAATCTATCGTGGATCAGTATAACATCGACTAATAGTTATTTAGTCAAATAAAACAGGAAAAGGAAGCCATAATTGTTAACTAACATTGTAATTCATTGTGTCCAAATATGTACACTTACCTACCAAATCTGATAATGATTATTATCCTACCTAAATGCTTTGCTAAGTAGGTACCTGACAAAGCTGTTTGGATACGTTTAGTCTCCTCTGGTGAATAATGATGCCTAGCCAGGCCTCCATACCCCATCTAGGTACTTACTAATAGTGTCCAGACCGATATTCGGCCATGGCGGCTGTTCTTTCTTAAGGAGATCAGGCAGGTGTGTAGATCAAATTATAATAGTGCACAAACATTTGCGCAGAGACACTGGGCACACTTTTTTCCCTCACTCTGTTAGCCCGATGGGTCGGCAATCCGACACGACCGAAGAGATCAGGCTCAGGATCGACATTTACTTGTTCTCCGATGCGCGGGTGGATCAATCACCAACTTACATACTCCGGGCTGCTTTTGTGAAAATTTCTTATAACCACGAACCCGAGACTCCGTGCTCAGTAGTAGCGCCATGCGAGTATTAGACCAACGAAGCACAATATTGTCGTACCTATCTACATTATCTTGCTTCACTCTATCTAGTAAAAAAAACTGCATCAAAATCCGTTGCGTAGGTTTCAAAATCAAAGACAGACAGTGACGTAAATATAAAAAAATAATTTTCACCAAAAGATGTTGTATGTGAAACTTCGGTGTTTTATGCATTTTTGTATGTCATTAATGTCAGTCAAAATCTCTGAGAATTTTCAAAATCGGTCGAAGATGCTGAGATTACCCCCCTAACTTGACAACTATTCCTCTTTATGATATTAGAGTAGATTGGTGAAACAGATGGCTACGTAATATAATGTTGACCTTAGCCTACCTCCAGTTTTCATTTCATCTTCATGCGCATAGCCTTTTCTATTATGACTGAAGTATTAATGTTTTTAATTAGTTCTTAATCGGGTCAGGTTCACATTGTGTCAATACTATGTACCTTGAAAATGTCCGCTAAGTACATAATGTGTTGGTTCGTCATAGTATTGGTGTCCTTGTCACACTACCGCTTATGCATGTGTGTGTTGCGACGCCGCGCCGATTGTTATTGTCAAGTATGTGTAAACAAAACCGAATCATGCGCCGCCGCCGCCGCCGCCGATGGCCGATGTGACAACGACGCGCTATCGATGGACGTTGTTATAAATCAAATTACTTCCATAACTAAACATTTTAATGGCATGTTAATTTATGTAAAATGATTTGTCATTATTGTGTCAATAAACAATTCATCAAACTGTTAAATTGTTAAGGAATTAATAAGCTATCTTAAGTCCTATCTATGTAAGTACCAACATATTATATGTCACCCATCCAAACGTTTGTAAATATAACATAACCTTATTTAATTTACACAAACGAAATCCAAAAATTGGATGTGTATACTAAGGTAACATTTAAATTATGAATTAAATAATGTACCAAAATAGAGCATCCCCACCATGCTTTAAACGATTGTAACCGTATGAGGTCATAATTGGTTATTTGGAAACATTCTGGTTATCATGACTCACCAATTTCAAGGTACGGGGACATCAACCGTATGCTAACTTCGTCACACACACAAACAAATCGTAAATTATAGAATTGTGTTATTGATTTAACCACTTATTTATGCACACCTATGTGGTCTTCCTGACACCAGTGATCTATGGCTTTTGATAGTAGCATTAATTTGATTAAATAACTGGCTGGTTGGATTTAAGATGCATGTTTTGCTTAGAAGACAATAAGCTTTGCGTATCAAAATATTAATGAACTACAATGTTGGAGTCGCACTATCATCTTTGAATGAGTTTGAATTCTTAAGAAAAAAAAGACGTCATTAACTGGACTCGGTAGTCAAGTAGGTAAAACGTTCAGGCACATATTTTTCTCAAATCCAAAAAAATATATACTTATTAATTTATTATAATAGTAGTATATGACTGCTCATATTCTAATACTTACGGTGTAACAATACCTACATATATGGTTAAACGTTTAACAATTTCACTGCTAAACAAACAGGAGATTAGTCATTAGTTGTTGTGATGTGTTTACAACTTGTTAAGTATCGTAAATACGTAATTCACACCAAAATGTTATGTTCCTGTTTCAGATTTTCTGTTTATAATTTCCACCACGACATAAGAAAAATAATAATTTGACAATACACATGTTATTACGTACGCAAGTTTATTTCAAATCACTTTTTGTAATCGTGGAGGGACCATTGTAATCGATTGAGCTGTCTGGATTGTCCAGTGATGGCTAACAATACAATAATGGGAAAACCTAAAACTGTTTCTGGTCACTGACTAGCATATTGCCGATAAGAAATATCCTGTAGTGTTTATTGGGCATCGTGCCTGGTTAAACTGGGAACCTATTCCACAGGAAAACCCCCAGTCGTAAGTAACCTCGGCATTCAATTTCGCATTGTGAGAATAGTATTTTTTTCTGCGTTCGGTTAAATATGGTATTTATTTTGAAGGATCTTCAGATACGCAGAGTTCTTCGTTTTTCTTTTTAGATGTTTTTATCATATTTTTAAACATACACACAATCATAATTAATTATAAAGTATTTATGGTAAGGAACTTTTTTTTACGTAGATTTATTTTATATAAAACTTTTGTTGGTAATTACATTGTCAATATGGAAATAAGTTCGTCGTTTGATCAGCGTAATCAGTCATTACTTACGAAGAACTCAGTAACAGTTACGAACTAACTACCTTAGTACTTATATTAGACGTAGAAGGTATGTACTTTCTACGGTGCGAATTTCTTTAACGTGACTACCTACTCTAGCGCAATATTTACGAGTCACTATTAAAATAGCATTAAGTATATCGTTTTTATAATAGGATAAGATACCTACGAGATTTGCAATTTTACCTACATGTACGACACCTGCTGAGCGTAAAGGAAAGCGCACCTACAATATCCTGCTTCCTTCTGATGTTACTGCGGATTGTAAGATTTTATTAGCTACCTTCGGAACCTAAGAAAAAATCCTACTTACCTATACAGATACAGGTTAGTAGGGAAGAGTACCTATAAGATGAGAGAATAAGGGCCAGATTATAATGTCCGTGTAGCCATTACATACCGAATAAATTCAAAAATTATCCACCAAATAAACTAACTGGAAGTTATTCGTAAGTTAGGGGTCAATCGCCTCGAGGTAAGCCAGGACTCGTCAACCTGGGAGAAATTGACGGTCCTTCAGATGTACTCAACCTTCATTGGTTTCAAAGTTCATTGGTGGTAACATGAACGTGATAAGCACTGAGAAACGTAAGTGGTGAAACAGGCCCTTTTAATATTTCATTCTATCATCGGACTAAGTTTCACGTTGACATTCAAGATTGAAATGAATGAAGAAAGCCTGTGCATTATTGTCGATGTTTGTTGAATGTTCAGAATCCGTAATGCTCACATTTTCACCACCTTTTGAAATCCTGCGACAGTCCGGCGCGGCGCCATATCCGCTCCTACTATGACAGAGAGGTCAATTAAGAGTTCATTGAATTAATGAACATGAATTTTAATTACGTTGTTTATGTCCTAATCATATTTATTGGAATGCACTTACTTAGAAACACGCCTTCCAAAAACTGAAATATGACTATTTTCTGAGTTTGTTTTGAAAACCTGTTAACGAAATTTGACAGATTGTACCTAATTGAAAACTAGTTACATGACTACCAATCTAAAATCAAGTTACTATTTACTTACTATTGTATAGGTAAGTACTTACTTATAATTTAAATATGGATGCTGTCTTTAGCCTTTGAATAGTTTTTTGAAGCTGTGTCAATTCTAACCAGACGGCAGTATAATCAAGATTTTTCACGGTTTGATTGCCATGTGACCTCTGCAACCCAATTAACTAGTGGGGACAATGATAAAACCGGTTAGACCGGTTTTCAGACTTTCGGGATCCAGAGTGACTATGTCGACAGCTCTCTGAACCATAGAAAAATTGTGAATTGTATAAAAACGGTCTTCGATGTAATACAAATCCTACGTAGGTAGGTACTTTAATTTGATTTTGTCGTCGTCACAATACCACATATGAATACCTTGTTTGTGCTTTGTAACAGTGATTACGTGAGCTTAGTCAAGTTGCGAAAGCACAGTTCGCACTGAAACGAATTTGGCGCGAGTCGAACAGGAAGCCGAATGCTCGGTACTATTGACGAGTTATGTGTTACTGGATGTAACTCTACAACGAAAACAAATATTCAGAACTCTACTTGATAATTAACAAATACAAAGTTCTAAATTTCTCGGATTTGTACAGGCAGTCGTTCTTAAGATAAAGTACTATTTACTCATGGTAAATATTTTAGAATAGTGATTAGTTGCCTTGATAATAAAAGATTTTACACCGTTTGTTATATCAGATCATCGTTTAAAAATATATTTTTAGAACCCTTCCTTACAGTCCAGAGAACATCAAAAAGCTGGGAAATTGGATGAGAAACTTACGTAACAAGTAGCCTACCAAGACCTACTTACATTTATTTACACCGAAACGACAGCAAATGATTGTTGTTTCTTACCGACACATCTAGTGTACATAATTCTCGGTGCATTTGGTAAGACGCTCAGTGAAAGTGATTGCGCGGATGTCGCGTGCGACGGCGCAGGCGCACCCGCCGACCTTGCCATATAGGCGGCGCGCGCGACGCATCGCGTAGTGCGTAGCTACCGGTTGGACATCGTGCGAGGCTAAGCAGAGATTCAGGGTCTTTATGAGGATCGGTAGCAAAAATTTTCGGAGCCGTGACGTAATCATCATGCATATTTTCAAAAACAGTAGGTAGTAATAGTAGCAGCACGAAATTGTAAAATTTGATATTGGTATAGTGGCGCCATAATAAATTCAAACTTTATGTATGACCCCAGCATGGAAAATTTTGTCAAAAATTAAAAATACCAGTTGATTTGAATACTTAAATACGCATAGGTAAGTTCTGAGTTTACTTCATCGCTTGAAAACAGCGGGTGACATATTTTCCGTGACTTCATCAATGATCAGGGATCTTGCTGATACCGATCAGGTAGTTTTTGTTTCGGTGTGATATAAGAACCAATTTATGAATGTTATAAAATAGTTGCAGTGGTGTTCAGTGACGGCTCAAGCTGAATCCTGACTGAACGTAACTTTATACGCTCAGGCCTGCACCACTTACCTTGATACAGTTTTTGTTTATTTTTCCATAATTAATCCGTCAGTTGTCGTGTTGCCTCAGCCCGGTGCAACATGACCACACATGAACACCACCCGTTATTAACTTCTTTGAAATTAAGTAAACGCACTAAGCACTGAACGTTATCAGCTCATTTTAATATAGGTTAAACGGGCAGACGCGTAGATCAAAATACCTTCTACCTACCTACCTTAAATAGTAATTTTTATATTTATAGAATTACTTCTTTTAAAAGTAAGTAATAACATATAGAATAACATTCTATGAATATATAGCTTCTGTTACAGTCATCGATAACGAGCAAAAATTGCCAAAAAATACGGTGTCGTACGGGATTCTCCTAATTATTTCGTTGTTATAACGGAAACACAAATACATAATCTGTGAAAATTTCGACTTTCTAGCTTCTACCGTTCGTGAGATATTATAGCCTGGTGGACAGACGGACGCATACACAAATAGCAAAGTCTTAGTAATATTAACATATCCAATTAGTCTAACCGGTGTTATCATTGTCCGCAGATAAAATAGAACCTGTCAAAGTTGTTAAACTTCAGCTACCGTTTGAGCCTAAATTATTGTCTACTGAGAGAAATCAATGCATTGAATGACTGGCAATCATAGGGTGTGAATGTATTGAAGCCCAGTGTCAACAGTTTTAGTTAGTAGGTATCGAGCAGAATGATGCACATGTTAGTCAGCGCATGTGTTGTGCCCGTAGTTATTGTTATAATTGTTCACGCGGTCACATGCGCCTTCGAGGACACTCCACTTCCATGAAAAGTGGATTCGTTCATTACTAAACACTAATTCTACACAACGATCAAACTAGTTATGAACTAACTAGCATCCAGTTCTAGTTTTCGCTTACCCAAAATAACTGGGCATACATTTGTACGCTATCGTAAATTCTAGTGATAATGACGTAATGCAGTTTTGTCTAACAGCAGTTCGGCAGTTAACCATAAACGTAGTTGGTAATAAAGGTCTAACAGTGAAATATTTCAACAAATCAGATTAGGCGTGTTGCAACGCATTACTATAATGCATTAGGGTTAATTTATCGAGTAGACACAGAGACATAGTATTGAGATTCACGCGTATTGGCAAATAAGTGCGCGTTTGTTTGGGGGCCGTCGTGTTAGAACGGGCGACCTCTCGCCTCCGCGGCTCGCGTTCTCCTTACAACTACTAGCATTGAGGCATTTACCTTTCTTAGGTCGGACTTGTCCTCAATACCTACAGGCTAGAAGCGTTGATTTATTACGATGCATGGTATGCCGGCTCAATTTAGAGACAAATTTTGTGCAATATGCGCCCAGTCCGCGGTATGTTTACATTCTAGTGCCTGTGTGGCGTCAACATTAGCCCCGTTGGCCTGATATGTCGATTGGTAAATATTTTCTATCTACAAATTGGTCGCAAATATATGTAGGTACGTTCTTTTATGTGTTATGACAAATTTTATCCGTATCCTTTAATTAACCCACCTAGCTATATAATATATAAAGGCGCGATCTCTCTCCTGAACTCTCTCTTCGGTCGTGTCGGATTGCCGTCCCATCGGACTATGAGAGTGAGGGAATAGAGAGTGCACCTGTATCTGCGCGAATGCTAGTGCACTATAATATGTCCTGCGCAGCTGGCTGATCTCCATAAAAGAGAGCGGCCTGGATGCCATCATCATCAATGGCGCGATAATGGTGAAATTGCTAGCTTTTACCAAACACAAAATAATAATCTCACTTTAATTACATAAAAAGTATTTTTGACTTAATTTTAATGATTAGTCATTGATGGACACACACTTATGTAAAAATTTGGCTTCATAGATCAATCCTTGTCCACTGTTTTATGTATATTAGGTTATTATTGTTATTAGGGCTTATCTATCCAGCACGTGAATACACGAAGGAATATACTTGACAAGCAAACTTTGAAATTTTGGCCTAAATTTGATATTTTCGTTTTGTAACATTACCAGTTCGCCCACGTTGCATGTATTGTTCAAAAATATGTCCAAGGTTATACATAAAAGACCCTGGACATTACTTGAGTAAGTTTTAGCTCCACATAGATGTATGATAACGTCCAACAAATGAACTATGGCTAATTAGCACATTTTTTAACAGAGGATTTTAGTGGAATTCTTACGCAATAATTAGGTATGTAGGTAGCTACGAAAATATTTCTATTCTTTAGTAATGTGTTCTTATTTATTATTATGCCTACTTTTAAAACAAATGACACACTGATTGCGGATGTATAGCTTATTTGCAGGTCATGTATAGTATTTAATTACCCACCTGTCATTCGATGAGATGTTGTCGCGTTCGGTTCCTGGAACCAAAAAAAAATATACTTCATAATCTAGTTTAGTTCTATCCTTGTCTGAAAATTTTGGACAGCTCTTACTTATCAATCAAATAAAACTCTAAATTGTGACGAGTTCCTAAAGAAACTTGATTGATGAAGTGTCCTGTCTATAAAGATGGGTATTTACTATGTTGGAGAGTATTCACAGGGAGTTGCATCTTCAGACTGCATCTGGCGAGGCTGGATGCTAACAGCAAAACCAATTTATGACAAAAAACTAACTAAACGAATACTTAATTGTGGGTACTGGGAAACCACGTTAATAATACGTAATCACAAGTTAAGCTGGGTAGGTGCAACTGATTTTCATGACTGACTATAAATAATTATAGTTTTTGTGAACATTTATTGAAAGGGAAATTATTACTTACTCCTCTCTACACCAATTAAATGATGTTATTAAATACTTAATTAACGATTAACGGGACGATTTCACGGATGATTTCATGTCTAATAGGGGTCAGTAGAAATTTCATGTTTCCTAAGTAAGTAGTTCTAAGTAAGATTAATAATTGTAAATTGTAAGAAAACCGTTTCTTATCATTTCAAATAATCATCTGTTAGTGGGAAACTAAGTAAAAGAAATTAAGAAAGATCTTTAATAATGATGCGAGTTTCTGCGGGCTAATTTATGACGAAATAACCTTAAAGTAATAATAATTTAAGAATCACTATGGAAGTCGGAAAAACCGTGGGTACATCACGATTTTCCGATTTCCTTTTGAAATCGGTGCAAAAACAGCAATTTGTCGTATTTACGTCAAAACGTCGAAATCACATTTGTTTAAAGTCAAGGTTGTTTGGTATCGCTGTGGCATCAGTATTGTTATCAGCCTAAGTGACTATTTACTGTAAACAGATTGTATCGGAGGAAGCGATCTTTGTCCTCTTTGAGGCAGTACCTTGTAAACGCAGTGCCGCCTTCGCAGTGGACCAAGTTTTAATCAGAAGCGGTTAAAGAGAAAAAATCTTGTTTACCGTATAATCTTTAGTTATACATTTATAAGGTAAAATAATTAAAAAAAACTGTAATCTAATTGTAACAAAATATTTGACGAAGAACATTCCTTAATGTCATATCAAATCATAAACATTTTAAATAGGACATAAATAAATATTTTATCAATCATTTATTTACCTTCCGCGTTTAATGTCTTTTTTTATCATCACGTTCACTATTGAACAACAAGTTTGACAATGACCTGGATTTTAGTAATCGCTGCGATTGTGGTAAATTAGATCGAAGACATGGGCAGTATCCCTTGCTTATAAGAAAATACGCTTTTCCCCTAGCTAAAATCACAGTAGACGCGTTCTCTTTTGTTTTACATCAGCAATGACGCGGGTGACATTGAACGCTCGACCCGATTAAGCATAAGCAGACGATTCGCGAGGCCGCTTCGCCAATGTCCACATTCTGCGACTCCAAATTTATTATTCCATCACTATCACACCAAATTACGCTATTAAAATGCATGTCTCTTGAACAATTGCAATTTAATGGTAATATTGAATTGACTATTAAAATTAATCGTCCCTTGATAACTAGAAACTTTCATAAATGTATAATTTCATTTTAAGACTGTTTTTTGTAAGTTCTGTTTTCAAGTAGGCTATGTTATATTTAATTTATAATTAGTTAACAATTAACAGTAAGTTACAGGCATCATCAGCACAAGTTCACACTAGATTTAACCTGAAAATAAGCAGCGTGCAATGTCCAGTTTTAACGTTAGATAGAAGTAGATACAAGATAGCCATTAAGCAGTTGTAGTGCTTCTATAGTTCAATTAACGGCACATGACTGTTAAGATAGAGATCTAATGTAGTTATACTTATATATTCGCCAGTATTGAGGTGTAAAGGGTGAGTCGCACGCGACGGAGTAGAACCTGCGACACCGGTTGCGCTCGGACCATTTCTGATGGGCTTCATTGTCGGTCACTCTGTGTGGTGCAAGATGCTAAGTTATTTATATATTGCCTGTAATAGTTTTTTGAAAGGTGAAGAATAAACTGCGAGCATAAAGGGCAAGAAAGATAACATATTTTATTGATAGCAACCAGTTGAATTATTGTTATGTGGGAGTTCCAATTCATTTGAGATATGAGGTATGTAGTTATGTACGCAGGTATTAAATATATGAAATATTGTTTTACATTAATGGTCCTCGTTTTTGTAAATAGCTATATAGTTCATTATTTTTCGTGCCCGCATACGTATCTTAAGTAAGATTTCGAATATAAAATTTTGTCTCGACTAAATTAAAATATAGAATAAATAACGTGAGTTATAAAATAAGAAGATTTAAGTATCTTGAGGTAAGTCGGCAAAGTGCCAATTTGGTAACTTAAGGCAGAGCATCTGAAATCGCGAATCGCTGATAACTTATTTTCAATATTACGGAATATACTTAAACGCTACCGCACGGATACAAGAACATCTTCTGTGCCCTTTTATGGAGATATATTTTACCAGTTCATCGTGGCATACTAAATAAAATGAATTCCATTTATATAAAATCTGGAAACTTAAAGTAGTAAATTGCATAACCGTAAAACGAGAATCTTAAATAATACCTAGCCTTTCATAAAGTTTTCACAGCGAATTCTCCAATGATAAAGGTTCATTGTAACTAAATATTCCTACAGACTAGAAAGAGGTCAAACGACGTCTCGAACGACTTAATTTATAACGTCTAGGCCAAATAATAGGTACAATATATCAGAAAATCAGCAAATTGTGATAACATTTAAATAAACAAGCGTTAGGTCATTAGGCGCCAAAAAGTCTTGGTTTTGTGCAATATTTATGGGTTTTTTATTTTATATTGCAGGCAATGTCATTTAAAAGAAAGGACAAATTAGTATTCGTATACATACGAGTGGCTATATAAAATATCAAATATTATACTTAAACAACGGTTACTGACTATTACGCCATTTGTTTTGCAATTTGCTGAGCACAATGCTTGTGGTCGGTGGAACGTCTGCTGGATTAGTTCATAGCCACAATGTTACATTTTCAAATTATCTCCACGTTATAGTACTGATAAGACTCCTTGGATTTCAATTTATCTACACCTTATTTTATGGGAAAAGAAATATTTCTATTCGTTCAAAATCTGTATGATCATAAAAGGAAGAGACTATTATACACCATGAAGTCTCTATGACTGAGTGTGATTTAGTGCTTTACATACCTGTCGTTTAAGTTTATCGTCAAGATACGTACATAGGCCCAACTGAGTAAGTAGGTTTGCAAACATAGTATTTCTCAATTGTAATATCCACGTGTAACAGAAAAATAACCGCAAGACTGATTGTAGGTAATTGTAATCCGATAAACACTACGTACCTATTGGTAAACGCAACTAACTGCTGAGTTTTCCATTTGAATCCATCACAGGACTTGTGTGGCCAATTATTTGTGACCACGTTAAAATGGTAACAACAGTATATTATAGTGCTTGTAAATCAATAGGACGATAATGTAAATCGTCTTGATTGTGATCTCGGTTGTCGCGAGCATGATGTCATTTGCCTGTGCGATGAGTCCTCGAGACTGCCTTCTTAGTTTGAGCCACACAGGTAGACACATGAATTCATAATGTCCTAGAATATTGACGAATTCCGATTTTGGTTTACATAAGTATAAAGTGTGTCAGATTGACATTGTGACTATATTCTCTATCTATATTTTATATGAGTTTATTTATACTTTAATAGTAATATTATAAAGCTGAGAAGTTTGTTTAGATGCGCTAATCTCAGGAGCAACTGAACTGATTTGAAAAAAAAAAAATAGTGTTAGATTGTCCATTTATCGAAGAAGGTTTGGTACCTAACTTTTATATAATTAATTCCTTTCCGATTTTAAGCAACTTTTCAATATCTACGGTCAAAAGGGCCGGCAAAAGCTTTTATAATGGCTGGAACACAGGGGGTGGATCCTCTGATGCAGGCGGAGGCGCTCCTGCGCCTCTCGCTTGCTGATCACCCCCAGGGGCAGATGAGGACGGACGCTGAGATCGCCGTCTTCCACCCCTTCTTCTTCTGTGAAGCGGGAACCAGGGGGTTCAGCCCACGATATGCACATCTCCAACGTGTGCTCCGCCGTATCTTCCACGCTGCGTCTTCCGGGTCAAAGGTATTTGAAATAGACCAACTTGAAACCTCAACCTTAAAATCTAAAACAGGTAAACTCTTTGCTTCTCCTTTTTAGTTTTAATAAGTTTGAATAATTATTTAATGTTAAATTTCTGAAATAGTCAAGTTCAACAAAAAACAACAAAGCTATTTTTAGTAGTATCGTGGGAAATATAGATGATTTATGTCATTCAGTTGCACAACTGTCAGTTTGTCAACATGACATTTGTTAGTGTTAATCTAATGCAAATAACAATTAGGTATATTAGCATACCAGTCTGACGAGATCAGACAAAACTTTCAGCACATCTACTGATTCTGACCATATTTGGCGTAACAACTCAATTTAGAAGTTTGTATGCTCAAGGCAATTTGCGTTTAATTTTAAGCGGATCTCTACGTATCGAGAGGTGGTTGCCAACTTGATGTCATAATCATGGCTCGTTATTATATAACGACTGGTTTCCAGTATTTTTTGTGTTCTCAATTTTGCTTTGTTGTACGTTTATGACAAATTTGAAGGCTAGATTACAATTCGAAGCTGCTAAAGTTACGCTCGGATCTCCTTGACTACTTACATATTTATTGGAAATAATAGTACCTTTTTTATGGGAAATTTTCAACTGACCCTTCCCGGCTAAGGGTGCAGCTATAGGGTGTCAGACTTTCACTGATCAAAACCCACTTATGTTCCTTCTGGAGGTCTCTGTGTGCCAGGGCCGCGGTAACTCATGACGCGATAACGCAGCAGATATTGTTTTTTTATTTTAAGTTTAATGTTCTAATCTAATCTCTCTTATTCAACCATATCCACCAGTCATCATCACATCCAATGAAATTTGGGAAGACATAATTTCTAGAGCCACTCGATAAATGTACGATTTGTCAAGCTTATCTCTTAAACGTGTTTGTTGTGCATATTTATAAGAATATGTCCATTAATTTGTTTTATGACTTTATTAACTGTGCGAGACCATACTGGTTTCAAAGTTTTAATTTATGCTTTCCTGAAAACTTCAATAAATTCAAAGGCATTGATGTGATTACCTCTATAAATGTACCTACATTTAAACATTTAAAATAAATAATGTTATAATTAAAAATACCGCATACCATGAGGAATTTTCACAATTACAGAACTGCTACAAATACGCTGCAGGTACGTCTTAAAGTGAGCCAAAAGGCTATCTCCACTTGCTGCAGGCTGCAGATTGATAATCTATGACAAAGTTTGTCCAGTCCAAACTAAAAATACTAGTAATGCTTTCATTACTTCATATAGTCTGGCATATTTATCGCTAAACAAGCACCCAATATATATTGTTTGTTGCCCCAACTAAGGTTTCTTGGGGGTGTATAGCGTTGGTGGAGCGGGTATTTGAAATACGTTACGGGAAATTTCTCGAATTAATTTCTATTATGGCAGGGCGTTCCCCGTACCGCCTTTAAAACACTAGTCTATGATCATGTAACAGAAGCCGTGTGGCCACTGAAGTAGCCCTGACCTCTTGTACAAACCATTTGAATTAATCCTAGGATATATGAAACAAGTCTGCAATAATAACTGAGCAATTATGCCCATAATGTGTCTGTTTTGTCTGGAAACTTGTTATTTTGTTAATTGTTTTGCTATCTGCGTAATGTCTTAATAGAATTGTGATATCGTAGTGTTAATACACTGTTTTTATAACATCTCTCGAGTGTCTGAACTGTTACATTGTATGGCCAGTTTTTATTTTATCTCCGAGTTGTGTGCCTTCTTAGAGTTTAATGGTCGTGTGGGTGTTATGGACATGATTAGTAATTAATTCAAGTATATCACAAACTCGTGGGTGTTGGTATTCTGTAATAAAAAATGGTGTCCATTTGATGTTACTATTAACATCCCGCTTGGTGTTGCATCAAGTGAAATTGCCGGGGAGCTACTAAAATATTAAAAGACTGATAAGTCGCGAGGAAGTTGAAATATATTTTGTGACAAAACTTTTGATTATTTTTTGAATAGGTGTATCGGAACGAAAAGATCATCATTTAATTTCCCAATTTTATAGCACAATTTAGTTGACATCGCGGTTTCAATTTTGACAAGGGATATTAAATATGTGTCTATCAATAATTATTCATGTACTTGGTTAAATTTTCAATACTAATTACGATTCTATTTTTTCTATTGCATTTATACATATATTCACTAAAAGTGCCTTTGTTGTTATCTGCAGAATTCTGATCATGAACTCTAAATGAAGTATATTTACGGTCTTTTATAATTGTAAAACTTTGCTACAAGATGTAAAACCTCTCAGAATCTGTCAAGTCTACAGTAAATGTCGGATGCCATATCCAAAAGCGAGTAGTAATTTTCACTCAGCTGGAGCATGTTGTGTAGGTGGGCGTGCTCTGTCTACTAAGTACAAATAGCTGGCCGGCTCGGTCAACGCGTGTACACACCACCGAATGATCTCTCGCTCCTCTACCAATGCAATGTACATTATAATTTCTAGAAAGCACCACTGACTCGTGTTCATTTCCTTAAACTTTCAATTTGATATGAATTTATGAACGAGTCTCTATTTTCTCTCGATACATTCTCAGTTTCACAGTGTACTCTATCAAGCGCGTTTGCAAGGC
The DNA here is from genome assembly GCA_958496145.1 of Heliothis peltigera. NCBI lineage: Eukaryota > Metazoa > Arthropoda > Insecta > Lepidoptera > Noctuidae > Heliothis > Heliothis peltigera. Next base: position 8,265,470 of record OY292328.1, read on the forward strand.
TAATTAATTTTAAAAAGTGGCTGCATTTGGAATCTTGATTAAGTAATATTTATAGGCACAGAGATTGGCAGTTAATGTTGCTACATGTGTGGTTATTTTCAATTATTTATTTATTCAAACATAAAAAAACGTATCTTTATCGTGTAGGTGTTCATGTACATGTTGTTATTCAAATTTTATTTTTATTTCAGTTGTGATGTTTAAGCGGGAAATTATTTATTGGAAGATACCTAATAATTGTGTTTCTTTCAATATTTTTTACAGATCGCTTATCATGTAAATAGTTGTGTTGTATCAGGTGTTTCAGCCTCTGTCCGACCGAAACTATGTGATATCAGAAACTGTTGTGTTTACAGAGGAGATGCCAGACCGCTTCCTTAGTATCGTAAGACACGGTAACATTTACTTAAGATAAAATAAATCAATGATAATCTCATACAGAAGTGTTTGCTTTTTAAAACGCTACAAAACTGTAAATTACAATGGAGCGCGATGAAGAGTGTGTATAAATTTCGCTGGCATTCCCACACACTAACGTCATCCGTCCGCGTACCTACGCAGATGTCCTCTGCGCCTGTGTGAGTGCACGTAGCGTAAATACACCTCCCTTGATTGACTTACTTAACGCTCTCTAGACTTTATTGCCAAGCCATAGAGTCCATTTTAGTTTGGTTTGGATTTAACAGGTACATGAATAAGGTTGTGTTACTGTACCGTATTGTTTCACGTTTACGCGTCTCTGTGTGGCGAGGTTAAGTAGAGCGGCGTTATCTTAGAACAGAGATTCCGTGGAGTCTGGATTAACGATAAAACAATCGTTGATGTAATATTTCGTTTTAATTGCGCTCAATATATTATTAATGTAACATTACTGTAATTGCTTAGTTACGGTAGTTAAGAGACAAAGTATGTGGCTAACTGGTTACTTACAGGTTATTTATTTGTTTGTCACTGCGTATGTATGAACTGTACGTAAATATTCAATTTTTAACGTAAGCAATGAATACGAGAATATTCTTAATTCAGTCGTGATGATTGCACTTGATGAAAATATTACATCATCCAAATACCTGACCTGCTACACAAATAATTGAGTTTCATAATTACCGAGGGTTTAGAGCATTGTCCGTCCAGTCTAAATGTCATCGAACGGGGTTTCGAAAGAGCGTCAATCACGGGCGGTCACCTACTTTCGCGATCGACTCGAGGCGATTAGTCGACTACATTCACCGAGGCCTCGGATCACCTCTACGCAACAATTGTTTCTGTAGGAATCTTTTATTTATGGCAGCGTGGCGATACGCCTGTGTGAGTGGGCCGTAAGCGACCGTGCCCGTGTTTTACCTGTACGATAAAAATCAAAATTAATTTCGACCATATTGAAGTAGCGATAGGGTTTCAATTCTGTCGTTCAAAACAGACACAGAAATGCCCTACCGGCAATAAGTCAACGCTCGAACTCGCCTGTTTGACAAGATTCCAACCGCGTCTGTCCTGTTTGTTTATTGTAATCGGTTTGACAATGAGCTTAAGGTGCGGTTTCGAGTGATCTCCTGGCTCGCGCTCTCTTGTGATTGTTCTCGGCTACTCGGTGCGAGACTGTGTTTGTGTATGTATTATACGTCATGTATACCGGCTTACTGTAGATTCGCCTCTTAGCATTCATAATTGCTAGGCGACCGAGCGGCTTTTAAAGCTTGCCGTTGATTGGTTTTTATTCGCGGTTTGAATTCAGTTTTTATTTATCCGTAATTAATGAAATCGTTACTTTGAATTACAGGCCACATACGCATGATTATTGAATGTGGTAAGATGACGTTTAAGTTAGAAATACAACAATTTAAGTTAAGAGCGGTTGATAAGCGAAGACAATCCTAGTGCAGACTGATAACGGAAGGTCAATGAGGGATACGTCAGACGATTGAAATGGCGCGCATCGGCAGTTGGTTTGATGTTGCGACGCGCGGGAGGGAGCGTGTCGTGGCGCACATAGCTGCGTCTCTGTCGCGCGCTCCAGCGACCTCCTTGGATGTGCGGCCTGCAAGGTCGGCCGCCTTAATTAATAAACTCACCGTAAAGTATTTGAGGTCGATCGGAGAAGCGTCTACAATCTTACTCGAACCTTTGTCTAGTTATTGACCCGTACGCGCCCCACGATGAAGGATTTTATTGCTTGATTCTATGTATTGTGCGGCTCTAAATAAATGGACAGCTAATTAAATATTTTATGCAAACAATATTGTTTATACACGCTGGTTGTTAAAGTTTAACTTGTTTAGGTTGTTTTCTTCTTGTGTAATGTAACAGCACAAATTAATAATGAGATTAAAGTTAACGATATCCATTTTAATAGTTTTTTTGACGTTAAAAAATCAAATATGTAATATAATAAAAACATAGCACACGTTATGCAAATTGCATATAAGTATGGCATAGTTCTCGGTGAAATTGTAAATGGAGAAATAAAAAATGAAAGTTTTTTACTTACCCCTGCGGTAGTGAATTAAGACGTTTCGTCACATCCGTGTCTGATTAAATCTTTAATGCATCGTTCTGTCGCAACTAAATATTTAGTAGCTGGTTACGACCATTACTATCACTTACATGATTTTTTTAAATCAACACCACTTGGCATAAAGTAGCCATCTTTTTTTATTACACGTAAATAGACACACAGAAACAATTAAATTTGTGGTTATGATGCGTAATTATGAGCATACTAAAATGTTTGATATCCAACAAAAAACACTAGTAATTAACAAAAACAGATTTATGGATTTTAAAAAGTAGATAGGCAGGTACCTTCTGAACAGTGGAACTATGTTTAATATTGTAAATACCTACAGTATCTAATTAAAATAATTACACGTAGGTACAGGCAGGCTGTATTAATGTAATGTTTCTTTTTATGAGACTGGAGATATATGTAGGTAATTCTGAGAGTAAGAAAGGTTCTTCTATGGGAAGCCGTCGTGTCATACGAACGTCTCATGCGAAGAAATTATTTATTAAAAGATTTTTGCGACTATAGTGAAATAAATGTCCCTTATTTATTTCTAATTTATTAAAAGTGTGATTCCCAAAATTGCAAAGCAACGCTTATGATTCCATCAACTACCTTACTACTTAAATAAGGTTTTAAGTACGATTCACATGAATTGCCTAAGATAAATAAATGCTATCATGAGACAAAAAGTCGTAAAATTTACGTTTACGTTTTTTGTTTACATCCTAAGTTAATATGTAGGATAACATTTTTTTTGTATAGGAAATCATCAAATCACTCTTGCAGTCAATCCCACAGCATATTATATGTATCTTCTTATCTTAATTATGTGGTAACTAGCTACTTAATTATAATATGTATTCTCTGAATTATTATCGAAGTTAGTATAAAAATCTACCTCCTCTTAAACCTCTTAACTATTTTGATTTTTTCATTAGATTTTTGAACACCTTATTTTTTTTTTCATATTTCCAAATTGAAATATGGCTAACTAGACACCATATTGTCAATTGTATTGCCAATAGAACTTCCGGCCTATGGAAGGGACGGCGAAACAGGCAGCCATATTGGGAACGAGGTCTTTTGGGTACTGTTCTAAGTTTTACTAATTTATCGTAGAATATTATATAATTTAAATTTCGTCATAATCAAAATAAAAAATCATTATCGGTTATAGTGTAACTTGCTTAGTTATTTTTTTATTAGAGTCTGTTTGTTTGGTAGATACGACCACTGAAGTCAAAATTGTTATAAATTGGTTGATTGACAAGCATTTTGTTTAGGTACTTCCTTGGAAACTAGTTTGTTATCTTGTATGTATTTATTTTTTGGATTGAGATAAAATACTTACATGTTAAATGAGATTGATGAGCCTACCTTTGTATCTACGTGTGTATTGGATATGGGATTTCTATAAATACTCAGCGGTTTAGTAGATAAGTCGAGACGTGTATTTTGTATAGATACCATATTCCCATAGATTAAATTAGAAAAACAAAAACTTAATACTATTTATTCACTGTTTCATAATATTTACCAAATTACTGAAATATTAATAAATTACCTGATTTTAATTTGTAAAAGAATATTCCCAAGCTTATAAAAAGATTAAGCTATATTTTTAGATCATCCTTATTAGCCTAATATTAATATCGTCCTACTATTAACAAAGATTAGAACCTAAATAAAACGCCAATTTTATATAAGAACTCTTTAATAAGCGACATAATATAATTTAGGAGTATGAATTCGTGTACCTATCGTTGACAAGTCATTATAATCTATGCGTAGTGTTCGGCTCGGGCACATTGTTGCCTGCTTATGTAAGTCGGAACGTCTTCCACTTTCGAATCAAGTTTATTGACACGGCAAGCTCGACAAACGCAGACGCTTCACAGTTACATCGGCATCGCTTTGATTCTCGTTCTTACCTGGCCCGGACACCGGAATATTATACATCGCATAAATAATTTTGATAAAATAATTATAAACCCTTTCGCATATATAACAGGACAGTAATGAGAATCTTGGTTTTGAGGACTGTAAGTATGTTTGAAAAAGGTTTCACATCTAACAGGCTAGCCAGGCATGAAAAGATAGGTATTCTTAAGTATTCTATATTAAAATTTTGAAGAATTGTTATGAAAATTGTTTAACTTTGTGCTGGAATAATACTACATAGGCGCTTAATGAAACTAACATCCTTTGAAACATACTTGTAGTTTTTAAAACTGATTTTCTTATAAGTGCCTGTCTTTTTTCTAAGTAGTTTCTGCCCAAGAAAAAAATGCAGTAAATTGAGTAGTTCCTTTTAGTTTACTTAGCTGAGACCATAACTCATCTGGGCGGTAAACATGAGTTGTTAATAAATTAATCCGCATATAATTTATATACTTGTATTAAGATGTTTTATGTTAATTTTATGTACGGTCCGCCCCCAACTGTATTAATGCTAAAGGAACTTAACTCGAAGCGCACTCATTAAGTTTTTTATTAGCTATAAATCTAATAGCATAAATGGTTGTGTCGCTTCACAATCACACTTGCAAAATGCTGACTAATCGCTGCTTGAATCGCTAAGCTGCTTTCCTTCGCGCCACCACGTTGCATCCATGTGCGGCCTATGTATGCCGAATACGGGAAGCGTTACCTCTCGCAAACTTGTCCACGTATATGACAAAATACATTAACATGTCACTTTACAGTAAAAGGAAAATGTAATTAGGATTCGTTGACAAAATTGTACGTCTGTAATTAATAATTAATTAATATTCATTGACGTAACTGTATTGTTTTGCCTAAAATAAATCATGGTCTTAATGTGTGATAGATTTATTGGGTCTAAAGTTCGTCGTATACGAGTCGTCATTTTAAATAACTGAGCATGTTTTGGTAAACTCTGCTAACCGCAAAGTGTGCTTAGTGTAGTACTTGAGTACAGGCCGGGTGTTATTATAAATAAAAATTGTTAGGTCATCCGTATCATTCGTTGTTTGTACGACTACGAGTGTGCTAGTTGCTACTTGCAGCTTGCTTAGACTGGATTGCGACCTCTATTGGAAATAGAATTGTGTTACTATCAAAAAGGGCTCTATTTTTTTACGCATGCTCGGGTTAAAAACATGTCAATTAATATCAATTATTGACACAACGCCTTTAGCTTCGATATACATATAGGTAGAGACGCCAGCACGTCAAGCTACTACTACCTGCCAAATTTCCTTAATAGATTTTCACCTTTATCATTTAAGCATATGGTTCAAAGTTGATTGGAATAATTTTACAGTTCAGCGTCTGTACGACGAACCTCATTATCTGAAACTGCAAGGTTGACCACTGGGCGCAAGAGAATCTATCTTTCTCTTGCAAGCGAACAAGTATCTATTTATATTTCTTATTAAAACTGTAAATGAATGACGCTATTAATATCTACTTATATTGTAAACATTTCAAGGATAATTTACATTGAAGTCAATAGTTGATTAAGTTGAGAGCTAAATAGCGTCTTTACAAAAGCCGATGAGCACTCGCAAATATAATCAAACATAGGATAAGTAATGTGAACGTCAATAGCAAATGTCATCGTCTTACAAATCAGAACCATTCATAAGATTTTTATGACATTTAGCACGAAACACGTCTCGCAATTTTGACTAATGATGTGTGTTGATATTTTGTGATGTGTTTATGTGTTTCTGCTGGGGAACTCATTGATGTAGGTCAGTAACATAAGAAAAGTTTTTATTCTTGATTGTCTTAGTCGTTTTTGTTAGTGTCTTCGAATCAAAAAATAATTTCTGGAGACCATCAAACTGTAAATAGTTTTTAACTGCTGAATAAAAAATTTAAAAAAGATCCAATTTTGAATAAGCAGTGATTTAATTTAAGAACTTATTATACTTGTTTGTTACGATTAATTACTTATAATACTGACTCATTATTTTTGCTGTTTTTTTCTGTGCATAACCTAAAGTTTTTGCAATAAAGTGTGTCTGAATGTTTATGTTTATACTGTCAGTAGCGTTAAGTCTGGTAGCTTCAGAGGATGTAGATCGACAGATTATAATGACCGGCTGCCGACTAGCGTCCTGTTAATATCCGCCCCTTTAATAGAGGTTACACTAACTAATATATCACGATGACTTACATACCACTATCTTAGGTTAACTACGAGCTTGTTAAGGTCAGACGGTAACCGCTCCGACTAGTAGTAAAATACTAACGTTTAGCCGCATCAGACAACAAACCGGTAAATTAAAATGTATTTTACAATTATTTGACTTAATTTATGAAGTATGAAAATTTTTCGTCTCGTGATAAATCTCGAAAAACAAAAAAAATAAGGTGAATAAACTTTTGAGCTTATTAATCATTCATTTAATGAATCCCCCTCTCTTGAATATCAATTAGCACGTGATTTTACACATGAGGGTAAATAAAAATACTTTCACATTGATTTATGGTCTAAGTAGGAGGACCACGCAAATACGTCATGCTGTAGTGGAGGTCAATGACCTGCGCGTGCCGCGGAAATAGTTTCAGTTACTACAAATGCGATTGATAAACCATTATTAAAATAAATTGATATACAAATCGTTTATTTTCTGATTACTTACAATCGAATAGTCATTTTATTTAGGACACAAAAAGTAAGAACTTATATCTTTTTACGCCGAATGATCTTTTCTGTTGGAGTTCCGGGAAAATAAAAAGCCATGATTCTCAGTATCTTGGCCTGTTGACATGGTACAAATATCAAACGTTTTTAAGAAGCGGATTATGTTATTGTGGTGTTGAGTTTGAGTTCAATATTATGATATGTTGTTCGACAATGATTATGTGGATTTCATATGAAGTAACGCTAGGACTTTAGGGATAAATTTGGCCAAAAATATTTAGTTAATATCTACTTAGTATCCGATACTAATTATAGCAAAATTGGAAATGTGGAGGTCAAATAGCTTAAAGTTCATCAACCATTCTAAATTTCAAGCTAAAACACAATCAAATTGACCATAAACGGTTAGATCGGAATGATAATAACAAGAAATCGGTATAATAGTTATAAATCGTTAATTGTGTGGCACATAACACAAATGATTGGAACTCGGGTGAGTGAATCCGCGTATATCCACGTTTCACACATACACACGTGTGTTTAGGTATAAGTGTAGGTAAGTACATACAATAGTCTGCGGTGGAAGCGTGTTTGTAAAGTAGACTGTAATCGTTAGTCACTGACATCGACGATCATAGCTGAAGCAAATCTTATAGATGTGATACTGTTGTGTTCTCTATTGTCAGTGATATTTTTAAGATGATGAAATACCTAGTTATCAAAAAATCATGACTATGTACTACATATAATGTATAGGAGAGATGCCGAAATTACTTAGGTAAACATACATATAGGTATCTACACAGCTTCTAATATTCTTCTGTAGCCTTTTTTTTATTTAGCCTGTGTTGTCCCACTGCTGCAAAGGCCTTTATTTGATTCGATAAGCTTAGATCTATTTAGGGGTAAATTTGAAGAACCCTGTATATAATTAAGGGTTTTATAGGTAACTCTCATATATTCATAGGTATTTATCAACACAAAATTTGTGTTTTTTTTTATTACGATCATTTACCTTATCACGCATGCAAATGAATAGAATTTGACTTTCAAATAACAAAATCAACAAAACACTCGTTCAGTTTAATTATTTGATTGCACTGAACTCTATCATAAAAGCGGTGAATGTCAATTCTGCGCTCGCGTCGTCTTTGATATCATCTGGAAAGCGTACCGAGCGTGTAGGCATTTACATAGATCGCGCCCACTCGGCTTCATCCAGCGCGATTTTTACTCAGATACAAACAACTATTACACGGCCGAGTTGTTATGTTAATAGAATATGAGACAATTTACCGCGAGCGGGTGCTCCTCAACTCGCGAGCGTTCGGTTTCACCCGCCGGGACAGGTTTGGAGGCCGGAATGCGCGCCGTGCCGTACGCCAGAGGTTAATAAAGCGCGCACTTGCTCGCTACTTTATTGCTTTTTGTGGTCATAAATAAAAACGCTTTCGAGAAATAAACAATTTATGCATTATCGAGTCTGTCAATTTCGGTGCCCGGAACGTTGGATATTTATATGGAGTAAAGCAGTACGAGTGTCCCTAATTAATTGAATATTCAGTAAAGAAATATTTAATCATTCTGTATGGACTGCTTAACTGTATTCTTTCTCAAAATTTAATGAGATTCACGTTATTTCGTTTTGGACACTTCCAGTGTTGTGTTCACGTACAACCTTACCTACTCGTAATATTTAATATTAAGTTCGGAGAAATCTGTAAGCATCAGAGGGATAGCTGTAAAATAATATCAAACGAAGAAGTATAATTGAACAGTAGGTAGCCATCTTCCTGGTAGAGCATGCCTACGCAAAATCGTAGCGGTCGTAGGCGCGCGCGTCACGTCTGACGTCACAGCCCTACGAGGTGCTACGAGAGCTACGCACCCACGCGATGACGCGACACACCCTCAGCTTTGGAGCTACCCACACAATTTACAAAAACGTATTATTAGTGGTAAGTAACATACTTACCACCACAAGTACCACTTATTATATTAAAGTTATTTTAATCTTATATGGGAACCGTGGTTCCTATGTAAACGGCTAAGAACCCTTTACCTGTGGGTGTCAATGGGCAAGCTTTTAAATGCGATACCATATTTTTTTTCTTCGAAAATCATCAGGTCTAGGATCTTATGATGGAAACCTATAGAAATCAATGTGCAACTATTGTGATCAACGAAAGATTACGAGCAGTTACGAAGAGATAGACTCACGAAAAGATTTTCTTGTAGTGGGGTTTAAACCAGTACCTTATCTTTTGTTACTGAGTAAGTCGAATCACACAGCTAATCTAGTGGTTAGTGCCAGTGGTTTTTTTTTTTTTCGTGGGAAATCATCAAATGACCCCTCCCGCTGAGGGTGCAGCTGGAGGGAGTGTCAGACTCTTACTGACTAAAACCCACTATGTTCCTTCTGGAGGTCCCTGAGTGCCAGGGCCACGGTATCTCTTACGATCAACCCGCAGCCCAAGCAGACCCTGGCCCAAAAGGGCTCCTATGTTGCTGACATCTTTTCGAGGAGCGCGTGGAACAGAACGCGCCGACATTGGCCTGTCGTCCCTAGACGTACGGACGATGAGCCACCCACACTCACCGCCCACAAAGATCCGTCGGGAGTCATCCCTCGAACTAAAGATACCATTTGAACAAGATTTTCGAAAGTCAAGTTGTCGAAAAATCTTTCATAACTAAAGATGCTTTATCGTATAACTCTTTATTTGTATATAATGTGTGTATCCCTTATATATTATATATCTTTTTATTAAATAACTGTTAGTACCCATCAACAGATAAGTGTGTTAGGGTTAAGGGTTAGGGGTTACAACAGATTCAAGGCCGCAAGGCAATTCAGTGGTCAAGGCCATTAATATTTAAGTTTTCGTGACTTTTCAATTAACATATTATTGTTTAAAAGTTCATTGATAAGTGCAGTTTTGACGACTTAAATGTTGCGACACACTTTTATTTATCCAGACTACTGAGAATATCATAAACCGTAAAATAAGTAATTATATTAGAATAGAATTCATATTTATGGGGATCTCCCATACTACATAAATTATTTTTGTGAGTTTTAAAGATGGTAAAGTGAATTTTTATTTACAAACATATACGAGTATATTGTAGCCCAACTTATTATTATTGAAACTTTTACATAAAATTTTGTAAGTGAATAAATTTATTTGTGAACATAAAACTAACAACAACAAAACGCAAAACGCGCGCGCCACGCTTATCGCCTTTATACGTTTGTCGCGGCTAATATCATCTGTCGTTAACTCGCGACACACCGTGCGCGCGCGTGTGTACCGACCTGAGGGGAGGGGTAAGCGCTGCCGGCGGCCCGCGCTTCGTCAGTCCCCCGTAAGTTGTCATCAGTGAAGCACGTTGTTGCGTTTACAAAAATCATTGATTACCCTTTTTATAGAGAAGAAAGTAATACCCGATTTTTTCCCGACTCTGCAAGAAGGAAAAACATTCAAACAAAAGATAATTATGTATAGCCACTAGAAAATTTAAGCATTGAAACAGTATAGAAGTTTTTATACGATACTAATAACAAATTGCTTTATAAAAATCTGTCGACAGTACCAGGTAAGTTAAAATTCGTAGTTTTATTTTAAAATAAATGTTTGCTACTTTAATATATCACTGCTTTTTTTGTAAAAATTATACCTACGCTGTATAGTAGGTACAGACACCAGCACACCAAACTACATGAAACTGTCAAATTTTCCCAATCAGCTTTGAACCATATGCTTCAGCGATAAAGTTGACAATCGATTAAGGAAATATGACAGATTGTAGTACCTTGATGTGCTGGCGTCTGTACATACACACGTATAAAGCTTAAAATTTAAATATGTGTAAGTAGTTTAAGTGGCTATATTGTTTAGCTGAATGTTATATATTTCTATAGTATTACGTTTTGTGATCATTGCAGTGCGCATAACGCGCATGTATCTTTATTTCGCTGTATACATGTATAATTATGCTAGTTGCTATTGTTGCAGTGAAAAATCTTCGCAATAAATGGGAGAATAATTATGAAGAACGGCTATAAAGATACACAAGTGTTTATGAAATCAAGATATTAGAATAAAGTTATTGGATGGTACCCTTGATTTGAAATTTTAAATGATAAATTGAATATCGACGAAGAAATGGAGCGTAGTAGTATTCCGTTAACTGAATATGATAACGATGTTGAAAGTGACGCTTCAATGTCTTCGCCATACGAAAATAATCTAATTATAGACGAAAATCCTGAAATGGATAGTGAAACTATGGAGTCAGGAACATCCTATGGTAGCCAGTACGCGGTAACTGACGAACAAGTGTCGAATGATGTGAATAATGATGAAGCAAATCTAAGACCGAAAAGAAAGAAAATATGCGAAGTGTTACAAAATCATGATAAGGCTCATGATACTGACTTGCTGTCTAATTTCCTTACCAAATACGACGAGAAGTCCGATAACAGTAATTTAGTGGACTATTTTAAAGATTTAGCAGAATTGTTGTGCCACCAGTTGGCGCCGACAAAACGCGCAAATTTTTTAAGCCAAATTGATTTAATAGTCAGTCAAGTTCTAGAAGATACAAGTGATGAAAATGAGGATGTGGCTGATTTTTGAATACTAAAAAGTATTTTAATTCGAGAACGGTTCAATCACGCTTAAGTAATTTTTATAAGGAGCTACCTTATAAAAATTACTTATAAATTGTGGAATTGCTAAAATTATCTTAGTAATGTATAAATAACTCACTTTACGTTGATCTTCCAATTTATGATAATTATACAGACGCCAGCACATCAACTATGCTACCTAATCGCTAGCTACCGATACTGGCAAATGTTCCCAATCAAATTTGAACCATACGTCATCATCTCCCGAGCCTTTTCCCAACTATGTTGGGGTCGGCTTCCAGTCTAACCGGTTTCGGCTGAATACCAGTGTTTTACAAGGAGCGACTGCCTATCTGACCTCCTCAACCCAGTAACCTGGGCAACCCAATACCCCTTGGTTAGACTGGCGTCAGACTTACTGGCTTCTGACTACCCGTAACGACTGCCAAGGATGTTCAATGACAGCCGGGCCCTACAGTTTAACGTGCCATCCGAAACACAGTCATTGGTGTCCAAGATATACTCAGAAAGCACATACAAACTTAGAAAAGTTGCATTGGTACTTGCCCGACCTGGAATCGAATCCACGCCCTCACACTTGAGAGGTTGGCTCTTTAACCACTAGGCCACCACGACTTTTTTTTTTGAAATTTTAACCATACGTCTCAGCGATTGTAGTAGTTTGGTGTGCTGCCGTCTGCACCTTCACATGATTATAGTAATATTTAAATACTCATTATGGCAATGTATGGTAAACTTTATGAATGATTTTATTTTAGTTGTGATCACATTCCTAATACGTGTTGAAAGTCTTTTTTGAATAATAAAAATTTCGTTAAAAAAGTTATATTGTTGTATTTATACTTTCCAGCTTCCCAAACCAGATATTGATATCTATACTAGATTATATTATTTACAGTTTGCGGGCTTATAGAGGGTTAACTATGGATTAACTAAACGGTTTTTGAAATTATGTCTTATAGTAGAAAGCCGCGATATTTTTGAGTGTCAATAGGTCCTGGTACGATGAGTATTTAGACGTCAAGATAAAATCGCACAGAACAGCTATTTGTGCATAAAAATAAGAGTGCGCGATGTTGAAATATCAGATGTTGTTTGTTAGGAGGAGGCACAGAATGCGGCGCTCACAAGAACCGTGACGGATTGGTCGCCGTGTCTTTCAAATCGCCGTTTCAATTGTTGTGAACTGGTTGTGGCTTAATATTTGTGTTACCAAATTTCTCTGCCCACGAACGAGACGTATGTACCGTAAGTGGTATGGTTCACCGAGATACAATCAAATGGACTTATGCTTACTACAATGAACTTTCTAAACCATATTTTGGACCTGCTAAACGTTACTCTTTGTTTTTAATACTTTGTTTTTGCATTTGCTGTATTTGAAATACTTTATTTTAGAACAAATTCTAATTATCAAATTGAAATTTTTTACCAAAAATGGCTTCCAAAATAGTCCGTCCAATCTCCCCCACGTGTGAGGTACTTGCATACGATAACGCCGCAATAGATACGTAAATATTTCCCGTGATAAATGCTTTACTTACCTGTCGCGACCGCAGCGCGCGTTTCAATAATAACCGTGATATTGCGATGATACGGACTGGAAAAACTCGTTCGGCGGATGTCGATATCCTTAACGCGCACATATCAACAGCTGATTTGTACTTGCACCAGGTTTTTATTCCGTACATGGCGGGTTATACTGCAGGTGTGTGAGAGAACAGGAGGGTACAACGCGCATTGTATAGGCGCCATATCGAATCGTTCGGAGTATATTTGGTGTGTGGTTGGCCTGGGACGACCATAGTGTGCTGTCAGTGAGCGGCTTTCATTCATGCCGCCTCGGGCCACGTTCCACGAGATCTCATCTCCCAATTACCAACTTTGCTCGAGTGTTCTGTTCCACGATTTTTGTCATTTTTGGCTAATTGATTTTTTTATATTTGCTGATTCGGTTTTTTCAGGTCAATTATAATTATTATAACTGAATTGGATGGCTTACGCTGTTTAATAATGAACTTGATATTTTTAAACCTAAGCACCGACTTATAAATAACCTATAATTGACATGTAGAAACCGCCAGGTTTCTAATTATAAACAAAAGTATCGTGCTTTTCATCAAGATAACGCTTAGAAGGTGACACATACTGAAGGCTCGTTTCAACACAGGTGAACATTTTCGAGGGCCGGTTGATTTGGTGGAGCATTGTGCCGGTGTATTACACAAACAGTACTGAGCGCAATCGCTCAGCGTTTCACAATCGCGGGTTCGCCGACCGACACCAATACCTAAATTAATTTTCTTTTCGGTCCCGCGTCGCCGCCGTTCATTGTTCAATTTGTGACTCCGATTTTGGAGCGCCAATAAACTATTTCGTGACACGGAATCAGTCTAATCTTAAAAGTTGTACCTGCATTTGCAAATAAAATATTCTCTAATTCAAACATAATAGCAATTTAAAAACTTAATTGTCACTCACATATTGATATGGGTATAAGATCCTCTGGCGGATGGATACATACAACACGTACAGACAACTTTGTACCTATCACATTTTTTGTTTATGATAGCACTAACCAGTTCGCGTTGCTCAAACACAGCATGACATTTTATAACTGTAACAAGGTCATTTACCGTTCATATTGGGGAATTACTATATTATATCGTAAGCGTATTGTACACGGCCGAAACAAGAACCTCTGATGGATTCGAATGTCAGAGTGAAGGTCTGTGTACAATTTCGTATCCGCCTCGAATGCGCATGTCATTAAAATATTGTTACAATATTCGCTCATTTGAATATCGATTGAGTAGCGCAGATAAGTTTTTGTGGTTCAATTTATCGCATAACTACCAACCTATTGTGAAATTGCGACATCATTGGATCCAGGGATTGGAAATTAGAGTTAGCATATTTAGATTCCCGTGTGATTGGCGGAATTATGGTGCTTTCCCAGCGATTTGTCGGTTGCGTCGGCTGCAAGGAGCGCGGCCTACGTGATCTGCGCTTGCGACATTTTGACAATCCGCATTTACGTAACGGTGCCGCCACCACCGTCGCGTTACTTCTTTACACTAGTGTTTTTATTATGGAACGTTCATTCCAGGGTGCACTGTACTCATAAATTCATGCAGATTTTTTCTTGATTAGATTAAGTATAATAATATTGCATGGCCTTCTATGATCAAATAAGCTATCTACCTATGTATATCGACATACTGTATTTATAATCGACGTAGGTTTCCATTTATTGTTTCTAGTTATTACCTAATCGTTGCTGGAATTCCTTATTGAACAAAACTTGTTTATAAGCACGTGAACATTAGTTAATATTTGAGTACCTGCTGGTTTATGCATGTTCGTGTTCCTGTTGTGAGGTGCAGTGCTCGTGTCACTGCGGCGTGGCCTGCGCGCGCGCCGTCACTGCTCGCATCAAAACAAACGGAGAAAGTCACGCTATATTATTTATACGTCGCTTTGCACTATTTCCTACTTCCCCATGAGGCAAATAATTGTAATAGAGAATAGAAAATTAACAATAGATGTTCAAACTACTCAATTTTAACACGCAGCGTATGAAATTTTATGATATTTTCACTAGTTAATGCGCATGATTTCGTTTTCTCTTCCTTGTTACTTGATTTATTTTGTACATGAAATAATTAAAATGTAAATAGGTACTGAAT
The DNA here is from genome assembly GCA_958496145.1 of Heliothis peltigera. NCBI lineage: Eukaryota > Metazoa > Arthropoda > Insecta > Lepidoptera > Noctuidae > Heliothis > Heliothis peltigera. Next base: position 8,280,940 of record OY292328.1, read on the forward strand.
AAATACAAACATGATAATGTACTAGGTAAGTATATTATATAGATGTTGCGATAGACGTAGCTTATTTGAAATTAGAGAAAGTACGTATCTAATATAAATTGTTTGTGAATTTGAATAAAAAACAAGGCAACATCCGGAGAATGTGTTAGATTTTCAGTTAATCAATATCAAAATTGCCTATTGAAGCAAGTGGCGGTGATTAGTTATTCAGTTTCGGAGTTACATTGTGTAATGTTAGCGCGCGATTAGATTACCTACCAACGAGACGTTTCATAAAACGATTGTTACTTTCATTTCACTGAGGCCGGTGCAACACTCAGCCGCTACTATTGTATTATTTATTATTTCTGTGTTTTGTTTCTATCATACCTACAGATTTAATTTATTTAAGTTTACTTGGTAATGCAAATTGTAGTTTTTTGTTAATATGTAACGTTGATATACATAATTATATGCGTTACTGATACGTGCAAATATCATTAGGTAAATACTCCGGAATAGGCAATTTAGCAATAAGTAATTAGTACTTTTGTATATTTCATTCAGATGTACTAATTTGATAGTTTAAGATCTAAGCAAAGGCTATGGCAGCAGTTTTGTTTTTTTTTTTAATGAGGAAATCATCCATAATAATCCACAGGTAGGAACTGTCATTACCTACTTATGATTCCATGCTGCATCATACCGCCGGCGCCCGCGCCGCGCCAATATAACAACGCTGCAGTTACCACTACTTCAGGCTACGTTGTAAATAACTGTGCAACGGTCTCGATAAACTGTACATAATATACATAGATGATGTTGTAACTATTTATCAGGTACCTACGCTCGCTAAATCTCGAAATAATGGTAGGGGCAAGACCATATCTGTCAGCCTCATATCGACAGTATGTGTGTACCCACGGCTCAATTATTGTTTATATTATATTCGTTAGTCATTCGTCACGGTTGCCAATACCACGGCATACATATATTTGTGTTCGAACGGCTTTCTTCAAGGCCAGTTACAAATAAATCATTCGATTTACGCGTTTCTATATTTCTATGATGCGCAATTATCAAAATTACGCTGGAAAATTTTAGTAGACACGTAGACACTATGTTAATGCTTCCTCGTTCCTAAAAATAGTTGTGGTTCTAGTTCTGGTTATAATTTGATAAATAATAAATAAGTATGTCTAGCTAACAGTAAAATTGCTTAGCTATGTAGATATGTTTTTAAAATATAGATAATATTAGGCAAAATTACTTGTGATAAGTAAAGTTTCACCAATACTTGCTAAAGATTACGTGTGACAAAACGGCTATTATGTAAAACAAAATGACAAAAGGCCATCTTACGCAATACGAGTACGTATTCGCAATATGTTTTTTGTCAACTCTTACTCTGCGACCTTAGGCTGCAAGGAAGTTCGATGGCAGTATTTCCCTTCTAAAGTGGGCTACAACTGGCTGCGAACTCAATGCATACAGATAGCAGTAGTGCAAATGATTTGCCATTCCTGTGCACACGCAGACATCGTAGTCTAGCTTCACGTTTGGTAAGATAGTTTCATCAATTGAAACCAGCTCATTCATTGAAGGATCTCTGTCCAGATGGGACTACACGACTTATTACTTATCACTGATACTATTTACACAAATAGTCAAATATAGGTACTTTATAAGATTTGATTGAAATTAAAACCATAAAACTTCATTTATGTGGTCTGCTTCTACAGACCCGACACAAAAAAATATCTAGGTATATACGGTTATCTAGGTAATGAAACGCGTATTGGTATTTCGAGAACATAGCGTAGTGACGCTACTGTTTACGAAACTCTGTGGCAGCAGCAAGCGTTAGCCTGCGAATGGTTGAGCTATTAGTCACTGAAAGCATTCCTTGCGAGCCGATGCTCTGGCCCGATCGGTTTTGCCGTAGGGACGGCCAAAGAAATGCAGCTCTTTGTTCGCTTTACCAGCACTGCTGTATTTTCTGCAAATGTGCTGTTGATTTGTTTATGTTCGTTGCTGTGGTGATTGTTTTGGGTTTAGTCAGGGCAACGCATTCGTGTGTGGCTCAAAATCCAAAATAGTGTGCTGAATGCATCATTGTCTGTTTAAGTCTATAGATAAGTTAAAATAGGGTTCCGATAAAGGATTTCAACAAGATTCAAAAGAACTTGTTAGAAACTCGTCCGTTTTTATAATAAGTATCGCAGTAGACTAACTTAATAAGCCAAACAAAGCAATTGCTCTAATGTTTATCTGACGAAAGGCGTCAGGAAGCAGCGGCCCGTGAAGGTGGTGACACACTGCGGCGGTTACTCAACGTCAGCGGCGCGAATCGCGCTGCGCGAGAGCATACCGCCCGTCCCCGATTATTTATAGAACCGATGGGAATACTAGTTCTTATACCTTATTATGTGGAAACAACTTGCTGGCCGCAGTGAAAATTGTACTGTTTACACGAAACTGCAACAGGAACCCATAAAAATATTCGCGGTCGAATTAAGAACCTCTTTCTATTTGGGAAGTTTGTTGAAATCTAAATACATAGTTCTTCCTATCTGAATCTCAGCTTGTTTTTGGAATGTTTGTTATGTTGTCATCAAAAACAATATCCTTATAAATCCCGACTTCCAAAATTATCATCTAACAATTAAATTACATGGTTGTAGAATCTAAACCATAAATTTATTTATAGTATCTATTAGCTAGCACTACAAACAACAGGTCTAGGTAAATCACAGTACGATTGAAGCCAACAAGCTGTAGATAAACGCCGAACGTGCACAGCCGGCATCTGCATAACTGAGCCGCTCCGTTCTCATTAGCCGCCGCCCGTTAGCCCGACCCGACTCCCGCGCACAACGGGACCGACCGCCCGACCTCGCCGCGCTAGCTGCCTTTTAGTGTGTTTACTACACTTTACAATAATACAAACATGCAGCTTTAATGTCGCTCTTTATATGAAAATCGAGGTAACTATTTTACTGCTTTGTAGAAGAAAGTAGTTGCAAGCTTTTTAGTAGGCACTGATTTATAAATAATTTACGGAAAATAATTGCCAAGTCCCGCCGTAAGTATTCTACAGGTACTAGTGTACTTTCTTCACAGATATTAACGATTGCAGGAAGTTGTGTCTATCGTAGTTTCTTTTCAATTACAACTACTGGGGTGCTGGTAAAATGTCAATTTATAAATAGAAGTGTAATTTATGCACGGCCGTGCCACGGGCACGCAAAACTGCCACAAATACTTCTTCGTAGTAAACAAGCCCTGTGGAGGTGGAGGTCAAAGGCTTTCTCCGTGGGCAGTTGGGTATCATAAGGGGAACAGAGAAAGGGGGAGGGGGGAGTACGACGCACACGCGAATAGAAAGTCCTTTACTCATTGTTTTCTTCATTACGACATTTATCAGTCGTCACTCCACGTTCGCTTATTGCATTTTATATGCAAATTAACTTGCCTGATTAAAGTCGAAGATCTTCGACCTCATTGAAGTAAGTAGGTAGGTAAATTAACGTTTAGTTTTGCATACGTATGGTTTTTTAAACAATCTACTACGGTTGTTCCAGTGACATAATTATTAGGGTAATTTGTAACTGGTTAATCAATTCGTGCGCATCAGCTCTCTTTTGAAGCGACAGTATATAAAATTATTCATTTAAAAATTGCTTCGAATCAGTAAGACTTGAACTCGAGTCGAAAGGTTCTCGTAGGGTGACCACGAACCGGAAGGACGAGCGTGGGATAGTGCACCACTAGCTGGCACTGACGACCTGGGAAGGTCGCGGGGATACGTTGGAAATAACTCGTCCAGAACTCTTTGTTTAGCGTCTAAGTAGGACAACACCTTATTGTATTAATGTCGTAATCGGCTATTCTTTTGCACTGATCTTGAAACCTTCAAAAATGAACGAAAGTTTTTTTGACAAATGGATAGCTCAGTATAATACACCCGGCACTAATCTCATAACACTATTAATATACCTATCCAGCTACATAATAAAGGAAGCCGTACCGACTAACGTATAAACTAAAGTTTTATAATAGGCAGAAACTACATAAGCGCTTCATTAAAGTGAAGACATGGTTGCGCAAAACGAAACGTTAATTACGAAAATAAAATCGACGAATGAATTGCCCGATCACATTGTTCGGGAGCCGAATCGATCAGGGTCATGTGAGACGATTTCGAGAATGAAAAGGTCATAGTCTAACATAGAATTGAAATCTCAATTCGTTGTCTGTCACATGAGTCGCAGGAGACAGACCGTGACCATAGGATTTCGGGTAACACATCATTTGTAGTTGCCAAACAGATTGGGTCATTCTATTGTCCGCGTGGGAATGATGCAAATGAGCCGCTTCGCTATTTCTTTGTTTGATTTCGTGAAAGTTTACACGATCGACGAGGAAACGCGGTCGACGACGGCCCGATGTGAACGCCATTTTTATGTAATTGTTACGTCGTGATGTACGTCTGGTGTAAGTTACCAGCGGCCAGCGTGAAATCAGCACACGCATAGGTGTCTAGCTGGCATTTATGTACATACTTGCTGAAGAACAAGTTTCTATTTGGCCAACAAGTTTATCTTTAAACCTCTTTTCGGAGCAGACATTTTTAATGACCGACATTGCAAAATACTTATCATAACAAAATTATAATATTAAGTTTTAATGTCAACATGTTTTTGACGTAACGGACGACTTCTTTAACAATTTGAACGATAATCGTGATACACATTAATGCTACGACATTCATCGAATATTAATAAATCGTTATATTGCGTTCAATAGCCGATTATCGAGCATATAAGTGTAAACGCTGGCACTACATTGCTGACCACTGATAATTCATTCAACACTGATCCAAATCATGTAATTAAGTAGATTCGAACCGTAAAACCGCTACACTCTTATCGCGTATATCGTTGCGCGCTGCGGAGGGGAACGCCCTTTATGAAATCAGCTGCACTCGGTCAAGCAGACGGATTTTCGTGCTTTAGGGAATCAAATAAAATACCTGTTGTTTTTTCTCATTGTTTATAAAAGTAGATTCATATCTTCTGAGCACCTACCTTCTTGTCATATAGTGCAGTATTCCTCTCAAGGCAAAAAGTCTCCAAAAGTTATTTGAAGGACCCGATTTTTTCCGTAGTTAAGGTATAACAAGACAACAATTTACAATAATCTTTCGTTTTCCAAATAACAAGGGATAACTTTCTAATACATCGTTAAGAACCACTGGTACAATAGAAAGTCACGAAGTACAAAATTATTGACAGGCCTAGATTCAATTCATTTAAAATCATCCTTTCTAAATAAATTAGGTAATATACCTACACATGTTGGTACTTATGTCATAAGCTAAAAACATCACGAAGTAGGTCGAATAAAACAATAAAACTAAATGAACTTTTACGCCGAACTTCGAGAAACAGGTCTGTGCATCTTCCACCGAATATGACATTATATCATATCATTAAATATCACATGACATGCGACGGCATGATCTTTACACAAAAACCAAACGAACTGCATTCCCAAGTTGCCGCTAAAAACTCGATGTTTCTTAACACAGTGTCACCTCTAGTAAACGTAATGACACAACATTCAATGTTTGTTTTCTCAACTCTAGAGGCTCACTTAAAGCTATCTGCCATGAAAATGGAGCATGCAATTAATCGAGCATCGCAAAGTTACGAAACGTCCAAGACGCCATTTCATTACAATTTTGAGTTGGATACCATCCATTGCTTGGAAACTTCGCTACAAAACGTACTCCTTTCCTTGCCAGCACGTAATTTATATTTGGTATGTGTAAAACATTGTTAAGTCAAAGTGACCCTTCGCTGCCTGATGAAAAAACTGCGGAACGGTATGTCACGCGTCTACTTCACTAACCGTAATTTACTGGTCGTAAGTACTTTTTCGCAACTGAATCGTTTATGGAGAAAAATGAGTTAGCCATTGAGTAACCACGTCAAAAGCCCTTCTTGAAAAAAACCTTGTTTGTTTATAGTTATAATTGAGCGATGTCCTTACAACATACTTACAAAAAAATGGAAATTATCATCACTTGAAGTTTCTGTAAATCTAATTGTGCCCAGCCATCATATTTTGTTTCCTAATGTTTGAACCTTGATAGTTTATAATGATAAGATTAGAGGGCTATTTAAATGATGACGTAAACATACACACTCCGTTTCGAAGTGACCAAGGCTATTTGTCATTCTCACCAATTTAGTTTCTTTACCTAATGAGAAAAGTAATAAGCAACGAATATTTAAGTAGACTTGCTAGGTACTGAAGTTGGTCGTGTTTTTTTAGTTCCTAGTTCGAGATCGTACCAGTGTGGTGAACGGTGAGGCACAACAATGATAGAACTCCTCAAACCAGACAAAAATGCTCAATGTGGTCAAGTTACTTTAAGCAAACAGTAACAAATTGTTCGCGAACATTCTTAAAAATTTTCGCGGATGTCTGAAAGGCGCTGTAATTTTATGTGCGTACACATGCAAACAGTGGACTCCACACATTATTATTAAGGAGATACGCGCTAACAAACCTGGTGACACACAAAACTTAAAATACTTTTCTAGCTTAGTTTGATAAAAATTTATATGCAATTTGCAGCACATAAGCGTTCACATAATAAACCGACGCTAACCTATAATTAAACAATTTACAACAATGTCAACGATTGTATGCGCTTGCGTTATCATATGGACCACGCTACAACCTTGGATCGAACTGGCACATGCTGTGATTACCTGCCTGTAGAGACTCCCTGACCTAATTCCCTATTTGTTGCTAGAGAATATCATTCTGAGGCATAAACTAGGTAACTTTATACGCATCTATTTGCATACAAAACTGGAAAGTACAAGATTCAATTTTTTTCTCTGTTTTATAAGAATTTCTTAGATATTTAAGTCATCTTACTAATTATTCAGACATTATAGATAATTTTGTAACGGCAACAAAATAATCATATTATCTTATGACGTAGTACCTAACTATCAGAATGAAGACTTGTATGTAGCATAGGCTTAAACAAAACTTAATTAATAATATTATGATGTGGAAATATCTAACAACAATATCTATCTACAAATACTAAAAATAAGAAAGAGCTGTAGAAATAATCGGAATAATTAAAAAAAAATCCAAATATTTTGGTTATATTTGTATGAATGTATGTACTATGTATACCTATGTATATCTGTTTTCTTCTCCTTCTTCTTGCTTCTCCAGAGAGCATTATGATGAAACTTAACAGTAATATAGCTTTACTATTTTTTTTATCTATTTGCAGGAAATCGTTCTTTACGCGCATAAAACCGCGGTTGGTAGCTAGTATCTTTATAAAACTAAAACAAGTTCATCTGAGGTCATGGGCTTTCCCCATAGCGAGAACAAACACTTTTGTTCGAGACTGTTACTATTAGATGGTTGGGTTACCACAGTAGAAATAATTTATATCTGTGAAAATATTGACAAAATAAATATTAATAACTGCTGAGTGAATATTTAAAACTAGTTTCCGCTGTTATTTAACCCGCGTCTTGAGGGAAATATTATCGCATATGGATAAACATAACTTAAAACATTGTTATTATGATAAAATAAATTATTATATTATTAATGCTCAGTTTCATCATAATCCATTGGTTATGTTTGCGTGGAAGAGTAAGAAACATATCAACATATTACTTACATACATTCTTTAAAAATTGCATTTTTTAATATTAGTAGGTGAAAAATTTTCAGTTTAGAGGAACTGTTACGAGTATATTAGGTAGGCACGTAATCTATTTCACCGTGACAGGACTAATGATTGCAGTTTCTTGTGAAATACCTGCACATATGACGATGCGACTTCGCCAATACAAAACTGATAACATGATCTTATGATATGAGATCCATTAGAAGGAACATGTTTTCTATACGGTAATGACGATGCAATTTTAGCAGTATGGTGATACTCACCTGAGGAATTATTCCATACGGTATTATATTAGCTGATATCGAAGAACATTATCGACACAACAGTGATATCGCTTGATTAGGCCAGTTGCATGCGTTGCTTTGATCTACACTGCTGCAGGCTTAGCATGGCGATTCTATATCTATTCTGTCAAGAAAAGACAAAGCTCTTTCTGTCAAGACGAACATGTCTTCTGCCCGAGCATGGCGCGACCTGTCAACTCGCATATAATCATTTGTTATGTCGATCGAACAAAAGAAAAATTTCTTCAAAAAATGTCAAAAGACATCGTACGTCAATCTGTCACTTTTCTGTCATTATGTCCATTCTCCGGTAAACAAAACTTGTTTCTACTGTTGCCATGCTAAGCCTGCAGATTGCGACATAGTTTTCTGGATGACACCATATACTTATTACACTTCCTTGTTAAACATTTAATACCTAAATAAAAATAGAAAAAAATCGTGCAAATAGATATATCTTATGAGTGTCTTAAATCCTGTTCTAGTTAGCGTTGATACATTATGCATTATTTACAAGCTGTCAAGGTTCAATAAGCAAGACTTAACTCAAACTACATCATTGAGAACAGAAAATTTGAATTTCTGTTTAGAGGTCTATTTTAAAGATAGCGAAAGTATCATTGGTCTGATTATCATATTAGTAGTAAGCTAGTAATTTACTCCTATGTATGTACATCAATAATTGCGTCTCTCATGTGAATACAGTTTACGATGAACGAATTTACCTTTGAAAGACACTTCACACTTCTACATACTAAATGTAGTTTAAATATTATTCTATTTAGATTTAGGTTTAGAAAAAGTTAAAAAACAACATGCGCTGCTCTTTATGCGCAGTGTTTTTTTTTTACGACGAAACTATGTATTATTACGATCACTATAATATTAATGTCATTTTATCTAAAATAATACGGAAATAAACTAAATGATTTTGAGGCTAATTGTTATTAAAAAAATTCCGTAACATACCTATATAATGCGACAGTTGTTAATATATTAATACGCACTATCGTATCTCGTAAAACCAGCCTAAAACTGCATCGATTATTTGATAAATCGTATTGTTATCGGTACATAATAGCGGCCGGAGCACGTGCACACGTGAACCTAAGCCTATCACTCATATCACACGTTATCGTTCCTGTGACCATACGGATTCACATTGTAGGACAATCGGTTGCAATTTTAGAAAAAGGTGTTGTCAGTTTTTTGCGAAATGTTTCTTAAGAATGAGGCTGTCAAATTTCCTTAATAGATTTTGAACTTTATTGCTGAAGCATGCGTATCAAAGTTGATTGGGAACATTTGGTAGTTCCACGTAGCTTGATGTGCTGGCAAATATCTGTCCGTATAAATATTTTACACATTATTTTAATGTTGCTTCTTTAAGATAACACATGATGCGCAACCTTGAAAGAAATCATAGTTTCTGCTCGTTATGAATAATTATGAAATAATATTGGTAAAGTTGAAAGCGTGGTGATTAACGCTCAATCCCTTTCTGTGTGAGAGGAGGCCTGTGGGACGATAAAAAGGCTGATGATGATGATGATGATTGGTAAAGTTTATACGTCATGAATTACTTATAGCACATCTTATTCATATTATAAAGCTACATTTGTAAATAAATATTAATAAAGCTAATTTCGCGTCTTTCACAAACCCTGCAGAGCCGTGGTCAGCCTACCACAGTATCACCGCACACCATTATCTCAAGTGCTGGCAGTCGAATTTTATTGAATGTGAATACTGTGAAATGGGCACCATTATAATTTATTACTTATTGATTTTCTGCTTGCTTTCTTTTACATATTGAATAACTCATTTGTGATACAGATTTTTTCTGAATGTAAGAAGATATCAATTTTCCATCGGTAGCTATAATCTGGACCCTCCCTTACCGCACATAATTTATCAGTGATCATGTCCAGGGCAGAATTTAAGAGAGTATGCGCGCTAAACATGAAAACGCAAAACGTCTGTATTTCATACTTAGACCAAGAGTTTACTTAGCTTAGACATACTTGATATAAGATGTTTTATCATAAAACCTAAGTCGGAACTGTTCCTTCATTGTTATTTAATGCAGGCCATATCTAATCTATTTCGATCTTGATAAAATCGATATTTTAATACTAAAATCATCGTTATTGAACGGCATATAGGAAGGTAGAACTTTGAAACGGACGATATTTTATGACGTAGGTGCATTAACTAATTAATCAATTCCGTACATCGTTATCAATCTATTTCCTCGCAGACTAATAAGGAAGTTGGAACTAGGTCGATTGAGCGTTTCAAACGACACAATTTAATAAATCCATCGAATAATAGTACTTGTAGTAGTTTGAAAAAAAAAACCTGTGTCAAGAGGGATTTACTGGTTCTAGGTCTGTTCTGGTCTAGGAACTACTGATTTACATGTATTAGGCTAAATAAACATTTATTTAAATATTTTTTGAAAATCAGTTACAAAAGTTTTGCAGGAACGTAGCTGTAAAAATATTTGGCATAATAATTATAGAAAATTCAATTGCAGTCAGATAATTAATGATCGTAAACATACAGATGCGCAAAACAGCAAATAACCGAATCGTGTTATTGAACAGTAGCTTCTAAAACATAGTATAAAAGTGAGCTGTACATACGTGGGAAACAACGGTTTAACGCGTGAAGATCATCGGAGTTATTAGCGACCAAGGTGGCGCGTGCGCACCACAACCTTGCGAATTAGTACGAGCGAGGAACTCGCAATCATGTTCATATCATTGTTATGACGAATGGATGACAGCAGCGTTTAATATGTATTTGCGGACTTTATTATACACGAGGTGTTACAATAATTGGAAGGTATGAAATTGGATGATGCATCCGAGTATCCGACTGTTGGGAACCTGATAAATAGTTGCACGTGACCTTTATAAGTCGGTAACGCTTGTGTTATCGCGGTTTTAGCGTTTAGTGGAAGTTTTTCTAATCGCAAATGAAATGCTGAAAGCAAAAAGTAATCTCGTCATCATCAATAAGAAAAATGGGATAAGGTATTAGGGTTAATAAGAAATGGGAATAAAGGGAGAAACAAAGGCCTTTTTAAATTTTTATGTCTTAGGTTATTTTATAATTTTATGTAAGTACGTTTATGTAACGTACGTTAAATTAAATAAAAAATCCTTCGTTCCGCCCCTTATACCAATTTCTTATTTGGTGTGGGTCCAGCATGTCTTCTTCCATATTTGTCTGTGTGCAATTAAAAAAAAGCCAATACTGAAATAAGTACAGAATGTATTCCATAATAATAGTTCCAAATTGTTGAATGATAACTGATAAGACTTTCAGTTATCTCCAAGGTCAAGAAAATTATCAATTCATACTAATGACGTTGTTGATTTGTTGTCATTATAATAAACACATTTTAACTTTCATTATGACTAAAATTTGATTTTATTATTAAACGTCTAATCTTTGCTAAAAACCCCAAAGCGGTGCCCTTGACGGCATGACGAATGTCATACGACTGCTGTTGCTTTGAAAGAATGCTCAGAAATACGTCTATCATGTTATGAGGTTTGTATGGTGTAATTATAAGGAAGGTATATAAGTAATATATGATCATAAGTAATATATGATCATTATAATATAATATAATTTTATAATATTCCTCAAAGCTCGAAACTAAGTCATTTAGTCCCAAATTAATTAGAGCTTGTACAATGAGTGATAAATGTACCTATATATACTTTTCTTTTGCAAATACATGCATATTATACATAGGAACACCCAAACTAAGTCAAACACCCATGTTCATGCACACAAATGATTGAGTATTTTACATAACGTTTTTCTTTTAATTGCAACGAATGTTGTAGTATAGATAATAACATATAACACTTGATGGAATACCTAAAGTTTTTCCACTCTCATGTCAATTAATTTACAGTAGATGAGGAATAAAACTAATATGTATCCACCGCTAACCCACCCACGCTAGTCGTAAGAGTTAATTGAAAGAAATGGGTCACATGTTCGTGGGCAAGCGGTCCGTTTGTTTGTTACGCATCATTCGCTCGCGGGGAAATTATTAGTAGGTAACAAAGTGTCTAGATACATGAAAACAAATTCATAAGGACTTCATAAGTGCAGTTTCTAACTTACTACGCAGCTATTTTCGACACCGCCAAACGAGACGTCAAGGAAAGAGTATCTCTGAAGATTTGTTTATTAACAAAAGAAAAATGGCTTGAAAAGCGCAGGAAAACATAAATGAAATATGATAATTGATTAATTATTTTATGGAACATTATCTAAACTCCAATAGGCATAAATTACGACCAAAAAACATTGACAAACAATCCACAATACAATATTTAAGAATAAAATAAGTAATAAACACAGCCCCGTTACGATCAATCAGTGGTTGGTACTAAACGCTGTGGGAGCGGAGATGAGTCGTGAGAACTGCGCCAGCGCATTGTTTCTGTAGCCCGCACATGAGCTCATTGTAACTTCACTACTTGTGCCGCCATTTTGAGGGTAACTGGCGAGTTAATTCGATTACAATGGCTTTATCGGACGTTCTTAATTTATATTGCATATGTTTGGATTGCTACTCTTTTGGAGTATACCCGTTTGAACACTATTGCAAGTGGACGCTCAGCTATCCAATATGCATATTCCAATTTAGGCGAGTAGTGACTGACGGATGTAGATATGCGTAGCATAAAAATGTGAAGTCATCGTTAGTCGCAAAGATAAAATAGCTAGAAACATTACAATCTACATATATCGAAAAAGCATCGTCAGCGCTGTAGACAGTGTTTTGATAACAGATTTCGTGTTTGGTTATTTTAACCTAATAAAAAAAAGTTAAATATTTTTCCCGCGGTTTACCGTGTCCCAAAGACACTGTTTAAGATATATGGATATTTTTTTTTGTGAACCATCTAAATATTCAATTTCATCAAGATCAGTTAGCCATTTTACAAATGAAGAGTCTTTTTTATTTGTATAATGTAAATTTGCCATTTTACAAGAGATTTTGATTTATAACATTAGAAAGGATGGTTTGTATGTACATTTTTCCCAGAAGAACATCAAGTTAACATGTTCACTTGACTCCAGAGCCGGTGCACAAGTGTAACCGGCCTACTGGACAAGTTGCTGAGGTCATCTAGTACTAACAGTCATTTTAAGTAAAATATTGATATTCAGAAACATATTTTAAGCAGGATGACCTTTGGAGTCTTAGCAGGAGGTTAGCTTACAGCCATAATTTGTAATGCCACAGAATTTCCCTCTATTTACCATCGAATATAAGCTATCGCAATTAGAATCGCGGCAATTGAACCTGATCAAAACATTGAGAAACTGAATATATATGATTAAGGGCCAGTTTCACAGGTTACGGATAGCCACTGTCTACCAGATAAATTAAAAAATGGAACAGAATTTGTATGAAATTATCTGATAAATAAACTATCTGGAACTTATCAGCAACCTGTGAAACTGGCCCTAAATATTGTTTCCTGATATTCATAGCTCTTAAATAAAGTAGCTGGTTTCTTAAAACATATACTAGCGACCCTTCGTTATGTCCAAATTTATCAAAATACATGTCTAGAGTGGGTATCGCTAGAGAGGCGTACTGTTGTGCTCCCACATTTGCCAATAACAGTAATCAATCCCACATGATAGGGGCTTAGGGGAGACCGTATTGCCGTTTATTGAGAGCAGTTCTTAACTCCACATCAAAGCTGGGAATATCTGTAAATCTACTAGGTAATGTTGCTCAGAAACCGCTCAAAAGAAACATTTGCGGTCGCGGCCAGACTAATCAATCAATTCTAAAAATAAACAATTAATTCATTTGTCAAAAGCTATTCGTCATTTCTCATGTTAGAATTAAGTCGTGAGTGCTCGCGGAAGTTTGTCTCGTATCGAGGTCTTCAACATTTACGTGTTAATTGCTCTCATTATTATTAGGCAACTGGTTCTGGCGCCGGCTACTCCTCACATGGACGTCAGGGCCTTACTGGTCTCGAGTTTGCAATGTGTGCCACTAAAATGACGCTTTTGGCTAATCATTTTTCAAACATGATATTGTATACATACATGTTGCCCTTTTCTTTACAACACACACAAAATCTATAGCATTCCTCGATAAACTGGCTATTTAACACTAAATGATTTCACATTTTTCAGACACAAATCCGTCCAGTAGTTCCTAAGATTCAAGCAAACAAAAAACTAACTATTCAGATTTATAATGTTAGTAAAAAGATATATACTTATTATCGTATATTATTATACCAATTAGCAAATACCTGGAAAAAATACGTAAATAGCAGGTGAACCTACTAAAAATGCTATCAGTTTATACTAGTTTCTTAAAATGTTGCTAATTAAAAACCAAGTTAATGGGTAATTAAATCGATTTTATTTGAATGACTTAGGATATGAATTAGAAGTAGCGGTAAACATTCACTTACCGTTATTTAGATACTGTTATTAGTTAACGGTATTTTAGGTTCAAGCAATTGAAGGTAAAATATCATTCGTACATTCCTGCAACATTTTAGTGCATTAATATGACAGCGGGCACTTCTATCGGCCGCGACTGCTCCCAACTCGGCTAAACTCGCCTACGTGAAACGGAGGGTTACCAGTCGTACAGATCCCTCATGACACTATCAAAATAACTCGTAGAAACTTATCAGAGAGACACAGTTAGGCTGGTCGCTCGTCTCTTATCGCCTACGCCGTCAATGTTACTATGGCGCCTTTTTGCCACTAATTAAACCTATCGGTCTTTGACACCCGACTGATGTTTGAACAATAATTTAGCTTGTCTATGACACATACTTTCGTCGGCAGCCTCTTCACGGTCACTCGAACAGAACAATGTTGCCGTGTGATTAAATGTCATATAGTGACTTTTGTTAAGACGTGTGTGACTAGTGTAGTTATTGGCCATAATTCTGTAATGACGCGATACTGTTTACGTCTGTTTACTTGAATGGTTGTTTACAGATTGTCTTGCACGTCCATGTAACTCGCATGGGAAGAGTTTCAAGTTATAGGCTGAAAGCAATTTGTCAGCAACTATGTGGCCTAAAACGAAAGTCATAGATATAAAATAGGATTCAACTCATGTTTTAAAAATAACAATCTTGTTATTCGAATTTGACGTATTTCTAGGTTTTTAATATTATGAAAAGTTCGTCCATTTTTAATAAATCGCCAGAAGGTCGTGACTTGAGCGAAGCATCGGATATGAGGTCTGCGCGGCCATGACCAGCAATTGTGCCTCGAAGTATGTAGGTGACCTCTCAGACGAACCTTCGAAATTTCGTTCTTTATACATTGACATCCCGCCAAATAAATTGTTGACCTTAAGGTTGAGCTATTTAAACGAAGCGTTTATAACTTTTAGTAATTAATAAAATGCATTACTTATGAATTAGTATTCATGAATATGTACATAGAATTACACCGTGTTATGGTTACCGAGGATGAATGATCAATAAAAAATCTGCTAAATTATTTATTTGTTCATGTACAGTTACTACTGTGTTAAAATATGGCCATGACATACGAAGTGATAATCTGGTGCTACTGAAAACCTTTTAAAAGTAAATATTGGCACTCCAAACGACTTGTTGTAAAACGAATAAATAAATAAAAAGTAAAGGAGCACTTTAAAGGGTTTATTAGCCATTAAAATGGTTTCCACACGATGTGTCGACATGAAGTTATAAAATCTCATCTAAAGTAGAATGGGGAGTTTAATTAATGGCTTTTCAATCATTTTTGTTTTGAAAGTTATTTACTTATGTAGGTATATACGACTGCTTTAACTTACGGACCATATAATTTATAAATTGATTGCCCAAACAATATATGTATGTATACTTTAGAACGAGTTCAGTTGACTTAAGTATGATACTTTCACACTTTTAACTTTTCTTTGTTTAATAATTGTTCTAACTTTTTCTTTCACATCACATCTCTGTATAAGTCTACACACGCGTAAACCGTATCGCCATGCTTATTGAACATCGATAAGCAACTCTAAAGGTCGTGATTACTCTACAACAGTCGTACAACGTAAACGTAGGTAGTTCATTTTTTCGCTTCTTCAATTAAGTGATGGAAACATGGCCGCCGCTGTGACATGTGCCGGCGACACGTGATCCTAGACGCACGTGCTGCACAAATCTGTCGATTCTCGGCCATTACCTGAGAGCTATAACTGAGGTTAGGCGGACTGCGCGCTAGCAAGCTGGATTAGCGACTGAAACTGAACGTATTATATTTGTTCTTTATTTTGAAGTACCTAGGTACATGGGTGCATTTGCACCCAACATTTGGTTGGCTAGTTACAACGAATCGAACGGCCTGTAAACAATGGGGCGTAAATATATGGGCATAATTTATAAGTTATTTACACGTAAATGGACCTTGACCGTAGTAAAATTAAGTACTGAAATAATTAGATAGGCTACCTAATTATATAGTTCTGTAACATAACGGGCATCACATAGTTTAACCACTACATGTATACATAGGTATATCATCATTTATGTTATCATTTAGATAAGGTTCATTAGTACGTAAGAAATGAGGAAATATTAGCTGAAACAATAATGAAAGTATGCAACAAGCCTTAAATATAATAATATTCCCGCTTTGATGTCTACGGAAACTAATATGCAAGATGCAATTGCGACGTGATCCGATGTATGTCATAGTTCTCAGTACTTCTTGAAGTACGCACTAGTTATAGTTCCCGGAAAAGCTAAATATAGAAGATTGAACTATGTTAAACGATACGCTGGTATTTGGTTCCTGGAAAATCCCTACTATTCGTTTCTTAGCCGGGTCTTATTGTCCAATCTCTATATCGGGGAGAACATAATCGTGTCACATTCAAATCAGGTCTGTCCTTGATTCCGGGAAAGCGTGTCCAAAATTGACATGACAGAGGAAACATTTCCTTAATTTTATTATCATAAATATTTTTTTTTGTTGTACATGATATTTTTTGTTAGTTTCATACACTTCTGTCTGTTAATAAATGACATTAATTTCTATCTCACATTTAAAGTCTACCATCATAAGTTGTGGCAATCATAATAGACTGTCCGAAGACTCCTCTACTAAAGAATCTCTAGACTTATCTTAAGAATAAAATACGCCAATGTTATCTGAAAACACACAAACCTATACAAACAATTACAGTCAATGCGGTCATCTGGAAATTCTCCTCTTAAGATACACAAAATGTAACTATTCTAGTACAGATAACAATATGTTGTAAGTACTATTACATATGTATCTATAGTATCTCCTACTATTTTTAAGACGGCAAATTCACCTGTCCTCAATGCGCACGGACTTTCTTTGCAAAGATAGGATACATTGGCCATCTCCGGGTGCATGAGCACCAATATACCGAATAGGAGCTGAGGCGGTCGTTTTCGTGGCTCATGGCTACATAAGGTTAAGCCACGCTGCGTAAGGTAAAACAATGCCAACACGGTCGATCCTTGGAAGGGTGACCATTTTGTTATGAAGAGTTCCTCCGTGTTTACGAAGGCACGTTAACTTGTTGGGTCTAGGCTGTCATTTGAACATCTTTGGCAGTAGTTACGTGTAGTTAGAAACCAGAAAATCTGACAATCAGTCTTACGAAGGTTTGTAACTGGTGTTAGGTCTCTGGGTTGAAAAGGTCATTTAGACAGTCATTTCATCTAGAAGACTGGTATTGAGCTGCATCCTGTTAGACTAGAAGCATACCCTAATATGTTAGGGAAAAGGCTAGCCTTATGATGATGATACTTTCAGTCTAGAAAAACTTTAGGTATGCCACATTTTTTTTTATAGGAGCGAACTGCTAACTTTATTTACTTATTTTATACTCGTACAATTACTGTATTTTTTTAAAATGCCCGTTTTGAGTGGACATATTGCTTGGCGAGTTTGCGCGAGTTCTAAAATAGTGTTTAAACTATAATAATTTAATTGTTTCATTATACGATCGAGTCAAACCAGTATCGTAACCGTAATGATGTCTTTATCGTACTTGTTGAGTGTTACCAGTTTACAATCGCTATTAAGGATTGTTTGATATGCATATTAATCGTATTAAAAAAGTAAAATGTTTTCAGTGTGTGATTTTTGTGTATGTTTTAATATTTTAGATTCGCAGTCAGCCGGGCAGTATAGATACTTCATCATCATCTCAGCCATAGGACGTCCACTGCTGAACATAGGCCTCCCATTTAGATCTCCACGCATACCTGTTGGAAGCGACCTGCATCCAGCGTCTTCCAGCGACCTTTACAAGACGCTTATAAATACTTAGATACTGATAGTATTTTTAAAATTTATGCGCAATTGGTTTCAATAGTTTTGTTAGGTACAGACGCTAGCAGATCAAGCTACGTCAATCTGTCAAGTTTACTTGATATAATTTCAAGTTTATCGCTGAAGGATAATATAATATGGTTTAATGTTGATTGGGAGAATTTGACAGTTGCGGGTAGCTTGATGTGCTGGCATCTGTACATAAAAAATTAATACAACTGGCTAAGTGCAGGCACTTCTATTAATACACGACTGTCCTTCGGGAAAAGTACGATGTGAAATAGGAGGCTATATTTGACTTATGTGATATAAAAGTACCAATATTTCCTGCGGAGATAACTTTTTATATTTCTTCAGTAAAGTGAAGTGGCAGGGAGAATAACTTCCCTGTTAGGTGATGAAATAAAAATGTAATTGCAATTATTGGCAAGTGACTGGAAATGTATTGTATTTTGTTTTTTGTGAACACAATTAATACGAGAAACATTTCGACAGCACTTAAAACCTAACACATCGAATTTAAATCTTAACTTTTTCTTAGGGATCCCTTACCCTAAAAGTGCAATTAATATTATACTCGTTGTCCTATTTTATCAGTAGCCAAGGCGATCGTTTTGTCTGTGTATTAGAGTCATATAGATCAAGCTACGAGTACCTCGGTACAATTTTCATAAGCTAGGCAAAGATATCTGGAGATAGAGAGACTAATGTTATAATAATAATGTTATGTAATATTTCAAAATTTGAGAATATTGAACAAATATTTCACGACATTATTTGGTGGGTTTTGCATATCATCATGTACGGAGACCTGAATACAAGTGTATATTCTCACTTGCCCAGTTTTGATGACATAGCAATTCAGAATCATTTAGTTTTTACTTCCTTCTTGATCTGACTTCGGCCTTGTTACTCTCGATTCGCGATCGCTTGAGTTCTACTAAGTTTTTTTTTTTTACATTGACGTCCACTCATTGTTGCTACAAGTTTAACAAAAAAGTAATAAGCTTAAATGACCTTACCGTGTGATATTTTGAAGTTCTCAGCGATGCTGAAGAGGCTGGCCAACTCTATTGTCTAGTTTTGGAACCCAATAGACTGGTTTTGTTTTTCAATTGTGTTTTTAGTGGTATCGAAGTATCATGGCAATGATGGTAGGATTTTGATGGATATCATTGTATTACAGCTTATACGATGAAGCCGGTTGTTGGTATCTCAGCTTGTGGTTGGTAGTTCGGTTTTTATTTTTATTTTCAAACAAATACAATTGAACATTTATTTATTTTTTTAACTTTTATGTGTTAGCATGAGAATAAGCCTTTGCCAGTGGAAACATAAATAGGCCTTCATGTTTTTATTGTAAACGCGATAGTGACAACGGCGCAAGCGCAACGACAACAATCAGTTGTTTTCGCTTATCAGATGGATGATGAATGATGATTTACTTGATCTTCCCACTGGCCAATTATATTAGGTAACTGATAATGACATTGTTTATCACAAACTTAAGTAATAGCCTGTGTAAAATTTTGAAGACGTAAGCTCGAAATTTTAAACAGAAATAATACATGAGAGATAAGTTGTTTTTCAATAATGCCATAACAAAATTACAAAACTAGCGATATTATTGTAGGTCGTTTAATATTTAAAAGGTATCAAAATATAATAATAACTGAACAGGAAGTTTAAATGAAATATTTTGTTAGATAAAGAGCTGTTTAACAATATTTAAGTTCACAATTTAACTCGTTATGATGAGGATTAAAATCCGATCGAAATGGATCAACTGCGATTGTTGAAACCCTACAATATTGTGAATGTATTTTCAACTCTAGCTTAGCTACAGCTATGTAGATCAATTGATCAAGGCTAGAAAAAAATGCTAAGCCTGTGAAGTAATAAATCAATCGTCAGTTTGTATCTCCAAAAGTGTTCCCTTCAACAATCAGCTATTCGATATAGTGTACAGACGCCAGCGCATCAAGCTATCCGAAACTGTCAAATTTTCCTAATCAACTTGGAATCATATACTTCGGCGATAAAGTTGAAAATCTTTTAAGGAAATTTGACAGACTGTTGTGCTGGGTCTATACAATATGAATAAGACTATAATATCATCTGTGAGAGTTAGAAAAAGTTTGGAGGAGACTTGGCCCTCATCACTCTCTCGAGTGTTAGTTTGTAGAGGCATCAAGTGGTCCATTTATTAGGCCAAAGAATCCAACTAATCTCATGTGAAGTGTTAAAGTTCGAGAGTAATGAATAACTATCACGCCATGATTACGCTGCCTTTTAGCAGTATTTTCTAAAACGATTTTCTCGATTTATGGGATTTATTTCAATTTGAATAGTTGCTGGGGATTTTTTCCATCATTTCTTGGAATTGGTGATGGGAAATCATTTTTGGGGCTTTCTTTGTAAAATTGACCTCCAAAATATACTCCTTTTCAACCTACTTTGAATAAATGGCTTATCTTTATCTGAGAATCAATTTCTCTTTTTGGGAATCAATGAGGACGGACTATGTGGATCAGTATGTCCTGTGGATAATGATGCTGATGACGACAAAGCCTCATTGAATCCGATACAATTTGAATCAGGTCATCATCTCCCGAGCCTTTTCCCAACTATGATGGGGTCGGCTTCCAGTCTAACCGGATTCAGCCGAGTACCAGTGTTTTATAAGAAGCGACTGCCTATCTGACCACCTCAACCCAGTTAAGCGGGCAACCTAATACCCCTTGGTTAGACCGGCACTATATGAATCAGGTATTTGGTTCTAAATGGTTTAAGAAGATTTTTTTAATAAAAACATCGTCATCACTTTCTTGATGCTACATGTATTTGAATACACTTTGGCAGAATGGTCAAATAGTGAAATGGATTACGTTGAGGAACTTTCTTACTTCAGCCTTATTAAGCCACATACATATGTATTAAGTGCATTGAACATCGAGATGTAAAAGATGATACCAACAAGCTACTAGCTAGAGCATTTATCTGTTCCAGAGTTCAGAGAACTATCCGCAATCATTTAGTACTTCATCAGAAATTCCAGTTCAGGATTCGTGCGCTGATTTCCGGATGCATAATATCATTGATTATATGATTCCGCCGCAAAGCATCCGTTCCGATTTTGTTAGTAAACTCATGCATTTGACGTGTTTTAATGAGTCATGCTGTTTTTGCATCTATACTGTGGTTATCGGATAACCAACAGCGCGTCCAAAAGTCCCGTACTTAGAATCTCCCAGTTGTAAGGAAAATCCTTTGTTTTCCTGTCACGTCATTGATTACAAGAGGGTTTATTGTTCGTTTAGTTGCTAGGTCGTATTATGTAATACTCAGTAGTTGATGGGATTCAGAATTTAAGCAAATCTTACTCTCTTGAATTTTTGACAGAATCCTTAATAAAAATTTTAATTTGGCCTATGCAGTATTAAGTTGCAATTGAAACGAACTGACCAATTATAAACACAAGAAGTTAATAATTGTATAATCACTAATACGCATGTAAGGTAACTATACAACAGGATTTGAATAAACGCCAACAGATTATTAACATTACTAAGGCATGAGATAGAAAATTAGATTCGGAGACTGGAATGAGATTCAATGTACTCAGAACGGTAAATATTTAGACAACAATTATCAGTAAAGCGTGATCTTCTAATAACAGTTGCTACCTCTTCATTTAAAACTTAAACATTTTCAACGCTCGCTTGAAATCGGAGGATGGGCTTCAACGTACAACAAACTGCGTAATGTATGTATAGTTTTGCGAGCTGTTCTTGTTAGTAATGTTTGATGTGTAGTTGTGGTAACTGGTTTGATTACTACGTAATCGTCTGGTGTTGGTATGATATCATTTGTTGAGCATCGTGGTCACGCCCGCAACGAGATTTCAAACGCACCAAGGCTGATCGCACTCTTGGGCACTTGCTTCATTGCAAGTCGACTTATGTCGATATCCAAAATATTCTCATTTGTTTCATTCGTATCTGATGTTACAACACGGTTTAGCAATCCAATCGAGTTAGGTAATTATTTTTGCGTTGTATTGTGAACGTGTTACGTATTCATTCGGCCACGTGGCGAACATAGTTACAGCGTGAACCAAATCAAATATTGACTTTCCTAGACTGTCTTCACAACAGTTTATCTATGTAGATATAATCACTAAATAGTTCAGACAAAACAAGAACCTTGCCACATATTTTTAAAAAATGGTACATACATATTATTATGGTCCTTGTCGGCGAATCAGAAACACTAAAATATTTCACATTAAAAATGTTAGCGTTTTCCTAATTCATTTTGTTAAATTTTATGTCACAACTCATAGTTAGGTTTATGCAAATATGTTATCAACATCCTGCCTCGTGCATGGCATTCAGAGTGGAGTTAGCAGCTAAATATAGGCGGCGACATAATCGTTGATACCGTGTCTCGTTCCACATCTCAATTGTTATTTAATTAATGTCGTCTCTTATATTACTACGGTTTCGGTGTATGATCACACTGGCTTTTGTTTTAGATGTTCGATGACATCTGCTGTCTTTAGCTGGTTTCTCTTATTGTTTGATCGAAATCATTCATTAGGCATATTGGAACATCATTTTGTTTTTCAATCATCTATTTTGGTAACAATTTTTAGTCTGTCATTATCGTTTACTGGTAGTTCTGCAGTTGTTGAATACGCGAGTATCATTCAGGTTTTTTGTTAGTTAAGTAAACCATTATTGTTTACTTATTCGTTTGGGTAATATGTTTTATTATCTTCGTCTTCATAAACACCTTGAGATTGCGACAAGGTGGTCCATAGAACTGAGTGACTCACTATCGCAATTGGTAATAGACAAATTTTCCATAGTTTATCTTGCAACAAAGTAAAACAACTCTTTGTGTCTATGACATTTATAAGAGCATTATGAAGTGTATTGCACATTAAATCATATACGGGTACAAATGCAATTGAAGTAAGTAATGTTCTGTTTGTAAGTAGGTTTCTGTTATTGTGTTTCCTGGCGCTAGAAAGTAATCCGATTACTTCACCTGAATAATAGTTTATTGTTATCTTTACACCATATTTGTGACTGTACTATCAACATCGCAGTCAACTTCAAATAGCAATTTAATTAAACAGCCAGGCCTTTGACTGAACAACGCCATTCAACATTTTGGTGCTAGAAGAAGAAGATTACTTCATACTCTCGGCTTATTTCAGAGGTCAGTAGGAAAATGTTTTGCTTACTTAGGTCTGTTATATAAGTTTTGTATGATTTACGTCACTTAAGAAAATTACCATTTTTTTTGTCATGGAAGTAACTGTTTAAGCTCTAAATTGTGTACAAATATAACTTTGGAATAATCCATAACTCGTATTGATGTTTGGATCTCAGATGAGTTAGTTAGGTATATGTAATGTCAAGTAGACTTCACGTACACTTTGGTACGGTTCTCACGCAACTGTCCTTGCGTTCGTATTAATGTGTCGTCAGTCGCCTCACATTTGATTGGTGGCACTATGGCAGGTTCCGCGTCACGTCATTGGACC
This sequence comes from Heliothis peltigera, assembly GCA_958496145.1. Classification (NCBI taxonomy): domain Eukaryota; kingdom Metazoa; phylum Arthropoda; class Insecta; order Lepidoptera; family Noctuidae; genus Heliothis; species Heliothis peltigera. The sequence goes on from OY292328.1 coordinate 8,304,866, forward strand.
ACACAAGATGCGCGCGGGCAGGTACCCGCGCCTTACTGATCACCCTTTATAGCCGCTGGGCACACAGCCTTCTGATTTCAATCGATCGTTCCGATTAATTAATTGCATCGATTAATTATGTTTGCTTGTGGTATTGTGCACTAAATTGTATGGGGTTACCATCTTAATATTTTATTTTGGTGTTAGCAGTTTGAACTTGGTGGTTAAAGCACCACCCTCTCAAGTATTAGCATGTGCTTTCGATTCCGGGTCAGGCAATTCCCAATGTTACTTTTGAGTTACATGACCGGGTTAAGGAGAAGAAAAAAAATATCTGAAATCGCCAATGCGTGGTGATTAATGCTTCTCTGTATGAGAAGAGGTCTGTGCCCAACAGTGGGACAGTAAAAGGCCGATGATGAGTAATGTGACGGATCCAATATGGCAAAGTAATTCTTGAGCGATGACGGCATGGGTATATCCAGTATTTTGCCGAACCCTGTCAATAATTGTTAACCACAGCAACCCAAGAATAAACAAAAAACTCTTAAAGACATAGGTACCGGCGGTGCTTCTGACGAATCACATACAGATCTATAAAGTTTTAATTTTAAGGAGGCAGGTAGTAAAAAAATGTCTTACGGATACCGCCCCGTAGTCGGCATCTGTCAAAGCTCAAGATGCTCCCACGACACTATTTATAAAATATCAAGAGATTTTTTAAAGGTTTACAACTCTTTTTGTTGTACCTCGTATGTGACTAGTATTTATTTGTTTTTTTTTTTGCGCAGAGCTTGTCGTAATATAATAGGACGGGTTCGCTCTATGCGAACGCTTTACTTGTACATTATATTATTTACAATAGCATTGTGCAACCCTGGTTTACTTGAGATCACGTTGCAGATTCTCAGCGTAATGTAGGATTTGAGATTTTGCATGAGCCACCTGTTTTTCAGAATTTTTGTTACACAGTTCCCTTTCATCTGTTTACTGTAGAAAATTTAAAAAAACAATCTTCAAAAAACCCTACTTGGGAACAGAATATATTGAATCCAATGAATAATGTCTAAATTCCACAGTGAGGCGCATCATCATCATAAGCCACAATAAAATAAACCACGCTTACTAATCGTTGCAGGTTAAAACCGGCTACAAATGGTAATAAAATAAAGGTACACACATACACGTGAAGTGTCGAAACGCAGTTCTCTCTTTCCGATATAAATAGTGCGAGGCGAGGCGAGGCGAGCGCGGCGCACTGACCGACCATCGACAGCGATCCCGATAATCGGGCGAATGTTTGAGTTTCTCTATTTTCAAATCGGGCGACTGCGAGTCCCTAAACGGAAACAGAGATAACGCGCGCGTTTGCGTCCACGCGGTGCGCGTGTAACTTACGCTGGGACAGGTTAACGCTCGTTGCGCGGATGGTGTGCGGGAAGGGTATCGGGCAGCCGGGCGGTCGTGTGAACGCGCCGCGTTAATTGGCGTGCGGAGTGTCCGGCTGTCTTCGCGCCACGCGCCTGCGCGCGCTGTTCATCTCGCGCCCGTTTATATTTGAATTTAGAACAATAAAATATTATTTTATTGCGGCTAAAATGTAACTTGCCTATATTTTATTGATGTACCGTATAAAATGCATGAAATGTTAAAAGCGTAGATGTAACAGTCGGAACTAAATTCATTATTAAATAAAATGTGAAGCTCAGGCGGCGTTTGTCGAGGAATCCTATGAAGTTGAATGATAATATTTAACAAAAATTGTATGGGTATTTTGGTAAACAGGCACGCTTATAGCAATTCGTTATCAGTGCGGAGCCGTTGTTATCGATGCTGTAAGTCGAACAAGGACGTCGATAGCACACCGCACTCGTCCTGTTTGGTTACAGCACGTACCGTTTAGGTACCATCTGTCATACCTAACTAACTAGTTATCAATATTCTAGAAACAACGGTATCTATTGTGACGTATGTACAAATTGTATGCCTACCAAAAGCTGTCCGATAATCGACTTGGCTGTTTCGAACAAAGAAGTTGAAAGCTCGATATTAATTAAAAATCCGGACTCATTTAAAATGTTTCACATTGTTCCTTAATGCTGCGTCTGTCGACTGGTTTAAAATAAAATGCCTTATGTCTTGTTCAGCTGACGTAGTAAGTCTTGAAAGTTTGTCACTTTAGAGGATGCCTTTTCTACCTGTTTTAAATATAGAAGTGAGTTTGCATCAGCTATGGAAATCTTAGAAGTTAGGCCTGGGTCAGCGGGGTCAGTCTCATCTTACATTGAAGATACTTTGTTCGATTTGCAGAATACAAGAGGACTGTAAAATAGAGTACCTATATTATTTTATTGACCAATTAAATAATTCGGGATATTGGTACTTACACTATTGTTAAATAATGTCACCGCTATCATACACTTTTTAAAATTACAATTTCCCAAGTAATTTTCAAAGTAAAGGTACCTTTACTTTTCCTGAAACCTAAAGAATCTATAGAATGGATTAAACATTTCATTAGAAAGCAATATAAACAAGTAAATAACTTAATTACATACTAGTTGCACGTAGTTTTTATTACTTGGCAGAGGTCATTGACCTGTCGCCGGCTTATGTTTTCTTTTATATTATCTTTTGTTTTAGTTTCGAGTTAATGGCTCGTTAATCGAATTTGTATCAGTGGCTATAGGTTTATTGTTGCCAATTGCATGTTTTGTATTAAACCAGTACCTACCTAATATACTTGTCTTACGTCTTTTAATTACATACATATAATTATACAAATCTGAGTTGCACCTTCATCGTTACCTTAATAAACTAAAATTTAAAAAAGAAACAGAAGTTTGTTCAAAAATATGGAAAACTTTTATCACAATAGTAATTTATCGTTCACGCCATTACAGAATGTTAAACAAAAACAATAAACAAAAAATGCGTAATCTATCAACAAAGCCGATTCGGAAGAATAATGTTATCTGATTAAAGTATGAGGATTCAATTAGTGAGATTACGATCATTTCCGCACATAATAATTTTTCCACGTAAATGTATATATGGAAACTTATTACATGTATCCGATAACAATTGGGTACTACGTGACTTGTCCTTTCGTTTCCATGCAGAGGAATTTCAAGTAAATCGTTGATAAATATTTTAATCAATCGGCACGATTAGTAAAAGTCGTCCATGTAGGTAATATACGAGTGATTCTAGGACATTAAATGTCCACCAAATATCTCAGACAAAACAATCGACGGTGTCATTCAAAGTCCAGAGTTCGAATTTCAAAGTGCAGAGTTGGAAAGATAAGTACATGACATAATGGACTGATTCTATCTAAGTTCTGGTAAGACGTAAATCACCAAGTTGCTTAAATTTCCGTGTTTTTTTGCAATGATGACTTGGCAAAAATCGCCTCTGCTATCCGAAAATCTACTAACAAACCAGAAATCTGGAATTAGTACCTTTACTTCATCAAATTAGAAAGCCTTAAGGGTCGCCATCGTAAACAAAGATGTACATATATACATATACTAGCTTCCGCCAGCGGTTTCACCCGCTTTCTGAGAGAAGTACTTTCCATACCCGGATAAAAGGTAGCCTATATGTTATTCTGATGTATAAGCTATATTGTGGTAAAGTTTCATTCAAATCCATTCAGTAGTTTTTACGTGAAAGAGTAACAAACATCCATACATCCATACATCCATACATCCATACTTACAAACTTTCGCCTTCATAATAGTAGTAGGATGTATGTCTAAAAATAAATCAATACAATATTAAGGAGCTGAATCCGTAATTTTCCAGTAATAATGAAAACGAACTATGAATAAAAAGCTGGAAAACAGACAGTAATAACAAAGATATTAAAGTCGATAGATGTAGGTGGTCATGTGGAAAATAACCAAGAACAGCTCCTTTGTATACGTATGTATTGAGTCTGTATGACGCAGCGTCTGGGCGCGATCGGGATACGAACACTGATGCTCGTGAAACTTCGGACTTCAACCTCACAGAAATGCAGGAGCTTTTCTTAACTAATCGCGAGTGCTGATGAGATGTGTTTTGCGAGTACACTACCTAATTTCAGGAACTAACATAGAACATATGTTCCAACTGACGCAGCAATTATTTTTATAGACAAGGAAATTATATTTGCAAGGATGGTCTAAATGTTTTCCACCATATGTGTGAAGAAAGAGAGAGAGAATAGAATTTAGTTACTATTCCTAGTTCCTACCAGATATTTTCATGAACTGTACTATTGATACCTGATCTTGTTGCTGACGTCCACACTTTATGCGGCAGTATCTCGAATACTTGTAGTGAAGTCAGTTTTGTAATCTGTATACTGAGGTATGTTTAAGTTCAGCCGCAGTCGTTCACAGAAAACTGAAGCTATTTATATTGATGCAGCCAATTTCAATACCATTTGTTATGTTACATCACTATTATTCGGCGCTACTATTTATTTATCCATCATAAGTGTGTGAGTATGAAGTTATTATAATTTTCGATATATTTCTTGAAAATAACACAGTGTTTTCGCAGTATTTTTTGAAGATGCTAACTTGTTATCATGGGTGTTAATTCAGTCGGTATATAGTGTGATTCACTGCGACGCGACGAGTGGACGCTTCCAACTGTTTTATAGTCCACGTTGAACATGAATACTTAGAATGATATCCAACTATAACCATATACATTTAGTGCTATGTTTAAAGAGTAGATAAATTTAAAAACTATGCTTTTTAAACGTACATTTAAAGCGTGTATAGTATTTGTGTACCGATTCGTGTACCTACTGTGTTCGACCAAAAACAAGCAAACTCACTGTGACTCGCCTTTTCGGTATCTAATGTACCTACAGTAAAGTTTAACCCTCCGAATAAAGCAGGCGTGCGTTGATAAGGAAGCCATATGTGACTTATTGATTTTTGTTTGACCAACGTTGACAATTTTAGTCTACAGAGCAACACTTTTCAAAGCCTCGCCTGTAACACACTGATATAAACAGAAAATACTAATTTTAGTATTGTGCATGTGTGTAAATGAGCGTCATTGGCGATTCGTGCAACTAGTTGCCGGCTGGCCACTTGAAATAAATTTATGATTATTTTGAAGCGCCGTGCCAACGCGTCGTTCAAAGAAGGATGGCGGATCACAATGAAAGCATCAATAGCTTTGGATACGCGATAATCGTCTCTTAATCTTAAATGCCAAACAATGTCTTCAGTGGTGCCAAAATCTAGTTTTACGATGCTACAGTTTGTTTACTTTTGTCGGAAAGCGCGTTGACGCGGTAAACTTTTAATATATTTTCCGAAACGTTTGTTTGTTTATAAGACTTCAACATTTTGTCATATGTGTGTGTTAACATTTTTATTTATATTCTAGTTTCCAACCTCAAATATTTAACATTTATTTTTAAACTTTAGTGAATTTACTCGATGGCGAATTACCTTCTCCATGCTCTTGGAGTTGGTTACAATTCACACATGAAAGGTGAGTAGTATTGACGGCGCGCAATTCTGTTATAGTTTAACGACGAAGCTGACATTTTGTGCATGAGGAGATCACCGCCGGATGCCAGTGGACGCTCTAATACACACAGAATCATAAGTGAAATGTTTTGTTCAACTACCAATATCCAAGTTTTGATATTCCATGGAATATTTCCAATAAAAACTAACAAATATGGATACAAAACCAAAAAAAAAACTAGAGTAAGGTTCAAGCGACTTTTCCTCGAAGAGCAGTCAGTAAAATTCGAGGGGCCTATAAGACTGATGCCTGCCGGGGCCCCTCGAATTGTTTTGCAAGAGTTACACAGAGCGTAGCCCTGGTACACAAAGACCTCCAGAAGGAACAAAAGTGAGTTTTAGTCAGTAAACGTCTGACACTCCCTCCAGCATCCACAGCGCGATGGTCATTCGATGACGTTCCAATCTAAAAAAGATTTAAGCAACTCTTGAAATGAAGACGCTAAGCTGTTTTCAGTGCATCATACATTGAGAAGTATCTACACCAGAACCGAACTTTGGTCGCAATAAATGCATAATTACGGTCATCAAAGGATTACAAATGCTGATTACTTCACAATTATAGTGATTTTATTGTAAACGATAATGTAAAAAAACAGGTTTAAAAATGACTTGTTAGCAACAATGTAACGTAATAACGACAGAGTGTGTTCTCTCTAATCTCAGTAAAAATATGCGACCTTATCAGCTGTTTATCGAGAGAGTAATTTGAAAGAGTTAGTTACATAAATCAATTGAATTGTAATGCTTGGATTTGTTACAACTGTTTTTTTTATTTGAATTTTCCATGTTGATAGGATTTTTTTTCAGGTAAACAATAAGTGTGGGCTTAAGCAGGATCGTACCTTCATAGTAATCTATACTAATATTATAAAGCTGAAGAGTTTGTTTGTTTGTTTGAACGCTTAATCTCTCTTAATCTCCGAAACTACTGGTTCGATTTGAAACATTCTTTCAGTGTTAGATAGCCCATTTATCGAGGAAGGCTATAGGCTTATATACCATCACGCTAAGACATACGGGAGCGGAGCAGTAACCAAAACCGCTGAAACCGGTGAAACCGCTGGGGACGGCTAGTGAATAAATACGTCTGTTTGTCTAAAAAATTGTAGTGGTAATACACGCAGTAACTGTCAGTCGTAGTCGCTGATAGTAAAGACATTTCATACAGTGGCCGCAAAATTTTGTGTTTACAAACACAAAACGATCATTGTATTTGTCCAAACAACAAGCTTATGTAGGTATTTACTGAGCGTTAATTATAGGAGTAATAAGCAACAGACAGTGATACTTCACGGTAACTTTAACACGTTTTTGCGAATTTATCCGTCGGTAATAAATATCAAACATTCTTAGTAAATAAGTGTTAGTACAGAACATCGTCGCATGCGCTTATCGCCCACTACGTGACTACGTTTGTGCTCTTGCGCAATAGGAAATTTTACACCGTATAGAAAGTAATGATTTCTAATCTCATTGCCATTGTTATCTTAATATGTTCACCAGATGTATGAACGTTTGCTTTTTACGCAAATAAAAGTATTTTCTTGTTAATGTTTGTTGATAAAATTCATGTGCTAAGCGGTAAGCCTTCGCCTACTTATTAAGTCTGCCTTGCCTTACTGCGATGTATGCAGTTATTATGCCACATATTTGTACGTTATGTAATTTAAGTGTGTTTTATTGGAAAATGGACCGTTTACATATTAAGTATACTCTAGATCCAATTAGTTTGATGCCTATATCTTTCTTATAGAAATGTGGAAAAATGTCTAAAAACTAATGCTTTCTTAAGATGAAAATATAGGCTTTTTATGGCAGTTAAAAAGGAAAAATAAATATATTTATGAACTTATTTTATTGTAACATCAATATTTATTGGATTCCTTTAGTGTTACACTGATTTGAGAATTGATTGTCAAACGTATGTATACGTTTTGATGATTGATGTTATAATGATGTATCGTTTATTTATTCTATATTAAATTATTAATAGCCAATAGGTATCTAAAGTTCATTCCATGGAAATGAAGGCAATATTTTCAATTTTAAATGCTCTAAACGAACAGATTATTCCTTTCGTTCCTTAGAGTTAGGTATTAATCTAGACATACCTACTCGTAACAGACTCAGTGTATTACGAAGCCTTTATGCTTATTGCGCTAGTTACATAACAAATAATTGCGTCAACAAATACAAAATAGCACACAAGCCTGGGAACATGAAACCGCAAACAAAACAGTAAAATAGTGAAAAATCCTCCGTCGCAGTGATATCGATAATTGACTTGCGCCCGCGCGTTATCAGTAACGTGTGTACAATTAACTATGCTGTTTGGACTGACACGCGTTTACTTATAACTGAACGAAAGTTACACGTAAACACATCAGTTTAGTTTTTCTGTTTTAAGATTTAGTAACAAACTAAACGTTTTTTTTTTTTCTGAAAGGACAAAACATGATGACAATGCGAAGACTCTGCACATACACACTGCTTGATAGGAAACTTACAGGAACTCTGCTTCTCTATAGTTAACTTCGGGTTTTTTGAGGTCACGCTCATGCGCAGTAGCGACGTCACTAGTAGCCAATTTCAGACCATCAAAGCTGCTCCACAAGATCTGTATGAACAAATATGCACGAAGTCAAATGGCTAACTTCAGACTGCAAAGATATTTGTCGCGAACTGCATTCCTGTATCAGAAAACCAAAGCGTAAGACCAGCCTTCTCGCAAATATGAAACCAGCAACACGTACATTCATATTCGAATAGAAAAAATCAATTTCTGGTGTAACAGGCATTCCAGACGTAATAAGACTAAGGTATTAATGTTCCAAAACTCCAGGTCAATGACAAGAAGCAGCCTTTCAGGCCAAAAGGTTAGTTTCTGCGGTCACAAACCCATAAGCTGAGCGAAGTGATTACCGTCATTATGTCCTTATTTGGAAACCTACTGGATAGAAGAGTGCGGTAGGCTGACTAACTTGATTTATGATCATTATGACAACGAGTGGTATAGGTCATAGTATTGCGACCTATTTAGTGCTAATTTTGTCTACAATTGTGAGTTCAAATCTTAAACAATACATTCGTTCTCTAGATACTGTAGTTACTTCAATTCGGATTATACAGGCAAAGAAAAGACAGTTTAAAAGCCTCAATAATCGCGATACACCCAACCTATTCGTCACGGAATCAAAGGACAAAATCAACAAGTACCGAAGCAATTGATTAAACCAATGAATACAATCACAAACGAAGTAAATCCGACATCGTTTAAGTACATAAACAGTGGAGAGTGTCGGCGTTTCACCGTTGTCGGCATAACGCGATCTAATTCGAAAGCGATACGCCTTTCACCTTCCGACCGTGTGCGTTATGACTCGAACTGAATACTTACGTGTGGTGGAGCGTACGCTGTCACGCTGGGATGATGCTCTGGGAAGAGGAACAAGGGAAATTAATTAACGATACAATTATAGGCTCAATCACCAATTATATATCGATCGATCGATAGTACACAGGGAGGTGTAGATAGCTTTTTTAAATGATTGAGATGATTTCCTTGTTATAAGTGCTTAAGATAACCAATAAATGCAATTCAATGGTTGAATGAAAGTTGGGATATTGGCAATTTTATTCGAAATTTAAATCTTCTAATTCTGGATTTGATGGGGTCAATAACTGGTCCTAAAATGGAATGTGAACTGTAAGCGGGTGAGTGCACGCATTGTCTGACACAAATTTTTCGCCGATGACTACGGAGAACTCTTCCGTCCCATCAATGGAATTGGGACTAATTCTGAGTCACCAGCGATTTTTATCACCATATTCAATCACACACGGGTTTCCCACACCACGGTTTAACTTGCATCTATGCTGAATAATAAGAGATTGATGCGCTGTTTTACTTTCACTTTTGGATCGAGAAAATCATCGTTTACGTACTTTGTTTGTAGAAGGTTATTGTTCCATAATGTAAGCGTGAGTATGAAACATTATACTACTAATCGTATCAACAGTAATTTATTCATCTTCATCTAAGTAAGATTGCGCGTTTCCGCTGTCGATAATGCCGTTTTTCTCCGATGCAGGCAGTAAGTGCAGTTTTTGCCAAGCAATCCATTCTAATCAGATCTTTGCGTTATTGCATTCTATCACCGAGGTCTTCATTAGTAACAAGTTACTACTACCAGTTATTTACATGTACTTACTGAAGCTTTCGTCTACAAGTGCGTTCGGAGCTTGTTTACACTAATTCCTTTGAACGAATTTTCATTTCATTTTCTCCACTCTTACCAACATACCGCTTACGTTGCCAATCCCGGAAGATTTTCAGTCTCGAAATCGAAGCAGCTGCCAGCTTACCATCAATATGAGATGTACAATTTTAGCAGAGGAATATTTAAAGTGTTCTAATAATATATTGCTATGGAGCGTAAAGCGCTAATAAATCTGATACAGGAAGCGTGGGCCGATCAACGTAAGAACCAATAACTGGACTGAGCTACAACGGAACTTATGCGTGGAACGTTATTAAGTGTAACAATGCAGATTACTTCTAGAAAGTAGTAACAGTTTTTGGGCTAGATGAGTCATTGTGTGAGAGTGCAGGAGACACATGAAGAATGTGAGTCAGTAGGTTTGCTTAGCTTCAAATAATTCTTACAATGGACGCTGCATTCAATGTGGCATAGAAAGCGCAGCTGAAGATTGAAAAGTCATGCTCTAAAAATATACATGTTCAAACATTAAGAAAGCACATCTCGATAAACAATAAGCAGTCACACTAATTATATGATCACCGTTTAACTAAGGAAATACATATGACTAAGAACATCAATAGGTTAACAGTGACAGTAAGTAAAATTGAAGCCAAGTACTAAACAATTATTTATAGTATGTTTTTAGCTGCGCAGGCGCTTCCGTAAATACGTTCATAGAATCCATACTCGTACATACGTTAGAAGTACATCGTCTAATTATAACCTGATGTTTGACTTTGACGTCGGTCCCGATGTAACTCTCATTGTTAGAATATGACACGATTCGTTGGAAATTCGCGTAGGCACGTCGCACGTGTAAAAAGTCAGTTGACAAGGTTCAAACACTATGGAGGCTTTACTTACTTTGTAGTAATTTTAAAGGATGTATAAATTATCATTTACAAAGGGCATGAGAACTAAAAGCGATCAAATAAACGTTGATGATTATGACGTTGGACACTTTGAGTGTGTAAGCATAAACAAAGGAAAAAACTGAAGACACTTGAACACACTGCTTCAAACCAAAAATCTAGAGTACAGATTATTTGACAAGCGTTAAAAACTCGAATGGCAAGTGAAGACGACGAGCGAATAGCTTCAGTCAGCAACAACTTCAATAACATCGCTTCAGTCTGACAGCTCCACATTAGAACACCTTGTATATGACCGTAACACAAATCATACAGACGAACATTATGTGGATGTTTACGAATAATCATCTGTAGACTATACAAGTATTCTTTCCTGAAATTCTTACCTGTGGCCTTGCGCAACTGTGTTAGTGCGCTGTTTTAGCGTATCTTTCAATATCGACAAGATTTTTGGGGAAGCTGCATATTCTAAATATCATAAAGCTGAAGAGTTTATATGTTCGTTTGTCTGTTTGCTTGAGCGCGCTAATCTTCGGAACTATTAGACTGATTTGAAAAATTATTTCAGTGTTAGATAGCTAAGTTATCAAGGACGGCTATAAGGTAGTTCCAACGGGACGCGAGTGAATTCGCTAGGGGAAGCTAGTAAAAGAAATACAGGACATAATGGCACCTAACCTTTGGCAGTTTTGTAAATGTCTCATGAAGGGCATAGACTGATTAGATCACAGATAGAAATCCTGTAATACAAGCACTTTAAAATTTCGACACAAGATAGTACGTTGATACATGAAAAGATATTGTTCGTATTTTTGTGACCTTCTCATATTCATAATATGCTTTTAATGATGTAGGTATAATACTTTGATTGTATGTTTCCAAACTGTTTGATAGACTATAGTGCGTAATAGAAGCAAAAATAAACTTTTATAGATGTGTTTATTTATTCGATTACAGCTCGCTTAGTAGAAAAACTCCACAGCAACGTTGAGTTACGGCAAAATTTTCCGAGTTATAGCAGATTTAATTTTATTAGATTTTAATGTCGCTGAATTTCGATGACGTCAACTGACAAAGAGCACATGTTGGCCGAACTAAATTACGTTTTCGAATGTAGTTATTAATGATCGTCGCAAGTTTAATCGAAGATATTGGGACACTAAAACGTCCGATGACCCACAAAACGATGGTTATTGGCTATTGCTACTAATCGTTGTTTAGAGCGTTGTGCAATACGTCTCTATTATTAAGAGAACTGGGTTTTGTTGATGAGTTATTATGTGTTCCATATTTCAATTAATGCCTTGATTAGTTTTGAATGTTAATATTTACGAAATGTGATTTCTTTCGTTGCACTCGAAAATCTGTTCCCAGTTTTGTAGCACAAGTATTTTTTTTAATAGTACTTACAAACTGTCTTTCTGCCAACACAGTGTTGTATTAATAAATCTTTCAAATTATGAATATTTATGAAGATTTTCCAGCGAGCATTATAATTGCGAGTTGTTTATATGTAATAAAACTAGGCCCTTAGAATCAAATGAGGTGTGATATAGTAAGGAGCGAGCATCGACTGACTGAGTGAAAGTACACTTTCTTGCCGCCTTGTCTCACTTTACAATGATAAACTCACTTATTTCTGCTGGAAGAGACGCTTAGATGTTGTGCTATTCACTATTTTTGTTAGGGTTTTTAAGTAATACAAATATTGTTAAAGAGAAGCTAACAGAATGGGATATCTTTAGAATCTGCGCAGATTTTAATATCTAGTTCAATGTATATCGACAAACACCCTGCCATATTATTATTTTTAACTTGCTCTAATATTTCAAAGTGATGATTTTTTTATTTATTTCTGTAATTCTTTAAAAGTTCTTTTATTAATTAGCAAATAAAATGAACTATCCAGTAGGTGTATACTCCATGTTGTTCACTATAATTGAGCAAAACTCGTGTGACGGTTTTCCCTACGATACTGTAGTCTGTAGGTTAATGTATTGTCGCTTTCTTACCTTCGTCCAACGCATCTCTAATTGTAAACCTTCACCCACTAATTTAAATCTCGTATTGGTTTTAGAAAATGTTAAACCAATTCTAGTTCGAAGTAATTGCTATGTTTCACTTGTATGACCGGTGTTTTAATTACTTGGAGAAAACTTTCATGCTTTTGATATGTTTATTTAAGTGGTTTGAATTGCTTTATAGCATTCGCAAGCAATGTACACTGTATCAACTGACTGTTATTGCAGAAAGGGAGACCGCAACTGCTCACGAATTCAGTGAGGTGACTTAAAATAATAAAGTGTTGAGTTGATTGGTAAATTATTCGGCCACAATAGCCGTCAACGCAAAAGATCTGTCAGTGCCGAAAATAGTATTGATCTGGTAAATTCACAAACAATAAATTAACAAAACTGAGGTCTCTCAGCCGATTGAAGTCCAACAATCATTGGCATGAATTCAAGTACGTACGATGTACTAAATATTTACCTGTCTGCAGCTATTCAGTGTAAGCCGACCGAGTTGCGTGAGCGACTCACTTCATTCGAACGCTTGCTAATGCAATGCTTTTTTATTTAGACGGGTGTTAAGTTGAGCAGTACTTTTTTTCTGATAGCTGTTTATAATTAGTGTGCTGGTGTTTGGCATACATTTCATTGAATTCGTCACGTTGGCGGGAGACGAGAATGTTTACAAATCGCGGACAGGTTGCCAGGCTATTAATTTTTCACCTTTGTATGTCTTCCCTATCATCGGACGTCGTTCGCTTTCAGCGTCTGGATTAAATTTGACATTGTGGACACGAGGGAAATGGAACTTTACATACATAGTGCACATACGAAGATGATAAATTGTCGTTTGACATAGATCTTGCATTCAAATATTTTCTGTAAGTATTTTCGTGTACGTTTATTTTTACAGATAAATCTAGTATTTGGGAGTGTTGTTTGACCTCATTCCTAATACAAGGACATTTTTGTGTGAAAGAAAAAAGTTGTTTTTTATTATTCGCAGCTACAGTTCGTTTTCCCTTATCCGGCTTTCTAGACGATAGCTTGTAAATAGAACGTAAGGATGGACGTGAAGGATTATAGGCAGAATCGATGGACAATGAGGTTATGAGCTGTAGACCCGAATGGCTCGTGCGTCACTGTCGGCGCACTTGATGAGAGATACAAGTTGGTTCAGTTCTCGAGTCTAGGAATCTGACTCAGAATGTGAAATAGATACTTGCTGATTATATTTTGATTAATATAGAAAATAAATCCTATCATATATATTTTTCTGATATAAAAATTTAATAAGATCATCTAAAATTAAAAATAGAGTACACTCCCAAACCCTGTCTTTTTGAACGTTATTTATACGTTCCAAATTCACGTGCTACTTACAGATTTAAAGAGATCGGTCGGAAGTATTTGTTAGTCCGTGTTGTTCGTTATTCGATCATCTATCGTTGGGAATTTGCGAAGTGTCTGTGTGGGTTAGTCACGTTTGTATACATATAAAGTTGTATTACTGTGTACGTATGGGCTGGTGAAGACGCGTTGTAATAAGGTCGCGGCCGCGGCTGCGTGGCGCCGCGGGTCGACGCCCCCTCCTACTAAGTGAATTATATTGTAATCTTTACATATTTATTATTTTGATCATGATTGTATGGTTGTAGAATGTTAATACAGGTCATGTAATAGGTCCTGCACAATCCTGCACTTGTTTCTAAGTAGCGCTCGTACTGTATAAATGAATTCATTATTTGAAATGCTTTACGCAAACGTGATTTTTTTTAGTAAGTATCATAAAATAATATGACTTTTTTGACAGCTGCTGCTTCAAAATAAAATATTGTTTTGTTTTCTGGTAAAAAAAATGATATCTTTCTGGTTTAATTGATGAAAATTCATACATTTAATCCAATGAAAAATAACAGAATAAGATAATAATAGATTTTTTTAATCTTTAATTTTCATTCATATAATATAAATAAATTAGGTCGAGTTTGAATTTTGTATTCTGTTTTAAGTCATATCAATTAATTGTTAACAACAATTAATCCTGTACTAGATCGCAAAGCTAGTAGGAATTATCCAGATGCACCAACAGACGTTTAGACGAGCGTTTCGTCAACGATACATCTATTTTTTTTCTTATGCTCCGATTAAAACATCTCTCAACGACCTAGTCTGACCGACGGGACATAAATAATCATATTAAAATAACCCGTCTTCCGCCGATTAGAGGTGAGAATAATTTCGCCCACATGTCATGTCTCCACAATCGTTTGCAGTAACCGGACTGCAGAACAGTAGCTTTTTTACACACAACACATATTTTTCTACTGAATTGTTAGTTTTGAGTATCAAAATAATTAATCTTTACCATCGTGTTGTACATCGAAAGTTAATTAATTAACACGGTCTACCGTGCATTTAAAAATGTTTATGCAACACTGTTAAAGTTCAAGGATTTATTTTTGAATGATTTTCAACATTAATATAATAAACATTATGTTAAATATTGACGTGCAACACATACGATGAATAAAACAATAAAATCCAACAAATTAAATAACGCATTACATAACAAAATATGGGACAGAAGACAATCGTATAACTATTTGCTTATTCAAAACTAGGCGTGACTGGCTATTGTTATTCGTGGGGTATTGCAGGCTGCTTGCAAATGACATCTTCGTAATCACAAATTGAGTTCCATGACCTGCATGTGTGGATTCCCAGTTCCGGCGGCGCGGCGCGGCGCGTGCGTCGCTGTCGAGATCACTTCCGCCCCGCCACTTGCGCGTGCGCTGTTGATAATGATAAGAAACTGGGGCACCTACGAGACGTGAGTGGCGTTACCTGTTCGTTTATTGGTGTTTGTATTTTTTTGCGACATGTGAATGAGTGTTGTTGGCTTGCAATCGCCTTATGTTTTATTTAAGTCGAAACGTCACGTGATGGTATTTACTCTTGGTATTTTGAGCTTTTTGTAGGCTGCAATGGTTTAATTAATGCATAGGTACATTATGTTTTTAAATATCGATCATGACAGAGAATTCCATTCATCCAAAATGGTAAACATTTTTAGGATTAATAACCACCGTAATGTTTGTGTTTTTTTTCCTTCTGAGTATTACTTATGCATGTATCTTCTGCTGGCCGATGACGACTTCGAAACTCGTGATTATCGCTAACATCCTGGGATCATTGAGTTCGCGTTAACGCAATGAGTCATGGGAAGCGAGCCTTAAACTAATGACAAATAGAGGTCTGTGAGTAATATTTTGGATTCCACAATCCACAGTGTTCATTCTTTGAATTTTAGGCTCCGTGTGACACTTGACGCACCTAGTTATACTTTTGGTGTCACATATCTAGACGTGTTATTTATTTTTTTAAGTGTCCGTTGATTATTTTAATATTCGTTGCGTTATGACTGGACCCTGAAAAAATATTTAAAAAATCACAAATGCATGTCAACTAAAGGAAGACAGGCTGCGCTGAGCATACTTAATCTTTTTTATACTGTCAGATTAATTATTTATCTTCCAAAAACTGAAAAAGCACGAATGAAAGATTCTATTTGATTAGCATGTATAAAAAATATTACAAACTGTTTATTACGATACTGAAAAAAACAATATAAGCATAATCTTTCATGTAGTGATTAACAAACAAGAGACGACTAGTGTATGCTTGTAAAATAATACTGCTATAGATGATACATCTACATAGTTATCACTATCAGTTTATTTTGCAATCAGGAGCAAGAAAACCAAATGAAAGTGAATTAAATTACATCTGCGTTTCAACTGTGAGAGAAATAAATTTTCTACATAAGCATGGTTAGCCTTGTTTTTTTTATATTATTTCAGGATTAAAATTAAATATAACATTGAAACACCGTAAAGTCCACCAAATTACCAAATTAATTAAATATACGGGTCTTCCCCTTACTCTTTGATTTTCCTTATAATAAGTAAGGTGTTATTTAACCCGTGTATATTCTTCCTGTAGGTGATATTACACGGGTATGCTAAAACTAATTAAATATTTGTAAAGAATCAACCTACACACAAGGTTTTGCGGAAAATGTATCAATAAAATATGGCTTCATTAAAAAAGCTTATGTAAGTTCATTAAGAAAATATTAGTAATCTTTATTAAAAAAAAAACTCTTGTGAAGATTGTCTATCCTGGCATTGGACACTTCTTGTAAAGGATGACGATATAACAAATTAAAAAAATCTTTAGAACGCGGAAAACGCGTTGAATTCAATGGCAGAAGCTAAAATTGCAATCAATTATTAATCTCCATTTCATAGTAAAATAAGCGAACTTCAACTTGATATTATGTAGATTATTTAGACAGTAATAATGAACGTTTTGAGCAGATTTAAGACCCAATAACATACAATGATATGAAATATTATCAAGTAGGTAAGCTTAAACAAATTTCAAACGAGTATAAAAAATAATCAGTCAGAACAAAAATGTGTACAATAACTACGTGTAACTAGCTTCTCTCACTGTCAATTATCAGAGGCTGTGGATCAGGCTTTGTGGCCTACCTACGTGTAATAGACCTTATAACTTTGTCTAGACACTTTCAAAGACTGACTACCCTAGACTACACCTTATCTATTCAGTACGTTCAGGTTTTCACAGCAATTGAAGTACCTAGTACTGATGAAATGTATGCATGAAAAGTGGAGTGTTGTATGGAACTGTGTGACGAAACTGAAAGCCTAGGAACTTTAGTGATAGTATTTTGTTTTCAGGTTTCTAGGTAGGTATTACGTAAGTGAAGCACCCTTTTACATGAACGAGGACTTCTGTGTTACCATTTGTCAGCAAGCAGTCTAAAAGGTAAACTTTAAGATAAAGTTCTTGGAACTTAAGGTTTTGAATCATGCTTATTGTCGGTACTGTGTGTCCTCACATTTACCATGGAAGAACTTCACTAGACTTCTTTTATACCTATTTTAAACCTAGGTCTTTAAAACACTGTTTTTTAGGATTTGCATTTTTTTGTAAGTTATACTTTAGTGACTCTTCAATAGTATGCACCAACGACCTCGTAGTTGTACTAATTTTGTTCCTATTGACGAGAACTCTCGTTGTAATGACATGGGTTTGACTGCTACTGTAGACTCTGTAAGAGAGACCACATACATTTCAGGGATTTCCTTTGCGGTTTATTAGCAGTTGCCTCGTATTTGGGCTTACTTCTTTTTGGGTCGTATTTATGATATTTTTTCTCTAACACGGGTTTTGTGTTTTAGTAGTTTTTTGTAAAAAAGTGTTTATCTTAAACTACGCTTTGCATCAAAGCTGTGCGCAAAAAAAAATTGCTTAAGTAGGTTCGGACTTAGAACTCATAACCTATGTAAGTTAAAGCATTTTTTGTAATAATACGTACTTATGTTTTGAGTAAAAACACTTCGATCACCAAATTGTTTTATACATGAGCGCACAAAAGTGTATGACGCAGGGTTTGACAAAATGACGAACAGATAACGACATTTACATACGCACATCCGGCTTAACTTATGAAATAACTTCGCGAACCATTGAAATATTGTTTACCAGGTATTACCAAATTTCCGCCGCAGCCAACCAGTTCTATGTTAGGTACCTGAGATAAAACGTTAAGTAAGGTAAGTGATGATTATGTTGCCTATAATGATGGACGAGCTAGAGTGTTGAAACAAGGAATATCCTTAATCGCATCAATGAGGTGCGCGATTGTCCCGCAAGAATTACCGCGGCTCTGGCACAAAAGTTCAAGATGGAACAAAATTGGGTATTAGTAAAAGTCCAGCTGCATCCACAGTAGACCCCACCCACTCACTCACTTAATTATTAACCGCACAAAAAACATCAATAAACCTGTGCATATTTCTTTTGCATCTGTTGATAAAGAAGTCTGGACTAATGGATATCGTGTCCCTCTGCTTACTGGGTCGAGGAGAGCACAATAAAGGTTAGTCTACGTAAAACACTGACATGGTTATATCCAGTAAGACTGGAATCTGATCCTAAAATAGTTGGAGAAAGATTAAACAGATGATGAACATGCAGAACACCGACATTGAATAAGAATTCAACTGACCTTAAGGTAGAACAATTTAATCTACTGATAATCTTGCTAATATGGAGGAATTAGTCCATACAATGCACGAGTATAAACCCGTGCAGTACGAATATTTTCGTACCGTACGTCATTATCATGTAACGATACAAAATTCACTTCGGATCTATTCTTAGTACGTCATAAGTTGGTTAAACGTAAAATACGTGGGCGTCATCCTCATTGCGAAATAAGGGTTACGTAGAACTACCGTCATTCTAGCTAAAAGGATGTTCTCAGAAATAAGGAGGAAAATCGATTTTCTTTGACTGATTTTGTTAGTTACCGTGATGGAAGTCATGGTTGGCTGAGTATTTGTTTACTTTCTGGGTGTGTTTTCCTTGATTTCCATGTAGGTAGTGTAATGGGTTTTATTGTTCAATCATATTTTAAGCATGATTAATATCGATGACAGATCATTGTTATTAGATTCTTTTGTGGATTCAGTATAATAGAATTGATGAGCCTTCAAATAAAGTTCGAATTAAGTCCCTTCTTTGGCTCACTTAAAATTGGGTCACTTCATTTTCAACACTTACCACCTACTTATCACTTAGCCTTACCATAACTAAAAATACCATACTAATAACAATAATAAAGCGTGTGCATTATTAGTGAGCGATCATATCAAGGATCGTGCTTTCGTCACGCGCCGGTCGATTGAGTCATTGCTTGTCGAGCTCGCGTTAACTGTGTCAGAGCGACCGTCGCGGAATAGAATCAAGGCTGCACGATATGGATCGCTACGCCGTAAAACACCTGTGTACGCCATCTTGGATCATTTTTGGAGTCTTTTTGGGGAATTTGCGTAGTAAAAAGGTCAAAATGGTGGTTGAGGGAGTCCAGTACAGGAGGAATCCGAGCTGAGTAGTCTGCTTGCATTACAACTACAGGTCTATACTGTTGATTTAGTAGTAGATAAGGTCGACGTTGACTACGTGTTGACATTTGGAAACAAACCCCAAATTTTCTTTCGGTTAAAGGTTAGGAGACACTGAATGAGCTCGCCATCTATAGCTGGAGTTTCTAGTCTTTTCAGTTGTGGTGGTGGTATAATAATAATGTCCATAATTTGTGAATATTGGGGATGTCTCAATAATCACCAAACTCTGCGCGATTTATTTCGTCGAATATTAAATAGGAAGTAATAAAATGAATAAAATATAAATCCAGTTTTATTCGGCTCTCTTTTTTAATTACTTATATTTCTTTATTGTCCTGTGATTCATGTTTGATGACACTTTCCACGGTAGTATTGAACCAGACACTGTTTCTTTCTCTTCCTATGGCATTATCCTTTTTTTTACTGTGTAGATTGTTCAGATTAGTCTTGTCAGCTATATTACTAAAACACTGTAGTTTATCTGAGTTTGATCATGTAAGCTGGACTTTTCTCAAGTCTGGAAAATAATGGTTTTTTCACTGATAGGCACATTGTTGAAGTTAAACTTCGATTCGAATCCTTGACTTTAAAACAAGTTCGGTTTGGAGACATCATAACGCATAGAGTACTTATATCTAGATTTAACTTAAAATTATTCAGGGAAGTTGCGATGGAATTTTGTTATACTAAAGGAGTGCTTAAATCCAAGGTGTTTTAAAAATGTACCGATTTATAAGTAGGCATGCAAGCTGTATACCTTGATTTAAGTACGTTATCACTGAACATGCAAATATATCGGAACACAAAGATCCTTCGCCCAATCCGTGACAATCACCACGGTACCAGGCCTCGACCTCAATCCAATGAAGGATACACTTGAACCTATTATCAACTTTGAAATATTTACTGAATAATTTCACTATAAAATACAAAATATTTATCAATCTTCCCTCAAACATTTCAAAACAAGTAACGAGTCTAAAAGTTACCTACAATCACAGGGAAAAACCAACCTAACAAGAACGAACGCTCCTGAAAGATCTTTCTTGCAAAACCCACTTAAAAATGAGAGGATTACACGGAAAAACTCAGTTGAAACAGTAGCATCGGGTGATTCGCTCGCTCGACCAAGTCTGCAAATGTCTGACTTTGTCACTTGGCTAGTCTCCCTGTTAATATTTGAAATATGTAGGTAGAGGAGGGTATTTATAGATATTTTCGGCGAGAATCCGGGTGGCGGTCGAGGGTCCCAAGATTTATGGCAAAGCGGGTGAGTCCCATCCAACAGGGATCTTCGAGTGTGGACCTCGAGTTACAGGCGGCGGCGGGCATGCAGAAGTAGCTGCGTTAAGAAAACTGTACTGTGCTGTAAACTGTAAAAAATATGTAGAAGTGAAATAAGTACCAAGACTTCGATTTTACCTAGATTAATACGAGATTTAGTTTGTGTTTAATTTGCGTTTGTGTATAATTTTTGTTGGGGTTAACAGTAATTGTTGGATTTTGTTTTTTGATTTATTGGTTACAACAAATGTTATGTATGTGCATACTAAATTTACGGAAAAAATATATTTAAGAAGTAACTAACTTAATGGAATATTACTAAACTATAAACCATTTGTTATAATTTATTGAACACCTCTGCTTGAATCAATTGTCATGGCAATCGCTCGCTTTCAGCTTCACACAGGCACCGTATCCGAATCTCGTCTGCCTCACACCCTCTCCAACTAAGGGCAACTCATTTCGCCGCTCAGTTCAGTGCTATCTACGCCCAAAGATATT
The DNA here is from genome assembly GCA_958496145.1 of Heliothis peltigera. Lineage (NCBI taxonomy): Eukaryota > Metazoa > Arthropoda > Insecta > Lepidoptera > Noctuidae > Heliothis > Heliothis peltigera. Next base: position 8,326,326 of record OY292328.1, read on the forward strand.
TTTCTTTGTAATGCTATTGTTGAAAGAAATTGACGACATTTCTCATGAACTCCGTGCTTTACGGTGACTTTGTTTCAGCTTAGCTCTTTGTTTACAGCAATTGCTAGGTAAAATTAACTCATACATTAGCAAGAAAAATCTATTTAGTCCTGAAAATAGTAGTAGTACTGAAAGTAGTATGATAGTATACGGTTACGATATAATTGAGAACTCTTCTAGTTTTCTACAACACCAACAGTGTCTCATTCTACGACAAAAGCGAATCTCTATACTCGTATAAAGGCTGTACAAAGATAAGGTTCTAATTGTTATGTCAATACAAAAAACAACAGAATGTCGAGGATAATGTGAGTAGGTGCGTTGTTCCAAACATCGGTACAAGCTGCAGCCGCACGTGGCATTGGGCCTTTCCGCTCCTTAACAGGTAAACATTTTTTATAAGCAAATTACAATTTTGGGAATATTCCAGACGGGTATTGATCGACTTGTGGATTTCCATTCAAGTGTAGCGATTCCCACATTTGTAGAGAATTTGAATTGCCTTCTTACTTTTGAGGAGTGGGCTTTGTGTTGATAAAGCTTTTCCCACACGATGAAGATCACATTCAAGTTTCAAAGTTCACCCTTAAACAAGGTGAATGTTATTTTATTGCTGAAGGTGAGCTAAGCTATTTATATCTTCGAGTATGACCTGTTGACCTCACAAATAAATATTTTAAGCTACATTTTTCACAATATTAAATGCATCAGTTCAAGAATAAATTGTTCAACAAAAACTCACATCAGCACGTGATAAACTAGGAATACTTCAACATCAATTACTAAAACAAGGCGCCAGCGACGTGGTGTAAATATCCGTAACAGAATTGTATCCGATGTTTTTTGCATGATAAAGTTCCATCAATCTAAGTTGAGGCAAGGACAAAAGGGATGCGCCATGCTTCGAGGCTATAATTTCAACGATTTATAATAAATGCCCGTCTTCAAGTTACGGGTGCAACATTCCGATGCCGATTCCCTAATTTGAGGTCCTTTCTTTCTGTTTTATGTTTTTTGCCGGCAAGGGTGGCGGTGTGGATCCAAAGCCTTTTTTGCTCGTGTCGACAAAAGGCCGCCCTAACGGTATGTTGCCCGACTGGGGCATTATTCTACCGATAGTCCGTCAGCAAGGCTCTTAAAAATATGTGGAATAGTCTGTGCAAACAGCAAATAAACCATATTATTTAACTTGATTCTGTTCAAATATTTATTGTACTTGACAAATGTTTGTTACTATATATTTTTGCTCATTTGAACTACAATGGTAGCTTAATTATCTCTTTAAAGTAGTAAAAACGTTTACATATTATTACATTTAAGGTTTTGTACGTCTCAAATTAATAATATCTTCGAAATATAAGCGTGGGAGGTCCCCCAATCGACAATACCATCCCGTTATATCTTCATTATCAAATATTTTTACCTCCAAGGTTATATTTATAAATAAAAATAGACATCGCTATTTATCGATGAATAAAAATAAAACTGATTTGGCACTAATTTATTTACCTCGGGGAAATCGGATCGGTTCGGAAACAGTCCCGTAGGAATTGAATCGAGTCTAGACGAGCGATGTTTGATTTTCAGTACTGACTTCATGCCACCTACGTGTTTGGTTAAAGGTGGGTGTAGGGTTGTGATGCATGCTATTGTTTTATTTCTATCTCCTTAACATGTGCTGTGTGGGATTTAAGGTTGAACTAGGGTTGACGACTGTTATACTCATTGTTATAACCATATTGCATGTGTTTAACAAGCTAATCTGCTAATCTGTTTAAGAGATCTTGAATAGGATAAAAAATACGCAAGAATAAGAAAAAAATATTTAAGCATACAAAATAGTACCAAAAGTATTTAGTATAGGAAATGATCAGCCTCCTCTGTGGTTTCTCTCACCACCCGGTATATGGGAAGGACTGAAATAGCTTTATTAGTACACAAATAGAGCCGGAGTGATCGCCCTCTTATTACTATTTTCAGTTTTACACTAAAATAACTACGCACTGTTTAAACGTAGACAAAACTGTAAAGCACCCGGTTACTGGGCGCACAAGTCATTGTAACAAGCATTTAGAGGAGGGTACCTTTTTAATTTTAGCCGTTAACATTATTCATTCACTAGTTTCGTCTAAGTGGTAGATCTTGTCAGTTGGATAATGAACTGATGACAAGATAGTTCTTAAATACGTCTTAAATCTCCGTTTGTTAGATTTAAAGATTTCTAGACTGATTCTCATACCAACACACTATTGTACTCGTATTTTATTTGTATAAAATATTCGTATTTATAATATAACAGACGTGAAAAAAGTCAAACTTCCACCGTCGCGTTTACAGCGGTGACAATAAACGAAGCTTTGTACCAAAAAACTAGTTGTGTACCAAGTTCATTGTATTGACACAGTATTATGAAGTATAATTGTCTCAAGTTGTAGTGAAAAGGCGGCAATAAAAGAAGTAAGTGAAGGCATCTGCGTGAATAAGCGATACAAAAACAGACGCCACGGGTGTTGCGACAAATTCAGTGGATGCTTGCGACGAACGGTGCAAGTTATAAGCGATGAGCGGACATTATACAATGAATGAACTTTTTCGAGTATTCGTTCCACGTATATTATTTATAACATGATGATCGTGTGGTAATTAATATGAATAGTAATTACAGAATTTTCTTAAAGCTTAGATAATATTGTGGTTAAAGAGCATTTTTAAGTTTAACTTTGTCTAATTAGGTATGTGTTATTTTTGTTACTTAAACGGCAAACAGTAAACACTTTTAGATGTGTCCGAATCATATGTAAATAATACATTTTTAAATAAATAATCATAAGGAGAATACTTCAGTAGTGTCGTTAAACCGCTACGTAACATCACTTATACCACATAAATAATAGGCGAAAAAGTTGAACCTCCAGTTTTAAAACAAGTTAATTAGTAGGCCGATATTGTAAATAAGCGATCAGTGACAGACACCCCGTGGTCAAGGGTCGTCGTTGTCATTTACGCCAGTCCGAAACAATTGGTCTTTCATGTCGGCCGAGTTGTTTTGTCGGACCTCCATTCGGTTGTTTAGTACCAATTTCACTGTTCTACTCAGTAGCAATTGTTATCTTCAAGCGCACATTTTAACTCACAGCGGCTAACAGGTGATGTCAAACAAGTATTTCAATAAAGCGTTTTTGTGGAATGGATGCTTGATATTTAAGAACGCAGATTGTTTTAATGGTTAAATAAAGACGTATCTCGCATTAAAAAAAAAACAGATTTAGGGCGCAGTAATTTGATAAATAAATTTTAATTACGAACTACGACTGCAGCGGTGTCTACCGGAAAAACGAGAGCTAAATAGGGCAGAGAAATGGGAAGCTACCTAATTGTAAATTAAAAAGTTCGCGGAGTTACGACACCACAGTCCACAATGACACCCCACTGGTTGAACGGGGGTGAGCACCCCTCCCCGCCGTCGCTCCAACCACCCCACCGCCCCGCCGGGGGTGGGAGCAGACACCCGTGGAAAGCGTGTGACATTTTGTTTTAAAATATTGTCCGCGCGGATACATTCACGTGGATCATTTTTAATCGTCTCTTTGCTTTTTTCTTTTTCGTCCATTTCGCAAAACAAAAAACGATACACGGCAAAAATGACACATTTCAACGTTTCCATTTTTTTTTTGTTGATATGGTTGTGCTTTTTGCTTTGTTATAAAAATGTACTCGAAGTTTTTTGGGAAATATTGATAAACAAACCAAAAAAGTACCTGTTCCAAATACCTTTAAAGTATTTATATAACACGATCGACCGCAGCTTTAATTACCGTGCAACGAGAAGAAGCGCCAGCGCATTGGGCGTGAAAGCTCAATAACTGTATTTACGTCACCCTTAGGTGTATCAACAACCACAGGATGCCACACTTCTGCCCACAAAAATTGAACCACTGTCGCTCTGAATTTTGATTTCAAGTGTACATTTGTGGTCTGTGTATGTTTAGGTAGGCGCACCAAATATTGTCGTGTCAAGGCCGTCGGCTTTCCTCCGGCATTCCGTTCCCGCCGCCCACAGGGATATCTCACGCTCATGTTATGTAACACCTCACCAAGATTCGGTTACAATTGATATACTAAATGTCAGTTCAACGGTCATTTTAGGTATTATTGAATCGCACCTTTATTTGAAGTTGATTCCGGAATACTAAGTAAGTCAAACGTAGTAGCTTTTTTATTAGCAATAAAATTCGCAGGTCATATGCGACAAGTTTGTCAAGGTCGAATAAAAACTAACATGAGAACAGACTTTGGAGTGTACAAAATACGACGAAGAAACAAAAGAATATAAAATTGAAGAGTGTATTACTCGTAGATTGGTGCGACGTTGTTAAAGCGTTGGTGTAAATAAAAGAGACACAATTATCCCTAACGGTATTTGAGTCGGTGCCTGTTCACACCCTTCGACCCGTGGAGAATCTCATCTCCACGCAGCGGCAGTGTGGCCACGCGGTATGCCGACCTGCCCGCTCACTAAGCTTTTTTAACAAAAGCGCAGTCCATAACATAAAATAGTTGTGATTTTTAGACATAAATGAGTATGAAGTCGATTTGTTCTTAAGTCTTTGACTTTGATGGTGTTCCAATGTAACATACAGAATTACTCTTAATAATAAGTAATAGAAAAACATTGAATTTATTTTCAAATAAACAAACTAAAATGTGCCACTCGCAAAATACGATCAAAATATTAATATAACTTCTTCATTTTTTAATTCTCTCGCGTTAGCTATCAATATAACCAAAACATTTTAAGTCGCTACAATCTGATGAAATCAAATTATAATCGTTTTACCCCATTTCGCGGGAGATTCTCTCCCCGTCCTTCTTGGTCCAGTGTAACGTCGAGTAGGCAACTTGGGGCGGCCAATGCACCTTATTGACTGAGACCGACCGCAGCCGACCTTTCCCGACTCATCCCGAACGCTTACGACGATAAGGTTGTCACTACAAGAGTTTAAAGTTATTTGAAAAGTTTGTTGTGTTGTCCCTGCGCCGCGCCGAATTACTAATTAACTTGAATAGTTCGTTAACTTAGATTAATTGGATAATTGAAGACACATTGTTGAGGTCGCGCTCAAAAATGCTGTAACACTGATAGATGGTGATACTGATTGGATAAAATTTAGTTTAATTAGAAAATTAAATAATTGTTGAAAATGTTTATGAAGTTCAAGTAGAACAGTAGGTACAACACCCACAACACTCAATTCGCTTATAATTCGAGATTCATAGCAGCGGCTTATTCTCATAAAAAGTTGTTCCCTTCAAAATGTAGTAATTTCACAGGGAGGGTGGGCCGCCCTCCCCCTCCTCCCGTCTACTCGGGCTGGCCTTTTAACGTCGGAGATATTGTCTCTTTAGTTAGATCTGTATTTACTACAGTTTATGTGAGATTCGCAGAGAGTCGTCGCGTGTGTAATGTAACACGTAAGGTATCTATGTACGCAATTGAATGTTATTGTGATTAATATAGGACTAATATTGATTACACCTTAATGTTAACACTTGCTTTATTTGTTAATGCACCTATTTCGTTACGATCTTTATCTTAACTTATTATTGTTCGCAGGGTCTATGAAAAGCTGCCAAGTTTGCGCCTGAAAGCTGAAAATTGGTAGGTAAATAATGAATATAATTTTAATAAGACCTCCTAAGACGATCCTAAAACGATCCTTTGATTTAAACATAACTAGAAGATTTCTTTGATTAAAAATAATAACTGAAAATATGAATAACTTGTTAGTGTTATTTTCACTCACACGTACCTACATATTATATTTAGTGCGTAACATGAGTTCTCAACTTTGTAACTGATGAGTTTAATTAATGTTTGATATATGTATAAAACAATATTAACTGGTTATGGACCTGTAGCGCCACGACTTATGAATTCTAAACAGCAATAGTAGAAAGTTTTGAGGACATACAGACGAATAAGTTTGACGACTTTTGAAAGTATTTCAAAATAGCTGTTCACTGGGGTTTCACCCGTGTCTCGGACGAACTACGTCCTGCAGTCGCCTCCAGTCCTTTTTCATGCTTAAGATTATCTGTGTACTTAAGTGCATTTAAATTGGTTCAGTAGTTTTTACAGACAGATAGCGAAGTAAATAAAGGCTTTGATTCACAAGGCTAACTTAATAGTGTTCAAAAGAGTTACCGTGGCCATGCCACACAGGGAGCTCTAGAATGAACATAGTGGGTTTTAGTCAGCTCCTCTGGTCTTTTGATGATGTCCCACGAAAAGAAAGGTTTTTATTAAAGAATTGTTAAGATAATTGCACTATTAAACTGATATATTGGCCACATATAAACACAGTGTGTAGTCAGCCTTCACAAAGGACGAGTCTGGTCGAATTTTATTAACCTCAAAGTTCATGACTTTATACCCGTTAGAAAAAGGTTGCGTTCAGAAGCGGGGGGCGTGTCTACAAAGGAGTCGCATTAGTTACTTTTATTATACGAGTGCAACTTATGAACGCGTCCTTAAGTAACCTTCACTATCTTTGCGAAGGAATTTTGATCGGTTAAGTATAATTTTTATTTAGATTATGGTTTAGAAAATTTTGCGTTCTTAATTGGTAAAAGTTTACAATGTTTGTATATTTCGAACTTGGTTTAAATGGGAATTTTATGAAGCCTAGTAAAACCTAGAGCCGAATTCTTCAAAGAAGTATATAGAAGAGAATTTGATGTCTATTTTAAGTACTTATATACTCCGAGTAACTTATAATTCAAAGACACCATGGCCAAGCATTCGCGGGTTCAGAACAAGGTCCGCTAAAAGTTCGTTCTGTTCCCACGGGAAGTCGTGGCGTATCCCCAGCCACCACACGGCGATATCCCAGATTTGCACAATTATATTCGAAATATCCAGCTTTAAACCTTCAACAATCATGGTTTATATAATACTGTCTTCACCCTTTTAAGGTCAAAAAGGCGAGAACAACTGAAATTCTTACAAATTTAATTAAATTGCCCAATTTATAATTAAGTTGACGCGCGTTTCAAAGTGGAATATTTCTAAAACTTGAACAAGTTTATATCTCAGGCTCAGCGAAACAGTTTGGCTCGTTTTAATCTTAACTAATCATTCAATCGTTTGAAGTGTAAGGATTACGTTTATAGAACGCTCCTCTAGCGGTACTAGAATTACTAGTAGTAATACTAGACTTTTTGTGTTGAATATTTGCGATTTGGTCCCTTTTTGGCCCCATAAATAGATATTAATATCGAAAATACTAAATACTACTCGTATAAGCACAAGCAATTAGCAGAATAGAAAATTATTTTTTATTTATTTATTGCACTATGTAGTTTACAGTAATACACGTTATAAATAACAGCATAAACTTTAACATACATAGACCCTGTAAGGGCGTTGCAAGACTAAATATCTAGGTTTCTTAAATTCTAAAAATGCATCATCCATAAAGTCTTTAATAGAATAATAACATTTAAGAAACCTAGATCTTCAATTATGCTTCTACAGCAAAACGAATCATCTCTATCTTAAGATTAGACTATATCCACCATAACTGCATTAACATTAAATAACATGAACACAAAGTCACGTTGACACGTTACAATGTTCCAAAGTGCTCGACATGTCACATCAATGGAACGCTATTCAAATTAACACCAAATAAAGTCATTTAAAACGTTTAAAAATCACGTCGGTTAACTTTTAAATCTGTCCCGAAGCTGGTAATACGTTATTGATATTTGTGAAAAGGCTGGATAATAATATTTGTATATTACTGTCCAGTGTAAATTGAGCCGTATGCCTTCCCGCGTAAACTTTAAAGGAGATCAGGGAGGGGGTGATTGTATTTTGGCAGAGGTCAGGATACGTTGGACGCGTTATAGTGGTGTCCACAATGGATGGAGTGGTAGGGTCGCGCCACAATGAGCCCTGCCGCGTAATTGTTAAACTGAACGGGGGCTGAGCGCCCTGTCAACTGTTCCGTCACAGAATAAGTAATTGAGAATGTTTGGAGATATTCTGCCTACAGCCTGGTTTAATTAACACGCTTTTGTTAGTTATTATAAATCTTTGAAATATGATATTTGTATTATCATCAGCTTTGAGTTTTCTGTTTGTATTATACTGATCGGTTTTTTAAACGAATAATACTGAAAAGAACTACGACTGGGTTAAACATTTTGTCGATGTTATCGATACGTGATCTTTGACATCACTAATATCTACATCAATGCGCCGTTTCATTCATGGAGCCGGTTTAGTTGGCATGTAGGACTACGTAAAATAATGATCGCGTGAATAAAAATATTGTTGTTTGTTTAAATAATTGTGATGATATTAAATAACTAATTTTGTTTATTTATTATTTCAAATCGGATTTCATGTCGTTATAATGAACTAGTAAACAGTAACTTGATTGCTGAAATTTAATTATTCAAAAGTGTAGAGTTGTAACAATTTTATTGTTATTATTTATTTGCTTTTCTTTATGTTTTGCTCACAGAACAAATAAAACTTTGGTATTAATAAGATAATTATTATGGACAAAATAACAACAACAATAATTAAACAATACCACCGCCATTAACCGTGAAGATGGTTATAAACTTTATCGTGACCTTTTTAAATCTCAAACGAGCCGAGTGGCCCGATACCGATCACAAACTCCCGCTCAACAATACACTTCATCCCTTATTAATTATTTTATTGTAAGCATAAAGGATGTCGTAATCGTCAGAATAATAATATCATCGTGCCGCATAAAGAACCCCAAGTAGCGACAACACAAGCGTAAAAATGACACGGCGTGCCACCAATATGTTTGTGTGTAATATTAGATTTATTCGACTGGGTCACGCATACAAGCGCAGGCAGGCTACCCCGAAGCGGGGTGCGCTCCGGTGTGGGGGCAACACTAGCACAGGCGCAGGGCTGCCGCCCGCCAGATGGTCACGCACACACGCGCACCTCGAAAGGGAAAGCTACACTGTGTAAACAAATCGCGGGAGCAAGTGCCGTCCCTCTCGGTTACAAAGCCCGTGTGTGTCACATCATTGTGTGCTGTCGACGCGATCCGACGTAGATCGTTCTGTGAAATTGCCAGGTAATAGGCCGAGGGACTATAGCATTACACTTACTTATCGGTGGGTTAGACGCTCAACGGTCTAATCTAATTGAATATAGGTAGGCGACGTATTGACTCCTTGAATGTTTTAAGAATGGATTTGCTTATTTAAATGGACGATAGAAAGGTTTATTCGGGCCGAAAAAATAAATAAACATAGGTAGGTAGGTACATCATTTACACAATGCCTACTGGCAAACTAAGGAAAAGGGAAATCACTCCCACTAAAAAGAACATAAATGAAATCAAGCCACTAATAAAAATTATACCAAAACATCCGTAATTTGAGAAGAAAGAAGCTTAGTTATGATTAGGTGACGTAAATATTGATACAGTGGATGTTTGGCTGAAGTGTGACGGAGCGCCGCCTCGGGCGTGACGACAGAGATTAGAATTGATCCGAGCAAGACGCCAGTGGAGCCCAACTCGACACCTATTCGTGTATACGTTATTGCCGTCTGAGCAATGCCACCCCTGAATTAAGTGGCGTACGCTCCGTCACTCGACTAGTGATGTGCAACTTGAGTTTTGGTTTATCGATACTTTTAATTTGACTCCTTTTTTGTATAGCGAATGTTAGTAGGTAATTAAATTATGTCGCTTTCTGTGTTCATAATTATTTTATTGATTGAAGTGATGTATACATAATATGGATGAAATACACAATTATTATATGTCAACATATCATTTATAAACGTGAAGTTGTGAGTTAAACGAGCAATAAATCGGTAATTAATAAATTTGAATTTAACAGTTTGCAATTAATAAATGTTAAATAGCACACCTAATGGTTAATAAAACATTAAATATTAAAACAATCGTCAAACAATCCGATGAGCGTGCCGCAACAGGCTAGCGAATTATGACTATGGTAATGTTAATTCAGAATCGTCCCGAAATTTATTATGGGTCGACGAAGCGAGACAAACATACCGTCGATATGCATTAATGAGGGAGACAGAAGACGGTTAAATGAGGGGGGTGTCGTAAATAAATTTTTGCGCCAACGTAACAAAGATCTTTAATCACGAGCTGTGGAGAACTAAATACAACTTTGTTTCGATGACCCTAAGGTTCATTATTATTTGCCTATCTAAAGTTAAAGAACAATGTGGTAGTCTAGAAAGAGGAAACGGATTACGAGCGAGTGTCGGAAGCTTTCACCGTATTTAACGTAGATTACAATTCTTTTTCGATATTATGTTTACATAAGTGTTGATTGTTTTGTTGATTAATTTGTTAATGGATGGGTGTTATGCGTCCATAAAATCTCCCATGAAATATGTTTTTGTGATTGATACTGCATTTATGTGTAATAAATTAAACAAACGCCGAAAAAAACATTTTTTTCTCGTCCATTAATGAGACTTTGAAGTTACTCGTAAATAAACGATACAAATATTATACCAATAATTTGTAAAAAATTAAAGAATCAAAAATCGAATGAGGTTTTTTTAAAGGTAGCAATTTGAACTTGCGCCCCCGATTGTCGAGCGCTCACGAGGGACGATTCTCAAATCCGATAGGTGCTAATCATAAATCGAATCTCGACTCAATTCAAATGAAGCGATCAATCAGGCCACAGCTCTTAGTGACACATCTGCAAAAAACACTTCTTTGTCTAACCGTGTTTTTTTGTAGGGGTTGATAATAATATATGACCATGCAAGTCGTCCCATTTATTGAATAGAATTAGCAAATATTTGCATACGAAGCGAAAAAAGCCCGCGAATAGCTTTCACTTTTCTTTGTACTTAATCTTAAAAGAAAAACCTACTTTTTAAGTTTTCTTTTAGACTCCCACAAATCAATGAGCCATAGTTAACGACCACAGAATTATAAAAAAAAAATTACATCACACTGTATAATCTTCTGCACCATAAAATGTAATAAAACTATAAAATAAATAAATAGTTTATTAGATAACACGATGATGGCAGAAGATCGAGGAAGCGCTGGAGAGACGATTTGGACCGGTTCCTCGAAGACTGGCCACGTAAAGCTTGCGATAGAGATAAGTGGAAAGATATGGGGGAGGCCTTTGCCCAGCCCAGTCCCAGTGGGACAGTACAGGCTAATTAAAAAAAAAAAAAAAAAAAGATAACACGAAGGTGCACGTAGCTAATGTTTTAAAAGTTTATGTTTGCACGTGATTCTGAAGCTACAAACCTACTTTTGATACCGAAAGAGTTCTTGGAAGGGTTAACTTACAACATTTCAGAAGAAAACTTCGTTTCTGATATAGTAACCTAAAGTAAAATATTTACCCAGAAGTGCGGGATAAACCAGCGATTTAAGAAATTTCTATTATAAAATATTTATTTATATAAGAAACTACTAATTTTGTTTTGTTAGAAATAAAGCTATATACAAAGAAAATAAAAAAGAGACAAATTAAAATAATGCATCAAAAAAATCATCCGCATCGCTGTCAGCGGGGAAAGTAAAGCTTTGTATATAGTTTTATTTCTAATTAATATGTAGTTATTTTAATTTATTTTTATAGTTGTAAGTTACATTCTAAGCCTATTTTGTCTGCCATAATGCACCTTTTAACGTATTTTCTTTTGTATAACTTTACCTGGGAACAAATAATACGATAAAATATCTACAGTCGAAGTTGGTGACGCATCGCTAAGAGTTCCCACTGCCCACTGTATGCCAGTAATGTATTTGTATCTGAGGTCATCGTCAGTCTGTAGTTGCGGGATAATTGAAAAGAGTTTCCGCGGCCCTGCTACACAAGAGGGTCCAGAAGAAACCAAGCTTTAGTCAGTAAATGTGCCCATAGCGATACTATGCCCATAGCGGGACAGGGTCATTTGATGATTTCCCACAAAAAGGCCATGGCATATTTGAAGGGGGCGGTTTCAAGCAACCCCTACCACCGTCCAAGAATTTTTGGTGTATAAGTATCGTCACATCTAAAAGCCTTCAAAGTCATCGAAAAATTCAAAGTGCGCATCAATCTATAACACTAAAATACTAAATAACATCTCGTACATAATAACCTTCAATAAGTATACAAAAAAAAAACCTGTATTAAAAATCATAACACAACACCGGTAGACAAGAACAATGCAAACTGCAAGCAATGTTAACTATTTTCATTACGTTTCCGCATCACTCCGGGCGTCATCTCAATTAACCAGACAGCTTATAAAGCGCTTTAATCATCTCTCTATATGGTATAATGAATCTATTTGAGCTCAATCGAGGAGAAAACTATTTTGCTTTTGTTTCTTTTACGAGCGCATGACTTGTATCGTAATTATGCTGCAAAGACAAATTCCCTTATGCGTCTGATTCACTGTTTATCAATTCTTTGCAGGTATGCCGTTTTGTTGTGTGAGATCAGCGGTCAATGTCAGTCAGTTCAATATTCAGTGTCGTTTATCAATATTCTACCAAGTCATTATGGTTTTGCTTTACACTATTTGTAAATGGAGCATTTTTGCCCTTCTCCTTAGCTTTTTGACCAATTTAAGGCATAGGGCACCATTTTTGGTTGGCATAGTAGCATGCTCTATGTAAATTATAAATAAATAGAAGTATTTAAATTCATTTATAGTGTAGGTTTTTTGTCATAATAAAAATTACTTGGTACATTTTTACCTACCATATAAATTATTTTAACAAGTAGGCAAAAAGCAGTTAGTTGTCGCTAACATTTACATTTTTGCTACAATCTTACGGAACATTAACGGTATAGCAAGTGACAAAATACGTATTATCAGTAAGTAAAAATGTCATTGACACGTACTTAGAAAATACCGGTGGAATCTTGTTGTTAGAGAAAGCTGTTTGTATTTAAATGAGACTCTTTCTTTTGGACAATGTAATGCTAGAACAATAATAACACCTCGAATAAAATCAAATAATTTAATCATAATATTAGCATTTGAATAGAAATTATAAATAAATTATAGTACATTATTTACAATGTTATTCTAATCTGAAAATCTCTGTGGTTTTCAAAAACGACGGGTGTAGTGTTGTTTTTACTTTATTTATCGCAGTATGTTTATCGTTTTATTCCTTAAAAATATGGTGCTATCCGATGACTGAGTTGTAGAACACAGAAAGGCGGTACTTTTAACGTAGGTGAGAAAGGTACGATACCTATATGTAGCTTCAAAAAGCTACTTATAGGTATCCTACTAACCACAGAGAGATGGTGAGTTTCTAAATATATAAAATCCTAAAATAACATCAGATCATAAGTTATCCGCTTTGATGTACTAGTTTTAATCTTTGCCCTATCCATGAGCTGTATTCAGAAACCCTGGTATACACTCCGGGATAGGTAGGGTTCGCACATCCTTCACCCCAGGAGACAATACCGACAAGGTGGTTACCGACAACCAGTGGACCGCCAGAGTCACCTTGACAAGCATCCCGGGCAGGGTTGGCGCCTATGGCGCAGACCATCCCTGATCCAATCGCCGCGATACGCAGGTATGCGCGTGAGCACACTGATTGAGAGATGATGCTGACGCGTGCCGCACGTAGAACATCTGATGTTGAGCCCTCATACTTGAAAAAAAAATATACGAGCATAAGTACATAAGTATGTAAGTTAGAAAATCATTGATGTGCGCTTATGGCATATACTGAAATAGGGGTGCGTTTGCTACACAGTATTGCTTAATTATTTTCTTGTGTTTTTAAAAGCATTTTTTAATATTAGAAATACTCCGAATTTTAATGTCTAAGAAGGCCTGAGTGCTGATATTTTAATGCAGTTTTTAATACGTCTGACTCTTAAAAGAAATGAATCTTACCGATGTAGTTCCAAATCCAGATACCAAAGCACCAGTACCACTTGGCAGAACAAAATGCTGGGAGGCAATTTGTATTGGAGACACTGTCGGACCAAATTCCATGTACTTAGCAGTTCCTAACAATGCTATATCGTGCTCCAAAGTCGTTGGGGAGTACCGTTCATGGACGTAGACGTTTGAAACGTCGTAGTTCTTGCCTCCAGAAGCACGATGTGATGTTCCGACAGTGATTCGAATATCTGAAGGCTGTGCCACGAACCTGAAACAGTTGAATAATATATTATTTGCAAGGTTATTTTATGTAAATGGATGTATATGGTAGGTAATTAAAATTCTTAAATGAACAGTAGAAACGTAAGGGTCTTAAACTTGACATAACCATAACATAACATTGTCTGAATGTTCCATAGGTTCAAATTTTCCGAAGTACACACATAGATAGGAGAGAAAACAGAGGACGGTAATATTATGCCACACTTTAATCAAAATACATAAATAATAATACATAAAGTTACGTACGATATAGCGCAATGGGCAGCAGTCAGAATGCCTCTAGAGCTGACAACCACTGCACCACACATGTGCGCCCATCCTGACAACACTTTCTTCTTTATAGCTGCTTGGTAGGGAACTGCGGTAATATCTACTTCATATCCATTCACTATTCTTGCTGAATCTGCAGTATCAGGTACTGGCACTGATAATGCGTAGCTAGATAGGCATACTAAAAAAGATGAACAATACAATGAAAAAGATAAAATATCACTTGAAAACAGATGGAACGATTCGACAGATATTTCTTGTAGGTTTCCAAAAACGAGAAAATTTCAAATTAAACGCACCAAAAGGCTACATTTTGAATCAAATTTGCAGCAGTCGATAGTGTTCCATTAAATCGTAGAAGTGGAAATTGATTCCGAGTATAACGAATGAATTGTTGATATACTCTACATAAAAGTTAAACTAATATTTATGGTACAAAATAATGTTGTGTGTATTATTACCTAACGTAAAATAAACAAAATGGATACTCACTCACCTAATAAGAATATTATTCCGACTAACACCTGCATTTTAGCAAACAATGGTATCAACTACACACTGATGTTCGATTACAGTGATGCTCAAATATAAGATACTTTATCTTATGTAGTCAAGATCAAGTGCCTTATCTTGGGATTTACCAAATTATTTATCGACACCCACTTATGGGAGTTCTTTTCGAAAACGGTATTCCTTGAAAAATTTGCGTATTTTTTTCCCGGTAAATATCCATTACAAATGTAATATTAATTTGAATAGGTATAGTGTTGAAAGTCAATATTTTGCTATCAACATTGAGGGTACATTTATAAATAGCAACATTTATGCCTACGCGTACTTTTTGCAACCAGATCAATATTCGGAGGCGGGCATTCCCGATTGTTTATCGAGAGCTTTATCATTTGTTGATAAATCGATAAACATACAAATTCATTTAATACCAGGTTTCGGTTTTTACATGAAGAAAATCCCAGCCGTTAACCACGATCTTAGTATGCATTTTAGGCTTTTGATATAAACAAAGTAATTTGTCCTTCACTTCTTTTAAGTCATTATTAATTGAGATGTATTTTTTTAGTTGTTAAACGTTTACGATAACAGTTAACTTAAGTGAATTGATTTAGTTGAAATGCGTTTGATGAAATAGACCCTACAGGCTTAGAGACCCTGGACTGTGACCTCACTTTCTTGTAATCTTGAAAAAGCGCTAGTATCTATTTCATCAAGAAATACTTTTTTTATCGTTGGCATTAATTTAATAATTTTGTTCACAAAATATTTTAATATAACCATGTCATTATAGAGTTGGGTGTAAAAAATCCAGCAACATAACTGCATGTACCTATGTACGTTTAGCTTAGTCTTTTAGCTTCAATTCAATGCCAGAGGTCATCGGGCAGAGTTGAGAAAACTTCGACGCTAGGACTTGTGAAGTTAGTGGTGAGCCTACTTTATTAGAAGAAAAATCCTTACGAGGAAGTATTTTTTAGTCTCATTGACTACAAAGACACGCCATAAGATTTAACTCCGTAATATTTAATTTCCATGTAATTCACATCACGAGTTCCCGATTATAACGAGGTGCAAATGATATTAACAGCTTTTTAATACAGAACTGCCGTTGCGGCCGAGGTTTTATCGGCAATCAAACCGTTGTCCCGGACTCAGCAAATTTATGGACACATTAAACCATCGGAAATTGCTCGGTAATGAGCTCCATTGAGCATAACTTTACAATATCGTTTAGAGGCAACATACTCGATACTATATGGTTTAACACGCGCTTTTGGATAAAATTACGGACATTTTCGGAACATTGGATTTTCAGAGCGAGAGTCAGACTGCCAGATCTCCTCAGATATCAAGGGCTGAAGCTTTGTATGTACATCTTTCAACTACTGGTCAGGACGAAGTTTGACTGATGATGGCTTTGTGAAGATTAAAAAAAACTTCTTCTTCTTCAACCTTTAGTCACCCAATGCTGAGTGTAGGTCTCTTCTAAATCTTTCCACTTCTGGCGGTTTTGTGTTATAGCTATCCAGTGTCTTCCGGCCACTTTAACTTAAACTTAAACTATCCTAAAAGCATACTTATCAAAGATGGCACAACTGTGAAACAGCTATTCCTGGCCTTTTTTAAAATATTATTTACATTTTTCAGGAATAGGTTAGGTTTTTTTTGTAATGCCAGTTTCAGTTACACTTCACCCTGAACAAAAGCGTAGAGGTTAGGTGTAGAGGACATTCGTCGTTACATGGATGTACAGATGGCAGTTGCTGTCTCCCACATTATTAGGTCTTTGGTTTTAAAATTAAGTAAATTTTCACACATTGGCGTTTGATAAGATTATTATCTAAAAGATGAGTAATTTAACTGGTTTTTCTTATTTTGTAACCTGATTATGATGCATTTGAATATTTATCAGCCAGATATTGCAAGTCTGCAGATAGACACGTTGTTTTATAAGTGTGTCCTTGTGTGGTATTTTTAGGAGTAATATCTTGTTTTAAGCAAAAAAATATTGTAACGAGACTTACAATATGGAGTCATATAATACACCAAAAATTAGGTTCCTTCAATCGAAACTTAATCATGATAGACGAAGTTCAAATATTGAAAAACTCAATGAAACTCAATATTGATACTGTTATAAAACAAATTAATGTCCAAATCTCATCACATTATTATTAATAATGGCCTGTTATAATTATTTAGTAACCAATCCGTTTCAAATTAAACATAAACAAACAATTCATGAACACGTGGCGCCATCTGTTATCGTTTTAATGTATAATTTACATCGCAGTTATTAAGAAAACCCATGTAAGTATAATTTTAATGTTCCGTTTTACCGTAGGTTAATTGCCTGATCTGTATCCTGGTCAATATTGGTCTAAGCTCCGTTGTTTCGATCATTAAATGGTTGAATCAACCTTAAACACGTAAAGTGAGCGTAATAAGCCCATTGGCTAAGATAAGATAGTGTTCATTAAATCAATAGAAAGCCGTGTGCATGGGAGTGTATGGCGGTGTATGGGATCGGTACGTCCACCCACGCAGGGCGCATTCCGGCGGGAGCCAAAGACCTCTCGCTTCCTGGATGGCACACAAACGAATAGTAGATCAATTTTACCGATCTCTAAAACTGGATTGTTTTAATGTGCCGTGTTTGAACGTTATGTGTGGACACCTGTGGTAATCACCTTTACGGTATTCGAACGGTATTGGGGACTAAATACTGCTTCAGATTTTGTTAGGTACATGTGATCCTGGAGCAATGGTATTTTAGTGTTATTTATTTTGCTGTTACCCTTGCTGTTACTTCTGAGTATTCATAACAATAGCTCGATTGTGAATGCTTGCCAAAAGGGAAAAATACTTCAAGAAATTCCGTTACTATGCATACAGTTTGAATGTCTCCGTTATGATTGCTATTATTGAGTTGTTTTGAATTAACTTATGGACGATCACATACATTTCTTAACATCCTTAAATTATGGCGCTGATGATGAAGTCACTACAATAGTGCATCCGGAAACTTTACTCGCGGATATTCCAAAGACCCGTCAATAGGTACGCAGTACAAACGTAATCACACTGATTACTATTAATTAACAACAGTACCATATCCTTGTATTATTTCTATTACAAAGCGAGCAAGATTGAGGTTGTTTGTTGAGATCTTAACGATCATTCTCATGTGCATGTAAAGTGATACGGACTTATGTAATTAAGGAAATAAGTACATGTTTAAATGGTTAGCCTTTGACGTCAGGTTTAGTTGTAATGAGAAATAGAAAACAGGTGATTAAAACAATGCTGCAAGTATGTATGTGTACGTTGCTATGTGCATGTGCCGCGTTTCGCGTCTGCGCCGTTCAAGCGTGAAGGACGCTCGCGCGCCGCGATTTGACGGCCGACTTCTAACCGCTGTTCAGCTGTGCTACGGGGCAATTCAGAAGCGATAGCGGGTTGAAGAATTATTTCTATTGCAGTTATTATTAGGACTCAGCTGAATCCGGTTAGACTAAAAGCCGACCATAGTTGGGAAAAGGCTCGAGAGATGATGGTGATGATGAAGACTGAAATGAGGGGTTGTTTTCCGAGACATCTGAAGCGCTAAAGCAACTTGTTTCAAGCCAAATTTAAGCAAGTTGCGTGAAATTAAATTAATTTTAATAGTTAATTTATGAAAAGATGTAATTTGATTTACCTATGTATCCGTTAGTACTGTTAGGGATTTTTTAATGACTGTCATCACTCATACAAATAAAAAAATGTAAGGTAAGAATCAGTATTTTATTATCATCTCATATAAAAGGCGGTTTCAAGAAATACTAAAACTAAATTATATAAAAAAATTAGAAAATAGCGTGAGTCGCTTGTTGCTTATAACTTACACTATACCCCATCTCAGGTATCAGATGTCCGACAACTTGTTAGTATTATCATTATTGCGACTGTCGGACGTTATATTGACAGTTATTATGTTATTTTGTCAAATAAAACTTGCTTAAAAATGTATTTATTCAAAACTAAGCGTATTTAAAACTATCAGCGGTCTTTGAGAGTTCGGCCGAACTGTTCACAAATCACAATATTTGGACCACCCGTACGTTTACGACGTGGTGATTTTATATCGTTATGATTATGTCATACTTTAGAATATATTTTATTTCTTAAATAGTTAGCTATTTTAAGAGCTCCTCTCCAAAACCAGGCTTAGCCGCATTCCTAAGTCTTAATGCTAAGTCATATTTCATAATATTTTTAAAGGCAAGGCAAGCTAGCTAAATAAAAAAAAAAGATGATACAATATTTTTCAGCTCAAAATAACATGCGTAACAAAACATACACAAATATAATAACTTTGGAATAGTAAAAACAAATAATTGCGTCGTTGAAACTGAGCTAATCACCTGACCAATTACTATACAACATTATATAGAAACACGGCTACGTACGCACAGTACACGACTGGAATATTTATAAAGTAACCTTTGTATGAAACGTAAGACTCAATGATACTGTCGCGGTCCATTGTATCTTCCGTGTAATTAACTGGCTCGTTATGATGTTGTCATATTATAATAAACGTAATATCATTGTGATTGGATTTCGTTTTTTTTGTACTATATTTAGATTTTGAGTCGTTTTTATTAGCTTCGAATATCGTAGTTGGATGTTCAATGACGAAGCCATTTTGCTGTTCATATTATGTGACCTGCTATTCGGTAATGTTCACACACGTTCGACGTCATACTAACTTGTTTGTCACATGAATCATCGCAAATGTAAACCTCGTCATATTTTAAAGTAAAATTTTAAGAATAACAAGACTACAAGGATATAAAATATTCATCCAGCATGTTATATCCGGGTTCAATAACATAGTATTAGAAAACAAAACAGTACCTATCAATACATATTCCAATAGAACCTACACGTCTTTACAGAACCTATACCCCTGAGCTCACTAGGAAAAGCTGCAGCTGCCTGAAGGTACTAAATAAATTAAAGAACAACAAATTACGACAACAAGTAACTTACCTAACTAATAAACATTTAAAGCAGATTAAAAAAAATAGTAGGTACTATGGACTTTAATATGACTAAAATTAATTAAAACTAAATAAAACTTCTTGCAAATGATCTTCTGTATACTAAAGGTAGGTATTTTGGTACACAAGGATAACTGTGGTCACTTCTTTATTCTCTTGTCATAGAAATTAGAAATAATACTTATTAATCAATATCTTTATGTCCAATGACTTGAAAGAAATATACACTTAGAACATGTGTGCGAGTCGAATTGTATCCGACTTATTTTTGTGCATTGAGACAAATAGGTCATTGTTAGGTTCGTAACAACATTCTTGAACGTACGAATATAATGTCAGAGTGTAAATAAAAGGTTAATCTCGTCAAGTAACTGCGGTGAATTCAATTTGCATACAAAATTACGATTTTCATGTGAAACTCTGGTTCTTAGAAAATTATTCGAGCCAGTGGAGCGACGATTTCCTACTTATGCCTCTCCGCTATTGTACCTTTATTTGTATCAAGGTAGTGAGCGTAAAGAAATACAGAGTTGGATAACTTTTACAATACGACCATATAAACATTAGCTTTGCGTTGTCCACTGAAAAACTGACGGCCTTGGAAACTGTTAGCATAGTGTTTTTCCGTATATGTGTGTGAAAATGCGTAATATTACACATTAAATTAATGTATTCCTACTTTTTTGTACACAAGATTTATTTTTAATGTTTTTATGTGGTAGTGTAGGAAAAATACTGCTTCGATAGTCGAGCCTACAAAGTCAAGGCTTTGTTGTACCTTGAAAAAACTAAATTCCAAGTCAAAATCGTTGTGTCAATGTCTTTAATTAATGCATAGAATATTTTATTCTTTAGTCTTTGCAATTTTTTGTTTAAATTGTTAAATATTCACAAGCTCCCTCGAATTCTGCTTCTGAAAGCAACAGCCGTTTTAATGGATATAATTTAAAGTAGTTGATTTTATCAAACAAACAATTAACATAATATTGTTCCGATGTCCGAAGTATATGCGGCGCTTAGAGTGGGATCGGGCGATTCGCTCTCACAAACGTAAGCGGTATATAGTGCATGGCGCATAGCGGGAGGGCAGCCGATGTCTCCTCATACTCTCACGCCAACCGTTTTCTAACTATAATATATAGATTAGTCTTTGTAGATATTGTTTCAGTATTATAATAGTCAACTTGTTCACATAGGTACCGCTTGATCATGTCAATAGACACAGAGTTTTATTGAATATTTTCAGCTGAATTCTTCAGGATCATGGCTAATGCACATGACCGTTAACGCGCCAAAGTATGATGACCGCGAAATTCGATTAAGTATTTTTTTCCTTAAAAAAATACAAATTGTGGATAGTATTTCCCTTTATTTACGTATAGGTAAATCAAGAGTTATGTTCGGTTATCATTTGTATTATAAGCACCACACCACTTGTACTTCCTAAATTTTCAACGTACCTACTTGCAGCGAGCGATGAATTTAGAAATAGAAGTCAACTACTTTCATGAACTTTATATCATTTTTCCAAGTTGCTTTGATTAAATAAACTTCTCGGACGGACTGTAATAGGTGCTCTTTCCCACCCACTCTTTGACCGCGGAGTGGGAGTTATGAGATGCCATTACGTAGATGGATCCCTGACGAATTGTCATGACGTCATTCTTTTACGCGGACAGCTAAACTTCAGTAATAATGTGATTTGAAGAAAGCACTGTCATTCATTGTTAGGTAGATAGCAGTTATTTGCGGGATGCTGCGACTGTGTCTTTAATTATGTGTGTTAGAGTTCAAAATATAAATCACTTCAGCCAATAAACTTTTGCGACTTCAAATCCTATGACATAAAATAAAAAAATCATAACTGACATACCAATGCAAGCGGCGCCGATCGCGGACCGTTCATTTCATTTTTAAATCAAAAACGTAGGCAAAAGGGAGATGCTTCTAAATCCTTTTTTTATATAAATCGCAGGACAGTTTAATCGAATCACACGTCACATGTTTCCTCCACAGCATAAACTGTGACAGTCTAGTTATTTACATATAAACATTGTACACCCACACGTTTTCTATTTTTCAATCGCGCCGTTCCGCCTTTCGATACTTTCCTATACTAATACATGCACTAAACCAGGTTCGCTAGGCCCGTCCTGCCCCTCTCTCAGTTGCTAAACAGATAGCATTGAAGAGAGCCGACGTGTAAAGTTGGGGGTCATCGATGAATGGTTATTTGGAAGCGGAAGGCGCCTGGAGCCCGGACAATGGCCGGTCGGCGATCACCGCTACGTTCCCAGCTCATTACGTATTTACTATAAAACTTCTATTAGTTTAGACTTAAACTCTTTATAAATTGTTCAAATGATATTCATGGGTCATAGATGTTTCCTAATTTGTTAATATAATGCACCTCTTTTGTACACTGTCTTCACTGTTGCCTTGGTGCTTTATGTGTATGATTTATTGTAATAAAATGCAAATATATTCTTTATTTGCTTTTAACAACAATACTCTTCCGCAACTGCGCATTTTTGGTTAAAATATTATTGAAACTACGAAGTAATTCATAGCGTACGTTAGTAAAATAAAATGCGTTGTGAAGGGAACAATCTACGCCCTTACTAAAGTTTCGCGATACCTACGTAACTAATTCTGCAGCGATGTGCAAGTTGGGCGCCAAATTTTACCTATGTACGGGATACTAAGTTTAGCTATAAGATGCCGCGAACCACCCTACATCTTTATTTCCCGCGTGTTTTTAATAAATAATACTTTCGTAGTAGATGAAGATAATGGCACCGGTATCAGAAAATATAGTACAAGAGGAGGAGATTGGTATTCCTGTATAGCTTTATTCTATTCAAATTACGTTACATTATGAGATAGTTCACTTTTCTATTTCTCTGTATTGGTAGCATCAATCGACCTTTCAGCAGGCTTAGCATGGCGATTTTATATCTATTCTGTCAAGAAAAGACAAAGCTCTTTCTGCCAATGCCAACATGTCTTCTGCCCGAGCATGGCGCGACCTGTCAACTTGCATATAATTACTTGTAGCCTTATGTCAATCGAAAAAAGAAAAATACTTAAAAAAATGACAGAAGAAATCTTACGTCAATCTGACACTTTTCTGTCATTATATCCAATCTCCGGTAAACAGAACTTGTTTCTACGGTTGCCATGCTAAGCCTGCAGGTCGGTTTTCAGCAAAAAGTTTCTACACTATCTACTATCTACACTTCTAAATATCAAGTGTCCTTCCCTCCAAGATAAAGCGAGGCAAAAAATTCTATAAATAAATCATAATTTTTTTAAGTGTTCCAACAATGGCTGAGGTTCGCAGTGTATGTATTTATAGCGTATTTGGCCTGTGCAAGTACCCACTCAAACTACCTGACTGCATTGACGGCCTGATAAAACACTTGATTATGCATTTCGTAACTGCAGTTAAATCGATTACCGATCTCTCGGTAGGTATACTAATCGGTAATCACCGAAATATATAGCTTTTTATACTTGTGTGGGTTTTGGTAATTGTTGAATTTAAAAAAGAAATGTTCAGGTTGATTTCTAATTTTACAACTGTAACATATTTGATGAGATAAAATATTGTATTTAAATCATAACAACCTTGTTGTTAAAGGTCATCACGTCAAATTATATTCGCACGTTCCAGTCTCTATTACTTTACTTTTATTACTAGGTACTTCTGACTATTAGTATATCTAGTTGGCGTCCAAGCTATCGAAGGGAGATGGTTTTCCCATCTATGCCGTGTTTGGGAATCTATGCTTAAGTTCAGTGGTACATAGCACACCGGCCTTAAAGGATCGACCATGATAGTGTATCCGATAATATAACCGCTTTTCTATTTTGTTTTTCTATAAAATCTACCTCAGTTTTCTATAAAATATACCTCGCACAAAAGGCAAAGACTAATTTTTATTGTTATATCCATAATTATGATGTATAAATTAATTACAGTAAAATGGCCGTGACCCCTGACTGGTTGCCACGTGTAGATACCATCTTCTCACTATCTTAAAGATAATGAAATCCTAGGAAAATTCCTGTAATTAGTAATTACCTCCTACTCAGTCTAAGTCCTCTATTTTCCATAATAATTTTAGATTAACTTAAACTTGAGATTATTTTTTGAAATATAAAAGTCTAATATCTCCAATATTAATTCGTTATATATTTTTTACATTAAAGTATAGACGCCAGCACATCAACCTACCTGTAAAATTCAATCTGTAAAATTTCTTTAAAATGTTTCCGCCTTATCACAATACAGGAACGTTAAATGTATGAGTGATCAAATTTTACATATTCGGGTAGGTTGACCAGCTGGCGTCTGTACTTATAACTGACCGATTTTAGAAAGCTATTAAGTCCTGTATTTAAGAAGCGCAAAGCTTACGATGACACGAAGCTGAGAAACAATTATATCAAAATCATCAATACCAGATAATGGGATCTACCAAAAGTTACCAATGATTGTTTAAACCCCATACACACGTACAACCTACCTATCTCTAAGTTACGTCACTGTTTATTTGACCCAGTTCCATTTACACAGTTTTTTTTTGCAATAAAATACTCAGCTACAAAAGCATCCCGTCAAACAGAACAACTACAGGATCGATGCTCTAGATTCTAAACCAGCTTCCCAGGATACTGATATCATTTACAATCGCAATATTTCCAGGAGAATTTTATTGTTTTTCTATTGTTTGTAAGGCTTTTTCCAGGTATGTAGCGTTTTTATTTTTTCTAGCCCACTTCCTCGGGAAGTGTTATTTTCTAACCTTATTATAGATCAACGGTCTATATATCGTGTCCGTCTTAATGCCTACCTATATATACTTCGTCTTTATATAGGTACCTATTAAGTCACACAGTAATTTATATTTTAGTTTCATAACAGGGGAAATCATAGACAATGAGTAAATCAATAAAGAAAACAGAAACACATTGCAGTTATATTGACAACCAATATCTTGAAATCGAAACACAAATCGGTAAAATTAGTTTAATTAAAATCTTGTAATAAGATATAAATTAAAAAATAATAATAGCATCATCATCATCTCCCGAGCCTTTTCCCAACTATGTTGGGGTCGTAGTACCAGTGTTTTACAAGGAGCGACTGCCTATCTGACCTCCTCAACCCAGTTACTGGGACAACCCAATATCCCTTGGTTAGACTGGCGACAGACTTACTGGCTCCTGACTAAAAAATAATAATAAGTGTACAAGAAATATTGAGATGACTGGGTCTAAAACAACAGATATATAAGATGGCATTAGCTTTATCATCTATGTACACAATCAGCCGACAGATTACCCAATACAGCAACTATACTTGAAATACATTTCTTTTATACTAAATGTCAAATTAAATCAATCCACGATCACTATAGCCCTAGGCGTTAGATTTGGCAGAGATGTGACATATAAAAAATATTGGCTAATGCTTTGACTATAAATTTTGTAACTTTTTATGTTCAGCGGTTTTTTATTGCAATATTACTTTATAATCTAGGTAAATCTCTATGCAGAATTCTGATGAGGCTTGAAGAGAGAAGCCTGATACTAAAAAATAGAAAATTGCCTTTACAATTCTATCTATTATATGTGTGTGTATACCCAGAAGGAACAACACCAAAAGTATTTGCAGTAGCAATCCTTAAATTATCTGAAATCAATCAAGTCGGCTCATAAATTTAGCTCCTCATACAGGTCATGACAAATTAGACATAAGTGAGGTAAATGAAAATATTATACATTTAACTTGAACTATTTCTAGTTTGATATAAGAATTTCAGATAGTTTTCATAAATAACAATAAACAGAAAAATATCACAAGATAATCATGACAGAGTACCCAAATTCAAGGCGTGCCCATATAAAAGACGCATTACGAAGATCGGACCAAACGTAAAAAAAATACAAATCGATGACAATGTTCCGAACGAACAAAACCTACACTACACAAATGACTAATGGTGACCAGTCGATATATTTACTCGTTAGGAGTTAATTGGAATAGAAGTCTATTGAACTCGAACGGTAAGTAGCCGAAGCTTGTGTAACCTAACGCTTGTTAGTTGCTAGCTCCTTTAGTTTGGTAATTGCTTTGTTAGTATATTATTCATAGATATGTTATTTGTATAATGATGTTAAGGAAACGATTGTATTGGATGTTGATGATTACAACCTTCTTATCCCGATTCCAATAATGTTCAACAGGTTTTTTTGTGGGAAATCATCGCATGACCCCACCCACTGTGGGTGCAGCTGGAGGTAGTGTCAAACTTTTACTAACTAATACCTTTTTTTCCTTCTGGAGCCCTTTGTTCACCAGGACAGTGGTAACTCTTGCGAACCATCTCGTCGCATCGGCAGAACAACAGGATTCTCTGTTTAAAGAAAATTAGGACTTCTCCTAATAAATAATCGTTTTGTTAGCTATGTTTGAATTATTGATAGACATAAATTTATGCTAAGAACGATGTTTAAGTTTCCATTCCTAAATACCTATGAGTCCTACCAATGAGTCTATAAGTTTGCAGTAGCATCCTCCGATCAGGGTATATGGAAATAAGCTTAAAATTACCTGCATGTAAGGGGGCTATGTAGGAATCTTGTCTAAACTTCGAGAAAAACAGTAAGCTATACGCGGCCAAGCGACCAACTAGAACTTGAACATCGAAGCTTTTAATGACAAACACACACATGGACATTTTTCTTCACTGTGTCACAATATAAATGTAACGTTTTACGTAGACTCGTTAAATCCGCAGACGAAGGTGCCACAGTGGGCGGTGGTGGCTAACTTAATGAACCACATTGTCTTATTACTTTAAATGGCTGTGTGAGTTTTTTTTCGACTGTACTTTGGACACATGTAAATAACACTGTAGGCGGGTCTTATCCGCTATCTTATACGTAGGTAGCGAATTCTGTATTTTATTGTACATTTTTTATTTAAAAAATGGTTATAAAGCTGTACCTCTAGTACCTTGTATGGGAAAGTGCTTTACTTGTTATCAAGTTTTTGATACATCATGACACTAACTAATTATCGAAGGTTCAATCTTTAAGGTCTATGTATGTATATACTTTTATCCGCAGAATCGCTCTTTTCATTTTTATTAAAATTCTAAATATTATACTATTCTATGTAATTTTACGAGCTGCGAGTAAGTTTGCATTGTTTTTAATGGCAACTATTAAAATCATTTTAATTATCACTACTTACGTATAATTACACTGTGTTGATGTTATTGTGTCTACGGTTAGATGTTTACACGTGTCGCGTTTTATCTACGAACATCAAAAGATTGCATTTAAATGTTTACATGTTTTCATGGCCCTTTAGTGTTAGACTAAGTTTTACTGTGTGTTGATGGTCATTAGAACGGTCTTTTATTCACGCTTATGGGCTGGTTAGAATTATAATTTATTGCCGACGTGTATGTGGTTATTTATGTACGTACAATCGTGATAATTTATAAATATTACGCTTCTTCTTAGACTTAGCAGACTTGCGATGTTCACCATAATTTTATTTTCGTGGGAAATCTTCCAATCTCCCGTCCCGCTAAGGGTGAAGCTGGAGAGAGAGCCAAGACTGGCTATAGGATGTTCACAAGTGTTGCCGTGGCATGTAGGGACCTCCAGAAGGAACATGGTGGGTTTTAATCTCCTCATAAATCCATTTTAGCCAAAATTTTCCTAAACTTTGGAAAGTTTCATGAGAACCCTTCTATATGATATATGTAATGAGTAAAACTTAATAAAAATAAACAGAACATAAACAACAACACTTGTTTAAACAATGTCAGCAGATTTATTGGTCGGCTCCACAAAGGGGTTATGTAGTGATATGCCAGTGCGACAATTTTGCCCAATATGGGCCGGGACCTTGGTACCCACGCGTCGGTATTGGTTCTTTTAATGTGCGTAATTGTGGTCATATTAAGAACCAAGTCGGACTGCTCCTCCCACGTTTGACAGTCCAGCTAATTGTGTTTTACTTTTTTATTGGTATTCTTAAGAGTATGGATAAGACGTGTATGGAACTGTAGGTATTGCTTAACAGGACAGAGATGGCCTTGTAGAGATACTGCAGGCTACTGCAGCGATGGCTGACAATAGTCTGCGTCTGAATCATTTTCAACAATAGCTTGCTTTTGATAGATAAATTAAAATTGTATCGAAATATTTAGCTCAGTCTGAGTGAGACTTGAATAATAATAAAATTACCCTTTTCTTGGTCAAATTAGTTTTTCTTCAGAATCTTCGAAATATTTGGTCCGATCTTTAACCTTCTAAGCTTGAACTTTAGATTCAGGCAGTATTTCGTGTCAGGAGAGTTTATAGATATTAGAATTGTATTGGTTCGATGTCTACTGAAACTAGACCTTAAGAATGATGATGATATTTTCGTTTATAAAATACAACGACACCCTCTTGGATAGACACAAGAAAGTGCTGCTTTACCTTATGGGGCTACTGATCATCATGATATAAAATAATTACCTATGGGATCTTTAATGTAAAAATGAATCGTTGAATGACGATTTCCAAATTTTTTTAAGAAGATTTCCTGAAGTACGAGGGTTTTTTAAATGTTTTTTTTAATGTTTGAAAAATGAAATATAAATCAAAACAAAATTTAATCAATCAACTGCTAGGCGGTACTAAGTTCGCCGTGTGAGCTAGTTATTCATAAATTTATTTATTTATTTGCTTTGCCTACTCAATATATTTTCCCCCAACAAGAAAAACTCTTTTCATTAAACGTTTGCTCCTAAGAAGCACTAAACTAATTACATAGCAAGCTCTCTTATCAGGTGTTAACATTTTTACTCCTTACTTTGCGCCCCATGCTTATAAACTTTAAACAGTAAGTAAACTTACATTTATTGACCATTAAACAAGCTGTATCGCACGCCATAAAATATAATTGTAATGCTATCATAAATAATGCATAATTAGTGTTCAAGTCATTACGACTGCGTTGACAAATTAATAAATGATAAAAACTTACTGATTCAAAAGGAAATATTTATTTCGTGAATGCAAACGATATTTTTTTATCGTAATAAAAATTGTAATTAAAATGAGTATTATGAGGTAATGAGGTACACTTCCACTGGTTTATATTGCAACAGATTGCTACAAATAAAACGTAAATGCTGAAGATATTCCAATTATCTAACATATCTTGTATGACTTGTTTGTTAAGATTTTACGAGATTAAAATGATAACAGATAACCAGATAACCCATGACTTGCTAGTCTGAATACGTGGCTAGTTATATAAACTAACCCTATGCCAGCAATTTCAGCTGCTACAGCCAATCCAGTGTACAACGGTGAGTTCATTGGCCTAATACTGTCCAAGCTGTTTATTAACTTAATAGTATCCATATCCAAGCAATTTACCTGCATTTGCTATAGTTATTTAATAATTGTTTTTTCAAAGAATGTTGCAAATGTAGATAATCATCTCCCGAGCCTTTTCCCAACTACGTTAGGGTTGGCTTCCAGTCTAACCGGATTTAGTTGAGCACCAGTGTTTTACAAGGAGCGACTGCCTATCTGACCTCCTCAACCCAGTTACCCGGGCAACCCAATACCCCTCGATTAGACTGGCAAAGTTGCACATGTAGGTATGCATTAAATTATGAGAGCGATAAGAACGGTTATTAATCCTGAATAGCCTTTCTTCATCGGCATCTCCTTAAAAAACTAAACGGTTCATATTTTGTTTGATCCATTTCCATTTTTTTTATGCAATCAATAGTAAGGAAATAGTCAGATATCTTTTGACTAAATAAAAAAAATATTTATCAGTTTATAGCCATCCGTTGTAGGCTTTCTCAAAAGCGCTCCAACTATTTCAGCATATGTAAGTATAGTGTGGTCGTGGGTAGTTCAAAATCCATGTGCCATCCCCGCTTTCTTCATCAGTTCATCATACCGAAGGGTTGTCTATGTTATTGTTTCTTCACGCCGCAGTCCCTTGAGACCAGGGTCTTTGACAAGTGCGTCATAGCACTGACCTAGCTAAACAAAAACCTTGTTAGAAGTCTGAATGCTAAACACCATTGTTGCAGAGCGGAACATTACATTTAAAGAGCCGAATGGACAATAAAGTCAAATGCATTACCCGAACTGCACTCAGCGATTCAGGTAGGTAAACTGTTCATACCGGTAACAGGAGAGAGCCTAATATTTGCATAGAAGCTATTGTAACTGTGATCGATTACCTGAGCCTATGTGACGTCACAGTTAGGCAAGCCGAGCTAAAGGTCGCCCAGCGCATCTAATCATTCACCGAAGCGTGGTTATTGCGCGAAAACCAGTTACAAATATGTACTGAATGAATAATTCTGTTTTGACATCTTTGTTCAACAAGGTGCTGTAATTATGTTACGTACTGAGCTGTTTTGTTTGGGTTACAAAGTGACTTGTTCTTGTAGGACGAGACCAAAATGGGTTCCGTTTAAGAATGTATGTGTTTAAGAATCAAAATAGCTACTAGTTATAGTAGTATGGTAGTGTAGAGAAAACGTTCTGAAAGGATTTCAAATGAAGGCATAATGTCTGTAACAAAAATGTACTCATTTGGTAAACTACAATGTAACTATAACCTGGGCAGTATGCGATGATTTCTAAATAAATTCCTTCTAAATTAACAATCATTGGATGATTATCGATACCTACCTACTTACATATGTACATGAACAGATAGCAATCAGTGCGCACTACCAGACCCAGTCACATAAGTATAGTTGTCTGGCTTGTCATGCGGTTTCGGAGGCACCGGTAAGGTAAGGAACAAATTGTACGCATCCTTGAATTGATTTAATTAGTTATGGAAAATATTGGATTACAAATATTTTATATTGAGTCCACATCTCCACATATTTATTAATATGAAACAAAGAATGAAAGAATGAAAACTATTTTTATATCACACACAACTAAACTACGACAAATTCTATAAAGTTGTATAAAAGTAATTGGAATTATGTCATACAAATAGGTGTGGTGCCAGACGACTAATGCCTGACGTCGATTTTGATAGAAACATCATAGAATTGGATGAAGCTTCTGTGGGAAAGAAATTCTTGAACAAAAAGTGCGATGCATTCAAAATTATTACACTCAATAAATCACCTCGTGTATCTAATCCTTGATATCGATCCAATAACAAAGGTCAGAGTGATCCAGTCAAACCGGGTCTGTGAAACTGGCGCAAGAGCTGAATCTAAATGGTCCCACAATATGGCGACGATGAGCTATCTATCATCAGTGGTATGCAGTGTATCTTTGTTATGATCCTTGTGTGAGTTATGCGACGGTCACGTGCGTCGTTTTGTGTCATTACCTGGCTCACGGGACCCGGCGACCGCCACCGACGAGCGCCTTTCATACGTGCGTTTTTAAACGTTTAACGTGTTAGCATATTTTATTATAATTGTTTTGCGAATAAGAGCAAGGTTGTCAATGCGAAACTTGTTGTTTTATGCGTAACGTTTCGTTTGAGGATTATGTTTGCCTGTCTTTGCTGACAGAAGCTTGTAAATTTTTTTCTTCTTCTTAGATGAAAATGCGGCCAAAACAGCGCATACCAAAAACATCTCGCCTACGTACAACGTCAAGAGCGTGCCAGTGTACACCCGCCGAATTTGTCTTATTGGGCAGAGAATGATATGCACCAACAAAAGGGTTCTGAGAAACACCCGTTCCGACTTGTCCGTCCCATTGACTCATACTTACGTGTTTGTTATTATTAACCCTGCTTCCTTTAGCAGTCATTTCGGTCCGCTAACTATTGTCACGCTTCGTGGGATGCAACGCAAATGTTACCGAAACTTAATCGTAACCGAGGTAAAAATCTTCAGAACATGCAATGATTACGTTGATACCTTTTATAATTCAGTATTAAAGATTAGATTAATTAGTATTTAAGAGGCAACAAATCTATTATATTTCTAATGCACGGTCATTAGTCATTTATCTCAATATTGAGTTATGTTAGTTTGCCTTTCAATACTTCCAAAGAGAGCTAATCAAAGAGGTCATCTACATATCACTATGTAAGAATTCAAAAATAGAAAAAATAAACTCAAATAATTCCCTGAACATACTTCATTCATTTTCTAAGCTGATTAAGCAGCCACTAATCTTCTTTAAACAATAAAACAACGTAATGTTACAATTAAATTATATATACAGGTGTGCAAGACTTAAACTTCCGTAGAATGATAAGAAAGTGACACCCTCTATGTTTCATTCTTAATCTGTGTGAAATAAATCTTTGCTGACATCCAAGGTTCTAATTTACTCGTAGCTATGCCATAAGTAGTAAGTAATTAAAAGGACAAGTAGGTACCTAGTACGATAAAGATTTTTTTTTTTACTGTTAGCAATCCGAAACTGTAAAATTTTCCAAACAACTTAGAACCACATGCTTTATCGATAAAGTTGAAAATCTATTAAGAAAATTTGACAGATTATAGTAGCTTGATGTGCTGGCATCTGTACGTGATTTACAGATTTCACAATGTTCTTTTTCATTGACTGGACTATGCTGCAAAAGACGGCTAACGTCTTCAAAACTAACATAAGGTACCTTAAGAGTCGATCTTAATTAATCGCCCCAGTAAGTCTTAGTTTTTTTTCAGTTCTATTTATCGTAATACAATTACTTATTATCTGGTCAATCAATCAAAAAATATCCTATCAATGACATTATATTTAATCTTATAGTGTTTACAGTAACTTAACTTTGTCTTGTACTACCATACGCACCAGCTGTTGTGTGAACTATGGTCTATGCTATATTTTGTATATCATTTGTATTTTTTTTCTTTCAATCTGAAGCAAATTTCATCAAATCAAATTTTTATATATATTTTTTTACTTTTTTAAGAATCTTTGTTATTAATACCTGAATATTCCTAATATTGATTATAATGACGGTTCTTAGGACTTAAATATTATGACAGTGTTCACCTTACTAATGGGGCGTACGCATTAAATTTACCTGCTCAAAAGGTGTTCAAAATGCAAAGGATTATAACATGTAACTGTCTGTATTTACCGCCTAAAGAAAAACTTAGTGTTCGTAAGATCATTTCTTAGGAAAACAGAACAAAAACTGATTATTATAAGTTTTAAGGCTTCAATGCATCGGTATTATAACAAACAAACCAAAATTTGTGTGTCCCTTAAAATATGAAATTCCTTAACATTTTACACCTGACGATGATGGCATCCAGGCCGATTTTCGGCTAGAGAACGGCCGTTCTCTTTTAAGGAGATCAGTCAGCTGCGCAGGACATATTATAGTGCAGAAGCATTCGGGCAGATACAGGTGCACTCTCCATTCCCTCACTCTCATAGTCCGATTTTCCGACATTTACGTGCTCTTCGATGCACGGGTGAATCAATCACCAACTTCCAGACTCCAGGCTGCTTTATGAAAGTTTCTCAAAACCCACAAAGCGATTTCGGCCCGACAGGGAAATCGAACCCGAGACCTCGTGCACAGCAGTCACACCTGGAGATCACTAGACCAACGAGGCAGTCATTTTATACCTACTTCATACAACAATAGGTAGCCGTAGTCTTATGTATGACACTGAAAGGTTTGGGTCCACAAACGATTCGTGAACCCAATCACAAATCTTTATTTCGCTCTTAACATGAAATCTTGAAACGTGAATACTTTTATAAACAAAGCAGGTACTTAAGATACGTTTTTGAGGGGATTTCTTAAAGATTTTATTTTCGATTTTATTTTGTTTTTCCGATGGTAGGCTGAGTGGTGAACATTGTTCCTGACAAAGACGAGACTACCACGCCGAATGCTTCGGAGGGAAGGAAATGCTATGCTAGTTGGCTAATTACAAATATAAACGAACCGCTGATCGATTCGAAGTTATACCTTATATTTATTGATCGAAGATTAGGAACTGTCATAACCCTTTTTTTTTTTTTTTTTTTTTCGTGGGAAATCATCAAATGACCCCTCCCGCTGAGGGTGCAGCTGGAGGGAGTGTCAGACTTTTACTGACTAAAACCCACTATGTTCCTTCTGGGGGTCCCTGTGTGCCAGGGCCGCGGTATCTCTCACGAACAACCCGCAGCCCAAGCAGACCCTGGCCCTAAAGGGGCCCCTCCCATGTTGCTGACAACTCTTCGAGGAGCGCGTGGAACAGAACGCGCCGCCGACACGGGCCTGTCGTCCCTAAAGACGTATGGACGATGAGCTACCCACACTCACCGCCCACAAGCCCGCGCCTACGGTGGTCGGGAGTCATCCCTTGACACCCGGCGCCCGTGGTGTCGACCGGTACCAGCCCTGCCGCGACGGCTGGGATGAGCGGTGCGGTCTCTTAGCCGCTCCGCCGCCTCCTTCGCTAGCATAACGGCTTCACAGAAGGAGGCGACGGCATCCCATTCTCCCTCGCTCCGGACCATGGCCTGGATCAGGGCCGGACGCGAGAGGTCGCCGCCGCCAATTGCCGCTGTGAGGACACGGCGGTGCTCCGCCCAGGCAGAACACTCCTCCACCGTGTGCTCCACCGTGTCCTCTGGCTGGTCCGCGCAGTGGTGACACCCAGGCGTCTCCTCCCGCCCGATGAACTGTCATAACCCTGGGAGCAAAATATTGTTGCCAACATTTGAGCCACCTTACAATACTGGTTATAGTGAAAATGTAAATAAATCGATTTATAATTAAATTTCATTATATCAAATTACTCTTACCTGTAACTAGTGGTGAAGGGTGGGCGTTTCGGGGACTGTCTTTTGTTTTGGCATTCGAAAAGTGCTGATTTATCAGCCTATTTAAAATAAAATGATTTTTTGATATTTTTTTCAAGGAATTCTTTCCACAACCTTTCCTACCTTTTCCACAACGGTGCTTTAGAAACGTCACGTTTTCTAACATTTCCATCATTATTCAGATTATTTCAGAGAACAGGAGCGTAGATCCTGGAAGGACGTGATAGATTTTCTGCGAATAGAACTCATTTCAGAGGAGCTGGTTAGCAAACTGTAAGCTTGAACGGGGTAGGATTAGAACCTTTTTTAATAGAAATGTTGGTAAAGAGGTTTTTCTTTAAATGAAAAATATTCACGAAATCCCCCTTTACAGTGAATACTTGATAAAACTTAAATAAATTTTCCAATACCTTAAAAAAATTACTCGATCGATGGTATAAGTTTTTTAAACTATATTATAGTAAAATCATTGACTGAATAATTATTTCGCAAAATGTAATAAAAATATATCATTTCTAAATTTTAGTTCTCAAACTTAACAAGAAATTGAATCAAGCTTGAATACGAGGAACATGCATTACGTAGCTTGCCAATTATTTATATTAGCCCTGAGCTATTATTGCCTAACACTTCTTAGCAGCCATCTTCATCGCGTTTAGGTTATATTTCCGCAGACGCTATATGTGGTGTTAATTTCTTGCAATCATTGCAATACAGAGGGCATATAAAGTTGCCAGTGAATAAATTCAAAGTTCCCATTATAGGCAGAAAAGTCAATGGCTTGTGTATGTGGAAATGTCCTTTATAGAAGCAGCAGCACATCCTCAATGTCTTTATTTTAATTTTGCAATTTATATTATTTTCTCTGTCTGCATTTTTGTACAGACGCCAGCACATCAACCTACCCCAATCTTTTAAATTTCTCTCATAGATTTTCAACCTTATGACAATACCCAAAGGTTAATATTCGATTAGTAAAATTCAACAGATTCAGGTAGGTTGACCTGCTGGCGTCTGTACAATTACAGGGTTTTGAGTAAGTTAATATTATACACATCATTACAACAAGGAAAGCAAAGTAGGAGCCGTATTAAAAAGTCGCGCTACAAATTATTATCAATCCACCTTTTCCAAATCACTCAATGACTTTCAATCTTAATGGAAATGCACTTAATCTTGCAACACTATCCGTCAATTCTGTGATTTGCGGTGTACACGGCAGGGCGCTTACGCAATGTACTTTCTCCATGCGTTTAAGCGAGGAGAGAGTCCCTGAGATTGCCTATTACTAGATTACCTTGTGAAGTCGGGAAAATAAGAAAGTGTGTAATGTGTCCTCGTCTGTATAGGACGTAAACGCTGCTGATTTCACCAACTAAACATGCAATGAAAACTGTTTATTTGTATAATCAAATTGAGTATATTTTGTATGCAAATGTTGACATTCTGAATGTGCTGTGAACTTTCAATCAATCAAATAGCTTTAACTGTTTGGTAATGCTTTTTTGAGTTTCCAAATTAACTGAGACGCAGTATTGTGACCTAAATCTCTGTTAGTGTGCCATCATGCATCAGTTTACTTAATTGAACTATGTAATATAATATATATAATATAATATAATATCCCTCACACATTCACACAACGTCATCTAGTCCCAAACTAAGCAGAGCTTGTACTATGGGTACTAGACAACTGATAAACATACTTATATACTTTTCTTTTGTAAATACATACATATTATACATAGAAACACCCAGACTAAGTCAAACACCCATGTTCATGCACACAAATGTTTGACTAATGCGGGAATCGAACCCGCGACCTATAGCGTGGCAGGCAGGTTCACTAACCACCACGCCATCTGGTCGTCTATCACGCATCATACAATGTAATTGATGAGTTTTGATCTCTATATCTTTGATAGTAATCAGTACAAAATAAAAGCTAAACTACCCTTACCATATAACTAGTCAATACGATATTAAGCATAATCATCATCATCAAAGCCTTTTTATCGTCCCACTGCTGGGCACAGGCCTCCTCTCTCACGGAGAAGGATTGAGCGTTTATCACCACGCTTGCTCAATGCGGGTTGGTGATTTCAGACTTTATAGTCCAGGTTTCCTCAAGATGTTTTCCTTCACTTTTTAATCAGCCATTAGTGTCTAAGATAAACTTAGAAAGTACGTATAACTTAAAAAAGTTACATTGGTACTTGCCTGACCTGGAATCGAACCTGCACCCTCTTACTCGAAAGGCTGGTACTACTAGTAACCACTAGGCCAGCACGACTATTAAGCATAATAATTTGATTTAATATAAATTATGATTGTCACACTCAGTACGTAGTTCTCTTACCTGCATGTCTAAAGTTTATCACCTAAGACACACTTAAATGACTTCATCAAGAGTTTTCGTGACTATCTAGAGAGAGTTTAGTTTATGAAGGGAAAAATATTTCATTAGAGACATGTTGTCTGTGTTATTAGTATCCCACACGAGATCTGTATTCAAATGCAGCGTTTAAATTAGACGTATCTTCGTATAAATGCTGCGATCAAAACAGTGTGGGAGTATTCCGGTAGTAACTAACTAATACGGGTGGTCTGAACAAAATAATTGACAGTAAATAATTGAGTCTACGACTAAATGACGTCAAGGTGAAGAGTTGAAAAGAAGTATTTGATTAATTTATGAACTTCTCCGTACTAAATAAGAAAAAAAATGTCATTAACAAACAAATAATCTTGTCAAGTGTTTGAGCAATAAAAAACATGAAATATACGCTGTTAACAAAAAACAAATGAATACGCAACAAAATTAGGTACTGTGTAGGTATAAGTACTGGCGGTGAGCGTCAGAACTAGCCGAATCAATGTTTGCGGGTATAATTACCTATATATTTTATTTTTCGTGACATGACAAAGAACGACAAAAAGTGTTTACGTTTATTTGGGTGGCGACCTCTGCGCGATGAGCAAGGTTGTTCCGCTGTGCCCCGGGTAGGAAGGAGGAAAAATAATTCTCCGTTGTTGCCATAAGCGGCAGCCTTGCTGTCACAATGGTCATCGCGATGAGCAGTACGCAACACACTTTATTTGGCTGCCAACCTCTTTCACCCACTTGTTTGTGCCTTCTGCTATTTTTAAACGATTTAGGTAACGCAGCTTTAAAAAACTTACGAAACGTAAACATGTGACAAGTGCTTTTTACCATTAGCAGTTTTTTATGTCGGCATAAAAGATCGCAGTTCTTACACATCCTCACTATGTTCGCCCTAATTGCAAACAAAAACGTACAAAGTGCGAGTTTTCTTTCATTGGAATTTCTTAAACCGCTTGCAATTCTGTTTAATTGCTAAAATCCAAAAGCTATGCAAATGGGCACTTTGATATACAAAGTCTACCTAATTATATGCTCTGTCGTATTAATTACAGACACTTTGGTGGTATTTGTACAGTATTTGCCAAGTTATCGGATAGTAGTTATCATAAAATTAGTTGTGGTAATCAATAGTCTGTAACTGTTTGGCAAGACATTATAGGTCTAGCGAAACTAGGCTCTGTGGACTAAAATATGGTTTATTCACAAAATCATAATAAGTTGGTAACCTTATATGGTGATAAAATTCATGTCTTAGATTCCTTGCGAATGTCACTCTAATCCAAACTTAATTCGCTAAGCATGAAGCCTAAATTTAACAACATAAGGAGCCTCTATCAAAAATACAATCTAATCAGCAAACCAGACCAGGATTTACGGTACAGCAGAGATAGTAAATCCCAAGCAAACTGGTCGGAGAACCTACGGCAGCTCCACCACAAATATACGTGTGTCTCATAATATTAATTAGACAGGTTGTCTAAGACCTACATTTAATACGAACCGTGTGTGAACGTGCAGACCTCATTACCTTAAATTGAATACTTACGAGCAATGCGCTTGCACATATAAGCGGGTCGCAAGCGCAGATGCCGTATGACATTTCGTAATATCATCTACATACATGTTGACTATTTTATAGGATTATTTACTGCGCAATGGTAACTGGAAGTTTGTATGACCTCATACATAAATGAGTTTTTCTGTGACAGATGGTGAGAGAACTGACACTTGAATTATTATAGGATGTCTTTTGGTGTTTAGTTTTATAACACTAAATGCCGGCTGCATAATGTTAATGATTCTTCAAATAGGTAAAATGTGTTCAGTTGGTGAAGAAAATGTTAAAGGTAGCCAACTTCTACAGCTAATGTTACTGTTTGATATATTTATATCTATGTATGTCTTGTTTTATATTAACTAAAAATATGAAGATTAAAATAATGTCTGTTTGAGATCTAAGATCTGAGCCTTCAAGACAATAATTGTGAATAGGTTACGGCTAGGCAAGCGTGTTCCATCTTCGACCATATCGTCGCTTATCATTAGGTAGGATAATGGTCGAACGCGTGCCTAAAGCCATCAATAAAAATAAATACATAGTAGGTATATGTGTGACTCTTCTAGTCTCTTAGTCTGAAAAACCGGTGCGTACAGGTGTTGATGTTGATCAATGATGATTACATCAATCGTTTCGAATTCAATTCAAATCGTTTCGAGGACAGTAGAAATAAGCTATTGACTTCTGATCATTCACAAAAAAAACAAATATATCAGAACGAAACTTAGGTATTATTTGATTAATACAAGCTCCATGTCTCAAGACAAAACAGAAGGTATTTACATCAGCAAACAATAATATAATTATAATGCATTTTAAAGTGTTTGCTGTTAAGTAAATTACTCATTTAAGAGATACGTGCTGTTAAAAATGTTTTTAAAATCGTCGTATTTGACAGACCATATCATTTTGTTTTGGTCTTGATCCGGCCGCTGATATAACCTTGAATTTAAAGGAAGTCCAAACCGAGGAGGCTTTATGTTAAAATGGTCGTATTCAAATTCATCATTAGAGTCATACACTGTTGTCCATATCGCAATTTAAAAATAATATATTAAGTACCCGTAACATTGAGGTTGAGTTCAGTTACAAAATCTTTATTAATACCGAACGGGAGATACTGGTGGTAAATCGTCATAATTTAGATGCGCTATGAAGACACTTTTTACTGATTTATCAATGAATATTTCTTTACTAGTATACATAATGAATTAATAGCGTTTGTATTCAGCAAAGTGGCGTATTATAGCTCTGAGTGTATAATTCAAGGATCCTATAATTCATTACTTGAATGAACCTAAAGTTTTCAACATTCTGTACTAAGATCCGGAAATATAGTTTTTGCCAATAACAGCAATTAAGACGAAGAATTGAAAAATACAGATATCAATCTTATAATATCATTGTCTTATCCTTATGCAAGTACAATTGTACCAACATTTATATTTACAGTTTATGAAAGGTGATTGTAATCTCCGTCGACGGTCCAACTCTTTGAAGCGTGTCGACTACCGTAATATTTTTTACTTAAACTAGCGGGTCATAACGTGGATATTAAAAAAGTTGTTTTTTACAAAGATAAAACTGTGTATCTCGTGATGAATTGTGAACTTCGGAGCAGTTATTTGGTACGATAAGGACGCGTTTTCACGTTTAAGCTAATAAGTCAAATATAAATTTAAAGTGAAGAACTATTAATTATCTTTTGTGTCAAAGTTGACCAGACGGCGTGGTGGTTAGTGAACCTGCCTGCCACGCTATAGGTCGCGGGTTCGATTCCCGCATAAGTCAAACATTTGTGTGCAAACATGGGTGTTTGACTTAGTCTGGGTGTTTCTATGTATAATATGTATGTATTTACAAAAGAAAAGTATATAAGTATGTTTATCAGTTGTCTAGTACCCATAGTACAAGCTCTGCTTAGTTTGGGACTAGATGACGTGGTGTGAATGTGTGAAAAAAAAGTAATAGTAATAAATATACAGTTCATTGATTTGCAAGATTGAGAATTAAACCCCACTGCATCCTTTGCCGTTATCGCAAGATAAAGGCTGGAAAAATCCATAGTACAAGCGGATGAGTTACCAATAAAGAAGCAGGCACACGGCACAGCCTTGTGTACATTCACACAGGTTGACGCAAGGTTCACTTACAAACAAATACAATGAATTAACAGAAATACACGCATTCGCGTCAAATAAACAGATGTCACCGTCACTGTTCTCCGAATATCGGATTCTCACGGTCGAATCTGATATTCGCGGTCGTGTCACTCAGATATATAATGTAGAATGGACGAGTTTTGTTAAAGGAAAGTTTTTTTTCCGAAAATCTGCTGTAGGTATACAAGCATTGCTAACGTGTGTTGTAGATAGGGAAAAATATTTCAATTTTACTATGACTGAATTTATTATCGTACAGCAACTAGTTTCTGATTTTATTTTTCATTAAAGAGTCAGCTTACATGTAGGTTTGTAACCATTAATTTATTTTTGCCAGAGTTGAAGATAGCCTGAGTAGAAGATAATTTGATTATTTAGAGACCTTCACTTCTTCTGAGATCTGTATGAATATTACTTTGGAATTTTTATTTTTGTCAATCTGCTTACCAATAGTTTGGTTCATGGGTATGCTCCATTTACGAGGAATAACTAAATCGATGTTGCACCGCGTCTTCCGCATGAACTCAGCTATGAGATTTCACATGTGTTATGTAGTTAGCTGTGTTTACGATTCGCCGCATCCATAATATTTCAAAGTGAGTGTATACCTCGCGTAGTTGCGCGTACGCTTCACAACGTTCTATCTGGGTTTATTTATTTAAATATGCGTGAACTGCGCTCGCCAGTGCTCTTTGTCTTGGTACCTTGGTACTAATATAGCCGGCTTCCTGCTCATCTCGGTAGCTTTGTCGTTATTTTGCTTCGAGGCTGACAACAACATTTTTAATAAGAAAATACCAGCTTAAACGTTATTATAATAATATTTTTTATCACAATTTACCAAATAGAGCGAGACGTCGAGAAGATACGTTTAAATTAGTAACATAATTTTCCACTTCTTTTCCATTTACGGCATCTACCCACATTTTAATCGATTTCGGTAAACGTAAGTGCGTAAATTAGGGTGGGATCTATACAATAGTGAGTTTTACGTCCTAATTAAGGAAATTTTTATGTTAATCGATAAAGTAAAATTCCGATTTCGTAATGTGGCATTCAAAGAATGATCCCTACATAAGCAAGAGCGACACGCAAGCCTCACACAGTTGAACCATAAAATGCTTTGCATACCGAAAATAAAATAAGACGCTCGAAGGACCAATATTATGAACACGAAACAAATGAGCCAACTTAGATTTGCGCGCATGCGTTTGTTTCGACTGACCTTTATAGCAAGTCGATAAGATTCAAATTGGAATATCGGGACCAAAAATTTGTTAGGCGGGAATTTTTGAAACGGAACAATTGCCTTTGCATTTTGCGTACTTTCTCAGCAATACTCACGTCAGAGATATGCGTTTAAAGGGTTTCTTCGGAACCGTCACGTAAATTAATGAATACAGAGCTTTGTAAGTTGCGCAAATGATCCAATGGTTGTGGTAACTCATCGTGGTGCGCTCGTAAAATCAGCCGCGACAATCACGGCTCGGCTTATGGAAGGTATAGCTTATTACTCTTTTTTCTACCGTGTAACCCTTGTTTTTTTGCACCGCTTAATTTCGCGTGTATTTTTGAAGAGTGACGTCATATTCGTTTCGATGAATTTCATCGGCAGGTAGTAATAAAGTTAAAAATTTGCCCTCATTTTAATACACAGGTGAATTGAAAATACTTTTATGAATTATTGCGGTTGTTTCTGCTTTTGATGTTAATATTGTAAATACACATTTAATAACAAATCATAAACATAATGTTTGTATGTGAAAGCCGCAATGGTTTATTTCGGTCTGTTATGCATTTTGTACCACGACCTACCAACGATGGCAAGTCAGTATTACACACGTGACTTATCATCTAGTTTTAACAACGAGCTTCTCTTAAACTAGAGTACTTGATTCAAATATTTTTCATCTGAGAGCTTTTTACAGCCTTTTATGATCATGCCGCCCCCATCATAATTAGTTATAGCTATAAGATTTGATTTTGATATATACGAGCATATATTATTACTTGTTATACTGCTAATAACTTAATAGCGGGACTAACTAAATTACTCCTCAACATTGTTACCGTGAACTTTTTGTACATTTTTTTAGCGACATGATTCAGTCGAGCCTTTCGTCTCCGGGTCATATACCCACAATCGTTTAGCTGTCTTTGTTATCCTCGGTAACATATTATTCCTTGTATTTTATAACTTATTTTTAAAGCCTTTTGATATCTGTTTAAGTGTTAAGTGCACGTTAAAAGACTGAATTAATTTTATGGCAAATTAAAAATTAATGAGATGTTGTCGAAGTCAAGGAGTATCACCTTTTTGTTGTTTGTTTCCTTAAAGATGTTAAGAAAGCATAAGTTTTTGATTAATAACTTTGAAAATACATCGTTTAAGATGATACAAGTATTAGATCATCAATATCAAGCGCTGTTCGTTTTTAAATGTACTTATTATACATTTTCTTTGAAACATTAATAAATGTCATTTTCACATTGTAATAACAATAAAATCTTTAGC
Source organism: Heliothis peltigera (assembly GCA_958496145.1). NCBI lineage: Eukaryota > Metazoa > Arthropoda > Insecta > Lepidoptera > Noctuidae > Heliothis > Heliothis peltigera. The sequence continues at coordinate 8,369,846 of OY292328.1, forward strand.
AATATGCATTTGAATGTATTTGAGACGTGACAACATTCCAGGGTTTCATTGCATCACAATTTACAGCCTTCGCCGTATCGTCACCTATTCGCGTGTGTCCCACACCTATAAGCATAAAATCGGCTACGATTATTGCATCCTGGTGAATGTGTGGGTGAATATTATTGGCAGGTCTCCGACACGACAAACCTAAACCTACCATTCACGAGCCGACTGATTTCTGAGCCTCGTTTAATTATTTAAATCTACCGTACAGAAGGTTCGTTTTCGAACAGTAGTACAGTACGTTTTGTGCATGGGAGGCTTTAGTCCCCTCTGGATGCAGGAAGGCTCCACAAATAAAATATGTGACTTGAAGGCGACGGCGAGGTGCCGTCGAGATGAGGCTGCGCAAGCTGGTGGGAAGAGGACGGATTGCAGTGTCCTCGTGAGTGCGAGTGGGACAGAAGCATGCTTGGCTATCTGGAGAAACGCGAGCACCTCATTTAATCGGTACGCGCTTCGTTTTGTAGGATAAAGGAAAATTTGCGATGCTTTAGATACGTTGGTATTATGCGTGTGGGTGTATGATAGAACATTACTGTTATCGCTACATCGTCGATCCAGGGTTCAATCAGTCTATTTAAGCTAAAATGGAAGTAATGCTGTACACCTCTATTTTAATAAATAATAATCATAATGATTTAATGAATAGTCGTACTGTTTTAAGCGAATGTGCAAATACGAATAACACCTATTTGTAATTTTACAAAATATCATAGCAGACATTGGAAATATCAAGCAGTTAACATATAAAATTGTTAAGTAAATCAAACGGGCTTACATTTAAGCGTAACTTCTAAACTAGGCTAATTAAGTGACTCGCCTTCTGTAAGAGCAGCTACATTTATTAACCTAATAGTTGACTGCTGTTTTAGTTATTATGCTAACTTACTAAGTGCTTTGATTATTTCAATATTTTGTATTTAAAAGCTTTTAAAAACAGTTGATACTTCATTTAAGTAAAAATTAAATGTTGATATTACGTGAGTATCAATTATATTTTTTTTATTAAAACCAATTTGTCTGCAAAAACTTAAGTACCTATGCATAATTACATAAAAATGATTTAAGCTATCTTTGCATGATTCACTTTCCCATAAATGCAATATTTACGATTCCATACAGTTACAAAAAAAATGGCTGCACCCAGCTTTATACCGCGGCATATTTTTTTCACGAGATATATTCAGCGCTTGAGGCTGAAAAAATGGGTTACAATGTTGGTCGGCAACGCCCTAGCAATTTATAGCTACATACCACTAAAAATCGTTACATTTCTTGTTGGGTTTCCGGCACTTCAAGCTTTGCTTATACTATAACCATTAAAGGTATAATCGATAAATATTCGACTCTTTTAACAATACCATACTTATTTAGATACTCAGTAGCGATGATGAGTTTAGTATCATATTTTTCACTGTTATAATATTTTTTTCGTTAAAATTCGGCAAAATGTATGTCATATTTTCGAGTGTTCTATAGTTTTGAATGCTTACCAACCGACAAACGTTACTTATTACCCGATGCCGACGGCCGGGCACAGGTTACATTATTGTCATAAACCCACACTCGGATGCTCGCAGAGTGTAACCCTACCAAACAGAATCATGAGGAAACCGTACTGAAACACTATTAAAACCAAGCACCACACAATTTAGCCGGTTTACCAATAATGATATGTACCGAGAAAACTGAACGTGTCTAGTAATCTCCGTTTCGTTTGTACCTTTGCTTATTTTGAGCTTTCGACTTTCAAATGTTAATGAATAGGTTTTGGGTCACAATTTTCTTTACCTACTTCTAAGAACCTGGTCAAGTCGGATGTTTTACATTTGTATAAGTTGTGAATTAGTACCTAAAGATTTCACAGTTATAATCATGAAGCATATACCTATGTGTTAAAGTTAGTTGCATTTTTGAATCGATTGATCAATGGAATTTGAATCAAGGAAGAAGACCTACAGACATAAAAGATTTCATTAATTCTTATTCACATAAGGCAAGAGATCTCATATCGGTGCACTGTCGCATATTCGCCAAGTCGGCACCATTAGACGGAGCACTATATTTACTGCCCGTAGATGCTTTCATTTCGTCTGTATTCGAACGTTATGGCTCCGTTTTACTTAATATTTTACTAGCCCATTAAATTGTTTCCTTTTATCCTGGATAGCGGGAAACTGGACGCGCGCTCAGAATTAATCAGCAAACGCTTCCTAGAAAATCTGGTTCTCAAAATTGTACTAGATTTCATTCAACAGTTTCCGAGATACTCTCTGCAAAACTTAAAGTTCATAACGAGCATGAAATTATGGGACAGCACAAATGTTTTCACGCTCATAAAATAATTTTAGAAAGTTAACAAATTATTTGAGATTCACAATAAAAAGTGAACAAGATTGCGATATAATCAAGAAACTCGGTAGGCCGGCCGGCTGTCATGGCAGACAATACATAAACACAAGAATTTTCACCGCGTGATTGACGGTTCAAGCGACCATGTGAGAAAATAAAGCCGCATCGTAATTATTTGTCAATCCGCGTACACAACTTAAGTACAAGATAATGTTGTTGTAGTTACCATTTTTGGGTTATCCGCCAAATAAAGGGCTCGGGTGAACAAAGAGGTCGGATCAATGGTACGGATGCATGCTAATGTGGGATAAATACCGACGCATAGCTTGCTGTCCGACCCACGCACACAATGCCACGAACACAACAACACATACGACAGTATTCACGTGTACACGTAAGCTTTCACACACACTACAACAATTTCACTAGGGTTGAACATAATTTTAGCAAAATTAATTTAGTGAGCACATGTAATGTGGTGGTAGAGGATAGTGATAATTTATCCGTGGACAATCAGGTTATGACTTTGTTATTTAGTTTGTCTGGCCCTTCGAATGTGACATCCCTGATATCAAAAATCCTGATTCATGTTGTGATGATTAATTGATTATTTATTTGATTCCTTTAACGAAGAATGTGAGATACTAATACCTTAGAAGAGAAGTATGAATAAACCTGAACCACCCTGATTACTTTATTGCATAGAATGTGAGGAGCGATAAATAAATTTTGCGATAAATATTTACAAAACATCGATTTTAACACCTAAGAGAAAGTCTTGGTTATAAATTATGCTAACATCGAATAAGATATTAAAAAGACATAAACTTTTATCAAATATAACAGAAATGGAGATATCAAAGCTTAAAATATTATGGCTATCGAACTAAAAAGCTTTTTAGAGATCAAAGATAAATTTTAATAGATGTTTCGAATTTAAATCGATTTAAACAAAACTGTTAAGATTAGGTAAACAGTACGCTGACGTAAGGTCGTCCTAGATAATTGTTTATTATAAGTTTGTTTGAGTACCTACATACAATATGCCCTTGTCTCATATTGTCACAAGATTTTCCTCAACTCATGTCATCATTAGGAATCACCGGCATTGAAATATGTATATCTATTTTTTTCAGCTTTTTAGTCATCGAAATAAGCCCTTTTTAACCGATTTCCAAAAAAGGGAGGAGGTTCTCAATTCAGTCACTATGTTTTTTTATTTTTTTTAATAACAAGGTTATTTCAACAGTTATTAAGCATTAACATTATAAAGGGATCAATTTATAAGACTCAACACTACATTATTTTGCATACTAACCTGAGACGCTAAAATTATGTTCATATCTCCATAAAAGTTGTGAACCTATTATTGCTGATAGTATAGATTATTCTAGATCGTAGGATAAAATCAACACTACAGTCAAACGAAGTTGTTTTTTACATAGTCACACAGTTTTGACGCCTTAAAACAAATTAATTTTCCGATTGCTCTTACTGTCAACCCTAATCAATATTGTGCATAATGGATTATAACAAGAAAGCAATTGTATTTACCAAAAAACAATATTACCAACAATAATATAATAAAAATTACCTTATTTTAAAGTAATTTATGAACTAATTAAAGAACATCTCTGGCTCATAAAAAAGAATTAAAATATACGCAGATGACACGTTCGCAGTTTAAAATTTCTTATGTGGCATATGGCAAACGCATAATGCAAGTAAAGCTCAGGTGACATTGGCGGCTTAACCGTTTTGGACGTCATTCATTGCTTACACAGCATAGCGCTCTTTATTCTACTATTTTACAATGCCAGCAGTGGAACTGAAATGCCATTTTATTTTATTGCCACCGCATTTAAAGGTGCAGCTTAGTAACTCACGTCGCCAACCTTGCAGATTTACTTTTTTATCTGTTTTTGAGGACACACATTGCCATTTAACAACATCAAAGTTAAGGTCCTCTTGTCATTCATTTTTTACCTGTGAGTGGGGTCTTGAGAGGTGTATGTGCCTTTTTGTTTTGACCTAACCTTGATAGAGAGGTAGCAAGGACAAATAAATTTGATTTAGTCCTAACATCACAAAGTACTAACTTTAAAAAATGCCACTTCCTTGCTATGTTAATGCTAAAAAGCTAATAAATTAATATTCTTTTTGTTAAAATTGACACTGAAAAAACATCGGAGGCAAAACGTTTGGTCATTCAACTTGAACACGAAGTTATTCAGCTACAGTACATAAACTGGCAACTATTTATTATAGACAAGTGCATGTAGATTAGCGCGTGCAAGACAACACCGATAGCACATAATCCACAACGGTGAACGTGCAAAACAATAAATAGCACGGTCGGCGCCACTTCTAATTTCCTATGCTCTGGGCGCGTTTGCAAACTGATCCTGAATAGCGATTCCGTATTCCCTGGGAGTCCGGGGTCAGCGAGCTGGCGAGCCCGGGAGGCAAACCTGTTTTAAACATTTCAATATCACACCCAACCTGCAATAAAGTGGATAGACTGAAGTTCACTGTTTATTTGTCACACCTATTTGGGTAAGGGTGTTTAGGGTGCTCTGATTGAGAAATACAAATACATTTTTGTTTATGCTTTTAAAATATCCTGAAAATTAAATTCAGAATAAATTATTCGATAGTTTTCCATATAATTTGTATATGATTTAAAAACAAATTTGTGACATCCGATGCGCAAGCGCCGTACCTTACAAAGGAAAATAAAAAGAAGTCATTGAATCATAGGTAATTCAGAGAATAGCATGACAAAATCTAAATAGAATTTAGCATTTTAATATCCCATTCTGAGAAAGAGACTAGAAAATATGAGTAAGGGTTCATAGATCAAAGTTTACTTAAGCTCCATATACCAAGAATATACTTATAATATTGATAACAATCGGTTTACAGGTATGCAGATATATTTTCTGTGAATTGGAAAAATATTTTACGTCTTGTCCTGTATTCCGCACATCAAGCTACTACAATATGTGAAATATCTTTGATTGATCCTATACAGCGCACTTATACGGACAAAATTAGAAGCTAGTTCTTCTGTATGGAATCCGCATGAAGCTAAGTATGCACTTCTTTTGGAGAAAGTTCAAAAAGCATTCTTGCGGTTTCTTTACAGAAAAACCTTCGGTTACTATCCTTACCTATATCCCACCAAATTCCTTCTAGGATGTCTAGGATACCATATGTTGTCGGCAAGGAGAGCATGTGACCAGGTAGGCGCTATGGTCAAAATTTGCAAAGGTCTGACGGATGCACCTGATATCCATACTGAGCTGATTCGACTGTACACGCCGAACAATTATCTCCGCAGTAGAAAGCATCGTTTGCTAGACGTGCCTCCGTGCCGTACTGCAGCCCGCGCTGCCTCTCCCGTGCCACGCGTGTTACAAACAATAAATAAGCTTGTGGAAGCCAACCCGGACTGTGACATATTCAATGATAAGTTTGCCCATATTATGGATATATGTCTAAAATACATTGAAGACAGTTTATAATTGTATTTTTGTTGCATGTACCTATTGATTTTATTTTAGTTAAGTTTCTTTCCTGTTTTGATTTATGTAATTGGCTTTTTAAGTCGTGTAAATCAAATAAATAAATAAATAAATAAATAAATAAATAAATAGATGTGCAACTTTATCGCTGAAGCATATGGTTTAAAGTTGATTGGGAAAATTTGTCAATTTAGGGTAGCTTGATGTGCTGGATATACAAAGAGACTGTTCCAAGAAGAGTAATCCTTATGATGGCTTCAATATAAATTCTCAATTTTCAGGACTTAATACATACTTTACATATATTGTATTCAATCATTTATAAAATACGTCTTATGAATAACAATTAATTTATAAACGTAATATTAGGGAATTAAAATATATAAACATTTCCAATGATATATTATAGAATTCAGGTCCATGGATTTATATAATGCGAATCCAAATAAGAAAAATAAGGTCTCGAATCTAAACTATTACATAAAATAGGTACCAGTTTCAAGTACCAGAGAGGCTTTAATTATTCTACTTTCCTTTAAATAAAAATATAAAAAGCTGTACAAAATCTTTTTTAAATTTTCGCTTAAGAGTATGTAAAATCTGACAACACCTAAAAGAGACGAAATTAAGTGGAAGAATTATGACTAATTATGTTTCGAGAAGTGTCTGTTTTATGACTCATAAAACAGACACTTCTCGAAACAATTATACAGAGCGCAGAGATTGTATCATGTAAAATCAACGGACTTCAACCGCTCCAACCAAAATGAGAGCCCTAACGTACGGGATGCATTAATAACCGCTAATTTTCTCGTACCCATTCGCGATCCAATAAGTGCTCGAAATGACCAACCACTAATTAATTACCCGTACCAACATACTGATTACTCAGTGAATGTTTGTATACCCAACTCTCTAAACGATAATAGTATCAAGAATGCTGCTGTTCATAAACGCTGGTCATTTCCTACATTTCCAAACCCGTTTTATTGTTAATATAAAATGTGGCGCTTTCGTTGTTTTACGATAGAGCCAAGAAGCGTTTGTCGGGAATGTAAATTTTGTTTGCGTCGGTCTCGAACCTCGTACTTGCGTCCTCCATGACCATAAGCTAGCCTGCACCGTTATACTGCAGACATCGTGTTCCTATTATTTTGATCTATTTGTTGACGTCAATGTATACGTGGGAACAGTTATTTGGTGCATTAGACTAAAAAGTTCAAGTCTTGAATTGTAATTTTTGTTTTCTCTTCGATTCAAACACGTGTATGTCTGTTTCTATTTTTTATTTGAGTACCGTTTTTAGCATCTAACTTCGATCCTATTGTGCAACTTAATGTATTTTAGACTTGAAATAGGAACATCATTTTGGAGCCGTCAAAAAATTATGAAGATAGTTCTTAGCTTGATGGGAAAAGAGCGTATAGTGAGTTCGTCATCATCCGTACAATGACAAATGTAAAGAGCCACAAATGACAATGGTGTCTGAGCCGCGTCCACGATTCGATAATAGTGAATAAACATGGCGATGAGTTATCGGCGGCAATCTCGGGTCGTCGGCCGCGGTACCGTTCCACTTGCCCCTGGACGACGAAACTAACGACAAGGAGGTATATCGCCCAGGGGCAAATGAGGATGCGGCATTGTTGAATGCTGCTTGTTGTAGGAAAAACCGAGATATAGATACATATTTTCAACATAATCACAGAGTACATTTTTGACGAGCTAGAAAAGAGTAAGTAAAAAATAAAATTATTGAAACTATAGGGCTAATATCCTGTAAGTGTAATAAGCTGTAATTTGTGTAGATTATACTTGAAGACAGTTTAGTTATAAAAAAGCCGAATAATTTGTGACATTATTGTTACAAAAACCTAAGATAGTTGATAGAAACTCTTGACGTTAAGACGTTTCTAAATCAAGTGGTTTGAGTACTTGATGAAAGTAAAAAATAAATAATCATGTTTTGAATAAATGCCGCATCCATCTACACAAGTATAAGTCAAGGTTTTCACTATTAACGTTCATAGACGAATTCCGACGTGACTATTCCGCTAATCAAATTTTGTAACTGCGGTATTGTAACCATTAGTTCTCGAACCTAAACTTTTTTCAGACGCCGTCAATTATGTGTTACCGTTAAATGAACAGATTGTTGCTCCGAACTCATTCGAACATTTAAAATAATACGATAGAATAAAATCACTTTATACGATTCCAAAGTAACACTAGGAAATTGGAGAAAGCGTGTCATCCATTCTTATATCTATTCTCTTTTGATGTGGATCATAAAATATTAGTTACGGATAAAATTAGCACCTCGTTTCATTCGTAATTTACCTTGTAATGATTAGATAAGTTGGTTCTGGCTATTTATAAGTTTTGAGGCCAAGTTTGAGGAAATAATTTATATCGAGTCTTTTTCTTCTTTTGTATTTTACCGTTGAAATGCTATTTTGTCGTATATTTCTACTCTGTTCGGCATTAAATGGTTTGTTGTTATATTTAGCCCATGCTGTCCTATTGTTGGGCCGAACCATTTCTGCGGCTCGTTTATTTCATCTTATTGTCTGTTTGTCACGTGGACTGTACAAAGCCTTCAAACGATTTAACCATCATAATTTTGAATCCGATTTTCTTTTAATGTAAATGACTAATATATGAGTATTTAAAAATAACATAAAATAAATAACGGACTAAGGTCAAAGACACTTTGACAATGAAATTAATGTGAGTGGTTTTCTTTCAAAACAACCGCCACTAGTTTCCTTCTAGATAAAAATTAATGTATGTTAAGAATAACGTTTGACTAGTAAATAATAATACTTGATATGTAAGGTGTTAAAATAATAATGTGTAAGAAATGTAAATTTTGGCCGTGTGTAAAGATTAATAATAATGTATGCAAGGACAGAAAAGATTTTGTTTCAACTACGCAATCGTACGTACGTAAATGTAATACTCTTATGTTATGTATGGGTTGAATGATCAATGCTAGACCGAGGTATTGTCGTGTTTCCCCCTAAGCGCCTGCGCCGATTGCCATGAAGCCTCCGCTGTCTATTGTTTAAGGTTAATCTAGAGTTAAATTGCAGCATAAATAAAATTCATATTTATCGATAGCATGTTTATTTATTTTACGATTCATGTTTAAAATACAGTTTTTACAGAGGTTGTTTTGTAGTGTTGTGTGCATCTTTTAACTTATGTGGAGTCATAAAAGTTAAAAACATACATATTTGACTTTATAGAAACATACGTACAATGTAAGTAAGAAATAACTAATTTTATATTAATGAGCATAGATAAAGATTTTTTTTTATTACATAATTAATTCTGAAAGAAACCTTTGATTTTAGCAAAGGTTTGGTATTCTGTAGTAAGACAAAACAAAACCAATATTCCAAAAAAAAGCCAAAAAATTGGTACATTTAAAAGACGAATGAGGTGAAATATTTTTTTGTCAATTTATCTACAAATCCGCGTTAAATAGGCAAACGGCAAAGCCGTAACTTAACGGTGAGCTCAATCAGATGACTCTGCGCCGACGCAGGAAAATCAATTGGAGTTCTTTCTATCATTTATGGATTGATGTCCTGTGGGCATCACGCCTCGGTTACAATTGGTATTCCTATGTTAAGCATCCCAGTCTTGTGTGTATAAAACCTTCTTAGTCGAGAAAAATAAAACAAAGAAGGTAGTAAATGGATTTCAAAATTCGAATGTACTAGACTGCACTAAAATTGTAAAGAAAACAGGCTAATGTGATGCTTGGTGACAGCCTCGCAGTCTTCACTTGATACTGTTGACCTTACAATTCGTTGTAAGCAATTTGCATACATTGTTTGTACAAAATCAACAGAATAACTCTTCGTATTTTCATGGGTAAATTTCTAGAATATTTTTGACAGGTGAAGATTCGATTCAAAGTACGCTATATCCTTATATTAGTTCCTATATTCACACCATTTACTACCCATAAGATTCAAAGACTGCATCGTATGTCAGTTATTTTAACACGGCACTTAGAACAAATAAATTAATGGCCAATTACTCGTAAGGCACCGCTTTGGGCCAACAATGGGCGCAATAAAAGCCATAAACGTCACGATGTTTGGCGTCCCATGGAGCACGGGCTGATCTGTTAACGAGAACGAAACACGTCCTAGTGCTACCGCCACAGACTAAGGAGCAGACGCGACGCTGAGAGACAGATATATACTTCCGTATATAAGAAGTCTGGTTTATCGAACTGATTTCTTTAGTTTTTTGACGGAATGCATAAGAGACTATTATTATGCCCGCAAGAGCATTGAAACTCAAAAGACTATATTTTTATTTCCATACTTCATTCTGAATTAATTTTAAGCCGCAGGAAGCTATAGTCAATATCTGATGTGATTTTATAATGTTGAGTTATCCGATTTCAATGCCAATTTATCTCTTTAATGATACACCTAATCCGTTTACTAATCTTGCAAGACAATGTCTAGCCTTCCTAATAAGCAGACAAGATGTTAAACAAGCCACCGAAACATTTCTACCAACGCACACATCTACGCGGCTACCTATTCTACCGAACAAGTCTGTCGAGTAGGGCGACGACAGGCGCGCGCGCAGGTCGCTGCGGGGTCATCGACCGGCCCGTTACGCGTTTACGTAACAACGTAGCTTACGGCTACGCGATCACGACAACCCCGTAGCACAGCGTTTAGCGACCAATCGCGAACCAATACTGGGTAATTAAATATTAGTGATGCAAGTGACATTTTTATTTGACATTTATTGAAAAATAAAAATTTATTGTATACAATAAAAATAATTTTAAAATTTTGTTTATTTATTGAATAATAAAAATGGGTAATATTATTTATTTGATTAATTTTAATGTTTAGTTATCAATTAACTGTTTGGCTTACATAAATTCTAGCGTGATTAGTGACGTGCTTTACTTTTGTGAATAAAACTATATTAATGTAACGACTCTAACGACTTTCCGGAACACAGTTATTTTAACCGTTACTTTTGTTTCTTAGTTTGAATATTTGGGTATTAATTTGATTTATAGGCAAAGCTATGAACCGGCGGTCTTCAAGACCTACAAACGGAAAAGTTTGTTAGCATAGGTACTCTCCAAGCATTCACCGACAAAATAATTCAATCAATGACACGTGAAACGATTTTTAAATTTCGATGATTATTGTGATAATTCAAAAGCTCGAATAATTCATTTTTAGCTAAATATTTCTTTATGTGAAACTGTTTGCTGAAATATTAAGGAGCATTGTCAAACCATAATATTATATTAGACTTTCCTACTTTTTTACAAAAAGGTCAAAAAATATTTAACTAGAACAGATATAATATGTACTAAAATAAACTCCATATTAAATAAAATACGATTTTTGTAGGAAATTTATTACTTCTGTTACTTTCAAACTTGAACACTACACCGCCATCTACCGGGCGCTTTGCGTACCAAACAATGTATGTTTGTGTAAAAATTAACAATAAGCAATGTTAATTACTTCACAAGACTTGTTATGATATAATGAGCACTTTTACCGGTTCTAAGTTATTTTCTGTCTGAAAATTAATGTTGATTCAATATTTGTACTTATGTAATGAGTCCCCGAAAGTGGCGGTTCGAAAATTTAATCGAAGATTCGAAAAAGTTTTATTGTATTGGTTTTAGTGCTTATATTCGTTTATTGAGGTTTATTGAAGTTAAGGAATAACTTATTATTAAGAAGTTTAATTTTTCACTATTTTGAAATAAATCATTTATTGGTTTTTAACATTAATTAATATTATCTCAAATCTATTTATATTAATAATATTATTCTCTATGTAAAAATAGTCATCAACCATCAACAAGTGTTATCGCAAGTAGTTAGTGCTCACAATGAAGAGGTTCTTTATCAGCCTCCAGCTAACTGTAATCAGTAAATAAGCTAATATTAAACTGATCCCAGAATATGCATATGGGGGTAATTTAATACATAATTTTTTCGTCATTATTACAACCATTAAAACTGTATTTAAATTAAGAACAAATAGCATTTAAGAGAAGGCTAGTTATTAAAAGAGCCTCTAATTGGAGTGATATAAAATCTGAGAACATGACCACAAATGTCCGCTCGTTTCACGGCCCTACAATGGCGTCTTCCTACATCTATTTAATTTAATTAATTTCACAATTCACACACTGAGTGCGGATGAAAGATGTTTTTGCGTTAATTGCTATGAGTTATTACATCCATTCTTTGTTCACTGTTACAGTAAGCCGTTGACTTAATTAACAACTAATTAATTTACACACGATACAAATCTAATCTCTTTCAGTTTTGTGTATACGTTAATATTGCACTAAACGAGTGTTGAGCATAAATTATGAAACTGTTGTTTTAACTGATTGTTTTATCGTGTCAATCTATATAACTGCCGTAGTTTGTTAGATTTAAACCCTGATCTACATAAGTGAGCCGTGTTACTGTTATCGAGTTCACGCTTGCGTTTTATTTGTAACCGGTATTAATATTTTGACATGTTTAATGTTTTTATTTTGTATGTTTGACAACGAATGGTCTTTTAATTTAACATAGATAATGTTCAAAAGATTGCCACTAGCATCAACAGGAGAATTTACAATAAAAATCTTAATTTATTGGTCTGCAGTTCTTTTTTAATACGAATGTAGTACGTACGTATTACCTACCATTCGTCATTCCGGTTTGGCAAGTGTTGATGTGTGAAACTTCAATTTAAATTAATGTACGTACTATGATTCATACAATAAACCGGTGTGAATTAATTCAGTGTATCCATTTATTTTTAATTTACTTTTAAACACACATAGTGTTTTATTTGTTTGTTTAATCGTAAATTATGTGCGCATAAGTCGTGAAGCAAGTGACTCATTCATCACAACGACCTTTTTATTAAGACAGTAGACCAGCCAGCTCAAACTATTATGAGGATCAATATCGGATACAATGGTATTGTAAAAGGGGGCTCATATTTTGATATTCACAAAAAAATACTAACTCTTCCGCGAGCACCCTCTAGCGAGTACTCTCCATAGCTATTTTAAGTTGTTGTACTTTGTATTAAGAGCGAATATTGTCCAACAGGATATTTTTGTTGTTCACAATGTTAGGAGAAAAAATCATATTTTTTTTAGAAATGAAACACTACACCTTATTGTTTTAATCTTAGGGTTTATATTCGCGCAGTGATCCGAGAAGAAAGCTTTTACATCATCTAGTAACGTGTATTGATTGAAGAGACTCCCGTTAGGTTTTTACATAATATCTCTTTCCTATAGGGGGTGGGTGTACATGGATGTGAGCTACACTTTATATTTGCGATTTTGTGTCACTTTTATGGGTATTTTGAACTCCAGTTTATTTTTCCGGTTCGAAGGGAAAATAAAACATGGTAATAAAACTCACTCACTAATATCTAAGAATGTTTAACTAAAACAATTAAACTGAAGAGTTCGCAACACTATCAGTTCGTACTTTTATTTATTTAAATGAAGTTAAGTTACATTTTTAGTATAAAAAATGTAAGTAGCTGAATATCTGTGCAACACATCATCTTGATCCTTGCAGCCACCTCTCACACAAAACCCCATTACAAGTACACCACCACACGCAGCTCCAATATTTATGAAACCCATAAAACTAATATGAGAATGTTGAAATTTAGCAAGTCCAACACATAAATACCCTCAATGACGTTGATTATGGCGAATATAAGGGCGACAGCGGTCCTCCGCGCATTTTTTACTGCCCCTTTTATTTATTGCAACGAAGATTGAAAGGGGACGGCATCGCGAGATGATTGTGACGACCCTACAACGTTGCATGCGTGCCGAATGGGTTGCCTGATATTTGTACCTTCATAAAAATACTAGATTTTATCCGGCGTCGGTTTGTAAGATTTTCCGTGTTTATCATGAATTCAGTATCAAAATTTGTTTCTGCTTTGTCTCTGGTCGTAATGTTATAATTTATATATTTTTTCCTCTAAATTCCTCCAATTTACTTGTTTCCTCCAATTGTAGTCATAGGCATTATATTTTATAGAAATAAAATGTACCTTCAAAAACGATTGTCAATATTTTTTTATACTGGTATTATGATGGTGCCAGCACATCAAGCTACTACAATCTGTAACATTTCCTTAATAGATTTTATCACTTTGATTTTAGAACTTTATCTTTGAAGCATATGGTTTAAAGTTGATTGAGAAAATTTGACAGTTTCTAGACCTCTATGTGCTGGCGTCTGTAGCTAATTAATACACTATTTTTTAAATGTTTATTGAAAGTATTAAGATGAATTGTAATCTCTCCAAAAATGCTAACTTCATCCCCATTTAGATACTAGTATGAAGCGTGCGATACGTGCTAATGTTTTAATACCGCTGCGGTGACTTCGTTAGTGGCAGCTTATACGCTTTGATCTGTTTGGAGATGAATTACTTTGTGATTGAATTGCTTTTTTAATTACATGATTAACGTAGGGGTGAATCATGATGCTAGTGTCAGCATTTTGGTTTTATAACTTTTCAATGACATCTGTTTGTTGCAAGTGAATTATAGTGCATTAGACTAGAATATGGCAATTGTTTATAATAAGAAAAGCTACATGATGTAAAACGGCAAAATAATAATACAGAAGATTTTCCAAGAAATAAGATTGTCAAAGTTGACGAAGACTCTGTTTTTAAAGAGAGTGGTCATCATTCACTTTCTATTGACTCTTCTGTGTTCAGAGTCGACTTTACAGAAGAGGATACAACAGGAAATTTAGGTGTAAATACATTTTATTTCACACACTCAATCCACGAAATCCTAGAACAACAAAATCAAAAACACAAATGAACATGTAATCAAACCTGTTAATCCAACAATCTGCAAAATCAATACGTTGTATCAAAGTACCTATAAACGGGGTGCACTTTCCCAAATTTATGTACCGAGGGTGACTCCCCATAAACTTCACATGTGCAATAACGAGTCGGCCAGTTTAAACCGCCGATATTGCTCCTATGAAATATTGATGGTTATACTACGAAGGTACACCATTATCATGTCAACTGGACTGGAGGCGATTTATTTTTATAACTTCATTGTCATGGTTATACTGGTTTCGCTGCAATGATGATATCCCTAACAGTTCTAATTTTTACTACAAGTACCTTATACCTACTGCTTTTAAAGTAATTTAAAATATCTTTAATGTGTTAAAAAAACACTTATATATGTACATTAATACAATATTTTTTTTACATTAAAATGTCACTCGACCATTTCAATTATTTGCGTTTTATAAACTTCACTTGGAGTTAATAAAATAGTATGGTATTCTCTTTTAATAAAGAACCTATAATTTTTCGTAAGAATTCTGCATAGTAAGCTTTTCATAAGCTACGATATAACAACATTCCTATGCAGGCTATACAGTTTTAATCCAAACAAATGCCACTAACAATCACCGAATTATATCATAATTATAATAACTCAAGCACAAGTAACACGATACATTTATAATATGTTATTATTCAAAATGAGTTAGTACCCTAAACAAGTTAGCGTGTTTGGTGCGAATACATGTTTCATGTGAAGTGGCTGGGGCGATACAGGTTTCAAATGCCAATACTGCTCTGCCTCAATGAAATATAGAAGCAATGCGCGCATAGATTCGAGCCGTGCTACAGAAGCGGCAAATTGTATTTTCGACTTACGCGTGCAAGAAAGTTATCAAAACTTTGTCGTTGTTACGGGGAGGAGAATAATGAAGTGAGGTGTGTCAGTAGTTATGCTAGCGAAGGAGGCGGCGGAGCGGCTAAGAGACCGCACCGCACATCCCAGCCGTCGCGGCAGAGCTGGTACTGGTCGACACCACCGGCGCCGGGTGTCGAGGGATGATGATAATGATTTCCCACGAAAAAAAAGATGTGTCAGTATTTACAAATTATACCGATGCAGCTAATCGATACGTTGATATTTATCCTATGTATGACAATTTTTAAATTGGACTTTGAGACTTGGCTACCACTCGTCCATATAAATATTATTGGTACCACAATTGGTACTGAAGTCTGAGCTATCGTAAATGTTGGCAGTTCCTATTCGAGTAGAAAAAGATAAAATTCCCTACACAAAAAACCTATTACATAAGAAAATTATTGCATTAATTTGAAAAATTGTTATAACAAACGATTGCCCTTTCTACGTAAACCAACAATGCCCCAATAATCTTTGCCATCCATAACTGGATTAGCGTCCGCCGCGCGTATCGGCGTAATATATCGTTTCGATTGAGTTTTGGTATATCATTCGAAATACCAACTTCGAAATGATTGCGAGTTCCCGTCACTATGGGTGACAGAGGAGTCTTTGTAACTTTTCGCGATTCTGTTGCAGTTATTGAAGGGATGACCTTTAAGAAGTCGAACGCCGCGTAAAACTATTTTTTCTTACTAAATTACTGTAGTAGTGGATGTCTGAATGAATAGCTCCATTTTCAATCACTGGAGAATAAAACCTGAAAATCCAGTCATAACAAAACATAAGAAATTTATTAATACCACACAGTACCACTGCAAAACTCGCCAAAAAATTGTATATTCTCGTTGAAAACTCGAATCCAACAGCACACAAGTTCTTGAGACTTTGCAATTGTTATTTAACACGTGTACAATAACACGTAACCTGTAAATCCAACACGTAATGAAAATGATGCACGTGCGTGCGCAAATTCTGTGCACATGCAACGAAAATAGAAAACTAGCGGATGCGAATTCTCTACGTCTCAGAATGTTTGTATAAAGGTTACTAGTTTGAATTCATTCATATTTGTTGCGGTAGGGTTTTTATTATTTTCTTAGAAAATGGAAAATTCTATCCAGTCTTACCAAGGAGTATCGTTTTGCCCAAGTAACTGGGTTGAGGAGGTCAGATAGGCAGTCGCTCCACGTAAAACACTGGTACTCAGCTGCATCCGATTAAAAATGGAAGCCGACCCCAACATAGGAGCTCGGGAAAAGGCTAGGTAGATATACTCTTTAGTCAAACTTATGTCAGTATTCTAGCCAGACACGTAAATGAGGTCGTTTTGCTGCACTATTCTGAAGTAAAAAAATAATACTACAAAAATAATACGCTATCTAAATCCACGTATATTTCCACGCTCTCAATAAATTGTGAAACTTATCAAATAACCCGAAAGGCGAAGTTTCATTACTATTAAACAGAATTGAAGTATTAGGTGTGGCTAAGCGTCGTAGTCTAGATGCAGAGACATCGATTTAAAGCGAACAGTCCGTCAATAAGTCTCGCCTCGGATCGGTCAGGGTTAGTAATTGACGGGGGTGGCGTAGGGTTGACTGTTTGAAGGATATACATTTTTTTCTTATAAAAAAGACAATTTGATACAATGTTTATGGTTATAGAATGCGTAGGAGACCGTAGGTGGAAGTTGTTTTTTAATTTTTTGGGAGAATATTTGTATGTTGCCGTTAGATAGTAGCAAAATTACACGACTCCTTGCAGGTGCCATACCATTTCAGATGATGGAGAGTTATTAAAATGTGACTTGTTTGCAGCTATTATTTTCAAAGGCAACAAAGTGCAAATTCGAGTAATAAAAATAATTTACATATCGCGCGAAATGATTTACGCTGTCTCGTCGCGCTAACCCTACGCCGCTAGGGCAGTTACAACGCCTTCCCCTAAAACATTGTCATCTGAATTTGTGCCCGAAGTAAATAAGAGTCCCGGGGAGTCCTCCGCTCTAATGGCGGTAGATTTATAGATTTTCCCTGGATGCCCCGCCGCGCCGGGATTAAATTACGCCTGCCGTATTGGCCGGGCGGAATATTAGCACTTCTATTTGTTTCGGCGCTTCGGTTTCAACTGATTTGAATGGTCACGTCATCTGTGATTTTAGCTTACGAATTTCGTAGCTTAAGTGAATTAATTGATCAATTATTTGGGTGTTTAATAATGACCTAGATAACTGAAATCAAGGATCCATCATCCCTTGTTCATACCTTAATGGAAAAGCTACGGAAATTCTTGTACGTACCTACGTATTTAGCAAAGGCGTCGAAGTACTTTAATTACCTGATAATATGCAAGTCACGTTGCACATAAATATGCTGTAAGGGATATTAAAGAAAACAGTTTTCTTGTGTTCTCTTTGCAGGAAAATGTTAATTATTGTCGTATTTACGATTTGTTTATCCGTTATAATGTTAAGATATGTAAATAATAGGTACATATTAACAATATCACGTGTCTGTTTTCTTAGTACAAAATATTCCCATTGTTGGTACAAACTGACCAAGAAAAACAGAAATTAATTCCAAACCTCAAAAGAATACCACCAACTGAAGCCCCACAGATGCACTCATTCGAATTAGACTCATTATTTGAAAAAGTTATAAATTTAAAAAAAGTGAAGCCTTGTAACTAATCTTTCGTGTTTTTTAATAACAGTTTTCTTCGGGTTGTCCCCTGCCCACTCTTCGTCGAGACGGGGGGTGGGGTCGCAACGGCCCTCTCCTTCTGATTTTTAAAATCGCAGACGGGTTAAGTCGCGGGGGCACGGTATAAAAGCGCCTCGTCCCCCACCCAACAACCGTTGACTGTGCGTATCATATTTTTCTGTCTGTTCCTATAATTGTTTGCATTAAGTACTTATTCTTTTAATCCTTGAGCACGTTGTGGTAAATTGTGGTTATTACACGGCGATAGGGTTTATTAACATTACAAGCTGCCAAATATGTTTGAAGTATCCTGAAATTGCGTTAATATGGTTGTAATAGCTTCTTGATTTAAGCATAAAAATGTCATCGTTCACACAAAAGCCATGATAAATCGGGCATCGATACATTCCTAAAGATAAACATTTAAAAATAAAACTGTTATTAAAAGACCAATAACCTGCAAAGTCTAAAAGTAAACTTGTTGCGATCGACCCTCTGTTTTTAAAACGGCAACACACCCGATGTTTTTTCCCCTTCCTTTCAAGTGTGCAGTCCAATTTACATGCGATTCTTGTGTACAGCAATTGATATCAGCACACAACGATACAGAATGACGTCAGAATTTTCCTCATGTGTTTTTCTCGGCAAATTGTAAACCATGTTCATGCGCAGTGATTTTGTTTCATTCAAATTGTACGAAAAACAAGTTCTGTAGGTTTTAGTACTGATATTTTGAGAAAATTCAATTAAAAGGTGTGTAATTTTGTAGTTAAGAATTTTCAAGATATAGTCATGATGATATCTTGCTCAGGTTTTTGTTACTAGCGTAAAAAAATTGAAACGAATCCAGACCTAGAATTCCTGAATGGGCTTCAATCAGGCTAAAGTTTTTACAACTGTTTAATATCCTGTAGCTACTAATTTACAATTCTAACTGATTGTTCGCAACATTTTTTCTTGTCATCAGAAAATCAGTAAAATATTTTTTAGTGGTCGTTATAATTATGTTTACGAGTCGCGCCACACGCCACCACATAAAAGTCCTTTGAGCGTGAGTTTTACTGTTTGCAGGTTTTGTTCAGTAGACTTTACGACTTGCTAAATAACGATGCGTTATACTCTTTCTTTCTTTTCATCTCGATAATTATCAGATCACTTAAGATGTCAGCCATTACTGGTTCTAGCCTGGCCAAAGTTATTCTCTTACTAATCATTGTACATTAAACTTAACGTTGAGTTAGGTTGTAAATATATAGCTTTCTGAGCATGTCTCGATATTAAGCGCCTGTTTCGCCATCTAAGAATAAGTTCCAGATAATCTGTTTGGCAGATAATTTCGTACAAATTCTGTTCCATTTTTTAGACACTATCTGGTAGATAGTGTCTATTCGGACATTGTGAAACTGGCCCTTGGACTATCATGATGTTAAATGATTAGCACGGTCCCTATGTGTGCGGGGGCCATGATTCATATACTCGTCTAGTTTAATTGAAAGTCACGGTCCCAAAAAATTGTATGTTCATTTAAGCTAATGGTAACTACTAATTTATTAAAACAAAATATCGAGAAAAAAGCTTGACTCATTGTCAATAATACAAGTGGCGGCCATCAATGTTGAGCGACCTTGAGAAAATAACTAGAATACTAAGCTAGCGTAAAATCGATTGAAACTGGAATTAATAATACATGTAGTTGGACATACATAGGGCTAGTCAGATTTGTTTTCTGTGTCACCGTATTGACATTACTTAGAGACCTTTACGCCTACCGAGGTCAATGTCAAATCTTTGATATCGTTGTGTTTGAGAAGTCTAATCTCTTGTAGACTTGGAACCCGACAAGTATTAAGTACCTAAATGTAATGTAATACTCAAAAGCCATGTTTTTTTTTTTAAATACCGCAAGGAAAGCTAAAGTTGGTGAAAATATTCTGCTATTTCTGAAATGCCTTCAGGAAGAATAATGATCATTTTCAAGTCATTTATATACATCTATAGTATTCTTACTTATATCTTTAGTTTTCCATTGATTCTAGTCTATACTGTCCTTTTGCATTGCATAAGCGTCGCTGGTCAAGTTCGTTCCCTGCCTGACAAAAACGAAAAGACTCAAAAATAACTACTTACGTCTTTTTCGAAATGTTGATCAATTTATTGAAGACTTTTCCTTTTCGTGAAGAATAAATTGAAAATTGTAAACCTTGAATTTTTTATCAGAATTTCACAACAACGAGTAATTTTCAACCTGTTATAAAACTGATAGTGTGGGTGTATATCCGACAACAGATAATGTTTTGTCTGTCGGATATCACATGTTTTAAATTATCCTTTATACATCGTAATGAAAATCAATGCTTTCTGTACACCATTTTTATTTTGTAACGCTAGACCTCTCCTTGGTTCCGCAAAAGTTGCGAATTTCTTTACTTTAGACTAATTTCCTCCTAAAACCCTTCATTGAAGTAAGTTATAGTTCTTGCTACCTACTTAAAGTAACCCACAAGATACTATGAGCAGTATTTATGAATACTCAGCAAATATCCCCTAAAAACTATTTTAAACATTCCGTAGAACATCTTTGATTACTAAAGTTGGGGTCATAAATCAAAACAAGAGCATCGGTTCCCAATCTCCTGTTGCTATTACATCGAGGTACAGACACATTAATCATTTACAATTACGTTAAACGGCCCAAGGATCCACTGGAGGAGACTCCGGCCGCATTGTGAATAGGTACTCAACTGACAGTGGACAAATAACAAAACTGGGTTAATCTTTTGCCTCCCGCATCGGCTGGAGGTGGAGGATCACCCTTACTCTATCCCTCTCACCCCACACCAGAACAGAAAGGGACAAAACACCAACATCTGTAACAAAAAGGCTTTAGACCAACAAACTCACTGCCTCGCTTGACTCCTATTGACTTATAAATTAAGGTCCTTATTGGAGTGCACCATAGAATTTTTACCTTTGGAATTCAAAAAAGATTTATTTTATCAAAACAATCTGTACTCTGTATTACGTACAATTGAGTTGGTTTTTCGATACCCAAGAATAAATTCTAGATTTTTAGTATTATATTCATTTATTTGTTCCATCACGTCTGTGCTGAGAGATGAAAATGCCATGAAAATTTCGTCCCTCTTTTACTTATCAGATTGAACAGAGAGGGTACGATATTACATTAAGTCACTGTGGAGTGTACGTATTGCTACCATTTACTTTGTTTACTGAGAAGGTCTTAGCACTAGAATTTTCGCATGAATCTATCTAAATTTTTGTTCACCTTCAAGAGTCCAGACGATTGTCGCTGCAATTGTAACGACTTTGAAACTTATTTTAATATTGAAATATATTATCGCCCTTATCTTTGCGATAACTTTGCTATTATTATTTATTTAATGCATGCTTTTACTAAGGGTAGTTAACAACTGAAATAGGCCTGTAATAATTGTCTTTAAATTACTATGAAAAATATTGAATGGGATTCTTTTAGAATCACTAAGTTACTACCTATATATACTACAGATTTTTCTGTCGAAATTGCCCAAGTAATTTTTGCAGTACCTGCCTCTTGCTGAACGGCTTCAGAAAAAAACACGATATTTTATTTATCTAAAAAGAATAAGAAGAAAGTCTTTCTCACAACCCAGTACTCGACTGGTTTGATTTGCCTCCCCATGAGAAATTAAAACAAAGACTCAAGTTTCCAACGATACCGATTAATTTCGTTTCGGAATATTTTTTTGGAAACCGCTTTTTAACCCGTCTAGACCCTCTAAATTACGCCGAGACGAAACCGATTCGAACAATAAAAAGCTAAAATTCCACAAACGGTATAGGACGAGATGTATTGAAATATTATAATACGCTTCAACCTATAATTTGATTAAATTCGAGGCGAAAAAGAAAAGGAGTTGATTCAAATGGGTCATTAGAATTCGGGTCAGTAATGATCGGACGCGCACCGCCAGTTTTGTTTGTTATATTAGCGTTTTTAAAGCTCTCAGGTACTTTATTAAGTGTTTGAAGGCCATGCCCATTATTTTATCACTACTGCATTTTGTAACATTTGAAATTGTCTGGGAAGTTTAATTCTAGCAAAACTTTGTTTTTCTTCTATGACCCCATTTTCCACTATGAAGCTTCTAAAAACTTGCAAGAAATATATAAAATCATTGATGTTGCCTATCAGTCTTAGATCCATAACAAACAGCCAATTACATTGTAATTACACGCTTACATAACAATCACGATTATTGAATCGTCGCTACAACTCGTTACGTACTGCACTGCGCTCGCGCAGATTACGTCAAAATTGTAAAATACAGCAAATATTTTACATAAGCATGCGGAACAGTTATTATTTTGATACTGGTAACTGTTTGCAAACCTTCGCAGACATATGCTAGAGAAGGAAAGAGATGCTTCTATTGCTCTCTAGCGGGTGCATTGTTATGAAAGCTTATTACGAAACGTTGAATTAAGGTTCTTTATGATAGGACTTCTCAAAATAGCAATCCAATGCTGACGTCACTAACTGCGATAAAACAACCCTACATCATTGCTACCTTTAACTTGAGTTAGTATGATTGATATACTTACATACGTTTGTGCAATACAACAACCATTTACAATCCCCAATCCTGTTATCCTGTGGACAACAGTATACTACAATTAGGCCAAAATGTCCCCGAACAACAATGGTAGGAACGTTTACAGATTCGGACAAGCCAAACGCATTGAATATGTTGGTATTTACGCCTCACATGTGGATATCCGCGCGTATCACGCCCAAGTATTATATGCAGTGCAACGGTATCATTGGTACGGTGTACGGCAAAAGCAATTTCGAGCGGAGACTATTGGCAACCGGCCAGTAGAAATAAGCTTGCTACGACACCCGGAGAGCACCACTACATACAGCCTGTGATCTAACCAACTTAATTTATATTTATACCTTTATGATTTTGTTTCTAACACTTTAGATATTCCAGCGCTATTTCTGTTCCTATTACCGCCTACTTAAGTGTCTCCCCAACTATAAAGCTCAGTGGATCTTCATTACACAGTCAATTGGCCATTTTAAAGTGAACATGTGATTATCGGCCAACCACAGGTGTTTTATTAGTAGATAGCATTAACGATCATTTTTATTCAGTGTTGCTAATGCGTATGCGCATTCTTTGGCACCTAGTACTAGGAATGCTATCGAAATTCCTTCTGAAGTCACCTTAAGCTAATCTGTGACTTTAGTCACGGATGACTCCTATTAGATTAATTTTATTTAATTATTGTAGTGGATCCTGTTTAAGATTGTCTAAATTTAGTACACACTATTTGCCTTAAGTTCATATCTGTGCATCTAAAAAAGTAGTGACGTTATTCCCCTAAAGCATGTGAGGGAGAGGGGTGGAAGCAATTTAAACCAAAGTAACCTGGCGAAAAGCCAGCCGTCCAACGGGTCTTAGGTTACGACAATGCTAGGCATCGCAGATAAGTATTCCAACTATATCATCTCTTACTTAAACATCCGTTTCACTCTGATCTTTGATGATATTCGTCTTTTCGAGACTGCGGTTTGAGTATGAAACTTTTATTTGGTCTAATGTACATTCACTATTCCACATCAACTGCAAGTAGCTTCAGTATATTTCCTCCGGTTTTGTTTCCTATGTCTGCATTATTGCTTTTATTATAAAACCGTTTGCCAAAACTACTTCCAATTCAGTCCACTTCGTGTATTTCACAATGTAGTCTACGAACAGTTTATTCATGAAAACACTGACAGTATCAATGTACTTAACTCGAAGTTATATTTCTGCCTCGATGTTTATTAGAAGCCATGATCCCACTCGGGTAGCTACGCAAACAACTCGACATTATTCAATAATTGCCTTGCAACTACTGACCGAAAATTAATTAACACTCCTAATGCATGCAACGGGAGCAAAGAGTTTTGGTACAGCAGCGGCAAAATCAATTTGAGGCCGGAGTATTGGCGAGTGGCCAGGCGGCGTCCGCTGTCCGACAACCGCAAACCTGCATATTATACGTAATACCTACACTACGTACATCAATCACGAAACGTTTAGAGTGCATCTATTTTGATTTATACAGGTGAATCGTTTATAGAGTCCTTGTGTGCTGCGGTTGCGTGGCGCGAGTTCATGCGCGGGATCTATTTGTTTGGTCCAGGAAAATTTATTGGCTACCTTGCTTTATGTTGTAGATGGAGGTTGTGAAGCCTTCTCACCCACTAGCGACCCAGCACAAGCATGAACATTCTCATGATCTTACAATCGATTTTTTATTGTACAAGCAGGCACTCCACAAATTAATTGATTACATTAACCAGTCAAATATGTCTGTTGACATAAATCAAGAACATAATTAATTGCAAATTGGAAGTCCATTAAATTCAAATGTAAACGTAAGCCTCAAAAATCAATGTTTCAGAAGTAAATAAAAAGTGTGACAACAAAAAACTGCAGGTCGTGGGAAATACTATTTACATAAACTTATTTTTTTGGAATGTGGGAAAATTACCAGATAACCACGATATTGAGCCACAAAGCTCAAAGAAAGAAAAACTGTCAGCTTACTAATGTGCTCTCCGAGAACGTTGTTGCAAACAAAAGCTTGTAATTAATAACGTGAAAGACTTCTTCCTGACACACAATAAACATTAATAAAACATGTTAGTCTCTAGTTACAAAATGGAGTGAAACTCGATATATTACTGCCGTGACTAAATCGTGTCATTTTAGAGAAACTCAACAAGTTCATTACGAAGTATGCAAATGTCTTGAAAACGGGGAAGATGAAAGTGTTAAGATAAAATCGTGTCATATTCCAAGTCATAATTATGCCAAGTCATTAAGTTAGATATATAACTAAGAAACAATTAAACGATACAAAAGTAAATCCGACTTCGAACCATAAAAGTATTCTCTACGGCTCATCAAAAGCGAGAAAGCTGAATATGAAGGAAAACATGGTCACGATGTAAAGAAACAACGAATTTAGTATTGGTACTCAATACCAAAGCTAATGATATAGAGAAATTCATTTAGTTTGATAACGTTAAGCAACGCTTGGTTTGGTTGCTCCGTGGATGGGTAGTTACCTACTTCATAACGAGATCCTCTGTGTGTGTTCGGAAGGCTCGTTTTTGTGGGTTTCAGCTGCTATTTGTACATATTTAGCAGTTTTTACGTCTAACAACCAGTCGTACTGGTATTGGGTTGCCCGGGTAACTGGGTTGAGGAGATCAGATAGGCAGCCGCTTCATGTAAGACACTGGTATCCAACACTGTTATGTAATTTCTTTCTTTATAGTTCTTAACTGAATAAAAAAATAGCATTTCCATAAATTAGATAAATATTATGCAACAAATAAAAGAGATGATAAATTCGGTGCATTTGAATGCACGCAAAATAATTTACATTATTTAAGGGCATTTTCTAGATATGCTTGCAATTCGATAATTTCAGTTTGTTGCGTGCGCGTGAGTTATGCGTGCTTCACTTCGCTTCCTCGGAAGCCGTTGGCGAAGATTAGCTGAAATTAAAGCATGATTCAAATAGCAATTATGTTAATCTTAATAAATCCTAAATTAGTAGCGAATTCGTAATATGGGAAAAGAATTTTGTTATTTCAGGAATTTGAATTTGAATAAAAATACAAAAATATATTGGCTTCCTAATAAACAGTGATGAAGGTTGAAATAAGGTGTAAAAGAAAATTACACAGCTATGTTTAATTTTCCTAAAAGTTAGCAAAGCAAGCAGGAAAACTTTGACTAGCGTTTTCTGTGAAATGCATATTAAATTTGTATAAGGAAATTCATATTTTTAGGTTTGTTTTCCTTCGAGATAAATGAAAAGGAACAAAATTATACACGTGCCTATACTTCCTGAAACACATATTTCAAATACTGAATTCCAATCTGTAGAGATACTTCCCGTGTTAGGAATTATTTGGAGAATCAATAGTGATGAATTTATGAAATATGACTGTAGACACGACAAAGTCCATGGAATCAATAAATAGCTCTTAAGATAGATGAAAGCAAGCAATTTTTCTCTCAGACAGGCAACGCTCTGTAAATGCTACTTATGTTAAAATACGCGCTCAATCGGCTGATTGCTCGTGTCTAAGTTTTCTTTTATCGTTTCAGTTTTCAATTTAATAGTTGTAATTTTTCCGAAACTAAGTTGTGAGTAAAGGTGCACTTCAATTTTCGGTGACATTTAACATTCAATAACAAAATAATAATTACTCAGTCTGAATTATTTTTTATGGATAGTTAGTAGTAGAATTTGTGCTGTCCATCCTGAATAATTTAATTTAAATAATTACTGACTATGCGTGTTTAAAAATTAATAAAAGCTAACAGTGGCTATCTTGTTGTATCTATGAGCATCACAATGACTCATTTACGATTGCTGATCACAAGTTCCGAATAAGATAGTAATATATAAAGACTTATCTATTCACGTGATTACTACTACTATGTTTATAAGCTTTATCACGCGTCATATTTTACGCTATATTTACCAACGCCAATGATGTTCAGTCATCGTTCATTATAACTTCTTATATACAAACAGAAATCATTCCATACGGTCGTTTCAAAACTCTTCAATAATCCTCTATGATGTTGTTACGTCACTTGCCACGTGCGCCCGCTGAGAAAAATTCTTACACGCGACCACTATCGCCGATAAAGGCGAAACGTTTTTCTCAATCGGTACTCCATCGATACTTTCTGCGCATTTATAACCCGATATACACCCAGAACATCGATTGAAATCGTTCCGGTACTTTACGACTTTATTTTTGGCGAGCATGTTTTCTTTGACTGCGTCAGTTAGCTTGGGACCGAAACATTCGGCGTGTATCGGATAAATATTAATAAAGCGCGCCGGCCTCGTTTCTGGGAAGTTGGGAGGATCTTATTATAACCGCAATAGCACCTATAATTAGCAACATCCAAATTACTCGTGGCGTGTACGTGTTGCGCCAGATCGCTGTTACGTGTGGCTACTCGATTCAGACCTAACGTTTTGTTTGCTGGATCGATCCTCCGGCCATTGTTATCCATATTATTATGCATTTGATTCGTCAATTTGTTAAATCGATCTCCAATAACATTTGGCAATTTGTTGCATTTCAATCTTGGCTGTAATATGTAACACGAATGGAGTTAGTTCCAGTGTATTGAATTATTTCTTATTTTTATATGTTTAACAATGCAGCTAGGTACCACACAGACAGGACAACGACATACAATGTTTAGTTTAGATAATAAAAGTAAGAGATTACTGGAATAACACAAAATATGATGTATTTAGTAAGATGGTACCTAATCCAAATTAAATTCTATCCTCAATTTAAATCTTTGGTGAGTAACTAAAACAAAAGAATGAGTCAGTGATGCCAACGACCCGTGCTCCAGGGTGATCTTTTGAAATTCCCGAATAATTGTCGACGCGTAAGGTGGCGACGAAAATAACGTGTGAGACGAACAGTGTCGTTCCGCCGCGCTTTCTTACAAATTAATTTTATTTATATATTGATGAATTGGCTTATTTGTTTGGTGTCTTAGAATTCCTCGGTCCTACATACTTATATTTGATTTCATTTGGATCTAACCCAAAACCACTCTTACGTTTCTGAAGCCGTAAGTAAGGTAGCTAAATATTTTACTTTATTATTTCCAGCAGACAGGTAACTAATTGTTATAAATGGAATTGGTACCTATACGCCATCAAGTGTATCAATATTCCTGGCAGAAATAATTTTGCATTAACGAATCTAGTATGCAATAAACAGCAGCTTTGGTATCTGGTTTGGAAAGTTATTTAGTACACATTGAAGTTTATTAGATTAGAAATAACTTCGGTGTGTAAACAGAAAATCTAGTGAGGACGTTAGCTAAGAACTCTGGCTCCACTGTGTTTATTCTTTTACAATAGCCGAATCTGCATCTAGGTATTATGTAGAACGAGGCGTTTTAGCAATAAATATGAAAGTATAATGTCGGGGGAGCATGATACCGCTTTGAATGCTAAACCCGTACTGAACTACAAACACAGGCCAATAAGGGGGGGCGGGCGATGTGACGGGGCGGGGCGGGTGGTAGCACACACTCAACTAACCGTGGGAAAAGCCTGCGTATACGGTGTGAACTGTATAAAATGAGGCATTCATTTGTTATTTTGATGCGAATTCTTTCGCACTTTTGTTCCACAATTACGTGTATTTTTTATCAACATTATCAAACGCTCATAATCTTAGTATAATCTCAATTGTTTATAAAAATGTAAACAATGCGAATTTTGATATAACTAATAGGTTTATAACTTCTTACTTAAAATAAAATCAAATCAAGAATATTGACCGTTCGTCTCGACTTGGATATTCATTTGGATAATGATATTCTTCGAATTACTCTGTGTTTATAACCATAATGCCTCGGATCGTAGTGTGTCAGAATCGAGGTTACACACAAACAAGCGTCAGACCACAGTATGCCTTCACGTGGCAACAGCGAACACATAGTTACAGTGTAACCTGACCAGGGAATCCAGACCTTAGTACAATCGTATGTTTTCTCTGCTGTGGCGCGAAATGTGTACGTATGCGGGAGGGGGTGCAGCTCTTGGAAAACTGGTCGATGAGGCGTTCGGCAGACGTCACTTGCACACACAGACAAGTCACGCACACCAAGGCAAATGACCGTGGCATTCCATCGGTATCCACACATACATGTAGACAGCGTACCTTATTAAAACGAGACGCGAATCGACGACTTATCGGGCAATTAGTCGTGGCTCACGTCAAATATAACAGCGACACGGACTCTTATTTGCAGTACATTGACTATTGTTTTCAAAAAAATATTTCTTACGTTTCAACAACTAGAACATTGTATAATATTATGCATTTCAAACCAGCAATGTAGAGGCCTAATAAATGTAAAAAATAAAAACAAATAATTATGAAATAAAAAGTTGTTAACAGGGTTAATCCTGTCAACAATGTGACATAACTAATTATTGTTTCGTATTAATGTGTAAATTGTATGCGTAAATCGTTAATCAAAATTTGAAGCGTCAATGTAAATCATGTTCATCGAAAAGCTTGTCAGTGTGGGTGTTTTGTTTGTTTGTGTAGTACGCGTGTGTTGGAGTCGGCACGCGCGAACAAGAGAGCGATCATACTGCGCAAGTGCCGCTGATAACAACTCGCGTCGCGAATTATTCACGTGCTGTCAACTTATGAATTATTATTCTGTTAACAACACCGGCTTAATGTTAAAACGTCGTATACTACGTAATTAGAGTTGATCTGGCAGATTTTGATTCTGATTTTTAATTACAAAGTTGATTAATTTGTATCATTCATCTGTTATTAGGTAAACCGAGTAGTAAGTATTAGGAGCAACATGGTAGCAACTGATGTTATTGTCCTGTCTAAAGTCAAATAAATGTCGGAGATGCTGCGACAGTCCAATGACAGATTAAATGCCCCACCGAGTCATCGCTTACATATTCATGAATATTGTAGGTAGCCCTTGTCTGTGGAACTTGAACATTTGCGCGGGAAAATGAACGAGCGTTCGGTAATATAACCTCGCAGAAACTGAGAAACCGGTTTAGGTAAGATTCTGAATTCGAAAAAAACGTCTTAGCTATCGTGTAACTGTTTGTTTAGTAGATTAAATGGCGCGATTAACGTCTGTTAAATCAAAAATGTCCAATCAAATTCATAATCATGTCGTATTTAAATTTAGTTGATTTAAAACAGCAAATATTAGAAACTTGATATACGTGTGTGACTAAACGAGACTGTCGGTTGATAGAAACATAAAATTATGCATATTGGCCATAGCAACATAGAAGGTAGGCGTCTCCAATGGCGGTTGAAGCCATCTTAGTAATAAATCGAAAAATAATGCCGTTCAGTGCACAATACCTTAGCGATATGTACCTACAATTTTGACCTAGTGAGGTGACAATTAGACATTCATGTTTATATGTGCAAATGTTTCCAACTCGGCACGTTCCTTTGATAACAATGCTGCGAATATCATTCGAATAAATAACGAGTTCGGTTAACAAATACGCGTATGCAAATATATTTATCATTTTTTTTCTGTACCTACGTAGGTAGGTATGTATTATTTTGAAACTGCTTTGTTACAATGACAAAATAACATGGCGTCATGGATAAAAACGCTGATATCTCAGTACCTATAATCTTATTGTTTTCGGTAAAAACCTGTAAATGTACCTACATAACCTAAATGTTAATTAGGAAATACTGCTTTACTAACATAATGTTAATTTTATTTAATATTGTCATAAATACTTTATAGTTAATACCTAGGTATTAAAATACAGAAATCTAAGTACATATTAATGAAAAACAAATCTCGAGACAGTAACAAACGCACAAAAATAGACTGATAGTAAGTATGTAGGTGTATAGTAAAACATTCGTTAAAGCAACAAAACGTTGGAAGCAATAAATTTAACTCTGAATAATCGATGACTTTATTATCCACAATAAATAACACTTTATTCAAATAGTTGCAAATATAACACATTAATTACGTCGACGGTAACAAGAAGTGATCAGCAACAGCTTACATTCGTAATAACAAGTATTTTTTTAATAATTTATGAGTTTATATTGGTTTTTAGGAGACATTTTAATGTGTTTATAATTTTCGCGCCTTTTCTGCGGTTTGAGGTTATCTTACAAACAGATCTTGTTCACAGCAGGAAAATGTTAAAATTAAATCCATTCATTTATTTATAGAAATAATCTCTTATTTCCATTAATAAACAGACCGTTTTAATAGCTTTTTCAAATCAAAATTAAAATAATGTCGCGCTCTTAGAACCTACTAACGCCATCTATCGAAACAATTGTGTAAACTATGGAACGTTTGTTGTTGAGGTCGTTTGATGGAAAGTTCCTTTTAGGCAAATAACCCGCCACTACCTAATGTTTTGTTTCGAGAAAATTGTTTTAGTACCTAACACAAATCATTATTTTACTTAACGCTAAAGCCTACCTACTGAATTTGCAAATGATAAAAATGTATGGTAGAATCGATAAAATATTATCTGATAACATTCTTTCATACCAATATTTTGCAAATTTTGTTTGTACTTTCGTCAGTTAAACACCAGGAAATTGCTAATAATAGCTACCTAACACTGAGATCGTGTGATACCTACCTACATTCCGTTTCGTCTAGACGGAGATTTTTTATCTTAACCTACGTAAATACGAATACTTCGTTTTGCTGTGTGTATGACTTTTGTTATGTTAGGTACTTCATCAACACAAAATTAACTACTGGCAATTTAATTTCCAGTAAACGATAGGGGATTCAACATTTTTCAAGTTATCAGATTATCTCTGTAGGTAAGTTTAAAACCAGAAAGGGAACGTATTTTAGTACTCAACTAAAGTATTTCAGTATAAATTATAATTTTTTTAAATTTCTTGTTTATATTTTCTGTTAAAATCAAAGATACAGTTAAGTAGCAAGCATAACAGCCTTAAAGTTGTCACTACTCTCCGTTAGAGGCGCTCGCGCTGTCTGTCTCATATTTATTTTCCCCGATAAACCGCAAGCGCATTATTTTATTAGTTTTTTTACATACCTAATAGGTATTAATGTAATATGAAACAATGTTAATTTTTTTTTCATGAAACGTCATTATTTTGTATTTTTATATTAACTAGAGGGCGCTTTATGCCTTGTCAAAACAATGGTTTTTATTCAGAGTTCGTGGTGTCATAATTACTCGACTCAATATGAATGGAATTAGGATTAAAATAAATAAATAAATTTTAATATTCAATAATAATAAAAGTTTTACTATGAAACAGAGCATCTCATGTGCGATATTTAAACAAGCAGTAAGTATTTTATTAGTACGGAACCCACCAGGCGAGATATAAAGTAGCCTGACTTAGACTTGGTAGGAAATATCCCAGTGTTTTGAATCTAGAATCTTCGCTGGCTGCGGAGAGCACGATAGGACATCGCTCGTAAACTCACAACGGAGACACAAACACAAATGACTTTGGTGGACTTCGACTCTAGTAGAGGAGGCTCGTGCATATTTAGTTTTTGGTAATTAGTTCAAACTGGGAACTTAAATAAGAAGATACGGATAGATATGAAAATACACTCTCTATTATGTGTATGGGTATTCTGTATACTTCACAATACTATACAATTTTGATAAGTTAGGTATGATGATGAACTCATTGATAATCCAACTAAAACCGGTCCTGAACTAGAGCCTGGTCTGATTTTTCAGGATCAAAGTTGATGCTATAAAATGATAAACATATAGGGAAATTAATAAAAATATATAAGCAAAGTTTTACAAATAAAAATTCAGTAAATAAAGGGCTTTAAAAATACGCAATTTGAATGTCCCTTAAAGTTCTAATAGGCAAGCAAATTTCTTCATAGTTCTGTGGTATTTTGTAGCACGCTTTGGTCACCTAGAGGTAGGCTGGCCGGTTCTCAGTTGTTGCACTAAATATATATAGAAAGGCTTTCTGTCTGAATGTAATGTGAACTAGGGCCCGGTTTCCAGACGAAGTTAGAGTTAATCAACAGGTACTTACTTCTGTCAAATGATTGTAGAATACCGTAAGGTGTCGTTCTCTGTATTGGGGTTAGTTTCGGAGAAAATTGTCGCTTTAGACCGTGTTTTCTATCGGATTTTATAGGTAAGCGATATTTTTATTAGTAACTAACTGCTATTTCAATAGGTGGCTGACTTTGCGAGGTATTTTAAAGAAGACATCTACCTACTCTACAGTGGTACCTACACTATACTTGCCCTAATTTTTTTATTTAATTGTCAAAAACACATAATTATGGTTGAACATTTATTTGCATAATGAAAACAAATGAACCAATATTACTTAATTTCAAAACAAACAACAACTAGAACTAGATAGAATAATCTTATTTTATCGATTCAATTTTGAACTGTATAAAACTAAGCGTTAGCGTCGTTACCATAATCAAAACGGGTTACTAAGTCGATACCTCGATAGTCTGTGCAAGCCCTAAAAGTGTTAAAGGCCGATCAAATATCGATCGTTTTGATTCGCCATTGTTTCGGCATGCGGGATCAGACCCAAATATCGGTCACCGGTCCACTACAATATGTAGTGGGTATTGTATACTCGTAGTCATTATTGTTCACCGCTGTAATTCGTTGCTGTTTTCAGTTATTTCATTTTGAAATGAGAACAGGAATTTAAATTGTTCCACTTTCAAATAATTTTACAAAACATTTGAATCATATCGTGGAGATTATGTTTAATAGCAATTTGTGTGCAATGCATGTTGACACAGTCACTACGTTCGTGTAGGTGACTTAGGCCGCCAACGATTAAGTCTTAGCACCTACTCTAATGAAAACCATGTCTCAATAACACGACCGATTAGTAATTTATTTTACAACGTCATAGCATCAGCCCAGGTGTCTACTCTATCATTGCCGAGTACTTAAGCCATAATCTTGAATAACGACAACTTTTCTCGAGATAACTTTCAAACATAGGTCTTCTAACGCACTACTGGTTCATTTATTTAACGGAGTAAACATTAAATAAACGACTGTAACCGTTTCATCATTAGAAAATCATTGGCCGGCTGTGGAACAATAAGGCCCATAGTACCACGCCCACGGCTGGGAGATAAATTTCCTACTTGTTTCTATGTCTCCTTTTTACATTGAAGCACTTTATACGCAGTAGGCTCTCGGTTAGGTGGCGTGTGGTACAAGTCATGAGCTACAACAAATTATACATAATGCCAGTCTTATGTAGGTACACTCTTCGTACCTACTTTTAAAGTTTAGTTGTAGATAGAATCAATCATTAGATTAAAGTAGAATACTAACAGTAATGTAAAATATTTATAAATCTGCTTCAGTTCTTCAAACCAAGGTGGTAGATTTTTGTGATACTCATAATTTTACTCCAACTTGAAGTACGGTAAAATGGTATTAACTTACTTTTTCGTTTACTTGAGTTTTTAAGGGATCTGAAAGATGACTGTCTCAAAGTCACGGCCCGGCCGTATCTAGACAGATGACGTTTCTACTAGATGAATATCACGTCGCTGCTCGCTATTAACTTAGTTCCCTCTCTATGCTAGACGTGCGTATGTCTATGCAGGACACAGTCAATGAACTGGCAGAGGTCAGGTGAAATTATCTCGTACGTTGCGTCTTACGCGACATGTGACTCACAATGGATGGATACGGCTTTATCTCGCTTCTGATGGCCAAGTATTTTGGTGACAACTGCCTTCAACTTGAGGTAAGCTTTGGAAAGTTCGAGAAGCAAGCGGTGTTATTTTTTTAATGAGAATGTACATTTTTGATGGTTCAAATTAAATAGTTCGAGTTCTGGTTCAAAGTTTTGGCGTTTTGTAGGCTTCGATGGTCGGCGAAATCGACAAAAATTTGGCTCAAGTTCAGCAAAGATACTTCTTTCTTATATATATTTTTTATTTCAATAACGGACACATTTTAAATTACATTAATACGTAAATAATGAGCATACTGGTTACAGTTAAGTGCCTTACTACTAACATTCTCTTAATATAACTATTAGCAACAACTACAATAAAATTTATCGTTTAATCTGGCGAATGAAGTGACACGAAAGTCATTAGGGTGCCCTTAGTCTCACATTGTATTTTGCATTCGTTAAGATTGCAATGAGCCGGTCCTCAAGACGTTCAATGACATCGGCGGGGGAGGGGTTAGAGGCTGCGACAGTGCAACCGACATCTCGCCCGCTATCGCTCCGAGATCTGTCCACATGAGTATCTTTGAGCTGTTGGTGGTGCGACAATTATCCTTTTGGTGTGATAGTTCGAATTATTAGATGTTTTTTTTTATTAAAATGCAAATAGGTATTTGTATTTGGTATACATTGGAAATATGGGTCTACTAATCCAATAGTAACATAGTGTGTTAGACAAAAACAAACTTCGGACTATATTTATTGAGGAGTCTAGGTATATTTGTATACCTAAATTAATATGTTAGATGTGCCTGGCGACTATCTAGCTGGGTGATAAGCGATGCGGTTAAACAATGACAACGGTGACACGCTTGCCTAGCGTGCAATTACTTGTGGATATTTTTATGGAATCTTTATAAGTATTTTGTCACGGATGTTCTTATACTAAAGTTAAAGAGAGTGAGTGTTTAGCAACACTTGAACACCAACCTGGAAAACTGGGGCTGGACGTCGTAGCATAATGTATATTTAATTATATTATACTTTTGTATCATATTTAAGGTAATTCATAAATACTTGTTACTTGCGGATTTAACTGCAGAATAATATCTTTATAATTAATTATATTAGACTGGTCTCGATAGCGTGCTCTGTATTAGATATTAGTTAATAGGCGTACATTGAGGCGCGGAGTCTGCGTCGATAGCCGCTGCTTCGACCGGCCCTCTCATACGCGTTGTTCCTTTGCTTAGATATGAAGATTACAGGATTAGCTGGATACTCGACAGGATTTAAAACATCAAAATTCATAATTTATATTAAATAAAAAATATTTAATAACTAAATACATTTTACAGTAGTATTTCTGAAGGAAAAATAATTAAAAAACATAGTTTTAAAAATTAATATTTCTGTCAAAAGTTCATAACCCTAGAAAATACAAAATGAAATAAAACGTGACCCACTTTCGAATATTCATTTATTTTTAAACCAAAAAAAGAAAGTCTCACAATTACATCGATATAATAAATACATACATACCACGTTAATGACGTCGGTGCTAAAGCAAAAGTTAAAAACTGTACTTCACTTGTTTAGAATGCAGGTCAGACCATATAGTTTATTAAAAAGAGAAGCTTTCTCCTTACATAATGACGACTGGCATTCGTTGACGAAATCAGTGCAGTGCAGTCTTCTGCTTATGCAACCTCTTTGGCAAGCATACGTGGAGAGTACCAACAAGTAGGCACTTATGAAAGCGATGTAGGTAATACTAGGCTTAGCAACGTGTTAATAGACGTAGATATTAATAGATATAGAATATTATGTACTGATGATTGTTGTTAGTATAGAGTGGGAGTAGAAGCAAGTTGAATTTAACATTTATTTTTATTAAAAGTAAACCAAATAAAATACAGATTTTTTTAATACTAGCTGACCCGACAGACGTTGTCCTATTTTTTTCCTTGATAACAAACACAACAAAAAAATTGTAAAATCGATCCAGTCGTTCACGTGTGATGACGTGACCAAGGGAAATAGGGATTCATTTTATGGATACAGAAATATTAGTTTAATGTAATGATAATGGGTAATGGATAAAAGTAGAAGAAAAACTTAGATACGTCCATATTAAACGAGCATGAAATCAGAGCTTAACAAGATCATCAATCGATAACTCAACACCTCCAAGTATAATAGCCATAAGTACCACCATTACAGTCATTATACATAATTATGTTTTCTTTACCATACTCGTGGCTAACCTTACCTATTGTTATAACATGCAAACCCCATTATTGTTTAATATGTTAGCATCGTT
Source organism: Heliothis peltigera (assembly GCA_958496145.1). Lineage (NCBI taxonomy): Eukaryota > Metazoa > Arthropoda > Insecta > Lepidoptera > Noctuidae > Heliothis > Heliothis peltigera. The sequence continues at coordinate 8,406,915 of OY292328.1, forward strand.
TGAATAACACATGGTCAACTGACAAACGCCGTACAACTCAGTTGCGGTTGTAAATATAAAGAGATGCGCCAAAAATGTATACAAAAATAAACGGCAAAGGTTTTACTGAGCAAAATCTACGTGGAAATATCAACGCGGCTCTTGCTCTGATGACGAGTGCTAGTGATGGGGCGTTGCGTTCCCAAATATTATATTTCGGAGCCATGTTTGTTGTTTACAAAAATTGTTGTTTGGAATTACCGACTTCATTTTAATTTGTTTGTCATATATTATAGTAGGTACCTATAGGTATCTATGCTTGTTCCATGTTGAATTTCCATATTGTTTAGTTAAGCGCTTTTATTTATGTAACGGCAGCAAATGGTAACCAGTATCATCAATTTTTGTTAGTAGGATTAATGGGAATATTTGAATGCATTCAATTACAAAATTTCTAATAGTTGAATTAGGTAGGTATTGAAATAAAAACAACACTTTAATTTTTAACAAAATTAGGTACTCACTGTGGCAACTGTGTTTTTCTGTGGTATTTATTCAAAGTTACGAGGAACTAAGCGTAACTAACACCAGTTGTGCACTGTACAAAAAACCCAAAGCCGAAATCATTATCCTGCCATGAATATTTAAACAACTAGATTTTACGACAGGAGCAAACATTTTGAAGTGTAAAACGATGATTCAATTTAAATAATTTATAGTTTACTTGTTTGCCAGCGCTAAAGACAATGAAGGTGACTACGGCGAAATAATTGCTATTGTATTTCTCACACTCGACGCACTTGACAATGGCGTGTCATTGTATCCGATATAATTCTTACCTCACTCGAGCTCGAGCAGACGTGATCCGATTTATTAATCATTATTTTCGTCACGGATCAACCTTCGGTGGCACTTCAACACTTCATTTCGCTAATTATAGCCTGACCAATGTTCGAAGGTAGATGACTCCCAAGCTTCATTAAATGAAGCCATATTTTTAAAGCACTCATTTAACCGTATGTAAATTAATTGTACCCACTTTGCAGTTTAATTAAACCAGACTATGCATACATAGTGGTGCAATTAAACTTCGATCTATATTAAGTTATAGTTCTATATAGTGTATAACTGAAGTTGAGGGTATGAACACTGATTCGTTTTCTTCAAAAAAATATGATAATGTTTTTAAGTCGATCCCCTCACTATAGACAGTTGAGTTCTCCGTTGTTGCTTTTTTCCCATTTACGAGTTTCACGGCGACCGTTGCCTGAAACTTACACGTACCCAGAATATAAATGCTAGGCACCGTCCCTTTTCCACCAGTACATACAGACACGCTCTATCTCGTTCTTCCCACAAATAAAAATGTGTAGCCACCTCAATGTTCAAATAGAAATTGCAATATCCATTTTCCCCTTGCGTTTCAAACTCAACCTTGTTTGTAGCTACCCTAAGGCTGTTATTTAAGTGACATGGGGCATCATTTTAAGACACTTTATATTTACGAAAGGAAAATGTTGTCTTTTTCGAACCAGTTGCAGTTAAAATCCTCCGTCCCTGTTGCCTGCCCGTTGTGGCTGAGCATATCTAAAATCATCTGGACCAAGTAAAGCGATTACTTCAGCAGCGACTTTTTGAAAATGTGCAAACTTATTAATTCTGGCATTTAAGCGGCAAATTGCGTTCCCAACAAATTACTTTGGAATTAAATAACATCAAACAATTTAAAATAAGATCCTTAGGTTTACGACGCTGTGTATTTATGAAGCGAATGTAGAAAACTGTAGGTAGTGTGCAGTCTACCAGTTATTCGTCATCCCACACAGGTCGTAACAACCTACCGAGGAAAACTAAGATTATTATTCTTCCTACGTGATTTCTAAATGTATAAAACTCATGTATAGATCAAGCTGGTAAAATTTTATGTATGTTTCAACTTTATGTTTCTTAACCAAGGCCCCCAAATGCATGGCGCCGGGTGTCAAGGGATGACTCCCGACCACCGTAGGCGCGGGCTTGTGGGCGGTGAGTGTGGGTAGCTCATCGTCCGTACGTCTTTAGGGACGACAGGCCCGTGTCGGCGGCGCGTTCTGTTCCACGCGCTCCTCGAAGAGATGTCAGCAACATGGGAGGGGCCCCTTTAGGGCCAGGGTCTGCTTGGGCTGCGGGTTGTTCGTAAGAGATACCGCGGCCCTGTCACACAGGGACCCCCAGAAGGAACATAGTGGGTTTTAGTCAGTAAAAGTCTGACACTCCCTCCAGCTGCACCCTCAGCGGGAGGGGTCATTTGATGATTTCCCACGAAAAAAAAAAAAAAAAAAAAAGGCCCCCAAATGCATAATAGGTGTTGTAAGACAACAGAGAATAAGTAGTAATACGCGATTGGAAAATGTGATGTAGTTTATTCGGACGCTGATGTTTCTTTTTTTTTTGTAATTAGATAAAGAATAATCTTTAAAAACTGTCACATTCTCGAGTATATTGAAGAGCCTGACTTAAATTAAAATTTTCCATTCGGGCATTACGCGATCAATAGTCATTATCATTTCCTTGAATTAATGGCAGCGCCAAAAACCTCCAAAGTGGCGCTGCAGCACGAAAATAAAATAAATTGCATGTCCACTTCAGAGAAACACACAAAAATTTGTTTTACAAAATCCGAATCATCTGCCTGATTAAAATCCGGGGAATAAATATTTCATGGCAATAAACGGTGACCTAAAAAAGCAATGTAAGCGATTTCTATAGCAGGATAAGAAAAAGTTTAATTAGCAAAATTCAAATCTCCCGCGCGTCGAAAAGTCCAAAGCGAAATAGTGCAATTGAGTGCGTGAGCGCATCCAGGAATGTCGGGACTCAGGACATCGTCCCGGACCGGTTTCACACTTCACCGCTTCGAACTTACCGTATTGCACATTCAACTAACTGGTGAATATCATAATGATGTGATATTTCTAATCATTTGGCCTGCTGGCTTATACTTCCAAAAGCAGTGAAATATTTTCTAACATCTTATGTCGATGGATACTTTTAATGCAATGTTTGTCAGAATCGGGGATGTCTATTAGACTTTATGTGACAATGGGACCAATGATAGTCAATTTCTGTTTTTTTTTTAAGATGCTGTTCTGCATTAAGTCTCTTTCGATGACTTTAGGAGAAGCTTTATGTCTTAGCTTTTGGCGAAGTGATTACTTAATATCAGTGTTCTCATTAGTTCCTCAAAGACATAGAAACGAAAACGAGGCGTTTAATAAAATTCAAATAATTTATGACCCAAGCTAAAACCTTTACTAATAACTACTGAAATAAACATAATTTCTTTCAAAACTTTCAGTACCGGACCCATCGCGAAGCGAATAGTTTCCCAGTAAACATTAACCGGCATAAATTGCAAGAAATACCAATTTAACCGTTGACATTTGAGTACTTAGTAATGCATTCAACACACTAATGAACTAGTATTGATCTTCAGGCGCATGGCCATTGTGCAGGCCATGTACGTGATTATATACAGGGCAGCACACTCGCGTACCTATAATCGAATTAGCAGTGCCTATTACGCTGTGACTCGGATGGAACTCGTATTGTTAATTAGGTGACTTAACCCCCGATAATCTTGCTTGATTTTATAGTGTTCGTGTTTGGTAACGGTAGCTCGCAATGAATTTTTCATCTAATTTAGAAGAATCGGATGATCGATCAGCTCTCATGATGAAAAAATGCTGATAATACCATTGTTTTTTTTTTTTATTTTTCCTTTTGCTTTTCTCATTACGTTTCTAAAGTATCCTTGATAAAAATAAAGTAAATAATCATCAATAATGACAAATACATGTACACACGCCAACAGATCAAGCTACTACAATCTGTAAAATTTTCTTCAAGATTTTCAACTTTATAACTGAAGCATATAGTTCAAAGTTGATCGGCAAAATTTGTCAATTTCGTATGGTAGCTTGATGTGCTGGCGTCTGTACATAAATATTTGTGTACAACACGTTAAGTGGTAGGAGTAAGCTCGCGGACAAGATTTACGTTTTAGCCTCCCGCTGTTACGCTAGCCGCCTCTATACATTATTATGTTTAGTTTTAATAAATTATTTCGCGTCTTGTAAATTAAGTTTTATGGAGAAAACGAGTACTAGCTCTGTGTGAACTAGTGTACCGTTCAGATATATTAGAAGCAGGTTAACAACTTCGTAATTAGTATTAAACTTACCTGCCACCTGCCTCTGCAAACATAGGCTTTGGATGTTCAATTTTATTTTCATTTACACTTACTTGTGCTTCACAGAGAGAAATATAGATTTTCGATAAAGTTGTACCTTTCTCAAAGTCAGCTTGATTTTGCACTAATAATATTAATTTATTTAAAATAGCGAATGTCCTGCAGCTGCCCTAATATTTGGAGACAAAAACTTAGACAGGTTTAAATATATTACAATTATTTCAAATGGGACTACAATCTCATGTTAGGCACCACTAGGATACTCTTTTATGTAACTCATAGTTACTAGAATACAAATTATAAAAACAAAAGAGTACGTAGTGTGCGACCCTTTGCCATCTAGTTTACTAATACGATTATTAAGAAGCTGAAAAATTTGTTTGTTCGTAATCTCGGAAACTATAAGACCAATTAGAAAAACAATTTCAGTGTTTAAAAGCTCATAGATAGAAAAAGGCTATGTATGGGCTACTTTCTGTCCGAATCCACGGAGGAGAATTCAGCGGACACGGATGAAATCGCTGCAGAAACTACATAGTATTTAGAAAGAGACCAGCAAAAGTGTGGTAAGATTTTTTGAGAAGAGAGTAGACAAAAAAATCTAGAAATAGAGCTAATGTTGATGAGGTAGGTCAACAATTTCCTCAAACTGATACAAGTAATGTATTAAACCAAACGCCCAATAGCTAAATCATGATAAACACAAGAGCAAACAATTCGGCTTGCTCATCATACAACAACACTAGGTGCGTAGTTTATGACTACATTAATTATGCTTAAGCATATCCTAATTACTGTAATGGTATTAGCCTGAAAGGGGGGTGGTCAGAGGGGGGATTCACGTGCTTCGAAACACTGATGTGAATTCCGTATAATTATGTATCTCACTAGTTATATAAATGGATGTTAGAATGTATTAATGTTTGTTACTCTGTCACCTTAGACCAATGAAAGTTTTTATATAATATAATAATCTGGCCACGGCTTCTTCCACGTCTTGGCAACTATTTCGCGTTTGTTTTGCTTAAACAAGAAATTCTATTAGTAAAGATATGTTTTTAGGACTGGTTTCACGATGTCCGAATAGCCACTATCTACCGGATAAATTAAAAAATGGAACAGAATTTGTAAAAAATTATCTGCCAAATAAACTAACTGGAACTTATTCGTAAGTAGTGAAATAGGCCCTTAATCTATATAATTTATTTATAGTTATTATATTAGAATAACCATTTAACCATAACCTACTTTTTATCCAGGCGACGGAAATAATTCCCTTGGGACGCGAGTGACACCGCGGGCCCAGCTTGTTCGGTATAATTATGTATAGACATAAATACTTGGTATTATGTCGGAAACAAAGCGATTTACTTGCTAGGTAATTAGTTAAGATCACGTTATCGTCAGCTGGCGTATTGAGGAAGTTAGGTAAGCGACGCACTTTGTATTGTGTGGTTTTGGGTATTCGATTCGGTGCGAAAGTTCTTTACGTATGTATAAGCAATATTGTTGTCTTGATTAAAACGTCTTGATAAAAAAGTCATTTATTCAAAGTAGGCATCATATTTTGAGGGTCAATTTTAAAAAAAGACAGCCCCCAAAATGCCCGCTCTCCAACACTTCCACTGTGTTATTGCTGGGAGTGGGAAGAAGAAATGGTGGAACAAACGTACCAGCAACTTTTTTTAAGAGAAAAAAAAACATTAATTCAAAGTAGGCTGAAAGTCAAGTCTAGCAAGTAAAGCAAGTAATTTTTTTACAAATTTTAAAATTAGGTACAATTATATAATGAATTTAATTATATAAATATCATAATTTATTGTCTACAGTGCTTTACTGCCTAAAATAAATAAAGCACCTTGACAAGTCTGTTGCTTCGTATAACCATTAATTAAAGTAGGTCGCAACACGCTGTCGACTTATCAACCAAATGGATTTTTTATGGACTCCCTACAATATCTATGTAGAAGTATGTAAGGACCTTTAAGTATCAACAGAAGCAATTAATTATCACGTGTCGGATCTGACCTTTTAGATTACTAAATGATCAGCGGCCACTGATCACCTGTAACTACAAATACATCGCTGTGAGCTAATTACATTTGAATGCTTTATTCGAAACTCAAATTTCGACATAAAACCATGTGTTACACCCATTTTTAAACAGTTATGGTGTGAGGAAAATCACATAGTACCTAATATGTCGTCTTTGTAATTAAGCAAAGAAGGCGAAGACGACAGAAGACGGGGGGTTGCGCCGTGGAGAATGTTCTCGGATCTCATTTCCATGCAAATGAGGGTAGCACTTGTTATACATCAGATGACGGTAGGCAGACGCGATAACAGCTCCAGTGGGCGTCGAGACGACGCACAACTCGGTCGGGTTATACTTGATCGATAAGTAATACGTTATGATAATGACTTCGACATGCCGCACACTATTTAGATTTTGATACGTCTCTTAAAGAAAAACAGGGATTGTAAACTTTGTCAAATGGAATATTCAATTACATTTGATGCTGTGAACTCTGTAATCGAAGAGAAACTGATATAAAATTCAATGGAACTTAATTAGCAGACTGGTGCCTTTCAAGTTGAAGTTTCTACAACCCCACATTAGGACTAAGAATTTACTATACATATATTTTTTAAGCCATCAAACCTTTTCTTTTCCACCAAGTATCTTGCAAATGAATGAAAATCAGAGCAAAAGTATATCTCCTGAAATGAAACTAACCACAGAGCTCACGAAGCAGGGCCTATAATTATAACATTGTAATAAAAAATCTAATTTAGAAATGTTATTTATTTCAGTCACTTATAAAAATAAAATCTGGCTTATGAACGACACTTAAATCAGCTTGTTCGTTATTTTTCTCACTCAAGATTCCTCCTTCTCTTTTTCTATTTCATCAATTAATTGTAGTATCCCCATTTTTAGTTTGCGCTTCTCTCTATTTGAGAAGTTCTTGATATCTGGTAAGATGCTTTTGAAGAATTTTAAGTCATCGTTTTCTTCTTCCGCTGCTGCTGGTCCTTCAGAGGAATACTTTCTTTTTTTAGCACCGTCACTACACGACGGTTCAATCGTGGATTGCGACGCTTCTGTTTCCTGGTGCTTATCAAATGTATCGCTAACGTCTGGTTTGATATCTATGGTGTGTTCCCAATCATCTATAATACAATAATTGTTTGATTCTTCATTATCATCTACAGTCAAAAGAGTACCATTAAGTGAATTTTCGGAATTCTCGGTGTCTTCTGAGTTTGGTCTATAAATAAAAAAAAAACTTATCTATTTGTTGTTTTCGTTTTCAAAATTAGAACATTAAGATATGGTTTTATAACATACCCAGCGATTCTTAAGAAGGGATCTAAAAACCTCAAGTGGTCATACAAGTAATATTTCTTGCAAACTTGGGAATTTTCAGAACTATGACGGTTGAGTTTGGATTTATATCTTGTGAAGGAAGATCTTATACCTTTCCACCTGGCCTTGAGTTCATCAACTGAAACAGATTAAAATAGTAAATGAGAAAAAGATACTGTAACTCTGCTTTCTACAAAACCTTTGACACAAATGCCTCACAGTCACAGCTCAGTTTAATGCCTATCATCATTTCCATTGGTAAGACTGGTAATAAAAGGTATCAGGAAAGAGGAGTTGGTATGAATAGTATTTAGTGTTAGTTCAAGATGTTGATAAAAGTTTTATTACTAGTACAATCCTCGTGCAGTTCATTTCTAACATGTGATGCCACTTTTGACCAAGCCATGTCCGAAAATCTGGTTCTGTATGTGTCCATATTCGGATCGTATATTTCTGGATACTTTTGTATGATTTTCACAAATGCAGTCATCAGGTGCGGGTTGTCTCTCATGGTGGCCTGTTGAAAGTAAAATGCATTTGAATGAAGAGTGCTTAAGTCTAAGTTACCTGGATGTTACCTCGATATTATCTATTTAAGGTGATAATTAAGTGGCGAATTATTTTAACTGGGGGGCTATTGTCTTCCGCGAGTTTCCATTTTATAATTAAGGACAGCTTAACTGTTGATTTAATGATTAATCATTAAAATAATTATATTAATCAAATTATATACCTAAGAATTCGGTGACAAAATAAACACACCACAAACCTTGAGGCGCTAGAGCAACCAAAAAGACTTTTATTCAGTTTTCCTGTTTTTAGCAATAGTTTTTATTTATGGATACGAGTTACTCTTTATTGCAAATGCAGAATGCTAGATATTTCTGCACGCGTCTGAGCAGACGATACTGGTCATGTCAATACTCGTGGTGACACGCCTACACTGCTCGCCACGTGTGCAAAGGTCACGGAACGCAATAATTATATTTTATTTTTCAAGTCAAATGTCAACGAAAATCCAACATTAGAAGCTTTTGAATGATGATTTAGAGAGGTTTTTGGCGGGAAGAATTTAATAGTTCAATAGACTTGTTGTGATTTATAAATTGCGCACTTTAGTCTGTTCATCTCGTCGACAGAAGCGAAGCGAGACAGCGGTGCGAGTAATTGAGAATTATAAACAAATAATTTAAAGAAAAATATAAAAAGATATTGCATAATGATGAAAAAATCTCGTCAAATTAGCCTATGGATTAATTTAAATTTCCTCCCCACCTCCGCTTCTGTCGATAGACATAATTACTTTTACTACTCTTCTTGAATCATGTGAAGTATGTACATAGTATGTTAACTGTAACTACCTACAGAGAAAGTTTTGGTGAGCACGCGCATAGTGCTTGGTTGATTACAACTAAAATGCCTTAAAATCGTAAATATTAAATTTATTTATAATACATAGGTAAAAGTGCGGTGAATTTGTCATTGTTTACGAATTGGTGGATGTAAAGAAGGCCAGGTCATTAGGAAGCCGAGAACTGTAATGACAAATCACACACGTATCGAACTGCGTTTGTCAGTATACTTACAAAACAAGCTTTTATTCAAATTATCTAAATGTATAAAATATTTTTAAATTAAATCTGACTAATAAAAATCGCTAAACTAACAAACGTACATATGTATGTACATATTTTTCCCCATCTACGTCGCCCACTGCGATCCCCGCCCTGGGACGTGCAGCCGCTTAACAATTATTTTGCGATATCTTCTAAGATATTTATAGAAACTAAACGATGCAAAAAACAATATTGTTCTAAATTTAATAATTAAGCCAAGATTTTTTAAGTGTACTATTTATGGCTAGTGGGAGGTAGGTAATACATTTTTTTTTAAATTTAGTATAGCTACAAATATTTGTTATTATTTAAATTATATTAAAATTATAGATAAATTATAATATTAGGTATGCTTATTATTTTTCTTTGCATTTAATCCTAATTTAGTAAGAAGTCACGAGCAGTTGAAGAGTCGGTAAAAAAATTAAGCCGGCTGCACATCGCGAGCGGCGCAAGCGCGGTAGTGGTAATGCGTGAGAGCAGAGGTGAAACGTCTCGTTTACGCGTCGTTGTTTTGTGATTTTTAAAGTTTTAGCTATTCTTTCTTTATTGCTAAAGATAGGAATTAGATTTTAGTTGCAGTTAGATACCCACAAGTTATATGGTAGGTACTTGCTTAATGAATTGAGATTTTATAGAAATCAGAACATAGTCGATTATTCTTATAATCTTAATTAGATGCGCACTTAGCACCAAGTCCTAATTTAATACTAAGATTAATCTATATTCAAGCAGGTAGGTATTTAAAGTAGTAACATTTACTTATAATGTGGCTACAAAGTTAGGTAATAATAAACGTAGGTAGTTGGGTGCACGCAAGATGGCTCCCAACTAATTTCCGCGCACATGTATGCGCAATTGGCCCACACTTAACTCGCGCGCCTCCTCCATATTACCTACCCTAAAAATGTTCACGCGCAGCGCGTTATCACCTAAGCCAGAACGTTTAGCGAGATCTATACCTACCTATGTAATTTAAGTAAGATTTCATAAAACAATCGATATAAAAAAAAAATCACACATGCATAAACCACTGTGTTAACTTATTGCTATGTTCAAGATTGGTTGTTTTGGCCAGCCGCGGCCACTCACAACTCCCACGAGGTATGTATGCGTCACTCACTCGCATAGTGGCGGTTGCTTTACCTACACAATTCCATTTTCTAATGTGAGTTAATTTCTGTATGCCAAAACTATTCTTATTACTAAATATAAAATACTAATGTGATAAACTTACTTATTTCTGTAGTTCCCAGGCTGTGATTAAGGAAAATGTTTGTTTACACGATAAAACACTGTGACCTTCCTCTCAACTCGTAGTATACTGACGCGCCACACGGCCACGCAGCGTTCCCTCCATCTTGCTTTTATCAGTATGTTAGAAGAGGACGGAGCGATGCGGTCGGTTGAGCGACGCCACAGCCCACAGCGAAGCGATGTTGCCATGCCGCTCTCTATCGTCCCCTACATGCCAGATATTTGTTCAACACACATTGTTACGCTCAACGTAAAATGGACTTTAACAATAGAGTACTAAGATTTATAATTCAATGTAAGTGAATTGATAGAGGCAGAGTTTGTAGCTGTTTGGCGCGAAACTCTTCGTGACTAACGTCGTATCGCTGCTGACATGTTACTTGTCAACGAGTATTTTTCTAGTATTAATTGGACGTGGTCAAGCAGAAAGGACTCGAGCCACACTTTGGCCAAATTGAGTAGAGATGGAATCTATCACGCAGTAAAAAAACGTTTTGTTTTCTTAATGAACAGACGCCAGCACATCAAGCTACTACAATCTGTCAAATTTCCTTAATAGATTTTCAACTTTATCGCTGAAACATATGGTTCAAAATTGATTGAGGAAATTTGATAGTTTCGGTAGGTAGGTAGCTTGATGTGCTGGCGTGTACACGGAATCTAATTTTCACTTCCCCGACTCAACCAACATTTATCCAAGGATTAGTGTTGGACAACTTGCTGATTTTTTATGGTTTTATATTTACTTATTTAAATGTTAATTGTCAGCATTTTCTATTGAAGTTTATAGTACATTTTTACATCCTATACTTACTAGGTAGGTGAGGTACTGTAGGCTCCTTTATATTTATCTTTTAAGGTCGCTTTCTGTTTTTATTTTTATAAATATTGCAGCATTGATCAGCTGTGAGTAAAACAAAAACGCGGAATGTGTCAGCTGCTTATGCGCAGTGTAAAAATCGTCTGGAGGAAAGGTTTTTCGACCTAGCAGTTAGGCAATCGTCTCCAGGCCTGTCATTTTAGCCGATCGTGCTCATGTCAAACGCGATTTTAAGTACTTTTAAATACCTACATTATTACTAAATGCATCTTTAATGTCAAATTACTCATTCATAAATACACACACGCGTTTATTTATTAATCTCTCAATCACACACGATGCAAGGGTAATTGCAGGTGAAGGGTTAAGATGGTACAATTATATGTTTAAGTAATGTTAGCGGGCTCCTTACAGTGCGCTGTTAGGAATAGGGCCACCCTATCGCTTCCCAAGGGTGTCATAGAAGTAATAAGGGATTATGCAGGGGTAGACAACACAATCTTCCTTTAACTAATAACTTGCTGGCTGCTTATAAAGTAATTCTCGCTCGTCAAGTAGATCTAATTTCTGCTAGCTTCGGGAATCTACGTAAAAATCTTGTGAGCTTTTATTTTGTGAGTTTAATTTTTACTCCGAAAATAACTAAAATAAGCTAAACACGTTCATAAAGTACCCGCATATTTAAATACAATGCAGAAACATTCGTACAATTTTATCATCAATAAAATTAAGAAGCCTCTGACGATGCAGAGACAAAAAAAAACAAAAGCAAAACCACAAATCGTATTTTACGATAAAATTAGTTGAGCGTGTGGTGAGTTTGTATCGATAACTGATGTGGCTACGTGTGTGTGCGTGATGCACACATGCAACCGAACTGCGACATCTGCCGGAGAGGTGCGCACGTGGCTCGAACACCTTTTGTCTACCGTATGCCTTTACTCGAACACCTTTTTACCAATGGAACTATTTATAAACTGACACAGTTCTAAAATTAAAATTTTATAGTGGACATTGCGTGTGCGGAAAGTCAAATAGTCACAAATAATGCACTGGCGGGACACCTTAAGTACTCAACAATGATAATAAATTACATGTTGACTTGTACGCATGGAATGCGTGAGTTTTCTTGTATTATAGTATAAATATTTTCTTTTTTTTTGCATAAAAATACCTACTGTAAGAAATTACTGATATAAATATGTAGTTTTGAAAACTAGCCGTCAAACTATTTATTTTACCTACTAGGTTGTACGAAGTAGTTGGCTAGTAACATATTCCACCTTATTATAAAACGTGGTCTTAAAAAAGTACCAGCTTTAGTGCTAGATTTAAACCACCACCAGTTTAAACCAGGTACTTTTCAAAACCACGTTTCATAACAAGGGAGATTCTGTTTGTCTTGTTAATTAAGAAGCACAGTATTCATTGAATGAAATTGAAATCAAATCAAAATACATAGTCATCGTTGTCAAGAAAATACGTGTATTTTACACAACATTTTGAGCTAATCAATTTACCTATATCTAAGAGCTGACCTTCTGTATTAATGTGACAATTTATAAACAACTGCTCACTGCAAATTGTTTATAATAAAAGTATATTGACTGTTGGCTCATTTATCCTTGTGATGTCTGTTTACATTCTCGCCCGTCATCCGTCACACGCGCTCTTTGGTTGGCAAAAAACTTGTTGACTCGTCCCCTGTCATTCTACGCACGACTTCCAAAACTCTGAAACAAAGAGACCAATAACAAACAATCATATTGAAATAAATATTATAATAAATATAAATTAATTTCAAATCAGCTTGGATTTCATATTGACTAACCTCATGGTCTTTTTTGTAGGTATGGCACAGGGCATCCTGCCGGGTCTGCAGGTTGTTGGTAAGAGTTATCATGGCCTTGGCACACAAAGATCTCCAGAAGGACCAAAGTAGGTTTTAGTCAGTTAAAGTCTGACTCCAAGTCCAGCTGAAACTAAAGCGGGTTAGTTCATTTTGTGATTTGAAACAGGGCATATGCCATTCATGTCAAACACATACAAATACATCTATAAAGCTTGTATGACTTATATTTTTGTACGTACCTAGCCTCGAATCAAAAACCAAAATGCCATATTATTAAAAGATTGGTACCACAAGCAAGGAATCTTAATTTACGGGACATAAAAACCTACATCACATGATATCACATGGAAACGCGCTCTCCTCTCCGCGTTTTGTCGGCAGGTGATTATATGACAGCTGCTTTAAACAAAATTATAACTCGCAGGTATATCCATCGTAATATTTAACGCAATCATCATGTTTTTTTTTGCAAACCCTATCTTGTATTATTTGCTTGAAATTGATAATAAAATATGATATAATTGAAATAAAACAACCTATTTATCTGACTCTAGTTTTGTGAAGAAAGTGAAGTTAAGAAATAGTTTTCTCCTTTCATTACTCTATTTGAAGATCTTAAATTGGAATAATGAAGACAAGGAATATTCTAACCTAGTCATCTTCGGCATAAGCTGCTACTGCAAGAATGTGAGCCAAGGCGAATCACACCTGTTTATGGAAACGCTCATGACAAGTTATCAGAAGATTCAAGGTATACCTAATTAAAATTAAAAAGGAACTGAAAGGTTTTCTAATATTTGATGATTGTGGAAGTCTGTTAGTACCTCCATGCTCATGCTTGTGTATTGTTCAGTTATTGTGTGTTACTCACACAGGTAGATGATAATACAAATCTTGCATTCGGCCGTATCTTATTGCACGATAATAAAAAAAAACTGACCTTTCTTTAGAGTTTAGTAATAATGTCATGAACGACAAAACAAAATCATTATTTGAATTATCGCTTCAACTAACTAGCTCACAACTTTTACAATATAGAAATAAACTTGTTATTACGTACTTGAGTTTCTACGTTAGTAAGACGCGTAACAACCCCTTTACCCGAATCAATCATCAAACAATCAGAACTAAAGCTAATCAATAAACAATTCAAATTGGTTACACTTTGAAAATAACAGACATATGTTCAACACCTTTCATAAACCGGTCGAAAGAAGGACATCCGCTTTCTGGTGGTTAAAAAAATATCGAGTTCAACATTCTCACAGGAACCGCTGTGTATCCGGTGCGCGGGCGCCGAATAAAAACGATCATTTGTTAGTGTCGGAGTATTGGGCCACCAGGTAACCGCGCATCGACTTTGTGCACGTTAGAATTCGTCAATGTCAATGACGTGCAGAAAAAGTACCTACGTGCCTTTTGGGCTGTGTGTATCTACATACACATCTGTACTATGCCTGTTCACATTTGAGGCGTTATCCTTATGAATGATTTGAGTTATCTGAATAACATTGTAAGTTGCAGCATAACCAGTTGCAGCAGATTGTAGGTATACATATGAAATCTTTTTATCTGAATTCCAAACTATCCTCTTCAATATATTTATTTATTTTGCTGTTCGATGCAGCAGACTGCAAAGTTTTTGTCTTATCGATTGATCGGGCTCTTAATCAGTATGCAGATGTATGTGCGCACATTTATCGATTAGATACAAACTAAACTCCTTGGTTAGCAGTTTGCGAGGGCTCAAAGGACCATTTATTTCTCTAATATACCTACTCTTATAATACACACTTACACTTTCAAACCCAATTTCGTCAAGTATAAAGCAGTCTCCAGAGAAGCCGAGTTAAGCAGTCAACACCTCCTAGGAAGGAACCATCCTTAGATGAGGCTCCATGGACTACTTTTTAAAAACAATAAAGTTCAATATTAGAAATCCCATTATTTCAATTAATAATAACAACCGTTATAACGAAACCCGCTTAAGAGTAGCAGTTTTAAACTTTCAAAAGCATTGCAACTTGGTCCATGTGTCAACCGTCTACCAAAAATAATGTAAGAACTCTCTATAGAACGGTATGATGACCTCTAATCTACATACATACAAATGACTTCCACGCATGGACAACAACAATAATTCGAATGTTTTGCCGACTTACCTTTGCAGTTCGAATAGACAAAAGTGACGTTTATGATGTAGAACTTAGAGCTCAAAATTGAAATGAAAATCCCTAGACACCAGCAGATACGATGTCGTATTTGACGTTTGGTAATAGTTAAGTGAAAGGCTGGATACGTGAGAAAACCGACGCCTATTCGAACAATGCCATATTTTGCCGTCATCTGGGCCAGTGATCGATCTGAGTAAATATTTTATTCCCACTGTTGCATGCAAAGTGATTGTAGATTAGAGTGTTACCATTTTTTAAGCTTTCTTACTAATAAGCATTACGTACCTATGTAGAATAAATGCACGGTTTTCACTAATTACACGGTGAAAGGAATTTGGAATGGAAAATATTAATGGTCGTTTTGTTACCTTTCGTGAACAAATAGAAAAGTTTTAGATTTTTTATAGAATGAGGTATATTAATAAAGCAAAATATAGCAATAATTTTATATGTAAGATTTCTGCAACATTAAATTGACCCCTTTTGCTGCATTAATTAACTCGGTACACTCAATGCAAGGTGTGTCTCTCACAAATTCTACGAAGCATTAATAGTATGAAAGGCTATTATTATAATTATATTGTTATAAAATAAAACTAAGGCTGAAATATATTTTGTACTTGAGTAAAACACCATACCCACAGTTATACACGTAAATCCAACGGTATCTATTCAGATGCAATCAATAGAACGCGAAGTAAATTTGGATACCAAAACAATGAGAGATATTGATACCGCAAATAACAAAAAGCTTCTTCATGAATTTGATTCGAATTTGAAAATTAACCGATCTAAAACTTACTCGGAATACTAAAATCAGGAACACTAACAAAGCCATTAGCTTTCGCAAAACAAAGCCACCTTTTCGCTAACAGAGTCCTGATAATTCCAGCTAAAATTGGATCCAGGACACAAAATGACAGTATACATGCTGTGAAAAGAGTAATTTATTGCCATTAGTCAACGCAAATAAGCAAGCTTTCGGTAACGGAAGCTAACTTTACATTTCTACGCCATTGTTGGTAGTCATGCGATCCTATATTTAACATTTCATTGTGACCTGAACCAACTTGACCTTTTTAAAGCAGTTCGAGGACCGAGGTGTACTCTATTTGAAGGATTTTTAGAACTTTTATCACATTTGCTTTGTGTGTTATTCGTCCTGCGAGTTTAGTTGCCTCGATTGTCATTGATGTATTTAGAATAATAACACTTTTTTCGTAAACCGAATGTTATTAGGCTTCATTTTCGCGATTTGATGAAAATTACGTTCAAAATTTTTGAGTAAACGAAAAGTTCTTCAATTTTATTTTGGTGATGACGCTAATCAGTCAGTCACTTCGTCCTGAATATAATATTTAATTATAACAACATAGTAACTTTTATGAATAAGATTTAGGAAGTGTACACTTTCGACATTCTTAATCAATGCAAAAAATTATAAACGCGGCAACGCCATCTAGTTTCACAAATGACAACATGTGCCGGGAATACTGAACGGGAAAACTTCTAATTTACTAGTAAAAATTTACAAGGGACATTACACACAAACAATATAATCTACAACGCAATACAAAAGTAAAAATTAGTTGTTAGGAAGAAAATAACGTTAGAAAACGATAAGGCAAATCATACAATTACTGTGTTATGCAATAGTTCATGGGCTAACCATGAAGGTTGTTTGCCATTCGGCTCTATTGTTACGTAATCTGTCACGTTAAGAAGTATTAATGCCTTCACGTAACAATATACATACGTAACTATAATGCTTTCATAAATTATTTTACTCTATAATACATGGTCATTAAAATTATTGCCAAAAATAAAACTGAACTCGTGAAGTGCTATTTAATTTTCGATATTAATTACCCCGATAGTTTTGTTTGACGACCCCTTTGGTGCAATGGTGACCACGTCGGACTGCCGATCTGACGGTCCTGAGACAAGAAACAAATAACATACATACATATAGTCTGCTCACATGCGGCCGCATGATGACAACGACGCATTCTTGATTAATTAAATATGTAATCGTATATTTTACAATTTGCATGCAATTATTCTTACGCATATCAGCTGTGTATCACCATTTTACTATGGTTATGAGTAATGTTAAAATCATTTATGCAGCAGCCTGATAAATACAACGTCATGTTTAGTAGATCGATCTAGCCGACATGATCGTCCTCAATCCTATCCTAAAGAAGCCGAAGATGAGTACCTACTATCATCTCAGATGAAGCTAAATAATTGGGCTTAGAGTACACTCCTGAAAATAGGTACTAATAGGAAAATAGGTCCTTTGAAATGCAGTTTGCGTGAGTCCTTTAAGACTAACAACAAATGCACAATTTATTACGCATGTCAGTATAGTTATTAGCGACAAAGAAGTTATTAATCTTATATTAGTTATGCTCTTAATTATGTACTTGCCCCTGGCTTTGCTCGCGTGACTTTAAGGTTACGCAAAATGTTTTTATTGCTCAATTCTATTAAGTAGAACCTACGTAGCAATGTGATGACACCATATAAGTCAGAATGGCCTTTTGGATTAAAGTTTGTTTACGTTCCAATTTTGACATAATCAATTAAATATGGTAAAATATTACCTTTTGTTCGGTCTTCACTAAAGAGAAAAATGCTACGTCAAATCCTTCTTAATTAAACAATCTTGCAACCATTATTGATTAGTCCAAAGACTCTTCTATTGAAATTTTATTATTCTTTGACAAACTCCCGACGCACCTAAGCCAAGGCACGTATGTCCACGCAGGGCGGTACGAAGGAGATCGAAAATAAAAACCCTCCCCGCGAGGGATTCCATCCCCAAACATATTACGGGAATGTTGGTAGGATTTTTTTTGCGATAATCAACCGCCCGTTTCCCGTCGCGGTTTATTGCAAATTGTGGCTAAAATTCAAAATGTGGGTACTTGAGTTGTGTCGTAAAATCTTATTCTGATGGCTGTTTTAAAGGAAATTCTTTGAGAAGCCTACAAATAAATAGCCTTTCAAGTTTTAATGTCATCATTGATATCGTCATTGTCTTGGAGATCTTTAGGCCCCACCTTCTATCTATACTTATATTATAACGCTGTAAAGTTTGTTTGTTTGCTTGAAAAATACTTTCAGTCTTAGATAGCCCATTTATCGAGAAAGGCGAAGTAGCTCCAACGGAGTAGCTATGACTTTATAAGGTATGTTTGCTGAAATATATTCATTCCAACAACAAGGAAATTCAGCACCTATCAGCATGCTTTGCAGGAAAGAGCGAGAGTCAAAAGTGAACCAATATTAAAAGGAAGCAAAACATGTATGCTTTACATACATACCTTACAAACCATCTATTTTCATATAAGTAAAATGAACAGGCAGGTATCAACCTGAAAAGCGGGATTCTAATAAAAATGGAATCTTGCCATCCACGTGAACATCTTCAGGTGCCTATATTAAAGCTGGTGTTTTAACTTCACTCAGGTAAATAAAATGAAGATAGCCGTGAAAGCGAATGCGAGCCGTATCAACAGAATTCGTTCGCGGCCCCGAAATGGCTTTTCTATTCAATTTTC
Source organism: Heliothis peltigera (assembly GCA_958496145.1). Taxonomy (NCBI): domain Eukaryota; kingdom Metazoa; phylum Arthropoda; class Insecta; order Lepidoptera; family Noctuidae; genus Heliothis; species Heliothis peltigera. Next base: position 8,425,783 of record OY292328.1, read on the forward strand.
GATAGAGATTTTTTACCTACCCGCAGTTTTGCGTACGGCGGAACCAATAAATCTCTTCTCGAGGTAAGGGGCGAATTAATCAGTTGACTAGTTCGACGACCGATCCTACGACGGACTTCTTCCTTCAAACAAATGTGAACCGAAACATGTCACAGAATAGGTTGATGTTACGTTGTACGGAGAATTTTTATTTACCGCTAGCAAGGTGAAAATAAGAAGTGGGAATAAATAGTAGGGCCTTCGCCGATACACTCTGAGGAGATTAAAGTGTTCTGGTGGTTAGGGATCAGCGGAGTAATATAAATTAGGAAAATGTTGATGTTTGTTTGGCTCGGGAAATAACGGTCAACCTGTATAATCACCGTACGCGGGCGGGTTCCGTAATGTCCCGATTTAATAAATAATAAAGCTAATTTTACACGCCATAAAATGAAAAAAATCACTTGATTAAATTTTAGGAAAGCCCGAAATTTAAAAGCCGTGTTGTTTCCCGCCCATTAGGGTTAGGGAGGGTGGTGGGCGCTGCGCGGGTGGACATCGAGCACGAATTAATAAACAAGCCGGCCAAGGGCACGGGCCACATAACCTTTGGGTCTCTCCTTGTCCTCTTTACCTGTTACTAAGTGCTGATTATTTGCTTTACAGGAGCGATTGTATGAAGGAGGGATGTAAACAATCTGTATATTAACTATATAAGAAAGACAACAGTAAGATTCTTCCGGGAAGGCGGAAGGGGGGCGCTTGTAAAAAAGATACATTAAAGAAGATGATTGTTACAAAGAGCAAATCCCCAATTCGCTATAAAACGTCGCGCTGAGAGTGGCTGCTCCCGCGCGGCCGAGGAAACGTTGTCATTCAAAATCAGACCACGTGTACAATATTTCATCATCAGGATGGGTGGTGACCCCCTTTGGGACGGCTATCCCTTTCCCCACCGCCACCCCTTACGCCCGACCCAAAAAGTCTATCTGCACTTGACACGGGAGGAAACGGGACAGATTAACCGTAGTGAAGGGAACAAAGCTAAATATGTTTCAAGCTGATACTTACCCTTGCACGGTGTACACTTGATTTACAGAATAAGGATATAAGATGCTCTTAAGTCGATGAGCATAAACACATTGGGTGGATTGCACTTTTACGGTTTTGGATTCCATTGTTTCAACATCAATTGACATAAAATACAACAACAAAAAATATACTTGTACATAGCAGAGTTTTTTGTACATAAATAAATAAGCCGCCATCAATTCCGATTTCCAATATTTACTTCACCCTGCATAAAAGTAACAATGCTGAAAAAGGATAGAGCAATGAAATGATGGAACCATTTTCAGTCCACCGTGAGATACGCACACATTGACGCGTTGTGTTTAAAGGCCATTCCACGCACACACGCAAACAAAACTGGCGTGAAAAGTTGAGCAGTAATTTATATGACGGTTTAAATAATTACTTCGCGTTTTCGCCTCAATTTGTAGATGAGCTTGCGCCATATCTGTGTTGCTGACATTTATTCGCATTACTTTTGCAGTGCGGTTTGAATATGATGACGTCACACATATTTTACTGTTAACTTTATAGCGTGTGGAGGTAGTGTTAATTAATATTGTTGGGGAATTAATGTTTCGCTTTTTTGTATGTAATATGTGTGAGATTTAATGATAATATTTTACCTGTAAATTGGGTAGATGCCTACTTTTGTTTTAAATAGGTATGCAGATAAGTACCTACATGTTGAAAGGTAAAATACGTTTTTGAATTATTTTCAGTTCTGGATATTATTGTCTTGTAAATGTGTAAATACTCATAAGCTCCTTATTTCCAGTTTATTAAAGTAAGCGTTTAGTTCACCAAAGTTATAAATAGACCCGTTCCATAAAGTTTTTAACCCTCTGATGTGTAAGATGACGAAGCACTTTTATTTTATTATGCTTTCGTGTTTTCCGCTACATAAAAGATTCCTTACTTCCATTGCCATCTGCTTTGAAAATAGATTGCTTGTCAATAAAAATGTAAATTCGCCGCTTCAGCTCTCGGCTAATTCATTTCCCAATGGAAAATCCGGGAGCGAGTCACCGGAGATCGATGGACCGTTCATTTCGACGATATTTTTTTTGCTTTTTCACATTTCATATTGACGAGACGACCAGTTAGTTTGCATACAGCGCTCGGCTATGACAATGTTCGTGCCGGGCCGCACTACTCTCACGGAGCCGACCGGCCATTCTCGACTCAAACGACAAGGTCGCGCGCTTTTTGTACAGACTTCAGATATTAACGTCTTTTTCGATGATTTATAGAGGTCCTTTCCCATGAAAGAGATGAAGGGGCTTTCACGGGACTCGATATGAATTCTAATACGGCTTTGCGATAACAACTATTGTGACCCTTCCCTTTTTACACATGCATCGTAGTTTGACAAAATAAAAATATGTGTTTGTAATATCGTACAAAAACAATTTCACGTCAATTTCGTGTACGGGGACGGTGGTATAAGCAAAAAATCGAAACACGCAAATTTTATCCAAAACCTCGGGATCCGCGCTCACACTCTCGCGGTGATACGCCTGACACCCTAATCAAATAAGTACCTTTTACCGGGACTGTGTCTGAGCCATTGTAAACTGAGTCTTAAGCTATTGTTTTACAGATTGTATTAGGGTGGAGCGGCAAAGTCTGACTGGCTTCCGCATAAAACGTATTTGTAGGAAGGACGACCCAGAAAATGGGTATAATATACTCACACTACCGCCGCTTCCTCGCCTTATTCTCCCGGCACGTCCCCCAGGAGTCTGCAGAAATTTATATAACAAGCTATCTCGTCCGGGCTCGGTTATTGTCGAGAAAACACTGCCTCAGACATTATTTTTAATTAAACACAAGTACTGTCCGCTAACGCTCTCGATTCGAACCGCGATTTTGCCTCCCCGTCAATTGTAGAGGTTTTTCATTTTTGTCGCGACTGTCAACTTGAAGAATGTTGCTTAATTGCCGTATTGTCTCGTAGAAAAAAGCGGAATAATCAGTGCCGTTTATTTTAAATACCCCTAAAACATAGCTACTGAGCTTCAGTTTGATATCTACCTGACAATTTTCAAATAACAGAAGAACAATGGGGTATTAAAAAAAAGATGCAAAGGATTCTAAAATGTAATTTTGAAAGCAATAATTCGAATGTTCAGTCCACACAGCGGTCTATAAAAAATAACCCTTAAAAAGTTTGATCTTTTAACAATTCCTCATTCAATCACGTAAAACGAGTGGGGGGGTGGTCACCCCTCCTACCACCCGATATTCGTGTCGGGGACGACGTAACCTACCCCTACTACGAGTTCTATGTTCATTTAAAAATACATCCAAGCAGTTTTCTATTGTTAGTATCGTCGTGTTATGAAAATGATTGTAAAATTGTAGGCTTTACGCACATCGGTGTGGTTTATAAATAAACTAGTGAAATATTGAAGTTCTGAGCTATAAGTGAAATTAATAAAGGAAATATTTATATTTATTTTGTTTTAAAATAATATTTGCATTCCTGTAGTTATTAGGTATGTATTTTCTACATGGGTTGTTTGTAATTAATTCTGCGTCCTAATAAGAAGAAAAAAAAAACTGTTTCAAATAAAGCCTTCTTACTTTTTGTAACGCCTTTAATGAGATCTTTCAAAAACAAATTAGTACGAGAGCTGACAGCATATAAATTAGCTTAAAGCAAAATTGTCGGAAACAAACTATCCACGGGGCAGGACGGAATGGCATACTTACTTATGAAAATGTCTAACTTATCTATTAATCATACGCAAAATGCATTTTTTGTACGACGAGACTGATCAATTTCCGCACTGTATGACATTGACATGGACAATATACAGACAAAGACAGACAGACAGAAAATAGATTATTGCATTGCGGAACTTTTACTAAACCAGTGTGACGTCTATTGAATGATGAAGAACAAAAAATGCAACTGTACACGGAATTAAGTCTAGGTCCGAATTGAAACCAATACTTTTTTATTTATTTTTAAGGTATCTTATAGGTTTGATTTTTTGTTTTATGAAATAGCTCTTAAAAGCTCAGACGTAGGACTAAGTATCAACTCATCTCTATTTTAGGTCATCCGATTCGTGTATTTTAACTTTGTGTATCTTCCCTGTATTTAATGCTGTTGGTCCACCAATCAATAAAAACTACTCTTTGTTATGTTATAATACACCAACTTAATATAGTAGGGGTTAAATTGACACTTGATGGCTAGGACTTGACGTCATCTCTAAGCTGTACATACGCTCGCTGACATCAGACGCACTATGAATACAAAGGCATGACCTATGCAGCGTGGAAGTTTAATTATGGATTGATTTGATATGATCCTGAATTATTATTATGAGAGACACACCTGTACCCTTTGTCCTATGATTGTACAATGTGTTGTCTTTCGAAATGGGTATTAGTTTGATATAATTTTACACTACATAGAGAGCTTCATCGAGGGGCTCGGGTCGATCGATCATAAGGTTAAGCAACGCTTAGCTCGGTCGGTGCGTGGATGGATGACTAACTTGTCATGACATAAAGTGAGCTCCTCCGCGTTTTGGAAGGCACGTTAAATTGGTGGGTCCCAGTTGTCATTTGTACATCTTTGGCAGACGCTACGGGTAGTCAGAAGCTAGAAAGTCTGACAATCAGTCTTATCAAGGGATTTTGGGTTGCCTAGGTAACTGGGCTGAGGAGGTCAGACAGGCGATCGCTCCACGTAAAACACTGGTACTTAGCTGCCTCCGGTTAAGACTGGAAGCCGACCCCAACACAGCTTGGGAAATGATGAGAATTTTACACTTCAAGAAAGATTTTTTGAGAAACAGTGATTTAGTGAACATATCTATGAGTTTTCTTTCAATTATACCTTGTGTTCCAGAGTAGAGCGACTGTCCACAAATGACATCCCCAACCCAGATTCATCTTTCTGCCTAATATAATATAGAAAGTAGGCCTAATAAAAGGTTTTCATACATATTCTTCGCTCAAAAATAATTGTACTTTAAGAAAATAAACAAATATTTGCCATATGAAATACTTTACCATAAAACATGGCTCCAATAAAATTACTTACACGCACTGTTATAGCTCAGTAAATTGTTTAAAGTATTATTGTATGTCGTTTAGATGGTATTCGTAAATCAAGGCCGAAATTAGTTTTTGCTTAAAGGGTAAATAGTTTTTGGTAGACTGAAAACACACAAGCGCAATTAATAGCAAGAATACACACAAAGAAAATTACCGAGTTCAGGCGTCCAAGTAACGTTTCAGGCATACATAGCTGTTCTTGTAAGGGGCTAGGTATGTAGTAATTAATATACACGAGTTTATTATAATAACTTTTAACATTATGATACCTATTCTAAATCTAAAGTCATAGATATCAAAATGCAACTTTCATTTCAAGGTGCGTCAAGTAAGTCCACAAAAAAATGCATTTTCAGAAACAGCTACTAATGATTTCAGTGACCGTAACATGAATTAATAGATATATTTAGGGTACCAATTTCAAGCCACCCCTTCCATTTGCACCAAGAATTTTCCACCAGAAAAAAAAATGCTACGGCTAGAGTATTTTGACTTATAAAAATAATTCATAGGTAGTTATGAAATTAGAACATCACACCCCTTTTGCCGCAAGGGTGTGGAGGAATCAAAACGCCTACTCATCGCCTACCCACGCTTTATGAATACTTTAACGTTAGAAGACTACCACGGTAATGAGTTAAAAGATTTGAAGACATTCAAGGTAATTCGAAAATAGAATTAAAATTGACGTGATTAACGTTAGTAACATATCTGAAAATCCTCATGAGTAAAGTAGTAGATGAGCAGTTGTTTTGTTATTGGATGGGAGTTGCGTCAGAAAATGACAGATTTTTACGCCCTTACTTCTAAAGCGTGTACTTTATCCATGCATAGTCAACGTAGGCTTTGGTCCTAAGGAGCCCCGTAGAGTTGCTGACTGCTCTCTGAAGAGAGCGTGGAACACAGACGTTGCTAGCTGGACGGCCGCCGGGCCACCCATTGTTCACTGCTCACAGACCATCACCTACAGTGGCAGGCAGTCATCTCTCGCAGTAGTACTCCTCAAGTTTGACACAGAAAGTTCTTCTGGACATGTTTTGTTTTTAGTAATCATTATTTATATTATTGGCTGCCTTGTACCTATTTTTCCAGATAAATATGACCTTATAAATAAACCTATAAATAAATGTTTAAACTTTAAAAAATATGCGGTAAACAGCTTGTGCTGAAAAAATAATTATCTTCAGTTGATCATCCATAATATTTAGGGAGTTTTCTTTCGGGTAGGTACTCTTTATATTCTTTGGATTAACCAGGCTTTTCAAAATTTTGCAAAAGCAACTACTAATATGGAATTAATGTATTAAAGTTTTTACCTATTTAAAGTCAATAAAGCCGTTTCGTTTCAGGTCATTTTGCTCTCATAGTTTGACACCGTTGGTGGTTAACTTTTCCTGTAAAAGTTAGCTCAGGCAAACAGAATACGCTAGCGAGGTCATTCTCATCGCGGTATTTAAACTTTGACATAAGCTTCGCAATATCACTGTTTTATTCAGTTTAATTTCGAAATAATGATTTATTCTTAATTTAAAATTAGAAGCGATCATGATTTTATTGACTGTGGTTTGATTAAAATACAAAACACAGGGTGTTACAAAACTAGTGCACCATATTTTTACAGATCATCTAGTACATGCTAAGGATCATGTTTAACAAAAAAAAAATTGAATGACATAGGGATCAACGACCGAGCGCCTTCATAGAGAACGGCGTAATGCGTACAATTTGGCGGCTGTTATATTAAATTTTATAAAACATGTTGTCGTTTTCATGACTTTTTTTGTTGTAAACACGATTCTTAGCATGTTCTAGATAACCTGTTAAAATGTGGTGCACTACTTTTGTTACACCTTAAATAAATCTTTATAAGTTTATTTTATTTTTATAACCAAAAAAAAATACGATGTAATTCTAAAATTAATTTGTGTCAAAAAAGTAATATTACTTACAATACTAATTAAAAAATTAACAATAATAATTCTACTTTACTACATAATTGTAAAGAAAACCTCAAAATCCTCATAGATAATTCTATCCAAACAATACATAATAATTAATACTTCATCGATATGATTTGCAATATTATGGCGAGCTTTCTAAACTTAATTGCTTTCGTCTTGTTTTCAATTGAAACAGATTTTTTGTTGCAGCCAATAAGCTGGGTGCCCTTTTTCGACCTGCAGACGTTCTGAGAACGAAATGTCATACAGATTATCGACTGACGACGACCCTTGCTATGTGTGGGGAATGCTAAATAATTAGATTGCACCATTTCGTTCGAACTCCATCTTTTTTGTTTATTAAATATTTTACACGTAAATTATTTTAATGGTCCATTCATTGTTTAATTTGTGATTAATCTGTTTTTGTTTTTAAGGTTTTTCTAATTTTATATTTTAATTTAGTGTTTTTTTTTTTAAATTTTATTAAATAATTAAATAAAATCTAGCCATTTTTAAATTTAAAATCACTTGGTTTTTGTCTTTTAATTGTATATTTTAATCTATTTAGGACGTCCTATGGCTGAGATTATGAATCTATTTAGAGGGCAAGAATCTTCCATCCTCCACCGTTTACCGATCCAGATTTGTCAGATACCGAGATAGGATCACATATTGACATTCATGGAATCGCCTTTACGAGTTTAAGAAAAAGAAACAAGTCAAATGTTGGGTACATTTGATTCCTCCAGAATGCTCAGTAGCTTTGTATAAATACCTACCTATTGATAAACTTAGTAAATATGTGGGTGTGTTATTAAAATATAGGTACAGACGCCAGCACATCAAGTTACTACACTCTGTCAAATTTCTTTAATAGATTTTCAACTTTATCACTGAAGGGAAAGGTTCAAAATTTATTGGGAAAATTTGAAAGTTTCGTGTAGCTGTATGTGTCTGTGTTGGCGTATATACTTATTGCCTCCTGAAAAAAAAGAATCTGTACTTATGTTCGCGAAAATGTTTACAAATACCCACGTCTACCTACACATTGACCTACCCACGTAGGTGTTAGCGTGGAGAATGGAACTTTAAATATTGTTTTATTTTTTATTATTATCAAACAATAGATTTTTTCCAGATTAATTAGTCCTTTAATTTTCCATTCCATTGATTTTGAAATAACTTCTACTGAAAACAATGTGAAAGTTTATTTGAAAACTTTCACCCGAACTTACGTAGCCATTTAATTAAAGATGTTAAAAATTATTACAACTAAAAATTAACAAGAGGTTCCATATTTATTTTTGGATATGGAATTAAGTAGCTTTTTCGTCATAGGAATATAACGTTCGCATCGGTCAAAAGGTCGACACGACATGTCTGCTGTTTTCGTAAAACAACGTCTAGTAATTGGCTTTTATATTTAGAATATTCTGATATGCGTATTACGTAAAACACACATACTAGTAGTTATTACATGTACCATTTATCATTATCATAAGCTCGAGACTCGACAGCCACACGGTCGATCGAACATAAGGTTAAGTAACACTTAGATCAGTCGGTCTGTGGATGGGTGACGATCTTGTGACAATTTCCTGTGTTTCAAAAGGCACGTGTAATTAGTGGGTCCCGGTTTTCATTTGAATATCTTTGGTAGTCAGAAGCCAGAAAGTGAATACCAGTTTTACTAGGGGTAGTATTCAGATAGTCACTCCATGTAAAACACTGATACTTAGCTACCTCTGATTAGATTGGAAGTCGATCCCAACATAGGTGGGAAAACGCTACGCAGATGATGTTATTTATCATAATCAATAATTCAAAAGGGACCAGGACCAGCTATAGCTTGGAACTTCACTTGCACCTTATAGGAAAACCCTTACATAGAAGGCATCTTTTATCTTTCTCTTTTTTTTGAAGTAGGTATGTCAAAACCTGAATATTATCTCGATGGAACTAAACATTTTCAGCAAATATACATCTGGATAGAGAATAATAAAAACCGTTTATAAAATATTAGGATTGAAGACTAGACAAATAAAAGCATCAATCTTAATAATACATTCTTATAAAGAACCCAGTAGCAAAATATCTTATGTCTAGTTAATACATGTGCGTATATTGCCTGGGCTCGGCCCATACGCAGATTAGCCCACTTTTTGTCTATCCTCGTATTAAAAGCTTTCAAATAAATTAAATAACATTTCAGGCGTGCCTGTGACGTTCAAGTGTTCGGATATTGATGTAGACTTAACAATGGCATACAATGTATTAAAAAAAAAACACTACCTACTTAGTAGATACATTCTAAACATATTATTAACAACATCTCAAATAGGCATTATTTTTGCCTCAAAATAATAACCCTATTGTCTGTCCAGTCCTATACACTTTTATTTTTATCTCGCTGTATAAATTGTTTTGGTACTAAATTATGATTAACTTATTATGACTTTTCAGTCAATAAATTTCCTTTAACTTTATATGCAATTTAAATTGACTTTCACCTCAATAAAAAAGCGCAAAGTAATGACAATCAAACGTAAACAAACTCATAATTTATATATCGTGTCCGTAAACACTTTCCACTTCTACGCCTTTCAAGGTCTACAATTGCAAAGAAAATAATCAGTTAAAGCGTTATTATTGGTTAACAGAATGATAAGCGAACACGATAACGTACGTAGTTGTTATGAACCGAACGACATGCTTTTAATTGATTAAAGCAGTTATTGATGAAAACTTGCTACATATGATAGAAGTCATCATTCGTTTTTTTTTTTACTAATTAATAGTTCGTTTTAAGTTTAGCTCTGTATACAATTTACATTGTTTAAACCGATCTAATTGATGAGATCTAAATAATATATCTATCGAAACCAATCCAAATAAGACTAATAAGACTAGAATAAGGAAAGTACACAAAGACATTAATTATAATCATTTAATAAGGTGACAAAAAATTTCAATAACAGAAGTCTTATCAATTTCAAGGTTCAAAGAGCTTGTCATACCTACACCCTTCAACGTGCGACATTAAACTTAGTACACTACCTACTCATTCAATTCAACAATAACATCACACCAGCCACATTCGTAAAAACAATTGATAAACAAACCGCATTCATGATAACGAAATGACACGAAGCAGGAAAACGTAACTAATTACAGTCGATAATTATGACCTAAGTACAGAACGCGAGCAATAACATCGTTGGAACAACGTCCCGGCGAAAATACGTGATCTGCAATCTTATAACTTATCTTAGCGAACAGGAAAACAAAGGAACACACATTTATACAGAGACGGTAACGTGTATGCTATGTAGCGAATAATGTTTTCTATTTATTTTGCCATAAAGTTCTTCACAATGTGACCAAGGGTTGATGACGTAGGCAAGGTTCTAAAGGTCTATTTATAAGTCAAAAGAATGAATATATACGAATTGAAATAAGTTTGTGCGAAGATCTGAAGGGTCATGTTACCGAGATGTTTTCTGAGAAGGGACCAGTTTTTAGGTAATATTGATATTTAGAAGTTCGTGACTATGTCAAACTATTCTTGAAGTTTCTTCTACGTCCTTGTTCCAGGTCTTGTATGAATTTCAAGCTGTACTAACTCCAATGAATGGGTGTACGACACAGGGTATTGAAGAAAAAAAGGTTTTATTATTCTTCATTTTGGTTTAATTGTGATGATGATTATTCTTTATTCATATCAAAGCCTAAAGTGAAATGACTATCTTAACTTTTTTTTATATTTTTAACATGAGTAAAACCGCGCCCAAGTTTATTTTGGTAGATCTGAAAGAGGTACACAAAATATATTCAGACAAATTAGATTCAACTAAACCGCAAATCTATCAATTCTAAGTATTCGAATAAAACAAAGAAAAGTTATAGTATCAGCGATGCTAAATTACATATTATCTACTTAGAGGAAGAACTTTCATACAAACTTTACCTAGCAACATCAACATAATACCATGAAACTACGAATAATTACAAATTAAATGGAAATGCGACACCAATACCAACACAAGCTATCACCATTAGAATTCCATTTTAACGATTGAACCACGGGGCCCATCAACGTAAACTAAGGTCAGACGTCAGAACAAGCCACTATGACCTAAATAAACTGCGAACATCGTCGTACCAATTCAATTCAATCCAATTACTGCGCATACATCGGTATAAGGTGCGTGTTCGGTCGTATGCATATAATGGCTCGACCATACTGTGGGCGGGTAACTCGCGGTTTTTTGTCTTTGCGAGCTTTGAAGTTGATATGAATGGAGCAATACAACATTTTAACTTAAGACAAGAAAATATGTCTTTGTGTATTTGTTTATCATACTAACAGTACGAAGAAGTACCGAATCTTCTTCGCGCACCCCTAAAAAAAGGCTGTAGCTTTCCTCAATAAATGGGCAATCTAATACTGAAAGAATTTCCCAAATCGTCCAGTAAGTAGTCCAGTAAGTAAACAAACTCTCTAGCTTTATAACACTATTAGTTAGATACTAGCCTCTACCAGCGGTTTCACCCACGTCTCAAGGAAACTTCTTCACGCACTTAAATAACGGGGAAGCTAGACCCTTCCTCGGTAAATGGACTACACAAAACTGAAAAAAAAAACAGTTTGAATCGGTCCATTAGTTCCCGCGATTAGCAAAAAAACACAAACCAACCCTTGAGCTTTAAAATATTATTACCTATAGATAACAGATAATTTTAGCCCAGCAATTTCACTGAAAGTACGTTATCTATGCCATTACCATTTTTACGTCTTAAAAGTTCATGCAACTTTCTCCGGAAAAACAAATACAAACTCACATAAGCCTAGAACTAGAATTGAATAAATTAACACCATTACCTTGGCCCACAAAGATAAATAGGCCTTTTTTTTCGTGGGAAATCATCAAATGAACCCTCCCGCTGAGGGTGCAGCTGGAGGGAGTGTCAGACTCTTACTGACTAAAACCCACTATGTTCCTTCTGGAGGTCCCTGTGCGCCAGGGCCACGGTATCTCATACGAACAATCCGCAGCCCAGGCAAGATAAATAGGCCTTAAAAGTTTTACCTATATCATGTTGTCAATCCCCAATGTACCAAAATATTTGCAACGCAATCTCGCCAACAATATGAGTGCGCCTTTAAACGGCTTTCACGTCACCGTGAAAAATAATTAATCAGAGATGAAAGGTTTTTAAACGATTCCAACCGGACGTTGATTCTGTCATTTAAGTATACAAGTAATTTAAAAATCGTTTACCAATAATTTATTTACAAAATTGATTTATTACTCGTTCGCTCGTTGTCGTATTTAAAAGGCTCCTGCATTTATGATTGAATAATTACTTCTTATTATGACAGCGGTTTAATTGATACCTTGGGCTGTGATATTTTATTGACAACATTCTTTCGTGTCAGCATGAGCTTCGTGAAAATTGTATGGGGTTTAATTTTGGCTCGTCATTGAAGTTGTAGATGACGTTATCAATTAGGCATAAGTATTTTTAGCTGTATGTGTATGGAAAATGAAAAGATATCATAGTTATTTTCCACAGAAAATACCATTCCATACCATTGACGACCCCGATGGCGCAATGGTTACCACGTCGGACTGGCGAGCTAACGGTCCCGGGTTCGATTGCTGGCATGGTCGACATTTGTGTGATGAAAATGATTGTTGGCAGTGGTCTGGGTGTTATAATATTTATAAATATATATGTGTAAAATATATTTAGTTTATCAGTTATGTTAGCACCCATAAAACAAGCTAATCAATAGATTCCCATGGGGCTAACCGACCGTGTACGAAAAAGATGTCCCGATATTATATCAATATTCACAGTCATCAAAATATATAAGTAAAAGATTATTTAATAAGAAATAATCAATTACACAATAGGCGAAACTAATCAATAGGACCCAATTCGACAACAAAAAAGCTGAGTAATAGATAATAGGAAACACAGGGTTCAGTAACTCTAGTATTCTTCAATAACAAGTCTGGAGGTGAAACACATGAGGTCAACGACCTACAACCTAAATACTCCGACAATAATCCAATTATTGCGATGTGAGCGTGGCATATACACTTTCGAACTAAGAAAGAGGCTATTTTTCTTTTTAATGTTAGTATTCGAAGATTGAAATTCTAACAAAGGGTGCATGAGAGTGATCATGCTAAAGTTATGTGAGGGTATTGGTATAAATTCAAATTTTCGCGTCTGACCCAAATGACCGTGTGTGCTTAAGTTTCTCCGTCAAAGTTTGCCGACTGAAGTCTGCTTATTCGGTTAAAAATTAGGTGAGTTTTAGGTAATTTTCAGACATAAATGCCAAAAATTAATACACTAAAGGCCAGTTTCACAATGTGCGAATAGCCACTATCTACCTAATAAATTAAAAAATGGAACAAAATTTGTATGAAGTTTGTCTACCAAAAAAACTAACTGGAACTTATTCGTAGGTGGTGAAACAGGCCCTAATTATTAATGACTTTTATCATCTCAATTTCGAACTTAAACTCATCGTGATAGGGTTGAATAATGTGTTAATTATAAACTGATAGTAGCAACTAAAACCGATTTATAAATACCTAAGAAACAGGTAAATAAACTCAATTCAATACGATTGAATGAATATAATTTGATTAATTATGTCTTAAGCATGCGAACCAGGTCGAGTCGTCTAATTTATTGCTACCAATAAAATCTATCAATTAAACAGTTATAAATAATATATAAGTTAACTAAAATATACCAATGAATTAAATTTGTATAAACAGTGGCTGTCAAACAATTAATAAGCGTGAGCTTCGATTAGTGAGCTTCGATTTTCTGCTGGTGGAATATAATATAGCGACTAAAGAAACGATGGATGGATTGCGTGAAAGTTGATATGGCTAGAAAGAATGTAACTTGTAAGATGACGGCAGGTAGAAGAGCGTGGAAGACAAAAACATGCTGCGCCGACCCCAAATAAAACTTGGGACGAGGGCAGGAGGATGATGATGATGGAATATAATATACAAACATATTAAAAAATATATAGCAATGTGGGACTAATTATTCCAAAAGATACTTAGTTGATTCCACCAACAAGATGGACAGACGACCTTATAAAGGTCGCCGGAAGACGCTGGATGCAGGTCGCTTCCAACCGGTACATGTGGAGATCTAAAGGGGAGGCCTACCTATGTTCAGCAGTGGACGTCCTATGGTTGAAAAAATGATGACGATTTTATTGATAAAAATTTTGCAGGACTTGAAAATGCTACACTCAATTTAGAAAAAATAATATCATTGCATATCCAATGATATTATTTTATGTTGGACACATGAGACACACTATCAACACAGAGGTCATCGGAACCCTACTTTAGTAATAGTACATTTCCGTTTATGTAGATACAGAGTATACGAGTACTACATATGCAATTTCTAAATATATCTACACTAATATTATAAGGCTACTATATATATATATAGAGTTTGTTTGTTGAATTATTGAACTACTGAACCGATTTGAAAAATCTTTTCAGGATTAGATAGCCCATTTATCAAGAAAGGTTACAGGACTCTACCTCTTATCTGGGTCAGCGCCGTAAAGAGGCCGGTGCGAGAGGTGCCCAGACACCAGGCGCAGACCCTGGGAAGAATGACCAGACCAGAAACGAGTATCTAGTTTTATTTCATGCAAGTTAGCTATTATAGTAGGTTGATTTGTTGTTCGTTGATACTCTCGTTTGGACATATTTCCTGTCGGTTAACGTAAGCTAAGGGCGAACGCTATAACAAACAACATCTCTCAAAAACATCAGTCCAGTTCTGGATTTCGTAAGAGCCTGGTTACAACATTTTCAAGGGGGCAGTTTTAAAAGGCTGGTTACGACACTGATCTAGGCACGAGAAGTAGTTACTACGGGACGCAAGTGAAGCCCCCGGCAAGAACTAGTATATTATGTAACCCACAAGTATTCAGCAAAAAGGTTGTACGACCTATATAAAGATAGAATAGTTACTAGTCCCGTAATAACTTGGATGGAGCATATACCCATGTAGTACATGTTTTATAGTTTATATTCACTTACCAAATATACTTATTTACCTTCGTGTTATCCCGAATTTATTCCCAAAATAAAACTGAATATGTGAGTGTTGAGTAATGAACTCCTAACTTGCTGTGAAGTGGGCGTTTATTTTATGTTATAAAAAAAATATGTTTTAGGAGAATAGGTATATAACCAAAAAGGTCTAAATTTAATGATTTATTATGATAAAAAAATGACTATTAAGAAATACAAGAACCGTACCTTAAAAACTGTGCCTGTGGATCAAATTATTTCACACGAGAGTAATACATATGTATGTCTCTTAAATGAAAATGTACAGAAAAAATCTATGTATGTTTCATGACCTTCTAAACCCACGGCCTGCCCTAGCACTCTATTGATTACCCTTAAGTGAACGCCACTGAAATACCTACACATATATGGTGGAAGTTTTGATAAATAAATCTCCGAAAAGCTAATTAAAAAAGTGTTTGTTGTTTCTACGTAATCAATATTTAAGAACTTTGTTTGTGTTTGAAGATTATAATTTATTATATTTATAGTCATCCTAACCTTTAACCAAGCTATTTTGGGTTCGGCTTTCAATATTAATACGGATGAACTCGTCATGACAAGATGGTACCCATCCACGGGATGACCGCACCAAGCGTTGCTTAACCTTATGATCGATCAACCCGCGCAGCTGTTACTTAGCCATTGAGCTCCTTAATTGAATCATATTAAATATGGTAAATTAAAAAAAAACCTTTTACAATTACCTAAAAAATGTAGTACCTCATGTAGCAAAGGTGGTGTAAAACTTGAGTTGTTCCAAAATATTAGCGAAACTAGTGATAAAGTTGCACTTTCAATAAACAGAACAAAGACCTAGGTCATGACCAACGAAGGGTCAAGGCAGACGGGAGGGTAGCTGGGTATTTTTATTGTTGCTAGGTGCTATGTGTATACTACTATACCAGTCTCCGTATTTATTTCAGTAACAATTTATTCTGTAAACGCATTTTCTCTGAAGCCAAAAATGAAATTATGGATGTTTATTCAATCAAATGTCCAAGAATAACACACGTACTATAACTTCAGCTTTTGTGTCTTGAAGTTTAATTAACCGAACTAACCTTCAATCTATTCTGAGATGGTAAACAAAAAAAACCTTGACATAGCTCAGTGGCATTCAATATACACTCGCTATTTCACTAGTAAGGAGAGTAGCAGCCTCACTTTACTCGCACTGGTCATACATACAATATACTCATACCTCCCTTCACCACGAAATCTTCTAGAATCATCTCCCGAGTCTTCTCCCAGCTATGTTGGTAGTGTACCAGTGTTTTACAAGAAGCGACTGCCTATTTGACCTCCTCAACCCAGTTACCCCGGCAACCCAACGAAATCTTCAAGAATATAAACTTTAATTTGATAAAATGCCTTTTAATTCACCTTTTGCTAACTATCTTGAGAGTCGGCTTCCACTCCAACTGGATTCAGTTGAGTACCAGTGTTTAACATGGAGTGACTGCCTATCTGACCTTTCGTAAAACTCGTTGTAAGATTCTGGCTTCTGAGTACCCGTAACGAATGCCAATGACGTCCAAATGACAGCCAGAAAAGACAGAGGTACTCATCACGCTTCACGACCACGCCAAGCATTGCTTAACCTTATGATCGATCCCTCCGTGCGGCTATTACTTAGCCACGACCTCCTCAAAAACTCCCTTTTAAATTAATGACTTTATTCGGATTATAAATTTAAAACGAAAAGAGATCTTTATCTCAGTAAATTAATGCTGATTTGCAAAGTACATTGGCTTTAGTGTAAATTATTTGATTAAAGCAGTTAAATGTACAAATCAAGGCAATATTTCAACGTTAAATCATTAGCGTAAATAATTTATTTATATACTACACCTCAGTTGAATTTGTTTGTATTGATGACTGAGAACAAGGTACAGTCGCCAGCACATCAGGCTACTGCAATCTGTCAAATTTCTTTAATAGGTTTTCAACTTTATCGCTAAAGCATAAAGTTCAAAGTAGATTGGGAAAATTTGACAGTTTCGTGTCGCCTGATTTGCTGGCGTCTGTACATAAAATGATTGAGAGAATTATTTTTATTGAATCGACTGTTATCATTTGTATAAATTGAATCGAATTAATTTTAATGACATCGCGTGCAAGTTCACATTACAACTTAACACATACCTATACCAGTTTCGTGTTTGCCAAAAGTTCAGCCAAGACAATCCAGTGTAATGCAGTAGCGGGTGTATATATCTCTAAGTCTACGGGGCGCTTGCAAGGACGGGTCCGCTTCAAATATTCATACTAAGATCGATATGACTAGGTACGGCAATGCGCCTGCTAGAGCCTCGAGGTCGAACTACACTAATCAAAATGTAATTTTGATCTAATATTGTATGCGAACCAATATTAGGAGCCGCAAATGTTAAAGGTAAACTTGAAGAATTTGGTCCTTTCGAAATGCAAGTGTTTGAATGACATTGTCTCCGATGTGGGAGCAATACATAATAATGCATTGAAAGTGAACGTCTGACACAGCTCACGATTGTAATTCGAAAACAGTCAACGTGATATGTTTTCGTACAGTTTTGATTTATTACGTGGTTTTTATGTGCCACTGTATTCTGACAAATTATTTCTTATGCGCTTACGCGTCGTCGCGCATGTAACACTCATCCGAGGATCGACCGCGTCAAGCATAGCTTAACCTTATGATAGATCGAATCTTGCGGCTGTTGTTAGCCACAAGCTCTTCAAATTCAACCTATCTATTAATAACCAACGATGAGTTCTGAAGAGGGCCTGAAAATAGATTTATTTGACTTACACCAAATATACCTACTACATGAGGTCTTAACCCTCTGAAAGGTCACCGAGCCTCCCCACCCACTTGAGGAGTAGGTACCCTCGGATGCTGCTGATAATACCTCGTAACATTGGCATAACCGTAGCGCTTCTACTGAATCAGTGTTAAAAACCGAAAGGTGGGTGTTTTCAAGGAAAAGCCTCCGGTTGGTGGCCGGCTGGTGATAGAGAAATCGATAGCTAATGATATTATAGTATAGAAATTAATGAAGACGGTAAGGTTATACAATTTTAGCCAGATATTATACAAGAATGACAAGAAATTGTCTAATAATAATTGTCGTGCCTAGTTCATGTAGGTACTTCAATTTATTTCGCTTGTGATCCTAGTAAGCTATCGTTTAGTCTATTCTCGTCTTAGTACCTCATACGTACGTTTATTGTTTATCACTTGTGAAGCTACCCGGCTTCTAGATTCGAGACAAAAAATCCAGCAGCCCCCATAGAACTTCACAACAGAATAGTACTCTTGGGCCAATTTTTCTTTTGCAACACCAACTTCATATACGATGGAAAGTCATCAGTACATAATTGCACCTTGTCCTTTCTGGAGCTCAAAAAACAAGCCATATCCTTCATCTTTTTATTTATTATTTTTGGTCTAAATACGCTCTCATTTATGAGATTTTGATAGGTTTTGTACAAAACCCTAATATCATCAAGCCTAGCTATAGGTATTCATAAGGGATCAGTGTCTACACAAGTTGTGCTGTATCTCGCCCAACAAATAATTAACTAGTAAGCAAGACCGAGTTGGGAGAACTTCACCGCTTTGCCACGTTACGATACTGATTCACTACCGGTTTTCAAAACACTGTGGTTTAATAGTTAGCCTTTATACTCATCTATATAGTCCTATAGACATTGTCCTGCAGTGCAATAGAAGATTCTTCAAATATACCAGAGGTAGCGGCAGCTAAGATGGGGGCGAAAATGGCAGAATTAGCAGAGTTGGTGTCGGCGTGGCTTCTCAAGGTTCCCATCTTGTTTAAAAAAATATATGTCTTTACATGTAAAATACTTAATTTCAATTTATTTGCAAAAAATATAATTTTTCACTAGCCACCTACAACAACAATAGCAATTGTTAAAAAAAATAGGCGACTGTTTTTCTATGAGATGGACTTTTTCTATTGGAGAATGACTAAAAACTAATTGCAGCATGACTTTATTACCAATTATATTGCAGGATAATAAGTCTCCCCCTATCTCAGCTGAGAGCACTTGAAACAGTTGAAACCTCATGTAACAATAATGTCTCCTACTTTAGTCAGGCGTTTTCCTGGCCTCTTGCCAAAGAGCTGCAATGTTTAAAGAAACTATCTAGTGCACGCAGGATAGAAACTGTAACAGTCACGTTCTATTTGCATGAGAGCAAAAATGCATCAACCAGTGCGGCTCCGTATCAAAACTCCACAAAAAGATGGCGGTATTACGGTCAGAGCCTTCTTTCGATAATTAATTTCCCTGTAAAATAATAAATTATGAAAAAATACAAGAAAAAAAAGAAAAGCTCATTACCGTCAGTAGAGAATTTATTCTAATGTTTTCAAATGACAATTTTGATATTAAAAAAGTATAAAAAACAAACTGATTAAAAAGGTTTTATATAAATCAATAAAGAGTTCGCAACATCCTCCCCTTTTTTTATAAAAGAACTATCTTCTTTACTGGGCGCCTTAGAACGCCTCCTGAGGTCCGAATATCTACCACACGGATCACACCATCGCGACCAGGGTACAGAGCTTCGACCAAGCCCCGGGGCCAGGTTCCCCTCGGCAAATCTCCATCACCGATGAGCACCGGGTCACCAACCTTTATCTCAACTTCTGTTCCCGGGACGCGACGTGGCGCCAGTGTGGGCAGATACTCGGAGACCCAGCGACGCCAAAAATGGTCAGAAAGGCGCAGAGCCTTCCGCCAACTGCTCCTACCACTTAAAGCTGCGTCACTTAGGTCTTCAGCAGGAAATTGACGATTTGTTCCTGAAGAATCACCCAGCAGAAAGCGATTCGGGGTGAGTGCCTCTGGATAGTTCTCATCAGGGGAGACATGGGTCAGTGGGCGAGCGTTCACAATTGCTTCGGCTTCAGCCAGCAGGGTCACCAAAACTTCCTCCCGTGGAGCTCGTTCTCTGAGAGTCACCCGGAGTGCAGTTTTTACTGAACGAATTAGTCTTTCCCAGGCTCCGCCCATAAAGGGTGCAGATGGGGGAATAAACCGCCATGCTATTTTTTGGTCTGCTGCAAACTGCGGCACTGCAGCGTCGTATAATGCCTTTAGCTGTCGGTTGGCACCAACGAATGACGTCCCGTTGTCAGAAAATATTTCGCTGGGCGTACCACGACGAGCGATGAAGCGGCGAAGGCACATTATTGAAGAATCTGCAGATAAACTTGCAACAATTTCGAGGTGAATAGCTCTCGTGACCAGACATGTGAAAAGTGCAATCCATCGTTTTTCTCGCCGACGTCCTATGGACACCATTACTGGACCAAAGTAATCCAATCCTGTGTAGGTAAAGGCGCGTCTATGATGGGCGAGTCTCTCATCAGGCAGATCTCCCA
The DNA here is from genome assembly GCA_958496145.1 of Heliothis peltigera. Taxonomy (NCBI): domain Eukaryota; kingdom Metazoa; phylum Arthropoda; class Insecta; order Lepidoptera; family Noctuidae; genus Heliothis; species Heliothis peltigera. The sequence goes on from OY292328.1 coordinate 8,446,396, forward strand.
TAAGTGGCTGCAGGGTTCTGCCTTTCAAAAGCTTACATAATTGGCATTTGTGCACCACTGACCTCACAGCATTTCTTAATCCAAGAATCCAGTATTCTTGACGAAGCTCATTAATGACAGTCTCGGCATTGGCATGAGCAAATTTAGCATGGTAATGCTGGATGATAAGACGTGTTGCTGGCTCCTTTCCATCCAGGATAATCGGTAGTTTATCAACAACTGCAGATGTTCTTCCAGCAAGGTGTAATAATCCGTCTTTTAATACTGGAGATAGAATATTCAAACGACTTTTCTTGGGAATGGGTTGCCCTCGTGTGAGGCATCGAAGTTCCTCACCAAATACGTTGAGCTGGCTTTGCCCCAAAATATGCCGTTCTGCGCGGACAATATCTTCCGAATCTAATGGCGCAGGAGCAGTGGCAGAGGCTGTTGTAGACCGTGAATTATGCTCAATCGCATTTGAAGCTAAACAAATATCCCGAACCCAAAAATTTTGAAAATTATGTCCCCGATTTTTGTAAATGAAAGCAATGAATCTATGAGCTCTAGCAGTTGCTCTCACCAGTCTAGTCCACGAACTAAAATGAGTGATATTAGCTACCACTGGCAAGGGCAACTGACATGATCCTGTGTAATGAACGGATGATGATAATGTTGATTTGAGCTCTTCCTGTCCTAGAGTGGTTGATTCAGAGACCGTGGGCTCGGAAGGCCACTCGGCAGGGTGAAATAAAAGAAATTCTGGACCTGATAGCCATCGGGTTTCAATAGCAGCTTTACCACGTGTAGCGTCGTCAGCCACATTTAAATCAGTGGGGATCCAGTGCCAATCGTTAACCTTTGTGGTCTCTAAAATCTCACCTACGCGATGAGCGACAAAAGGTTTGTAATTTCTAGCATCGCTTCTCAACCACCCTATTACAGTCATCGAGTCACACCAGAAAACACGGCGACTGGGCTTGAACCGGTGAGAATCGCAAATTTTTGTGGCGAGACGAGCAGCTATCACAGCGCCTTGTAGTTCTAGGCGTGGAATAGATACCGGCTTGAGAGGAGAGACACGTGCCTTGCTAGCTATAAGAGCCAGTTTCACGTCACCGTTGGGAAGTACAAATCTCCAATAAGCAACAGCGGCGTGCGCTAACTCGCTGGCATCACAAAACACGTGTAGCTCCAAATCCGTATAACTACCCATATTGTAGCAACGTTCAATTTTGAGTTCTGGAATAATTTTAAGACTCTCAAACCATTCCAGCCAAGTTTCCTGGTCTGATTGTGATAATTGCTCGTCCCAATCAAGATTTTTCCGCCACAAGTTTTGAAATAGGATCCGACCTCTCACTACGATGGGGGCTAAAATACCCAATGGATCATAAATACGCATGACTTGAGACAATACTTCACGTTTTGTAAAATGATCAGGTGAATACTCTTTAAGCTCAGAATTAAACCCTATGACATCACGATATGGTTGCCATACTAAGCCTAGTGTGCGAGTGACGGAGGATTCTAAACTACCTAAAGCTACACTACTATTGGAAAGTGACAGGTCAGATAGCAGTTGTGGTGGCAAACTATGAAGAGCTTCAAGTTTGTTAGAAACCCAACCACGCATCTCAAATCCTCCACGTTTATGGATTTCTACAATTTCAGCTACCAACCGTGCTGCATCCTTAATTGGAAGATTGACACTTCCTATGTAATCATCCATATACGTGTCAGATCTGATAGCATTTGCAGCATCTGGAAACTCCTCTTGGAATTCTGATGCGTTTCGGTTAACGATGTATATAGCCGTCGAAGGGCTTGAACAGGCACCGAAAATCATTGATGACATACGATACGTTCTCATAGGTTCGTCAGGACTATCGCGCCACAGAAAACGTTGAGCGTCACGATCGCATTCCTGTATCTTCACCTGTGGGAACATTTCCTTAATATCGGCAGTCAACGCAATTCTGTTTTCCCTAAAACGCATCAAAATTCCGAGTAAGGGTTGTAGTAAGTCAGGGCCTGAAAGGAGCATGGAATTAAGAGACACACCTTGAACCTTTGCAGCTGCGTCATGAACCACACGAACCTTCCCAGGTTTATGCTGATTAATAACGCCAAAATGTGGCAAATACCAGCATACTCCTAAAGGAGCTTTACCTGTACAATCTTCAGCATAACCCTTAGATATCATATCCTGTATTTGTTGACAATAGCGTTTAGAATACTCCTTATCCTTCGACATCTTTATTTCAAGGGTTTTAAACCTAGAAAGCGCCAAAGGATAACTTTTGGGAACGACAAAATTTTCATTTTTCCATAACAACCCAACTTGAAAATGGCCATTAGGTAGACGTCGAGTTGAAGACTCTAAAATATTAATTGCACGCTGATCGTCAGAGCTCCGGGGCTCATATTTTGTAATCCCCAATGCATCCAATTTGTACTGATTTCTAATGAGAAGTTCTAAATCATACATGGTTTTATTATGTTCACGTAACGATAAATGATAAGTGGTTTCTACCAATCTCGTTCTACTACTTATGAACCCGAATACTACCCAGCCCAAAGGAGTCCGAATAGCAACAGGCTGTGATCGTGAACCCTGTCTCAGTTCAGAGGCAGTAATTAGATGCCAATTATCGATGCCTATTAGTATCGTAGGCTTGGCTTCTTCATAACACAAATTGTCAGCCAAGTCAGATAGGTGCGGATAAGAAGCTAGGCTACTGCGTGCTACCGATTGGCTTAGAAGCCCTAAGTTCTTAATCGACTTTGCATTTCGAATCTGAAACTTTTTTGTCGCTGACCGGCCCTGTATTTCGAAATCAACATGCTGCACTGTACCTTCTCGAGACAATCCTCCTACGCAGTCCAAATGGAAACTGCCCTCAGGACCTACCGCTCCTATTTTTGAGGCTATCTCCGCATCTATAAAGGTCGCTGTCGACCCGTCGTCTAACAGAGCAAACGTGTCGATACATCCAGCTGGCCCGGAGATCTTAACAGCTACCACTTTTAATAAAGGACTAAGTGAAGAAGTTTGTCTGGTATTATTGCTAGCTAACAGTACGTGATCATTATTAGCATCTGAAATAGTAGGATCGGGTGAGACTTCTTTAACCGAGTGCTTAGACGAAACAAAATTATTATTATGTAACAAAATGTGATGTTTCAGATTACAACCCGATATCGAACAAAGAGTTTTATTTTTATTACAAAACTTATAATTGTGTGAACCTTTTTGGAGGCAACGATGACAAACCTTATTTTCTTTGATAAAACTCCATCTGTCATCGGCTGTCAAAGATGAAAAATTTTGACAACTGTCAAGTTGATGATCAAATTTTTTACAAAATAAACAAGATGATTTATTTACAATGGATGTTTTTTTAGGAATAGGCAAAGCAGGTGCCGACTCCGAAACCGCGTGTGCCCGTTGTCTCTGTGGAGCGGCTGAAGAAGAGTCCGATGCGAGGTTGTCAAACACCGCACCGAACTTCATCATTAAATCGACTTCACGGTTTAGGAAATCGGACAACAGTTCAACCCGAGCCTGATTCTCCCACTCGTGGCTAGCTGCAAAATCTAACCACCGTGCACGCAACAGCGGTGTTAGTTTGCTAAGCAGAGCACCAAACAGTTCTGGAGAACGTAAATAATCAGTGTGGTGCAGCAACTTAGTCACCGCCACGCAATTGCGTACACGAGTGGCAAAACTAATTAAACCACTTACCTCTTGCCCGAGCTTAGGAAGGGCTCGGATAGCGCTAACCTCCTTCATGACAATCTGTTCCGGTCGTCCAAAGTGCCGGTCCAGAGCTTCCATAATGACGTCAGCGTGAGGCGCCATTACGAGCAGCATACTCACCGCCTCGCGCGCAGCGCCCTTGATGGCCTGGTTTAAACGTGCCAGGTTTTCAGCATCCGTGTAAGCGCCTCCCGTATCTAGAAAGGCACGTTTAAACAACAACCAATCCAAGGGGGATTTGCCATCAAAGGTCGGTAATTTTAAAAAGTGTTTATTATTCTTAGAGCCGTTGTTCGTTGTCAGCGTTCTTAGAGCTTCAATTAGTTGTGTCACGCCAATCAAGTTTTCGCCCCGAGTATCAGTGGCAGCGGTCCCGCCGTCGCCCCGGCTAAAATCGTGCTGGGGCAACTGAGCAGGACTATGCGCTGCAATACTCTTTGATGTGGGTACGAAATCCTGGGGACACAAAACAAGATTACTAGGCTCTGCCTCGCATCCGCTCTTGGTCGGCAAGCCGAGATTCGGATCCGAGGGTGATTTCATGGAAGGAACTACGCTTTCCACCCACTGTTCCACGCTACCGTGGCTACGTCCACTACGGGAGCCGTGTCGGCTGTCTGCCTCGATTGCGGCGAGCTCTGCCTGATACTCTATTTCGGCAGTCTTACGCTCTAGCTCTGCACGCCGAGCACGTAATTTAGCCTCCGCCTCCATCTCCACAATTTCTAATTGTGCTACTCTGCGCATGTGCTCCGCTTCCGCGGCAGCCTTGCGCGCGGCGATTGCTGCTGAGGAGCGACTTGTGTGCGAAATGGAGTGTGTGCGTGCACCGCGGTCACTACGTGCTAATGCTGAGGTACTTACCTGGGGTTAGTCAGCACTTGCTGTCTCCGGTGGGGGTTGCTCCGATTCCTGTGTCAATTTGACTTGGGACCTTGTTACAACCATGTTTTAATTTTATCTTAATGTTATTTCTCAAATAATCTTACGCTGGTTATGCGGTGGTAGAAGGACCAATATTACGGTCAGAGCCTTCTTTCGATAATTAATTTCCCTGTAAAATAATAAATTATGAAAAAATACAAGAAAAAAAAGAAAAGCTCATTACCGTCAGTAGAGAATTTATTCTAATGTTTTCAAATGACAATTTTGATATTAAAAAAGTATAAAAAACAAACTGATTAAAAAGGTTTTATATAAATCAATAAAGAGTTCGCAACAGGCGGACTTAAATGAAATCTGGCGTACTATTCGATGACGTCTTTCAACCAAAATGGTCGCAAAATTACGCAATTATAAAAGGTTCGACCTACTTATATCTTTATCTGAGCGGTGTCTACCTCTTGAGGAAAATGAATACCTCCACAGTCATTCGATTTTTATCAAAGCTCCACCCAAAATAAAAAAGTACATAGGGACCTTCATCCGTTGACAAAAACAAATGAAGGAACAGGCGATTTTTTTATATTTTCGTTCATAGGTCGGTAATAATATCAGCAGAACATTAAGTGAGTATAAGGTAAGCCTCCAGTGTTGCAGTCGGGACGTAGGCTGGCGCCTCGCCTCCAGAATTAATAACTTTCTCGGCCCCCGCAGACGCTCAACCCCTAACTCCTGCCTCACCCCACGGCCCTACCAATGGCACCTATCTCGATAACTACAATATCTCTTAAATTATTTGTCATAGCAGATGCTCTTTTGAATCATTACATTTAAATAGGAGATAGAGAATAATACAAAATAATCTTGCATATAAAAATGCTCGTTACTTTAATTTGTGCCTACAAATGTCGTAAAAATGCTTTTCACAACAAGACAAGTGTTGATAACACTTACTGTAATTAGAAAATATTACAAAAACATAAGTCAACCTCACACTTTTTATTTTTCAAACAATTATAATCAGACCACATAACACGAGAATCAAAACAAACAATATTCTAATCCGGTCAATAATCCCGTAATAAAATAAATCTGTGGTCCAGTGGTAGGGGCCTCATCTTGCATCTCTCTCTGACGGGCGGAAAGCCTTCGGAAGTTTCCCGAGTGTTTCGGTTTGCCTCTTTGACTCTGTTTGGTGTGTAATGATTTGGCGCGCGTGTAATTTGCTGAAAAAATGTCCTCCCGTCTTTCAGGCCACATCGTGTTCAGTATCCATGTTCTGATTATTGCTATTATTTCTATTATTACCAGTTTGTTGGTTATGTGCGTAATGCTAGGGTCGGTTTATAGAGCTTTTTATTATTATGTTTTATATACTGTTTGGGGTATGTCGGCGTACTTTGATCGTAAATATCATGGTGAATATAATAAGATGGAAATATTTTTTTGATGATGAAATTACTGGCGGATTGTTATCTCGTCTTTGCTTTAAATTAAAGAACAGTACTTTAAGAATGTAAACAAAAAACTACCATGCTTGGATTACGTTAAATTGAAAATTCAAAAATAATACAGAATCTGTTTACTAAATAAATCTATACTAATATTATAAAGTTAATCCCTAATCTCAGAAACTACTCGACCGATTTTAAAAAATAATTCAATTTTAGATGGTATACTATTTATCGAGAAAGTCTAGTGGGTTTATTTTATCCGGGTGCGCGGAGTAGTCGCCACGAGACGCAGGTAAAGCTAGTTCAATATAAAATAAGACAAGTTTTTTTTTCAATTACTGTCAGTATTCTAAAGGTCACCTAACAAAAACCACAAGAATTACAAAAAAGAAACTAGTACCGACAAAACAACACAAGATTCACTTTATAACATTGGTAGAAAAACTTAGTTACATTGGCAACCAAGTAACCGAAGCCCTTCGTACGACAGCCCTCACCCTAATAAATCTACCCTGAAGGTTTGCCGCGCGGCCGATATTTGGAAACGCGCGGATCAATGCTTTCTACATAGTTATTTTAGGGTAAGTACCGTTATCCGCGCACTAATGCAACATTTGGGGTAAGCTAAACAATTGGTCGTTGGGCTCGTAAGACTCGATGTGGGTGTTATGTTGACAACCTCTGTTCGTTCATTGGAATAAGTAATATTATCATCACCATCAACTTCGTTATCAGCCTTTTTTATCGTCCCACTGCTGGGCACAGGCCTCCTCTCAAACAGATTGAGCGTTAATCACCACGCTTGCTCAATGCGGGTTGGTGATTGCAGACTTTACAGTCCAGGTTTCCTCGAGATGTTTTCCTTCACCTTTACTCAGTCATTGGTGTCCAAGATATACTCAGAGAGACATATAACTTAGAAAAGTTACATTGGTACGTGCCTGACTTGGAATCAAACCCGCACACTCATATTTGAGAAGGTTGTTCTTTAACCATTAGGCCACCACGACTTAACTTAACCATCAACTTAATCCCCCTTATAGTAAAACCTGGTCTTATAAAAAGTACCGCCTTTAGTGCTAGGTTTTAACCATTTTCTTGAACAAAGTTAATGGTCTAAATCTAGTACTAAAGCCGGCCTTTTTAAGACCGCGTCTAACAATAAGGGGGAATACGTTCAAAACAAAAGTCAATCGGTAAAAATGTTATTATAATAATTTTACCACCATTATTTAGGTTTAGATAAATACATGAAAATTGATACATTTCTTACAAAAAACAAGAAACACGAATAAAAGTTACAAAAACAAAACACATTAAATGTTCACCTAAGCTACATACTAGCTTATTTTACCTAAATTCCATGAAATCCTTTCAGCAACTATCAGCGTGGAAAATCATTGGGGCTTTGTACCAACGTTGATTCGCGGACTTTATTTGCCACCGTCGTAGCACTCGTAGCGTTTGATGCGGCGTAGCGGACAACATTGTAGCACACACGAATATTTCAGGCTACGTAGTACGGGAAAGGATTTGCACCTGTGATTTCTTTGTTAACCGACTTTATGGGAAGGAGCTTCTCGATCCGAATTTGGTGGTTTGTTAGGATAGTTTTAGAATAATTGTTACCCCAAGACATTGTTGTTAATAGATAAACATGTTCAACAGAATGAGGCTTTATTGTAAAGATTAATATGGACTTTTTTATAAAATTTATGATTATAATATGTTTTTTTTTATTACAATTTTGTTTGAGAGAAATTGTCAAGTAAAGAGAAAGCATTAGGCATTTTCTATGCTTTGTTTTTCTCTTTGACCTACAGTGTGTATTATGCTAGTTGGTAATTTATTTAATCCACTTTCTGCCACTACAATATTTTCCGCGTCAATAAAAAAACAGACAATAGAACCTATATTTTTTTCGTGGGTAATCATCAAATGATACCGCTGAGAGTGCAGCTGGAGGGAGTGTCAGACTCTTACTGACTAAAACCCACTATCTTCCTTCGGGAGGTCCTCAATAGATCATATTTAAGTCCATTTTTACTATCCAGACATTTTTGTCAACAATTACAAATACATAACACTATAGATCCTTTGTTCAAAAAGATGGTACCAGTAACATATGTATAACATAACTAGCTTCCGCCAGCGGTTTCACCCGCTTTCTGGGGGAAGTACTTTCCATACCCGGATAAAAAGTAGCCTATATGTTATTCTGATGTATAAGCTATATTGTGGTAAAGTTTCATTCAAATCCATTCAGTAGTTTTTACGTGAAAGAGTAACAAACATCCATACATCCATACATCTATACATCCATACATCCATACTTACAAACTTTCGCCTTTATAATAGTATTAGGATTCGCTAGGTACATAATATAACAGTTTCACTCCGACGCAGTTAACCTCGAATTCTCCCATACAGAGCATACCATCGAGATTGATATTAATATATAATAACTAGTGCGGTTTGGGAGTTACTGCTTGTGTTGCGCAGCAGTTATAGTTAACTTTGTATGTTTGTGTTTAACCTGACACGGTTTGGTTAAGCGGATTTTAGATTCTAAATTGCTTTATTGGCGTCCTTTTTCAATTCAATTGATTTATTTGTGAACATAGGTTAAACTATAATTTAAGTAATGTTGTTAAGTTTTTTTTTCCAGATGAGATATTTTTATACGAAACAAAGTTTTATTTTAATAATCATAATTATAGAGGAAGTTGTGGCTAAGCAACAAACGCAGAAGCGGCGAGGTCGATCGATTATAAGGTTAAGTAACGCTTGGCGCGGTCGGCCCGTGGATGGGTGAATGGATGACCATCTTGTCATGACGAGTTCATCCGTGTTTCCGAAAGCACGTGAAATTGGTCCCCGGTTGTCATTTATACATCTTTGGCAGTTGTTACAGGTAGTCAGCAGTCTGACAGCCAGTCTTACCAAGGGGTCTCGGGTTGCCCGGGTAACTGGGTTGAAGAATTCAGTTAAGACTGGAAGCTGACCCCAGAATCGCTTGGGAAAAGGCTAGGCAGATGAGATGATAGAATATAAAAAAAATGATAAAATATGTAAGATATTTCTTTTTTAATCTACTTTAAAAAGAGAACACATTTGTTCCACACGTTTTATTTTCATCAACCAACAAAACGGTGTCGCTTTCAAATTTAGAATACCACTAAGGGATTTCTCAAAATACAAGAATAAATAAAACAATGAAACGTCTGTTTTTTAAATCTTAAAGGGAAAACTAAGAAACAAAGGGCTCTTAAAGCTAGTGACGTGTAATCAAGCCTCTTTTGAACAATGTACTCGTTCTTTTTTTTTAATTTCACCGCGGGACCAAGGAGGTTTTCAAGATTTTTCCATACTGAGCTTACGTGGCTTTGTGTGAATCCTGTTGGTCCATTTTCTTTTGAGTTTTAAGCAGCAAATCAAACGCATATGTTATTCTATGGTGTTGTTTTTATTGCGGAAAATGGAAAGTCTCGATTTATGGCGCTGAATAATTTGAAAGTCAGAACTAGTTTAATACACTTTATTAAATCTAGTAATTAAAAAATAAAACGTACAGACGCCAGCACATCAAGCTACTCGAAACTGTCAAATTTTCCCAATCAACTTTGAACCATACGCTTCAGAGATATAGTTGAAAATCTGTTATAGAATTTAAAAAAATAGTAGCTTGATATGTTAGCGTCTGTACATAATTTTAATATTTTTTATTTTATTTCTATTTGGGGTCTACCGACAGCTTCTGTGTATAAAAGTGTGATGTATGTTTTTAATAAGTATAAATTTAACACAAAAGAATAAATAACACTTTAGATTCTGAAATAACTCTAACAAATTCATAGCCTTAAAAGAAAGACGAAATATTAAGAAATATTTTACCTGACAATAAAACAGACGACGCAGTACCTCCCCATCTGACATTATTTTTCGACTCGTACATTGTTTGCAAAGATACATTAGCAAATCATACGAATATGTACGGGAGAAGTAAACATAAATCCCATCTCCCCTGAAATTCTCATCTAACCAAGCTATATTATTACCTGATACATTCTCCCCCGAACAGAAAAACACCCTTTAATTTTACTCACACAACACCGCCGTTTGAACCCATAACGTCATAACTACACAACTTTAGCAACTTGAACTAAACCTTATCTCCTTTGCATACGGTGTAAATTGCATTGTATTTGAACATGTCGTTTATGTGTTCCACGATAAGATAGAAACGATATTGCTATAGTGATTCAATGCAAACCATAGTGTCTTTTATTCTCTTTTCAGATTATAGGGACATGGATAGTGTTTTAAAGTGAAAAGCTGTTTGCAAAAACATCGAACGTTTTTAATCGTTCGAACTTAATTGAGGAACTAAATGGGAACTTTAAGTGGTTAATTAATTAATTATAAATAACGTACGTACTTTAAGGGCGCGTGTTCGAAAATCTGGCAACGTCGCGAATAGCTGTCAGATATTTACATGTTTTAATTAATTTCTCAATTTTATTTTATTAAATCATTAAATAATGCTCTATAGTGCACTAGGAAAGTTAATAGAGAATGCAATTGTTAATATTGTAACACCGAATATATAGTTTTATATGTAAAAAACGTAAGAAAAACGTTTAAAACATTAAATTTTGTGTTTTAATTGCAATACCTATTCAATGTCTTAGTGAACTACAGAGCCATATGTCTTACTTTCATATAGTAAATTGGCCAAATTAATTAAAACGTGTAAATATTTGACAGCTATTTGCGACGTTGCCAACTTTCGGTGCACGCGCTCTTAATGAGATTGCAAAAGTATTTTATTTAAGTAATTATATCGAGTTTGCGCATTGTCGAGGCTTCTGATTGATTAAAGAGTATACTGACTTGTTTTCCAATTATACCAAATTTGTTAAATAATTATGAGAATTAATTTAAACTCCATAATTATATGGACTGTGTGATACTTATATTAAATCTTTGGTAATAAAATGTCTCGCAACACTATTAAAGGGAATTAATTAAATAATAATAGCATTATAAATAGTTTAATAATTGATAACCTCCCACATTCAATTGTTTGTTTGCCTATTATGTAAATTAATATAATAACGAAAGATACTATTATTTTTAATAGAATATAATAGTGAAGATAATAGGATTTCTAAACTAAAGGTATAAAGGTACAAGGTTGTGGTGTTTTTCCATTCATACGTAAGATGATTCAATAAATTGAACTATATTTTCTATTGCTGTTATACAGTGATATTATAACAGTATACATAGGTCTTTTCTTTCGTGGAAAATCTTCAAAAATGACTCGTTGAGGGTGCAGTTAGAGAGCATATCAGATTCTTACTGACTGAAATCCACGATGTTCATTCAGGAGATATTTATGTGCCAGGGCCATAGTAACTCCTGCGAACCCGCAGCCCAGGCAGTGTGTACGTAGGCCTCAAATTCAATTTGCTCTGTTTAAAAAAAATGAATGTAAAGGAAGTTGGTTGAAAAGTGGTTGATTACATAAATTGAGGAAGACATCAGTATCAGCATCTTTTCAATACAAACCACGATCACCATACCATTTCTAGCGTGTGGCGATTATGGAAATATCACCACTATCCAATATACAGGTCACATGTAGGTTATTGAACATGTTCTAAAGCCCCTACCACTAAGTAGGTATATTGGTACGACAGCCGCGCGTTGAACTCTTTGATTCGGCACCCCGACTGGTCATGTAAATACTGCTGAAAATACTAATTAAAATCAATTTAGGATTTAATTGCATTAAATCTTATGTGTACATAAAAAGGACCTTTAATCTGACTAATGAAATTCAAAATGGTGCAACACAGCAAAAAAATACAGTCACTTATTTGTTAGTCAACTGCTTTTCCAAATTGGGCCATTCTGCAAATAATACACTAAATATTTAGTAATGTTTATCTCTAGTAAAAATTCCTTCTTTGTAAAAATAACAAGAAAAAAAAACATGAATATTACTGTGAAACAGGTTTATTTAAAAAAAAACACGCGGAACATATTCCTACATTAGTTTAGGCAGTGGATACGTATGCTTACTTTTATATCCCTTTAAGCATAATGAACAAAGACAAAGACGGCAGGTAGCGGCCGCGGAGTGGGGAGGTGGGGGGACACATATGCACCACCATAAGTACAACGATATGCATCACTGCAGTCGCAGAGCTGCATTCCTGGTGCTGGCGAACGGGGGATTAGGGTGGATATTACCTTGTAAGCTTTAGAAGTATGTATGTATGTCTGCTTCTTAAGAAGTGTTTTTCTATAAACGTATTGTGACAATTAAATTAAAATTGACACCCAGTTTCCTGGTCTATTAGTATAGAGTCGATTCTGCAGTTTTTGCTTAGAAAAAATATAACTCCCTATCATGTTTATTGTAACAAATTAAGCACTAAAGATTTTTTAAAATTCTGTTAAAAATGATAAATTTGTGTAATAAATCGGCCAATTAACTAGTAATAGCTAAATGAAACTAGATATAGCGTTTAATTCTTTCTCCATCCATAATTTACTCCGTTTAGAAAAAAAAAAACAGAAGAGTTTTAAAGAAAAAAAAAAGACATAATTTTTTTTTAATTCGTCCGTTACTCAGCTCGTCTTATCCACACTAAACATTCGTCCAGTCGCATCAGTTGAACTCCTCTTAGTTATAGTCCGGTCGCTCTCTAATTTACTTGCCGGCCGCCAGTGGACTCGATGCCACAATAATACCGCCAAGTATTAAACGTTGCTGGGACAAAAACACCATGCTTTTTGGCTTTCGCTTTGAATAAAGGTTAGAATTCTGGTCTTTGGACTTATTTTGTGGGTAAATGATAATTGAGTACTATTTCACTTGATTAAACGTCTTTAGTCAGTTTACAAAAAAGCATATTGAAATATTTTTATGTAATTATTTAAAGTATATTTTAATCTCGAGAAAAACACACAATATTAAGATACATAAAGCCTTAAAAATAAAAAATTGTATACTAGAAAAAATGGGATGTTATTAAAAAAAACACACACACATTTTTATTTCTACCCGTCCAAGAGTAACCAACCACAGTGCATCGTCTGAACTTTTAAATAGTACTGCGCTTGCGCAAGCTTCTTAAAAGCACAATTACGTTTACGTAAGTTAACAATCTTAAGATCAATTGTTGGGTAATGGGAGTTCATTTGTGACAAATGCGCACGCGCAGCTGAAGGATCTCGTTTTATTTTTAAACTTGCCGAGCAGCATTTTGAAAATGTGCTAGTGTAACCTGTACTTACATGAACTGGTTGGAATTTAATTGAAACGTAACCGAATAATGTAAAACTGAGGGAATGCACATCTTCCGGAGTCGCACGCGTCGAACGTGCCGTAATAAGGTTCAAAAAACTTCTGAATGTGTCCAAAAGATAAAGAAGATACGAAATATTTAAATAAGTACATTGTTATAATATTTCATAAATACTTTTTAGAGAAAAAGATCGTAGCAATTTACGTATTTTTTTTTAATATATGTACATAAATGCTTTAAACTGTCATATAATTCTCAAATATTTTGCATAATAGTCAATTTATAAAAAAAAAACTTTATAAAACAAGTTGTCTTGTTAGACTAACATATCAGATTAACCCTAACAATGGTTGCACAATAACCCGGAACTGCGTCTAACAACCGTGTCCCATACACGAGTGTTTGACCTTATGTAACTGAAATTACCTACAGGGCAACAGTTTATCTAACTTTTATTTAATATCCGCTGTGTTTTTTAAAAAAAGCCAATAATTGTCACGTTCAAAACCTATTAACACGTTTCCCGACTCGAAAATCGAACCTAGGACTTCACGGTCAGAAAAAACTCTGGCGATAAAATATCAATAAAAAAAAAACATTTTGACTGAATTAATAAACCATAACGTTGTCCAGCTAATCCTAAACCCATTAAAAGAAAAATTCAATTCAGTATTGTTGCTATGTTGTCAGCTAAAAAGCCATACCGCGTCCCACTCCAAATTGTGATTAAACCAACCTAATACACACAATTACAGGTCATGCTACTACCGACACCCGTTTTTGTGCCAAATAGAAAGATTATAACCCAACTGACAACCCCACTACAACAATAAACCGTAAGCCTTAACATATAGAGTTGAAATTCCACTGTACCAATGCTGACGAAACCCGCTTCGCTTGTGTGCCCTCGTGAAAGCTACACATTTCATTTATAATATTAGGTACAATAGCAGACGTCATACTGTATACACTTCTACTACTGTACTCATAAATGTTTCATATATGTGAGCATAATCGATGATAGGATGGTCGTAAGCGCCGCACAAGCTAAATCAAAGCCTATGCTGGAAGGATTTATGACTATTTTTGCGTGATCAGAGGAACGTATTAAAGCAATAAGTGTGTGTGCGCGTATGTGTGCACCGCAACGGCTCAAACGAAGTATCGAAGAATGCGGAGCGTGAATTACTGTGTTTAGGGAGTTGTCAGTTTGACAATTTGCTCTTGTAAGGATTCGCGCCGCTTGTTAAGATTAATACAAGATTAAGAACGGGTTGTTAATAAGACGTTTTAATTTTAATTCGATTATCTTCTCTTTTATCATGAATTATCTAAACTTATTTTTATTTTACCTAACTATTTTTTTCTTAATTTTAACCGGACATAAAATTGTTTTTTTTTTCTTTTTCGGAAATAAAACACTCATAATAACTTAAAAATAAACATTTTTAATTACAGTACAGCAATCATAAGGTGGATGTTGATGAAAAGTGATAAAGTCAACCGACAAACGTATCAATTACTAAATTGAATTAAACGCTATAAACCGCGCGGCGCTCCACAATAAGCGATCACAGCGCATCGCATTAGCTACTGACAGCTCGCGTACGTGTGTATACCACGCTCGTTACGTTTACGTGACGCGCACACACTGAGACAAACTTATAACTACCAATAACACAAGCAAACATAAACCTAAACTCCCGCGACATAAGTGCTCTCTCGCCGTACCTCAAACTCGCAAGTTTATTGCTTGCTCCCGCCACCACACCGGGTGGCGAGGTCCGGCAACGTCGCGCCCAAATTATTGTGACATTTATACCATACGGCTCGCAGAACGGAACAGCTAGCGACATCTATCCACACTCTCGGAACTAAACACTCGGCTTCTAGAAAGAGACGGATGTACTTGACAATATCACTTTCACGGTCTCGTACTTAAAGCTAAGCGGTTTGCTGTACTGTTTGTTTGTGTCTGTAAACAGCGGCCTGGCGAGGTGTATCGCGCATGAATGAAATGGATGACCGCGCGAAAGAGACAGCGCTGCACTCATTGTGTGGGTGGGAAAGGGATAGGTGAGGAGCGCGAAGCGTGCAGAATACATCGTTTATCAGATTACATGCGAAGTATCGCGAGCGTGGCGATGTTTTGACACGCGATAATCACAAGATAATGCGGGCGATCTCAGTGGCGTTTAGGTTTATATTGGCTTTTTATAGCGCTCAGTTAAATGTAGTAGTGTAAATATTAAACACACAATAATATCAACGACAGCTCAACTATTTTGTTTGAGTTGTGACGTCACGCATGCTCACGAAACTAGCGCGCTACTTGTGACTTTTGGTTTTTTATTTATAAGTATTTCTGATTGTGGTTTTATTTATAGAATTGATTAAAAAACGTTTAGAATTTTAAAATGTACGTTGATATAAATCAAGGCTAGCTAAACATCTCCAAATGCAACTTGTTAAAAAAATGTTGAGTAATAGCATTATGAATACACAAAGAGTATTATTAGATACCATAATATTAAAATTTATTCAAATCAACAAAAATGACCAATGCTCATGCTCACAAACCTTGAGTACTAAACTAAGCAATTAGTACGTCGAAAGTGTAGAGCTTTCGCAGAAAATCCGAGCTTTCCAAACTTGTCGGGGGCAGCCTGCCAACCGAATGTAGTGTGAAAACTTGGTGGCAACTTGTGAAATGGGGGAGGGGCAATATTGTTACTAAAGAGACTGCTAACGCCATCTAGTATCGAGTAGCGAGAGTTGTGACTAGCAAATGTTTTTTTTATCGTATAACAAACCCAGACAGTCTTTCTAGTTATTTTATGTATTATTTAACTTTTAACAGACGTGCAGGAACTATATTTTTAAGTGATCAATGTTAGAAAACCAATAAGTAGGTAAATGTTAATAAAGTTATTTAATGCAACTTACGTGTTAATATTAATAAGACTACTCTATTTTATCAGCAATAGGTTTACAATCACAGTTACATAGATAATAACTGCTATATCAATTTTCAGTAGAAAACTTAAATAGAAATCGTAGACAAGGTGTGTGCATTCTAAATACCTTGACCAAACGTTATTTCTGGAGAGGCAATGTTTATCTTATGGCAAGCGTTAACGCGGCGTGTTATTTCAGTATCGAATTCGTTTTCTTTTATTTCAGTAATTTTATATGACTTTCGATTCTACTAATCGATTTTTGATCGAATGAAAATATGTAGAGCAAGCCCCCGCCGGGTTGCTAACAACATTCGCTGTTTATTTTCATAAGGTGTGCGCTTTTAACCTGTAATGGACGCATCGATGATGTAATGCTTTAATAATTTAACTTTGGATTAGTATTGGGAAATTATTTTCATCTATACTAGTGTTATAAAGCTGAAGAGTTTGTTTGTTTGCGCAGATCTCAGGAACTAATGGTCCGATTTGAAAATTACTTTTAATGTTAGATAGCCCATTTATTCCAGAAGGTTATGGGTTAGTTCTTTTATCTGGTTGAAACCACTGGTGTAAGTTGTAGAATAAGCCTTTCATAACCTCTAATGTAGCTACCTATTTGAATTTGGTTGGTTAAAACAGCTTCTAATCTGTATCGTGTTACTCTATGGTTTGGCGTTCCACAGGGTAACATGCTGGGCCCAACAAAGAAATTTGAGCTGAATCCTTAAATTTCGTGTCAATTGTTTATTTTCCTTTTCCTCACTGGATATTTTTTTGGGTACTAAATAGCGTATGAATATGTAAAGAAAAATGTACAGATATCTTTTCTTCGAAGCGGACTGCTGTCTTCGATAACCATTGTGTAATCATGAATTACAAATCTCTATATTCTATTGGTAGATATTTAAAAATACTCAAACAACAAAGTAACTCTAGTCGCTGTTTTATCGTCAGCTCACACAACGTGGACGTAAATCTTCCCTTGATTTATGGGTATATACGTAGGCACTTTAATTTACAGCTGGACCGATTTAGACGACTTTCATAAGTAATAAACACCACACAATTGAATATATTGTAGGTGTAAGTTTATTGGAAGAGCAACGATTGATCTCACACTTAAAATTTGACACTTTTCTACCGCCCAACTGCATATCTTCAAGATCTTGTAAACCTTAAATTGGTGTTGTTTCACAAGTGACTTTTACTGTAGAGGATATTTATATGATTGTGTAAAAACTCTTACATTGTTTTATTCAGTGGTTTCGTTGAAGGTTTCAAAGATGCATCACGATAATCGCATTCATGTTTCAGGACAGGTTAATCAAAAGTGCAATTAGATTTCTAGCTCTTGAACCGAGCGACGTGTCAGTTGAAGGTTGATTAGGTGCAGTACTCCATAAGGATTTGTTTTCTCTTTTGTTTATTTCCAAACGTTGTAAGACAATTTTGCGTTTAACAATAGCTTTTTCGTTCCATGAAAGTCCTTTTCCACTTCAAACGCTTACGATATTTTCCCGCCAACTCTGATTAGGCCCGCTATAGCTCCAATAATTTAGAAATCGTGTTACATACCTTCAAATAACAGTTGTTACGTATTTGAACGTGCTTTACAGATATCTATCACGACCATTAACTCCTACACATCGGTTTTCCGAAAAGTAATCCAGAAAGCTGTAAAAGAATTGAGGTGAAAACCAATGCGATGTGCTGAATAAGCGAGCCGACCTACTTCGACACTTCGTTAGTGTTTTTCGATATTCAACTGTGATTTATTAAAGATATAAAATCTACCAGATGCCAGATCACACCGACCACATATTGGGAATACGCGGTCGTCGCTTGGGTGGTCTAACTATGGATCATTGTTTACGAAACGAGATGAGATTTACATGCGTGACGTTTAAAATTTTATTGTGAAAAACATGTGTCTGTAGAAGAATAAGTGCGAGCAAACACAGTCTAGCGGTCACAAAGAACAGACTACGAATGTGAGTAACGCATCTGCCGCGCTCATGAAGGTCGACGCGTGAAGATCTATGTCAGTACCTAATCCGATTTTGCGTATTTACTTAGGCCTGCCCCATAATATTAAGAGGTAATCTGTTCAGATGTTAAGCAAATATTTCGCAACACCTCCGTGTTGAACTATCCTAAATCGGTAAATAAAAAGTATTTAGTTAATTATGTCATCGCAATGTTCAGGTTTTGAGCTGTTTGCTTCAAATAGTCTAATTTTCGTCAGTAACCTTGTTTTTCAGTGACCTCCGGGCTGTTATTTTCATTTACATTCCCAAATACGTTAACAGGTACAACCTCCGGGGTCGGACCGCGGTAGGGGAATTGAAAAATTGTAAAACACACCTCAGGCATTGTGGTGTGAATAAATTATAAGCGAGCACAAGTTATCCGCGCCCAGTGTCACTTGACCTCCCGTGTCTCTTTTACCTGTAGAAATCACTTCGGTTGCCGGGAAATCGTGAATTTACGTGAGATCTAAATACGCTGGTCATTGCGCGACCCACTTACGCCTGGTAGTCTCAATATTGTTGTACCAGATCTGTAGTAGGTTAGCCGAATCCTAGTTCTAGGAGTATTAACTTGACTGATGGTAATTAATTCCGGGTTAATATAGCTCTTGAATATAGATCCAGATCTTTGATAGTAAATCTTTATATATAGATATTTAGATTGGAAATTATATAAATTCTATGATAAGTGTAAGAATTTTACACAAAGAAACAGCATTTGTATGATATGAGTTCTCTTGGCACCCTCTCCTCCCTGCAATTTGGAGCCAAATCGCAGTGGAGCGACAATGTTCTCGTAAAACCTTCTGTAAAAAATATATAGGTATACCTATCAAAACACTGTTATTTGACTTTGTGCCTACGTAATCGGTTTTTTGCACATTATTGTTATCTACTTTATTTGATTAAGATAGCACGAAATTATTTACTCATAATGGTTTGTAAACAAAACATTTCAATTAATTACATTACAAATACTTTCATACCCAATCATAATTTGCATCATACTACGTCAGAAGGTTCTTCAACTTGTTTTTCTTCTAAAAAGCATCCAGTCTGAATCGATCAAAAATGGAAATTATAAATTGAACAACTCAATTTGAGTGAAATATTTGCTTACCTATAGCAAAATATTTTTCTCATCATGATCCTCGCAGACGCCTTATCTAATCATACGTATAAAACTCGTGACGTCACCGAGTGCGTAAAAACGCCCGACCTTTACAGGATTTTGTAATCTTTGCGAATTATTGAGCTGATAACATTGGGAAGCTACTGGAGAAATTGTTACAATTAATGTAAGGTTGATTTGGTTTTCTACACACCTATATTTTATATCATACTTCTGGTAGGCAATACCTAAAGATATTTTTTTTTAATGAAAAATATTATAAAGCTAAGCAGCAGCCAGTGTTTAAAGAATCTAATTTCCCACGTATTTCAAAAGCTTCAGTCACCCAATTTGGTTTCTATTGGTAACTCGAAAACCTTTATTAACTTTTGTAGCTACTAATGCCATCTATCGGTACGCTGAAATCAACTCCGCTTGTAGAAATGCGCTTGAATTCTGTGTAGGAATTTCATTGTATAATATTGTGTTATGTGGATATGAATAATCAAAGTATCAATGAACTCATCCATTTTATTGATTCACTATAAATTTACTTCTTATAATACTTACATACCTACTTGCACCTTCTTCTAGTATATTAAAACAAACCCTACACGCTACATAAAATATTGTTTAATTTCTAAATGAAACCCAAATAAATTAAACTAAACACTCCAAGTTGAAAACAAAAATATAAAAACAACGCTAATTGTTAAATCATAAATCAAAGATAACAATCAACGAACAAATTCACTATTATTTTGTAACATAAACTCTTGTCATACATGGCGTGAATAGTACACACGATCGCATTAAACTTTCAGGGAGTTTACCTACAACGCTATACCTACGTGACAGCCGAAATTGGGTCCGAAATTACTCGACAGTAGAATAATGGCGTCTGTTACTAATATACGGTTATCCGGAAGTGGTCTGAGCGGCGGAATTCGTACCACAATATGTATGTAATTTATTCAGGGCGATACCATCGGGCGCTGTCGCCACTCGTCAATAGATGGCGTTGTACTCAATTAAGGTACGAACGTAATATTAATCTAGTGCAATCCAGCACGTTTATGTACAAATGCATTAGTGATTCCACTGCAGCGATGTTATTGTGGCGATGATGTATTCATTAATGTTATACTAACGCATAGGGGTGTAAAATAATTAATAACATTGTGCATTATGAATGCCATTATGAACTACTTACGAGCTTTATTAATCACTTCTTTGTTATTGTTTTTTTAAACATTGATTTCAATTACTTGTAATTGTTTCAAGCGTTCGATTTTCAAACAGTATATATCTACCTGACGAGTATCTAGTCGCAGAGTTTGCGCGCCAAAGTTCTACGCTCGCGTACGACCAAAAGCTTTGAAAATATAGCAGAAAAAGCTATTGATTTTACGGTCAACCAGTTTTCTGCTTCCTAGAATTCCGCATAAAACCCATTGCGCGCATTTCCTGTGAAATACAGCGGCTGTACCTTTCTCTCTAACAAAGTTAGCATCTAAAGTTTGTTTTTGCCTCCTGATTCCTGAACACTGGAACAAAGCAACTACATTAGTGGGTCATCTGAGTACGTACCTCGTTCTACAGTCAAATACTAAGTGCTGGCTTTAGAAAAGTCTACCAATGGAATTTTACTGTAATACTCCTGGCACGGGACACTGGAAATATCACCATCATACCTAGTTAAGGTAAAGACGATCCCCGTTATTTATAAGGCACTTAACCTCTTTGTTTATGACGAAGCTAATTCTGTTTTGAGACAACGCGGTCGGAATTAGGATGTTGAAAATAAACACCACTGAAGAGGTTTAAATTTTAATTATCTTAATGTTACTATAACAAACATTTCAACCGGAATCTTGGTTACATTGGTGTCTTCTTCTCGGATGGGAATAAACTGGGATTTTCTTGTGTTGTAGGGACATGATCGAACGTCCTGTCTTCAGACAAATGTTTGAGTACAGTGCAAATATTTTACCGACGAGGGAATCGACACTACTTTATGATGTGGTCGCTGTAAGGTCTCGAGTAGGGTCATGATTCGTTATCAAATGCTTTATATAAATCGCATACGCAAATTTTACAGCGACTACACAACCTGTGAGAGGCTTTTTCTATGAACACGTATCTAATAATTATATTTCGTAGAATTTTGTCATTGAAGGCTCGATGTTTAATTACCTACATCATTAATAGGAATCAGGGAAAATATCTATGAAATTGGTTTAGCTCCTTCGATAGAACAAAAGGATTACGAAATGTTTGTTTATAGATAGTTTCTAAAACCACACTCACATGCGAAGCTCGACATAACAACATCCAAAATACTTTCTCTTAACATGTTCTGAAGGGTTACAATCAATTAGTATACCAACAAGGTATACAAAGAGCGACATATCTAGTATAATGACGTCATCGGTACCACGCTGCGCCGGCCCGCACCCTCGCGTCATCTCTCTGATCGAAAATACTGTTCAGTAACTATTCTTTATTTATATCTCCGTCAGTGTCTGGAAATGTATGGAGCGGAGCAAATTACCGATTGTCTATCTATAGACGCACTGTTTAGATCATACCATCCTCTTTTAAGAATGCTTTCGAAAATGCGCACTCGATATAAAGAAATATTTTGATTCCTTCTAGTTTAGCTACCGCTGTTTCCACAACTTCAAACTAGCTCTTTTTGGCACCATCCCATCTTATTGGCATGGTCTACTGCATCTGTGTCTTAATATAAACTTTTCCGCGTTTGAAGGCAGGTGCATCTTCATTGTTCAAAACTGGACTAAAGTCAACCACTTCATAATCATCATCACTAATTAAACTGTAGATAACAACGGACCCGACACTCCAACATATTTCAATTACTCCATTTTATTTACAGATATAACAATTTGTTGCCGGCAGCGCGTCTATGTATGCAAATCGGTTGCTTATGCCACATTCACACTGCAGGGGCGTCTGCTCTTTTAACAATTAAAATATGCAAATGGGAGATATTACCCACTACTTTTCATTCCGGCTCGATGGAGTACATATCAATGGGGTTGTACCACCCTAGCTGTGATGACGATGTCAAAAAATATGGATTGTACAACACTCCCACTGGGCGACCGGCGAAACTGTTTGTTTATATTATCACTTACATAGACACCTGTAGTTTATGAGGGAACAGGGAATTTAAATTGTTATTCTTTTAGGTCTATGATAAGCTGACTGATTTTATTTATAACAGTGTCGGTAAAAGGTTTTGGATTTTATAATTGAACGTATCGAATTCTTGAAAACCTTTTACTAGACTATGTACCTACCTATCTTTTTTCACGTTTGTAATTTGTTAAATTAACATTGGCAGACCAATACGATGTTTTATTACAACTTTATCTTTCACAAATGGCGCCAATGGCGGCTCCAATAAGTTGCCCTCTTTATAAGGTCTACGAAACTTTGTCCAGTAAACAACAAATCAAGGACATTACCTAGTATTTGGGACATTACTCATAATGCGTCACATTTCTATTGATCCCAAAGTCGTTGGCCGTCCACAACCGTGTCACTAAATAGAGTGATTACTTCATTACATTGAAGTCGGCTAACTGGGAGACAACAGATAAACACCCAAATACCTAAATTACACAGATTGTACACCGTCGGGGTTAGGTCGCTATGTAAATTAATAATATGTAAATTTCCTCGCCCGCCGAACGGTTAGGGCTAAGCTGACGTTTACACGGCACTTCTAAGCGATACATTCTGCCTGTATATTAATTTGGAAGCGACGCCTTTTTAATTGAGTTCTTTGGCAAATATTTTGGATTCTCCTTTGTATAAAAAGGAATCAAAGCACCTTTTCGATTTCTTTAAGGTATTTTACACAGATCAGAAAGAAAGAATATGGTCCGTAATGTCCTGAAGTTCACTCTCGCTGTCTTTTTTTATTGACTTTATTTTCCTAAATGGCCTGTTTATGAAACTATTATGGAATACAAAGTTTTTTTGCAACAAAGATACAATAGCTTTGTTCCAAAACATGGGATAAATATTTAATTAAATGTCTCCTGAAATCAATACACAGCGAGCTGAAGGCGGGAAGCTTAATACTTAATACAAAATGTAACAGATGGCGCTAGGCGTATTTGGTTCATGAAAAGGTTGAGCTTGCAACTCGATACTACCACTTCATGGTTTCAAAGTATAACCTTTTTACACAAAAAGCGATGTCTTATAAACACTAATTTAGTTGATGGCGTTATGATCTCAAAAGTATATTAAGGGCCAGATTCACAATGCCCAAATAGCCACTATATCTATCGAATAAATTAAAAAATTGGCACCAAATACACTAGCTGGAAGTTATTCGTAGGTGGTGAAGCCCTAAGTGTAAAGTATTGTCATGAGTAGGTATAGTTTTTATAAAATAGTCAAATCAAAAGTAAAGCACTTATAGAAATATTATAAGAAAAAAAGTTTTTAAAATAAAGTAGGTATTTAAAATTATGTCAAATACAACAAATACTGCAATCCAAAATTTATTTAAATAATCGTTTAATCCAAACTTGTACTAACGTCGACGCTCCCCGAGGCGATCAATTACTGCAAATCAACTGCGAATCAACTTTCATGCGCCTCCCCTAGCGTTGACATTGCGCACTTGGTCGCGAATCGGAACACCCTATTCGCAAACTGCATGTAAATCTAATCTCCGAATCATGCTATGAGAGTTTTCATGTTTTGAAACTGAGTACTTTGCAGTTTATGGTTAGTTTTATTTTTGTGGATACCAGAACTTTATAATATAATTTTAAAATTAAATATTAAATTATTAGGTGGTTTCATAAAAAACTATCGAGTCTATCGCTCCAAAAATGCCTGAATATTTTTTTTTCCTTCGTAGTATTGATACCAGAAAGTCAACCAGCCGAACCCTAAATGGTGTCTTTGTTAGAGTTACGATGAAGTCCCCACAGAGGAACCAATGTTTACATGACTCGCAAATTAAGTGCGGCCAGATTTTTTTAAAATAAAGCAATAATACCAAAAGGTATTAGATCAATTCAGCAATGACCATATCATTGTTGTTGAAGACAAAAGAAATCATGACATCAAAACAGAATGTATAAAAGACGTAAAATCAAATGAACGGAAGGTTACAGAAGAAAGGATTAACCTAACAAATTCTATAAACAAACGACCGTGTTCCCAATTTGGATGGAGACAACGCTTAATTACATTCTCCTGATACAGACGGGAAAGGGTAAGCAGTTATTATAAATAATTTAGCAAATAGCCCACCCGGGTCGCACGGTCATGATTACACAAGAAATCTATGTATTTATAACACTCAATTTTTGGCTGTGGAAATGAAAATGACTGGTAAGTCCATTACTTTCTAGGGAATAATATTATGATCAGAGACATCAATTTGGCTTAACCCCACCCACAGGCCGCCATTACGCGACAGACGTTTGCCGCGTGTTTACATTGTAAATTTTTCACAAAAAAATTCAAAAATGACGGTTTGTGTAGTGAAACTTTGTAATAACTACACTGCAAAAAAACATAAGGATACGAACATCTCTTTTCATAGGTAAGTTTGAAATTTTATGATAAATATGTATAGATATCTATGCATTTCTTTGAAAATATTACGACGGCAAAATAACAACAAAACGACTCCATATTGTTTGAGTATTGCCAAGGTATGAAATATTTTTCTACCTTCTTTTTTGATGCTGCGATTAATATTGTAAAATGGTATTACGAAATCAACATTATTATTTTATAATTCGGAAATCTATTGAAGAAATACATAAGTTTATTTCTTCAATAGATTTCCGACTGATCCTGTGACATCCAGTCATTATATTTATATTTATATTTATATTTATATTTATATTTATATTTATATTTATATTTATATTTATATTTATATTTATATTTATATTTATATTTATATTTATATTTATATTTATATTTATATTTATATTTATATTTATATTTATATTTATATTTATATTTATATTTATATTTATATTTATATTTATATTTATATTTATATTTATATTTATATTTATATTTATATTTATATTTATATTTATATTTATATTTATATTTATATTTATATTTATATTTATATTTATATTTATATTTATATTTATATTTATATTTATATTTATATTTATATTTATATTTATATTTATATTTATATTTATATTTATATTTATATTTATATTTATATTTATATTTATATTTATATTTATATTTATATTTATATTTATATTTATATTTATATTTATATTTATATTTATATTTATATTTATATTTATATTTATATTTATATTTATATTTATATTTATATTTATATTTATATTTATATTTATATTTATATTTATATTTATATTTATATTTATATTTATATTTATATTTATATTTATATTTATATTTATATTTATATTTATATTTATATTTATATTTATATTTATATTTATATTTATATTTATATTTATATTTATATTTATATTTATATTTATATTTATATTTATATTTATATTTATATTTATATTTATATTTATATTTATATTTATATTTATATTTCTATTTATATTTCTATTTATATTTATACTTATATTTATACTTATATTTATATTTATATTTATATTTATATTTATATTTATATTTATATTTATACTTATATTTATACTTATATTTATATTTATATTTATATTTATATTTATATTTATATTTATATTTATATTTATATTTATATTTATATTTATATTTATATTTATATTTATATTTATATTTATATTTATATTTATATTTATATTTATATTTATATTTATATTTATATTTATATTTATATTTATATTTATATTTATATTTATATTTATATTTATATTTATATTTATATTTATATTTATATTTATATTTATATTTATATTTATATTTATATTTATATTTATATTTATATTTATATTTATATTTATATTTATATTTATATTTATATTTATATTTATATTTATATTTATATTTATATTTATATTTATATTTATATTTATATTTATATTTATATTTATATTTATATTTATATTTATATTTATATTTATATTTATATTTATATTTATATTTATATTTATATTTATATTTATATTTATATTTATATTTATATTTATATTTATATTTATAAGATAATTTTATCACCTATGTCAATGTGAATAAAACTGCACAAATTTTAATTTTCCCACATTTTGGGGGTAATCACTTTACGCTGGTATATTAGAATGACACGCACACAAATGCAGACGCGATAATCATACACTTTCGGCACTCACACGCGCATCAAACATGCTGTCAATATGAACGTTCCGTTTTGTACTAAACACTCCATCTAGTCTTTCCTATATCGATGCGTGGAGGTCTAAAGGGGAGGCCTATGTTCAGCAGTGGACGTCCTATGGCTGAGATGATGATGATGATAAAAGACGGATTTATTTTTTTGATTGTCTTGTCTATTGCGTGGGTCTACCTTTAAGCATATTTTAATCCTGTTTTTACTGACAAATCACATCATCTAATCCTTGAATTAAAAACTTTTTTACTAACTGATAATTCTGTTCATACAGGGCAAAAAACCTAAGACCATGTTTTATTCTTCAGGAGGTCATTCCAACATAAATTGTAGTCAGAGTTGATCTTTAATAATTTTAATTCACAAAACCATTCAAAAAGATCTAAAAGCCCATTTCGCCACTCTCAATAATACTTTTAGATCAAAATACTGTTCACAATGGAAGTATTTCGAAGATGAGTCAGGGTGTATTCATAAATTGATCCGATGTGAGGTCACTACTCGGAGGGTTGGATGCAATATGTCTGGGGACGCTCACGTGCCGAAGGGTCATAATCCGACGGAAAATATAGTGTGTCGTGTGTCCGTTTTAATTGAAAAAGTTAAATACATTGCAATATAATACAAAGTCAGTTTATTGCTTAGATTAATTGTTTGCTTTTTAGGAATTAATTTTGGGCCATCTGGTCTACTCTTTCCTAGCTTGGGACTCCTGCAGGCTTAGAATGGCGATTTTATATCTATTCTGTCAAGAAAAGACAAAGCTCTTTCTGTCAATGTCAACATGTCTTTTGCCCGAGCATCGCGCGACCTGTCAACTAGCATATAATCACTTGTAAACTTATGTCGATCGAAGAAAAGAAAAATTTCTTCATAAAATGTCAAAAGAAATCTTACGTCAATCTGTCACTTTTGTGTCATTATATCCAATCTCCGGTAAACAAAACTTGTTTCTACGGTTGCCATGCTAAGCCTGCTGCAGGCTTAGCATGGCGATTCTATATCTATTCTGTCAAGAAAAGACAAAGCTCTTTCTGTCAATGTCAACATGTCTTCTGCCGGAGCATGGCGCGACCTGTCAACTCGCATATAATCACTTATAAACTTATGTCGATCGAAGAAAAGAAAAATTTCTTCATAAAATGTCAAAAGAAATCTTACGTCAATCTGTCACTTTTCTGTGATTATGTCCATTCTCTGGTAAACAAAACTTGTTTCTATGGTTGCCATGCTAATCCTGCTGTACTAGCTCCAATTGTTTCTATACAATATGTCTTGTCAATATTAGTACGATATTGAAATAGTCCTTTGATATAAATCTGAATGTATATTTCAAAGGTATACAACCCTCTTTAAGAGCTGACTGGACCCCTTATAGGGCTCAAGCGTCTAGACGCAGATTGCACGACGCACTTAGCATATTAACATACTAATTACATTTATCCTATCCGCAAGTAATTCTGACGCTCCTGCATGGGGGATACTTTACAGTGTGAATCTCTGAACTAGGTGAATCATGCGTTTGAGTTAATCAACGTTATTATTTTTTATTTTTATTTATGTGCACATTTTTAATATACTTATATTTTAGAATTATTAATATTAAAATATTTTTAAATATTTAATCAACTTAATTGAAAGAATCTAGACATTAACGAGGTGGTTGTTATTTCAATGTGAAATCAAATAAGATAAAATGATATTACCTGGGATAACTCTACCAAATCGAATACTATAGCCAAATGCAGACTTCACAAAGATAACAGTGATAAGGCATGATGCTGAAAACATGACGACCCCGTTGGCGCAATGGTAACTATGCTGGAGTACCGAACTGAGGTTCCCGGGTTCGATTCCCGGTTCGGTCAACATTTCCATGATGACCATGCTCGTTGGCTGTGATTTGGGTGTTGTAATATGCATGTGTAAAGTATATATGCAGTTTATCAGTTGTAATGACATCTATAAGACAAGCTAATCAATAGCTTAACTCGAGGCTATCCAACCATTAATAAAAGGTGTCCCAATATTATATTATTACTAAAACATTGTTCAACGTTATTAAACTCAACATATTTTCAGGCAAACGGCACACAGTAAAAACATTACATAATCCATTTACAAACACACGCACGCGTAAAATGACTGCATTAACGCGATGAGGTTCGATTGCAGACATTAATTACCATTATTAATATCTGTAATTCACGTTCGATGCGTACGTGCAATTAAGTGGAACTATGTAGTGCCTACAGGCTAGTGGGTAATCCGCAAACAATATTAGGGAAATCAGCATTGAACTGTGACGTATGCATAGTAATGGTCGCATGCCATTGGATGGGCACTTTAGGTATGTCGGTTACGTAATCAAGCTGGTGATGTATGGGATCTGTTGTGTTTGGTAGGACTGAAGCAGTGTTAATGACTACGATTGGGGAAGTACGCTACAATGAGCTGTAGTTGTCACAATGCGTTTTGTGAGTATTTTTGACAACAAGGAGTAATTTCCGTGAAGTGGTGCTATTTAGCTGCGAGTGCATCTATCAACGAAAGTTCAAAAGCTTTTTTTTTGTCTTAATGTGTCTTTCTTACTTTCAAATTCCCAATTAAACATAAATGATACTTGAAAAAATAACACAAACATTTTGCCAACTTCATAATTAATAATTGATGACAATAGAATATTATCTACATCTATTATTAAAACAAAGCTATCGGTTACTCCCAAAACATTGCCAGAATGCCCAATTGTGCAGATAACGTATATTTGGATTCAACTATTAATGAATTCGTACCTACTATAACAGTATTGATCAGTTTTTCGTTTAACTATTTATCGAACTTCCGTACTTCCAAATTGATATTAGTATCAATTTATCTATGCATAGGTAGTATGTAATCTGCTTGAATTGAAATATGTCGATCCGAAGATATAAAGTTGAATGGAAGTTGCTGTTAATCTGTTATCAATCCTTCTTACTTTCTTGTTAAGTGTTGTAAATCCAGACTGAGAATATTGTCTCGAATTCAATTCCTGGACAGGCCGGAATCGTTTCGAGGATTACAAGAAAATATCACAAAACACCCAGCGTTTGAAAGATGCTGGTGATATACCCCTGCATACTACCAGTGTCTGATATTGTGGCCGGAGAAAGATCACTGTCCCATATCCCACAGTGAAAGAGAGGGATTAGAGAGTGCACCTGTGTCTTCAATATGATGCGCGCAGAGCAGTTCTCAGTAAAAAGGTAAGGTTAAAAAGCAAGAATCAAGTAAAAAGTAGCGATTTTATTTTTATCCTCTAAATTCGATTATTTTTTCTAAAATCTTTTACTGCCAAGCAGCATCAGCACTTTTTGAAGGTCAATCCTACAAAAGACAGCCCCAACAATAGGCCCTTCACCACTTCCTATTTGTTACCGCTGGGAAGAAGAAATGATAGAACAAACTCCCCAGCAACTTCATAGAAGCACACGATAGATCTAAAAAGTTTACCCTTTTTTGACACCGTTTTTCACCTACGCCCCAGGCTCATCCAGTAGCCATAGCTTTGCGTATTATCCGATCCGTCGACAGACGGGGGCCAATCGAATTATGTTCCCATTATTATTTGGGGACGCTTTGCACCGTCATAACAGGGGCGACATGTGTAGTCAAATCTGCGAACAGTTTGTCTATTAATTAGGAAACCAATTTAGGCATTGACTATGTACTCGTATGTTTGAATGAAGTTCTAACTGCAATTTTTGGTAGGGTTGTCGAATTTCATGTGTATTTTTTATATCAGTTAGTTACTGTTAGAAAGTCGTTGGGCCTTGATCTGATCTTGAGTCTGCTATTATATATGATGCATGGTGAATGAAAACCGATATATAAAAATTAGGGTAGGTCAAAATAGTCAAAAATCTTTACTTTTATAAATACTTCTTCATGCAGCAACTCTACTCCCAGCCAATCTACATTGAATGAAATCAGTTTCCTATCATCTTAAAAGGCAACACTCTACAGATACATGAATAAATAGAACTGCCAAGTTATTGCTATCTCTCTCTGGCCCTACGAAGCAAGAAGGAAGAAAACATTGCCAAGCAAACGAGAAAAAGTTTAGCCGCGCAAATGACAGATGCTGCGTACATCTAAGTACATAATATATTGAAGAAGTACATCTAAACATTTAATTTGATATAGATTTCTGTCCTAAGCCTTAATTTTACATAAAAAGAACATTATTCCATCTTTGGAATCATTAAGAAGTTGAAAATCGTTATCACGTCACTTCCATGATGAACTGTAAATTCTTCTACCATTTTTTATTATAGCAAGTGGTACGTGCTCTGTTCATCTGGAGCGGTCTCCAGATAAAGATGATAATGCTAAGAGAAGGCTTACGAAAGACGGTGACCATACGTTACTGAAAAATAGACACGGACTTCAGGAAATGAAGGTAAGTTCTTTTTCTTGATTACATTTTAATGTAAATCATGTAATTTAATGTTAATCTTTTTTTTCGTTTGTTGAATATCTGAAACATAAATAAAAAACCAATTCGTAGTATATTTTAACAATTCAGGTAAAAAATATAAATTATATTTTTAATGGAGCCAGAGTGGAGTAAATTCACAGAAATGGAATTATAAATATCATTTGTTTCTCGGTAGGCAACACCATGCGAGCGATTTCAATCTCTGTTCTACATAGCTGAAACTTGGCCAAAGCGTTCTCAATTAGATTAGTCAATTGAGTAACGCGCAGTTGAGCCACTCTCACCGAAGTAATGAAGAAGTAAACCCCGCATCGCGCGCCCTCCAGCACCACCGACACCGACGTCAATAAAAACAAATATATCACTAAACACACCAGAATCACCCCCCACCACCCACCACATATCGCCACAGCGCCCTAAATACCTTATATAATTACATATCACGCTTCATTGTCGTGATAAATACTTTCTCACAGTTATCATTTACCAAATCTACGCCACTGTCCATTTTAGATAATGGTGCGACAAGGACGCAGCATACGGAGCAGCGGCGTGTAAGAATGGAGTGGATATAAAATAACATATATTATTATAGTGTCCACAAGCCAAGCGGATATTGATTATCTGCCACAGCTGAGAGCCGCGGAGCCCCCCGCTCGCCCCTTCCAGCTTGGGCGCCCACAAAACTTATGTTCACGCAACCCAAAGTACATTTTCCACTCTAAATCTGTTCGCAAATGGTGCATTTTCCCGCTGCTGGTCTCGCGAACATAACTCGTTTTCGCAATCTGCGCGATATTCAATATTTGATCTCTGTCTAACCGACTGAACTGCGTGTGACTGCAATATCCCCGTCTCGTTCGAGCACATTCCATAATAATTTTCGATGCATTCCCTTGCCATGATTTTCCAGCGAAACGCGGAGTGCGATTTTACTTGTGAGTACGGTTAAATTTATAAGAAATTGGTTAATATATTTCACGTTCAATGCCCATTCTTATGTAAATATAGACCTGGGCAAGTTATTTACTACGAATCTCATTTAATATAAATCAGTAACATTTTATTCCATATTTAGGCTTGTGTACAAAATAAACGATAACAAACTAACCACTGACATGAAAATGCCATTCCGTTAATTGTTATTGTCGTGCGTAACTATTAAATTAATTACTTATTTTTAAGGGTTTGTTTATGGCTACTCTAAATCAAAAAAAAAATCTTTATATATCTAAACTATGTAAACATTAGTAAGAAATACTAACTTTTAATAAATTTATTTGAAATTTGATTGAATGTATTTGCATTAACAAAATTCTGGAAGGATTCACTTTTAACTTAAAAGCATGGCATGTCTAGACACTACTAGTGAACAAATTCTGTACTACAAAACTTTTCGTGGGGCAAGGGACTCACTACATTCGTCTTACTAAGTCTGTGTGCGTCGGTGTAACCTGTGAAAAATTGCTTTTTCCTATGTGTGCGCGCACACTGACACAGAAGTGGGTGAAAGGGGAGGGGAGCCGAGGGGGTCAGGGCGGGAAAGGGGTCCGAGTCGTGAACTAAATAGCTTAGTGTTAACACATATTGACATCAAATTTACCGCGATGTTATCATTTATTCAGGTAGCAATACAATCATTGTTCTTTTAGTTAACTTTTGTATTTTCGTGCGGCCTGAACTTTTTGGTTGGTTATACTTTTCGTTACACTCGCAATCGTGTCAACGATTAATTATTTTTGCTGCTTTGTTTAACTTTCGTTGACTTTGGAGTTGTTATAAATTTAAATTGCTCGTTGAAGCTCCCAATTTTTTTAACTGCCATTTTTATAGCCGAAATGGTTTTTATTATTAACGGGTTAGCACCATTTTATTAGAACATTTTAGAATGCTTTCTTTTCATTACTGGTCAATATTTTGTTGCTATAAGACTCCTCCCGTTCCCTGCAGACTGCGAACTTTAAGTCTACTGTCGGCTGACATTATAGTTGACCGACACAGTTAGGGGCCTGTTTCATGACCTACGAATAAGCTCCAGTTTCTTTATTTCATAGATAATTTCATACAAATTCTGTTCCATTTTCTAATTTATTCAGTAGATAAGTAGACTACTATTCAGACATTGTAAAACTGGCCTTAGGTCTACAGTCTGCGGAGTTCCATAGAGACAACGACGAGCTCAAAAATCTTAAATGTTTGTTAGCAACTAAAAGTGGCGCAACTTTTAGATGAGCCTATATTCCTTTAAAATGTTAAAACGAAATCATACTTATCTCATCATTTAATAAAAGGAGATCTCAAATTAAATATAACCGCGTCATCGTATTGCGGAATTACAACAGAAACTGAAGTATAAAGTATGTAGACGGCGCGTTTGTTGATGACTCTGGAGTTCTATGAGTATCAGAATATATAAGGAAGATGGTTTGTCTGATAATATATATTTTATACTAGTTCTGGATATAGGTAGATGTAGTAACTAGACATTCAGTATAATTAGACATTCATATGCAATTAATTATTAATTAGCTTAGGAATCTTAGGAGGTAATTTACTCGTGAAACGATTGAAACCGCCAGAAACAGATAGTCGCATATAAGTTTGGTAACATGGTTGTATATATCATCAAATAGAAATTTAAAATCAACAGAAACAAATCTATAGATGAAATGCAAAAGTCAAATCATCCTTAAGAATTTTTTTTTAATTTTCCGTCGCTAATCTCGTTTACGACTTTCTCTTCGGATCATACATAGATTCAAAATCTACAGATCTTCAGAAATGTTGCAAGCGTTGCTGCGAAATCTGCCAATCACAACGGTGTCATATGACGCGACAAACTGTTTTTGTCTACCCACAACTTGGGCGAATCTAACTTAATGGAGCAACACGCAAGTTAGCACTCTGTTTGTTTAGTAATCTTTGGATCATTTCCATGAGGCTTTTAAAATTTATACGGCAACTGTTTAGACCGCTTGGGGCTCTATATAGACTTTAGGATTTACTATCGGCGTAAGTACTACAATCTATCAAAACTCTTTAAAAGATTTTCAACTTTATCGTTGAAGCATATGACTCAAAGTTGATTGGGAAAATATTATAGTTTCGTTTGGTAGCTTGATGTGCTGACATCTGTACCTATACGAAATAAAAGAAATGGAAAGAAACAAAATATCGCGGATTGTTAATGGCCCGTCTGTACGTCTCATCCCTGACCTATATAATTCTTCTGCTCAGAGTCATGTTTAAAATACTCTTTATAAAACTACAAAATAGCGTTCAATAACCGATCAAAATTGAAAGTATAAATAATACAACATTTTGCAAATACTCACCCATTATAAAGTTCCCAGTTGTGGCTTCAAACTTGTTGTCATAATCTCCCCTAAAATGCCATCGAGTAACTTGTCTGACACTAATGCTATTGAAATATAAACCTTTCACCTTTTGCAATAAAGTAGAAATTCATTCATGAATTATGCATACGGAACTGTATTAGTGTTCCCGATATAAATATGAGCGAAGTTGTGACAATAAGAAAAAGTTGAATATAAGAGATTACTTTATAAGTTTGTTGGAAACACTTGAGTAACATAAACATGTTAACTGGAACTAGGAAAATATTTTTAGCTTTTCCTTCAAGTGGTCTATGAATAGCGAACAATGTAGACGGCAAATGTAGCGAGGAGGTAAGTTAGTACTACTGCAGTTAAAATTTACCCGCGTACCTACATGTGCGGTGATCGTTTTGGGCACACCTTTGTTGCACCACTTCTACTCAAAACATTTTTGATAAGAGATTGTACACGATTTTGTATTTATTTTTTCTCACAGCTTCTGCTGACATAACGGCATAAAAATCATATAAATAAAATGCCAATATACTTACATTCTAAGCAACATAAGATCACTTAACGTAAAAAGAAGTAAAAATTATAAGGATGACGCTATATGCAGATTATTTTTACAACCAAAAGTGACGATCGTCGCACGCGCAGTTTTCAATTTTTAGTGATAGAGTTGTGGATGTCGAAATCGGGCGCCAATGTAGACCATTAGCAAAGCATAAACTCTTTGTAAGAGCAAGTGTCATGAGCGACACGATTGGTTTTACTATGAAGTCCTATATTGAAACAAAATTCTCATTTTCGAATAAAATTAGGGTAAGTAACAGTTTCATCTTGTAACACACCTTAATGCAAAGTTCAAGACCCATAAGTTTCAGGATTCTCGCGCCTCACGACCATGCTTCGTTTCTTTGTTTACACATTGACCCAAATAGGCCGAGAGCCAGTTAGGGCGACTGACTAAATTGTTTTGATGTATCAATGACGCAACCGCCCTTTCAGGTAGGACAATAGTTTCATGGAGTCGATATCGTATTTTAAGCTTCAAAATACTCGATCCATAAACACGATTGTATCGAGTACATGCGCGCTTCCAATTCAATCGCGAGCCTCAGGGAATATAAACCAAAACAACGTACAACAAACCTTGTAAATACCACATATCAAAAGGAATCTTTAATCAACGTTTTACAGCTAATAGACAACAGCAAACAGCTACGGCTGACATAAAAGTTTATTAGCTAACATTAAAACTAGTTGTACGGCGCTTCAGCAATTCCTAGTAGCGTTGGTTAATCTCAAATTAAAATATTTGTGATTGAAAATTCGCACCAACTAATTAACTAAATAAGAAATGGCGAATTGACGGCCGCAACGGGGTCTTAATGAACTTGTAATAAAATTATTGGCCACACACAGGGCAGCTCAGGCAACGCCCCAGGACGAGTTAACCTGTTTAGTGATGTGACATGTGTTTGGCAGTAGGGGTTGTTTGTCGATAGATTTTGATGTGTTATTTGTACTAGTTCTTTCTACACTCAAATGTATGAATTACGAAAATTTATTGATAACATTATTTATAACATTACATTTGATTACACAAGACATTTAAAATAAATATTGTATCCGTTTCAAGCTAATGGAAGATAAAAATAAAAATTCTTATGGAATAGTGATAAAATAGAATCTTCTGAAAAGAGTTTAACCCCATTTCGCACTCGCCTCGTTCGATTTTATACAACAATTTATAGGCGTCTTTAAACTCGCGTTTACATTAAAAGTGTTAAATTTCAAAGCTTTATTTAAACCTAAACTTAAACTGTAAACATTCGCTATTAAACTCGCTAGAACCCGGTAGCAGTATACACAACAGGAAAAATAACAGCGTCATTTACAGAGTTTATATCGACATCGATAAACCGGCTCCACTCAGAGTCAGTAGTATCTAGAGAGGCAAGCTACAATAAAATGTACCGAGCTAGCTACAAGCCTGAGCAGTTACTCGGGTATACCCCACCACCCCCTCGCCCAACCCCCACGCCATATGCGCAGTTCACTCACACATAGACAGCGCACGCAGACACATCACCTGCAAATCGTGTCCACACATTT
Organism: Heliothis peltigera; assembly: GCA_958496145.1. NCBI lineage: Eukaryota > Metazoa > Arthropoda > Insecta > Lepidoptera > Noctuidae > Heliothis > Heliothis peltigera. The sequence goes on from OY292328.1 coordinate 8,483,202, forward strand.
GATTATCAATAGTGACGTATGCAACTGGCATTCTGTCGATAGATGCTAATACTGTCCGTCCATCGGCGATTATGCGAGTAATTGATTTCGCTATCATGTATTCTTAGATTTTTTTATCGATTATATGAATTCTATTTCAGGAAAAAAATGATCTATCAGTCATCGCTTAGCAAACGATTCCTTGTGGATAACCATCAATAAACATTTCAATTTTTTACAACAGATTTTGTGTGTAATACGTCCAATCTTTCTTTAAACTGCTACTTTATGCAATCGAAAAACATAATCTCTTGAAAATTTGGCATGGTTCTTAGTTTTCTCATTAATTAACACATAAAAATTTTAACTTTAATAAAATTATGGCTGTAATATATTATCCATCTTTAAAATTGCATGATACTGTAAGTACCAACGAACGCAGCAGTGCTGAAATATTCGTTCGCACTGAAAAATAAAAGATTATGGAAAACATACTCGTAGACACTCTATGTGTGTACATGTAGTTGTTACGGGTATACATTCGGTGCATCTGTACCGCTACTATTGACAAACTCACTCTCGTCTCGCTTTGGTGAAAACATTTTTTTTTAATGCCATTATAATTGCCTATTTTTGAAAATAGAACACAACATGCTGAAATACAATGCGGTTTATTAACTTAGTATAATGATTTTCTTTACAGAGAAACCACAAAAAAACAATCACAAGAAAAGGTTTATAAAAAAATATTGATTTTAATGACAGTAAATTAAACTCAAGACTTTTTTTTATAAACCGTGAAAATAACTGAATGAAATTGTATACTTTTTAATTGTGTAATTTTCAGGTCCATGTTGAAATAAAAACATATGTCTCAGATCTGCGCTCCTGTCAGGCTAAGTCGATTACATATACAGACGCCAGCACATCGAGCTACCCAAAACTGTACATTTTCCCAATCAAAATTGAACCATATCCTTCAGCGATAAAATTGAAAGTCTATTAAGGAAATTTCACAGATTGTAGTAGCTTGACGTGCTGGTGTCTGTACCCACCTATCCCAACGTTTTAGAATACCGCACAGTAAAATGAGCGGAAGATAACTAAGTAAGCCGAAGTTTAAACGGAACCACGTAATGTTGTTGGGAACTAGGAACAACAGTAACGTATTGAGTTTGGAATCGCGGCAGAGCGACAGGATGTCGGCCAATTACTTGAGACTAACATATTAATTTGTTTGTTGTTAACGTAGGTGCTGAAGGTAGCAGACTGTAAGATCATTGCAGACATTATTCTTAGCAAAACATAATACCGCCTTAATTATGTCGCGAGTAGACGCCTGTCAAATTTTCCCAATTAACTTTCAACCATATGCTTTAGCGATAAAGTTAAAAATGTATTAAGGAAATTTATCAGATTGTAGCTTAATGTACTGGCGTCACTATCTTTATAATATACTAGGTATATCATTCAGCTTGCATGAATGTGCCATTGTCAAAGCTCCGGTTTTGATGTCCACCTCATCAATAATTCGAAGATGAATACAGAATTTGTGATCAATTCTTCAGCGATAAAGTTGAAAATATATTAAAGAAATTTGACAGATTTTAGTAGCTTGATGTGCTTTTCTTTTCGTGAAAAATCATCTAATGAATAATCTGGATATGGGTGCAGCTGGAGGGAGTGTCAGACTCTTACTGATTTAAACCTTCTATGTTCCATCTACAGGTCCCTGTGTGCCAGGGCCACGGTAACCCTTGCGAACAACCCGCAGCCTCAGTCGACTAGCTTGATGTGCTGGCTATATTATCAAGGCTACTTAACATGACATCACCACAATCGATACGTAGTACCTTAAACACAACGAATATTTTGTCTGCACGGTCTAATCAAGGTTCATGGCAAATCGATACGAGATAACACAATTTACGATCACCTACATCTTTGTTATTAAGATTGAATGGACGTCAATAATCCCAAGTAAAGAAATTGCGACAATTTATTGACCACTTATTACCAACAAAAGAAAGGTCGCGCCTTTAGTTTATTTGCCACAGTGTGGGCAGTTCGCGTGACGTCATTGTTACGTACCTCTACGGTTTATTGAGGAAGGTAGCTTTGAATTATAATCTTCTCTTGGTATTAGCTGTGAAAATCAATATTTTATACGTCAACCCACACATATGAATGAAAGCTTGTCATTTTAATGAAACATCTTACATTAAAATTACTATATTCTCAATGTGATGATGGCATCCAGGCTGATTGTCGGCTACGGCGGCCGTTCTATTTTAAGAAGATCAGCCAGCAGCTGCGCAGGACATACTCGTATTATAGTGCACAAGCATTCGCACAGATACAGGTGCACTCTCTATTCCCTCACTCTCATAGTCCAACAGTACGGCAATCCAACATGACCGGAGAGAGATCAGGCGCAGGACCGACATTTACGTGCTCTCCGATGCACGGGTGAATGAATCACTAACTTCCAGACTTCAGGCTGCTTTATGAAAGTTTCTCAAAACCGACCGACCCGGGAATCGAACCCGAGACCAAGTGCACAGCAGTCGCGCCTTGCGACCACTAGACCAACGAGGCACTCAAAGTATAAGAGATATTACCCCTTTAAAAAATAGTTATCGATTAATTCTCCTTTGTTATCACGAAAATTCTAGATCAATACAGAGTTCATCTCAAAAAGTATACAACTACAGCTCGGTAACTGTTAATTACTTAGATACCACTGTTACATAAATAAGAGCGTGTCTGTATACAATGCTAATCTGGTAAGTGTGCGTAAATTGCTAGGGTTGGCGAACGATACCCACGAAACGTTTTTACGAAGCTGTATATAGAACCTTATTTGCTTGTTATTTACTCCTTTTAAGGCGTTTTTATTTACAGCCCACGGTAAATCTAAAAATGTTTTTCAAACATAACAATATATCTGTAGCAACAGACTGTAGACTCTTAAGCTGGTCCTAGTTTTTCAAATAAAAAACAAAAAACAGAGGCGCGTTGTACACGTTTATTCTTTGTCGAACCAAAAAATGAGAGAGAGAGCGATATGCAAATTGTTACCCTATTTATAATTTTTAAATCAATCTATTAATATCAGTGTTGATAGTCGCAACAATATCTAATATCTCGTTATCGATCGAAAGAAAATAAACTTTAAGTAAGTAAGCATATTCAAGTAGCCCTATTCTAATGAAACTTATTTATCCAAATCGTCATCTCAAACCTTCACATTTTAATCAAATATACAATTCACAGCAAAACAAATCTTCAGATTCCATTAAATAAAAACTTTGAACCGAACATTTACGAAATAGAGTTTCTCTACTTAATGTTAGATTTTCGCACCCAGTCTGTACCTCTCGTTCTGACTTGAATCTTGCAGCAAATAATATACAATGACATTGGTTGCTCGTCGCATTCTTTCTGTCTCGAGGTATGTACCGAGGGTACCCACCCCTGGTAGACGGTTCGCCGGCCGTCGGGCTAAGATCGTTCAATCAGAAATGTGTGGAGGTGGCAATTGTGGACGTGATTACTTGGAATAACGATATTATTCCACAAATTAAAAATTATTCTATGTTGATACAAAAAGTTAAAGAAACGTTATAACACGTGTTAAAAAACGTCCAAACACAGAACTTTTGTAGTAATTTAAACAATCTCTGGACTTTAAACAACGTCAGTAACTATTTTTATTAATTTTGTTATTTACCCGATTAACTATAATATTTTAGATGAGCTATAATCATCACTTAAACTACGACGAAAAAATCTTAATGGTAGTATGTTGATAGTATGTACACAAACAGCACAGAATAAAAACACAAGTTCACCTTTTGCTGTCTTCCTTTTTATTCTGCGGTTTGACAAGTCTGTTCAAGTATAAAAAATATTGAAGTTACTAATTACAACATATGTAGACACAATAGATTTCAGACCAAGTAGGTATAGCCAATTTTAATTGTACCTTCATATCTACAATGCCGCATCCATCTTTCTCACCTTCCATGACAAAGCTATTCGCGAGTCTGTAAGTGGTCAGCCCAAGGTGACATTATTATAATACAAGATGTTATTCACATAGAGGTGAATGTATACATTTCGTTTATTCATTCATCATTGCGATTGAAGATTCAACTTTAGATTTTAATATTATACAAAGTAGCATTTTAAAGCCCAAAATATGTATTTATTAACCAAACATATCTTACTTGTCTACTTTTTTCATTAACTGCTCCATGAAACAATTGAATAACGCTTTTTTTCTATACGTAAGAAAGATGGAGTTTCGCCATTACTACTGCATTTTAAAATGTTTAAAGACTACCTCTTTAAAATTTGATTTTATTTATTCCAATAATCACATAAGTTAGTGTATTAATTGCTACCTGTTTTACGTGGTCTCACCTGCGCCCCGGGGTAACTTCTACCCATACTCTGATAAAGTATAGTCTATGTCACACAAGTACGTATAGTGTGGCTCCCAACAGAGAAATCATTCTTCAAATCGGGTTCTTAGTTTCGGAGCCTATTCAAAGCAAACAAGCAAACAAATCTTACCTCCTAACTATATTATTACTATAGATTGACCACAAGTTCGATATATAAGTGTAAGTATATAGGTACTGATTGAAAACTGAATATTATCTGTATATGTATATTTTCCATGTACACCGGCTTTCTTGTTCGAACATCGCAATAAAACCCCACTTAATTCCGCGCCTCTGCAAACACAGTACTGAGAAACTATAAAGGGTTACAGCAACAGAGGAAATCAAAGAGCAACGACACGTGAGCATCGTTTCCACTCTACTGACCTAGAAGTGTTATCTAAAATCAAAACGACATGTATTTTTGTCGCGAATTCTTCAATCCTAAGCTCGGTTCCTTTCATCGCACGTACCGACCATCATTTTGCGTTTTGCATCACTCCAAGTGGCGAAGATGAAAGAAGTTCAAGCGCTCTCGTTGAGGCCACGTCCTTGGGGAGGAAAAGGGAAAGGGGAATCATCGCCGGATTCCGTCCCGGAAAAATAACTCGAAACTGAGCGGGTGGGGGACGCTTAATGATCAAAACGCCTTCAATATTGCGAAGGCACAAGACTTATCATTATAATTTATTCACGGCAAGCAGCTGAGAAACGTCTTCCGTCGTGCCTCGGTAGAGGACAAAATTTTCAAAGTTGAATTAATTTTCTGTTTTTCAGAGTTTGATGTAAATAACGCTTTATTCGAGCTCCTAGATAAAGCGGCCATCATTATAATTTTGAAGAGATCGCTTTTGTCACCGAGTATTTACTGTTTAAATATCGAACATAAGCTATATTTTTTTAAAGAAGTTCAGGCCTCATTTTTTCAAGTAAGTACCAATTTCCAGTTTCAGTCATTATTGCCTATTAGAGTCAGAATTAACCACAAAGGCCCCACCCTTTTATCGGATTATCATAACACTCCTCTATCAATGACCTTTCAGATCAGACAAATTCCATTTTACACCTCATATCTTTGAAATCTATACTAAGGAAAATCTCAGGACTAACCCAAATCTCCACGGCTAATTTCTACCCGATTGAAATACTCAACATCATTTTCAATATGCAAACCATCTCATAATACGTCATATCTTTACAGCGCATGTTTATTAACAACAGCATTTATTCCCATCACAATAAAGTCGGAAATTGATTGCGAGATATCGCCGATGGTTTCCGTATCTGTATTCCATACATCACAAAGTTAGCGTCAATAAATCAGTTGACTACGGCACACACTCCTGGGAGGCTTTCCTCTAATAAAGGCTGTCCCGGTCTATAGGTAGCCGCTTTGTCTATAGCGCCTCATTGGTCGAAACTTTCCTTTCCGCAGTCAAACTTAGATCAAGCATGGAATCTTCGTTTATAATCGTAGGAGCGGTGGGAGCAGTGTGTCTGGTATCATTCTGGTGTGACAATTTCTTGTAGTAATAAATTACTTATGAGCTTTTTCCAACTATTTTTGTAGTTATGCTAATAATAATTGATTTAGCTTTGCAATTACTAAATTAATTATATCTCCACAAGTTCGTAATACAGTTAGCAGTGTAGTTAGTAATATTTATTGGCCTCTACTGATTTTCATAATAACAGTAACTCTTTACAAAAACACTAAACTTAATTCTAATCTTATTAACCTAACATAATCCAAATTACACTAAATAATTCCATTCTCATAAACAATGCAGGCTAACAGAACTGCGAGGCGTCTTAATTAAACTTGCTCTATATACTTATGTACTCAATCTCACTCGTGGAAGTTAAGAAAGGTTAAGGGGGTTCCCCCTCCCCGCGCTCGACATTCCCGAATTTTCCCAAAGTATCGTTTAATACAAGTTTATTATCTACCATCTTGGTAGCGTTAATTAATTCTTATTTTTTTACGCGATGTTTTATTCGTTTGATTTTATTATTAAAGGGTGTTTATCAGTTTCTTTTAATGTTATTTAAATGTTAGAAAGCGAGTTTATTTCGTTTATTTCTTTTACTTAAACAATTTAGATTACTATCGTCAACATAACATTTCTAGTCTCGTATTTCTTCGCTTCTCACATTTATTCCAAAAGCATTTCGAGTTTTCCAATAACATCGTCCACATTCAACAAATAAATCAAACCTACGTTTGACAAACATGCTTATTGATCTACAAGGGATTACCATCTGCGCACTGATCTCTCAAGTCACCTGTACTTGGTTTGAAAGGGTCGCAGCAACCGATCACATGGATATAACGCTCAAACGAAGCTTCTAATACGTAATATTATGATTTATTTAGAGGAATATTCAACGGCAGGAACCAAGATCACTCCTCACCCTGTATAATAATTAGTTACTGTAACAGAGAAAATTATTATCACAAAAATGTTACATTACATACAGTGCCATCTCATTACCATTTGACTAGTCTTTTCTCGACTAAGTTACGTATCAGTGTTTTATTTTTATGTGTGTGTTAGAATGTCGCCTGCCTGTAAGAAATACTTATAAAATATTTTTAAGCTTTTGTATATATTTTGTAGAACGGAAACTTTCGCTTAGACTGTAAAAACTTAGTGACTAATAATCACAATGAACTCTAAAGCCACTGATACTATATATATCTACGCTTCCATCTTCCCAGTTATCACTAATGAAGGCTACAAATTAAATATCAAATAGACATAATAAGGACAGATGAATTGTCTTATTTTCAAATTGACTCGATTTATCAATATTGTAATTCGTCTCATAGAACAATATCAATTTAATTTATTCACTTCACTCTAAACCATTTATCTAAACATTTGTCTATTAATGTTAATTACATAATATTCCATTGTATTATTGACGTCATAAAAGGTAAACATTGATGGCGTAAGTCAAAAGCGCGAACTCCTTAATGAATCGCTAACAGCCTCTTACTTAGAGCCAAATTTCACTAAAAAGAGAAGATATATATTTCAGCTTCGATGTATCCACTGAAACCATGTGGATATGAGATCTGTGAATATTTTTTTTTGGTTTCAAACACGACTCCACTCACCCGGCGCCAGTTTGGCCAGAAAATGTTTACAAAATAATGAATGGGCGTTTTTATTTTCAGGAGACTTAATCACATTTGAAAAGGTATATTTGAGCAAAATCGCTCGAAAAAGAGCCTACAAGTCAAAAAAATAAACAAAATTATATAAATTCACAATCGCCAATTTAGAAACAGTAATAGTATACTCGATTATAGGGAAAAAAATCCAGTAGATGAAAAAAATAAAATTACACTTAGTGGCGTTTTTCAAATCGCGAATTCCTATGAATTGTGCCAACCGAATCACCGACCCCTATTAATATCGGCCGTCGATCCTAATTATTATTAATACACCTATCGATGTCTGCGATCAGTTCAATTTGTATTCAACATCAGGTATTTAGGGTAACTATTGATTTAGTGCTAGTTATTTTGATCAGAATAGAGATACAGAGATACTAACATAAGAAATTCGCGAGTACTTTGTAAGACCCTATCGATAACAGAAAAAAGAGTACAGTATTTTATATCGACAACATCATCAACAAACATATAAATTTTAAAAAATCTGTAGATTTGCGCTGAAGTTGCTTTCATAGTGTGCTGGGAGCCATAACTTGTCAAAAAATTACTACTTAATACAATTTATTCATATGTTTATTACTCTACATAACAGACTTGAATAAGTATAAAATTAGAATTCTATTTTGAGGTACTATGTATCTTCCGGCGATTATTATTAGACCCTAAAGTGTACACGAGCGAAAGGTTGCACGTCATACTCCCCCTCATAAACATTTTACGTATTTAGAAATAGGTAACGTAGGTAATTAAAAATAAATTCATCACTTCATATAAAATTAAGCCTTGAGGCTCGAACTGAAACTCTTTTATTACAATTTGTCTGAGAACTCAGTACTTTTCGAACGTCAAAACAAAAGACAGCCACCAAAACGTCCATCCTTCTCCACTTCATGTGTTTTCGCTAGGAAGAAGAGGTGGCGCAAGAAACTCCCTAGCAACCCAAGTCTTACTATTAGATTATTCTATTTGAATAACCAGATTTATATAAAACAAAAAATCAATCTTAAATCTTAATAAATAAGAGCTTTACTTGATAATGGTGGATACACCATCGTCGTATCACTCAAATGCCACCACAGCGTACCATTTGGACCCCAAAGTTCATCACTTGGGGCATAAATGTCCACTTGTACGTGAGTCCCCCTAAAGACTGTTACAGAAGCAATCCCGCGGGATTCACTACAGTCACTTCACAGACAGATTTTGAAGACTCGATATAATATTATTTGGTTTCTGAGTTTTGTAACTTGTTTGTATTTAGGTTTCGCAATTTTTTACTTTATTCACTGGTTTATACGCGTAAGCCTTGTGCCATGTCTTTTAGATTTGAAATAGGCACTGAAAATGTTTACCATTTAGAATTTACTTGATATTCATAATGTGATGGACGTTCTAATCAGAACACAAGCATATTTTAATTTATTATACTATTTTCAAACATTGACCCTAATTATTTTCACGAACAAAAAAAGGTAAGCATCCTTTTCCTTTATCCCAAACACAAATCACAACTAATCAAATTAATCAGAAGGCGGTCCGATATCAACATTATTAATGCAAAACCCCTCCCCTGCCCTCCCCTCTCACCCTCCGGCCCGTTTTCATCGACTTCTATCTCTTAAGAAAGAGGACTGGCCATAAGAATCTTTCGTTGAAGTAAGAAGCTTTGCACCATGTCTTTTTGTATATACGTTAAAAATAAACTTTTTTTTGGGACATCTTTATAAATCATCTCCCGCTATGGATGCACTGGGAGGGAATATCAGACCTTTATTGACTGAAACCCAACTTTGTTCCTTCTGAAGCCCTCTGTGTACCAGGGCCGTATTTATGTCCTTAGAGACTTTAAGAAACTGCGATCGCTATTTAGTACTACATAATGTGAAAATTGCAAGACTAATATAAATGCCGATTTCAAGCACAAATACTTTTAATATTTCGGTATTCAAAATACTACATTCCCTGCAATCTCAAAATAAAAATACAATAAAATCTTGGAAAATTTTCTTAATTTACTTTCCTTGTCATTACCCTCAAACAAATGTTTTACGTGATAATAATTTTAAAGTATGAAGAGAAATTGACTTAGTAATTGACTACGACAAATCATCTAAAAACTTAAACATTAAGATTAACAAACCGTGACAAAAGTTTACTGTACTCCTGTTGCGTGAGCGGCGAAATCCATTCTGCCTTATTACAGTCCGTCTCCTTACCAATTAACTTCATCTGCCCTTTTCTCAACATATTAGGGGTGTTTATTGTGACGAAATATGTTTTCAAACTGCAAATCTAACGTTGGCTGGATGCCACGAGTACCAACATTCACTTGCTCTCATATAAGTGAGTGAAATCCTTATGTCGAAGCACTAAGGTTGATGTTTGAAAGGTATTCGCTTTTCCGACTGCTTACGGCAGTGGTTTTCCGAGCGGGGACCGGCCGCCCGCGCCCCTTACCCCAAACTCCACATGTTATTTACGTGTGAACACAACGCCGTGGAGGGTTCAATTTATCTGACCTACTGGGCCTCCCACTAATATAACGCTCGGAATTGCTTGTACCCCTTTTTGGTGGTCATTTTTTTTATTTTGACTGTATATAGCTTTGTAGCTATTCCATTGTTTTAATATTAACTTTAAAACACTATTTAAATTGTATATAATGTCTATGCTTATAACATCAAACCAAAACAAACAGAATATGCTGGAAAACGCAACAATGCATCGTATATGCATCTCCATATAAACGTAATTCTTGACCTACTCAATCGACGTCACTTACCAAAACAAACTGAAAGTAGCAACAATGCAGAATTGCAATGAAAATTCCATTATGCATGACAAAGAAACAATCTCTATACAACAATATTGAGTTGACATCGAAAGTGAAGGGGGCAACGCGACACCTCTACCCGTAGTATCCATAGAGCGGCCAAGTGGCGGGGCAGATTCACGATTACAGCCATTTGAGGGGACGCGCCCCGAACTGTATGATGGACTGGAAATATTCCATAATATCTAAAGCGTCGTTACAATGCCTTAGCAGAATATTTTTCTTGGGCAGAAAGCCGATATTCCCCCAAGAGTTACGACATTTCAATTTGCCAAGGCGGGCGGAAAATGGAATTACGATTGAAGCGAGAACGCCCGAATGTCGACGAGGGTGTCCCGCTCTTCAACGATCGTGCCCGAGCAGCCCCGAAGTGAAACGAGTGAACAACGCGCCCGTCGCGCCGCACCAAGCCGTGTATTGATTAGATGCGGGACGTCCGATGCCATATAAATTAGGCCGCACAAAAAAACAGACTTAGTAAGTACACATTTACGTAAATAAGTAATTCTGTTGCTTAATTGTCACTTGAACATTCACCACGAAAATTTATGGTTGATGATCTATTAGTTAAGTTAACATAATTTTTCCTTCACAATATAATATGCATGCGTAGATACTGTAGTTTCAAAACTTTTAACGGCTGCTGATTTTCAGTTGCGCTCTGATAAAAGCGCGGCAAAATATTAAAGTTGGTGTTGACATAATTAATTGTTAAGTTGTGGCACCCTTTTATGAAAACAATGAATTTATAAGCTCATTACGAAGTGTCAGTTGAAAAGGACAGTAATAATGGTTTCATTTTCAGCAGTAATATTAATATAAAAGCGATCCTATTTGATGCAAACCGGCATCGAGGCAAAAATAATGTAGACGAATAAATATACATTACATTATTAACGAATGTTGGCCTCGTTTCTCGCTCTCTTTGTTCGTTTCACGATTTTCCGTGAGAATTAATTGAAAATAAGTTTTCCTCATTGCGGTTTCAAGGTTCAAAATAATTTGTTGGGTAGAACATTTTGTTCTCGGCGATCAGCCGTGAATGTTTACCTGATAATCGACCTTATTGTACCAAGCATTAAGTATAGAATTCTATGTACCTTACATGATGGCGCTTTTCATGATTTGTGAGTTTATAGCAACGGTGAAGTGTCGGTGGTTAATGGTGGCAGCGCGTGGCTCTCGCCAGCCGCCATATTGAAAAAGTTTGGCGCGAAAAAAGGGCGGTAAAAATATAAATCGATGATGACATTGTGAGTTGGATTCTTCGGAATGTTATCGTTTATTCACTTCTGGTCAAATATGTTTTTTTTAATGCGTTGGTCTATGGATATTTCAGAATAAATTTATTTTGTTACTTAATAACTGTAACTTGCAAATAAATACGTTTGGGAAAACATGGAAGAGTTTGTCTCGTCCCGAACATCTTTTCGGTAATTCACCTCAGAATCCCTCGTTCGGGAGATTTAGATGGAATACCGCCGCCCTCCTCTCCCCAGGGTGACCCAGAGGTAAACCCGTTGTTTCTTGGAGAAGTTCCGCTTGGGCCAACATTTTCTCATGATAGCAACATTCCATGAGAACGAGAAATCCGACTTTAACTACTCTGTGTAAGGTTTACAATGTTAGGTGTAGCGTTGGCACTTAATGCCTTTTGGAGTATATTATTTATTGGCACCTTTTCAGGTACTTAAGGTCGGATCGCCGCGTAGGGTTCACTGAAGATTCGGCCTCGCATATTCGTCAACAGAACCCCTACTACGTGCTCCTTACTACGTATAATAATTTGTCAGAATTTGTGGTTGTTGATTTTCCTGTAACTAGGAGTTTGTTTGATAGGAAGTCGTGGTGGCCTAGTGGTTAAAGAGCCAACCTATCAAGTGTGAGGGCGTAGGTTCGATTCCAGGTCGGGCAAGTACCAATGCAACTTTTCTAAGTTTGTATGTACTTTCTAAGTATACATATCTTGGACACCAATGACTGTGTTTCGGATGTCACGTTAAACTGTAGGCCCCGACTGTCATTGAACATCCTTGGCAGTCGTTACGGGTTAGTCAGAAGCCAGTAAGTCTGACGCCAGTCTAACCAAGGGGTATTGGGTTGCCCGAGTAACTGGGTTGAGGTGGTCAGATAGGCAGTCGCTCCTTGTAAAACACTGGTACTCAGCCGAATCCAGTTAGACTGAAAGCCGACCCCAACATAATTGGGAAAAGGCTCGGAAGATGAAGATGATAGGAGTTTGTTTTATCAGTTCAAAATAAAATAAAAACAGTTGGTTAAACAAAATGAAAGTGTCCTATAGAAGGTTTAAAAAGGGTGTAATTATTAAGTAGTTTTTCCAGTTGAAAATATAACATCATCACAGTATTTCCAATACAATATATACAAAAGGTATCGCAAAGTCCTTTTTTTAAGATTCGCCGACCGTCCAACGAATACAGGCACGTATAGAAGGCGCGTTCTTTTCCTCGCGCTTCTCAAACAGCAGTCAGCAAATTGTGCATGGCGCCTTAGGGCTGTAGCCTGCCATGCTCCGGGATGGTTCGAAAGAGATACCGCGGCTCTGGTACACAAATGGCTCCGGAAAGAACAAAGAAAAGTGTTCTTTATTTGAGTCCCCTTGAGAAATATATCCAATAATAAAAATGTCTATCTGGCCAGCAGCATTACTATAAAAAAATACCAAGCAATTGGTCAATTAATCATGTGTGATATAAGATAACCTACAACTATGTAAATGACAAACTAGCCAAAACAAGCCTATTACTTAAACAACTAATAAAAAGCTGTTTAACCTAAATGTTTGTCAACAAAATAATGTTCTTTTTTTCAGAAAATTCACATTATCATATTTCTTTTAACCTTTTACGGTCATTTAGGGGTTGCGTAAGTTTCAACCGTTCAAACGCGACCGCCGATCGCATTCTTTTCATATCAATCTAACCCTCACAAACTTTTGCCCTTAATACAACCAGTATTAAGTACCTAACATTGTCTTTGAACAAATAATTTAGATAGGTATAAAAAATAACTCTAAGAATTTTGAGACTTAATTGATGTTAAAGAATAGGTACCTATAGATTAAAAAATGTTATAATATTATGCACCTACTTATGTAGGTAGTTTAGGTGTTTGGCAGGCTGCAACTCTCAAAGAAATTATGTAATCAAAGACTTAAAAGTTGTCAACAGTTTTCGTTTTATAAAACTCGCATCGAATTTACCTTGTTATTTAAATTTACCTTAAATTTTACATTTTTACGTAAGATCCTCTCTAACTAAATGAAGTTACCTAAATATACCAAACTGATGAAGATGTGAGTTCACGCTTCACACAAATAGTAGGGGAAATAGCCGATTAAGCACTGAAGGAATTTGTCCATCTTGAACGTTAACGAAACCAACTATGAGACGGACGTTGGAATTCTTAATATTATATATAGGTTATAACTTTATTGATTTGGGCTAATGATTTTTCTTAAATTTTATGCTTCCAAAAGACATTTTTGGTGATAATCATTCAAAGTTATTTTCTCTACTCACCTCTATTATCTTGTAAATAGAAAATTAAGAGCGTTATAGATACAAAACCACATGATTACGGAAAAGTTATTACTTATATCGAGCAAAGTTAATTAACTTCAGCTTTTTCGTACAAAACTGCGACAGAATATAATATAACTGCTTACATATTTCTACGTGTACATTATAATTAAAATCACAAGCAATGCATACACTAATTAAAAAAAACACCTTAAAAGTGTCTATATTCAAAGTTATTAAAGCGGTCGTATTTCTAGCCTACATTCAGGCTTTTTGATGGAATTAGTCCACAGCAGTGGTGCTGCCATCTATGTGTTGGCACCGGAGTTTCATGTAATGGGCGGGCGGCGCCACGCAACAGCGTCGATAAAACGAACCAGTGTGTTTACTTTGTGCTAGTATTCAACAAAGCTTAGGGTGCGTTTATATGTATGGGAAAACCTTAAATAGTTTTATAGTAAACACAGTTCAGACAAATTTTCTTTTCTTTCACAGTTCATTTTAGAGGAAGATTAATTTTATAAAATAATATCGTATTATGTTTCTAAGGAGCGCACGAAAAAGAAGAAACCAGACGCCATGCCAACCCAATCGACCTCCATGGAAGATGATTGCAATAAAGACAAGGAAACCCGCACTGACGAGCAGATTCTTCAGCATATCACCTACCAACGCAGAGAACACCTATCCACCATGAATAAATGAACTCTATAAACATTTTTATGTAAGTATACCATTCATAAAAGTAGATCAGTCATCTATTCTACATCACTACGTACAGTGGTCCACTAGCCATTCAATTATTACAGGTTTTTGCGAGCGCCACTAGGATTTGAGAGGAGTCGGCAAAATTCACCTGCCTATGGCGCCTTTGTCTGCTATCGAGGTACGGAGGCACGCGCGACGCGACAAGTCATTTCATTCAACGCTCGTCAGGTATTTTTTTTTAGTTCTGTTTCAATATTCCAAGCTGTTTGATTTATACTACTCGCTCCTAGTTCTATTCGTTCTACTCTTGGTTTATGTTTTTGTTTATGTAGGTACCTAAGCTGTTTTTTTTAATGAGAATTATCAAATTACCCTCCTGCTGTGGCTGCAGCTGGAGGGAGTGTCAGGGCCGCGGTAACTCTTGCGAACAATCCCTGAGCATGTACTGTGAATCAAATGAATTACAGAATAGTCAAACGTATAAAGACGTAAAGACGCCAGCACATCAAGCTACTGCAATCTGACAAATTTCTTTAATAGTTTTTCAACTTTATCGCTGAACCATATGTTCAAAGTTGACTGGAAAAATTTGACAGTTTCGTGTCCTTTGATGTGCTGGCGTCTGTACCTAACATAGAAAGTTTCTTAGTTGCTACTTTATCTATGGAAGTTTTTATTTTTTTTAAGTTTCTTATGGTAAATAAATAAATATTGAACGTAAAACTAGGAAGGAGAAACAACTAAACACAAACATATTGCGTCGAAAAAACACACGGATGTTGGTCGATATAAAAATGTAGGATCTAGGGAAAAGATCATCCTTGCCGTAGAGTGTAGGAGGGGGGAGGGTGGCGACCCCTCTGATTTATGGTAACATGTCGCGAAGAGCTACCGCGCGCGTACGCGAATCTCGCTTTTTGTCATTAACTGATTTTTATTCTATTCCCTTTCCTGTTTATTTTTTCTTGTGGATAGTTCACTAAGGAAGGACCTACGACCGAAAATAATCTACAATAATTTGAACATAATATTAACCAAGCTTTATAGAGGTAAGGTACTGTTTAATAGTTCACAAGTCTGTATACAATTCTACGTATTTTCATTATAATGTACCTATACACAAACACACACTGGTATGGGTACTTACTTGAAATGTAGCTTATGCGAAGCTTTATGATTATTTATGATACACAGCGACATCTATTATCGAGTAGCGAAATTTTTTAAGAAAGGTTTGTAAAAATCGAGTGAATGCTCTATATCTGCTGTTATATCTACGAAATTGAATGCTACACCATTTAAATATTGTTATTACTTATGGTTCTCGTTAATATGATATTATTATTTAAGGAAACCTAACCTAATCTGACTGCCATCTTGTGAACTTCTACTGAACCAACAAAGAAAGTTTTTTTTGAGAAGTTATTAATTTCCGCTGGTAGATGGCTCTTATTTGATTAAGTAAAAGAAAATTCTTAATGACTTTACTCTTTCATAGGAGGACATTATTTTAAATTATCAAATTTTTTTTTTTTTACATTTAACCAGACCGGATGTTGGCCACGGCGGCAGTTCTCTCTAAGGAGATCAGCCAACCAGGAGGTTATATTACGTATAAGGCACAAGCATTTCATACTTAGCAAGTATATATTATAACTTAGAAGGACGCACATTTATCTGACCTGGAATCGAACCTACTCTTTACTATTTGACAGATTGTAGTAGTACTCTTCGTATCTACATTAAGTAGGTACATAAATAAGTGCTTACTAAGATCGCCGCCATTGCCAGTGACAAGAACCGAGCCTAGTCTTGAAGAAAGCGTATGAAGCTATATAGGTATGGAGCTTTCATACTTGGCCTCATTTCCAAGCCTAGCGCATTATATACAATTTGCTATTAGAAAGAGGTAGGTAGGTACGTACCAAGAGTTTTTCAAGTTGTTTGTTTGTAAAACTTTACAAAACATTGATAGGTATAGATATAGATACACATACACAATTCTGCATATCCAATAACATATTACAATTAATTTAGAATAATTTGATCTATCCTAATGTTTTTTTCTTCGGGAGAAAATCTTGATAGACTTCGCCTCTCCCCAGGCGGAGGAGCGTGCCAGACTTAGCGGCTACAACCACCCCGGTGTCTCCTCGCACGTGCACACGGGGCCGCGGGAATCCAAATTCTTCCGTAGCAATCTATACTTACCTTATGATCTATAAGTGAGTACTAAGTGAGTTTGTTTGTTTGAATGCACTTATCTCAGGAGTTAGGTACTGGTTCAATTTGAAAAATACTTTGTTGTGTGTTTGTGTCCAGTGTTGGATTGGCCATTGACCAAAGAAGGTATGTTTTATTCAAGTACCTACTGTAATTTTTTGCATTCGCTATTGTACCAAGAAGGACCCATCGTGGTAATTACTTCTCTTGTGCCTGGGGTAAGATATGTCGCTCTCGTGTCACGTTCGTACAGCGTTGTATCACAGACACCACCACATAAATCGTCTGCAATAGACGAATCAGCCGTGTGTACTGTAATTTTTAAACGGACAATATATTTGTAAATCCGTTTCAAAGCTGAATAGCTGCATTGATATTTGAATAGAAGGTTTATTTTGAGTAGGGTTAGGATTTTACTTTTAAGAATCTAAACCAGAAACTAAATAGGTTTTTCTTAGAAAAAGAAGACTTATTATACCTACTATTGACAACCTAAATTCAATAATAAGAAATAAGAAAATACAGGTAAACCAATACTTTTCCAAAGATCTGTCTTATCTTTCAGGATTTTTTCTAAGAACAGGTTTGAACGACGGAACGAGTTATTCCCGATCTGTCATTGTTCTGATTTGTCATCGATCGTAAACATGTTCCAGTTCATCACCGTAAAAGTAATATCAACAAAAATACCATAAAATTAAAGAAATATATTTAAAAAAGATACCAAACAAAAATGAATGAGGTTTCCGAAACCTGAAATACAAAAAATGTGATGAGGATTTAAAAAAAGGCCGAACTGTAAAATCATTATTTATAAATTTAAGAGGACGATGAAATACGGCCGAAAATAACTTTTACTGACGTTATTTTAATAATAAAAATATTAAAATGCAGTGAACTATTGACAAACATCTAAATCTACACACAATGTAGGTATTATGTGTTATTAAAGCATTAAACTTATAACCCCTTATATAACAGCTAGTGTATGGTACAAAGTAATTATATCGATAGGTACTCATTTAAACACTGTATACCCATTGATGCACTGTATTCCAAGTAGTTTTTCCGACATGTGTTCATTGCATGAACCCTGGCTTTCCCTCCAGCTACACCCTCAGCTGGAGGGTTTATTTGATGATTTCTTACGAAAAAATAAAGGTAGTTATGGAAAGGATATTATTATGTGTAATTGTACAAATTTACATTATCACCATACATATATTCACCTGGATGCAGGTCGCTTCCAACCGGTGCATGTGGAGATCTAAAGGGGAGGCCTATGTTCAGCAGTGGACGTCCTATGGCTGAGATGAGATATATATATTCACAGGACGAAGGATCTTAACACCGAACACCTCAAAATGATTCTTCTCAATTACATTGAAGAAATTATTATACATGTTTTTTTTTTAATAGGTGTTATTATATGCAATCATTCTTATATTATTGTAGTATTTAGAATTAATAATGGTTTTAAATGTTTTCTTAGCTAGGTAGTGATCTCTGGTTTAGAGGTGATGTCATTTTGTATGACGACCAGATGGCGTGGTGGTTAGTGAACCTGCCTGCCACGCTATAGGTCGCGAATTTGATTCCCGCATAAGTCAATAAATTGTGTGAATGAACATGGGTGTTTGACTTAGTCTGGGTGTTTCTATGTATAATATGTATGTATTTACAAAAGGAAAGTATATAAGTATGTTATAAGTTGTCTAGTACCCATAGTACAAGCTCTGCTTAGTTTGGGCCTAGATGACCTTGTGTGAATGTGTGAGAAATATTATATTAATTTTATGACTAAATTGGACAGGTCTGCATTGTTAAATTTCAACCATAATGCACTTAATTACAACCGTATAAATAATTAAAAAAATAAACTTTCCTCAAGAATCGTACAACATGCTTCAGATCCATCAAGATCAATCAAAAAATGAATCACAGCATTGAAATAAATTGTTTCGGAGTCAATTGACAAAAGGGCAGAGGGCCTACCAAAAAGCAAGATAGCTGACCTCACCCTTATTATTGACAAGCACGGAACCCGGAACTTTAAGAAAGGTGAACCCTAGCCGTGAAAGGCAATGATTATATTCACAGTTCATTATCTACTATTCTGTAGGTTTTCCTTTATTTTTTTAGGTCTACAAATAAGCATAATTATATCGGTGTTTAGAAATACATTCTATTTATTAATATATTTCGACTCAGAGTAGATCTACCTGACGAAGAATGACGAGGAGAGCCGACCCCAATTGAAATGGGAAAGGCTAGGCAAAGAAAGAAAGTAAGAAATATTTTTCGAAACGGCAGTTATAGTCCCTTAAATATCAATATTACAATGTCTGAATCCCTAATAAGCAATTAATCTATCTATCTTACATCTTATAGTATGAGGTCCATGAGGTCCTGTAAAAACAGTTTTGAGAATATTTTCTCATGACAGAAAGGAAGAAAAATATTTTACACTTTCTTTCGAACACTATTAAACGACAATTTATTTTCATACATTCAGCAAGTTAATTAACATTGACATTAAACATTTCTCGAAAATCTCAGTTCCAATTGTCATCTGCATCATTGACAGTTCAGACATTTTCGATGCACAAGGTCGCTTACATTTATCACATTTACGCTTAATGCATCGGAAGCGGTAATTTTTTATCCGATGCAGGTAAATGTTAGGGACAATAGCGACAGGTCTACTTACCAACTTTCTGCGCGCGCCGGCAGCGATTGCAGAGAGTCGGCTGCGCGCGCCTCTACGGTGCGCACGCGAATACAATTCGATAAACCGAAACTTTTCTGTGCATTCTATTCTTTTGTTTATTACAACTTGTATAAAAACGTGATCTTTTTAATTATGTAAGTATTTGTGTGAACTTAAGTAATACTTGTGTTCAATATTAAGCTTAAGTTTTTTATTTATATTTAGGACGTTAGATTTAAACGCATCGGTGTTTTCACTTACTGACGATCTTAGATTTTAGAAACGTTTAACTTAACTTGAAGAACCAAGTTCAAATGCAACTACCAACATAAAATAATGTAATCTTTAAATTAACAAATATTCCCTACGTACGAAATTAAACGTTGCGTTTGAGTTTCACTTTGCACGCACGGTAAATAATTAATTAAGTATTGCTAGCAAGAAGTAATTACAAATGCATTAGTACTAATATTTGGTAAGGTAACATTCCATCTAAATTATGTCTACCGGTTAACTACAATGTTGATATCGCATTACTACGACGCGGTTTTTAATTGACAGCGTGATAAGAGGTATTGGAATTAATCGCTTCTAAATCTCTGCATCTTACTAATTTAGGTTACTTTATAAACTATCCCTGAGGGCAACGGCGCTGTAAGCTGAGATACAGGCTCACGCCTAGTTCGGCTGCAGATGCTACTTCTCTTTATTTTAAGTAAACTGTCAGCCTATTTTTTGTAAGAACTGTACTACTGTACATATTATAATGATCTTCGACGCTTTTGAGAAACTACACTACGTACATATGTAGGTAATATCTTAGTTCGCCGCTGCCTTTATATTTTGCGTGGTTCCACCCGCGTTCCCTGGAAATAGTTTCCACTACAGGATAAAAAATAGCCAATGACACAAATAATGTGGCTGTCTATTAGTAAAATAAATTTCAAAACCGGTCAGCAGATTTAGAAGTTAGGTACTCTCTACACCTTCACAAACATTGATAGGTACCTCTTTATAACATAAGTAGGTTATATACATAGAAATAGCTTATATTAAAGCTATGTGATCTAAAGTTCTGATTTTTCTTAAAACACAATTTCTTGTATCTGGAACTTCATTCATCTACATTCTTCATCATCATCATTCGGTTCATAGTCAATTGCTGAATACTTTCATGACGTTTGACGCATCGAACTTCTGTTTTCCATCTTATGCAAGTTCCGTAGGTACCTACAGACAGATGCCAGCATATCAAGCTTCGCAAAACTGTCGAATTTTCCTAATCAATTTTGACCAATGTGGTTCAGAAATTCGATAGTAGCTTGATGTGCTGGCGTCTTTACCTCTGTCAAATTTTACAAATCGAATATTAACATTCCGGTATTTTGATAAGGTTCAAAATCTTTTAAAGAAATTTAACAGATTGAGGTCGGTTGATGTGCTGACGTCTGTACATATAGGTAATCAAAATGTCTTAAAAGTGATTCGATAGTATTTCCTTTTCCCTTTTCTTTTCTTTTGTCCACACTTCATTAGTTCCGAATCCGACAAAATTAGATCCGCAAAAGAACAAACAACTGTTTATAAGATCGGATGTAGTGTGCAACTTCATACAATAGTAGTACTGGCTGCTGATGGCCGATATTTCGCAAATTCGTATTGAATGCGCCCGCGCCGGCACTCTAACAGTTACTTAGTAGTTATTTGGTTTTGTCGGTAAGTTACTTGTTGATTTAGTAATACACGCTACTCTGCCCTCGAAACGATGGTACTCAAAAGCCTTATATTGCCACATATTTGTATTAGCTATATTGTTTAAAATATAATATGTTGAGCTAAACAAGTTAAATGTTTTGTGAAATACAGCATGGAGGTAACTGATTCTTACTCCCTACCTATAATTTTCGCGGGAAACTTTCACCGAATTATATTATGAAAGACAATCCGTAGTAGCTGACACTTATTTTTTTATTATCACTAGGTTATTGAAAAATGACAGAAATATATTAATCTTACTGTACTATGTACAGACGCCAGCACATCAATCTGTCCAAATTTCCTTAAAACATTTTCAACTTTATCACTGAAGCATATGGTATAAAGTTGATTGGGAAAATTTTAACGTTTTGGGTAGCTTAATGTTCTGGTGTCTGTACCTAATACTCCCTACTGTTAACTGTAAAAGAGTTTAGTGACACGTCCTTGATCCATCAATATGCCGTGACTGGGGAAGTGTTACGCATAGCAAGCCACAATTTAGAAAGTCAAGTCGGTACACCGATTCATTGTACGGTTCCTTCCGTTGATTACTTCACGCGATCGGCGATCCGTTAATACTGAATTGCCATACTGAAACTAGGGCAAGTCTGCGAGACTAATGAACGATATTATACGTTTGAAAACAAACAGATTACTGACATTCAACAAGTGGAAGTTGAGATGTTGCCACTGGTGAAGGAAGGATATGATAACGGCGTCCAGAACCCTTGTCGGCCATGACGGTTGTTCTCCATTGGGGGGTCAGCCAGCTGCGCAGAACATTTAACATAAATACATAAAATCTCTATTCCCTCACTGTCATAGTCCAACAGGATGGCAATCCGACACGACTGGAAAGAGATCAGGCGCAGGACCGACATTAACTTACTCTCCGATCGCGATACATGGGTGTATCAATCACTAATCTCCAGAATCCGGGTTTCTTTTGATTTTAAAAACCAAAATTTTAGATAGGTTCGTGATGTTGAAGAGTGAACAATACGTCAACTCAAAAAGTTCTAAATATGAAAGAAGAGTGTAGGTAATACTAGAAATAAACCTGGAATATTGTGAAAGGTCTTAATCCAAGATCCAGTGACTTATTGGGTAGGAGAAATTAGTACTATACTTTAAGCATTCATTTTGTAATCCACAACAGTAAATAAAGTAGGTACACGCAATTAATTACCTTCTTTACACCTCCTATGTCTGCGAAATATGTGATACTATCTTGAAGTAAAAAAAATGCGAGAATACTAATTTACTTTGATGACTATGGTTAAAAAAAATTAGGAGTCATCTTAACTCATAATTTTATGCTAATATTTTATAGGTACCTACCTAATGAAGAATGGTAAAGTGTAAACTAACGCCTAGTTGAGAAGCGGATTTTTTCTGCAAATATTTATCTATAATGACGAAATTTGAACGAATCCAAATTAATTATCTACGTTTAACAAAGTGTTGTAGTTCTAAAAATACTAGGTTATGTCGGGCCTTAGAGGTTTCTCGAAGTAATTTTGACGCAGTAATAGTTTTTGCATAGGTACAAAAAATATTATTCATATGATTGCCTTGTTGAATCTTAAATTGTATCTATTTTTTCTTAAATTGTGTTTGTTATGATTTATTCGGAATTCTGATTAGGTTATATTTTTGACAAAATTTCGAGCTGTTTTTAATAGCCGCATTAAATTATAAAACCAATTTTGAATAGGATGTTATATTGATTTAAAAAAACTAGTTTTTAATGTAGATTCGGATAGGAAGCTTAAAGTCATCACAGTACCTAATGTAATATATATTTGGTATCTAAATCATAAGTTCATAGTTGAAGGTAATACCACACTATACACCTTATTAATAAAGGATTTATCTGAATGTCAAAGAGAATTACGTGTCAAAACATCATTATTTCATACAACTTACTAAATACATAGGTACTTATCTTGTAGTTGAATTACTAGTTATAATTGCGAAAACATTTTTGAGAATTGTTAATGTCTAAATACAAAATTAGACAAACATTTATATTAAATAATGCTGTTATACCTGCTTTTATGACTACAAGCAAATTTTATGTACACATGGTTACTTGCATATGATAATAACCACTTAAACATACTCTTGACTTAGATATACAGCTTTTTCGGGCAATAAATCTTGTTTTAAATTCATTTTGTGTCCTTGTATAGTATATATAAAACCAGAGGTCAATGCTTTTTCAACATTTTTTGTAATACACAGAGAGAAAATATTATTAATCCCAAGACTATCATCGAAATTTCAATTACGAACTAGAAGTTTCTTGATACCTCTTCTTTTATAAGAGAATCATCAAATGAACTACCATGTGGATGCAGGGAGGGGAGTGTCAGACTTTTACTGACTAAACCCATCTTTGTTCCTTCCGGAGCTCTCTACGTGCCGAGGCCGCGGTAACTTTTTCGAACCATCCCGCCCTCTTCAAGTATTGTACGAAATGACGCAAAAAAGTCATCAACAAACAATGCCACTGTTGATCTACCGTCCGGTATGTAATTGAGAAAACACCGGCCGTTTCGCAAGGAGCCTAGCCTTACTTTAGCTTGACCAACTTGCTTAGCAATCCGATTGCTTCACAGACCCTATGCCGTACTGCGTAACTTTACTTGCGATTTATCTCCTACCAAATGTGTGGGAATGTCATTTAGAACTTTATTGCTGCAAGGAGTTTTAATGGTTCAGTTTATTTGCCTGCGTTTTTTTTTTATTCTAGTTCTAAAAATTTACCGCGGCTTCGCTTCGACGCTTCTCCTAAGTAACTGTAATGTTTTTTATTGAATTTTTGCAATATTATCTTCTTTCTGGTCAACAACTTCTGCACTTTTTGAATTTTACTCTCCATGTCTGTGTGATACAAGGACAGACAAACAAACACTGTTTGCCTTTATAAATATTAGATAGTAATGCTGAACTAAACGGCCTTGCACTAATGCCTATGCTGCAACCTCTTGAAGCATACGCACTTCTAAGGATTTTCCGAAAGGTTTTCTTTCTCAATGACGATAATGCCTTCTCCGTCAATTATTATATCATCATCGCCTTTTTATCGTCCCACATCTGGACACAGGCCTCCTCTTATACAGAGAAGAATTGAGCGTTAATCACCACGCTTGCTCAATGCGGTTTGGAGATTTCAGACTTTATAGTCCCGGCTTCATGAAGACGTTTTCCTTCACCTTTCAACCAGTCATTGGTGTCCAAAGTTACATTGATCTTACCTGATCTGGAACCGAACACATATACTTGAGGGGCACTTTAACCACTGGATCATTAATGATTTTATATGCTACACTGAATAGGACAACTCAATGAATGGTATTTTTTTTTGGTCTGACTACCAAGCAGGAGGATCTAAGGTCAAACTTTTTTGTTTTGTTCCTATGATTTTATTATTAAACGTTATTGCTGGCTGTCAATAATTTTCATTTGTATTTCTTGGATTTCAAATCTATTTATGTTATTACCTATGACTGCTTTGAACGTTATTTCTAGAGCCTTCCTAAGTAGAAATCGTAATGATTATTATGGTCCTTGTCTCTTACACTTTAACTAATCATATTTTTTATACTGAATAGAAACACTGCCAAAGTGAAAAAAGGTGTGTCCTGAACACACATTTTTTACTAAAATCTGAAAAATATATATGTTATACAACTATTCAATGTCAATCTAAAACTATCAACAAAAATTTAGGTACATATTTGAAAGAGATAAAGTCAGCAGTTTTTGAGTTATAGTACTTTTTTAGTATCTCTATGAAAAACAAAATTATTGTTGCTGATGAAAAATGTTACTAGTTTTTGTAGGTAGTTGACAGGTACTGTCCCTAATCTATGTCTTTGTTACTTACTGCTACGGAACCCTTCATGGGCGAGACCGCACTTGGCCGGATTTTTATTTCAATGCCAATAAATAAAGAAGATACTTATACTGCTACACATGTAAGTACCTTCGACTTTGAACATAATAATGAAGTATTAGTAAATATTGCGTTAGCCCTCAATGCCACTGCGTTTAACTGTAAATGCCATGAATAAGTATTCTGTACCAACATAAGTATTTGTAGCCATATATGCATCCTTCACACAAAACAAGGCCTTTAACTTCACGAAAACTTTCAACATAGATACTATTCGGTTTTCAAAGTATATTTATTGAATAAATCTAAAGTAAACAAACTTAATATCTAAGACATATATACACATAATTAAATAATTTAAACTTAAAATATGTCGTCAAATAATTCCTCCTATAAATATTCGGTTAGACGATGTATCGATCTTAATGCTAAGAGAAATGAGTAAATATAAGTAAACAAAATATCAAAGAAAACAATCCTTAAATTTTAATGTTCGTTCATGTGTGTGACTAGCATTGTGAGATTTCTAAATACGAATGCGCAAAGGTCACTAATTAATGCATTATGACCACGATCATTTCATTCAGATGACTGATGTCATCTCCAAGCTTCGTTTTATTTTGTCGTTTGTTACTCTTATGCAACAGATGTTCAAATGATAACTGAAACCTGTATAACGTGCCAAGACATAAAGGAACTCATCAGAACAAGATGGTGGATGGACATTCCCGGACCGACCGTGCCAAACGTTGCTTAATCTTATGATTAATAGATCTGTGTGGCTGTTACTTAGCTAGGAGCTCGCCTTAAAAAATATTCCCAAATGAATGTTTCTTTTTAGTATCAAAGCAGTACCTTTCAGAATCAAAGCGTGCTTTGGCGGGGTCTCGTATAAAAATGTGT
Organism: Heliothis peltigera; assembly: GCA_958496145.1. Lineage (NCBI taxonomy): Eukaryota > Metazoa > Arthropoda > Insecta > Lepidoptera > Noctuidae > Heliothis > Heliothis peltigera. The sequence continues at coordinate 8,509,400 of OY292328.1, forward strand.
TTGGGGATCCTTAGAAAGGGTACAGATTTTTATCTCCCAAAAGATTATCTCGCATAAAGTTCAATTTAATTAATTACGCAAGGTGACGGTTAGCATGTTCAGCCGTATGCGGATCTACGCTCTGTGCGCGCACAAAATCACCTGCACGCAGCCCATGCATTATACCCGCAAGCGAATGAATTTTGCTTACGCACTTGGATGCCCCATGGCCCCGTATACGGCAGATACGGCGGTAGCAATGCTCTTGGGACCTTTAAAAATAAACTTATCTTAATAAACTTCATCATTGTTGTATTAATTATGATTGACTACGGTACTAAATGGATATCTGACAAAATAATTATAACACTTTTATTTCTAATAGAGTTAGCGAAAACAATATTTTCACTATCTGAAGTTACTTTAGCTACCGTGATTACTTTCAAGCACTTAAGAGACCCGACTCTTTTTTTTTCTAAAGTTGATAATGTTAAGTTTTTATCTTAAGTCTCCATACAACGTCATATTTCCACTGTCTTGCATGGGACGAGTCCCAGACTTTTCGAAAGAAAAATTAGGGCGAACCTAAAGTGACGAACGCTGATAACAATGGAAAATCAAAGGTCAAATTAACAGACAGTTATAATGATAAAATAAAGCATACACTATGAACTTGCACACTGGAAAAATCGAGTGAGCCGGAAAATCCGATGCACTCAGATTTATATCATGCTTGTCACGTGCAATTAAAATGTAAGACAAAACAATGACATACTATGTACCACTTAGTATATAAATTAATATTAGAAACTGATAAATAACATAAAAGAACAGCTGATAAACATGAACCAGTAACTAACGTGAATATCGCTTCAGTACCTAATGTTTATGTTATGATAACCATAACACGTGCACAATTGACGTTCTTTGTTCAAATTATAATTTTTAAAAATATTATGTACGGCCTAACGATTTTTTTTAATACAGATATCTCAAAAATTTACGCCTTTAAATTACATAATCATAATACATATACAAAGTTGATACGACATAGCGGCTTTCCTTTTAACTGCCTGTACTAGGTACCATTTTGAAGCTCTGTACCAAAAACCAATTAAATAAGAGCAGTAGTTTAGTCGCAGATGATTTTTTAAGTTTTTGTCCTGTTTGAACACGATGTATCTTTTCTAACAGCTGATTATGTCTAAACGCATAGGTCACGCATAGGTCGTGCGACGTTCATGCTTTATTACTATTACCTACCTAGGTACCCAAGGTCAGTAAAATTTATTTACAAAGGGTGGTTGCGTTTTACTCTTATAGTTTGTTTCTATTGTTATGTCTATTTAGTTTGTTTGAAAAAAAATAAACTCATTTTTAATTATATTTTATTGTATACCGTATCGAATTAATACTAAATACTTTTTGGTTTTTGTTATAAAATATAGCGAGCAATACATTTCGTACCAGATGCCCGATAACACTATCAACATCTGAAGAATGACTACAAAATCCTAGTGATCGTATCCAACCGTGACCCTTAAGGCTAGTACACACTACAAAGACACATCAGTCATGTATCACACTAATCGCACTACTTACATACAACCTTTGCACGCATTCTCATTTTCCATTTGGTATGCAGTGCGCTCCGGCCTTTACGAGAGTAATTATTGCGGTACACAAAACCGCAACGCTACGGTATTATTCTTTCTTTTTTCATGTATAACTTGAATGTATGCTGTATACTCGTTACTAAGTAATCTATCAGAGATGCCTTATATCTAAGACAATATTTGTGAATAGGAAAAGCTAATCACGGGTCAAGCTAGTTGGGGTAAACGAGTTCTAGAGTGGAGACCACACCTCGGCAAACGTAGTGTAGGACGTCCTCAGGCACGGTGGAGAGATGACTTGCGCAAGGCAGCTGGCAGGAGCTGGATGCGAGAAGCCGAAAATCGATCTCAGTGGCGTGCACTTGGAGAGGCCTATGTCCAGCAGTGGACTGCGATAGGCTGATGATGAATCACGGGTCTCTTTTGTGAATTCAATCTTCCTTTACGTAAAGTACAATAAATTAAAACTGAATTTATAATTCATAATTCGTCTTATCTGTATGTACCGGACTTAGAAACAATTATCTTCAGTAATAGGTGCTATCGACCTGTAATTAAACCTGTTGGTACCTACTTACGGACAGACTGGTAGATCTAAGTTCTAATCATCACTGATAAGTATAGATTGGGATACCGACAATGCTGTAAATTACTCATTAATTGTAAGGAAACCCTAACTTGGAGGTTACTCGTCCGGGAAAGGCCGTCGCTTCATAACTTATAATAAGTATTTAGTATGCATGCACACACATAATTAGGTAAGTCTTACTTTCTGTCTGCTCAATGAATCTATCAACAGAACCTATCACAGCCTAGTGCAGAAAGTATGCGTCTTAACATATGAGAGCCAACTGCAGAAAATACGTGTCTTTAAAATTGCACCATAATCTGAATAATTATTCGTCACAACTATCCTCGGTCTCTACTGCTCTGCTTTCCACATCTCTCTGTGTTAAGATGTCAGCTGATTACTGTTGCTATTAAAAAGTGTTTAAGATTACTCGTAGTCTGATCTGCGCTCCTGGTACATATTTGCGTAAGAGTTACCGTAGCCCTGGCACACAAAGACCTCTAGAAGGAACATAGTGGGTTTCAGTCAGTAAGAGTCTGCCACCCCCGCTATCTGCACCTACAGGGGAGGGTTATTTGATGATTTCCCATGAAAAAGAAAACTCCTCCACTGGCCTGACTATCCACAACAATGTTATTTGTTAGATCACCCGCTGAAATCATAAAGTTATTGTTACTTTTTCACTATATGATGATAATAAGTAGGTACTTAGCATCAACCATAAAAAAATATCGTAAAAAATTACTTACATTTTGATGCAACAGGCTGTTAACCGTTTTAATCTCTAACAATCGTTTTATGAAATATTACGAAACGGACAGACTCTGATTGAAAAAAGATAATTCCACCTCACTGTTTACTAAGTTGCGTTATCGAATACACTCGTTTTATCATCACGTATGTATATTGCACAAAGACATTATTCATAATGTTAAAATAATTACATCTAATGAGATGATATGTGCATTCAACAAATGTAAATATTCCATTAGAAAAGAAAATATTTGTGGAAACCATGACTTCTTCCGCTTTCCCACCAGTTACTATTTTCCACCAACGGTTTTACCCGCGATTTGTCGGTACTACTATAAATGGGATAAATGGACTATCTCACTCTGCAAGAATTTTCAAATTCGGTTGAGTAGTTCTTGAGATTAGCCCGCTCAAGAAGAAAATAAAGAAATTTTTCAGCTTTGTAATATTAGAACATTCAACATTGCTAACTGTAACTTTAATTCAAATAAACCTATTATTATATTTAGCTATTCACTTCGTTATTTACTGCAAAAATCTTTCTGAATATTAAAATTAATAGTTTAAATTTAAACATAATAATTATATTTAATGAAAATGCAAGTTATCAGCAAAATGCTCACGCACTTTCTTCTAAGAGAAAGTCGTTATGTATTTTTTCGATAGCCGATATCAAACATCAGTTGAACTTTGGGCAGCTCAGCGCGCGGTAGCCCGTGAAGTCTACCAAACGATAATGGCGCGCGTGTAGTATCATTTATTTGATAAAACTATATCTTCTAACGTTAGCGTAACTCAGTATGTTATCGGATGCACGTAGAGTAACATTATAAAATGATAGGGTCAATTATTGCTCTATACATATCGTGTTTCAATTCGATTGTGAATTTTTTCACCCGTCTCGTGTTGATTTTGATAACAGCGTATGTGTATCATGCCTTCGTTTTGGCGGAGGTTTTTTTAAACAGTTATAATTTAGTATATCCTCCGTATTTGGCCAAACCTTTGGCTAGATTAACAAGTGTAGTTTCTCATGTTGTGAGTTATTTCATAAGGATTTGTGCTATACAGGTAAATTATTTTCTTAAGCTACGTCTAACACGACTTAAATGTGATCTAGTTTTGTAAAACGAGTTTGACGCATGCGAACGCATTTGTACCCACAAATGTTATTCATACCTTCTTTTTGAACATAGCAATGCTAAACAAAAACAAAAGACTGAGTAGGAAACAGCTGATAAATGTGCATTACGGTTATAATTAACTGTTGAAGTGATTTATTTAGTTTTACCAAAAATAATTGCTTGGTTGGACGGAAGTAAGAGCATGCTGATAGAGTTATGCAATTACAGAAATTAACTAGTAAAATGCGATTGCAGTCACAATACTTCTGATAAATAAATGTTGGAGTACTTTTAACTTTTACATATTAAAATATTATATAATTTAACTATTTGTGAAGGTAATCTGGCAAAACGTAATTATTTTATTTTGCTTTCAAATTTTGAATCTTGATCAATTTACCGGTTTGTTTATAAACACGATCGGAGCCGGTAGTGACCGAACCATTCAAATAATGCGGTTATACTGTAAATGGATAAAGATTTCAACAAATTATTTAGTGGTGGCTTATAAAATCCACAGAAAATAGCAACATGTGATAATTATGTTTAATTATTTCAAATAATTTTAGATTAAACATTTATTTAAGTAGCACAAATACAACTATTATTACATAGTGTATTGTCAATTTTTGTAACTTATTCTAAATTACTCTACACACTTATACTAATCAACAAAAATATACGTGGAACAAAAAACATCAAGTAGAATAGGCACAGTACACGGCGCTTGTGAATTCATTCAGATTACAATTAAATATATCATTTTTTCCCGATTCCGACATCGCATTGAGCGTTCGCAGCGCACGCGTCAGAGGCGCGCGTTGTAAAAGATTGGTGCGCATAACATGCAGGTATAATATTAATCTGGTTCGTAAAATCTAACAGACAGACATGTGTTGTTAAGGCATATTTCCTATAACTAAGAAGGTGGCTACCTAATTAGGTTACTTAGAGATCATAGGTTCATAGGGTAGGCGAAAAGACCAGCCAGGCCAAGTTGCAACTTTTTTGATACAAAAAGGAGTTTAGTTGTATGGTCAGATATTAACAACAGTGTTATGCAAAACTACTCGTAAAAAACACACATGTAACATACTTATAATCTACCGCAATTCTGTTGTGAAGTAATAGGGAAGTAGGTAGCTTGTCACAGTTACAAAAAAGTGAAAACGGATGATTTTTGTGACGATTTGTTACTTTGACATGAAGAATTGAGAACCTCCTCCTTTTCTGGGAAATCGGTTAAAAATAATAATTTCACTAAAGTAGGTATTACTTACGTTAAGAGATATTCGTAATTTTTTAGCTCTTCTTTTATTCTTAGTTCGTCATTATTTATGTCGATGACATCGTGATCGATCCAGCTCAGATGATTTCTTCTCACACAGTAATCACATTAGTGAATAACCATTTTTTTTAGAAGTTTCATAAATCTAATAGTGCTGTAGATGTTGACATTTAATTATTTAACAAAACACTATCATCAGATATCTCGAAGTATGGCTGCAACCACTGGTTCATTACCGCTGCGATGCGGGCTAGCAGTTTCTAATCATTTCAAAAACATTATAAGATCTTAGGTTCAGAACACATCGTTCTCTCTTTCCGAGAAAAGTGAAATGACCTTCACCTTGTCTCGTGACATCTATGTAGGTACGTGTGAACTCCCGCGCAGTTTGAACTTTCACCACGACATCCGCCATATCATACGAACATTATTATGTTTAGCTTAGATATATCGTGTAAATGTATATACGCAGGTCATGAAGTTAAGTTGGATATAGTACTTTATGATTCCGTACTGACGCCAACACATCAAGCTACCCTAAACTATAATTTTTTTTATAATCAATTTTGAACTTTACTTCAGGGATAAAGTTGAAAATCTATTAAGGAAATTTGACATATTGTAGTAGCTTGAAGTGCTGGAATCTGTACATATCCTGACTAATAGTTAATATGAATGCGAAAGTGAGTTTATTTATTTGTTCGTGTAACGCTTTCACGCTAAAACGGCTTAAAGGAATCAGACGAAATTCGGTTGGGATTGGTGGAACCCTTTTTATCTGAAATCAAGTTGATAATATCCCTTTACATTTTATAATATTACTTATGGCATCTTATTAACTTTACAGTAAGTAGAATACAAAATTGTGACTACAACTCATGCAAACTATCGTTTCTAATAACTGTTAAAATGTCCCATCATGGTCAAATCAATGATAAGGCGTCTATAAATAGTTGATCTTGAGTATTTAATTTTTAATTTTAAATAGATGTGTCAGATATCATTTTGTTTTATTTCTCATTCTTTACGTCATGGCCCCAAAAAAAGCAAAGATTTAACGGCAACATTGCAATTTGTACGCTACTTTTCTGAGTTGAGAAATAATTCAATGGCTAGAAATTAGGTCAGTGTCAAGCAAACATACTCGTAATGACGACATAATTAATCACACTTTATGTTCTGATTAGAACCGCTATAATTTAATGTTTTAATATAAATATTATAATCCTAAGATAGTTCCATCATCATCTCCCGAGCCTTTTCCCAACTATGTTGGGGTCGGCTTCCAGTCTAACAGGTTTCGGCTGAGTACCAGTGTTTTACAAGGAGCGACTGCCTATCTGACCTCCTCAACCCAGTTACCTGGGCAACCCAATACCCCTTGGTTAGACTGGCGTCAGACTTACTGGCTTCTGACTACCCGTAACGACTGCCAAGGATGTTCAATGACAGCCGGGACCTACAGTTTAACGTGCCATCCGAAACACAGTCATTGGTGTCCAAGATATACTTAGAAAGTACATACAAACTTAGAAAAGTTGCATTGGTACTTGCCCGACCTGGAATCGAACCCACGCCCTCACACTTGAGAGGTTGGCTCTTTAACCACTGGGCGACCACGACTCCTAAGATAATTATGTTCAACGACGAATCCTAAGATAGTGATGTTCAAGAATAAATTCCTTGTCTGTTGTTATGAACATTGACGAAAATTTACCGGAAATTAATTATCTACCATTTCATTGTAACTAAGCACCAAACATACTTCTTAAATACCTTCTTATTGAGAAGAAAATAATATAAAGACGTAGTGAGAAAACACATGTCAATCAACTTTGAATACTTTATATTATAAGTACCTTAGTACTACGTGTTATCACGAATAAATACTATATGGATATATGTACGTGCCACTTACGAACGATTCTCAAATATTTAAGTAAAATAATAGGGCACTAACTCTAATTCCACTCAAACATCAACTAACATTTTCTCAAATGTTTTTTCCAGACAATCATGATGAACGCGTTCATGCGAAGATTCCTCCGGTTCATGGTGTCACTGCTGGCCATCATAGTCCTGCCTTTGACTTACCTGCTGAACATTCGGAGGAACAAGAAATGTCCGCCACCCATGAACCCTATACTCTTCAAGTCCGCTACATCGTTAGCTGCGATGATAAGGACTAGACAGGTGAATATTTATATGTGTGTTATTAAACCAAAAAAAGGGCCTTCTTTTGGGGAAGGGGAGAAGTCACTCTCACTCATGCTTGTGTGTGTGGGAATGAAGTTACGCAAATTTGCAATATCACATTTTTATTGAACCTTGAACCTTTAGGTTCCGCCAAAAATAAACATTCGCAATTGCTAAAATAGCTTCCTACAAGAATAAATCTGAGGAAATTAAATGTCACAATTAAAAGCTCATTTCTTCCATCGAATAAGTTCAAGCGTGTCAAAAAGAAAGGTTTTGCCCTTGTAGTGAAAAGGTTATCTTACGGTAGCCGTGACCATCCGACTGCCATATTAAGGCCATTGGCCTTGCAAACAGGTTGTATCACCGTCCGCATTCCAGGCTCATGTTATGTGATGCTTGAATGATGTCTGTATATGGTAGTAGTACCCAATACTTGACTACTCTTTAAAGTCTGATATTGAAAAAGTTGTCCTTATATTCGTCATTCATTAACACTTAGGTACATTTATATTAGAAGCTAAAGCAAAACATGGCTGAATTAAACTAATTTCTGCTGAGGTACAAAGCATAGTTCAAGCTAGTCTTCAAGAAAAAAAACCTAAAACAAAGGCAAAATTATCTTCCAGATCACGTCAGAACAAGTTGTAGAAGCTTACATAGAGAGATGCAAGGAAGCAAATCCATATTTGAATGCTATCGTGGAGCCAAGGTACGATGTCGCGCTGCGAGAAGCTAGAGGCATCGACAAGATGATAGCATCCACTGATAGGACGCCTGAAGATCTGGAGAAAGAATACCCGCTGTTAGGCGTACCTATGACCGTTAAGGAAAGCATTGCTGTTGAAGGTAAGAGGTGTTACGAAGAACTATGTTTCCCTACCTCTATATTTCTTTCGCACACGTATTAAACGTAGCCTACCTATGTATATACTATTCTGATATTGTAAGCTATATTCTTTTCATATCTTCATCAACACCTTTAACGTGGAAGAGCAACAAACATCCACAATTCCACACATCCATCCATACTTCCAAACTTTCACACTGATAATATTAACTAGCTTCCGCCAGCGGCTGCACCCGCGTCCCATGGGAACAGCTCCACGCATCTCAGTAGAGTAGCCGATATAGCTTATTCCTCAATAAATGGGCTATGTAAAATTGAAAGAATTTTTCAAATTGGTCCAATAAAGCAAACAAACAAACTCTTGAAAATTGATTTTGAAAAATTATAATTCAAAAGAACCTTGGAAGTAGGAAATACAAACCACTTATTTAATATTCATTATAAATGACATAATATATTTTTAATTCTGAAATCAACTCGATACATTGTTTGAAATGCGTTGTCACATTCAATGCAAATTAATTAATCACACTGCATAATCGCTTGAATTAAATAAATAATTCAATAATAATGAAATAATTAAATAGTTGAATACTTATCTGTTACTTATTTTATAATCAGAGCTGAGAACTACTTCACGTACCCGGATAACGGGTAGCCTATACATAGTCTACATCGATAACTGGGCAGGCTAAAGGAATGATTCAAATCTGTCCAGTCCTTCCTGAGAATAGCTCATCCAATCAAAAAATCTCTCCAGCTTCACTACATAGTATAAAACAAAGTCGCTTTCTCTGTCCCTATGTCCCTTTGTATGCTTAAATCTTTGAAACTACGCAACGGATTTTGATGCGGTTTTTTTTAATAGATAGAGTGATTCAAGAGGAAGGTTTATATGTATAATTTTAGTATCGACATTACACACGTGCGAAGCCGGGGCGGGTCGCTAGTTATAATATATTAGCGACCCGCCCCGGCTTCGCACGGGTGCAATGCTGATACTAAATACACTACAGAAAAACTGTGAACGTTGTATATAAAAACATACCGGCCGGCCGGTACCGCCGCAAACGCTACGTCCGCGTCCTGCAATTTTAAATCTGTAATATCTTCGAAAATATTCACTTAAATCATGTGGTGTAAAGGGCCATATAGATATATTTTAAATGAACAATGTATTCAAGGTATTTAATTGGTTAAGGATTAATGCTGAATTGGTTAAAATCGATTCGAAAATTAGCCATTATTTGTCGTAAAAAGTAAATGACAAAAAAAATCTGAGTTATCCATAAGAGATAGACATATTCCATCACGGACTTTTCTGTAGACCTTTTCAGTGTGTACAATACTTAGTACATTATTTTGATAAACCTCGTAGGGTTCAGCAATAACCGTACTTCTCCACTATTTAATGGATGTTATTATACATTATAAGACTTCCTCTTGAATCACTCTATCTATTAAAAAAACCGCATCAAAATCCGTTGCGTAGTTTCAAAGATTTAAGCATACAAAGGCACATAGGGACAGAGAAAGCAACTTTGTTTTATACTATGTAGTGATGAAGTATAAATATTAATGCTTATTAACCTGTTGACAACTCCTGAGGGCAATGACCAAAACATGACGTTGGCAATGACCATATAAAGTTATTTAATATTGGTTGGGGAATGTATGTAAATACAGATGCCAACACACCAAGGCTGACAAATTTTCCCAATCAACTTTGAACCATATATGTACTTCAGTGATAAAGTTGAAAATCTTTTAAATAAATTTGACGGATGGTGGTAACTTGATGTGCTGGCGTCTGTACAAAGGATCAAGTATTTTTATTGAGATTTACATATTGATGTAAATCTCTGCAGAAATATAAGAAAACCCACTTATTTATTTAAAATATCACTGGTAACTACCCAATTAAAAATATTCCAGGCATGAGCAACGACTGTGGCACCGTGTACCCCTACAGAAATCCAGCAAAGAGCGACGCAGCCGTTATAAGGCTGGCCAGGGCTGCTGGGGCCATTCCAATAGCCGTGACAAACACTCCACAGCTTTGTATGAACTGGGAAACTTATAATAACGTTATTGGAATAACTATGAACCCCTATGATCAGAAGAGGACCACTGGTGGATCTTCGGGAGGAGAAGTAAGTGTTCAAAAACTTCGCTTTCCGCGGGTATTTTCATTATTTCACTCTTCTCGGGTATATAGCGTCAATTCAGCTTTCACCGCAATGACTGTAACTGGAAAAAAGCACCTACTATTGTGATATTATTACAGATATATTGTTATTAGCAAAGCTTAGGTACCTATGACAGGTAGGATATGTAACCTATCTACTAAAGTAATGAAATGGTTTTTTTTAATTGTTTTTATCAAAGTTTGTATATTAATGACTTAATGATTTTGACGAAATAAAGAGAGACATCTCGCTCTCTCTATTATGGACGGTCCCTCATATCTGAGGATCATGGTTCGCATTAGGGTTACATCTGGTGCGGGTGATTTGCCTCCGATGGACAGGAACTGGTGTTCCTGTCCACCTCGTTCTTGCGACCATGTATAACTTGGAGGACGAATGAGAGAAATAAGGCTTCGAAAACTTATTATTCCAATGCAATTTTTTTGGTTGCTTTGGTATTAAATGCATTATTGTAGAATTTGTGACAAAAGGACAATTTGCTTAGTTAAAGTTAGTGATACCTACTTTTAAGAACAGACAGCTTGTAATAACTTGATGTGTTGGCGTCTAGTGAATTGCAGGTTTTACGTAACTTTACTTAACCGCGCAATTTTATTTCGGTAACATTTCATAAGTGTCACTAAGTGACGTTCTAAGTAGATCTATTGTAACAAGAAAATTTCACAAAAGTATGTCACATTACTTAAAGTTACATAAACTTTATTCTTCACTTCCATAATGATGATAACGCTTTGAAGGAACTTATATAAGTAATTCATCCATTTTTGAAGCAACACATTAAAATAACAAGCGGTTTAGCAATGGCAAGTACAAAAAGGGTTTTTAGACTCTGAATTCCCTTTGCAAAAAGTAACGTACTGAGTTGAAATACAATATCTTTCTGTTTCTCCTTTTTCAGTCAGCATTGATATCCGCAGCTGGTTCCGTAATCGGAGTAGGATCAGACATTGCTGGATCTCTTCGACTGCCTCCTATGTTCACTGGAATATTTGGACACAAACCAACACCCAGACTCCTCTCAGTTGAAGGTAAACTGGATATAAGTATAACAACTATAACTTCAATTTCAATTGGTAATAAAAACTTCACAAGATCTTAATTCTACTCTTCGTATCAAAATCTTGGCGAAATTATAGAGATAGATAGCGTAGAAACCTTAATTCCAACATTTTCTTAAACATTCTTTTAGGCCATGTTCCTGACTGCTTAGATCCTGATTTTGAGGAATACTTTACACTTGGACCAATTGCGAGGTATGCTGAGGACCTCACGTTACTCTTAAAAGTTCTGAAGCAACCAGGAGGCCCTGAGGTACCTTTGGACAAGCCGGTAAGTTCGGGAGCTTAAATTAATCGGTATCTATATGGGTTGGTTTAATGAAATTAAAATAATTATCAAAATAGGTTCATAACCGAAGAAACTATAAGAAAAACTCATCTTTCTGGAAACCTCCTCCTTTTTGCTTACTAGATCCTCAAGGACGAGTGAGTGAGTAATTGCTGAGTAAAGTGAAGGACTCATTTTGAGGACTCTAAAAGTCTAAAGTCTGAAATACACAATCCGATTTGAGCAAGCATGATAATCATCGCTCATTCCTTCTTTGTATGAGAAAGGCCAGGGCTGGAAAATAAAAAGACTGATGAAGATGAAATGTTTGTTTCTTTACGTTTTTTCAGGTCGACATTTCAAAATTGAAGTTCTATTACATGGATGGTGATGGCAGCAACGTTTCAGACCCCATCGGTCCCGATGTCAGAAAGGCAATGGAAAAAGCCAAAGATCACATCAAAAATACATATAACATCGAGGTTAAGCCGGTAAATATTAAGTGTCCATTTATTTGATGATCTATTTTTTATCATGAAAATTTATATTATTAAACTAATTTCTCACTGATAATTTGTTTTATTTCAGCTTAAAATCAAAAACATCGAACACATGTGGGAAACAAGCATCAGGATTTTGTTAAATATAAAACACGTTCGTAACATTTACACGGACCCAGAAAAACGCGACCAGTGGGTCTCTGTATGGCCTGAAGTCCTGAAAACATTGGTCGGCATGTCGAGCCATAACTTCATCTGTGTGTGTTACGGACCGCTGACAAAATTCTTCGATGCACTACCAAAGAGTTATTACAAGAAGTTGCTCTCCATTTTTGATGAAATCAAGGCTGAGTTTGATGTAAGCCTGACTGTTTACTTTGTGTTTTTCTTAAACAGTAGATAAATATTAAAGTTTACCTATACAAATTTTATTACTATGACCATGAACACTAATTCACAATAACCAGCTCTAAATTTTTTCTATTTGATTACAGAAACTGCTGGCAGATGACGTAGTATTACTACACCCCACATTCCCAACTCCAGCACATCTGCACTACAGAATCTACTACAAATTCCTCAACTGTGGTTACCTCACGATATTCAATGCTCTTGGACTGCCCGTTACACAATGTCCCATAGGACTCACAAGGAAGGGCCTGCCTGTAGGCATTCAGATAGCTGCTAACAAATGCAATGATCACTTAACGATAGCTGTCGCCAAGGAATTTGAGAAAGCATTTGGTGGTTGGATACCGCCAAACAAGGAACTCGCCAACAATATCAAGACTGCTTAAAGTTAATGTCTGTAAAATAAAATATTGGATTTAAACTTTCACCTGAAGGCACCAAAAATTAGCTCTAAATATTGTTCTTAATTTGGAGCTAATCTTTTAGGTACTACTGTCAATCATTTATTGACAGTCCTCTGGATAGCACGTGTATTTACAGGGTAAGACAACTGAGGGTTTAGGGTGTGGATTGGAAACAAATATGGAATCCACAAATTACTGTGAACATCCGTAGTGGTCTAACCAACTATAGTCTGAATATTCAAGACAACATTTTTGACTGATTTGAGAGTCAGTATATTGGCAAGGAATTGTAGATTGGACCAGCCAATTGAAACTTGTATCAGTTATTGAGCAAAAGAGGCAGTTGGTCCAAACTTACAGCTGAAATAATATTGAATTCGATTTTTCCACCGACAAACATGGCAAATTGCATAACAGCCTCAAGACGCCTATTTCTAGAACCATGGCAAAAGTGTTTTTATTCCTTTTAATTGTTTTTGTGAAGTCTGTTTCTATTACCTATTTTTTAATAAATATGAGCTTCGTAGAGGATCTCTTTTTGGGAAATGAACATACCCACATAAGTATCTCGCTCAAGGTTCTGGTGGGTTTATAAAAATACTGGTACCAACTATAACGGACACTTACTGCGTGAAAGTGTAGTCTCTCACAATGCCGTCTTAGATCAGAATAATTCTACGCCTCAACAAAGTATTACTGTTGAACTAATTAATTTAAGAGAGTATTTAATTCTTATCCTAATGATAGGTATAACTTTTCGTTTGTATTTATGCCTACATTAGATATATCTAAAAGGTACTTCTACATGGCCTTTGTGTAGAGGATTAGGTAAAATTATGTAAAAAGATCTGACGTTAACATAACAACGAACTGGCCGATTAAATAATAATTTTCTTAAGTAATAAGTATTTTATGTACCTAATGTAAAGATTTACTTTACTATTTGTCCTTTAGACTTTTAGTCTAAACACACACTGATGTTTAATTGATATTTGGACATGATAGACAACAAAATGTGATATAAAAACATAATCTGCCTAAATGATCGCAGTGTCTATGTGGAATACCTGTGTACCTTAATTTAAATAAATATTTTTGTTTAAATAATTGTGTTGTAACATTATTTATTATTAACTACAAAATATAGATTAAAACATTTACGGCTAGTTTCCCCGGTTACGGATAGGTAAGTTCCAGATAGTTCATCTGGCAGATCATTTCATACACATTCTCTTCCACTTTTTTAATTTATCTGGTAGATAGTGGCTATCCGTAGCCGGTGAAACTGTCCCTTAAATTATCATAAGGTCAATAAGTATTTCAGTTTGCATGGTAACTCAACCTTGAATTTCTAGAAGGAATGTAACCAGAACACAAATTCCATGTAGAAATTTATTATTAAATCATCCCTTTTGGGTTTGATCTGAAAAGCAATTTTCTATTCTCAGGACTACTCCAGTTCCGAGAAATAAAGTACAAGATTCAGAGCACCTGATACCCAACCCTTATAATAATAATAAGTAACTGAAATATAGGCAGGTAGAATGCCTTCTACCTATTCTAATCAATTTAAGTATCTGCACATTCAAATAAATGTAGGTATGCATAGATGTGTAATATCAAAGACTTTAGCGACCCAGCTACACCGGCTACAGAAGCCTTCCTTATGAATGCCTCTTTCTATGGGTATAAAAACTGTAGTTTTTTGAGCATACAGACAGGTAAACCATTATATTGAATTCAAACAGACAGGTATGGTTCCCATTCAAGTAGCAGGCGGCCCATGCGGGGGCAACGGCGAACGGATTTTACTTGTATTTTGTGTATGGTTTTGAATAGGTATGAATATCGTAAGTACCTAATATTAATTTTCATATTAATTTCCTGAATTAAACAACTAATTAAAATAATTAAAATAGTGATCTGCGCAGTGCGCATCATAGTTGGCAAAGTGGTTAAATAGCTCATTTATTTTGTCCTTTAAAAGATCAACAATTGCCGTCATATCAAAAATGAATTCAAAAGTCATCATCAGTCAAACTTCGTCTTGAACAAAAGTTTAATACCGCAGTTTGGATCTACACAAAAAGCTTCAGCTTTTATAATACGTAGAGGTTTAACCAGAATAAATACTCCGCACACACCTGGATAAAGGATAGCCAATGGTTTTCCTGGATAAATGGACTGCCTAACACTGAAATATTTTTTTAATCGGTCTTGTAGTTCCGGAGATTTTGTAATATTAGCAGACTGAAATTTTTCCATGTAGGTTCTTTCTCTTTGGGTAATAATATCTAGTCTATAAGCGCGACTAGTACGCATGCGGTGCTTTTTGTTGTACATTCATGCGTCTTTTCATATACAAAAAACTATAGCATCATGGAAGTAGTAATATTTTTCAAATCTGTTTGCTTGCTATCAAGTCTGATTGCTATTAACCTTTTCAAAGGGGTTTTACCCAAATCAAACAAGTTAAATTTGCATGAACCTACCTGCTAAGTAGTTTCTGGAAAACCCTGAGGGAAAATAAGTTTTTTTTTCAATTTTTTATTAATACAATATTTTATTAGAGAACACCTGCGAACTTATAATGTAGGTAGATGAGATTAAACAAAGGATTATTATTTGGGTTCTTATATCTTGGGAAAAACGGTCACGTTTCTGCATTCACTTCCACTTCATAACCTTCTGGCTTCGTGGCGAAAGGTAGTATCTACGGGCAACAAATTGTTATTATGTTGTACCTACTGCTTCCAACAAAATCTACGAGACTAACTGTAAGTATTACCCCACACGATGTCGTCATAACAAAGGGACGTAAACAAAAACTGCTGAAAGGTCAGCATGAGAGGACATGAAGGGAGTGATTGTAAATGGACAAGACCTTATAGCTCCCACAACCTGATCGTTATCAGATCCCATATGAAATGATACCAAGCCTCTAACTTTACGACCCTCTTAGTCTTTCTACACCCATACTATCTTATATAATCCAGGCCTAGTTATGAAGTTCTAGTTTAAAAATCCGCTGCCGGGGCTGCTAGCTGTACGCAAGTTACCGCGGTCCTGGCACACACAGCCCTCCAAATGAAACAAAAGCGGGTTTTTAGTCAGTCTACCCTATTCAGTTTTACACACATACTTAACTATATGTACCTGCCTACACCAAGGCAAGTTCTCAAGGTTAATCTCTATGTCTAGGACAAGCACACGACATTGTGCCGTAGCTGAGTATTACGCTAGTTTGTAAGGCTTCTTCGTGCATCATTACTAGAAATCGTTGTTTGCTTAGCGAGGGCCACAGCAAAATATTCAGTTCAAAAAAATAACAGAAATATTTCTAACATCGCTACTTTCTCACATAAACTCACTTTTTTATTTATTTAATGTGACCCGTGGATCTACGAGGCAGGTAAGGTCACACCTTACTTTTATTAATAATATTATTCGTATAATACATACCTACCTAATCAAAAACAAATTTACTTGAAAATTTTATTTTTGGATTCAATATCGATACACTGTTAGTACAAATCGATTCAAAAAGGCCTTGACATGCCTCCACGCTAGAGTCACTCAGTGTTGCCATGTAAGCCTTAATAAGTATTATTCAATAACAAGATTGGCTAGAGCATTATAATGTTTAACTTAAAACATGAATTTACATTGTCATCTCAAAATGTAGTATGCGATTATAACTTAGTACCTATATAAAGCGTTGTCGTTATCTTTCGTGTCCATAAAACTGCAGCCGAAACAGCATTTGCAGGTTTTTGAAATTTAATCATTTAAATATAATTTAAAAATACTTCCAACCAAAACTGCTAGAACCAACGATACCCTTAAGTTATAGACGTGTTTCCCGACTGCAATATACCATTATTATACCGTTCCACTGCAGCTCATGGCTCAACACAAAACCAAACATTTTGTAGAGCGCCATATTGCAATGGCAACTTTATTAAAAAGCCTGACATCACGTTACGAAGCTCTATGGGCACAGCCAAAGACAAAATATTTTTTTCTATATGCCCAAGGCTTTGTCCTTCAGTTTTAGTAATAAATTTCAATTTAAATAAAATTAATTAAAATAAATAAATAACTTGAAAACTTAACAAAATAGTGCAAAATAATGTAATAAAATATAGTCACTCAAGGAAATAAATTAGGTGACAATTGAGTTGACAGAATCTGTCAACCAGTTTGACGAATATGAAAATTAGATTGATATTCATTTTCAAGATATAAAATTTATTGAAACTTGATCAAAATTGATAACTTTACAAATTTTAACAACTTTCAATACAATTTTAGTCTATTATTTTTTATTTGCTAATACACGAACAACGCACGCGCAGAACACCCATCGCCCAAAAATCTCCGAGCGCCATATTGAGAGGCAGACGTTGTATGACTTGAGTGATTAATCGTGGTTAGTGCAATAATTTGAAGTGGAATACTCGATCTTGCCCTATGGATATACTCTCGGGTACGTAATAAGTGGAAAAGTGCATTTACAAGATGTTAATACTCACCCAATAAGCTCTGGGAAATCACATCGTAACCTAGACATAGGCCGTTCTAGTTATCAGTAGATTACCTAGGTATCATCAATTCACTGTTTGCTCACAGTTTTAATCTTATTAATAACACGTGTGTGGAATAGCCATAGGTTTCTTGAATCTAGTTACATTAACAAGATTATGCGATCGCTTCGCAAGGTTCCACGCTCGTATATAAACGGATTTCGATGTGTTTATGTCGGCAGTTGACAGAAGCGTTTATGTATATGACCGATCATAAGTCACCACACCCAGTGACCGGATTGTCGGTTTTAGTATTTGATCGTTTTTATTTCGAATGATTGTTCGCGCGTCGTCGCGTCTGTGCGTGTTTTGTGATATTAGTGTGGTGTGTTAACGTGATACAGTGAGTGTAATAATATGTAATTTCTAGGAGTGGTGTGCCTCGGTTGAAAGGCCTGCCGGAAGGACAAGGCTCCACACAAGAGGAAGAAGGACTGCGGCACTCCGCTCTTGGGCATCATGGAGTGCTGCATGTCGGAGGAGGCGAAGGAGCAAAAACGAATAAATCAAGAAATCGAGAGGCAGTTGCGAAAGGACAAACGAGATGCTCGTCGCGAACTCAAATTGCTGCTGCTTGGTGAGTGCTCATTAATAGCAGGAAATAACTGCCATTTCCAATTGCAGGAAAACCTATTTTTGGCCTGAAAGTTTCATTGTGTCAAGCCATTACAGTACCTACTCCATCCAGCAAAATTTTGACATTGCTGAGCACCATTTTTTTCTATACCAGACTCCTCATTTTAGGTGCCCTACATTAGTATGAGGTCAATACTAAGTACATTAGGTATGACTTTTAAATAGATAATGATGCTATTGGTACAGAGCTGTGAGTCAGATGAAACTGTACCAAAGTTCACACCTGAACAGTGGGTGAAGTCCGTGAGCAATAGCTACTTATTTAAGGTTAGGTTATGAAGTACTAATGTTTTGTGTAGTGAGTACACCTGTACCTACGAGACACATTAATCTTCCTGTTTAGATATACATATCTAAGCATTTGTAGTCTTATATTTACAGGTAAAAAGTGTAATTCATCTGATGGTATCTTATCTCTAAACACTTAATGGTCCTAAAAAAGATATGTAGATAGCTAGATTACTCTCAACTACACATGAAATAAATATTAAAAAAAAATTGAACCATTTAAAACTGCTAGGATTACGTTGTTATTGCAACCAACACAACTCCATTGAACAAACTAGAACATTAGTCTAAAACTGCAACCAACATAACTCAAGGAACAGAGTAGAACATTAGTAACTTCGATACTATTTAAATATCAAATTTTAAACAAGCTTGATTAATCAGCTTGGATACAATCATATAATTCTGCCGGTTTATATTTTTCATAATTATATCTTATTTAATTCATATATTTGCAGTGACTCCATGTAACATTATAGATATTCTTTTTTTACATAGCATCAATGGCATCATTTTAATTATGGAGAAATGGTATTGTCTATGTTCTTGTCTATTATTACTATCCAACATTAAGAAACCTAGACATTTATTTGTGAAACCTGTTTTTTCTACCAGGACAACTTTTAGGTATTTTGTGCCATGAACTTGGTATATAAAAAAAATGAGTAACTTAAAACTTTGGTATAATGACTAAAGTTAATTTAAGGGATATAAAATACATATTTCATCAGTATCTTATTGCTATTTTTCTAAAATGCTATTATTATATATCTTTCCATCAAACAACTTTAAATTAAAATTTGAACCATAATGCTTAATAATTATTCACTTTGACATTGTTTACATTCTGTGTATGTATTCCATTTTCCATAATTTAGAGTGACAACATAACATTCTATTTTTAAATATAGGGTTTTTAATTGATGTCAGAATTCAAAATAGGTTGATTATATTCCATCAACGGGCTCATTATGCCAACAGGATACACCAACCAATAACTCTAATATCAAGCATGAATGTAGATATTTGATAAAATTCCAATTTTCTTATCATCATGAATCATGTTGTGTACTTACAGTTTTTTTATTCTAACATTACATATTGCATACTGAACTGGTTCTGTAGTTTTGACTGCATATACAAAAAAATATTATTTATGAAACAGAACTATGTGACCACAAAATTTATCTTAAAAAAACTAGGATGAACACTCCTTTCATAAGATATGTCATAAGTGCCTTGGCCTGCTTAGAAGGTTATGAATGCTATTTAGCTTAGATTATTTTATAAAGTTCAGCAATAATGCTATATAATACCTAACAAAAATAAATTTAGCAGGAAAATAAAACTACCTATGTAGACTGTATCAAATATTTTCAAAAGTATGAAAAAACTAACATGACCATTTTGAGAAACATGATCAACACCAAAAGACATGATCATACCAGCACTTCTGTTTACTTAGTCCAAAATAAACAGCATTTTGCTATTAAACAATCATCCTCTTGCCTGTATATAAAAACTTAAAATTTTAACTAATTGGCCCTATATCAAAATTGTAAAAACATTAACAATTAATTAATTGAATGTTATTTGCAATTAGAAAAAAATATATAAATTATACAAAGACTAAACATTTGCAAAATCTAAAACCATTTACAAAATGGTGCCCGTACAACCTACCCTTCCTATATGTTTATTGGGAAATAGATGAGACTAAATCCTGGTTAGAAATATGGCTTTAAAAAAAACAATACCTCTAAGGATGTTATATTTTAAAAAACACTAGATCAATCTTTTATAGTATTTGAAGCAATTCTATTTTTCTTATGTACCTGTAACTGTAATTTCGTTATATAACATACATAAATACTACTTGTATTGTATTGTGAAAGGTATGTTTATTACATTTGAAAAAAAAAACACTGTATGAAAAAAGGGGTTCAAAAAATCACATTGTTTTTACTTCTAATCACCAACCGTAGCCAAAGTTGGTGCACAATACAAAATGAATTCATCTGCAAAAACTGTGATTTATTTATCAACTTACTGAGATTAATAATTGTAATAGAATATGAGAATTTTGGTAATTCTGAAAGTCATTTGATTTTGAAATATAAGGAAACTGAGTGTGATTCATAATTTATGGTCCTATTTACCTTAGATTAAGTTCTTGGACCGTATACCTACCTTTAGGACTAACGAAGGGTTTAGGGCTAAAAAAAGGTATGTCACTAAAAATCCTAAGTTAATATATTCACTTTTTACCGTATATTTTCATTTAACGCTACAAAACGTAAAACAAGTGTAGTAAAATATCCTGCTTGAATTTCAAAATTATTTAAATATTAAGAGAGAATGTCCAAGCTGTAGACAGAAGAAGGACTAAACAGCTGATTATCTGAACTTTGCTTAAAAAATATGTTTCTGATTTATCTCAATGCTCACATGATTTGCATAGAGTTAGTTGCTAAAAGACCTTTGAAGTGATAGGCAAACGAATACGAAAAAACCGTACGTCTATTATCCACAAAGCTCATGAAAATATACACCCTAATGTTCTGTCACTTTTGACATAGTAAAGGTTTCTATCTAGGAGAGCAGGAGAAAGAATATAGTTCATAATTCAATAATTAAATACTTTCTGTTTGTATCATAAAAACTGTGCAGATTTTGAATTCCTTATATTATACTGTAAATAAATGGCGACAACCATTCACTATTTCAATTAATGAGAAGATCTTATCTGAGTTTTGTGTCTCCAAGATACTAATTTACATATTTTATAAAATATAATTTCACTTTTTGCAACAAGTAATATGCAACTTAATAATATCAATTAAATATAGGAGCTTTGATATGATAGCTAAGTTTGGGCAAGTATAAAGCAGTAAACCCAATACATGTACTGAATACACTAATATACATGAATTGAACAAATTCGCCAGTATTATACTTAGAACTGTACTCGGTCAGTATTTTCGGGGTCGGCTGTGCCCTGTGCCCTACTAGCGCCGCTGCTGTCATGTGACACCCATAATCTTGCACGCGATGTAGAAGCCGTGATAGCTCCGGTCGTAATAAAATAATTTAATTAGGCACTGAGTCAAATACGAATAGTACCAGTAATATCGTCGTATGTACCTACGTTCAAGGAAGCCACTGATGTAATTTTAAATTGAACAATTACCTAAATGCTACATGACTCATTTTGGAACATGGCGTTCTGACAACGATCAGTTCTATCTATTTTGAAGCTAGGCGGATTTTCTCATGATTATTCTTCAACTTATAATCATTAATATAATATTTATTTCGCGGCTCTGGTAAAATGGTAAAGCAGACTTTTTAACACCTGTATTTAAAAAAAAAAACATACACAGACTTAGCGAAAGGTGCAACAAAATTATGCTGGATGCATCTTACAAGCTTCTTGGCTGTACTAAGTCAGAATAAAGCTCTTAAAGCAGAATTTTCAACCACTGTAACAATCAGGCCAGGTCGAAATTTCAATGTCAATGAACTCACGGCAATATTGGTCAAGCACAGTATCGTTACAGGTTTCTAGTCTAACTGGCTTTATGGAGTTTCCATAATATACAAGGAGGTCTTATCCTCCAGATGTAAAATCTATACTAATATTAAAAAGCTGAAGAGTTTGTTTGAACGCGCTAATCTCAGGAACTACTGGTTCGATTTGAAAAATTCTTTCTGTGTTAGATAGCCCATTTATCGAGGAAGGCTATACTAGGCTATATATCATCACGCTAAGACACACGGGAGCGGAGCAGTGACCAAAGATGCGGGTGAAACCGCTGGGGACAGCTAGTAAATAATACTACTTATTTTTATATCACAGGTACTGGCGAGTCAGGCAAGTCGACGTTCATCAAGCAGATGAGAATTATCCATGGCTCCGGCTACAGCGACGATGATAAAAGGGGATTTATCAAGCTCGTCTACCAAAATATATTCATGGCAATGCAGAGTATGATACGCGCTATGGAACTACTATCTATACAATATGGAAATCCGTCCAACTCGGTGAGTATCACTGTTGATAAATAAATTCGAACTTTAAATAACTACTAAAATATCTAATTCATTTCATACTTTTGATTACAAAGTTAGAATGCTTCTGAGTTACTAGTCGCCCGTGTATACGTAATTATGGACTTATATTCGTAGTGGCATGTGCCTATATCAACTTACATACAACCACCACGCAACTTCACTCATAAGTAGATCATCGACTTGTAATTCTAACGTGAATTCAATGTTAACTTGATTGGTTTAGGTTAAGTTGTGAACCGCTAGCACGCGATAAACGTTCCTAGAAAATAGTATTTTTTGGAGGCGAGGGTGGGCGTTTTGGGGGCTGTCTTTTGTAATATTTGACGTCTGAACGTCGAAGTTTGAATAAATGATTTTGAGTTTGAGTTTTTGAACGAGCTCAGCAAAAATATTTTTGTCTGTAGGTATTGATGGTCGAAAAATGGAACTGTCCATAATGTAGTATGGCAAATAAAATTAACTGAACTCTGACTTAATTAACATATATAGAAATTACATAATTTTATTTGGAAGTTACAATAATATATAAGGCTATATTAACAGCAATCTTTACAACTAACATTTCAAGTGATGCATACATTTATAAAATAGTCCCATTATCCTGATGATTAATCATATGTGTATGGGTATTTACAGTAAACAACATAAACATTAAACTATTTTGTAATCGTAAAAACTAAACAATTCCAGGAAAAGGCGGAGTTGATATCATCGATCGACTTTGAGAGTGTGACAACATTTGAGAGTCCCTACGTTGAAGCCATCAAGGACTTGTGGGCCGATGCCGGCATACAGGAGTGCTACGATCGCAGGCGAGAATACCAGCTCACCGACTCCGCCAAATAGTAAGTTATGTTATAAAAACTAGCCTTACAACACTGAACAATCATAAAATAACTATTGTGTTATACGTGTCAACTTATTCCATAATAAGAAATAATGTTTACAATCTAGCATTATGATTATTAATTGAATACCGTATTCATGCATCGTATATGGTATTAGTATTGTATCAATTCCTATAATAGCATCACAATGAATAATCACGTGTAGGTAATTATCTCACAAAAATATAATTTCCTATAAAGTCGGTGGCATGCTGATTCATCGTGATATCTGCAAATCCCGGCTACAGGAAACTAAATAGCCGGGAATGTCGAATAAAACCACGAAAGATTGCTTCTTCTGTATAATATGATGTCATGATCCGTATAAATAAAATTATTAAAATACGCTAGGTGTATTAGTTGGTACGTTCACCTCGCCATTATCCACACGAGGCACTTACACGAGGCAAGATCGCCGATCTTGTCTCCTGTTAATAGCATACAAGGCTGCGCGTGTTACCGTTAGCAAATAAATAAGGTGGTACTTCCTTTAAAAAATATACTTAAATATCTAACTATCGTCAACAGACGAAATAGATTTTTGTTGAGTTGACAGAAATGAGATTTTGTACTTAAATAGAAAATTGATACTTACATCGAGACGAAGCGATGACATGAAATTAACAAATGTAAAATCTGTTAAAATTTCATCAAAATCGAGTCCGATAACATTGGCTAATTTATATCTCCCATAAGTCCTGCATTGGTGTAAGTACTTTCAATTATGTAATATGGAACCCACACTGAGAAAAAAATATTTCTATAGCTACTTGCAGGAGATTGACCGCGTGGCGGCACCAAATTACTTACCAACCGAACAGGACATACTGCGTGTAAGAGTCCCAACAACGGGCATTATAGAATACCCATTTGACCTGGAAGAAATACGATTTAGGTAAAACTATAACATGTAACGGCTGTGCATGTCTCGCTTCACAGGTGCATGGTACACGGGACTATACCGTCTCTCTCTTACTGTTTCTATGTCTTCTTGCAACTTTATTATATAAGTGGCCTGTGTACGTGTGTAACAGGATATCATATGTGCATGTGTGCGTACTGGCTGTTAGTGCTGCATGATATATATTTCAGCTATTTAAGTGATTTGGTAAGAATCGAAAAAGACGATTACCTCCCGACCGAGCAGGATATCTTGCGTGCTCGTCAGCCGACCACCGGCATCCTTGAGTACCCTTTCGATCTTGACGGAATCGTGTTTAGGTATGTTCAAAACCACAGGATTGTTTGGTGCGATTGAAGAACTATAGTAGTAACCTGACAGCTATTTCCCTTTTAATACTGACGTAGGCAATTGTGAATTGTACGATGTACATTCCATATTAACGCTAAAAAACAATGAGTAATTTTTACCTTAGCAACCTTTACAGTAAATAGAAAACCTTATTAGAGTTCTTCCCATAAAGCTCAAGGTGTGGTTTTGATATACTAATGAACTACGGTCGGCCCTGCTTGATACTTTTTGCTTATGTTATGCTTATCCAAATATGTTCTTGATAATGAAATGCATTATATTGTAAATCGCATTTTATATATTTTAAGCTTTTATGCACAGCACAATGCTTGGCTTATTGCTTGGTATTTCGGTGTCGGGTACAGCATATATTTGTAAGACATAATTCCATTGTGTATCATTCATTGACATATCGAATATTTGGTGGTGGTTGTAGAATCATGAACCTCGAAACTAGCTTCCAAGCTAAGCACGTAGACATCTCGTGTATTATATTAATATACAGTAATTAGCACTCTCTAATCAATTTATGGACCGCAAAACATTAGCAAATGATGATACAGAACTTGTTTTCCAATAATGAATTCTATAATTAGTTTGGGATATTCCAAGAAAGTCACAATTCTAAATTATTTCAAATTACACAATTATAATCGTAATAACAAAGTTGCTTTAATGCTGAAAGACTTACATAGCACATAATACTGTTCAGCTTATGAATCTGGTATTACGGTTTTCTCACTCACATAATGACCTACCAGCTAAAGTTCACATTATTTTTTGGAATTTTACGATTTTTTTAGTTTAAATCTTTTTCACTAAACCTATCCTCATTTCGCTAGGTGACAAATTTCCTATAAATGACATGTTAAGATTGTACTACATACATTTTGAGCGATGTCCGCAAACATTTGTCCCCCAGCGAATATGTGGCATAATCACCATTATTGCCATTCAGATATCTAGGATATAGGCTCAAAATCACCATTGATAAGCGATGCAACTGCTGTGCCCACCGCTGAGACCCAAATATTTTGAACACTGCACAACATACTATTTTGTGGAGATTTCTCTTCAAAAGATCCTTGCACTAAATCACCTTAAAATTAAATTCTAGCATGTTTGGCGTGTCGAAGATGCAAGTTTTTATTAGGTCAGAAATATTCATAGCTTCTATGTTTCTATCACATTCACTGCTTTTATGTATTTGTATGAAATTTGCTGTTCACTATTGCTTGTGTTAACATTCGAATTCTCTATTAATTACCCTTATTTTAACTGTTTCATTCTCCTTCGCGATTCGTGTGTTTGTTTCTTCAATTCTAAATTTGAAATGCGAAATGTGTATTGTTCTTTATTTTATGATTATAAGAATAGTTATTGGCTTGTGTGTCTTGTCATAGCATTTTACAGGATGTTTAAAATTAGAGAGTACTACATATCGCACCGTTAAATCTTATGATTTTTGTAAATCATAACAACGAGATAACATTTAAATCTTAATAATCTATAACTTACATCGTATTCGAGAGCAAATTAAGAAAATGAAAATTTGCAATTTTCCACATTGCAAAAAAATACAATGTTTTTATACCATATAAAAACATTTATTACATATTTGACTGTTAAATAAGTGTGCATCTCCATAACATAAAAAAGATTATTAATTTGGCTAAAAAATTGGTACCCAACGCAGGCACTCACTTTATTATTTTAGCGAAAAGATACAATTTTCATGCCTCGTATTTTTCTTTTTCAAATTGGCTTAAAATAATTTGAACCACGAATAGCAGAGGGACCTCATAATATCTATGTTGTAACACATCCTGCACTTAATAACATGTTTTTTTTTTAATTTTTATAATTACCAGCTTTGCACTTATCAATTGTGAACAATGTGTAATAATTAATTTTACATTCAATACAGAATGGTCGACGTCGGCGGACAAAGATCCGAGCGAAGGAAGTGGATTCACTGTTTCGAAAATGTGACCTCAATCATATTCTTAGTAGCTCTTAGTGAATATGATCAAATTCTGTTCGAATCGGAAAACGAGGTGAGTACCTACATTGATAGTTATAATTACTTTAGGGTTTAAAATGAGGAGGCTTGAGAACTTAGGTAAATGGCTGATGATGATAAAACGAAAGTCCAAGGGACTCTCTACAGTCTGTCAGAATTTTATCAAATAATGTAGTTTTCATGAAAATCCGTTAACGTGTGATAAGGGAGGCGTAGTTATAGCTATAGTACCTACAATTGATACCGAAAACTGAGCCGTTTGCTTGTTTTGGTACAAATTGAAAGTTGAATTTAATTGACGGCTATCCTTGAAAAGTTATGTATAACCGGACCACAACATTATCCCTGATTCAATACACTTTTCTGGACCTTGAAAACTGATGGGAGTTTTCAGTATGTTTCCGCATCACTACATGAAAATTTTACTAACTATCTATTTAGGTTACGTACGGCTGTACATCAAGCTATACAAAACCAGTTTGTCTTGTACTCGCTTTATATGGTCTTGCTACAAATTGAACGGTCAGTTTATACTAGTTTTGTATAGCTTGATGTGTTGCCATGTGTACACACTACATTATGTGCTAAGTTTCCAAATTATTGTATCTAATTTCCTCTTCCGTTGGGTATTGGCCTTTGAACTGTGGGGAAAAACCAATCTATCAGAAATTTCCATTCTCAATAGAAAAAGTGATTGTTGTCTGCATAAAACATAATTTGAACTTTCAATGTCCTTTAGAATGCACGTGCAATGACGTATTATTCAGCTGGCTCACTTATTTCGGTCCAGCGGTATTCCCATGCACGTCATTATACCAGTATTTTATTGTGTCACTCAATTTACAACATTTGATATTAGTTTTTCGAAATCAATTATTTTATAATATCAAACAAGTGTAACAAAAACCAACAATTATTTAAATGCTAGTGATCAGAATATCTACCGATTAATGCATGTATGAATAACATACAAAGTTGAACATGTAATCAATGCATCCTAACTTTCACTTCAGACATCTACGTGACTCACTCTTATATACTCTAGAAGTTTATTTAATATTTTTATCACATTGAGATAAAATTAAATGCCTTATTTTAACGGCAGTAGTAACTGAATATACTGATTTACTAAATAATTAACAGAAATATCCTGTACTAGCTTCCGCCAGCGGTTTCACCCGCTTTCTGAGGGAAGTACTTTCCATACCCGGATAAAAAGTAGCCTATATGTTATTCTGATGTATAAGCTATATTGTGGTAAAGTTTCATTTAAATCCATTCAGTAGTTTTTACGTGAAAGAGTAACAAACATCCATACATCCATACTTACAAACTTTAGCCTTTATAATAGTAGTAGGATATTCCTGTAAATTACGTTGTAAATTAAAACAAGTAATGTAGTGACAAAACTTACTTGTACAACGCCCTGACACTTATATACCAAATTGAAATGGTTCGGTACGTGGTGACGTGAATATAAGTATAAGGCCGGTTTCTCGTTGGTCTAGTCGCATAGAGTCACGGCGATGCCAGGGGTCTCAGGCTCGATTCCCAGGTTGGAATAAAATTGCTATGAGGATTTTGAGACTCATAAAACAGGCCGAGGTCTGGAAGTTGGTGATTGATACACCCATGCATCGGAGAGCACGTAACCACACCCATGCATCGGTGTCAGTCATGCGCCTGATCTCTCTCCGATCGTGTCGGATCGGCCGTCCCATCAGACTGTGAGAGTGGCACAGGTGCACTCTATTCTGCGCAAATGCTTTGCACTTTAATATGTCCTGGCTGATTTATTAAGGGAGAACGACCACCGCCGCCGGCAATTGGTCTGGACGCCATTATTTTCATCAAGGCCGGTTTCTTCGAAGCTTGAACTACATATTGTATTAAATATCTTTACAGAATCGAATGGAGGAGTCGAAGGCATTGTTCAAGACGATTATCACGTATCCATGGTTCCAGCATTCATCTGTAATTCTGTTCCTCAACAAGAAGGATTTGCTCGAGGAGAAGATCATGTACTCTCATCTTGTCGACTACTTCCCTGAATACGACGGTATGTACATAGCTATATTATTTTATTTTCGAAATCGTGACAGATTGATTGGTCATTAAAGATTATACAGGGTGAAGTTGATCTTATAAGTATAATATTGAATTTAAAAACTTCGCGTAAAATTGATTGCGATTTTGCAGAATTTAGTGGATAGCTTAATTGTTTTCTATATATAGTGACTGTTAAAAAAAAAAAACTTTTCAATGGAATTACACGTAGATTGGCCAGAAAAGTAGTATCTTTATCTTAGATTTCTATAAGTTATGATCGAAATGATAATTGAATCGTATCTAATATAAAGTGTGTGATAATTCAGATAATAGTCATTGCACAGTATGGATAGATTATTTAATTGTTAATTATGCCTAATCATAATCAAAATAATGATAGGAGGCTACCAGTATAATATGTTCATGAGTTTTGATCTTATCAAACTCAACTTATTATTACGAAAAACTATTAAGACTCAAAATATTTTCTTTTCTACTTTTTTTATTTTATTTAAGTAGTCATTCGATTTTATAAAAAAAATCTACATACAGAATAATAAATTAAATATTTAAGCCAATTTAATTAACACCTGATGACCTGTTAATTTATGATGCTACTTCAATCAACTACTAGGTCCGAAGCAGGATCCAGTGCCGGCCTTAGATTTCATTCTGCAAAAGTATTTGAAAGAGAACCCGGACCCCGAGAGATCGTGTTACTCTCACTTCACCACTGCCACAGGTTGACAAACATATCCTGTGTGGTATATCGCTAGTTAGCTAGGCGTGTCATATTATGCTAGATTTGTTTGTTATCTTTATTCGTAAGGTATATGTTGGTATCTGATCGAGACTATACATTGGGGGTGTGAGTTCGTGTATTGTTTACTGAAATGAAGCGCTAGTTTTTGCAATAAAAATGAAGACCTATTTAAGTCTTATGAAGCTATAACCAAAATTTTATTTTCCATTTGTGATTTTGAAGTAATTTGCTCAGTTTAAAATAAAAACATAATTATGTATGTCTTGACAGTGGACACATAAGGTTCATATCTGACGTAAACTACGCCGAGCGTATCATCGGCGGACTGTGAACGGTCAAGTGTTTTTCTATGCATTTGTCTGTTCTGGCGTTACGCGACCGATAATACGCAACGCATGTTCCGTCGGATATGAACCTTCCCTTAAAGTAAACTACATCAACTTACATAATTGTGTATTAATTGAAGATAAATGTGAACGTATTTAAATAGATCGAAAACTCCAACAATAACTTACGAATGAAGATTTGATATCTACTGTGTACATAAGCCGTAGTGTTGCTAGACATGTGGTATGTTCCCCCGAGCGCAGGTCCGCAGCGCGACGCCAACACAGCGCGCGAGTTCATACTGCGAATGTTCGTCGACCTCAACCCGGACGCCGAGAAGATCATCTACTCCCATTTCACCTGCGCGACAGGTTCGTATTATGTATAGGTTTCATTTTACTTTATAAGTTAATTTAACAGTTAGATAGACCTCTGTCCTGTGTGGGTCGTTTCCCATGATCGGTAAATTCCCAAACTTTGACAAACAATCAGCTGGAAGGAGGAAAAGTGAGTACTCCTATCCTAGGGCTTGTACGGTTAGTAAACTTTCGACCCACGGCAAAAAGTTTATAAAGCCAAGCCATAGCTTCTTCGAAAAAGTATTTCTTAATCATTGGTTTTTTTTTTTGTAAAATTTTAAATTCACTTTGTCATTTCCTCGGGCATTGCGGAGCCAATATTAGTCTTTTCCCCAACGTTGAACAAAATTACAAAAAAAGTTTTTCTTTGTCGAAGAAAAATATGGAGTTCACTATAAATTCCTGCATCGCTTGAATTCAAAAATAATCAAGACTTGGTCGCCATAACTAAATTCATACTTGTAGACATTTACTTACGAAAGATTTACCTGTTTTCGATGGTTTTAATTAAGTATTAATGTAAAATGTAATAAGTATGCAGAGGTCTGCGTTCACAAGTTCTGGGACGGCAAAGTACCTGTGTTTTTTACTAACAGGCATTTTTAAGAAGCAAATCGAATGAAATGTATAGCAACAAATAAATTTCCAACTTTATGTAGGTATTTGGTTTCAAAGTTTCTGCACTTGATAAAAATATAGGACAATATGTCCTTCTATATTGTATACACAAAATGTCCTCGTCGTTATTACATTTTAAGAACCCACCAGAACACTTCACTTGGATTTCAAGGTAAGCTGTAGTCCAATAGCTATTTAATTTTTGAGTGGTTGCTAACGTTTTGGCAGGTTTTTCGTAAAAATTACACAGTATTGTCACAAACACATTAATTTTTTGTTGTGCTTATTGTACATATGTGTGTGTAGAATTGTGTAGATTGCGTAGATAAGCATAGCTTAGCCGTGGATGTTATTTTTTTTAAATTTAGTATTTTGTGTATGATTTTCCAGGAAGAAATTTATTTTGTTTAACCTTTCTAGGCAGACGGGTAGAAAATTTATATTTATATTTTTTTTTTTTATTAAATCTTGAAAATCTTACAACATGAATTCAGCATTATATATTATAATATCCCTCGCGCCTCTTTTATTTAGGCATAGTTTTAGGGCTATTGTATAACTTTACATATCCTCCTACGCCTCAATAATAAGACTATTTTATGTTATGTCAGTGTAACATTTTTTGTGGCGGCCCGACACTCCCCTTTTTCTTATGCGCCTTTATGCGCCATGCAATTCGCACACGGGGCGGCTATATGTAATAATACTAGCTTCCGCCAGCGGTTACACTCGCGTCCCATTGAAACTACTCCGCGCAACTGGATAAGAAGTATAAGATGATTTCTCCATAAATGGGGCTATCTAACACTAAAAGAATTTTTCAAATCGGACCTTCCTGAGATTAGCGCGTTCAGCCAAACAAACTCTCCTGCTGTATAATATTACTATAGATAAAACATTATATTCAGTTGTTTCCTAGTACTGAGCTACCATTTATGAGCATGTCTTTTGCATTTTATAATTTGCTCTAAACTTTGCGCAACTTATACTTTTATTTATTTTATTTATTTTGCATGCTGCCTTGGATATTTTTAAAGACACCGAAAACATTAAGCTTGTATTCTGCGCTGTGAAGGATACTATAATGCAATCGGCTCTCAAGGAATTCAATTTAGCATGAATTATATCTGATATCATTACTTTACTTATTATAATATAAAATAACTCTGTTGAATAATAAAACATTTATTTTTAATACTAACATGCTTATTTTATTTATTTGTCCTGAGTTCAACTTACGCTTTTATATGTGGTCATTTAAGCATGGTAATAATGTTATAATTTTAACAGCTTTCAATGTCATGTTATTGTCTTAACACACTTTATTATTTTATAAGCAGCTAATTTTACAAACCATTGTTTGATATATTGAACGTTGACGGCACACCAAAACACGAAATAAATGTATATGGACTAAAATTGTAGGTCGTTCGATTGAGTCACACACACTTATTATAATTTGATAGCATGATGGTCAAATGAAGATTATGTACAGATTGTTATGTAACCACTCATGAACAATTAACACACACAATTCTATTCATACTCGGAACTTCCAAAGTGCAGTAATTTTGAAAACCAAACTTTTATTTAGGTTACGACAAGGATCCTTGCATGGTAGATAAGTATAACTTTAGACATAATTTCACTATCAAGTGTCCCTAGAAGCTGTTTGTAAAAGTTCGATGTGTATTCAATTCCAGACACTGAAAACATCCGGTTCGTGTTCGCCGCAGTCAAAGATACAATCCTACAATCCAACCTTAAGGAGTACAACCTCGTCTAAGCGAAACCAACAAGGTCCCTGACACAAATCTGTGATTGTGTAAAACACATAATTTAAACATCATCACTTCACGTCAGAATGTGTATGTAAATTCGCGAACTGAGATCGGATGGACGAACTAATTTCAACTTAAAATGTTTAATGAGAAAATAAGGATAGATTTGTAAGTCATTTAACCCGAAAAATAGAGTTGGGAGTGCGGCGATGCGCTGTCGCCGGCCGCCCTCCCTCCGACAACATTCGTTCTCGATCCGTACGGATCGTTCACGACGCGTCAGGTTTTTTGACATGTTTTTTTATGATGAAGTTATTCACAATTTATGTATGTGTCTGTATTGGTGAATATTAAATTGTGCATTTTAAAAGTTATGGTGAGTCTTGGCCTTACCATGAGCTGCTTTTAGTCATTGTTTTAGGGGTTTTTTTTTGTAAAGTTTGTTGCCATAATATCTTTCTACATTAGTATACATTTTATTATGTCCAGACGGATGGATTTGAACAAACTAGTCCAATGAAACGCGTGTTTAGTATCATCCTCGTGGGTCGAGACAGGACTTCCTAAGGTATTGATCGGGATGCTTCTGTTACTATTACGTATTTATTTTAGTTGAGGTAAGTTGTGAGGTGAAGCCGCGCTCGACCCAGAGCAGCGCGTGTCGGGCGTTCGCCTTGCCGGCACTCTCTCTACCTACCGATTAAATTCACTAGACGTAATTATAAATCGGTACCC
Source organism: Heliothis peltigera (assembly GCA_958496145.1). NCBI lineage: Eukaryota > Metazoa > Arthropoda > Insecta > Lepidoptera > Noctuidae > Heliothis > Heliothis peltigera. The sequence continues at coordinate 8,543,006 of OY292328.1, forward strand.
TATTTTCTGTTAAATTGAAAGATTATAACTTTATTACTGTATTTAATATTTCGTTACTTTTGTACATTGGAATTTTTGTTACTTGAATATATGTTAATATTTAAGCTGTTTATATTTAAATATGGTGTTTTTCTACACGAATTGACTTGACGCAAAATGTTTTATGTTAACTGTAGGCTTTGTGTACGCTGTGGTCTGGTGTATTTGGTTTCTTCCTAACGTTATCCGTGTACAATGGTTCATTAATAAACAGTATAAAATATAGGAAGTTACTATGTTAGTTGTTTAAGGAATTTTTGATGCATTTGATATAAACTTTTTTTACTAGAGAAACCCTCGGATAAACAAAGCGAAACGTGGATTGTAAAAACCGAAACCGAAGTTTTTTGCACGAACGCTTTTACCAGTATGTAATATATTGTACATTTGGTCTAAATGAGCTGAGTGAATTGAGCTGACAGTTCAGTGCCAAGTTTTGCTATTGGCATACTTTTTTATCGTAACGTGAAGCACAAAATATATACCTAACTACATTTTATAATTGTTTTCCATATTTTAGAATATTTTATTGTACCATGCTTAATTAAGAGTGTTGCTTCGTGTTATTATTTAGTTTTATTAATGTATAAGAAACCAAGTTTCGTTTTGAAGATATATAATTATTTGTATTATTTGTTGTTGTGTCTTAATTTCTCTTCTCTTCAAGTTTCTATATGGACCGCTAAGCACAAGTGACACTGTCAATAGCAAAACTCCATGATTTAATTAAGATACAGCTGTCTGATGCTCAAAGTAATGTGACGTTGAAACTTAGCGCACAATATTGGAAATTTCTATTTGATGTTACCCACTGAAGTGCAATCTGTGTATGCCGTGTACATAGAAACTTATATTTCTTTTGTGCATTTGTACAGCAATATTGTGAATTAGTTCGGGACCGGCGCGGTTTTGTTCATACTGTCGACGACACGGCACCTCAGTGTAAACAAATTGCTATGTACCTACTGTACACGAACACCTCCCATTGTACCGAGTCGTTACTAGCTCGCAGCTACCGATGCTCGTCTTGTCTCCGCGTACCTATGTACATAACTACATTTCTATATGTTCGAATGTAACACTAACTATAATAGATACGGCTGTATGCTATTACTGGTTCACATTGACATTCAATGCATGAGCTTGAATTTATATTTATTTGCAGTAGTTTCAAAACAAAACAAAGCACAATGAAATGATACATTGGTGATTAGTTACATAACAGACGAGCGTCGAACGGTCGGGACTGGTGTCGTCCGAGTTAAGTGCCGCCAATTCGTATCTTCCTACGAATGGACAGAATGTCGTGTACTGGTAGGTGGTTCTCACTTATTTGTTTCTACGGTTGGGCTACACAAAATATTGCTAAAACTATATTATAGTCTAACGTTGCTTTACCTTTTGCGTGAGATTGTGAGAATTTTAGCTTAAGTTCCGACTGAAGATGGATGCCTGAATGAAATATTGTAAATTATAATTTCTCATAAAATATAATTTTTTTCAGCTATACGAGTCGTTTTATTTTCACATTCCATTTTCTTTTTTGTTTTACCCGAGTGATGTTAAAATCAATACAACACTAATGGATTCTTATTGGCGTGCTTTTAGTAAATGTCATTAGTATTGAATAGATAAATGGCCATTGATATAAATCTCTGTTACGTGACAAGTTTTAGCGTTGATTACGTTGCCACATTATTGTCCAACCAAATGCTTTACGGTCATTTAGCGACAGACATGGCGATAAATGAGTTAAGCCATTTTTTAAATACGAATGCCACAGCCGGCAGTCAATTAGGTGACATGGCCGCAAATATTGCGATACAAAACTTTGATTTGCGTCACGCTACATTATTGTTTTTCAACTCCACTTTATGCTACGGTGTAGAAGTATTTCTGCGGTTATACCACTATAATATTGTGATAAATAGGGCCAAGGTAATGGCTCACAAAACTCGCCAGTTTGTGTTGTTTGCAAGTGATACTGCTCAGGTAGAAATATTACTCGATACCGTTATAGGCTTCGAGATGGACAACACTGGTAAATTTATCATAATTTGCGAATCATTAACGCCAAATGAATGTGATGAACAAAATGTGATGGACTTGTGTTGGAATTATAGAATAGTAAATATTGTATTTGTCAGGCTAGAAGAAAAGGAGGCTGTCGGCTTCACGTACTACCCAGTGGCAGACGGCATCTGTACTAATTTGAAACCAATTAAACTCGACAGTCACAGTCAATATACAAACACGAAGTACGGAGAAATATTCAGAAAAAAATTCAAAAATTTAAACTTTTGTCCACTTGTAGCCTCGACATTTATACAGCCCCCTTATATGTACATCAAAAATGGAATTCCTAGGGGTATTGATGGAGATCTACTCCAGATGATAATTTACGGCATGAATGCAAGTCTCAAGATGATGACACCGAACCGGGGCAGTGGATGGGGCTTTCGAGAAAAGAACGGGACATGGATGGGGTCTCTAGCAGACGTTTACGATGATTTGGCGAATTTCTCAATGACTTCGGCAGCCATTACGTTGACAAGGTTCACTGATTTCCAGATATCATCGGGGTATTCCACGTCTAAAGTGGTGTGGGTCTCTGAGTCCGCACAAGCACAAAATGTGGCCTTAAAACTGTTGCACCCATTTGAGAAAAACACTCGTGTGGTTTTAATTCTTAGTTTTTTACTCGTTGTATGTTGTGCCTTTGTTATAAAGACTAGTTGTTGGGCAGGGACGTGTAACGATGGAGTTCCACCTTCCAAGAGCGTTGTTTTCTACGCCTGGATGATATGTATGGGCCAAGCAGTCGACAAATTACCAACCAAGTCTGCATTTGTACAAATGACCTTAATTTGGATATGGTATTGTTTTCTCATTAGAACGGCGTATCAAGTTTATCTTATAAGTTCCTTGAAGGGACGTTTTTATGATAGTCAATTTGATACAATTGAAGATGCGATTACTGCGAAATATCCATTCGGTGGCGGCGCAGCACTCAAGGATTATTACGTTGATTATCCATTTGTTTATAATAACTGGGTAAATATCGACACTCAGCAAATCGCACCTACTGCTTTGAACATATCCAAAGGGGTGAATTTCGTATTAGCCATGAACATTGACGCGGCTCGAGTAGTTATTAAGACTCATAAGGCCAGATTACATATATTGCCCCAAACGGTTATTACTAGTCCTACAGTTATATTTTTTAAGAAATATTCTCCTCTATTGGAGACAATGAATACAATTTTACATCGGCTAACCGCTGCTGGATTTCCTGACAAATTGTATAAAATATATTCCAGTTCATTTGACATTGTGGACAGAGGCAGTGATGAAGGAGAAACATTGAAAATGAGTCATTTTACGGCTTGTTACGTTGTGTTGATATTGGGCTGGATTGTCTCTGCCATTTTCTTTTCAATGGAAGTTTACTTTGGAAAAATATATAAACATCCATCCTATGAATTATAAAAAGATCAGATATGACAATAAATGACTAAGTACCTATGGCTTTTAAAACCAAGGCTGATAATTGAAAGAATAATCTGATCATATCTCTTGTAGGATCGAAAATGCATTACGCGTATAAAAGCACTAATGGCATGCATTGCAGATGGTACCTACTAGTATACGCCCACAACATGTAAATCGGCCATCAGTGCATGGACATTAATAGAAAATTACACAAGCCAGCACTAGCATTTTATGATAGTTGGAGTCTTTAGTAGGTAATAGAATTGCTGTCAGTTACCAACCAAGATGGAAGATCATGACAAAGAAGTTTTTAACTATACATTGGAGCATTTTGTTACCGAAGACCCACCATCGGAGCTCGGGCTAATAGCGGCTAAGATAGCGTTCTACAACTTCGAATGGCGTTTCCTGACTATCGTTATGTTCAATACCATACAAGCCATAGGTTTAAACACGTTTTTGATGCACTATGAGAAATCTGTCGTAGTAAAGCTGGGCAGGTTCCTCCCTGCTCGACGATCCGCTGTGCCGCAGATGATAATATTCGGAGAAGATGCTTCTGAAATATCAAGCATGCTGCGATGGACTGTCAAGGCTCAATATGATAGTAACGGAAGATTTGTACTAATTTGCGCACACCTTGATCAAGAATGCGATGAACTGAAAATTTTTCAAACTCTTCAATCCCTATATATTTTTAATGTGGTGCTGCTGAAAACATCGAATAAAACAAAAGAATCGTCGGCCTACTCTTATGAATTCTTGTCTGAAGGAAAATGTCGAAATAGTATACCATATAAAGTCAATTTAACATTGGATTGCTTTAATAATAATTGTTTCAGGAACCTGTATCCGGATAGACTATCGAATTTTCAAAAATGTCCTCTAATTATGTCGACTATAGAACAACCACCTTTCATGTATTTACACAATTTGACCAGTAAGCCTACGGGAATAGACGGCGACATTATGGAACTAGTTGCCAACATGTTGAACGCGTCTTTACAACTGAAACCTCCCTTCGATGGCGCTGATTCTGGACATTACGCCAACAACAACTGGACTGGGTCTCTAGGTGACATATATAATAACCACACACATGCTTCTGTGTGTTCAGCACCGATAACCTCTGGTAAATACGGTAATTTTCAAATATCTTTCACATATTATTCTATGGATATAGTTTGGGCTACCAGACTGCCTACTCAAAAGGCTCCGTGGCAAAAACTTTTACAGCCCTTGAATATTTATATCAGAATAATTTTATTACTCATGTTTATTTGTATAATCTTCATAAATACCTTTTGCATAACTAAACATAAAGTTATCAGTAAAATAAGAGATGCTTTTAGAATCGCACCACCGAAGTATAGTCTGCTATTTTATTCGTGGTTATTATTTCTTGGAGTACCGATACTGAGAACACCTGATAGAAGGAGTTTTTTGGCAACGGTGTACACTTGGATATGGTTCTGCTTTATTATGAGAAGTGCTTATCAAGCCGCACTAATGCAGTCTCTTAAAAAGCCGTCTTACCTTGATGGCCCTAGTACATTCCAAGATATCCTTAAAGAAAATTATCCGTACGGTGGCTTAGATTCTCTGAAGGAATATTATATTGATGACCGCGCTATTTACGATAAATGGCAAGTTGTGGAACTGAAAAATTTGGACAAAACTCTAGATGAGATACTTGATGGAACTACGGATTTCGCTCTAGCTTCTAATAAAGAGTTTATAAAGCACCATATCATGAAGTATAATGGTACGAAGCAACTAAAGATTATTCCTGAGAAAATAGTGAACAGTCCTACAGTGGTTTACTTCAAGAAGTTCTCGCCTTTGGTACCGCCACTGAACTTTGCATTACGAATTGCTTTCGAAGCCGGCTTTGTGCAGAGAACATACCTACGATATTTGGATCATGATAAAAAGCTGTTACAGCGATTGAAAAGTAAGCAAGCTGAACCGCTTAGTATGGAGCATTTTGCCGGATGTTTTGCTATTCTTATTCTAGGGTGGTTTATTTCCCTAACTTACTTTGCTGTAGAATATATATGCGGAAATCTTAAGGACGAATGAATAATACCTACCTGATTACAACATGAAATGTTCGCTCTCATGTTACGATACATTTCTGCTTTATGTTAAACAATAAATGTGCCTACACTGCTTGAAATAATTTTTCATTTCATTACATAACGAACGTAGGTTCATTTTGAGTTCAAATCAGTAATTTTTATAGTCGACTGTTTGTTTATGAATATGTATATCTGTGCTTCTAAAAAATGAAAGCCATTTGTTCTAAGTTATGTTTCAAATATTAGTATTATATGTAATATCTTGACATATGTATTATTTACTTCAGGGTAGCTTAGTAGCAACTTGTAGTAGCTTGATGGCAGCACTGATGTGCTTTTAGTTTTTTACGGTTTCAATCGATTTATAGACTGTATGGGTCATCATGTGATAATAGCACATAACTGATAATAGCTAGGTAACACAGGATCAAAACTGGCTAATTGTATATGTCGCAGGGATAAGATAAAAAGAGGGATTTGGCCAAATCCCTAAGTCATGTCAGTCCCCAAACCTACACACGAGACAACCAACTTAAGTGAGTAGGTATTATAAAATCGCCCACTTTGAGCCAAGACGTATCATGTAATGAGCCTGTTTGAAAATAGGCCAGGGTTAGACTTATACATTTTTTTCTTTCGTAATTGCATGGTATCGCTGCCAAGCCGAGCCCCGTTATTCGTGCCGTACGATCACAATGACCGATTGCGCTATATTCCTGTTAGGAAGTCAGCCAAATGCATTATTTTTATGAGACAGGGCCCATTAAGTTGCTTCCTTTTTCAACGCCTCACTTATGTAACTTTGTGCCTACTATGATTTTGTCATAACGTTCTAGAAAATCTAGCTTCATTGTAGGTGCGTAAAGGATTCGATTATTTGCCCTGGATCGACTTTCGTAAAACGGAATCAACTTACACGCTGAAAGTTTTGAGATATAACCATGTTTTTCAGAACCTTTAGCATCACCTTATATATATTATATATTATAGGTAAGTGTCCATATTAGAGGAGCTTGTTGTAAACTCTTCTCCAGCCGTACTTCTGGTTAGGCCGGACAGTCGGACAAACCAAGACATCATGGCTTGTCCGTTAAGCCTTGGAGTCTGGGCCAAAGCGGAGACAAGCGGAGCAGAGACGTGGCTGAAACAGCCAATAAAATTTCGTTAGTTCCACGTCTCGTCTCTGCTCAGCTTCGGTGAATATCACTAAGAGGATCATATTTGTATGGTTCGATGGTGAGATAAAAATACGGCAACGGCGCAGCGCTGAGCATAACGGAGTCTGGCAAGGCAGAACGCAGCTGAGCGAGGCACGTCGAAGTTCAGCGAGAACTGACTTGCGGCGAGCGGAGCCCAACATATTCTAGCTCTTTTGATAACATTTAAAATATTATCTCTTAGTCCTGCTAGCCCGTGAGCCGATGGATATTTTAAGGGAAACTGCTTACTTGTCCTATGTCTCCCCTTAACATTCCTACACAGAATTATGGTTTAGGGCTAAAAATGTCTACCAGCTCTCCAGATACCCGCTATCCTACTACGAGTAGGTATACCCATCCCTTCTTCCGCTTTGATGTAGGACTAGGTGATCCTTATGAGCTTCCACCTGTATAGGTAACAATACATTTCATGGCGAGTACCTTGAAAAGCATGTTAAGTCATGGGTCCCAGTTGTTGGTATTGTATAGTCAGAAAACCTTTCAACTATTATGACGGAGGGATATGATTTTTCCATTGTCTGGTTTTGCAGCTTAGATAGAAAGCTGATCCTTGTAAAACTAGGTCTCAGCCTACGATTAGACTGGATACCAGCCCCAACGTAATTGGGCAAAACTAGGCCGATGATGGATAATGTGTAAATACCTAACTGGATATATTCTCAAAGGTACCTATGATTGGCAAAAAATCTATCTACTACTGTATCAATTCCTTACTTTTGGAATGAATGATACATTAGGTACCCAACATACAGAATGCAATAAAGATAGGTATCTGTATTGACGAATCTCCACATTTGGCGCTATTAATTAATTAATAGATAATCTAAAGCCGCTTTGGACTTGACGATCGTAAGTAGCGCTGAGTACATACACGTGATCAGTCGCCCAGTCGTGTATTTAATTAATTATTTATCAAGAATTAAGCATTGTCTTATTGTATTGCTTATAGGTACAACTTATATTAAATTCATCTGATGGTACCTTACAAGTACCTTACTGGGGAGTTTGTTGCGCCACTTCTTCTTCCCAGCAAAAACACATAGGAAGTGGTGAAGGGTGGGCGTTTTTGGGGGCTGTCTTTTGTAATATTTGACGTCAAAAAGTGCTGTTTTACAGCCAAGTTTGAATAAATGAGTTTGAGTTTGAGTTTCAAGCAATAGATACCTTGCTAAGGAATAGTAATTTACCAACTAATATAGGTAACAGCTAGTCGATAGTACGTATTTAGAGGCGCCCCAGAGAATATGAAGAAGGTACCTCAATAAAAAAGTTTTTACAAAAAATATTAAACGGACTTCTAGAAATACTGAATATTAAAAAATATATTCTACAAGTTGGTGTCTAGGGTCCTTTTTTTCTTGTAAAAACTTTTTTATTTCTTGCTTTTCAGTTGCTATGTCCAAAACGATTCCTAAGTTTATATACAGTCTTACACTTCACACCGCAATAGCAGACTTATTATCATCTCGATGTTAACTTCTCGTAAATAGGAATAATAAGGTGAAACACGTGGTAAGCAGGTACTTAGTAATATTCCTCACACATGCACATAGCGTCATCTAGTCCCAAACTTAGCAGAGCTTGTACTATGGGTACTAGACAAACTGATTAGCATACTTTTCTTTTGTAAATATATATGTACATAATATTATACATAGAAACACGAAAACTAAGTCAAGCACCCATGTTCATGCAAACAAAATGATTGTCTTATGCGGGAATCGGACCCGCGGCCTGTAGCGTGGCAGGCAGGTTTACTAACCACTACGCTATCTGGTCGTCAGCTTGCGTCGCTGTCGCCACTATTATCAGATCAGTTCTAAACTTACTTCACTGTTTCGTAGTGTCTTCAGATACTCCTGAATGCCAAGTGCCATACGTGCCTACAATTTTCGAGATTTCCCCTCGATCTTGGTTACCATCCTCAAATCCTGACAGAAAACCTTGATAACAATGGATTTCTAAAATCGAATCATAAATGACGTAGTTATGCGCGAAGGATATTAAAATAAAATTATGTATGAATAACATTAAGAAAATTTTCCTTTTTGGAGACACGGTGAAAAGAGTAAGTAATGAAAATCAGTTCAACCATGACGACAGTATGATAACAGTATATATATTACATACACAATCGAATCGTGAACATTTTCCTCCTTAGGAAATCGGTTTAAAATAAAAGGCTAGTTGGTGCAGTATGTATTAAAAATATCATTAAACTTTCGATTACTTCGATATACAATACCTACACTATTAATTTATTAATTGTACTTTCAGCATGTTGCCTTGAGGTCGTGGTTCGTATATAAAATTCTTTTCAATGTTCGTGCTTTGTGAGGACAAAATGCTGTAATGCTAATCCCGTGGTAATCCCAGAGCGGCGACAAACTTAAACTGCATTAAATAATTCAACCTCACCTTTGTGACGGCTCAATTGTCGACGTTCAACTGAAAGAGGTTTATGCTAGGAACTGGGTGGCTGCAAGATTTAGTGCCCAGGTACCTACTTACTATGATCATGGCTCAGTATAAAGGATTAATAAAGAAATTGCAAATTGGGGTTGCTGAAATTCGTAGTTCTTAGAGAATGACTACCTACATGTTGAAATTTTAGATTTTTTTTATCCAAAGCAGGTAATCTTATAAAATAGAGAAGTCTTAATATTTTTTTTATGTGCCAAGCATCCGAGTAAAGACGTTTTAAAGAGTACAGAAAAATAATCTTCAATCCTCTTGCTAATATGAACATGCTATTATTATCTTGCATTACAGCTCAAAGAATGCAAGGTAATTTTGATTATTTTATATATAAAATTAGCAAAAAAAATTAAAAAGACTTAGTACGTAAGTATCTACCTCTTAAGAAATACAACTTGATTTTTTAAGTCTTATTTGTCAAAAATAAATATAAAATTAAGAATGGAAATTAACTATGGATAAATAACTTTATTTTTTTACAAGTACCTACTAATAAATTCGTAATTATGATACCAGTACCAACAGCAATAGTTTATTAAGGAAAGTTTGCGCGTGCGCGGTGCCCGCCGACGGTTTACTCGGTAGCCTGGAATTTCGGGACAGCCAGTATCGTTTTTGAACTCGAAGCCTGTTCTCGTTGACTGTACGCACTCACAAGTACTGCGAAATAAAGTTTTCGACTCCACGGGCGAACGGCAGAGTATTAAAAGTGCAAAAGTTTTAAGTTCTTATACCGATCTCCTGTGTCTGTGGACTCCAAATAAAATGAAAGTGGTGTATTTGACAGTACCGGTGTTATTGTTTTGTATAGTTTACGCGAAAAGTAAGTTTCTAAACTTATGTCTTTTGAAAATAATAAATTCTTTTTTTAGCACTGGAAATTTTGAGGATCTGGAATTAACATGAATCTATAATTTAACTTAATACTTATTTAGTTTTTAAGTCATCACTTTTTCTTGATGTGACTTAAAAAACATTCAAGATTGAGAAAAATATTTTACAGCAGACAAAAAGCGATGACCTTGTACAGATATATATGTAGATATCATGAACTTTATGATGATGATGATGATAAAGTCGGAATGTCTATCTACATTTAATAAGTAGGCTATATTATGGTGGTAGGTTGAGTGACATGTTCAGAAAGAAAAAACCCCTCATGATTCAACTCTAAATATTTTTTATACTGTAGGTTGTAAAAAGCTTCCTTTGGAAAATTTACTGCTTTTACGCACGAGGCATCTAATAGGTGATCAAATCGTCTTTCAAGTGAATAAATAATGAACATGCCAGCAGTATTTCGACGACGAAGAGTCAATAAATGAAAACTACACAAACTCAACTTTATGGGAAGCGAGAAAACATTCATTTAAGGCTTGTTTGCCATTATCGTCTTTTTTTAATTTTTTTTTTCATTTACCTATAGTAATCACTAATCAGCGCTACGAAATATGAAACTACGCCAATATATCGAGCTACTATCTACAATCTGTAAAATTTTCTTTTTAGATTTTCATCTTAATGCTCAAGCATATGGTTCAAAGTTGATTTGGAAAAATGTCAGTTTCGTGTAGCTTGATGTGCTGGCATTTGTACATTACCTACTCTATATAAGTACGAGTACAATACTGCAAAAAAAGTACAACTTAGTTATTATAGATTTACACTCTTCGTCTTGGTTTTGAATTGAAATATCGCGTATATCGTGTGTAGGTAATACGTGCGTGAAACCAAAGTTATTGATATGTTTGTGAGATAATGTCTTTGTTTCGAAGACTTTTATACATTGGAATTTGAGTACGTCCAATTTCGTTTCTCTTAAGAAAATCATTTTTCCCTCTCTCTCACATTGTGAAAAGTATTAGTCGTGCCGTTGAAGTAACGTCTTTATTAGAAAGATTCTATCATAACTTAAAAATATTTAGAAGATTACCTAACCCTCCTGTTCAAATATTTATTATAAAACTTCGAAACAGACGAAGACGTATCAAAAATGTGATACAAGTTCTATTCATCGGTTATGATGTGACAGCCACAACGAACTGTATTCCGCATAAAATCTACACTCTATCGCCTAAGATATAACACATGTTACCTTTGTCAAAAGATATTATGCTTTCATGCACAAACTTGTACGGACAAGCAAATCACATTACTAAATATCAACGTCAAATTCCGTCACCATTCTGAGCGCAATCTATTTTGCAAGTGACAAAATAATTGAAATGTCACACGTGAGAACGTAGCTACGTAGCCCGTAGCGCCGTAGACCGTAGCGGTCGTAGCACTTAGAGAAATTGCTATCTTAACTGTTACACTAAACGTTCCTTTATGAATTTTTTATTTTGCATACAAAGCGAATGTTTAAATTCCTATTACATTTTCAATTTAAATGTCTCACTTTCGAGCTATTAAATGTTTTGTTGCTACAATGTTGGATGAAGTTATTGTCTGGGTTTGAGGAATCGCCATTTTCAGATACAATTTCGGAATACGATGCTTTTAAGTATCGACGCAAAGATTAATGGTGTTATTAAGATAATTATTCGCAATCTTACTTTTCTTCTAAGAACTGCTATCAACAACGGTGAACATGAAAATTGCCATAATTAGGATTCTTGTAATTTAAGGACGGTGTGTCGACTGATTTTACCTTCTTTATTATTTGTATCGTACTTCTTTAAGAGGGCATAACTTAGAATAAAACTGAAAAAGCGCGTTCGTGAGAATGGACTTTATTATTTGCGTGTACCTACTTATTCTAGGAAATATTACGACACGAAGCAATTTTTAGACGTTAGAAAAAACTCTTCTTCTGAAAATATAATAATACATAGGTACTATATTCCGTTAAGATTGTTTCAGTTGATTCAAGCATTAGTACAATACATAAGAAACAAATACTTTCATACAGACCTAAATATTTTTTTTATCATTCTAGATAATACAAAATGCAAAATCACATTCCAATTTATACACATATTTGGCCTCCATTCTACCGTTTTCCATTAAAAACATTTCTAAATATATATTTTTTTCTTGTGAAGTAGGTACTTACTAGTTTTCTACGAAATTAAATTCTATTTCAATGTTTTCCATAAGTCATAGCAAAATCATATAGGTTTGTTTATTCAATATTATATTTGTGAACACCTACAGTATGAAAGTACCAAGACATCTTGCTTGCTATATAAAGATACAATCTTTTCTCAGAAGTAGCATTCGTTTATCTCAAAGAAAAGAAAATGCCACAACACTTCAAAGGCAGGTATTTGATCAATGGCTCTTCTATTTTATATATATATATCCACTATTGTGGGAAAATGGTCGTAAATTCGTTTTTGTACATAAGCAAGTACCTACGAAGCGGTCGCTTTGTACATTCTCCTCACAGTCAAACACTTGAAAGGTTGATGGGAAAATTCTAACAATTTTAATATCGATAATTAAACAGTAGAATAGTAGAGATGTGTATTTATTTAATTTGGTTGACTAACAGGTTTTGGAAATCTGAAAAAAAGACAGTGGCAATCAATTATGATGATTACTAGTTTTTTTGTTTACATATTTATATGTAAATGTATGTATTATTTTATGCAGAAAAACAGTTACAAAAGCCAGTCATCAAAACACCCACCCATTATTTTTCGTGGTAAGTCATCAAATGACCACTCCCGCTGAGGTTGCAGCTGGAAGGAGTGTCAGACTCTAACTGACTAAAACCCACTATGTTCCTACTGGAGGTCCCTGTGTGCCAGAACCACCGTAACTTTTACAAACAACCCGCAGCCCAAAACGCTCACCCTACACCACACTAGCTCTCGAAGGTCTATGACGCTTGCAGTTCCTTGGATGATATCGAAACATACCATATAATAATAGTTAATATCTCCTAAAACGACTTAATGGGTTTACCTACAAATATTATTGCTGGACATTTTATCGACGTACCAGAAAATATCAGCTCTGTACAAAAACAATATAAATTATTGTAACTATTTACTCAACATTATGCTAACAGGCAGTAATAGAATCTATATTTATTGGGAAAACAATGCCAGCTATTCTATTTTCCTGCGATCCTTTTTCTAATAACATCGTGAAGTTACAGGAAAAAATGGTAAGAATAAAAGTTAATGCAACCAAGGTTTCTGCTTATGTATTTCATTTATTGATATGTGATCTATGTCCGTACTTTCTCTATATAGAAATAGACATAACTCATCAGTATAATAATAAATATGAGTAGATACGGATAATGATGATGTATCTACGCCTCATCATCAACATTAGCCTTTTTATTGTCCCACTGCTGGATACAGTCCTCTCACACAGAAAGGGATTGAGCGTTAATCACCATGCTTGCTCAATGCGGGTTGGTGATTTTAGACTTTTTATAGTCCAGGTTTCCTTCACCTGTAATCAGTCATTGGTGTCCAAGATATACCTAGAAAGAACATAATAACTTAGAAAAATTGCATTGGTACTTGCCTACCCTGGAATCGAACCCGCACACTCATACTTGAGAGGCTTGGTGCCTTAGCCACTAGGCCACCACGACTTTTTCTATCTTTTGTTACTAAATTTATCTGCCTAGCTTGAGGTGGTCTTCCAGCCTAATAGGATGCAGTGCCAGTTTTTTATAATGGAGCGACTGCCAATCTGACCTCCTCATACCAGTTACCCAGGCAACTTTATAATAACCCGTTGGTCAGACTTTCAGACTTCTGACTACCCGTTACGACTGCCAAAGATGTTCAAATGACAACCGGGTCAGACAATTTTCAAGTGCTTTCTAAAACATAATACCTCAAGATGGCTTTTTTTTTTCATGTAACAATCGATACACGTGGCAAATGGAGTGTTTGTACGACGAGGTTTCTTAGAAAAAGTATCATAAGCAAAATCATTTAAGTTCTGCGAATTTTTTTTTGTACGATATTTAAATAAGCCACGTGTTCCGATTTCAAATACCAGAAGAAGTTTTCATTCAAAATACTTGATCAAAACTAGGTAAGGTAGGGTAAAAGGACTTTATGGAACACAAAACTATTTTCCTGTTCTTAATCACTTAAATTTAATACATAGACGAGGGTTTCCCATAAATCTACTATTTTTTGAACGAGGATAATAATAATAATTTAACATTTACGATTCGTGTTTTTTTATTAAAACCATAATTACAGAGATTTTTGTACATTTTAAAACAGAGAAATTAACCTACATTCAGTGACGGAATTAATAGGTTCGTCACCTTTGAGTCATTTTCGCTTGTAGGTACTTGTACCTACTGCCAGATACAATTAAGCCAACATCGCAGTGCAAAAAACAGTTCTACTAACATATAAATGAATATTACCTTTGCTCAAAATGAGAACTAAAGCTAGACAGCCATATACCACAGTACTGTCAGATACGTTAAATTAAACTTATAATTATAACAGAGGTTTTAATCTAAAACTCCAAAATATTTTAAAACATGTTCAACTTTAGTGCCATTTCATCGAATATAACTGTGTTTTGGCAGAGTTGTTCCACAAAAAAGTAAAAGCAAAGGTTGACGGGAACGGAAAATAAATTTAATGAAATTTGTTTTTAATAACAAGAGTGACCACGATTTGATCACGCATTTTAATCTAGTTCTCATGAAACCCACAACACGACAGCAAGGAACCGTGTATCTAATGTCTTCCTAAACAATTGGTTGGAAATAAGGCTTTGGAAGAAGTCAGATAGGCAGTCGCTCCTTGTAAAACACTGGTACTCAGCTAAATCCGGTTAGACTGGAAACCGACCCCAACATAATAACATCGGGAAAAAGGCTCTGGAGATGATGGTTTTCTAAAGCCTCCTTGATCTTTTCAATTCTATGTTCCCATCGCTGTACCATTAAACCCTAGGTTTCCATCGGTTTCAGTCTGCTGTCAATTCTTACAGGCCAGGATATGACCACTATATCGTTATGCCGGTTGAAATATTCATTCACAATACGAGCAGTATGTCTGCGTGCAATGTCCTAGACATAGCTTATTGTGGCTCTTCAGCGGAATATACAATATAGACACATGGTAGCATAATGTCTTCTAAAACAGACAAAAATTGTTGTAGTGTACTTGCCCTTGAAGAAAGAAAAACGAACCCAGCTTTGCACTGTACATTTGTTTTGACAAAATGTCTTCTTTCTATAAGCTAATGTTTAGGGGTGTTTCTAAAATATTTAAATTAATCTTTACTCAAGTAAAACACAATAATTATATACCCGTTAAGATATAGAAGACAGAACTAAATATACGAGTATTTATAAACAACTGAAACTAATAATGGCCTATCGGATATTTGTTGAAGTAACTCTAATGGCTGCAGTTGAACGTTGCTAGTTCACTAGTTTATAAGGCGCAACCGCGAATGCTAAGTTTGCAAGGAGTTCGGGAGGAAACAATTTAAAGTGTAATACTTTGTAACTGATAGCACCTACGTAATCTAAGGCCGAAGAAAAGGGAATTCTGAGAATTTTATGTCGCACACGAACATACATAATAACAATGAATGTTAGGAGGTACAGTGACTTGGCTTGTGAGAAATACTGAAATAACTTTGGCTTGAATCAACTGATAAACTGATGCTGTATAATGTTGACTTAAAATAAAGTTTTTTATTTATTAAAATCATTATTGAATAATGTCTAATTGTGTTTATACCTATCTACTACTTATAACGTTTTTTAGAAAAAAACGGGTAATTTCTTAAAATAATCAATGTTATTACAAAAAACATTTAAACACTCCGTGAAAGTTATCTTTGCGTATTACAAAACGCTAATCAACATTCGGTCAGACACCATTGAATTCTTCAATTTAAACGTGTACAAAATATATTAGGTATTTATACATATTTTTACGCATATAAATGAATAAATAAAAGTATTTTTAACTTAAACATGTCTAACACAAACCCCTGCACGTGTTACAGTTTAAACAATGATCTCCTAAATATGTTTTACAATCGGACTTGTTTTTAAATAACTCAACAATGAAGCATACCATGCTCAGAGCTATCAATAGTGATATAGATTTAAATATGAAATTTTAAATATGAAAATTTTTCAGATATAATCGAATACAGATCAACATTAAAATAACACTTCAATAAAGCTCTCAATATACTATGAAAAGGATTGAGAGCTTATCAACGCCTACAATAATTAATAGAAGCTTCATAATACAGCACTTTAAAGTTCCTATTATTGTAAAATTAAGTTATGATTGAAAATCACTTGCTCATTCGATATTTTAACTTTTAATTGTGTCATCATTATGTGAACCGTCTCCCGTAATCAAATGTATATTTTTAAAAGTCCTTTAATTAAGGTGCTATAAATCTACAACTGAA
The DNA here is from genome assembly GCA_958496145.1 of Heliothis peltigera. Classification (NCBI taxonomy): domain Eukaryota; kingdom Metazoa; phylum Arthropoda; class Insecta; order Lepidoptera; family Noctuidae; genus Heliothis; species Heliothis peltigera. The sequence continues at coordinate 8,559,705 of OY292328.1, forward strand.
GCTGTCGAATATTCCCTTTCAAATTAGAACTATACGCTTCAGCGATAAAGTTGAAAATTAGTTAAGGAAATTTGACAGATTGTAGTAGCTTGATGTCCTGACATCTGTACCACCAATGCGAAATTGTATGTATATTGTAGAATGCATTATAGCTACTATACGTCATTGTAGGTACTTTAATAACATTAATAATACAAAGTACTGAAAGTATTCGGACCATCATTTAATTAGCTTACCATACAAAGAAGAAAACTTTATTACTCCTCTAGAAATAAAAAGAAAACATTATTCATTCCCTTTAAGACATTTGAACATTGGAGCGACACTTCTGTAAGCGAATTGTAGATGTAGAAAAATATTATTAAACCGTTGAATTTTTCATTTCAAGAACACAGAAATTTATTTCAAATTAATGTTTTTCATGAAATTTTAACGAGAATAAGTTTTCATTCCAGTGTACCTATATCTTAGTAGTTTTATATCGATTGACCATTTTTCTCAACGGTCTACGTTCTAAAATATTAAAAAAATATAATTATTAACTTCTATGACGATTATTGTCGTTATAAATTAAGATTGGGATAAGCGACAGTTGGAATCTTTTCTCTTATCTACTTAAAAGTACGAATAAATATTAAGTGTGAAAAGATTTATTTTATTCGTAAAAGTTACTCAATTATTCATTTTAATTTCGACTTAAAATTGAAAAAATCTAAAAAGCTTCAATTATAGGTGTATAGTACACATCAAGCTAACCGAAACGAACGAAGCTTCAGCGATAACGTTGAAAATCTATTAACGTTTGACAGATAGTAGTAGATTGACGTGCTGGCGTCTGTGCCTACATGTAAAATTAAAGGCGCGAAAGGCCACCGTTGGCACTGAATTTAGTTAGTCTAAGTGCTTAATTAAGGCGAAGTACAACTTTGGCTTACACTTAAGGTGATGACGTAACGCGAATATGAATCTTGTAATGTAAATTTTATACACATCTCTCGAATCGAAATCGATGAAAATTTATCCGTTTCGACCCTTTTCTTCACCCAAATTTAAAGCTTATTATTTTCTTACGTAATTAAGTGACATTGCAAAAGTAAGAAGCTTATAGCATTAGGCAAATTATGTATCACAATTTGAGCGTGAAATTCAATCGAAGATGCTACTGGAACGGCGGAAAGAAAAGAACAGATGTTCTTTTATTTCTACTAGAGATAAAATGTAGTTTGCTTTCCAATTCTTTGTTAGTACTTGAACTTTGATAATATTGTGTACCGTTCGCACCAGCGGTTTTGTTCGCTTGAAAACTTTTCGTGAACTAAACAGTCTAGGTGGGAGTTTGGAATCAGTTTCACCTCGCCGCTGAAAGGTAATTTGTTGCGGTGTTTGATTTAATTGAAAACTATTGAGCTTTTCTGGTGAGGAAATAGGTCGCTAACAGTTCGATAATTGTTCATATGAGTACTAATAATAGAACAGAACTTTCCTACTAAGGATTTTCTGTCTCTCTCGCAGACATTTGTGAAATACCATTGCTGTTTTTATAGATTGCAGTATTATAGCATCCACAAATAACAGGGGCTTAGCTACCGCCGTATCTACCGTATCAATTATACGGGGCCTCTGGGCCACGAGGGACCCAACGTGCTTAAGCAAAAATTCGCATAAAGACAGCAAAAATAACGCATTGGCTGTGCACTGTGCAGGTGATTTTGTACTAGCAAAATCACAACATCTCGTAGATCCTGACCACGTATGAACACTCCTTACGTAATTTATTTATTTTAACACATTTTTTTTTTTGGGATGTTTACCCTTCCTAGGGGCCCTAATCAATTTTTTATAAGCCCCGCCAAAGCACGCTACGCTTCTGACAAATTTGCAAACCTATGATAGATTTATCTATCTAGATTAGCTAATATTCATACAATAATGACTGCCCCTGAATTTAATCCCCACAAACAATTAAACCGTCAAGCAAAGACGATGTTGCAAACGTTCGCTCGAAACTTGCAATGTGTCGTACTTGAAACGCTCGAATGCCACTCAACTGCACTGGCTGGTGGGCTAGCCGGCTAGTTAACTAGTGCGACACAAGCCAAGTGGAAGATTAGACGGACACTCCTACACTCAATCAGAAATAGCCTACGCTGATGCTGGCTTTGTGCGTAATGTGTCTGAAATTCACGAGCTTGGGAACTGCCCGCAGTTGAAATGCGTAGGTAGAAACCTAGTTATGTTGAAAATGGTCATAGTCTTTGTTGCTTGCAATCGGTTTTTGAAAATACAGACGCTGGCACGCTAAGCTAATACAATCTGTCAATTTTTTAACAGATTTTCAACTTTATCGCTAAAGCATATGAGAAAGACGCCAGCACATCCAGCTACTACAATCTGACAGATTTTCTTAATAGATTTTCAACTTCATCGCTGCAGTGTGTGGTTCAATTGTGATTGGGTAAATTTGACAGTTTCCGGTAGCTTGATGTGCTGAAGTCTTTACATTGATTATTAATATGACTGAAAAATGACATTTTAAATTATACTAGATACCTTTTGTGGTTTATATTTACATTAGAGATATTTATTGTTAGGGGCAACAAAGGTAAATATATGTATAATACTGAGGCAATAATAGAACTAGTTCAGCAAGTCAATTTTTCACGTGCTAAAACCGTAACTGGTGAATAAATGTAATTAACAAATACAAATTACATCGATAACATTGGCGAGAACAAATAGTTTAGTTAAATAACTCGATTAATTTCCTACAAACAAAATACATTAATCCGACTAAAACAATTTATTTGTGTTGAAATTAATTTACTATTAAATTGGCAATTTCTGTTTTTGTGTATTGCCCCGTAGAGATTTTAATTATTTGACCTGGAGGCACATAAACATAGTTATGCAATAATGAATTAGAATAGTATTTAAATAAGGTTTATTTTTGACAGATGAGCCCTCATTCATCGGCAGGGAGTCAAACGTCACAGTCGTATTGGGAAGAGATGCATCACTCACTTGCAAGGTGGAAAACTTGCAGAGTTATAAGGTAAATATTATATTGAATGTGTATAGCTTATCACAGTCATCATCTCCCGAGCCTTTTCCCAACTAGGTTGGGGTCGGCTTTCTAGTCTAACAGGATTTAGCTGAGTACCAGTGTTTTACAAGGAGCGACTGCCTATCTGACCTTCTCAACCCAGTTACCTGGGCAACCCAATACCCCTTGGTTAGACTGGCGTCAGACTTACTGGCTTCTGACTACCCTATGTATAGCTTATTACTACAAAAATAGTGTCTATTATAAAAAGGTGTTAGGTGTTATTATAAAAAAAAACAGACGTTTAACAACGTGTATAATGTATTTAAACAAGACGTCAATTCGTGTTCGCTTTCTTTATTATTATTGGTTTGATGTTTCGAATGGGTTACTTTAATGAATTACCTAGTAAACAACGGTTTAATGCATAATCTAATAAGGTTCTTTTAAAAATAAATCATATAAAATAATTATTAAATTAATGTCCTTGTAGGTAAAACTTTTTTCACAAACAGGACTGACGATGTTAGGCTCTTAAGCTGAAGACAAAGCGACTATCAAAACAAATGATGATCAAGTAATTGTATGAATGTACATACGTCATCGTTCTAAATAGATAACATAATTTCACACCACCTAAAATAGTTTCCTTTATCAAGCAGCACGAGTGCGAAAATAATTATTCCTGATCCAAAATTTGGTGTTGCGAAATTATGACGTTATTATAGCCTGAACTCCGCACCACGGCAGCCCGTCATATTTTAACGTGACAGTTTTGGTCCAAGAATAGTTTGGAACATTCAATGTACGCTGCTGCAGATATTTCTCAGTATCTGATTTAATTTTGGAGATTATTGCAGTCATGTCGATATACCTGAAAATTACATTTTCAATATTAATACTTCATAGTGATCAATATGCGATAAGTCTCCTCTAAAGTCGAATTTCATGTTCATAAATTACACTTAATGGATTTAGTGCTTTTAAGGTTGATTATGAGATCGACTCCATCTTAGCTCTAAACAACATGACGTGGTCCGCACAAAAAATATTCACTTTAAAATTTTAACTAATTTTGTTAAATTCACTCTTCATGTATTTCACCTTATAATTTAATATTCACTGATCAAGACAGTTTACCTCAAACGTATAAAAAATCAATGTTAATATCGTTCGATAAACGCCATCACGTTTATTACGTAAATAAATAACAAAATATTTCAGATATATTTAGACCATATTACTAAAAAAACGAAAAAAAAATGTATTAGCCGCGAAACAACCACGTGATTTATCGATTTGAAATATAATAAATTACAATACTTCTTTTTTGTTTCTGCTAGCGTTTAGGATTGAAGCAAGACATCATAGCCTCACTCCGCAGGTCTCAATCGTATCTTAAAAGCATCAAAGTGACACCATAAATAAAACCACCAAAGACAAGCCGTTCACTTGAAAAATTACGAATCCCTACACCCTACATATCACTGAAACTACTGTCATATGTCTATCACATTTCTCCAGATTACACAAGGGTCTTAACAAAAGCCTTCTCTATAAAATAGATAAGAACCCATCGCATGCCTTTGATGTTGGTTTCCCGTATTACACCTCTGAGACCGTTCGGTTTCGCTTCGTCATTAGTTAGGCTAATAGTTACCATTAGTCATTTCCTCCAGTAATGCGTTACCATTCACTGGTAACGCCTCCTCATAGAAAAGGTCCGGAGTACCTTTGCGTAAATATTTGCCGAAATGTAGCCGAAATGTGTGTCCTCTTTCACAACAATTATGAAGGTTGTATTAAAGGCTGTTAAGAAATATGTCATTGTTCAATTTATTACGCGGATTTGGTTTCAGGTTGATGAAATACTCGTATTGTTATTGAGTCATTGTATTTGGAAAGTTTATTTTTGTAAATTTGTTACCTTTACATATAATAAAATCGTAGAAAAGTCAAAACTGTCGTATACAATTGATATCGAATTCAAAAGTATAGTTTTTAGAATCTTTGTCTGTTTGTCTGTATGTATGTCCAGGATAATCTCAAAAAGTACTGCATGGATTTCCATCAAATTTGGCATAAATATAGCTAAGAGGTCGGGTCAACATATAGGCTACATAGTATCACGCTATCACGTACGGGACGCGGACGACGTCGCGGGCAACCGCTAGTTTTAAAAAATAAAGGAAATTTATGAGATATTATAAATTTCATCTCTTTTTGCGAATTATAAATTGCTTTACTGCCTTAAAACATGGTGGTTTTCAACCTAAAGGAAGTAATTTTCGCCAAGCAAGTGCCTTTGTTGCGTATGCTTGATTCTGATCTAAAGCTCAGAAACTGGCCTTTGGCAAGTTGAAAGCTTAGTTTACCTGTCATCTAACATGAACTCAATGGGCTTGAAATAATCTTCAATTCGTGTATGCTCGTGAAATAATCTTCAATTCGTATGTATATGCTCGATTTGACAATTTGTTGATTTCGTAAATATTTATCTGAACAATTCTAAGTTATCGTAAGTTAGCTGTCTAAAAATAGGTAGGTATTTTATGGTTATATTCTGGAAGAATAAAGTATAAAAAGTCATTTAATTAAAGTAAGCTGAAAATCATTTTTTTGAAATATTGAATATCAATTTTACAAAAGACAGCCCCCAAAAACGGCCGCCTTTCACTCCTTCCTATGTGCAATCGCTGCTGGGAATAACAAATGTTGTAACAAACTCCCCAGCAACACAATTACGACTGTATGTGTTAGAAGAACCAGTTCTATAATATACAAAAGAATAATTCATATTTCTACAAATCAAAGCATGCCACAGTTAAAAGAGTCAATTTTAGATATAGTGAATTTACGTAGATACCTACTCCATATTACATACTCAGTAAATACCCGTCTCGTAAGTTTTTCTTTAAGACAAATTAAAAAATATTGAAAAATACCGCCTGTATCTAATATAAGGCTTTCGTGTGCTTATCGTTATTGGACCCAAGTGGCGACGTATTTTATAAAGAGCTATTCAATTAAGAACTCTATTTAATAAGACGCAATGTTGCAATTTAAGCTGTATTGAACTTGCTTCTTTGAACTCGTAAGTGGTTAAATAATATCAGTCCTTAGTAATCAAAACATGTATAATTCCGTATATGTAGCCTCTTTTGGTCGTAAGTCAATGTTGTGTTTTTTAATAAAGTTTTAAGTAAACAAGTCTTCATTTATTTCTATTTGTATTTGAAGTACAGATGCCAGCACATCAAGCTACTACAATCTGTCAAATTCACATAATATATTTTAAACTATCGCTCAAGCATAATAATTTGTGCAAAGTTGATTGGGGAAATTTTATTTATTTATTTCATTTCACTCTAAACTACCATTACAGGTAACTTAACCTAATGCGGAAGTTAGGACTAAACAAATTTGAGAATTCCGGGTACCTTGATGTGCTTGCATTTGTACAACGTAAATATTAGTAAAAAAATATTTAATTAGCCTTATGTTACGTTTCATTTCAATGGGTTTAAATAAGGAACCAGCAGTGTATTTTTTAATTTACTGTGAAATTAGGTGGGCTATCACACGTACTAAGAAAATGTTGGACTCTTTATTAATTCTAAGAACTTGCAATAGAAATTCTTTATGAATATATAAAATAAAACAACTACACATATGAATGTAGCGGTATTTATTTAAAATAAGACAACAATGAATATACCTACGTACGTTGTTCTGTTAAAAATATGCATTCGGCGAATTTCGAATTCCGTGATAGATTTTCACGGTATTTTACTATTTATAATTTACAGGAATTTATCAGGAATTCAGTTCGATATTTTGAAGTATATACTCGTACATAATACGTATACATAATTTTTAAAGGATGTAATACTTAGTCAATAGGACTGATGAGTGAATGAACGCATTTGGACAGACGCCAGCACATCAAGCTACTACAATCTGTCAAATTTCCTTACGTATATGCTTTAAAGTAGATTGGGAACATTTTACAGTTTCGGATAGCTTGATGTGCTGGCGTCTGTACAAATAACATTTGTAATTTTTTAAGGGTGTATAGTTATAACAAGGTGTAGGAATAAAACAATACTTGACTGTTCTAATTTTTGTTTGTTCCCTAAAATAGTTGTTGTTTTGAATGTTTTTACGGCCTGCCACACCAACAAGGTTTAATATTATGACTGAAATTCCTATAGTACAGACGCCAGCACATGTCAATATTTCCCAATCAACTTTGAACCATAATGCTTTAGCGATAAAGTTGAAAATCTATTAAGAAAATTTGACAGATTGTAGTAGCCTGATGTGGTGGCGTCTGTATATTATTATATTGGGCTTCTAAAACTAAGTACTAGATCACAGTTCGAGAGTATGAGTCTGCAGTAAGTTTTGCCATGTAGCTCAGGTGAATATTGCTGCAGAACCCTTCATAAATAAGACTAAGTCGCCGTTTGAGACACCTGTGGCTACAGATAGACTTGTTTACAGCAGGGACCACGCAACATTGCAGGAATACAGACGTATTTAAGTAGATTAAACCCAGTCTCGGTTTAGTAAGGTTTGTTCTTGCTTATGCCATTCGGTATTTATTTTTTGCCAAACTGAGCTATTTTCAGCTTGGAGAACTTAGTGGGCGTCAACTAAATGTATTTATCAGTTTTCATAAAGAGCTCTTAAAAATATGTTTAGGCGAAATATCAAATTGTTTTTCAATATCAACTAAACGATGCCTATAATATACCTTTCTTTCGAACTACTCAATATATTTACCTCCCCTGACCTTATTAAATTCTAAACTTTAAGGGGCGAAACACGTGTCAAGCAGGTTTGGGCCGACTTCCTCTCCGTGTGCACTAGGGCGGGAGGGTGACTTTTGTCTGCACTAAATATTCTTCCTAACATTTACTAAACTTTCTCACCAGGTGGCATGGCTCCGAGTGGACACACAAACAATCCTCACGATAGGTCACCATGTGATCACGAAGAACCATCGCGTGGGCGTCTCCCGAAGAGACCAGTCGTGGTCGCTGGTGATCCGTGACGTCAGGCCGGCAGACGGCGGCCGGTATATGTGCCAGATTAATACGGAGCCTATGATCACACAGACGCATCATCTACATGTTTCAGGTAATATATTAATTCAGCACTCTTTATTAGTTAATTATCAAAAGACAGGTTCCAAAACACTGATCCTTCAAGATATCTGACTTTTGTGTAATCGTTAAATCGATCGAAACTACTATAAATAGAAAATGCGACACAAATGTCTGAGTCACTCATACTTCACGTGGAATCCCGCTGACTCAACACTTCTTCGCGACTGTGGCGCTTGTAGCGCAAGAAGTGTTCCAATTGTTTTAGGGCCAGTTTCACAGGTTACGGATAGCCACTATCTACCAGATATATTAAAAAATGGAACAGAATTTGTATGAAATTAACTGCCAGAAAAACTATCCGGAACTTATCAGCAACCTGTGAAACTGGCCCTTACCTAGTGTTTAAATTTGTTTTAATAATATCCTAGGTTAATAAGCCTAAGGGATTTCTTTCTATACACGGACTGCTCGAACGGTCGACGGACATAAAATAAATGCGGCCACTAGCCGTAGTCGTGACCGTGTAGTGCGCGAGGTGCCTTACGGGAAACTCAAGTAATACGCTAGTATTTACAAAAATAAACTTATATATAAAATAAGCTTCTACATACAACATCAACTAAGCAGATATTTATAAAAGGATACTTAAACATTTCAATAAACAATCAATTGGAGCTCTCGACCTTTCTCAAATTCAATATTACCTGTTTTGTGTATACCACTTTATCCAGATGGTTGGTTCTGTCCAAAAGAATAATAACCGTGAGTTATAGTCGCTTGGCACCTGACGTTTATTATCTTGAGTTTCATTAATTACTGCACACGGAGTTAGCGCTTAATCTGCCATTCTCTCCCAAACAAAAGAATTGACAATGCACCAGATATTATTATTGCTTTTTAGTCTTTAGGAACGGCCATTCAACGTGCTTTTGTTCATATTATAAACAAAATGGTTTGAAAGGAGACGTGGCTAATTAAAAGATGATGATTGATGGATCTACAGAGTTTAAGTTGGGCCTGGTAACTGGATAGGGTGACATACTTTTCACATCAAACCTCTTCTTAGAGTACGTAGCTGACAGTAATTAAAACCCCAAAGTTTTCATTTAGAGTCTAAGTTCATGCGTGTTGTTCATTATTAAAATGTTTGTGAAATACAGATGGCAGATTATCAGTCTAAAAGATTTATGTTCTGTCGCTTTTTTGTGAATAAGAAGCAGACCTAAGCCTAGTTTGAAAAATAGCTTGGTCTAATCGGCAAATAAAACTCTAGTGTAAAACTACTGAGTTTACTGCTCAGTCCAATTCAGATATTTAAATATACTACATATTTTAATATCTTTTAAATATACTTAAGGTAAAAAATCGTTTTTGTTTTCATTTTAATTCGGCATCTGTAATACCTACGTCATCAACACAAGAACTGACTTCTGTAATTCAAGATATCACTTACCAACATTCAATACTATGACTGGCAGACTTTTTTTAATTTTAAAAAGGTTTGCATGATCTCAATATTATTTAATATGTTTTTTCAATGAATAATAACATTCAAGCTATATAACGTCTATGCTTATTATGACAGATTTCTTAACAGCTTCATCTGCGGTCATCTATTAATTTTTAAAAGATAAACTGCGTACAAAGTTGCTCAGAAAACGGTCATAAAAATATACTTTGAATGATGTCTAGTTCCGCCTGATATCGTGGATTCGGACAGCAGCGGCGAAGTAATAGTCTGGGAGGGAGATAACGTGACTCTACACTGCGCCGCCTCGGGGACACCGCAGCCAACCATCGTTTGGAGACGAGAGGACTCTGCTGCTTTTGCTGTCGGCAGAGAGACTGGTAGGTACGCTGATGATGCTAACTTTTAACACGATGTAGAGAATTGAAGTCACCTGAGTTATACCTTAATTTTATAAACTAGACGCTAGTAATGTTTATCATATATCAAATTTATTTCTCCCATATCTAAATTCTGATTCTCATCATCATCATCAGCCATTTATCGTCCCACTGCTGGGCAGAGGCCTACTGTCACATTGAGAGGATTACGTTAATCACAACGCTATCTCAATGCGGGTTGGATTTCTAACTTTACAGTTCAGGTTTACTCGAGATATTTTCCTTCACCTTTAATCAGTCAGTGGTATCCAAGATATACTAAGAAAGTACATATAACTTAGAAAAGTAACATTGGTACTTGCCTGACTTGGAATTGAACCCGCGCACTCATACTTAAGAGGCTGGTGCTTTAACCACTAGGCCACCACTTTTTTTCTGATTCTGATTCTACTCTTCCAAAAACTCCTGTCCTTCACAAATGTATTACTTAAACTAGATATTTAACACATTTTCCCCGAAAATAAACATACCCCCCTTCACCCCAAAAATAACATGAAATAGAATTCCATATCTCTTCTGTCACACGAGTATATATCGTCGCTTATCCGCGCCGTTGCACATTGCACTTTGTGAACCTGAATCACTTTACAGTGACCAAGTGGAGCGGAGCCTGGTTGAACATGACGGCTGTGACTCGCGACATGAATGGGGCCCTCCTCTGCATAGCTACGAACGGGGTCCCGCCTTCAGTCAGCAAGAGGATTCTCCTTCATGTCCTATGTAAGTTACTATCGGACGGGCGAGTGCAATCTCTCACCTGCTTGAATACACGATAAGGATGTTCCATTCACGAGCGGAATCCAGCTCCGGATGAAATGTGTATCGGTTTTAACACGTGTCTGTTAGTATTTTAGATCAGTCTGCTATGTACAGACGACAGCAAATCCAGCTACTACGGACTGTCAAATTTCTTAAATAGATTTTCAACTTTGTCACTGAATTGTATGGTTCGAAGTTGATTGCGAAATTTTGTCAGTGTGGTAGCTTGATGTGCTGGCGTCTGTACATTTGTCTATTACATCCTTTTAACTATAGGACTTCTGAAAAATATTGGCTTGAAGTACTTACAGACGCGAGCAGGTCGACCTACACGAATCTATCAAATTTTACCAATCGAATATTTACCTTCTAGCATTGTGATAAGGTTGAAAATCAATTTAAAAAATTTGATCGATTGAGGTAGGTTGATGTGCTGGCGTCCGTGAAAAGTGAAATATAAATGAAACAAGAACACTTACAGTATACAATTTGTTATCATAATAGACCAAACTTCACATCTACGAAGTTCGTTAATATTAAATTTAATTGAAATAACTACACCGACTTCAAGAGTTTGGCTTTGATAAATGAACCTCTGGAGCGATATAAAATACCTACACAAGTTCAATAATTATCTGCTTTTGAATGAAAGAACTTTCAGCAGTAAAGACTTGATACGTTTAAGAATGCGTGTAATTACATTTTAGCGACCAACTTCGTTACTTCGGAGTTAAGTACAAGGATCAATACAATTTAATTAGTTTCAAGATATTAGGTTACTTCTGTTTTTTGTCATCGTCGGCTTCCATCGGCTTTTTCAATCTAAGACCTATTTGTAACCCAAGAATGTTGTTAATCGTCTATGTAACTAACTTTAATAGGACAGCTGCTAACAGAAAATTCAAATATTTTATTTTATTTATATATTGGTTTTAACTAAATTAACACCAGTTATGAGTTTAAAAGGCGTGATCTTATCATCCGCACTAACATACATCAATATAATTTAAAACTTCAGAATCTAAGAACTTTCAAAGTTTAAAAAGACAGCAAATATGAATTTACATAAATCACGTTTATAATTATTAAATATAATAGATAATTTTATATTTGAATTTCCCGCTACAACTCTCAAATTCTATTAAGAGTCAATTTCTGCTTATAACCTGAATTAGGATTATATGAAATTATATACAGGTATGTACCTACGTATACCAAAGGAATCAGCATTTGTCAGTTAATCTTTACACACAAACAAACCCACTTTGTATACATATAAGAAACTATGTGTATGTGACTGTGTCAAATATATTCTTTTGTCAGGCAAGCCCACGGCTAGATTCACACAGAAAATGCTGGGCGTTTACGTCGGAGAGACGATGCAGCTGAAATGCAGGATTGAGGCGAATCCACCACCAACTGTGTATTGGACACACATTGATCTAAACAAATTATATAACGGTAACATATTGTCTTGATACTGGCAATAATATAATATTTACTCTTAAAAACTACAACCTATTTTTTTTATCTTTGCATTTAAAAGGATTAATAACAAACTTTTTTTTTCAACCAGACAGTGTCTATATACTTAGTACGCTTATGCGAACACTAGCTTAAGGATGCGTTTCGCTTATAAACAAATAAAGAGCTACAAGAGAAGAACGAACTAGTTCTATGGAAAGAGCATTTTATTGTAAAACTTTTTAATTTAACAAACGCATTCATTTGCTGTTTTCTCTAAAAGATAGTTGGGTATATAATATATTTATGTTCCTATTTCATATGATAAACATAATTCCTACATAGGTTCTTCAATATTCAAGTATTTGTTACAATGTTTACTTTCTGTATAGGATCAAAGTACCAGATGAGTTTAAAATCTCAAGGCTACAAGCACACAGCGGTTCTGAAAGTGAGGAACATGTCTAGAGACGATATTGGCTCCTACTACTGTTATGCAGAAAACTCTATGGGGTCCGCAAGAGATGACGTCACAGTTTACAGTAAGTTCTTGTTGACATAAAGTATTGGTACCGAACTTATGTTTAAAGAATAGTAGGTCACTTTGTTGTCTATTTCGGGTAGTCATCATTGTGTCGCGAAATGCTTTTTGCTTATTAAAAATTAAGAATAAGAACAGATGTTATTCTTATATTGATTATTTTAATGATATTTGATGACCCGAAAAACTCCGCAACGCCTCGTATCGTTTAAGCCTTCCCTAGACCTCTACAAAGGTTTTAAAACCAAATAAAGTCTAAATGGTCCAGCTGTACTCTAGTTCTAGTGAGACTGACGAACAGCAATTCATTTTTATAATTATAAAATGATTGCTTATACAGGTCGAAAAATACCAATATTATTTATCAAAATCTCAGGTTGAACTTCGCTTGCGCTCTCAATAGAATACATTTTCCTAAAAAACTTACACAGAGAAAAACTAACGTTACGACCTAATAACGGAAAATGTCTCCTCACGTAGTATATTACTCTAATACCCGTTTTGAGCAGCCTAAATACATATTTTCCATCGGTTGATCCAAGAAAATGAGTAGACAGCTCATAGTGAGACGTTGCCGCGGCATTAGTTTGTGTTCACAAAGGATACATACATATTATATACACATATTGCCTACTTACATACGTACTTATACCTTAAAAGAGCTTTTCATGTCCCATATCTGTTCTCTTTTGGTAGATTCTTTTCTGAAACAATGACTTTTTATAGCTCATCCAAAGTACAAATAAATCTTTTCACGAGCCAAAAACTAGTGTTAAAATTTGTAAACCTGTAAATTAAAGAATTAATTGAAAGAGGCTATTTAAAATAATCATTATTTTGTAACTAGGTAAAAGCTTTCTTTATTTTTTTACCAGTCACGCTATTATTTTTAATAAAAAAAATGCCAGATTTCTCCTCTTCCGACCAATTCCAATTCGACAGAACAAAAAAAATTAAAAACCACTTTTAATACAATAAAAACACGAACATTCTCCTCAATATTGAAATATTTATTTTTAAGCTTTTAAATTTAGCTAGAGGTGCATAAAATATTTATTTTACAGCTCTAGCAACCACTACGCCTAGCTCGACGGAGGTTACGACAGCTCTAGAAGATGTTACTACCACATCAATTCAAACATGTGAGTAAATATATGTATATTATGTAATAAATGTACACTTTATATGATTATTCAATCTCCTTATATTTTATTCTTGTTTCTTTTCGCAGTAAATTCGCGCATATTGAATTATTACACTTTCAGGTAAACCTGTATTTATTCATATACAGAATTCGCTATAGTAGATACTCGTATACTTTCTGATACAAAAATATATTTTTAGAGGAAAGTCTCAAATAAAAGGAGTAGAATTCTGAAATCCTGAGAATCCTTTCATTATCGACATTTTCCTTTCATATCAGCATTTTTTGTGTCCCACTACTGGACACAGGCCTCTTCTCACACAGAGAAGGACCACTAGAGATCTCATAGACCAAATAAAAGTACTTAGAAAGTTATAGAGCAATTTAAGTGTCAGTACAACTTGCCAATTACGCAAATTTCATATAAGTACCTTCTTAACGTATAATAAAGTATAATTTGTTAATAGGTATTGAAGTTACGACGATCCGTCTTTTTGTTGTACTTTTTACTTGTTAAAAGAGCTGTAGACTAATTTAGCCTAGGGCGATACATTATTATTACTTAATTCCTCGTTAAAGATTAAGTAAATAAATCAGTGTGTTTTCCAGAATCGCAAAAAGTAAGTACAGGTATGTGCAATAATATACGTAGCAACATTTTAAAGCGATCCTTCGTAAAATATTGCGTTGGAATGAGACCTACATATTTTAGTAATAATGTGTTTTCCAAAATACTATGCTCGTAAACCGTTGAAATTTAGTCAATACCATAGGAGATAATCTCTTTTCATTTTTTCTAATTGAAAGTATAATTATTGCTCATAACTACCTATGCAAAACTGAAACTGGTTCTTCCATGTTTTTCGTCATTTTAAATCGATTCTATTTTTGAAAAGGTCAAGGTATTCAGAATCAACCGTCATATCGCCCAAATCATGTCGAGTGAAAAACAATTGAATTAATATACACGCAATTCACACGTCATTGTACATTCTACCTAGATTTCTATCAGATTTTGCGGATTGACGTCAACTTTTGGACTACACTATATTTATATTACTGCTATTTTTTTTTCGGTGGATGCTGAGTGGGAAGTTTTTGGTTCGATCCGAGCCATTGGTCATTTTTATTTTGCTGGCAAACTAAAAGGCGACAGAATAAAGGATTTACTCTTACGATTATAATTAACGAGTGATGATCAAGATTATATGTCCTTATATGGCTAGTTATTAGCTAGTTACAACCAAGAGAAGGTTCTCATAAGGTATTCTCAGCGAGCATCAGTTATGGTCGGTTTTTGATACTTAACGGACATTTTTTCATTTAGGAGAGGTAATAGACGATTAAATGGTGCAGTAGGTATAGGTAGTAAATCTGCCTGCCACGCGAGATGGCGGGTTCCATTCCCGCTAACTTAAACATTTGTGTGCATGATCATGATGTATTTACGAAAGAAAAGTATTATAAGTATGTTAACTAGTTGTCTAGCATGGGAAGCTCTGCTTAGCTTGGGACTAGATGACGTTGTGTGAACGTGTGAGGAATAATTAATAAATAAACTTCTGTGAGGGGTCTTCAGAAACCGGTCATTAGTTTAGTCCAAAAATAACTTATTTTTAAGTCTGTTTCGTGATTTTTGCAAGTATGTCGTAGGTGGATTACGTATATATGGTGGAACTCCATGCATAACACTGCAAATAAAGCCGCAGGCTCTTTGTAACTCGTGGGTTCGGCCTCAAAACCTTGTTTTTTCAATTTTGATTTTCAGTGTTTGCTATTGAAACGCTTCCGCAGGGTTTCGACGAAAACGTTATGTAGGTACCTGTATTCGGAAACCACTTTTAAATATATCGAGTATTGCACTCTTCGGGTATTAATATGTATGCTAACGGTGCTTTTATTGTACAGACGCCAGCACATCAAACTACCCCAAACTGACAATTTTTTTTAATCAATTTGGAACCATATGCTTTAGAGATAAAGTTGAAAATCTATTAAGTAAATTTGACAGATTGTAGTGTAGCTGGCGTCTGTACCAATTTTCAAATTAAATAACTACAGTAATAATTATTGTTTTAATACTTTACTACAACACGAGTTTGCCGTTCTTACGCGAATAATGTTGTAATAGTCATTAATTAAAAAATGGTTTAAAATTCTATCCTTAATTACTTCGAGTATTGGCGATATTATTCAGGTAAATAAGTTGAATAAACCTGTAATAGCTGGCTATTGTTAATAAAAAAATGCTATCTTCTAAAATATTGGTGTAATAATAAATACAAAGGTGAAAAGGAGTGTCTAAATGCCGAATATGCAATAAAACGCAAAGTATCGCTATAGCACATTACGATACTATTCGGTGAGGGGAACGATGTGATGTTGAAATAAAAACCTATATTTTTAAAGCCACATTTCTAAACGAATTTGTCGACTTATTTTTAACCAACTTCCAAAAAAGGAGGATTTTCACTTGTGCCATCAAAAAAACTTTCTCAAAACGTATAAAATAATTACCCTACTTCCATTTTTAATTAACGTTTGATTTTCCAACAGATGCAGAATTAGAAGTAAAGGAACATGATCCGGACATTCACTTCCCGGATGAAGATCGTGTCGTTGTGGTGCTAAGCCAACATCAGATGCAGAGCTTAGGTAATATTCCTGATAAATATCTGAAATAGCTTTCGCCTGCGACATCTCGTTTGCATCCCTAAGGAACTACGTCTTACACCCAGATATAAAATAGACTACCTATCTCCGTCTCCAGGATACCATCTATCTTCATGTCAAATATCATCTCAATCGCTTCGGCCGTTTTAGCTGGAAGCGTAACAAACAGACTTCACTTTCGCATTTATAATAATAGAAAAGATTATTCATGTACTAAAGACTACTGCAGGCTCAGCATGGCAACCATAGAAACAAGTTTTGTCTACCGGAGACAGACAGATGAGTGACAGATTAACGTAAGATATTTTTTGACAAGTTAATTTTTTTTTTCCTTTCTTCGATCGACATAAGTCTACAAGTGATTATATACTAGTTGACAGGTCGTGCCATGCTCGGGCAGAAGACATGTTGACATTGACAGAAACTTTTCTTAATAGAACAAACATAGAATGTCCATGCTAAGTCTGCAATTAATTACGATTAGACTCCATTTGTATTTATCAGACTTTACAAACCAATGCATCTAAGGAGGTTCAAAAAAAAAACATAAATGCCTGGCTATCTCACCAGTTGTCTCAGACATATACCTATATTGTATATTGCATTATTAGTCTAAACTTATACGAGTACATAACATATGTATATCTTCGCATCGAGCTCACGCACGTAATGCGTCACTAATCTGTCATGATTCCATTCTTCGGTAGACAAAACTTGTTTCTACGGTTGCCATGCTGAGCCTGCAGTTGAAAAGACACTATAGAGATCTTTGTCTTAGGTAGGTCCTAATGTCATACCAGATTACAGTGAAAGATGACATTAACATTAAATAGGTATAATTAAATGACAATATATTATTGCGTATCTATTATTAAATTATATTTACATATTAGAGAATCGTGAAAATGCCATGAATGTTCAAAGCATTGTTGTTTATTTAGCGACCTGATTCTCATGGCTCCAATTTATGTTTGAAAATATTAATCACGCGTGGATTTATTATTACACACAGTACACAAACAAATTGAGAATTTATATTACAAACAAATCGGTTTTATATTCATCTAAATTGACGTGGAACGCTGGATTGTCTAAACTAAATCACATTTTGTTGTTCGTGACGAGTCAAATTAGGTTTTGTATAGACTTTAAAATATAATGTTCTAAATTGTCTCACTTGTCTGTCTCATATTTATATGCGAATTTACTAGTGATGATATATTTATATGTTTTATTGATTAATTTGCTGACTTTTGAAAGTTAGGAATGATTTGTTTTGTAAACAAAGTAATTCTATTATTATACTCGTATGTCTGTAAAAAATGAACACACACTGAAAACTGAGAATCGTATCCGATCACTAAGATAGAAGTTTAATATATTATATGAAGGTTAGATTAATACATCCCGGTGTTGTCCAGTTACCTCTCTTTTTGTTGATATAAAATGAACGTTATCGATTTCGAGTCCCGACCTTAATACAGGCCAAATTAATTTACTACTACGGAAACTTAGACAACCTGCCTACTGTAAATTGTTCTTGTAACTTTGTCCTTTTTCCACAGCCATCTAACTGTAAGTTACGATATCTTTAGGGTACTTTAAATGTTTTTATTTAGAGCGTTGTCAAAAGTCATTATAAAATGTTGAGTACAAATTGTGCCTGAATAGTTATCGTTATTGTTTTTAATTGTAATTCCATATTCTGTGATTGCGTGAATGTAGCTTCTTACCTATTCTTTCTTATACCTATTATTTCTATAGTCGTTTTGTCTTTTGTGACTATAAATTAATTAAAGAAGAGAAAAAGAAATGATATTTAATATCCGCTCTGTTCGTAATCTCCCATCTCGAAGTTTGAAGTTCTATATTTTCGCTAATCTATTTTTCACAGATTTTTCACCAAGTTCGTGACCCCAGGACAGTTCGGACCAATCAAATGTGTGGTCATCAGGACTAAAACTACAGACGCACATCTCCAGTGTGATAATCGTGGCCACATTAGTCTGGCAAAGTGTATAAACCAGATGAGTTTTTAAAACTATAACAAAATAGATAGACATAGTAAAACACGAAATTGTGTTCAACAATCAAAGACGTTTTTGTAATTATAAGAGCTTATTAGTTTAGTTATTAGTGTATAAGTAATTCATTGTGTACCTAGTCTCTGAAAGAAGTAATAATCATTTCGTTTTGCTTAGCGACAGGCGAATAAAAATTACTATTTGTTTTTTTTTTTGTATGACGCCTCGCAGTTCAACCTAGTCTAATTCTGGGGCTTATGAACTAAATGATTGCGCTAAGGGCACCTGTGGAGTACGAACCTCGACTAAGGGCGTCCCTGGAGAGGACAGCAAGGGAAAGGCTGGATCATATCAGTTCTTATTAAAGGGGGATTTTAAAGATAGTGCTGACTCGACAAGCCAAGTTCAAGGGCATGGACCGGGACATAGCAACGAAACTCTGCGGCGAGGTTGTCTTTAGGTATACCTATGTCCTAGTGAGCCTGCTACTTTCCTAAAGAAGGGTTATCGCGTCATAGGATGCGCTGAGAGCGTGCTTGGGTTGGCGGATTCTACTAATTTGGGAGAGGATGTATTTTCAGAATAAGATGAAGGTGTTGATAATGGGGGATATATTTATAGGCTAACACTACAAGTGGGATTATTCGTGTTATGTCTTGGTGCCATTTATAGTACAGTGTAACTCCTCCCTGTTTATAAGCCTTTAATAATAATTAAATGAAGCGAAAGAATTATTATGTTCGTATTGCTGAACCAAATACTCAAATATAATTTAATTTTACCTATATTTGAATATTCGGTTTATTTAGCGGAATAATGAATAGTTCAGGCATTATCTCCCTTCTAATTAATTTTGTACTGTTTGTCTCTCTCATTTCGGATAGTTAATCAACATACAAGGAATAGCTAATTTCTTAATACGAAGTACAGACGCCAGCACATTAGGCTACCCGAAACTGACAATTATTTCCATTCAACTTTGAACCATAATTTTTTAGCGATAAAGTTGAAAATTTATTAAGGATATTTGACATATTGTAGTAGGTTGATGTGCTGGCGTCTCTACATATTTCAGGAGGATGATATCACTTTCTTCTATATGCTTTTTTTGGGTTTTTAATTGCAACGTTTTTAATATAACAAATAAATGATCCTTTGTGTAACCGTTAATAAGGTCACAAGTTTTGTATGAAACTAAGTTAAACATAAGTCAATTACCGTGTACTTTATTTTGAAAGGTTCCATTCAATAAATAGACAATATAAGACAATGCTTGTGTGGTTTTATTGTTACGAGCGTATACGCCATTACCCAGTGGTCTAGAAATCGTGTCTCCAATTCAATGAACAGCATCTATGAGACAAGTATTAATTTTTATAAAGAAAATCCTCTATCCTTTTGGACATGCGAGGGTTTTTCTACGTAGATCTTATGATGGTGCCCATTTAAACCCATTTTATTCCTTTTTTTTTTTGTTATGCACCATTTTTATTATGTACTAGTGACCCGCCCCGGCTTCGCACGGTTGCAATGCTGATACTAAAATTATACATATAAACCTTCCTCTTGAATCACTCTATCTATTAAAGAAAACCGCATTAAAATCCGTTGCGTAGTTTCAAAGATTTAAGCATACAAATGGATATAGGGACAGAGAAAGCGACTTTGTTTTATACTATGTAGTGATGCGTCTTCAATTACGCGATTGATGCGTTAAATGCATTTTCTTTCTTTCTTTAAAAAAGGAAAATAAATAATATATTCATTTTTTTATTTAGGCAACTGAGATTCATAAATATTAATAGCTTTATTCGCTGTAGGTACTAGTTTACACAAGAGTGGACAATCTTGTCTATATAGCAAATGTATATAGTACGCAAGATACTGTAGCGACTTCCAAGTAGCCGACTGATGAAATATGCCGTGATTTTGCGACATATAGTATAGTATATTAATATTTTATAGAAATCAGTAGTAAAGCCCAGATAAGTATGTAGGTATGTATTATTATATTTTCTGTATAAAATAAAAGAACCTTTCAAGAGATTTACTGAGTATCTAACAGACTAGACACGGCATTTCCGAGCTTATAATTAGTTTCATGTTCAGTGGAAGTAGGTCTTACTACGCGACCCTTATAAGCTTGTCGGAAGAGTAAATCAATCTTTAAGAATAGATAGGCCGAGGTGGAGTTAAAAGTGGAATGTATTTCATGGTTTTATGTTAGGTTTTCTACAATGATCAAAGTTTATTTAAATAAAAATCATGTGATCGTGGTCGTGTTCTTGAAAGAAGTGTGTGCATCGGCGAGCGGCAGCACTAAGTACTACTCGTATGCTGCCCGCATGTGCGATAACAAAGAATTAAGGTATTTACTTACATACATATAATTGATAATAATAAAATAAGTAAAGTTGTCTCAAAAGGGCTTCAGGGTGTTGGCTTCGGCCCCACGTTCGCCTTCTGAAAATCCGGGACTCTGTAGTCCCGTGGTCTAGAAAGAGACATACAAAATAAGTAAGCATTCAAAAAGTGTTCATTTTCAGCCTACTTTGAACAAATGACTTTTTATCTTTTAATATACACAACGCTTCGCCGATTAAACGTAAGCCAGGTATTTTATTGTACAGGTTTGTGTATACGGGTGCGCCCAGCGCAGCTTGATAAATTCGCTATAGTCTACCTAAGCGAGGCCGTACGTGGACTGCTTCAAGCAGTTAAGACCGACTGCTTGAAGCCACGCGGTGAACTATGGTCTTTTATTCCCTGTAGTAAACACGAGTGCTCGAGCAGTAACGGCCATTTCAAGCCGTCAACTGCTCAAGCGGTCGCGGAGCATACACCGACTGCTCAAGCCGTCGACTGCGCTACAGCAGTCGACAGCTCTTCGACTGTGGTAGAAATCAACGGCTCAAGCGGTTGGTATGGACAACTCGAGCCGTCAACAACCGACCGCTTAAGCCTACGGCGCCAACCGCCGGAGTCGTCCGTGTACATATGTCGCTCAGCCGCTAACTGCTCTAGACGACCGTGCACGGGCCACTACTTCGTTCACACTGATTGAATTTTTCAATTCAAGCCAACAGATACTCTATCTTTAAAAAAATTGTATAGATAGAATAGCTATCTACTAACACGTGCCATGGAAACTCCTGTAGGTAATGAAAATACACAACTTTAGATGTATCATGTAGGTATACCTTTACAAGAAAAAAAGATGTCAAAGATAATACGAGATATATTTTCTTTAATATCCGGCCATATTTACTTCCACTTGAATTTATTTGATTTACGAAATGTTCATTCAATTTGTGATATTTATTGGAATATTATATCAGAAACGATAGAACTGTTCTATATTCATCTCATATCAATGTCAATTTGTTAGTAAATAGATCATAAAATCCGGAATAAGGTTCCACTTGAATCTTGTTTTTATAGGCACCTCTAAGTACTAATATTAATGTAAACAAATCAATAGCCTATCCATCATTGTTTACAGATACTACAGCAAGACAAGCTAAATATGTAGAATATATTTTTACAACCGGGACAGATGCGAGGACTCCACAAAATATGAAAGTTTTACTTTCAATTAATTTCCTCACGCGCGTCTGACGTCCAGTGAAAATAAAAATAAACTATATCCTTACTTTTTCTATGCTTCCATTTTTAAATGACCAGTTTCGGCCAGTCACGTTATTTAATTAAAAGATATTGAGTTAAAGCCTCTACAGTAGATACAATATTAGGTATAGAACCATTGAATTTCTTGAAACGCTAAAATACATTTAATACACAATTCAATGCTTTGGTACGAATTGCGGTGTGTGGATCTCACACTCACACAAAATACATACACTCAAAGACGCGCAACACACACAACATAATTATAATTTAAGTTTAGTTAGAAGCTACTGCATAGCTCTCCTACATCTTTAAGCTGTGCCCTTCCCGGTCCATATTGTTTCTGCTATATTGTAAAATGTACCATCTGTATAACATAGGGAAAGCTAATAAAGAATTGACTATTTAGATAGTGCAAATGATGATATCTCTCACTTCCATGATTTCAATTCCTAATTTCTATGACAATATTTGAAATATGCTTTATAGTGGAAACAACAAATATTTTAAAATAAAATTTCTTATTCTGCGATCACGAATATTTTTATCCATCGTCTTTATAAAAAAAAAATACCATGAAAAAATCTCAAATTTTATTTCCCATGATCAAATTACGTACACATTTATTCTTGATTACATTTTAAATTAAATTTAACATGAAATCTGTTACCATAACGACCTACTAATAAAGGTAACGAGGCAACCACAGGAAAATATTTAAATATTGCTTCTAAATGTCCATAGTACGTACATATTGGGGCAATCTGTCGATATTGCTCTGAGCTATAACACTCCATGAACTCAATATGCCCCTATGAAAACGGCAATAGTATCTAAGCGTCAAGGGGAATTTACGGATCTAAAAGTTTGCTATGTATATTGATTGCCATTTGTTTAGGTAACTTTATCTCACTAAATTATCCTAAAAATAATCTTGTTACTTAGACTACAGTTAACAACAAACTAAATTAAATTGTTGAACACCCTCTTTGATCTTTGTTAGGTGTAGGTCCTAATGATATTAGTTAAAAGAGCGAGTTTGTTATTGAAACTTTTATAGTGTAGTGTCTTTTTTATAAAAAAATCTCTGTGCGTGCAGTTGAAGGGAGTGTCAGACTCTTACTGACTAAAACCCACTTTTGTTCCTTCTGTGTGGCAGGGCCGCGGTAACTCTTGCGAACTGCAGCTCCATCAGATAGCAATAAATGGCAATAGGAAAATTTAGGATACTTTAAATGCGACTTACATTTTACTCGCAATATATAGATAGAAATGGAATGTAATATTATTATTTCTATATTCATTTATTTTATACATGTGATTAGATACATTTGAAAATATTTTATGTATAAAAAAACACCTACCATCATCGGGAACATAGCCTAAAATACTGGCGGTCAGGGCTCAATGGAGAGAAACCTTCTTACAATGCGTGCTACGTCCAAATGAAGGCTTTCCTGTTTAGGTGTAAATCAAGCTCTTGGGTATTAAGCCATTGGCTGAAACGGCTAACAATGACTGCGGAAGAGCGCTCCCTAGGTTTGTATCCTCCTAATGTCTTCATTGGCAGGATACAACAATCTTGTGAGCTAAATCAAGATACACAAGTTATTTCTCTTGTTGTTATTACATAATTATAACTAATTGTATTATTATTCTAATTTTACTCTAAGCTGTGAGGAAAATAAGAGTGTCCCTAATTTATAAATTATTATTAAAAAAAATACTTCCAAAAAATCATAAAAGGCCTAATAATAGTACAAGGAGGATAAATAATGGGAACCTTTCAATAAATCTCATTGTTGATGAAAATGTAAAATATTAAATTACATCTTCTTTATGAGATTAACCTTAATTAGATCTAATTAGACTTTAGTCTGCAAGCCTACGAAAGATTTTAATTAAATCTTTTTCTATAATGTATTTATACGATAAAGTTACTAAATAGATATAAATTATAATTCAATAATATAAATATATTAGTGTCAGTACCTACATCATTAGGTATTTTCGTATTCCATGAGTAAAAAGATGCTAGATTTTAATAATTTATGTAAAAGAACAATTCAATGCATTTCCTTATTACATGCCTTTAAGCTATACCACTTACTTATCATAATCTTTCCTTTTTCAAATATTTATTTTTCTTCTATTCGTTACATTATGACTGGCTAGAAATAAAAAAAAACGTGTACATACCAAGCAGGCTTTATACCTTCATATTTATCAATATTGATATTCCCTATTCAAACATTGCTTGTTTTTCCACCGTCCGGAACACAACAATAGCTCGCCTTTATTCCTCTGATTTGTATTCCCTCCCACGTAGATTGGAAATTAAAAACGTAAAATGTACACTAATTTCAATGGACATTGAAATACTTGTTTCTCTTTTCTTATATATTTTTTATTGTAATTCAAAATGTACAAGTATGTTGTATGTTATTGAAATATTTTTCAGTCATTTCGAATAAAACTTAATAAAGTTTATAAGTACAATGTAAGAGCATGCAATAATTTATGTGGACTAGTTACTTATGTTCTTACTATAACTAAATTGGTACAAAAATATTAGATTCGAGCGCATTCAAAATGAGATTTAGCAATGTGATTTTGACAGCATACACATGTTTATAGAAATCAGTAGTAATTTTCGTATGCTACATTTTTTTAAATTACTCATTTTAAAAGCGCAGGAATAAGTTGGTTTTCGTCTAGCAATACTTCAGAATAACGTCGGTGGTGCAAGGTTTGAGGCAGCACTCATCAGCCAGGCCACCTCTCTTGTATCGCGACCAGTTGGCAGTCAAACTTCCTCGGCGACCAGTCCAGGGCCAGTCAATCTCATTGGCGTTATCTCCGGGGAAGAAGTCAGCTGAACAAAAAAACCTACATAAGTATAATGTGTAACATTATAAGTCGTGGTGGCCAAGTAGTCAAAGCACCAGCCTTTCAAGTGTGAGGGTACGGTTTCTATTCCAGGTAAGTTATACGTCCTTTCTAAGTATATCTTGGACACCAATGACTGATTAAATCTGAAGGAAAACGCTCGAGGAAACCTGGATTAAAAAATCTGAAATCACCAACCCGCATTGGGCATTGTGGTGATTAACGCTCACTCCTTCTCCGAGTGAGAAGCGGCCTAAGCCCATTGGGACGATGAAAAGTGGTGATGATGATAAGTATAATAACAGTAGATGTCCTTCTTGGTCATGGGTAACATGCCAGGATGACACTCGAAGGTAAATATTCTAAATTTAAAATTAGGGGAATATGCTTTTGAAAAAAGAACCCTCTGACCGTGTCTATGAATATTCTAATATTCTTACACTGCTATGTTATGCATCTAGTTGAATAAACATGACCTACCGAAAATTTCAAGGGCTTTCAAATACCTTTCTTTATTTTCGGGGGATTATTAAATTTCCTACCTAGTTTTTATACATATAAATTTTGTACTATGGAACTAAGTTTCCTTAGTGTTTTGAATCTAGATTTTTTTTAAATTTGCTTTAATTATCCTTTCACCTGCAGGTTTTAGTAATCTTTTTCTATTTTTTAAGCATTCAGCGGCCATGAATGTTGAGCACTCTAGTGATTAGCTTTCGATCAGCTTTTAAATGTCGGGACTTTTCTTCATTTACCAAACATAATCTAAACCTTATACCACTTGACTCACAAATGAGGACCGCCACAAAAATTGCTTTCTCAATGGAGCATACTTGCCCTTAAGTTAAGTGAACACAAAAAATATATACAAACTTGTGATCATCCGTGTTCTCTTGTCGACATAATCGGAGCCGTAACACAGAATCGCCCGTGTATTAGCCAACTGCCTGCCACAAAGGATAACTGGCGTCTGCTCAGCAGCCGCGTACGACAGGGCGAGGATACAGCACACGATGATCAGCTTCATTGTTCTAGCTGGATGTTCAAACAGAATTTTACACAGTTGTAGAAAATAGTTACGATAATAATTAATACTAGCTGGAGAGGAAATCACTTTGAATTGTCCGGCTATTGTTGTCTACTCTATATCAATTTACGAAAAAATAATGACCACAGTTGAGGAGGTGATCACGCTTGAAACCAGAAAATTAAATGTCCTAGAAATGGCATTTGGCCAGCCTTAACAATAAATGACGTAACAGACGCTTATTTTTGATAAAATCTTCCAAATTATAGCACTAAGACAAAGAGATTATGATATGGAGGATGATTCTGGATAGCATACTGCTATCCTCTTTAGGGCGTTGAATAAGTACTTAAACTTTATTTTTCTGGTAACTTGGTAAAAAGACGAAAAAAATTAGATTTGAAGTTCTTGAATTAATAACAAATCCATTGCAACACCCAATATTTTATTTTTACAGTATTATTTTCTGTTTGAATGAAAATTCAAATAAACAATTTAAGAGCAACCAAATATGATTAAATACTTTCTGTTTGTTTTCCTCCTTTCTCAATAACATAATAACAATTTAAGTAGGTACGTATGTAGAGAAGCCAACATGAATACAAAGTTATGTTAATTTTATATAATTTTTAAGCCTCAGATAGCCTGAACTTGAAATCTTGTGTGGAAAATATATATTTTGTGTACAGATAAAAGTTCACGTCAGAAAAATCGACTATTTGAATTAAATCAAAATGTTCTTACCTGTTAGGTGTTGTCTTAATGAAATTTAATAGTTGTATGTAAATTCTGAGAATATTCGTCTTATATATTCGTTATGGGAAAGATAGGGTTAGGTTACACTGGTGATCCCAATTTAAAAAGGGCCTTTCATCATCACAGCCTTTTTATTGTCCCACTGCTGGGCACAGGCCTCCTCTCCCATGGAGAAAGATTGAGCGTTAAACACCACGCTTGCTCAATGCGGGTTGGTGATTTCAGACTTTATAGTCCAGGTTTCCTCGAGATGTTTTCCTTCACCTTTAATCAGTCATTGGTGTCCAAGAGAAACTTAGAAAGTACGTATAACTTAGAAAATTTACATTGGTACTTGCCTGACCTGGAATCGAACCCGCACCCTCACACACGAAAGGCTGGTTCTTTTACCACTAGGCCACCACGACTTAGGGCCTTTAAATGCCTTTAATATTACTTACCACCGCTTTCACCGGTTACGGATAACCACTATCTGCCAGATAAATTCAAAAATGGAACAGAATTTGTATGAAATTATCTGCCAGATAAGCTATCTGGAACTTATCCGTAACCGGTGAAACTGGCCGTTAATCTTGATACCTTTTTTAAATAATCAAATGACTGATTAAAATGAGTGCCAAAAATGAGTAGGTATCTTTATCTCTTAAGTCATGAAAGATACACATTTATGGTCTTTGCGGTTGAGAATGATTCTGTAGAGCTTCTGTATGTCCTCACTGAACCATCCCTGCCTAGTAAGCCTATTATTCAACACAAACAAGGATTTCGAAGCCAACCGTTGATGCCTGTATACTTACAAATCACAATTGTCGTAAGCCCAGTTTGTAGGACACGTAGCATGCAAATATTTACTCAGTGTGACCGAGCGAGACCAGGTACAAAACATAGTCTTATTAGCATTTGACTGCCCCGTTTGATCAGTCACCTGCTATCCTGGGAGTCTTGGATTCGATTCGCGGGTCAAAATGCTTTGTTATTTTATAGGTGTCCTGTGTAGTTTGAACTTGGAATTCCATGTTGTCTGTGGTCGGATCTTTTCAATTTAAAACGTTTTCAACAAAAAATTACTTCTAATTTTAACAAAATTTAACAGTTACATATTAAGAAACTGTCACAGCAGCCCAGAGTATGTAAGATGGTGGTGTGTACCGCCAACTCATACCTCTAAGGTCGTATCGCGGGATTACCGATCCATCGAGCTATGACAGTGAGGGTATAGAGAGTGCACCAGTGTCTTCGCGTTATTATGCTTCTTCAGTATAATGTTGTGCACAGCTGATATCCTTCAAGGATAATCACCCTGGGCGTAAATCGATCTCATTTATTTCATATATTTATTATCTGTGTTTTTTTTTACTTGTATATATTAATTTATATATTATGTATTTGTAAATACGTTGTAAATATTAATGTGAAAATAAATTTGGATGTTTATTCTAATTTCATTATTTGAATATTCTCAATAAATTAATACAAAAATCTTTATTACAGGTATTTTGCAGGTCGCTATATATCCGCACCCTTACTCATCTGGATGCTTACTTGCCGTTCAACTTGAAAGCTTTTTACCTGAATGAATTTTGATGTTAATTTTACATGTCGTTAATGAATTCATTTTCCTTAGTTTTCGATAATACGTGTAAATAAATTTAGTTACGTCTATTTTGATGAGTTATTTTCGTACTGTAGGTGCTATTTTGGTTTTAATCATGTTCCTAAATAGGTAGAGCCTTGTTTGATGGCTCGAAACAGCCCACAGCTTTAAAAAAATATGCCTACATGTTACATTGTATTACATCTCGCGACGTGGACATGAGGTTTACGAGGATTTTCAGGAGTAGTTTATGAAGAACGTATTTACAAGTTTGTCCCTTATTATCTTTTATTCACAGGTTAAAAGCTAATATTAACAGCCAATTAAGAAGAAATAAAACTCCAAAGTCATATAGATACAAATAGCATTTGTTGATTAAAAGTAATATTTTTACTACACACATGGCTTTGACATTATTTGAAATACATTGACGTAAAATTAAAAAAAAAAACGTACATGTAATTAGTATAATTTTGAAAATTCAATTCCCATTTATCGTGTAATGTAGATACGTATACGAATTATTGTACAATCATATTTTTGTATATTACGCTTCGTTATTTTCTTTTATGGAGATGCACAAGCATTTGCGCAGATACAGATGCACTCTCTATTCCCTCGCTCTCATAGTCCGATGGAACGGCAATCCGACACGACCGGAGAGAGATCAGGCGCAGGACCGACATTAACGTCCTCTCTGATGCAAGAGTGAATCAATCACCAACTTCCAGACTCCAGGCTGCTTTATGAAAGTTTCTCAAAACCCACAAAGCGATTTCGGCCCGACCCGGGAATCGAATCCGAGACCCCGTGCACTTCCTATAGACAAAACCACGGATAGATAGGTTATTGATTTCGGCCGTATACCATCAACTATACTCACTCATGGAAGCTTTTACCATCCTAAATTTTATTAATCACCAACGAAATCGGTAAAACAAAACGATACCTCGGAATCAGCAAAAAAAGCAGGAAACATTCCAATTTGTATTCCAGAGCGGTTCCACATAAATAACGAGTAAATTAATTTCCTTCGGGCCGAGGATCCTCTGCGAAAATGCTGACTAACAACTGCATAAAACGTTAAATATTTTTACCTCAAGAAAGTTAGACCACTTCACACGTGTAGTGTATTTCATTATGGTCCGTTATTTATTGATAACATTTACTAACACTTTCATAAAACATTCCAATTAATATTTTGGTCTATTTACAAAAAAGAGATCATTATTTCGAACAAACCCGCAGTCTTGGTAGACTTTCATTCTGTTTAAAGGCAGTGGAACTTCCTATTCATGCATGTTGGATATTATTTTTTTCAAGAACTACCCAACGGCCGGCCTGGTGTAGGTACACTTGACCAATACGTATTCCCCATACGTCACGCTTCTTATCAACGCGTACCTTTCGTACGTGCTAATTAATTGACACGCAGACTAAGTCGCATGCAAAGGACTATTATTGGTGAAAAATCTCACATGCAGGGCCCTCTTTCCCACTGGGCACTATGGGCACGTGCCCAGGGCCCCGCGTTCGAATGGGGCCCCCTAGTTCCTGCCAGATTACCAAATCGTATAATCGTAATCGAACGTCGAACGTAATACCACAGATATTATAATATGTACTTTACTAGACAGATGCCTCATCTCATACAACGAAATAAAATTTCCTAAACCTGTTGTTTGTCTACTTTCTTTATCTATTGTAACTAAATAGTGTTTTCTTTAGGTCCCCATGATCCTAATGTGCCCAGGGCCTCAAATAGTTTAAAGACGGCCCTGCTCACATGACTGCACTTAATTGGACAATAACTTTTTTTTCTGTTTTTGACTATTGATGTAAATACAGACAATCTAATTTACCTACCACCTATCAGCTGGCTAGGCAGCTAGTTAATATAATAATGCCCAATAGCTTTGAAGATATTGTGTTTAATGGGAATAATCAATTTCCATTGAACACGTAAACTAGCGTAGCATTCAGCTGCGAGAACGGATTTAGTAAGACAATTTGATTGTGAATATCCATTACAATTAGTTTATACATACATAGTAATTCAGAAACAAACTAAATATGCGATGATAGTAATAGCTAAAATGGCTGCCAGTTGCTCCAACTAAAGATACCCTTTGAACAAGATTTTCGAAAGTCAAGTTGTTGAAAAACCTTTCATAAATAAAGATGCTTTATCGTATAACTCTTTATTTGTATCCTTTATATATGATATATATATTTATTTTATTAAATAACTGTTAGTACCCAGCAACAGATAAGTGTGTAAGGGTTAAGGGTTACAACAGATTCAGGGGTTGTCTCCTACTTTAGTACTTAATTTTAGTACAAAATTGCTTCTGTAATTCAAATGAGATCTGCTACGTTTGATATGAACTAGAAAGCAAAAAAAAAGTTTGTTAAAGGGTAGATGACCTCTATTCTTAGCCTCCATAATCCCCCGCTTGTAAATGGCCGATTATTAAATGGTACATACCTAGTCATAGACATGCGATTATAGAATAAATCAGACAGTGGAACAACTATAGTAGGAATATATATTATAAGGAAAATATGTAAAACTAACTGTTAAAAAAAAATTGTAGACAACGGACCCCGCAGTATAACTTTCTCTTTAATAAAATTAGTGCGATTATCTTCTTTTGTAGCATTTACTACGAAAATATATCTAAAAAAAAATCAGGATACAATGTACGGGTGGATCGTTTACCGAAGTTTCAATCACAGTCCCAACTGTATCGCTGTCAGGCCCCACTATGGATGTGGTTAGTTAACTGCGCAATTAAACTAGCCAGACTAATCCGGAACCAGGTAGACCTTGATTGAACGATGGCTATTGACACGACAGCTTGGATTGACAGCATAACGTAGTGCCCGAATATACGATCTTGATAATGGTATCATCTTGATTCACAGTAACAAAGGATGATAGTTTCATAGCATGTTACTGGACAGTACAACAAAACGACGTATAAGCACTCAAAAATAATCTGTCTTGCTTGCTGGGGAGTTTACTTCCTAGGCAGGTTGTTCCACAATTTCTTCTTCTAGCGATAATACATAGGCTGTCTTTTGTAGAATTGACCTTCAAAAAGTGCTTATTTTTAGCCCACTTTAAATAAATGACTTTTTATCTTGTTTTTATCTTATCTTCGAGAAAGAAATGGGACGGCTGAACTTCTGTTACTCGACTTGGCGTGTCCACTGCCGTGCTTCCAGATAAACAGGTCCAACTTCTTTAAATGAAGCGTTATCCTCGAGTTCATTAATAAAACATTAATGTAGGAATGAAAATGTAACCCATTTTTACCGTAGATATACTACCGTACATACCTACCTATTTGAAATTAAATTCGAACTTTTGGTAAAAGTATTTTCAAACGCTTGTTCATAACGCATGACATATAGTCATGCGTTAAACAGCGAAGAGGCAGTATAATAGTAATTCACTTTTTGTTTTAAGAAACATTTTAAACCAAATATCGCTTCACGACTTGGTCATCAGATAAGACTCTTCTATTTCTTACCCAAAGTCTTTACAGCAGATGGTTCCTAATTTGTTTTTTAATATTGCCCAAAAAAGAGACATTTCCAAATTCGACATTTTAAAATTCTACCAACCTCCTTCTATTACTGGTATCAAAGAGGCGGTTCTAGCCAAAGTTCTCATACTTGGTACCTGCACCTAATATGACGATAAATCTTGGGTGTCCACAATCAGGGACATTAGCATTTTTCAAAACTTTCGCTAATATACGGGACCGTTTGCCACCGCGGCGCCGCGCGCCGTTCTGTGGACACTCTGAAATAGTTTACGCTCTCTGGAGAGAATATTCCAAGTTTAAAGTATTTTGATAGTTCTAAGATGTAGGCGGATATTTTATTTAAAAAAATGTTTTTTATACCTGCTTACTGATCGCTGTTCAGTTGAATATACCTATATAATTGCTTGCAGAAAATCACTATTTGTATATTAATCAACCCAAAATCTGATTCCTTCAAGCCGCATTCCATTCACATTCATTCAGCTTTGAACCTATCTCATCACTCATCACCATTGTCATCAGCAGCCTTTTAACTGTTCCACGTCTGGTCCAAAATCACGCTTGCTCAACACAAATTGACGATTTCAGGCTTTAAAGCCCAGGTGTCTTCGAGATGTTTTCCTTCACCTGAACCTACTCAATCTCTGATGTCCACTCTCGTATGTGAAAGGCTCGTGCTTTAACTAATAATTTACGTACATTATTTATTTAGAGCTCATGAAAAGC
Organism: Heliothis peltigera; assembly: GCA_958496145.1. Classification (NCBI taxonomy): domain Eukaryota; kingdom Metazoa; phylum Arthropoda; class Insecta; order Lepidoptera; family Noctuidae; genus Heliothis; species Heliothis peltigera. The sequence goes on from OY292328.1 coordinate 8,592,551, forward strand.
ACAAAGTTGCATGGTTAATTTTTCCCATAAAGCTCATTTAGGGAAAGCCACACAACAGACCACAAAGCCGCAAATACTAGATAACAAACCGATGTTTATTCAAAATATGTACATTCATGATACGGGACCGCTATTAATCAAGCAAAGGCTAAAAAAAACGAATTAGCTTTTAAAGCCAGCACAGAATTTATTCCACAATTAAATTATTTGTAACTGTACACTTAAATATTATTTATAAATAGTAATACTCTGCTATGAAATTAACTAGTAAGTCCTGGCTTCAATCGAATATGTCTGGGTTTTCTTGCAGCAGCTTCGCGTCGTTGGGACAGTACATGATGATGTCGGCGACCGTGCAAGGGTGGAGGCAGCACTGAGAGGCCACTTGCCTTCGCACCCGATGCCACCTGTCACCGTCGACCAGTCGCCTTCTGCTGGTGTCTTTCTGTAAATCTCTAGGTGCCATTTTTTCTGCAAAAAAGATTTTACAGGTCAAGTTATTTTCTCAAAATATGATGTTCTCTAATTCTATGATTTCTAGCTTTTGACTACAGTTTCACCGGCTTCCTAAGGGAATTACTTCCTGGTTTCTAATAAAAAGTAGCCTATATTTTATTCTCCTGTATAGTCTATAATATGACGGTCAAGTTTCATTCAAATCCATTCTGTAGTTTTTGCGGGAAAGAGTAACAAATTCATACATCCATTCTCACAGAATAGGGATTAGTGTGTAAGTTTATTCCTCGTCTTGACGTCAAACCATGTCAGTTATTTATTCGTAAAGACACTACACTACACTAAAGACTTTAATACCAAATATTAAAACTCAATACAAACAATAATATTTTTGGTCTATGTCCGTAATCACTTTTTACAAGTTACAATAAAATGTAAATAGAAGTGACTAACTAAAGTGTAAGAAAATACTCACCTATCATTAAAGAGGTGTCCCTCTTGACTATTTTATAAGTATTATTGCAAAAATTAAATATAATAGTGGACAGCCATCCGCTGCAGCTTAATACTTCGTCGTTTATACTGTAGATCTTGACATCGCCATAAACTAAATGCTCGTTACTATAGAGGATCATTACGATGTAGACCTGCAACAACAAATTATATTGGGTCAAAAGATAAACATTGCCATCCAACGTGGCATTGTTGCCAGCTTCTTGCGGTACGCTACCAGTGGGCAGCGATGAGGAGGAATTTTTTGACGCTACATTTTAAATTTAATTTATCCTGCGCTTAATCTCTCTCCGGTCGTGTCGGATTGCCGTCCCATCGGACTAAGAGAGTGAGGGAATAGAGTGCATCTGTATCTGCGCCAATGCTTGTGCACCATAATATGTCCTGCGCAGCTGGCTGATCTCCATAAAAGAGAGCGGCCTAATGAGTTGTAAATATTTTTCCAAATAATAAATTACAAAATTTATTTATAAGTATAATTATAAAAAAAAGAAAGAAAGATCATTTATTTCTAATTGTTTAGTGAAGAACAATTGATATATTGAATTAGTCATTGATGTCAGTTAAGCATAAAAATTAATAAGAAATCGTCTAACATAATTATAGCAGATTAAACCTAAAATTTCAACGTGCTATTCCTAGAATTATTGTTCATGTTATTAGAAATAATGACAAATTAATGTAGCCATAAATAGCTATTAAACGAGAGGATCGGACAAGGACTCGAAGAAAATATTTTCGGTCCGTTGATTACAAAAAAGAAAATCATAGTCATACATAAGTCAAATATATTCCTTTGATGACTACATTTTAGCAAACAAAAGTAAATGATGCGATCCCATTAATTTAATATGATGAATTAAAGAGATCTCGCATGTATAGTCAAAAAGACCTATTATAAAAAAGTTTAAAGTAATACATTTATTCACTTTATCGACGAAAATATAAAAAAAACCCTCGCATCAATCAAAAGAGATAGACCATTCATGTAGTCTAATAAACATTAATATAAGTGCATACATAATAATTATAAGGACGATAAAAAATCGCATTGATAAAAAAAAAACTTATACTCAGTAATAACTCTTAGGGAAAGTGAATGGAAATAAACCGTCTCAAGATTAATTGAAAACAATGGATCTTTAGAACTTCAAGAGTCAATGTGTCTACATGGAGACGACAAGTGTACCTATTTATAGTTAGTTTCTTTCTAAAATTATACTCTGTTATGAATAGCCCTTACAGACTAAAACGATGAACTTTCGTATCAAATGAGTTTTGCCAGTAAACAACCTTATAGTTTAACTGATCTCTCTGATCCATGTTGCGGTAAGAACCAGCGACCCTTTCTATAATTATTCTTTATTTAAGAAATTGCTAAAGAATTGCAAATAGGTTGAAATCAACACGTTTACATTTTTTTATAAAAAACGAGATGAGCTCGCCATTCCCTAACTGACTACCTTGACAATAAACGCCGAAACAAACTCAAGGGTCATAGTCTCTTAAAGTCCATAAGTATCTTACTTGTCCAACAGAAAAAAAAATACATGCGCCGCGCTTCTTGTAGAAAACGATAGTTGCTGTGGAGCGTGTCCGTCTGTGCTTATGTGTTATACACGCAGTCGCAGTCGCAGGCATTGTTTTATTTGAAATTTTGTACTTAACTGGAGATAGGAATCTGTTTTTTTGGGACCCTTGTCAAAGCTACATGCTTGATTTTCACCTAATAGATAGTTAAATGATACATTGTAACAGCTACACGGATTGATCGATCATAAGCTTATGCAACGCTTGTTGCGGTCGGTACGTGAATGGATGACCATCTATATCGTGACGTATTTCTCCTTGATTAGGAAGACACATTAAATTTGTGGGTTCCGGCTGTCATTTGAACGTCTCTGGCATTCGTAACGGGTATTCAAAAGCTTGAAAGTCTGACAACCAATCCAACCAAGAGATATCGAAGTTGACTCAAAATAGTTGTAAATACCCTAACCAGACAATGCTTAATTATCACTTAGTAGATGGGATGGGATAATTAAGCCTTGATTGTGTTTTGTGTGGCAGGAAGCCCCTAGAATTAACTAGCCATGTCTAGTTCCCGGGGGCCCTGTGAGCAGTAGGTATACATATAATTTGTTATCGGCAGGTGCCATAGTTTCCGTAGTAGCGGCAATAAATAGTCCACTAGCATCCCATCACGATACCCCAAGTAGTTTTTTCTTCCATAGTTTGCAATTGTTTAACACAAACGTGATGACGGTGATTTCATCGTGGACACATCATATTGTATGCAGGGAGGGATAATCGTGGACGATGTGTCACCATTTCATTAAAATTGTCTTAAACATTTCAGCGAGTACACATTTGCCTCCGAGAAGACCTCTACATTCTCGCAGCGCTAGCGAAATAATAGTAATATATTTTTTTGTTACTTGCACGTATTCATTATTTGTAAATAAATTGTAAATATTTACAGATTAATAAAATTTATACTAGTTCATTAGATATAATATTAATTATAATATTATCAGGCCACCTTTCAAACACAGTTCAGTTAAACCCAGGTAAATTATTAATTAACTTGTGTATATGGGTGCTATAACACAACCGATAAACTGCATATATTTACGAGTTGTATAAATACTAGTTATAACACCCAGACGACATCATCTCCCGAGCCTATTCCCAACTATGTTGGGGTCGGCTTCCAGTCTAACCGGATTCAGCTGAGTACCAGTGTTTTACAAGGAGCGACTGCCTATCTGACCTCCTCAACTCAGTTACCCGGGCAACCCAATACCCCTTAATTAGACTGGCGTCAGCCTTACTGGCTTTTGACTAACCCGTAACGACTGCCAAGAATGTTCAATGACAGCCAGATAACACCCAGACCACAGCCAACAAAAATACTCATCGCCGACCCTTATCACATCATTAACCGTCTCGGGAATGAACCCGGCACCATCAGTCCGTCATGGTGACAATTGCACCAACAGGAAGCAGGAATTAATATATTTATTTACGAATTATTTTTTATAGCCATCGCAAAAGTTTTACAGGGTTATGAAGAGCGTAAATAAAATTTTGTGACCATTTGCTCTCTAAGGCAAAAAACTGGTAGTGTTACTAGTATAATGAAATATGAGCTTAATCAATGCTTGCACTAACTTATAGTACGATTGGAATGTAATTACAAATTTGTTAATTGATATTGAATAAATAGGCAGACTGTGAATAACATTGCTTATTAATTTCAGCACTAAATTGCTATAAATAATATAAAATTGATTAACAGGTTATTATGAAGGTTTTTAATTAGTAACAGCATTTGCATTGTTCGACGAATTATAATTTTGTTAATATCTAAATGATAATTGATAAACTTTATTTAAGGATTTATTTAATAGTTTTGAAATTCCACTTATAATATGTTTATTATTAAATTCCTCTCAAGAACTCTTTATATGCATCGAATTATTCTCACATGAAATATTAAAAATAGCTGCTAACTATAATCTTTTATTACACGTTTTAAACATAACCGCAATTAAACCGAAGTTTTGTTCCTGTAACCGACAATAAATCTCACAATACATTAATATACAGAACACAAACTAAAACCAATTTAAAAAAAAAAACTAGTAAAACAATCTACAATTTCAGGCATGTTTAAAAAAAATAATCAAAGTTTCACAGTAGTATTTATACAAAATAAAAAAAAATATAACATACGGAATATTTCAAGTTCATCCTTGCTATAAACAAATTCACAGGCACTGCACACTGTTGTTTGGTCTGTCACACAGATACCTGATGAATGAAACGAGCACAACACTAGCGCCTCTAAAAATAACCCCCGATGGTCCAGAGTACGGAATTACTTAAAACTTATTTACATCGATAACCACGTTTACAAAACATTGTCATGGCAATAAGATAACGAGATTCTTCTAAACAACACGTGATTTATTAGACAGACAAACAGACTAAAGGATTATTTAGAATCGAATCGTTTTTGGCCCTTTTTTGTATTACAAGGTTATACTGGTATTGGCTTTATTCGTTAGCAAATTTTTAGTACAGTATCTGACATTGTATCGAATCAAACATTTAAAGCGTTTATTGTCATCAATAAGATACCCTTTTTATATTATAGTACCTATATATTTTGGTTATATTTACGACTATCTGTTTTAGTATAGAAAAGATTTATATCAAACCCGAGCCCTTTCCCAACTGTTTTGGGGTCGGCTTCCAGTCTAAACGGATTCAGCTGAGTACCAGCGTTTTACAAGAAGCAACTAACTGTCTGACCTCCTCAACCCAGCTACACGGGCAACCCAATACCCCTTGGTTAGATTTATATCAAACATATTACTGATAAAATAATGTATTTAAAAGCAACGCTGCACCCGATTCTCAATCAAAATCAATTCCTGCACCGTACTGCGAGTTTGTCAACATAGCTTTTATTTATCACGAGTACTAGCTTAGGTACAATAACAAACATTCTATTTATTATCACTTCCTCTACTAGTACTATTCTCAATACTGTATACAAATATATTATTTATATCAACTTACCAGTAGGTAACGATGCTCCAAAAGTTTTCTTTATTTACTTATCTAAAACAATTTCTTTTATTACACACACTACATTTAAGCCCTTAGTAATTATTTGATCAACTACAAAATTAGTCCTTACGTCCGAAAATAATATAAATTCGTCTACTGTATGCGACTCTAAAGACTGGAACACATTATCTTGGTACATTGCGTGCACATAGCAACAGCGACGATATCAGAGAGATAGCGGCAGGAAGTTAGTACACTTACTAACTAAAAATACCGAGCGGGGTCACAGGTCACTGTTTACTCACAACTGTGAGCGTATCTGTAATTGTGTTTATATTGTTTGTAATGTCCCACATATCGACAAGGATACTGCTTCACTTGTCTGCTGACGTGTCTTGTTTGATACTTTATTTTGTATTGATTTATCTAAGTACCTTTTAAAGGCATGATATAGAGAGCTAAGAAAACACCAAAAAAATCAACAAATTACTTATTTTATGTTTGCCAATACAGAACTATCAGAAAGGCAAATAGTAAAACAACACATTAATTGTTGCCAATCAACAAGTGAGTGCAACAAACAGACAACAGTCGTATTTATTGTCCATTAGTTTATTGACTAACCTTAATTTGTTGTTGTTGTTTAATTGTTGATAAGAAATGAGACATCCCCAGTGAGCGGCGCCTGATAACTCGACATAAACAAGTCGAACGCCAGCGTATGCGCCGCGCTAGATAATAGATAAATATACGTAACATAAGGATAGACTGACACACTTCTTCATACAAATTATTATTCTCATCGGCCCCCCTTCTGCCGTGACCCTAATGATAAAGCTTTGTTGACTCATTTGCGAAACATCCTTGTTTCTGATATTATTTATGTTTATGTTTTTTACAGTGTGTAAAAGTGGCACCAGTTTGTCAAACTGATATGGTTACAATAAGTTGCGTAATGTCTGGAAAATGCATAGAGACATGAAGTCGCCACTGATCAGTGTGATCGGCTGTTGCCTTATAAAGTATTGAAAATATTTAACAAGAACCGTAAAGGCTTTGGTAAAAGATTTATGATTGTCAAGTTGGTCCTGTAGTCGAAGTCTCATGTAGGGAATGCCATGTGTTGAGTTGCATTCTGGTATTTTTTTCCCGCCAACCACAGCTAGAGGGGTGATGTGATGAAGAAGTGTCAAACTAACACTAATTAAATCACTTTTTTGTTCCTTCTGTCGGTCTTTGTGTGCCAGGGCCGCGGTAGCTCTTGCGAGCAACCCGCAATATCGGCATTCTGCAGTCTAGTCCTCGGTTCGAGTTTCAGTTGAGGATAATTTAAGGATTAGTGAATTATGCGTAAAGGTTTTTTTTGGGTCTGGGAGCTCTGTCTCGCCTTTACATTTCTGACATTGTAATAATAATCGTTTATAACGAGAAAAAGAACTCAATTTTTTTGTGAATATAATAATTTCTTCTCCTATAAATAGTAGGTAAGTACTATTTATTTTGTTATAATAAAAATCCAAACAAAACACTTTTTCTACTCTAAGCATATATTTATTGACATAATTATTTACAATTTAATTATAAATATAATACTATATACAAAGAAAATAAAAAAGATACAAATTAAAATAGTGCATCAAAAAATTCCTCCGCATCGCTGTCAGCGGGGATCGTGCCCAAAAGGCTGGCCGCATTGCCACGTTGAATGGCAATGCTGATTCGTTGGCCAAGGTATTGGCCAGCCCTTTGGTCACGTGTGGACACAACAAAACACTTGGAGGGAAAAAAATTACAGTCTAAAATACTTCACACGTTCACTTCGCGGAACTGCGTTTTATACAGAAAACAGTTGTATAGTCACTCTTTATTGTATTCATTGTGTTTATTAAATACCTACAAGTGTCTGTACGTTTTAGTATTCTGTTGACTATATTTATAAATATTTGTAGTAAGTCGTGGTGGCCCAGCGATTACCTCTCAAAAATGAGACTGCGGGTTCGATTCCTGCAGGCTTAGCACTGCGATTTTATACCTATTCTGTCAAGAAAAGACAAAGCTCTTTCTGTCAATGTCAACATCTCTTCTGCCCGAGCATGGCGCCTCGTACATAATCACTTGTAGCCTTATGTCAATGGAAGAAAAGAAAAATACTTCAAAATATATCAAAAGAAATCTTACGTCAATCTGTCACTTTTCTGTCATTATATCCAATCTCCGGTAAACAAAACTTGTTTCTACTGTTGCCATGCTAAGCCTGCAGGTCAGGTTACTTTCTAAATATATTTAAGGTGGACTGATTTCTAAAATTAGCCATTAACTAAGAAATACAAAGAATAAAAAAATGATGCAGGTAATAAAATAATACGTTTGAAAAGTGAAAAATAACAGACGAAACCGTACCAAGAAGCATTTAATTGATCTCTTTCAAAAGTCTTTAATGTCAACATATCTTTACACTTAAAGGAAAATTCCAGAAAATTTGAAACGTCTATTCTTCCCAATAAGAAATTAGTCACACCAAAACTCTTGTTACATACATCTTGAGACAGATTCTCATCTCATTACAATTGTGTTCTATATTAGAAGCATTTTAATTAAATCCCTAGTTTATAATCAATACTAAAATGATAAGCTTGTAAGTTTGTTTGTTGGACGCGCTAATCTCAAGGACTATCTAATATACAAGTTTCTTTTTAATATAAAGGTGACTTACAAAATAATATGCAGCTTTTAACATTAATTTTCTCTTCTTAAAAAGTGTTTAATCAATTATTCACGTTTGTTAACGAATTACTAAGAACAAGACACAATCTACTTCTCGATTGTAAACTATTTGTTTTTAATCTTTTTGCCGTTTCTAGTTGAAGGAGTTTTAATTTATGCTGCTTTCTGTAAACCACCCTTTTGTTTCAATTATCCGTATCTATGTTATATTTCAACACTATTCGATATAATTTACAACGACTATTTCAGGTTATAGCTATAAATGATAACAACCTTTAAATTAGACAGAACTGATCACACCAGATCACAATTTTGCATATTTCAATACTTGGATAAATAATTTAGAGCGATAAAATATTCTTCTTAGCTAACCCAGTCTAAATTGCTCACTTACATAATTTAATTTAATAAAAAATCCCGATCCAAGTGAAGCAAAAATCATTTGGCGAGGACACCGATTTAATATTGAGAAGCTCGAATACCCGTAGTCACTCAAGTTAATCGTGCAAGAGTATTTTTTGACGTCTCACATTAATCACTAACAGCGAAAGGTTTATTATAATAACTCGTACTGCGGACATTTTCGGAATACTTACTTAAATCTTGTATTTTGGGGCATCTGCCGGCCTAGACTTTTCCCAAGAAGGGTCGGCTTCCAGTCTTAACCAGATTCAGTTGAGTACCAGTGGTAACACTGGTGAAACACGTGAAAACGTGGAGCGACAACCTATCTGAATCGCTGAATCCAGTTAGACTGGAAGCCGACCCCTACATAGTTGGGATAAAGGCTCGGGAGATGATGATGATGGATCGAGCCGTGTGGCTACGTAGCCACGAGCTCCTCCTCCGAGTAGTTTGGAGTCAACATATATGTTTTAAATATATTTTCACCACCAATACATTGATTGATAGTAGGTACATCCTTAAACACAGCATAGCCCAAACTAATCCGTGTGTTTATTTAAAATCCCTTTTGACGCCATATTATTAACAAATTCCTGTAATTACTTATTATTTGGACATTCCGTTAGAGCTTATTAAATAGTGACATTTTACACGTCACGTCAGTTTAAAACTTCTAGTAACGTAACTGTTTTCGGACTAAAACCGCGAGTTGTCAACACCAACAGTAATCTGCTGATACATTACGGGTTTAATATGAAAATTTTAATCGTGTGCAAATGACAAAAGAGCAGTGGAGCTTATTTGCAAATACTATTACCAGCAGTGACTGATATTTTATAGCTTTTTTCCTAAATGTGATTGAAATACGCTTCAAAGGTAATTATATAACATTTGTATAAGTACAAAGGAAATCTAAGCTTCTTAATCCTAAAAATTATACTGAGGATTATCAAAATTTCGAGTAAAAATTGATCCAGTTTAACCAGTGCCGTAAAGGCCTACATGTACAGCCTAACGAATTAAGACTCAAAACTATGACCCTCAATTTAGAGTATTCTGTACCTATCTAGACTTCTCAAGGTTCCAAGATTATATAAATAGTAATTTAAAATAAACCATTTATTCAAAGTAGGCCAAAATCTGCATTTTTAAAAAGACCTTGGGTGAATAGTATATAACTAACCGGTATCTACATTGTCGAAAATCAGTTGCGACACTTGATAGCTGTACTTTCTCTTAATAATCAGTTTGCATTAAAAAAGAATAAAACTTTCGTATCTCAATCCGACCTACCCTGACTTTCAGACTAGATTTACGTCACAGTTTTATAGACCTTTCATATTCGACTTTGATTGACGATTTTAGCAAAATGAATAACAATAGCCTCCACACTAAGTTTCGTTCGGTCTGTTTCATTTGAATGACCTGTTTCGTTTTTCATTTTCCCCGGCATGTCGTGATCGCGTCGGCTTTCCATTGTTCGGTATTCAGTCTATTTGGCTTTTGAAAGAAAATTATTTCATTAAAGAAATGGCTGTTGAGTGTTGCCCGACTTCGTTTGTAAGCACCGCGTGACCTATAGAAGGAAGGGTGCGTGTTGCGTGTAGCGTGTCTTGATAATGTAAGTATTCAAAGATGCAGCTTCCAGCAGGCTTAGTATGCATTCGTGTACCGGAGAATGGACATAATAACCTAAGATAATAACAGAAAAGTGACAGATTGACTTAAGATTTCTTTGAAGAAATGTTTATTTTCTTCGATCGACATTAGTCTACAAGTAGTTATAATATGCGAGTTGACAGGTCGTGCCATGCTCGGGCAGAAGACATGTTGACATTGACAGAAAGAGCTTTGTCTCTTCTTGATAGAATAGATATAGAATCGCCATGCTAAGCCTGCTGAAATTCTTGTTTATTCCTGAAATACTTTTTATAGGTATGGCCTAACATTTTAAGGGAGCTGTTCCCAGTCTTATTTCTAGGTCATTATTAGCTACATCTTTCGTGAATACGATAGTATACTTATACTTAGTGTGGTAAGTTTTTTACTTAGTTTCGGCATTCTTTACAATTTTCTAGGAACTTAAATAATTGAAGTCTTCATAATAATTATGAATATTGGAATCAATGAAATATCTCACAAGAAAATCAATTATTCATAGTAAAATTAAAGTTAATACTTATTCATTCTTTATATTGAAAATTATTCTTCGCTGTTACAGAGCACCTAAAGAAATACAAATTTTTAACGTAACAAGTAACATTAAAATGTTATTTTTTAAATCAGTTCCTTTTAAAATGATTTCTCTTAAGTGTAAGAATAAATACGAGTATTACATGTAGGGTTCAGTTCAGTACTTGGTTTAAACTCTTTAAAATTGCACACACTGGGTGTTCAACAAAATAACACATTTTAAAATGTCGTTACGAGAAGAACGATCGTCTCACAGTATGGATAGAATGGATGTTACGACCGGAGTGCGGTTTTAAACCTTTTGAAAAGTTTCATTACCGCTTCAATGGGTTTTTAAGTCACACTTTCAAAAAAAAATTAGCACATAATTCATTTTGATTTTGGATTACTTCGGAATCTTTAGATTGTTTGAGCCTAAAACACTTTTTTAAAAGATGACTGAATGCATTACAATGATTGAGACTACATACATGAGATTTTCCTTCCACGCCACTAGAAATAAAAAGAATTAAATACAATAGAAAGTTATTTTAGTCTTATTGAATACACATTACTTTTATATTGTAACAAAAAAAAACATAATTATTATCAGCCTTCCTATGTATAACATGGAAAAGTTACATTGGTACTTGTCCGACTTGGAACCGAAACCGCACACTCGCATCTCAATGCAGGTTTTTTAACCACTACGCCATCACGAATTTTAACAAAATAAAAACAAAAACAGTACAAATAATTCAATGTTTCACGAAAAAATCTAAGATATGAAATCAACTAGGTAGGTGTAGACGTTTTTCGTAGAAAATATTTGCCGATAACCTTTTTTATTAATTTCTGAGTAAAAGTTTGATTTAAAAACAAGATAGACTTCGTAAAATTCTGTTAAAAAAAAAAACTAGATGCAACCGAAGATGTACTTCAGGTGCCTGTGTTCTTAAAGCTTTTAGGGCTTCACTACAAAAAAGTTAGTCACGTGTTTAAAACAATTTTGCTTTAACTTTTGTTGTAGTAAGGCACGTTTTTTTCGTAGGTAATCATCAAATAACCCCTCCCGCTGAGGGTGCAGCTGGAGGGAGTGTCAGACTCTTACTGACTAAAACCTACTATGTTCCTTCTGGAGGTCCCTGTGTACCAGAGCCACGGTATTTCTTGCGAACAACCCGCAGCTGTAGTAAGGCCCTTACTACGCAAAAATAATAGGAAAACCAGCCACTTTTATCTGCTTTATTCGGATAGTGTCGGGAAATCGAAAGCCGCATAAGGTACTTTTAGCGGGCCATTAGCCATTTTAGGTCACCTGCATCAATGCATTATTGTTACATTACGGTTTGACAACTTCTATCCTCATCCTGATATACGTTACATACGTATGATACGATTAATACGTTAATCTCAGTATGTGGTCCGTCACATACTCTAAACGTGACTATATGAGCCGAGGGTCCCGGGTTCGATTCCCAGCATTAGTGTGATGAGCATGCTTGTTGGCTGTGGTCTTGGTGTTAAAATATTTATTTAGATGTGTAAAGTGTATGTACTTTATTAGTTGTGATGGCACCCAGGGCCGGCCCGTCCATACGGCGGACGGAGCAGCCGTTCCAGGTGCCAAATGCTGAGAGGCGCCAAAATGCCAATGAAAAATATAACTTTTGGATTTCTATATGTATTTATTTACAAAAAAGGCGCCGGAATTGGATCTCGCTCCATTCTAAAAGTTACTTCGGGCCAGCGCTGATGGCACCCATAACACAAGCTATCTATTTATCTATACCTTTATCTTACCTTGGGGCTAACCGACCGTGTGTGAAAAAGGTCCCGTTATATGTATATTAGGTTAGGTTAGGTTACATATAACTAATACTCCATCTAACTGACGAAATAACTGATCCCTACTACTACGTTAATCTAATATACATTTGACCTAATACAGCACTAATGCATTTCAGTTGGTAGCATAGTCATCGTTACCCGAGCTAGTAAATTGTTTAGTACATAACACTATCTGACACTTAGCTTTTGTACTGTAAATCAGATAGGACTATCCATTAATGAGTGGAGATATGACTATATGTATTGACTTATGAATTAGCTTGTCAGGCTGAAGAAGAATTATGTCTGTAAGCTTATAGGGTAAATCGGACCTATAATATGTTTCTTTTTGACTGGGTTTTTAACACGGGTGCAGTGACGTCTAAAGGGAACGTCTTCCCGCATCTGAATAAGAAATCTAAGTTACTCCTTGTTACATCAGCTATCTGCTAGTGAAAGTCCTGTCAAAGTCAGATCAGCCATTTCAGAGATTCACGGAAACAAACAGAGAGCGATATTTTTTTCTCATACAAAGGATGATGGATTGGCCTATTCAGACTTAAAAGAAATTATTTCCTCATAATGTTTTCTTTTACATTTAATCAGTCATTTGGTGTTCAACATAAACTTATAAGTAGTAAAAAATCTTTCCATTAATTTCGGAAAATAATAATATCTCCAAAAGACAAACGAACACTCAACATATTCTTATTACCTATTTAAAGATATTCCATATCTTTGTCTACCTCTGACATGTCTTCCGCAGCACCGAAATATTCACTTCAGCACCTTGTTAAGATTCATCCGACATAGTCAGGTCACACATTTGCATATTTAAATACCTCCCGCTTATAACATAAGCCCTCACTAAGTCCCGTCACAGAACTGACTTATGTATAATTACTAGCTATTCCTCACGGTTTCATCCGCCATTCGAGGAAACAACTTAACACACGCGGATAAATAGCCTATATCCTTTCTTATACTTTAGACAACATGTCTACCAAATTTTGTTTAAATTGGTTCAGTAGTTTTGGCGTGAAAGCCGGAGACATAAAGAGTTACTTTTGCATTTATAATATAATAGTAAAAATGAAAACGCAGAATACAAATCGAACAGAATATACATCCTCCTTCATGTTTTCGTTGAAATAGAACATAGAAGTAGAAACTTCATGCTTACACGTTCGATTTTCCCTTGGAAAACGGAATAATAAACGAATTATTCGAATCGCAGCGTGGTTTCTAAAAATCAAATTTTGTATCGTGATGCAAAAGTTGCGAATAAGGTATTGTATTGTATCACTAGGCGGTGAGTTCTGGATGGCTCACCGTGTCCGTACGTCTAAGGACGACAGGCCCATGTGGCGCGTTCTCTTCCACGCGCTACTCGAAGTCAGCAAACATTGGCTCCGTACGGCCAGACCCGCCGGGGCTGCGCGTTGTTCGCAAAAGTAACCGCGGCCCAGGAACACAAAAACCTCCAGAGGGAACAAAGTAAAAGTCTAACACTCCCCCCAGCTGCACCCATAGCGTCAGGTTCCATTTGATGATTCCCCACGAAAATATATACACATACATATAAACATTCGTATTGTGATCATATCTATAACAAGGCCTTCAGAACAAGGTCAACTAGGCAACGTAAGTAAGATTGGCATTGTATTACCATACGTGTACAATTAAAAGTTTATTTGCTTGAACTTAAAGTACCTACACACGAAACCACTTCGTAATTTTGGGTGTAATTAATTAGTAGGCTTCCGAAGTTATATCGCCAATGACTGATGAATAGAAAACCGATTAACTATGGTAACTATGTTATTTCAGAATGAGACAATGACATAAAATAATAGCTGGATGAAAATCTATTGAATAGGTCGACCATTTTTACTCGACTCTGCGACGCAAAATGGTGTTTTTATTTTAAAATCTTGCTGTAGTCGGATTAAAGATTACAAAAGGTTTGCAGCTTATAAATTGTACGTTTCATGCTCGCGACTATTGCCACCCAATTCTCTTCATCATACATCAAGTGATTAAGCTACTACAATCTGTAAGATTTCTTTACACGATTTATAACTTTATCGCTTAAGCATATGGTCCAAAGTTGATTGGGATTTGATCATTTCGTCTTCGCATCTGTAGAAATAAAATTATAATATTTGACCACAAAAAAAGTGGTTAATAAAACTGAGTAACTTAAAGCTTTGTTTGTAAACAAAGGAATACAAACATTGTCTACTACGGAGACGTTGCAATGCAAGCCATTTCACCACATAGACAAAACAATCTTTGATTTCAATCCTACATTCCATTTGAGAAACAAAAAGGTTTTTGGCAAGGAGTCAGGAAAATATTATTTGCCTCACGTCCCTCGTGTAATTTGAAATAAGCAAGACCCACTGAAAGCGAGCTCCAGGTAAAAAAAAATCACTTTATATAAAAGGATGTAACGGTAACAACTTTCTTCGCCGACCCAAATATGATTATTGGATCATGATTATATGATTATCTTAATACTTTTCGTCTTTTTGCGGAAAGTGTGTGGCTGCTCCCTTACGATATATTTTTGGAAACAAGAGAATTACAGGATGAGTCGCTTGTAATGTTATAAGATAATTATATGTCGACCCCTTTGACGTAATGATAACCATGCTGGACTGCCGAGATGAGAGTCATGGGTTCTATTCCCGGTACGGTAGACATTTGTGGGATGAGCATGCTTGTTGAGTGTAGTCTAGGTGCTATATTATGTATTATAAATTTATTTTTGTAATGTATAAGTAGGTATATATAGTTCATCAATTGTGTTGGCAACCATAAGCTTTCTTTGGAGATAACCGACATGTGTGAAAAGGAGTCCCGATGTATATTGTTACATTATACAAATAAAATGAAAATTAATAATAAATAATTTACACGAAGTATATTTTAATTCACTCACACGTCCAAACATTTCGAAAATATGCCTTTCAGCACATTAAATCTAATGTTTATATAGAAGAATAAGCTATATTGTTGAAAGATACGTAAACATCCAAACAATGGGTTGAAACAATGAAAATGTTTTTAGAGCTGGCAAAAAGACAACAGTCGCCCACCATTCGCTCATGTAGCTTTTTCTGATAACTCATTTATTTACCTAAGCGATCTAAGGCGACATATTCACGCAGAATAATAACAAAAGGGATAAATATAGAGCACTTTCATGCAACCATAGATAAATGAAGACGCTGAAAAAGATGTGACGAACGCCATAATGAATGAGTTTAGCTTCTACGAGTACTTATGGGATGATGACTAGGTCAAAAATAAAATACGTCACCATATTCATTTTGTAAATCATCGTTTTAAACCGAAAATTGATTCAGTTTTTTTATTGATAATATAATCGAAATAAGTACACACCTTGATAATTATGAAAAATCTGTGACGTCAAAACTTTGTATTTTCATACAAATTAGTCGAATTCATTACTTTTATTGTACTGTTAAAATGGTTAGTTTTAACTGTTTTTGACAGTACAATAAAAGTAATAAATTTGACTAGTTTTCATCTACCGCATTCTGTCTGGCAATCTGTACGTCAAAACCACGAACTGGTTAATACGTAGTCAGTAATAGTTCGTAATGAATTGAACTTTTAGCACTCGCGTCTAAACCTATAATTGACTGCTTTGACTAGCAGCTTTTTAAATGGCAGTTTTCATTGGCTGTGCTTTCTAAACACTATGCCATTAAATAACGGTCAAAAAAGTCGTGGTGGCCTAGCGGTTAAAGAACCAGCCTTTCGAGTATGAGGGCGCGGGTTCGATTTCAGGTCAGGCAAGTTATACGTACTTTCTAAGTCTATCTTGGACACCAATGACTGATTAAAGGTGAAGGAAAATATATCGAGGAAACCTGGATTTGCATTGAGCAAGCGTGGTGATTAAGAGTGAGAGGAGGCCTGTGCTCAGCAGTGGGACGATAAAAAGGCTGTGATGAAATGAATGAACGGTCAAAACAACACATAACTACAGACACGTTAAAAATTAAATTCCCAACAATTTGAAACACAAAGCAATCAGCACTTTTTAATAAAACGTTCGCTTACCCGACACATCTAATTGCATAGCAATATCATTGAGCTACAATGAAGCGAATTGTTCGAAACACGTGCTGTATAACGAACATTACACTCCTGCGCTACCAGTCTAACAATATCATCATCACTTACCCGTGCGGGTCACGTTCCACTCCAAATGAGAGAAAATCGAATCTTTTTTCCACCCTCTCATCGGACGAACTTTAAAATATCTCCTAGATGGACGTTTATACAATGCCATTTGACTTCGACGCCTTACAAAGCCGGATTAGATCTCGTTTGCATAATCAGAGTCGATTCGGACGAATTCATGAGTTCAACTTTGGGTATTTATGTATGATAAACTCATTGGAAAGACAATCTGAATACTGAAACTAATTGTGTGATCATCTCCTTTGCTGGAATCGAGATTAAATTGGTTGAAATCTGAAACGTTTTAGGTATAATCGCAATCATAGGTAGCTAGGTACTTATGCCAAAACATTAGCACCTGTTTAATTTATCCTACGGTTCTTATATAGGAAAATCCATATTTTTTATTCCGTTAGTTAGAACAATGGTATAGTTTATTGGAATATGAACGCACAGGAGAAAAAGGAAACACGTATTATCAGATCAACAGTTTGATTTAATGCGAACTTAGTTTTGATTCGGTACAAGATTGAGTGAGTGAGTGAATGAGTGATTTGATATTTGACAGGAACAGTATGAATGAATTGAATATTAAGTAATGTTGATTCTTGTTAAGTTCCAAAATCCTAAGCCTTTTTTCTAAAATATGTAGGTACCAACTAAGACTGGTCTCCAAAAAAGTTAATCAAAAGAATCAATAGCGAAAATGTAAATAAAAGAAAAGAAAACTATATAGAAATAAATTTGCCCGTCGTTTTCATCATAAACTTAAATTAATTCTTCAAACTAGAGCTTTATATTGAAACAAATACTCTTACTTCTATTTTCAGACGTAATTGCTCAATTTCTTATTACTTAAGAAAAATACACATTAATAAATCGTAATTTCATTTTCAAACCTAGATTGAATTGATGCAAAAAGATAAAATTTAATCATTCCAATTGAATGGGTTTTAGATTCTTCAAAGGAATTATTTGAATTTAAATATGTATAATTCAAGAATTTTATGCCAATGAAACAATAAATTAAAATGATGAGAGCCACTATCTACGCCGAGCTTCAATTATTAACGGTTCAGTGCATAAGGTTTTTTAAGTTTTATATATCCATTATGTGCCAAAATGATAAGTTGTGATTTGCATTTTGGCCTCATACCTACCATCTTTAACCTCAACGATAGCAAAAAAATGATACTAATGGATCGTATAATAATAAAATTACATCAATTAAAGCAATCGCATGTCAAGGGCGTGCGAGTTCGATTCCAAGACAACTATTGTAAATATAACATGTTCTTTCCAAGTGTAACTTGGACACCAATGACTAAGTCAAGGTGAAGGAAAACATGTTGAGGAAACCTGGATTAAAAATTCTGAAATCTACCCTGTGAAAGCGAGATGATTATAGCGCTCAATCTTTCTTCATGTGAAAAGTAGCCGGCGCACTGCGATGGGGCAATTAAAGGCTAATGATCATAACAGCAATTATGTTGTTTTTTTCTATTTTCATAACACTAGAAACCAGGTGCTTTCCAATGTAATTTATATGAAAAAGTGCTCATTTAATTAGCGTAATTTCAATAAACTTCGACGTCAATTATAATAAAGATCGCGAGTGATCAAATGTATTCTGTATTTCATATGGTCTTCTCGGAATTATACCCGTATAATGCACAAAAATATACCATACTAAAATAAACTCAAAACAACGTGTGTTGTAGTGAACTTTCTAAAGCAACGTTTTTTGTTAACGGTATTAAGTCCCATGTGCGAACACATATTTTAATCTTCCTTAAATATACAAATAAAATGTGTCGTAAAATTTTCTTTAAAAATATACAACTCGACATCGTCTACCTTTCGATATTCACAATAATTTTGAAAAAATATTTCAACTGCTTATTTAACGCTCACATGAATTAATGACACTTCATCCTAAGTAAAAATCTTGTTATAAAAATATTCCAGTCATCAAATGATATTCCCATAAACGTGAACACCTCTTAAGTCTACTACCAACTCTAATAGACCATTAGTTTGTTTATGATTGTTCGTAAGTAAAGGGCAGAGGAAGGGAACGCTTAAATAATATTCAAACACCACAACATAGCCGTTGATAACTTATAGAAGCTTAGCCGAGGATTTGCATAAATTCAGGTGGCATCTGCAAGTACAATTTGGATATGATCTCTTGGCCCCCAAAACTTTGGGAACCGCTTTCCTCTCCAATCGACAAGTTTGAACGCTGCCAACTAAAGGTGATAGTTTGGTGAATACATTTTTGTTTTAATGGAGGCATTTATGCCTGTGAATTGTCGTACTGGTTAGTTCTGAAGGATATAGAAGGATGAATAAATAATCTGTTTGATCCCGGAAGGGTTAGTGAAAGTTTACTGTTTCATTGATGGCATTAATAATATGGCATGATGAGTCATGCCATGCCTTAAAACTCCTCAGAAATGCCTCAAAAATTTTTATCAGTAGGGAATCATAATTATACTGATATCTATCAGGCTGTACCTACTCGACAGTATCACTTGCGGTAATGAGCTCAACAAGATACTATAGTTACGTTCATTTCCATCTGAATAGCCTCAACTCAAACTAAAAGATAGCAATCTATTCAAGCACTATTCATCCTACATGGCTTTCGATTCTCAGTTCAGTAGGATACAGGATGTAAGAGAAAAATCAATTTCCTACTACACCATTGTAAGGTCGATAAAGCACCCTTCATATAGGACCTCAATATAGCATAGCATATAAGTAAACATCGACACACTGATACGAGCAAAGACATCCGTCGAATTGACTTCTAAAACTGGTTAAAAGAATACCTATTGACCCGGGAAAGCCAGATACAGCAAAAAATAAACTTTACTTTTTAATACAGAAAGTCTTACCAATACAGCATTTTAATGAAGACCCAAGTTTCACCTTGCCTTACTTTTGATAGAATAACTTTCCTAAAAGCTAAACTGGAGTGAAGTATTATTAAATATATTTTTTTTAATTATCCGTATTGTTTTTTTTCTAAAAATTGCGCTATTTTGCTTTTTATTTTGTTCTATACTATAATACTACTACTACTATAATACATATGTTTCTCAGTAAAATTAAACGCGAGCGCACGTAGCGTGTATTAAATTAAGCTTTAGCGGGAACTTGAAGCCGCACCTGTGTGCACTGGGCTAATCTCTCACTTATTGTCGGCCCGGTCGGCAGCCTCGTGCTAATTATAATTGCCTCCTTCAAACTGCCCGGGGATATTGTCCTATTCTGGGATACATAGCATATACACATGAATAATAAATTCAATTTATTTAGGTTACAGGTCAATTATTTCACATTCGCTTTTATTAAAGCTTAAGACACATTTGTAACTTCCCAGAATCCATTCGCATTTTGTCATTCAGGTATTGAAAACATGTAATAGGGGCTCTCCTCTTGCCACTACCGGGGGAAAGTGCAAAACTCCAGTATGCTACACAAATATTTACTTGAAAAATGCCAATAATGCTCTGTGCGATCAGGGATCGAGAATGTGAAAGGGTCTTACCGTATGCTCAGCACTCTAGCTTACAACTTCTGTATGTGTCTATTGGCCGTTCGTCTATCTATACTAATATTATGAAGGGGAAAGGTTGGTTTGTTTAGATGGAATTGTCTCCGAAACTAATTGACCGAATGCAGGTGCGGCCGCTGCTTCTGCAGAGACCTCCAAACGGCGAAAATATAGTAATCTCGTTGGTAACTATACTTTTGAGCCGTTTGGAGTCGAAACACTTGGACCATGGGGTCCGAGTACACGACTACTTTTTAAGGAAATCACCAAAAGGTTGATTGACGCTTCGCGTGACCAGAGGGCTGGCTTGTTCTTTGGACAAAGAATAAGCATTGCAATCCAACGTGGCAATGCAGCCAGTCTTCTGGGCACGTTTCCGAATGACAGCGACGCGGAGGAATACTTCGATGCCTGACGTGTATGTATATATGTATAATTACATATGTTAATTTAGATATATATTTTTTTGTAATTATAGATAGTAGTTTTTATTGACCGATTTGAAAAATTCTGTCACTGTAGGCAAGCTAGCTAGCTACACATATGGGTACGGAAAGATGGTGCCAGGGACGCATGAGAAACCGCGAGATATTTATAGTACCTACTGAAGTGAATATTTCGAACGCGCCCTCAAAATATTTTTGTTCATTATTTATTGGTTACTACTGTTCTTCAATTGTTTCAACTTCTTACATTCATAAATATCATCATTATTGTATTGTTAGAAACTCTTAATATAGACAAGTATGAACTATTTTTCTAGAAAGCGACGTTAGGAGCTGATTCTTGTTATACCTAGATAATTAAGTTATAACATTACGTAATTAGTGAACAACCGTATGTACATATGTATGTATATATGTATGTATATATGTATATAAGTATGTATATAAGTATGTATATAAGTATGTATATAAGTATGTATATAAGTATGTACATAAGTCCGATAATGGAAATCGTTTCATTATACAAAAAACAAGTAGGTAAAGTAAAAATATAATTCGTCTTTGATTTAATACACGAACTCTCTACCTCACAGAATTACGCGTTCCTTGCATTACTTACATAAATATAAAATATCTATCTATATAGGATGTTGTTCACAAATCGTTTTCAAATCCATAGCTAACCACTTATACAGTTTAATATAAAATAGGTCAAGTGCTCAACGAACGGGGTGAAGGGTCCCGTAGGGTTTTATAGCAACAATATTCGTGTTTATTTTTGAAAACAAAATATTTATCGAAATAATGTTTTGTATTTGTATTACAATGTGAGTTGTATTTTCTTTCATCTGGATATTGTTCCTCTTGACTTATGTTAGAATATTTACATGCAAATTTTACACTATACTAATACTAGTATCTATACCCAGCCACAAATTGCTGTATTAAGGTTTTTGTTATCATCATTATCTCAGCCATAGGATGTCCACTGCTGAACATAGGCCTCCCCTTTAGATCTCCACATATACCGGTTGGAAGCGACCTGCATCCAGCGTCTTCCGGCGACCTTTATAAGGTCGTCTGTCCATCTTTTTGCTATAATAATAGACAAATAATTAGCAATAAAACAATATTGCGACTATAAATTAAAATGAAAGATATCTTTCAAGTTGGATCAAACTGCACACGTTGTGCAAATTCCTTGTAAATCTTTTAAGTTATTTAGAAGTCCATCGCACATAAACAACGTGACACGTAGTATATGTATATAGATATGTATTTTAAGATTATAAAGCTACATAGTTTGTTTGTTTGTTTGACCGCGCTAATCTCAAGAATTTCTGGTCCGATTTGATAAATTCTTTCAGTTTTAGATAGCTCAGTTATCGACAAAGACTATAGCCTATATTTTATCCGGGTGCGCGAAATAGTTCCCACGGGACGCGGGTGAAAACTGGCGAAAACTACACACTTTATGTATATTAACTGTAGTAATGTGTATTAACAGTAGCTGCAGATACCTTAACTTACATATCTCAGCATGTCTACCTGTCTGTTACTAGTTAGTTAGACGTATCTTTTTCTTTCTGACGTCTAGATAAGTTATATTTCTACCACAATAAAATGTAGCCAAGAGATTTCGTAGATACTTCATTTCTCCAGGGACCATATGAATGATTCTCAATACTTTTACCAAATCTCATCTTGATTGCTTTCATCATAATAGGTATACCTAGAAACTTCTTCTTTATACAGGTATATTATATAGGTTTGAGATAGGATAGTCGTAGGCATATTGTATTTTTTTTTTCTGAAGTTGTTTAAGGATTTAAAGGTTCAGTATCGCAGTTGCAGTAGTTCCTAGGTACTGAACAATAGCATTGGAAAACGATTTTGGAACAAAGCCAATTTTAATCATGTAAATCTTTAAGAAATAAGTTGTGGGGCCTAGTGGTTTTGCGTATGAGGGTGCGGTCAGGAAAATACCTATGTAACTTTTCTAAGTTATACGTACTTTCTAAGTTTATCTTGGAAACCAAAGACTGATTAAAGGTGAAGGAAAACATCTCGAGGAAACCTGGACTATAATGTCTGAAATCACCAATTTGCATTGAGAAAGGTTGGTTTATCACCACGCTCAATCCTACTTCATGGGAGAGGAGGCCTGTGCCCAGCAGTGGGACGATATAAAGGCTGTGGTAATCATGAAATTAAACTTTATGCTTATAGTTATACTTTAATAATATTTTTTACAACTCGTATACCATCGATAGAAACACACCTCACGTCTGTGAAGTTCACTAACTAAAGTTAAGTACTCAATAGCCGATTGCCGCCATTAAAAAGATTACCAAGCTAAATCCAATAAAAGTACCTGTTAGTCCTTATACAAACTTTTAATCCCGGTTCACTCTTTTCCCCACTTTTGTTTTATGTATTTTGTATTTGCGAACCCTAATCTTAAATTATCTTATCCGAGACGTGACAACCCTACTGTATTAGGCCGAGGCACTTCCCTTTGAAAGATGACATTCTGCTGAATTGGGAATGTACGCAACCTTGATGACTCATCATCTCCCGAGCCTTTTCCCAACTATGTTGGGGTCGGCTTCCAATCTAACCGGATTCAGCTGAGTACCCGTGTTTTACAAGGAGCGACTGCCTATCTGACCTCCTCAACTCAGTTACCCGGGCAACCCAAAACCCCTTGGTTAGACTAGCATCAGACTTACTGGCTTCTGACTACCCGTAACGACTGCCAAGGACGTTCAATGACAGCCGGGACCTACAGTTTAACGTGCCATCCGAAACCCAGTCATTGGTGTCCAAGTTATACTTAGAAAGTACATACAAACTTAGAAAAGTTGCATTGGTACTGGACCGACCTGGAATCGAACCCACGCCCTCACACTTGAGAGGTTGGCTCTTTAACCGCTAGGCCACCACGAGATCGCAACCTCGATGACCTATCATAATATTTTTTGTACGTACTAGCTTCGGATTGAAGAATCCAAAGTAAATTGATGCCTGGAATTTCGGCGTTTATATTTATTGTCTACGGAAATTACTAGGAAAAACTCATTGTGGTTGTTCTGCCAAGAAAGTTGATCAATTTGAAACAATTTTACTATGGAAATAAACATAGAAATCAATAAAATCTTTATTTATTTATTAGTCCTAATTATAGTCAACAGCTTCTGTGTGTAGAAGAGCTAAGTCTTAATCTAACACAGTTGCCAGTTACTGGTTAACCAGCGTTCACAAAATTATAAATGATAATAGGAAAAATAAGAATGTAAACTTTATTGCTTTGATTGAGTAATTACAGGTGTTGTTATCAGTTATACCTAATATAATAAGTACAGTACATCAATCAGCTCTTTTAGGCATACAATGTTCAATGTTTATCAAATTTACAAAAAGAAACGATGTTTGTTATCAAAAAATACCTAATTACATATTTATTTTGTAAAATACGTTCCGTTTTTTACACATATAGAAAACAATACGACGCTAAAGTAATATTGAAAACAATACGTTGTAAAACGGGACCTCTTTCAAAGCATATTATTAAATCAACTGCAGCTTACGAAACAATTACCGTCGCCATTTGTTTTTGAAAGGGGTCCAGTTTCGTAATCGAATCAAGAAGTTATACCTATTTGAATGCTTGGCCCAAATAGTCGCCGTTAGAAATGTTGACTTAATTACTTACGAATAATGTAATTTGAAAATAAATGTCGCTTAACACAATTTTACCTTTACGAGAATGTTTACAATGTTTTACCTATTACCGTATTTCCTTCTCCTCGTATATTTTTGCTGATGTGCCTTAGGTAGCAAAAGGCGACAGCATAACATATCTTTCAACTGCAGATTAAGATTTTGGGTAGTCTGATGATTTTTGAAGCTAGCACGTGTATTCGTCCCGTCTTAAGAGCGCGTATTCCAAAAGTTGGCAACGTCGCAAATAAATTTCAAATATTTATAAGTTTTAATTAATTTGTCACAATTATATGAAAATAAGAAATATGGCTCTGCAGCATTATATCTTATTTACACACAATAAAATTCCCAAATTAATTAAACCATGTAAACAATTTACAGCTATTTACGACGTCGCCAACTTTTGGAATATGCGCTCTTAAAAATGGATACCGAATCCTCGTAACTCCCCGTTCCGTATAAACTTCAACGATATCTCACTCTCTATTCGCAAATGCTTGAAAAAAGGGTAAATCCTTTTATCATTACATTTTGACACATGAAAACGAGATTCAACTTCGTTATTACTTGGTGATAATTTAGTAAACGCAGTTCAGAGCGTTCAGCACAGTTGAAATTCAGGGAAATAATAACGGGTTCCGCTGAATACAATTCTCCTGTACCCTATTCTACGTTGACTGTGGTAATGGTAACGTTTTAATTAACAGGATTTTATTTAGACTTGTTTTGTTTATAATACTGGGATTGTGAGCTTTTTTTTTTCAAAAAATGTACTTAATGTACAGAGTACTTAATTTGATCAGTTTATTGAAGCTGTCGATATCTTTAGGAGTGAGCATCATCATCATCTCACGAGCCTTTTCCCAACTATGTAGGGGTCGGCTTTCAGTCTAACCGGATTCAGCTGAGTACCAGTGTTTTACAAGGAGCGGCTGCCTACATATTATAACCTCCTCAACCCAATTACCCGTGCAACCTAATACCTCTTGGTTAGACTGACATCAGACTTACTGGCTTCTTTTTGAGTGAGAATTTAGTTGTATTAATATTTGAAACAACAACAAAAACAATCAGCATACTTTTATACACGTGTTTGGACCAATCATAATCCAATATTTCATTATAATTCTGTTTAGCTGAGATATCATTCGCGGCGGACATGTACTTTGAATATAAATGAGTTTTGTAATAGAATTTGAATAAAACTTTTTTTCAAACAAAAAGTACCAACTTGGCCTTATTATATGAAAAAGTAAGTTGTTAACGAGGGCCGCGGTAATGGTAATAAAGGAAAATTTCGGAAGTCGGACGGCTTCCGTTTTCTGTGAGCCGGTAAATTCACATCCGATGGTAAGTACAGAAATAATACGTAATGAATAAATCAATATATTTTCATACTGCTTAGTTTAATGATTAAAAAAATATATATAACATGAATGTGTCTGTTTTTCTTGGTATGGAAAATAATGAGGGCTTGAGAAGTTGAAAGTGGGAGATTTTTGATGCCAGGGTATTTTTCCTGAAAAAGAAGGTGAATCCATGGAAAATATACCCATCAATATAATAATACCATGCTATTTTCCGGGAAAAATAACCTCCAGGAAAGTCTGAGAAAAGTGTAAGTACTTACATTATGCCAACATCACGAGTGGTGCCTTGCTATTTTGGGCGTAGATAATCAATTCAGGTTACATTACGTATTTCTTTATTAAATCCAAAAATTCTTTTGCTAGCTCCTTAGTGCCTCAAACTTGGTAGTACATTGGTAGTATTTTGTCCTTAAAAGACCTTTCAGTTTCAATATTACAATATCATTTTATGAATTATTACTGACTTCCATGAAACATCTAGCCCTTTGTTTATTCAAGAATATTTTCTTATAAATTATTTAGTACTGGTCCGTGACAGGTTGTCTGTCCATCTGCCTTTTAGACTATTGACGTGCGCGCCTTCAAAAACCGTTCATATCATTTTGATATCTATCAAGTTTATTTTCTTTCATTTTTATTTATAACCTTTGTCTTGTTTGTTAAACACGGCAATTATAAAAAGAGGCAGACTTCTTAAAAACTGAAAAGAAAAAAAAACACTTTTAGGTACATCGCTATATCTATAAGTCCGTTTCAAGTTTCTGCAGGCGCGACCCTGTCACACAAAGACCTCCAGTAAGAACATGCGGGTTTTAGTCAGTAAAAGTCTGACACTCCTTCCAGCTGCACCCTCAGATGGTCGAAGTCGGTGTCTAGAAACTGCAGCTCGTCCGTTTCTAGTGATGTAACAAGTCAAAACAATAAAAATATACATGTCCCCAAACTCGTTGGCCAATACATCACGCCACAAAAGTTGGCCCATTTTATCAACATTGTTCGCGACTTTATGCCTAAAACCATAATTTTCGGAACAATCATAACAACAGAAAACTGCGGTGTTTTAGCGAACAGCAACTGTCAACTTAATACGTACAAACGAGCTTGCTAAACAAAATCTATTTGAGGTGCGTTCACTCGTAACTTTTGTCCACTACTGCTTCTCATGACGAATTTATAATGTGTTCTTACTGCTTATGAAAATGTTAAAAGTGACAGTATTAGATACAACTTATCAGCAACGCGTGAATATGCCAATATTCACGGGTTGCTGATAAGTTCCAAACAGTTTATCAGGCAGATAATTTCATACAAATTCTATTCCATTTTTAATTTATCTGATAGATAGTGGCTATCCGTAAACTGTGAAACTGGCCCTAATAATTTCTAACTTAACATCATTAAAATCTGAAGCTTTTAAATGCCCTAAAAGGATGAAATATACAACTATCATGCCTACCTATTATTATAATGGACAATACCTACAGATGAGAACAGTATAAACCAGCTTAAAAAAAGCAAAGCCTCTTTTTTGTGTACGTACTAGTTTATAAACTACTTAATTAACTCTGCCGACCTTCCTAGCTTTTTATGGCTATGGAAAAAATATGACCGCGAAACTAGACAACTGCCAAGCGTAAATATATAACACGGTTCCCCTGAGATGAATACAGAAGTAAAGGTCATTAAAACTATTTTATGATGCTTTAAAAATAAGCACGTATATCATCATCAGCCTAGTCTTTTTCCAAGCTATGTTGAGGTCAGCTTCCAGTCTTAACCGGATGCAGCTGAGAACCAGCGTTTTACGTAGAGCGACTGCCTGTCTGACCTCCTCAACCCAAGTTATCTAGGCAACCCGGTACCCCTTGGTAAGACTGGTTGTCAGACTTTTGACTACCCGTAACAACTGCCAAAGAAGTACAAATGACAGCCGGAACCAATATAATTTAGCGTGCCTTCCGAAACACGGAGGAATTCGTCATGACAAGATGGTCACCATTCCATCGACCGCGCTTAGAGTTGCTTAACCTTAAGATCGAGCAACCCGTGCTGGTTTTTGCTTAGCCACGAGCTCTTCATTAGCACGTATAATAATGATTACCGTTGTTTATTGATCCTACTGTTTTTTAATGAAAATACCACGGAAATAAAAATTTCCTCAAGAGTAAACTGAGGCCACAAATGGATATATTTTGATAAATTGATAAAATACTTCAGATAACTTGTAATTGACACTTGGCTTAAAATATACATGTGTCCATTATACTTAGGTAGGTAGTTATAATGCCTGCTATTTATTTGTTGGACTATAGCCATCAACAATTAAAACAATGATGAACAATGGCACTATTAAAAGTACAATCACAAAAAAAAACACAATATTTCACGAAGATAATATGAATAAATATGTAATGCGAATAAGTTAATACGTATTGTAATCACTCATCAAAATTCGCATTAATTAAACATTAATCTACGTGAGAAATCGCTATTGATTTTTGCTATATTATTGCACACTATTTTGCTATACTACACATATTATTGCCCCTGACTGTACATATATACTATTATTTAAATAAATAAAAGAAACCAAAATCATTGCGAGACACAAAAAATGTATTGATAACTAATTAGGTGAAGGATATTTGAAATTAAAAATTGATACATACATAGATATCATTGTTTAACTAGAACAATTTTGATAAAGCACACAAACCCATATTGTGCGAAAACTAAAACCTACCTACCGTCTTTTAACATTAAGCAAGTGGTTATTTAGAGTAGAACACTAGGTTATACTTGTACAACGTTAATTGTACAGGTTAATAAAACCGAAGAAAACATGTATGTACGCTATACAAATATTTAGCAATGTCTAAATTTGTGTTCATAATATCAGTATATATGATGCAAAATGTCTAAATTATGTCAAAGACAATCACTGTTTCCTTATATGATAAAAAGCTGGAAAGATAGGTATATTATTTTATCTTAAAATGCAAGCTGAAACCTACTTATAAATATCGCGTCATCATCAATCTATCAATCGAGAATTTTACAAGTCACGACGTGAACAGAATTTATTTCAAGTCACTATCAGATCTCGTAAAGATAGATTTTAAAACCTATTCATGAAAATTAAAAAAGGTTCTGAAGCTAAGTGGTTTTGAAGATGCACTCACAAATAATTTAGCATTATATCAACCTATTATCTGCCATCATTTTGTCCTGCTTACTATTTAATTGAACAACGATTTTCAATTTAGAAATCGTTTTAATAATATGACATAAAAGTTATCATCATCTCCCGAGCCTTTTCCCAACTATGTTGGGGTCTGCGTCCAATCTAACCGGATTCAGCTGAGTACCAGTGTTTTACAAGGAGCGACTGCCTATCTGACCTCCTCAACCCAGTTACCCAGGCAACCCCATACCCCTTGGTTAAACTGGCATAGGTCATATAAATAACTTTAGTAAAATAATCGTTAGCGAGTACCTAATTAAGTACGCTCGTAGAAAAAGGAACACAAAAAATTCCAGTCAAAACGAAACTTTCTTTATTTTTTCGTGGCGAACCGAGGCAAGGTTTTCACTAATTGATCTATAGCCCCAAAAGACTAAAATAAATAAACGAAAGTGATTAATGAAAGCAATTTTATTGACCTTAGAAGTTAGTACAGAGGCTCGTAAATTAAAAAAAAAAAACATTTAACGCGCATCTCGGGAAATTACACTTCATATAGTAAAATAAATATCACATGACGAAAAACGCGTTGGGTACATAATATCTTAGAGTTATTTCTTTCAATCTTTTGTTAATTAGATGTCCATAAAGTCGGTATAATACGGCGACAGCAGAGTGATGGCTATTGTCTTAAACAGTGGAGCTTGCAAGGTTAAATGTAAATCACCGATATTGTGAATCGCGCTGGTAACCGCTACTCGGTGTGACGAGTGACGCGTACCGACGATAAGCATAATATCACACAAGTGCAGATCTCTGATAAGTTATCACCGTACCTTATTTTAATGTATCAAAAATGTTCACAATATACAGCTAGTGGTTGTGTTTAGTGCGTTTTAAACGGTATTGTTTTTATAACTGCCAGTGTTAAATTGCTAAAATGATTGTAAGGTTATAAAAATGTTGAACCGGATCGTGTTTTGCTGTTTGTGTTTTGTTTTAGTGTGTGCTCAGACAACTGAAGACGAAGGTAATGTTTTTGTTCGAATATTCATACCAATTCATTATACAAGTAGATATTAATATTAATATGTATAGGTACATGAAGATAAGTATAGCAAGTTACCTAAATATACATAGGTACCTACAATAGAAATTACTAGAACCTGCACCATAGAACTAACTATAAAACATAGATTACATACTGAAAACATGTCTCAAAATATGATAACCTATCTCGTATGTTCATCCTCCTAGCGCTAGTTTATGGTAGATACAGACGCCAGCACATCAAGCTACTACAACCTGTAAAATATCCGTATTAGATTTTCAACTTTATCGTTGAAGGTTATGATTTAAAGTTGATTGGGAAAATTTGACAGTTCCGGGTAGCTTGATATGCTGGCGTCTGTACATCGTTCCTACCAAGTTATACAAACTTTCTATTTCCTAATTAATATGATCTCATTCATTTATCAGTATTTATTTATTTTTATTTACAAAACATACAGTGATGTTGGTAAATGTGATAGTGTAGTCATGTTTATTTATTCGTTACTTTTTACATTATTTGAACTCCAACTTCAATCAGTATTCCACGACTACATATATGTATGTATTAATATTATAAAGCTGAAGCGTTTGTCTGTTAGTTAGTTTGAACGCACTTGTTTCTGGAACTAATGCGCCGAATTGAAAATCTATCAATGTAAGATAGCCAATTGATCGAGCAAGGCTATAGACTTATTTTTATACCAGTGCACGGGATAGTTTTCACATGACGCTGGTAAAACCGCTAGCGGGTTTCCACGAATATATCGCACTTCACATCACACTAATATATAAAGGCGAAAATTTATTTATTTATTTGATAGGGATAACAAACAGCAGTATATTACAAAATAGGCATACAATATAAAACTTGCAATAAAAAAAAACAAATACACACGTTTGTGAGTGGGGATTTGGATGAAACTTGACATTAATATAGCGATGGCCAACATCGGAATAACATTACTGTTCTAAGTCTAAGGTCGGAGTACGGAAAAAAGTTTCTTGAGAAAGTGAGTGAAACCGAGCAATCTATAAAAGAACATTGATATATAAAGCGAAGGCCCATTAATTGATAGAATCGAGTCAGGAAAACTAATTGAAAAACCACAAAGAAGTGCGTGGAAATACAAAAAATATTTCAAAGGATGTGCAATATTGCTATTACAAATAACATACTTGGGTAGTTTGTCTAAATATAGCGTTAATTTTGAATAGATAAGTGCTTATATCTATTCAGGATGAAGGTACTTGTGTTCTCAATTAGTTATTACCTACTTGTCATATGCTTACTACGTCACTCAAAAACACTCTTGAGCAACAAAAGTCAGTGCACAGTTTCCTGTTCCCATTTACCAAGAAGGGCGTTGCATTTCTTTCCACCCACTTCCCCAATGCACCCTGCATTTAGGAAATATTAACAGTTAACAAGAATTAGAACCGGACTATTCAACTTTGATCTTTCTGT
This sequence comes from Heliothis peltigera, assembly GCA_958496145.1. NCBI lineage: Eukaryota > Metazoa > Arthropoda > Insecta > Lepidoptera > Noctuidae > Heliothis > Heliothis peltigera. The sequence continues at coordinate 8,624,262 of OY292328.1, forward strand.
CTATATGCAGTCTTTGAAAATAAAGAAAAGAAAACTCTACGATAAAGTGGAAATAGAATTTACATTTAACCATTTTCTTTTTTGGAGTGGGAAAAAAGCAACATGGTCCCATCCCCTCCCGCAGCTGGAGGAAGTATCTATAAAATATTAAGTGAATATGAACTATAGCGTCCTCTACTCAATCTCTCCCAAGCGTCTAGGACATCCAAATACCAGAATGTTTTTATCCCCAATGTCAAAACTAATACAGGTCTAATTGCTGCCCTCGTCAGAATATGCAGAGGGTGGAATAGTCTTTATAATTTTAAAAACAGCGACATTCATGTTCATTCTCTCAAAAAATTATTATGAGAATGCAGTAATTAATAAAAACTAACTTATAAAACTATAATTATTATTATTTTATGCAACGTTTACTAATATTGTTATATAGGGTTTGTTGCAATGCTGCGCAGCTGACTGACGTCCTTAGAGAGAATAGACGCCATGGCCGAAAACCGGTCTGGACGCTATTGTTATGGAAAGAATATACATAATTATACACAATCTTCTATTTCAGACAAATGTTTGGAGATTAACTGCGTTGGAGAAGAATACGAGTGCATTGACGGCACGTGCTATTGTGCCAAAGGATACGTACCTAACCATTACCACAACAAATGTATAAGATGTCCCGGTAAGTTTTATTCATTAGTACCTACTGTCTGCCGATTTCAATGACCTATCTATCTGTTGATTTGCTTACTCGAGATGGAACTTTGACATCAACTTCTAACGAATAATGCCAAAATGCATAAGTCCTGGTGGCCTAGTTGTTCAAGCACCAGCCTTTCGAATATGAGGGTGCGGGTTCGATTCCAGGTCAGGAAAGTACCAAAGCAACTTTTCTAAGTTATACGTACTTTCTAATTTTATCTTGGACACCAATGCCTGATTAAAGGTGAAGGAAAACATCTCGAGGAAACCTGGACTATAATGTCTGAAATCATCAACCCGCATTGAGCAAGCGATTAACGCACAATCCTTCTCCTTGGGAGAGTGCCCAGCAGTGGGACGATAAATAGGCTATGATGATGATGAATAATGTCAAATGCCTATCTCTAGTAGGCAAATCAACAGATAGATAGGTTATTGCAATTCGCCGTGTATCTGTACTCGTTGACTATCTTCACTCACACAGTCATCTGAGTCTGTTTGTAATACCCACATAGTTTTTAAAAGTACGTCTATAAGCATTTTGTTTTTAATGAGGCGTGATACGTGATCAGACATCTAGTATTTCAAAAATATGTATGTACTGTAAAAAATTGGTCAGATTAGATTGAGACCTATATTTAAGCAGGTAAGGTTTATAATCTGAGATTTGAAGGTGGATATCTAAATTGAAATTCTTATAAATTATATTCTGGCGCCAAAAAATATCTTCTAATGCCAATTAAAGAACGGAAACAGAATACTTCTTTAAGTTTCTCCACAGACAGACTAGGACTTCAATCTTCTATATAATAATAAAGAATAAGTACTTAAAATTTTATTCAAATAAAAAGTACTTAAAATGGAAAGTCACGAAATAATTTTCCTACGACAGAGACCTAGATTAGGCACTATCTTTTTAATATTTACTTTAGTACACATGTTCTTCCTGTCATACTAATACTCAGCATTATATTGTTGATTTATCGCCTTGACACACAATTCAAATGTATATATTTATACACTTACACTTAGTATTCTTCAATTGCACAACTATGTACTGTAGTTACTTCTACAGACTCTTAACCGACACGCGACTCCATTATATTATAACTACGAATTATTATTTACTAGCGACCCGCCCCGGCTTTGCACGGGTGCAATGTACTAAAATTATACATATAAACCTTCCTCTTGAATCACTCTATCTATTAAAAAAAACCGCATCAAAATCCGTTGCGTAGTTTCAAAGATTTAAGCGTACAAAGGGACATAGGGACAGAGAAAGCGACTTTGTTTTATACTATGTAGTGATGATCGACAAGCGAAATCGACAGCTTTTTCATAAAGTCATTATACTTTATCGGATAAATTGTAATTAATACAATGTGTGACACGCGGTTGTGACTTCTGCATAAAATAATATTACCTAATCGTAGCGTTAATCATACAAAATTCTTTAATTTTGTAGAAATCGTTCAGCAGTTTGTCATTATAGAGCCTCAATAAACAGAATTTCCAAGTTAAGACTTATTTCGACTTAAATCAAACAACATACCTTGATGTTAGACATCAGTCAGCATTTCATAAAATGATAAACCCTTACCTAGACCGAGGGCCAGTTTCACAATGTCAGAATAGACTACCAGATGTAATAAAATTTGTATGATATTATCTACCAAATAAACTATCTGTAACTTTTTCGTAGCTGGTGAAACAGGCCCTTAACTTATATATATTAAGTATTATATACCCATTTATATAATATTCCTCCAACGAGGTGGTCAAAAACAAAAGAATAACTAGAGTTACCATCCTTCTTTGGAGATACCTAGGTACTTTTTAAAGATAGAATATCGGGCACTAAAAGCTTTGCGGTGTTTTCTTATAGTTCTGTGCATAAAGCCTTCGGTACAGCGTTGGCAAGGATGCCAAGTTCGGCTCATCTGACTTATATTAGTGTTTATTGGCACTGGGTAACTGCCCCCATTGGAGTTATGAGACTAATTCAAATTAAGTTTAATTATCCGTGGACTTCCAAAGCAGTTGGCTGTACGAAATTTCTTAGTTAATTTCGTTATATAATTTGATTATTAAAATAGCTCAGCCTTTTAAAATTTACATGCCTATCTAGAAACACAGACAGAGCTATGAGTTAATATTGATGTTTCTCTTGAACCGTGTTTTATTTAATTTGAACTTTTACTGGCATTAACGCGACGAAATTCTACCGAATCTGAAAGACAAACAAATCGCTTAACAACTAATCAACATAATATAGAACTCGAGTATATGTAGATTATACACTTTTGGCCAAACAAACCGAGTCCAAGTTAAAACTAACATAAAATCGTATCAACAATAATAATAATTAAAACTACGTTCATATTTCAGGCTTAGGGGAGAAGTGTTTGGGGCCGTGTTGCAACGTATACGGCAACGGGAGCCTCCAGTGTTGGCAGGGGATTTGCCAGCCTTGCTACGATAACCTCGGTAAATGGACTTGCAGGTTCGGATGCACTGTTATACGCGGGATATAGGAGAAATGAATTGTGAGGCTTTGAGGAAAATATAGAAGTGATGACATTTTTCTAACGTGTGATTCATCTAGGTTACAATGCCACTGATAAAATAAAAGGAAATTTACTTATTAGTTAAAACTTTACCGAACTAAAATTATCATTTATTATTTTCGGCTACTAGTTTCGTTCGGCTTTCGCTGAAAATCAGCACTTTGTCTTGCATCATCATGCTGAACGAAGGTCGTATTGCATGGTTGTGACGCATACTCCCCTTCGAGTTTGATCACATTTTTTTTCTTCTTATGCCCTATGTATGCGTCTTCAATTACGCAATTAAACGCATTTTCTTTCTTCTTCTATTTGGTATATCTTCTTCGATTGAATATAATAAATTCTAATAATATTAATTAACTCTATACGATAGACATGACCGCAAGAAATATCCAATATGTTTTTAAAACAATACGTAACCCGAAACCAATCAATTATAATGTTTCAGTTACTGACATTCTTTAGATATAAACAGTAGCGGTTCACTGTAAATTGTAACTCTAGTGTGTCTATGCATCTTTATTATAAATGCAAAATTTAATAAATATCAGACATATTAAAGAATTACATGAACTTCGAACTTGGGTTATTGACTAGGTCAAAAATAAAATCCTATATGATATAAATTCGGTAAAGCGTCTTAAAATAATGTCACTTCCATTTATCGTTTGAAGGAAAATCTATTGGAATTTTTTTATTGATAATTTAAGTAAAATAAGTATATGGCTTGATGAGAAAAAATTGTGACGTCATAATTCTAACTTTCATACAAATTGCATAGAGAGATAGAGAGTAGCCGTTTTTGACAGTTCAATAAAAGTAATGAATTTGACTAGTTGTCAACTACCCTATTCATTTGCGTAGGTGCTAGGCCAAGAGTAATTCTAAAAAACGCAAATCATTTTTTATCCAATGACATACTTTACTACGAGCTACGTCGTAGCCCGTAGCAGGACATAATCGTTTTTCAACAGCTTTTCATACCTCAAGGAGAAATTAATGACCGTAGGCAAATTATGTATGTTTTAATCAATAGAGCATTTGATGTTACGTTCCAGGGAATCCCTAGAACAAATTCTTCTGATTTCCAGTACACAGGTGATTATGGGCGCGGCGCTGATCCTCGGGATTATAGCTACGTTCGTACTACTCTACAAACTTTGTGCTGCTACGGATTTAAGGTAATATGTTATCTATGATACTTTAAGGGTCGGTTCATATCTGACGTAAAATACGCCGAACCTATCATCAATTGTACTAACGTATCATCGGTTGAGTGTGAACGGTCAAGCGTTTTTCGATACATTTGTCAGTTCTGGCGTTATGCGACCGATAATACGCGACGCATATTCCGTTAGATATGAACCGACTCTAATGCGTATAAACTATATATTTCTTGTTAAGGTTGTTCAAAATCTAAATTTATTTTGGATCGTCTTTTAATAAAAAAAGTGAGGAGTCCTATTTTTAGTAAATTTAATATATTGAAAACTTATTTATTCGATTCTCCAACAAAATAGTAATGACGAGGGTACACCACTTTTAAATTATACGTCACTTTACTACACTTACGCGCACTCATTTAACTTAAACGTGACGTCACGAGCCCCCACTCCGGACCTTTAATGTTGTTTAGATTTTTTTTTATGTTTTGTTAAAACAACAAAAAATAATGTCTATTACTATTACATACTAATAATATGTTTTGTTAATATGAAAGACGGAGTAATTAAAATCACTACATTTTATCCTTGTTGACACGTCTAGGTATTGCACTTTTCAATATTTATCTCATGAAATAGCCATTGTGACCCCTTCCTTAACTCAAACACTGTAGTAACAACTTTTAATTTAGTCTAATTAGATTTTGCTCTGATAAATGATTATTAGTTCAAGATTAATGTTGCTTTACAGAGCCTTTGGCACAGGGTACGACGGTAATGGCCGTCTATCTATTGGAAGTCTACAGTTGTACGTTGAAGAAAGATTACGAGATGCCCCACCTAGGTGAGTGTAATACATACTTGTCATACTAGATGATATCCTAAAGCGCGAGACACACGTATGTAATATCGTAGCTCTAGAGGTGACTGCAAAGGTGAAGGGAGCTCCAAAGGCACTTAGTTTCCACACCAGGTTAAGTCAGCTGTTACGTCAGGTTCCTGCCAATAAAAGTCCTTTCAAAGTCGATCCAGCCATTTCAGAGATTAGCCCGGCCAAACAGATAGACAAAAATTAAAAAAATATATTTCATATGACAAATAAACATTCCAATTTTATGTAGATGTATAGGTAGATAAAGTATCAACAAAATCCCTAAGCAACCAAACAGGATTTTCTCTGACTCTGACTTTCCTTTGAACAAAAAAACATACTTAAGTATGCCTAATGACTCCCTGGGTTTTTGGCGATAAGAAGTGGCGTTAAACTCTGTAACAACACAGTCACTATACTTATATAAATAGTTAGGTAAGTAAACATAGACTGAAACGTCTTCTCATGTAGAAATAAGCACCCTATTCAGTACCTTTCGTAGTTGCTGGAAGTATCGACAATAACTGCATAGAATTATGATATTCTCGAGAATTGCTAAGTTTGCGATACCATTGAACGTATTACCGAGCTACCAGTAACAATGGCTTACCATATCCATGAGTTCAGATTCAACAGGACTTTCTTTAGATCCGATGTAGTTATAACTAGCTGTTGCTAGATACTGCCATTCAAAAGTTTCATTTCATGAAATCCATTCAGTAGTTTTTGCATGAAACGTGAACAAACAATTCCTCACAAACTTTCTATTTAACTTCTTTTAAGGGCCAGTTTCACAGGTTACGGATAGCCACTATATATCAGATGAATTAAAAAATGAAACAAAATTTTCAAAATTCGAACGTAGAAAGAATTTGAAATTTAAATGAGGTCATCGAGATCGGAAACCGCTTTATTATTAAGTTATGTGCAAAACCTTTTTTTTTCAACCTTTCTACGATTAGATTGCGATACGAAGCACCACATTAATCTACGTTGGTATACCTATGTAAGAAGGTTCTTCCTTGTAACATTTAATTCACCCGGGGGCTTACAATAAAGAGGACGGCTCTTGGCATGTAGATTAAAATAATAATTACAGCCGGCCCACATTAAAAACTGGGATAGGGTTGCCTTAGTAACACCAAAAAAAAACTTATTATAAACGTGCCTTAATTAGTTAGTAGTTAAGTAATTGGGTTTGTATGATGAGTAGTTTGGTATTGGTATCCCTACATCCTTTCGAATAGAACAGCTGTCTGGGGGTTAGTCGTGGTGGCCTAGAGGTTAAAGCACCAGCCTCTCAAGCAGGTATATTCAGGACAGGGAAGTACCGATGTAACTTTTATAGTAACATATATATTTTCGAAATTTATCTTGGACAACAATAACTTTTAAAGGTGAAGTAAAACATTTTTGAGGAAACCTAGACTTTGAAGCCTGAACTTGTCAATCCGCCTTGAGTAGGAAACCGTGGTGATTAACGCTCCTTCTCATACGAAGAGGCCTGTGCCCAGAATTGGGACTATAAAAAGGCTGATGAGGATGATGATAGACTATTTAGATACCTACTGAATAAAAATATTAAAAACCCCTTTGCAAATACGTAACTACCTAGTATACAAGTAACTTGCACCATCTTCCACTATAATGTTCTTTCCCGACGGCGCAGCATAGTAATCTAGCGACATCTATGACGTGTCGATCGCAAGTTGACACGTGTACTGTTTTTAGCGTAATAGGTGTCGCTGTCGCTACACTTTTGGTTTTATTTATTTAATGTGTTATTAGGGGTATAACTTAATGATTTATTAGGGATATCTATCATTATATATTATACCAGTCTCATACATAATATAATGTCCTTAGAAAAATATAGCTCGTCTTGTCGGAGGCACTATCGTGCTTCAGATTCCTCAAAAAAAGGCATAGGGTAGATTGGAATCTAGATGGAAAGAAAAATCTACCTATGTCCGTGATTAGCTGGATAGAAACTAATATAAGTAGACATCAGAGCATGCATTTTTTATCATAATTACCTACATCTTGTTAACAACGAAGGTCATACCTATTTGATGTTAACAATTAAATTGAACGATTAATCCATCTATTGTTTATAAGTACATACCTAGACAAATTACCTGCAAGGTTAATTTACCTAATAAAATTAGCAATGAAAGTAGACCCTGCCTGACTTGATAGATCTACGAAAAGTTTCTAAAAGAAAGTTTCTGCGGAGTTTTTAAAAGTACCTACCTATTCTAAATTTACCTAGTCATCCGAGCGTTAAATCTGTTTAGTGATATTATTTAAGACGTATGTTTATATTTTTTTCAGATATTCACGAACACCAGTAGCAGGCTCTGCAACATACCCTGCGGTAGCATTTCTTAATGCTGGTTTTGTAAGTAGATGTTTCTAGACACATATGCAACATTATACCCTAGATACCTGATTATCTACTTTTCGCACAAAATATATTCAGGGTTCTTGGAGTGGGAAATCACAAAAAGACCCCTACCGCTGTATATACCCATTCAAGAGTCTCATATTCAAAAGAAAGCGTTCCAAAAGACTTCAGTACTGCCATATTTTTAAATGGAACTTAATTATTTAGCGCGTATTTCTAATGTAGGTACGTTCCCATATATTCTGCGAGCAGTGCTTAAACTGGATCACTATACTATAACAGTCACAATTTGTCAATTTCACGTAACAAAGAATACCATCTCACTCTGTCAAGCCTTCTCGTTAACTAATGTGGGTGCGGCAGCCAATCTAACTGGATGAAGCGACTGCCTATCCAACATCCTATAAGCAGTTAGCCTGGGCTAGCCATTGCCCCTTAGTAACACTGGTTTCTGATTGACTTTAATGAATCCCAAAGAAGTACAAATAATATCTGGGATCCCATTATGTCATACTCAAATAAAAGGTCTCCCATGATAGCGGACGAAACCACGAATGTGGTTGCTACTTAGCCACCTTTTACCAGCTCTTTCACAAAACAACCAGTACATCATAATGTTTTTGTTTCAGATCCACGACAGCAGTATTCCGCCTCCTCCATACACAGCAGAAGACAAGCCAGAAGAGAACCGCAACACAGTAAACCATATATGAAACCATTCAGTATTTTAAAGATTAGCCTATTGTAATTTAAGTAGATATTTTTTTCAAAAAAGTGATACTAATAAAATTATTGTTCATATTTTATATTTTTATTAAATAATTGTGTATGTGTGTATTATTTATGCTCCTCTCGTGATTTATTGTATTGTTTGTCCATGTTGGAAAGCAACTTTGCAAACCTTAATTAATAATCTGAGCAGTTAAAAAAAAAACAACATGATTACTCCATGATCATGGCGCTTGCAACAGTGCCGAAACATCGCGAACTCAATAAAAAAGTACATGGTAGCTATCTCATACAAAGTAATTCCAAAAAAAATCCATGACTCTTGAAATTTGTTCAATTCTTAAGTTAATAACATGCCATTGGACTAAATAGTTATTGCAATCATAACCATTTGAATCATCATAATTACCTATGCATCATAATATGGGTACCTACATTTGCCTGCCATGTTTGCCTCACCCAGGAATGTTTGAAAACAAGTATGAAGAATGCCTGTTAAACAATTATTACATCACCACAGTGACATTATTACTTTACTGTACTAGACCAAACAATATTACATAAGGTTAGCTAAGTGTCATCAGATCAGTTAGAAAAAACATGGTAAATTCTAGATTATTGCAAAATTTACTTAAAAACCCATTCAATCAGTTAATCGGCACTGCAGAGCCTAGTCATATTAGTCAGTCAGATAATTTCACTCCAAAGATCTTGTAACTTTATCAATACACTAAATAATGCACTCAGAGCCATAAGATACAAGCTGTGCTTAGTTTGTGTCTCAATGTAAACATACACATATTGTAAAGTTACTTTAAGTATAATAATTTTTTTTTAAATTTTATTATAACCAGTTTTTTATCCTAATGTGAGACTTTTTGAAGACTCAATCATTTCTACACCTGCATGATTGTTGATAGTTCTATGCTCAATGGGTTCCATGCTAATTTAAATTTACTCACTAACCTATCTCACCCCTCATCTCTTACAAAGCAGTTCCAACAAAAATAGAAACAAAGAGCTCAACTGAAGACTATATGCCAACTGATGGAGATTCAAGACTAGATAAAAATAAATAATAATCATTGGATAGAAAATTCTATTCACATAAGTTCAGACAGTTGTTTGTTTATGAACATAAACTTATAAATTAATATAATTCATGTTAGTTTGTAAGAGTAGTCAGTGCTGCTACCACATCTCCCCGATGTTCCCTTAGAGTTCTTTCTGCTAACGTTCTGGATATCTCCATCTCTTTTACCTGAAATTTATAAAGAGTATTTTCTCAAACAAAATATTGTAATTAATTGTTATTCTTTTAATTTGACTTACAGCAATGATGAAGTCATTGGTATAAGCAGTTAGTTTTTGAATTTAGAACACACATAATAGAAACTTTTCAGAGTAAATAAATATCTATAGAATTATATTATTTTGCAATAATAAAATTGTGAATAAAGTTAATCTTGATATCATTCTAGACAAACTCATTATCTGCCTAGCCTTTTCTCAAATATATTGGCATTAATTTCCAGTTTCACGGGATGCAGCTTTAATACCAGTGTTTTGTGTATGAAGACTGCCTGTCTGACCTCAAACCAGTTACCTAAGCAACGCTATGCCTCATGGTGATGCTGGTTGTCAGAATAAAACTGATATTGTGGACAAACTTGAATGAGATAATATCTACTAAGTACCTATTTATGTCTGTTATCAAAATAATAATAACAATAATAAAAACTTACAATTAATTCTATGTCATCCTTTTTCACTGAAACTTTTTGTAGTTCCTTCTCTTTTTCTAGACGCTCAGCAGCCTCCTTGTTTCTCCTGTCGCCTATTAATGACAGGGCCTGAAATCAAATTGGTTTTCTGATATAGAGAATACTTAAATCACAGAAAAATTTACTTCACAAGCAACAAATAGTTATAATTATTGTTTGATAAGGTAACAAAACAGATCATGGTATTGTGAGCGAGTGCTAAACTCAAGGGTCTGAACATGTATCGATAACCTCAATATACTGGACTTGAGCGTACTATTTGTTCCTCTCCTACGCACTTCTTGATGCAAATAGTTACATGCTTACCCCAGATATGTCCTGGGAAGATATCTCCTTCTCTTCGGCATAGTCCGTAACCTTCTCTAAGTCTGCTACTCCACTATCATGTTTGGCAGTCTTTTTCTGAGTTTTATCTTTATCGTGCTGGATATCGTCAGTATCCCCATTAATTTCTTCGTCTGCCATCTTGTCCTTTATGTATACTTATACTATAACAGGAATTCTATTTTAAATGAATTATTCCTACACAAATTTCAACTAAATAAGCATTTTACAGACACAAAACTGTCATGTAAATCGAAAACGAAAATGAGATTGCAATAGTTTGAGGTTATTTGTTGTTTCGTTCGGAAAAAGCCGACTGCCTAGGTTATGTTATACACAGAATTTTGCGATTCTCTTTGGTTCGACTGCGCTCTTTTATATTATAATTTACAGCTAAATCGTTGGTTGTTGGTTGGTATAATTTAAATTAATTTTAATTTTAACAATAATATTTGGGGAAAAATCGGGTAAAATATTGCCTTTGCCACTTCATAGCAAAGGCCCCTTGCCCAGGGCAACTTTTTTTAGCGATGCAGTCGCGATGCTGTCGCGCTTAGGCATCGATACAGACGCAAAGCTGTCGCTAGCTGTGTGCCCCTGCCCACGAGACCAGATTCAGTTACTATGCAAACGCAATTTGGTCACGATGAAATGCGATTCGGTCGCGATACAGTTTAACTGATGTTCGGTTCCCACCCACGCGCTGCACCACACTCCCTCCCTCCTCCTTTGTTCTTTCTTCGATGTCCACCAACGTTGTCGCGCGTTTGTATCGATGCAAGCGCAACGCATTAGCGCATTAGTAGCGCGTTGCAAATGCGACTAATTATAGCTTTTAATACGACACGCGTTAAAAAAAGCGATACTGTTGCGCATTTGCCAAACGCGCGACTGCATCGCTACAAAAAGTCGCAGTGGGCGAGGGACGCAAAGTGAAATCTTGAAGTCGGTTCAGTATATGCAGAGATATCTCCTACGAGCCACAAAACTTATACATAGAAAAATTATAATGTATTATATAGAAAAACAAAAAACCTTTCAGAACGGAAACCAGAGAGATTATTTTCATGATGGTGCCCACGTTTAATTATTGAGCCAAAGAACTACGGCTTTTAGCAAAGGGAGATAAAAATTTAGATTACCTAAACATTTATAGACTTATTTATATTTAATTTCAGATCCATGATATTTTCCTATGACTAAATTTTTATAAAAAAATACATTTTGATATTGCTATTCACACTATTTATAAATATTTATAATTGACTTGATTGACACTCTTGAAGTCTTGACACTTTGACAGCCTATGCTGGGCATTGCATTACCCCTTCCATACTACTGTATATTTCTTCTTCTTTTGTTTTTAACTCCTTAATTTTAAGGTAGAACGTAATTTTCAACGATTTTTCTTTTGAGTTTATCATTTTAAGTGTTTGGTGATCCTCAAAAGTGCGGTGAAAACGGCAGGAATTGGTAAGTGTATAATTTTAGATTTCGCGAATTGTCAAATTAATAATGGTATTTCGCCCTTGACGTTTGATTTTTTACACTTTTATACGCACAAACGAGCATAATCTTTAATATTTCGTCTAAAAATAAATATGCGGACTGCGATTCGTTTCATAAACCATTGTTTGGTATTACAATGTGACGTCAAGGCAATATGGAGAACGTTTCATTTGCTCGCGATAGCTCGTGTCTATTTCATACACCTTAGCCTTTCTAGTAATTTCACCCTAGTGTATATCGTTACGCAGATACAATAGATTGGAAATGGAACCTCTGTGCGTTATTTTTGCTTCAAACAATGGTAGTAATGAGTGAAGTGACCTTGAACCATGGTGTTTTGAGTCTAGATTTTGCCATGTGTTAACAAGATTAAGAACTACACCAGGTAACTACGTATTGTGTTGTTACAAAACCTCAAATAACCATAATAAAGTTTAATAATTTCTCCCACACAGGAAATTGTTGAGAATCTTTTGACAAACACAGGTACCTGTAGATAATAAAGAAATGTGATACCTCTTTAAAGAGGTATTGTTCTGGTAGAAAGGTGTATATAACAGTGTTAGTATATGAAATGCTTTGTATAACATTAGTTGTTATTGGGTTTATATAAAAAATAATACAACACAACCATTTTAAGTCATACATTTTTATTTTACGATCAAGTTATGTGATAAGATTTATAGTAAAGCAAAAAGCAATAAAAATATATTATAGTCATTATTAGAAATAGCAGTAATATTAGAAATGAATGGTGTTATTCTAATATTTAAAATCTCACTGGTCAGTACTGATTGATTCTTTATCGCCAAGAATCTATATAGTTATGCTGTGTGCGTTCGTAGGATCGAAAACAACAATGCCTATGGAATATTAATATCTGCTAAAACATTATGTACAAATATTTCAGTTTAAACAGTATAACTTTAAAAGTAAGACGCACAAAATATAGATTTGTTGAAATTTCTTCATCCCCCTATATGCGCTACTAGATGTCCTCCTAATTAAAGTCAAATCTAAAACAATATCTGTTTTTTTTTTAAGAAATCCTTTAAAATTTATAAAATTTGTGGAAGCAACTGTGCCTGGCAGGCTCGAGTAGAATTGTACACGTAGAAGAGAGAGGACTTGAAAAAACAGTTAATGTGAAAATTGTTTCAAATGAAATTTTATTTAGGAGAATATAATTAAAATCAAGCTTTTGCAATCTTATCAAGTGCTCTTTGCGTATGAAGATGGAAAAAATGACAAAATATTCCCTAGTTTCAAACACAATTTATATCTATTTTCAGATAAAATAACAAATTAAGGTCAGCGCTTTAAAAGTTAATATTAAAAAAATCCAGTTAGCCAATTGGAAACATCAACCTACATAATTCCCAGTACAATTGTATTCATGTAGCAACGTCTGATTGCTCTACCCTGACCAATTTTGATGTGTCTTTTATCATTGTTTGTACTCAAGAAGTCTTGACACTATTCCACAATTTCCTTGACCCAGCTCCTGGTGCAGTCATATATACATTTTAATGTTGGCTGCACTGCATCTGATTGTATACTATGAATGTTTTAACCCTTGCATTTCATATATTGAATTGCAATAATTTTTCTGCATAAATTTTAACAGCACTGATTTTAAAACTTGTGTGTTATTTTCTTTCACATAGTTTGGTCGTTACATGTATTATATGGTCATGATGTAATTGTTTTTATTATATATCTAGCTGTGCCCTGCGATATTACCTGCATCCCGAGGAAACTTCTAGCATCTGGATATAATGTAGCCAATGTTTTAATCTGTTATTTAAGGTATAATACTACCATGTTTCATCAAAATCGTTTCAGTAGTGCTTCTGTGAAAGATTAACAAATTTCCACTTATCCAATCTTTAATGTTTGAATTATCTTCAATACATATTATCAAGTGTTTGGTTTATATGTTTTAAATATCAAATAATCATTTTGGTAGATATTGCTGATGTAGATGTGATAGATTAATGTTTACTTCCTGAAAGCAAATTAATTCTATGAACATTGTAAATGTAAACATAATATCTATAGCTATTCAACATAATTATATCTTAACAAGATTGCTTATTACTTGGACCCATTCTAAATCCTAAAGAACATTTTAAATTGATTGTCAATATTCACTTACTACTTTTGTCTTACTAGTAGATTTCGGTCAATTTTCAATCATCATGTAAATTAAGAAATTTTAGATTTTGTGAATTGTTGTTGTTGTTGACCTTTGATTTACATGAAACATTAACTTTTTAAATGAAAATAAATTTTTTAAAGCATTATGTATGGAAGCCACGAAAATAAGCTGCCGAAAACTTTAACTTTGAGTGATATTTTTTTCCTCATTTCCTGTGACGTTGTTAAGAGGTAATTTATTATTGTTATTTATCCTTGTTGGAAATTTCCGTACGATGATATGCCCCTATCGTTATGGAAATATTTGGGTACCAAGCTCAGTCGCGTAGCTAGGTAACCAAGGGCTTCAACGCAAATAAAAAATGGTGAGCCACTGTTATCTAAACTGGTAGAGTTTTATCAAGTAAAATGTAAAAATACCTACTTTAAAAATGATTTAACGGGAATTTCTGGTAAGGCCCTTTGGTAGCTAGCTACACCACTGACCAAGCTAGTATGAGGATATTGGTAGGATAATAAAAATACTCAGCTCAACATTTTTTTCATAGTCCACAAATGTAATTGTTACAATACTAAATAATAATATGAATGCTAAAGTAATTATGTACGTGTGTAATGCTTTTATGATCTTAAATTGGCTGAACAGATATTGATGAAATTTCGCAGGGACACATTCGGTAAGGACTTATAGTAATTTTAATTCGATTAAAGTCATCAGCAATATAATTTCATACATTATATTTCATTTCATGCACTACTGTACATCTCTGAGGCCTCTCATTGATTACCAAAAGGACCGCTTGAAATCGGTCTGCGTTTAGTGCCTTCCCGCGAACCACAAGGTGTGGTATATGGTCGTCTCTTCGGAAACCGAAAACATTTTCTGGAGGCTGGAACTCATCGAACCAACGTTGAAGACAGTTCGCCAAAATCCGCACGAAGCGGTTGAAAATAATGATATAGTTATTATCTTGTCTGTTCAAAAGATGGCGCTGTCGTTCTACTTTTGACATTCATACAGAATATCAAGTTAAATTTACTGTAAGAGAGCAATTTCGACTCATCAGTTTTAAAACAAAATGGTCAGGTTCACAATAAACAAAAACCGATCAATCTCTAACTTTACTATCGCCATAAATATTGTTAAATAGTCTAGAAAGTAAATCGTCAAATGTTAATTCAATGCGGAAGCGACAGTGTTTAACAGACAGGGGCACATTCAATGCCGTGGCTACAGAATCATTACTCATACAATTTTACCTACTGAGAAATGCGTGATGTGCAGCTGACATCGTCAATTTGTTTTGAGATCACGTACGTGATTTATCAATATCGTTTATAAAAGCGGCCTCAGCGATATTTTTTTTTATTAGGGGCATATTTTAAAGTAATAAGTTAGGCAGGGATTCTATGCTATCTGCAGAATTATATCGTGTAGCAGTAGTGTATAAAAAAACCGACTAAGATCGTTTCGTATACTATATCTATAAAACTCCAAAACACTCCAAAAAATCATGACCTTTTGATGACCTGATGAAAAACAACGGACAGACTTACCGAAACACATCGAAGTCTTAGTAAAAGAGTCCGGTTTTTTTTCTATAAAAACAGGTCGGATACATAACTTCATATTTCCTTCGACTTTCCCCTAAACAGCTGCAGCCAGGGACCGCCAATATTAACGCAAGAGAGAGATTAATTAAGCAGTCCTCCCTTATAATCCGCTTACACTTCAACTGTCCCCTCCATATATTCTAAATAAGATTAACAATTAAAGTGTCATGCATCAAATAAAAATAACGAAACTGAAAAAATCTGCTAACACCTGTCGCAGGAATCCAAGGTGTTTTTAATGACCATCAACATAAACACAACAGGTGCGTTGTTGGCACAGAATGGGTAAAAAAAATGTCTAATGGTTTACCAATCTTCTAAATATTTCGGCTCAGGTAGGTCCATTTTAAACAGAACTTTTATTTATAGTTAGCTACGGCTAGATAGGATAAGTAAATAATGATTTTAAATTAGCCTAGTTTAATATACAGGTAAAGCCAGAATTGTAAAAGCCTATTAAAAAGCTCAAAGAACTGTTTTGTATTATCATCTGATTTTTTCGCTTACCGCTAGATGGCGTTATCCAAAACTTCAAGCATACGCATAAAATATGTACACGTTTTTCTAAATCGACCTCGCTCCTTATCCTGGTTGATTAAAAATCGGTTACGGCTTTCCATATTTTTGGTTGGCCTGATTTTTTATCATATCCGCTGAATACGGGAAAATATATTGTAACAATGTAATTATTTACCTTGACACAATTAAGATACCAAATGAGGAAATCGCGGTATGGTTTCAGTTTTTCGCTACATCAGCAACATCATTTTTCACCGTGTAAATTAGCAAACTTGTTTCTTTAAGCGTAGTTTTTAATCACACCCAGATTATAAAGGCGAAAGTTTGCGTGTATATTTTTTTTCTTCTTAACGCCAAACAAATGAACGTAGTGGCTGAATAACTAGAACAACCTCGGTCCATGGCCCATGGTCCTTATAAATTAAAATTAACGGTAAAAAATACTAACCTTATCAGCTAGGGTGTTAAAATGTAACGGTCATCCTTGGACAGATAATATTATGCATAAATTTTCTAAGAAACTGTATAAATCTTCCTACTGTAGTTATCTTCTCACGAGAATTGTGGACATAATTACTATGCACTGCGTCTAGTCGAATTTACATAAATATATTAAAAAGAGTGAGACGCTTATTATTACAAAATAGGTACCTATAATATAATCATCTATTTTTGTAAAACTATATAAGTGGTCTTAAGGTATAGTTATTTAATTAATTTACATTTATATTATAAAGGCGAAGTTTAATAACAATACATGACATTAACTGACAGAATGATATTTAAAAAATATATTATTTTCACACTGAATATTATAAATATAAAAAAAATATATATGTAAGAGTCGTTGTTTTGTTGAAAATCCTGCACGTGTCTTTTATTATGAGCAAAGGTCTAAAACATAAATAGCACACGACAGTACAAAGAACTTTTGGAACAAAACAAAATACTGTTGCAATGACAACAGACAGTCAAAAAGTCGAATTGCAGTTTATTGACCTGAAATTCAGTACATATCTATAAAAATGTTAACTACCACTTTTATGGGTGATGAGTAGAAACGATGAACATACCTGGGATTGTTGAATCAATCCCGGAGTCGGGATGAGTGTCTCGGCATTTTTCCATTAAGAAATTCTCAGTAAGTAACTGCCCTAACTTTGGATCTTCGCCTGCTTAAGAGCGATTTCTGTTTTTCCCATCTTACCTGTTTAAATATGTAGCCTTTCAGGAATACAGTAAAACTAGCTTCTGCCACCGTTTTGCCACCCGGATAAAAAGTAGCCTATCGCTTCCTCGATAAATGGGTTATCTAACACTGAAAGATTTTTTCAAATCGGTCTAGGAGTTCCGGGCACGGATACGGGCAAACAACTAAGTAAGTCTTCAGCTTTGTATATTCGTAGGATAATATAGGCAGGCACCTAATATATTTTCCATAAACGGTTGAAACTTCAGTGGTGAACTTTTCAGAAATTCCGAAAATGATTTTGGGAGGTTGAAGGTGATATAAGTAACCTCGCCGTTCGTTACCTTGTTCTTAAAAGCATAGTAATTCAATATTTTACTATTAGCCGTACTTTCTAATATACTATACCAAATTATACTCCAGTTTTAAGTTCTTGGAAATTGAATACATTAAAAAACAAAATAAACCACAAAAAAAAGAATTAGCTAGTTACCTTTACAAAAATAATCACGTGAACTGATCTAGAATATCAGATAAGTCCGCTGCACGTAGATACGTATTGATAGTTTGTACAAAGTCGATTAAAATGAAACTCACAATGTAAAAACCTTGTGTTCACAAGTAAAATAAATAGCCTCAGATATTTATTTACGTTCTATAAACTTGAAAAGTGCTCAATGAATTTATCGTTAAATCCCGTGCCTACCGAAATATTTTTCTGTAACCTTGTTACAGTAAGCTGAGTCCATAGACCGATTGTACGACTAGTCGGCCACATTGGTAATGAGGTGACCTTGTATTCTGTATCTCCAAGGACTTTACCCGCTAGAAGGATATTCGGGGCTACTGGCCTTGGGTAACTTTTGTCTCAAGGACTTGACGCTCCAAATGATAAATGACATCATTTCAGTTTCTGGGTCGGTTCACCCACTACCCTGAATACAGAGTTTTGGTGTCACGCCTAAAAGTCGTAATTATTACAGATTTTGTAAATACCACACTGTATTTTTTCTGACTCAACCGAAAATTCTATAAAATCTACTTACTAAAAAACATCCTTTTTCGAGCAGGACTGAAATTTAAAAAAGTTAAATAGAATTGTGTTTACGATCTGTATATTTAAATCATTAGAAGAAATTTATAGAATAAGACGATAATGTAAAAGTATTTACGACGATAATATAAAATTTACAAGTTATTTGATAAATTATACATCGTAACTGTTAATTATTAAGTCATCAAAGAATCACCTGAGATTGAATAAATAAAGCAGATACTTGAACCACAATTTTAATTGTAAAGGCTTCGACTGACTGGTGTCATTAATTCATAATGTTACATTGCATGCTACAGATTGAGTGTCCGAGACGCTCGTGCCGCGCTACTTGTAACACAACAACCTAGCAACACCCGTTGCGAATGTTACGTTATTTCCAAATGAAACAGGTCAGTGGCCACCTTAAAACTGTGCTTAAACATTAAGTTACAAAACAGTTGAAGCTTTCAACAGCATCATGTCATGATTACCTACTTTTCTTAGTTGAAAATACTAGAAACTTTATGCAAATACATTGTTGTTGTGTGGGAGACCTTAGATTCTCAAACTCTCAGAAATGATGGTAAAACAATGTTTTGTGGGACAAAAACAATTTCGTTACACGTGCTTACGTAAATATAGATCACTTCCTGAAATCGTGTTAAAATTATGAACAATATTTACTTGTTACAAAGTAATTAGATACTTACAAACTATTGGGTCACACGGTCGGAGTAGGTTTGTGGTTTCATATTCATTTATGTGTATGAAGCAAAGGAAAATGGGACGACGAGCGTTGTCTTCGTTTACAGAGTTCCCATTTGCCGCTCCCATAGAAAAAAACGTTTGTACTACTTATTTACTTAAGTATGAATAATGACCTGTATTTTTATCTGCATCCTAATCGGATTTCTTCATAAAGACTTCTCTTACTAAAGGCAAGTTCGGTTTTTCTTTTGTAAAACAAATATCTTTTGAGATTTAAACAGCAAAGAAGAACAGAAGGCATTTACATAAATTTGTGTTCACAATATTACATAACCAAAAAATTAAAACCATAAATAATAATTAGCATGATAATAGCTATCCTTGTCACATACTCGGAGGCTAAACGTAAAATATTGATTCAATATCAATTCGTGACGGCAGATGACCCTGTAGAGCGTTCATGTATAACAGATAACAATGTTAAAACAATACTTCCTTGTATACTTAACTGGTACTCGTAAATACCATTAAGTATTTAGTGCCTTATTGTCGACGCGGTCCGTGGCAAACTGTTCCACAACGTTAGTGCTGATAGATAAGTTATCTATCACGTTGGCTATCGCGTTGTTCATCGCTTTACCTCGATCTAATTCGGTACAACGGCATTACATATCTAATAGATGTTTTTAGTTTTTAGGGTTATCATTCGGCTAGCGGTTAACTGAGACGTCATTTTAACTGTAAAATTTTAGCGCGACGCTAACCTAACCCGAAAGACAATTGATGCTTACGAAACAGTTAGCAACTTTAACTATTATTAAAAGTCAGCTGATGTTTGGTGCTTATTGGATTGCCATAGTACTAATTGCCCCACACTTCCTACACATTATTAATCAAAAGTATTACATATACTTCATAATTTAATTTGCCAACGGTTTTCCCTATAACCAACTACAACTGCGCAAACACCATACGCCAGAGGCATGCCGCAAATTACAAACAACGCATATCTACAATTATTGATTTCACAGCAGATCTAAATTTTTTTATAAGAAATGTTAATTTTGCTCGTGGCACGTTTGTTTAAAGAATATAATAATTAATGTTATTCTTTTTTAAATGAATTGTTCTTCAAAAATGTTGGATACGCACGTACTTCCTGTATGAATATGCCGTTGATATCTACTCATATTTGAACTTACAAAGTTGTGGTTATTCTAACCGGTAGTTGGGGCGTTGTAAAACGGACTTTATCCTTATGTGTATCGAGTCGCTAGTGTGTTGTTGAGTGTATGGTGCGAGAGGGGTCAGTATTCCGCGGTTAACTCGTCCGCCGGGAGGGCGTCGACCTCGGATTGCACGCGGACCAGGCTCTGGACACTTGCATTGTCCCATCAACGTATCGCAATAGGCCTGCCTATAGGTACATTACAATGACACCAATAAACTCTTTACAGATTTTAAGCTTTGCGTGGGCTTAAGAATATGTTTGCTTGAAAAAAGCGACAGATTTTTCATTGTGCGCTTAGTGGATGTTTTGATAACGCCTTATGTGCAATATGGTCAAAAATATCCACAGTTCTCCTAATTGAGCATATTAATAAATTCCTATGAACTCAGATAACACCACATGCGACACCACATTAGGGATTGATTACTCAACCGCGTGAATACCGGTGAGTGCGAGCAGGACAGTGGAAACGCATCGAGA
Source organism: Heliothis peltigera (assembly GCA_958496145.1). Taxonomy (NCBI): domain Eukaryota; kingdom Metazoa; phylum Arthropoda; class Insecta; order Lepidoptera; family Noctuidae; genus Heliothis; species Heliothis peltigera. The sequence goes on from OY292328.1 coordinate 8,645,252, forward strand.
ATCGAGATAGGCGCGGTAATTAAACATAAGTTAATTCGGTTATATCGGGTGAATCATGGTTAGTGTTGTATGAGTAGTGCAAATCAGGTTATCGATTGGTAGTGTTAGCGACACAGGCCGGGCATCGACCCTCGTGACTGCAAGGCATGGCACTCGTACTGAAGAGCATCGTGCACCCAAGGAGGAGCGATGCCTGTCTGGAAAGCATAAACAACTTCGAAGCTTTTACTGAAGTATTCATTGTGGCGACGTGCATTCACAACAATCTTTTGATTCAAATGAGGAATGGAGTACAGAGCAATTTAAGTGTTCCATCCAAGATTGGTTTGTCGTTCTGAAAGCAGCCTTATAATCTGGATATACACGGAATTGAAAAATAAAAATTATAAAGCTGTTGATTTATAACAACAATGCATGAGGCAATCCTCAAAAGGCTTCATAAAATTTTCACTTTTGACATTGAATATCATTCCACTTTTAGCTGTCTATTTAGTACCTACATTATAGTCTAAAAACTTTCAACATTTATATGAAAAAGTACATGATTGAAAAAAAATAATCTACATATTTTGCTGTGTAACCGCTTCGATAATATTACTTAATGATTCCTCGATAAACGATAACCACTTCCGATTCATTATTAATTATGTAAATTATTCTCTGGAAAACTGTAGCACTACGACGTCAAACATTTATGAAACCACAATAAACAAACAAGAGTCATTGAAAATTAAAGACTTTGTACTTCTATCTGCTAGAATTGTTCGCTTCAACGAAACAGTTTTGAAAAGAGACGGAACCGACTAAATTAGTAAGCGAGCCAGCGCCAAGTAGGCAGTCATTCAAAAAGTAGAACCTAGAAATTTGTTATCTAACACGTTTGACGTAGCGGGGACCTCAAAATACAACGAGAGGTCGGAAGGGAGGGGGCTGGGTCACGAATTTTACGGGTCCGGGTGCTCTCGACCCCAACCGAGTTGGTGTAAGTGTGCCAGCGATGTATGTAGGTTAACATCAGACGCGCTCGATACGCCACCGCTGCTGCCGCCGATGTCGACCACATAACCTAGATCAGGGTGCGGAGAGAACGCTTATGAAATCTGGCGCACGTTGACTGCATAAATGAAAAGCCACTTTATATGTCCGTTTGAGTTAATTTGATACGCCATTAATGTATTATTACTGTTACTGTTGCATTTTCGACCGTGACGACCTGACACGTGAATTATTTATTCACTCGGAGATCTGTTCATTATTACGATTTTCGTTTGCTGAGCTTCCAAACCTCTTCACAAATGATCTGAAATATCTATTTATCATTTTATTGTTAATCATCTTCATCATCGACTTATTTTTCAATGATTTACGAAATTATTTTAAACTGCTTTTTGTGCCGATGAGTTTTATTTGGTAACACTTTTCTGTGCCAGCAGTGTACAACCAGTAAAATTATGTCACATTCTCCTTGTGTTAGTGAAACGCAAATTGCAAAAGTCGCGGCTAGGCTCACTACTATTCGTACGGTACAAATGAAACTCAAACCTGCCGCATCTACAAAATTCATCTTGGCGAACATTTTGTCAACCTTCGTATAATTTTCTGGTATTATCATAATTATCTCTCCATCTTCACAGAATAAAATTATTGCGAGTGTAGCAATTAGAACGAGCTTTAAACAACACCCTCATAACGAATCAATTGATTAACACTAAAATGAATTACACTTTTAGCTGATGATCTATGCACTAGTTTATTATGTAACTTTCAATTATCTTTCTTCTAAATACTGTTTTGAAAGTTGTCACGATCATCGATCACAGTCAGTAGAAATTCTTTTCATGGCTAACTTTCAATAGTTTTAGTAAAAAGTATACAAACGAAAGTTTTTACATGGTTAATTTTATTTTAGCTATCTCCTCAATTCCTCGTTTTTATGTTTCGGTAGTAATGGAATGCGCTACATGAAAGCTGCCAAAATGCTTTCTTATTTTATGGAAAGTCTGATTTTAGGCTCTTAGACACGTATCAAAATTTGTTGATAATTAAAACAATTCTGCGCGAGTTTGTAATTTAACCGATTTCACCGCGCCATTACGCTTCAAACGCTTTATTTTAGATACTGGGACAGGGGGATAGGTGTGGCAGAAATAAATGACCTATATAAGCTTTATTTTATGTTTGGAATAATAAAGTGTGGCCGAAGGGTGTGCTTGTCAGGCACAGGAATGCGTGCGAGTGTTCGCCCGAGCTGTGTACAGTGCAGCTGGTCCGCTTCTGTCTCGATACGGCCAATTGTGCGCGCCGATTTCAAAACGAAAGTACCGCGCATCTAGGACGGTGAACGTATTTCTCGCTGAGATCTCTTGCAATTTACCAGCGAGGTAGGCACTTTGTCAGAGAATGCGGCATAGCCAGATTGTTAGATTATTCATAACTTGCAACATATTACAACTAATCAACAGCATTAGAAACTTGCAAAACAAGCCAGTTTCTAATCTAGTACGTTTGTTTATTTAATGTGTGAGCTTTTAGCCTTATCGATGGACCAGTTAGCCGACCCTAGAGACAATCGTGATAACTACCTGCTCTATCCCCGTTTCGAACAAGTTTGGTAAACATTTCTAAAGTCGGCTGTTACTGTGCCAATATTTACTCTTGGAAGTCACCACGATTTGTGTATTAAATATATAGACTGTGAATTGCTACTTATCAAACTAATAATCAATTGAATACAAAGAAATATAAAAACATCTGATATGTGTTAAGCAATAATCGTAATGAAAAGCTCAAAGAAACGGAACGGCGTGTTAGCATATAACTTGACCGAAATATTAGTGGTACAGTCAGTGGCCTTTGTCAGGCTTAGCCAATCAACTGGACTGTGTAGGCTGAAGCAGTTAACATAAAACATACTGTAGCCACTAGCGGAAACTATGCTAAGGTCCGTACCGATTTCTGTAGGGTCATTTATTCAAATGTGATTGCATACTTTTGTGTCAGTGGTAAAGGTGGGCGCTTTTTAGTGTTACAAATGCTATCTGTTTGGATACGCTTTTGAAACTTTCGATAATGATGTTGTTTTCTTTATTTACAAAACGGTAACAAGCAGAAGAAAGTTTATCGGATTATGAAATGGTTTCGTTTAAGATTCTGTGGATATGTGCGTATTTTAGAAGGGTGTTATGAAAGTCGAATGGGGCGTGAAATCGCTGTATCGTTCGGTTACACCGCAGTGTACAGCGACTCGCGGTTATATCACACGAGATATCGTAACTTTTGTTCCATGTTCTAGTAGAAAGTGCACGAGCCTCTCGCCTTTCTTATACTATTTATTACCTAGACATTAAATCGGTACATTTAAGAGTTTATTGCGGCAGAACACTTGAATGTTTGATAATCATTATTTATGCAGATTCAGTGGATTTTATATGTAATCGCTGCACTTTAGTGCAATTTACACTGTATACAAACATTACAACGTAATTTAAGTACCTAACAAAATAATGTTTAGAGTGAATTAAAATTTACGACCTTATTATCATCAAGCTTATCAAGTTGTCAGACATAAATATTTTGTAACATATTTTTGACATTTATATATTATAAATGTCAAATATAGTATGTTAAGTTCATTTCGACATTAATTTACCTCTTTACGTAGGTTAGTCGAAAACATTTTATGCACAGGCTTGCTTTTTTTAAAGTGAGCAATAGCTTGCCATTGCATGCTTATAACGTAGTTACAGTACATCACTGTTACATTAATTAATAAACCGATAGTTGCGCCATCACATTGAAGTTTTTATGTCATAAATCCATAGAGTCTATTATTGACAATCACAGCACATCTTACACCGATGAGTTAATGAGTCTTTGTGATATACGAGTGTACTAGACGTGCGTTCTCTCAACCTACTTCTTGAATGCCGCCATCTTGTAAACAGAAGTCGACTCTATTTTAGAGGATATAAAGATTAAAACATTATATATTCACTAACGTTCTCAATCCTACATTTAGGAACTGCTTCTGATGTGCCATCGCAATATGTACTCTATGGCGGACTGTAAAGGTGTATAATTATACGAGGTTGAGTGTTTGAACACCGTACATGTTCCATTCAACCATGAACTCCTTTGAGGAGCGTCCCGCGTTGAGACCTCAATTTTTTAACTCTCTCACTTATTGGTCAATCGGCGTGACATTTGTATGGCATGGTATTACTATTATGTGCCTATAAAATGTTTATTGCAAAAATACCTTTACTCATCATATGTAAATTGAGTTTCTATTTAGCAAATGAATGAATTGATAAACTGGTTTTGAAGGGTTTGTGGAACTACACAAGCTATTTCACTAAAACTTACATTTATGAATGTATATTTTTTAAAATTACCTCAAACTTAAGTCTCAAATAATTTGTCATCTACATGTACTAATGAACAAATAATCCATGTTTCCAATTAATATTTATCATTGTAACACATTTTATACAGACACACGCATCCGTCCGTCTGTAAAAGCAAACAGTGTCAAGGCGGCTTATATTGATTTCAAGCTTGTAATGAGTACAAAATGACTACACAATTGATTTTATTATTGTATATCATTCTCATTTGATCTCAACGATAGTGTGAACTATCAATATAAAATAAACTGATTATAAAGAATGAATAACGTGCCGTGGAGTACTGTAGTGGCAATTCGGATAGTTTATTGACGGGTACAAATAGGCGTGAGAGAAATATCGTATTACCAACATTCAGCTTCGGGATAGAGTGTAGAATTTGCCATCGGGAAAATCGGTTCCTGCTGTGAAAGGCGATGCATTTTCTTAGGTGTTTGGCACATAATGAAACTAACGAATTGCCACTTTCGGACGTTGAAGTAATTAAAGCAAGTGACTAACTACGAGACTACGATCGTCCAATTGCACAGATCGCTTCCAGCCAGAAACTATTAATACCATTGGAAACATTAGTTCGTGTCAAATAAATCTAAATTCGAAATGTTTTCCTTACAGATACTTCTACGGGGGCCGTAGAGCACATTAAAGTGTAAGTAGAAATATTTAAATAGCTTTAAATATATGCATACCTTAATATCTGAGATGCGTTCATGTTTACTGGACGTAGCAACTCGTCCGCAGTGTCAGTGGTTGTGCAAGCGCATTGTAAAGCTGATTGCTCAATCAGATGCATCTTGTTTCGTGTAGCCATGCGTGAGAGTCGAATTTCCCAATAGTTAGATGTGTAGAGAAGTCGAGTGCTTGTCGCGGCGGTTTCCCAATAGAAAGTCTTCAGATGCAGGAAGCGCAGCAGTGCAGCGCACGTGCATTTGTTCGGCCGCGGCGCCTGGTGGGGCGGCGGGCGATGCACTTTCATGCTGGTGACGTCATACCTTACCTTTCGTCAGCGTCACACCGCAGCTCGTAAGAGCTGTTACGCAATGGACGCACGCCACTCAACTTTCCAATTTCGACAACGCGCTATTGTGTAGCGCTTTCAAATTTTACTATACCATCGCCCGCTTGAGCGGCGCTTTCTTGCATTTCTCTCTCTTTTTAATCACGACTGAAAAATGCTCTAAACTCGGTGCGCGAGCGCAATGTAGAGATGCACTTTCACTGTTGCGTTCCGCCTCTCGTCTCTAATAAATAATATGTTATTAAATTATTAAGATTTTGCTGTAGTAGGTATTCTAATGAATTGAAGACCAATTAAATACTTTCATAAAGTAAATTGGTGTTACGAGATGAATTTATACGATATGGTATTCATTCAACAAATTGTATTTTTAGAAAATATTTATTGGCCCAATAAAGGTGCAACCTGATAGTTTCAACATTTACAATAAAATTGTCAATGTAAATAAATACAAAGCGTAATTGGCATACTGTGAAACTGTGGACTAAATGCAAAGGTAACAACGACCATATTGTAGGATTTTCACCTAGACGAGATAGCAAGCTTTCCAGCGCAGCGAGAGTCTAGTTGAGAGTGAACCACTGCTCTCTCCTTACCTTAATATCGCATACATATTAATAAAAACATTTAGAACGAAAACATTACACACCGATAAACAACGCTGTCGCTATATGACATCGTTCATGAACTTAGTGCTCTCTATAAAATACTTATTTCTCAATGGCCTCCTTTCGTTTAAATGTAGGTTATGAACTAAAAATTGGATTTCCATATTAATCAACATTATTATTCATTACTTAAAATCGATTATCAAAAGTGTGAATCGGGCTAAATGAAATAATGTTTAAAGTACATCACGTCATCAAAGTTAATTAGATTATGTGTGACATATTAAAATTTCACTTAGTTTAAATATTAAAAAGTTAAAATATTTACCCTTTTTTTGGAGTGAGTGCGATAGAAACGAAAGGTCACCTCGTATTGTAAATGAGAAAGTTAATCGTGGAAAGTGCGATCTGTGGCACCTGGTGCAGTTTCTAAAAAAATATCATGTTGGTATCGGGGAGCCTTTCGGCCTGCTGTGTGGTTTCACTTGTTCATGCCATCCTACTCTAATCTGATAAGCGTATCAAAAGGTATTAACTAGGTACAAAGATTTCACTGGATGAAATCCTAGCTAGCTGTTCTTAAATATCAACGTTTTCGCCCTTCATAAATTAAAATCTGCATTTTCGAAGAGTGCATCGAATTAAATTATAGGTGCACGACAAAAGAGTAATTGATTGAAATGAAATGGGGCTTGATTTAATAAACGAAAGTCGATTCAATTATCGGTGTATTATAGTTTATTTGCTTCTTCATATGTATCATTTGTTGCAAAGAGTAACGTTCAACCATGTTGCTGCTACTAATATTATCAACAAGTTTGGAAGAATGAAATGAAAGGAATACAACAATTTCAAAATCAAATATCTAATTACCATAATGTAAGGTACCAGAAAAATGTATAATAAATAGTTTCACTGCTTAATGATCAAACGTACATGTCTTAATAACTTTCGCTTTGGATGTATAGTTTAATCATTTAGAGCTTGTACATAATGTTTTATCATCATGAGGGTCAGATGATTGTCAGTTAAAGATGACATAGTTTGTGTTTTTTTTTTTTGTGTAGTAAATCTTTTGCTATAGCAGTTCATTTTCATTGTGACTAAATTGAATATACCATACAAAAATATATTATGCAAATTGCAGTTACGTGCAACTCTACAACCAATAGAAGCCAAAATTAGAAAATGATATGAATATTGAATTATCGTATTGAAATCTTTCATAAATAATTCGCAAAACATTTGTTAGTTTATCTACTTTTGATAACAGCATGATTCAGGTTCCACTATATTGATTTATAATTTTTTGCTCTTATTCGATATTGACTGAAGTTTATCTCTGGTGATACACGATATAAAGTCTTTCAAATTCTTTTTCAAAAAACCAAGGTCATGGATGCAATATTTTTCTCCGTCAACGTAATTGATATATGTGACATCACTACATAGTATAGAACAAAGTCGCTTTCTCTGTCCCTATGTCCCTTTGTATGCTTAAATCTTTGAAACTACGCAACGGATTTTGATGCGGTTTTTTTTAATAGATAGAGTGATTCAGGAGGAAGGTTTATATGTATAATAACATCCATTAAATAGTGGAGAAGTACTGTATTTTTGAGGTTTCTGATGTGATGTCGTAAATAATTACATTTTTTCCATGTTTTTATATACAACGTTCACAGTTCTTCTGTAGTGTATTTAGTAGCAGCATTGCACCCGTGCGAAGCCGGGGCGGGTCGCTAGTATTCTATAAAAAAAACTTACTTTACGCCCTTAATCATGTCGATCTGCATCCTCTGGATATAATACAGGCCAATAAACCTTCACGATTTTCTATGCTTTTTGTTTATTTTTTTTTTTTCTTTATTTGTCTTCTACAGCTCCTTTCCATTCGCGCTGACATTTCATGTACGTGAGCTATTTTTGTTTTTATTTGATTACATTTTTATATCCGCATGAAAAGCACATTTTTCCACATTTTTTGTATCCTCTAATTATAAAATTGGCAATGTTGCTACAGCTGCTGATGTCAAAGAGTATTTACTATAATTCGCAACACAACACTATGTGAACTAATAACAAAAACAGTGAACCTAACTTATCCCGAATAATTTCTAAGAAATACAACACCTAAACGATTCAATTCAAACAAAGGAACAAATAATCTGAGCAGGTAAGGTGGCTTGTGGAATCCGAGGCCGAGGGCTTTTTCCCTTCGGGAGGTTAACCCTGAAGGCTCGCTCCAAGGTCGACGAGTGTTTGAGACGCCTTTGAGGGCGAGATGACTCGATGACTTTGACTAACCCTTGCGGTCATATTATTTATATATTCTGTTGTGGCAGCCAATGCACGCGTTATTGCTGCAGCTAACCTCCCGGCCTTACCAATCGTCGTCTTTCATTCGCATATCTCTCTAACATACCCACATTATTTATGCTCTCTGGCGATTCAATTTAAATTTATTTTTTCTTTGGGCTCAATTCAACGCTTTTGAAAAGCAACGTATGAGACTCGCCAATGCATTGCCCCCAAAAGTCAAACGAGCAAAAATGTTATAAACAAAGGTTGAAGTTAATACAAAATTAATTTATCTGTCAAGACTTTTATGTATGAATACATACTCAGTAAATGTTCTAAAAAATATAAGCATTATTCATGGAATCTGCACGTTATTAATCATCTACTTGATGACAGGAATGGAGACGTGATTTTGTTATTTAAAAAAAAATCTAGCAACTAAATACTGTTAATGTCGAGGTTGAAGTAACTCGACATTAAAAGTTATAGGCCCTTTCACAAAGTAACCGGGCGAAGTAAAACTTAGTGAAACTTTCAGTTTAGCTTTACTTTCTGTTTTGTTGAGCCAATATTACCAACACGTGATCTTTATTCAGAAAATATTCAGTTAATATTAGAAGTTTATGTAAAATAAATATTAATTGAACTACTTTAATGGGCATAAAACCATTATCATTTGAATGTAATTCAGACAAATACGTTTGCTGGTCGAACAGGGCGGCTCAAGGCTCCACTCGGGGGCAACAACTTCTCCCTACGTGCACTGAACAAAGCTGCAGTCAATGTTCAAGCTTGATATCTCATTGTTCTGCTGTTATTTACAATTTATTATTGTTTATACATTGAGGCTTATTTATCTTAATATGATGTTTCTGGATTCTTTATTTCTTAAGTCAAATCAAATTAATATACATATATGCATTAAATCATTACAATGGTTACCTTTACCAATAATCTATAAAAAAATATTGTCATACTGGTACGTAATGTCAAATTTGCGGCGGATGTCTATCTTGAACTTAGTAATCTCAGATCCGTCAAAAAGCCGTGTTAAGCACATGGGCAGGCTAAAGCTTTCACCAATACAATGGAGACTGAACGGAGAAAGGGTCTGTGGTGCGCAGCTGTCCCGCGGGCGCCCGTTGTCGGGCGCTCCGCCCTCGCTGACCCCGCGCCTCCGCTCCGCTCTCCGCGAGCGGCGAGAGAAGCGCTCACATTCACGTTACAGTCGACACCCCGAGCCGCGGCATTTGAGAGTCCAGTACAGTCACGGCAGTCGCCCGTCATTCGTCGAGCGCAGCGTACGTCTGTCACGTCACCGCGCGCAACTTACCAGCCATGTGGTGAAGTGAAACTGTCAAACGTGATACACTTTCGCATACCGGTGTTATACGGTTTTAGTGGACTATTGTACTTCTTATTTGTAATTGACTTGTGGTTGTTTGTGATAACGAAGTGGTGCAACTATTTTGGAAAATTGGATTATACGAACGTATAATGGCCTTAGCCAGGTGAGCTATTTTGGTTGTTGGAGTCAACGCGGAACTAGTTTATTTTATCATGTTCATCGAAGGACTTCGTCGGTTTGGTCGTTACATGATTTAGAACAGTCACGTGTACGGTCACCAGTTTGCAGATGGGGAAGCGACGTATTTGGTTGAATGATGTACTGAGCCTTGACACTGATGAATTAAATATTCTCAGGTATGCTTTTATGATCTCCTTGGTCAAAAAATTGAGTTGTTTTCATTTAGTACTTACTATCTCTACAATGGGCGAAAGTTGCTTTGCCCCGCACGCGCATTTAACTTTCCTTGTTGTGTAAGCTGAACGTCAAACGACAGGTAGAGGGAGCAACTTAGAAATCGAGTCACTTTTACTGCAACCATTATCATTAGTAATAATGAGTATTTTCTAAGTTGTTTCATTTATTGGAGTTACAAAATTATTGATAATCAAACATGGGTCTGTCATTACTGCAGCCCCTCGAGCGTTCAGTTTATGGTATTTCGATGTTTTCTTTTATTCCTTGGCACCCTCATTCGTCACGGTTACCCCAAACAGTTGAACCCCACTGTTGTCCGCTTGTTGGCGTGTTTTATTTGGAACGTCGCACGCTTCTAAGCAACGTCAAGTTTGAAAATCAATGAAGTTATTTACATTATAGAGAAATTTATAATAATGTCATTTATAGGAACCATTCCTGTTTTCGTACGGTTTGGCAATACCTTTTTAAGTTGAATTAGCTCTTTGTTTATATGGATCTTTGCAACAGATAACCAAATGATTTGGGTTTGTTATTTTACCTGTTTTATTTATAAATGATCCCAAACATGATCTGTTTCAAAGATAATATATAACAACGTGGCTATGATACATAACCCATGGGTTCGTTTCTTTCCTTTAGCAGGTAGTCAGTCAACCGAGGCCGGAAAGCGCTCACCTTCTGATGTTCCAATAGCCTTTTTTTTATTCATTGATGTTCCTTTTTTTGTGAAAGCAAATGTAACGCTCTAGCTTTTGTTGAGACTATAAAGAAATTAAAATTCAGCTTTGCTAATTTCAATTCAATTGTAATTTCTTCAATTATTTATAGTCTCCCCCAAAACAATATATGAGGTATATAGAAAAACAATTATTAAATTATTATTCGGAATTTTGGTTGTCACGTTACAACGTAACGTATTTATTTCATAAATACAAACATCATAACCGATTCCTTAAAATGAGCGTATAAATTTGGTACGACACATTTCACATCGAAATTCTAAAATGAAAACATTTCTTACTTACTATACAACGTTACAATAACGTTAAATTCGTCCCAACCATCTTAAGTCTCCCCCAAAATCGTGGCGTCTATACAAAGTTAGAATTGTATCTTGGGCAGAAAATAAAGATTTGCGGAGATGCTCCTCGGAGCGGGTCGACGACCTTCCTCCACACAGAATGCACGGAAGAGCATACAAGTGTGGGTAGATGCCTTCGTCTCGACCCTCTTTACTCTTATTTGTAACGAACACCTCAGAGCCCTCCTCGCACCCCATATTATATTTATAACCATCCTCTTAAACTTCAATTTAAATCGCATTGACTTATCGCGGTATCCAGTAATCCCTCTATCTTATGTAAATTTTTGCTTAGCTAATGCTTTGTTTACGCGTTTACTTTGTGTATTGCTATTGAAATAATGAGTTAGATTCATAAAAACTTCAATTTTGATACTTATTTGGTTTTCAGAAATAGAAACTGTTACTGTTTTAGAACTTCCCATATCAACATAGTCAATCTAATATTTATATCAAGCATCGTACATGATAGCTAAATTTACATATTTAGCATACAAGTAATCGCTATAGTAATGGGATTGGTTATCAGAGTGTGTCTAGTAACTACTAACCAATACCTTGCTTAATTTAATATTAATTAATCAATATGTATACATAGATACTCCTCTTCAAAATTATTGTTTATGATCTCAAAATTCGCTTAATTTGTATAATGCGACAGTCATTACTAATGTAGCCTATGCTATCGCATTATACAGTGAACTGGCTCAAGTTACGTTATCATTGTTGTATAGAACGTGAAGTATAGTCCAACAATCTAGTATGATTGTTTGAATAAATTGGGCGAGGTTATTTCGCAAGAATGTATCAATTTAGTCCGAGGGCCGGTGAGCGTTTACAAAGCGAAAGATTGCGGCCGAGCCCGCACTCGGTGCTCCTGTTTCGTTGACAGCGGAATGCGATAACTAAGTGGGTTTGCAGCACTGGCGCAGAATTTTGGTTACGATAACGCCAGGTTGAACACAACTGTCCGCTACCCGAATAGAAATGGCGTTACGCTTAAATTATGAAACGGAAATTGTGAAGAATGTACTCATTGAAAAGATTAGCTTGTTAGCTCTCTGGCATTAATCCAACTTGTTTTACTGTCTTGTGCATACTGTTGTTTATGAAATGATTTACGGTATATTGTATAACTTTTAACGTGGTCACGTGTACGGCTGTACTTATTCGACAAAAAAGAAGGTTATTTACCTGACAAAATCCAAATATTTATTGGTCTTGATTTTTAAGTGTCATTGCCATATCATTGTCTGTCTAAAGTAAAACATACAAAGTTATATCAACTTAACTTGTTTTCGACCCTGCGCCCTTCAGTCAACCTAGAGAATCTAAGAATATTGCCTTAAATAGTGATTGTGGGCAAAAGATGGTTGACTACACCAAAGAATTGTGTTTTTAAAATGAATCTTACTGGAGCCACGCCTAGTTACATAATGATGTTGATATAAATAGCAAATTTATTGATACAGCGATTACATACGTATTCAAAGTCTTCCTTATTATCGTGATGTATATTACACAAGGTCAAGGCTATCTAATGTACACGACTGAATCTTGTTTGGGAAATTAATTTTATTCTTTTCCGTTTATGCCATCGTACGAATTTTACGGGGCAAACCTTGAACATTTCCATTATTAATCTTATATATACATGGATTAACCTTATCAGCCAAGTAACCCCTATTTGTGGTCTGGTCAGAGATCTAGAAGTTGTTATACATACATACCATATATGTAACGTATCTCAAAATAGAAAGGCACAACGCTGGAAAGCTATTTAGAATGTGACGAATGACATTCTCATAACAATAAACAAAACTTCTGCATAATTAAATGGTGATGAATTCATTGTAAATTGCCCTCGCACTGAAGGCAACTTACTAAAAATCTACTTATCCCAACACCTTTCATGAGGAAAATAGTCGTAACGGCATTTTTATAAAATTGAGAACAGTTCCTAGACTGGCGGTAACCCTTATATGCCTCTTACAACACCCACGAAAAATGATGAGGCCATATTTGTTGTTGATTCTACGGCAAGAGATTCTATTGTTAACTGGTGTTTCTCTTTTGGAGAGAATGGCTGTAATTTGTTTTGTGGCCATTTCTCAGGTGAAACCTCATAATTTGAATATAGCGTCTTTGTCGATGGAAAGTACGCTGCGTCTTTCTTCGGCACGGTGCGTGGCGCTCCTCTTTGTACGATGATCTCGATAGTTTCACCAACATACGACTTTGAACAGCTCACTGCTCAGATTTCTTTTAATATCGCTCATGTTATGCTATGTTAGCTATGTGGTATTGTATTATTGGTTGATACTATATTAGACTTGTTGATTTTATTTATGATAATCTAGAGATCATTATTGTAAAATATGTGCTGTTAAATAGAGCAAAGGCGTATTATAGAATGTCTTTATTCAGTTATTTTAATAACATGAATTATAATGCTCTCTCTCTTATGTTATTGTTATTCCTCGCCTTTTAATTTAACGACCTGGAAACGTCGGACGATTCTCAGGTGAATAGTGTCGCAACTCTACCGTAACTCTCGACCGATGTCATTACTCAGCTGAAAGTGGTTCATGAAACTATGACAAGACCCACTCACGTAAGATCTAAATTATGTGCCCACGCTGCTCTACATCGCTTTCGAAGCCTATTAGTTTCATACATAATATAAAACAATGAACAGTTATAGTAATTAATAAGTGTGTGGCCATAAAAACATTCATTGTTGTCAAATGTTACATGAATAAGAAGAGATTATGGATGAAATCAGAACAATTCTCCAAATACATGTCGATAATCAAGTATCAGGTATATAGCTGCTATTTATTATTTTATCCGTTGCCGATTTAGAGCACAGTAGCGTGAAGCGTTAATTTGCCGAGGGAGCAATTCGGAACGGGGACATCGCGCGTTCTCCAACTTTGTCGAAGAGCCGCGCGCGTTGACCCATTTTGTGCGTAAAGCGGTATGGTGCGTAGAGGAATCGATGATATAGCAACCGAATCTCGAGGCCTTCGCCGCTTTACTGATGAGTTTGGATCTGTGTCAGGGTCCTCCCCCGCTCGACGTCCCTACACCTTCTGCGCCTCGGCCGCCCTCCGGTAGGCAGCCCCTGCCTCGGTTGACCCGCAAAACTCTAGTGTTTGCGTTATACTTTCCGTGGGCCCCTTTAATGATTGAGGTCATTCGAAGTACCATTATGCGTGCCTACCTGCAAAAATGTACAATAGTGTTTTTGAGGAATTTGCTTATCCTATTTTTTTTTCTGCTTGTTAAAATTCTGGTTGTCATGGGTACCTCATAAACAGTAACATAATACAACAAAGACAGTGATATAATCCTCCTATAAGAGTAGGTGTAACGGCGCGAATGTTGCGTTAGTATTGTTTAACTATACATAAATTCTTTTTGAGAAGCTTGAGCTAACAAAACTGAGGTCACTTATTCTGGGGCGACGTATATACTTGACCAAGTTTTTGTTATTCATAATTCTCCCATAAAATATAGAACAATCAGTTTTAAAGGCCTTAAATCTGTACGTGACTTTTTATTCACGTACCTATTTAATTATTATATAATTGTTAGAAATCAATTAGTAATCATTGATATAATTGAATAAAATAAAGGCTGTGTTACCAAATATTATGAGATGGTCATGGTTCAGTAACTCGATCGTGTCTTAATAGAGCAGTGTAGTGCACTGAATGAAACAACTTCGGGTTAGCGATGGAGTGGTGATCGACCTTTGCAGTTCCGTCACCTTCGTAGCAGCCGCCAGCGTTGGCATTGTCGCCTCGACGCCAATAGGAAGCAACGCGGCCGCAGATCGCTATTGGGCTTAAGGCCATTTTCAATGCACCATCTTTTACCTTGTGCCCCTTACTGTGTAGAATGACCCGAAATCAACTTCGGCGGTTGTAGAGCGCGACGAAGATCATCATGTTATATCTCGATTTATTACCCAATGTTAAACAAGTTAATTGTTACCCCGTTTTATAATCGAAGACCCCATTTATTTAAAGTACTGCCTGCATATTATCTCGTGTTCAGATATAGCATTGGCTCTGTTAACCAAAGCGCCATGTAAACGATTGCCCTACAAAATAAAGTCGTATAATACACACGTAGGCCTTGCCCAATTTTTTTCAAATGCCACTCTTTTACCATGTAGGTCAAATGCATTACGATGTCAAAATTGACCCGGTTCTTTTTCTGCTTAGAAGAAGGTTTTTTGAAAGTCTTAAAAATATGATATAACGTTTTTGGAATAAGTAAATGTAAGTTATAGTTAAAAAAAAAACATTAACTTATGCTAGAATTTGCACCTGCGCTAATTTGTTGCTCTCAGACATATGGTGATTAACGATTTGTTAAGATGTAGGAAAGTAGAACGGGGGCATCAATTTGAAGGTCGTACACATCTGAATATTTTTTGTGGACGGTCTAATTCAGTGCTTACATTATAACAAATAGGTGAAATATAAACAATGGGAAACAGACAAAAAACTTTTTTCCATAATAACAAAATTTTAGGATTGTCACCAATTTTTTTCTTGATATTTTTGCAAATAACTGGTACCTTGCAAGTGTGAAACATTTTTTTTTTACTTCCACCAAAGATCAATTGCCTATGACTCGTATTCTCAAAATTATGTCAAAAATTATATGACCGTGCAGAAGTAAAGTTAGAGGTGTTTATTTAAAACCGCCTTTTCGTAATCGGCGGACGGTTTACATCGTTTTTGTCTAGTGTTTCTTAATATACACACGGTGCGCATATGAAGACTGAAAGTGTACGTCCGCCTGGCTGTGTGCGCGGCCTCAACCGAGTTTTGTCGATGCTTTCTCGAGCGCCGAACCGGGTCGCGTTCTCGATGCCCCGTGCTGAGCTGCCTCGCACCAACTGCTACCAGAGTCTCGGCGAGCTTGACACACGCACACAGTGTCAACACTCAACCATCTACATGCACACCTACATCTAACCGAGATGTATTGTGTCAGGGCTAGTAAATAATTTTAATAAACGTGCTGAGCGAGAGCTCGCAATAAGAATAATTCAACCTACCATAGATAGTTTGTGCTGCACAATAAGTACTTGGTAAATTGCAAAAAGGAGGGCACAGCTGCATTTGCATATTTTAAGGTTAAAGGTAAAGATGGAGTTTACCTGTAGGTGCTGATAGATTGCTATTGTATACTGTAAAATATGAGATGAATATATTTAATATCCGATGTGATTTTAAATTAGACATAATAAATAACTATCGCATTATACAAGAAATTCTTTGTAATGACCCTGCTTGTGTAATAGCTTATATTTGATAAACATACCACAAGGTTTCAGTTTTGTATTCCGGGTCGGGGTGTCATATGTATACTTACCGACGCTCAACCGACCTTGTCTTCTCTTTAGTGATAATTAATCCCATTGGATTCAGTTCTCCCGTTAATTCTGCATGTTGTTAGATAACGATTTCAACTTATGAGTTAAAAATTACCACCTCATATCTAGCTAAGGCCAGCATTTCCGGAATATCAGAAAACAAACCGAGACATGTTTAGCATAATAATAAATTAAATATCCATTAAACCACATGATCAAGATTCTAAATGACCATCGAAAATGTTAGATAAAATAAAAGGCAATCGGCAGTGACGACCCTCGCTAGTGTAGGAAGTAGGGTCATGCAATTTATATTAGGCTGAAGTCAAGGTCTCGCCAATCATTTTGGCCATCTAGTAATTCATATGACAATAAAACTTGAGGCCAAATTATTTCAGCCTTCTTTGTCACTTTATAATGAGACGAAAGGACTCAACGCGCTTCCTGGTGCATGCATTTGTCAAGTAGAGCAAATTGTAGAAGCAAGGCATCAATAAACTTAATTCTAATCTTTATTATCTATTTGCGATTGCATATTCATGGCAAAACAATGTAGAACTCGTAGGGCCGAGGTGGCACAGTTTCTTGTTGGAGTTATAAATCAATCTGTCCTAGTTAGATTAGCGTCTGCATGTGCTGCCGTGTCGTCGATGTCTTCGCTTTCCAAAGCGATGTTGCCAAATACTGATGGTGTATGCTGGCTGGCGGGGCGACTGCGGACCGTGTATCGGTTTCGTTTCCCATTCGCCTACCTTTGCGTGCGTTCTTACATAACCGGCTTCGCAAACTCCTGCTCACGTCACTCTTTGTATTTAAAACGTGTTAAGTGTCGTTGTAATCATTTCAAAATGATTTCCCCGAGAACATGTAACTTTCACGCTTTGTTCGGAATCGGTGTTGGGTTGAGAGCGTTTTTTTTTAATATGTTATATGCAATCTTTTCAGTACATGCACTGATATTTACTTGCATAGTTTTAACAATATTGATTCATTAGCAGCCATATAAATAAGCAATGTGGGTTTACAACGTAACGGTGGCAAGTAAAACCGCTTCAGTGTTCACATGCGAGGCATTCTGTTTGATTCAGAATTGGCCGTTCGTCCTCGGCCTCGCTCGACCGCTTCCGCCTTACAGCTTATCCTCGCCCGTTGTGCCCATGATAATCTTTTGTAGTATGAGCCTTGATCCTAGGTCTCTTCCAAAGTCACCCGTCTATTTATTACTATAACAATATTGTCATTTCCTTTCTAGGTATAATCAGCAAACCGCGCGCTCCTCTTCGTTGAAGTACGTAATAATTTTTAAGTCATTTATTTATCTTAACAACTTTGATAATTTGGGTATTTAACATTTGGCTAACATTTAATATATTATGTTAATTTTCATTTAAAGCACCTCACAAGTTGGGCTGTGTATCTAATTTTAATTCTTACGACTAGCCACTGCAACTGTACAGTCGTTACAACAAATATGCAGTCTGAAAAAACTGACAAATAACGTTTCTTTTTCATTTGCAATTTCCATGTGAACAGTTTCAATAATAACGTTGGTTTTATTGTGCCACGTGCAAACAGGTAGGCGTGAGTGCGTCTACGTCACAGCCCAGCCTATGAAGGTCATGACGTAACGACGAAGTCTCACCATTATTCAGTTTGTCGATCCATCGCTCGATTCCTCACGAGGCCAAACGTTCTATTACTCGACAGCAGAGGTTATGCGCGCTTTTATAATTCTGTCTCGTTTCCTTAACTTCAAGACCGTCGGCGGGCGGCAGTGGCTCCCGACATTAAAGCCTAATAGTCGCTGATTTACAACCAGGAAATATATAGTGGCCACCGGTCGCGACATAGTGACACGACGCCAATATCAGCCTGTTATTGCAGTTAGACAATTCCGCTATTCGTTACGTCGTCATCAACAAAGTATGGTGTGAATGAAGCTTAACTATAAGATTAATAAATATGCCACAGCAGATAACTTTCGTAATATTTGTGTGTAAGAAGCGCTTGTGATACCGTTCTGGAAGGCCGCCAAGTCTTTACTGACGCTGTTCTCTGGAGAGGGTCCGGAATCTTATATAAACACAAGAGATTTAAAGTAAATTGTTCTTACTAACATTCTTTGTAAATTCGTTTTTGATTTGAACAACCGATATTTTCTTTATTAATTCATGACTCGTTAAAAGCACAGTAATTATTAATTTTGCAGGGAGCAGTAATCCTTCCGAAATGTCAAAAATATAATTATTTCGTTGTAGGTGATTTTACCGCTGAAATTCTTCGACGTTCCATTTCTATAGATTTTTAAATAACATCCTATGAGACCCACTTCAATTTTACCAATCAGGAGTAGTTCATTGATTACATCGCGGAAACCGCCTACATAGAGATTACCGACATCGACTTATCCGATAAATGTTGCAAAGCGATACTTATATTCTTAGTGGAATAAAATAAAATTATTATTGACTTTCATTGATTAATTTTATCTTCCAATGTCACAACGATAAAGCCTCGTAAACAAGCCCGATACCGTGTCTTGGCACACAATATCGGTATTTGTCTTTAAACAGAACTAAACAAATTTTAGCCAAATTACATATTTATTGCAGGATTTATTGGTCTTGCATAAATGTGGTTTATGCACATTATCGTTTCGTAATTATTATGTCCATATATTCTCAAGTGGTAATTGAAAGGTTATATAGTTTTGTATTTCTATTTCATTTAGCTTCGGAGTTTTTTTTTTTTGGTTATTCCCATTTCCCGACGCATTGCTAGTTTGTTCCCATGTTTTATTTTTTTTCCATGATTTATATGAAATCTGCTATAGAGGGTTATCTGGTGGCATTTGGTTTGTTTTGATAATATTGTGGACCGATTGCACAACTTTTAGGTATCCATAGGTATAGCTAACCATATGACGTTTATGTATCGCGCTTGATCGCGGAAGGCTCAACGTTTTATACTAAAGTAATTAAAACTTGTTGTAGGTAGGAACTGTACATATCTTTGTAATCCAACACTTACATAGTTTTTATGACAATAATAACACGACGTACTAAGATGCTTCGTAGCATCACCATCGTCTATTGTGATAACCTCAACTATAGAATTCATTTTCCGGGTAAGGTTATCTGTTGTGGATTTAAGATACGCAATATTTATTTCCTTATTCTTATCAAAATATAATAATTAATACAATACGAGATATGGCCGATGTAAAAAATGGCTATATAGATATTGTGCAAGATATGAAATTATTCGAGAAAACTCGTGCTTACTACGACTCGCCTATTGAAGTGACATGACGTAGCTCGTAGCCGCGTAGCAACAAAACATTTCTCTTGTGCCTAAACTGCCAAGTACTATAAATGATACGCCATTATCGAGCTCTACTTACGGCATATTCCGTAATTGTCATGTTGCCACTGGCATTTGCACACGTACTACCATCATCTATTGAGATGACGTAGCGCCGTAGCACGGTCACCTTGCGCGTCCTCGCACATCGCGGACAAATAAAGGTGGTGATCATTTAGTTCCGCGTTCGCGTGCACGCTCCAACTGCGAAATATTTTAATTATGTAACAGCGCTTCACATCTCCTTAGAATTCTATAATAATCATTATAACTTCCAAACACATTATGACAGATGTGTTTTCAAACCCAATGACCGTCCACGTTTATCGCATAGACCTGCGTGTTTGTTTGTTTTATCATCACAAAGACGTGTTAATGTTATTGTCTCCAAGTTTACAAAATCGGTTCTTAAATGCGTCTACAATATTATACATTTCATTATGACTGTAGTCAACAAAGGCGAATAATAACAAATAATGTGAAGTGCGACCGCGGGAGTTGTACCAACATTCAACTGGCAGTTACATTTTACAGTGGCACTTATTGCATGGGGCATAAGAATCATTTTCACGACAGATAATATTATAGTTGTTTCTAGTGTCTCTTCAACCCCTCTGACTATTGATGCTGCAGAGTATAGCTATCCCTTTTCAGCTCCATCTTCCGTTTCTGCCCCACGTAGCGGCGGAGATAACCGGACGAAATTGAAGTAATATTTTATGGACTTATACTTTGTAGAACATGCACTTCCACAACTCATTTGTCGTCGTCGCTTGAAGAGGTTTACTTTCCCATATTGCGCATAATATTACACGAGGCTCGCTTGCAAAAGCGCTTTGGGGTTGCGTTGCATGCGACAAATTAAAGACTTTTTCATTCGCACTTAACAATGGCTCGTTAGTTAGCGTAAAACAATAAAGAACTTATACAAATGTGAAAGAACATACATGTTTTCGAGGTGTCCTTACGAAGTTTGTTGAACAGTTCATTGACAATGGTTTAAAGTGAAAGTCACGCTACCATTCCGATTGGCAGTAACGTTGTTAAAAGGTTGTAATGTTTCAGTCACAGTAAACTAATTACTTGTCAATAAAATATGGTAGTTATTCACTGAACTCGGGTGTCGCCGGTTTTATTGTTATATTTACAACGGCTACAAGACGATGACGGCTACCGCAACCTTGAATACATCATGTGTTTGATTATTCCACGCGTCACGCTATTGGAGCTGTTTCCATCTGCATTATATGCCGTAACACAGCTATTTTCGATACATTTTTCCTCGAACGTACCTACTATTGATTACAAGCAATCCTTAACGATTAGTCCACAAAAAAAAATTTGAACTCGACGACTGCAGTTAATAATTTTATATTTTCAATACATTTGCTTATGTAAAGAGGTCGAGTGTTACAAACATATAAAGCTAAGATAATATTTAGCAACGCAAACAAAATGTTTCATAGAATCGCAAACACCTCTACTCAAATACACCACATAATTATTTATGTAGCTAATAATATAGACATAAACAATTACTTTACATGTATCACGGACTCGTAAAGAATAATAATGCCGGTTTATCTTCCATCGCTGCATCGTTTGAAATGGCTTATTTACGAGCATATCCATCCACCACAGACGGCTTTGAGCGGTCTGACCGCAACGTCGTCACTGAGAATTTAGAACAAGAACGGTTTAGTGCACACATCGCTTTAACTTTAATTTGATTAATATACATTTAAATATGTAGGTCTGCATGTGTGGACAAAGGATGCGTTTCATTGTCCGCGGGGACTTACTCAACACCGAAATTACTCATACTACCTCCGCTGCTGAATTTAGGCTTTGTCATTTGGAACACTAGGTTTGTTGTATATAAGTAACCTCGACATCTGTTCTTGTTGCGTCACCACCGGACATGATACAATACCTCTATTATTAAAATGTCACAGCACAGAGAATCGCTTACTCGCTTTGTGTACGAGATGAGGCGACCTCGCTTCCACTTAAACCGTCTTCAGTTCGTCCCAGACGAGTCTTCTGTTGGAAAACTGGCACGAAATCAATAGAACGTAGTGCATGATACGCCCCTTCCTGGCTCGTACTCTACATAGATACAATATTATTTCATATACACATTTCTAGGAATTAAGGCCCAGTATAAACACTGAGTCGTTGTGGCCTAGTAGTTAAAGCATCTGCTTACCACTTGGTAAGCAGATGCTTTAACGAGGGTATGGGTTCGATTTCAAGTCAGGCAACTACCAACGTAACTTTTAAAAGTTCTACTTATGCACTTTCTAAGTGTACCTTAGACTCCAATAGCTGAGTAATTATGATGATGATGAACACTGTTGTTATTTGAATCATTCATATGGTCGTATATATCAACAAGTATTTTTCCTGTTTACCTAATACAGAACGTGTAACTACTAATGTATGTTAAAAATACATAAAGTCATTTATGTATTTTTAACACCATACAGTCTATGTGTATTGCAAATAGTTTCCCATTGTTATTGTCACATTGTTTTAAGCATTCGATTGCAAGTGTGCAATATATAAGGACGGTGATATCGTAGGACTATTTGCTCGCTGTAAACACGCCGTCCTTCAGATCCCAGTCGAGGACCCTATAATGTCGGGTCGTCCTCAGGGCGTCTGAGTCACAACACGCAGTCATCGTTAAGAGGGCATTGCTCACTTGGTTACTCCCCCCTTGGCACGCCCGCTGCATCAGCGAACCACCGTTTGAAAAATAAAACCAGTCATATGCGTATCAGTGTATTCATTGTTCTATCGTCCTTATTCCGATTCCATTGTCTCGACAAGCGTCCGCCATTATTAATATTGATTGCAAATGTATGGTTGTACAGCCTTATTGTAAGCCTTTTCAGGGTTTAACATATAGGACAAATAGCTACAACTAATTGCAAATAACATTGTACCTAATGGCAACGGAAAACCGCAACAGTTGTTATTTAAGCTAAATACATTTTAATTTTAATGGAACCTTAATTCTATGCTACCATGTTCACATTGAATATTATTTATACTCATAAATCAGAAATAATATCGAAAATTTAATTGCGTATGAAAACGTAAACGCTGTAACTAGGCTGTTATTTTATATCATTGCAATATTTCTTTGTTATGCTAATAACAAGCTTTCACATGACCGTACCGTATTTGAAATACGTAGATGATTACATAGATAGAGGCATTTATCTCTTAATGTAAACTCAGCGGCCGTGACACGACAGAAATTGATGTAAATGTGTCGAACGTCACTGCTAAGGTACCAATAATTCAGCCGGCTAAATGCGACAAAGTCCCCGTTTTTATGGCACCTACTTACGGCTTGAGATTTACCAACCGATCCCAATAATGTAGTGAAACGACGTCGGGAGGACTTAAATATAGAAGAGGATGCGAGCTGGTCGGGTGACATCTATAATAAGACCACGGGAGACCGATGATACGTACTACGTAGATTGCTCAACATTTCACGGGTTGTTGACTTCTTAATTTCATATCAAAGTTTATTATTTTTAACTTTAATTTAGTCCATTTTATACACCCAGCATCAATGAAAATCACTCATAAAATCTTGCGCTTAATTGTCATAGTAGAGCAAAATATTGTTTTGTCATTTTTTGTAGTTTAATTTGAATGATAAAAGATTAAATAGAATACAGTCAAAATGCTTATAAAATTATATATTTTATGACTATGTAAATTCTATAAAATAAAATTATTAAATGCCACGAAGCCACGTGAACACATATTTCAGATGATAATAGTAATCACATTAAATCAATTGATTGAAACTAGTTTAAAAGAACATTTATCTCATTATCCCAAATCGTTCGAATTAAAGGTTGTTAGTAATACATCCTTCTTAAAAAAAAAACGCCATCTTTTACGATTCATGAGTTTTTTTGTGTCGTTAGCAAGGTGGTCCCATCCGTGGGTGGTCTACCGCAAGGGCCTAGCGACCACACCGCAACCTCACCATCAATATCCTACAAATCAACGTGAAATCCTACTCGTCTTACACTACGTATTGTCACGTGAGCGCCGCAGATTATGGTTTCGGTTTTAAATGTAGGCCAAAAGTAATAGATGAGTTGATATGATGATTCACCTATTGTTAATCGTCATAGGAGCGGTTTACTGAAGCTGAATGTAGGTCGGTCGGGCCGCTCCATTTGCCACAGTGGCAAATTGTTGATTGACCTCGGAGTGATCGTTGCGCGTACGATATCTTATCTACAGCCCAGCGGTATGAAAAGTTATCCACCTAGTTAAAGTTGTCATGGAACAAATATTTAATTTTACTATATTGTAATGTTTTGTTAACATATTTAATACCAACTAACATACAAATGCCAAAGTTTTAATGGATAGAGAATTGGAGATAGATCTTTGTTACTTTTTCACGTAAAAACTAATGAATGGATTTTGATGAATCTTAGGAGTAATCTTATACATCAGAATAACACATAGGCTACGTTTTATCCGGATATGAAAAGTAATTCCTTCAGGAAGTGGGTGAACCCACTGGCGGGAACTAGTTTTTCCATATAGTAATGTTCTGTAAAAATATTTCACTTATTCTTGTCGATTTCATCATGATGCCTTCTGATAGTGGCTTTTGCAATTCTGATTAAGATTTAGATAAATTTAGCGACTTTTGTTGAAAACGGTATTCATATTGTTATTATTATATGATAAATATATGAGTAATTTTTACCATCAATAGTGAAGACTCGGCTCTCGGCAGTCGACAGTTTCTGGGTCGTACCGATTAATTCACTTAGCCTACTTTTATTTAGTGCTGTGACACTTTTTTTATGTTTGACATACTTCGTTTGATTGCTCGAATGCAGACCAGAACTGTCCATTTCATTCCAGCTCTTCCTATATAGGTTCAGTAATTGGCCTGTTTCTTTGTACTCAAATTAAATTCTGCTCTCATACTCTGCTATAAATGCGAATATCTGGAACAGGGTATGTTTGTTAAATATTCCTGTTGAACAGCAAAGCAATTTGTTTGGATACGTGTTTTACAATGGAATGATTATGCAGAGTTTCCTAGAAGCTGAGAGCGTTCTATCATCAAGCCAGTATTCAGTGGTATGCGTTCAGGAATAGCAATGTTCATATGTGATGAACAATGGAAAGCTGATGCCATCTATGAATAACTAGTGGGTTTAATCACGAGATTTAAGACCAGAATTGCATTTCTAAGAGGAAGAAACCAGCTGTTGATTATATTCGGAAACCAAATCCATTACTTTTGGATTTGGTTTCCGATGCATATATGAAAATAGAAGCTAAAATTATTTCCTCACTAGAAAATACTGACCAAAATCAAACAGGTTCTTAGGCTCGACCGTATTTTGAATAGATGTTGCAATTCATATCATCTGAAATTAAATCCTCTCAAAATTGAGTCCAGCTGACAAAATAAGTATCAGGTTAACTGGCGTGATACGATTATACGTTCACAAAAAGCGACCGCACGCGGACTGTGAACGGATGCAGTGCGGTGATGAAACTGACACAGATTCTAACGCGTATTTGGTAATCGAAATACAGTTCGTGAAAGTCTCGCAGGACGGTCAAATCTCGCACATTGTAAGTGTCCCACTTTGACATACTCTCGACATTTTGACGGCACCAAAACCCAAAAGCCGAAAGATACAAACGTGTAACTCTTCTTTCGCCGGGTCGTCATTGTTCAGCAACCGTCCTCGGTGCGCACGTACCGGTACATACATTTATAAAGTGTATAATGTATTGTGTTCGCGTCCCAGATTTGGGAAGCGAAACTACGATCGTTGATTGGCGTATTACGACGTTGCTACATTTTCGCCTTGCATTCAATTCTATGAGAATTTGCAGGTATTGCTTATCGGCCACTAGGTCATTCGTTAGCGTATTGTATTTGTTACAATTTACTATCTACGCAATGTACCTAAAATACATTTTTTTATCAGTCTTAGAAATCACTAGAACAGTAACCCATTTTACTATATTTATAATTTAAACATAACCCATTATTTGTACTGAAGGATCAGTCCGTGAAGTGTGTGACATTAATTCTTATAAGTGTTGGCCGTAAAGGTGTTCTGTCTGTCACTTAAGTTTTGCATAGTTAACCCGTACTGCTGTGCCTAGGCGATGATACAATATAAACAAAAAAATCGATCGCCGAATAAGGCCTAAATGCCAAATTTCAATCAATGACAGCATTAAGCTTGTCCTGTTTGACTTACCGGTTTTTCATTTTTGCCTATCGTTGCATCATCGATGTCTTTTTATTTCATATGCAAAGGTAGATCATACACATTACTAACCTCAAGGAAAACTGGACATGTTTTAATTTTATCATGCATTTAGATTTTAGGACTAAACAAGCCACTTTGTCGACTTATTCGTTTGTTATTTAGCAATTACGTAGTTATAATTCAGTAACATGTTCATTATACATTGCTTATTGACGATCGCATTAAGATAATAAACATATTAAATATCATACAATTAACTTCCTTGTCGCTTTAAATTCTAATAAACGTAGTCATGTATTGGAATCTGTCTCATTATTTATTGCCATTCTGCAAACCCTTGAGACCGTGTAATGTTATAGATCTCGTTAGTTGACAATTGTAACAGTATTAAGTGGCTCATACCATTTATTTAATTGTTAAACTAATTAGGCTGGAGTCAGATATACGCGGGCATTCCGCGGCCGGAATACTAACACGAGCAGACCAAATCATTTGTTTCTGTATACGTAATTGCAGCTATTGTATTCGAAAGTATTTTCATTTGTATGGGAAAAGTTGGCAGAATTGCTATCCGTGTGGCGTCTCTCCTCCCTCTTTATTGAATCGATTTTCACCTTCGTATTTATGGTCTGGCATTTCTGTGTCGCATTTATAGTCCTTATAGACTAGGGCATTATAGAAGTGTTCAGAAGGAACATTATTTATTAGCTATAGAAATCAGCGTAAACCTCTTTCATTTTATCATTGTAGAGTTTACATATCCTTTTTTTATTACTTTCCTATTGCCATTTCTCTAATGCCCAAAACTTTATTTTAAAAAAAATCTAGCTGTGTCTCCTACGTCCTGAAACCGTCTTCTGTATCAAATGTCTTTTGTTCCAGAAACTTTCTCGTTTACTGTAAGCTGTCTGCGATAGGGTGCAAGTAGACTTATGTGTGGTTATGTATTGTTGCAGGCTCGGGTCAGGCAGCGAGTGCGGCGGTGGAGGGTCGGGCGGCGGCGCGGCCGCTCCGCAGTCGGCGCGCGTCTCCTCCAACGGCGCCGGCGGGATGGCGGTGAGCCGCGTGCCCAGCCCGCTGCACGACGGCAACACGCCCGTCGCTGAAAACTGGTGCTTCACACAGGTAATGTATGGTATCTATCGAACCTACATCTTCACGTCCATACGCGACGTCTATTTCGCGCGTAGGTATTCACCGGCTGAGTCATGCGCATGAGAGTACAGTCATCTTTACTCCACATGTGGATCGAATGGAAAGTCCCAATTGACGGATTAAAACTAAATAGGTATTAATGGCAAAACAAAATAAGTTGTAACCAACCAAAACCTGAAGGGCGACATGAATGGCAAGGGCAATCCAATGCCAGCCAAGTTTAGCTGTAGTCGGAAAACGGGCCTTACCTATTCCAGTCACGCAAAACAGAAAAACAACCTTATATAACAAATGTGTCAAATAAACGTCTGAAACGCACACATACACTCGTTAGTATGAATACTAGTCATCTGTTGGTGTGGTGCGAATAGCGATAATAATTGTTTACCAAGGCCGTTATCGGTGAACTTGAAATATGTTGCGCGCATATGCATATAGTGTTAACGTGTACATACATATTTAAAGCTACTAGGAAGAGCAGTGCACGTGTCCGTTGTTCGAACTACAGAGGTGACTCGTGCGTCACGTTGCGGAGCCATACCTATTGCTCGACGCGGCATGCGTCCCGCGGCATGTCACCGATTTACAGATATTAAAATTAAAATTCCGACTTCAAAACCGTCACCGATAAACATTGACGTGATAGCTTTCCAATGCCAAGGGAAACATTCAGTTTACTCTGCATATTCTAACACGTTACATAATGTTCGTTTGTACATACAGACGTCAATAAAAAGCAGTAACAGTACACTTTGCAGCGATAACAGTCTAGCTATCCGATGCAGTTTTGTTTTCTGTATTGAGTAGGTATCACTATGAAAATGCTATTTTCCCCTCGGACGCACGCTGAAGTAATTGGAACGACCGTTGTGCGACATAGACACACCGATTTGGTATTACCTTTTTTGATACTTTTGGACCAAACAATCTATTTAGTCTGCCGTAACGGTTCTTTTTTGCTTACTTTGTGCGAAGCTGCCGCACGTACATTTATTAAGATCTGTCTCAGGTCTTAATCTTTAGGAATCGTTCTTCTTTATGTATTTGTACCGTTATTTAACGGAGTCGTCATAAAAGTTCGTAACGTCAACGTGTTGTAATGAATGGCAGATGTATACAGTATGTATTGCATCGATCCTCGTTAGGGAGACAGCTGCGCTTCCGTGTAGGATTGTGTAGAGCAAGATCAGTAGACAGTTGGACACGTGTTAGCGCTCGGCGCTTCTGCTTCTCTGCTCGATACACGTGCCGGCCGCCGATAATCACGTTCTTCATTAGTACTCGGAAACGCGTCAACAATAAACCTCGCATGTTATCGCTTCAATTAGAGCCCCCTTTGAAGTGAGCTATACACAAACGACGATACTATGAAACCATTATGTATTGTAAATCAGTTTAGTTTGAAACGGCTATTAAAATTATGCTGCAGTTAACTTGCATTTCAATAAACTAAGAATTTACAACACGGATATTGCTTTTAACAATGTAGATGCTATAAATATACTTTTGTGGCCAGCATCATTTGACTTTAAAACACAGTTCACGTTCTTGATTTGTCATGATGATTTTAAATAAAGCCCACATATTTTCCTCCATATTGTTATTAAAACAAAACATGTTTCTCTAGAGCTGGTTCTATAAAGAGCACACATATAAGGCTTTTATGTGGCGGTAGAATCTGCAAACGGATGTTATCTATGTGTCCGCGAATGCGCGGGGACCGGGGATGATGCGGGCGGCCTTGGCGCGGGTCGGCGACCGGGCGAAGACCCCAGCAGCACCGCAAGCCAAGCAACGGTCGAGGGCAACGACCAGCGGCGGCCAGGTTGCGCCCGCACTTGTACGCCTATCCTCCTGCCCGACGCCGTGGCCCAAGTGTCCACCCGTGCTCAGGGCCTCCGACAATGTGCCGATCACGTTCACCGCACCATGCTAATTATATTCATATCAAAGAATTATAATCGCAAACTAACTAAACCATACGCTTATACAATAGCTACCAAATCGGTATTATGGGCTCCGTCATTACTTAAAACTGCCGTCAAAGACAGATCTCGATAATAAAATAAATACAACAGACGACATCCTAACCTTGAATCATGAATTACATAAATAATGAGTGTTGTCCATTTTGTTCATGAAAATGTAACTCGCCATAAATAAGTCGTTAAACTGCTTGTTTGTTTTCATGGTGACTGTCGGCAGGGCAATTAAGGACAATGCACAGACACTAAGCTGAATAGTTAGAGGTCCGTCCCGTTGAAGATTTATTGTCATCCAACAGGGACACCTTGTGAAAGTGTCCGCTTCTCTCACTGGCTGATTTATATCCCTAAATTATTTAAGCATTGTTGAGTCATGTGTTAAAAGCGGGCGTTTGAGATAGTCACTATTATTTTATTCTACTTAAAAGAATCCAAAACTCGAACTGAGTTATCCGTGTTTTATTATCTATTTGAATATTGTACTTATGAAAAATTTCTTTGTTACAGGTCAAAGTGGTTAAGTTCAGTTACATGTGGACAATAAACAATTTTAGTTTCTGTAGAGAAGAAATGGGTGAAGTGTTAAAATCATCGACTTTTTCCGCTGGTGCTAGTGACAAGTTAAAGTGGTGTCTTCGTGTTAATCCTAAAGGACTCGATGAAGAGAGCAAAGACTATTTATCGTTATACTTATTATTAGTGTCGTGTAATAAATCAGAAGTGCGTGCAAAATTCAAATTCTCAATATTAAATGCAAAACGGGAAGAAACTAAAGCGATGGAGTCACAGCGCGCCTACAGATTTGTCCAAGGCAAAGATTGGGGGTTCAAAAAATTTATAAGAAGGTGAGTCAAATGACATTCTCTCACACTAATCGTAAATTCGAAACAACAAAACGTCACTTTAGTTGTTTGTTTTATAAATTGACACGTGATTTTATTTAGTTGGAACACCTTAATCACATAAACATAATATTAATAACAAAATGCAGTATTTTGCTACGGTAAACACATAATAATAATAACGTCTAAAGGACGAAAAATCAGAGTGGATTTCGTAGAAAGCCGTTTTGTGTAGCGTACGGTAAGGTTGGGGGCGGACCTCACATAATGCAGTCACGTAATTTTATTCCGTACTGCTGAAAATGTGGGCTTCTCGCGAGGGCTATAAACACCACGTTAAGTAGGCCTCTGGCAACACACGTGTAATCTCTGTTGCAACAGCTGTTATGGAACGGCCGTATATTATCGAGGGTCTTGTTTTATTGGTCGTGATGTAAACCAACCCCTTTGGAAGTCACGCGTACAATGTATCCGCCGTGCAGGCACAAAATTATTCACTGTATAAGGCATATTCCATTCTATCTATGGTATAAATCTATTAAAAAAACAGACTTAAGTTACTAAGATGCTTAACCTCAAAAGGGAAATTATCCTACACAAATTAAGTACACTGACAATCCTATTAGTAATGTCTGCTTATTCAACCACTTTTACCTGGCATACATTCTTGGAAACAAGCCTAGATTGATACAATTGGTTCGGAAACCCTTTTTGGGTCAAGGTGTCTGCGATGTTCATTAATCTAATTCTAACTATTGTATCACTACCTGTTGCCCGCTGGCTTGTCCGTGACCGTTTTTATATTTTGCCTTAATCCCAATTCAACTTTTTTGTCTGAACGTTTAAAATAATTGATGCCTTATGAACAAAAAGCCACTGATAAATTAATAATTCATAAAATATTGTCTAAAATATCAAGAGTATCCGTTATTCCGTAACATTATTCCGTGGCTAACATAAAAGGGAGCGAGCGCCATTAACGACCGGCTTCGGGCCAAATCTACCACTGCGGTGATGCGAATACCACAAGGTTTACTCGTACTTTACTGAGTGGTAACGTTTTTACGACACCGTAAAAATGAGAACAAGAACGTTTGCCTATAAATCAGTTACCTTAGCATCAATGTTATTCTGTGTAAGGTTTAATATTCAGATTCGTAAGACGCTTACGTTCACGCTGAGTTTTGCTACAAAAGAATTTCTCATTACGGGTCGGTCGGTCCCTCCAAAATTGGGAATATTTGGCATTTTCCTTGTAAATTTTCGCTGCGGTTTCATTAGTATTTTTGCGAGGTGTTTGTGTAGAACCAAGCAATGGGAAATTCCGAATGGGACAGCATTTGAATATAATAATGACTAGGTTAAAAAAACATTGGTTTTAACATCATATTTCTCTAATTCCAGAGACTTCCTATTAGACGAAGCAAACGGCCTCCTACCTGAAGATAAACTGACGATATTCTGTGAAGTGTCAGTTGTAGCGGATAGTATCAACATTAGCGGTCAAAGCAACGTGGTACAGTTCAAAGTGCCAGAGTGTCGGCTATCCGACGACTTGGGCGCGCTCTTCGACAACGAAAGGTTTTCTGACGTGACCTTAGCAGTAGGAGGAAGGGAATTCCAGGCGCATAAAGCCATATTAGCAGGTAATTTTTATATAAAATATAATTATTCTAAATTATTACAGTTGTTATTGGGTGTATTTTTATCTGTTGCGTAAATTCTTTGGGCGTATTTCGTTAGCGATTGTTCCGCTATGATAGATTGGGATCAATGTACCACATAATACAATTTAAGTTTATCTTTGAGATGTTTGCCTGATAGTATATCGAGAAGTTGTGTAAGCAACGTATTCTTTTCTTCTTGCGTCACGCTTCAACAATACGATAGATCTTAATTGACTTTTACATGCGAGAATTTTAGGCCAAGGAGAGGACATCGCCTATTTTTGTACTGAAATCCCTCTATAGTTTCCTTGTACCAAATACAAGAGGAAACATCGAGCGCAAGCTCATTAGAAATAAAACTGGCGTCAATGCTCTAGTTTACATTTATTTTATTATTAATAATAATTAATAGTCGCGCACCAAATACAATAGTCTCTAATGTTTTTTTCCTCTATGACATAAAGTCTATGGTGAAACAAAACCACAGAGCTTGCTAATGAGCCGCAATGACTTATATTGTAATTATAGATATCATAAATATGTTTACATTAAATTGGGTTTTCCCACTCCGTATCTATTGTACTCTTGTGAAGTACATTTTGGCGTATAAAACAATGTTTATTTAAAATAAATTAGAATTGCAATAGTTTTTTTTTTATGTAGATCACAAGATTATTATAATTGAGTTACAAATTAAATTCTTTTATGTAGGTTGTGATAACAGTAGCAAAACTGGCTAATGGGATTTCTGTTATGTTTTCCCTTGGACAAAATTTATATTTTGTCATTTTTGAGCTGACATTAATACAAAGTTTATTAAAACCTATTTGAAATCGGGCCGTCCTAAAACACTCCTTTGAAAATGGTCTGCACCAAAACTGATCTGCACAATAAGTATCAAGACTTTTAAATAAGTATTCGAAATGAGTTGCCCAATTTGTGTGTTTCTATTAAATGTTGCTAATACTCCAGTCATTATAATACTCAATGTTTCTCTTGTAATCGCATTTTACTAGCATTTATGGTCTATTTTTATAGCAAGTGTTACCGATTAGTACATACATTTGGTCTTACCAACTGTTGTGATGGTGCTATATTTCTTTATTAACAAATATTTACTCTCCTCTTTCCAGCAAGAAGTCCAGTATTTGCAGCGATGTTTGAACACGAAATGGAAGAAAGGAAAAGGAATCGAGTGGACATCACAGACGTGGACCACGAGGTTTTGAGAGAAATGCTCCGCTTTATATACACGGGCCGGGCGCCCAACCTAGACAAGATGGCTGATGACCTCTTAGCAGCCGCTGATAAGGTAAAACTACTAACACACGTTTGTATCTGTTAAATTGAGCTTCTAATCAGCAGCTGGCAAAAGTAATTCGCATTACCTTGATCTTACCTAGTCGTAATCGGACGTTGACGATCGCATGATGGATGCATGATGGATTGATTATAAAGAGGAAAGTTTTATTTGTTTGAATTCAATAGACTCCCAAACTACTTGACTGATTTAAAAAAATATTTCACCGTTGAGAAGCTACACTATCCCCGGTGGACATAGACTATGTTTATCCAGGTATGGGAAGAAGGTCCCCGGGGACATGGGAGAAACTGCGAAAAACTGTTAGAGATTTATAATACATGTGAATTACATGAGTTCCGAAGTAACAAGTTTTATTATTTCGAGTCGTGTAACGGGTTTTAGAACAAAAACACTCATTCGTTCTTAAATTATCCTACCTAAGACACCAATGAGAAGTTCATGTCTAAATATCTTTAAGTCAATAGATTGAATCGCGTCAATCGGGATTGCATTGCAGTGTTTAAAGAGACGTATTTAATAATGCCATTTTTTCATCACGCGATACCTACTGATAAAAAGCGTTGACCAGAGATAATAAGTTGGTTCGAGCCACGTGCATAGAAATTGATATACAGATTACACTCGTACAGTTGCGTAGTCAACGTGACGGACAGTCTATGGTGCGAGTCTGCAGCCAATAGCTATTTTATTGAAAAGAGTATTGTGTGAAATTAAATTGCCTTGAGTATAATCTTCCTGTTATATTATCATGAGTTTTTTTTCTCAATTTAACGTTTTTTTAACGTTAATTCAATATAACGTACGTGCTTTGCGGTTACTTTTCTTAGACATAGAAAAGTACTACTACAACCCTTGTAGTAGAAAAACTCACTAAAGCTGATTTAAAAATCCTTCAATGTAAATTGAGTTTTTCTTCTTCCTACGCTATTCCTTAGTTATTTGGGGTCGGCGCAATATATTTTCCGCTTCCATTCGTGTTAGCCGTCATACTACTATACACTCCCTTCTTAATCATGTCATCTTTCAGGCAATCAATCTATCTCTCCATCCATTCACATTCATGCTTAACACACTCTTCGTAGCATGCGTTTCGCATCTTTTCATGACATTCCCATACCAAGACAAACACTTACCAATGTAAATTAAGTTATAACTAGAATAAGTAGGTAAAATTTATTTAAAAAATAAGATTGTAATGCGATGATGTATCAGGAAAAGTGATTACGTGAACTTCACCGAATACTGGCGTTAGCTAGTATGACCTCATCATTATCATCTCGGCCATAGGACGTCCACTGCTGAACATAGGCCTCCCCTTTAGATCTCCACACAAACCTGTTGTGACCTGCATCTAGCGTCTTCCGGCGACCTTTACAAGGTCGTCTGTCTTATCTATTAATAATTCAGATACGCTTCGAAATTTTGTATGGTGGTTACTTTTGGTATTGTGGTTCTAATTTTCTTTTTTTGTTTATTTTCAGTATGCACTCGAACGGTTAAAAGTAATGTGTGAAGAGGCGCTATGCCTCAGCTTATCGGTAGAGACGGCGGCGGACACGCTCATATTGGCAGATCTGCATTCTGCAGACCAACTCAAGGCGCAAACCATCGACTTTATTAACACGTAAGTAGCATTTTCCTCTTAAATATACTAAACGGAATAACTTTCTGTTTACTAACAGTCACAGACACATATTATGTTAAGTGGCGTATAATGTTGTTTTCTATAAATGAATTTTTGGAACTGGTTCAAAAGTCAAGCAAATTTTCCGTAACAGATAATCTCTCTCATGTACAAATTGCACTTCTTATGAAACGAAACAGCTTTTTCACTGCATAGTAGTTTTCCTTTAGACATCATATTACAGCTCAAATAGCTTTAATACCCTAAAGCCAGCCGTCTGATACCTTGCGCATGCGCAGCAGTTCTTTTTTTAAATAAAAAGCTTAATGAACGTGTTTGTTGTTAACAGGAGTCACGCGACAGACGTGATGGACACGGCAGGCTGGAAGAACATGATCTCGTCGCACCCGCACCTGATCGCCGAGGCGTTCCGCGCGCTGGCGACGCAGCAGCAGCAGATCCCGCCCATCGGGCCGCCGCGCAAGCGCGTCAAGCAGGCCTAGTGCGGCCGCCGCGCCACCACCCGCCTCTATACCAAAGACACGCCCCACGCCACACACATATTCGAGTTCTACGCCGGCTGAAAAAGGCTGCATATGTTGTTTATACTATTAGAATATACATCGTGACTGTGAGATTCTCAGTGAGTGGCCGGTGGATGTGTGTTAGATGGATCCACGGATTCAAACCTTCGTTTTACTATGATTGATCTCAAGACGATATTCGATCCTAATGTTTTTTTGTCTCTTGCGGTTAATTAGTGTACCGCTTTTAATAATTACTTTTAATGTGTATGTTACGGAGAGCTGGACGCTTTTTGCGCGTTGATGTAGTTTCGGATGTAGGCTTCGGGTTAAATATTTTATGTATGTCGTTTTTGTGAACATTCTCTTGCAGCTATGTATGTAAATTATTACTATGTATTAATATGAAGCTCGTGTCTAAAACAACTATCCATGTCATATAAATTTATCGTTATATTATTATGATTGTAACATTCACTGGCTAATATAATGGCGTAAATTAAAAAAAATAGTAATGTACAGAATACAGAATAAAATGAAATAATCGAAACCGATTATATGCCACAATGCAAACATATTTGAATTGGAATATCTTGGTGTTTCGTGTTCCCATAGAAATTACAAAAAACATTAATGTTAGACATTGTATAACGTAGGCCTTTTGAAAATATTTTGAAGTAGAGTGGTATTTGAATGCAATAAAGTTATGTATGTAGCAGGGCTTTGTACAAAATTGTGAGTCTTATCACACTTCTTTATGATAAAGAGAGATGATAAGTAACACATCACATGGTCGCTGGCGATTGCTCGAGGAGCAATGGGTTGTAACAATTGTGTGCAAAGCTTTGGTAACATGTAGACGCTGTAGGGGACTCGAGTGATTGTATAAGTCTATTGAAATTGTTGGTATTGTATATAGATGAGCTACGATCCCACCATTAAAATATTTCTAAGTACTAACCCTTAAGTGGTATCACGGATGACACCATTAATTTTTTTTATTGTATCTGTAGGATGTTATTCCAATGACATATTGTGATTTTTCTATCATATTTCCATAGGTTTAAAATACACGAACGCTTTTTGTTTTGTTTCATATGCAGATGATCACTGGAATAATTCAAATTTTAATGTATTATTATTGTTGTTGGTTTCGCTTCATCGATTGTACATTACGTGTCATGTCCAAGTGTCGGCGTCTAGAGTCGCCATTCATTTTGCTCACTTCATTAACTTTTAAAATTAATATGATTCTAAATTACAAATTGATAAATGTTATTTATTAGTATTATTATCATTTTTTTCATTTTCTACTATATGACAACTTAGCAGGTTTTATAATGAAATGTATTTCTTTAACTTTTTAAAATGATGGACCTACCCATAAGTACCTATTGTAATATTTACTCAATAGAAATATGTAATATACCGCGGCCAATAATTAATAATATTTAATACCATTTTATACCCACTTCCCATTTTACCACAGCTGACAGCTGTTATCATGTAATTGAATATTACAAAATGTCAAAAATAACTGTGATTTTCGAAATTGTCAGTAAGTTGAGCAAATAAATGAAATGATGATGAAAATACATTTTTATTTACCATAAGGAAGACAGACAGCATAACGTTGTAGGATCTGTCTGTAATGGCGAATGGAGACCAGTGGCGTAGCTAGCATGGGTTGCACTCAGTGCGGGTGATATACCCATATTTTATGACTATAAAATGACGCTCACCTCACCCCGAGCCCTCCCCGCAGTGCGAGAGCTGGAAGGAGTTTCGGCCGCGCTTGGGAACTAGAGGAACCCGAGAGACATGTCCGATGTTCTGAGGACGCACCTATGGAACATCAGTTTCAGTAAACTCCAGGTATATCCCCCAAGCGGGTCACACCCGATAGCTACGCCACTGCGTAATACTAGCTGAATGCTTGGTTATAGTAAGAAAGTAGGTAAGTAGCACATAAAATGTGAACATAAAAATTACTTTTGACTCAGTCTATCTATTAAAAAATCGCTTCAAAATCCTTAGCGTGGTTTTAAAGAATTAAGCATACATAGGGACATACAAACAGCGACTATATACTATGTAGTGATAGCAAATTAAATAACTTCTGTATTTTTATTTGAGATTTACTGTGAAAAGAATTTATTCTTTTTTCGTGTATGGCGTCATACACATAAAATTTATTACTAATCCTAAGTTCGATTACATTTTATCCCTCTACCTCGTAAAGCTGCAACGATATCGCCTCCTACTATAATATGTACAGCTTTCTTCATAGTTAATTTGCGACTAACTAAAGATTTTTTGATCTCAAATAATATCATCATTATCTAAGTTTCAACTTCCAACATTACGTTCATATAAGCTTACTTTCTTTATTAGCCATGCTTCAAGAGGTTCACAAAACATTTAGTAGGAGCAGAAGGACGGTGTGAATTGGTGTAATAGGGCTTTCTTTCCACCTACTATACGACATCTATCTGCGGCCAAAGGTATGGTTCCCGCTGATGTTGTAATAGGCACGTGACCTATATTTTAGCACTATCTTGATGTGGGATGGTTACGTTTTCGCAATAACATTAGCACAGCCAAGTATTTTGTGTAGATATTCATAGATGTCGTTGAGAGGACATGAGCTTGTATTCCATTTAACTAGTAGTCAAGACAAAAATGTTCTTCAACGCAATTTAGCATAGTTGGTGACAAAGTATATTATTATAAAGAGGACGCAAATACGTTTAAAAGGGGGACGAACATTCTCCATCAGAGATTCTGGGGCGTAAGCTTTTCCGTTTTCTCTATGTGTAGTTTTTTGTTCGGTTGGTCAACCTTCATAAATGTCTAATGTCACCTACTAAACTGTCATTGTCACTTGTCAGTTTCAGTTACTTAATGTCAGATTTTGGTATTTTATTACGAAAGAAAATTGAAAATTCAGATGATTATAGGAAAAGAAATATCCACAAATAAAAGATTGCTAACAGGGGTTAAATCTTTTGTAACACAAACAGTATGTTTATCTTCAAAACCAATGGCTTCAGATGTTCTAACAGCATATTTGACCCAATGTAAAGAACCTCCTTGGACCTCATATTTTGTGAAGGTAATATCACCTACTATACTAAACAATACTAATAATCCCCTTTCTGAAATATGAATCACCTATTTTCTAATTTTACGAATATTGATAAACCATTTCCTCTCAAGTTTACGAAATGCATTTTAGGAGTTTTGGATGTCTTGTTCAATCATTGCTGTATCCTTGCTAATGGAACCTATGGATAGTACTTACCTATTCTATGGGCAAAATAACTTTTTTATTACTTTAGCACTATCACAAAATCTATTTCACAAATAGCATTTTCATATAAGTGGCTTTACTATATTCCTGTCTTAATTTTTTTCAGTACAGTAGTGTAAAAAATGATCAATTTGGAATGTCAAATTTCAACTGGAAGGTTGGGAATTCAAACTATCAGATATTGAGGACTGGCTGCTTTCCTTACATCAAATACCACTGTTCAAAAAAGGAAGCTGAAGATTTAACAGTTTCTGACAAATTTATGAGAGCCATTAAAGTCATTAATCTAGGTATGTTTCACATAGTTGTTTTAAATTAACTTAGATACACTTCTACAAGCTCATAAAGGTGAAATTAACAATTTATTTATTTATTCGAACAACAAACATGGCCATAGCCAAAAACATTTGCTAAAACAAAAAAAAAAACGAATAATATAATAAAACAAAGATATAATACCAACTATCGCAAGGCTAATTGATCTATGCAACAATTAGCAAAACTTGCAGGAAGATGAATCAAACAATAGTGAAAAAAAGTTTGATTCCAAATATCGCAAAAAATGACACTTAGACGAATTAGCCTGTCAACTGTCAATATAAAGAAATGTATAGTCAATATAAAGTAATATCCCTGTATATCCTTATTAAAGTTTTAATGTATCTTTATTCAAGAAGTGTTCTATATTTACAGGTATACCATGTTTGTTGTATGGTCTGGCGGCCACACAACTGATCAGACATGAAGAAATAGTACATACTGCTAAAGGGCCAGTTACAATATATTTTTTAATACCAGAAGAAAAGGGATCCAGTTACTAATGTCACAGTTGTTAGGATAAATATGATAAATTACCTCATAATGGTGTCCAGACCAATTGCTGGCGACAGCAGCCGTCCCCTCTAAGGATACCCGCCAGCTACGCTACGCATTTATAGAGCTCAAAGTTGCCTCTAAGTCTTGAAACCTGTTTGGTTTCATATTTAACTGACTTCAATTCCCAATTTCGCCATGTATCCTGAGGGAACTTCATCACGCAAAAGGGATAAAAAGTAGGCTATTAGGTATTCTAATAATATAAGATATATTATGAGCGAGTTTTTTCAAAAGCCATTCATTTGTTATTTATTTATTATACATATGTATATCACCCTGTTAGGATGCAGCTTTATTATATCAAAAAGATACTATCATGGTAATCCTAATTACTGAGAAGATATGCAATTGTTTGTAAACTATATATATATATATATATATATATATATATATATATGTATATATATATATATAATATATAAATATATACTGGGCACCCTATAAACGTCCCATATTTACAAAATAATGTAAAATATTACCCTTCTTGGTAGTTAGGTAAAAACATGTTATTGTATGTAATCATATTTATTTTAGAGATTCAGGGACATCATTATGTTTACATGATAGATAATAATAGATAATCAATTGTTTTTGTTAGAACTTTTTGCGTGTTCTTTAGATATTTAACTAATATATTTCTTTCATACAGCTACAATTTGTTGATAGTTAAAATGTGAATAAATAATGTTATAACTGTTAAATTTCTTTAATTCCACAAATGATTACAATGAGAATATGCTAAAATAACATTTACATTTTATTTTGTGTTATTATGGAGGTATTTTTAAAACTCGTTAGGAAAGGCAACAATGATGTAGATTTTTGACAAGATAATTTTGACACGAGACATTAGTGTTTTCTGATTAGTACAGCACATCAAGCTACTACAATTTGTCTAATTTCCTTAATGATTTTTAATTTTGTCACTGGAGCTTATGGTTCAAAGTGGATTGGAATGGAATTTGACAGTTACGGGAAGCTTGATGTGCTGGTGTCTGAACCTACATTAAAAAAATTACAGTTTTCCCTTACTTAATAGGCAATTGCCCCCAGGTACTGTAGTGCTGTACATGTACAATTAATAGTTAAATATTTTTAACCTTAGCTATTTATTGAAATACGTATTTGCTATCTGCGCTTCGATACAATAATGTGACTTAAAAGTGTAAAGCATAATATATTTATTTATTTGTGCAGTCTCGGTGCTGGTTTAGCTTTTAATTAGTTGCTGTACTGTCGCAGCATGTTGAAATACGAGTATGCGGAGCTCATAGTCTGAAAAAATATAAATTACAAACAAGTTAGTACAAATCAATCAAGTTTTAAAACTAAACATTTGTTAAATTAGATAAACAAATATTTGCCATGTTACCATTGACATGTTAATATGCATGAATAAAAAAAATCCGTATTTAAAAAACGGTCTTTTAGATAAATCTAAAAAATTAGGCACGTATTTTTGTTTTCCTACCATACAACACGTTGAAATTGTGTTACGTCACTTTTAGGCATTGAATTTACTTACTCGTGACGTCACAATTCCCCATTCCCGAACTTCAATGCGTTGTATTTTTTCCCAATTTTTTATCCTTTAATGCAAATATTTAGAGAAATCTATTTTTTTTAGAGTTAATGGCATCTCGATGATCCATGACTTAAATCCTTTTATGATATACCTATCTAATAATATAATTTTGTTTCCTAATCACTTACGGAGGAGAAAGTCTCGAGCTGCACGCTAGGCAATCCAGTGAACTTGATGGTGACAGGCTGTTGGGCTCGCAGGATTATAATGATGATGTCAGTGCGGATCATCCGACCTAGTGGAGTTTCGTGCCAGCCACATGTCCACCCAGCGTCTCCTACTTCGAATGCCTTGAAAAAAATATTGAAATGACTTCAAATATCCTACCCAGATACATACTTCGAAGATAGGTAAGTAGTACATATTTAAACTGTGTACGTAGGTAGCTTTTATGAAGATTATTTGTCTGATCGGAATTATAAGAAATAATCATACTTCCTACATACTAAATGCTGAGTTACTTAATCATTCAATATTTTGTACTTAGGACCTATTTCATAAAAGAAACCGAAGTGGGCATAAGTCGAAATGCCGCAAAATGTCCCAATTTCGCTCTAGGCAAACCTACTTAATAAATTATAAGTCGTGACAAGGAACTTCAAGCCACGATTAAGTACAAGACTTGAAGAAGATCTTCATCTTCTTCATCGACACGGCTTTGTGTCTTACGGCCGGGCAACGTATTTATTAAGGACGAAGTAAACTTTTTCCTGTGTGATTATCTATGGTTTACCCAACTTGCTAACTTAATGACCTAAATGAGCGTGGTCCGTGCGTTTATACCGCAGGGTTTTTCACGTTGTTAGTACCTAAATACTTACAGTTTGCGCAATACAAAGGCGGAAATAATATCATCAGGCCTATTCATCCATTGGCACTTGACCTACCTACGTAATATTTCTGGATTCTGGCGAAATTCAAACGCAATCTTATTCGTCTCATCCCCTGATTTCGCTGTGCCCATTGTCCCAGGTACCTACTGATTGGCTAATAAAGCTGTAACATTGTAACCGATAACTGCTTAGGTTCCCTATGCATACCTTGTTCCTTATCATGGTGCCGAGATGGCAAGGTATCCATAGCTGCAAGCACGCCGCAATGCCAAGTAGGCCAAACAGAATATCTATTTTGCCGTTGTCGAGTTTCTGAAATGAAAAAAAAAAACATAATCTTTATTGCAAATCCACAATGTAAAATAAGATGGTATCATGGTAATATAAATAACATGGTAGCAATCATGGACCCTGACGGGCACAGCAAATAGTAAATTAGAAGAGAGGAAGGCATTGTTTTGCACAGAATTATGCTCTAGTATTTCATATTCCTTTTTAATGTATCTAAGTATGTATAGTATATACCTACACAATCATATGTGGAAGCTTACGCTTACATAGCACTTAGGTATTATTTTATGAGTATCCTTCAATATTTTGTATAAGTTAATACATATTGGATTTTCCTCAATTGAGGTCACAGAGGTCCTTTCACTTGGTTTATGATAAGTTACTAGTTCAAAATATTGTTAAACTAATCAAATATTTGGCACACAGCTAATGTCTGTGTCACTACTACCTATTGCAGAAACTTGTCCTGTGGCTGATCAAAATAAATTGCAAACAGAGAAGCGCCTATAGCAATATTTTAAGGTACAGTCTGCATCAAAATGGATAAGTTCGATGTAAGAATTTTTCAGGAGGTGCACAACCTGTTAAGTTTAATTAATAGATTTTCAACTTTATCGCTGAAGCCATATGGCTTACAGTTGATTGGGAAAATGTTACAGTTTCGGGTAGCTTGATGTGCTGGCGTCTGTTCACAGGCATAGGTTTTACTATTATTTTGTAGTGTGCACTCACCTCTGCAATCTGGTACGCTATCAGGCATATTGCGAGAGAACTGAAAGAAACCTGGTATACTAGAGGAGGGCCGTAGACAGAGGACACGGTACTCACAGCCCTGTAAAGAAAGCTCTTATTATATTAGGTTATTCTAGGTAACTACACGTTCCTATCCTGACAGGGAATACGTTAACAATAGGCAGGTATAAGTGTCTTTTTTTTCGTGGAAAATCATCAAATTACACCTCCCGCTGAGGGTGCAGCTGGAGGGAGTGTCAGACTCTTACTGACGAAAACCCATTATGTTCCTTCGGGAGGTCCCTGTGTGCGATGGCCACGGTAATTCTTACGAGAGCGGTATAAATAAGGGTCTCAAGTATTGTTTTATTCATTGACTTTGATGACTATGACTAATACAGTCAGAAATTCCTTTAATCCAAATGCAATCAGTCATTTGCAACCCACGTTCACCCAAACATGATTACCGATGCAAATCGGACATTAAATGTTATCAGGTGTACCTATCAAGTGATCTTTATGTTCTTTGTAGTAATGACGTGATTAATATCGATCTAATCGCATTAGGTAATTACACATCAGCAGACTGCAGTAATGTTTATTTTTTACACTTACTTAAAGACAGAAAGATGCCATCTGACTATTTTCGCTATCCTCGAGTTCAGTATGAGCTGTGTTTCCCTTCTTCGTTTGTCATGCCGAGGCAGCAGCGCCACCGACTCGTCCAAACCGTCGAATATGATGCTAAAGTCTATTATTATCATGTTCATTATTGTGTAGTAATGAAGGAGGATGTGTAATAGCGTGTAGATGTACACTGGAAACAAGATTAGGTACTTGAGACACTATAGTCATAAATACCTGCTATGAGTCCTCCAGGAAGCTTTAGGATCAACTCACTCCGAAAGAGCAGCGATGGGCAGCAGCGAAGCCGTCTTCGTTCTTCGGAACTCGTTCAAGTTTCTCATGCATCTATTACAGTGATGAAAATAAAGTTTAAAATTTATATGACGCTGAAACTGCGATCCGCTTCGCTGCCCTTCGCCGCTCTTTCGGTGTGAGTTGACCCTTATTTCAAAACATTTAGGAACTCACCACAAAATGTTTGAACGAAACAAAAGCACAGCG
The DNA here is from genome assembly GCA_958496145.1 of Heliothis peltigera. Lineage (NCBI taxonomy): Eukaryota > Metazoa > Arthropoda > Insecta > Lepidoptera > Noctuidae > Heliothis > Heliothis peltigera. The sequence continues at coordinate 8,689,373 of OY292328.1, forward strand.
TTGATTCGATGACCAAGAAAATTTCATAGTTGGGTGTTCTGTAAGGGTCATCGTTAGGTAACCACATGGGGAACTGGAGAGGCCTGACTGTGTTTTCGTCAATAGTTGCGAACAGGCTCTGGTAAACCAGCCCAGCCAGTGGAATAACGACGTACAAACCTCCCACGAAACAGACAAAAATGAACCACGCGTAGCACAATTGCCAAATGAGGAGCTGCCCTTCTAAGAAAGGCTTTCTGAAAAAAAAAATCGTTTTTTGTCAGGTCTATAATGTTGAACAGCAGATTAATAAATACAAACTAGAGAAAAACAAATGTTTATCTTAATGGTTGAAATGAAGTACGATATTGGCCGATCTTTTTTGACTTATTTGACCTTTGCCAGCAATTAGTGATTGAAGTTCTTGTACTCATTACACTATATTTTATCGCCAAGAGCAACTAATACTTTCGGGATCACCTTTTTGAAATTATTTGTTTTTCTAACATTTTTCTAGTGTTTTTTTTTTGCAACCTGACCTTCACAACGTAATTGCTAGAGACTATATTTGGTTACACGGCTCCCTAAAGTAAATGTCGTTATAAAATATTTCGAATTTGGTTTTAGCAAAGAAAACCATCTAAGGCCTTACTACAAGTTAGACATACGTTAGACACATGTTTAAAGAAAACTTTGTATGCAAAATTCTTGTAAACACGTGTCGAACGTCTGTCTACCTTTTTTGTAGTAAGGCCCCTAGTTTCTTTACCTGTATCTAGGTCCCAAGCTACACACGTAGATGAAATCCTCGTTCATTGTGACGACGATGTCATAAATCTTGTTAGTGTTGATGACAATGCTGACGTAGACCATAGGTATACAACCAAGTATCACCCAGTAGCAGAAGCATTCAGTGGCGAAGGAGTAGTCCTTTATTGTGACTCCACGCCAAATGAATATCTCTTCCAAGGTCATGGCGACGATAGACAGTTGTATGCAAATGCAGGGCCAGATGAATCTGAAGATTTAACATTGATTGACTTTCTTTTGCTAGCGGTATCCCCCGCTTAGAGAGATAACTACTTCTAAATATCTATGAATATTCATCACTTTTATTTATTTATAAGAATTCCTTTTTTTTTCATTCATTTTTCCCGGAATTCAGTTTATTTAAAATAAACAGACCTGAGTAAGGAGCTTCTATTTGTAAAGAAAACTCCTTTCACGGCGAGAAAAATCCGTAATTGTGGATGAAAATTATACAGGTTGATGTCCGGCCTGTCGAAATCAAAAGTTTCCTTTAAAAGGAAATCCTTTAAGATTTGCAAACGCATTTTACGTGTTCCTTTAGTGAAACAAGGTACGGAACAATTGAAGAACTATTGGATAGAAAATACATGGGAACCTTATTTTACATACCTAATGAGTAGCAATTCTCTTAATTAGCTACTTGGTCGCAATTTGCAACGAATGCACAAATTATCCAGCAGTTAACAAGTATGGAACTTCGGTTATTACGTAAATTACATGTGTTCTTATTTTCTAGCAGTAATTGAGCTTTTTTGAAATACCGTGTAATAAGGTACAGGGTGGTACATGAAATGGGAAAAGTTGCAATTGGAAATGCATTATTTTTAAGTCATATTCAAGAGAACGTAGTCTTCTGGGCACCAAAATGGGAAACGTCGAAGCAGGCAAAAAAGCAGCAAAATTAAAAGGGGCCTGCACCACCGACCGACCTACGATGACCGACGGCCGACGGCAACCGACGGCCGACGACGGAAGATGAATGCATCCAGTAAGGTGAGCTAATACCAAGTATCAATCAGTGGATATCGAAAGACGGACACAGCAAATGGGATCTAAGTCCCGATAATATCGAAATATCTCTAGCCTACTTGGACGCCTGCTACAGAGAATGGTTTGAAAACTCGATATATCTGGAACATGATAAGGTCTTTGCCCACCAGTTCGATAGTTTGGCCAATTTCGTGGGGGTGGTTCCATTGAGACTACTAACAGAAACAATGTAAATAAGGTTGGCGATGCTATCTGACCTACTGGACGCTTTGCTGAACTCACATGACATCATACTGAGCGTAGTAATTTCGTCAAATAGGTTATTGAACCAAATGTAGACAAAAGACGAACAAGTATATTAAAGCAACGCATGCTAAAGGTTATTCGTTAAGCCGTTACTATCTCGTATCAACGCAAAATATTCAAAACACATCGCTTATACCTAATGCTTTGCCTAAAATATTTATCATTAAGAAAACATCAGGATTTTTTTCAAAATATCAGATGATAAAATTTTACAACAACGTGACTTCCACATAACAACTGTAAGCATTGTTTTAATAGATCGTTAAATAAGATTACCAAATAATTAATGATATCATAAATTAATCAAAGGCGTCATAACAACACTCGTTCCAACTTTGCTTATCGACCAGCTTGTGTAGAGCCAACACTGAGGCGTTGGTGGTTGTGGCCGAAGTAAACGATAAAGGGCTTACAGTACGAATAAATGTAGTTCGTAACTTAGCCGCGGTTCAAGTTACACTGGTGAGTGTTTATTTATCTCGAAGCTTGACTACTTATGTATAGAACCTCGGGATGTTGGTATTTTTGTGCAGTGTGTGATTGGAGTCCTCAGATAACGCTCTTTGCAATTAAGTGCCATCAATAATTAAAAAACATAAAATATTTTTTATTCGCTTAATATTCTCGTGTAGTGTCCACAATGATCGCTGCAATAGTTCTCACTGCTGCTATAGCTTTCTTAATTGTTCATGCATACAAGAATGCTTTTAAAAGACCACCGAATTTTCCGCCAGGTAATTACTTTTTTAATTCATAAGTCTTATACCCTTTCCTTTCGTTTATATAAGGTATAGTATGCTGAAAGAGAGTTGTATCTTATTATTTTATGTAACGGATTTATATTTTTAAATGCTAAGATTTTAACGGCGCGTAGTAGTAGTGTATCTTTACATTATAGTAGGTACAGCAGTACTGTGATTTTATTGTAATACTACTCATAATTGAAACGTATACGTAATGAAAACATCTGTGACTTTCACAGTGTAAAAATCGGAATTATTATTATAAGTTTATTGCTTTCTTTATTATTATATAAAGAGGTTTTTATTAAAAAAAAAAATTTTTAAGTACTACTTCATGAGTGCGAATATATTTATATAATTTATATTTATATTTTATATAAAAAAAAACTTATAATTGATCAAAATAATTTCTTATATAGGTACCTACCTACAGGGATAATATTGACCTCATTTAATTTAACAGAATTTTGAGCCACATCTTGGTCAAGGATTTTAGTGCCCCTTTAGTATACATATGTACCTATATTTCTATTTATATCTGCATACATACATTTCTCTAATAACATTTTTACTCTCCCATATTTTCCCATTAATTTCTTCTTTCTATATCTATTATGGATCCATCACAGTCCTACATATTCAACGAACATTTATATACGGAACTTAACCTTAGCGGGTACTAACGCAGATTTACGGGAACTCCTTGAAAGGCCTTGCATTCAGATACCTGTCTTTGAACCTAGAAACCTGATAAATGTAGGATGCAAACGATTTCCCTCAGATAAAAAACTAGCTTGCATTACCTTACCTAGGTGAAGATAAACTACTGTGAAGATGTAAATATATTTTAGGTAAGAACGTCTAAAAAGTCTTTAATATTGGTGGTTATTAAAATAAGTTAATTGACCGAAGTTAAACTACATTGTGTGTGTACATAAGAAATACCATATCGTCTACATAAGCACGTAAAGTGATATTTACCACATTAGTGCAAAGAACGTTTACACATTCTTTTTTCAAATTCATAGAAGACGCGTTTGATTATTTATGAATGAATATTAACATTCATTTTGTTATTTGTATAATATAATTAAGAATATTATATTATTACAATAAATTCACGATTATTATTGTTTTAAACTCTATTAATTTTAATATTACCTATACGATATTTGAATTTATTATTTTTATAATGAGGCCGTTTTTAGGATTACCTTAGACAGACTGACAACTTGCAAGCGCGGAAAAAACTAAATTCAGCCATATTTTTAATACAGGTATTATTGTTGATTTTGATTTTGGGTTTTTCTCTGTATGTGTATTGAAAATGATCAAAAATATACTTTAAATAGGTGGACCCCAATGTCATTTGTACATCTTTAGACGTCGTTATGGGGTAGTTAGAAGCTAGAAAGTCTCACAACCAGTGATACCAAGCAAAGTGTATCGCGTTGCTCAGGGAACGGGGTAGTGTGTCAAGTGAAATCTAGGCAGGTATCCCAAGGGAGATTTCAAAGATCAAAACTTTGTAAAAATGTCTGTTGGTCAATGACCGATAGATTACTTCTAGTTTTACTACAAATACTTACATATTTCGATCAAACAGAGGGAATTACTTTCTTCTGTTCAGAGCCCTGAAAGGCTTATGAGAAGTTTGAAATCTTGGAAATCCGATTGCAAACATGCACTGCTATTCGCCCCGCGTTCCTTGGCATGGCAAGACCCTGGCAAACATTTATAAAGAAGCAAACATTTATAACTCTTCTTATTTCTGGTTTTCTGCCCACATACATTTAGAGTACATACATTAAAGCTAAACTGGTACCTACTTCAGTGTTACAAGTACCCCTATTGGTATTGTTCGAACCAGTCTCTCGTTCCTCAGCTAGCCACATCATTTGGTAGAAAGTCCAGCGCTTCTATAGAGACAGAGAGATGACATGTGTGACTTGGACCTAGTGAGACGTCAGCTCTTGCCCTCATTAGCTTATTAACGTTCTTGACTGCCTCGTTGATCTAGTAGTCGCAAGGCGCGACTGCTGTGCACAGGGTCTTGGGTTCGATTCCCGGGTCGGGCCGAAATCGCTCTGTGGGGTTTAAGAAACTTTCATAAAGCAGTCTGGAGTCTGGAAGTTGGTGATTGATTCACTCGAGGATCGGAGAGCACGTAAATGTCAGTCCTGCGCCTGATCTCTCTCCGGTCGTATCGGATTGCCGTCCCATCGGACTATGGGAATGAGGAAATAGAGAGTGCAGGGGTAACATAATATATCCTGAATCCATAATATGTCCTGCGCAACTGGCTGATCTCCATAAAAAAAAGAACGGCCGCCCTAGCCGACACTCGGCCTGGATGCCATCAGCATTAACGTTCTTGCTGTAAACCGTTCAACTGATTTGTATGAAAGTTGGCGCTCCTGGAGACTGGTGATGGTGTCGATGGTGTTGTTGCCTCAGAACACGTGCGTGAACGTATAAAGCTGGTTAGAGATATACCATAAAGTTCAAACAGGATTATTATTATAATTTAGATAACATCCAGTAACAACATACAATAACTTAATTCACGTTTTTTGATAAAAAAATTAACAAAGATAGCGTGCGACGCACGACCGATGTCTCGTGTCGAAAAATGTGTGTTCTTTGTAGCTCGGGTGGTGTGTTATTAATTATTACCTAATAGTATTCTTAATTAAGTTATTTTAGGCTCAGGTATTTAGAATATATAAATAATTAATTATGAATTTACAGACATACCTATAGCTGTTGATATAAGTTATTAATATAGTGGTCATTACGTCTAGATTTTATCGAGCTTTTAGGCAGTAAAAATGCTCCATGTCTTCAACGACAGACAATATTGTTGCATTCTAGTACCAACCTGGTAAAATTGTACTCCTATGTAAGCTTTGGATATAGAACTAGAAATCTCTGACCAAAGAAGCAAGTTAAAGTGATATTACGGACATTTAATTTGATGACCGCAAGGATATACCAACCTCTTTTATACTAAATAGGGATATGGGAGAAATGGAGGTAGCGTACACGCCTTTATAATTCTTTCATCGCGAGTAAGACCCGTGCGTTGTGTTTAAAATGTGTAAAAATCGCGAAAGTTTAAAAACATTAACGATAACCATTAGTTTTACAATTTAAATGTTGAAAATTATACTAAGTACTGTAATGAAAGACACATATTTTTTTTGTTCCCAGGTCCCCCAAGTTTGCCGATATATGGCGCTTTCTGGATCGTTCTGGCTCACGACTTCAACGACCTGGCATCAGCTTTCCGCAAGCTCGGAGAAAAATACAAGACGAAGATCTTGGGGCTGTTCATGGGGCCAGTTCCTACGATAGTGCTGAACGATCCTCAACTGATAAAAGAAATGTTGAATCGTGAGGAATTCGACGGGCGAATGGACATTATTTTGTTCAGATTGAGGTCTTTTTGGAAGAAACTTGGTAAGTAATAATGTCATTTCGGAAGGCACTTTAAATTGGTGAGTCCCGGCTGCCATTTGTATATCTCCGGCAGTCGTTGCGGGTAGTCAGAATACAGAAAGTTTAACAATCAATCTTACTGAGGCGGATGCGAGGCTGATGATGATTATTATGTGGCCTACTATGTATGTTATTTAATAATTTCTCGTTAATAATATAATTATGTTTACAAACAAGTGTACATCTCATAATAGTAAACATGTCATTTAAATTTAATCTAATCTAATAGTAGCTTGATGTGCTGGCGTCTGTACTCTTGATCCGGTTAGATATAAAATAGGTTTGAATAGACTACGGTGCATTGCAAGTATTTTGAATAACTACTGTTTTATCTATTTGATAATTAATTGCAGATCACTTGTTTTTTTTTTAATTTTATTAATGTGATAAATATAATTGTCTTCGCTGATTCTTTGTTCAATTATCGGACACATTACAGTTGCTTTCTTGACCGCTAATTTAAAACTTATCATTCGAAGTTTACCTATATAAAACCTCAAATGTTCATATCTCTCTCAAATGTTCGAACATTTAACGAAAGTAGATTTCATTGGTTAATTTTTTTTTGTTATTGAAGAAATTGGTTTTAAAAAAATGGAAGTCTTACAAGTTTTAAGTTGTTTTTTGTACTAAAAAAAGCTGGTATTAATTCATCATCATCGCCCGAGCATTTTCCCAAATATGTTGGGGTCGGCTTCTTATCTAACCGGATTCAGCTGAGTACCAGTGTTTTACAGAATACCAAATTTATAGTGAATACATACCTTTAAAGCATCTGTTGTTTTATTATGGAACTTTCTTTGTTTCAAAATGACTTAAGTACCTACATAAAACTATTGACGTACCAGTTGCGGTCTAGGGAAATATTGCCGCGACTTATGGTCTAATCGACTACGCTAATGTTGTCCGTAGCTCGTTAATTTCATCACCTAAACTGTTGAAGCATCAGTTTTATCTGGTGGGGCTGACCGATGGCGATTAAAGATCGACTATAATCTATCTACGTACCTACAATTGACCACAACTGTTATATACCAACCTAGTGATTTGGAGAATATATTACGTCCGATTAAATTTATTTTTATTTCCGTAGGGGGTTGAAATATTTGGTCTTACTTATCGGCTACGTTCTAAAAAGATCCAGTATGCAAAACATGAGGGTCCTTAGCACTTGTAGTTGCTAAAATTCCGTGATTAGCGAGTCAGTGACTAGCTTCTGCCAGCAATTTAGCAGTAGTCCCGTGGAAAATACTCCACGTACTCGCAAGAAAATTAACTTGTAGCCTCCCTCTATAAATGGCATTAAAAACTGACATAACTTTTCAAATCGGTTCAGTAGTGCCTAAAATTAACGTTTGAGCAAACATACTCCTAGGCTTTATAGTATGAGTAAAGATCAGGGTATTTATTAGTATGCAAATTATCACTTAAACCAGCTAGAACCACCATTTAGCATAGAGAGAACAAGTGCTCTAGTTGCAAGCAACTAACTGGTTAGACATGCCTATAGATGCAGTATGCGTTTTCAAATGACTCTCAGGCTTAGGTAAATAAGTAGGTAGCTAAGTCTACTAGTTTTACATATACTGATTTTAGAAGAGGTGACTTTATTCATGAAATAGATAAGATGGTGTTGATATTTATTTGAACATATAATTTCTTGCATATAACGATCCCAATACGTGATTGCAATCAATTTAAGCGATTTGTTTCCGGGGCCTGGTAGATAAGTGAGCTGGCAAGTGTCCACCTGCCATTTTAGATTAGAGACATACATACCTATATAAATTAATAAATAATAAATAAAAATCGTTTATTTTCATGCAAACAAGTCCATAATAATATTAATTAACCAAATGTGACGTGTAATTAAATAATGTTGACGTCTACACAAGGTGGTTATAATCTGCCGCGGCTGTGGGCTGTTTACAAACGAAGACCTAAAGAAGGATCAAAATTGGGTTTTAGTCAGTTCGAGATAGTGGTTTAAACCTAGTATTAAAGCTGGTACTTTTTTATGTACGTTCTATAGGGGGGTAAGAGTCTAATAATCTGGCTAAGGCTGAACCCGCAGCGGTCGGGGTATTGTATGTTTTCCCATGTAAATGCCATCCCATGCAAAAAGGGCGTTTATTTTTCAGGATGCAAAATATGTTTGATTAGCGCTGTAAACAGAAAAAAAATACGCATACGAGTAATTATTAAATAGTTTTAATGTATTATTGATGTAGTCTAAAATTCGTGACGACCTACTAAACCCTAATTTACTCATATCATTATCGGGCTAGTGTTAATCATACAAAGCCACAAAACAGTTAACTCTTGGACTTTTTAACACCTTTCACTCGGAATCATGTACAGACGCCAGCACATCGAGTTACCCGAAACTGGCAAGATTTTCTCCAGTTTGAACCATGTTCTTCAGCGATAAAGTTGAAAATCTATTTAGGAAATTTGACAGACTGTAGTAGCTTGATGTGCTGACGTCTGTTCAGTGTATCAGTTTGATCCGACGATGATGAATATCTTACCCAACTATAAGTACCTATTTCGAAATTGCTTAACATCGATTTAATTAATAACGATCATTTAATCTATATTGCCTGGATAAGATTATTTGTTATCAGTCCAAAAAATCTCACAGACAGATGAAACGGGATACATACATATGAGATGTCTATGCTATCAAAATAATACTTTATCAGTAGTGACATATTTTAATGTTACAGAAGAATCGTTTGTAGACGTAGTAAGTGCCTATTAGCCTTAAAACAGATTATTAATTGTAGTATAGTTTAACGATTGACTATCAGCCTTTTAAAAGTGAGATATCAAAATATTTTAGAAGTCACATTATGGCTCAATCCCTTTTTAGCCTTTTTATTGTCCCACTGCTGGGCCTGAAGGAAGGCTACTACAACCGGGTATGCCAAGTATTCTTGCGCGTTATAGGTACTAGGTACAATACAAAACAATCAATTAAAATTAATTTGATTTATTTATATTTCTTTATTTTATTTACGTCTTAAGACTATGAGCATAAATGTATTATTTCCTACATTGGAAGATTCAAAAATTTAAATTATGATTAGCTATGACCGTACACACAGTTTTGTAAATGACCCGAATTCACCATCACTGTGGATATTCGAAACTAGTACCTAGTCCTTTAACGATCAATGTCTTGTCATCAGGTATATTCTTCACGGATGGGTACTTCTGGCACGTCCAGCGCAGGTTCTCACTGCGTTACCTCAGAGACTACGGGTTCGGGAGACGAGACGATAACCTGGAGTCTGTTGTAGCTGGAGAAATTAAAGAAATGCTGGACTTGAGAATGAATGGACCTAAATACCCCGCTGAAAATGTAAGCTTATACTGACAGTAATTTGTTTATAGAATGATTAATCTTCAATATTGTAATCTATGCTTGATACGATTTATACGATACGATTAATGCTCAATCCTTCTCTCCGTGTGGAGAAGAGGCCTGTGCCCAGCAGTGGGACGATAAAAGGGCTGATGATGATGATTGTAATCTATAAACACATTACCACCTCCAATCAAAGCCCTGGCATATATTTTTATAACACCTTATATAAGCAAATTAAATGATGATATACTAAGACTGAATCGAATTTCAAAACGTTTTTTTGCATTTTGCTTAGCAAATGTCAAAAAAGAAATAAATTTTAATTGGACTGTATCTATTTTGAAAAATGTTCTTAAAAAAAAATCTGATAAAAAAAGGTATACGGTTTCGAGATTGAGACTTTTGATTGTTTTAAGATAATTTTTGTATTTCAAGTAAATAAAACTTTTCTAATAAAATTGCTAAGTATTGTATTTTTCACGTCTAACGTCCACTGCACAGAAAATTCGGTCGATCTGTAAGTAATGATATTGTTATCTTGTGGTAACCTAGTTACGCTAACGCTGTTATCAATCAAGTTTAAACTCAATGAGGTCACGAACTAAGTACTGACTTACTTAAACAACTATATTTTTGTTTGTCTAAATATTCGTTTGTTACTCCATTTTTATGGTAAAATTACTTATGACGAGATTGCTACCATGTACCTTTTTATTGAGCTCTCGATATTTTGGCACTTTTGCAAGCGCCATGATCACGGAGTAACCCATAACTCGTACGTAATACATAATTCAAAAGAAGAATGTTACTTCAATCACCAAGAAAGGAATTTTTCAATTTCCATCGTACAATTTCTATGTAATATGCATCTAAGTTACCAGAAACCCCACTTTATACTTTATAACTACTGCTGACTGTAAAAGAAATACAATATGACAAAATATCCTTAAACACAGGACCACTGTTCTATTTATACGAAAACATGAGGTACTAGATAATGAGGTACATAAGACCTAAGTACAAACGCATGCATATATAAAAGTTAGTATTCTGCACTCACTCATATCACCGCAAACATCCGCCTGACAATTTATGACCTAACCTACAGCTATATTTAAAATCAACCTCTACTTACTTCCAGGAAATCGTCAAGGGTGACCTGGTACAGATGCCATACTTCTTCTCCGTTCCCTTCATCAACGGAATGGTCCAAGTCTTGTCCAGAAGTACCCTGCCAAGATCGGAGTACCACGCCCTTTGGGCCCTTTCGAAAGGCACGGTGATGTTCCAAAGGAGTTCCAATGATATGGGAGGAGCCTTGTCCCTTACCCCTTGGCTTAAAGATGTGCTCCCGAACTACAGTGGATACAACTCTTTGGTGAAAGGCAACCAGTTTTTGCTGGATTTCTACTCGGTACGTATGGAGCTCCTTACCTATTAATTGTCGATCGACTAGCTAGATAGTGGGTGAATTCTTCATACTAGGGAAATGTCGTTGGTGCCAAAAAATCGGCAAGTTTTCGAAAAAAAAAACTCCGAAAATTTGACTAAGTCCCAAAAAAATTTTTTTCCGAAAAATTTTTTTTTTGTTTTCTTTGCTGCTCATAGTGCCCCTAAGCGTATACTCCAACTCCGCCCCTAAGACGACCCACTGACCCAATTGTCGTTTTTGAAAATGGAAGCGGACCTATTTATGTGACTCAATACCTTATGCAGGTTAGAGAGATAGGCGGCTGAACATTGCAAAAATGTTATAAGCCACGATAGTAGAGAAGCTAAACAGCCGATAAACAGGACGTAGGTACGAAAGGGTAAACCTTTTGTAGGTTATTGACTCTTCCAGTTTTTGTTCTTGATAAACATTGTAAGATTAAGTCAGCGACACTGACGACCTTTGTAAGACGTCAGTAACGACTTCTTGGGAATCTACAACTTAAAACATGTAAACAAAGTCAGTCTACTTTGTTCCTAAGGAATTTACACAATTTTAATTTTTAAACTGTCTACATCTCGTTTTATTCTTACTCACATAGCGAGACTATGGGAGAGTTAGAATGCTGGAAGAGATTTCCTAAAAAAAATATAAGCAGGGCGTTTGTACCTAGTTGTTCTATTTTTTTTATTGTGTCATCAACTGTTAAATAAATAAGACAGCAAAGAATCCTATACTGTTGTAAACGCACATTTTGTCGGTTATGACTTAAGATCGTCCAAATTTAACATATTAGTAACACATGTTACCGAAATCCAGTAGTTCCAGTTAAAGCCTTAACCAAGAAGTACAAGATCCTTCTTGAAGAAATAAGATAAGTAGACCTTTACCTCCTTTTATACGTGAACCTAATAAAAGTTGTGATTTTTACAGAAACTAGTAAACGATTCAATGGACACGCACGACGAGACGTATGACCGCCACTTCTTGGACATGTACCTCACCAGAATGAAAGAAGAAATGAAACAGAAAGGACGCAGTACTTATTCAGGTAATATAATATTCAGATTGCACTCATGCTTATCCTACTAATAAATATCATAAACGTGATAGTTTGTAAGAATCGATGGATTGATGTTTGTTACTGTTCACGTAAATACTACTGTTAGAATTTTGATGAGACTTAGCAGTTATTTAGCATATACATCAGAATAAAATATGGACTACTTTTTATCCGGGTGCGGACAGTAGCTCTCTCAGAACAGTATACCATATACCTACCTACCTACCCTGATACGGCAAGTAAAGATACAACTTTGGAGTAAGAACCATACAACTAAGCAAATGCTAATGCTAGCTAATTTTGTGGGACACTGGGTACCCAAATCAAAATAAATAAATCTATCTACAGACAGTCTATGTGTGATACCAGCCAGCAACAAAGTATGTACATAAGACTCTTGATAAACAGTTAACTTTATCTAATTTATTAATCCTGTTCTAATTTTTAGGTATGTGTTTAATTATCTTAATTCAGTTTTGATAGAATATTAATGTTTGTCATGCTATTGAAGGATAATTATATACTGGTACAATAAATTAATTAGCCGCTAGGGCTTGCAGTATAAACCTTATAAAATTAGAAGACATGATAAAATCGATTTAGGATTATAACGAATTCAATACTTCCTTGTTTTCCTATATCTGTTTCCTCTCTTCGTGGTGGCCTAGTGGTTAAAGAGCCTACCTCTCAAGTATGAGGGCGTGGATTCGATTCCAGGTCGGGCAAGTACCAATGCAACTTTTCTAAGTTTGTATGTACTTTCTAAGTATATCTTGGACACCAATGACTGTGTTTCGGATGGCACGTTAAACTGTAGGTATCGGCTGTCATTAAACATCCTTGGCAGTCGTTACGGGTAGTCAGAAGCCAGTAAGTCTGACGCCAGTCTGACCAAGGGATATTGGATTGCCGGGTAACAGGGTTGAGGAGGTCAGATAGGCAGTCGCTCCTTGTAAAACACTGATACTCAGCTGAATCCGGTTAGACTGGAAGCCGACCCCAATATAGTTGGGAAAAGGCTCGGGAGATGATGATCTGTTTCCTCTCTTCGTTTCTGTGTCAGTTTTAAAGGAGATTTGTCACCAAATAAACAATTGGATTGTTGAGATCAAATGCGCATTATTAGTTTTTAGCCACTTTCGCTTCGGTAATGCCAATTTAGAGGCGATGGAAATATTAGTAGATACTAGATAGATAGAGGTTTTAATCAATTTTAGCAGAGTTAAAATTATCTTAAGGCATTTCGGGATACTTTATGTCAAGTCGTGTGTGCGATCCCCATCCATTGCACTATTGACGTGAAACCACTCCAGATTAAGCTTACTTGGGGGAGGGGGTTAAAAGGTCTAGGTACTCATAAGGCTAACCCACTTTACTTTTAAAAATACACAAAAAATAAATATTAGTAGCTACCGCCACCGATTCCTCTCGCGTCCCGTGGGAACCACACTGCGATCAATAAATAGGCTATCCCACATTGAAATGATTTTACAAAGACAAACAAGGAAAACAAACACACAAATAAAGAAACTGAAATTTATAATATGTGTACAGATTTGTACTAATTAGGTAACTACTCTGTGCCTTAATTTGTAGATTCAGGTCCAGGAATAACGAAGGCACAAAGGCTTGGTTATCAGCCAGAAAGCAAGACTTTGTTTAACCATATCCAATCCTGTATATATCAGGATTACTTATTACACATCGCTGTATATTTGATTCTCAGTCAGCCTTCTAAGAGTTGTTTTCGTTATAAGTCTTCTCGGTTAAGTTGTTAATAAACACTCCTTGGCCCTAGGTTAAACTACTAGAAAGATCAAAGAACACAAATACAAGGAAATTATTACGTACTGAACTACTTATGTGTACAACGTCTGAGTTCACTGCCCTTCGCCTGTTATTGCAAATAGTTATTGCAATATTATAATGACATGATAATTTTGTTTTGTCTCTAGCGCGTCCTAAATATGCTACTGTCTATTTTATATAATTGACTAGATAATAATTGTAACTTTGTTTAGAAATACGTATTTTGGTATAGACAGAGCAGAATGTTATCGGTTCAACACCGAAATACTAGGTAGAGAAGAGGATATACGCAGTTAGTTTTCGTAATTTTTCCTAGATGTCCATATTTTTTTCATTATTTTAATTGATTAGGTAGTTTGTTCTTATTGTTTTTCCAATAATCTTAGAAACAAAGATCATAAAGATTATACTTAGCAGTAGAATGACGAGCGAAGAAGCTGATCAAAACGATTTCTGTATGACTGTTAAAAGCGGTTTATGAAATTATGTTCCAGACTATATACATTGCAGGGTTTTTAAGAACAATTCATTGAGAGATATTGATTTATGTAGTACATTGTAATGATTGATGTATTTTCCTGTGACCTTATTTTTCACCTTGGAGATAACAAAAGAATGATTAATTAGGTATAAAAATTAAAGGACATTTTTTTATATCACTACCGGCTGGATGTTCTTTATCGGCATCCGTTCAATATTCATAAGGACTCAAAATCAATTTATTGCAAAAATACGATAATATTCCAATTTATGTATCGATTATTTTACATTTCGCATTACATTTGTGCAAATTGCATTTTTGATAAGCAGCGTCATAAAGTTCACGCAGGGTTTAATATCGAAGAGAAACAAAAACATATTGTAGACATTCACATAAAGGACAATGACCCAATTTTTAGACACGTGTACGAGTAGATATTATAACAAAGGATTACCTATTAGATAACAATTTGACGAAATAGCATTAATTAAATATGGAATTTCAAACGAGTTTCTAACATTACTTAAGGTTGTTCTAGAAATTTCCATAGCACGTCCCTCTGAAATATTTAAATAAGTCATGTATGACGCAGGCAATTAGCTAATTCGAATTTGAATAAGGAACTCCAATAAATCTAGAATTTGCATTGATTTCAGTGATTTATCTTACTATTAAAGACTGATTTTTGCGTAAAACCTGTCCTCTCTGTGATTTCGATAATACTAATTTATCTTCTAATTGGTATCATTTAATTTAAATATGAATAATTTGGATGGACAAACATTTGTTTATTAAGTTCTACATCTGTGTATGTAGGTACTATTTTTATCGACGTTTTAACTCACAAAGCAATTTCGCTGAAATATCTCTATTTTATTCTGAAAATAAGATATCCGAAATTATGGTTTTCTTTGCAATTATGTATATTAAAAATATTATATACCCACCATTACTCAAGCACAAATAGGTAGATACGTGATAATGAACGCCTAGGTAGGGCCGGAGAGGTTCCGACCCTTGCTCAAGCCAGCCCGCTCGCTGAACCTTTGCTATAAAAATAGCCCCTCATAATACGAACCAGCCCTTCTCCCTCGTTGTAGTCAGCGATGCCCTAAGCCGAGGTTCGTAATCCACAGGGGTTGCCCTTAGAGCAGTCGCTTAGTTTATAAGCTTTTTTGCCCCTGACTGGAGGCATCCAGGCATCCACAGGGATTTGTACCCTTAAGCAGTTAGCGAGATGCCATTCATAAAAAAAATAACGGATCTGCTTTACCTGCTACTGAACTAAACAACAAAATTGGGAAAGACATCTTCATTTAATCTGTTTGGGCCAAACGCGATTAACATACTCCTGCTTTATATTGATGAGTAGGTAGAGGCCAATTTTACTACGCGCGTAATTAATCCTTTTTTGATTCTACTGTTCTTACCTCTTTGGTGTTCTTATGTTTCAGTGGACCAGCTGATACTGACATGCACAGACTACACATTCCCCGCGGCGTCGGCCGTCCAGTTCGTATTGGCGATGCTGGTGGAAAGGTTACTGCTTCAGCCGGAGATCCAGGACAAAATTCACGAAGAAATAGACCGTGTCGTCGGCAGGGATCGCCTACCTAACCTTGATGATAGGAAGAAGTACGTACCTTTGTACCGTATTATATATTTAATTTCTGAAGGGGTTGTTAAGGCAGAATTTTGACCAGTTTTTTTTTCAAAGCCGTTTTATCAGGCCCGGGCCTGATACAATTCCAGACTACTTAGTAGCTATAGTTTATATATGCTC
Organism: Heliothis peltigera; assembly: GCA_958496145.1. Lineage (NCBI taxonomy): Eukaryota > Metazoa > Arthropoda > Insecta > Lepidoptera > Noctuidae > Heliothis > Heliothis peltigera. The sequence goes on from OY292328.1 coordinate 8,705,643, forward strand.
AAAACAGTATATCATCATCTGCCTAGCCTTTTCCCAGGCCCTGTTGGGCTTCTAGTATTAACCGGATGTAGCTGAGAACCAGTTTTTTATATGGAGCGACTGCCTGTCTGACCTCCTCAACCCAGTTACATGGGCAACCCGATACCCTTGGTAAGATTGGTTGTCAGACTTTCTACTTACTACCCGTAACGACTGCCCAAGATGTACAAATGACAGTCGAGACCCACCAATTTAACGGGCTTTCCGAAACACGGAAGAGCTCGTCATGACAAGATGGTCACCCATTCACGGACCGACCGCACCAAGCGTTGCTTAACACAACAATATAATAAGTATTTAACTCATTTTTTATATATTCCTTAGGGACTACGATGCGAAGGAATTTTTGATGAGATGCGTAACTTTTTTTTATTTTTACGCAGATAAATTTATTTTAATTTGTCTGTTTTATATTTATTTTTGTAAAGTTATTTAAGTGTGTAAATATATTTCAATATACATATGTAGGTAGTAGTAATAGTTATATAATTATTAATTATAAATATAAATATGTATGTAACATAAAAATAAATAAAAGCGAAACCAACATTTTGATGTTGATAATAATATTCAGTTGACGACAACACCGAGATATACACCAGTTTGATTTCTTGCGTGACAAAAAAGTCGCTCGTTTTGTCAGGTGATCTGGGGATACTTTTGTGGAATCAAATCAACTTGGTTACCAGACTGAAATAAACCGTAGGTATTTACGTGAAGTATCTAGAATGTCGAGAGAATCTTTTTTTTACAGGTGTTAAATATTATTTTTCGTCACTAATATTTACAATGTATTTACAAATTTAGATTAATATACATATATATATATATAAGTAAAAAAAAAACCTAATTAATAAATCGCGTCAATATATTCCTCCTCATCACTGCCCGCCGGGAGTGTACCCAATAGGCTAGCAGCATTGTCACGATGGATGGTCAGGTCGAGTGAATTTATTAATGAACCTAGGATGGATGGCATCTAGATAGGGTATGTCTAGATGCCATCGTGTAATCTTTCTGTATGTTTTGATTACGCTATGGAGTCGGTAGCTCTGAAAAAATGCTGGAAGTTACTTTTGAAAAGAAATGCTTTGTTTAAGAGTATTACTCATAAAAGTATGATTATATATGGACGTGTACATACAAGCTTAATTTACTTATCTTACTGAATCAAGTATATCTTAAAATATATTGACGAGACGAATAAAAAATGTCAAATTATGTACCTAATTAATAAATGACTAATAAATTATTTTGAACAACTTATTAGTACGCAGGTGAATTAATAGCCTTGGAAAATACATAAAATTACTTAACAAATAAGTATCAGATCATACACACAGAATTTCAGTGCAATTAAATTGCACTTTTCGATGCATGCTGACGAAAATTAGGTCACACTACTTATCATTTTAAAACCTACTTATCTGGCGACGCGACGCGTACAAGTTACTAATAATATTATTGCGATAGGTCGTATAAACGTATCTTATTGTTTGCAATCAAAAGTATCATATCAGTTGCAATGTTCTAGTTTTTTTTGCTAACTCTCTACACCTGCCCACATTATTTAGTACCTACAGTCAGATGACCATCGCGATTATCCACAATTTGGGTCAAGTCGTTCGTAAATCTCTTTATCGACAAGTAAGGCTAAAGAATTAGTTTCTAAGTGATTATTGAGATAGGTCTAAAAACAACAATAAAAAAGCTTAGGTATATAAAACAAGAACTCCGCGGAAATAAACAACGAAAGAACATCTGTTGTGACATGAATAATGCATTAGAAACCATAAAATTGTCTTATCAAAATGCAAAAAGCTACTTTGCATACTTAAACTATTTTTTTCCGAAAGCTACTTCTGAACTTTAGATTACTACATTTATTAAAACGAATTCATTTATTCGAAGGAAGTGTCAAGATTAATTTATTATAATTTGAATGTAAATTCCTACATGAAAATAAAGTTAAATAGCATCACGGAACAGAAAATTTTCTTTGTTTTTCAAATTCATTTTTTTTTCAAATTTCTCTCTGTTCCGTGAATAATGGAAATAATTTGATAAAAAAAAATCAAAATGTTTCAATGACCACACAATGTCACATGCCAGTTAAAAAAACGTATTATCTCCACTCAAAACGCATCACAAGTAGACATTTGTATATCTGATAAATAACCAAAAGCTTTACCATTGTTCGATGGTCGTATAAAAAACAGAAGAATAGGGATCACTGCACTCTGCCTATTCAGTATTTACTAGCGACAAGCTATTGACGCTATTGTGCCTGCCTTGGTTCGCTTGCCTACGTTTACTGTTAGATCTCTGAGCCTGGTCGTGAGCCCAATGCCTAGCGATTTTTTTGTATGCCATAGATGCCACGCGATGGCACACAATTCCTTACAGTTATTTCAATGTCGGAGGCTTACATTCAATGAGTTTATTAAATCAAACTGAAGGGAGGTCCATAAATTGTTTTTGGAATGGTAAAATATCATGTTTTGTAGTCTAGGCTCAGAGCTCTAGTCATGTTTTGCTCAATTAGATGTTGCATGTCGAAGGTGCGATTTGATTATTTCGTGCCTGTTGGTCATAAAGAAACTTAACCTCTTTAACAGATGCTAAAGTAAAATTTAGTCTAAAGCATGAGGTGTCTGTCGGGGCTGTTAGAGTATTTGCAAGAGTTACCGTGGCCCTGGCTCACAATTGCTCTAAAACGAACTACAGTAGGCTTTAGTCATTAAAAGTCTGACACTCCCTCCAGATGCATCCACAGCGTTCATTTGATGATTTTCAATTAAAAATAAATACAGGTCATCCTTTAATTATGTGTTCCTTTATTCAATATATCTTTATAAAGTAGGTATAAAGAAAGCAAATTCCAAGGTCTTGGAAATTAGGTTATCAAGAACTGAAACAGTGTCACTCAATTTAATCGTAATCTCAATCAAGGTAACAATACTAACCTATCATAACATATTGCAAATTGTTTTCGTAATACCGATAGCGATGTAGGTGACGATAAGATAGGCGACGTAGTAAATCATTAAATGATTACCTACCTGGGGTATTCGCAAAAAAAACTACAAATCTTCTAGTACTACCATATCAGACGCGCCTTCAATACGGCCCTAGTATTTTACGTCCATTTATTTGGTTTATTTTGAGTGTCACTTTTCATTTCGTGGTTATATAGGGTCTGTGGCTATGTTTGAAGTTGAAGAGGTAAGCAATAAGTATTTTATTTTGCATCGGTTGGTTATCCTTTATTTGTTTTAATGCCCCGTTGAATGAAAGCTGCAGCTTAAACAAAATGTTAATTTTCCTTTAAAATGTTTGCCACGCAAAGTTTTCCATCCATTTATCATTATTTTTATGAACGTTTGAATAAATGCAGATTTTATATATAACAGAGACTCTACTCCTATTCTGAGGCATCAACCCGAACTCCAGATTATTGAGTTGGGTTAAATCCAAAATTCGTGTAAGGGACTTGCGCTTTCGTCTTTTATGATACAATATGAAGTCCAATAAAAAAATCTTCACTTTCATCGCCTAAAGCGCCTAGCGTTTCTGTATCACCAAATTCATTAATATGCGTAATTTTATATCAAAAACCAAAAGTAGCGCGCCTTATGATTCTGAACTGCAGAACCTTAAGGTTTACTTTAAGTTAACAGCCGATTTGCAGTTTCCCGTTTATTTCTTTCCGATAGATAATCACAATCTCGATTAGCACGATCGTAATGAGTCATACTTGTTTTAATAATATAGCTGATGATGGTGCGAAGTATTAACGGCTTTCCAACCAAGCGATTACGGTTGTAAAACCGTTATACTTTGTATCAGCAGCGATATCTAGTTACTTTCTCAGTTGTATAGTACTGGCCGTCACGGAAAATGATTACGGAGAATTTGTAATACGAACGTTTGGAATAATGCGAAGTTTTCAAAAGGAATCAGCATGTTTTTGCCATTGGGACAAGATACCTACTTGAACTCGCATTGGCACAAACCGTAGTGTCAAAAAAAAAATGATTTGACATGTTGTAGATTTTTTTTTAATATCCATAAAAATAGCAATTTATCAGGAAACCTAACTATACATGCGCTGATACTTTCGCTGTTCTTTTTTTTGTAGTAAGGTACATTTTCTTACTCAACAGGTGAATGGTAATTGGAATGGAAGTCGAAGTAGTAGATACGCCTCTCACCTGTCTATTCAGTCACGCAACATGAACCGTTTAAATACATACATAGGATTACTAACAGATTATTAACCTGATCATATGTAAACAACCTAACAGCAATGTACACATGATGCATAACTTTTCTTTTAGGTTTTTCTTTTCAACTGTATCAATGTCTGGTCTGTTTTTCTTTACACTGTCTCATGTTTTCCCGTCTTCTTTCCTTGCATATGATTGTATAATTTATTTATTTATTTCCAAATAATTTACATTTTAAAAGATTTCATTCAAAAATAATAAAAAATAGGTGTCCATCGGTATAGGGAACAGGGTCCAAATACTAGGTTAGGGCTCCAGAGACAGCAACCTAGAGTAGGTACCGCTTTCTAAATCAGTCCCTGGACCCAGCCTTCTAACGAGAGCCTCTTGAGATAACAATTAATAAATTTATTGTTACAGTATGCCGTATTTGGAAGCCTGCATCCGCGAGACTATGAGGTACGATACCACCGTGCCCTTGGGGGTACCGCACCGAGCCATGAAGGACACGACGATAGGTGGATACGATGTGCCAGAGGTGAGATTATCATGCTCTATAATCTGTGTCCTCAAATTCTTCGAGGCTTTATTTCTAGATAGTTCCTAGTCCTAGTCTCACTTGCTGGATCGCGGCCCTTGGACATAACCTCTACTCATTATCAGCTTTTTTATCGTCCCACTATTGGGCACAGGCTTCCTCTCACACAGAGAAGCATTAAGCGTTAATCACCACCACCTCGCTTGTTGATGATTTCAGAATTTTTATAGTCCAGGTTTCCTCGAGAAGATTTCCTTCATGTTTCAGTCATTGGTGTCCAATATATACATACTTAGAAAGTACGTATAACTTAGAAAAGTTGCATTGGTACTTGCTTGACTTGGAATCGCACCCTCATTATACTTGAAAGGCCACGACGTGTTATGTTTTCTACTATTCAGCAAAATTGTGTTGATTTTACATTATAAAATTACTAACACAAATGTGTTGCTTAATTCCAGGGCACCATGATGAGCTTCAACCTGACGATGCTACACATGGACAAGGAGATATGGGGCGACCCAGAAAACTTCCGCCCTGAACGGTTTATCAAGAATGGCCAATTGGACGTCGCTAGTGACAAATCATTGCCTTTTGGCGCAGGTACTTATTAAATTTTTAAATTATATATAAAACGGCAAAGTTTGTCCCCCTTATTATAAAAGGTGGTCCCAAAAAAGTACTTTAGTACTAATTTTAGACCATTAGGTAACTTTGTTGAAGAAGATGGTTTAAAGCTAGCAATAAAGGCATAATGCTATAGGCATAGGCTAGACTTTTTTAAGAACACGATTTCTAATAAAGGGGTATGAGTTTGTGACGTTTGAGTTGAAGAGATCTCTAGACCTTCTACACCAGTATTCTTTTAAATTATAAAAATTTAAGCTACGTTATTTGTGAGTGTCTCAATCCATTTTTAATTTTTGCACGTTAAGTGGTCACGGAAAACAGGTGATATAGCGGAAAACAGCTATAATAAATAACTAGACTAATTTAGTTTAAGTTCAACGAATTTCTGATCATAACAAATGCAAATACATACTAGATCTTTGTTAGGTTAGGTTATTTGCGTCACAGTTGATGTAAGCACAGCTGCATTACAGTCGCCAGTATCATGGTCAGTTACACGTATCTATACTAATATTATAAAGCTGAAGAGTTTGTTTGTTTGAACGCGCTAATCTCAGGAACTATTCGTTCGAATTGAAAAATTCTTTCAGTGTTAGATAGCCCATTTATCGAGGAAGGCTATAGGCTATATACCATCACGCCAAGACACACGGGAGCGGAGCAGTAACCAAAGATGCGGGTGAAACTGCTGGGGACAGCTAGTAAGAAATAAATCGCTCATATTGTGTTGCTAAACGCAAACATCAAGACCAGCTGAACTGCCTTAACTAATAATTTTTAAGAACACTTCTTTAAGTACGAGGATGATCATTGAGAGAAAAAAAATGTCTGACAAAAATAAGCATTGACTGCTAGGCGTTATTTAAGTTCGCTGGGCCAGCTAGTACATAAATAGATAGTTGCTGTATCCATAAACGCGCCTGAACCGTGACCTGAGCACATTCGAGATAAAATTTTAATGTTTTTGCAACTGTATTTGGTAAACTAAAGTCCTGCGTTCTTACATTTGCTTCTGCATGACGTCAAGGCCGTCAGGAAGAATGACTTCCAATGGCAATGAGTACGCGGCCATACCAGTTCTTATAATGTCCTTAAAATAAATGTAGTTTGGCGAAATATTTATTAAATTTATTTATTAATTATTTTTTATATATAATGTGTAGTGACTATGTAGTCTATGGTAGAATTTCTAGACTTTTCTATAATAAAACAAGGAAAAAAAAGAAAAAAAATAGGAATTAATTCTTTTATAAAATTATCTATGGAATCATACAAAAAAAAATGATTAATTGATAAGGTCTATGCTGACCTAAGAAATATTTAAGATATCATGCAGGTTTTAATTTATTAATTATTTTAATATTTTGGTCACAATTTAGTAAGACAAGCGAGGTGCCTAACCAGTTCACTAAATTCAAAATTTTGTTTTCGTTTCCACTGTGTAAATGAGTACATATTTATTATGTGAGCTGTCAATTTACGGATGTGACATATTCAAAATGGTGACGTTCTAGAGAAATGTCAATGCCAATGTTATCGTTCACGTAGGTTCACGTTCACTGATAACGTCTGCATTAAACCCATAACTTTCAAGATTATAAATAGGTACTATTCGATATTATATGTATAACTCTTAAACCCAATTGGTAACTAATTTACAGAATTTTTATAGGTAGTTTACACTTAATTTATCTATATAAATGTTGATTGAATTTATGTATTGATTACAACCGGACTAGCACTTTTTTTTCGTGTGAAATCATCTAATGATCCCTCCAGCTGAGGGTGCAGCTAGAGGGAGCTCTTACGGACTAAAACCCACTATGTTCCTTCTGGAGTTCCCTTTGTGCCAGAGCCACGGTAACTCTTGCGAACAACCCACAGACCAAAACCTAGCACTGAAACCGATATTTTTAAGACCACTTTTATAATAAGTTGTTCTTTTCGCGTTTAGGTATGGTAGCGAGCCATTTAAGTGCTTGATTAAATCTTTTATTCACTATTATTTTTAATTATCTCGACCAACTTGGCTGTACGAGAAACTTCCTTCTTTGGATAGGTAAATGCTTAAGTAAACTGCGTTATATTAAAGGTAACATTTTTTTTTTTTTTTTTTTTTTTTTTTATGATTATGGACTTTTATTCAACTTATTTACAAATATGTACAATACTTACTATTAAAAAATAAAAAATACCTAAAACTAATTAACTATGACTAGTAAAAATAAATAACTAAAAAGCATCAAAAAATTCATCCCCATCGCTGTCTACCGGGAGCGTACCCAAGAGGCTGGCAGCATTGCCACGTTGTATGGCAATGCTTATCCTCTGACCTAAGTAATAGCCAGCCTTTGGGTCGCTGGAAGCGTCAACCAGCCGCTTAGATAACTCTTTAAAAAGACTTAGAGCATTCGGACCCCACGACCCGAGGGTTTCAACCCCAAACGGTTCGAAAATATAGTTGCCAATGAGGCCACTATATTTCCGCCGCTTGAGGTTTTCAGCAGCCGCAGCTGCAGCAGCTGCACAGCACGCAGAACTTGCAAGATGGGATGGCGCAAGAGTATCGACACAGGTCGCGTCCCACACTAAAGGCCTACCCATCTTCCAAGGGAATAACGACATGCCGTCCGGTCTCTTGCCGTCGTCGCGTGCCAAGCCATTTGGTTCTAAAACGGCTGGGACCCCAACGACAACGAGAGCACGGCGAATAATATCGTTGATGTTTGCGTGCCGTGCAATACGGCCCGCGCTGCGGCCGCACGAAAGGCCGTGGTGTCCGAGGCTGGTTACAGCCTCCCCACAGTGGCAGCGATGAGGAGAGACACAAGGAGCCCCCAAACGTAAACAGGTAGCGAGGCGGAAAGTGGTGTCGTCAAGCATTTTACATTTTATTTAGTTTATTTCAACATAATTGCTAAGGCCATGTTACTCAATGCAGGTAATACAGCTTTGCTAAATAAGTGGCCCGTTCAACGACGGCCTGGGTCCATTCAAAGTCTAAAGGTTTTCACAGATATACAGATTTATCGGATAATCCTAATAATTATACTAAAGCGATTAACGGCGAGCATCGTCATGCGTGACGGATACGCATTTTAGCCTGTCTAATAATTGTTTTCAAAATCATTGTTAGAGAGTAATTAGACAAGATCTCAATACATTGTTGTACGATTTCTTGTTTGAGCTTTGTCTATGTCGTCTTGAGGCTTTTTGCGATGTGGAATCATCATATGATCCCTCCCGATATTGCTACAGTGGAAGTGAGTCTGACTAAAACTTTTGTTCCTTCTGGAGCCCTTTTTGTACGAGGTTCGCGATAACTCTTTCGAACCATCCCGAAGCTCCGCAAGACTCGCATTGAGACTTAGATAAACAATTGCTATGAACTTTGAATGAATCTACTACTGATACAGATTCTGTATTAGGCGACTTACGAATAAATCCAGTCGATATACAACATTTTTTTTTTTTGCCACATATACAGACTATACAACCGTAATGTAATTTCAAAACTGTAACAAACGAATCTACTTGGACAAATCCTCTATACCCGTGAACCAGGTTCCTAGGTAGGTGTCGAGTACCTGGTAAGTTGTACCCACTTTTACCGATAGCCTGGTAAGTGAAACTTTTCCTTTCGTTACGGTTACAAAGTGATGGCAAAAACCTCTCCTGTGCCTTACCACATGTACCAACAAGATTATCTGAAGACAGATATAGATATGACATTGCTGCTCTTAAATATTTCAACTCACTAATTAAAAAAAAAAAAAACAGTTGAATCTGTGAGAATATTTCGTTTCTACAATCCGCGCATTAGGTTCGCTCTGAAAGGCCTTAATAGCAACATAAAATGCAGGTCTACATATAAGTACGGTCGTTCATAAACCTGTCAAAGTATGTAACATTGCGTAATATTGCTGGCTACTTAGTTTTCGATGTGAAACGGTTGAAAAATTGCTACTTTGTATTATATGGCTTGATTACCTACTATTTTACAACTTAATGTGGGGTAATCATTAATTTTCCGATTGCATCTTTACACTTTTAATTGGCTGCTGTAGAATCATCTATAGTTATTATTTATATTATGAAGCTGAAGAGTTTGTTTGCTTGTACAGACGTCACTACCCAAAACTGAAAATTTTCCCAATTAACTTTGAACCATATGCTTCAGCGATAAAGTTGAACTCTTTCGAGTTGAAAAAGGAAATTTACAGATTGTAGTAGCTAGATGTGCTGGCGTCTGTACACGCTTATCTCATACAATTCTGAATTGTTTTGAAAAATTCTTTCATTGGTAGATAGAGCCCATTTATCTGGGTGCACAGGGTGGTTTCGAAGGGACGCGGGTAGAATCGCTAGCGGAAGCTAGTTTAAAAAAAAAATATTGCAGAGAATAAACAATGGGTATTTAGTTACAATCTGATAGACATTATCAAGACCTGTGGAAATGTACATGATTATTTCTTACGTTTATCAAACCTTGTTCTTACCTAGTTACCTACCACTACTTACTGAAATAAGTTCAGAATGAAATCTTAGATACTAATAGAGAACAGATAGTTTATCAAGGATAAAATTATGTAGGTAAAGCGCCTAATCCTGTACGTATACCTACGCAACTATTTCATTACGCAATTTTAATAGAGTACATGAACCAACTTGCCGAAAACACTAATTAATCATTTAAATCCTTAGTAATAATGATAATATATTTTTATCGTCTAATCTAATTTTAGTTAATATTAATAAATTAACTTATTTTCCCAGGGCGAAGACTGTGTGCAGGCGAAACCTACGCACGCCAAACCATGTTCCAAGTGTTCGCCGGCTTCATGCAAGCATTCCACGTGACCACTGCCGATGGAAAACCTCTCCTCAAACCTGCCCGCAGGATACAGGGCATAATCACCACCATCCCCGAGTTCTGGGTCAAAGTCAACGTCAGAAAATGAATGCAGCCTCTTTTGTTGAACGTAAAATGTGTTTGATCTCTTTTTTTATCGGCTGCAATTTAGTCTATGCTTCTATTAAAAAAACTCTTTAGTGACACAAAAATGTATACGAATAGGCTCCTTGCCTCTTAAATATTAAGATATTAGTTATTATTTGTGTGGGCCTGATACAAGATAAATTCCTGTATTGATAAATTATGCGTATCGTGGATATATTTTTGTCAAAATGACATTGATGTGACCTCTGTAGTTTACCTTGACAGGGCGACCCATTCAGAGGCGCAACTAGATTTCTTAAGCATTATTTTTGTTGAATTGTTTGTAAAGATAATATTTGTCATTAGTATGTGACATTTAATGAAAATCGAGTAATTTTAAAGTCAGTGTACCCGGTTAATTGTTCATTAATTGTCTAACCGTCTGCCACAGGAGTTTAAGTTAATTATTTTGAGTGCTTCTCTTACTAACGACCATTAACATGCGTCATCTTTACCGAGGCAAAAACGAAGTCTATTAGAATTTTCGCTAAAACCAAAGATCAGTCCTGTCTTCGGTGCCTACTCACTTTTTGCTAGGAAATAATCGCTTATAGCTTATTAGATCATGCTTAAAGCCAGCCTTCCGATAAAGGCGGCTGGCAACAGTCAATAGTCACACCCTGGGAGTGTCTGAAAACGTGTCTCGACTTTTAATGGCGACTGTCGACTGTCAAATTGTATCTATTTTTGTAAAGCAAGTGTTGGGTTAAACGCTTAAGTATATAAGTAAATTTCTACTAAAATATTGATCTCTGCTCCTACAGTTATTTTGACAGGTTTTCTCGAGTAGTAGAAAGTAGGTACTAAAAATGATTTTTGTCAGGCAGAGAAGAGTACCTACCTATGCAGGTCTTAATGGCAAATGTTACTAGATCAATCATAGAAGAATGACTACCTAGGTATACAAAACCGAGACTAAAAAATATATATTCACCTAGGTTTACATTCAGTACCTACCTATCTTGTGAAAACTAAGTAGGTTTTATGGTTTGCAACTGTTGCAAAATCAATCAATCATTGTGTTGCCAACACGGTGTAGATAGATGGCTATAACATAATGAAGTGGTCTTAAACATGCATCGTTAGTTACGTAGAAAACTGTTATTTGCAAGAAGGGTGACCAAGTGAAAGACTAGTCCCGATAATAATGTATACCTATACGGAACGATAGTCTCAATATAACCTATAATTTTATCAACATAGCAACTGAAACTTAGTAAGGGTTTACGATACCTATAGCAAAACAACTTGCAGTTTTTTTGCAGCAATAATAATTATGTTGAAAAAAATTTAGCTGGAGGTACCAACATACTAAGTTTGAAACATAGATAATACTTGTCCTAGCAAATTCTGACGGATGGTGTCTTTACTCGAAAGCAAATATTTCAATAGCCTTGCATATGTTCAACTGTATGCATTTCCTTCTGATATGTAGCTACATATATACGTATTTGTAGTTGCTAGACAAAGACTTCTAACCATGTAAACATGTTTGGATTAAACGGTCAACGTCCATATTTTTGTTTGAGTAAAATGTCACGTCCCAAACAATGTCACATCTATGTTCTAATTATAAATTATGTTTTAATTTTAGAATTATGTATTCTATTGTTTTTCTTGTATCATACCCACTATCATTTGCATTTAAAATGAAAATTAAATATTATGATAATTATAGATTGTACCTTATGTTTAAAATATTGACACTTAGACGCTTTTGCTTCGTTAATTGCTTAGAATCTGCTTTTAGTTTTGTACCTAATAAATAAGCGTACGAATGACGAATGAATTAACTACGTAATGACCTTAAAATAAAAATTATATGCATAATTGTCCTTTGTGTTATTATTTAAGGAAACCACACTCTCTTACAGCAAGAACAACACGGCTATTTTTGGTGCAGTACGTTGCTTTGTAAGTGAATATGTTAAAAATTAAATAGCTAGACTCTAAGCTTATGTTATATTTCCGAAAATATATTTTTTATTATTTATTGTTAGCAATTGTTACCTATGCGTGTTGAAAAATAATATTAGAGGTGACTTGTCAATGGTCAGGTCATGGAACAGTTGTCTTTGGTCGTGTGAAGATATGAAAAAACGCGGGAATTGGAAAAGATTGTCTACGAATATAAGATAAGTGTTACACTAATAATTTTCTATTTTATTTGTAATTAATGTTACAATAATAATTTGTGATAACTTGATACATCGCCGTTTTATTTGCCGCACTTCTGAATTATTTTATAGTTCAGAAGTGGGATAAAACACGAATATTGTCTAATATTCTAAACACGTCCACTACAAGAATTTGAGATTAGGTAAGGAATCACGAATTGTTTTGTAACATCAAAATGTTATTTAAAAATAATATTATTTAAGAAGTGTATATTTAGAACGACGGAACGTATAGGTGTTTATTTATATAATGCAGTATAAATATAGTGAAATGTCGAAGAATATGCACTTAGAAGGCTTTCATATTAACAAAGTAACTTTGTCAGTTGGATTGTGTTTTGTTTTTTTTCATCATTTAGATTTTTATTAACTTTTGTTACTCGCTTTACTTTCAACTATGGAATGAGCATATATAGTTGAACTAGATACTAAAGAATCATGCATTTTGATTATGAAATGTTATCTAATGGAAATGACATTTTATTATGAGCGTATTTTTTTTTACTGCTTCGTGATATAGTTTTAAAATTAGCTAATGTATGAATTGATTGCAGCTGCTAACAATGCCAAGAGAGAAAGCAGACGTGGTGGAGCGCAGGGTGAGGCGTGACCGAGAGGACCCCGAAATGTGCGATGGGCCTTTGGTTTCACGCAGTCGCGCACCTCGTCGTCAGGGCAGCTCCAGTCAACGACCCAAACGGCACGTGCGGACCAGTTCTGATTCATCTAGAGGCGGCACTCCACGCAGACGTGCGACTGCAGGTACGGGATCTGGAAGGAGCTGCGAGCGACGTAAGCGACCCACTGAATCGCAACAGACAACAAGAACATGTGTGCGGCCTTCGCGATCTCGCTCGCGGTATAGTCCTGAGCATACTCGCAACGCGAAGCGGAGGCGCCAGCAGCACAGCAGTGATGAAGTATCGCGGAGATTCAGTCACCGAAGTGCGAGACGACGGCGTCGAGAAACAGTGAGTCAGTCATCTGATTCTAGTAGTGTGGCTAGTCGTTCAGCTCAAAAAGTTATAAAGAGTTCCAAAAACGAAATTGAGGCAAATCAATGTTTTAGTATTCATGATGTCATGGAACTTATTAAATCATTGCCGTCAACAGCATCCCAGTCTCAAAATCATTTTAGCATGTCAACAAATGCGGTGCCGGAATTTGATCCTGCCAATAAGGAGCAAACTATCGATTTATGGATTTCGAAAGTAGAGCAATGTGCAGCTTTGTATAAATGGTCTGAAATACAACAACTTCATTATGCATTGCCTAAGTTGTCGGGTATTGCGAAGGTCTGGTACCAAGGCTTACCTTCCTTGAGTTATAGTTGGGTAGAGTGGAAGGATAAGCTGACTAAGGCGTTTCCCACTGTTCAGAATTATGCACAACTTTTGCATGAAATGTTAGATAGAAAGGTTAGAATTAACGAATCGTTAGAAACTTACTTTTATAACAAAATGAACTTGCTTAACCGATGCGATATAAAGGGTAAGAGAGCTGTCGATTGCATCATATATGGTTTAGAAGATAAGGGGATGCGACTAGGGGCCCAGGCTGCAAACTACTCTCAACCTGAGGAATTGCTGTCATACTTTAAGTCTATTAAGACAGAGGATGTAAGAGATAGGGTATTTCGTCAGCCGTTTACAAAAAGACGCCCTGAAAGCAATCATGACAATTCAAATTTAAAAACAAGCCAAAATATTATAAAGTGTTTTAATTGTAATGAAATGGGACATCCATCTTTTAAGTGTAATAAACCTTTATTAACGTGCACAATTTGCAAAAGAGTTGGGCATCAGAGCGCTAATTGTAGACGACTCACTAGAAGTTATAATGAAGGCAGCAAACAAACTGAAATCAGTAAACCAGTATCTGAAGTTAAGTTAACAGGTGAATTAGATAATAAGTATGTTATCCCAATTAAAGTGAATAGCAAAGAAATGATGTGTTACGTAGACTTGGGCAGTCAAAGTACCTTAATTCGAATAAGCGACTTCAAGAATTTAAACGTGATTTATAGTAAAACGAATTTACCAACTTTGAAAGGTTTTGGTAATTCGATTATAGAACCACTTGGTAGAGCAATAGTAGAAATGCAGGTACAATCGGTTGTAACCTCGGTGGAAGTGTTAGTGGTACCCGACGAATTACTCAAACATGCTGTACTCTTGGGACATACTTTTACTGAACAAGCAGGAATAATTATTATTAAAACAGATGAACATTTAGTATTTCAGAAGGACCCCAACGCATTCCACGCGTCTAGATTAGAAAATCATCGTAAGATAAACTTAATTGTAGACGCTAATGTTCATATTGCTTCTATAAATGCAGTACCAGTTGAGACAAATGCCGACGACACAGTACAAGTCTATGTCAAGGAATCTTTACGAAAATTTAATTATAATTGCTGTTTGGTATTGCCCGGCTTATACGAAATAGTGAAAGGCAAAGGACACATATTGGTGGCCAATTTGTCTAATAATATAATACAATTTTCAAAAGGACAGTTGCTTACTAGATGTTTTATTGTAAACGATTATGAGACTCTAAATGTTAGACTGGTTGAAAGCGAGAAAGATATTTCGATATCAAACGGTATTAACACAGGTGACAATTTAGCGAATGAAGATAAGGACCGACTTGAAATGTTATTGATGAAATATAGGGATTGCTTTTCCTTCAGTTTATTTGATTTGGGACTTACAAATTTAACTCAAATGTCTATCACGCTGAAAGATGTTACCCCGGTGGTATATAGGCCATACAGATTAGCATATTCTGAAAGAAACAAAGTAAAGGAAATGGTACAAGACATGCTCGATTCAGGAATAATTACTGAATCAACATCTTCTTATGCAAGCCCTATCATTTTAGTGCAGAAAAAGACAGGTGACCAACGTCTTTGCGTTGACTACAGGGCTTTGAACGCCAAAACGGTCAAGGAGCATTACCCTATGCCTAGAATAGAGGATCAGATAGATCAGTTAGGTAGTTATGAATATTTTATAACTCTGGATTTAGCTTCAGGCTATTATCAAATCCCAATATCGGCTTCTTCGCAGGACAAAACTGCATTCGTAACTCCGGACGGTCAATATCAATTTACCCGCATGCCGTTTGGTTTAGCTAATGCACCATCCATATTTCAGAGGACTATGAATACCGTTTTGAAGGATGTCAAGGGTCAAGCTTTTGCATTTATGGATGATATAATTATCCCAGCTCATACTATATCGCAAGGGATGCAACGGTTGGAAATAGTACTAAAACTTATTAGAGAAGCCGGGTTAACATTAAAACTGTCAAAATGTTTATTTTTCTGTAAGAAAATTGATTATTTAGGTTTCGAGATAAGTAAACAAGGAGTCAGACCAGGTTCAAAGAAAACTGCAGCTGTCGAGCAATTTAAGTGCCCTACTAATCAACATGAAGTTCGTCAGTTTATTGGTTTAGCTAGTTTTTTTAGACGTTTCGTAAAAGACTTCGCTATAATTGCTAATCCACTAACAAAATTATTAAAAAAAGACAGCAAGTGGATATGGGGTCACGAGCAAGAGAAGTCATTTAATACTTTAAAATCGGAACTAGTAAAACGACCAATTCTGGCGTTATATAACATGAATGCAAAGACTCAGATTCATACCGATGCGTGCAAATTGGGCATAGCAGGAATATTGCTGCAGGAAGATGAGCAGGGTAGATGGCGAGCAGTGGCATACTATAGTAGACAAACGACGGTAGAAGAGCAAAAGTATCACTCGTTCGAATTAGAAACTCTAGCGGTAATAGCTTCACTACAGCGTTTTAGAGTTTACGTCTTAGGCATTAAATTTACAATCATAACAGACTGTAGCGCGTTACGAACAACCTTGACAAAAAGAGATATGATACCACGTATTGGTAGGTGGTGGCTTCAACTCCAGGAGTATGATTGTAGTATTGAGTACAGACCGGGTAATAAGATGACTCATGTAGACGCGCTAAGTAGAAATGCTATACCTATGACTGTTGAACCTGAACCTATTTTTGACATTTTAGTAGTAGAAACGGAAGATTGGTTAACAACTATTCAGGGTGTTGATGAGGAGGTTCAGCGTATTAAGAGCATTTTAGAAGATCCTGAGACACCTAAGGTTCACGAAACGTTTCAAAATTATCGGTTAAAGGGAGGAAAGGTTTATAGGGTTGTGGACAGTCAATTAAGATGGTTAGTGCCTAAAGGTTTTAGGTGGCAGTTGCTTAAAAGGTGTCACGATGATCTTGGTCATTTTGGTTTAGACAAAACATTAGATAAATTGAAATCGCTGTATTGGTTTCCAAAAATGAACAAATTTACAAAAAAATACGTTCAGTCATGTCTAGAATGTTCTTATCATAAGATACCACCAGGGAAGAGACAGGGCATGCTTCATCCAATTTCAAAAATTGATATTCCATTCCATACGATTCATATAGACCACTTAGGTCCATTTGTTCGAAGTAGATCCAAGAATACTTACCTATTGGTAGTAGTCGAGGCATACACAAAATACGTTACGCTATTTGCTGTTAGGAATACAAAAACTAAATCAACTATTAAAGTGTTGAATCAGTATTTTAGTTTATTTGGAGTCCCAAATAGGATAATAAGTGATAGGGGTACTAGTTTTACGAGCAAGAGTTTTAAGGAATTTGTGAATAAATTAGGAATAAAGCATGTGTTAAACGCAGTGGCGACGCCGCGGGCGAATGGACAAGTGGAACGATATAATCGCACCATATTGGCGTCGCTTGCTATAAAAAATCATAATTGTAAAGAAAATGAGTGGGACAGGCACTTGGAAGAAATCCAACTAGGACTGAATACAACACTCAACAAGGGTACTGGTAAAACGCCAGCTGAAGTTCTATTCGGTGTTAGATTAAGAACCAAAAGTGATGGAATGGTTACTTCTTTGCTTGATCAGGCCAGTTCGGAAAGTTCAAAAGGAACACTACAAAGTATAAGACAGGAAGTGAACGACAACATAAGTGAGAATCAAACAAAACAAAAGGAGAGATTTGATAAAAATAGGAAAATTGGTAGAAAATATCAAGTAGGCGACTTAGTAAGAATTGAAAAAGATATAGGTATTAATAGTGGGCAATCCAGAAAGTTACTAGCTAAATTACAAGGCCCGTACAGGATAGTAAAAGTTTTAGATAAGGATAGGTATGTCGTTCAAGATACACCACTTACCCGGAAAAATAACAGAAAATATGAGGCAGTAGTTGCTATAGATAAAATACATCCTTGGTTGACATTCACTAGGGAATGTCTTACAAGTTCCGATGAGGAATGCTCAACAGAGAACGTAGATTTTACTGAGGATAATGAGAATAGTGATCATATTGAGTCGATAGGCTGTTTACGAACGGGAAAATTGACGACAGTGTTGAATTAAGCATTTTTCAGAAATAATCAGTTCTTATGTGAAGTGATATCATGAATACGATACACATTCCTGCTTTGTTATTTAACGACTTACTACGCTAATATATGGTCTGCTACTTACCTACTATTATATGTGAATGGAATGATATTGATTTATTTGTTCACTTGAGTAATTATTTTATTGTCTCTTCAGCCTTAATTATTCAATGAAGTTTATTTGTATAATATAAAACTCGTAAAAATACGTACACTGGAGATATTTGATAAAAATGAGTGTGTTAGATTTAGGGTACTAATGATTTCTGCGCAAGGAGGCTGTGAGCCAAGGATTGGAGCGCTTTCTTTCAGGATGATTTAATAATTATTATTTTTTAGTTCTAGTTACTTTTATTTTGATTTTTATGGAAAATCTACGCACATTGGAGTCTTGTGACAATTATGAGTGCGTTAGATTTAAAGTACCTACTAATGATTTATGCGCAAGGAGGTTGTCAGCCAAGGATTGGAGCGCTTGCTTTCTTTCAGGATGATTTAATATTTTTCTTAGTTCTAGTTACCTACTTTTATTTTGAGTTTTATGGAAAATCTACGCACATTGGAGTCTTATGACAATTATGAGTGCGTAAGATTTAAAGTACTAATAATTTATGCGCAATGAGGCTGTAAGCCAGGAATTGGAGCGCTTTCTTTCAGGATCGATAAGTTAAGGTTTATAGTTTTTAATAATTGATGGAACAATTAATATTAAAGATGGCCGAACGAATGAGAGTAAACAAATTTAATGGTTTGAAGTATTATTTTTGTTTGTATAATTTTAGTGGAATAAGATTTTTTTTTTTTTTAATGCTGGGAGCATTATAACATAATTTTAGTTTAGTACTAAATAAACTGTTAAAAGTTAAGTCTGGTACTATTTTGAATTAATATAATATTATTGGTTTTTGTTTAATAATAATGCGTTTAAACAGTTGAGTCACGTCACAAACTGTAATAAAGTCTTGAGCACAGGTATTGGAATTATTAATAAGTATAATTATTAGTTGAAATTTTAATATAATGTATATTCTATAATATAAATGTTAAGATAGCAAATTAGTAGGCATTTGCTAAATACATGTAACGAGAGGACTCTGTTACTTTAGAATGGCCGACTGTTAGCAATTGTTACCTATGCGTGTTGAAAAATAATATTAGAGGTGACTTGTCAATGGTCAGGTCATGGAACAGTTGTCTTTGGTCGTGTGAAGATATGAAAAAACGCGGGAATTGGAAAAGATTGTCTACGAATATAAGATAAGTGTTACACTAATAATTTTCTATTTTATTTGTAATTAATGTTACAATAATAATTTGTGATAACTTGATACATCGCCGTTTTATTTGCCGCACTTCTGAATTATTTTATATTATAGTCTGTTATTGACATTTATAGTTATGGCAATCTTATTATGGAGGAAGCTATTAACGAGCTATATTCGAGGACACGAATACCTCCTATTAGAAGACTAATTAAAATAGATCACAAGGTTGTTTGTGTAATTGTTACATATTATTACAGCCGAGTTCATCATAGGAATGTACAGACGCCAGCGCATCAAGCTACCCGAAAATGAAAAATTTTCCTATTCAACTTTGAACCATATGTTTCAACGATAAAGTTGAAAATCTATCAAGAAAATTTGACAGATTGTAGTAGCTTGATGCGCTGGTGACATTTGTGAGGTCATCTTTGGTGAAAGATTCTGTGGTATATGGTAGCTATTCCATGCCTGTTGAAAATTATTCAATCTCAAAGTTGTTTGTTCAAAGAAGTACCTACCTACCTACTTTTTAGAGGTTCTGGCAATTAATATACGAACCCAAAGATGATTTTAAATCGACCGGCATTTTGAAATTTTTAGTCATTTAAGTGTAGCGGGCTTGGTTCATGCAAAGACTGATATATTAACATCTAGAAAGTCCGAAATAAGTATGTTTTATTAACCGACTTCTCAAAATAAACGGGCTTAGGCGTAGGGTACATAAATATTTTTTTGTTTTTAAAAACACCCTAATATACTCTTTTAACGATTTTAATTAGGTATTTTGAACATCACGTAGGCAAATATTATCTCAGATTATTGTAATTATTCTATTGATAGGTTGTAGCTCTATAGGCTTTTCACGTAGTCACTGATATCTATTATTATGTTATCTTTCTATATAAGTAATACTTTTGTATGACACGTGTAAAAATTTTCAGGTTATTTCATCATTTGCATTACCTAAGTGATGAATTACAGTATATAATTTTTGTACCTACCTACATAATTTATTTTTATTGAAACGGACCATTGAGAAAAAGATTTACCTACAATTAGAAACGTCTTTCCCCGTCTGCTGAATTAAAAAAAAATGTTTCTCTGTGTCTGCATAAGCATTTGCAAAGACATCAGGTGCAATCTTTATTACCTGACTCTCATAGCCCGATGGGACGGCAATCCTACAAGACCAGAGCTGCGGGCATAGGACCGATATTTACGTGCTCTTCGAGGCACGGGTATGTCAATCCCCATCTTCCAGACTCCGGCCTGCTATGTGCAAGTTTCTTACACTTCGGCTGACCCGGTAATCGAATCCAAGGCCAGTCACGCTGTGCGACTGCTAGACCAACGACGTACTAATCTAAATCAATCTGTGCTGATACGCTTGAAATGTAAATTGTAGGTAAAGCTTATGCGATTAACTACTTAGGAACCTGTGTTGGATTCGTCCAGTTTTAAAATAATAAAAAAAAAAAATTATATTTCAGTAAACAGCATGTGATGTGGCAGTTATCGCAAAAATATAGATAAAGGAAGCAATTTCTTTACATCGTCACATCATCGCTCTGTCGTCGAACCCAGGCCTTGTAGATAAATAGCTACTGTTGATGTTACAATTTCAGCCTGTAAACTCGGATCGCCTCACTTTCATTCTGGTATGCCTAAAGGGGAATTACCGAAGCCAGGTCTGGTTTGACAGGTCTTATTGATTGGTCGAATTAATTGATAAAAACGCAAATTAGTAATGTACTTATGCGCTGATAATGAAAACGCATATTTCAAATCTGTTCAAGGCCAAAATGCGACATAGGAACCTGTCGCGTATATTTTGTAAAACAATTTAATTTGCCATATATAACTTTGCACTTTGGGCATTCGATGTTAAGGGATGACTCCCAGCCACCGTAGGGTAGTCTGTGAGTGGTTAGTTATGGGTTGGTCGCCTATAAATAAACGTGGATTTTAATCAATGAAAGTCTGATACTCACTGAGGGGTCATTTAATGATTTACCTAAAAACAAAATGTATCAAAATAGTTTTGGATACAATTACCTACGGTAAATTACTTTGGGAAAGATTTCTTTAGGGAAAGTGCCACTGGCTATCACAAATAGTTTCGAGACTAGTTACTCGTATAAGTTTATCGACATACATTGATAAAAAAAGATTAAGTAAAACGTTGATATTTCACTGTCAGCAGGCATGATTGATTAGGTTACGCAATAATGAGGAACTCGCTGGTTCGGTTTTTAATTTATTCCATACACTAATTTGTTACATATTTTGCAAATTACAAACAAACGATTGGGTAGAAAGAATTCCCATGAATTTGAATGAACATTAGATACCATTAATACATTAGCTGAAATAGTCACTGATGTCTTTTCTTATGAGGTGGCTGATATCATACATTCACACAGTAATCATTGAAACGCTTATCTGTCAGGCAGACCAATTTAAAAACTTGGCTTCGGATTTGTTATCACTTTAAATTTTTTGGTAGCAACAGCGAATTACCCGAATGTGCACCCGCACATTAATTCACATGTTACACCGAATAAGTAGGAACCAGGCCTATTCCCTTATTTTATGATTCAGTTTGCCAGGCCACATTAAATGTGATACAATTGACATTACATAGCAATTCGTCGAAGTTCAAGTCTAACAAACGTGTGTGTGGTTAAATAATGATTTTACTTCGACTTAGTGGCAATTTTATGTTGTAGATGATATCGTCTTATAGACGTTTAAACGTTTACTGATAATAGTTAGTTGCTTCGAATATAATAATTAATTATCTTGACAGCTCATCCAAGACTTTTCTAGAAGTCAAATGCCAATAGTCACAGGTCAATCTCAATACAATGAAGTTCTGTGATGTTTACCAACTGGCATTGCATACCTACTCAGAACGATATCTTACCTATTACGGTACATATACAGGGTGCAACGGAAAGGGGGTAGACATCCGAAGCGATATCAATGTACTCGTAAAACTGCACAATGTTCAACAGAAAAAAATAATTTCAATACAAAACTTAGGCAGCAAGTTCAGGTCTTCTTTTAATTTTAATCATTTTTCTGATAAAAATGAGATTACTTCTCTCCGTAAAACAATTTTAAGATATGCTGGATATACCTACCATGGATAAATTAAGGAAAAAACCATTTTGTAGGTAGGAAGAAGTTTATTGGCAGGAGAAAGGAGATTGCAGTCCGCCTAAGAGTGAGATTCCATCAAAAATGTTCGCCAACACGCGTCACATCTTAAAATTGTTCGCAGGTAATGTGTCACAGTTTGCGACAGAGACTAAACCAGAAGAAACATAAATGTCCGTGACAGCGCTGCAGACATGTCTACAGTGCGACAGGTGATGTCTAGCTTTCAGCATACCTACCTTGTATAACGAGTAGGTATGTATTTGGCATAACTACTTTTTAGGATGCCTCTTACGCAGGGGTTAGTGAAACTTTAGCATGCGGTAGATACTACTCATCTCAAAATGCTTGAAAGTCATCATTCGCTATATTGATCGCTGCGTCGCCACCTCGCCAGCTATATGACCCCTATCCTTGTGAGTAGCCCCTCACTCAGTTAAACGAGCTCAATGTCCCCTATTTATTTGATTTGCTATTACGGGTATTATCACCCTCTGTTTATATTCTAGGAACTAGCCTCAAATAGTTCTTTTTTAATATAAACCTTATTTATAAACAAGCAAGATTTCTCTGCTTGAATATGGAGTAAGGAATCAACCCAATTAAAGTACCTAAGTAAACAAAAAATTTAATAATATCGTAACAAACTCGAACGTCACAGTGACCGATTATGATCTAGTAGAAATAAACAATAAGTATTATTTGTTTTTCGGCACATAACGCATTTTTTTCATTGATTAATTTTCATGAATAAGACATTATCAACTAAAAAGGAAAAAAAAACAGATATAATAAAAATAAACCAGCGAATAGGTAAGAAATAGTTGTAATTTTTCATTTTTAATACCTTTATCGCGAGGCGTCGAATGAAATAAACATTTTATGTCTAATTTGCCAAAGCGAATCCTATTCTTATCTTACGAAAATAGGTAGCCTATCTTATCAGATAATCTTACTATGTATCTTCATCTTTATCTGCCGTTAACACGACTTGTTTGTCAGAAAGAGAAAGCTAATGAGAAAGAGGGCTGATGAGTATGGTATAATAAATAAATTGAAGGAACAAATAAATTGTAATTAGCTCATCTGTGGAATAATGATGTCAGAAACATCTGCATCATTTTACGACTGACGCATGCTGTTCGACGATATCGCATCGATAAGATGCATGTGGTTAAACAAAATGACACTGTGATTTGTTTTATTTTAATATAATTGAGCGAACCTTACCAACCTACCCGTACTGAAGTAACTGTGCCTTTTTGTAAAATTGACCTTCAAAAAGTGCTGATTTTCAGCCTACTTACTTTGAATAAATGACTTTTTATCTTTTCATCATCATCATCATCTCCCGAGCCTTTTTCCTAACTATGTTGGGGTCGGCTTCGAGTCTAACCGGATTCAGCTGAGTACCAGTGTTTTACAAGAAGCGACTGCCTGTCTGACCTCCTCAACCCAGTTACCCGGGCAACCCAATACCACTTGGTTAGACTGGCGTCAGACTTACTGGTTTCTGACTACCTGTAACGATTGTCAAAGATGTTTAATGACAGCCGGGACCTACAGTTTAACGTGCCATCCGAAACACAGTCATGTCATTGGTGTCCAAGATATACCTAGAAAGTACATACAAAGTTATCTTTTATGAAATACAAAAAATGTAAAGATTAAATGTTTACGAAAATCATTTTTTTGTTGTCTGATTAAGTATTTAAAAGATTATTTACCTCGTCCATTCAATAAGCCAAACAATTTATATAAACTGGATTCGGTAATATTTATAACAAACTTAAACCAGTAAGGTTTATAAACAAGTTTTGCACTACGTTGTTAGCTGTTGTGGTAGGCACTACTTGTGACTTTGTGCAGGTTTGACCAAAACCAGTAAATTACCAATTTTGAGTGCTCATGAATATATAAATATGTAAATTGTATTTTTAACTCAACTGCATTTAATATCGTTCAATATTCTTTGTTATATTTCTTTGCTTTAGCCAAGATGACATTCTACCATTAGGTAAACATTGTTGCAAACATAAAATATGTATGACGAACAGCAATGAAGTTTAATCACGTTATGACCACGTGATTTATAGATTTTAAACGCAATTTCCATACCTAAACATTTTCACAATATTACTCGTACCTACTACAAGCAGTGTCTATAATTGCAGAGATACATCTTGGCGAAGGGTTGATTGTTATCTATGTATACTGGCATAGTTTTCTGTCATAGTCTGGAGCCTATGTCTACGGTCTCTATAGCTTTGATTGGCCATTGTTTCGGGTTGAGGAAACTTTTGGCAAAGTTTGAAACGTAGGTAAAACTACGTTAATTAATTATTTTGTTTTAGGTACAAACATTTGATTTTATTTTTTTATTCACATCTATTTTCTTTCTAAACTGTATCAATCCTTACTTAACTCCTTTAGGTAAGATATAACGCAAGATCGCAACATTTTCCTGGTTCCTGGTTTAGCCCCCACACTACACTATTTACCGCTGACTAATTAGGATAAAAATCTAATTATTAATGTCAAATAAATTTTATTATTTTATCTACTGGATGTTTAATTATATACACGGGCTTCAAATGTATCATATTAATAAGTAACGATTTATTTGAATAAATTATCATTTAAATTTGTAATTTATACGCAATTTTGGATTTATTTTTATACTATCAGCAATCAGCATAAGTATTTATTTATTAAATTGATAGAGAACGACCATGCCACGATGGGGTGTTAGCTAAATGATAGGCGATTGAATAATCTTCAAATATTTTTTGCTATGATTATTATTAATAACTATTTTAAAGACTGAAGGGTGTGGATAGAAGTATGACGGCTAACAGAGACGAATGGAAGCGGAAAACAGCGCCGACCCCAAATAACTTGTGAACAGGGCAAGAAGAAAAAGAAGAACTATATATGTACTTACTTAACTAAAGTTCTGTCCTTACTAAACTAATAAATAATTTATGGTAATAATGCGATCTAAACCTTGGTCAATAAAACTTGTTGTTTATATTAAGGTAACATTGCTCGACCGAGCAGCTCGGTTCTTTGAACTGTGTGTCATTACGATTGTCGTATATGTCCAGACGATATGGTTAATGGCTGATATTTAAATAGGTACTAATTATTATTTTTTTATATACCGATATCTATAATGGGAATGCGGACTATGACATACTTTTTCTATTTGCGGGAGACAATCAGTTTGTTACAGACTTTTGCTCATTGAACTTCGCAGAAATTTTAAACATACTTGAACATTTTAAGTCAAACTCTTTGCGAAACGATAAGCAAGTAAAACTCGGTCATTTTTTCTGAAACAACAAATTAAAATGATCGAAATTATCAAATGACGGGTCAAAGAGCAATTTCTCAGATGACTCGTCATTAGCTCATCAGGAACACATCATATGCATCCTGTTTCATACTCGTTATCGTTTGATAATACCTACGTCCTTCTTTGTCTAAAGCGTCCGGACATGCTCGGAGAATTACCAATTCCGTACATTAGGCAACCATAGTACATAATTGAAAAGAGATTAATTTATTCCGAATCGAACAAAGTAGCCCTTAATCTGTAGTTTCTTCATAGTGATTGAAGGTTCTTTGGGATTTTTAAATCGAGAACAATTTCTCAAAAGTGACATCTTTTTGGCGCCAATATCAGACAGTTGGTACTAATCCTCTAGTTTGGTGTAGCTATTTATGATATTTCATACCAGTTCCGTATATGCTAGAAGGCATCCTTACCCTAACCGTTCCAGCTGACGGCTATTACGTGATTACGTCAAGAGGAACACCTACATATAACGATTCCTTCCTTCTTGACCGTTTATTTTAGCGGTGATTGTGGGTCATGTCCACGAAGCATGACACTGTAGACTAGTTCTTTCTAAAACAATTTAGTACATCGTTTGTAAGTAAAATTAGTAGGCAACAAGCAAACTCTTTTATTCTTGTGTTAAATTAGCTATCTACAATGTAGGTATGTATGTTCATTTAAGTGTCAGTTATTAAGATCACAAAGGTGAGGATACATCATGGACCTCTAGAGGTTACGGGTGTTGCATGATTACATTGACAGCAAATAATTATATAGTATTTAAATAAACTAAGTGCATGTAGTCGGTACTTGAGCACTAACAATTAATTTCATGTGGACCAACTTCAAGGTAAAGTGAGCCATTAGCGTAAAATATTATTACATTTTATTAACAGAATGACTATTTTTGCTCACTATCATCACAAGAGATATCAATTATAATTAAAATAGCTCATATATCAATATGAACGTGTGAAACTAAGGTCAAAGTTGAATGTAATCAAACGAAATATGTATATCAAAACAGCCTAAAATGATTAAGTAGATAATTTGTGGTCTGGAAAATCACTGAAAAAGCCTTAATAGATGCGATAGTTATTATCTATGGTCTATATCATATATGCGATAAAAAATATCTGGGCTAACAGCTTTTCTTTCACGAATCTAGGTGCTAAAAATAGGAAAAATATGGAACTGATTGGGTGGGTCCCCGCGATATATTTTTATCTAATACACTTACATTCCAATATAGCTTATTTAGATAATCGTTTTGAAGGCAGGTAATTATGACCAATCCGAGGTTTTATTCCAAATCATTTTGTCAGCAACTATCGGATTGGCTCATAATACTTAATGTACGTACCTAACGCGAAATCTAACTCAGCCTATTATTTTTATCAGTTACGCCATTTTAATCCACATTAATCTGCTCGTTTGTGCTTGATAATTCCTGTTATGTTGTTAATCGTACAAAATTGCGTTGACTGGCAATTCTGAATTTATCTCAACATAAATTACTTTGTTGAAACAATTGGCTCGAAATCAAATTACGTAGGCAAAAAAATGCGGTAGACGTTAAATCCAGTCTTAATTTACGCTAAGGCCATAACCGGACTAGGAACCAGTATATGAGTAGGAACTTGATGTGATGCTAAATATAGACGTAGAATAATAATAGTGAGTGACAAAAAATAGTAGGTATACTATCTATTACCTAATTGACCCACTGACATGTCGAATGCCAAACACGTGCTTACTTCCAGTTTGCATATCTGAATTTAGCTATTTTACGCCTTACGCATGTGCAGTAGTGTTTTGTTCATATTTTCTTTGACATTTGTGAAGTTAAATTGGATCCCACTTCGGACAAGCAATACTAACTTCGGACTTTCGGACAACAATATCTGAACAAACAAATGGCTAATTTCAAAATTGTAAAGATATTTGGCAGATTATCAGGTACACGTGTTGTATGTACGGGTATGTGTTCTATAATTTATAGAGTTATTATTAAAAGACAGAAGTGAGAATGTGACTATAAAACGTTTATTTTTCGGTCGGAATCACTCCCGCAAAAAACGTATTTATAAATAATCAGGCACTTGACGAACACATGCGGAATTAAATATCTATTCTTATACTTAGAAATTAACATCTTACAATTTAATTGGTTGGAAGATACCACAATACAAAAGTGTTACGTTATTTACTTACAAACTAAGCAGATTTTATTTTATTACAAATTGAGCCTTCATAAGATATTTTTGAGCTTTCTTTTACAACCTTGACAAACTTATTGATCGAAGTCTATAAAAGAGGTATGCCGACAATTTTACTCGTTATTTATTGATCCTTCACTGGGCTTACAAAAATAACAAACATACAAAACATGGGTGCAGTTCATACCTGCTTACATATTAAGGGGGGATCTTATATTAAGAAGATTCGCTTTAATAACTCACATGCAACAATACCTATATGATTCCATATACTACTTGGTAAATACATGCCATTACAAAATATCATCACGGTATATCTTACCTAGAATATAATTTGAGAGACTAGCTGTAATTATACTAAGTTGATGAAGTTTCAGACAGAAATTACAGTTCAGTAACTAATCATCCTTACAGACATAATAAATTAGACACAAGACAGGCGTAAGACAATACATTGTATATGTAATCATTGCATTTCATTTACGAAATAACACTTAACATATCAAATCTGTTGCCGACAGTGACATATATTCACTTTCGTATCTAATTATTTTATCACTTTTATCAGTAATCACAAAGGCACATCTGCTAATTTGCTTCGATTATCACAAGAAAATATATTAAATACTACAAATCCAATTCATCCATCTTCTAAGTGTTTTTCCACACTTTCCGGCTTGCCATTCAACTCTACCAATTCTGCCGGATTTTTATGTTTCTCTGACTTATATCTGACACCTGGCCCTATTAATGACAAACTTACTGGTAAAAATATTAAGCCATTAAATAAACCAAATAATATAACTAAGAGGAATATCTTAAAGAAAGACTGGAAGGTGTATGCTTTTGACATACTAAGAAGAGAAAGCGAGAGGAAAGTGGAGCCTCCACCTAACAAGACTGCAGATCCAATGGATGTGACAGCTTTGAACGCCCTTTCAGGGTTAGACCCTTCAGTTAATGTTAAAAATGTGTGGCCAACGTGAGCGGCGTAGTCTACACATAAGCCCGTCGCGAGCTCTAGACCTATACAACACACAATATCCACAGTCATACCCCACCTTTGCATACAACCTAGGACATTTAGAATAGTTAATAATACACAAACAAATATCCATAAACACATTTGTAGGTTGGTTATCAAAATAATAGTGCAGACCATAACACAAAGTAGTGCCAGCTCTATGTTCCTTTCAACTTCGACAGCTATGATTTCATCTGTGACCCAATTCGCGAATACCTTTGACCAGACACTTCGATAACCATCACCACTTGTTATATTTGTGGACTTTACAATATCTTTAACATGATTCATTGCCGGAATATATTCATCGGGACCTCCGAATTTTGCAAAATTAAACATCATTGTAGAAGCTTTAATCTTTGTAGCTGGAATGCCACACTCGAAATGCTCATCAAATTTAAAGTTCACTTGAAATCTTCCGCCGAGAGGGCTATACAAAAATCGTGACAAGTGCCTATTGAACTCTAGATCTGTTAATGCCGATGCGTTTTTAATAAGATCTCGATCATAATTTTGTAACACGTATTTATGGAAGTGTTCTACCCAGGAGGCCATGTCGTAAATATACGTTTCATTCTTTAACTCTTGTACCATTTCGTGTAGACGAATAAATTCTTTATTATAATCCATCTCTCCTAAAAACACCATTGCCATGTTGCCCTCTTCTGGATAGTAATAATCATGAGCATTTAGAAAATCTTTGAAATACGTGTCGTCGGGAATAAACCATTTTGGATCGAACCTCTGTTCTAAGTTGAGTATGGCCTGTATGCTGAAACCAGTTATAACAACCGTAAATAATATTACAATCGTTTTCCCAGGAATAGTAAAAACCACACGTTTATAAAACTCTTCTAAGATCTTTTGGAATACGGTTTTATTAGTGGATGTTTTAATTTCTTTTTTATGTTGATAGCAGAACAAAATACCATTGCGGTTATCCTGAATTCTTTTTAAATCTAATGTAAATACTGCTACATAAAAAGTAACAGAATAACAAAATATGAAAAAGACTCCCATAGCGGCGTAGATACAAAAGGACTTTAACGACGGAAGTATCGTAATAGCACCAATAAGAAGAGCGACAATATCCGTGAATGACGTAATTACAATAGACACGCCGGCGTGTTTCAGCATGAGACCTACTTTAACCGGTAAACTCTTTTTTGATGCTGACTCATCTAAATTGTTCCAACAAGCACTCATCACAAACATATCATCTATTCCAAGACCCATCAGAAGAAATGGCAGAGAAGAATGAATTGGACCAAATGATATCCCAAAAACAGAACACCAGCCTACAGCACTTATGTAGGCTAGTCCTACACACAACAGTCCTACACTACCCAATGTTAATCTTATTTCCAACCAATTAAACCTTGACAAAGCGAATTGTATGTAGAAAAACATTAACATTATACCTAAAAATAATTTATCTAATTCATCAAACATTGCTTTGCCACTAATGTCTGCAAAGCTTCTTCCAGCCTCATAGTACAACTTAATATTAGAATAATTATGAGTAATTGACTGCATTACATCTAAAAATTCGTTTTCCCACATAGCCAGTGGAACAGAGACCCAGTCTTCAGTACCGACTAAATTACCCACCTCATTAACATCAACACTAGACATATTTACATGTGTGAACCATGTTAGTATGACAGAGCCAGCAGACACAATGTTACCATGCTCATCATATTTCATTTCACCAAACAACTTTGTGTAATCAAAAGGATGGCCTGTTGTAGGATTAGTTTTTATCTTATTAATTTTTTCCACAATATCTTGTTTTGTGGCTTGTTCTATGTCTTCCTGCTTGTTCTTCCATAAATCCAGAATGTTGCTCCGGTAACAAGTATATTGAAAACTTTCTAAAAAGTCACAATAGAACTCATCATTGACCCAAAGTGTTGGGTCTGAAAAATCACTATCACTGTCAACACTTGAGTTTGTATGGCCATTGGTTTCAGGCAGTATATCCAGGGACCTTTTGTCTCGACCTGAGCTGTAGAAATTGACAACAGGAACTTTATAACACAACTCTTTCATAGTGTATATTTCATCATTATATTTCACTTGAATATCATTTACTCTTCTTGTAATATTGTTGATTGCAGATAACACTTTAGCATCAAGAACATTGTCAGAAGTAATTATCACTTTCTGGAGTCTGAAGCCAGTCCCAAAGGTATCAATGTACCAGTTTGTGTCATAGTAAAAATCTGACTCTGGAGGCACCCATAAATTCATTGGGTTCTTCTCTATGTGAAATCTGAATAATCCAATGCAGCTGAGCAACACAAAACTTAATGTTAGGATAACTGTCTTCCATGGATGTTTAGCCACAAGCACTCCAAGATTGAAGAATATTCCTTCAACCAAATGAACCGATTTTGAGGACACAGCTTCCCATAGCTGTTGGGGTGACTTGAAACTTTTTGATTTAGGCATGTCTTTAATCTAATTTCACACGTTGTTAAAACAATTTAACTTAATGCATTTAAATTTCTCTCATAATAACACGCGGTTTATCTTCACAATTTTAACGCGTTTATTATTATTATTACAATTTTAGAGTACTAGTTAAAGCGTAGCATTCGAGCTACGTACGTTTAGGGAAGCGGCGACCGTCCGCCGCTCACCACTCGACTGATATATTTATCTGCGGCTACGCGCCGAGAGACGCAATTATCCAATTTTTCATTTGATAAACGCCACTACTATTGACCACAAACATAGCCTACACACCGACACCCAGTGACTATTCGCTAGCTCTACACATCCTTATCAGTGCTAATCATGCTAACGTTAATTAATTACAGAATTATTAATTTTAACGTAACGTCCACAATACGTTGGTGTTCTAAATAAAATCGCTGGGAAAAATGTGAGAGTAGGCAGGCACAGTAATATGATACATACCGTACAAATTTGCGACAGTAATTAGTTTACCCACATATTTTTAGTAATGTAAGGAGGGCAAGTAAAACTATTGTGCTGATAAACGAAATGATGGACTATTTTCTTCTTTGTTTTGTTTCGTCACGCATGCCAAGTTCATTACCCTCATTGCCGCCGATTGGTATTCTTGTCATCTGTCAAGTGTCAGTGTCACTTTCATAAATTTCACTGTCAATTTTAGACCAAAGATAAAACATATCAACAGGACTGGTAACAACACGTCTTCCTTGATCATTTTCAAGGATCGTTGCTCGGGAAGTGGCGTCTAGGTGTGACCACTGTGCGGAGCAGCTTTGCTTGGGTGGAGCACCGCCATGCATGTCCTAGTAGCGGCAATTAGTGGTGGTGACCACTCGCGTTTGGCCCTGGTGCAAACCATGATCCAGAGAGGGAGAATGGGATGCCGTCGGCTCTTTCTTCAAAGCAGTTATGCTAGCGGAGGAAGTGACAGAAGGCGAGAGGCAGGGAGTGGCTGATAGACCACTCGTCCTAGCCGCCGCGGAAAAGTTGAAGCTAATAGACACCATGGGCGTCGAACGTCGAGGGATGACTGCCGGCCACAATAGCCGTCGATCTGAGTTTTGAGCCACTTGCCACTAGTAAGTTTAAAGACGGATCACTGAAAGAAGCAGGAATTTGGCGAAAAATCGGAATCAACACCGTCTTTACCATTGGGGCACAAGGGGCCCGTGCCCAGGGCCCCATTCTCAGGCCCAAAGGACCGAGCGTTTCTCTCACACATTTATTCATGCATTTATTTTCAAAACGATTGAGAAGAGATTCACCATCTACAGATAATGAAAACTTAATTATCTGCCAATTGGTTGGAAAAAAATCATTCACTCATTCATTTATTGTTGATGATGACTGCGGTGTGGTTTTGTTATTAACAATAAGCAGTGGCAATAATTTACAATAAAATTGTAACTGTAATTAGATGGTGAAATGAAAATCTCAAAATTTAACATAAGATTAACTTATTGGATCAAATAAAGCAACACGATGTGGACTGTAAAAACATTTTTGACCAAAACAAAGCGCGGCAACATCATAAAAGTGAGGTTATATTTACAATTTATTACATATATTTTTATGCACAGAAATTGAGTTAAAACGTGTGAAATGCATTTCAGATTGTGCGGGAACATTATTTACGTGATGATTTGTTGTGTGGGTCCGGTGCTTGCAACACATGTCCTCATAAAGACGATGAGATCGTGTTGGATAGTAAGCCGGTGTCAATATGCGCGTTGTTCGATTACCCGCATTACTTGATTCTGGATACAAATGTGGTGCTGCATCAGATTGACGTACTGGAGGAAGACGCGTTGACTAACGTGATCATACTTACGACTGTACTCGAGGAAGTGAAACATCAAAACACAGCTATATTCCAGAGACTTTTGGAGATTATACAGAATAAGAAGAGGAAGTTTTATTCCTTTGTTAATGAACATCATAAGTAAGTTGACAAGAGAATATATTTGCTTTATGGAATAGATTTCCCTAGAAAGTATAGTAATAATGTCTGTGCGCTCGAGGCAGTATTTATGCTGAGCGCTGCCCCTTTCCCACACATGTGACGCAATTACAGCGTTTTTGTTGTTTTTAATTGTCCATAAATGGTTTTTCTTTCTAATATTAAGAAATTAATGTTAAGGATTTTAATGTTAACAATTTATTGAAACAGTAGTGGATGCAAACATGCTACTGTGCTTATTTTATTTTTGTTCTGATTACGGATTAAGCAGAATTTGCTGGCTGCTTGATATTGAAAGATAAAAACAACTGGACAAGTCTACTGAACACTTTTTTGTTTCAGGGATACTTATATTGAAAGAAATCCAGGTGAAAAACAAAATGACCGCAATGACCGAGCCATTCGCAAAACGGCGACTTGGTATGAATCCCACTTGAATGTAAATAGTGCAGTGGGGGAGGTCCCTAAAATTGTGCTCATTACTGATGATGATAATAACAGAAAAATTGCACAGGAGGAAGGAATAATCTGCTGTTCCAGTAAGTGATACCAAAATGTCTCATGCTGACTTTCAGGACTGTAGGAAAAAAATTGTTTCATGATATTAAGGTGATTTTTCATACAATTTATACATAACAAGGAATAAGAGTAGGTACATAATATTTTAAAAGTTTACAGAGAAAATTTCTAAGTGTGGACGGATGTTTGTTAGTCTTCCACAGAAACACTACTGAATAGATTTTGATAAATGATGATCTTTGCAGAAATATTAATTAAGTAAGTTATGAAGTTCCCTCAGGAAGAGGGTAATCCCACAAGTAGAAGCTAGTTTTTAAAACAATCTCTTTCCTTTAATTTTTTGAAGTTGTGTCACACAGAAATATTTATTTAAATATTAGAGAATCTTTTATTTCATTTATCATTTATGTTTGATTACAGTAAAAGACTATGTAGAGAACATTTCCAGCGTCATAGGCCTCGCAGATAAACTGTCAAAGAATGTGATGCCAGAGACATGTTCTAAAGATGCTCTCTATCCAGCACATTTAACACCATCTCAGATCCATGAGGGAGTACGGAGTGGACAGCTGCATCAAGGAACTTTCCGGGCTTCTAGAGATAACTTCTTGGAAGGCACGGCAGTAATCAACGGATACGAGAAACCTGTAAGTATTGTATACAATTTTATTAAAAAAAACATTAAATATTCATATAATTATTGCCATGAACTAAACTGGATATTACTGGATGGTACTCACAGATTTTGCTACAAGGACATATCGGCATAAATAGAGCTGTAGATGGTGACTCAATAGCTGTAGAAATATTCCCTGAAGAGGAATGGAGGCGTCCCAGTGACATAATCTTAGAAGACAAAGCTGAAGACCCTGGTGATCATTTGGAAGAAGAAGAGGAGTTACTAAAGACAGCTGAACCGGTAGATAAGAGTGATGACGAAGTGACTCCAACTGGCAAAGTTGTGGGAATCATCAGGAGGAAGTGGAGGCAGTACTGCGGTATTTTGATGCCAAGCAGGTCCCCAGGTATGTTTAACAGTTTTTATAATATTCTTAGCTAAGAAAATTTAATAACTGAAAAATGCATCCCGCCGCATCCAAAGGGTTTACATCTACACCCAGTCAAAAGTATCCTTAGTTACCCCTTGTTACGTCAGCTATGTAGCGACACTACATACAACGCCATCTAGTTCAATATGAATAAAAAAGGTATCCTGCGTAGCACAAACTGATTTTCAACGTCATTCAGCATATATGTATAGAAGAACCCGACAACAACTGTCGGGGCAGTAGCTCGCCAGACAAAACACCCGTTTGGTCGGAGGATCCTCCCTTTACTGCTGACCTTTACTTACCGCTTTACTCCCTGGTCACCATTAGCCCCAATATATAATTAGAGCAGGTAGCTCTGCTCTTTTGATGAAACTTGGTAGAAATATAGCTAATGTATAAAAATGTTCCCTCTGGAAGCAGTTGAAACCACTGGCTGCTGGAAGTCCAGTAAAAAAAATGTTATTCCAAAATTCTATAAAATCTAATTTTCTCCGCAGGAGCAACTCGCCACCTATTCACGCCAGCCGAGAAGTGCATCCCGCGCGTGCGCATCGAGACGCGCCAAAGCGAGGTGTTGGCGAAGCAACGCATACTGGTCGCGCTCGACTCCTGGCCTAGAAACAGTCGCTACCCGTTAGGACATTTCGTTAGGGCTCTTGGACCCATTGGTAAGTGTCTTCTGAATCGTAAAATTATTAAGTTTTGTATTCCTGCATCTTATCTAGTGTGCTCTGAGATAGAAAAACTCAAACTTAATTATTAAAATTTTAATGGTGATAAATCAGCACTTTTCGGATGTTAAAATCCAAGGTCAATGACCCAAAACGCCCACTCTTTACCACTTCCGATGTTTTTTTTTTGCTGGAAAGAAGAAGTGGCTCAACAAACTCCCCGGCAACCTCGAAGTGAATCCCGTAAACCAGTCTTGATTTTACCACTTACCACTTTGCCCATTGCATAGATTTCAGACATAAAAGTAATTATTTTCATATTTTATTAACGTGCAGGTGACAAGAACGCGGAGAATGAAGTGATATTGTTGGAACATGACGTGCCGCACGCTCGCTTCAGTGAAGCCGTCTTAGCGTGTCTGCCGCCCGACGACTGGACCATACCTGAGGAGGTAACTACGAATTTTGTACTAGAAGATTTTATCTTCTGATTGGTGACTTGCACTTACTGACTTGTGTGATAAAGTCCCCGTTGTTAATGTTATTGAGTAGGTACTAGCCATTCTCTGCGGTTTACCCGCGCCTTGTTACATCAGCTACCTGCTAATAAAAGTCCCGTCAAAATCGGTCCAGCAATTTCGGAGATTAGCCAAAACAAACAGACATACAAAAAAATAAAGTAAAGCGCTCATTTCAACAATTATAATAAACAAAAATATCAATTTTATTCATAATTATGTATAAGTTCAAACATAGATTGCGTGTCATTCAAATTTGAATCTATTGATTCCACTGCAGTTCATTCCAATTAAATTTGACTTGGCAAACAATAACGATACTTTTTCAGCGTTTGTGCAATCTACCACTGAACTATCTGGCATTAATTAACACCCAAAACTATTTACTTATAGGAAATAAAGAAACGCGTGGACCTGCGCACAGAGTGCATTTGCTCCGTTGACCCTCCCGGCTGCACGGACATAGACGATGCATTGCACGCTAAAGCCCTTCCTGGCAAAACAAGTGACGGACTCAAGCGGTACGAAGTCGGCGTCCATATTGCTGACGTCACGTACTTCGTGCGACCAAATACAGCGTTAGATAAGGAGGCCGCTAGCAGATCCACTACTGTTTATTTGGTGGGGAGAAGAATTGATATGGTTCCAGGTAATTTTAATATACCTAAACTAGTTGTTTCTCTGCAGTTTCACTCGTCGCCTGGGGGAATTACTTTACTTCTCAGGCTCTAGACTATGTGTATAGCAAATTTTATTTAAATCGGTTGAGTAGTTTTAGCGTGAAAGCCGGACAGACTAACAGATAGAGTTACTTTCGTGTTTTTAATATTAGTAAGGATTTTTCTATATTGCACGCGAAGAATATTTTTGGGAAGGCTAGTGACGGCCTCAAGCGATACGAAGACGGCGTGTCCTTGAAATAAGGAAGTTTTAGTAAGGAAGGTTTCAGTTAATTTTAATGAGACGTATATTACTAGGGCGGTGTCTATATCTAAATTATTTTTTGGACGCATAAACGACCTACGAGTAAACCACGGCAATATCTTATTAATTAATTTTGTTTCAGATTTGCTAAGTTCTAATCTATGTTCGCTAAGGGGCGGCGAGGAGCGGCTGGCGTTTTCCTGCGTATGGGAGTTGGATGAGAATGCCAACATTCTCAACACAAAGTTCCACAAAAGTGTGATTAAAGTAAGTCTTATTAGATATAAATTCATGTAAAATATTGTAATGTTCAAACTAGTTATTCTTAAAACAAGCGCTTATTTATACAAAATTCCCTAAAAATATTAGTGTATGTTTTGCACTTATTAGAGGAGCTCGATGCTAATTAACAGCCGCACGGTTCGATTGATCATACCGCGCGGTCGGTCCTTGGATGGCTGATCATCTTATCATAACGAATTCCTCCGTGTTTCGGAAGGCACGTTAAATTGGTGGGTTCCGGCTGTCATTTGTATGTCTTTGGCAGTCGTTACGGGTGTCAGAAGCCAGAAAGTTGTCAGGTTACTGGGTTGAGGAAGTCATATAGGCAGTCGCTCCTCGTAAAGCACTGGTACTCCGCTGCATCTTGTTGAGACTGGAAGCCGACCCCAACAAAGCTTGGCAAAAGGCCAGGCAGATGTTTTGCACTTATTAGTTACTATTCATTACAATAACATGATCAATTATAGTAAAAGTGTTGATTTCAACTTGTTTGTAAAATAAATATCATTTGTCATTTAACTCTCTCTTCCAGCTATCTATCCCACATGGTGGTGGGGTCAGCTTTTCTAATTTTTCTTCCTTGACGTCGCTTTCGGACAACTGCCACTTTTTCATGTCCTTGTTTACTATATCCCTCCATCTTGTTTTGGGGCGGCCTCTAGATCTTTGACCAAATTTCCCACATAGTCTGATAGTTTCCTCTTTATGTAGCCATACCACCAATTATCATTTATCCTTTAATACTTAATACAATAACCTAATTATTTGTCCTTCCACCAGTCATCAGCAGCGATGACGTATGAGGAGGCACAGATAGCGATTGACGACAAATCTCGCAATGACGCCATTGTGTCTTCGCTGAGGATACTCAACGCGCTCGCCAAGAAACTTAACAGGAAACGTATGGACAACGGAGCTCTGTCGCTTTCGTCGCCTGAGATAAGATTTCAGGTATTTGCGTTATTTCTTAAAATATTTTTGCTAATATTTTATCATGGGGATGTGAAAATCGTGGATGGGTTAACAAACAAGTTTGAATTGCCTTGCCATAAATTAGACCACAGAGTTTAAGATCCCTTGTGAGTGCCTACAATTTTGAAAATATTTGAATAAAGGTATCTAATTCTATTTAAAATCTTAGTGCTGGGCTTAGTATTGTGCAGCCTGTCTTCTTTCTGTTAAACCTGCCAAATATTGGTAACCACGTAATTAATGGTTTACACTGTTTGTACCAATGACATAAACCGCAGTGAGTTCGTTAATAAACTTATAAATTATAATGAATTAAATATTAAATGATATTGTTCAATTGTTATCATGACACTGTACCACTTTGTTCTAGTCTACCTCATATTTTGGAAAAAAAAACAATAATAATCTTCACCTACTGAATTCCTTCATTAGATGGATTCAGAAACCCACGATCCCGTGGAAGTAGCAGCAAAGAAGATCCTAGACACCAACTCTATGGTGGAGGAGTTCATGTTGCTGGCGAACATCAGCGTGGCCGAGCGGCTGGCGGCCGAGTTCCCGCAGTGTGCGTTGTTGAGGCGGCACCCCGCGCCGCCACCTTCCAACTTCACTACCTTCCTTAAGGCTGCTAAACAACAGGTGAGCTAGTATACTATATGGATTTTTAGTATGTATTGATACTGTATTACGTAAGAATTTTTATATGAAATAATACTAATAACAATGTAAAATGATGCTGCGGAGTTTGTACAGCATTTCATCTTCCCAGCGATAGCACATCGGAAGTGGTCAAGGACGGGCTTTGAATAAATGCCCTTTTTATCTAAAAAAACTTCGTATGACCATAACACTAAATACACATTACACAATGTAGATAGCCCCACCGTTCCACACGCGGGAGTTTTGACATCTCGTTAATGATGAATAGAGTGTAGGGCATCCTCCAAGTAATCTTTGAATTCTGCCAACTTGCTCTGTTGAAAGATCCTTCTTTACAATGGAGGAAATCCACACGGTGTTCCTGACACTAACTTCCTAACACAAAATTGAAATAATATTATATTTTTCCATCTCACTGTGACGGAGCCCTTTACTCCAGTTTGACACGGCTAATTTTTACCTTTAATATACCTCTAGAGGAGATCTCATTATTACTCAAACTTCACAAAAAAAAAAAACAAATTAACATTAAAAACTGTCTATGGCAAGGGTTGAACCATTGAATATTGCCTTGAAGTCTTGCATAAAATTCTCTCTGCCTAGAGGCAATATAAAATATGCCTGAAGGAAGAAAAAATAAGTTTTATTTAATTTATATTCCCCAGGGTTTCGATCTAGACGTATCAACAAACAAAGCATTCTCGAAGTCTTTGGACGAGGCTGTGATCCCGGGCCGTCCGTTCTTCAACACCTTACTACGTATAATGGCGACGCGCTGCATGCAGCAGGCGCAGTACTTCTCTAGCGGCAGCAAGACCTTTGAGGAGTACTACCATTACGGACTGGCTTGTCCAATTTATACGCATTTCACTTCGCCTATTCGACGGTGAGTTTGTTCGAAATGTTTTGGAGTGTTTTTTTTTTATCTTGAATTGTGTTATTTGATGTTGATGACCAAGATAATGCAGGAAATATAATACAAAAAAAAAAAACTTACGAAACAGACCCCAGCGCATCAACCTATCAATCTGTCAAAGTGCTTTAATAGATCAACCTTATCACAATTTTGGGTAAGGTGACCTGCTGGCGTCCAACATTTCCAAGTTGTATACACATGCGTGCGACATCGAGAGTCTGCATGCGATTGTTTCAATGACAATCGGCTGTAGTGAAGAGTGAATATTTATGGCGCGAGAGTGACGTGCTCCGCTCTGTTTTAGCCCCGTATTTCGAAAGTGGCGCATGTAGCTAATCGAAGCTTGAAGTTATCGTTCGCTTTGATCGAGCATGTTCATCAACGATGAGGCCTTTTCATTTAGAAGAAGCCAATGTGTACCTGCTCAAATATAATAATTATAATAATTATC
Source organism: Heliothis peltigera (assembly GCA_958496145.1). Taxonomy (NCBI): domain Eukaryota; kingdom Metazoa; phylum Arthropoda; class Insecta; order Lepidoptera; family Noctuidae; genus Heliothis; species Heliothis peltigera. Next base: position 8,746,135 of record OY292328.1, read on the forward strand.
AGCGAATCGTATTACTATGCTATTCGTCAACTCGATTATTGTAAATAACACCGTCCCATTGAGGTGTCATCTCTAAAAGTGCTTGTTGTTCCTCAGGTACGCTGACGTGATAGTCCACCGGCTGCTAGCAGCCAGCATCGGGTGCGACAGCACGCACGCGACGCTGCTGGACACGCGCGCCGCCGCCGCGCTGTGCGACAACCTCAACTACCGCCACCGCCAGGCGCAGTACGCCGGACGCGCTTCCGTCACCATGAACACACATGTACGTGCCTCAAGCGAAAGACCAAGGGAAAGACCAAGGCGTATAACCGTCTGCTTACTTTCCGTACTCTTTCTCAATTTCGAGTACCGACAATTCCATAGAATTTGCTTTGAGAAGTGATACTGCGAAGTGAAGATGTAGCAAATTGCGTAATCAGCTAGGAAATTAAAATTGGCCCTTTTGAAATGTTCGTCCTCAATAGAAACATAATATTTCGTTAGATATTTGCTGTGATATCAGATTAAAAAAAAATGCAATCCCTGTTTTTTATCTCATTTTCTTTTTAATTATACATACATACATACTACAAAAGAAAGAAAATAGACGGTTTCACAATTCTTTTTTTTTTCAACAGATTTTGTTCAATAAGCGCGTTGAAGTTGAGTTAGCGAGCGTGTTAGCAGTGAAACGGAACGCTGTGCATGTACTCATACCGAAATATGGACTCGAGGGACCGCTGTACCTACCCAAAGACAAGTTCACTTATAATGAAGAGGTAAGTGTTTATTTGGTCAAAATACACTGGTAGTTTCGGATTTGTCGAAATCAATCGAATGTCTGTTTAAAAAAAATGTTTTACCTGAGATCAATAGCTGGCTTATGCAGAATATGACATTTATTATTCCTGAAAATAAGGTTTTCGATTACCAAACTAAGATTTTTTAAAAGATTATGAAAAGATTTATTATGCATTTCATTAATTAATTCAACTTTTACATTGTCCGTTTGAAATGTATTTGGTAATTGATGGAATTTATTTACAGAAGCGTGGATAATGATAAAAAGTTTGACTAGAGAAGTTTAGTTACTTGTACAGACACCAGCACATAAAGCTATCCGAAACTGTCAAATTTTCCCAATCAACTTTGAACCATATGCTTCCGTGATAAAGTTGAAAATCTGTTAAGGAATTTCGTCAGATTGTTATAGCTTGATGTGGAGGCATCTGTGCATTCGATTGTGTACGTTAGATTTAAAATTTGTGTATATTGAATGAATGATAGTAAAAGTAATAAATGATTTTGTCAATAGGAACACATCCAAAAATGCGGTGACGTTGTACTAAAGACATTTGACGAGTTGACCGTGCGATTGAGTCTGGACAGCACGAACATACAACACAGGAAATTGGTCTTCGAACTGGTGAAGCCTTACATACCAGGGTTCAGTGTAGACACTATGGAGGTCGAAGAGACCCCACAGGAGTCTACAACAGAGCCCCAAGACCCCAAGAAGAGAAAAGAAGAGACATCAATAAAAAGTACGAAAAAGAAATCTAAGAAGAAATAAAATGTATAAAAACGGAATGTGTACTACTTATAAGTATAAATATATTTTTTTCTATTTCATTTGTGTTTTTATTTTTCAATTATACCAGAAATCGTCTAAGCTGGGCAAGTGTGTTTGAAATTCAGACTCAAAGCTTATGCGTAATAGAAGTTATCTCCCTTTTTTTCCTGGGAAATCATCAAATGTCCCCCCCCCCCCTCTATGGGTGCTGGAGGGAGTATTTTTTACCGACTAAAACTCACTATGTTCTTTCTGGAGGTCCCTGTGTGCAAGGGCCACAGTAACTCTTGCGAACAACTCGTAGGCAGATAACGGTTATCCCCTTAGATTATGTTCTACATAATAATACAATTAGTTAATTATATTAGCACTACGTACCTACGTGTCTAAGGTACGTACTTTTTCTACGTTTTACATTGTTATAATATGCGAATTAGCAAGTGTGCGAAATTATTGTGGTTATATTTTATTCTCTTTCACACCCTAATTGATAGGTGTCAGGCTTTATAATGAGTATTTTCGAGGACAGCGATAACTATAATTTATTATTCCATTTTAATATAAAAAGTAATGGATAGAAATTTTCTCGCACTTCGTGTCGCAAGCAGTTGTGATAGGTACCTATGTTACCGTCGGTTGATATAAACTTGTCTCAATATGTATGCAGGGAATGCTGTGACGTGAGTAAATAGAACATTTAATTAATATCGTAAATTATTATATAAGGTCTAACAAAAAATAGTGTACCACGTTTTTCCAGGTCATCTAGTACATGCTAAGGATCATGTGTACGACAAAAAAGTCATGAAAACAACAACATATTTTATTAATTTTATCATCCTATTCGCCAAATGTGATTGTGTTCTTACGCATAACGCAGGTCTCTGTGAACACGCTCGTTCGATGCTCCCTTTGTCAAATCCCTTGATTTTTGTGGTAGACATGATCCTTAGCATGTACTAGATGACCTGTAAAAATCGGGTGCATTATTCTTGTTATACCTTATACACTGCCTACTCTTGAATTTTGGCTTAAGGAGAAATTAATAGTAGCTGATATTAAGTGACCTATTCCAGAGGCATTACCGGTCCTATGGACTACAAATACATGAAGGTGCTACGTTTCGTACTTCGCATCATAAGTGGCTGGCCAGGGAAAGCTCTTGGTGAAAAAACCCTGAGAATCGAGGGCATGGGCCATGCATACTATAATACTATTCTATCTCTTGTGTACTTGGCCCTAGGGGTTGCATATTTGAAGAAAAATTTCCACAGATTCGATTTCTTGGAGTTAGGACAGTTGTATATTGTGTTACTGATGAATATGCTGTCAACGGTACGTGTCTTTAACATAATATTATAAATACAACAAATTATTACTATTATTGTTATTTGTATGTCTCTGCTAGACCACGGGACTACAGAGTCCCGGATTTTTAGAAGGCGAACGTGGGGCCGAAGCCAACACGCTGAAGCCCTTTTGAGACAACTTTAATATATGTAATGGTGACACAAAACCGACGCCATTATTTTATTGTATTCTTTCAGTCTCGAGCGTTCACGCTGTGTCTATCTCAGAAATATAGAGAGGTAGCGAAAATATTCATTCAAAAAATTCACTTGTTTTATTTCAAAGAAAAGTCAGATTTCGCTATGAAGGTGAGTGTCCAGTTGCATGGCTTGATGAAGAACGGATACCATTCATAACAATGACATGTTAAAATGATGAAGCTTTATTATTTCAGATACATATCACAGTCCACAAGATATCATTTATTTCCGCGGTATATTTAAGCGTTTTGCTGTTCATTGCTGCCTGTATGTTCAATTTAATACCCATGTATAACAACTACAGTTCAGGGAGATTTGCTTCGTTTGAGAATTTGCAGAATACGACGTATGAACAAGCCATTTCTTGCCTTTATCCTTGGAACTTTGAGACTAATTTCAATGGTTACCTTGCGGCAACGCTCAGTGGATGGTATAGCTAAATTTTGTAAATTAATCCTACCTATTTCTATCTATTATATATGGAAAAACAAATGCGCACTCCCTTCACTTAATCGGATGCAAACCTAATCAATGTTGTACAAGGTTTGACGTATAAACTTTTAGAATATTATGGAAAGCACTTATGTATATTTGAATATGAGCCTCGTGTTTTCCTTTCGAGACTATACTCAATACCTATTAGCACTCTGTCCGCGCTTAATGCACTTTTGGACACCAAGCCCGACTGCGATCTTTTCGCGATTCTGTAAGTCTGGAGTATTGCGAGATAGCGTGTTATTTCAATTTATCTAAGTATTTTTTTTAATGTCGTTTTTGCTGTTGAATAATAAATTAATTATATTTAGGTACGGTACGATATTATGTGGAAGCAGCGTGTCCATGTTTGATTTATTCCTCTGCCTGATGATCTTCAATCTTTGGGGACATTTCAAAATTCTCATTTACAATTTGGAGAATTTCCCACGACCCGCGTCAGAGGTCGTGGACGCCGAGGGTGCAGAAAGAAGCGGCAGGACCGTTGGATCTGAGATGTACTCACAAACGGAGCTTGAAGAAGTGGCCGTGTTGCTGAGGGATTGCATACAGTACCACATGCTTATTGTCAAGTTAGTATTACGATTTACATGCGGATTAATTACGAACGTAAGGAAATTAGATGCACGTGTTTTGGTTAGATAGTCGGACATTCTCTCCCACTTTCCCAAAGTAAACGAACTATCCTAGTAATCTAAAATAAATTTAAAAAAGTAGATAACTTATAGTCTTTCGTGTATACCCTTACCTACTTTCAGTTTCACGAACAACATGTCAGATGCGTTCGGAATGGCACTGTTCATTTACTACTCCTTCCATCAAATTACTGGATGCTTGCTGCTTCTCGAATGTTCTCAGATGGTGAGAAAAAAATATTCTTCTTCATTTTTACTTCAAATATCGTCCAACTATTTTATTAATTGTCAGCTATATGATTGTCGTATTTTCCAGACTGCTGCAGCCCTGACACGATATTTGCCGCTTACCATTATTATGTTCGGAGAACTGGTCCTGCTGTCAATCATTTTTGAAACTATCGGCACCATGGTAATCTTTTATCATAATAAAATAACGAATTTATACCTGTCCCTGAATTCAATACTACCACAGATTTTATAATACTCTGGATACTACATAACTCATTCTTGCGTTTTTTTTTTAAATCGGGAAAAACCAGCGGGGTTAGCCAAGTTGTCTTTCTACAATCGTAAACGCTAGTAGAAACGACAAAAATGTATGGAATTGACATTTCGACTCACGTTATGACCACGTGACTTTTCGATTTCAAATGTCATTTCCATACATTTTTATCGTTTCTACTAGCGTTTACGATTGTAGAAAGACAACTTGGCTAACCCCGCAGGATAGATTCGCAACGTTTTGAAAATATGAATTTAGCTAGCTAGGTACAAATCTAGCTATTGCACGTTTATCATTTAGGTAGTTATTTCATCTTGCAGAGTGAAAAACTAAAAGATGCAGTCTACAAAGTGCCGTGGGAGTACATGGACACTAAAAATCGCAGGACTGTCCTGATTTTCCTCATAAAGGTTCAGGAGCCGATTCACGTGAAAGCTGGGGGTTTGGTGGATGTGGGAGTCACCACCATGGCTTCGGTAAGCACTCCATACAATATACTAAAATCTAAATAGTGGTTTTGGAGTGTGTTATAACTCTAATTTTCCATTTTCAGATCCTGAAAACATCGTTTTCGTATTTCGCTTTTCTGCGCACGTTTTAGTCTGTCTGTAATATATAATTGTGTAATCCATTAATTTGCAGATTCAAGTCACACTAGAGCTTAGTTAATAATACATATTTTATTGAGACGTTAGTACCTAATGTTTTTCTCTTTAATTAATAGATTCTATTATGCAGTAGGTGTGTGCAAGCGTGAGTGTGTTTAAGAGCACGTTACCCTTAAAGGCAAAATATATTAATTTAGGTCTGCCTGAGAACACTGTTTTATCTGTTGCATATACTAATAAGTTATTATTTAATTAATTATGTGCTAAATTATAAGTTATTTTCAATGTGATGTCATCGGTACTAATTTAATTATTTCTGTGAATCAAGTAGGTACTACCTACTTATTTATTGTCACTTATTAAATTGTTGAACGTAATAATGACATATTCACATCGACTCCTTGCCCTATCATTAAAGTTTTAACACCTGGCTTTGATGTTTTATTCTGTATCAATTAACTGACCTTGTCAGTAGATACTAATAATGTAATCAGCATGGGAAAATTGTTGATTAGACTTTACACTTCATTCTACGCGATTGAACATCATGTTCAATATGACTTTAGGGTCTTATATGTATAGTTACATGTTAAACTAAAAATTTAAGCAGGTAAAATAAAAGAAAACTGTATTTTCTACTTTAATAACAACAATTAATTAATTTATCTGACAATTGACATTGACATAATCACAGTTCGCCATTATATCAGCCTGTAACAACTTATCATAACGGCTGGCAGCCCCGAACGTCAACAAAATATAGACAAACACATTTGTCCTAGTAAGTACGAGTATTGTAACTAGTTGAAATCTCGTGTGAGTCATTTAACTTGACGCATGAACGTCCACTTTATGTCACCTATATCAACAATCCCGTGTCCGTAAATTTCTCTGGACCTGTCCTCGGTTGGTGGCCGACTTAGCCGTGCGTCGTGAATTTACATCGCTTAGCTAAAAGCTACGAATGTTTTTAACTAGTTGGCTATGCGTCTCCGAATGGGAGGTGGGCTCACTGCCGTTGTAGGCGGAGGTCTTAACATATCTCCCGATTCTTGTACTTCCCCTGACTCCTCTTGAGGGGACTCTGTAGCAGTTGACGGAATCTCTTCTGGGGTGATGATTTGTGGCATAGTTCCGGCGGCTAAGTTTGCTCGGGCAGTGATTTTCGCAATCTCTTGATCTATCTTAGCCACCAACTGCTCGATGGCAGTGGGCCAGCGAGTGGCGGGGATCGTGTGGGACGGCACGAGTCGTGCGTCCGCCATCACTGCGAGCCGCACTGTGTCCGCGTATTGGATCACCGTTAGAGACATACCTGAAGAAAAAATATTAATGGATTATATTCGCATATTGATTTACCTTACCACACTACATTAACAACTTGTCTATGGCGGCTTTTTTCATGATGACATTTGCAGATGACAGAATTCCCAAATGTCGATAAGTGGCAGGTACCCATTTTCACGATGATTTTAACTGCTCTTCGTACAAACCTGGAGTAATAGTGGCAATCTGTTGATAACACCTACGGTCCGTGCAGCTCGATTCAATGATTTAGGGTGTCACTAGCAAGTGTCATCACATCTTTATATATTGTTTGTTACTGTAGTATGTAGGGTAAATGGCATTGCGAAATTCAAAAGTGAAAACTGACTCAAGTGAGGGTAGTTATAAAATAATGTACTTCGCCGTGCCGCTAACTGTCATCAATCTAATCCATCTATGACCACGATTGGTGGGTAAAGAAAAAGGTATCTTAACGATTAAGTTTTAATTGAGTATAACTATTAAATGTTCCTTTTTATATTTCGATTATTTCTAGAGTATATCAAGCCAAATCATTTGGATCCGCATGCTTATTAATTTTTTAACCTGATAAACTGATGCAGCATATTCTATAATTGCTTTTGTTTTGTATGTGATAGTCGTAGTATGTATGTGCTTACTGATGTTAGCCTGCGGAGGTCTCCAATAGACCACAGAGTCGACGGTGTCCCCCCACAAAGTTTTCCGGGGCGGTGCGTGCGGCGGCGCGTCGATCTGCGCGTAGGAGAGCGCGTAGCGGCGCGACAGCAGGTTGAGCAGCAGGCGCGCCAGCGGCGACGGCAGCGCGCGGCACAGCGCGCCGCACCGCGCCTGCGCCGCCCAGCCCGCCGCCAGCGCGCGCTGCCGCCCCGCCGCGCGCCGCACGCCCGCCATCACGCGCCGCGCCGACGCGCCCAGCGGCAGCGCCACGCACACCATGCCTGCATGCATTAAGCTCTCGGTAGTAAACCTATCCCGTTCTCAAGGTCGATGATAAAAAGAACAAAAGGTAGAAAAAAAGTAGCAAACAAACCCTTATATGGACGTTCCCGAATAGAAAAATAATACCCGAATAGAAAATTAGTTTTTATAGCAGCTCCCTTAACCTTTAAAACTATTACGAAATTGATCAAAAAATACCATAAAATTAAGTTTTGGCCAATAATTATTGCGAAAATAACAGACTCCGTTAAACAGAAATCAGTATTTAAAAAAACACTGTCATACCTCCAGTTTGTGATTTCTTATGACTCTTCCCATGTCCTTCGGCGAAGGTGTAGAGAAAATCTTCGTGTGCCGCTCGTGCTGTAGTCAGCACATGATCTGGCGAGTGTGCCTGTGCGTTTTCAAAGAAAGCTCTCAACGCCTCTGTAACTGCATACAGTGCTATGTCTGACGACGTTACGTCCAGAGCTCTAGCTGCGCGCTCTACGCCAGCACGGGAGACGGGTTTTGACCAAGCTGTAACCTAACATATAATTGTGTTAATATAAAAAAGAGAGATCAAGAAATAATGTTTATCAATAACACAAATATTGATGCAGTTCTTTTTCATGGTCTTATTAAATCAATTTTTAGTTTTACCTTCCGTCCGCACAAAGACACAGTTTGCAGCAAATGTCTTTGCCCATCATCAACACTGATGACATCCGTCCAAAGGATAGCAGGTGCCCGGTACACTTCGAGCGCTGCCCTTGTTATCTCACTAATAGCTGCTACACACAACTGCGCCAATTCAGCATATTTCCAAGTTAAAGTGTCTGGCTGTCTGGCGTGACCACAAGTTCGCAATTCGTTTAAAGCTACCAGTTCATTTCGAATACGAATAGGCAGCAATAAGAACTGGCGCAGTGAAGAAAATGCAGCACCAATCGCCATGCGCGGCCATTTTCGAGGGTCTGCTGTTATAAGTGGTGATAGAATTATCTGCGGATCAAAAGGATTTGTGTTAATAAAAAATATCTGATATGACAAACACAGAGTTCTGACACATCTGCTTCTAGATACATGGAATTATTTACCTTTGGTATGGTTAGGTTTCTTCTATTGCATTCTCTCTGGATGGCCGCTAAAAGTGTCAGCGCAGTGACTGGCGCATCCGAAGCCGTATCCCTTCCATTTGACTTTTTGTTCAGTTCTCTTAGCGCACTAACCGTTGATATTAAAACTAAGCCAGCCACATGAAACGCTCCAGGTAAAGTCTTTAACGCCCTAGGACTTTCCACAGGATCATATTCAGATACAAATTCATTCCACGCATTTGATAAGTTCTCGTTGAGTTTGCCCCATAGTTCTGGTATGGCTGATGGCGTTGGGAACAACTGTGTCAACGGATTCTGCTTGGTATACTCAGTCTGTGACGTACTGATCCTATCAGAATGACTTGACTGTTCCATGAGCAGTAAGTCTCCAATGTTCAAAGACTTCTTCCCTGAGAGCAACATGTGGTGTACCCGAACCAATATGTAATACTTGGGCTCTGTTGAGACGCATGGTATGACGATATACTGCCACGGAGACTGGTCACTGGCGAAGTATTTTGATACTATGTCGCTGACGTATTCCTGTAAAATATTTTTTGGATTTAATGAATTTCTCATGTCCTTTTCACCCGTGTCCAACGGGAACTAATTTCTGGACCCATATAAAAAGTAGCCTAATCGACTCCTTGTCACATCAGCTATCTGCCAGTGATATATTGATTATTTGATTGATTATATGAGATATTAGCCGGAACCGGAACGAATAGACACAGAAATTAAGGAAAAATATTTTGGCATATGTACCTGAATATTATTCTCGCTAACTTGCCGTCCTCTGTAAACAGCACTGGCTACAATAAAGTGGTTTTCTGGTTTGAAGGTGACACTGGCATCCCACGCGTAGTTTCCCCAGCATGACACCAGTTGATGTCTCAGTCTTGGGAACATCAGTCCCCCATTCTTGTCGAGTTTGTTTATCACGTGGTCAGTTAAATGATTCTTTAACTCTTCTGGGTCTAGTGTGCCTGTAAATTGAATTAATTTTGTAGAAATTTGCCATGATAGTTCTTCGTACAGACTGACTATTTTTTTCCAATCTATTTCGAACCATATGCTTGAACGATAAAGTTCAAAATCTATTAAGCAAATTTGACAGATCGTAGCAGCTTCATGCGCTGGTCTGTACATAGAGATTTGTTGCTTAATTTGGTGCCTAACGAATATTATTTAACATGTTAACATACCTTGTACTGAGAGCAAAACATTGACGATTCCTTGGTTCCGATGTGTGTCAAGCAAAGAGCGAACTGTGTCCGTCCAAATGAATTCTAGATGTGGATATCTGCTGGAAAGCAGCTTCAGCCAAAGATATTTGCATATTCGTACAACTGGAAAAAGACAAATTTAGATTAAGTTCTTTATTTCCATCAAAAGCTTTGTAGATATAGGTATGCAGTTCGAAAATTAAGTCAGCGTAGGATGTAGAATAAAAAGAATACTAACAAATATAAGAAACTGCTAGCACTGGCAGCGTCGACACAAAGATCCAGAAAGCACAGTATACGTAGAACTCCTCGACGAGGCGCGTGCGCACGCTTTTACGCGGCGAGATCATAGCTCCCTTTTTGCTGATATCTGTTCATAAAATAATACATCACATATATATTTTTTATAAATAAAACAGGCTAAAAGGTAACATACGTTATGGGGGCGGACATATACAAGTGCTAAATCAAGAATCTGATCTCCCCATTAAGATTCTCTTCCCCATCTTCTACGTCACTAGTTCAAGTTATGGTCACATCTCAACATTTGACTGTCTAACACATTTCGCAACAAAACTCACTCTTTATGAAGTGGCTAGTCTATGTATGATAGAATAGCATTCGTCCGCGGTTTTATCTGCTTCCCAAGGGAACTACTACCCGCATATGGATATAAGCTACATTATTGCCAACTTTCATCAAAATCCATCCAGTACTTTTAGTGAGAAAAAGTAACAAACAACCATCGGTACCTACTTACAAACTTTCCCGTTTATAATATTAGCAGAGTACACAATATGCTGCGGTTCTTGTGGTTAGAAAATTCTCCTTTAAATATCATTGGGATCCAGTGAACCATAAGTCAGCGTCATCATTTCGGATAAGGATGTTTTAATACTGAGTGCATGCGTGGTGAGAGTTCTAAGTGCAATACGAACGTTATTTGTTATTCGTTTCGGTTCGTCGCGTTGTTTCTAAACTATTGCTGATAACGACCATTGCAATTGAAAACAATTAGGTACATCGATAAACAATATTGTCTGTGATTTTCCGAAATAGGACTATTTTATTTATCGTTATGACTTTTAAAAATCAATTCATGTGTATGGTAACGCGTTTTTCAACTCTTCTTTCCAGGATTTTAAAGAAAATGTGGCTAAAATACTGAATTTCTTGAGTTTCGTAGATAGATATATCGCGAGTTCGCGACGCAATTGGACACGCCTGCTATTGATCATTTATTAGTTTTAAATTAACAAAGCCAAAACATTAAAATGTTATTATTTATAAACAACTGAACCGTATCAACGTGATAGGTACCTACCCATTTCGTTAACTTTTAATGTTTTCATTAGTTTTATTTACAGAAATTCGTTGATAATGCGATAATAGTAGTAATTGGCCTACCGGGTTCACCTTCTCTTGTTGTTTCCCGGATCTTTGCGATATTTTTTTAAAAGTCGTATGATTCAGAACATTCGTTCGTTTTATCGTTGCTTGCAAAATGATGTAGGTATGCATGATTGAGACAGATCTGGTAAATTTCTTATACAATTGTGGTAAGCTTCACTTTTTCGTAATATAGGTAATTATAAATACAGGTAACCGATTAAATTGGTTCCTCGAAAAAATCAGACTACGAGATTTATTAGTTGGTTGTTAAGAGAAACGAATATTTTATACCTACAACGTAAAACATCAGATCCCACTTTGGTGAGATTCGTAATATAATATTCAGCGACTTAGGTATTCGTTTGAAATACGTACTGAATCGTTAACCTCAATTTATTGTTATGAAATGACCGGTATCGTTCGTACACATGAAATATTGCCTTAGTGTATTTTATAAAACAATCGCTTACCGCTTCGGCGGTCATGAACATTTTTATAAGATACCTAATCATTTCATAAGCTGTAGGTATTAGGCACAATTTTTTGTAAATTATTATCTTTATAAATTTTAGGCAGAATCTAGAAATTATGTAGGAAAATATAGGTAATATATGTATAGTAGTCAGCTGTCTGTCTACAATATGTATTTGTCATACATAATATTGTAAAAAAGCTGTTGTAAATATTCACACTAAGCCAAGCATATAAGTAGGCGACATAAACCTGTTCTTAAACGTGCTTCCAATTTCACACACATCTTCACATGTCTTCTACCGTTTATCAGTTACGAATTCCAATGCATATTCAGACGCCAGCACATCAACCTACTTTAATCTGTCAAAATTTATTTAATAGATTTTCAACCTTATCACGATACTGGAAGGTTTAATATTCGATTGGTAAAATTTGACAGATTCGGGTAGGTTGACGTTCTGGTCCAACTTGTAGATACCCAAAATAGTAACTGTCAATTATAATTTGAAGATTCCACTTTCCACGTAAAAAAAAAAATACGTAACAAATGGCTGGTATATTCCACACTCTAAGTCCGCTTCACAACAAACAATAATAAATAAACAAATCACCAATTGTCTTTCATTAACCACTTATTATAAGTTAATTAAAATGTTAAGGTCATTATTTGTCCACTGCCGTCTGCAGATAACTGACAAATGCTGACGGTATCACTCTCACTTTCCCCCCTTCTCGTTACGGTGAAAGGTTACGTTCATTCATTAAAATCTCCATGAACAACACTATTCGAAGAAAAAAAAAACATTCATAAACAATGTTTTTGAACACATTAAAAAAATACATTATTGAATGAATTTAAACGGAGTAAGTAGAAACGTAATTTAAATTAAAAAAACCAGCGAAAGTTGTGGCTATGTAAATTGTTCAAAAGAATATTGATCTACTTTTACCTACCTTAAACTGTTACATAAGACGGCAACGTTAATATTTTATTTTCTACCGAAATATATTCTGTTTAGTTTCGTTACCAAACAGTCAATTTATTACGTTTGTGTTATCATTGAGTACCTAATTATATTCGTAAGGTCAACGGCCAGGATTAAGACATAGCTGCGTTATCTGTATCGACGATAAAAACAGTTCTATTGTTTATTTATTTATTTATTTATTTATTTATTGCATAACGTATACAATTACAGTTACAAAAAATGCATTCTTATAACTAAGTACACATTACCCTGTTAGGGCGCAGCAAATTTACTTAAAACTAGGTAGTTAAGTTGGTACTTATATATTTCTAGGAACTTTTTTATCAATTATTTTAAACTAACGGAATATAATATATATATATATATATATATATATATAATATATGTATATATTTAAATATGCTTACCTGCTCTAGTTACAGGACTATTTATATCTATATATTATTGAGCTCATTGTTTACCAATAATAATCATTTTCATCGCTTTATCGTAGTTTTTACTACACTTTAACAACCACGAACCGAACTGTCTTGACGAAAGTCCGTTTTTCAATTACACACTTCTGTATTTATTATAAGATTCAATGTATTTATTAAATCTTTCTAAAAACAACATTGTATACGTATTTTTCACTAATTTACATTCAATGTCTAACGATTTGTTTACGTTACTTAAGTCTAATAACTTTTTGTTATTGTTTTTCTCTGTGACATACAATAACTTGAATATTAGCTAATGTATGTACCAAGCTAATTACTCCCGATTCCCGCCATTTTCATTTGCGTAACTATCTAATTATTATTTATGAAAGTAAGAATCATGTATCGGTCCCGATAACTATGTATATCTAAATGATCAGTTTATTTCATTAAAATAACTGAAAGGAGTGATACTGCCGGGACTGCGTGTTGTTTGCAAGAGTGACCATGGCAAAGGGCCACAAAGGGACCTCCAAGAGGAACATAGTGGGTTTTACTCAGAAAGAGTCTGACACTTCTTCCAGCTGCAGCCTCAATAGGAGGGGCCATTTGATGATTTCTTACGAAAAAAAGGGTCTATAGTGATAAGTAAACTTTAGGAAGTTTACAGGCCTCGTATACGTAAGTACAACTTTATATTCTGCGCAAGATTTTCCGAAAATCCGCTGCATTTACGTAGACAAATATATTATGTATTACGAAAGCGGACGTCAAGTCCAGTCATCTTGACTCTTCTCTATCAATAGTGACCCTATTGCATGCGATAATGTATTATCAGTATCACCTAGTGTTTCATCCTTTGTAATACGTAACACATAGTTTTCATGTACTCATAGACGTACCTAAATACGTGATGCGGAAGAAAACAGCTGAAAATGAATTTTAAATTCGAAGTTTTCAGTCAAAGGTCACTGTAAGTTGATTATAGTATAATGTCGCGTAAATATTCTAAATGCCGATAATATCACACATTAAAAGCTGAATTAAAGAGAGAGATGAACTTTGGAATATCGTATTTTTTTTCTCATTAATTGAAATATTTCTTCGGTATATCCATGAAATTTCAGGAAAATCTTTTTAATTGTGAAGAATTTAAATGAATAACAAAACCTCTTTGATGTATACAACTTCACAAACATTTGTTGTCGTTGAATCATTTTTGACAGCACTCAAAAATAAATAAACAATTTTGTGAAAACGTGAACTGAAAATTATGAAGTCAGGCAAAGTCTCTATCGTTGATCTCAAGCAAATGATGAAAATGGAATTAGCGGAACATTATAAATAGACGAACCTTTATTTTTATCAGCTTCAAGTCATCAGTGCACAACACATTCGTTTCGTTTTGTCAATTTGTTGTCAAGTTCAAAATTCGCTAGGTTCGAATGTTTGGCGGGAAGGCGGTCGGTGTGGCGCAGGCGCGGTGCGGGCGGCGAGTGGCGAGGCGCATGCGCCGCACCCGCCAGCCGACACGCCGAGACGTGATTCCCGCGCTTATCGACCCACCACTCGTCCAAGGTCCATATGTAAACACTAACAATGTTCTCTACTAGTCATTGTAAAATCAATAATTATAGAACCGAGGTGATTGTGTCGTGAGCTTATGACATCAGCTGGGTTCATAGTAGATCAATACATCGTAGGTATCAGTTTGATACTGATAGGAGAACTATATTCAGTTGCGTTTCATTTTTTAAGAATATTCAGGGCGAGTTACACCAGTCGTTTACGTAATCGGTCGGATAGACGACAACTTCGTTTTGCTACGAGGCGGGAATTTTTGTGTAACCTATTGTTATCCAACCTTGCTTTGAGAATCCGTCGTTTTAGGTTTAAAGAAATTTTACTGTCTCCAAAAACATTTTTCAGTCATTTTAGGAACGTTACTCTAAAATGAAATCTTTACTGTAAATATGAAATACCTATACATTGAGAAAAAATTCAAACAAAAAAAATCTCATTTTCACCGCTTCACTTCATACTTGTTTTTAAATCAATGATTCTGAAACTGAATTATGAATGAATACTTGTAACTTGTAGGAGGCAGGTAGAAAATAAAAAAGACAAAAGAAAATTAAAATTATTTATTGAAACAACTTCAATTTCTTTAAATTAAATAATCTTTACTAAAGCTAGTGGGCTTAAACTTACACAAATAACGTAGGAAAGCGCAATATATGGGATAAATATAAGTAGCCATAAGTACACAAGTAATTGAAATATATTTTTCTGTTAAATTACATAGGTAGGTAAATTGTTCTAGGTATCAATATAGGGCTTAACTTTAGGCTCTGCAGAAGATTATGATTTCCTAAGTTTAACATTAAATTACTATAACATTGATTCGACAATCGACAAATGCTTTAAAATGACATCTGGATATTAAAAATGCCTTACAAGCGAGTGATGTTTGTACCTATTTGATACCTACTCGGACTTAACTTTACGTAGCAAATAAATAGTTGGAAAACATCCATTAAGTTAATTTTGATTATGTGACGTTCGATACATAAGTAATACTTAGTGATTAACAATAGGGAAGATATCATGTAGGTATAAATTAAATATAAGGTCTTACAGCCACTCTTATCACATATTACAGCTTTATTTACTAGTTTGTCTACCATAGAAAATCTAAGATAACTTTATCGCCTGTATACAAATTTGTAAATTAAATCTACAAAATTAGTTCCCGTTTAAGGTAGTCCACTAACTGTATAATACAGGAGGTCAATACTCGTTTGATTACAATAAAACAAAATGCACTAAGCATCGGGTTACGAAATGTCAAATTTCACGTCAAACTAAAACCTTTAGGACCATTTTAGGATATTAGATCAAACTATAACATCAATATAATTTGGCATCGTTCAACTAAATGTAGCTTAATTAATTAGCTTTACGATGAGTGGAAATAAATGCGAACAAGCGTTGCTCTAGCGCCCTGGTGACGTCACGGTGACGTCACAACGCAGTCACACCACACCTGCGGGCAGACTTCACACACTCAACGACGATGGACTAAACAAGAACAAGTAACATTGAAGCGAACTTTCATACAGGAACTACTGAGTGTCTGACATCTGCCCGACAAATTGATTCAAAATAATATCACAAGTGAACTGTCTCAAACAAATACATCATATAGCGCTCGCTTTCACATGTTTAGTGGAAAGAAATTTTTGTTCGATGGACCTCCGCGGGATGCCGCTGACCTTCTTGGGCGAGGTGTTGCAGTTTATTGACGACGGCAGAGATTTGTAGCCGCCGTCCGAACTGTAGTCCGTGTCGGTGGACTGGCCAGTCAGGCTCGGGCTGTGGCGGGAGACGCTCTCCTTACTACTGATCCGGCCATTGTACAAGTCACCGTACGAAGTATGGTGTTTAATCATAGGCTCTTCAATCACGATGTTTTTAGTGAGAGTACGTTCTGTAGTTGTGTATTGGTTCTGAAAGTTTTCTATCGAACGAGATCTGTTGGAGTATAACGCTTTGCGGTCAGATTTGTCTCCCACGGAGGAATCCCTTTTGATATATCGGCGGTTGTTGTCAGAATTGGCGAGAGCTTGCAAATACTTAGTACCGACGCGGCTGTTAGTCTTCAACTGCACCGTGTCCGTACGTTTGTCTACATTAGTCTCGTCTCCATTAATAAGTCCGTTCACTTTCCTAACACCACACTGGCATTTGTTCACAGTCCCGTTGGTAACAGGTCTCTTAGTCTTTTGTGCTTCACTATAAGACGGCAGCTTCCTCACGCTAGCTTGTTCATTCCAACTGCGAACACAAAATAATCGGTTAAAACATGCTTTCTTGAGAATCATCACGATCAGCGTTTGAGTTTTAGATACCTCATCATTAGTCACACTCTAAACTGCAAAATTAAATTAGTATACATCAGTGTTCATGTGTGTGTACCTCACCTTTATATTCTGTCGAGGCAGCGTGCAACACAGAGACATATTTCATAATCAAAGTAAATTAGAATGTTAAATGACAATAATGAGAAAACCACACGACTACCTACAGTCAAACAACAATGAAAATCGTCACTAACAGCCTAATCCAAGCCAATTGATTGTCTATAGACGTGCCAAAAGTGCCGTGTTTCACACAAAAATTCTCCTACCATGCTGAAACTCTTCGTTGGTTGTACTAGCACCATCAGTTTCTCACAATCACAACCTCAATCGCCAAACCTCGCATTATTGTGTTTTAAAAGCCTTTTATTAAAGCTTAGGCACTTTACATACTATTAACATTTATATTGTTGGCTTTTTACCGCATCTTCATACGCAAATCCTCATGCAAACTAGCAGTGATGCGGTCACTTGATGTATTTGTAGCAATATTCGTCGATGTCCCTATCGGAGACCAGAAACACTCCACCGTCGTCGGTCTGGTACAAGAGATGCAGTAAGCACAACACATTGACGGAACACAAGAGGCAAACAGCGAGCAAACAGTCGAGCCACGCTACCTGATCCGACGGACGAACCCTCCCACCACCCAAGTGGAAACTGCCGCGGCCAATATCCAATGACGACATTTTTCAATGAAAATCCAATTCGGAATTTAAAGCAGCATGTGAGGAAATTAGAACAAAATGAACATTTTGAAGGACCTGATGACGATGTCAAATTATTGATGATACACCGATAGGTACGCCGTTTCATCATTAATGATAATAAAATAAATGCATAAATAATTCAAAGAAAAATGCCAGTGAAAAAAGGAGATAGAGTTAAAGTAATTTTACACATGGATGTTGGTGCAAATGTCATTTTTTTATTCATATAGTCTTTGAATATGATGATCCATTTGGAGTTGTTAAAGTTTGATACTAATGCTTGGCTCTTAGTCACGGTATGATGTACGAGTGACGAACAATGATCTTTATATTGTGACATGTATGAGGGAATTATTGGCGGTATGTACATTAAGATGATAGATGAATGCAGTGTGTGATAAATGGACTTTATTGTAGCGAAGATAAACCTAAAACAATAAATAAAAATATTGGATAGATAGTGGTATAAATAAAACTTAATAGAGAAAGTGAGTATGACTAAATAAATAGAAAGTGAGGTAGCTGTATGAGATAATGTCGAAGCAATAAGTGTTGCAAACGGTGTGTGTAATACAAGTGTAGTGCGTTGTAATGTTTAGGATGCGGTTACCTCACTAATCCGGAATTGTCAGAACTCGTTAACGCCGAGCTCATCGGCGGCCGCAACTGAAATAGAAACCATATACGTTTTAACTATTGTTTGCGAAACAAAGCTAACATTATTTGTTAAGTCCTTTAGAGACCTAGTTTTCGAATGAAAAAATATAGAATAGCGATTTTAATTCCTCATTATTCTCTTGTTTACCTTTCGTTTTCCCTTATATGTATTTTTCCTCTCTTCTCTAGAGAAACATTAAGTACTAGACGAATTGCTCAGTAAATCTGACTCATATTTCCTCCCTTCCCTAACACTTGTTTTTAAAGTAACTATTAGACACATACCCGGTCGGTCTGCGTGGCGACGTTGCAGGTGTCGTCCTGGCGCGGCTCGTGGCTCTCGGCCATGCGCAGCATCTGCTGCTGCAGCACGCGTACCAGTCGGTCACGCTCCTCCAGCTGACTCTGTGCAACGGACAAATGTTCAAGTTAAGCTTAAATTAATATTAAGATTCATTTTACTATTTTAGGCTGTTTCAATCATTCTATAATGCCTTTTAGATAAAGTGAGTCCTATTTATTTCTGATAACACAGATTTTTGATTATTAAATTTCAGTAGACTTGTCAAATCAGATGCAAGCTCGTGTCAGTGCTCGTGTGACTCACAATAAAAGCTCAACAGTAAAGCATTAAGCGTACTTATACGTCTCTGGGGTAGGTTTCACCTAGCTTCAAAACGTATTTAGCTTATTCCGTTTAATTATTTTACAAATAAACGGTCCCGTTTATTATAAACTCAGACGATCTTTTTCTCACGGTAAGATTACTACTAAACGTACCAGATTAAACTGTTTCGTGGCCTGGCTAGACGAAACGAGATTGACGCACGTTTCATGTCCAGTTTTAAAAATAATCGATTTGATTTATAGCTTATTGCTATACCTATCGGTCGTCATCAATTATGAGAATTCTTTCGTATTATGAATGGCAAATTGTTTCTTATAATGGGGTTAGATATATTATCAAGAATCTAGAAACCTTATATGGGTTAGCTGAGAGAACGCTTGCATGTTGTCTTCAAGTGCCATTGTGACTCGTTTCCCCATTGTTCGTAACTTTCGCATAATGATAAATGTAAAATTTTGATCACTGTTTGCTGATATCCGTAGATTTACTTGAAAATAATGGTTATGATCATTTAACTGAATTATAACCAAAGCTATTTCCGATTTTAGGCTTCAAGGACGAGATATCCTTAACCCTTGTCAAAAGTTTAACAACTAAATTATGGCATGTCATTAAAGTAATATAGCAAAGTTAAATTAACCAGTTAGTTAATCCAATTATTTATTTTATGCACATTACTTAGATGTGCTACCATAAGTGATCGAAGGTGAGTGGAGTCCTTGCCGATGCTTTTAAGGCCTTATTAGACCGGCGATTAGCTTATTGAATGCGTAGAAGTTCATGTTGGCTTGTATTCGTATATCAAATATATTTTTTGTTTGTTTATAGTTTGGTCTAAGTTCGCGTCATTGAAATATTAGTTTGGATTGGTGGTTGATTCCATAGCAGGCTAAAATAATGGCAGGTATGGCAGGTAATCTTGTCACTGGAGATTGATATACCTATATATGGCTTATAGGTTATAATTACTGTTTGTTTTTTTTGGTCCTTCTTCAGATACCTCATCAGATAGCCACTGTTTTTCTCATTAAGCACCTATTCGCGCTTGCACGGACCATCCGCATTCTACCCGGTAGGTATATGTTGAGACAAGGAGTCGGTCATGAAGCCAATGTTAGCTCACCTGCAGATAGAGTATCTGTCGGCGCATCTCTGCGCAGGCGTCGGGGTGCAGCGGCGAGGCGGGGGGGCGGCGCCCGTTGCCGCGCGCGGGGCTCTCCGCGCACGCCGCCAGCAACGGGTCGAGAGTTTCGCTCTGTATACCATGGAATTATAGAAAAGGTCTTTAGAAATATAGTAAAAAAAATACTAAATAAAAAACCTTCCACCAAATGTTGATCAAACTGCTTTATTTTATGATAGTGAAAAAATAAAACTAGACGCTGTGTGTGAACAATAACCTAACATATGAATCTTATGCAGATGAGATCAGATTACTAACGCATTTTTTTTAAATTTAATTAATACGTAAAGAATATTTTGCAAACAAAGAAGCTTCTATTGCGGTTGCGATTGCGGTGTCTAAAAGTTTTTAAATGCAAACGTGTGAAACTAAGCCAATTTCAAAATACAATCATAAATTTTTGACACAAATACTAAAAGCTTGATTACGAAACACGTCTGAGAAAGAGCTTTATGTCTATTTGTTTTCATTGGCTCCATTATTTATTTATTTATTCTTACTCCTTGAGGTTTAAGGTTTTCATAAGAACTTCTCCTAACTATAACCACTGAACTAGGGTTACTATACCTAGCCTGCTAACCTAACAAAGAAATAGAAGTGAAATCGGTCCAGCCGTTCACGCGTGATGGCGTGACCAAGGGAAATAGGGATTCACTTTGTACATATATATAAATATAGTTAATTGTTGCTAATGTACTTAAGATTACGTCATAAGTTCTTAACAAGTTGCCAAATCTCGCCAACCTACGCAGTCAGAGGATTAGGATTACCTATAAGCGAACTAAATTCAATTTGAACGAGGTCGTCTATCTTTAGCCTCGTTTACTGCATATCCACTTACTACAACTAAAAGAAATATGGATGCTATAACATGTAGGGTTTTATAAATCTTTTTGTTTAAGTTCCAGCCATTTGAGATAGCCGGCTGAATCTATACTAATATTACAAAACTGAAAAGTTTGTTTCCCACTCTCAGGAACTATTGAACCGATTTACAAAAAGAATTCAGTGTTAGATAGCCCATTTCTCGAGGAAGCAAGGCTGTGTAGCCTTTTATCCAGATGCACGGAGAAGTTACCAAGGGACGCGGGTGAAATTGCTAGCAGAAGATAATATTTGTATAAACTTGTATTTGTATAGATACTTTTGAATAAGATGAATGGATTATTAAGATGCACGAGTATAGCTTCTTTAAATTCTTAAATCAAATCTAGGTGATTCATATCAAATATTATAAGATTTTTACGTGAGTTTAAATTAAAGAAAGGCGGACGATTTCAATAAGCTAATATAAGTACTAAAACAGTTGAATAGTGATATTAACGCGTAACAAGTGAAAAAGTAGTGTATGTAGTGACTTCAGTTTTTATTTATTAAACAAATGCTTTTTTAGCACAGTGCGTAGTTCTAAACAGACAAACATAATCATCAGAATTTAATTCAGCTTTTAAAATATGTGAAGATGTTTTCCAAAAATACAGCTGCAGACTTGATGTTATCTTAATCACATTGTCAATGATTTTATTTATCTAAATCTAATGTTAAAAACAGCTGTGTCTCAATGAAGTGAATGTAAGCATTTGCATCATCACCCGTCTAGAAAACATAATACCTGATCCCACAACCTTGTTAGAAATCACAAATGTGTGTAGCACCAAAATAGAGAGTATGCAATTTTATATGAAAACAACGGATTATGCATGATTTGATGACGAAACAAACTAAGCGATTGTATACATATACAGTCGTCAGTTTTACTAAGATGTGACCTCGCGTTTTTATCAGGAAATAATCTCATTATTATACAGTATACAAAATATAGTTCACGTTGCAATAAAGTTGAAGGACAATGCATTTAAAATCTCGTTAACATTTTCAAGCCAAAGGAAAAGGAAAACACAGACAAGTTAAATAGTACATTTAGGTATGTTTAGCAAAGTGCAGTGCATCAGTGCAGTATTGCGTAGGCGGGTTACTTACACTCATCGAATGATGCTCCTCCCCGGGCTGCGTGCGGCAAACAAGGCGATGCAACCAAATAAACATATACGTTACAACACGCCAAAACAAATTAAATGTGCCAAGTACAAGCAAATTAATGCTATTTAGTGAAACAACCACTGCCCACTGAAATGTGACGATGTTTATACACACGCTTTACATATCAACTTTACATCTTTTCAAGTGGAATTTATCGTAACATGCTTCAATGGACAATGGTGTAAAATAAAAAAAAAAACATCTACGAGTAAATACTGAAAACTATAAGTATTGGAATATAAAAACGAAAAATCAGTAGATTGGAACTGTAATGATGAAATTTCTATTTAATTTCAAGGATGATTTTAGGCAAAAAATACTGTTTTTAGTCTAAAGCATTTCAATAGCACTTAGTCATTGTCAGATTTCTATCTAATATAAATAGGCCAGATATAAATCTGTGCACTGTGAAGTAAGCCTGGGAAGGGAAATGGGGCCCGACAGAAATAAAAGAGGGTGCCTGTTTCGTACATGCTACCTTCATTAACAACTTGACACTGAAGTAAAAAAAAAAATCAATGTTACTACACCAATAGTCAATATTCTAACATGCTATTTCGTTATGCACAAAAAAAAAACTAGGAACGTGTAATTTGAACTAAGTACTAATTCTAACAAGGAAGTGTGCTAACTAGTATTGGGTTGCTAATGCTAAAGTAGTGTGTAATTTATTGTAGTCAATCATATTTGAAAGTTAACAGTAAATAATATTAAGACTTAACGCTACACGGCTCTTTTGTTCCAAGATAATAATACCATCTTAGCAAATTCTTAACCTGAAAGTTTCAGCAAATAAAATGAGAATGATCTAATTAGATGGCCACGAAAGTAAAACCCACAATTAATTGGTGTACGTATATGATTCACTATCTCTGATTGGGAACAATTATTGATGTAAATAGCGCAGCAATGAGCAACAGTAGCACAAACCATTAATATGCGTGTGCGCTGAAACAGATCATTAAATAGACACAGTTTCATTTGAGACATGAGATACTTGCACACGCACCTACAAAGAAATGAGAACATTAAAAATACTATTGTAATAACTATACTAAACTTATATAAGAGACGAAATAGTTGTGAAAGTGAGTTTTGGGGTAAAGTGGGAAATAATAGTACCTAGTATCGTTATTTTACATACTCAGTGTTTGTTAAACTATCTACCAGTCTCGTAAAAGTAGAATGTAACTGTCCCAAGCCCATACTCGCTGAGTATACATTAAATTCTCATTTGATATGCCGGAAGCAATTTAGAAGAGTGTTATGGAAATTCTTTTTATAGATAAGGGATGGTTACCGTGGAATTGGCAGTCTGGGAATTTATAGGATTGGACATGTATTCGTGTTTTGTTTAAAGACACATACATGCACAGCATGGCATCACTGACCTCCTGTAAGACCCGCTTGAGCTGCAGCAGCAGTGTCTTGATGTCGACCACATCTTGCAGTAGCGAGGCGGGCGCGGGCGCAGGCGATGCGCTGCCATCACTGATGCCAGCGTCCGACGGCGTCTGCGTCCGAGAGCGCTGCAAAAGCCGCGCTGTACGAACTGGCAAACTGGCCCTGCAAACATTAATTACCCATTAATTAAAATGTCAAGGTATGTCAACACATTGAAACAGGAGTTTATTCAATTGAAGTAATTAAGGTAGAATGAAACCGGTTCACAATTCACATTATATCCTCGCGATTCGTGACGGTGGATAATATGTATCATCGTTACAATTCCTTAAATATTTAAACAGTCCGGAGCGCAATTAATATTAAATGCGACATTATCCCACCGTGAAACTGCTGTATTGATCTCAAAATATGAAAAACCTTTTCATGAGATGACACGCAGCTTATCTCGTATCTCACGAGAACCGTTATCATTTGATATATCTGTCTTTTATGCATTCCTGATGATATACTCGTATTGGATTGATACAATATTTTGTCAGTCATCACCAATTTATAAATAGGTTGGCCTTATTTTTATTTCCAGCTAATACACCTAAATTTAATG
This sequence comes from Heliothis peltigera, assembly GCA_958496145.1. Lineage (NCBI taxonomy): Eukaryota > Metazoa > Arthropoda > Insecta > Lepidoptera > Noctuidae > Heliothis > Heliothis peltigera. The sequence goes on from OY292328.1 coordinate 8,770,458, forward strand.
GGTATCGTAATGGTTTACTGATTCCATTCGAGGGTCTGACGTTGGGCGTGTTCGCGACCCGCCTACTCAAACTAATTAGCTAAACTAGGGCGACAAACAGACGTTTTGTCACCTGTTGTAGCTAGCTGTGATGGTGAAAATAATGTAGGTAATTAATACAGGCCAAGTCTACTTCCGGATGAGCTATTAGACTTCTATGAATGAAGTTTTTCATTAAAAACAGTCAATGTATCCATCTTTCAATAGCAAATTCATTAGGATTTTCAATTGTTGATAAATAAAAAGCAATGATGGACTATTATGCCTACGTATGTTTTATATGTGTAGCTGAAAGTGAATATACTACAGGTAAACATTTATGTGTTGCTATGGTAAATCGTTTTAGTAGTCGTAAAAGTGTTCATAAATTGCAAATTAATTTTACTAGCACTTGTGAGTTAAAACTAATCGTTTAGTAACGCGTGTGCGTGAAAGAATTAAGTTAGAATTTTTTTCTCGACATCTTATAAAATGGCAACACTGAAGCAACTCCTTACGTTATGTGAACAAAAAACTATAGTACTTAGAACAAATAGACACACTAAAGATTGTGCAATATGTTATAATGAACGATCGTGGATTACCACAATAAAATGACGTTCGTTCTGTTGGGAAAGAAAACCAATAACATCCGGTTACGAAATCATCAGCCAATGGAGCGTATAAGAAAGGTAGTGCTAAACAAAAACCGGCCAAGTGCGAGTCGGACTCGCGCACGAAGGGTTCCGCATCCCAAAAAGCCAAAAAGTTTGCATGTTGTAGGTAGACACCTTGAGTGTTTGTTTTTATTTATAGATTTTTTACCAGTATTTGTCGATGTACATCATCTGTGAAAATCTCAACTTTCTAGCTATCACTGTCCGTGACAGACGGACAGCGAATTCAAGGTAATAATTAATAACGTCCCCTTGCCGTTTTGGGTACGCAACCCTAAAACGCAATGGGCTTAGACGCTTTACGCAGACATGCAAATAAAAGAATAGTTGACATCAATACCTAATCTAATTTGTGTTAGTCATAATTATTGTTTTTCCCTGCATGGTAATAGGTGCATAGTACAACAAATAAGGATAATCCACATAGTTTGGTTGATGATTCAGTAGCAAGTGTAGCGGTTCAGCCAGTCTAACTCATTGCCTCTCAGTTGGCCTTGCGATGTTGCTTCGGCCGCTGTGGCTAGCTACTTGGCCTTTCAATGCACACGAAACAACACTAATATTGCTTATAGATGGACGAGGTTGTAAATAAAATACATTCGACGGCAACCCAATTTGGAAACGCGAATGCAAAATTAAGTAACTGAATAGATATTCGCGTAATCTTTTGTTTCATTTATGTAGACCGTGTGCATGTTCCACATAATAGTTTTATAAACACAGAATTCTGAAAACACGACACTCAATGATACATAAACCTTTTCATATCGCAAGATAACGCTCATGTTTCACCTATAAGATACGATATCGATTTGATTTTAGTACGAATATGATACGATTTTGTTTTTAAATAAACGAGTTTTGAATCTTTTATGTCACTTTCTAAGCTAATTTGCAGAAACCGTACACAACACGCAATGATCACATTTGAATTGTATTTATTGGCCACCTGTATTGTTTAGCCCTCTGGCTGCGCAGGCTCGGCGCTGGGCTGGCAGAGCGCGCAGCGGCGGGTTCGGCAACAGCGACGTGGAGGTCAGTCTTCTGCCTCCGGGCCCCCAGATGCTGGGCGTGCCCAGCTGAGCCAACGCTCGCAGACGTGGCCGAAACTGACCGCATGTCGCGCGGGAGACTTTCACAGCGCGCACGCACGCGGACAACTGAAGTACGGCCGCGGCCCGCGCTATCGGCGCCGCCACCGCCGCTGACGCCGCACCAGCTCGCCCGGAAAAATCAGATCTCGTGGCGTCGACCCTATCCATTCATGCCGAACGGATCATAATCATCACGCAGGTTTCTTTTTGTCACACTCTATTTGTATCCGCGTACTGTTAAACCTAGTTTACGCACCGTGATAACTACACAGTTGTCAAGTAGGTAATTGTTCATCATAATGTTCCCCATAACAGCAACATAACTGGGATGAGACGCATGTGGCTGATTCCTAGTTTGGCGACAGGGGCATGTCAAATGACGCAGCGAGGTGTGTCGGAAAGGGAGAAGGCTGAACGAGCGATTCTAATGTCGGAGTCGTCACACCGAGCGTCACGCTCGCTGACCGCGCACTGCCACCACAAGCACTTTCTTTTGCACGTGATTATGTTTGTTTTGTGTCATTACAATATAGATAGATACATAGTATGTGTAACGACCGGCCTAACCCACGTAAAATAATCTGCACTATTTAACACACTTCACTTTGTTAAACTTCACACACGTTTGGACGGAGAGGTTATCGGAGGGTTGAATAATCACAAAACTATTAGGAGCTTATAGGTCAGTGTCAATGTCTCAGTGAGTTTGTTTGTTTTGCACAGGGTCGCCGGTCTGGTTACCATCTACTAGTGAGTGGAAACGCCAGCGCGCATGCGTCAGTCCGTTCAATAATCACCCCAGGCTCAGCTGATTATTTTTATAAACTGATTTCTGCTTTGATGTAGCAGCTGTGTAAATGTTTATAAAAAGAAATTCAATTTAATTATATACGTTACATTATGCAAAGACTTATAAAAACAAACTGGAATGGTGACGTCAACATCGATTTCAGCCCCAAGTTTTCGCCCGAGCATGCATGACGTCATTTTTATAGCTGACAACATTCGGACATTTTTATTTAATTATATGACAACATTAATACAGTCGTTGTCCGCGTCGAGGGCCTAATCATCGCTGGTTTAACTGTTCCTTGTAGTATTTAGATTACAGAAGGCAAAATATTTGCGTAGCGCGGATACATAAAGCTTGTGGTGTAAGGCGAATTTATTTCCCCCTTCAATGGGATAGCACATTCCGTTATAAGTATGTACTATTCACGGTATAGTTGCAGGGGCGGTAATGGAAGCGCGCAAAGCGGTGTCGGTCACGGTTTGGGCTGGCGACGATGGCCGCCAAGCGAAACGCAATTGTCTAAAAATACGGTAACTTACCATAGGCGCAATTACCATGCTGAAATTGTTTGGAACAAACTGCTAGAAAAGTAGTTTATTTTGTAATAAAAACAGTTTTCGTTCATTACTTTTCAATCTTGACAGCTTAAGGTTGAAAAAGTCAAGGAATGTCACTCAGAAGGCGCACGTAGGTTATTACCCCAGTCATTACTTATTAAGTATCTTATAAACGATCTAGATTTAATTACGACTGCTACAAAGGTTAATATTAAAGTTAAATATTAAAAACTCTAGAGTCGAAATATGAATGCCACGCGACTTGACACGAGAAACACTAAATCTCACAGAGCCGAGTTGGTAATCTACAGCTCAAAATTGAAGGCTGAAACCGACCAAAAGTGAAAATATAATAAGTAGGCTTAATCCCGACAACTGGCGACAAGTAGTTAAAAACAAATAGGTAAATTAACTGCAAAAATATTCTCACACTAATTAGCTGCAACTTTTGAAAAAACTAAGCTAATATAATGAATTAATTAAGTGAAAGAACGTTAATTGAACATTCACTTTTTCGCTGCTACATGAAATTGCTGAAATACAAAAGTTACAATCAATTGCAGACAAAAGCATCATATGTTATGCATGTTATAATGAATTATTTATGTCTATTTTAGGTACATAATGCATGCAAATGTTGTCTATACATAACAAGTGAGGGATATGTAACGAAATGCGTGATCGTGCGTGAGCTGAGTAATCGAGTAACCCGGGGGTAACAGCCGCATAAGAGGCAAGACATGTTCTTCTAATTATTACGTTCATTATAATGCGGGCAGCTAACTATGGTGTGTGCTTTACGATATTTCTTGCTCCCCGTTTCCCTTTGCAGCAGGAATAAAAAATATGATTGTTTTATGAACAGACTCTGTTTATGATTGCAGTTAAATTATTTATTGTAATTAATGTAGAGAAGCTTAGGACACTAATGTTATTGATTAAGGTTGTGTAAAACAAAGAAACGTTCTAATTGTAACTAAGTAATGTACTGCTTTATACACGACTGTATTTACGAGTATTAATCACTACAAACTCACAATAGTCTACCTATTCTGTTATTTTATATTCTGTGTTTAAGGACAGATTGGTTCAATTTATGTAGAAAAACCACGCCCTAAATTTAACACGTAGGTACTGGTAGGTTTATAGTATCTTATATAAATGGGGAAGTATAAATAAATATATGTACAGTATATTAATAGCCAAACTTTTTGCGCAATCATATAAGCATGTATTATTTTCTACAATTACAGTTATTTATTAAATCGAGGCTTTATGTCGGTATAATTTATCTTCGCGGCAAAAAAATACCATCGATCGCTTACAAAGTAAATTTTAATGAACCCGATAAATTATCCAGCAAGTTTCCTTACGGGAATAAGACCAGAAGTCATAAGTTAGAATTAGGCTAAATTAATGATGTTCAGTGGCGGCGAGGCGTAATGTGGCCTCGAGGCAACCGCAGCCCGCAGGCTATTCTATTCAAACGATACAGTACCACTTCTTTCTCACTGGGGAGTCAGGTTTCCGTGGTCTGCTTTACTAATTAATACTACGCAATTTGTTTTTTTTTACACAATTTTTTCATTGTTCGTGTTTTCCAAACATTAAGCTACATATAAGTTAGAAGTCACTGTTTTACTTAGTCAACGGCAGTGGCATCATTCATCTATACATATAATAATATTAAATATATTCATATAAATAAACTTTTATTTTTCACATGGAGAATGTATTCAAAAGGGTGCAGAAATATAAAGCCCTAAGGCTTATGAAGTGATTTATAGCCCCAATAATGGTACTGAAGGTTACAGCATAAGCTAAACTCAACATTTATGTAATGCAGGGGAGACCGCATGCAAACGTTGCAAGGGATGAAATTCTTAAAAAACTTTAATCACTTATAGCTTATAGGTCTAGTGCACTTGGAATTAAAAGAGGTTGGCTTTACCCAAATCTCATAGAATACATGTGGCATTTGCGTGGACATTAACAGGTGTCTCCATGTATGCATTAAACATTTGACATTTAACCAAGCACATATAGCGGGTAGGGTACTTTTGCAGTCGTTAAACCTTAATGCAGGTTTTGTATATAGTCTATTAAGTCTGGAAGCTTAAAGTAGCTGTCCATGTTCACCCTTATACCCCAGTCTCGCTCACAGTGCAGATAAAATTGTGAAAATAGTTTGAGATTTCTTTTTATGGTGAAAATGACACTTCTATATAATTTCTATTATTTGCATAATATTGTTTACTTTTTTTATTAGATAAGTACGTTGAATAACTTTCAACGAATCGTTTTTCTATGGTTATTGAACCCGCCAATCGATTAAATATGGTGCGTGAAGACATCAAAACAAGATGGCCTTTTTTATTTCACCATAATATCCCATAATGCTGTTATTACATAAATATACCTTCCTACCGTATTATTAATAGAAGATACATTAAAGGCACCGACGTATTTGAGGTCGTTAACTTTTACAGTTTAGCAAATTATTATTGACAGACGCAGGAGGAAAATAAAATACTGATTTAAACGAATTTCGTATAATTATAGCACTGAACTTATTTATGTCTATGACGACGATTATAAAAGAAACGGTATAAGATATGAATTACCTCAATAAATTGGTCAATAAATAATGATATTCGCAATAACTGAAATTTAAGCAATTCCTGGCACCGAGGTTTATTTTCCGATGGATACACTCATGGAGAACAAAATGACTAGGGTACACTAAGTAAATAATACTTGATTCCATATTTAATTGTTAGCGATGGCAGGCTGCCAGGAAAATCATTAATTTATTACCCATCACGTAGGTATACAACCTATTTTCCCTGGTGTATACACCTGTGGTTATTTTAGTAACGGTAAAGTTCCTAATCTAACAACCTGCGCGGGAGAGAAGACAATAAAATGTTCAAATTGATCGAATCTAAGCATTTATATTTTGTTTTATGGCCAGCAACTACGTGGGTGTAAGTAGCGCAATTCCACCAAAACTATATCCCACGAGAAAACCTTGATTTAGTTTATCGTTGTATCCAATTTATAATGATTTATTACGAAATCGTGCCGTCGTAATATTCTATATACCTTTGTACGCCTGAGCTGTTAGTTATTAATTCTAAATCCTTTAAGGGTTTCTATAAAAAAGTTGAAAAGAACTTTGACATAATATGTTTAAAGAAAAAATCGAATACAAAATTATTTTTAACACATATCAAACTTCTGCTTAATTTTTCTTAATTACCCTTTACCCTAATTATTTACCTAATTGATATTTGCTTTATAAACGTCTTTTCACAGCGTTTTATACAAATAAAATTATACAATTAGGTTCCAACTGACTGACAAACCGAAATCACACTATTGCATACGTACGTAGGTTAACGTTAGTTAGGTTTGCCGTTACAACTAAGCTATTTTTTGTTGGTTATCTGCCATATTAATCTCAGATCAACAGTCGCTGTTGGAATGTAATATGAACTCCAGCATCTCGGACAAGGTGTACCCAGTGCAGTGTTCTTGACCGGTTTTAAGCACGTATTTGTGCCGATTATGTCATTTGCATTTGAAAGTATCAATAAATAATACTGTTAAAGGAAACATGACGTCACACGTTAACAAAACGTTCGCGATTGTATATTTGAAAGTTTGGTGATTACACGAATTTATGGTAATTATATCTTTTAAGATACCCACCTAAATATGACATCAATATGTCTCTTCATTGAAGCTATTATGTAATTTATATGAGCGTTCCGTAATTACGTTTAATTATTGGCCCATTCAACTTTTTAATGACTTTTATGTAATGTTGTGACTTCACAAAAAATCTCAACGGTTCTTTGTAACGTCATCACTTAAGTTTTTTTCTATATCAATACCGTTTCACCTGTGTTATTTTAAATAGCTGTCATGTACTTGTGTGACACATTCACACGTGTGGTAAATGTAATACTTAACTGCACTTTAATTTGGACCGATTATAAATCATTTTACGTGACTGGAAACTAACAGTTATTTGTAAATTATGTGTCTACTAAGGAAGAATATACAGCTCAATGGTGGTAAAGAACATAACTAGATTTTATTCTTAAAATACATAGTCTACATTACAATCTCAATGCATGACAGAAAACATTCATTTTCTACTCATCTATAATAGCTTAAAATGATAATAGCGCGACTTAATTTTAGAAAATGATGAACATTCATCAACCGCCTTTTCATTGTCCTACTGATTGGCATAAGAGTTTTCTCACACATAGAAGAATTAAGCGTTATTCATTACGCTTGTTCAATGCGGGATGGTGATTTCGATCTACGGATAGTGCAGGTTACTTTGAGATATTTTCCTTCACATTTATCAGTCATTAGTATCGCAGCTAAACAAAGTTATAAAGTACATTCCCGTAACATAGAAAAGTTGTATTGGTACTTGCCTGACCTGGACCCGCACACTCATATTTGAGAGGCTGATGCTTTAAACACTAGGCCACTTCGACTCCTTCGAATATTGGTTCAAAATAGAATAACCGACCCATTGTCATGTTTGCCATATTTACTTACGTTTAAAAATCTTCAATCATACAAAAAGGTAACTAAACGGAACTGTTTTTAAGTGAGAAAGTTTGTCCTGCTTTTAAAAACCATAAAATTTTAACTGTTTGCTTCATTTTCGAAGACTTTACGCTTCTGAAATGAGGGATGAAGTTCTTTTTTTGTATATTAAAGTCATAAATACGTACCTTTGTGCTTGGCCATTGAGCATAGTGACCACTTGGGCCACGATCCCTTTAACCGGAGCTTCCTTCTCCGACATGGCGGGCTTTTCCATAGTCATCACAACACTTTTTATATTCACTACTGTCACTTATACACTGCTATGCAATTTGCTATTGCATGACTTCAGAGGATCGTTTCGTTATAATCTATAAGTGCAGTTTATAGTAATCGAGAAAATGAGTCGTTTGTCTTGATTTCATGATAAACTGAAGAATTAGTAAACGATCGATGTTACTATCGCATAATCCTTAGTAGTATAGGTGTGTACACAAGAGTGAGTTTCGTTACGTTATGCCTTAATTGAAGCAAAGTGTCAGTAAACGTTAACCAGATTAACTACTCACGTAATCAATTAATGACTAATCTGTAATAAAAATTGTAAAATACAAGTGACAAGTGATTTCTAACTTAATAAAATGCGGAAATGTTACCGGTGTTGATTAAAATGTGTAGGTTTATAAGTGTAGCCTATACACAGGTGTGTTGTACATGCTGGGAAATTCGATTGCAGTTACTCTAGTCAATTAGTGCTAAAGCTATGTAATAACATGCCATTCAAACATGACATCTGATGTGAATTACGAAACTTCGAAGCACGCTCATTTGAATGATTGTAATCTTAAATGTAGGACGTTAATGGTAAGACACTTCGTTCGACGTCGATGTTTCAAAAGATAGAACCTACTTCAGATTTTCTTTTAAGATTGTAACTAAACAATAAAAGTTTTGACACTATTAAATTCTATTCGAATGACGACTGCTAATTCAAACGAGGAAGATTACTCAAGTTTATGGTAATTTTATTTCTGCTGCAAGATCGCTTAAATTGATCGCCGATTTGTTACAACAATCGATTGCGAAAAACTAATGAATTTTTCACTGTCAGTCTTGCGAAAATCACATTGAACCCTTTCTCATGACCTCGGTACTGAGTGTTAAATAGTTTAACGACACTCCAACGTAGGTAATTAAAAGTAAGTAATCTGATTCTATTTCAACTAAGCGTACATACATAAAAAGTACGTTGAAACTGAAAGTTTTTCAGTGAAAAAGGTACGAATATGACAATAGAATAGGTACTTAGAAAGTTCGTATGATATATAAAGCTAATGGATAATTTAGAGTGCGGTCTCTAAAGATGGAACTAAGGTCGAATTTGTATGAAAGCCGGGACCTAATGCGTTATGAATGACTTCTTCTATGCATATTGTGTATGAATGTCTTGTGAGAAAGCTACCTTTGTGAATGAATTGTTGTAACCAATGACGTATAGAGTCATAGAGTATTATTTTTCTAATATCTAGAATCTAACACCTCTTGTACTGCATCTAGAATGCTAAGCATAAACGATTTGAAGAGAAAGTTTAAACAGCATGTCAAAATAATTCAAATAACGAACTCAAGACTATTAACAATGAACAAAAAATTACAAAATACATTATGTATGTATGTATGTAAGCATTAATTACCAACGGAGCTCCAAGAAACGGTAAAATTTGCAATAACTGGCACCATAAACTATACTAATGTATGAACTAACGAGAGAACATACTACGATTTTATAAGGCTTTTTCTTAATTCATTTTCAGGCAAAATAAAGCACTAATTTGAATATTCCACTCACGTATCGTCAACATTATCACAGCCTTCATTATTATTAAAAACTTCAGACATTTATTGAGAGTGCGGTATAGTTAAAAGAATAGTTTTGTAAAGCTACGGCATTTGGCTATCGAGCCGAGCCCACACTAAAAAGCTTCAAGCTTCAAAGCTATTCAATGTTGCTATAGCAACGGATTTTGGACAACAATAGCACATTGAACCGTTTATCAATTGAATTGTGTAGCAATAAATTCTTCAGAGTACAGACAATGACGTGATCCTGGTAGTTTTACTGTTCGAAATCGAATAATGGACGATATAATAAGTATTTTTTATGAATTAGGCGAAATAGATTTCGGAGACGTCGCGCAATTATTGCGTAGACAGTTGAAATCCATAATGCTTAGTTCTTTTATTGAACCTATTTGTTATTGAATAACTTCATGAATAGTCGTTGATATTTCTATGCCTTAACAGAAGGAATTAACAAAGACTATTATTTACTATCTGGAATGCATGTAGAGTGATATTTACGAAGTACTTGTAAGTGTCCTCTGTGTGAGTGAGTAATATGCAATATAAATCGCTAACCTCATATGTACCGATCGTATTCACTGCGATAAGATAGCGTTACAAACAACACTGTCAACAAATTGAGGGTACAAGTAAAATACTCGAACCCATTATTTACTGTCCTTATTTTTGCCAATATTATTTCGGAATGCATTTTGGTATCGGACACGTACTTTTTACCTGATGGAAGAAAGGATCATGTTTCTTGTTTGGATGCGTAATTGACACCAAGTATTGAGAATTCAAAGAATTTGCAAATAAAAAAATAATATGCTCAGCCTACATATTTAAATTCAGTCTTATCACATAATTACTCATATACTCTTTGTTGTCAAACATTACTCTTATCATTTTGATTTATGAAGGAAATGTCTAAAACATCCTTTGTTGATACGGTTATTACAACTGATACCAGTTAAAAGCAGGGTGAACAAACTTATTCAACACATGCATTGTGATCATAACAAGGAACAATTTCGTACGGCTCAACTAGCTTAAATAGCATATCTATTTATTGCCACTTTACTGATCTAGTTCTGAATAGCTGCTGCGTATTCAGTTCTAAATAAATCAGAACCTACGCAAGTAAGGTTGCTGCCTCTTAATTAAATTACCAGCTTTACCCAGGTATCACTGCACGTAGGGAATAACGACCATCCTTGAGAGCCGTTACCCTGATTTTCGATTCACGCTAGTCACTAACGCATCCTAATTTAAACGTAACGTAAACATAGAAACTGCGATAAACTGCAGCCGCACTGAATGTTGTCGAATTACGATCGTTCAGTGACCCGTCCGTTCGATATCGGAAGATAATAATCTCGATCGGATCGTGTACCGCGAGGTCGCCGGCACGTGTCGTGCTCGTGCTGCGTGCCGACTACGTACGTCCGCGTGCGCGACGAGTTACAGACTAACATCCGATCGAGGCCCGGCGTGGCACGCGGACGCAAGCACGCGGCGAGATGAACCGAAGCCCCGAGCCAGCTGCGCCGCTTGCTACTTTATCTGATTACCTCATGGATCAAGGACCTTTCGACACACAAAAGCTCGCCCGTAAAATTTGCCTTGAAAATCAATGGCCGCACCGCGCGAAATTCTTACGAAACTAAACTACTGATAGATTTTCACAATTAAGATCGGGCTTAAAACTCAATTAGAAGTAAACTCAACTAGAAGAATTCATAACTATAATAATGAAATCCGTAGGAAGACGATGAAGCTACGAAGAACTAATCTAGGAAATTAAATTTTAAATTAAATAGACATCCTTCGTGCAAAGATAGGAAGGCTATACCTACATCAGGTGTGTGCTTTTACGACTGCATGATAATGAAAGGTCTACAAGGAAGGTTACCTGGCCCCAGCTGCAAGTCGCAAGGAAACAATTTCCCATTGTCGTAAATAGCTATTGTGGTGTCGTGCAACGGCGCGAGCGCATGGAGGTCAAACATATACCCACACAATTAATCTGGTAATTGGAACTGGAACGGTTCTTTAGCATTGTTTCAATTTTTACGAACACTTGTGCAAACTTGTATATGTATATTTACTTATGTAGCAAGCAAATGCATCATGTGGTTATCCAAACGATTGATATACATGATATGCATTGGATAAATGAAGAGTATGGTAGAATTGATGTTTCATCAATAATAATATGATGTCTGCCACTTAATATTGCTAAAGGTCTTTGGTATCTATAAAAAATGAGGAACAAATTCGCACACTACCGGGGCACGATACATCAAAAATACCAAAACGAAATACTCGATATAGAATCAAGAAGCAAAAACATAATGCGGTAATTCCTACGTAATGCTTTATTACTCGGAACAATCACGTAGAACCACACCTTGATATTTGCGATAATAGGCCGAAAGTTACTTTGAAAAATATTTTATAATCGACCCGACCTTATTTTTAAATGTTAATACGCGTAAAAGTTGTAACAATCGGAACAAGAACAGTAGTAGCCCGGCAATTAACGAAATTATACTCTGCTACGTTTGAAGTCAGTAATGGCTTGCTCCGTATCTTAAATATGTTTTATTTTTGGACAAGTAAAGTACTCGTAATCGTTCGTTGTAGTTCCATTACAGATCATTAGGTAAGGCCGGCTAATGTGATAAGTAGATAAAGGGAGCTACTTGGATTAAATTACAAAGGCTTCCAGATTTCTTAAGTAAGTAAAACAAAATTCGTGCTTAAACGTAAGGTAAATATTGTTTTATCTTTTCTGCTTGGAAAGAGTTTTTGAAGAGTAGCTTTTGTGATCATGCTTCGAAACCTTATCTAGTATCTTTATGTTGCCACGTCGCGCAATTTTCATTTTAAAAATAATAATGTACGAACGTTGTGTAACTATTTCACGATTTCTACATTAAAGATTTAAAAAAAAGTTTCCTATTTAAATCGTTTAAAAGGTATTTGAGCGGACATAATTTAAATATCAGACGCTTTTGTTTTAAAATGACGAAGGAATTTTTGTATAAAATCAATAATGGTGTATAAAATATGCAAGAGAAACTCAAACGTGTCGTAGGAGACATCCAGGTCAGTATTATTGTTTGTTTTGTTGAGATGTGATTCTTAGCACATCCTTTGTGAGGCCGCGACGCTGTCAACACGGCTTTTGTTCGATTGTCTCAGTATCTATGAGCACGAACAATACCGTCAACATATCTACGGGTGTGGTCTAGGTAATCATAAATCATAGCAATATTCAATTCATCAAGATGAATATATTTTCATCTAATTCGAGATAGTTACAATCTCTAATGTAATACCCGGTTCTACCCTAACTGCGAAATATTGTGGTCAAATTTATGGATAGTGAGCAATTTACTATTTCGTAAAAAAATCCTATACGAGAGCTGCTCATTGAAGCTGGTAAGGAGAAGAAAGGAAAAAGTCATAATAAATTATTTTGTTTACTAATCACACTATGATTTTTTCCCGCATACTAATAATGAATAATACCTACATAAAATTAAGCTTCAGTCAATAAATTGATATGTGCACGCATTGGATAATGATCCTTTCTCTTATCATCAAACACTACTATTATTATCAGCAAAATGCTATATTAGTGGTACCCAATGAGCTTTTAACTTTTCGAGATAGCAAACGTAAGTTGTAACAATGGGAAATGGTATGATAAAAAAATGTTTATTTTACCATTATCTTAATTGCTTTTAATGTAAATATTTGAATGTTTTTGTTCTTAACGACCAGCATCGCTATAATACCCAACATGTACAATATCCCATAACAATCTTTGTAATGGCCAGATTACCTCATCATTTGCTTAGCCTTTTCCCAAGCTATGTCGGAGTCGGCTTCCAGTCTTAACCGGATGAAGCTGAGTACTATTTTTTTACTTGAGCAACCCAATATCCCTGGGTAAGACTGGATGTCAGACTTTTCTAGCTTCTGACTACCCGTAACGACTACCAAAGATGTACTTGGAACCTACCAACTTAGCGTATCTTACAAAACACGGAGGAACTCGTCATGACAAGATGGTCACCCATCCACAGACCGACCACGCTAAGCGTTACTTAGCCATGAGCTCCTGTGGCCATAGTACCTAGGGTCAAATTTTATAAAACACCAATATGGACATAAGTTTCATTAAATTGCCAGTAAAATTCTTCGTAATTAAGGTAGCCTACCATTATAAGTAAAATTACTTAGGGCTAGGTTCAAAATGTCCGTATAGCCGCTATCTACCAAATAAATTGAAAAATTGATCAGAATTAGACTATTATTGGAACTTATTCGTGGGTGGTGAAACATAGAACACGTTAGAAGTACTAACGTTACTAACAGAAAGTTCTAGATCATTTGCAAAACCAACTCCACTATCACCGTAAAATGCAGATTAAATGTAACGGAATGGGCACTTCTTGTCTCCCAGCGAACTGTGACACCCCAACACACGTGCTGCTCGGGTAGACGCTCCATTGACGCTAAACAAAGACCAGGGCCATGCACGTGGGTACTTTGAAATGAATTTGTATAGGCAGGTAATAAAGAGACGTAATCAGGTGGCAAAAGTTTGTTGCCTATTGAAAGAAAATGCATTACGAAAGGTCGTAAAGTGTGATGATTTAAGATTTATGCAACTGTGTAAAACCTTACAATAACTTCATAAATACGTCATAATATTTATTTATCAAATCTTTTTGTGTATTGCAGGCAGTAATGAGTTTACATCGCGAGATTTTGTAGCGTTTCAGGAACAGATAAACACAAATACGAACTTCAATGCTAATTAATATTTATAAAGCGAGTAGGTAAGTTTTTTTTCGGTTAAACCTACTAATCTCCATTGGTATCAGATAGCCGATTTATCGAGGTACTTGTTTACTAATTTATATCAGGGTGCCGGCGATGTCTACTAAACCGTAGGCGGAAACTAGTTTAAAAATATACTAAAGATTTTACAAATTCAGTGCTGTAAAGTCAGAAGTTGTCTCTGGCATCCACGCCACTGTTCATACCCAGCTGATTAAACTGTTGTCTTTGTAACAATGAATTTGGAACATAATCAAATATTAAATCGTCGCGCTACCACTTACCCGATGTTAGAAAGACTGTTGTTGCTTGCTGTAAGCGAATCGGAAGCGTTGATCCCTTGCGCCATGGCCGCGAGCTGCCGGTCCAGCATATTGTTCTGTTCCAGCAACTGGCTCCATTGCCGCACCGCGGTTTTGGAAGAAGATAGCTCCTGACGAAGCTGCCTCTCGTCTAACGAGTTGAGGCCGCTGCGAAGTGAGCTATCCAACCTAGGATAGAAAACAAATACATCAATTCATCGGTTAGAAACATACCATCGGCCAAGAATGTTGACTCCTGGGTTCCCCTTCAGCTGAATCTTTTAGAGACGAGGCACCTGTAGAGTTGTCGAGAGCTTCACCGCGGCTACAATTTCACTTTTTGGATAGCTTTTAACCTTTTTATTATTTTTCACACGGTATTTTTCGTATTCAGAACTTAATTTATTTTTAAGAATCAAGGTTTTTTTTTAATTTAATTGGTATATAATACGTTCACGATGTAGAAATTAATTTCCAACGACTTTAAAAATAAGTCAAGCTAGCACTTTCCTTACCTCTCAATATAATCATCGACGCTCTGTAAACTGGTGATGGACTGTGCCAGATCGTTGTCCATCATCAGGTCGTCTGACGCAAGGCTGGACAGCGTGTCCAGCGATGGCGTCCTCTCAGTGCCACCGTTCCGCAAACCGCACACTGATTGTAACATTTTAATTACGATATAACAGAAATCTTTTATTAAAAGCCACACACAAATAATTAACAAAAACAAAAGCAAATTTTGCAAGTTTTCCACTAATTCAAATAAAGAAAAAGTTAAACATTATCGAATGTACAATTTGAAATTTAAAATTCGAACAAACTTCTTTTTTAATACGACTATTGTAAATATGCCTTTTAATATTCTATTTGTTTTTTTTAATGCTTTTAATACTAATCATAGTCAACATTTGTATTTTATATTTTTAAATGTTGTTGTTTTTTTTTTATAATTACTATTTGAAAATGTAAAGAATATGTTTAGAAAATAAATAAATGAGACCAATAAATATTAGGCAACATTTTATTTCTCTTGTCACTTTGTAACGAGTCGGTCAATTAAACATAAATAAAGACGAGGTCGTACGTAAATTTATTAAAATATCTTACTTTTACGATTCCTTTGAACCAGTGGACTGGAAGTTATCCGTTCCCTTGACCTTCGCAGATGTTTGCTTGTTTCCGACTCAATTGTTTTACTTGAAGGGCTACCGTCAGCGTTTTCTAGAACAAGAAACATGAAATTAAAATTGCAAAACCTGTAGATAGCAATTCGGCACATAATGGTGTTGATTGTGTGAAAATTTTAATCTACTATTTTTATTTGTTAAACTACTACTTTGAGACACAAAATCAAGTATCTAATGGTAGTGTTACATTTAATTTCCATTTAAGTGAAGTTTATTTTTAAATGATCAGTTGACTGTTATAACAGCTAGGCAATGATATACATAGCAGCTTATGCAGAGAATTATAAAAGTAATTCTTTTTATAGAGAAACGATTAAAATGGAGAATAAAAACTGTAATTACTCCTGAACAGAAGAGCTGGCTGGTCAGCGATCTCGTCATCAAAGAAATCTCGTCCATCAGACAGTGAGAGTGAACCGGACGCGTGTGTCGGTGTTCCTGGAGATTCTGGAGTTGGATTCTTGCTACCATCACCACTCTCGCCGTGAATTCTGGATGCTTCACTATAGTGGTGAGAATAAGATAAAATATTAATTTACACAATTTTACACAGGTTTAAATATCTAAAAGTTTTTGGGTGACGACAAGGCTGTGTGTGGCTGACTGCTTAGATGCTCTCATGCATGCCCTAAGTGCCCTAAGTGGCCTGCCCGGGATGCGGGTTGTTCGCAAGAGTTACCGTGCCCCTGGCACACAGGGACCTCCAGAAGGAACATAGTGGGTTTTAGTCAGTAAGAGTCTGATACTCCCTCCAGCTCCCTCAGCGGGAGGTGTCGTTTGATGATTTCCCACGAAAAAAGACCCTGAGTGGTCAGCTACGTCTAACAGATAGGCATCATACGCGTATGTTCTCACCCTTTTCTCCAGATGTGCAGAGATTTCCAAAAACTTACAACTCTCACTAAAAAA
Source organism: Heliothis peltigera (assembly GCA_958496145.1). Classification (NCBI taxonomy): domain Eukaryota; kingdom Metazoa; phylum Arthropoda; class Insecta; order Lepidoptera; family Noctuidae; genus Heliothis; species Heliothis peltigera. The sequence continues at coordinate 8,787,275 of OY292328.1, forward strand.
AGCTTAAGTAATAAGACCCCAAACTTTTTTTGTTTCTTGAATGGCATCTCGCAGTTCAGCCTAGAGAGGCTGTTTACTGCTTAACCGGACATATTCCCTGTGGATGCCTAGAATTTAAGGCCTCCAGAGGCCAAACTTACATGACTGCTTCTTTAACAGGCTGTAAAGCCTCTCCATCGATGTTATCCTTCTCTATCTCAACGGGCTCCGGTGACCGAGTCTTGGTATTAGCAGTCTGGTACGCCGAGCTTATTGAAGGAGGATCCCTTTCAACCTGCAGCTCATTGTTGGAGTCACTAGTACTGGTTGAGGATATCAAGCTGTCCGCTGGCGAAGTCTCGTCGTCCAGCATACTTTGCGTGGAAGTTTCTAGAGCTGACAAGTCGAATTTGGAATCTTCAAGCGTAAGCGTCAGGTTGTGGTGGTCACCACTCTGGTTTGTGCATGTACTCGTGGTGCTGTAGTTTGAACTTGTCATTGAACCTATAAAATATAATTTTATTATTACTGGTAATATACAAGTTATTATTGAAAAATAAAACACTTAAACGCCCAAAGATTTTGGCGGCTTACGCGGGGAACATTGCGCCATCCACCAGGCATATTCCAAAACTCTTATCGGTGCTGCTTATGAGAGTAATTGAGTTAATTCCAGACGAGAATAATCTTTTTAATTGAAAGATCATTCATTACCCTTTCATCTAAGACAATTCATATATAAAAAAAGATGTTCATATTCCACTTACCCATCATAGTGCCCCTTAGCGCGTCATGCTGGCTCATGGTCAAAGATTTCATGAGCAGCGGGTGCGGTACTGGAGGCTCGTCCATTATGACTATCGTCTTCTTTGGTATCTCCGGCTCCATCATCTTAGGGGCCTGGACTTCTTTGTTGTCTAGCTTGGACTTGTCGTCTTCGCAACTGGACACGCTGAGTGCTAGGGATACGTCATCTTGAGATCTGTAAGGAGGATTTAATTTTAAATCGCCTTTAAATATTTTAAAAGGTTTCATAACATTAGTATTTAAAAGTTGTCAATATGATTTTTTAAAGTTTGTAAGGATATATTGTATTTTCCTACCTTCTTAATGAAATATTAACAAAGCAAAAATTATAAGTACAAAAGTAACCTTGATAATTACTACGCTAGTTGTCTTTCTAACCTGCTATAATGATTAACGGTTGGGCAAGAAATAATAATACAGACAATAATGTTTATTTTTTGTGACACCTAGTTGAAGGTTGAGTTGTTATTTTAGAGCAACAAAAGTAGCATTCAATTTTGCGTGTTGAATGATAAAAAAGCATATAGCTGCTTTCACTACATCTGACATCACATCTCTTTCACATCTAAACTTTCATGATAACCTCTTTTGAACATTTTTTTACTCAATGACAATGGATCAAAGACGGGAAACGAGCAATATAGAACCGATATCGATTAGAACATTTTTGGGTGAAGAGCATGTCGACTCATTAGTATCACGTTTTCTTTATAGACGCAACAGATCACTGATTGGTCATTTTTAATAACAATTTTCTTCTGATAAATACCTGGTAGCCATAGCTTCGCCAGCAGCGTGGCTCTGCCAAGCACTGCTGTTCCCGAAATGACTCTCCTCACTCTTGCAAGATGGACTGGATTCCTTTGACGAGTTCACCGTGGTAGGCGACACCACACCACTTGAAGACTTCACGAATGAGTTCTAGAAGCAATTAAATATATTTTTAAACCAATAAATATTGTTCTGGACTTCACAATTTAATAAGAAACACTGACTGATATGTTTTTACGTTTTTAAAGCGCTCTTCATAATTTTTATGCGTTCTTTAATGATTTCCTTTTGCTACAACGAGGCATTGCCCTCATTAAACATTTTACATGCGATAGCTAAATATTTCACGTCTAAAGAATAATATACCTGTTTATTCAATTTTTCAGGTTGTGCCCTATCCAGGACAAATTTCTCCTCATCCAAATTCGTCTGTATCAAGGTGGGCCTGTTTCTATTCCTGTATCGTTCTAGAGTGGACATTGGGGAGTTCTGTCGCTGAGATGCTTCTGATGCTGGTGTTGGCTTTGGTAGTATGGGAGACGGCGGTTTGTACGTGGGTGCTGGTGTGACCTCGTATTCTGGAGTCAGCTCGTCGTCAAAGGAACTTGGCAGCTTTGGAAGAGGTATTACTGCTTGTCCAGTGATTAGAGCGTCATCTAAAAAAATGGAGAGGAATTTGTTAACAAGGTTTTGAAACAGTGTAGGACCTCGTAAAGTTCAGGACAATAAAACATATTATGCATTACTTCCTCAAATGCTATTAGATTTTACTTCTTTAACCAAATTAATTTACTAGGCAGACTAATTGTTCCCAAAACGGTTGAAATGTCGCGAATTCATGTAGTTATAGAACAAACCAAACAAACTATATCTGTACTCACCCATTATATCAAGATCTGAAACCTGCAGCTCTCTGAGATGGAAGCAGTGGGAGTTGCGCATCACCATCTCCAGGTTACGCGGACGGCGGCGCATGCGCGGTGAGCCATCTCCTGCGCCCTCGCCGCCAGTCCATACCCCGGAGTCACTGGATACTGCTGATGCTGCACCTGGGTAGCAAGGAAAGACTTTTTGGAAAAGGTCTAAAAAGTACAATAGTTGGTCACAGTAGGACTTATTTCGATGTGGATAATCTATTGACCTTCTTCGGGTAAAATTAATAATTGGTTTGGCGTTATGGTATATTGTATGTTCGTCTCCGCGCCATTTTCTATTTCCCTATGTAAATCCGTGGCGCAGTTAGTAGTTCATTCTTGTGAGTGTCTTAGCCACAAGTGTCTTATAGTACTTGATTTATATTTTTTTATGAACTACCACTACCTGCCTATAGAAAGAAGTCTTGTCAACCAATTTACGGGTAAAATTTGAGAAAAAAGTACTCTTAAAAAATAATGATTAAAATACATACGACAAGAAACGGACAATGTTTTGCTCGTGAACAATGCATGTTACATTTTTCAAAGTTTATTTTAGGCTATCTGAAATTCTAGAATCTTACGGTCACTTGTTACCTGTCACTTTTAACAAGGACATTCAATTTTATTTTCAAACGAAGCAGTACAATTTGGACAGGATTTTTGTCACTTTCTCTCATTCTTATGAGCGTCTTGAGCTCATTGGTTATGTAGGTGGACGTCTGCAGTAACTACACGAATCTGTCAAATACCAATCGAATATTAACCTTTGGGTATTGTGATAAGGTTGAAAATCTATTAAAGACATTTGTCAAATTGAGGTAGTTTGATGTGCTGGCGTCTGTTCCTACTTCTTAAAGTAAAACTATTTACTTTATGCTACATGTGTACAGAACGTAGTTTTTGGTTAATATTTAGGTAATGTAACATATTGGCGCAACCACTTTTTAACGTTTCTTGTGTAATATACTTATCATGAAAAAAATATTTTGCAATAATAACTGAAACGGTTATTTGTTGAACAATTAACACTAAGCTTGCGTTACTTTCTTCAACATAACTCTTGAGTTGTTTAACTTTTACCAAAAGTATAAAAGAACCATCTCTTAATTTATCTGTAACGTTATTAGCATTAGTGATGTTTTTTTTGTTTTAGGCAATTCAATATAACGTACAATTTAGCGTCCTTGCATTTGAGTATTTGTAGTTGCATAACTAGAAAGTAATATTTAAATAGGATGTAATTTTGCTAATTTAATTACTAATAAATCGATATAATAATTTACCTTCCCTCCATCCGTCTGTGACACTAGATTTCCTGGTGTTGTTCACCACCTGCAGATAAAGACACTTATTAGACATGATGATTCCTTTCACTTCACGTTCACGCACTGAACACAAAAATGTATATATTGACCATGTCGTGTTTCTAGAAGTGCATAGCTGTGAATGAACCCGTCCGCTATCCCTAATGTTACGAGAACAGATGTCGAAATGACCCGTATACCAAGCACTCACTTTAAAAATAAATCCAACAACACACGTAGTCCACAACTGTGAATAAATCTTAAGACAGAACTCATATCTACTCACTTTCTTCGGTTTCTTCGAAAATTATTTATTGTGACCACTAATTTAAATACACAACTTTTATTATCAAAAGAATAACGAAATAACGCTTTTTACAAACACGTCTTGTCACGGTCCAGAACGAGGGGAAAATGTACAGTCTAATTAATTTACTTTTTTAACGCGATAGGTACGTTGCAAAATACTATTATGTATGTAGATATGCATTGTGCGAGTATGTATGTTAACTTTTAAATTATGCACGTAATCTCCGTGAAATTTTCGGGTAAACAATTATGTTTGTAAATTTCTTTGAATTACTTTACAACAACATTGTAAAGGCATTCAGAATTATTATCATATTTTTAATAGATGATTTTTTTTTCATGAGCAAATCTTTCTGAATACATAACTAGTTCATTGATAAAGATCTTCGTTTCTCTAATCTCATGTGTAGCGCTACGCTAGATGCACTGTGCACCGCAGATATTTTGAGTATACGGCGACCGGCATCGCACACGACAAGTCGGAAATAGACAAGTTGTGACCCAGTTTCAGCGTTAACGGAATATCCACTGTTGTACACAAACATTAAAGCTTGTTATTGATTGCCCAGGAAGCCATTATGTAATTTATGGAATACTTAGCGTCTATTGAAAATGCTAAATGTGAAAAATTTCGTCATGGATATTTTGACGATAGTGTTTTGATTGAGAGAGATGAGGAATAGGAAAATAATATTGTTGAATTTTGTATTTTTTTTGCTTTGACCTACATAAAGTATAAAAACACATATTTTCTAAAAAAAAGTCTGTTTAGAACAGTCTTTCTTCAATTGCATATGGCTACTTAACTGAGAGTACTTATGTACGGAAGCGCCTTCTGAATTCGCCCTAGTTCTGAGCCTAAGTCAGTAATAAGAATTAGGAACTTAGTCAGTAATAAGGAACGGTTAGAAAACGGCATTTTAATTATCTAATTTTGTCAGTACTAAATAACTGAGTTAACAAGAAGAAAATTTGTTATTACTGGGAAGAAAACTATTTTTAGCTGAACGCAAAATGCAAAACCAATTTACCTGTTTAGTGGTCTTAGCATCAATGTTTTTCACAGCTGGGAACTGGGGTCTGGGCAGCTGCGTGGTTTGGAAAGTGTACTTCCCAGGAGCTCGCTGGGGTTCAGGCTGTTGGCGGGGCACTGATGCACCCCTCGTTGACGCTGGCTCTGATATTCGCACGCTTTTAGTTGGCCGGCCATCCTGGAATCAAGAGCTCTTATTAAAGGAGATGCTACATACTCGTACATATAAATAATAGTCAGATTTAACTTTAACTTTTTCGTAATACTCGTAGCACAGACGTTAAATAAATGACTCACATTTCCAAAGAATTCTGTAAATGTATACGTCAGATTACACGTATTTCCAAATTCCACGCAATATAATTCATAGAAACATTGTAGCGAACGTCGTTTATCGTCGTTCGTCTGATCTGTCGTAAAGATATCCCTACAATAAGGTACAGGCGCCAGCACATCCAGCTACCCGAAACTGTCAAATTTCCCCAATCAACTTTGAACCATATGCTTTAGCGTCAAAGATGAAGATCTATTAACGACATTTTTTTGCCAGATGAGGTAAAATACTGTGTCCTTTTCCACTACGAATAACTGAATATAATGGAATACAAATTTTCATCATGAAACATAACATACGACTTTGCATAACTGCGAGGCGTACCTACTACTCACCTACGTCTAGAAGACGTTAGACGTATCACTTAACATTGAGAGAATGTCTTGAATCATCTCTTGATAATAATTTGTTATGAGAAAGTGGTATCGTATTACATTTTCTGAACGGTAACAGAATCTCCACAATGCAAAATTATGATAAGTAAAATGAAATGCTTGAGAAAGTTTTAATGGACAGGCATTTCCATGAACATTTATACAACCTTTGTTCTACAGTATTGTTCCAGCCTCTTAGCCTAGAAAAGGCGGATACGTTTTAATTGCCAGGAAACAAGTGAATGCGGAGCATTGCAGACAATTTAACTTATATAGGACACTATTGTACCTACCTACTTCTTGGTCAAACTAAGCTAGAGGTTTTCATTGAGTATACATCACTACATAGTATAAAACAAAGTCGCTTTCTCTGTCCCTATGTCCCTTTGTATGCTTAAATCTTTGAAACTACTTGACGGATTTTGATGCGGTTTTTTTTAATAGTTAGAGTGATTCAAAAGGAAGGTTTATATGCACAGTTTTTCTGTAGAGTATTTAGTATCAGCATTGCACCCGTGCGAAGCCGGGACGGGTCGCTAGTATATACTATATGATTTAATCTAAATAAGTATTATTACATATTTATCTTCAGTGGGTTCTATCATTTATTATACAAGGATACTTTTGTCTAAAAACAATTCAACTATTGAAAAGTGCTGGACATTTTTAACCCGATTTAAACTTCAAAACCTACCTACTATCCGTAAGCAAAAGTAACAGGTTCCTTCATTATACATATAAACTGGCCAAAAAATCTCATCCTTATATCAAACTATAATCACACACATACAATTCAATCAAGATTAAATTATATAAGATGATACCGACACACACATACAAACACACCGTCATACACACATGCACATAAACACACACATATACCTACATTCACCCACCAAATACTACTTGACTCACAGTTACGTACAAAATTGCAAGACGCCATGTATTATAATAATCAATTATTATTTTTTTGTTTTTTCTTAATTTTTCATACCTACACAAGTTTGTATTTGCCTCATTGTATTTTTATGTACCACGATGAAAGAGACTGGCCTGCACGACACAGGGAATCCTAGTGTGGAGACCAGTGATTTATCTGATCTGAACCATGTAATTTTCTGGACAATAAAGTTATTATTAAAGTTAAATCTAGTGGCCTAGTCGTGGTGGCCTAGCGGTTGAAGAACCAACCTCTCAAGTGTGAGGGCGTGGGTTCGATTCCAGGTCGGGCAAGTACCAATGCAACTTTTCTAAGTTTGTATGTACTTTCTAAGTATATCTTGGACACCAATGACTGTGTTTCGGATGGCACGTTAAACTGTAGGTCCCGGCTGTCATTGAACATCCTTGGCAGTCGTTACGGGTAGTCAGAAGCCAGTAAGTCTGACGCCAGTCTAACCAAGGGGTACTGGGTTGCCCGGGTAACTGGGTTGAGGAGGTCAGATAGGCAGTCGCTCCTTGTAAAACCCTGGTACCTAGCTGAATCCGGTTAGATTGGAAGCCGACCCCAACATAGTTGGGAAAAGGCTCGGGAGATGATTAAAGTTAAATCTAGAATATGTAGAACTCACATGTGCGGGTATTTGCTGCGCCTGGTACGTCAATATGACGGTCTGTTTTGTGAGCGTCTTGGGAACGCCACCAGCACCGACCACGGTGGTCACCCCGGTCGAAGACACCTGCGTCGCCTGCAACGGCAGCTGATTGTACCCGGCCTTTTTGTCTGGAATTGATACACATAAATAGCTTATATATCTTCCAAAGTTACACTCCGTTCAGCAAACGTAGTCGATAATAGAAATCACTCTTCTCTCAATTATGGGAAGTCGAATCTCTTCATTCCTACATACATACATTATTTTTTCGTCTTGTTATCAACCATTGTCGTCTCCCGGGGATGCGGGTTGTTCGCAAGAGTTACCGCGGCCAAAAGGAACATAGTGGGTTTTAGTCAGTAAGAGTATGACAATCCCCCCAGTTGCTCCATCAACAGGAGGGGTCATTTGATGATTTACACGAAAACAAGGAAACCACTATCGTGATGAAAACCTTGGACTTAATTGCTTTTCATTTTGTACAAACTGAGGCATTCAGATGCTAGTAGTAGTTCATAAGTAAACCTAGTTTAGGAAGGTACTTTAGCAAATCAACCTTAACTATCTTACGTTCTAAAATTTCACTCTGTCACTTTATACGAAAACCGTCAAATCGTCCATTCAAGTAATCGGATTACGTAAACGCCCATTTATCGTGAACGCATTCCTGGAGCGACGTGAGTATTTCATCAGGTTTCTTTAAGCGGATAGGTATTCACAAAAGACACCTTCATTTATCAGAGAAAATGACAGACGCAGCAGAGCAAACCATTGAGCCGGAATAATGTTACAGGTATCGATCGAAGAATGAACCAATTTCTCATTTTCTGCCTGTGTGTGCGAAGGATTATTGGCTTTCATATGGTCATTTAACTCAACATATGCTGCCATTCTATTTTTATATAAATGCCCATTCAAGGAATCCTCGCAAATGCAATTTCCATAATCTATGTATAACGGGTGAACGACACTCATGACTGATTAGCATAATTTAGATTCTTTAATGGCCTGCATTCCGAAAACTGGTCATGCACTTTCAGTTCTCACTAAAACATATTTTAAATAAATTTAGATGTAAAATATTTGACAGCATTTAAGTAAATTTTAATGCAAATTATTGTATATTTCAATAATTTATACGCCGTAATTAACATTCTGACACACATAACCGATGTTACTACTCTGATCACGCATGCTCACCTAATGCATTGTTATTGATAGTAGACTCCTTATCCTTATGCGGGGCTCCGAAGGCCGGCTCTGCGGCTACGCTCACGTCCCCGACCTTCGCAGTTTTGGCGTGTTGTTGCCTGAAACCGAACCTAACAAATGAGACAATAATAAGACAGATATCAGAAGAAAGTGCTTAGTTATTCAATCAGCAATGAAGCAAACACTAAAATTATTTATTAAACTTAGTTTTTGCATTCTGCTAGGCTTTATATATAGGTAGTAATATTGAAGCTACCGTTTAAATTGAAACGCCTACGCAAATTGTAAAAGCAATAAATTACTCAGCGTCAACATCAAGCGCCCAGTCATTTGTAAACTGTGTGCTTCCCAGTTCACGTTTAGAATTAGAATCAAAATAAAATAATAAAAGCAATTGCTTTCTATTTTATGAATAAGTTAATTTGCGTTTTTATTATGTAATTTCCCTATAGCACTTGCTTTCGATAGCGATTATGTAAGGTGTGATCTGGTTTGTTACCTGGTGGAACGTAATGGCTGGCCGGCGGTCTCCTTGCGGGGTCTCGCGAGCGGCGTCGACCGGCCCGACAACACCTCCTCCGGACGCAAATCCTCCGTGGAACCTGTCGTGAAATGTTGATCAGTATATGTATGGTCATCTTACCTGTTATACACACCCGGTGGGTGCACGCAACTCATTAAAGATACAAGTTTCTTGTTGCAACATTATACAAGTTTGAGATGTTTATTATTTCTTCGTTATGTTTTCCATATAATTCAGAGACAATCGTTTCATTGTCTTTGTTCACCACCAGTATATTTTGATAAGATTTTTAACATGTTTTAAACAACATCTGATATTGTTTGATTAAAGATCCGATACAATCTTGGTACGAATCTTTATGGCGCCTTCAAATATGTGCAAGCTCGGTTGTAGTGCTACTGACACCTCAATATTAACCTTTTTTATAAAAATAACGGTGCCTTTAAGTTAGCTAATTGGGAGAAGAGAATATATCAAGCACTGGAAGCAAGCAATACTTTCACTGCTTAGGTACCTGCGTAACATTTTGACAGCTGAATACTAAATTCCTAGATACATACACTATATGTATAAGAGCGCTTTCGCACTACTGGATTTAGTCGCGAGCGCGGTTTTTCTGCGAGCTACTATTCTGTATGATTAAAAGTCTGTCCCGCGGATCCAGGTGTCATCGTTTAAATTGGTAAACCGATATAAGCGGAAAATCTGTTAGTTTGAAAACTCTCTTCTGATATTTTATTTAGGTTGGTAATCGCCACGGAACAGATAATTAAAGCTCTGTACCGTGGTGATCGCTTTGTCTCGTATTTTCACACATGTTGAGATTAAAAAAATCTGTCTTATACAATGAAAGCTGCAATCGATGCTGTTTACGGATTAGTCAATATCCATATTTCACCTCATAACATCCACAATTTCACCTCCATCAGGTTAGCCAATTTACTGTTAAGGGGGTGAAAAGCCAACAAACTTGCTTTAGGATTTATTAAACTTCCAAGGATGTCTTTTTACCTCCATTCCCATTCTTATCATGCGCCTTCTGTTTCCTGCGCGAGTTGTCGTCAGCACGCGAGGTGCTGGCCGGCCGGCGGCGGAACCCGAATGAGGTGGCCACGCCCCGGCTCGGCTTGTTCCCGTTGCCCGAGCTGCTCTTCTCTCGCTTCTTTGCACCCTTCGACTCAGAGTGACCCTGAGGACAAAGGTGGAGGTCAGAATGCTTGAAGGGTCTTTGTTGCATACCATCTTCTGTGTGGCAGAAGAATACACATCCTTTATGATGACGATGCCGAAAATATTTTGCAATCGTTCGAGTTTTCCGCGGTTTCTACCAAGTCCTTAGTCCGTTAAAAAGGTCGTAGGGACTTAGTTACCTACCTAATAACCTAATTTTTTTTATTTGTTTTATTTAAAAATCAATACAGAACATATTTGAACACAGAACACTTATGTTCCGCATACTTAAGTACTGATAGTCTTTGCTTGACGTTAAAAACGTCTCCAGAGCTCCCCATCTCTTCTTACTAAATAATATAAATTGCTTTAGCACTTTTATCAAGATGAAACTGAAACTCCTTGAGCATTAAGACCATCTTTCTGACAGACGAGCAAAGATTAAAAAATAGCGATTTTTGAAAGAGGTCCTTGAATAGCGTTCAGTAGATAAATAAGAACATCATATACTTTGTTAACTTGACCTAAGCGACCGACATCAGCAAAGTAGACACCGGACTTTGGTATAAATCGCGTATAAAATTACAATTCACCGCATATCATGGCTCTATTTGTTTAAGTTCACGGTAAGTTTGCTACGGCTTGACCTGGAGAAATAGTTAATATCATTTGTGTTGTTATTATTAAAAACATTTTCTACTACATAAGTTATCTATGATTATAATACATAGGGAGATTGGTCACAGCGTATTGCCAATGAAAACTTTCCTACGAACTTGTCAATAAATTAGTGAGGTATTTGTTCGTGTTATCCATTTATTTATTGCTTTTGTTTTATTTTGCATTTACAATAATTTAGGTTACGTTTATTTAAGGTCTAGACTCCACCAAAGCGGAACGGAGAAGTTTTTTAACAACGAAGAGAATGCCTCCTTTTAGGTGTAGGTACGACTGAATGGGGGGTACATAATAAATTGAATAACAAAATTCTGAATGCCTTCTTTTAGGTGTAGGTACTACTGAATTAAGGGGCGATAAAACAATACTATAACAAAATTCTATTGCTTGTGTGAAGACAGCTCATCGCTCTGCTCCGCTTAGGAGGAGGCCGAGCCTAACAACGATAATATAACATTTACGTTATGATATTTGTAAATATGTGTAGCGAGCGATGTTATCAGAATACATTCATTAACGCAATGAATGTATTTAGTACGTAATTTTAAACACAATACCAACTAATCATAATGAGGCATGGGAGCACAATGTGGAGGCAGGATTGTAAATAGTATGACGGCATCGAGGACATTTTTGGAGCGTGGCTTCCGTTGGTGAGTTTGTCAAACAACATTTTGTAGCTTTGTGTGTACCTACATTTTAAAGCTTAGAAGGATTTTTCATAGGCTATTTCATTTGGTAGGCACCTGCAGACGCCAGCATATCAAGCTACCCGAAACTATCAATCAAAATCTCAAATCTATCAAATTTTCCCGAAAAAATCAAGTTTAAGCGATAAAGTTGAAAATATATTATGACAGATTGTAGAATCTTTGCACGGGTGTATACTATACTTATGTATACTTCCTCTTGAATTTATCTAGATATTGGTGAAAATTACATGAAAATCCGTAGTGCAGACAATCGCAGAATCAATTTCCTAAGGATACATTCAGCGAGATTGTTTTTAGATCTCATAATCTCTGTATCCAAAAGTGATGTGGTATATATTATTTTCGCCGATAATATCAATATGCAAATAGCATGAGAAAATATTTACTAACTTATATCCAACTAACAGTAAAATAAACAGTTGTGAATTAATTATAATAAATAACAGCAATAAAATGTTTCTGTGGTTTTACTACCATTTCTATTAGGAATTTACTTCCAATAGATTCACAGATTAATCAAAGATTTTCTAACACTTTTTTATACATAAATTAGTCGCGATGTTAAATGCCGTTGCAGACAAACGAGGTTTGGCTATGTGATTAAATCATGAAATACAACAAGAGTTGTTGTTAGCGATTATCTTTGTCGAAGAATGTCGATTTGAAGTTTTCTTGTCAGCTATCCGAAACTGACAAATTCCAATCAAGTTGAAACCTTATGGTTCAGCGATAAAGTTGAAAACATATTAAGGAAATTTGACGGATTGTAGTAGTTATATGTGCTGGCGTCTGTACATGTTGAGAATAAGAAAAAAGTTAAAGGACTTTTTTGACTTAAGTATGAGCAACCACAATATGTCTGGTAATAAGATTTTTTAATAAACTTACTATTAAGTTAGTTGACTCAAGTGCATTATGAAAAAAGGCACTTAGGTACTCTTTTTTCGTGGGAAATCGTTAAAGGACCCCTCCAGCTTCACCCTCAGCGGGGGTATCAGACTCTTACTAACTAAAACCCACTATGTTCCTTCTGGAGGTCCCTGTGTGCCAGTGCCACCGTATCGACCTTTCGAACAACACGCGGATGAAAAAAAAGTTACTTCATCGATTTTGTGCGATGAATCCATCAATTTTTGATACATCCGTGAATATTACACAACATGACTTACGGCAACCGGTTGCTTTGCTGTCCCAAAATCAATTCGACTCATATTCAAACCAGTCGCTATAGAAACAGGTTGTACATGAGTAGTTCATAAAGACACATGTCTGAACAAATCATGATGGTATCATTACGGAGTTCTCATGCATAAGCGACCGACGGACCAACAGCTATATTGCACCGATTCTATGTTAATGACTAGGTACACCAGTCGGCACCATAGGGTTGTTCAGTGAATGGCCGGGTCATGATATCTTTATTGCAAATTCATTATTAGTTGAATAGATTTTTGGTTGCACTGGTAAGGTAGTGGAGCAGTTGACCGCGCTCCATACCATAAGGAGTCACCCTCTCATGCTAAAATGAAAGTATCCCGGCATAACTCAAAACATTTAGCAAGCTAAAATTTTGAAAAGTAGTAGGAACTAGAAAAGGCCGGGATGTCTAAGCTACCAGGCTAAGATTAATAGATATTTTGATTTTACCTTAATAGACTTACACATCAGTTTTTGAGATGGGAAATTATCAAATTACCGCTCCCGCTGTGGGTGCAGTGAGAGGGAGCGCTGTTTACAAAATTCAAATCAAGCTATGTAAACTGATGCGCATGTTGGACTTTATAGTCACGAACAAATTATCATTTTAAACACAGCAACAAGTAAGACGATTATAGAAACGTCCGTTCAATTGCCGGAAATTGACATTTGGGACATTTAAGCAGGAAGAGGCAACTAAGGGGAATTTGTAGACCTTACTTAACCAAACAAAGTGTAGAATTGATTGAAAATATTGATAGTTGGAGTCGTGAGAAACTTATTAACAAGATCAATTCTGAGAATTTTGATAACTCTGTTAAATACTAGCTTCATTCAAGCAAAATTGACGGTTAGTTGCCCTCGAGCAGCGAGACAAATAACTACCTCAGCAAGCGAACAATACTAAAACTCTTTAGAACGTTCTGAGAAAAAAGAAGTTTTAACGAAGTAACCCTATATCTACTCTATGAACTAAATAACCCGTTAAAGACCTGAGAATGGTATTAGAAGAAATATAAAAACGCGTGCGACTGCTGTAGTAATTGGTTGCCGGTTACCATCTACCATCGTAATGGCTTCAGTGAGAAACATTGATGTGTTTTGCAGCATTAACTCTAACCGCAATGAAGCGAGTCTATCACCTTACTTTTAGATATCTTCTAACGATTAAAAGCACATATCGCTTCTATTTCTTCATTTCTATTTCATTGTGCCAGTTTCGTCCAACTTCCATAAAATAAGTCATGTATTTTGTCAGTAAATACGATAACTATCTACACTTCGCGCACACTTGCATGATGATTCAGGCTAGTTTATCTTTTTTTTAACAAAATAAGTAATCTCTTAGGTGACTACAATACTTCTAAAGTTGGCGTCGTTCTAGGCTCATACATAGGAATCACGTACCAAAGAGGTATACAAAATTGGCTGTCTAACTAGTACCTGTCTAACTAGTACCTGTCTACCTGATAAGCTTGGGCTGTAGTCTCATATAGCAACGTTCAACTGTTTCCCAAAACAACCAACCGTTTCTCATTCGAATTTCAATTATAAATTGATAAACAAGATAACGTCGAATCTATTTCGAAATCTATTTAAAACTTTCCCACCTTTTGTATGCAAACGGAATCGATGTGAACAAGTGGATGCAATAAGATTCTGTGAGGACCATTGAATTCTCGTACAATGGAGGCCGTATCTCACAGTTTGGCCAGTAAAAGTACACTTTGAATAATATCAGACGATATAGATGGCAGCCATTGCGCAGTTCCATCGTACAATGGGCACTAGCATCACAAACACGACTTTGTATAACGGTGAGATTTATAGATCATTTAATCTGAATTGTGAGCCCTTTCGCAAAAAATTAGAAAGGAGCAGCGAAAGTTTAATCTAGTTCAGTTTTTTAACAATGATTATTGTAGTTATTTAAATTTTATCGCCTATTGTTATACAAAATGTTATGATAATAAGCACACATTTATTCACTTAATAGTCGCAAATGTGATACAAATGTCAGATGTCCCACGTACAACTATGGCTTAGGGAAAGTCAACTGATGTTATAAATGGTAATCGGTAAGCATGCGATCTACCTTTTAAAATTATTTATAAAAATAATAAAAAACATAAAATAGTGAACTAACATTAATTTTCTATATCTAAGATCAGACCATTCTGATCTATTTGCGGATTGTTGCCAAACATGAAAAACAATCCTCCAAAGATTTAGGACGGCAGGAACTGAATAATTATCATGTTAGTTCCGTATAAGAGAAACAACATGTATGACACGACAGTCAACAATATCAATTAAACTGTTGACCGTAACTTAGTACATAGCTGGTCTGCTACAACGCTGACCGCAAACTTAGCCGCAAGTGGACGCCACAATCTGCGCGCACGCATCCCTATTTACCGTTACGGACGACTGACCGCAGTTACGTTATCATATTTTCCTATATTAACTCTTTTGATACAGCCCTTCAGAGAGAGAAAATCTACACTGGCATTATATATTTGCTTTTTGTATTATGTGGTTTATTTGCCACTACCTAACTATAACTAGATATAAGTCTGAACCACTCCAAGGCTTTGAAAAAATATTCAAATTTGTAAAAAAAAATAACTAAAAATAATGTGGTAAGGTCCACATACCGTAAGAGCCCAGTTTTACAAATAAACATTGTATCCTCTAATAAAAAAAAAATACGATAGCGTTTCTGCGTAAATTGTATCGCTGCGTAAAGAGTGACTTTTTTAACCTAATGTATGAAGTAATGTTTCTAGAGGATCAATTAACAAACAATACAATGTACTCATATTTTAGTACAATAGGGAAGATGCAAATGTAATATTATTGAAAATTTTATCATTAAAATTTTAAAAAAGTATAAAAGAAAGACTACTGTAACGTTTTTATTTTACATAATGTTGATTTTTACGAATAATTAAAAATTAAAGTGACTTGAAACGAAACGTATTTCAAAACACCAATCAGCGTTCAGTGACGTCACTCCCGTTATGACAACTTATTTGAGGTTATAGATAGTTGTAAAGGTGAACATTAATGTAATTAGTTTGTGCGAAAATTAATTGTGTTTTTCAGATTAAAATGGAAGTTGGATTTATTGATTTTTCTAGGTGATAATGCTACAGTCTTTTGGGGTATTTCCATTTCTACTTGAGCTTGTTTCGATCGTTTCTGAGGATATATAGACACCTGTACACTTTTATCATTGGATATTTGAAAATTTTCAGAATCATGTGTTTCTGTGATTAATGAACACTCTAAAGATGAATCTGAAACATGAAAGAAATAATAATTCAGTTCTTCATCAGCAAGTACTATCTTAATAATATTACAAATGTGAAAGTTTAAATGTTTGTCTCTAGTATAATAAGGATAAATCTGAAGGAATGAATTAAATGCTCTCAAGAATTTCGCGTTTTTTTGGTGAATAATAATTATCCTTCCCATTCGCAGCTTGGAACCACTTTTTTCTTAGTTTTGGGTCAGAAGGTCCAGTCAAAACTTTGTTGAAGTAGATGGACACAAAACATGAGTCAACGCGGATTTTTTTCGGAGCATTGGTGGTATTGTTATGATCCCCTGATGTTGACGTATAATCCATTTTAAATTTTTACTGAAAAATATCTCGAAAGTCGAGAAAAATGCAAATGAATGAAAGCCGGCAACGAACAAGTACGACTAGTGTCAGACGCGAATGACGTCATCGGAACCGTAGGCCCGTTTTGGCGCGAAAATTTAAATTGTCAATTTAAACATGCATTTTTTTACAATAAATTGCAGTGTTTAATTTTTTTTATATATTTGTGGTCTATTCTACATGGAATTCTTTAAAATAAAAACAAAAATAAAAATATTGCATCTTCCCTATTTACCCCTCACACCAGCCAGCCTTCTTTGAATAGAAACTCAAACTTTTGCTCACTGCATGCCTTTGTTTGAAATAGCTGACTTCGATAAAAAAAGTCTCTAGTGATGTGAAGTATTCGCCCGACAGTATACTCGTAATGTCAGCAAGAGAGAGCTATTGGTGTTCTATACGATCGATAAACCAGTCCGGCGACATAGCCTTGTTTATCAACACTGTAGAGTCACGTGCAATAATATGTATTCACTTAGCTAAATTTATAAGCGACTAGCTATTCTCCGCGGTTCTATCTACCGACTGAAGGAAATACTAGCCTAATTCCTTTCTCTGACTGTAGACTATGTGCCTACCAAATTTTATTTAGATCGGTCCAGCTGTTCACTTGTGATAGCGTGATCAATGGAAAAAGAGGTTCATTTTTATACTTGTAGGAGGTAATCCCTGGTTCTGCTGATCCGATTTTGAAAATTCTTTTAAGTAGTAGAAGTAGTACCTTCGGGACGCGGGTGAAATTGCCGGTATTGGCTTGTGTTTAATAATTTTTACTTTATTTTATATATTGTTTAATAATTACACCAACTAACTCATCTTCGATATAAATGGCTTTGTTTGCAGGATGAGAACCAGAATCTTTTGTTTGAACTGAACTTCGAAATCGTAAATCAAACTTGTTCACATACTTAATTGTACGAAGGTTAGACTGATGATCATGTCCCCAAGAGTGTATACAGACCGCGTACACTTTTTGAAAAAATCACCTGGGTCTACAACAAAAGAGAAGTGACGAGAGATATTATAAAGGAATATGCTGAAAAGCACACTAAGTACAGTACATTAAACAATTTTAATTTACAGAGTTCAAGTCAAAGTTGTTAGTCAGTATTCTGATGGACATAACGTCTCCGATATTTAAATTACACAGGTAATAATATGTCTGAGTGTCTAAGCACAAAGATATTAAATAAAACAAAAAAAAAACATTATTTTTAAATAATAGTCGAGAACTTAATTGACACAAATGTCGTGGTGGCCTAGTGGTTAAAGAGCCAACCTCTCAAGTGCGGTGTGGGTTCGATTCCAGGTCGGGCAAGTACCAATGCAACTTTTCTAAGTTTGTATGTACTTTCTAAGTTTATCTTGGACACCAATGACTGTGTTTTGGATGGCACGTTAAACTGTAGGTCCCGGCTGTCATTGAACATCCTAGGCAGTCGTTACGGGTAGTCAGAAGCCAGTAAGTCTGATGCCAGTCTAACCAAGGGGTATTGGGTTGCCCAGGTAACTGGGTTGAGGAGGTCAGATAGGCAGTCGCTCCTTCTAAAACACTGGTGCTCAGCCGAAACCGGTTAGACTGGAAGCCGACCCCAACATAGTTGGGAAAAGTCTCGGGAGATGGAGATGAACTTAATTGACACAATTGTTATGATCTTCATAGGGGTCGTATTAGCACAAAGAATGTCCTAGAAGTTCCGTATCTAGTTATGTTAATGTTACGGACAAATCTTTATTATGATCTCATACCACAAATAGTTAGCACCCACGCGTGACGACTAAGTAAATGTTGCGCCTTGGGACCGCCATGTTCATGCACTTGGCAGAATGCCACGCGACCTTATGAACTTCGCATCGAAATTACGTAATTCTGCGATGTCATCTGCCATCAGCCTAGCCTTTTCCTAAGTATGCTGGATTCGGCTTCCAGTCCAACCGTTAAAAGCTGTGTACCAGTGTTTTACTTAGAGTTACCACATACCTATCTATGACCCCCTCATACCAGTTACCTGGGCAACCTGATACCCCATGGTTGACTGGTTGGCAGACTTCGTGGCTTTTGACTACCTGTTAGGATTGTGAAAGATGATTAAATGAGAACCCCACTAATCGAACGCCATGTTCGAAACATGGAGGAACTCGTCATGGCAAGATCCACGGACCGGCTAAGCGTTGCTTAACACGAGCTCCTCAAAAACAACAATTCGCATTTAATTAAAAAGTAGGTAGGCAGGTAGGTACCAACGAAATAAAAATAGGTAGATATGTGAGTAGGTGGGTAATTAAGATACAAAATTTGGACACTGTATATTAATTAACTGATACTATTTATGTTTGATGCTGCTGGAATAGGTTATAGCTACTGTTATAATATTATAGAAATACATTGTACAGACGCCAGCACATCGAGTTACCCGAAACTGACCAATTTTCCCAATCAACTTCAAAACATATCCTTCATTTATAAAGTTGAAAATCTGTTAACGAAATTTGATAAATTGTAGTAAGTTGATGTGCTGGCGTCTGTTTGCCAATAAAGCAACAACCGCTGACTGAGCCCTTTCCATGGTCCCAGTTCCTCATCGCAACGTCCCAGTTAACGGCTTTCTACATTCTTAGCTGTAATAAATTGATGGTGTTTAGCGAACGCCTTGGAGATTGCGGCCTGCAACGATAATGTGTGCACATTATAGTGCTTTGCAACTCATGGTGCCCTGGTAGCTTCGACACGACGTCAATCCTGGTATGACGAAATAATTCAACTTCTACCGACTTCAGAAATAAGATCGTTTTTTGTTTTAATGTGTTTTAGTTCCACTGTGGATAGTCTCTAGAGTTCTTCTTCATAAATTCGACTGTAAATGCGTAACCGATAAACAAACTTACATTAGAACTTTATATCTACTAATAGGATATGATAAACTACATTGTAATGGCTACGTAGCAACTAATAGCCGTACGTCTTTATTAACTGCATGACTTAATAGCAAATCTTACGATAATACACAATGATCAAAAATTCTTTGAAACTGCAGTGAAAATCTTGGTGCAGCATGCAAATCAAAAGTATGATCATACGAATACCATTAGAATGCAATTGCACCATAATCATAGCTGCAAAGGCCATCGCCATTCACCATAACTTACAATGCAAACCCATTGCTTAAACTTGAAAGGTTTACATATAACGGCGGTTAAACATGTAACTTAAAACTAAGCTTATGTAAGTAAAATATTACTTTAAAGCAATTAACGTTTACAAAGATGTAACACCTTTGCTAATTAAAATTGAGATATATCGCTCTACATTAGCATACGAAACACGCTACAGAATGGCATAAGTATGCATACCTATATATAAAGACTTATGTGTGAACATATATTTTGAATTTCATGCTGGTCATTAAAATTATGTCGAGGTAATTTTTGACAAAAGAAAGAACAACTTTAGAACTCAAAATCATTGCACACTTCCTAATGATCTTGCATTATGTGTGAACTCTTTGATATTCTAATAATATCGAACTATTATATTCGAATGAAACAATATTATTAACATTATTAAATAGATACTATGAAACACTCACTTGAAAAAAACTTAATTAATAGTTTTATGAATGAGAATTAGCATAGTCAAGGCCAATAGACATCCAAGATTACAAAGAAAATAATTTATATGCATTGTAATGAATGGATTTCACAATGCAGAGATGATGAGTTATGATAGCCAAACAAATGATATTGCAGAGGTTGATAAAGATGTTAGTATGCATTTGATAGAACATAATAATTATCATAAATGTGAATAGCTACATGTAGTACTCTCTGGTCTTCCACACGTCACAACAGAAAGTTTATACAGACAAAAGACAGGACATTGTAGAAACAGACGCTTGATTAAATAAATAACCCAAGATAAAATCTAACAAAGTGAAAACATTCCAATATGTGAAAATACAATTTAAAGCTTCTAGCTATTTCATCCCACGTGCGGAGAACTAATTGTAATAAATCATAGTTCTAAAACCACGACACGAAGCTATTGTTAACTAGTAATTTTACAGTTATCAACCGTCTCATCACCTGTCTAACTATTAGCTTTCATGAAACCATTCGAGAACAGTAATTAAATAAGAGATGGTTATTATCTGGAACTAGCTGACCTGACATAGTGGCAGCTGAATTGCACGCACGCTCACCGTGTATGAGATGCAAAGGTCATAAAACACTATTGGTTTTCAGTTTTAAACTTACGAAAGCAAAAGGAATAATAGCTAAAACGGTTCCACTGTTCTCAAGTATAGCCCACAATATAGCACCATTTTGGTTTCATAGAAATAACAATAGGCCGCGTGTAGGCTTAAATGGGCATAAAGCCATGAAAGAAAGGTGGTTACCACAAATAAAAAGAACGTATTGTTCTTCATAATTAGTGAAGAATCGTGGGTGCTTCGACATAATGAAGATTAATACACCAATTTCGTCTGACTTTCACTGAACGACAGTGATGATGCTTCGACCATTAGTGCGCTTAATGATTGATCGCAACGTGAAGAACCTGCATCAATTTGATTGTATAATATCAGGTTATTTGTTTCAACTTGTTGCAGTGTTATTGATGACATATGTTTTTATTTCTGAGTGTGGGAATCTTCAATCGTAACATTTTCTGTGGGATTTAAGAGCGATAATTTTGTTTCTAGTATTTAATTATTTGTAAACACATGACTTTAGAGCGTTTTAGAAGTAGACTGTACAAAGGATGTCGATGAAAAAATATGTTTTCCTTGTATACTGGTTGTCAGGAAGTAATAAAATATCGGAAAAACTATCTTGCAACAACTAACAAAGGCTGGAATGTAAATGCATGTAGATAAGTTAGAATTAGACTACTGACTGTCAAGTACTGTTGATGTTGTTGATGAAGAAACCTTACATACCTACAGGAAAAAAACATACCCATCATATGATAACAATCATAATGAATTTTACGAAATAATTTATGTATGTGAGAATGTAATTATGACTGCCGTAGTAACTAGTGCAATAGAGTTTCCAAAGCGCTTATCGTAGAATGATACATAATTAATTGTTACAACGTAAGAATATGTTTTTAATTGACTAATTCTAAAGCGGGGTACCCAATTAACAACGATGTTCCCACACAAATGCCTTTTAGAGCTACTTATCTTTTAGGCGGTACATGATTTTGCTTTAAGGTAGCACCGAGCCATAACGGTAGAATACGATTTCTGTAGCTGTGTAGTATTCTCGAGGAATGCTGATACCTACTGCTGACATGACACACTAATAAATCGCAGAAATTAAAAATAATTGATCACTTTGCACCTGTGACAACAATGGCATATTATGTTCAGCAAGAATGTTAATTTTCAGTGGTTTCATTATTACGATTATGTAGCAAAACCGTCACGCAACCATCCAAGCGCTACCGATTTTCAAGGTCCCAAACGATGCAGCCACTAAATCAATTGATGTCAATTATGATGCCGTAAAAACAACCATGAATGCGATTCAAACCGCAGAAGAAATTGATCTTCGCTATCAAAAAGGTTAACGGTATTGCATCATTGCAAAATCTGCCAGATCGTCCATTTTGTGCACACATTCTCAGCGAAGTTTCCGCGTTATATAACCACTGTAATCTATGTACATGCAGTTTTGCATCGAAAGCTTCGGAATATTGAAGTCCATTAATTGCATTGTTTAGAAATATCGAAGGTTTCAATGAAGGTTATCGCATATTGAACGTACCATATCGCACTGAGCTTCACCGTCGTCGTCATAGAATATGGTGTCGCAGTCGTCCATCCCTGCGGCTGAGTGCGCCACCTCACTCCTCAGCAGCGCGGGCCGGCGCCGTCATCAACGTCGGCACACGCGGCCGGATCACCGGCATCCGAACTTGCACTAATTGTCTTTACGGCTACACACCGACACCGGCTCAAGACTCCACTATCGTAGCGAATTTAACGATCGAAATCTTCTGGATAATCCGATGAGTCACGCGACAGCGAGCTGACTAGGTGCAACACTGGCTCGCTCCGCAGACGACGCTCGGAAGGTGTGGGTGTCCTTAACGAGCTGAATCACACGCTACCTCGAGGAGGAGCCTCGCGTTCACTTAATATTTTTTGGGTACTAACTGGCGGATGAGCCGATTGATTGTGTATTTTTTGTTTGCTCAAGGGCGATCCGCTGAGTGCGCTAGGTTTTAGATGGTGTTTTTGTGGCCAACTGCGTAGATAGCGGCGGCCGGGGCGAGGGTGGCGCGCGCACTCCGTCGGGGTGCATTGATCGGATCCCTACTGCGCATGTCCCCTCTTCAGATTTCTCGACTGTTTTGACATTTGCAGGGGGGAACCCTTACACGTCCGCCGCAGATAGAAATACAATAAACACATTTCCTTGCGGACATGCGTTAGTATAAAATGTTTTACACGTACGAACGTAGGAAAAAATGATTGACATTAGTAGATACAACCATTATGAACAATAATGACCGAATAAAAAATAGCGTTCAATGTAACCATTGAATAAAACTGCTACATCATAGAAATTAGTTCTCACATGTTTTATGGCACCACAATAATGGCAGCTGGTTAGAGCCTCCGTCTCATTCAATTATCGCAATTCTGTTAGCTTCGAAGAAATAGATTATGCATGTAGACAGCCCATAAAAGGAAAGTACTTATTAACATTTTTTCACCCATAGCTTCGTACGTGCGTTTTATGAGTTTGTCTGCATATACGTATGTTTGTTCGTGAAACAACAATAATTTTATGAGAGTACACACGTTCTTTGTGTTGTGAGCGCAACAGAATTTCATAAATATTATGTGAACGTTTGTAACGCTTTGTTGTTAAGGTCTCATTAGTACGATTTATTTTTATAATGAAAAAGTACATCGTTAATTCGTGAAGTGTTTTAGATGCCATTGTTTTTTGCTCGCAGCGTAGGTGTCTAAAAAAGTTTTATCTTAAAATTATGCAAGGAATTCGTTATTAGACAATTACATGCGTATAAATATTTTATTGTACTAATTAAACTTTAAATTTCTGAAACTATTTCAACTTGAACTACGTTTATTGCAATCTGAAATATGAAGGCGCCAACTCAGTTGAATATTTGATAGTAATAAATTCCCGCGCGGTCGCGTATATTCCTCCTTCATAAATGTTTGACGACATGTCCCTGTTTTCTTACGAGCCGAGCCCGGTTGTAAATTCAGTATATTTTAATGTAATATGTATAAAATAGACGAAATAAATGAAGGCCGAGAATATAAATGGGATGTCAGAAATTCGATTTGTTAAGTTAAATTGAAAAAGTTATTATTAGTTTGACTGTTTGTTTATTAGGATACCTAATTGCTGGAATAAACCATTACCAAAAGTATTATACTAATAAGGAGCTTCATTGTTCCAGTGCACTATCTATAGATTGAAATAAAACCCGAAGTTAAAACTTTAAGTATTACGAAGTTGTCTGTTGGTCTGTTTGTTTGTTCCGGGTAATCTCTAAAATGGCTGGATCCATTTGGACGGGACTGTTTGGCAGATGGCTGATGTAGGAACTCCCTTTGGACGCGGGTGAAACCGCGGCGAATAGCTTAGTAAAAGTTTAGTTAACTCTACAAAAATGTCAACCACTATCACAACTACATTACCAAGTTTAGTCTAGACCAGAGATCAGGCGCGGGATCGAATTACTCTCCGATGCCCGGTTGTATCAATCACCAACTTCCCGACTCCGGGCTGCTTTTAGTCTCTTTAAAACCCATAAAGCGATTTCGGATTTTCGTTCGTTCCGCCACTACTAGATCAACGAGGCATTCAGTACTACGATAGTAAACGATGCTAAAATTTACCTTCACAAAACAAGTTTAGTCAACCTGTAAAGCACCTGCCTATGAATGAAACAAGGCAAGTGTGTCAAGGCGCTCGGGACCAACGTTCACTGTGCTCCAGTTCGCTTATAACATAACCCTTTGCGTAGGTTCACGTCAACTTAACTGTCCTAGAAATATGCGTCTTTTGTAACTTCTTGAAAGGGGTAAGTTCGACTTTTGATGCATGTGAAGGAGAAATCAAGGATACGTGTAGCTAGTGTGTGACAGAAAGATACTAATGTCGGACATAAATGTCTATATGTATACTGGCACTCGATATTAGAGTAGTTTAGTTTCTAGCTGTGCGTTGTAGCGACATTTTCATGCTCGTTGTACTTTTTACTTGTAGCTTTTATTGAGTTCCCGATATTTCGTCACTGTCGCAAGCGCCATGAGCACGGAGTAACTAAATAAATTAATTATTAATAAATCTACATATTTTGATACTTTCCTGAAGTTATATTAAGTAAATAATACCCAAACATCTTCTGAAGGATTAACGCTAAACTTATTATTTACTTACTTCTCTTCTAGGACTTAATGAAAATATTTTTAACTCGTAAAAAAATACCGGTCGGAATCAATTTACACTCCTCTTAAATAAAATACACAGTACGAGTAAACTTGTGTAGCTCCACATTTGTACAACCCTGCTGGGAGTGCTAAATAACTGTAAACACTATTATTTCTAACTCTACATCACATTATTTGTGAATGTTTGAATAATAATTGTATTTCAGTGTAACGCGTACATAAATTTGTAGCAATACAAAATTATAATACTTATTCATAGATGTACCGACCGAGTTGTGTGTATATTTCATCTTTGTCCACCAGATAACTGGACAAAAGTAGCCTATAGCCTTCCTCTATATTCTGCGGGTTGTTCGTAAGAGATACCGTGGCCCTGGCACACGGACCTCCAGAAGGAACATAGTGGGTTTTAGTCAGTAAGAGTCTTTCACTCCCTCCAACTGCACCCTCAGCGGGAGGGGTCATTTGATGATTTCCCACGAAAAAAAAGCCTTCCGATTGAAAAAATTTGAAACGATTACGAATTCGACGATTTGAAAAAATGAGAGTATTTGGTAGCCCTATATCTATATTTATAGGGCTACCGAATACTCTCATTTTTTCAAATCGTTTCGTTAATTCCCGAAATAACTTAGTGCTTTCAAGCAAACAAACAAACTCCTTAGCTTTATAATGTTTTTATAGACACACACATATCTAGTTAATTTGAGGTCGCTTAAATGTTTAATTATCATAAATTTGGTGCACCATCTCCAGCTCCAGCTGGGGGGTGCCCTCAGCAGGAGGGGTCATTTGATGATTTCCCACGAAAAAAAAAGATACTAGTTGTCTGGCATAACTGCTGAATTGGAATCCATTTGGCACAACCATATTTGTGTTATATATTCATTAATATTTCATGTTATGTCAGTAAATATAATAATATATAATATCCCTCACACATTCACACAACGTCATCTAGTCCCAAACTAAGCAGAGCTTGAACTATAGGTACCTACTAGACAACTGATAAACAGATACTTACATATATGTACATATACTTTTCTTCTGTAAATACATACATATTATACATAGAAACATACATAGAAATATGACTGTTGTTAATGATAGGGCAGAATAAGTTCAATCGTGAATTCGTGGTACCGTTGCAAAATGTCAAGGGAATATTTTAATGTCTTGTTATTCTTGATTCGAGAAGGGCGACGTGTTTAGTTCAACGTAAAAAGTATTTATATCTACTTAAGCTTTGGGCATATAAAGTTTTTAGAACTTAAATTTATACGTATCTTATAAAGCTGAAGAGTTTGTTTGTATTGCTTGTGTGGTTGAACGAGCTAATGATTGCCATGTACAAAGAATTAAGATAATGAGGTTGGTAGATACAGCAGGCCAGCAGGTCAACCTATCCGAATCTGCCAAATTTTACCAATCGAATATTTAACTCTCCGGCAATGTGGTAAGGTTTACAATCTATTAAGAAAATTTGACTTGACTTGATGTGTTGGCGTCTATACCTTGAACACATTTTAAAGGAAAATTAGAATCTCAAACTTTTGATCCAATATACATATTTATTTTATGGTATAGACATCAACGCGACCGATAGAAACCCACATTTTCTTCTGTAGCCGTTTTTAGGGCAATTTATTATCTAGTGCGGCGATCGTGTCTGACCGCGCGACAGTACCTACGATCGTGAAAGATCTAATTACTCCGTTATCTCTAATTGCTATCACCAATCTTTACAGCGGGCACAAACAAATGTGCCACCATATATGTATGCCTGGGGAATTAAACTACATTCTTTCTAAGGAAGGTCGGACTAAAGAGTCACGTTAAAGGTCAAAGGTCATTTATTTAAATTGTCGCATGCGCTCTTTCGAACTGCATTCTTATGTCGGCTCGCTAAGATATTAATCAGTTACTGTGAGCTTAGAAAAAAGATTGAGTCAATATACCCAAAGAAATTCTGTTTAATTTTTGAATTTATCTGTTAGATAGTGGCTATCCGTAACCTGTGAAACTGGCCCTAAGTATCAATTTATTTACGACTGTGATGTAACTGCAAAAAATATTATAACCGCAGGAAACACCCAGATAAAATAATCACAAAATCTAGTTACCTAAGAGTACAAAACAATGACTTATACCATAATTCATATTATTATCTGCCTCCCAGCTGTGGGTACGGGCTGGCTTAATTGATAGCATCGTACAACGACCGCCTATATAGTACCTTCTCCGCCGGACGTTACGTACTTAGTCTTTGTATTATCCCCCTAAGATCATTCATTCGTTCCTTGTAGCCGTTTGTTGGAGAATTTTCTTAACGAACTAAATAATAGAATTTGTATCTATCTTGGAGAGACATGCGGATATGGAGGTTAAGCCTGTACTAAACTCCAGAAGGAACATTGTGGGGTTTTTTCAGTAAGAGTCTGACACTCCCTTCAACTGCGTCCTTAGGAGGGGCCATTTGATGATATATCACAAAAAAATAGAAAAAATAGTCTGTGCTAACCATAGGGTATCGTAATGAATTTACGTCAAAAGTTACCGTATATAGCAGATTGTCACATAAGATTTGAATTGGCATTGGTATATAAAAACTAACGTAAATAAAAGCTTGAATAGAAACGTGAAATTATGAAAATCTATCCTTAGAATTAAGTAGGTATGTGGTATCTTCACGCTAGAAATAATTTAGTAAATTGAGTTGCTTTCTTGCAGTGCCAATCCTATAGAAATTTAGTACACGCGTGTCAGCTATAAAGTTGAAATGAATGTACGCACGACGCAAATATAATTGCAATTTTCCAGTCGACTCGTTGCAAGCTGCAGGTCAATCGAGCCGTACCTCAGCGTAGATGAACAGCGAATAAGATATCGCGTGTATACAAGCAGGAAGCGTTCTCCATACATGCCACAAACCCATCTAATTTTACCCAACATATAATAGCAATACAAACGTTTTACTTAAACGTTACCCAGTATCCACGTACTTGCGCAAGCGACTACATTGCGTCTCGTTCTTTTTACTAAGTACTTATTATGATGCGCAAGAGTTTTTACATCTCTACGATAATAATCTGCATTTCTTCCGCAATTCTAATTGTTAAATAATGAATGTAGTGCGCAATTGTACACGTCTCAATGTGACAACGAAGGTGTTACATTTACATTGTACATCGCCAGCACATCAAGCTATTACAATCTGTCAAATTTCGCTGAAGCATATGGTTCAAAGTTGATTGGGAAAGTTTGACAGACACAGGGTAGCTTGATGTGCTGGCGTCTGTAGATACATGTTTATCTTTACGCATAATCTTAAGTTCATTCAATCATCATTTGAAAAAGTAATTGAAGTTAGCCAGAAACAAATTAATCATACTTTTTCAGAATAAAATAATAGCGTGTCGACAACACAAATAACTGTGTCTTAACATTATAAAAGCCTAACAACATAATTGGACTATAAATACATTACTTACATGTAGATATATTGTACTACATGAATAAAAAAAATATTCCCAAGTAGGAGCGTGATTTGGTATTATAAGTTCGTGCTATACAAAAATTCACATGCCTCTCAGGTCAAGGTGACGTCAAATCAATACACTTCAATATACACTTACAACTTACGTTGCAATGTCGCAAGACGGCATAATCATAAGTTTCTTCTGTAATACATATGTATGCTATGTATTCCTCCGTGTTTAGCTCACACAATGTATAGAGGTGGTCAATATTGGAGAAGCTCTAAGTGAAGAACTCTTCCAGATCCATATTCATATTTTAAACAACACACGGGTCTTACTCGCGATGAAAAATTTATAAAGGCATGTACGCTACCTCTATTTCTGCCGACGTTTCGGCCGAATTACACCGACCGTAGTCACGGGTGGACTGATGACGGCTAGCGGCGTCTCCGTGAAGTGCAGGGTTTCAGAGTAAGACCCGTGTATTGTATACAATAAGTGTACATTGACTGCCTCGTTGGTCTAGTGGTCGCAAAGCGCGACTGCTGTGCACGGGGTCTCGGGTTCGAATCCCAGGTCGGGCCGAAATCGCTTTGTGGGTTTTGAGAAACTTTCATAAAGCAGCCTGGAGTCTGGAAGTTGGTGATTGATTCACCCGTGCATCGGAGAGCACGTAAATGTCGGTCCTGCGCCTGATCTCTTTCCGGTCGTGTCGGATTGCCGTCCCATCGGACTATGAGAGTGAGGGAATAGAGAGTGCACCTGTGTCTGCGCGAATGCTTGTGCACTATAATATGTCCTGCGCAGCTGGCTGATCTCCATAAGAGAGAACGGCCGCCGTAGCCGAAATCAGCCTGGATGCCATCATCAAGTGTACATATTCTTTAAGGTTTTACGAAAACAGAAAGGGGGGAAGGTGAATCCTCCAGATGCAACCCTCAAGGTGACAACTGTCCTTACCTATACAACATGGGGGAAGTAAGAAGTCTGAAGATAACAGAACAAGGAAGCGCTTACATAACACTCAATGCAAACTAAACCAAGTCGTGTTCAACA
Source organism: Heliothis peltigera (assembly GCA_958496145.1). Lineage (NCBI taxonomy): Eukaryota > Metazoa > Arthropoda > Insecta > Lepidoptera > Noctuidae > Heliothis > Heliothis peltigera. The sequence goes on from OY292328.1 coordinate 8,816,843, forward strand.
ATTTCAAATTACAATAAATTACTATTGTAGCTAATGTACTTATCTAATTTATTATGACACCGTTTAATTGTTATATTATTATTATCTCTAACAGCGTGAGTGAGAGTTAATTGGAACAGGTTTGCTTGTAATGAAACTCGAAGATAGGGAAACTGCCTGCCCTCCTATGCTGCGGTATAAATTATCTACAATGTATACCTTCGTGCTATTGCAATACAATTAAAGCTTTGTCTATTTCATTTAAATTATTTTGTTTAACAAAAACATATCATAATAATACATTTTACTGGTTGTAGTGCGTGTCAAACATCTTTTAATTTATCGTATGGTAATTGCATTGAGCAAGCGTATTAATTAATGCTCTGTGAGACGATAAAAAGGCTGATGATGATGATGCTAACAAAATCTTATAGTGTCTGATAATAATGTCATCGAAATCCGAACAACTGAAGCTATGTGAATAAATTTCTTCTACTTCATGTAAGTAAGGGGATTAAAACGATCTATTCAAGGTGATAAACGAATTGAGTGCTTTTCAAGTATTTAGTCTCCTTTCGACAATATACTTTGCTATGTCCTTGATGACCAGTTAGTTGGCCAGTCACCACTTAATTGACGAATTGGCTAATAGCCATTTATGTACACACTCTAAAATATAAATTCCATAGAAATAACTTGTCGCTTAACTATTTTGAGTGCAATTTAATAAAGCTAAAAGTTTAGAATACGCGGAAACTGCCTCTACCTACATACATACATATTTACGCAATTAAATTTAAATAAAATACGGAATATAAAATTGTCATATAAGCAGAGTTAGTTAAACTATGTCGAAGATAAGTTGATAATCAGGAAATAAGTATTGATAAATATTAATAAGTGTTTGAATATTTCTAAGAACCTAAATTAAAATAAAAAAAAACACACACAAATAGAAATCTTATTTCGAAAATAGACATCTCATTTTAACTCATCGACGTAAATGGCGATTTGTATTGCAAATTTATATATCAATGGTGAGCGTCCGTGTTTGTACGTGGTAACGCGCGGCCTACGGTCAACGGCCGTTTCCTGCACCGCTGCATTCCTGCGGGGCTGCAATGTGCCACCTCGCTGCTGACCGCACTATGGGACTCAGTGTGACCACTATTCCTGAATAATATGTATATAAGTATAATGTTTGGAACAATAGCTGAAACTAATAATTTTAAACTTTCGCGATTTTTACACATTTTAAACACAACACACAGGTCTTAGTCGCGATGATGGCGATGGTAGCGTACCTTCATGCCTTTATAATATTTTTTTTCGTCGCGAATAAAACCTGTGTGTTGTGTTTAAAATAGCTGAAACGATTGAGGTAGAATTTGGTATGGCTCTGCTGAAGACGGTTACGACTAACTACGAACTAATTTTTATTCGCGTGTGTGTATGTTCTTTGGGAAAAGAGCTATGCGAATTAAAGAAAATTACTCTACAACACTAACAAAGAAAGATCTAGCCTTTCAAAGGCATACTACACGCTAAATATAGTAATTCACTTTGTGGGCAGTCTTGCAAAAAGTTTAGACATGCCCTGAACTATACCGGTCTTTGTAGGTATGTTTAGGTGTCCCAAACAAAAGGTGATCGTTAATCACGCACCTATTGTGGACAGAATTACTTTGGGTGCCTGTCGCCTGAGCAAGGTTAAGTTCTGAAAGAGAATGACATGTTTTAGTACTTACGTAACTGAATATAGCCTAACCTAGGTTATTATGTAAATTGAAAAAAAAAAATATATCGTGACTCTGACTACGCATAACTCATGGGTATCCCTCAAAAATATGACACGGCAACATTGTACAGCCGCCAGCACATCAAGCTACTACAATCTACCGAGTTCCTTTAACAGGCTTTCAACTTTATCGCTGAAGCATACGGTTCAAAGTTGATTGGAAAAAATTGACAGTTTCGGGTAGTTTGACGTCTGGCGTCTATACTTACTACCAACTATTGTTCTGTCTGTCAATTAGAAGCTTGGCGAAGGTATAAAAAGATGATAATTAAACAATAGATATTATCCGTCTATCTATACAATTCACACATCGGCCATGACCGTTTAAAAAAAAATATTTTTGGTACTTAAGTGAAGTATTGAGTAACATTATTAAATCTACGATAATCTGAGCGTTACAAAAGAATTATCAGTAAAATTGGAAGTTCTAACGTCAGCTAATACCACGGTCACGTCTTAACGTTCAATTGAAATGTTTGCTTCACAAGTTATCAGAAGTCGATCTTTTACGTGTACAAATATGTTCTAGGTTCCAGCTTGACGTTGCACCATCTTCTAACCGTACTGCGTATTCGAAGCTACCAATTATACGTCTTTAGCTAACTTATTTTAAGTCGGAATGCTGTTAAACATAGGTATTTATTAGGGTCTGGTTGCTTTACGTAAACAGGGATTTAGCTACTTAGGGCCTGTTTCACAATTTCCGAATAGCCACTATCATATACATAAACTATCTGGAACTTATTCGTAGGTGGTGATACAGGCCCTTAGAATAGCATATAGAAATCTTGGATAATTTGTAATGGCCAGGATAGAGCCTCATCGTCATCTTAGGACATATAGGAACGTTTAACATAGGGCACCATTGATCGGGTATAAATTCGCACATGACTGTTGCTAAAAGAAGCCTGGACTAAAACTATTAAAGAATTCTGTATTACGTACGATCACTAGACCAAAAAATTACTAATTTTGTTTTGTTATACTAATGGTAACAAAGTGAGTTCAACGGTTTAGCTGGAGTCGCTCGAGTGTAATGCACGTTCGTATTCTCAGCACTCCGAAGACCGGTTACGTAATCCCTCGCATGTGTTCCCGACTAGAATAATTAGTTAATTAATTACACTCTTACTGCGCATCGTGGCGTCTAGCGTCGCGACGCGTAAATGATCACGATTACACAACAACGCCCATAGAGAGTTGCCAGTTTATTACAAGTGTTGCCACCTGCTTCTTACTATGCAGTTCTACTGATCAGAATCTCGCGAAGGACAAGTTTATTAGTCACGCCTTCTGAATTTGTTACTTTCAACATTTTCGTGTCATGTAAGCGGCACCTGTGAACATTTAGAAAATATTTTTGCATGCCGTTAAATGAAGTTGGCAGACAGGTTTTATTATATGCAATTGCACATGTATTTTACGCATTAAAATTACTTGCAGCATACGGAGCAATTTTCTTGGAGCATTGCAGAAGGAAATAACACGAAATGTTTCCTGCAACGTACTAAACTTCATTGTTAATTTTATGATCGGCGTATAAACAAATAGGAAGACGGGCTTTCTGTTGTTGATTATTTTATAGTCGCGAGCATCCACCTTTTTACTATACTGCCGCGTAAATGCATCATCAAATGACCAATTAATATTCATACATTTTAGCATGAATATGCTGAAACAAAGTGAAATTCAGATTGCCGAAAGGTATTTTTGCAGCAATCAACAAAATTGGTTTCAAAGCAAATAGGCTTTCATAGCTATCAGCTGCATACGATGATTATGATCGTCATTCACAACGGACTGGGTTTGTTCATACCATGATCAATGATATCTTTGGCACAGATCTGAGCAGGTGAGATTGCGCTCGGAGGCAGATCGCCAGACGAACAAAATGCAATCGCTAGGGATAGGACGGTGAAAGGGCTCGAAAGTTCTCGGATTACATACAAATGCACCCGCGGAGCCCCGAACTAAAGGCAACCTACTCTCACGAATTCTACGACATGTATAATTAGAAGGTGTTTTAATAAGAAAAGGCAACATAAAGTTTCAATCTCTTAGGCGCCTGTTGAATTTGCTACTACATACGCCAGCATATCATACTAACCGAAACTGTCAAATTTGTAAAATCAACTTTGAATAAATAAATAACTTTAATTTGGACAACATGTAGGTCCATAGAGCCCTATGCTTTTGAAAATCTATTAAGGAAATTTGACAGATTGTAGTAGCTTGATGAGCTGGCGACTGTAAATGATTGTTAATTTGTTCTGTTTTGTTTGTCTTCCTTGAAAATTTTGTTTTAAAAAAGTGATTGAAGTGAAGGTCAGAAAAGGTCCTGTAAAATATTAAATACATCATACGTTTACCATCAAGTCAAAGTTTTCAGAAGTATAACTTAGATATTGCATTTCCACTAACGTGAGCCGCAAGTGAAACATAAAGTTACCTATGTAAACAAACTTGCAGTGTGGTATAAGAATTTACTGGCGAACGTCTCCGCGTAATATTTTTCGTGAACCTTGACATTTGCGACATTTACCTAGAGTTTTTCTTCAGAATTATGAAGGACTTGGCTTCAGTAAACCTTGATATTAACATTCCTTGTAGTAAACTGAAACTTTTCTAGGTTCAGTGTATATGTTTTTCGCAAGGGATCGGAAACTCGAAAAGAAAGTAACTGTAACGATTAATTAATAACATTGTGGTTGTTGAAACAATTTTAGTAATTTTTCGCTATCCTGTAACATCAACCCTTACTTTCGATTAACCACCATAAGTCACGTGTGTACAAATTTGTTTTAGAATTAGGTATAGCTATCTAGAAACTAAATTGAGCTGTTCGCAGTTTTGCACGAGTCTGTCACAACTTTCTATAAAATTAACATGTCTAAGTTGGTATAAAAGCTTTTACTATAAATCATTTCTAGAGCAGATTATATATATTTTTTAAATATATTTCTTTTAATATTACGATGGATTAAATAAAATATTTTGTAAGCAAATTATTCTTACAATATCGATTTTTATTGATTCATGAAACTCAGCGTAGACAATACAATCAAAATATAGTACCTAACTATGATGGCCCGTATAGACACTTATTTGCTAATAAAACGTAGAAGATAATAGATTCGAATGGCGCTTAACAATCCCCACAAGTACAATAGACTGTCAGTGAAGATCCGAGGCCCGTTCAACTGAGTATCCGGAACATTATCCTCGTGTACACACTCGTAATTTCACCTTGCTTTCTCTCGTATCGAAGAAGATGATCTTGATAAAACTAGGTAATGGTGGGCTAGTAATTTTCCTAGGAGTCGGTACTTACATTACTAATGACAAAAGGCAAGCAATTGCGAGGCAATAGCTAGTTATTCTGTAGGGGCTTAATGAGAAAATGTTGGACGGTGAACCTACGCGTTGGAATTCTCATTTTATTTCACCTTCCCGACGTTTGTTTTTACGACATTCGCTTTTAGTACTGATTTCAAGTATTCATACCTAGGCGCGGTTCAAGAAGTCTTGTTTAGGTTATTACATAGACATGAAACATAGAGAGTGCAAAAATAAATTTAGAACGACCAAAAGTAAAAAAATTCTACAATATTAACACAGACTTTGTTATGTTTAAGATTTTTGTAGCGAAAAATAGTTCAGAACAAGAAAATACCCCGTATCGTGATAAAATGCTTATCAGCGCCGTCGATACTACGATAAAGAACGTAAATAATGCAACAACAGGTACGTTTCGAAGCCATTACACAGGTGCAGCCAGGAGTAATGAAGGCAGTCATTCGATTCCAGTATTTCTTGGAACAATCGTAGCAAATCGCTGCGACTGGGAAGTCGCGAGATTGCCAAGCAATTCAAGTTTTTTGTCCTAACAATGCAATTTATAGAGAACAATGCGACATTGTACATACGTATAATGTTCATTAGAGAGAAAGTTTAACTTTAAACAATAAATAAACAATGAACTCGCTTTTGTTAGGGAACCTTATAACTTGTTAAGCTTCAACGTGTTGCAACAATTTCGCATTCTTTTTACTTTTGCGGTTGGTATTCGAAAGAAAAGCGATATTGCTGGCCTACGCGGGAACGCCTAGAAACCAACCATGTAAGTAATAACATGTTTGTATTATGGCCGTGGTATTGCAAAACTACTTCTGCTACCGACGAAGCTGAGAAACAAGTAGTTTGTCATAATACAAAACAACAGATTCAACCAAAGATAAACATATTAACTGAACGTTTTATTCAAATGAAACAAATGAAGTGCCGAGTACACAGCGATAAAACACAAATGCAAGAAAGGTCACAAGGTTAACGCAATTGTATATTTTAAAGAAAAACTGTTTGAATCAATTAGATCTCCTATTGTCCTCTAGTAAATCGTGTCTGGTTGTCTAGTCTAAGAAGTAATTGCTAGTAAAGTAAATGTCAATAAAATGTACGCCCGTGCCGCCATTGACCTAGAAAGCTGTAGGCACTGAACTAACTTACACAGACAGATCTAGTCGTTTTAGTATCTGCCTAGACTATAAAAGAAATTAAAACGACATCGGTCAATTTAAAATTGAGTGAGTGTTGTCTATAATTGTCAACGTGCACATTGTTGTGTTGAACATCTAATACATTTTTTTGGCAATTTTTCTCAAAGCAATCATTTTATAAAATCACATGCTTCTACTTTCAGAACATTGAGTATACACAAGAATCTCTCGATAGCGGGATTTCCTAACATTGTTAAGTGATAACAATCAACTTGGGAATTCTATTGTGTCACATCTGGAACACCGTTTAACATATGACATCATAGAAGCCGAGAACTTTCAATGGGAGATGAGCTTTGTAAGCATCCTACGCATGTGTTATTGATTTCTAGAATTGGATAAACTTTCCACAGGCTCCGGCAGACTAAATGCAATCTCATCAATATTTCTTTAACAAAATATCGCTTATGAATTTGTGTAAAAGTTGTTATTTTTCTTCTTCGTTTTTGTTTGATTTAAAAGCAATTTTGGTGTTTATATTTATTTATTTTGTCACTTGTTCATGTGGAACACAGGCCGGTGTTCCCACAGTAATAAATACTTCCTTACATTTTCTTTTTTACCACAAGATACGGACAAGACGCGGATGACGTAATCGGTAAGTGCGACCAAAAGAACATAAAAATGCACTACGCATGCCGTTCGAAGGTGGCTTTATTGATATTAAAGTTGCGGAGTTACCATATGGGTAAAAGTACTTAAAGTTGGTTCTACGTGATTGGAACAGTTATGAAGAGAGCAGGAAGCCGAGGGGGCGAATGATCGTGAAGCCAGTGTGTCACGAGTGAGGACAGTCGTGCCGGACATCACTCGGTGAAAATCACCAGCAATAAATATTGCGTACTCTCTATTGCTCTCTATAAACCCATTGTCTGTATCACGCCTAACGGCTATTTATTTTAAAGATAAAGCAGCCATGTTTTTGTTTGTTGTGGCAACACTGAACTGATTTATGCAACGTTTCTATTAAAGTAAAATAACTTTCTGTCTTTTATTTATTTATGTGAGTCATTGATTGAATATAAATGCAAATTAATGTTAAGAATAGCATACGGTTAACGTGTGTGTCATGTCTATTTATATACTTTAAAAGATTTTCATTCACATATCTTTATGTGAATTTAAATGTTCTATCAAACTGATAATGGTTTGATCTTACACTTTTACCCCTGATCGTTAACGTTTAGAAATAAAAAATGCATTTCGTCTTAGGTGCCTACTTACATAAAAATGACTTAGGACCTACATATATTAAAGTTAGTAAGTTATAGGTTGTTAAATAATACATAATTTGATCCCAGGTACATTCTACCTTTTGGCATGCAAATAATAGGTTTGAACAAAATATTTTACTATGTATCTAATATCATTAGGCAAATTCTTAAATATTAGGTACATCATTTTGGTTTTAAAACCAATCAAAAAATATTTGGCAGCTGACCTGAACAGAACAGACAAAAAATTATGCACTTCTAAATTAATAGCGACAGGTGTAATAAAATATCTGCATACCCACATAATTTGGTTCAACGATCCATATCAATGGCGGCCGCAAAAACAATGAATTCTCAAACATCTCGTATTACGTGTGAAAGTAACAGACAAAGTAACGATATCCAAGCTAGCTTTGCAAATAGTTTTGTTTCTTACTCATGAGACCACATGCACCGCAATTGTAAACTGATCCACTAAGAGGGAAAGTCTTCTATTGTTTCTTTTTTCACATTTGCAGGAAGAATTTAATACTTATGTGGGTAGATAATAATACTAATGCTAATACTTTTTTTTCGTATCATCATTAAATGGCCCTTCCCGCTAAGGTGACGTTGGAGGGAGTGTCAGACGCTTACTGACCCACTATGTTCCTTCTGGAGGTATCCGTGTGCCAGAGCCATTGTTACTCTTGCGAACAGCCCCGCAAACCTTGGCTCCTCTGATGTTGCTGACATCTCTAGTATAAGCTAATACTTGCATTGCGTAGTAAAACTGTTCACCTGCTTAATTGGTTGCAAAATTTAATTCAAAATCTTCTTTATAAACCTATTCCGACCTATACCGACAAATTACTTGTGGACAGTATGTATGTACAGATGCCAGCAGATCATGCTACCCGAAACTGTAGAATTTTGCCAATGAACTTTGAACCACATGTTTCGGCGATAAAGTACACTAAAGTGCAATGCAATAAATGTCAACGGTAACAGACTTTACAGATCGCGAACTTTAAAATTTCGACCCATCGGCCCTGTGTGTCGTAATAGTGAAATCGAAGGAAATCCATAAAAGGTTGTAGTCCTTACATAAGATAAGATAAATTAATAAATTGTCAGTAAAATAAGTTTGGGTGTTTATAAACCTTTTTTATTTTAATAAATAGCCGTTGACGTAAAACTTGTTCGTGCGTAACTTCGAATTGAATTATTATTTTGAAATAATGCGTTCCGAGTTTCATTCAGCGTGCAGAAAACTAGCTACGACGTACTATTGTAGTTTGAACACAATAGACAACGAGATAATGTGGAACTGTGTATAAATATGTACACAAAAAAGTACACAGTACTTTCTGTACTTACTACATACATAGAAAAGATACAATTGAAAAATACTGATCCGTCGTCTTCATTAAAGCTTTCGATTTTCCAAACTTTTATCATACTTCATACAGTAAATGTACGAAGATATCATAATGTCACCGTTATTAGTTATACGGCTATCATTATGTGTAATGTTTCCACACATAAATAAAACATAGAAGACAAAGTTATAGTAATAAAATATCCCAGCTTGGAAAGCGAGTTGCATACATTTCGCGTTACAAAAAGCTATAAAGTAAAACATTCCAATCTTCAGTGATAAGGAAAGCTGCATATAATCATCGAACATAAGTACATATTAGTTAATTGCTAGGTTAGCTGTGCATTGGATTGGAAACTCTCGCTGTGGGTCCACGGCGCGATGGTGAAAACACACGCCTTCGTAACTTGTCAACTGCCACGATAATTGTACTGTATACTTGCTGCCTCGATTACCTTTGTCATTTGATTATTCACATGTCACAAGTACTTAAATAATCGTAATCTTGGTTTATTGTTTTCTTTAGGACTTCGACTTTCTTCACTTTGATATTTGTTATATTTCCACAACCTTTTGTTCATCTTATTTTGTATAAGGGAAGTTATAGTTATAGGTGTCAACGTCCTCAGCCTTTATACGGTCCCACTGCAGGGCAGAGGCCTCTTCTCATATAGTACATATAGAAGGAATGCGAGTTAATCACCGCGCTTGCTCAATTCTGGAGTCAGATTTTTTCAAACGTGGGTTTCCTCGATATGTTTCCCTTCATATAATCAGCCATTGTAGCCATTATCAGCAAATATTTACTTAGAAAGTTCATTTAACTTATAAAAGAAACATTGGTACTTGCCAGACTTAGTATCGAACCCACTGCCGTACTTGAGAGGGTCTTTAACCACTAGGAAACCGCGACTTTTTGAATAGGTGTGATAATTTATTATTAAAGCCTTGCTTGAGTGTACATCACTTTGTTGTATATATTCTGTCAATCAAGCATGTATTCAGTAAATTGACCATTGATAAAGCTTACAAAAGCTACAAACCAGAGATTTTCATCAGCTCACCTACATTAGTACCTACTTTTATTTTGAATACCGTCCGATCGTTTAATTTGACTTCGCTTTGTGTATCGCGACTTCAATTACTGAGAAAGCGCGAGCACACAAACAATTATTTTATTCTGCGAATCATTCCTGCTTTGGTCGTTTTAATTTCAGGAGTTATTCGTATTGTCCTAAAGAGTGGAATTCGTATACTTGCCGTTCGACTCACAGAGAGATAAGCTGATCTCATATTAGCATGACGATCGATTGCCGTTATGGTTTTAAAAATTCAATACATGCATACAATGAGTAGCTCTATTTTTTTATTTACAATCTTCATTCCGGCTTATGGTCTATTATTGCTTAAGGCATTGTGTAATGTTTGTACTTTTTGTTGCGTCCAAACCATTCAAAAAGTTTTGACAGCGAAAAGTAAGACAAGTCTATCATTCATGTATAATTTTGTGTTTAGCAAATATGTTATTATGTTCACGCAACTAGGCAACATAAAAGGGTGTAGGTACTAGATAAGAGTAGTTCAGGTCAGTGCTCCCTATTGTGCGGTTGGGCAACAATTGCCGGCATGTGATACTGCGATACCTGCTGTTAATTGTGGCGCGCGTCGGCCGAGGAATATCAGACATAACTATCTGGCGAGGCTCTAACGGCGTCCATTCATACACAGTCACGCCTCAAGAGCTTTGTGATATACATCGCGGTTTGCTACAAATCGATACAATCGCGTTGTTTTAAATTGAATGCGGCGCCTGCGCTGGCGACGGAATGCCTTTGATTGAGTTTGCGGGTAGTTGTTTTGTTGTAGTAAGTTTAAGTTGCCGTTTGCTTATGTTAACGTAATTTTTTAATATATTTATAATGTGTGAGAGAACATAGAGGTACAGCTTATTAATTGCTTATCCACACATGTGTTGTACTTAATTAGGTACAGGTTTAGGCAGGGTCGCGCATATATTTTTTTCGCCAACGAAAAAAAAATATCTAAGTATTTACACGCGTCGCGTCCTGTGTTCCCACACAAAGGTTGCAATTTAGCGGACTGTTTAGTAATGTTCGCACGCAATTTTTAACTACTTGCTAGAGCGAATGGATTTAAATAAACATTTGTGTGCGTCACAGTACTGCACACCGTTGGCATCTCACCTTTACGGCATCTCTTCATTCACGTTTACTATTTGCTTACAATTGAATTGTTGTCAGCTGTATTCTCCATAATAGTCGAAGAATTACCTGCCTGAAGGCATACATTCATAGTACGTAGGTATATTGATGATTAGATGTCACATAGGTCGTGACAATAATGACTAATACCTACTTAAACCTATTTGTACGTGATCAGTTAATTAAACAAGAGTGTAAAGTGCAAAATAGTGGACTGCGAATGAGTCGTCCGACGCACCTCACTCAATCTGTTTGACTAATTCTGTTTGAACCCATTCTTAGAGAACAATTGCATTTAAATACGACACGAGTGTGTATTGACAGCTCAATATACATATAATTGCCAAAATAATATCGATGTTTGCAAGGCTAATTGGTCGAGGACGGATCAAACGATGGAGAAAAAAATACTGATTCCGAGTATGTATAAAACTCAATATCGCAAAAAAAAATCGATCTTAGATAAATTATCCTTTCAACCATCGATAGTTATGCAAAAAGTGAATATACATACATAAAAGGCAGTCGGAGTCAACATGTGTCATATACAAATGCGTGCACAGTTAATAACACATCCGTTACCTACGTTTATTCAAAGTGAGGTAAATCATTAGTTAGGTGCTCTCGATGGCCCCGGGTGATATAAGGCAGTTTAGGCCGTTTGGCGTCTACTACACAACGAGCACTTACATAAAAGCTTTACGCAGATATAAATACATACTTTATGTTCTTGATGATATATTATTATGACTACATAGGTATGAGTTCCCTACGCGAATTAAATAATTAAATCTAATGATTTCTACGACTACGATACGCTACGGAGCTACGAGATTTCTCGTAGCAGCTTATTCTAAAATTAACCCCCGCCGCAAAAAATGGGGTGTTATACGTTTGACTGGTACGTGTGTTTGTCTGTCTGTCTGAAGCGCCGTAGCTCTTAAAGTGATGAATTCAATTGGATGTGATTTTTTTTTGGAGGCTGGCCTAACAGTTGTTCTTACATAGTTCTTAAACATGTTTCATCAAAAACAGTTCATACGTTTTAAAGTTCCTATTCCTATTTGATTCTTTAATATATTGTTCTATTACTAAGCATGGGTAATCTATGTATGTTCATTTACAAAAGCGATCTTTCCCCAGAAACGGGCTGTCTTGTTTTAAGTAAGAAACAGGTTTTCTTACTTGGTACTCGTATTGTACGAAAATGTGTGTCAAAAGTCACGCTAGATTCTAAATGCGTTGCACTTTGTATGGATTACACCCGGTTATAGTGGGTACAGTTAATGCAGTGGTTTGAGATGTTTTACTTCATGTATTATAGAATCTTTATGAAGGCGTAAAGAGCTTTGTTTTTTTTAACACGCTTTATTAGTTTCAATTGTAGGTGTATGTTAGAAAGTCTTAATTTTAAATTGGCCGCCTTCCCGGTCTTCGATTATTTCGATTGATTTCTGACACCACTTTTCACTTGCGGAAAAAGAAGAGCGTTAAGTGTCCATATTTCAATATAGTTCTTTTCTTACTTCTGTTGCCTTAACTGATGAACAAATATCACGATTCTAATTTCTAAGGGCCAGTTTCACCGGTTTCTGATAAGTTCCAGATAGTTTATTTGGCAGATAATGTCACACAAACTCTGTTACATTTTTTAATTTATCTGGTAGATAGTGGCTAACCTGTGAAACTGGCCCTAATTCTCATAAAATTATACAATTTTATTCAGTGTTTTAATATAAATCGTTCGCATCCACCACAACATCATTGACATTTTACTCAATCTTCGAGCTGTTTGACCAGTTTTTTACGACCTCAGCAAAAGCATAATGAGTTTCTGATCACTAAGAATATACGCGAACTGGATGAGCTTATATTGCACCACATTTTTTTCAATACGCATTTTTTTTAATATATTTGATGCCGTTATTATGTCATATTACAAATTATTAAGTATCTGTTTGGGATATTTATTTACATATTATTACGTCGTTGCGTGCTGCTACTATGCAATGGCCGTTTTTGCAGGTGCGTTGACAAACAACAGACAAACAGATGTGAGATTTGAGGGGTAACAACAGATGTTTTAGCAGTTAACTATCAACAACCTTTTTCCCTAGTTTTTGCGTGTCTATTTATAACTTGGAGAGAACATGAATTTTGAATTTTAGTCCCTACTAACTTAAGTTTTGAGACGAATACTTTCGATCAGAACTAGAGCTCTAAAGCTGAGGTGTATCTCTCGTAAGCTCTTCGTTAAAAGGGCATGACGTCAAACTTACCCTCCTGACGGCTCCGCTGACGGTGCTGGCTAAGCTCTCCGCGTCATAATGACGAGAGAACGAGTACGGGCCCGGATGGCTCCGGGATACGCATTGCCCCATATGCCCGTCACACACAACAAACAAATCACATGTGTCATACACCACTTCACTTCACGTTCTCACGATACAAATCTGCGAAAGAAATAAAAGAATTTTAAGTCAAGATCCTACCTAGTCCGAATTTTAATGCGACGCCCACGCAGGGTACTAAATTGTTATCGAGCGTGTTTTACTAATATGGTAGAGCGAAATAAAACCTGAATACCTTACTTGTAACGTTATAAATTAACATGGGTTTGAGTCAGGAAGCGTAGTACTGAATGATGCTTTAGTTAAAAATTTTGCTTCCCATAAAAACTAATTCAAGAAAAATGTTTTTAGCACTTTAAGATCTTCAAATCCCGACGTGAATATACTGTGGGAATAAATACTGCTAAAACTAAGGAATTAAGTACCGATGTATAGAAGAATATCCTACGACAAGGGATTCCATTGTTTCTAACCCCTACCGTTATAGTGTTTAATTAATTGTTCATCTCCCAAAACCAAACATAAACTCAGATTTTATTAGTCCAGTCTCGAGAACCAATGGACCGATTTCAATAAACTTTTTTTATCCGTCTGGCCATAGTTCAACTGGGGTCATACAAAAAGAATTTTAAATTTGGTTCAGAAGTTCCAGATTCGGACAGATTCATCAGAATCTGTACTAATAATATAAATAAAATATTCTTTACCTATTCTATCGTACATCTACATGTTAACTAATAAATTATTATTTACGTTATTGATTAAAAGTTGCATTAAGCGGTAACAGACGTCGTCTGCTATAGTGTTTTTTATTTACGAAAGGTGTTTTGTGTTTAATATAACAATATGATGAAGCGTGATAGTATTTTTATCTATTGTGTTAAACAATAACAAATGATTAGCTTGTGATTCAATTACGTTTAATCATTAGACATGATTACGATACCAGATAAAAGGCATAGAAAAACATACACGGGTACGGGTAATCTTTTTATAATCTTTCTCATAAAATTGTATGATCAACTATAGTAAAGAGGAGTAATAAATAAGTTAACATTATTTTAATTCTAATCAGTTTAAATGTTAACTCCAAAATCACGGATACTCGAATATTTAGAAGAACACTAAATTCAAGTCAAGTTCACACTTCTTCCTTATAACTTGTCTGACATGTATTGTTATAAATTACAATCTACAGAGGATCAAAGCGTGAGTAACGCTTTTTTCTAATCCCGAAGGCCATGTCAATATAATCGTGGTCGTAAACTGGGCATCTAAGACCGTGTCCTTATAACACTTTATGGTGATTTTTATACACGTTTAATAACTTAGTTCCGTTGTTATTAACATAAACAATATTTTTACAGCTTATCGATGTATTTTATTACTAAAAGTAATATTTAAATTAAAGGAAATCACCGTTCTTTTCGTCACTGTAGATAAATCTGTAAAAATAAACAGTCCAGCTGATCACACGTGTTGATACAAAACAAGGTCCTTGATAGTTCACATGTTGTCGAACTTTACGTTACAGTAGTGTCGCGGGTACAGCGCGTCGCGCGCACTGCGCATGGTGGAAGACTGCGGCGCACGCGCACCTCGCAACGCAACCGCCACCGCCACCGGCTGAGTCTGTTGACTCATTCATGAGCTGCTGCGAACTCTCCATTGGGGAATACATAATATTTGAATACATTAAAACTCATTGCGTAAGTTCGTTATGATTTAGGTGCATGATTGACGTCGAGGTTATGTCAGATTGGTGCCTATCACCGGTAAGGTTTTCATTAATTCCTTTTTCAAGTTGAATAAACGTGCAAAAAACATGTTAATGCTTGCAGAAGCAGCAAAAATAAACGATATGCCTCACTCGGCTAATGATAAAGCAGATTTCCAAGGAAAAGGTTGAAATTTCCCTTTTTACATTCTACTTACCTTATTTATGACACCAATTTTTTCAAGGCACTGCATACGAGCCCATTAGCTTAAACATATTGAAATTGTGCTAGAAGCATACATTTTCGGTTCACGTAACTTTGGAAATTTTCACTATAATTTCTATATTTAAACCTTCTTCGTGGGTATTGGTAATGGGCCGTGACGGTCAAGGACATTCGGCGGCGGGCGGTCGGTCAACTCGGTATCTCACCTAGGTAAATGCAGCGGAAAGCGTTACGTTCTTATAGCTTTAGACGTCATTACTGAAGCTAATTATTCTGTACTAAAGGTACCTACTTACCCACTAGGTACCAAAACCGGGATAGTTGGGAACATTATTTAAAGTAGACGACAAAATAGGGTAACTGATATGATGATTTTTTCACAGACTACTTATAGATACTACGGATGACTTCCATACGATTACTTACTGTGCTTCACACTGGGCTGCTTGAAAAAAAAACGACCGACATTCAAAATAGAAAACAGTTAGCCGGGGTGGAAAACTGGAACCACCAAAGGTTCTACTATATGCCACAATCCGCTGGTAAATAATACCTACGCAATATAATTTTCTAAGTAAATTTCTTATCTAAAAAGCTAGCTTGTTATCACCATCGATTAGCTGAGCTTACTTTCTACGATACTATTAGTTTTATTAAGTGTCAATAAACCTACGTAAATAATAGGTAGGTGTAGCTAGTTTACCTAATGCATCGTTGTTTAAAGATTGATGTAAGCATAGGTGATAAGACGGGACGCTATTAGGTAAGTACTAAGAATTCTCTGTACGTCCGTCATCAGGCTGGATCTCATGAACCGTGTTAGACAGCTGGAAATTTCACAGATGATGTCTATTTCTTTTGCCGATACACCTAACACTAAATTCTGAAAACTATAATGAAATAAATGCTTTTGGAAGGCTTTCATAAAACAAACCAACGACTTTGTGCTATTTTTTGCTCTATATTGTAAACTGCAACAGGTAAACTTGAAATATTCGCAGAATATTGAGTAGATGTATGACTCGTACTACTAACTTTTAGGGTGTTTCACCACCTACGAACATCGATATAGGAAAGACTAGATGGAGTGTTCAGTACAAAACGGAACGTTCGTTTTTGAAAGTGTATGATTATCGCGTCTGCATTTGTGTGCGTGTCATTCTAATATACCAGCGCAAAGTGATTACCCCCAAAATGTGGGAAAATTAAAATTTGTGCAGTTTTATTCCCATTGACATAGGTGTAATATATATGAATATAAATATAAATATAAATATAAATATAAATATAAATATAAATATAAATATAAATATAAATATAAATATAAATATAAATATAAATATAAATATAAATATAAATATAAATATAAATATAAATATAAATATAAATATAAATATAAATATAAATATAAATATAAATATAAATATAAATATAAATATAAATATAAATATAAATATAAATATAAATATAAATATAAATATAAATATAAATATAAATATAAATATAAATATAAATATAAATATAAATATAAATATAAATATAAATATAAATATAAATATAAATATAAATATAAATATAAATATAAATATAAATATAAATATAAATATAAATATAAATATAAATATAAATATAAATATAAATATAAATATAAATATAAATATAAATATAAATATAAATATAAATATAAATATAAATATAAATATAAATATAAATATAAATATAAATATAAATATAAATATAAATATAAATATAAATATAAATATAAATATAAATATAAATATAAATATAAATATAAATATAAATATAAATATAAATATAAATATAAATATAAATATAAATATAAATATAAATATAAATATAAATATAAATATAAATATAAATATAAATATAAATATAAATATAAATATAAATATAAATATAAATATAAATATAAATATAAATATAAATATAAATATAAATATAAATATAAATATAAATATAAATATAAATATAAATATAAATATAAATATAAATATAAATATAAATATAAATATAAATATAAATATAAATATAAATATAAATATAAATATAAATATAAATATAAATATAAATATAAATATAAATATAAATATAAATATAAATATAAATATAAATATAAATATAAATATAAATATAAATATAAATATAAATATAAATATAAATATAAATATAAATATAAATATAAATATAAATATAAATATAAATATAAATATAAATATAAATATAAATATAAATATAAATATAAATATAAATATAAATATAAATATAAATATAAATATAAATATAAATATAAATATAAATATAAATATAAATATAAATATAAATATAAATATAAATATAAATATAAATATAAATATAAATATAAATATAAATATAAATATAAATATAAATATAAATATAAATATAAATATAAATATAAATATAAATATAAATATAAATATAAATATAAATATAAATATAAATATAAATATAAATATAAATATAAATATAAATATAAATATAAATATAAATATAAATATAAATATAAATATAAATATAAATATAAATATAAATATAAATATAAATATAAATATAAATATAAATATAAATATAAATATAAATATAAATATAAATATAAATATAAATATAAATATAAATATAAATATAAATATAAATATAAATATAAATATAAATATAAATATAAATATAAATATAAATATAAATATAAATATAAATATAAATATAAATATAAATATAAATATAAATATAAATATAAATATAAATATAAATATAAATATAAATATAAATATAAATATAAATATAAATATAAATATAAATATAAATATAAATATAAATATAAATATAAATATAAATATAAATATAAATATAAATATAAATATAAATATAAATATAAATATAAATATAATGACTGGATGTCACAGGATCAGTCGGAAATCTATTGAAGAAATAAACTTATGTATTATCAATAAGTATCTTACTAAATTACAATAAAATAATAATGTTGATTTCGTAATACCATTTTACAATATTAATCGCAGCATCAAAAAAGAAGGTAAAAATATTTCATACCTTGGCAATACTCAAACAATATGGAGTCGTTTTGTTGTTATTTTGCCGTCGTAATATTTTCAAAGTAATACGTAGATATTTATCATAAAATTTCAAACTTACCTATGAAAAGAGATGTTCGTATCCTTATGTTTTTTTGCAGTGTAGTTATTACAAAGTTTCACTACACAAACCGTCATTTTTGAATTTTTTTGTGAAAAATTTACAATGTAAACACGCGGCAAACGTCTGTCGCGTAATGGCGGCCTGTGGGTGGGGTTAAGCCAAATTGATGTCTCTGATCATAATGCATTTTGACAGCGCGTACTAGGCATCTAGACACTTCTTATATCGATGCCTACGAATAAGTTCCAGATAGTTTATCTGGTTGATAATTCCATACAAATTCTGTTCCATTTTTTAATTTATCGGGTAGATAGAGGCTATGCCCTATGATATGGCTATGCTATGTGAAACTGGCCCTTAAAATAAATAATTATGTTCAAAGTAAAAATCATATTTATAGTGAGCTCCCATACAACAGACATTATTTTTGTCTGTTTTAAGATAATGGCATGGAACCCTTCGTGCGCTAGTTCGACTTAAACGGCGGTTTTTCAATATGCAGAAACCTATAATACGTCCATTCCATATCCGTAACTTTAATCGCACTTGACTGACCGGTTTTAATTAATGTCTTCTTTTATGTTCCGTTTCAAGCAGCAAGTATGATAGGACGTCGATTTAACAAGTCTGTCAACGTGACATTATTCTGTCAATGACAGTACGAAAATGCCAATTGCGTAATATTTACAAATAACAATTAAGATTTCGGATCAACCTTACCTTAAAAACAAACATTTAAGTTAATAATATTTTTAAATTTTGTCTATTTACTTGCGCATTTGGAATGTTAACCCGCGCTAGTGTGCGACTTTTTTCAACGGAATCGTTGAAAGTTTTCAACAATGTTGCTAAGCAACGGTTTACAGTAACTTTGGCTGACAGTGAGTATTGGTCTTCTAAGCCATTCTTTTTGCATTTTAATAGTGTTATTCGTCTGAATTTCTTTGATGATAAGTTTCGTTCATGATTTGAAACAAGTAGCAACGTCAACGAAAATCAGGTACCGGTCTTAGCTTTGTACAAACAAAAACTATTAATAATCAAATTGTATCAACAGCATAATACTTTTAAAAATGTGTGATGGCTAGCTGATCAAAAGTTAAAAAAAAACTGTACTTGTTTTATGAACTTTGCATATATCAACCACACATTTACAAGAAGACATGGAAAAGTCTGAGCCAACTCTTAGGTATTGTGAATTTAATTGTTTTTGTGGACAAATCTCAACCTGACACGTTTTTCAGGTGATGCAGTGATAGATTATGAGACAAAAGGGAAAAAAATAACATTTGTCCATACAGAGGTTCCACCAGTTTTCCAAGGGAAAGGTGTTGGACGGCTTCTAGCTAAGGTCAGTCAACACACTTTTTACTATTTTCTGTATTCAATGTTACTATTTGGTGTATATTTTTTTTTACTATAAAACTTTTTTCAGTATGCTTTTGACTATGCACATGAGAACAGATTGGATGTAACCTGCCAATGCCAATTTTTGGCCAAATATTATGAACAAAACAAAATTCAATATAAAGATCTGAACGTAACATTTGAATTAGAAGATGAATAGATCACAACCCACTATGGACTTAGCCTGGATAAGATGTAACATATATTATTATTTCCGTGAAAAATGTTATGGTAATGTCAAAAAACTTTCATACAAAGCCTCAAAACAATATGGAGATGCCGCAGAGTTTCTATTTTATGGTGGACTGGCTAATATATTGGAAGGACAAATTCAAAAGGGAATAAGTGAATTAACTCCTTTGCAATCCGAAAAAGACATTCAGTTAGCAGTCGTCATTGCTCTCATATATGGCTACAAACTTAGCAGTCCAACTGAGAGAGAAGCATTATACAGCCTAGAGTCAAAACTTAAGGAAGAAAAGAAGCAAGCAAATACTTTGTCTTTCTTCTATGCAGGTCTATTTCTATCTTTTGCTGAGAAGTATGAAAAGGCATCAGAGTATATAAATAAGTCACTGAGGAAAGACCCTAACAATTTGGAAGTGATCATCTTAAAGGGGTGGAATGATATGTACATGAATTTAGGGGACATGCAAGTATCTATACTGGATTGCCTGGAGTTAGCCCTCAGCAAAAGTGATAGAAATGTCGAGGCTTTGTTAGGATTAGCTAAATACAAATATTTTGCTAAAGAATATGATGCATCGAACCTTACATTAGACAGGCTGATTGTAAATAACTCAGGTCAAGTTGTACCACTAGTAGAGAAAATGAAAAATGAATTTGCTTTACAAAAATGGGATGCAGTTTACGATACATTGGAAAGAATTCTCCTTCTTGATCCAGATAATGTTGAGGCTTTGAAAGTAAAAATATTTATTGCTCTTTGCAAAAATGCAGATTATATAGAAGCGGCAGATCAGTTGAATAAGTTTTTTACCATTTTGGAAAATGAAGAATCCCACAATGCATACCAGTTTTACAATACTACACAGATATTCTCTAGAGTCTGTAGTAGGTCTAGCACTGTGCTGTCTCAAGTGTACAGATTTGCTCAATATGCTTCTGAAATGAATCCAGGAAATGTTGATTACTTGAGTGAAGTTGGGTACCAATGTATTCTTCAGGGAAAGTATAAGGATGCCCTGAGCTTCTTCAAGGCAGCTAGTAAACTGGACAGCAACTCAATCACCGCATTATGTGGCCTAACTCTTTGTCAGATGAACGAGCATGGCCCTACTGAACAAATAGCCCAACAGATAGAACTGCTGTTTGAAATGCAAGGAAATAATAAATTACCAGTTTTGTACCATTTGTCAGCGCAGCTGAATTTGAAAAATCCCTCCAGTGCTATATCTTTCCTGACCAATGCTTATGAAGCGAAGATTGCTTTCGCAAATCGTCATCCTTTTAGTTTGGCATATGTCAAAGATTTAGACCCAGATTTTCTTCTGGAAGTGTACAAAGAGTTCAAGAAACATTTGCCTAAGAAGCCTTTTATAATAGTTGGGTACTTGATGTATTCTCAAGAAGTAAAAAATCCTGTTGTAACCCAATGTATGAAGATACTTAACGCTATTTGTGATGCATGTCCCGGCTTGATAACGGCGTTGTATGAACTGGCCAAGTTGAAATTTTTATTTGGTTATGCAGCTGATGCCCAGAAGTTGGCTCAGCAGGTCAATGAGCTGGACAGCACACATGCTGGCAGTCAGGTGTTGTTGGCCCAGATTTATATACAGCAGCTGGCTTATACTAAAGCTGCACAGAGCTTAGAAATGTGTTTGAGCTACAATTTTAAAGTAAGGGACAGTGCAATGTACCATTTTCTAAACGGCGTGATTTTAAAGTCTGTTGGGCAGATCCAAGAATCTCTATCAAGCTTTTTGACAAGCCTTCAGATAGCGACAAGTAAAAGCACAGTTGCTAATGTGAATAGACCCTATGAGTCTGATCTAAACATTATTGACAAGGCTACTTTGTATTTGCAAATAATTGAGTTGCAAACGGCCTTGGAGCAGTTCGCTGAAGCTGGGAAAACTATGCAGGTATTATATTCTCTGATCTATTATACTATGATCTATTATATTCAAGTTACAGCATATTATGAATTCTGCTAATAAATCTGTTTAATTGTAGTTTTTACAGCAATTTCCATCCATCTATCAATATCATTGAACACTATTTGAGTGTTATTAATCACTTGATATTATGATAGACAAACAACACAAACTATTCAGCTTTACAATATTACAGAAAATATATATTATTTTAAATCACTTCTGTTTTTCAGGAAGCTATACAAGAATTCTCATACACTTCAGAAGAGAGTCGACTGTTGATCGCAAGGGCTGACTTAGCCCTCAAAAAAGGTGATGTCGACAACGCAATAGATCTTCTCAACGAGATAAAACCTGGCCAGCCATATTATTTCCAGGCTCATAGCAAAATGGCGCATATTTACTTGAAGGAGAAGAATGATCGTGCGATGTTCACTTCTTGTTTTAAAGAGATTGTCAGCAACCATCCCATGGCGGACGCGCACACTATGATGGGTGATGCTTTTATGTCCATCCATGGTAAGTTATTTATATTCTTGTATACAAGGTTTTCGACAATTTGATCCTATTTGATCCGTTTCTGGAGTCCCTTTTCGTTTCTATACCAAATTCCATCGAAATAGGTTTTGCTGTTTTTATCTTAGCCTTCAACAAACGGTAAAAATGGCAAAAGAAGAGCAAGATTCATTTTTAGGCCGTATGGTTTCATTTCAAGCGCCCAAAGTAAGTTCTATGCTAAAAACCATTCAATAGAAGTAAAAAACTTTTTAATTTCTATTACCGTACAAAAATGCGGTCCGGCGCGGCCCAGTCGGCACAATTCTTATTTAGTTCGTAGAACTCATTGCGATCCTTCTCTGTCGCTGTGTGTCCACATTGGAAAAAATATTTCAATTTACCAAGATTCGTGACAAGATCAGAAAGATTAGTGCCTTCGCTCGTAACAAAGTTTACATGCACGAATCTTACCACACTTCGAAGTCTGTTAAAGTTATTTGCCAAGACAAAAAGCTCTTGTATTAATTATTATCTGTAAAACAATTTAAGACCCCACACAAGCCGCGGAGGCCTACGAAGCAGCTCTAAAAGGCAGCCCCAAAGACGTGCAGTTGGTGAAGAAGTTAGGCGTGGCGCTCGTCAAAATGCACGAGTACGATAAGGCATGCCAGCATTACGAGAACGCTATTAGATTGCTGAGTGATGAAGATCTACAGTTTGAGTATTATGAATTGCTGATTAAAGTAAGTATTGAACACTGTGTGGTCTGTAGGTGTACCTACTTCAGCCAGCACATCAAGCTACCACATCAAGAAACTGTCAAATTAATATTCTCAATTAACTTTGAACCATATGCTTTAGCGATAAAGTTGAAAATCGATTAAGAAAATTTGACACTTTGTCAAAGTAGCTTGATGTGCTTGCTTCTGTACTTTACAAAAGCTATGTTTCTTGCCTAAATGCTAATTGCTTTATAGATCAAACTTTGCAAAAAACGAAAAATATGAACTTCAAACTATGGAGTACTATTATATTATCTATTTACTGCAGTAAAAACTAAATTTCTAAAGGTTATACTTATTTATAAGAATTATAATATCCCTCAAAATAGAATTATAATATTCCTCGAATTTTTTTTCTTATTCTCTGATAGCAAAATATCTTTTGTAGCTCAAACAATACGACAAGGTAGAATCATCGATATCCTCAGAACTAAATCAGATGTACAACCGGGACAAAGACATTACCCACTTAAAGCGTCGCGTTCGATTCCTGCTCATGCAAGCGAAAGGGCGCGAACTTAAGAACCCAACTTCGGCCAATATCAACTTGATACTAGCCGAAGCAAAAGATTTACAAAGCACAGTAGTCAAAAGGTTAGAAATAGAGTCGAGAGGAGATATACAGGAAGAGAAACAGCAGTTGTCGAATATACTCTGTGCCTTGGCGAAAGCTAAGTCGCTGAAAGAACCGGCGGTAGCGGCCAATTTGTACTCGGAAGCGTTGGTACACTCGCCGCGGGATCCTAGCACGCTGTTGGCGTTGGCTAAATTGTATGCTCAAGTAAGTTTTGCGTAGTTTTTGTACAATCAACTTTATTTAAATATATTAAAATATAAATAATATTTAATTATAAATAAATTCTGTGTCGATGTTGGGTATAAGTAAAGTTAGCTTGCCCTCCGCCTTCTCCCCAGGCGGAGGAAATCCATGCGGATTACGCTCCCATAAAAAAAAGAAAATTAATTTAACTTAAAATATCAAAAATTATGATATAAATGAAATGATCATTTGTCGGGTTGTCATAAAACTTTCGCTTGAAAAATCCGTATATCCTTATCTAATAACTAAAACATGTAAAAGTAACTCTGTCTACATGGCCAAACTACTACTGATCCTGTGGAACAGACCTGGAGAAAAACCTACCTGCAATAATGTAGATTGAGTCCTAAAGATGCCAGAAAAACAACACTAAAATCTCATTTTTGCAGATAAACAACTCAGAGAAGTGTGAGCAAACATGCGCTATTCTCCTAAATACGGATCCTAACAACGAATCCGCAGCCGTCATGATGGCCGATCTCGCATTCAGAAAGGTATTTTAAGTATTCATTCAAACTGGTGTGTTGTGTGTGTTGTATTGTATGCATTTAATTATTCATTATTCGGTATAATTCGGTACAATTTGCATGTTATGCAAGAAAAACTAAACAATCAGTAAAAAAATGAATTTGATCTGCATTTTTAAATCAACATATTGCTCTGCATTTATCTGTTAAGTTTGCATCTTTTAATATTATTTTTCGAATCATTTCAATTGTTTCCAAAACACATTGAAAAGATAATAGTGATAAATCTTAATTACGTATATAGGACTATGTTTCAACACGTCTAAACATTATCATTTGAGCAGAAATTACATTCTCTAAACCTTAAAACTTTGATCGACTGTTCACAACTAGTTCTGTCCAGAAAATTGTACATATCGGCTTCTCTCTAGACTCCGTTCCCTTTATTTTCTATACTCTAACAATTATGAAAATAACATTTATAAGCTTTTTTGGCACTTGGGTAAAAGTCTTTTTATTTTATCTTTTTTCACCAATATAAAATAACTAAACTGTAGACATTAAAACATGGCACTGAAGAAATCACTCTCTTAGGTTGACCTAGAAGCGGCCCAACGCCACTTAACTCAAATCTTATCAGTGAAGCCGATGAGCTGGGAAGCCCTTGCGCAGCTAATAGAGGTGCAGTGGCGACGTGGGAAACTGTCTGAAGCCGAACAGGCTTTGGATGCTGCGAAACTGGCTTTGGGTGACCAGGAGGATCATGGTAAGGGCTCTAACATTGACAAGGATTTGATGAGAAGTGTATGATATTAAAACGTTTCTTCCATTATTTTGCGATTCTTTAGTTCTTTTTCTAATATTCCCATATTTCTGGCCCTAGAACGGAATTATGCGTATTCAATTCTTAACACGGGTAATCATGGGTTCGTATACCGTAAAGGTGCGATTACCGCCAGCCCGCGTCTACTTGATCCTAGAATTCCGACGATCAGGCATTGTCCTCCATAGGCTGCGGCATCGGTATCAAAAAAATCGCAATAATGAAATACAAATAGATGGTATGATATGTCAGGCTACTGGTACTGCGCGGGCATATGCAGCGCGTACCAGGGCCGCGCCAACGCGGCGCTGCGCCAGCTCAACCAGGCGCGGCGCTCGGCGCGCTGCGGGCCCGCCGCCGCGCGCCGCATGGTGCTGCTCTGCCTCGCGCACCACGCGCCGCATGCGCTTAGTGATGCCTTCCTCACTGCCGCGCTCGACTCGTGAGTACTACTTGCACCTTCGGTGGAATTTGCTTCAACATTAAACTTTATGACATTATTCTCCAGGTCGGTCTCAGCAGATAATTTTGATGAAGACCAGCCATCTTGACAATGGATACAGACTTTCTCTTGCTATCAAATCCTTTCCGAAATTGTCAGATGTGTCGCGGTATGAACATTGTTTCATCATCATAGGTTGCCAAATTATGTAGATCTACATACATCTCACCACATACAGGTTGGGTACAGGCCTCTTCTCACCAAAAAAGGATTGAGCGCTAATCCACCACGCTCGCTCAATACGGGTCACAACCACCTCACTCTCTGTATACAGCTCTCTTTCCCTCAACTTCATCCTCCCAATCTAGGGATGGTTTTCCTATCCATCTAAACTCGACTTCCATTTAACAGAGACACAAGGCTGTTAGCACTCAGAACTGCAGAGAAGCTTCTCGGAGAAGTTTCTCCGATAGACCGCAAGCCGTTACAAGCGATGCTACAGCTAGCCACCAAGCAGAAGCCGCAAGCTGAACGCGTGCTACAGGATCTGTTACCTCTAGCTACTGAGGACAACTTCCAAGATGACCCCTATTTGATACTGGCTATTGCGAACGCGTAAGTACACGTATCAAAATAGTAATTTCATCTGCCTAGCCTTTTTCCAAGCTGTGTTGGGGTTGGCGTCTAGTCTTAACCGGATGCAACTGAGTACCAGTGTTAACGTGGAGCTATTGCCATGACTTGGAATCAAAATAGTAATTCTTAGTTAATCTTTATTTTCGAGTTTTACGATCGAGTTGAGAATTTTTTTTTGCTTTTAGATACAACATAATAAAGCAGCCTACTCGTGCGAAGAATATTTTGAAGAGAACGGTGTCGTCGATTCCTTGGACTCCTGAAAAAGCTGATGGGTTGGAAAGGTGAGGCTTCTTAATCGATTTGTAAAACAGATTAATCGATTTAATATTGTATAGCTGAATTGTTATTTGAAATGTTTTTAGGTGCTGGCTCGAAGTTGCCGACGGCCAGATAAGTTCTGGGCGAATGGACGCTGCAAAGGAACTGCTGACCAAAGTGTTGAATCATAACAACTCTTGTGCAACGGCATATCAGTATTTAGGTGAGTTTGATTATATGGAAATACAGTGCAGATATTATAATTTAACAGGACATTTTCTTGGTTTCTTTAATATTTTAAATTAAATAAATGAGCTAGTCGAATGGTCTTTTTAATATTGAAGCATAGAAAAGTAGGCTCAGTCGCAAAATTTCTACTTCTCAAAACGACTACAGGTAGCAAAAGGTCCCTTTCGCAAAATGCCCCCCTTCCTCAAGTCTTCGTCTAAGAGACTGCAGTTCCTAAAGTACCAACACATTTTTTTATGAAATCCCTTAACAAATATTTTTATTACACATAAAAATAATATTTATTTTAACGTTCTTCATAAACACAATAATCTCACAATATCTCAGTAAATTTTCCTCCTTTCAGGTTACTTAGCAGAAAAAGAACAAAACTACAAGAGCGCAGCACACAACTACAATAACGCTTGGACACACGGCGGAAAGAGCGATCTCGCTGTGGGATACAAGCTGGCGCATTCCTACCTCAAGCTCAAGAAGTACCCAGAGTGCATCGTGGTATGCCGACATATACTGAAAGTGCATCCAGATTATCCGAAGATCAAGAAGGAGATATTAGAAAAAGCGAAAACTAATTTAAGAACATAGATTACTTGAAAATTCTGGGATTCTAAATCGACAGCCTATTCTGGACCAAGGATTAGGAAAATAAAAGGCCATTTTGCAAGACAATTCGGAGTAATTTTTTTTAAGCATTCTCACTTATTCTGAAAGTTATTATCGTGATGGAATCGATTATGAAGGATTTAGGAAGTATACTAAGTTTTTCAACAAAACCTATCTCAAAACGTCAGTGATGTTTACCGTTGGTATAAGATAAAAAAGCTCTGATAATGTGCAATTGATTAATTATTTTTGTTTCTATGTGTTGTTTTATTATTTTGGATTAAACGTAATTCGTTTTAATTAGAAAACAAAATTTTGTATTGCTACAAACAAGGGTACCGAATGTGCTCTAAGTAGATGCCAGCACATCAAGCTACTACATTCTGTCAAATTACAGTAACAAATTTTCATCATTATCGCTGAAGGTATACGGTATATGTAGTTTATTGGTCAATTTTGACAATTTCGGGTAGCTCGACGTGCTTGCGTCTGATACCTGCACTATTATAAGAGGCATTTATTTTAAACTTCATGTTTGTAAGTTTTTACAAGCAAAATAAAATCCGTGTGTGTGTAACATGCATAAATATGTTTTATTTCAATTCAATTCACTCGACAGTTGTGACATTTGCAATTATATTGAAACATTAATCAAAAATACTGTTTGTATCTACACTACGTTGTTTGTTATTACTAGTTGATGTTTAGTCATCCTTGTTTTCCTCCTGTTCGAGGATGGTCTTGAAGCAGAACGGCTGGAACACGTATCCCAGACCGGAGTAGAACTTGCTCATGAACTCCACCCTGTAATGTAGATGGGAAATTAAATGGCGCTGTTGATTGTCAAAGTCGTGGAGGCCTAGTGGCTAAAGTAGCTCTCAAGTATGAGTGTGTGGGTTTCATTTCAGGTCAGGTAAGTATCAATGCAATCTTTCTAAGTTGTATACACACTTTCTATATACACTTTCTAAGTATATCTTGAACCAATGACTGTTTACAAAAGTGAAGGAAAACATCTCGAGGGAATCTGGACGGTTAAGTGGCCGCCTGTGCCTAGTGCCCAGGATGATAAAAAGGCTAATGTTGATGATTGATGGTCAAGTGTTCTGACGCGGAAGAATGACGAAGGACTGGATAAATGAAATCCGTGATAGGCCAGATCTCTTTTTCTAACGTACTTGTTTTCTTTAACAATATCGGTTGCTTTTAATTTACAGCTGAACAATAAACTGTTTAAATCCTAAGTCAATAATAAGTTCGACTCACCAGTGCAAACGCAACGTATGCAAGAAGGCGGACAGGCCCTCCATCATGACGAGGATGGCCAACGTGAACAGCGCCCAGAAGCAGAAGGCGACGTACAGCTTGATGGCGCCGATGTAGTCGTGGTCCTTCAGGCCGAAGGTCAGCACCATGTTCCATAGTACTTCTGATAATTCTGTAACATAGAAATGATTGATAAGTAGTTTGTTCATATATTCACTTGCTGACCCAACAGATATGTTTTTTTTTTCTTCAGTAAGAACCTTCTTCAGAATAAAAAAAAAAACACAACAAAAAAAACTGAAATCGGGCGAGCCGTTCACGCGTGAGATGGCGTGACCAAGGGAAATGGGGATCCATTTTTATATACTCGTACTTTATATAGTAGTATACAGACTGAAATTGAATTGATTGGCAATATTTTTTCCCCAGAATCTAATCGAGGAAATAATAATTTATAGATGTAGTCAACTGTTCAATAGTTACTCACAAGAGAGGTCCCAAAATCAACAAAAATAAATAAAAGTTATATATAAGGTGCGTAATTTAGGATACAGCTGGTTGATTATAAATCTACTACCCGTTACTAGTAACGTAAGTTAACATTATGTAACCTTATCTATCTTCTTTAAATTAGTTTCACGTTTTTGTATTCTGTTTTATCATATTTTTTTACCCATTACTGCTGAATAGATATAGATTAAACCAAAGATTACAAAGCAAGACCTAAAAAAGTCCCGCAAACTCGTGTGTTTAAGAAAATTGTAGTGTGTATGTAAGAGTATTTGAAACACGTACCAGCGTGTGCGAGCGACAGCGCCCAGAGCCGCAGGTAGGAGGCGGTGTGCGAGATGGTGCTGAGCACGTACTCGATGGTGTGGATGGCTTGGTGGATCATGATCTCGCTGAAGGGCTCGTCCTCGTGGTCGTGCCCGCCCGCCTCCGCCTTCGCGGCGCCGCCGATGTCCGTCTGCTCCTGCAGCTCGATGCCTGGGTTTACGCTGCCGTTTGATTGTTCAGGCTGTTGGATAGAGTGATGTAAGCTTTATGATTCGTTGATTCGAGAGTAAGTTTTGAACTGGCAATTGCTATTGCTTAGTGAAAAATAACAGTATTTTCAACATTATCGACTAGCTGAAGCTCCGATTATGTCACCACCATTCGTGCTTCTCCCATTGGCCTGTAGGCTAAGGCTATAATTGTGTCTCAACCCTAGCCAATTTTGGATAAACTGCAGTATCTTGTCCAGTTTAGTAAGCGCACCTTAGCGTCCTTCTTCTTCTTCCCGGCGCAGAGCAGGTAGAGCGGCTTGCCCAGCAGCATGACGGGGATGCAGCAGAGCGCGATGAGCACGAAGACGCGCTGGATGGAGCCCTGCGAGTCGAACATGTACTCCTTGCAGCCGTCCGCCGGCTCCGTGCTCGAGAACAGCATCATGTTGATGAACAGGATCAGCACCGACGGCGCGCAGCCTTGCGAGTACGCGATGTCTGCGAACAGAACAATACACAAATAAGCTTATGCATACTACAAACTTTTCAAAAAATGTTATTTATGTACGTGTGTGATAGAAAGTTGATTGGGAAAATATGACAGCTTCGGGTAGGTGGTACAAATATTGGAACTCAATCTTGAACAACTTCTTAACACCCGAAAAATTAAATTAATTTTCCGTCAAGATTTTACTGGTGCCGAAACTGCTTATGCGTAGACATGTCAAAGGAAAACAAAGGCTCAACCCTCAAAGCACAAGGATAAGCCAACATTCGGCCATAAAATGAGTTGAATATAACTAAATCCTACCTAAGCTAATACTTTACTACTGTTTACCTTCAGAGAAAGTGCTGTAGGCGATCCACTTGTAGAACATCATGAACACCATGTATAAGAAGAGCAGACACAGGAAGATCACTTGCGGCAAGAATTCCAGCACGATGGAGTAGCGGCGCCGGAAGAAGCTAGAACAAATAGTCAGTTATTCATAAGTAGCTTCTATTTATTTATTTTGATACATATTCGTTTTATACACTGTCGTGTGAGAGATCACGTGGGTCGCAAGAGCGCTGTTTTAAAGCCATTAAAATAGGTGGCAATTTTTTTATGAATATTTATTTAATTTCATTTTTAGATCTGCGATAGGGCTGGAGCCAATTGATGCTAATCGAGTATCGATGAATCGACGATTTTTTATCGATACTCGTTTGATCGTAGTTTTTATATTATTTTTTGCAACTTACTTGTAGTTAACCACACTCATGCAGACACCGAAGATCATGTGCAGGACACCGAAAATGATGGACAGCTTCATTTTGTACGAGTTGAGGAAGATGATCTTGTTGTCGGCAGTCTGCAAAGCGAAGATAATCATTTTTAGTACACAAACTATAAAATGTAACGAAAATAATTTAATATTCCTCACACAACGTCATCTTGTCCCAACTGACAACTGATAAACGCACTTATATACTTTTATTTTGTAAATAACTACTATTTCCCAGACTAAGTAAAAAATCTATGTTCATGCAAACAAATGTTTGATTTATGCGGGAATCGAACCCGCGAAAATTACAGCACTAATGGTCGTCAAATATTAGTGAATTTGTTGATAAATTGCTTTAAATTCTCACCTGCCAAACGGGATCAACACCGATGAAGTACGGGATATTGTTGTAAGAGTCTTTCGGGTCCAAAGTCATAGCCGCATTCGCTTCCATAGTTTCATTATCGTAAGGAACACTCCACGAAGATCCGAAAATGTTCATAGATTTCGAGAAGATATCGTTATAAACCAGTCCAGTGTACATTGAGAAGCAACCCATAAGAAGGATGATGTAACGACCAGCGAAGAAGATATTCCAGATCTCGTTGTTGGACTTTTTGGCGGCGAGGGAAACTTCTTTGGCGACCATCCAGGCGCCGAACAGGGCCATGATGAGACCGTGGCCCAAGTCGCCGAACATCACCGCGAATAAGAACGGGAAGGTGATGATGGTGTACAAAGCTGTGGAGCAAGAAAATATAGAAGTTTTAATGGGTAATTAGGTACGGTTTCGTAGATTTATGTCAAGTTTTTATAAGTTAGGAATAGTAACGATTCGTTTTTTGTATTTTTTAAACATAATATATAAGCGTCTAAAAACTACTTGATCTTAGCCAAAATTACTTTTTTACAAATACAATACGAGGGATGTAACAGAGATAGCGAGATGCCCTCACCCCGCTTCTAATAAAATTCATTCATATGAATATTAAACATAATAATTGCTACTTCATTGATTAACCAATTTTGATGATATAACGTCTCTTGTACATGTCTTTAATTGTTTTGTATACATGTAACATAACACATAACTACATTATTGTGCAGTAGTGGTGGTCAACGTTATTATTTTTTTGCCTTTATAACTTCTAGCGAAGAATGTGTCAAAATTTAAAATTGACAAAATATTTTTGGGACTAAAGTTTTTTTTTGTAATTTAGTTCTATATTATAAAAGTCAAACGTACCAGGGTTACATTCCCTGTAGGAGGCGACTCCGTAAGCATCGATGAGGTTCTGGAAGCCGCGCGTGAAGCGGTTGGTGCGGTTGAACGTGGGCGGCTCCTCGTCCGTCTCGATGCAGTTCAGGAACGATGGAATTGAACTGCCGCATGCATTCTGTAGATAATAATGTTGTTAAAGCATATTTTTTTGGGGAAATTTTATAAACAATAGTAAAGGATGAGGTGTAATTGAGAGTGATTAGTTCTCCATTACAGCTTTTTACATTTAATTCTATTTTAAAAATAAATATATTTCAACCTTATTAATATCACTTGAAAGGTTTGATTTCTAGTTTGGACCAAAACCAGTGGACGGATTTTTTATGTTTTCTTTTCTTTGATAAAAAACATAATATTATTCAAGCGATTTTATTAACATTGACTTCTACTTTATCCGTAACAAACAGTCAATGAGGCTTGATATGTACAAAATAAAGTAGAGAATTTTATTTACATAATGATGAAGGTTATTCTCTAATTGATATAGGTACAAATAAATAAAGTTGATTTACAGCACACAGGGACCTCCAGAAGGAACATAGTGGGTTTTAGTCAGTAAGAGTCTGACACACCCTCCAACTGCACCCTCAGCGGGAGGGGGTCATTTGATGTTTTCCCACGAATGAACGGCCCTTTTTTGTATTACAAAAATATACTTACAGAACCATCAGCCAAAGCCTTCTGCACGTTAGGCAGATCCGCAGTGGGTACCCAGCACTCTCCAATCAGACATTTCTTGGTGACATCCATGTTGAACAGATTCAGCGTATGGTATATGGCCTTCATCTTGCGCACCATGATGGTCCAACTCGCGAGCTCCTTCGCTACGCTCGCTAGCACGCGTTGTCTGTGGTCACTGGTTTGGTTTAAGACCTGTAGAAAGAATAATTTTGTACAAGGACTTGCTATAAAAATTGTATCTACTAAGAAACTATGTATGTCATTATATTAAGAAACTATATATAGAAGACTCAGGTCCTATGAAAATAAGCCATTTTATGGACCCACTCCTGGGCACAGGGCTCTCACGCGGAGAAGGACTGAGCTATAAATATCACGCTTGCTCAATGAGGCTAAGTGATTTCAGACTATACACTCAAGGTTTCCTCGAGATGTTTTTTTTTTCTTGTTTAATCAATCATTGATTGTCCAAGATATACTTAGAAAGTACATACAACTTCGAAAACTTGCATTGGTACTTGCATGACCTGGAATTGAACCTGCTTTAACCGCTAGGCCAGTGAATTGAGGGAACAATGCAAAAATAAAAAATAACTATGTATCTTCTTTTAAATGCTTTATAAATTACCTATACATACAACTACATATATAAGTATTTAACAACAGGAAATAAAACAAAGGACAGTTACAATTTATACACAAGCTTTATCAAGCACAGCGATCTAATTCCGCTCTCGAATATAATTTCTCAGTATTAAGGGCACGAGTAAATGGACTGTAAGCTCCTTGACATTTGTTGAAAATCGTGACAATGTGTATCGCTCTTTATGTCTTGTGTAAACTTTGGGACAGTAATATCGTAGTGGTTAAAATTTGATACTTAATCAACCGATTTCAAAAAGGGAGGAGGTTCTCAATTCGGCCGTATTTTTAATGGTTTTACATTCTGTTTTTTTTTCTGTATTTATTTAGCATAAGTTTGCTAAATACGCAGTATAGATGGATTACTAGATTTGATCTTTTAAAACATAATCTTCGTAAACATTTTTGATACTCGACTATTCTTTTTATTGGTTTTTTTATGTTTTTAGATTCTCTGGGAGAAATTTCTTTTTAGCGATAAGACCGCCAATTGTACTGTTTTTTTTTTGTGTTTGTTGTTTCCTGTGTTTTTCTATTATTATGGTGGACAACAAAGAATATTCTACGTATATACATATCTTTGTAATTTAATACCCCAGAATTCCCCAAGCAACCTTAAACAGGTATATTTATGATCCTTTGATGTTATTTAGAACTTACCATGTTAAGATCTTCAAGCCTGGTGCGGACTCCCTTCACCATGTCCTGTCGCTCAGTGTTGGAAGGTGGGCACGGGTACAGGGACGCGTGGAAGCCGGAGCAAACCTTCTTGATGCGGGACTTCAACTGTTCTCCTTGGAAGAACGCTACGAATACTGTCTTGTATATCTCGTTGCCCTGGAAGAATTTTTGTTGGTCAGAATTTTGTGATAAGGTTTCGAATTTTATGTCCTTTCCTATAGTTTTGTGACTTCGACAAATATAGTAAAATAACTTATTTCGCTATCTCTAGATGATAAAGCGTCGATAGAAAAAAATAATCATTAGTCCCGCCATTAATATTTATGGCTTCGTTTCAATTTCACTTTACTTCAATATTGTTTTAATGAAAGTAATAATTACTTGGTCTCGCTTACACATGTGCTGTGAACACGTCTAAGACCTGCTCGAACTGTCGCATGGGTTCGTACGTACAGATGCCAGCACGTTAAGCTACAACAATCAGTCAACCCGTAATAGATTTTCAACTTTATCGCTGAAACATATTTAGTCGATTGGGAATATCTTACAGTTTCGGGTAGCTTGATGTGCTGGTGTGTGTACGTGAGAACCCATACGTGACAAAAATAATTCCAAGCATAGATAGGTACCTATTTATTTATTCTAGAAGCTTAAGAAGGGAGTGAGTTTTTCTTTTACTGAACTAATTATTGCAGAATACTTACGGTGGCAGGATCTTCCAAAGGCTTGTCGAGTTCAGCTCGTCTAAGGAACACATTTCCTCTGGAGATGCGCCACAGCATCCTCTCGAAAGCGGGCACTCGCTCACGTTGTACCACGCCCGCTACGAAGCCTAGGCGGCCGCGCGTCGCCGCTTGGGTGCCAGTCTCGTCCGATATCAGGGACCTGGGAAAGATGGATACAAACTTATATTCATCATCATCTCCCGAGCCTTTTCCCAACTTTGTTGGGGTCGGCTTCCAGTTTAACCGGATTTAGCTGAGTACCAGTGTTTCACAAGGAGCGACTGCCTATCACAACCCAGTTACCCGGGCAACCCTTGGTTAGCCTGGCGTCAGATTTATTGGCTTCTGACGACCCGTAATGACTGCCAAGGATATTCAATGTCAGCCGGGACCTATAGTTTAACGTGCCATCCGAAACACAGCCATTGGTGTCCAAAATATACTTAGAAAGTACATACAAACTTAGAAAAGTTGCATTGGTACTTGCCTGACCTGGAATCGAACTCACGCCCATACTTGAGAGGTTGGCTCATTGGCTCGTGGCCACTAGGCCACCACGACTATAAACTCAAATTCGTTTATTCAAAGTAGGCTGATAGATCAGCACTTTTCGAACGTCAGAAACAAGACATCCCCCAAAACGCCCTCCCTTCACCACTTCCTATGTGTTCTCGCTGGGAAGAAGAAGTGGCGCAACCAACTTCCCAGCAACACATGTCTGTCTGTTAGGTTTGAAAAACCAGATTTATATCAAACAAGTCCAATCTCAAATTATTTGAGAGAAATAAAGATGTAGAACGTATTAAACACCCTTTGCAAAAAATCATGTAACGCAGATTCTTTGAATATTTTTATAGGTAAGGATTCCAAATGACAGTGGTTGAAGGGCAAACAAAATAAAGACTACAAGTTATTGGGTTCAAACAAGCTACACCTACCTACATTACAATTTATTTACGTCAGTATCACTTGACAACCATGGCATCATCAGAGGTGAACAATAGGTGTGATTAAATGGTGACTCAATAATTTAACTTATTATTTTTCCTCTACTGTTGTCGATGCTTTCGCTTATAAATTGCTACCAGAATCTGTTAATAGATTTTCAACTCTATCGCAGAAGAATATGGTTCAAAGTTGATTGAGAAAATTCGACAGTTTCGGGTAGCTTGCTGTGTACCTATCTTTACAAGTTAATATAGACATTTACCGGCTAGAGATGGACCAAATTTGGAACAGCTTCTTCAGCGTACTTTTTTTACTAATTAGTGTACAATTTACATGTTCATGTGCATCCGCGAACGTACATCATTGTTGCGTAACTAGTGCAATGTTTGTGGTTAAAATTCTAGCTACTTTTGATTCATATACCTATTACTGAATTCTTGTTGAAGCTGAAGTTTGTTTGTTTCTTTGTTTGCTTGAAGGGACTACTGCTCCGATATGAAAAATTATTTCAACATTAGTTAGGAAAGTTAGGAAGTGCAGAGTAGGTACCTTTAGCAGTGGAATAGAAAACAGCAATACAAATTAGTTTCGCCCACGACTTGGGTTGGGTGAATAATTAGTACCTATATTACAGCTGTTTCCCTAGATTTTATATACCTACGTCTTCAGTGTACCACCTATCATTATGCCAAATTACTCAATCGGTTTAGTCATTTTTATGTGAAAGCATGACAACCAAACATTATATAAAATGTTTAGTATTTACCTACAATATTAGAAGGAGGTAAAATAATACTCACTTGGTCATGGAGTCCATGCCGATCTCCTCCTGAGCGATGAAGAAGGCTTCAGTCTTCTCCAGAACATGTCTCAACTCGGTCAGCTCCAAGTAGTTCTGTTTTAAGTTCACCGCGTTGTGGGAGAGCTCCAGGATTTCATTCTCCGTCTTCTCCAAATGGGCCTGGATGAGATAATTGTTTTTGTTATAGTTGTATTGTGTGTTATTTACGTGGCTTAGGTATACGTAATAAATAAAAATAACAATCTGTTAATTATTAATATTAAATACATATATCGTTTCGTGTTGAGCAGTAATAATCCTACTAATATATAAATGCGGCAGTTATTGAGTGTGTCTGTGTTTATGTTTGTTACCTCTTCACGCCCAAACAGTTTAAGGGATTTTGATGAAACTTGGAAGTCACATAGCTTATACATTAGAACTACGTTTTGTCCTGGTGCTAGAAGCAGTTCTCTAAGGAAGCAGATGAAATCGCTGGCGGAAGCCAGTAAACTCGTATAATAAAAAAAAAACTACGAAATATTTTCAATTAAAGTATGTATGTTGTTCCATTAACTGTGGCCTTTTAACAGTCAACAATTTGAACAAACTGCATTCTTTGATGTCAAAACATATTGTGTTTCAGGAAGTGAGAGTACTTCGTGGTCCATTATCTCTGGGCCACGACGCGTAGAGTTTATTGAAAAGAGTCCTACAACTGTATACAATAGAGGTCAAAACAGGTTGACAACCTCTCCTTGTTCGAACGATATTGTCTGTCTCCTTTATCACCTATCCCGCTTATTTATGTAAATAATTAACCTTGCTGCAAGCTGTCTTTTGAAAAGAATGAGTTCAGGATTGAAGCTTGCTGGTACATACCTATAAATAGCCTATAGATACTGAAAAATAATGTACCTAAATTTCCAAATTTGGAACGAGTTTGGCCGACTTCTATATTTAGATATTTATTTTATAAAGAATGGCAAGAATTAAACTTTAAAAGTGTGAGCTGCTATGAAAGGCTTAGATAACAGACAGTTGATCTGTGATAATACGTTGAAATTGTTTTATTACAATAGTGTTCGATGATTTTGATACTTAGTCACTTTTAATAGTAGCACTTCTGTAGTTGCTAAGCCATATAGAGCTCCTTTTTCCATCTGTGACCACGCTCGGTGCAAGTCATAATGCTGGGAGAAAAGAGGTATCATATACCTTTATAATAACATGACCACTACACACCTCAAGATCGATGATCTCCCTCGGGTTGGGGGCGCGAGGGGCCTCTTTGACGGCAGGAATGTGCACGCCGTCTTTGTGAACTTCAGCCTCAATGTAGCGAAGCTTGCGTTCCATCTCATCGCAACGACGGACCTCGTTCACGAATTTACGTTGGAAGGCGTTCACGTCTGGGTTCAGCTGAAAGAGAAGATACATTTTAGTTTATTCTGTTCAAATGTTCAAAATTATTTAGTTGATTGCCTACACGTTGGATATGTTATTTAAAATTTGGTATTGATGTCAACGCAGATTAACTGTCCATGAATATTACTTATGTAGTTTAACAAGATATTGCGTCCATATTCCAAAAACCTAGCTAAACCTTTTCATGTGCTTGCTAGCACTGGTACCCTTTACAATGTAAGCCAGAAATACTTATGAATTACATCTGTATGCCCTTGACAAACTCATTCGCTGGTATATTTATATTTTACAACAAAGTTGAAAAGATTTACAAAGTATCCTACGGTTTATTGTTCTCATTCATTGGCCTTTGGTCTCTTGAACTTTGGACATAATAATCGTTTGGATTTTTTTTTGCTTCATTTGTACCCAGATTTGCATAAAACCTCAGTTTTAAATAAATAGAAGCCGGAAAGTCCAAGTCTTAAATCGGACTATGATCTATGAAATCAATGAACTTTGTACTGGTAGGGGTCAAAATATAATTATAATAATATAAAAATATAGGACTTAATAATCATTTTTTTGTTCAGATTTAAACTAACAATTTATTTTATCATCTACATCTTGGCAATGTGGGCAAAGTCATGCCCAGTCTCGAATCAAAAACATAACTGGGATCAGAACTGTCTACATACGCATTCACTCAGGATTTCTCGATCAATTTAATCTAGAAACTTCCAAAACATACGCATTGTTACAACTGCATGACTTGGGTGTGTTATGTATTTATTATGAACACAAACACAACACTGTAAAATACAAGCCGTGAGTCAAAGTCAAGCATGTACATTACTATACCCAACTTAGTTGGTTCGCTGTTATGCCTGAAACGCTGGAAACCATATTCCAATCGGTTCATCTGTTTCATTGCTACGGTGATCACAGTCACAGAATGACACACGTAGAGGCAAATTATAATACTCTTTTTTTCGACGGGGTTAAGAAAGTGGACGTCATTTACTGTGAATTTATACTCGTTACGTCCTATAATTTGCCGATGAATGAATATCCGTTTAGGATATAAAAGTCTTTAAATATTGCCGAAATTATTGAAAAAACTCGTATGTTAGACCTCGCATCAGTAATCGATATAATTATGTGAAGAACGGTTAGCCTAGATTATTTTTCTTATGATCTTTAAAAGGTTTTTCTCCATTCCATTTGCTCGATTTTAAATGCGAAAACAACTTTTCCATTCAAAGTTCAGTTTCTTAAATGGTTTGTCCTGTTTATAAAACAGTAAATCACATATGCTTAATTGGCACTAGCTAGTCGTTAAAATTGTTAGTGTCAATTAGAATAGATTGTCTTGCTTAAGCGGCACTTGCCAGCTAATTAGCCTTAATGTTCGGCGCCTTAGAGCAATGTTTTTGAGCGGCCATATCCGGCAGAAGTATCCTGACTGCAGGGTCGACCGCTTAGTAATGCGATTGCTTTAAATTGACGCAAATTGTTCACAGCTCGTGTCGATAACACAGGTGGTGGTGCAGACATAATAAGATAGTGTTTTTGGCGCTCATCATTCTCCTCTAAAGCCATACTAATATGGATCGAATAAACCAAAAGCTGTAAATTGTGTGTAAATCTGGATCTATCCTCATAATGCATGACTCATACGGTCGGTGGGGTGATGAGGTCGGTCAACCCTTTTCTTTCGTTGGAAATCAACAGATGACCACACTGAGGGTGCAGCTGGAGGGATTGTCAAACTCTTACTGACTAAAACCCACTATGTTCCTTCTGTAGGTACTTGTGTGCCAGGGCTACAGTAACTCTTACGAACAACCCGAAACCCAGACAGACCCTAGGGTTCTGTATAAGGTCCAATTGGTACCCCAATTGGACTAATGACCTTATCCTTGCCAGGTAAAAGAGTACTATCCTGATATGTTAACAAAACTTTCTTTAATGCCCCTTAAGATTGTTGACAACAAGATACATTTTCAAAAATATCACATTTTTAAAAGAACTAAAATAATTTTCTCGTGAAACCGTTTCATGTAAATTTACTTCGGCACAATGTAGAATGAGTTCGGCTTTGTGCAAATTGTATTTGTTACGTAATCCATCATGACTAAATTGGTTCATGTGTAGTAAATTAACTGTTCTGTTGTTAGAAGGAGTCATGCACTTTACTGATATATAACTACGGTTGTTTAAACAAACAGAAATACCGAGGTCAGTTATAGAAAATGGAACTGTAGGCGTTAGTCGAAGACCTTGCGAGCTCTCACGCACTGTCTTTCACATTATTATGATATTTATTATTACTTGTATGTTATGTATGTGTATGGTAGCTATAAGGTAGTAATTAATTATTAGATCTAAGATTTCGAGAGCTGTATTCATAAAACTAGCCAGGCCCTTTACGTTGTTGGACTAAACCTATCAAACGTTAGGTCCTATTCAAGATTGAAAAACTAGGCTAGTCATATTTTAATTAAAATTAAGAAAACTCTTATGAATTTTCAGAAATATGTACTCACAACTGAAAAATTTATTGAAATGCCCCAAATAATTTATTTATTTATTGCAATTTACAAGACTCATAGTGTTAGTAACAATATACTTAACAAACTATGTTCGTAACACTTAAACTAAAACACATACATATAAATTGTGACATCACAGCTGCAAGGTGACAGGCCCTGCTGATACCCTGCAGCAGTGGTTCACAAAATCGCAATCCAGCCTACTTGCTATCATATAAATAATGCGGAACATGCAACAAATCATGTGTGTGGTCTGACAACCTTTTGGACCATCCAAGTATAAGTAATAAGAAAAGAATTTAGCTATCTCGGACGAAGCCATAATGACATTTACATCTGTCATACAATACTTTTCTTATCTTAATTTCAAAAAACCTATAAACAAACTTTACACCTTAAACAAATACAATGTATCTACGTCGAACTAATTTACTTTATCTATTAAGTTTACAATTATGGCAAAAGACATTAAAATACAATAACTTTTGCTGCAAAGGCAAATAAAATATAAATATTGAAAAAGCCATTATGTAGGTATTTAAAAACAATACGTGTTTTTAAAAATTCCATGGCTCTTTGGTGGCTTGGGTTTTATGTGAATCCTGTTGCAATGAAGCCATTGTCGAGTAAATCGGGCGAGGCGCTGACGGAAACCGGTAGGACGGGACGTCTAACATCAGCCTCGAAGTATTGCATCCTTACGGGTTTACACAGTCGCTGCACATTCAATTTATATTACAACTTTAAAACTATAACAGGGTTATTGATTATGCGACTGACTTTGACCTATGCTGACATTAATTTATATTTCGGTCAACATTTGAATTATTAAATGATTGCACAAAATAACATGTAGACATTTGTGTCTACGTTGGTATTGTGGTTACCTAAGCTCGCAGAATATCATCCAAGTAAATATGGAACAAAAAATATTTGCCTTATTCCATCTAAGATTAGTGTGGCCTCAATTTACTTACTTGAAGCGACACAGATTAAAAGGTTTAAGATTTTTATCTCAGTTGACGCAATAAACTGTATCTAGTTTTAGAATACACTAAGCACATGCTTAGTTAAAATTCCTCATTCATACAATTGTTGCATTTTATCGTTTATTTATGCAAATATTTCTCTCACAACACAAGGTAGGTATATTACGCTTAATTTAATGCAAATACCTCGAGTCAACTGTAGCCTTATCAATGCTTTAGA
The DNA here is from genome assembly GCA_958496145.1 of Heliothis peltigera. Taxonomy (NCBI): domain Eukaryota; kingdom Metazoa; phylum Arthropoda; class Insecta; order Lepidoptera; family Noctuidae; genus Heliothis; species Heliothis peltigera. The sequence continues at coordinate 8,859,000 of OY292328.1, forward strand.
AAAACAAGTCCTAGAAACTGAATAAGGAAAACATTCGAGCTGCTACCATTAACATAAACTGCCATCAATTGCGGACTGGTTAATTTATGCGTATGGGTTGATCCGCCGCGAGGTACGGGGGACCTTGCGGAACCAACTCTGTGGCCCAGACGGCCTGAAGGCCCCGAATCACCAACCTGCTTGCCTTACCGCCCCACTGATCGATCAAGCCGACTAACTCGTCACGCTTACAACTTTCTGATGATTATGCAAGTACACTGCTTATTCTCTTAATTCGTCTTAACAAACCACTAAATGTGTCACATGTGTGCTAAATGCTAAAGGATGTTTGTAAAAGTAGTTTAATTTTTGCTCATTTCTGCCTTATGATTATGCATGTTTGCTTTTAATCAATTTTGCTGGTTGTCTTATATTCCGGCTTTGAAATAAGTCTTGGAAGGTGAAGCTGAAGAAAATATTGAGATCTCGTTACTTTTGAGACTGTCCTGACTCTTCCAAATTTAGTTTTCCCTTTTTAAGCTACTAAATTAGAGCGAATGAAACAACACAACTTTTGGAAGGTTCTAAACTATATACCTAGCATGATATAAGGGTATCACTTTAATTTCCATCAAGCTCTTAATATCAATCATGTTTCACTTCTTAATTTGTAAAAAAAAGGTAATAATACTTACGTCTCTGAACTGCACAGTGCCGGCTTCTCCCAGCTCCGAGACGGACGTGTAAGCCGCCTCAGGCTGGATGAAGAGCTGGCACAAGGCCATCTCTTCGCTGCGGAACATGGCCCCCATATTGGTGGTCTATTGTGTCCCGCTTGATTCTGTAAATAGAAGTACACAATGTAATAAAGTAATCTTCAGAACAAAAAAAGATCAACTTATTTCATTAGAGGTGCTGGCAATCCAGTTAAGATCTCCATTAAAATCGAATAATGCATCTATTCTTTACCAAACCCAGATAGAAAACAATCAACGATGGAGGATTTTAAATGAAATTCACAACGCATAAGAATTTCTTAGCATGAATTAATTTGATCCGGCGCGATTCAACTGCGCGCTAAGCAGTTGGGAAAATAATTGGAATGCTACTTCGTAGTAAGTGCATAGCCATGTGCTAAACAGTTTGGGTATCAACAAATAGTGGAGGCCTCATATTACACATATTCGACACCTGCCAGTACCTACAGATGTGATTAACACAATAGGGCAAAGTAGGCAATTTGTTTTCACGGCCGCTCATTGAAATGGGGGCAACTTCAACTTATTATCATTTAACGTCACAAGGTCGACTTATGATTACTTATTGCAATTTATCGGTAACGTGTGAATTGACAGAAATGACATTGCTTTGCTATTGCATACATGGACCGGACAATATTTAGTTTGTTATTTAACAATGATCGCTTTTCTATATACGGATCCGAACGTATTAGTAACATTGTTAGCGGTTGGATTGGCGCGTGCTTTGTATTCCAAAGAATGGGCAGGGCTAAATATGGGTTATAAGTCGAGAATGGCAAGTGCTCGCATTCGTTAGGCTGCAAAGCCTTTATCAGTTAAGTTATAATCACCATCATCAGATTGGCTATTGCAATATGTGTATCGGTCCGCTAAAAGTTATACAAGATGAAATTATTAACATTCTCAATGGACCGACGAGACACTTTCGCCATTTGAAACGCGTATTGTAGCAAGTAATAGCTGGATGGAAAATTAGAAATAGATAATCATACATCCACATCGACATTGCTAAGTCTAGTCGCAGCGTTTAGTCTGACCATTGGACAGTTTAGTTCATGTCAGTCATATGCCTTGCCAATTTTCGCTAATGGAAATTCGGCGTTTGAGTTTTATACTCAACTAGCAGAAACAACATCAAGTGAGTCATGCTACAAATTACGGGTAGTCCGAGCCACTTTTTAGCGAGTTAAACATTGAACGAGTTATGGTTACTAAGCGTAACACCAGATTCGATACGCGTACTCATGCGTGCAAGATGTTTTTAAAAGCAAACAGTTTCATTGGACTTCAATCGTCTAATTAAGATCATATTAGTATAAACGGACGGAGGTCTGATTTTATTAAAAGTAGTTCAGGACAAGTTTTTTGTAGGAGAGAGTTATTCGATTCTGATGACATCATTATTAAATAGCGACCAACTAGTTGAAATCTGCTGGAACTCTTCTTAGATAGTACCTACGACTACATTGCAGGAAAACCCACTAAACAAAATGTTACTGAAACATAACTAGCTGGTATAACATGTGTCGAAACCTACCATTAAATAGGAATGGCGCGGAACTGACTGGACGTAATAATAACTGAGACATGAGGTAGAAAATTGATACCGATGATGTTTATTATTGATGATTCAAGCTTTATGAGAATTCCTCAGTGTTGGACGATGGGGAACGATAGCAGAATATATAATAACAAGAGGATGAGCTAAGCATCATAGAAATATAGGCACCTTGAAGAGGTTGTCGATTCAATTCATTATTGTTTTCAATTATTACTAGGCGAACAATTACTTGATGCACACACAACACCCCTCGATTTCGCAAGTTTAAGTATTAATTCTATAATACCGTTTGCTATGATGTGATAGCATTTGAAAGAAAATCCACTCAGAAGTGTTGACAGTAACAACAATGACGCTATCGACGGTAATTATTATTGTTTTTAAAGTACGTACTTAAAATGTTTTTGTTACTACAAATGATTTGTTCAGACTGTATGCGTAGCTTAAGAACAACATCTTTATGGTGAAGTAATTAGTTAGTAAGTAGGGTGAACTCATCTAATTCTGTGACTCGCCTAATTCGGTGATATTTGGTTTGAGCGCTATCATAGGGCTATACGAGTGAAACCAATGGTTTGAAATATAACCTTAAGCCTCTGTGATAAAGTTAAAATTCGTCTGTAAAGTTTGGGGATGCTCGACTGAGCGAGATAGGAACAGCTAACGGTTTTGTCAGATCGCGCGCGAATTTCGCCGGTTTCGGCAGTGTTTGTGAATTGGTGGCGAACTTTGCTGTATTTATGTAAGTATTTAACCGATTTTTTAGCTTTTTTCTAATAAAATGGATTGTAATTGATATTTCCTTGATGTGGCAGTAAAAAAATCTTCATAGTTCTGCGTCTTTCTCGTGTTAGATCTTATTTTGTTCGTCAAAAATATTAGCGTTTTAGCGGTTGAGTGGTTTCTGTGCTATCACGGAATTATAGTAGTTATATCCAAACATTTGTGGTTTTAACTGAAATTATTGACCTTTTTTTGAGTTTAGTAGACAAGATTAATGTAATTTTATTACTTTTATCTGATCTTAATTAAAATGACGACTTTGAGCCACTATTATATTTTGCTATCACAGAATTGGGTGACACTTTTTTTGCATTAATTTACCAAATTTCACAGATTTTTTTTATTAATATGAGCTCAAATTTGAACCGTCGCTAAAATCTAAGCAGGTAGGTACGTATTTATTATTTTAATTTGCTTGCTTACTTTCAGATATATCATGAATGACCCCAACACGAAGATCAGAAAATACTCGGAGACCGATTTCAAAACCGCTGTTAAAAATGCTTCGAGTTCAACAATGACAGTTTACAGAGCTTCGAAGGTGTTTAAGATTAATTTTATTATATTAATATTGTACTACTTAAATAACATTAACTTGCCTAATTCCGTTATATCAGAATTAAAGTATTAGCTATCACGGACTTAAAGAGGTCACCACGGAATTAGGCAAATTGACTTGGTTTAGTAAATTTGGTATAACTCTTAGGTTTCTAGAAAACAATGTGATTATTTGTGCAAATATTCTTCATAAAAGACTGATTAAAACTCATGCTGAGAATGAATTAAATTAATTAATAATTTATTGGTATTTTATTATTCAAATGCATTTGTCACGAAATTAGATGAGTTGACCCTAGTTCAATCGGGTGTTTAATAATGTCGCCTTTACTTGAACAAACTTTTAAGAACTAAGCATGTTTATATTTGCGAATTAATCTATCGGGACACTTTTTTCACATACGGTCGTTTAGCCCCGTGGTAAGCTATTGATTAGCTTGTGTTATGGGTGTCAACACAACTGATAAACTACATATAAGTACTCTACATATATATATTTTTATAAATACATATTGTAACACCCAGACAACAGCTAACAAACATGCTCATCACATAAAAGTCGACAGTGCCGGGAATCGAACCCGAGACCGTCACCTAGGCAGTTCAGCGTGGGGTCGTCAAATTAACTTAACGTTTAATAGAGCGGTTATAAATCGATTTATTTAGTAAGCTAAGCCTTAAAAACCACCATGTTCAAATGCAAATCGTAGTTTAAAAAAAAACTGTCAGCTCGTTCGTTCCCATCCAGTGAAGCAGGAATTATCGTTCGCATTTCGCGGTCAGTAGCAAGGCCAATAGTTTTTGCCCACACTGCTTGCGATCCGGTTTTTATATGAAACTATTATTCTTAGATGATATTGTATTGTTGTAAGACTACTTCCCAAACATTTTCTTACGCGGAAATCAGTGACGCAATGTGACTTTTTCCAAATAACTTTTCATCTTAAGTAAAACTTCTAAAGTAAACGTTTGCTTTGCAATGTTTACCAATTTCAAACGTAAGTTATCTCCGTGAGTGTTGGTTTTATATTTTTTTTACTGAAGGTAATCAGTTCGTGCTGCTCAATGCAAATAAAGATATGAATGTTTTACACCTTTATTTGCTGAGTGACTACAGAATGTATTACGAGTATAAAGTGTCTTAAAAGACAGTTTACAGAAATTCTCACTTAAATATTTTATACTAGACACGTCATATACAAAAAGTAGATAAGTAGGTATGTAAAAGCGATTAAAATTATCTGTTCAAGTATTTATAGGGCCACCATTATAAACGACATAATCGTAAAAATTATGCAAATATGCGTGGGAGTATCAGAAATCTACATTTGAATAAAACATCCAGCAACAAGCAAAAATTGACAGATAAAAAAAACTGTTAAAACTATTTTGTACTGTAAAAACTGTTAAAACAATTTACGTATTCTACATATCAACCAAAACGCGAACTGAATAGACAGGGCAATAACATACACAACCTATTATTTCTTGGCAAGTAGTTACGTACTAACGCAAATAAAAACAAAAGAATTTCATTTCAGTAACCACGGGTAGATAATTTTAACGGGCGGTAACTAGTTATCATAACAAATGATGGACAAGGTAGTTAGGTTGATTAGTAACGTTTACCAGACACAAACAGCGAGCGAGAGGCGTTACATTTGTTAGTGCGTCCTCTTGCAAATTTCTACAGAACCACTGTTGCAGTAAATTTAACATTCAGCTTTGCTTGAACTAATTTGAATAATGTTCACTAGCTATACCTAATGTTCTAACGACAATGGCGCTACATCTTTTTTATGAACAGCTAAATATTTAAACGAGCCGACAGGTTTTGTAGCAATTCTTGCGTCTACTGGATTATTCCAGTCTACTGGAAAACAACAAGTTTTTGCAAAGAAATAGGAATTTACTTTTAAGTCGTTAACAGTTCATTGTGTTCACACTTACATTCATTTGTTTAAATATCTTTATTGCCCTACTTTTGTAATTCAGTATCGAGCAGTTCAATGTGGAAAAGCAAACAATTTCTTCATGGTTGTAAGTGGATCAGTTGATTTAAGGAATGTAAATCAATATTTGAAGACTGCGCACGATAAGAGTTTATGCGTTGGGAAGATACAAGTCGTTTTAAGCGAACTAGTTCATTTAACACTTACGTATTTAAAAGAAATTCTATCGTTATCTGTATGTCTTACTGAAAGTGTTATTAAATACTCTATTAAAACGATTAACTAGTAATTGACGAGTATTTATGATCTATTAATTAGTCTAACCAATAGATAACGATAACGAAAACGCTACACACTGAAAGACATTTTAATAAGATAATTGATTCTGATCAACTTCTACGATTGCGGCGCATCGAATACTGAAGTTTTGTGGACTATGACATCATGAACAGGATAAATCGTACCAGTTGTGTTGTGAAGGTTAGGGGTACGTACTAGAACACGTACATATGTTCATAAATTACCTACATATAGTGTTGTGCTCTCAAAGGCCAGTCGTCCGACGCGGGTTTCCGGTGTCGACTGCTAATATCGCTTCCGATTACCTGACCTTTTAACTGTTTTTTTACGGGAATGGAATGTAACTGCATGCAATTAATCAAAGCTGGTTGTTTTATTTTTATCCTTAATTGATTTATGATTTTATATTGATTGGAAATGTATGTCCTCCACGTATGTAATAGGTAATTATGACATTGAGGATTATAATATTATGGGGAATTACGAAGTGTTGATTATTGTGTAGAGGACGTGTGTTACCTGTTACTATTTAAAAGGAGAAATCATGCACAGGACAGTAGAAAGTTCATGGCATGTTTAAATTCCAAAGTACTTTCAATACTTAATTTTAGCATGAATTATTTATAAACATATTAATCTTGGACCTGATGTGCGAGCATTCTTGACTTGATATACCTACTTATATATAGGCACCGCATGTTTATAAACCAAAAGTTCGACGTTCAGCAACAATAAATTAGCTCCCTGAACATATTTTCATAAAAATCTGGCGCAGGTACACTTCAAAGTAAGCACGGGAATATTTCGACACTATTAGTCATAAACAATTGCAATTCATGATAGCTTTAACATAAACGAAGCTATTTCAGTACAGAATGATCGAGAACATCGCCGCAGATATGGGATGACAGCCCATAACAAATTGCTATTGAGAACAGCAGGAAACTCATAATTGCTTTATTTATAGGTAATACATTTGCGTAAAATGTCATAATTCTGCAGAAATGCACCGAATGGGAAGTACGCTTTGGGTGTTATTGGGGCATTTGCCAATAATATATCTTGTTAATACATGAGGCGATTTTTGGTTCTACTTGTAGTGGGAATGCTCGTCAATATGGACATTTATTCAGGCAGAAATCAGGAAAGTTCTGGGACTTTGTGTGTGTGCTGTGTTCACCTGACTAGAAGGATTTGGTAAAAGGCTCAAGAAGGTTTAAATCCAGTGTAACCTTAAAGTGAAACACTTGACAGCAATAGATACGAACGTCATTGGGAAATTACAACACGCTGTTTAGCATTTGTTTTTAATAACTTCAGTCATAAGGCAAACCTTGCACTCATTACTCATGGAAATGTTTCAATATTTGCTGTAATTGCGACTTCGCACACTCAAGTTAATATTCCGAGCGACACAGCTCAAATCATTTGTTTTATTACAACATTTACAGAGCACACGCGTATGTCAAGTACTTCATTTCCAAAACTTGGCAGTTTTACAAATGAATTTCTAATTCTTACTTTCTTGCCATCGGGTGTAGTCGAGGTGCGACTAAGTACTTGCATTTCACTTATGCTTACTTTATCTACTGCTCGATCTCGGATCACAGATTAGAAAACATGTGACTGACATGTTTAAACTAACTGCTGATTAAGTACGAACATTTAATTATTTTGGGTACGCACTTTTTTAATTAAAATTAGAAGTTCGTTATCTCTCTGATCTTTATTTTAACAGCAGTGATTATTGTTTGCTCATTACCTTATATTCTTTGAGGACGCTACTTTTATAAAATAGATTAAGTATTAGTCTAACAAACTTTCCTATCTAGGTAATCACTAATCAATCACACCTGTCTTGTCTAATTTTGGATTAAGTAATTTATGTTTGTTAATTTTGGAAATGTCTTTCCCGGCTTGAAAATTTCAAGATTCCTTCAGATATTTATAAATTTATAGTTTTCTAAGTCAAATAGAACTTGAGATGAATGGGTCATTGTTATCTAAATAAGAAAACTAGTGCCTTATCTAGCACGTGACGCCTCAGATCGTTCGCTAAACAAACACCTCAACCGAACCACGGCCATCAGAGATCATAGAATTGAATTGATAGCACCTAACTGGAATGATGGCGACACATGTCATGTCCGATATCCCACTATAACGACTCTGACACTGCTATTGAAAGATTTATGTAATAGATAGACATACGGCTATCGTTACGTAACTAATACGACATCGTGAGTTTTGATGCACCTATTGAAGACTTTAGAGCTTAGAGTTTAAGTGCACATTCAAACATGTTATTTCCTAGGAAATGGCGAGTGGTCATAAAATTGTATTAGCTAAGAGTTAATGTCTTACTCGGAAGACTGTTTTTAGTCATGATGTTAGTCAGGTGTTTGAAAGTCGGAATGATATAACAAACAAATGAAAAGAGTAATAGAAAAGCGAATTTTAGTGCACTGAACTCATTAAGTAGAAATATAAAATTAGGGTTTTATTTATTTTGTTGAAAATATCTGTTGCAAAGCTGAAGAATGAGACCAACCCCACCTTCGAAGGTTTCAAAATCGATAACAAAGGCACGTGATTTGTTAGCATAACTGAAATACTACAAAAAAAAAATCTAGCCAGATACAATGAGTCAGATGGAAAAACAGACAGATTTGTAAGAACATACTAATGAAGTACTACAAAATGTATAGCCGAGCTGACATAGATACTAGCCAGATATTGACACAGACTAATGATAAGAAAACTCTTAAAAAAAGACTTTATGGAAGCAACGAACAGCTTCACGTGATAAAATATCTCTGAACGAGATACTGTTGAGGGGCAATGTTAAGATAAAACACAAGAGGACGAATGTATTACTTATGAACTTGATAGTGAGTATAATAAATAATGATTATAGACTTCTAAAAACAACCAGGAATGAGTCATGTAACTATTTAAAATTAATATTCGGAAGACAATGGTAAATACTACAGCCGAATTAAAATATTAACGGAATCATTTGCATAAAACTTAAGATAAATAAAATCCACAGCAGAGATTAAAGAAATTATTTTTAAGCGTCATCCAAAGAATGACATTGAATCAAACAATTTCACGATCAAGTATTTCACTGTCTAAGTATACCCAACTTATACGATAAGCATCACTTAATTATAAAAGTTATCAAAACACAATTTCCTCACTAATTACGAACAAACGTAAAGAAATGCGTTCGATTCAAGTCATCAACCACTAACTCGTGTATAAGGCTCGATTCGTAGTCAAGGCGGCTGCTATCGCTCGAACGTTACATTCAATGCAATTAAATACTCAGGAATTTTTGTTAGCCGCTCAAGTGCACCACGGAAATGAACCTTATTAGTTAGGCGATTAGGTTTTGATTAGTATTGTTAAAATAAATTGTGAGGTAGGACGCACCAGTGATCGTGTTTCGTATCGCAGCCTCGCACAGTAACACGTTTGGCGCGAGAGACGCGCGGTAAGCAACTGACGTTGGGTTCATATTGCCATGTTGGTGCCGCCGAACATGTGACCATGCTAACTTCGTGATGTGATTGTTAATTGTTCCCTAACTTTGGGTATTTTAAACAGTTTGGTGATGTACCTCCACATCATTATTAACGCATCTCATAGACTTTTTTAAGTTTGATTAGACCTGCGCACGCGCATCGTAACTAATTAATACGTAAATCCTGTCGATCTTTATAAAATACATCCCGCTAAAGTAAACCATGTATTTATATCATATTTAAGACCATCTTTATGACATTGGACATTAAATTGGATCATAGTTTACATTAAAACAAATTATGTAAATAACAGGGGACAAATTATATGATAACATAATTCTCACTAGTTTACCGGCTAAATAGATAATTTATTGCAGAATAAATTAAGTTATGTGAAGTTACTGATACATTTAATTAAGTATTATGTAAAAATAAATATATATAAAATACTTACGTATGAATAAAGCGTTGATATTCCGCAATAATTATTCACACAAGTGAAGAAGTCGTGTCTGTGTTATTGTCACATCAGCTGATGATAAGGAAGATGAGAGCTATCTCGTGATCGCACCGTGCGGTTGGCAGCATTGAGCCGACTCCTGCGCAGCCTCCGCGGCCTCGCGACTCATCATTGCGTGATTCTTACTGGGGATAATAATTACTTTTGTACACTACACTTAATATTAGATCGAACAACTTGAATTTAATTTGATATAATTTTTAAGTCTCAAAATAGATACAAGCAATATATCTGTTGTCATTAACGAAGGTTAATAAAAAAATTACAGCATCTATTGAAATATCATTAAGTAATACTCACATCGCCAACAATAATGCATGTAAAATAAAAGTAATTTACCATTTTTTTTTGTAATATATCTGCCATTAAAAGTACCCATGATATGTGCACACGCAAGGTAGGCAATCAATATTCCGTTCAACCGGTGTTTATGCCAATTGCCTTTTGATTTGCAATGATTGAGGCCTTATCCAATGAAATGAGTCACTTAGGTAATTCAATCAATTGCTGCTCCATTATGCAGATATCATATTACTGGAAATTGATACATGAACGGAAGAAGAAGCAAAAAAAAGGTATACTTTTGTCTAAATTTTGTATAATTTATTGAAGATAAGTACATATTCGTTAATAAATGTTGTATAAGTACATAATTAAAAAATATACATCACCAACAGAATTGTAAAATTACATATTAATAATATTTTTCTAAATATCAACTATGGCCAGATGCGATTGCGATTGTGTAGACCAATATTGAATCGATTTTGACATCCAGTGATGTTTTACACAATAATACGCAGCGGCCTTTAAAAACAACATTATCTAAATAAATTAAAAAATAATAACAGTGAGTAGATGAATTAGGCGAAACTGTAGATATATAACCAAATATACATTTCTTTATAGAATATGTGATGTCTTTGAGATAAATCACAAAAAACGTAAAGGAGGTTTTATGCGAACCTTACTAATTATTTATGGTTGAATTTATTATGCATATATTGTAGATTCGACTATAGTATCCATTATATATTAAGCATACACCATTTTTAAAAGGTTTAAATTCGAATTCACATGAATTTCAGTAGATTTGTTAAAACACGGAGATACGCCTATAAGTTTGTTTTGTAAAGTCATCTAAGTACATTTATTGATTAATGATATAAGTGATCATAAATTGACTATAAGTTAATTAACATATGCAAACAACTACAGTGTTGTATGTAATATGTTTAAAATTTACGAGCTCAAAAAGACATAATAAGTTTTTTTTGAGCATACATAGAAGACACAGTGATTTCATATTTTATACGTTCAAATATTATATGATTAAATTACATTATCGCCTCGAAGTATTATTTCACTACTTATGTATTTGAGATTTTTCTAATGAACACAAAACGAAGTATACACAAACACAAACGAATAGAAAGCAGTTGGCATGATACTATTAAAATTATACTAAATCAAATGTTCATTCATAGTTCCATTTTGTTGGTTAACACGGAGACACACTGACTTTGAGTAAAATGTCATTGAAATTGCGAGATCGCATGGAATATTGAGCTTTATCTCCGCTGGATAAGGTGTTATTCTACCTACGTGGAGCTAAGCGATCGATCCTAGTGTCCCTTGAGAAAATAATGACACCTTCGCTTTGAATCAGGGTACTATAAGTAAACTAGCAAAAGGAACTACAAAGAACAACAAAAAAAAACATTTATCACATAAAATTCCCTAAATTATAAACTACATCACAATTCATCCCAACTTAGTAAATAATAACACCAACACTAACAAATTGAACTAAACTAAACAAGGAACATTAATTAACAACATCCGAGGTAGAAAGGGTAACGTAATGTAATAAAACTATTTGGTGAGCGCAATGGTTTTTGGCAATATTGTGCGTGAGGTATACTCCTTGAATTAAATCCTGCTTTAGGTAAAACACAAGATAACTACAACTAAAACATCACGTGTTCCGACTACGTACAATTCCAACCCATTTAAGAACTTACACATTGGCACTCTGATTATCGCAAATCTAGTAGCTAACATAAAGAAAAAAATCAATGCAGTCTTGCAACTCGCTCAAAATGTCCAACTATTGATGCGTCGACCAAGAAATAAATAAGGATGTACTCAAGCTTGTCATTATTAGTTGATATACTAAACAACCTACATATGGAGACATTTTAAAAATTCAGAATATTTTCTACGTAGTCTAATCTTATAATCTGCACCAACGCCTGCAGCCAATTGTCAGATCATTTTAGAATAAAATATAGGTATCGAAATTTATAATAAATAACAATAAGTAATATATAAAAATAACAAATATTCGTTATAAAATTTAAATAGCATCACAATTATAATTCGTAATTTACGTATACAATTAAATTACTCGGATATTTACGATCGTTCCCACGACATGAATGATAGCTATTCACTTAAGTGATATTCTTACTGTTTTTTTCTTTCATATTGATGCAGTTACTAGTCGCACGAATAAAATCAACTTCATCGTTCATCAGTCGTAAAATAAAACAATGAGATATTTATAATATCTTGGCAGCTTATAAAAACTATTCAGTCAATAATAAAAGTGTACTATCTGAAATACAATATTGGCTTTGTTTTGTTTAATGTATGTATATCCGATTACTTTTTGAAATGTACTCTGTTTTTGCACTCTGAATATAAATTACAGTTACCATTAGACTTCGTGTTAACATGTAAAAAAAATCATTAGTAAATCAAAAACCTCTCAATGACCTGATCCAAAATTGTTATTCAAAAATACAGCGTTATTTGTGAACGGTCGTTCTAACGCGAACTATATGCTCGCTGACTTATGTTTACCAACGATCCAGCCATTTTTGATCAATGTAGGAAGAAAAGTAAATTATCAAGGTGTTTACGACGCGGTATAGGGATATTTTCGGCACGATTAATCAGCGCGTATTCCTGCCTAATGTTTGTAATACACAAACGCGCGGTATACATCAATAAGAGAATTTGTGGAAACCGCTCTCAGGTTGGATCGTTCGTTGCCTGTAATTTATCGAATAATTATTGAGATCATATTTCTGTATACAACATTGCACACGCTTAAATAACATTCAAAGGGAAACAGCGATTGAAATAATGCCTATATTTTTAGTACTTTAGTGGCCTGCATTTCTACACAGCTAAACGCGAAATGTAGATGCTTTGTAATCTACAGTATATAACGTATCTCGACTTGGCGGAGGCAATGCCGTGCCTCCCCATCCTATAGTTCTGCCAGACGCTTGAAAGTATTGCTAAGATTTTTTTCCCGCTACAGAAAAATACATTTATTTATTCGATTTGTTCAATTAACGTTTTAAACGGCTTGACACCATTTTTTTAATGTTTTTAAACTTTTAAACCCTTTTTTTTATTCTGTTGCTCTTGTTTTAAGCTTATGAATTTGTCTTTGGTCGTATAGTTTCCAGACGGATGAATAGATTTGAAATGTTTTTTTTTTCCTGATGCGTTCAGGAAGTCAGGATTCATCCTAGTTTTATTGCCAAACACGTCTAAGCTGATTACATCTTCGTAGGCGATTTTCCTGTTTATATGAAGGCCTACTTTTTTATATTTATACAACCAACCGTCTTGAGGATAAAAATGTAATTTGGGCATTTTAAGGAAAAACGTTGAAGGTTTTTGTTTTGGACTCATGAATGAGAGGCATCTGTTATAAAACTGGAAATAGAAGTGGGAACAAAACATAATGCATTTATATCTACTTAGTATATGTATATGACAGGACAGGATTTCCTTTTTTATTTATTTCACGACTGATAAAACGACGCTACGACCCCCTAAGTAAAAAAAGTCAAATATTATGCAGTCGCATCATACATTAGTATCGATTAAAATATGAGAGCAATTCGTAAGTATACCTATATTCTTTAAGAACATTCAGTAAGTACATATTACATGGCACAGTTATATGAAGAATGTGGGAATTATATTCACCGTAAACAGGCAAGCGCGTGTCAAGAAACAAGTCGTAGCAGGTCTACGCCCTATAGGCTGATCCACGCGAGGCACAGACGCCAGCAAGTCAACCTATCCGAATCTGTAAAATTTACCAATCGAATATTAACCTTCCGATATTATGATAAGGTTGAAAATCTATTAAATAAATTTGACAGATTGAGGCATCTTGATGTGCTAGCGTCTGTACAATCATTCTACGGCATAGGAGGGGTTAAAAAGAATAGTAAGTACGGATCCCAACTTCGTCAGCAAGTCGACACGCACTTGACCTATTTTTATGTACGAATTGTAAATACTACAAAAGGACAGATAGTATAAAAGTTTACGTTAAACAGCTGTAAAATTGCCAGCAGTTTATAGACACCGAATCTATGATATTTTACTGGTAGGAAATACTGTTCTACCCATATTTTATCCATTTTAAGCTGAAACAAAGAAATACATTACATTATTACATTATCAAACTTTTATTTTCTTTTTTCCTTATTTACACATGAGAAATAATCTAGAAAATAATCTTCGTTTCTATCTAGAAAATATAATTATTGAGATTATTTAGACAGTCCGAAAGAAAATGTTGGTTTTAGACCATCCATGATCCGATAATAACCAAAATCAATTCTAACATAAAAATTTATTTATTATGACGTCAAAAGGTGGTTTTTAACATAGCTAGTGTCAGTGGCGCATTTACCTACACAGGCAGCTGACGTCATGTGCCAGTGAGCAATTTAGCATCCAGTGTGTTCCACAATTTTTATAATTTACGCGCGAAATAAAAAAGTCACATTTTCTATATTTAGGCTATTGTTGATTGAATAGAAAACGATGCTTTAATTTATTATTTGTAATAAATCAGATACTTATAATTTTTTTTAATAACTTTCAAATCAAAATATTTAAATTTAATATAGTCCAGTACTTTATTTATAACTTTAACAGACCTTCCTTAAAATATGTAATAAATAAACAGTATTAGCACAGAATAATGCCATTAAAATACTAGGAAAAAATAAAACAAAAAGCTACTTACTGGCAACAGTGGGTACTCTCATAGACCACAGCAAGGTGTGGCTGCATTTAACTGTCACCTTTTGTGACCCATCAAAAGTGTTTGAAGTGCTTACTATTCCGCCGAAGCGTAGAGATTGGTTTTCTAAAAAAAAAAAAATATCATCCATAAACCATATTTGCTGAATAAGTCATGAAATATCTGTAAACATATAGAACACTAACTAAAGAAATCCAGCAGTTTTTTTTAAGTGCCGCAAAAGACCATAGAATCTCCTTAATAAAAGTATTAGGTACTTTAGCAACATGGGGGAAATATTACTAATTATAGTGTTTCCTTAATTAAGTAGGTAGTACGCGTGATTATTGTTCATCATTTAACCCTGAACACTTAGGTTCAGGCAGCTTATGACTTCTTATGAATCACCATTACAAAACAAAAGCAACATCCATTTTCTGGTACATATAACAAGGTTCCGCCAGCGGTTAAGCTGCATCAAAAGTGGCCCACAGCCTTCCTTGATAAGTTACCATAAGAGAAAAAAACAAACAGACTTCATCTTTATAATATATCTTTATAGTATAGCTATCATCACAGACATATTCTTTTTACATAAGTGTAAGAAACAAAATCACATTAATTAATCAAACACTTACCAAGATTCCATTTGAGTCCAGTGGTAGTGACATGCTGGCAAGTTTCACCGACTGGCACAAGCGAACACCATGCCCTCTTATGCTTCCTACTTTCCTCAGGAATATAAATTACATGGTCTCCAGCATGCAGCAGCCAAGATATGGCGTCATCAGACATGAGGAACACATTTGTGTTGG
Organism: Heliothis peltigera; assembly: GCA_958496145.1. Lineage (NCBI taxonomy): Eukaryota > Metazoa > Arthropoda > Insecta > Lepidoptera > Noctuidae > Heliothis > Heliothis peltigera. The sequence continues at coordinate 8,874,827 of OY292328.1, forward strand.
GACCTAACAGGAATTTGTCCTTTACAAGGAAGAGGGTCTGAATGTTGCCTAAAATTTGATCCAGTCGACCAGAAGTTTGGGCCACAGCAATTACATGGGTCAGCTGAAAATAAGAAAGATGTATTTTAGATTGGTTCTAAGATAAATTGTACAAACTGAGAATTTTAAAATAGATTTCGAACTTCTTGGGTTTTAATGATGTAACTTACACAGCTTTGTCCTACAAATAAAGATTCTTCTGTTATTTGGCAGTATCTTTAGATTTAGATTTATTTTAAGCAACACTGGAAAGTTAGCAGTGTTGTTATAGAAAATAGAAGAAAAAACATATTACCTCCACTCCCATCCTGTTGCTATGTATGTTGAGTTCCAGCAGAGCTTTTGTGAAGTCTGTGTAGTTTTGATCTGGTGTGTGAATGACCTGAAAAAATATAAAAAAAGACAAAAATTACAACACTGAAACTGATCCATATATAATTGTCATGTCACTGTCACATGTATAGGATAACATATGAAAACAGGTGTCTTAAATCTGGCAGGGTTAAGAAAGCCTTAATAGCCTTGAAAGGCCAAAAAATAACTGATAAAGAAGATAAAAAAATATGCTATCTGCAACCAAATAATATTTGTCTGATTAAGAATATATCATAATCAGTTGACAATAGAAATTATAAATTAATAATTTCTAAGCCTGTATAAAGCAGATGTTAATATTTTCCTAACCAGGAATTAGTAATAAAAAATGGAATTTCACCTTACAACCTTTCTGTTTATATTTCTCTAATATTTCATCAGTGATGGAGTCAAAGTCTCCAGTAATGAGGTCGGGATTCTTGATTGTACTCTTTGTATCATCTGAAAAGTTACTCAGGAACTTGTCCCACTGTTTAGTGCCACCGTCAATGGTCATCCTGATGGCAGCTAAAACATAATATGATTATACTCCATGCTTAATTTTCCTGTTGTACTTAAAATAATATATATTTTAATATAACTAAAGTTATAGCCTTCATTGAGATTTAGAAGTACATAAGTTACTAACTACCATTCTGATTCACAACTGAGTACAGAAGTATCTTCACTTTTTTTATCTATATATTCACTCAAAATATATTTATGTAAATTAGAACTTAAAGTTTCAATATTATGTGATATGTGCAGGAACATACCTTGGTTCCATAAATTCTTTATAAATACTGGGTTCTGGGTTATTGGCCGATTCAGGATAAGAATACCATAATTGATATTTGCCAATACTTTATTCATAATTATTTGGTCGACATCCCATTTCCAGCACTTGACGGGACACGTCCTTTGGCCACAACCGCCAGGCTGCTTAAACAAGGGACTTTTATTTATACCCTAGAAACAAATAATGATAGTGAGATAAAAACAACATTGTGGTGGCCTGGTAGTTAAAGAGCCAACCTCTCAAGTATGAGTGTGTGGGTTCGATTCCAGGTCAGGCAAGTATCAATGCAATTTTTCTGAGTTTTTATGTACTTTTTAAGTATATCCTGGACACCAATGACTGTGTTTCGGATGGCATGTTAAATTGTAGGTCCCGGCTGTCATTGAACATCCTTGGCAATTGTTAGTCAAAAATCAGTAAGTCTGACGCCAGTCTAACCAAGGGGTATTGGGTTCCCCGGTAACTGGGTTAATTAAGATGGTCAGATAGGCAGTCGCTCCTTGTAATCTGGTACTCAGCTGAATCCGGTGAGACTGGAAGCCGACCCCAACATAGTTGGGGAAAGGCTCGGGAGATGATGAATGAGATAAAAAAACAAGAGTCATTGATGAACTGTTATTTTGAGCATTATTTGGGTTCGGAGAGGCAGTTGCTACATGCTAGAATGGAAGCCAAATCCAACATTGTTGAGGAAAAGCAAGGTTAATTAGAATATGCTGTTATTAAAAGCCATGTGTTTTTTGATGTAAGGTTGTTTGAAAAAAATATATGTATTATTACACTTTTCCTTTGTTTGAGATATCACAAAAAGAACAATTTAAAAATACTAATTGTATTCCTAAAAGCTATTAGTTGGTAAATTAATTAAAAATATATCTGTAAAAAATATATCAGTAGTCCTTGAACATCCATTCAACTGCTTGTGTATAATGCAGATTCCAAACGGCACAAAGAATAAATTAGTACATTAGCATTCATATACAGACCAATTGATTCAATAACAGAAACAGTCCCCGAGATATTTAATTCATTTTAAATTCGATGTTAATTTAAGAAAATTAATTTGTACTTGAACTTGTTGATTGTGTTATCATTTTATCAGTGTTAATGATTTTCGACTGCTAATCCCACATGTAATTACCACATGGTTACAGCTTTTACAAGAAATTTCTTACCAGTAATTATAAACGATATTTTTATATACACCTTGTAAGATTAAAGTACAAATTAGAGATTTTTCAAATTAAATCAATGAATGATACAGACCACTTTCGCGACAGACCCATTTGTAGCCATGACGACGAGATGCTGTGGCTATTTGTTGATGCAAGCACTGAACAGACAACGATTTGATAACTTTTTTGCAAATTATAAGCTAAAATATCGACAAAAATCTCTTTCGCGATCGCACAATTCGATTTATTGATTTTGAATTTTATGAGTGTTGCCAGATAGATTTAATGTGCAATAATGTGCATAATGTCAGTGGGGGAACATGCACCTATTGATTTTACAAGTTCTACAACGCCTAAAACCACAACCTAGGTATATAATACCTATAACATTTAATTTGAAAAATAACTCTAGATGTTAGTGGTAAAAGCTAACAATATTTTTTTCCAACCACCGTGTTTAAAAGTAATGAAGCTTAGTAATCATATCAAAACCTAGATAACTAAAAATGTGCATGCACCATCTAAGACCAATTGATTTTTAGGTTAAAACCTATGGATCAACGGTATTAAAATGAGAGGTTAAAAATAATATTTCTAAGTGCATGTTGTGAAGAATATTATTTTGTTATTTTGCATATATTTCATATTTTTCTAGCTGACAACTTCATAATTCCGGGTTTCTAATCCAAAATTATAATGTCATTACTGTCAAAAACCGAAGTTTGACGAAACGTCAAAATTGTTGTGAAATTTTTATTGTAGTATAATCGAGGGTTTGGTTTTAGTTTTAAATAAACTAAATACTCATTCAAGATGAACAGAATATTCGGAAGAGGAAAGCCTAAGGAGCCTGGCCCTAGCATCAATGACTGTATAAGTAGTGTAAGTGTACCCTATAGCAGTTTGCAAATTAGTTGTAACTTTTGATGATTCATATCTCCAAGATTGCTTAAATGATTGTTAATTTCAGGTGGATAGCAGGGCAGATAACATTGAGCAGAAAGTTCAGAAGCTGGAGAATGAACTTAGAAAGTATAAGGACCAGATGAACAAGATGAGAGAGGGGCCTGCAAAAAATTCAGTCAAACAAAAAGCTATGAGGGTACTAAAGCAAAAGAAAATGTAAGGAAACCTTTGTTGACCTTATTTCTTTGTTATTGTTTTCACTCGTAGTCATCAAGAAATAGGTGAAGGTGAAACTATCCCAATTTAAAAAACTGAAAGACATTACAAAGGCATTAGAACCTTTGTATCCGTTTGCAATGTTTTCTGGCATTGTTTACTATGTTGGCATTAGTTATTTTTGGTTTGGTTTTAAATATCAATATAGAATATCAGAAGAGTATCCTGTGGGAATGTTAAGGGGACTTATTTGAGGCCTGCGATGCAATTTCAGCTGCCGGAGCTGTAACTAATTATTAATTAATATTTTTAAATCATTGACTTTATAATTTGTTGACGATTTATCTGCCTTTGCTTCATTATTATACCTATCTTGGGGTATCCCATAGATAGGTTAGTTTAGAAGAAATATTGGGGAAGCCAGTTCTACTTTGCTCACTCACCCGACTCTGCCAAACCTTTAGTGTTTTTTTTTTTTCTTTTTAAACAACCCAGAAATTAGAGCTTTGTATAGAGGTGCCTACAAAAAATCTTTGTCCCTGTATATAAAAATAACTTAGACCATTGCAAACAATGATAAAAATTAATGATAAAACTTATAGTATAGTTATAAGAAAATTGATTATAGTTACCCACTGAGCTCTTAAGAATGTGTCATTGTTATCAGTTTGTTTTTGGTATGCCTTTATATTATTGTTATTTCATTTGGGAAATCCCCAGTCGTCTTTCAATTTTACTTAAATTACTTGGTGACTGCAACCTTGCTTATTGTTTCCGTCAGCCTTTGACTTAAATTTGTGTTTATTTATGTATTTCTTAAACACTGAATGTTTGAGTCTTAACAAGTAACTAAGGTATGTTCCTAAAAAGACATAACTACACTGGTCAATTCATTAAAAAAATGAGAACCCCTTCAATCATGCTATAATACATACATATACAAAGATACACTAACATAGTCTAATTCAATTCAAAATTGCAGGTATGAACAGCAGCTAGAGAACCTCAGGGCCCAGTCCTTTAACATGGAACAAGCAAACTACGCCACACAAACACTGAAGGACACTCACGCCACTGTGGCAGCCATGAAAGACGGAGTCACACAGATGAAGAAAGAGTTCAAGAAGATCAATATTGATACTATTGAAGTTAGTTTACTACTTTTCTATATAAGTAACCTTTTTGCTATTTGCAGTCTAGTAGTTGCACTGTGCGACTGCTGAGCACAGGTTTGACTCGGGTCGGGCCGAAATTACATTGTGGATATTAAGAAACTATCTAGAAGTTGGTGATAAATACACCCGTGCATCGGAGTGCACGTAAATGTCGGTCCTACGCCTGCGGCTTGCCGTCCCATTGGACTATAACAGCAAATGCTTGTGCACTATCATATGTCTTGCCCAGTTGGCTGATCTCCTTAAGAGAGAAAATCCGCCATGGCCGATAATCAGTCTGCTCGCCATTATAATGACTGTAGAATTTATTTCTTCCTCAATTGCAGCAGTTTTTGGATATTATTTTATCTTGAAGAAATGTGATGAACTTAATTCTGATGATGCTATTAAATCATTCCAGGATGTTAATGACGAGTTAGCAGACATGTTGGAGCAGGCTGATGAGGTGCAAGAAGCTCTGGGCCGCCAGTACGGCATGCCGGAGATTGATGACGATGAACTGGCTGCTGAACTGGATGCTCTTGGTAAGTGCATTGTAGTTTGTGACAGAATTTCTAGGAGCGCATTAACAGATTATTTCGTAATAAATCTTTATTCCAAGGATAGATATGAAAGTGCAAGTTGTTTTTAGTTTCCTTTCATACTGTTTAATTTTACAATTTTATGACATAACTAGCGGTCGCCCGCGGCTCCGCCCGCGTGGTTGTCGGTTTTCGCGACAAAAAGTAGTCTATGTGTTGTTCTGATGCATAACCTATAGAGGACCCCCGCGGCTACGCCTGTGTGGATGTCGATTACCGCTACCAAAGCCTAACTTTTGTCGGGATGAGAAGCTCGCGCTCGGACCTCCCGCCTCATTATACCTACCGACCGACCCGCTGATTATCGTATTTTATGTATAAGTTTGGTATTTCTACACCGATTTCTATGATTCATTTTTTATAGAATATGTTATAATGTTATCTTTTGTTAATTAGGCATGAGCGAGAATATTATAAACATAAGAGTAAACAAATCAATAACAAATAATCAGAATGCTCCGAACTGGTAAAAATATCAGGAGTTATACGTGTTATTGTGAGTCAACCATTAAAGATAGACATATGCTGTTGTGGATTTTTTTTTAGATAATTTTATGTAGAATATTTCCGTCATGCATGATTTCTATGTAGCTTTAACCACTAAGGCTGCACACGCGACGAAAGCTTAAAAAATGGTGTAACTTCTCCCGTTTTCCCAACATTTTCCTTCACTGCTCTGCTCCTATTGATTGTAGCGTGATGAAAAATATCCTATAACCTGCCCAGGAGTATGAAGAATAATTGTACCAAGTTTCATTAAAATTCGTCCAGTAGTTTTTGTTCCTATTAATAACATACAGACAGACAGACAGACAGACAGACAGACAGACAGACAAAAATTATACTGATTGCATTTTTGGCATCAGTATCGATCACTTATCACCCCCTGATAGTTATTTTGAAAATATATTCAATGTACAGAATTGACCTCTCTACAGATTTATTATAAGTATAGATATATTCAATAATTTAAATTTAAAGCTTGCGTTAATTTTGAATTCGGTGTAGCCTCTATTAATAATCACAAATGCGCAAAATAATATTTATAATCGCGTTATCACCTCAAATAGGAACTGATGGTAAAATATCCGTTATATGTTTTACATTTCGTAGATATATACACTCGTATATATTATACTTGTTTATAAGTAACTCGTTGCGATATTCATAATGAACAATCCTGTGCAATAAATACCTGTGACCACAGAGCAATATGTATAGCAAGCTCGCATTACTTTAGCTGACCGTAATTTATTCGTAAATTATTATCTTCTCAAGATATTTTGAACCTTACGTTCTTAGGAATAAATACGTAAATATATAAATAGACGTGGTGGCATAGTGGTTTAAGCACCTGCCTCTCAAATACGAGAACAGTTTCGACATCAGGTTAAGCAAGTACCAATGTAACTTTACACATACGTATACTTGCTTTCTGAATATATCTAAGACAGCAATGATTACGTATAGGTGAAGGAAATCATCTCGAAGAAAACTGGACTTTAAAAGTCTGAAATTATCAATCCGCCTTGAGCAAGTGTGGTGATTAATGCACATACCTTCTCTGTATGAGAAGAGGCCTGTGCTCTGCAGTGGGACAGTACAAAGGCGGTAATGGAAATGATAAAGAAAATATAAAAAATATATATATTATGTGTGACTAGTTCACATCGCCCGTTTACGTTTCATTTCAATTCATGTCAATCCAGCGATACTTGTAAGTAGTAATATTTATACAGGGTGTTATTTTAATAATGTTTTTATTGTTGCTAAGTTTATTATTATCATCATTACAGGTGATGAAATAGCCCTTGATGACGACGCATCGTACCTGGACGACGTAGTGAAGGCCCCGGCCGCGCCCGACAAGGAGCCGGGCGCGGACAGCATCCGCAACAAGGACGGAGTTCCCGTCGACGAGTTCGGCTTGCCGCAAGTGCCCAGCGCGGCGCAGACCTCACGCTGATGACGTCACACGGCACAGGTAATATGGATAGCTTACGTTCTATTCGCTTTTTAAATGATCTATCATGATAGCGTAGTACAGAGACTCTTTTGTTTTTTTTTTCAGTCAGTTTTGTAGTGTTATAAGTCTGTTAGATTTGTTTGTCTATGGCAGCAGGGGTCATATGATACAGTGTTCTCTTTCTAGCACATAGCAAGTAGTGTAGTGCTGTCTCACTCAGAAATTGAAAGTAAATTACTATAGACAGGTTTTCACTAGTAGTTTAGTCAGGAATCATACAGCTTGAATTGAACGCATATGTTTGGTTGTGTTAGGTCTAACAGACTTATGCAGACTTACTTTATTTAATTTACTAAATGGTCATAAAAACATTTTGATGTTTCCTGAACTGTGTCTTACATTGTAATAATTATTATTTTAATTGTATGTTGTATAATACTAAACGATTAAAGCATTGTAATTTTCACTTTTTAACTAATTTTATATATTTAATTAAATACAATATATATTATTATTGAAATATTCAGCACTTATTTACGTTGAACGTTATTTAACCTTTTGATTGCCACGTCAAGAAATGAGTTCGGAATTCTATCGATTAAATCTGAATATTAATTTTCAACTCTTGAAAATCTGTCATGTAACAGTCATGACCGTGGCGTGCTGGCCCTTTTTGCCTTGTCATCTATGTATAGGTGACTGTGGTGGTCAAAAGGTTAAATAAATACCTCACATCACTATTAGCAGCATCCGAATTTATAGCTTTTAGTATAATTAAAATTAATTAATTAGTTTACGTATTTGCAAACTGAAATGTCAAAAATCCATTTTTCAATGTTGAATACCACCGTTTTTTTACGAAAAGCTGAATATAAAATATGAAGCCTTTAATTTTGTCATACCGAATCAATAAATATTATTATTTTAATATTGTTTAAAAATTGAAATTCTACTCTTAGTTGCTGTACCAATATGTAAATGTAATCTAGTTCTTATATTTTTTTATTTACTTAAGTTAAATATATTATTATCTTTATAATTGTTGGTTTTATTTATAACTTGAATAATTTTTAGCTGGGTGTGGGGGTACTCTCTCACGACGTGGAATTAATCATGGGATACCTCACACACAACTCACCCTCATTACAGTATGACTAGCTTCCGTAGTTTCACAGGCATCCTGTGAAAACTACTCCGTGCGCCCGGATAAAATTTAGCTTTTAGTCTTCCTTGATGAATAGCTATATAAAATTTAAAGATTTTTTCAATTCGGTTCAGTAGTTCCAGAGATTAGTGCGTTTAAGCTAAGAAACAAACCAACAATCTCTTCAGCTTTATGATATTAGTGTATATGTATCGCTTACATATTCTCTCGAAGAAGAATTTTAAAATTCACATAAATTTGTACTTCAATTAGTTAGTTGTAAATGACAAAGGAGCTAAATTCGTCAGTTTCATATTCATATTCTTTATTGCATTCCATAATGTATGTACATAAGGTGGAAAATAATAAAAATATTGTCACAATTATGGATTCTGATGGGCACAGCATGTTAGAAGAGTTTAAATAACCACGTGGGGTGAATATGTCTTAGAACTATGTTAAGCACCAGAAAAACACAACTAAGTAGGTAATCACCTTTATTATAATAATAATAATTTAATTGAATTATATTACACAGTCAACACTAAATTACTGTAATGTTCATCACTTATGTTTTATAAGACATAGCATACTGATACACAGTAAATTGGTGACGTTCGTCTTGACACAATAAATAATAATCGTCCTTATTAACATCCTACGTTATGTACAATCACTCTGACATGTGATAACAACTATGTATTTGTAGACAGTCTAATTGTATTATCTATGAATAAATAACCGTTTGTAGCTTAATCTAAGGCTTCCTGTCCGGTCTTTGGCAAGAAGAAGCAGAGTATTGCAGCAACTGTGGGTGAATATAAGTATTAGTGAGTAATTGGAGCAGTATTAAGTATTAAGCAGTATTTAGGTATTTAAGGTTTGTTGTTGTTGGCAAAAATCTGCATCGTTATTGATAAAACTCCTTTTGTCGTGGGTTACTACCAAGCGCCTCGATTTTAGTGTTTGACTTTAAATACCTTTTTTTAATGGGAACGTCATAACCATTTCGTCCATTGTTTTTTAATGAAAATAATATATTAATATTGCAATAAAAACTACATTGGCCAGTCGTCGTTTCAGCCGAAAGACGTCCACTGCTGGACAAAGGCTTCCCCCAAGGCTTGCTACCTTGCGCGATCTTCAGCAACGCGCATCCATTGCTTCCCCGGCTACCTTGACTAGATCTTCCGTAGTTTGTATGTGTGTGAATTTGTATGTATTTGATAACTATTTTATTATAACATTTTTGTCGTCGATAACATTGGGAATAAATTCTTGGCGGCACCGGGAACAACCCTCTGTTCCGACGCTGTTGACGGTAACGTCCCCCGCACACCCACCTAGACCATGGAAATGTCACTAACAAAGTTGCCAATCTGTAAAAGCGATACTCACTGAAAAGGAATGCCGAGAATACGACGATGGGGATGACGCAGTTGATGTCGATGAGGTAGCCGAAGGACAGGTTGCCGATCAGACCGCCACCTCGACCCGCCGTTAGGGAGAGCGCGGCTGCCATAACCCTGCGGAGTTAGAAGAAAATGTTGAACTACCGTTCATGGAACAAAAATACTTACCTATTATAACGCATTGCTACTCAGCCCCCTTCCTCTCTCCTAAAATGTTTGCGTGCCCGACAGGGTCCACATTGTATCTTTTAAACAATTTTTACCATCTATGTAACATATGGAATGCAATAAATAATTGAGTATTAAAGTAATAGTTTGTTACTACAAAAAAATATTTATATACCGATGCAAAAAACTGCAATAATCTAAGAGTAATGTTACCTTAGTGTATTTTTTATTTATTCCTAGCAGAGAGCTTCCAGACACTGTGTAATTGATTGACCTGACGGAGCGAATCTTCGCCAATTTTAACCCTCTATAAACTAACCCCCTATGATTTTGCCACACACACTGAACGTTGAAGAAATTTAACATTACCATTGTCATTCGTGATTCGATTGATTTATTGTTTTGGAAATATTTAGTAGGTCAAATTTACCTGAGGTTTGTAGGGAACAAGTCGACCAGCACGCAGAACACCAAACTGATGGCGAGCGAGGTGAGGGCTTCAAAGATACATGACAGCACCAGGTTCTGTGTGGAGTTCTGTACGAAGTAGAGGCCGACTGTCACCACGCCGGCGAAACCCAAACTGAAGACTGAAATGAAATAACGTTGAATTTGTAATGATGGTGTGATGGGAAAAATTTTTAGAATAAAAGTAGAGATTAGCTAGTAGTCGCTGTGAAGTAGGGGACACGCAGCAGTGGGTCCAACTTTATATTCGGAATAGTCCAGTCCCCCACTTATAGCATGACTACGGAGGCCCTATTTCACTGTTTTTGGGGTCGAGAATAATTTTGCAGATATGTAATATGGCAATCAAGTATGAAGTCGTGGTGGCCTGGTGGTTAAAGAGCCAACCTCTCAAGTGTGAGGGCGTGTGTTCGATTCCAGGTCGGGCAAGTACCAATGCAACTTTTCTAAGTTTGTATGTACTTTCTAAGTATATCTTTTACACCAATGACTGTGTCTCGGATGGCACGTTAAACTGTAGGTCCCGGCTGTCATTGAACAGCCTTGGCAGTCGTTACGGGTAGTCAGAAGCCAGTAAGTCTGACGCCAGTCTAACCAAGGGGTATTGGGTTGCCCAGGTACCTGGGTTGAGGAGGTCAGATAGGCAGTCGCTCCTGGTAAAACACTGGTACTCAGCCGAAACCGGTTAGACTGGAAGCCGACCCCAACATAGTTGGGAAAAGGCTCGGGAGATGATGTAATATGGTAATCAGTCAAATCAAACTTTCCGCATCATATCTATTATGGGCAGTTAAATAAATTTTCACTTACTCAAGAAGAACTTAGCACCAAGTTTGTGTACGCAAAGAGGCAGCCACAAAGAGGTCGGGATGCAAGCCAGACCGACGATCAAGGTATGCATGAACACGCTGGAGTCGATGGTCTTCAGGCAGTCGAAGGGATCGCCTTCATATTCATCCACGACCACGATACCGGAGACGTCGCACACTGAAGCTGAGGTGTTGGGGAAGCGGTGCTCGAATTCCTCGTAACGGTTGAACAACTCGGGGAACCAGATCATGAGGGTGTAGTAACTGGAAATGGAAGAGTGAGGTTTAAAAATCTACAGTGTTTCTCAAACTCAATAGTGAGTAAATGGATCAGTACTTGGACGTAGACTCTGAAGTTATTGTAATCAGTTATTAAGAAAAAATTGGTTTGAATCATGAATTATAACATTTTTTTGTTCATCCAATTTAATTTCTGTAGAAATAAGTTTCCTCACCTTGTGGTCAATCCGAACTGGATGATGCAGGTAAGGATGGTGTATTTGAGGTAGGGCGGCCTGCACAGAGCCTTGGTCTGAACCCAGATTTCGGAGAACAATCGCTTGAGGTCCTTGGGTTTGCGCATGCTCAAGCTTCGGACGGATTTTACAGAGGTCTGAGAGCCTACAGACACGGTGCGTACTTTTTCCTTGAGGCTTTTGATCTGGAAAAGAAATGGCATTTGGTACTCGAAGTGCCCGGAAATTGTGTAACCCGTCCCGCGCAGCTGTCATCACTCCGGCTGCCTATGGCCCCGCTGCTCGTGGACTTTGGGAGTGTCACTAATGAATTAGCACATCTTAAATATTAAGTCTGTTTTTTTTTTCAACCCTCAATTTTTATCACAATGTCAGTAGTTTTTTGTTAAAAGTGAACAGTAATGGTAGATTAAAATGTTGAAAAAAGATATTAAGCTGCTGGTGAGATAAAAGGATGTCTTACCGGGTAGTTTTCTGGATCATCACCAGTGTTTTGTCTGTAGATGCTCTTGAGGACCTTGAGGGCATCGTCATAGTCGCCGCACTCCATCATGAACTTGGGGCTCTCGGGGAAGTAGAACAGCCAGAAGCCGAGCAGTAGGGAGGGAACACCGCACGCGGCCACGAACCAGTTCCATGAGTCGTAGGAAAAGCTGCCGCTTTCGATACGGATGCCGGTGATGGGGATGATTCCCCAAGCGATCACTGAAATAAAAAAGCATTAGTTAGGTGACTGCAATCAAAACCACTTTTATTAATTCAGTAGGTATGGTGTGACAGCTTTTTATCTGGTGGATTTCAGCAGTTGAGATTAGATAGGTACGTGATCTAGATGACTCCTCGATAGGAAGGTAACTACGTGCTTCTGTTGCCATCATCTTTCTCATATCAGCTGATATGAGTCCACTGTTGGACGGCCTAGCGAGACGATATAACACACTACTATTCGTATAGAATTCGTACTATTCTCTAATTCTATAATCTATATATACAAAAGTTTTCTTACATGGCAATAAGATAACTCCGAGAGTCCAGAACATTTCCATCCAGCAGAGGATCTTCTCTCTGTATTTGGTCTGTTGGAATTCACCCAAGTAGGGGAAGCAGATACCCATAGCGCCAGCAACACTGCAAATGAAAATGTTTTTATTAGGTTTTGAATAAAAAGGTTTGCTGTTTAGTTATAGTATACCACAAAAACGGTGTGTAATCTAACCAGATTTTTATGACATTAGCTCATTAAACACTGAGAAGGCTAGCGAAAATGTAGGTACAGTGGAAAATTCAAAGTTTTGACGTCAGAAGTGACACTCTGGCCACGAGGAGTACTGAATGTTATTGGATATCTTGAACAATATGATACACTAGAACGTTTTCATATTGAAAAGCCGCAGTCTTGGCAAGGAACAGCTGGCATAAAATACCTACAATTCGCATCAGGATGTAACAAGTTTATTAAGCACAAACCGATATCAATGATTGCGATGAAACTGGTTTTCAATTAATGGCTTTGATGACACCATTTTGCTCTTCACAATTGTACTACAATAATTAGAAAAAGGAAACGTGTGCACTGAATCAATTGTAGCGTGCCGGACCGCATGATTTGTAGCCTCTATTGTTTACTAGGAATGAAGGAAAAACTTAAGGCCACGAAACACGCAACTCACAGGTGTCATTGGTTAGATATTGAATACATTTTAAGGTTTACTACCCTTATAAGGCTCCGAAGTTACGTAGGTAGTTCTAGGCTCTATAAATAAAAGGGGGTAACTAATATTATTGGCTGAGTACAATAGGCGGACTTCGGCGGCTTCCAGACAACCTTTTACATTGAGAAATAAATCGCTGAATTCACAGCCTTCGAGTGGTGTCTAAACTGATCAAATTGACATCACGTGCTGTTCCACATGCCGTAACCTATATATATAAGTGCATACAATATTTACATAATTTATTCAGTTTATCTTCTAAGTAGTCCATAAAATAAAGCATACTTACGAGAAACCGTTAATGAATCGGCAGGCCATGAAGATGGGCAGGATTTGCACGAAGGAGGAGATAATTCCAACGATGCCGTCCATCAACAGGGTCGAGACCAATACTATTTTACGGCCTTTCGTGTCAGCTAAGCAGCCCCAGAAGTATGATCCGAGCACCATGCCTGGAGGTAAAAAGACTCTTAGACATGTAACTTTTGGCATGGCAATGGTAATTTTTTTTAATTAAGCTGATCAATAGAAAAATAATCTCTAAAGAATTAAGGTCCCTTCTGCATTACATACAAGACTGAAAAGGATGACATTACATGGGGAGAGTTACAAAATACCCTAATCCTTTCTATGTAAATTGAAACTGATTGATTTTCTGTCTTTACAAAACTACTAGGACCTCAAAAATTCAGTTAGAATCCATAGGAGTGTACATCGATGACCGAACGTATTTTGGAGGCTTTCAAAGTTCTCGTATCTTAGTAGTTGTGACTTTTTGATAAAGATGTTTTTGCACATAGGTTCTTTCAGGTAAATAATATGGATTGTAGCGGTGGTATAACAAGAATTCTTACCCAACATAGGCGCGGCAGTGAGCCAGCCCTTGTCCGAGGAAGTCATTCGGAAGTCACATGTCGCCGCCGGCAAGACGAACGACACTATAGTGATACCGATGGCAGTGTTGGCGTAGATCAGCCCAGTGACCGCCAGCAGGCAGAAGTGGAAGCGACCGAAACCTGGAATACATTAAAATTCAATATTATTATATTTATACGGATGAGTACCTAGATATTCCTTTGCATCGGAAACTTTCTTGATCCTTAACCTAACAACTAAACAGTCTCATCAAGAAAAGGCTGACTGGAATTTCCTACAATTCATCCTTTAAGTAGGTGTATACTAAGTAAATAATGCACACAATGTACCAGAAACTAGAGTGCAATTTGAAGAATACTTTGGTAGGTCCCACCTATACATTAACTTGCTTCTATTGTGGAGTAAGTCAATAGTATGTAATTTCATTAAACACATAATTAAGTGGTTCATGTAGATCCTACATCTTCTAGGTTTATACCCAGGAACCCATTTTCAGTTATTCACTCTGTATCAAGCATTGTTTGCTTTGTAAGTTACGAACAAATAGCACAAATTAGTGTTTCATTGAAATCATTAATTCTACTGTTTATTGTGTAGGTAGGTATTCTGTTTTTCAGCACACAATGTATAATGAATTTCAGGAATGCATTTAATGAAATACACATTCAACTACATTATTTGGCGTACGCACAGAATTAAATTCAGATAATGAATAATACTCACTCACAGCTCTAAATATCAATTCATTACACTTAATCAGATTGTTTTCATCTACAAAAAAGTAATTAAATAATTGTTGTGTTTACCTGTCGCCGATATCGCAGCTTCGAAGTCTGCTCCATGTTCTAAGAAGTCTAGACCTGTAAGAAGAAGAATCATATGAATATTTTTGTTCTATTAGTAGGTACAGTAAACATCGTCAGCTGTTTTTAACAACTTAACTGATAAAGCTCGCCTTAAAGCTACTTTTGCTATCGTTATATGGGATTCCACTTTCATATTTCACTAGGTGCTTGTATTAATTTTCACATTTCTTCATTTAATATTTAATTAAAAATAAACAAGATCAATTTTCTTTAATTCTATAAAGCTTTTGTTTTCCACCCGCAACTGATTAAACGATTGACACGTTTTTGGTAAGTATCCAATTTTCTAGTGAGACAGAATTATTTTAATAGCCAAGATATATTTACGTATTTTAAGTCGTATTTCATTGAGGATAAAAACTAACTAAGCGTAGATTTATTATCTTATTAATCGGTGTTACTGGGTAGGGAGCATGGAAATTTTTAAATGTACCCATCCTATACCTCAAATATGGAACTGTCATATTTTTTACGTATTACCCTCAATCTTCAAACAATACCTACGTTAATGATGAAAAAGTAGGTAGATGAATATTTACTAAAAACCATGACATTCATCGGGTAACTTATATAGGTAATCGAGGTTTTTTGGTTGGCATTTACCTATCTGCATGAGCGTGAGTGCTAGTGTTTCGTTGTTCATGTATTTTCATGGTGTGTGGTCCAAGGTGAAACTATGTAAGGTGCCGGTCTAAGTGAAATTTGTTGCCGCAGTAGTATCGCCACAAAGTCCTTTATTATGAGTATTTTAAACATCTTCAAACAGGAATACTAAAATGGACTAACATCTACATAATATGCATGGATGCAGGACGCAGGTGGATAATATTTACCTATACCTAGGTACGCGTCTAGTTATGACGAGTTCCTCTGTATTTTGGAAGGCATGTTAATGTGGTGGGTCCCGGCTGTCATTTGTACATCTTTGGCAGTAGTTACGGGTAGTCAGAAGCCAGAAAGTCTGATCACCAGCTTGCCAAGGGGCTACTTAGGTTGCTGAGTTGTTGCGGTTAGTTAAACAGCCGCTCCATGTAAAACAGTGACACTAACACGGTGGGAAAAAGGCAAAGACGAATGATTTCAAATTTCTAAATAAGATGAAACTTTAAATTATTTGGTATGACTAATACAGAAACCAATGTCAATGGGTTTCAAAACTTAGTCACCGCGACAAGTTTAGGATTATCGACGGAAAACTGTAGCTTCGATAAAGATTCGTATTTGTTTCACAAAGCCGACAGGCTGAAGTGTTGATAAACAGTGTGTGACTTGTTTTTATTTTCTCGTTGATAGCGTCAGTTTCAAGTGTAACGTCTGAGTAGTTCAGAGTAGGTGTCTCTATTATTTGTTTATTTAAATAAAGTCTTTTAATTATATTCATAGATCAGTAGTCCTACAGAATACCCAATTGGAGTCATATACGTAGGTGCAGCTATACCCGACGCGAGTGTACCGTTTGATCGGACCTCCTGCTGCATAAAATCGATAACACTTTTTCGATCTGGGGTTGAACTACGGCTTTCTGATTGCATAACCTTTAATGTACTAGTTAAAATATAAATGCTGGCAGGAGTAGGTATAATTTGCTAACATCGCTTGTCAATATCTAACTCGACGCTTATCAGTAGCATCGCCGTACCATTTTAAGTTGACACAAATAAGTGCAGTGCTATAAAATAATTTTGTCTTCACCTACATTTTGTGGTTAGACTTCTAACGAAATCTTAAAAATAAATCATCATGCCCTACACCATCCATCCATCTGTCGTTTCATCCTATTCCTTTATATCTATCCACATCCTTGCTCAACACCTTCTTCACTACTTGATCCTCATTCCTCTCCATTCTCATACCATGGCAGCTGGATTCCATGTAGCTTCTCTGTTATCGGTGCCCCTTTCCAACTTCCTCTTAATTTATATATGTATTTATTTCCCAACATATCTACTTACTCCAGTAACAACATATCTTATAAATTAAATAATTTATAAAAAATAATTCAAATGTAGTTAAGTCAAGCCAAGTTAGGGGTCACGTTTTAGGGGTTAATTAATTCAAATAGACCTATCGACTTTTACATGAAAACCCACAATTATGTTCTGTTTAAGCAAAAAAAAAGAAACCAAATAGTACCAAGTCATGCCATCAAACACAGACATGACACACATCCATGTCTATGTCAACAACGCGACCTCTACAATTCTTTTTTCAAAGGCTACTGTTATTTTAGACTTCCAAATCAGGTTAATCAAATAACACTTGTAATTATTCTAAAACAAGTTAATTCAACTGTTAACAATTGTCGGCGTTATCTTATCAGTCTTAATGAAAGTACAGGTAGCAATGTTTACAACAACTGCCGTATGATTAATCAATTTTATTGTGAACGCGAGATGAAGGGCTTAACTATCGTAAATAAATCAACTTGACATGACTAAACATAGCTGGGCTTTTTATCAGAACCGTGTTTGCATAATGATTAGTGGTGTACAAATGTATGACAATGACATCGTCAGATCAATTGTGGTGGCATTGCAGCCCTACAAGGACAGAGTTACGAAATGATTATACTGCTTTCGTAGAAGTCCCTACTTAAAAAAGATATCGTACTGTGTCGTTAGTTTCTTGCGCCTAAATTTTTGCATAATTGCAAAGACGAATAAGCCTATTGATCATATTGAGGACGAAGTAGGTATGATATTTTACGAATAAGACATGTAATGCCTTAATTGTAGGTTGAGTGCCTTGTGTGGTGGTTGCAATACTTGAGCTAAGGTTCTAGTTTCATTTCCGGGTTTAGGACAAATTGGAGGATATTTATTAAGTCTTCTCTGATGCTCCGAATATTTATTTGTAAATTTCACTTAATATTAGTTTCATTTAAAGTTTTAGTGATCTCTTATGGTGACGTAGGTATGATGTTATAAAAATATGAATCATTAGTGTTCTTGGAAATATTTTCCATGATCGTTTAGAAGAATTAGTGTTATATAAGTGGTCCCTCTAGTACCTGAAAGTACCCTAATACCTAGGTATGGTTTTATGTTGAATTCATTGAAACACAATGTAAGTGTATATTGAAGTAAAGACCAACATTACAGCCCCAGCTCATTGTTGCAAAATGAATGGTTTAGAATGCAAAGAGTACACTCTAAATAGAAGTAGCAGGATAGTGATGTGAAAATAATATGCTAATGTTGACATTGTATACGATTGAAGGCTGCACCCGTATGTGTAGGTAACCAGCACACGGAATGAAAAAACTAAATGTTCTATGGGTTATCTTTGAATTTATTATTAGAGACCATAGTGTGTGGAAATAACCAAGTCAACATAGATTAGGAAAATCTGAAAATATATTTATGTTTTCTTTAGGGTAAAAGAGAATTACAGTTTTACAGTGCATTAACTTATGTAAGGCTTTATTTTGTGGTTGACAAGAATATTGACTATTGTTGTTACGTTAATATTTTGTGGTATTTTATAACAAAATATATTGTCATTACATTTGATATCAAACGTGTTGCCTGATAATTCGTTAAAAAAATTGCTAGGATGAATAACTTTCATATAAAAATAAAAGTTACAATGAGAGCCAAAAAGCGGGTTAAAGTTGAAGACTTAAAGTTTTCATATCTTCGAAAAAATCTTTATTTAAGCCATGCGCGATTTATCAGAAGTCATCAATGGAACAGGAATTTATCTCTTTATATTTCGGTAATCACTCTAATTGCATTGCCATTGTTATACGTTCTATTCTCCAAAACTGTGAATGCATGTGAATAGGCCAAATTAATTAATTGTCACGTTTTGAACAGTTTAACACTGTAAAGAATGGAATCAATGAATGCTGTAAAATTTTGATTAGATACGCTTCTCTGACGCCGTAAAGACGTATCCAAAGAATTTCTGAAATACGAGTATGTACAGATGTGACCAAAAAACTTTTAAATATTTTTATGTTCTTAATGTTTTCCTTAATACAGTGCGCAAGATTCCTTGAATAACAATTCGGTATGTCGATGTTTAAATTATGTTTCGAAAAGAATAAAATATTGCATAACCTTTATCCAATGTCATTCAGGTCAACCTCGCTTTGTTAAAAAATAATGGAGCAGATGAAATAAAAAAATTAAGATGCTTTTTTTAATTGGAAATTAATTATGACGGATTTAATGAAAAGAGTATACATAGTAAATACGATTAATGGAGGTTAAAAGCTGATAATGTGTTAATAGGTGGTAATTAACGCAAAATAATACTTAGTTCATGATCATACATAGATGCGTATGCACCTGCATGGTATAATAATGACTGTTTTGCGTATTACGGAGGAAATAATATGAATAAAGTGGGTTTTGCCGACTATTCCTCTTAATATTATATAAATAAATCAGATAAGGCTCGAGTGTGTTATTGAGTTCGCAATGCGTTTAGAATAATTGCGTAATTTGTATCATCATTTTCAGCATGTAAAAAATGTATTGGTGAGGTTTTTGATTGTTTATGAAATATAAATGTCATTAACATTTTTTTTATTATTGTTTATCATGTGGAATTCATTGCAAGTTATGCAGAATATAACTTAGAGTATGAGTATAAAATATGAGGCTTAAATGTTGCTTTTATTTATTTTTATTTAGTAGTACGTACGTAGTAGTACCAAATTAAGTATTAATTTTTATAAATCACGCGTTTTCTTTTAGATTGATCAAGAATAATTTCGATATTTCTTAATGAATTGCGGAAAAGCTTTAAAGCAGTATTCATAACTTTAATGCCAAGCAATTTTTTGGCGGGCTATCTTTAGATTTTAGAATAAAATCCTCAGTCCGTAAGTGAACTTTTTGTAAAATAATGTCAAAAAACTAACGAATATTGTTTCGAGTGAACGACAGGCGTGTGAGATTTGAGCAGTGAGTGATTGCGGACATTTTGATAATAGCTATTGTACACACAATCTGGACGGAGACATCGTTGAGCGACATTGATTTGAAGCTCACTCAAGTTCCTGTGACAACTCTTTTATTTAACAGTCTCTTAATGAACTAAAGACTGCAATGAAGAACATTCATATTGTTTCCCTGACCGCACAGAATTCAGGTATGTTTTCGTTTTGTCAGTTACGTTTGAATAATTTTGACTTTGTATTGAGTGCACATGTTTCTGTATGTAGAATTGATTGATTTTTAAAAGGATTTTTCGGTGCGGAAAGCAAATATTTTTTGTGATAGTCCTTTTATTTTAATAAAGATTGTTTATTAGTTATTTATGGAGTTAATGATTGACATGTACTATACTCACCCATTTTGTATAATTCACTTTTTCACTTTATAAGTCCGATATGAGATCACGTAAGAGATATTCCGCGGTCACCTATCACCAACGTTTCATCGTCACCCTGCGTATTGCACTAGAGGGAGGATGCGCGTGGGCAGGCCGGGTGTATCGGCGCGCGCGTCGCTCGCCGTCGCCTCAAGGATGTCGCGTGTTGCCTGCTGAGGCTTCTGTGCGAATGCCGACTCGCTACCGGCTCCCGCCTAAGATTCCTTCCACTCGAGATAACGATAAGGCCGATGCTCGATCGCTCATCTTGTGTTATCTAGACGGCCGATGACGGTGACCACGATCGATCTCTACTCATACGCTGTTGTCATGCTCGGCTTGCTTTTTACGAACTATTATGTAAATTAAACGGTAACATTTATTTTCTTGTTGAAAGTGGAAGAAGTCTTGAAGGTTTAAGTCTATTTTCTACGATTTTCTGCATCCACCCAGTCTATTTTAGTTAAACTGATAACTGTGCCATTGTAGATTAAAGTAAGAAGTTTCAATACCGATATAACATAACGATAAAAGATAATCACCATAAAATTTATCTCAATGTTGGGCGTGACTCAAAAATCATATGTTATGTAACAGAAGCTTCTGAAGGGTGTTGCCTTCATATACTTAAATCGTAAAGTAAGTGTTTTTGTAAACTTTGCGGAATATTATATAGGTAGGATACCTACATTCAATAATAAAAAAACACGTCATCAAAAACCCTCAACCAAAATTATAGGAAAGTGTGTCCAAAAATAAGTAAAATCTTGTTTAAAATACAATTCAATATGAAAAAAAAATGTGCTTTTGGCTTTCCAATTCCGAGGATACTCAAGTTGATTGTTATTTTTAAGAGCAAAGCGTGGGTCGGCTCCGTGGTCCCTCGGGGACCAGGCGAGGCATCGCGTAATGAGCTGCCTCATAAGGCGATTACTTTGATTTGTTTTTATTAATAACTTCTTTTAACAAGATAGCAATGTTTCAATCTTGACTGAAAACGAATCTAGATTAAAATCTTTTTTTCCGATAAGTTTTGTTTGCAAAAAAGCTATGCGATTTAGCGAAATTTATTGATAACAGGATTTGAACAAATTTACCGCGAAAAAAGTTGATTTGCTTAAAAGGGTAATGAGAAGAAATAGAATTTTGCCTAGTCAACTCTTCTCGTATAAGTCAGAATTAAATATGTTTTGAATGGCCCTATGATATTTATTTTGGGAAAACCAATTCGTCTTTTGGCCTTATGGCCCATCACATCAGATATCGTTAGGTTTGTGTTCTATATATCTTTAACTCTTGGTGTTTGCTTATGGTGTAGATGCCTGTAGATATTTTGTTTGATCTCCTGTCGTTGTTTGAGTTCTTGGGGACAGTCGAGCTTCTAATGTTGACTGTGCTACCGGTGTGATTCTTTAGGTAAACCATTAGTGCCGTCTCCAATTGTTCCTATTTGTTGGACCTGTTACTGCAACGCGCTGTGTCATCATCGTTTGGTGTTTCATCTGGACCTTCACTCGGATCAAACTAGATTATAGCTGTTCTTCTGTTGTTATATAGTTTTTTCTATTATTTTTGATTTGTTTTTTGACATTAGTTTCAGTTCCATGGCATTGATTACAAACCCACCGTTCAATTCGGTTGTTTGTTGAGGAAAGACATAAAAGTATGTTAGTTTCCCTAGGCATATTGAAGTCTCAAAGTGCCTAATTATTATGTGCGTACGAATATAATTGGTGATTCCTAGTCGATGTCTCCGTAGTACGGCATGATACAGGGTCGCGCAATGCGTGTCTTTCGGTCAAGTGCGACCGCCTACCGTCTATGGTCGTAAACTGGGGTTTTACTGGTGCTAGCATATGACACTAGTAAAATTTGTAGGTAACTGATGAATTGGGAATTGGGATGTGGACAGCTAGTCAAATTCAATACTTTTATAAGACTGTCAAAAAACGGCAATGCAATTTGTATGAAAACCTCTATGGAACCTCTGACGTCACAGATTTTTCACATCAAGCCTTATATGTACTTATTTCGATTATATTATCAATAAAAAAATGAAAAATAATCGGATCAAAAGATAAAGTAAACTGACATTATTTTAAGATACTTTACAAAATGAATATGATAAATTATTTTATTTTGACATAGACCACATTGTCCACATTAAGCTTTTTATATCTAAGAATACCCTGATCGTAATTATTAAAGTATGTTTATAATATATCACACTCTCGAATGCACTAGAAAATTAATAGACGATATAAGATTCCTACAAACTAAACTTGTTCAAGTGTGCTCGAGACCTTTCGATAATTAAGTGTTAGTTCTACGGTGTTCTAAAAATTACCTGAACTCCATTCAAGTAGTAAGCATATTTCCTGAGTTAGGTAAGTTTTATTTTCCTTATAATACTTGTAACAGTCGATTACGACAGCTGAGTGACTTCCTAACACAACTTATTTTGGTCGTCATTATGCATTCACGGCTGCACGCCTGCGTCCTTTAAGGCCGCGTTCGACATTTTACAATTTTACTGACTTTTGTTCGTCAACCAATGTACATAAATCTTTTTCTTTCTGCACTCGGGATATTTTTTTTCCGCATTTTTGTTCGGAATTATAGTGGCAATGTGTTGAAATTTTTGGCTTAGATCAATCAGCTATCGTGTGTAGTAGAAGTTCAAGTTCAGAAGTAGATAATTAAAAAAAAATACCTTCTGGCTATATACATAATTTAACAAGTCTATTATCAGGTTAAAAAATATGTCTTCCACTACACTGACTTTAGACAAGTTACACTTAGAGGATGTCCTAAAATTGTCTTCTAATGACGTCACAAAAAATGTAGACTTTGATGTAGTTATTTAAAAAGATTCTGGGCTAGATTGCAGTAAAAAAAGGAAAATTGAAAATGAACATTAATTTCATGAAGTTGTTCTATATTTAAATGCTGCAATCAACCGCTTTCAAGTATTTGCAGTTGAGGATATTAGGTGTGAAGATAATTATTAGGTAATAAACAAGCCACGTAACACTCTGTAGGGTCGGTGTCGATCGCTACTAGAATATTAAAGGCGATAAGGAAACAAATAATATTTATTGCAAGGACCTCGACCTCTTTGTTGTATGTTACGAAACGCATTTTTCAACCACACAATTTAAAGTTGAACAAGTGTACCCACCCAAGTACCTGCAGCTATACAGACAAGACTTTTCTCAAAATTACCGTTCAATTATATTAAATCGTTGTATCAAATCTATATCTTGTCAATTGTTTTATTTTACTTCCTTTTTATTATTGCCGTATCTAACCATTCTAGAGTTACCAGTACTAACTTCCATTTAATTAATTCGTCCAAATCTTGAGCGTTTTCCACATCCCAGTTTATATTATTTTATCATATTTTTTAGAAAAATACTTTTCCGATTATCAAGATTTTCGTATTGAATTAATTCGGTTTAATAGAACTACATAAAAATCAATGCAGCCGTTATCAAATGATACATATTCGAACTCACTGCACTTTTTTTATTATTATAGGCATTCCAAGTCTACACACTTCTCGCATTACCTTATAAACAACTGACGTTCCTATTAGTTCCATGTTTATTTACTGTCTCGGAAGTAAGCATTTAGAATAACTATAGTTTCTTACCAAATATAGGCTAACGGAAGCTTGATATCCAATTATCTCTGCTTGATACCATTTTTATGTGACTGAGCATAACATTTTAGTACACTATGTTACGTTCTCTCATGGTATTTAATTGTTTGATATAAAATATAGTGCTTAGATTGTTAACAGTTTTAGCATTCTGGGCACAAGTTTCGTCTATAAATAAATATAACTTAAAGGTTTAAAAAAGTGCAGTATTTATTACATAGCTGCACGGTAAATTGGCATTGGCATTTCAAAATTTATCATGTATTGTTTATTGAAAAACCTAAATTTAGTCATTCAGACATTGTATTGGTTGGTAATCCATCACTTCAAGCGACAGATATCTTGTACTGAACGGGTATCTTTTATAATGATGAGGTATTTACGTATAAATGCTAGCATATCAAGCTGTCAAATTTCCTTAATAGATTTTCAACTTTATCGCTCAAGCGTATGGTTCTAAGTTGATTGGGAAAATTTGAAAGCTAGGGAAGCTTGATGTGCTGGCGTCTGTACTAGGTTTATTACAGGTTACAAGTTAAACGGAACAATTTCATTTTTTGTATATTTTTGCTTCGTCAATCTGTATTAAAAAAAAAAAAAAAAAAAAAAAACAGTTTAAACTTGGCATCCGAACAATTTAATATTTATCCACATTTTCTTAACTATTCAGATCATTTTACAGATCGGTTTCAATCAAGACATCCAAATATCTTTGTAAACTTTCTTATCATTGAAAAACAAATGACATAAGGTTCTAAACTAAGTCAATTTAGTATTGGTTGTAAGGTATTCTTAAAACACGTCACGTATCATGAAGTATTGCGTGCGAAATTGCTCACAGTATGGTGGCCTTACCACGATAGTGCCGACCGAGCCGACATGCACGAAGGTGCCCGAAGAGTCTCGACACACGTGCGCCCTTCGTAAGTATTTGGGGTTTCACTGCTCGAAGGAAAAGTTGAGGAAGCATTCGTCATGCAAATTAAGGAGTATTGAAGTGGGTGCACAAACAAACCTTCGGCGCTTGTAGAATTTATAGTTAGTGGGTCCCGATAGATGGTAGGTAATTTGAGCCAATTTTCTTCTCTTACTTGTTTTTAATGAAACATTAATTTATTGAGGAATTTATTTTTATTTTATTTGGAATAACAAACCGATATACAATATATAAATCAAGCTCTATAATAATAATTTACAGAAATTCTAATCTCAATGGGCAGTCAAATATTATAATTTTCCGGCCGTGTTTAACTTAAGCCCAAAGATGAATAAGACGCGCAATTTAAACATAATAATTTTGAGTATTAAACTTTATTTTGTACTCGGAACACTACGGAAGAAAAGTGACATCTGCGAACTCGGAGCAATCCATTGTCGTCTCAATAATTTACATACAAATTGAACTAATTTACAAATGCTAAGTTGTTCATTAACTATTTAGTCTTGTATAGCTATAGTTGTTTGTTGCTTCTCTGATCTTTTGAGCATTTTGGTAGTATTGAATATAGGATGGATGTTCAGGTTCCTTTAGTTATCTAATAAGAACAATGCCAATATCGATGTTAATTACAACCACTCCTTCAGTACGCACAGATTTATTTGCTAATGACAAAAAAATATAAGGCTAACATTTTCTAATACAGTTCATAAAAATACCATGAAGAGTAATTTACAGCACTCTTGCCAGAACCTTGCTTTCAATAATGTACCTCACCCTAAAATTAGCAGTCATTACTATGTCTTCAATCATCATCCTTCGGTCTCTATCCCAATTTTGGAAATAACGGATAATATCTTCTTCTTCCATACCTCTCTTTCTGACGTCATCAGATAAGTAAAATTATTTCCAGCCATATCAACTTTCACACTTACTTATAGCTTCTTAATTCAAATATTATTTTGAAGGTAACTTAAAAAGCCCATACTGTGGTATATCTACGTAGGTACCTCACGTCACAGCAAACGGTGCGTGACGTACAAAGTGGATAGCCACGTCTGATGAAGCCGTAATAGCGATCAATCCTATTAAGACGCCATCGCTTACCTAACTTTGTCAAGAATATCGATACGTGGACAATGGTTAACGCACTGGTAACTTGGTGTAATGAACCTCGTCTGTAATACATTGACTAGAGCAGGCTGTATTCTAATATTTTCCGATTATTCAAATTTCTTCTCAATCTATTTTGCAGCCTAAAAGTTAAGTGAAACATAATTCAGGGATATGACTTTTAAAATAAATCAGCTACAGAAGAAAAGAAAACTCCTGGTCAAATAAAGCATCTTCATTTTTGTACAACAATGATGGTGTCCGGTAGATACAGACTGATGAATTTCATATTATCTATCATGAAAATAACCAAGATCAATAACATGACACTCGAAAACTCTATGAAACAACATGAGCTCGGAGCTCTGAGCTCAAAGATTTTCAGAAGAAAGAAGAACTAGGACTTTAAAATATTACAGGCTTCAAAGAGATAATACATGCTGCCACACAAACATGCGATACTTTTCTTGTTTCCGCAGCAATACGATAAGATTGTATAAGATTTGTACAAACATGAATACATTACGATTTATCTACAAAATGATATACACGTGATTGATCATATTTGCTGAGCGGAGGAAGTGTTATCAAAAGTAGGCAAATGTAAGAACAAATATTGTAAGGTATTGTTCTTCAGAACCTTTAGATCAACATTTGTAGTAGGTCTTAAGAAGTGCATTGTATCTAACTATGCTACTGGTTTTATTTCCGCGTTTTCGCCTCCAAGACGAGTGATCATTCACCATCCAAGTCAAAATGTCTTCTATTTTTTTTTTCAATTAATTTCTCATTTCTTAGATTGACAACAACATAACTCCAATAATCCACTCTGAAATGACGAAAACAAATCTTGCTATAACGAGTTCCTCGGTGTTTTGGAAGGCATGTTGGCAGCCTCTCCATGTAACACTGGTACTCAGCTGCATACGATTAGACTGGATGTAGACCCCAACATAGTTTGCGCAAAGGCTGGCCAGATGATGATAAGTTAAAAGTTAGCGAACCTATTTAGAAGAAGGCATAGAGAAAACATCAGGTAGATACGACTCTAGTTCGTGGTTATTCACCAATGTCTTATCTTATTTTAAGAGACTGTTGTCACTTGTCAGCTTATGATTGATAAGCAAGGTTGATTTGTGGAAACCGCCTTTGAACGCATCAAGGTTGGAATGCGACCTTGGAAGTTTTACGTATGGGGATGTCCCATTGAAAGTTTTTGAAATCAACGATCAGAGTCCACAATTAAAGAAGTGTGAAGAAAAGTGATAATACGCAAGACATGGATGACGGACAAACATTTTTTTGAATATGGTCTTTGTACGTAGGGTATAATATTTGTGTAATTCAATACAAAGAAAAATTCATAGATAAATGATCAACACCTAAAAATTGTAGCCTGTATTTGTGCACTTAACTAAAATTCTAACCAGAAACATCTCAGTCCGTTCTATTCAGAGATGCGTGAATAATTCGATAGTATATTTAAATCTTGCCACAAAACTTTACAAATCACGACTGTCAATTTTATGCGCTACATATATCATTGTGAATGTCCTTCCTGTCATTTCTTCCTTTAATTTTCACGGTTGGTTTGACAAAAGTTTATTCTAATCAGTCGTATGGAGATAGTTGTGTTGTTCGAGTCACGAGGGTTGTTCGGCGCCGGCGCATCGTGCGGGAACTAGCCTTGTTCATTATGATACTAGCGACAATGCTATATAAATAACTCGTACAAACAACTAGTTCACATATTAATGTCTCATTATTTATTGCACCTTGTAAATTATTTAACAAGGCAAATAGCTACGCATTTATTTATTTTCAAGTGCAAGTTGAACCACGTTTGTAGGTAAATATTATTGTGGGCGGCAAAGTTATCTTGTTATGGTGTAAAGGTGTCGACGAGTCAACTAAATGGTAGCTTCAAATAGTATCTCGGATTTATTGCGACATCTTTCACGAGATTACTTCTTCTGTTGACATGAAATCGATAAGATCTGTCTGTGAACTTGAAATTCAGATTAATGTCCAAAAATGCGTGTTCATGGCTCAATATCGTATACTTTACATATCACGAAAATCAAAAATCAACCTAAAAATATATTTATTAAACTTAAGAAATTGATATAGATGAAACAAGTAAGCCTTAAACTCGCCAATATACAACCAGCATTATCAAATTTCGATAAGCATTCGCCCACAATAAACGGTTTGATCTGTTAAATCCGAGGGCGTTACTTTCAATTTGATCGTTTCAGTGTAAAGATAGAAAGGCATCGCGAAAGCAATAAGACGAGCAGACAATCAGTTTGTTTATATAAGGCCGTATTGGAGGATACAATCAGTCCTCGGCTCCCTGGGACGCAATAAGCGTAATCCCCGAGGCGGGGGACCGGGAAATATAATGTTAGAAGCGACTTTTTAAAATCATTTTATTTGCTACACTTAATGGAAGGAGCACTCCGATTTGAATATTTTTACTTTGTTTACTCTTCAACATTTTATGAATAGTTCGCAGTTTGATAAATCTAATTAGACGTGTTCTATTTCGTTTCACATTCATTATCATTTTATTTTTTGAATAATTAATAATGTACCCAATTTTTGTGTGTGAATGCTTAAAGTTGAACTTTAGCACGAACTGGTACCATGCAGAATTTTGCGAACTGCAAAAAAATCTAAATACAGTTTAATAAAATATTCCTGTTCTCAACTTTGTCATTGTTATAAGAAAATACACCTAAAATACACTCAAAATACATCACGTATCTTTAAAAAACATTGATTGTGTCAAACCTATTTTTACAGTACTACAACTCTTCCAAAAAAAAAACAATATTTTTAAACAACATTAATAAGTCTCTTCCAGTACAAAAGTATCAACATCGGTCAGTAGTGGTTGGGCGGGCGGCACAGCGAGCGAGGGCGGCGCGCGCGCCCAGTCCGCTTCCGCCGTCAGCCGCCGCGGTAACTGCTCAACTAACCAGTGCCCACTAACCGATAACTTTGCCGTTAACAACTGTGGCTCGCTTGTTATTTATTTGGAAGTTTAGTACCTCTAATTTAGGAAGTGATTACAATTTTAGTTCGGAGTACATTTGTTCGTTTGATATGTGAAATTTTTGTGGTGACTTTGTAAGGTTTAGAGTTATTTATTTTTGTTTTCACGATTATTTTGGCCTACTTTAGAAAACAAAAGAGAAACGAGAACCTTTCCAATAGTAGAGTGCCGTAAGGCATAAAAATGGTCAAACCTCGGAACCCAGGGCCAGTCAATGAATCTGTATATCAAGTATGAGACTGCATTATTAAAACATCAAATAAAAAAGTTAAAAAAAAAAAATTGACCGATCTCGATTTACAACAATTTTTTACAACAATTTACTGAAAAATGAGAGGCGGAAGGGGGAAAAAGTGTTTATAGTGAAAATTTTAATTTTATTTGTAATAAATTATATGTGCAGAGTAACTTTAATGTAAACTAGCGGTCGCCCGTGGCTCCGCCCGCGTGGATGTCGGTTTTCGCGACAAAAAGTAGTCTATGTGTTGTTCTGATATATAACATACAGAGGACCCCCGCGGCTACGCCTGTGACGATGTCGATTACCGCTACCAAAGCCTAACTTTTGTCGGGATGAGAAGCTCGCGCTCGGACCTCCCGCCTTATTATACCTACCGGCCGACCCGCGTCGAGCGCGGCAACGACACGGGGCGATGGCTGATTATCGTATTTTATGTATAAGTTTGGTATTTCTACACCGATTTCTATGATTATTTTTTTTTATAGAATATGTAATAATGTTATCTTTTGTTAATAGGGATGAGCGAGAATATTATAAACATAAGAGTAAACAAATAATAAGAAAGCTCCGAACTCCTAAACTATCGGGAGTTATACGTGTTATTGTGAGTCAACCATTAAAGATAAACATATGCTGTTGTGGAATATTTTTTAGATAATTCTATGTAGAACATTTCCGTCATACATGATTTCTATGTAGCTTTAACCATTAAGGCTGCACACGCGACGAAAGCTTAAAAAATGGTGTGACTTCTCCAGTTTTCCCAACATTTTCCTTCACTGCTCTGCTCCTATTGATTGTAGCGTGATGAGAAGTAGACTATAACCTGCCCAGGAGTATGAAGAATAATTGTACCAAGTTTCATTAAAATCCGTCCAGTAGTTTTTGTTCCTATAAATAACATACAGACAGACAGACAGACAGACATCAGATACTGATGCCAAAAATGCAATCACTTATCACCCCCTGATAATTA
Organism: Heliothis peltigera; assembly: GCA_958496145.1. Lineage (NCBI taxonomy): Eukaryota > Metazoa > Arthropoda > Insecta > Lepidoptera > Noctuidae > Heliothis > Heliothis peltigera. Next base: position 8,905,286 of record OY292328.1, read on the forward strand.
TTTTGAAAATATGTTCAATGTACAGAATTGACCTCTCTACAGATTTATTATAAGTATAGATTTATTAGATTATCGTAAAAAATAAGTTACAAAACAAATTTATCATTAACTATACACATTGTTACATCATTGTACATTATTGTCGTCGTCGTCGATCTCGTTGATATAGATTGTAGGTGAAGGATTAGTGCAGCTGTCACCATTGCATTCTAAGCAAGCTGCAGTGCAGTTTAATCCACTTTTCGGGACAAAGTCGCGAGTATTTATATACTGAGAAAGTCCATCCCCTCTTTCCGCAGATGCAGCTTTTAATGATGATATGACTCTAGTGACTTTTATAATATCTCCTAGTTCAGAGCTTAATTCAGAACTAGATCCGATTTTATCAGAAATGAGGCAATCATTGCTTGTACTATCAATACTGGATGGTTCACCCATTGCGACACGTGGCTGCAACAACAAATATTAGTAATATTAATAACTAACTTTTATATCATAATTAATGATTTATATTATAAAATTCTACTATTATATTCTAACTTTTAACATCGATTTATTACAAAATATTCATAACTGTTTTCAAAAGCATGTAATATAAATGAAAAACAAATATGTACTTACAATTTATGCCACTATTTTCAAAGTTTTTAAAACTCAGTAATGTTCAGTAATTAACTTTTATCACACTCACTGCACAATAATATAAACATTAATTTTGAATAAACAAAAATCTGAAATAAATCTTTTTCAACAAGTTACAACGTGTACTATCCTGTGAGGGCCCGCCATGAACAATACCGAACAGCTGCTGTTATCCCCTCTATTCTCCAAACCGACCTTCATCGTTATATCTGCAGTCCCTAAAGATCCAAGATCAAGTTTTCAAGTTTGTAATAGTTGTTCTTTTTAAAATATGACTTTTGACTAATATAAATCAATGAAAACTCCAAAAAATTAATAATTGTTTAAAATAATTTTTATAAAATTGAGAGCGCGAAAAATTTTTTTTTTAACATTTTTCTATATACTATTAAAAACATATTTTCAAGGTTTATATTAAGATTCATTGACTGGCCCTGGATTCCGAGGTATAAACCTTACGGCGCTCCACAAAAATACAGAAAAAATCATGCACCACAAGATGTGATAAGTCTCCAAAAACTACATCAAAAATAGATTAAATATTACGCCAGTCCTATTTGAAGGTCTTCAATCATGGCCGACAAGCTCCACGAGTACCAAGGCGTAACAGGTCGCCTCCACGGCGCTCGGGACCGCTACAAGGAGCGCTGGTCGCGATGGAAGGAGGAACATCCCAGAGGAGTGAAGGATGTAGTCGCAGAGACCCTGTTTGGCATACCCAATTCTGATGAGCCTCCGGAACGAGTTTGGCAGGATAGCGCTTTTAGTGATCTTTATAGGTGAGTTTTTAGTAGCTGTGTATGATAGATTATGTGACTTCATGTGTGATACCTTTAATGTTTTTTAATCTATATCTAGTTGAAAGTAATGGGTAAATATCTTATAGTCATTTCGATATAATACGTGGCTAAGTACCAGTTACACGGATCGATCGCATGGCGTGGTCGGTCCGTGGATGGGTGACCATGTCATGACGAGTTCCTTCGTGTTTCGGAAGGCAAATTAAATTGGAGGGTCCGGCTATCATTTGTACATTTATTAGAAACCAGAAAGTTGGAGAATCAGTCTTACCAAGGGTATCGAGTTGTTCTGGTTTGAGGGGGTCAGGATAGTCGCTCCATGTAAAATAATGGTACTCAGCTGCATCTGGTTAGACTGGAAGACGACCCTAATAGCTTTGGAAGGGTAGGCAGATGAGTTAATTGTATACCGCGAAGCATAACTGGCCTTGAAGGCACAAAGTAAAATTCATGTTTGTTGATATTTGGAAACATAAGTCTTCTATATCAAATATTGTAGCCCTATCTTGAATTTATTTAAGACTTAAGGTTATCGTACAGTTGATTTATTTTGTCATTTTGTACACGAGGTCATTGCCTTACCTATTCAAATAGAACGATATATAATTATTATTATCAACAACTTTAAAATTATAATTTAAATATGGAATTTTTTAAACATTCGATTTTATTTACATCAATTTATTTATTTACATTTAAACGGTTTTTAGCCATAGTTTGATGATAATTAAACGAACATACCTGACTTAAATTCTTAAATAACTACGATAGTACATGGTAAGTACCTATATCAAGTTATTATTGTCAGAAAAACACGGCACACAACGTGGGGTGCACCTTTTTCGCATCTTCGCTTTTATGTATAGATTTTTTTAGCTGCCAGCAGTTTCCCCCGTTTCCAGAGAGAAGTACTTCCCCTCCCCCCTGATAAGAAGAAGCCTATATATTATTTTGATGTATAAGCTATATTATTGCCTACATTCATCCAAATCCTTTCAGCCGTTTCAGTGTGAAGAAGTAACAAACATGACCGAATACGCATTCACAAGCATTCGCCTTTATAAGTGTGATGAATAAAGTTGAGTACACAAACAAACAAATTCATTTTGGCACAAACAGTATCTAATTAGAGAGGAGGGAAATAATCCTGTGCTCTGCTTTCAATCATAATCAAGCATGTATTATTATTACATGCTTGAAATGACCCGTCTCAAACTTCGTGATAGCCGAAATCCTTGACGGTTACATAGGTTTATAACTAGTTGTTTATAGACAATCTAATCACACGTTAAGTTTCCTGAAGGGTGAGACAGATGTGTACTTTACACCCAATCTACGTCAGTGAGAATAAACCCAATCCTTTCTATGTGAAAGAAGGTTGGTTGTTACACTTTCATTGAGTCTACTTTTTACTTACTTTTTACATTGAGTCTTACTTTTTAGCCGTCTCGTCCACACCCTACCCTAATTGTTGTAGTACTAGCTTTTACCAGAGATATCACCCGAGTCCCGTGGGAACTAGTCAATAGTCAATAGGCTACAAGAACAAGCTAGGCTAGTCAAACTCTGAAATAATTTTTCAAATTGGTCCAGAAGTTTCTGGGATAAACGCGAAACGTTGTTACGCGTTATAAAGTTACTTTTTTATGCAAAAACTATTGAATGGATTTTGATGAAAATTAGCAGCAATACAGCTTATACATACATATATGTATCTGTAGGTCCCGGCTGTATTGAACATCCTTGGCAGTCGTTACGGGTAGTCAGAAGCCAGTCTAACCAAGGGGTATTGGGTTGCCCGGGTAACTGGGTTGAGGAGGTCAGATAGGCAGTCGCTCCTTGTAAAACACTGGTACTCAGCCGAAACCGATTAGACTGGAAGCCGACCCCAACATAATTGGGAAAAGGCTCGGGAGATGATGACATAATTATATCAGAATTACTTATAGGCTTTTTTTATGTATCCAGCGAAAGTCTAATAATTCCATTAACAGCTACTAAGCAAACAAAATTATCGTTTGATATTTTGACATGAATAACATATTTTTAGGAGGAAAAGTCGTATTGAATTGATGCGCATATCCGCTGCTGTGATGGGCATCGAGTTCTCCTACGCTGGGGAGACGGCCTTCGTGTCACCAACCCTCCTGCAGATCGGAGTACCTCATCAACAAATGACATTGGTGTGGGCCCTGTCCCCATTGATTGGGTTCTTCATGACGCCTCTTCTGGGGTCATTGAGTGACCGCTGCCGTTCGAGGTTCGGAAGAAGAAGGCCATTCATTGTACTGATGTCTGTTGGAGTTTTGTTAGGTAAGCTTTTATTTTATTTTTTATATTATTTAACACTTCTGTTATAATTTGCAGGTTAAATATTGTTCAGGCGTAAGGATGTATGTATGTATGTATGCGGGTATGTATGTTTGGTACTCTTTCACGTTAAAACTAATGGATGGATATAGATGAAACTTGCCAATAACAGAGCTAATGTAAAGCGTTAAAATTAGGCAATTTTTTATCCAAGTGCAAGAAGTAGGTTCTTCCAAAAAATAGTGTTAAATAAAGAACTGTCAAATATATGTACATCCATGAATAGCATCTATACAACTTATAACCGATTTATTAATACATACAATGAAGTTATAAAAGATACTAAAAGATTATCTTATTTGATGCCCATCTACACAAACACTACATACACAATGATCTGAGTAATTCTAAATAAATAAACTAATCGACAAAGGAAATAAATTATGACTGTTCAGTTGTACTTACGTTTATTGAACTAAGCAATTTTAATAAAGTTATTAAATCTTATGAATCCCGACACGCAAACCTTTGTAACAACCTCTTTACAAAGATTTAAGTACCATTTACAGAAAGATCTAAGGGATTAAATTAAATATGGAGTACAGGCTCTCGGTGTTGGGTCCCGGGATCCTAAACAAACAGTTATTACTTTGGAAGATAACGAAAATATCCCTAATTACTGCTTTAGGAAATCAAGTGGGGTGATAAAAGCCTATTATATTGTCATGTGAGAGGAATGCTTGAGGCGGGAGCAACAGGCGTTTGTACCGAGACCCAGAACAAGGGAGCTTGTGATGAAAATTATGAACAAGGCTTCCTTTTAACTTTTCGACCGACTTCCAAAAAAGGAGGAAGTTATTTTTCGACTTTATGTTTTCTGTTTTTTATGGAATTTTTTATTTCATTTCGTAGGATTTGTTTATCGACCGTTAAATGTTTAATAATTATCGTAGATGAATAGGTTGGTACTTACTTGAATTTAAGCATTTTTAAAAAAACCTTTCAAAACTTAACTAAAATTGCTATTGCTTGATATGTCCTAATTATCAATCCATTATTTACAGGTTTAATTTTAGTACCCAACGGAGAAGACATTGGCTACGCTCTCGGCGACGAATTACCTATGAACAGGACCGAAGCTCCCTCAGCCTTAGGCCCCCGGAGCTCAGCACTTGACACCGAACACAGTAACTACCACCCTTGGGGAGTCCTCTTCACAGTCCTTGGCACAGTATTCTTGGACTTCGACGCAGACGCCTGTCAGAGCCCGGCCCGCGCTTATCTGCTCGACGTGACAGTTCCAGGTCAGATGTGTTTAAAGAAAGCTTTTTTATTATTTACCTTATTATTTTAGCTTGGCCTGAAAACCTCATGAAAGTATTTGCACGGCTTTGTGCCCTCTAGAGGTGAACAACACGAGACACTTGAGAACTTAACTCCCTTGAGTGGGTAAACAGCGTTCGCAATTAACTGTTGCGATTTGCCCATTGTACTTGATTGGACGTGGCTTAAAATAGAACAGACGTCGTCATTGTCAGATATCAGATAAGAGGTGAGTTTCGTTTTCTAGTTAAGTTTATATTATGGCCGCAAATTAGTCAGGAAGTCAGTGATTCAGAATTTCTCTGAATTTAATTACTATGTTTGTGCAATGTTATAGGGATGTGTGACGTAAAATTCTGGTTAGAATATAATTTATACCCTTCACCTAGTTTGAAGAAAGATGAATTTACATATTTGAATATTTGTCCACGCTACGTCACGGCATGTGACTGCGATATGTGTTTTTGACAGTTTTTCCGTCGGCGGAGAGTGATGAACTACAAAACAGCCTCTTTATCAGCTTACGTCTGGTCGTGATTGATTTATCTCGTTGCCAGCGTTTATATTTGGGTTTTTTATAGATACACCTTGACGACATGATTGTTTTAACTCGTTTGTTATAACGTAAATATTCATTTTATTATATAAGTGCCTTTTCTTAGAAAACAGCGAAAGTTTCTTCTTTACATTCAAAACAAATAATGTGTTATTTGTTTTGAGCAGCTGTGGCTGATTTTCGCGTTACATTTTCCTCGTGATTCCTGCCATGTCTATTTACCTTCCACCCAAAGGTTGACATTATGTGATAACATGTGCAAAAACTATAATACATAAATATAAAATAATGTTATTAATTGATATAAACCATATGACTGGAAATAGCAATGGCAAAATGTGACACTTAAAACATGAAATAGTAAGACTTGAAACACAAAGTGCAACTCATTACAACTTGTTTTATTTGCAAATACATACACTGAAGTCTATCCTCTGTCTGCGGTGGGCTTTAGTCTAAAGGTAACGAAGTAGGTGCAGCTGATGACCCGGTTAGCGAGACTTAACATTGTAAATAAACATTTAACAGTAAAAGCACGTGCTTCGTACTTCAAAGCAAATAGCAATTAATGTCCAACCTGAATAAAGATGAATTATGACTTATATATCTCACGGTGAGACGCAAATTAACAAATGTTGACTTAAAACTTTATTTTCTTAGTAATTAATATATTTTGTACACAGTTCTGTTAGCTTGGTAGTCTACTTGCGACAATTTATTTATTCGTGGCTACTGTATGTATTATCTATATGGAAGTTTGTTTGACTGCTATATACATTTTCATCTCAGAGCCAATGTTTGTGAGACAAATATTTGTGGTGAGAAGTGAGTGGAAAATCGTCGCTTGTCACATACGTACATAGCGACATGGTAATGCGTGTATTTTGTGTAGACATTTCAGCTTTTTATTTGTTTGTTACGTTTTGATTGAAAACATTTTTCGTTGACTGATTCCAAGATTATCAAGCAGCATCGATAGATTATATAGATCGTATAATTTTGTGTTTTGCGAGTGTAAAATCTATTTTTTTTGGTTGTTTTGACCTAATTAAGCGCGGTAAGGACTGCTTTTATTTGCTAAGTTTATCTTCAGGCCTGCAATCATGGATTAAGAAAAACATCTTGAGGAGACCACATTACATACAAACTCCAATCCCTTTAAAGAACCTTTTATGTATGACCATTATTCATACAATCCCTCGCAATAAAAATGCTTCACTTAATTGTGCGAGACTAAATTGAATTTAATCTTTTTTGAAAATTTTGCAGACTACTGCAATGATTTACCAAAATTTTCTCTAATCTTTTTTTTACAGAGGACCATGCAAAAGGCTTGAGCACATTCACAGTGATGGCAGGATTAGGCGGCTTCATGGGATACGCCCTCGGCGGTATTAACTGGGACGACACCCGATTAGGTAAATACGATTTAGTGACCGCCGCCTCTAATTTCTACAAGGACGTTACGCTAACAATGTTATTTTACCCGCAGAGCGATTTGATTACGTTTTACGGTTATAAAATGTTTAAAATTTTGATTGAAATGTGGAAAATGTAAACGAATCTGTTAATTTTGGAGTACACTTTGCCTCAAATTTAACTGTCGCAGGTGTATAGTTCATTAAAATTAAAACCAATGAAAAATTAGTGAATCGAATGAACCAAATGGGTTGTTCTTAATAAATAATGACACCTCGTTATAGGAACCTGTTGATGTTTGCGTGTTCTCCACAATTATGAACCCACTAATAAATAAGAAATAGTCAAACCGCTTTCAAGCAAACTTTTCCACCATGTAGTAATTGTTATCCCCGGCATTTTCACCCTTTTTCAAAGGGTACAAGAGGACAAAATCAGTTAGTGTACATAAGTCCAGTCTAATCGTTCCAGCTATTTCGGAAATTAGCGGGAACAAACAGACATACCAATTTGTAAATAAAATGATTTGTTATACTAACCGCAAGCCTTTAGCAAAAAGTGATTATTTTAATGTGACAAATAGATACTCCAATTTTTTTGTACAGAAGATGTGTAGACTATTAAGAAAATATATTTTTTTTCTCATTTGAATTAATATTGAACGTAATTTACAGGTGAAATTTTCGGCGGTCACGTCCGCGCAGTTTTCTCTCTCATCACCATAATATTCATAGTGTGCGTCTCTGCTACTATCACGAGCTTCAAGGAGATTCCTCTCTCTGAGCTGACAGAACAGGAGGAGTTCAGGAGACAGGCGGAGAGTCAACGTTTGCAGGAGAGCTTTGATGAAGGGCCTGAAGGTCCAGAGAAGAATTTAAAGAAAGAGAATGTGACATACGGGGCGTTGAATCAACCAGAGGTAAGATCCTGATATTGCGTATTAATTTTATAATTAGGAATAATTCTAAATTATATCTACACCAAATAAAGTGAATTGTTGTTCCACTCATATCAGCAATTTTGATATGTATAAACCTACTTAACCCTCCATAATCATTTGAAGTAGCATTCAGATACATTAAGGTCGAAATTCACGTAAAAATATACATATTTCTACGGTGACGACCGTGTTATTTGTCATTTAAAGCAAAACAAAATTAATTTTTTGCATTCGTCATCTTTGTTAACCTGTTTCAGATAAAGATTTATAACCCTATTACCAAATTTTGCTCATATACATATGTAAATCTTAAACTGACGAGTGTTAACATCATAACTAGGTATTTATAATTATCGTATCAAGACACCCAAAAATAAATTATTGTACATACGGTCTCAAGACGCAGATAACACTATACAAATACAAGTACAATTTTCTTGGAACACGAAAAACCCTATATTAAGTTAATACTTATAGTCAGAAATAAGCTATTAGGTAGGTGTTGTTTATAACTACCGAATGTTCATATCATAGAAGGATCAGCACAAATTACAACAAAAGCACAGCCCCCAAACAAATGCTTTTTCAAAGATCGCGCATAATTATGTATTTTGTCGGATTATTATTCAACTAATTAACGGACCCTCACCCTCCTTTGGTTTTTAATTGCTCCGAGTAACGGGCCTGTATTGTTTCCTAACACATGTATATTATCAAAGGTAAGTAACTCTACGTTGACCTGCTTTCTAATTAATTAGCAAAGGATCAATGTTTTGAGAGCAAAATGATTTCTACATGTTTATCGCTCGCGAGAGTTTTCATATTTCTTTTAGTTTTAATTACTTTCGTATATTGATATTCTATTTTAAAAAAGAGATTATTTTCATTTTATCATTACAGTAATTATATATTTAAGACTGAATTTATCCATTTTTTCATATTTGTTATCGTGGAGAAATTTAAGATTTCATTCGAAAAATTGAAATCGTCCCAAACGTCCTTTAGAAGAAATCTTTTATTGTCAGCACTTTTTATGAAAAGTAATATCGCTAACATATAAATCATCAAATAGACGCCGAACTTTTCGTCTGCACCACGATTCGCTGACATCACCTAAGTGATTATCTTTCTATTGAGCGAGGATTGCTAATATAATGTATTTAATGCAAGGTTACAAATAGTTTTTCTTGAATTAACAAACTTCTGATCAAAATCTAAAAATGATATCCCGAGCCTTTTCCCAACCTGGTTTGGGGGTCGTCTTCCAGTCTAACCGGATTCAGCTGAGTACCAGTGTTTCACAAGGAGCGACTGCCTATCTGACCGCGTCAACCCAGTTAAACGGGCAACCCAATACCTCTTGGTTAGACTGGCGATAGACTTACTGGCTTGTGACTACCCGTAACGGCTGCCAAGGATGTTCAATGACAGCCACTGATCAAAATCTGTGATCAAAACATGTTTATTCAAATAAGACTGATGTTGTAATAACAGGCGTAATTAATTCTTTTTTCAGAGTGGAGTATCCATAAACGTAGTAGAAACTGGTCATGGTGGTGGCAACCTCTCCTTGTCCCACTATTTGAAGTCCATCGTGGTGATGCCAAGCTCCCTTCGCGTGGTGTGTCTCACCAACCTGTTCTGCTGGATGGCACACGTCTGCTACTCTCTCTACTTCACTGACTTCGTCGGCGAAGCTGTGTTTGGGGGCGATCCTGCGGTAAGTGGCTATGACTAATAACTACCTAAAAGCAAATGATTCATAGCCATCAAGTGCCTGTATTACAAAGTTGTTCAGTTTTGTGTCTCACAATCTATACCTAGATGTTGTTGAGTTGATACTATCTGTATGTTCGGGTATGTCATTGCCATGTGGTGTCTAGTTATGGTAAAACCATTTTTGATGGTAGTTAAAAGATAGCACGTTTATGAGACGCTTGAACTATGTCTGCTAATCTTAAAGCTAGCTTCTAAGAGCTACTACATTTTTCAGTATTATTTTTCGCTTTATAACTCACGCCCCTTTAATTTGTCTTTATAACTTCATAAAAAACTGTTTAATAAGTTTACACCCCGATCAATGAAGCAGTCGTGTAGAAGCAAAATATGTAGTAGACATTGATAAGCTGTTGCTTTTAAAGGTAACTGCGTTGATATCCACACTTCTGTCACAATTGTTCTCTAAAATATAGTTTGATCTCGAAACGAAACTCAACAACCTAACGTAACTATATTCTTAGAATGTATTCATCCTTTAAATTCACGAGAGCAACGCTACCCGATTCGTAATAAACTAGCTTGCTATGCTATTACTTGCAGGCGCCAGTGGGCAGTGTAAGCCGCACGGAGTATGAAGCCGGCGTGAGGTTCGGCTGCTGGGGCATGGCGATGTACTCGCTGTCTTGTGCTTGCTACTCCACCATCATTGAACGGCTGATCAAGCGTCTTGGGTTAGTGTCATCTTATGTTTTAAAATATTGGATAATACCAAGTTGTATGCAAAGAATATAGAAATAACCTGTTTAAATTTGTTACCCTGTTTGACGTTGGACACCCTTCAAAAATTATTGTATATATCGGTGAAGTAACTCAATCGCAATTATGCAATACCTTAAACTTAAGTACTATAGGTATTTCTAAAAAAACAAAAGAACCCGAGAAAAGAGAGAGACTATAACACGATGGTGAATTTGTTTTTAAAATTTAGTAAATTTATGGAGTAGAAGGAAGTAATATAATATGCACGTGTAAAAAGTGAGCCAGCCATTATAGATCAGAATACCTTGGGAGTTAGGAACTTTATAATTTAAATACCTACTACAATTAATGTGCTGAAGAAAATTCAGGTCCATGACTGTAAAATAGTCATATTCACTTTATCTCTCGTCTGCCTAAATATGGAATTTAAAGAGAATTTATTAAGCAATTAACTTATCTCATTACTCAAAAGTTATATGCCAAGGAAAGACTGTCGAGGCTCCGGTCAAAGTTTCAAGCTAAATTTAGTAGAAAACGCTAATTAAATTTAGCTTTTAATATTATAATACGAGTTGAAATTGTTGGTGAATTATGATTCTCATTTATAACTGGAATTGTTCTTTTAAAAATCCACAGGTGTAGTAGACTGAGAATTTATTTGACATACAGAATTGTAAATATCAGGTACCGATAGAAAGTTGTTTCGTAACTGAAATGAAATTATTTATTTTTGGATATAGCACATAGTCAGTTGCTCCTAGTCAAACACTGGTACTCAGCTGAATCCGGTTAGAATGGAAGTCGACCCCAACGTAGTTGGGAAAAGGCTCAAGAGATGATTTTTGGACATAGTCTTCTCTGCATAAAGATAAAGATAAAGATACGTTTATTTGTTAAAAAACATATGTTATATAAGGTGGTACAATATAATTAAAGTTTCAATATGTTTTGCCATATCAGGCGTCCAAATATACATTTATTACAATCATTATACTCTCATCACTACTTAAATCTAAGCAAATAACAAAATATGTGGGAACAGAAGGTAACGTTTCAATTTTATATATTATCTTTTAAGAAATCATCTACCTTATAATAAGCTCTTTTACATAAATGGTTTTTGAGTTTCTTCTTGAATAGGTTAGTATTTAGTTCTTTGTGTGCATCTGGTACTTTATTATAAATTTTGGGAGCCATACAGAACAAACTTCTCCACATGAGGGTAGTCTTGGCATTGTCTATTATTATTTCGTCTATTACGTTGTGATATGCTTGATACTACGAGTATATGCCATATCGTGTTTAGAAAGAGGTGCATTTGTTAATAAATCGATGATAATGGTAGTACACTTGAAAACTTTCTAGCGGACTGTCTAAGACCAGGAAGACGCTGTGTGGCAATTTAGAGTTACGATCTGCAAAATGTTGTTAGTTTAAATTATTAAGAATACTCTTATGCTTAAATTACGCACGTGGTACCTGCACTATGTATAGGTACCTACCTACTTTACGTTACTTTTATAAAGATTACATCACGTCTGTATCAAGCGATCGTTCATACAATCATGTCGTTATCTGCGCTTACCCTTCAACTTGACAGCTGCCTAGTAAACACTATCTCGTTGTAATGAGATCAACGGATCCTTGACTTTGCGCCGCTCTTCCTGGCTGACACTTCACCGGCTTCGTGGTGATTTAAAAATCAATATCTTTATAAGCTTAACTCGTCTGGAATCCGTTCCGGGGGCTCAGGCCTACTGCATTTTTATACTTGATTATCAGCTTCCCCTAAGCCGATAGAGGCAATGGAAATGCAAGGGAAACATTACTAAATGATCAAAATATCTAAGAGACTGCAAATCACTGCATAATAAAACCTCTTTTTCGTGGGAAATCATCAAATGACCCCTCTCGCTAAGGGTGCAGCTGAAGGGAGTGTCAGAAGCTTACTGTCTAAAACCCACTATGTTCCTTCAGGCGGTCCTTGTGTGCTAGGGCGATGGTACACTGTTGTGAACAACCCACAGGCCTAGCAGTCAGCCTAATAAATCGTTCAAAATGCTGTACAGTTTGAAACTGATCCTAAAAAAATCTCATCAGACGGTGCAGCCATGTGAACCTAGCGTAACACTTGACAAAATTGAATTTATCGACAAATGACGCGAGTAAATCGGGACCACTCGCGGGGATCTTACGAGCTATATCTCGGATTTATTTACTGAGACAATTTTCTATGAAGAGTTCATTCACTATATAAGAGAAGATGTCCGTAAATACGTAAATACTTGTATAAAACGTTCTAATAATTAAGGCATTTATACATGGTACAAATTGAAACATCGTATAGACATTTTTAATCCACTTGGTATTCAATTTGTCTAAAAAAAAGCTCAAATTATTAGCTATTCTCTGAATCTGCATGTGTGTTCATTAATCTCACTCAGTCAGCCCATCTGTTTATTAGTAACAAGCTCGACCGTAAACCACTAATTAGCGGTTGGTTTCCATTTAAAGTCTTTAGCGCAGTAACAGTTCTGGGATGTATGGCTTTTGTGCCGTATTAATTGACGTCAAAATTTATTGTTATTTTAATTATGTGATATTAATTATATGATAATATTTTTCTACTACTCTGAAAAGTTCTACAGTCGTCAGCTGAGCAACTACCAGTGTTTTACATGGAGCAACTGCCTATCTTACCTTCTCAATCCAGTTACTAGGGCAGGCATACCACTTGGTAATTGTCGTACTTTCTGTCTTCTGCCCATATTAATCACAAAAAAAAAATACAAATGACCGACACGAATTTAACGTGCCTTCCAAAAACACCAAAATCACGGTAGAACTCTTCATGACGAGATGGTCATCCATCAACGTACTCACCGCGCCAAGCGCTGCTTATTCCACCAACTCCTCAAATGTTTTACAGCTTACAGTGAAAATCAAGAATCTTTGAGTAGACTGGGCTTATTAGTTAATTGCTCAGTCAATAGCTGAACAGGACTGAGAAATAAATAGATAAACGTCCTAAGGGTGACCGAAGATGTCAGATAAGTGGAAATATCTAACACAAAATGTCACAGGACATAAAAGATACATAAGAGTTGGAGAGTGGGGCCCCGTATTACCGAGGTCTTCAGAAGTTTTGAATTCGCTGGGGTATTTAACTGCTGCGGATGAAAGTTTGTGATAAACGAGAAGGGGACGGGTACAATTTGTAGCTTGTATATATGTTATTTATCAATATTTTTGATCCGAATGAATCTGCCAGTTGTGATATCTCGTATTCAGATGAATCGTATTTAGATTACCTTATCGAAAATATCTGCAGATAGGTAATCCACTTTGAGTATTTTTGTATGTGAGATAAAAGTGCATAACAACCTATTCCTATCGAAGTATTTGCCAGATACCTACTCACAAGTCACACTTACCCTGGTTGTAATACCAGGATAGCAATTCCACCAACAAACAATTCCAGACATCAGCTTTCCGTTGAAAAAAAAATCTAATAACATATTTACATAACATCTCTAAGTCTGTTTTTCCCCAAAGAATAACTTCAGTGCGTTTTTTATGAAAACTCCACGCTTAGTTCAAAACTAAAACACTGAAATGCGTGAGCGTTTAAAAGTACATACAAAAGTCTTATCTTTCGAGATCTTTACAAAATCATCATCAGCAGCCATCGATTCGTGTAATACCAACGATTTGTCCAAAAACTCTTTTAGCAATAAAAATCTTAACTTCTCTTTCCTATTCTTTATTCCAGAGCAAAACGCGTGTACGTTGGAGGCCTCTGCACGTACAGTTGCGGCATGGTGGCGCTCTGTGCCATACGGGCTAAAGCTGCCGTGCTGCTGTGCAGTTGGACGGCAGGAGTGATGTACTCCACGCTGTTCACCATGCCTTATCTGCTGGTCGCGCATTATCATGCTACGGGCATGGTGAGTTGTAAGGCTTATATTCTTCGTCAACGTGATCTTAAACCACCTTGTTATACATCGTAGTCTTAAAAAAGTAGGTACCAGCCTTAGTAAGAGGGTTTAAATCGCTATCTCGAACAAAGTTATTGGTCTAAATCTATCATTTAACCGGTACCTACCTACTTTTTAAAACAACGGTTTATAATAAGGGCGATATTGTTTATCAGCCGTTATGCACAGTCTCTATTTTCTTATTCAGTTTTAGGTTGAGTGAGTATTAGTTATTTAGCTTACTCGATAGGGCTGAATGCTCAGAGAAAGTAAGTCCTTTGTTGGTTTCATATACCCTACTAGATCTTATTTTTAACATCGCTCCAAACTTGGTATTTCACTTTAATCATTTAGGTACATATTATTTTACACTATAAAAATCAATGTTATAAACACGAAAATAATATCTAATATCATCAAAAACTGCACACAAAATGCGACCATTTGCAAATTTCTACTTAAATACAAACACACGTTATAATCACCAATATATTTTAGCTTTGCTCCGCTTAATATTTAAGCATAGCATCCTTTGATGTGCGATTTTCATGGAACTTCAAACACACTGCGCCCTGTAATTGATTAAACGATTGCTAATTGCAACTAAGAATGATCAAGCATTAAATATTCAATACAAAGTGAAGCTGAAACTGTGTCCATTTGTAATGAAATGAGTTGCAAATATGATTCGGGGAAAGCGATGTAGGGATTTCATGTTTAGCTTCTCTCAAATTTTAATTTTAGCTTGCTTCAATTCTGATATGATTTATAGTTTATTTTCTATAACGAGTGTCTCGTTTTTACAAATTTTCATTTACTTTTATTTGCTGCTTCCATTAATTGTCTTTGTCACATTATTTCTAAAACTCTAATTATAATTCATAATTGTGAAACAGAACAATTTTCAATAAATATTAGTTTTTCTTCCTACTTTTTTATTTGCAAGCTTGGATGATCCCTTTCTTTAAATAAAAATCTTCAACAATATTTTTTCCAGTGGGACAGCGGCGGCGGCGGCTGCGGCGAAGCCCGTGGCATCGGCACAGACGTGGCCGTGGTCAGCAGCTGCGTGTTCGTGGCACAACTCCTCGTCTCCTTCATCATGGGCTTTGCGGTCAAAGCTATGGGCTCCACAGCTGCCGTCGTAGCAGTTGCTGCAACGCTGGCTGCTGCCGCCGCGATCACTGCTACTAAGATAACGTACCTCGATCTATAAATGAAATGGAATTAATCTCTGTATTAGTATGTACTTTAATGGAGTGGATAGTATGACGGCTAACAGAGACGAATGGAAAGAAAAACAAATTGCGCCGACCCCAAATAACTTGGGAACAGGGCAGGAAGAAGAAGAAGATTAGTATGTAATGCCAGTTTGATTGTGAAGCTTACATAGTAACACAGATGATAGAGAGTAGAGAGACAAATGAAGACAGTTATTACAAATGCATTGTTGTTAGACAATATTCTGGCTTTGCAGTTAAAGCTGTGGCCTTCAGAGCCGCAGTGGAGACTGCTTCTAAAGGTGAATATATTGCATATCTCAAAATATACAATAAACTTCAGTTATTTACTCTTCGTCTTCTTCGATCTTGGAATGATCCTTAACAAAAAATGTAAAGAATGTTTGTATATTAAGTAGTCTGTATGTTATTCATAGTAAAACTCTACGAAGGTTTATAGGACTCCGGTGGCAGCAATTTGCTGTCGTAATGGATCGGTGTGTATTTGGCACAAGTAGGCTGGTCGCAGTGTCCTGTCTTTATTCTAATCAAACAATAGTTTAAGCATTGAAATGTCTCTTGACTTTTATAACAAGTCTAATTAGTTTCAGCTTTGCTGGCTAATATGGTGGTATCAGGATGATTAGTACTTAAGTGTGTTATAATAAGCTTAATATTATTAGTCATTACCTTTTGTGTGAAATTATAGTTAGTCAGTCGCAATTCTGAATGCGCTACGCTGCTTGAACATATAGTATGCACTGTTGTAATTAAAGATGAAGTAATAAAACAAATTAAATAGGCTGAAAACGACATATATACAATACATAGCTTTCACACTTATGTTTAAGGATGAACGAAGCAAAGAAAGTAAATAAACTACTTTATTGAATTGCTCATTATCTAGTCATTGTTGTTAATCTATTGAAAAGTACATTTACATTAACCTATGTAAAATACATTAGTTAAGGTTATTAAGGCTTTAACCACAGATCTCGATGTTTGTGATATCTATCGTGTAATGTGTTGTAAAAATCAAAGTATATTATCAATCGTTACAAACCAAATAAATTATTCAACCGATCATTTGTGCTTTTATTCGACGAACACGATAATTGCCGTTAATGTATTTCAAATGGATTAACTAAATCTAAATGTAATGAAAGGTTATTTGAATAGTTTTGGGATTTCTATAATGTGTTGACATTGTTTACAATGTTGAACGGGACCACGAGGTGATTGAAAAGTTTAATCCAACATTGATAGATTTTATTTAAATAAATGTTCCACTTTTCTATATTGTATGAACTTTCTAAATATATCTTGGACTCCAATGACTCATTAAAGGTGATGAAAACCATCTTGGGGAAACCTGGACTATACATGTATGTAGTTTGAAATCACGAACCCGCATTAATTAGGCGCGGTGGTTACAGCTCTTAATCCATCTCTGTGTGCCAGGCCTATGCCCAGCAGTGGGACGATAAAAAAGGCTGATAATCATGAAATCGATATTTGACATAAGTCCATTTAAATCGCAAAAGTTCAAAGTAAAATATAATACGATAAAACCTGGTTTAAGATTAGGTATCCGATAAAATTTCACGTCCGCGTCTAATCAAAACGGGTCCACGACAATCCCCATACAATGGAAACGGACCGACATTTAATTTTCCATTCAATCAGGGGGCAGTACTTACATCCATCACTAAAGTCAGAGACACTAGAGCGTTATCAAAGGGAGGGTTGAACAATGGGCCTCGTCAGAAATTTCTGGAAAAAATTGACTCACACAAAGGCCCTCGACCAATCGAGTGGGAGATTGGAGACAGTTTTCTTTGAATCTATCTATAGGATTACTTATGTGGCAGGTAAAATGTTATTGAGGATTTTCTGTAGGAGATTTTAGATGAGTTTTGTTTGTTTAGATGGAATTGGTTATCATTATTATATAGCAGAAAATAATATTGATTTGTTTCAATAATTCAGTAAAACGCTGTAACCTCTAAAATTAGTACATCCGAATCTTTGATATAATAATGCGACTACTTTCTTTTGTTGTAGGTTGTGTAAAATATTCTTAAATAACCTGAAACAAATCTAATTATTATTAATTTGAATACAGATCGACAATGAAATGAAGACAATGTTAAATACAAAACACAACTATTAACATTGTAAATTATAAACACTAAATTATAATAAGTAATAACACTTTCAATTGAAGTTAATAAACCCAGTCCAATAAATAACGCGTACCAGTAGTTATAACCGACATTTGTCCACATTAATCAACAATTTCACACTTCAGGCTACCCAATTCATCTTAATGTTCTTCCTACAAACTAGTCTAGGACCAAGGACCAACTTGCACTTAGTTTAAAGTTGTCACAGACTTGGAATGGACCGCCTGTTTGCCGAGCCAATTTAATTTCAAACTTCTGCCCAGGTATGTCTACCTCGGACCATGATATGTTGTACTTGATGTACAGTAACACTGTCAAGTTGATGATAGTACTGCTCGTGTGTGGCGAGGTTTGGTACGGGTTCACTGAAGCTTCGGGATTAGATGAAGTGGCTGCCAGCATCAACGTCACAGTCATACAATATATTACCATATATAGATTTATAAACATGGTAATTAATAGCCTTTATATACCTACGATCCAAACCAACCACCGACAGAGGTCGCTTTGGGCCAGTTGCAGGCTCAAAAACAACTGTAAAGTTTTGTCTACCGGTTTCTCCGGATATAATGACAAATAAGTGACAGACTGAAGTAAGATTTCTTTTGATACGTAGAAAAGAAATGTTTCTTTTCTTCGACCGACATAAGTCTACAACGCCGAGCTTGCCGATTTTAAGAAATAAAAAATATATAAAAATAGTAGTCAAATGACTTTGGATGACCTTGGTCGGGAGCGCATCCATCGCGACAGTGTCCGTGGTTGGCACCAACCGTGAGGAACACTGTCGGACGACTGGAGACGACAAGGTCACCTCTGTAGGTGGTCGGTTTGGATTGTGTATGTTTAAAACACTTTTTGTATATTTTAGAAACCTATCATATTAAATTTTTATGCTTTTTGTTGTGTGTGCGTAATTGAACAAGGAAAGTGGATACTTTGTAATGTTCTAAATGCGTAATATTGGAGGAAATAATAAACTGTTTTGTTTTTAAAGGAAGCTTGAGTAACGAAAACAATTGAGTAGGTACCTAATTTAAATAGAATATACTTACATACACAAATATGTTCTAGTTGGGAAGAAGAATTCTAGTAAACACGCTAACAATGACCAAAACTGTAGCGTTTGTCATGACTAATTACAAGTTATGACAAAATTAGATTTAGTTATGAGTAAGAACGTTACAAAGGTTTAGAAAATCTATACTCCTTTATGATTGAATGTGGAATATTCTCTTATTGTAACGTAATTCCTTGTTAAAAGTATTCTCTAGGGAATGTCGTTAATTAATTAGGTACCGATGAAGGGTTCACGGAAGATTGGCTTTAACTATTTTTAGCTAATGTCGAATATAAATGCTTAAGTACGGTTTTATTCATTCTAATGTGTCAAAATAGAGCTTATATACAGACGCCAACACATCAACCTACTTCAATCTGTCAAATTTCTTTAATAGAATGTCAACCTTATACTTACTTATACCAGAAGGTTAATATTCGATTGGAAAAATTTGACAAATTCCGGTAGGTTGGCCTGCTGACGTCTGCATTGTGTATTTTAGATGTCACACAAGGACTTTTACAAGAAATTAGCGACGTCTATGGAATCCCCTTATTTCGATATTACAACGGATGAAAGAAAGAAACTAGTGGACTTTTGGTGGCGCACAAATGAAAGATATTTAAAACTCCTGCTTGCTTTAGGAAATTGCACGCTTGCCTTTTGGTAATGTTGATATATTGGTACTTATTAATATATTCATTTCTATGGCATTTCTTTATATTCCATACTAATATTATAAAATGTGAAAGTGTAACTCTGTTTGTCTGTCACGCTAAAACTACTGAACCGATTTGAATAAAATTTGGTACACATATAGTCTACACTTTGAGAAAGGATATAGGCTACTTTTTGACCGGTGCTGGAACCGTGGCGAACAGCAAATTTATAATATACAACAACAAATAAAGATGTTCTAACATAACTTTCCTAGAGTATTTATTAATAATTTATTATAGGTTCTTTTTCCCGTTAGTCGACGATGTGGAATACAACCTTATAGTGGGGATTCGCCTGCCGATATACTACAAAACACCGATCCGGTACCCCGTAGCCTACACAGTGGTTATGGTAGCCTTCTTCTACATCTCCCACTTCGTGATGATCACTGATCTAAAGATGCAGACGCATCTGATGCATATATTGTGTCAGTTCACTGTGCTGGTGGATTGCTTCCAGAATTTACTGCGGGACTGTCGGGTTGGGTTTGAAGGTAGGAGGTTTATTGATGTATTCTTTCCTTGCATATTGTTCTTGTCAATACTGTGGTTTAATGAGAACCTGCTATGTCACCTGCTTGGCCTTTTTCCCAACTATGTTGGGATCGACTTCCAGTCTAACCGGATTCAGCTGAGCACCAGTGTTTTACAAGGAGTGACTGCCTATCTGACCTCCTCAACCCAGTTACCTGGGCAACCCAATACCCCTTGGTTAGACTGGCGTCAGACGTACTGGCTTCTGACTATCCGTAACGACTGCCAAGGACGTTAAATGACAGCCGGGACCTACAGTTTAACGTGCAATCCGAAACACAGTCATTGGTGTCCAAGATATACTTAGAAAGTAGATACAAACTTAGAAAAGTTGCATTGGTACTTGCCCCACCTGGAATCGAACCCACGCCCTCATACTTGAGAGGTTGGCTCTTTAACCACTAGGCCACCACGACGAGAACCTGCTATGTGATGTAGCACTAATGAATTGAACAGACGCCAGCACATCAAGCTGCCACAATCTGTCAAATTTCCTTAATATATTTTCAACTTTATTGCTGACGTATATGGTTCAAAGTTGACTGGTAAAATTTGAAAGTTTCGGTCAGCTTGATGTGCTTTTTTGTTTGAAATCGTTAAATGACCTCTCCCGCTGAGGGTGCAGATGAAGGGAGTGTCAGACTTTTACATTCTAAAACCTTCTATGTTTCATCTGAAGGTCTTTGTGTGTAAAGACCGCGGTAACTCTTGCGAGCAAACTGCAACCCCGGTAGACAGATGACACGTCTGGACTTTACTTGCTAAGCAGAGTGACAGAAAAAATGTAGTATGAAATAACGAGAAAAACTTCACACTATCCGCTGTTTCTGCAATAAGTGCCTAGTTATTTAACAACTAAAACTTTTAAGGACTTTTACAGATGTGGCAGAAAACAGCTTAGTTTACAATCAAAGTTTCGCAGACAAATACACAAAGCGACTGGGCGATCTGGTGAAACAACACAAAATAATATTGAGGTAATAGTTATTGTAATAAATAAAAAAATGGAAATACTAAATAATGAAGAAGGCTGTGTAAATATTCAGTTTATAAATGTAGACCTATTGACAAAAATAGTCAGGCTAAAATTAGATGCTAATTATGGAAGACGATTCTGTCGACTATTGTGAGATGAGTGTGTAAATGTTTCATTATACATATATATCTATAAAAATATTCGTAATAATATTGATTATATAACTCTAAATTTACTATATGTGGAACGGGTACAAAAGAGTATATACCATTTCAAGCTTTTAGCGAAAAAAGATGTACCTACGAGTTTGAGCAGGTTAATTTGTGTATATCAAAGCGATACTGCTATAAGAAATTTCTTAAGAAATAAGCAGTTCTTTTCTACCTGATTGTTATATTTTTCTTCACATGTCATTAACTGTATGAACAGTGGAATAAGTAAAAATATTTCCTTGAAAAAGCCTGTTTTAAAACTTTTAATATCATTTGACTTCTAAAGAGCTTAATATCAATCTAACCGCGACAACCGTCAAATAAAACCATTTCTATTTTAATATCCACTCGATATTTACTCAGACATCGTCGTAACCAAGCTTATCTCTAATATGAGAACGACAGTCACGTATTTTTCAATTTCGGTTTGCGTAAATTGCGTTATTACGCCATGTCGATTGGAAACCCGATACGGGTACGTAACGGGTCCGACACGACGCTGCCTCAATCCCTGAGATATCGGTGCCCTATATACGTTAGAGGAACCATATCACGTGTCGTATACATTTATTTCATCTCGCTACGTGACCACAAGGAAAAAGGTAATAATATTTTCTGGACTAATCCTGTCATTTTTCTATTGTTGCTACGTTTTTGCCTTTTATCTTTTTAAGTAAATTATTTCTACTAGATGAAACTCAGGCATAAAAGATAATGCTTGGATTAATATATTCATATGAGTAGCCGCGGGGCTTAATATATTAGTTTAGTCTAGATAGTTATTTCATGAAACTTCGCCTCGAGACTGTTATTAAAGTTTAACAGCGGACTGATAAATTATTAACCTACAGTATTTAGTAATAAATTTTGTATAATAAAATCTCGTGAAAAATAAACTAAAAAAGATTTAATTTATTTATTTAAAGTAGGCTGAAAATTTTTCTTTTAAAAAATCTATTTAAGAATTTACTTAGGGCTGCTTTTGGGAAGCTACGTCGAGTCCTAACGTCGTCGATCCCACAGTGCCTAAAGACAAAAGTCTTCAATCAGTGCGTCCTACCTGTCATGACTTACGGAGCCGAAACGTGGACACTGACGGTACGGCTGGTCCACAAGTTTAAAGTCGCTCAGCGGGCTATGGAAAGAGCTATGCTTGGCATTTCTCTGAGGGATCGCATCAGAAATGAGGTAATCCGTCAGAGAACCAAGGTCATTGACATAGCCCACCGAATCAGCACGCTGAAGTGGCAGTGGGCTGGCCATATCAGCCGAAGAACCGATAACCGTTGGGGTAAACGAGTTCTAGAGTGGAGACCACGCCTTGGCAAACGTAGTGTAGGACGTCCTCAGGCACGGTGGAGTGATGACTTGCGCAAGACGGCTGGCAGGAGCTGGATGCGAGAAGCCGAAAATCGATCTCAGTGGCGTGCACTTGGAGAGGCCTATGTCCAGCAGTGGACTGCGATAGGCTGATGATGATGATGATTTAAGAATTTGAATTACTTATTACGAGATTGCTTCCATTTACCCTTTTATTGAGTTCCCATATTTTATAGATACGAGTATACCCCTTTTATATATATTTTGGCACTGTTGCAAGCGCCATGATCACGGAGTAGTGGAAGGTACATGGTAGCAATTTTGGGTTATTCACCAACTGGACACAAGAGACCGGACACACGTGTGTCCAGTTGGTGAAACTCAAAATTAGTACCACTTGTTATTTCGTCATCTGGACACGCCAAGATTTTCATTCGTGTCCACTTAGTGAAACTTAAATTATATCACTTTTATGTTCTCGCCAACTGGACACAACCAATTTTTTTTTGCGAAAAAGGGTACAGTCAGGTTCATAATCGCCTCGATTTCATGAAAAAGCTGCCTCACTTATTTTACTTGAAAAACCTTATTAGCTTCTAAGGGTATTTAAGACAATTTTTGAAATAAAACAAATTTAAATAATATTATGAAAGTGAAGAAAAGTATACTTAACTAATGTTATTTTTTGATTACCTGTAGGTGCTTTTATAACATCAGCGTGACAATATTCAATACAATCTAAATATACCTATTACTTTAAAATCATCACTTCGAGGGAGGGAAGGTGGTATCTTTCCTTCCTGTGCTTGTGTAAGTGGGCGGGAGGGCGGTATTGCATGTGCATCCTGCACCCAATGCAAAATTTTTGTCTTGCGGAATTAAAACTAGATATTCTTTTCTAACATTAATTAATGTGCTTGACTGTACTTTATCTTGAATTCGGGGGAAATGCGAACATGTGGTCAGTTGGCGAAAACATAAAAGTGATATAATTTAAGTTTCACTAAGTGGTCACGAATGAAAATCTTGGCGTGTCCAGATGACGAAATAACAAGTGGTACTAATTTTGACTTTCACCAACTGGACACACGCGTGTCCGGTCTCTTGTGTCCAGTTGGTGAATAACCCGCAATTTTGTGATAAGTAATTCAAATGTTAATTAATGAAGAAGAAATGGTAGAACAAAAACCCCATCAACACAATTCTGTCTAGGTATGATTTGAAGAACCGGTTCTATACAAAAAGATAAATGAAAGTAACAAATTAAATTAAATATTTAACCACGTTTGCTAGCACAAACCTTCCTTCCCATACCTATTTTATTATTTAAGTAACATTTTTTTGTTATTTAGCATGTTACCATTTGTTCAAACTCAAAAATCGAAGTTGAAAAGTGTAGGCAAAAATCTAAATACATTTAGACACTCCAGCCTCCTCCTTCAAATATAAATGACTCTGTATTGATTACTTATTCATATTGATGAGTACTATTGAACTTTGTAGCAACACAATGAATTTGCGCGACACGCTAAGTGGCCCCATGCTAGGTCAGCTGGCTGCGAGCGGCATACTCATATGTTTCATCGGTTATCAGGCCACTACAGTAAGTAACACACCTTCTTACACGCTTGGAAATACAGGTCAATGTACTTATATAAAAACTTGGCAATATTCTAATATTTTTAAGATATAATTATTACCTGTATTGATTGTCTTATATGGATCATTGTTTTTGTCTTTTGACTTATTGTACCATGATTAAATTTAAAGACCCCGTTGGCGCAATGGTAACCACGCTGGATTACCGAGCTGATAGTCCCGGGTTTGATTCCCGGCATGGTTTGTTTGCACATTTGTGTGATGACCACGCTTGTTGGCTGTGGTCTGGGTGATATAAATATATACGATATACGATTTCTTTATTTTTATAAACTTTGTTAGGTACTTGGATATTTATGTGTTTATTAGTGGTTTTAACAAGGAGAAAAATTTACAACTTTTTTTCTTGCAGACCATAGCCGAGAACCCTTTGAAAGGCCTAATGAGCTTCTTGTTTTTGGGCTACAATCTTTTTGGTTTTTACATAATTTGCCGCTGGTGTGAGGAGATAACAAATCAGGTAACGGCGATGTATAGCGTTCATTGTTTACTACATACCTACTAATGTTTTGGTAGATTTCTAGAAACTGATAAATATTTTTCGACAAGCTATGATTAGCTTATTTCCATAAATGATAGGCAATGAACATGACTATGTAGGATTATGGGAATAACGTACGAAAATTTATTAAATATAAATTCTTTACATGTTATCTAGTTCCAAACTAAGCACAGATTGCAGTATAGGTACCTACTTTAGATAATTGATAAATATATTTATATAGTATTTTTTTTATAAATTAATATCATCATCATCATCAGCCTATCGCAGTCCACTGCTGGACATAGGCCTCTCCAAGTGCACGCCACTGAGATCGATTAATATACCTAGCCTAAATCATATCTTCAAAAGGGATCATTATTCTTTTCAGAGCGAAAACATTGGCGAAGCTATATATTGTTCAGGATGGGAATGTGGTATATCCAAGCTGCCTGGAGTACGGTCTACCATCATGTACGTGATAGCGAGGGCCAATAAACCTCTAGTCCTCACCGCGGGAGGGATGTACAACCTTTCACTCACCTCGTACACTAGTGTAAGTTGAAACTCGTGGCGGAGCCCCGAGCTGTATTAAACTTTGACAATTTAGTTTGCTCAACTTATGTAGTTAGACTTACTGAAATAAGAAGAAAAACTTTAAAGAAACGCTGTTTTGTACGACAAGAGAATTTCTGTAAGGATTTTCTATTTTCTAAGCTGCGGGCCAAGGTATCTTTCTACAATCGTAAACGCTAGTAGAAAGGAAAAAGATGTATAGAAATGACATTTCAAATCGACAAATCGATAAATCACGTGGTTATAACATAATTCGAAATGTCTTTTCCATACATGTTTTTCGTTTCTAAAATCTTACCCGTACCTAATCCAAGCTTTCCGAGGTCAGCCGTGGATAGGTGCCCGTTTAATTCGTACCCTTTACAGCTCAGAAGGCATGTTGAGCTACGCCTGGCTTACTGAACTATTTGTGGTCAGCACTAGCCTAGCGTGAGGCAAACTGTTTGTGGCTTCTAACCCGAATATCTAAATTAATTATGTTTGCCAAACAACGGGCTCTTGTATGCTTAGTTCACGTACTCATAAATTTGTCCTATTGTTGTTACGTTCGTTTGGAAATGTTTTGGAGCTATTAGCTAACTCTGCAGACACGTGCAATACATATTGTATTCACTGAGCAAAATTTAAAAGCGATTTCATAGAGAAATAATGATTTATGTTTTGAGATGAGACTTATTTTCTGTGAAATTGTGATTTTTTTACTTAATCGAAACAAAAGGAGAACGTCCCTGTTTAATGTTGCAAATTGTGCATATTATGTACCCTACTCGTGATTTGAAAATGTATTAGGGATATTAAACAGACTGTATAGTAGCTTGATGGTCTGTACAGTTGTCGAATATTTTCGTGAATTATAGAAAATATAACCTGGTTAATTACTATTTATTCAGCTGTCAGCGGTTATGATTTTCAATTGTTTCAGTTGGTGAAAACATCGTACAGTGCGTTGACCGTATTGCTTCAATTCCGACACGAATAGAACACGCCAAGTTTGCGTTTACACCAAGAATACACAACCAAGAGTATTTGGCCATGCCTTTTATGGAATTTTTCATTATATACCTATTCAAATTTATCATGGAAACCTCGTCATCATATCATGGAAATCTTCAAGGAGTAAAAGGAAGAATAAAGGAGTAAAAGGGATCGCTTTTGACTTATAACCAGTGCAAATGAAAGTAGTCATACGTCATGGCTCGTATTTCTTAAGATGTGGTACAATTCGCGTCCCTGCGTTGCTCTGAAAAGTAATATTTCATCCTATATTTACCGATTTGGGACACCCTCGGAATATCTCCAATAAGTTATACCTTAATGTGCACAAGAATATTGTTGCTTTTAATTTAAATACAGCAAATAAATCTACATTTTAAAAATGCAATTTTCTTATCTGTATCATTTACGGCCAGTTTCACCGGTTACGGATAAGTTCCAGATAGTTTCTATTTCAGATAATTTCATACAAATTCTGTCCCATTTTTTAATTTATCTGGTAGATAGTGACTATCCTTAACCTGTGAAACTGGCCCTTATTGTCTTAAAATGACTGACAATTTTAATATCTCAGCTTACAATGTCAAAAAAAATGCATTTGAAACTATATTCATAATCTTTAAATAATCGTACTTCAAAGCAGCAATTAGGAATGTAATATCTTTAACAAAAAGAACTCTAATTAAGGGAATATCATAGAAACGTCTGATATGTCTGTACTACGAGACATTTCAAAGATGTCTTGTAATTAGAAACAGTAGAACAAAAGAATAATTAAATACTTTCCGCAAAGGTACCGCCCACTGTCTACTGCATTAAGTGTACTATCTCCATTATTCTATGTTTTTATAAAACTACATAATTATTGTAAGATTTAGCCGTATGTCAAATGATAAGCTATATTTAATTTCATAGTTCATGGTTTTAAAAGTAAAAATAAGTTGCTCTATGGATTTTGACATATGCAGAATGGCGGGATTCTGAGGAAATTGCATCGTCCAATCGGTTGTAAAGAAATATTTTCCAGATTAAGGAAATATGATGGTCTACTGAAACTCTTACTGTAATCTTGGAAGTGGTGGCTTACATTATATATTCTGAAAAAATCTAAGATGTTGGAAAAAAAAAAACTGAAATAAAGTACAGCCGCCAACACATCAAGCTACTGATGATGATCTGTAAAATTTTCTTGATAGATTTTCAACTGTATTCCTGAAGCATATGGTTCAAAGTTGATTGGGAAAATTTTACAGTTTCGGGTACCCTGATGTACTGGCGCCTGTACTATCGTTCGTGCTGGTTTTAAATGAACATTCTGATGCATTTTATCATCCTAATCATGTGTTCATATTAGCATTATGCGCTCATTTAGATCATGTTTACTAGCTTCAAATTAATATGAAACGTATGGCGCGTGCCGGATCATATACCGTCAACAATTGCAGCTATCTAAATTCAACCGAAACTATTAATTTATCGTGATATACAACGAAATGACAGGTACAAAGTATAATAAAACATACACGGCCAATTTCACCGGTTACGGATAAGTTCCAGATAGTTTATCCGGCAGATAATTTCATTCAAATTCTGTTCCATTTTTGAATTTATCTGGTAGATAGTGGCTATCTTTAAACGGTGAAACTGTCCCACAAAGTCTTTATTGCACATCAAAATAAACTTGAATTTCTAATAAAATGTTATTCTGATATAATGGAAACGAGCACAAAGGTGACGTGCACATAATTACTGTTCCACAAATATTTAAATGGTTAATTAAATTGGGAAGATCCACATATCGGCTGAGGGATCATTTGCCCACATCGGATAATCACGGAGGCACACAATGAGGATCCTACACTCTGTGTGGAGGAAATTAACCCCGAGTAGAGCTTTGGAGGCCGCCGGCCCACTGGAAACGGCGTTCTTTGAATCCGTTTACCGACTCGCCTTTATAAATGGTAGGTAAAGTAAATTAGAATAAGTTTAATTGAATTTTATACTCTATTTGTGGATTGTGTGGATATAGATCTTTGTATGATATACATGCAAATCAAGTGCCTTGTTCCTAGATAAACAATTTATTACAAAAGAAGTGTAATAACACTACATAATTTACTTTCTTAATAGATGTAATTCTTATTTGTAAGATGCAGAACATTGCAACGGTTAGATGGCTACCCACTTACGGAAATGATTCCACTATTATTCAACCGTGATTATAAAAAAAGTTCATTTTTTAATCACTCTTTTTTTAAATGTCTTTGTAAAAATGTCTGAGTGGCATCACTCACCGAATATTAATCCAATATATACAGCACGGTATAAGGTATGTTAAACTATCAATCTGAGGATCGGAAGACATACGTTAAAGGCTCCTGCAAGAGCTGGACTTATAAAAAAGTTACATATCACTGCGCCCACCCGGCATTTGACCCCAACCAACCCGCCTTTAGCGGTTTGTATTCTTTATGGTCTTGTATGGGTCTCCCCTCACTACATCACCACCGGATCGCCTAACAAATGACGGTCAGCTATCAATCCATCTGATCGGTAAGCTTTGACCTTCCAAGGGATGAAAAGACGAATATGAAATATAAATTATTTTAATTCTGTTATCCCCAGGTCTCTCTACGTCAGATTACTATATGGAATATATGATATACAGTGTTAGTGTCAGGATGCTTAGCGCCCTGGTCGTGTGCTGTGAGATATGGCACGTGCTGGGCAACAGTATCAGCTTGGACGAGCTCATATCCAGCGTCAATGTTATCTTCATACACCTCATTACTATATGGAAACTTATGATTATGGTAAATCCTACTTTTATTAACCTGCCTTTCTTCCTACTCTTAGCGCTCTCGCCCACTGCGACTTTTTGTAGCGATTCAATCGCGATACTGTTGCGCTTAAGTATCGATACAGACGCGCAGCTGCGGCTAGCGTGCCCTAGTCCACGGGACAGATTCAGTCGTGATGCAAACGCGATTCCGTCGCCATGCAGTAGCGCTTTGTAAACGCGACTAACACGCGTTAGAAGCGATGCAGTAGCAAACGCGCGAGTCTATAGCTACAAAAGAGACAACAGTTCTTCATAAGAGTACCCAAACATCACGTAGTGTTTTACTGGCGTTTAGCAATAAACGTCTTTTTAACGAGCAGTGTAGCTACAAATTAGCATTTTTAGCACGATACTTAGTTAAGTTACTCGTAAATTTTGACGTGTACAGAAAACGTCTTGAATGAGATAAAATAACTACTCGGAACAAAAATACCTAATCGTAAAATGTATACCTATTACCTAATCTTGTGATGGCCGAAGTGAAAAATACATATATACCCTCTATCTTTTATCACATAAAAATAAAGGTAGGCATTGATATTTGCCCGTTAATGTCAGTGGGTTTTGAAAAGCCAACCTTGTAGCAAGGACCAATAAGGGTTTAGAGTTTTAATCGTGTTAAGCTGCCTATAGATGCTGTCGTAAGTCTGAAAGCTTGATCACATCCTCATATCCTCTTACTTAATAATAACATCGAGCTAGAAGTAATTTTGACTTTTCTATATTTAAAATGCTAAGGTTATTATTTTTTGATCGAAACAAAATAGAGGTTGAGATACTTCATAATGGATAACGAACCAAATTGCTATCCCAGTCTGATAAAAATTGTCTCATAATAAAGAATTTTCTAAATTAAATTTTGCTATAGTTCCAATAAATTTTAAATAGCTTTCGAAGCGTCTAAGTACAGACACCAGCACATCTGTAAAATCTCCTTAATAAATTTTCAACTTTATCGCTGAAGCATATGGTTCAAACTTGATTGGGAAAATTCGACAGTATCGGGTAGCTTGATGTGCTGGCATCTGTACTTTAGGCAGCGACGATAGCGGAAAAAACATTTTATTTTAGAATGAGAATTTTATTGGTTTCCCAGATACTCAAGACATTTTATGATAGGTATCCGGTGTACCTTTAGCAAATACGATCGTTTTGTTCAGACTCAAATCAAATTACGTTTTCTTTGCTTTTTAACCTTATTATAAAATTGAGTGTTCGGATTTTCCGCAAAGACAATTTCCTTCGCGTTTATGAATATAATAAGAGTACCTACTATTATTCAGTTTCGGAAAATCATAAATTAGGTCAGTATTTCATTACAAACTAACTTCGAAATTTTGCGTTGTATCATGGATCCTTCTATTTCGTTTTTTTATTGTAGGTGAGCAACCAAAAAGTTTTCAAGAAATTAGCAAAGGCTTTGGAATCACCCAGTTTGGATATCTCGACTCAAAACAGAAAGGACATCGTGAATTATTGGGCTCTCACTCACAGGAAATATTTAAAAGTTCTGCTGACTCTAGCCTATCTCACTCTGGCAGTATGGTAATGAAGATTGCTTCTTTTTTCAAATTATTTTGTGCCAATCGTAAACTTAAGTCCTTTTTAAAATTATAGTTTATGTATGATTATGATTAATTTTAGATCCAAAATATATATATATGTTTTTAATAATCGAAGCTTTTGGGTTACAAATATTACTTAGGTACACTTGATGACCCCTTTGGCGCAATGGTAACTACCTACGTAGAGCCGAGGGTCCCGGGTTCGATTCCCACAAACATCATTTTGTGTGATGAGCATGCTTGTTGGCTGTGCTCGGGGTGTTATAATATGTGTAACTGTAATTTATATGTGTAACGTATATGTAGATTATCAGTTGTGTTGGCACCCATAACACAAGGTAATCAATAGCATATCATGGGGCTTGCAGACCGTGTCTGAAAAAGGTGTCCCGATATTATAAATAAATTACTTACAGAGTTCATTTTAAATCTATCTCCCGAGTCTCTTATATTTCAAAATCCTTTAGCGAAACAAAGTGTAGGGATTTTAAGTTGTGAAACACGAAACTATCGGTATTTACATAATCCGCTGTGTGCACTAAACTCAAGTTTTGTACATTTACGTTGCACTTAGGAACTTGGACTACGAGCAACTTAAGTTATTTCAACTTTACAAGATGAATACTTTTCATGTAAAACTTTTACAAACATTCTTTATGAACGTAAAAGCATAAAAAAGGTTTTGTTTACTGTTTATGAAATAAAAAAAATATTCGTAAGCTTTGAATTGAACAGTTCGAAATGATTATGATTGTAACCCAGGATTTTCATCATACTTAGACTGTCTTATTATTACTTATTCTTGTCTATTAAAATAATGGCGTCCCAGACCGATTGACGGCTAAGGCGGCCGTTCTCTTTAAAGAGGTCAGCCAGCTACGCAGGATAGTAATGCACAAGCAATTCCGTAGACACATGCACTCTCTGTATTCTATCACTCTCATAGTCCGACGCGACGACAGTCGACACGACCGGAGAGAGATCAGGCGCAGAATCGACATTTACATGCTCCCTTATGCACGCATGTATCAAAGACATACAATTCATAAAGCGATTTCGGACCGACTCGGGAATCAAACCCGGGACCCGTGCACATCAGTTACAGACCTGCTACACTATTAAAATTCTAAAGAGACTTACTGAATAAATAAAACTTTTCAGGCAACTATACCCATTAGTAGATGACATGGATTTCAACCTAATGGTGGACGTTAAGCTGCCTTTTACCTACGACAGTCCTCTTCGTTACGTCCTCTCCTACTTATTTGTGGGTTTAATGTTCAACTATGCGTCCTCCATGGTGATAATGTCAGAGGTTATCACGCAGGCCCATCTGATAACACTTGTATGTCAGTTCAACGTGCTGGGAAATTGCTTTGAAAATGTATTCGATGAATGCGCTTTGGACTTTCCAGGTGGGTTGATCGAAGGTAGTTATTTGGTTTTGTAGTTTATCCAATATCTGGATACTGGATAAGCGAATGTAAGAAGGTTTGAGAACTTGAGAATGAAAGGACAGGTAATGGTACAAAAATGTTACTTATACTGAAGGTTCCCTTAAGCTTAAAAGTTTTAAATGAATTACCTGAGTAAAGTTCTATAGCTTCGATAAGAACAAATTGCTATTTTTAAAAGTAAAAAAATACAGACAGCGAAACGATCAAATTTTCCGAATTCGGTAATAAAGTTGAAAATCTATGAAGGAAATTTGACAAATTTAAGTATCTTGATGTACTGGCGTCAAGTACAATTAGGACATTTAAATAAAATAAACTTGTTAAGCAAAAAGAATGGCATTAAATATCGTTCAATTCGTCAAACTACTCTCAAATTGTTCAAAAATAGTAAAACTGACGTTGTTCATGTGAAAATATAATATCATGTTTGACATCAGTGGTTGCCTTGTACACTCGTAAATCCTATTGGAGCGAATCATTTTAATGAGTGCCATCGTGCTATTCATAGAGCGCCAGAAATTCGGTGCAATGCAACGTTAAAGCTTGCTTTCCAACGAAGTTAAAAGGTAGTGACGTGCAAAGCGTTGCATATCGTTCCCTTTTGAAAATTTCAAAAGCTCGCGCGAATTTGGCGCTGAATAACACAACTGACTCCGTTTGAGTTATGTAACTGTTTACAAACTTCTAGGAAGTAAATATCTCCCAATTTATTAAATGTTAGGAAGTTTCGTGTTTACATCAGTATTTGGCTATGATTAATGTACAGACGCCAGCACATCAAGCTATCGTAACTACCAAATTTTACCAATCAATTTTCAACCGTATACTTCAGCGATAAAGTTGAAAATCTATTAAGGAAATTTGATAGATTGTAGTAGCTTGATGAGCTGGCGTCTGTTGGTACTATCTATTTGTTTTCCAGACATAAACAAGAATGAATTGGGAAAGTACAACATGTTTGTTGAGAAATACAGGAAGAGATTGGGCGCTTTAGTTAAACAACATCGCGAGATACTAGAGTGAGTTTCGTAAATCCTCCCGATGAAAGGCAAATGGGTTTGATCAAATTCAAATACACTAAATTTAGACTGAAAGACAGATTTTAAGGCCAAACAAGTAGCCTACTTGCCAATAGGCTACTTGTTTGCCGCAGCAATGAGGCTGTGTTTGATAATTGATTTCTGTTCTTTTTTTTTTATAATGTGTTCGCTCTTGATCCCAACCCAGCCCGTATGGCAAGGATGGAATCTCGAAGACGGTGGTACGGGCGTACCCAGAAGAAGCCTATTAACTCTTGCCTAAAAGAGTCTTGGGTTGTAAGATAATGAGCCTTGTTAATATAAATAGAGTTCATCAAATAATTTGAAACAAACCTTTTTAGCCAAACTACAGATCTGAAAACAATACTAAGCGCTCCGATGCTGGGACAGCTAGCCTGCAGCGGATTACTCATATGCTTCGTCGGTTATCAAGCGACGGCTGTAAGTTAAACCTTCATATTAAATTGAACCCAAACCTACGATGAAATATGCTTAAATTCATACGGCTTAAAGCCGGGTATTAATAGAGTAGAGCCCAAGTGAAAGGCGATTATCGAAAAGGATTTATCCCGTGAACTTTATGAAGTAAAAATATACCTACATGTTGAAATTGACAGCGATTAATCTTTATGCGACGTAATGAAGAGTTGAGGTTTCATATTGATTCATTATCTGAAGCTTATAGTTACTTTCTGGGATACGCGTTCGCTGTAACTGGAATTCCAACTCCGAGCAGATTATGCAATAAATAAAATGAACTCGCATTCACAGTGTTTTTACTATCCATCTTACTTTCTGATTTCATATCTGTTCTGGTAAATATTTTATGAATACAAATACAGATGCTATAAAGCATGTTTTCCTTACAGACTATAGCAGATAACTTAGGAAAATTCGTGATGAGCCTTTTTTATTTGGGATACAACATGTTCACATTGTACATCATTTGTCGATGGTGCGAAGAAATAACTATTCAGGTAAATTATTCCGCCATATTTCTTGGTATCAGTAGGCAAACACACATGGAAATTTGTGTTTGCTTTGTTGGTTAAAATATAAAGCAGCTTCCACTTGTGCCAAACAATGCATTATAAGGTTCCCGTCCAGTAGTAGTTGCCTTCCAAATTTCGCCAAAAACTTGCCGTACTGCGCAACGGGAATTACAGGGTTGTGTTGTTTCAATTTATCACTTTCGGTATTAGAATTCCTTTGTACCTACATCTGATGCTTGATGGGTCTTCGTCTAACACCGTGGTGAATTTGTAATGTGTAATATGTAGAATGATGCACACAATTTCCTATGAAAACGCGCTACTTTTAATTTGCAATCCTTTATCATCTTATCTTCTCTCGCATAAATCTACAAACGAGTACCTTTTGTAAATATTTATCTACTCCTGGTGTTTCTAACACTGATAATGTGGATATGAAGATAGTGAAGACGTAAAGGAGGTAGATATTTCCTTACTGCATTCATCTGTAAAGATGGTTCTTGCGTTCCATTTTTCGTTAGTTTTTTTTTCAAAAAACATCGTATAAAAAAATCTGTTGGTCAGTTAGTATCTAACTTTATATACATCTATTTTGAAGAAAAATATGATGAAGTGTAATTTTAATTTTTACAGAGTCAGCGTATAGGCCAATCAGCGTACTTCTCAGGCTGGGAGAGTGGTGTATCGCTAGTGCCAGGAGCACGCGCAACTATTATACTAGTGATCGCGCGCTCCAATAAGCCCCTTGTTTTCCTTGCTGGCGGCATGTATACGCTTTCACTAACTTCATATACCAGTGTGAGTAAGCCAAAAAGACGATAGTTTCAACTAAAAAAGGTCATAATATATTAACTAACTACACTAGTTTCGTCCGTTTAAGTTAATTTTTCATAAAGCATGAAATCTAAATTATCATCACTAGGTTTGCTCATTGCTCAAGATGACTTAGGTACAGCTACAAAAAAATTACAGCTGATTTCGTATCGATTACTCACCTCTAAACCCTTATAAAAAAAAGCGTGTTGTTTTATTATCTGAAACTTATACTTTCTGGAAAACGAATCCACTGTGACTGGAATTCCAGCTCTGGAACTGGAACTCGCATGCATACTGGTTTTAACTTGTGTAAGGTAAAAGTAAAGGAAACGTGGACTATTGCAATGATGATAGTACTATTGCCATCTTCGAATTCCTTACGGAACGAATAATAAGAACCTTAGCCTTCTCGTTACTTATCTTTATAGCTAGAAATAAAACTGCCTTCGATTTATGATTCATCTAGAAAACTTTATCGACATTATTAAAATTGATCTATCTTCATGAAAGAGATTTCCTCGTAACCAATTTTTATGAAAAAAGTTTGCTGATGATATTGTATTATAATTTTATTATTGTTCTATTTTCAGTTGGTGAAGGCTTCGTATAGTGCCTTGAATATTCTTCTTACGACTAAACACGAGTAGACTACTAGAAGATGGATTATTTTAATAACAATGTTGAATACCTATAGGCTATATTAGCACGCTTTAAACTCGTAGACGAAAATTATGATTTAACTAAATATTTAAATAATCATAAAATAGAAATATGTATATAGTTGAAAGGTCTTGTTATTTTTAATTCCATACTCAAACTCGTTTATTTAAATTAGGCTGATTATTCACTTTTCGAACGTCAAAACAAAAGACAGTCCCCAAAATGCTCAGCCTACACCACTTCCTATGTTTTCGCTGGGAAGAAGTGGCGCAACAAACTCACCAGCAACAGCTCCGAAGAATAAATACTGTTTTAAGAACAATATTTTTACAAATAGTGAGTAAGCCCTCAAAAACCGTTTCGTCATATAGTTTAGTAATTTATTCTTCCCATTTGTTCTTCATTAAATCAGAATGCCCGGCGCCGCTCCATGCTTATCCCAAGTAATGCAAACAATTTATTTTGAGACAAATGTTCGGTTGTAGTAAAGAAGAACTATTAAAATATATTGGCAATAACAATTCAGACGGTGTAGTACAATTCTTTGTTGTTACCGGCTGGCACGCTGTTAGCATATCAATGGGTTGAGCTAGTAAGACATCGCTGGCGGAACCTACGATAGGTTTCTTTCGATAA
This sequence comes from Heliothis peltigera, assembly GCA_958496145.1. Classification (NCBI taxonomy): domain Eukaryota; kingdom Metazoa; phylum Arthropoda; class Insecta; order Lepidoptera; family Noctuidae; genus Heliothis; species Heliothis peltigera. The sequence continues at coordinate 8,941,675 of OY292328.1, forward strand.
CAACTAGAGAAAAAATAAATAAAACGTGACAAATTGCCGTTTAAGCGAAAAGGGTTAGGTAGAGTAGGTAGGGTTCATTGCTTTTAACATCACGATAAATAAGAATGCTTCTTTGATCAAAAATTTCACATAGCTCATACGCATTGCGACATAGCAAATATTTTTTCAAGGTATCAAAGAGAACGTCAATTTTTTGAGTTATTTTTGTCAAGTTTTTGAGTTAGATTTTTCGAAGTCAGCCTTCGTTTTTCATCACATCTTCGTCTGCCTAGCCTTTTGCCAAGCTGTTAGAGTCAGTTCCTAGTCTGGACTGGATGCAGCCGAGTACCAGTGCTTTACGTGGATCGACTGCCTATTTGATCTCATCAAACCAGTTCCTGTCTTAATACGAATGACTAAGCTCTAAGCAGTCTGTTGACGCTGCAGTCGTGTAATTAAACTTTATGATAACAGTGCCTCTCCGTCAGGTGGCTTTGGGAACTGGAATATGTATGAAATGCATATAGAAATGTTCGTACTTCAACTGCAGGTAACATATGAGGAGTTCCTTTGAGCTATGTAGCGAAGTACGATACATTTCTAATGTATGAAGTCTTTTGGACGACACACAGACGTAATAAGCAGGGTTGTAAGTGTACTTTTCTGAGAAACTATAATTTCTCGACAATGAAACATGGCAGGAACGAGTGAGATTCGCTGTGATACGCCCATATTTTAATACAACTTAAAAGAAAATGGAAATGTAGATATTAAGCTTAGTTTTACCATCACAAGCGGTCGCCTGATCCTGAACTTCCCTCAGGGACCAAAGGAACATGCTACAAGACAGTACGATTACTACAAACCCAGACATAAACTGGCATTCAATAAGGTTCCCAGTAGGTAGCTATGCTCGTATAAGTCTAACTTCGCAAAGTAAGCAAACTTCGGTCCGCTCTATTTGCGATTAATTATTCCACAAGGGAAATGGCAGTGACCGTTACGAATCCCACAAGAAGATTAAATATTCAGGTTCCACTTACCCCGGCGATCGGCGACTCGCGACCCCTGCATTATTAATGGATATGCGATATTTGTAAGAGATGTTTTATGAAATTATTTTTTCGTGTGCATACAAATTTAATATTCGGAACTTTCAAGAAACTTCAGCAACAGTGTCTCTTCTCTTGTGCAAAATTTGAGAGATGTGATCTATATTATGCTTTCGAAAATTAAAACTTCTATTGTTATCATACCAGAGAGAGTAAAAAACGTCAATTAAAATTCTAGACGCAAAGTATATATTTTTAACTGCGGGTTGTTCACAAGATTTACCGTAGCCCTGGCACATGAACTCTAAAAGGGAGTTTTTGTCAGTAAGGGACACTCAGTCCAGCTGTATCCGGAGCTATTTGATGAAATTCAACGGAAAAAAGTACACCATTTGCTTTATACCTTTACGCTACTCACTATAAAAGTGTACACCTATAAGTTTATTCTATCTAAACACCAAAATAGATTTTCTTTTAGCGTTGGGAACCTTTGTTCGAGTTTAAGATTGTTAAAAGTTGCGCTAAAGTTTCGCGTAACAATGTAGGTACTCATCCGTGTTACGATAAGGCATTTGAAAGTTACGATAACAATACAATCCGAGAGGAAATCTATTTATTTTATTAGTTCTGAAGTCCGAAAAACATTGAAACGTCTTTTATTAATACGGTAGATATGTTTTAAGATGTTATAATTTGAAAACTACGGAAAGCAATTACTTTTTAAGGACGAGCGGATTTTTTGTTGGAGACATTTTGTTATAATGGGTGAATGGTCATATCTTCCCTTCCCCTTAATGTGAAGTAGGTAGGTAATTATAACTTACTAGCTGTCCCCAGCGGTTTCACCCGCATCTTTGGTTACTGCTCCGCTCCCGTGTGTCTTACCGTGATGGTATATAGCCTATAGCCTTCCTCGATAAATGGGCTATCTAACACTGAAATAATTTTTCAAATCGAACCAGTAGTTCCTGAGATTAGCGCGTTCAAACAAACAAACAAACTCTTCAGCTTTATAATATTAGTATATTAGTGACTTATACTCAATAGTTGCAGCACGGTCCTACAGTTAAATTCGATAAAATATCATTTCAATTTCTCATTTTAAGTGTCGTCGGTTTCAGACATAATGGCTATAAAAGTGAAATGGAACTTTACGATTCACGATTTGAAAGTGTCTTGCAGGTATGACTGTGTTCTAAAATGTAAACCTCTATTTTAAAAAATGGGAAGAAGTAGTTACGAGAAAATATAAGGTAGTCTGTGTCCAAAATGTCACAAGCGGCTTATTACCTTTATTAAATATGCTAAGGACTCCATTTTTATATAATTTGTACAGCAGTTTAATTCAGCGTGTCAACAGCGAAAAATCTTATATTTTACCAAAGAGGCCAAACCCATTAGTTCCAGGCTACTATTATGGGCAACATTGGCGCTTTCCTAAGATCCGCTATAAATTATTACGAGGGTTTCTTGCGGAGAACGTTCGCTAAGACGAAGTTACTAAGGTCTGTTAAACTCACGACTAGGTCTTAAGACTTTACACTCAAGTTTTATTGACTTTATGTGAGCACTTTCGTAAACTTTTCGGCTGCTTACTTAGTGTTGTTGTGAAATTGAGTACAACTTCTTAATATTGTCACTTGAGTTAAGCTGTTAAGGTAGTTTTTTATCTCCTCCTAATTTTTATATTTATAAATACTCGTAATATCATCATCATCATCTCAGCCATAGGACTTCCACTGCTGAACATAGGCCTCCCCTTTAGATCTCAACACATACCTGTTGGAAGCGACCTGCATCCAGCGTCTTCCGGCTCGTAACTCGTAATAACTTATTCATTATTTGATAAATTTGTGACACAGCGTCTTTATTATAATTTAGTTGTTAAAGCGATAGTCTTGTACAGACACCAGCACATCAAGCTACCCGAAACTGTCAATATTTACCAATCAACTTTGTACCATTTGCTTCAGCAATAAAGTTGAAAATCTATTAAGGAAATTAGACAGATTATAGTAGCTTGATGTGCTAGCGTCTGTACATTGGATTCCTTAAATCAACAACCAATCAACATCTAACAACAATCACAGAATAAATAACAGTACAGAGGTGCGAGTTGTCTAAAGAGGCGAGTCACCCGTCAGTCAGCGAACTGTTGCTCACCACGTATCACAGGCATCTTCTAAACTCGCGTGTAATCTGACGTCAACACGAGAATGACAGATAGGACGTATTTGTGTGACAGCCCTAATGATCGCCTCACGTTTGTTATACAGCATGTTGTTTTTGACCGATTCAAGAACTTGGGTCTTCGAAATCATGTACAGATTATATTTTTGTTCAGTTTCTTCAGGTGCTTGCTGTGAGAAAATTTATAGACTTCGCCGTTATATAATAGTATATCGTCGCCTGATCAACTAGGCTGCCAATGGTTAAGTATACGAGTAGCTGCAATAGAAGTACTACACTGCTGTAATCAACATCAATATTTTTATTCTGCGGGTTGCAACTGAGTAAACAACTCAATTTTCTTGATAAAGTTGTTTACTATTTCATCATATATTATCACGTTTTAAAAAGTTCCTCTTTCTTCAATTACTAGGAAAACCTCAACATAATCTTAGTAAAAAAATTAGACGTGATGTTATTGAAAAATATAAACGACGTAGTTCTAGTAAATAAGACAAACAAAACAGCCATATTATTATGTTAATTCACGCATTGTGACGCCCTCATTAACATGCGCACAAAACATTTCTTACTTCTTAGTAGGCAGCTTGAAAAATTAGTCAAAGCTGTTTGAATACAAATTATAAATAGTGAGGATCGGTGCGGGCCCAAACATATTGTAGTGTACTAAGTAAACGGTGTTACAGCTATACTTTTAGAACTCATTATTAAATATATTACCAGTATGAATGTGGTGGCGTATTTTTTGGCATTTTCCAATCTTCAGGTATGTGTCACTTAGGCAATGTGAATAATATTTGCTATTTTAATGACAAATTAACAGTTTTAATCAATTTATTACAACATCAAAACCGAAACAGTGTTCTGATACCAAACGGAGTCTATAAACCAAACTGTAGGTATATATGTATGTAGATATAGAACTTACATTTTTGGGTCCTGGCTGTCATTTATACATCTTTGGCAGTCGTTACGGGTAGCCAGAAGTCAGAAAGTCTGACGACCAGTCTTACCAAGGGGTATCGGGTAGTAAAGGTAACTTTGTTGTGGAGGTCAGATAGGCAGTTGCTCCACGTGAAACACTCAGCTGCATTCGGTTAAGACTGGAAGCTGACTCCAATATAGCTTGGTAGAAGGCTAGTTAGATGATGGTAAATATAGAACTTACATATTTACACATCGATCTGCATATCCTATATACTAAGAAAATAGGGTTTCCTTTAGCTAACCGTTGCGTGAAATTACTGTACACAATACATCACTTTGATTAATCGACAGACGATGTGCGAACCGGATTCGAAGTCTATTACTGCGACATTTGGCACTGTCGTCATCGTTTATGCTTGATCAATACTTGCAGTTATTGGCTTTACTATTCAATTGTAGAGATTACTTCTAAATGGGCTTCAAATGGGACACATATATTTCAAGTTCTTTGTTTTTGTTGCCACTTTTTTTCTATTTTATATACCTAAGAACAAAATATAAACACGTTAATAAATATTTGAGTGTTCTGATTTATTCAGTTTGCTTTGTTTAGTAAGACAAATGCGTCAAACTCAAAGTCAGGCTTCTTTCTGGAAGTTAAAAGATACTATGACCCTTGAGTTTGTTTCGGCGTTACTTCTCAAGGTAGTCAGTTATGAAACGCCGACCTCATCTCGTTTCGAAAACAAAATGTATCGACGTGTAAAAGTGTTGATTTCAACCTATTTGCAAAACAAATATAATTTATGATTTTAATTTGTTAACAAATGTGAAATAATAATCGTGTTTCATCAAATAATTAATGAAATATTGATATACACTTTCCCCATTCCAGGCTTTAAAATCCCAATTGAAAGATGTGTCCCTAAAAATTGGGAACGTAGGACCTCTGTGCGATGATCTGAAGGACTATCCGGAGTTACATCTCGAAGATTTCAAGTACAACAAAGTTAACCGTGTCAGCAATGTCGGTATATATCTTTCGGATAATTTACGTGAATATTGCATCTTTGGCAGGGGAAGTCCTAACGAGGAAGGAATTGTTATAAGCATAATATATAAAACAAATGATTCTAGTGAGAGCGATGAGACCCTGGACCTATCACATCGTACGATTATGATTCGTCGAGACGGACTTTCAGATGATGAAGTACATCCTCTCTTTCAGCACCATTTGCGTATGGAAGAGGAACGGTTAAACAGAAAACTGGTATAAACAATGCTGAAGTAACCCCCTTTCTACTTATCTTTAGTATTGTGACTAGAACTGATGTAGAAAATGAGATTCTGAACTACGTATTTAATTTACACTATTTATTCGTATGCTAGACCTATAGTTTAGAATGGCAATAAGTTTTCTTTCCCCAGTAAATATTTAAAGAATTAGGGATGTTTTTATTTATATGCATCTTAAAATAAGAACTTAAAAGCGATTAAAAATTATTCTTCTAACGACTGTAACTACCGGTATCGAGTAAGTATAAATATGTATATCCTAACATTTTTTTTTTGATCTAAGCACATGGCTGACGAACCTTGAAGGTGCGGTCGATGATAACAATAATCTATTAGTGCTGGTCCAGCGCGAAATTCTATTTATTTATTCCTAATGACGTCATCATACCCATCTGTATACATCGTAATTACAAACATCTTTAGTAGGTACAGATGCCAGCACATCAAGCTACTACAATCTGTAAATTTTTTATTGTTGTTTTGATGGGTGAAATTCGTCATTTTCGGGTAGCTTGATATGCTGCCGTCTGTACGTTTAATGCGATTGTAATTGTGTCTCTATTGCAGCTTTTAGGCCGGATTTATAAATTGGCTTTTTTATATACGTAATGAAAAATAGAATTCTGAAGTTATAACTTACTTTTTAAGGTTTTGTGGCGTGTGTCAAGGTGGCTCCGCGAAGAACAGCCTGTTACACGTGTAAGGAATATATAATTAGATACCTTTTGTATTCAACCTAAAAATTACTGGCAGTTTGCTAGACATAACGTTAACAACTTTTTGTAAATTTAATCATTAAAATATTATGTTGAAATAATTATGAACACATAATTTCGCTTCTAAAATTCTGGTTAAGATATTGTTTTGTAGGTACTAAAGGGAACATTTTGACGATGGTTAAAAAAAATCAAGAAAAAACAAAAGAACTCATTTTTAACCGAATAGTCACAAAATACTAACCACAGTTTCAATGAAAATAGAAAATTATGACTAAGGTAAGTCTGTCATCATCTCCCGACCCTTTTTCCCAAATATGTTGGGGTCGGCTTCCAGTCTAACCGGATTCAGCTGAGTACCGATGTTTTACAAGGAGCGACTGCCTATCTGACCGCTTCAACCCAGTTACCCGGGCAACCCAATACCCCTTGGTTAGACTGGCGTCATACTTGCTGGCTTCTGACTACCCGTAACGACTGTCGAGAATGTTCAATGACGGCCGGGATCTACAGTTTAACGTGTCATTCGAAACACAGTCAGTAGGGTCTGTCAAGTCTGTATAAAATATATGATAAGTAAGTAAGTATGTATGTATGTTCTCCTACATGATGATTACACATAGTTATTTCAATAATAACTACTATATTATATACGAGTATGTATTGTTATACAAACGAGTGTTTTAAAGATATTGTTTTGTGTCTTAATTAAGACAATTAGCATTTGTAAGTTGTGTAGATACAAAGCTAATTCATACTTTCAGTCATTTACAAAAATAAGTAATGAGACGCCAGCACGTCAAGCTTCTGAAACTGACAAAACTGAGCTGGATGCGAGAAGCCGAAAATCGATCTCAGTGGCGTGCACTTGGAGAGGCCTATGTCCAGCAGTGGACTGCGATAGGCTGATGATGATGATGATGATGGATGATGAATTTAACTTACATGCGTTATAAGGAGCCGGCGTCATAGAGTAACAAAACTGATTCTTATAACTGTGTATCAGAATAAAAACATATCTAGAACATTGCTTGCAACCGGCTATTTGGGGATAGTTCTGACGTTAACAAATGACATCTGCAACTAATTAATACAAAATAAACATATCATGGAAGCTAGAATTTTAAATAAATACGTCTACTAATTTTAGAAGGGGTTCGAGGCATTTAACGGTCAACAGTTCCACTGAATCAGAATTGGCATCGTGGTTCCGTAGTTTTAAATTTACATTAGGGTAACATTGTTGATCGTTTAATACCAATGTGCAGTTGCAGCATAACACAATGCACACACAATGTGCCCACTATGTATGGAACATGCATCGAGGCTCCACGTGACTCAAATATTTTACCGCTGCAATAATGCATTTTAGGAATTCGCTCACAAGCCCGCGTGTGATTGAATTTTTGTCATGTGTGATACTTGTAAAAGATAGGTTGCCAGATTTTTTTTATTTTATTTTATTATTGATTACACTATAATGATATATGTGTGAGTTCCATTTAAAAGTAATAAAATGTTGTTTATATTAAACTGAAGGATAAACGTTTATAAATAAAATAATAAACAATAAAACAGTAATTAATTGCTTCTGAACTTAATTCTTCATATGCTCAGATCCAGTCGAAAGTCCCAGCACGATGGAGCGTGACGCAACTTATCACATAAATAATAATATGACATAAAATATTACTGTCGCTCTGTACACTGCACTATCTCCTCAATTAGCAGTGCAAAAGTTCATGCACTTGACATTTATCGCACAATTCTTATCAATATTTATTACAAAATTGCAATAACTGTCACAACGAAAGGAAACTATCCATCGTCTGCAGGACATGGGCTTGAAGTAAAATATTCCTAAAACGAATCAATCGGAAGTTTCACGTGTACCTACATCCATAGACATAACCTCACGTTACACACGCTAGGCAATAATAAAACAAAAACAGGCGCTCGCCCTTTGTTTACAAATGACGCATGAGGCATGAAGCACATGCAATCTATAAGTCGCGGAGTCGTTTACCTTCCGCGCGACGAGACGCCCGCCATGTGCGTAGATGCGTAAGCGCAGCGCGTCGTTCGGCGTCGGGCAGAGAGGCGGAGCTCGCGGCGGCGCGCGGACGATGCCGCGCTGGCTGTGGGCGGCCATGCTCCTCGCGGCGGCGGCCGGCGCCGGCGCCTGGGCCCCGCCGGCCCAAACCCTAGTGCTAGCACCCCGCGTTCGCAGGCACGCTACACACTCCGGGACCCGTCACTTGCAGCTGCTCGGCTGGCACCTAGAGCTGCAGGAAAACAGACAGATACGATCACCATATTACAACGAGTGCCAGTTTTACACAGGCAGAGTTATAGATGAAGCACAATCATCTGCGACAGTGACGGATTGTGACGGTCAGCTGTATGGGCTGCTGCAGGTCGGCAGCGAGGAGTTCGTGTTGCAGCCGACGCGCCAGGAGAGAGATGCGCATGTATTGAGGAGACGAGATGTGGAGCTGTCGGAATGGGCGGCCGCATACAATCTCACGGGTGACACGATCACCGACCTTGAACTTGACTTCGGCGAGGAGGATGACCCGGTGCCGGAGCCCCACGTGCGACCTCGTCATAGTGTTTATTCTGAAACTGATAACTTTCGGGGAGCAAGAATTATCAGTAGACCAGTTTCAGGTGTAGTAGCAGTGTACCCAATGCGAAGAGTTATAATTGTGTCCTGGATGACTATTATCGTGATTAATGTTCCAGGTGTCAAGGGTTTGTGGCTAGAGATGGCCATAGTGGCCGATCACACTATGCTCAAGTTCCACGGCAAGGAGAGAGTGAAGCATTACATTCTCGCTTTAATGAACATCGTGAGTATGAAAGCGCGCCGCAGAATGGATGCGCGCTAGTGTTTATTTTGGTACGACGCTGTCAGTGCATGGTTTAACTCATTCAATCTTTATGTAATACGTTATAGGTCAGTGCCATCTTCAACGATCCCTCTCTGAACTCGAACATGACACTCGTGATCAACAAACTGTATTTGTATGAAGAGAAAGACTATGTCATAAAGTATGGGAATGTCAGAAAATCTTTGGAGGCTGTCAATAAGTGGAACTACAGACACTTGATGAAGTTGCCGGCAGGTGCTGTATACTCACTTAAATAACAATATTCAAGTCGGTCACAAAAATAAAATAAGCAGTTCGCGTAACTTTTTACAACTAGATATAATTAAAAATGAGTTATAGAAATTCGTTTGTGAAAATATTTGTGGCTGGCCCAAATGTTACAACTGTATATTCTACTTAGTCTTAAATGTAATCCGCCACTTATCTTAATTCAGCAGAGGATAGCAGTAGGCAGAGTGTGTCACATGCTAGCTGCGGTTTATTCTAGGATTTATTTTACTTGTAAGCTTTATAACAACTTCCTGGACATTAAATCAGAGCTCTGATATCACGCTGTAATGACACATGACACACTTTTTTCTGGACTAATTCGCCTTTCGATCTCGGAAAGATAAACAATATAATATGTTTTCTCTTGCTCAATTTAATTAAATTTATTTGGTTTACAGATACTAAAATGTCTATTTTCATTTGAAAACAGTATTAATGAGATTTTTTTGTCACAACATAAAATATTTATAACTCAACATTTTTTTTCATGCAACGTTTATAATGTTTATACAGCTTTACACAAAATATTGAACAATTATTTTCGTCTGTTTATATTTGCTTGTTCTAGTTATTATAATAAATTGATTGCTTACCAAAATAGAACTAGCGATGAACGGGACTTGTTAAATAAATATAAATAATCGCCTAATAATATCGTGTTTGTTTACGCAATCGTTAATTTGCAATTAACGTCTCCAAAAATTGCATGATTGTAATTTTTGGAGCCAAACAAATAAATGTCCCTAGCCTTCTACATTTTACGAAGCTTTATAAATATATATCTAAAGAACTACATATATTAAATATTATAATCTTTCTCTCAAAGTATTTCTACGTCATAATTATAAGTTTCATTAATTTACTGAATGATTCACAGACAGCACTGGATGGGACGCTGCCGTATGGCTGACTCGCGCACAACTCGGCGGACCCTCGGGCTTCGCCCCCGTTGGTGGAGTCTGTTCGAGGACCCGGTCAGCTGCTATAGACCGAGATGAGGGTCTCACCAGCGCTTTTGTTATTGCACACGAACTGGCCCATTTGTGAGTAAACATTTTTATAACTTCAATATTGATAATTCCCAATATATTAGGTAACTTAATAATCAATTAGATACATACAATGCACAAACCGGGGGTTGTCCTTGTGTACATTTCCATAGTGTATACAGGGACAATCGTCGGTTTTGTGTCACCATTACATACATTAAAGTTGTTTCAAAAGGGCTTCAGCGTGTTGGCTTCGGCCCCACGTTCGCCTTCTAAAAATCCGGGACTCTGTAGTCCCGTGGCCTAGTAGAGACATAAAAAATTAGATATAAAACCAAAATCGGGCAGTCCCTGCCCGAACACTTCAAAACATTTCCTAAATTGGGAATTAAAACTATGACGCATCTTCGTAAAACTTTCAAACGCCAAATCGATTCAACGAGCAACGCAAATGGCAAAATCATGAAAGATATTTCAAAACCGAGTTGAAACCTTCATTATTTAAATTGATATTAAGGAAACAAAGCTCGAAACGTGTCCATAAATCTTAGTTTAGTCGATTTGTTCCCACAACTTTGGTGCAAACAGTATGCGAGCATATTGAGTTGAGTAAATTGAATGATATTCCTACTGAAGAACAGTAAACCTCTCAATCAATAGAACTGTATTGTAAATAGCAGGTGCGAAGTAACATACAAATCGTGTCATGTCGGCTGCAGGATGCACCCGTCTACAATGCATTCTACGAAATTACAAATTCAACGACGTTGATGTCTGAATAAGCGCATATACAGTGCCAATTTTAAACTCTATTGAGGGATTAGCGCAAATCTCAATTATTTACTGCGTACCATAATGTATACAGGTTGTTGATATTATATTTATTATATTTAGTCACAATTATGGACCCTATCGGGCACAGCATATACTAGCAGCAGGCTTTTCTATTAAGAAAAGACAAAGCTTTTTCTGTTAACGTCAACATGTCTTCTGCCCGAGCATGGCGCGACCTGTCAACTCGATCGATGTCGATCGAAGAAAAGAAAAACTAATTCTAAAAATGTCAAAAGTAATCTTACGTCAATCTGTCACTTTTCTGTCATTATGTCCATTCTCCGGTAGACAAAACTTGTTTCTACGGTTGTCATGCTAAGCCTGCTGAAGTAGTAGGAGATCTCATTAGATTTAAATGGAAATAATTTTTAACGTTCTACCGCGGGTCTTTTTAGGGTTCCGTACCCAAAGGGTAAAACCGGAACCCTATTGTTTAACAAATATTATGGCTATAAAACTGTTGTGCTAATAACATTTTTATAGCATTTTTAATAAATGACACATCCAGAAATCCAAAGTGTGTATTTTTGTGTATCACGACTAAAAGGTATCTTAGTTATTATTGATCGATCTATGTTAGTATGTGACATGGTCCCACGACACAAGAATCCCAACATAATAGAAACGTTCCGGATGTCTGAATCACATTGATTAACAATTTAAAATTGCCAATTACTTATGTAGCCACTCTCTCTCTGCCTCATTACAATTTCTAAAGACGAAACAAAAGGACAGTACGAGGGTATCATATTCGTTATTAAATTAACGTTCGGGAAAATATTTATTAAAAACGAATCGGTGTCACGATTCTCCATCATGTTTTATTAATATTTGCGATGTTTTCGGTTTCGTTTTGATGTTATCTGTCGCTTTCTTTCATAAAAAATTAAAATAATTAATTTGCTCTGACATGAGGTCTATTTATTATATCACAATTCTGTATTTCGTCATCAAGGCGAACTACACTCTGAAATTTTAATCTGTTTTACGATGAAAAGCTGCGGGAATTATTTATTACTTTGTTGAATATGTACTAAGTAGTAATTGACTTAAGTAAACATCTATTCAGACTAGCAACAAAAGTTTTCTTCATATAATTTTTCCTAGGCTACGTTCCTATCAAATAAATCAAGATTTTTACCATTGAGAAAAAAAAAAAACAATTCTATTTTTCTCCGTCAGGCCATCTAGAACAAAACAGCCATTTGTTAACTCATATCGACAAATATCATCTATAACTATGATATTTGACATGTTTATCGTTGTTCGTAAAGGTTGTGACCTACAACATTTCCATAGTTAGAATTTAACAGGCATTTTATATCTTGATTCATAATACGGAAGTTAATTTAGAACAAAACCCTTTGTCTGTGTGCTTGCGAAAGAATGACGCATTTCGTGTTTTCTAGAAATAAATGTAATAGACATAAATTACGCGAGGCGTCGGCGTTAACTTAACTATAAAACTAATGTCTGACAAGTCTTTATTCCCGGTTCCTACTTCTATACAAATGTATGTGTGTGATCAATAGTTGAAGTCTAATACGAATGTATATCTTTTAAAATAATAAAAAACATAGTTTAGAATATGAGATACATTTCTAGCTAAATTTTCGCCCGATCCTTGTCCAATTACTACTCGTATACTCTTCTCTCTAGTCTTTTGTCTCTAAATAAGTAAAACTAAAAGAACTCGGGTTCTGACTCTGTTTAATTCCGTCAAATGTCACTTAAAAATCTATATGTTCTTTCTGTTTATGGACACTTCAAAACGAAACAACATGTAAGGGTAATTGATTCACTTAATTAAATACATAAAACATAATACGGTGACCATAAAACGGTTTTAAGAACTTTTGAGAATCCGTGAGTGGCCGTCTTTTGTTGCGGGCACCTAAAACATTTTATGTAGAACCCGGGCCTTGGCCGGCGTCACTCGCTGACTTCGCCATAAAATATCTTTTATCCTAATGTAGCGGCCGACGATAAAGTAGTGAATCAGTGTGGGACCGCGGGTTCAAAGTGTACTGAACCCCACAAAGAACCCTTTAGTCCTCCATTTAATTAGCACTCGATTGGTTCGTTTGAGCGATCGCTCTCTAACAAACAAATTAATGAATGGTATTTTTATGGATAACACAACGCCACGGAATTGAATATCGTTTTCCTTAAAGTGAATAATTGCTTTTCAGCGAAAAGTTTACAACTCGGTTTTTATTAACACTCCGATAAAATCGTACTAATTTGTGCATCAATTGTTTTTAAAATAACTTTTAACAAAGGAACGTCGGGACGTGTTTTGTTTATCAGGTAGTCGTATATTTTTGTTGAACGAGAAGTTTGAACACGATGATACTAAAATGCGACTAGTAACATACAAATTCGCAGACATACATCATCTCTAAACTGAACTTAATATAAAACTATCAGTGCCAGTGCCAGGTCTATATTTACTCCATCAAACAGCATAATATATTTAAATAAATTTCGCTGATCGAGATTGCTAAACTCACGAGCTCTAGAGCTTTCATCTATTTCGGTAGCGATTGCTTCCAGCTGATTGATATCGACGACCAAGGTTGTTTACTCCTATCATAAGTACAGACGCCAGCACATCAAGCTATCTACCGAAACTGTCAAATTTTCCCAATCAACTTTGAACCATATGCTTCAGCGATAAAGTTGAAAATCTATTAAACAAATTTGACAGATTGTAATAGCTTGATGTACTGTACTTGCACTGGGTTAGATAAATCATCACGCTTGTTAACTCTTGAAGGATAAGCAGCCCGACGTCCAAGACGACGACGCTAAGCATAATGCTGATAAATTTATTGCTATTTAATGCGACAGCGCAATATTTGAGCCATTAAATTGAACTTTATATGTTCAACAGCACACCCATAATAATAATTTGATTATGCACATAAAATTAATATCCCGTAACATTGGTGAACAATGAACGGTTATGGGAGGAGCGATTGTTATAGAGATCACGTCTGACTTACGACTGTTGATGGCTAAGGGTAATTAAGCTCATAGGAAGTCTTCCTAGAAACACGTCTCGCGATAGCTTTGTTCTATCGATAAATGTTATTGTCTTTAACTTAAAGATTTCTTTCACTCCTAAAACATAACTAAGCTATATACGTATATTTTAATTTCAATCATTCAGCTCCATGATTTATAAGTAAAACATTCAATTTTACAAAGAATAATTAAAAAAAAAACAATTTTTTTACAAATACGTAAGGTACCTACACACGCCAGCACATCAAGCTACTACAATCTGTCAAATTTCCCTAATATATTTTCGACTTTATTTTTGAATTATATGGTTTAAAGTTGATCAGGAAAGTTGACTGTTTTGGGTAGCTTGATGTGCTGGCGTCTGTACCTTATGCCTTCTCTATAACAAACCAATCCCACAATCTGTTGACAACCAATTAAATTCAAGCTCGTTCCATGGCTTCAGTTTCAATAGACTTGTCGAGCAAAACACTTCGTATTAATTACAGGCACTCCTGTTTACATAAAAAATAATGAGTTATGTAATCTGAATTTTAAATTGCTTGACAACGTGCCCGCAATGTGTAAGAGGAGTGAATACTTAGGCTGATGTCACGGCTAAGTAAAGCTGTGTTCGAAGCGACAATTGTACTGACAATGTGTTTATAAGTAACAGAGTGATTGGAATCACATAGATTTTCGATAGTACCATTATTGATATTGACTGGGATTTTAAATTAAAAAAAAATGTAAAATTTGATTTCAAAATTCGAATGATAACACCAATTGTCTTTGCATTGAGACAGAAAAAATAAATCATTTATACGAAGCTGAGATACGAAGTTTCGATAGTTCGTTCTTTTTATGAAATATTTTTGTATTATAAGTTGTAATGATGAAGAATATTTTAGATAGAATATTTAATTTTGTTGCCTAGTCAATTAAAAGTTACAATACAATAGCGCTCTACGTTAAGCTAGTTAGATTGAAGCCCAGTCCTTCCCGGCAATTCTGAACGAATACCACATTTAAAAATGTATTGTCTCTCAAACTCAAAATGAGGAAGATTTCAAATGTCTCGTAGAACATCGTTTTACTATTTTTTTTTCTTACGCAATTTCTTTAATCTGTCCTCAAATATATATCTGTGAATACTAGTTTTCCGGTCTTACCTTGCTTATGTTTTACTTTCAATAGATATTGTATATCAGTTTCGTATTTTCTTACAAAGGAAATTACTTTATCTGAGTAAAATGATCAAATTGGTTTTATTCGTAACTGTTACGGAAATTGTCTCTGACATTAACTGTTTCCTAGTATTACATATTTGTCTCTTTGTGTGTAATAAAATGTAATTTATTAAAGTTAATTGCCATCCCTTATACGTGAAATCAAAGTCATATCTTGACATTATGTTTAAAATAATATAATGAAAGAATAAAATATCATGCATGTTTAGCAGCATTTTAAAAATATCGAATAAATAAAAAATAACTACTTCAACCTTATAGGCAGATTTCGAATAAATTACGAAATCATATCTGCCTAGCCTTTTCCCAAACTATGTTGGAATCGGCTTCTAGTGTAACCAAATGCAGCTGAGTACTAGTTCGACAGCCCATTTGATCTACTCAACCCAGTAACCTGGCCAACCCGATACCCTTTAGTATTCAAGACTTTCTGGCTTCGTCTACCCGTAACTACTGACAAATGTGTACATATGTTACCCACGAATTAAACGTGCCTTCTGAAACACGGAGGAGCTCGTCATGAGAATATCCAGGGACCGCTCCAAACGTTGTTTAAGCGTATAATGGATAGACCCATGCGCCTGTTATAAATGCCCTTTTTATTTAGATTTATCTGAAAAAGTTGCATATTCTTCAAACTTTTCTCGTGGCGTCTAATATTAGTTAAATTCTGAGAAGATGGATGTCCTCCCGACAAGAATTCTACCTGAATAGTAATTCATATTATGAACATATATAGCCGCCGACTTCGGAAGTCGACCGTGTGTTCCGGCACTTAATTTGCCCGTAAATAGCACGAGGAAGACACGGCCGTCAGGTTCTGTCCTATTCTTGTATAAATAGAAACTGGGTTGGAACTCATATATAGATTGTCTGTAGTTTGTTTTGGATTAATGTTCAATTGTTACAATAAATAACAAGATACGTAGGAACTAGGTTCTTTTTTCCCTCATAAGAACTTACATGAACAAAAATCTTATAGCGAGATTCCACCTAAATTCTGGGCGAAGGAAAAATGTCTAGGCTCGAGTCCATTGCTAGCATGTTTTCGGGCACAAAAGGTTTCGCTGACAGATATCGCATGCAAACTCTTACTGTTTGCCAGAATGAGGATTTGACATATTTGTGTGCGTCACAGTGGTGCACACCTGTGAAACCTCAGCTGTTTATTATAGATTCATGTATTTTCCATATACTGCAATGTACCCTACAAAAAAAATTGAGAATTTTTGAAAAGGTATACGTAACAAATGTCCCTAATATATTTTTGACGAAATAACACCTTAAGTAACTAGGTCCATTATTATGGTCAGTCTTTTTATAGAGCTGTAGGTAGGCCATAGACAAATTAACATTCAAATTATGGACTGACTTTGAGTGGTTATAACCAAATACAGATTGTACTTACAGCTTTATAAAATTATGCTCTATTCATGTACGTGGTTTTGAAGGTAAACTTTAGTACGATAAAGCCTGTTGCTAAAACTGTATCAAATTAAATATGTTTTGATATGAATAAGATTGGATAGCAACAACGATTTAGTCATGCAAAGTTACGAGAATTGCCCTCTTATTGCTATGCCGATACATTCGACAAAGTAGCATTATAGCGCCATTAGATACCTTGCCTTAATGGAGCCACTACTCTTAGATCAATGACATCATATATGGATGTCTACCTTATACGATTTTATGTCCCTGCAGTGAAATGTTATAAGCTAGGTTTAGTTACAAATAACAATGATACTTACACGACACGTGTGTTTTCCGTAAAAGGCGAATCTGTAGGAACCTCGATAGTCTCTAGTGAAAGCCCGACTGCTTAGTTCTCATTCAATAAAATACTCAAAAATACTTATTCCAAATTGCTAAACAAATAAATAGAAAATTCAAAACATTACGCCTCCTTATTTAATAATTACGGGAATCATTGCTCACCAGTCAGATTGGGCACTAATGAAACAGTCCTTAAGGTTAATAACCACTTATCTACATTATTTGTTGTTAAAATAGGCCTAGATAAACTCAGGTCGACAATCAGTGACTCACAAAAGATCCTCCTCACGCCGCGTGACGTAATGACAGCCAGAAATAAAATGACAACATGAATGAGTACTAACACGTTAGCACAAAGTTAGTCTACGTGCCGTCTCATGCATTATGCAGCCGGTACGCGTATTTTGAGCTCATTTAGCGCTCAGTTCTAAATATACCAAGTGTTTCCACACATGCCGTGACCTTTTGATGTGCGCCGTATGTTCAACAAATGTATTTCCGTTGCGGTCATCTGTCACAGTTTGGAACAAGGGTCCCGCCGGGAGCGCGCAAAGTACGCTTTGCGATTATTCGTTCAAGCCCCTTATTTCAGTACCAAGGTCTGGAGACACTAATTTTTATTTTATATTGTTCTTTATTTGAATTTTATTATGCCAGTGTTTTCGTGAACAATTTCTTTATATCCTCCTTTTATTGGAGACAAAATATTTAACCCAATTTAAAGTAAATAAAAGTCACGAAAATCAACCGCCTTTTGTTAAACACCTTGTAACACACTGGACAAAAATAATTCACTGCACTTGGTACAGAGCCCTTGGCCCAATACTGGATTTAACCAAAGTAACGTTTCATAAGGAAGACATAATTATAGCTGGACTAAATGCAACCATGTAAGCATTCTCGGAGATAATTCTGCGGTACATATACGGTGTTGTTTGTACCTAACATAGATAGCAGGGCACGAACAGAATGATTTATGATATATAATGGAAACCTTATCTACCCAACCTAATTGTTTGGGCTGTTGGAATAAAGATAAATACGGTCAAGGCATGCATGTGTCAACAACCAACACTTGTTGACTTTTGTTATAAAAACGGCATAAAATTGCTGGTCCCTTTTGTGTTGACACGTTTCGCTCTTGGCCGTTCTTGAACAGTTGAACATCTGTACAAAACAAAAACAGTCGTGTCATTGATAGATATCTTCCTGAATTTGTGATAGTATTGCGAGAATAAGCCGCTCATCCAACGATATACTGGGAATAAAAGTAGAGATAAAGATGATAATTTTATTATCACCATAAAATAAAACTTACCTACTTCTATTTTAGTCATACAGTCAAAACAACCTTTTGAAAATGCTTGTATATCTCAAGCGCGGATCCCAAGGGAGATTCCTTTACCCTGGTGGAGGGCCTAAGGTGAAGTACGTAAGTCCTTCAACTGTAAAACAAGGATAATCAGGCAAGTTGTGGGTGGACTCGTTACGCGTAAGCCATCAGGCTGAATCGGGGTCAAGAGCTGACATACCGTAATTACGAGAAAAAACAAAGTGGGCTGGGTTAGAATTTAATCGTACTTTATTGTTTAGTTAGATAGTGGGCTTTATTAACAAATAGTTCGTCTTCAATGGTAACGGTAAAATGCTGAGAGTTGACTTCATGAAATAAAGCTTCCAAAAAATATTTTTGAGACATTAATTGATCTGTCATATATGTCAAAACTTCGAACTCTGTAATCTGTAACACAAACGTTTGGGATGAAACCTCTATCGTATTAGCCTCTATGCAAACAGTTACACACATAAGTACATAGGTATGTGAATATTCCCAGAATCATTTAATAAGTACACGAGTACAACGAGCTCGGATGGTAATGTAATATTGGAAACTTTAATTAAGTAAGTATTTGGACACACTGTATCGTGAAACTTTCTAGGACTTGGTGAACTTTATTAGTGTAATCCGACTGGTTGGTCAACGATATTATTTTAGTGAGTGTGACTGATTATAGCCATCAATTCTTTATGTCGTACAAATTAATGTTATAATTAAATAAATGTTATTTGATTAATATATTGCACGGATTTTTTAAAATTTTAAGTTATTTTCAATAAATTAGAGCGACAGCAACATCTAAATATATTTCTTTCATTCAATTTAAACATTCTTCAATTTGAAAATCGAATAGGTCATAAAATGATCTCATTGCTACCAATAGTTTAAGTAATAAATTAGAATACAGTATCCGATTATAAGATACGTATGTAAACAAAGTGTGAACTGCCGATCCAGTCGAAACACACTATTTGCATCGTAATCGTTCATAAATTCAGGTGAACTGTGTACAATTTCCCGAATCTTGTTCTCGATTAATACATCACGTCGTCGTGTCGGTACAGTCGAGGAACACGCGGCGTGCCCCGTTCGCGCGCAATTAGCTTCGTTCACCAGAATTAATTAATTTGCCTGAAGGCCTCCCAACTTGAATATCCATGAAAATTAATCATTATTTACTCACAATTTTACTAATACATCGTCTGAAGAGCATACTTTAATAAACATTGTATTGTTTAAGTCATCGATCGACAGAGAAAAGACACTCCTTCGTTATCACCTTACATGTACAACATTTTATAGCAAATAAACTTAAGATTTTACAAATATAAAAAAAAAAAAACAAAACATTTTACTCTAATTTAGTTTATACAAATAAAAACTTTTTAAATAGGTATAATAAAAAACCAAAAGCAATTAAATTAAAACAATACTGGGAGAAACACTGAGAAACATTTACGAACGGTTGAAATTTCAAAAATGGAACAGCGTTTAAAAATGGCAATCACCAATTCACGAATTCGAGGCGGGAAAATTGACAACCACAAACAAATAAGTGCAGTTTATAAAATTGTGATGTGCCATAACATTAATAGGTACGTTGTTATTTCCCAACTTAGTTAAAGTTTAACAAAGATCCCAGATTGTAAAGTAATTAAATCGCAAACAATCACGCGCGCCGGTTTCATTGGCATCATTAACCGCTTCCCGTAACATTTTGGTAACACCCGTTCAAATATGGCAGCTAGCAGCCTATTCAAGCGTTCGCTGGTTGTTGAGTCATGTCGAAGCCCGCTCGAGCTAATTGCCAACATACTCGTAAGCTTCATAAAAGGTCACTTCAAAGCAAACCGCTCCATTTAAACTAAAACTGAGACGCGGGTCGAGTGCGGCAAATTGAAAAGGCTGGTGGTACATACATTTGTAATTGACACCTAAATAGCTTCTATACTCCATGGCAAACGTGTCTGTTTAGAGATAAATCCTATTTTTGTACCGATAAATTGAAGGGCAAACAGTTATTCATGGGTTTTCTTTGTGTAGGATCATAGAGCTTCAATAATAGGTTATCCACTAAACTATGAAACTAATAATAAATTAATTAATTCGACTTTGTTCTGGATAAGTATGATCATTTTTTTATGAAGTAAGAACATATCTGAATGATTTACTGCGCTATGAATCATCGCACTATTATTTATAATAATTCAAGCCATCTCGAATGATTGATGCTTTTAAAAGCGTAATACACCTATATATTTTGTACGTGTTTGAGGAATACACGGATAGGTATATATTATCTTTTAATAAATAACGTTTGTCGACTTAGCAGATATTTAACATTAATCATTCAGTAAGTACCTATATCCTTGCAAGATTTTT
Organism: Heliothis peltigera; assembly: GCA_958496145.1. NCBI lineage: Eukaryota > Metazoa > Arthropoda > Insecta > Lepidoptera > Noctuidae > Heliothis > Heliothis peltigera. The sequence continues at coordinate 8,962,578 of OY292328.1, forward strand.
AAATTGATTAAAGATAACAATAGAATAGACTAAATAAAAAAACAATAGACTATTGTAATAATTAAGTCTGTGGGCGACCGTGGTTTTATTCAATTTTGGTACATAGACAAAACTTAGATTTACTAACTAATGGCATTCTTTTTACAGTAAAATAGTCACTTAAAATATGATGAACTTCAAAATGTCAGAATCATACTGTTGACGAGAGCCATTGTCCTCATAAATTAAAGAGGACTTTAAAAATAGATTTCTGTATTTTTGTCTGCATTCCAACACAAAACTCTTTTGTTACTGGAAAAGGAATGTACTTATGTTATCCAGTATACTAACTATGCGTATACTTTGGAAGTTCAGTTTATACGAGCAAGCGCTAAGACTAGACAAAACTATATTAGCATATCTACAATGAGTAACTACATATTTCATTTCGTTAATATCATATTTTATTAGGTAGAGATACATATACAGTGGTACATACATACATAACATACATACATTAGGCACTAAACGTACTGAAATTCTTAGCTCTTAAGCGTAATTAAACCTCATTACCTATTCTCTTTGGACAGAATCATGACCTATTTTTTTTTATTTTGTTTATTTATTATTATAAAAGAGATACAATATTTATTTAAATCAATCTCCCACAAAACCGATTTAGAGGTTCGACTGTGGGTTAACTCTATAAATTGATTGGTAGGTATAAAAGTGAGCTATAAAATTAATAAGTGTTTACATTCCCCAGGTTAGGACTAACTCACGACGGTGACAGCCAGTGTCAGAGCGAGGCAGTAAAAGGATCAGTGATGGCACCAACAGTACTGGCCACGCTCCACAACTACGCTTGGTCGACTTGTTCCAAAGAGCAGTTCCATGAAAAGTCCAAGTGAGTATCAAGATCAGTTCTGCCTGGGCTGCGGGTTGTTCGCAAGAGTTACAGTGGCCCTGGCACAAAGGGACAGCAGAAGGGGTCATTTGATGATCTACACGAAAAGTATAAAAATCAATTACGGCAAACTTAAACCTCAGTGACTGCTATTTTATATTGCTATGAGATTATATAATATATAAGTATGCTAAATTACGTCCCTTATGACGCCCCCATGGATCATATCACGGTAACATTTTATAGGTAGTTAGGCGTACTTTTCTATTGTCAACTTGATCCCCTAATCACCTTTTGTGGTGCAAACAGAGTTACGCGTATCTATTCGCAGCGACATCAATGAAGCATTCCACATAAGCCACCCAGAGGCGGCAAAAAATGCTAGAAATTCTCCATCAACATATTAAGTTACGATAGCAATATTATGGGAAAATTTTTTCGCTACCCAAACCGCAGGGCTATCTGATAAATTAAACATTGGTTACGGTTAAAAGCTCAGTGGAACCTATTCAGGCTAATTGAACGCGCAGACCTAGGTACAGTAAATACCATCGTTCAAATGCCTGACTTAGTTCAGCTGCGGTCGGCAAATTGGTTGACGCTCTACTGTCTGCATTGGACCACCGAGTTGCAGGTTAAGCTGCTAGTTAACCACTCGGCTGTCTAATTACATTGACTGTTTATACTAAAACAAATTGGCTAGACGCCACAAATTATTTTTTTTTACCTGACATAAAACCTTTATAATATATCATACTCGCAGAAAAAAAAGAAAATGGTACTTTTCGCTCTTCTATTAGAACGAAACATAAATTGTCGCGACATTCTCTCCAGCCAACAATAACGTTCTTTGCAACTGTGTCCAATAGCCGTATTTTCACTTTGTTATTTCTTTCATACACCACTAAAACCCTCGTTATTCTGAGCTCATAAATTAACCACATTATTTGAGCTTATCACAAAAGAAGCCCAGCTTTCAGTTGGCAGATGTACTCACAATAAATGTTGCCAAATAACTTTGTACACGAAAAGGAATTTTAGATCAGTTGACTTGTTGAGGCGAACGAACTGGGATTTGCGAAATCAACAGGTGAGTAATGTTAGAAGTATATTTGTATTTCATATAAAAAGAAAATCAAATAACGGGATACACTGGAACAAGTATCTCTCTGAATAATCTTAACGGAGACTTTTGTTAAAGTTATCTTTAAATGTTTGGCTCCTGATTCAAATAAGTAGATTTATTCAAAATTGACCAATCCATACTTAACATTTAAGTAGCTATTTGAATAATACCTGGACTATGAGTAACAAGATTTTAGCGTCGTATTCATAAGCTAATATTTAGAATCACTGAGTGAATGTAATCGGTATAAACGTTAGTTTGTTCGTCAAATTATCATTTGATGTGACATCATTGCTTCGTGACCCACCTGCGTTGAATGACGTGATAAACCTTACCTGTCCACTAATTAGTACATCATTATGACGTATTTGGTAGCTCATTAAACATATTGTTATCAATTCTTCAACTCAATTTTATATTAGCAGGTGTAGGTATAAGCTAGGTAGGTAGTTGAATGTAATTTTTCCGGTCAGGGAGCTTATATAATATAAGGATGATTGTTCTTTGCTGCAACTGTAAAAGGTGACGAGTGAGTGTGTGATAACGTTGGATAAGAATACTGAAGAAGAAGAAGACACGCGTCACAGCCACATAAAAATATGATAAGGGCGACATGGTGAAAATTATGATCGCGACGTCTTTGAATGTTATTACATAATAACTAATACCAATTTGAATTGTTCAGACGCTGGTGGTGTCTTCACGAAAGAAGTCACGACGAAGGTGTGGAGCTGGGTGGTGCCAAAGAAATATCCAACTACGTGTTCACTATGGACGAACAGTGCCGCACGGAATTTGGCGAAGGGTTCGTATTTTCTTTTATTAGAAGTAACTAACTCTTATCATCATCTAGTGAGGAACTCTCAAGTCTGAGCCCCAAATATACTAATAATGGTATATCTTACAAAATTTTGGCATAGATAGATCGCTGAATTTCCCGGTATCCAAGAAAATGGTTTATGCAATCACTTTAATGGAGAGAAGCTTAAATATTTATGTAAAACCAACGCATGGTACAGTCAACATTACATGTAAGTAGACGTAGGTACGCATAAGCTTTTAAGATATTTGAATATGTCTATGGTCGTTCTACCTAAAATGTTAACCTTGATAGTTCATTACTCTATTTTTGTACGAAACAATGGCTTTTTGCGCCCGCTGAGTCATTTAAAACCACAAGAAAAACCGATAAAATTGTTTTATGGTATTCCCATATTAAGCACGTCATGATGTTCTTGAACCAGAGGCCTGAGCCCCGCATAAAGTGCGACGACTCATAAAACTTAAATATGATATTGTGCTTTAAAAATCCAGCTATGACGTGACAAGCTTAAGTAGATGTAATGTAATATTGTCTTTCCATAAATGTATTTCTGGTTTAAAGTGACTGAAAAGAATAAACGAGTGGTTTCAGATTATTCACATTACTCGTGCGAATTCAGAACTGAAAATAATCATTTGTTTTGTCAGAATGACAACAAATAAAAACAAAAGTAAAACATGTAACTCTTTAAGTGAAATTAATTAATCCTTTGCAGACTCCTTCTCTGTCATATTTAGTCCATAACAAAAGTAATTGCCCACCAATTCCTTTTCCTCGTAAAGTCGTCATGTCATGACATAAATTGATCGATTTTGTCCAACTAATAACGGAATCAAGGCTTCTGTATGCTCCTCATAACTTTGATGAATGAAAAATGAAACACGATACAGCGAGACATTTTATTGACAACATGTCACACTGTCAATTGAGTTATGTGACATTTAGTAATTGTGGTAGCTTCACAATGCGGGCTCAATTAGAAAAAATGAAGCTTTTGAATAAAACTCCGACTATGGGCATAAATAATGGTAATTTCATTCACTTGTAATTTTAAGGGCACATGATGTTTGTCGAATCAAAATTTAATCAGTTTTATGTGAAAATATTTGATGTTACAGCGTTTTATTAAATGAACCAGTTCACAATTCAATGTACACGTGCCTAATTGAACACGAGAAGGAAATTCATAAACAATTAAGAGCATTTAACTACTTGAATAAAGTTTCAATGAGTCGCCAAATAGTAACAGAAATAACTTTATACTAGTACCTACAACTAAATGGCGTAAAACCGTCCTAAATGGGTTTACGTTTCGTTATACTCTGGTAGCTAGTGTAGCGAGCGATCGGAACGAAAATGGAACACCCTTATTTATCGAGAAAGTTGTAAAAATTCTTCAAATACATGTACTCACGTTGGGTGGCAAGCGGGAAGTTATGTAGGACACTACAGTTGAGATTTTTCCGATAATCTGTTTACGTGTAAGCGAATCTGTGCACGCGGCGACGGAATACATTTGCGGCGGCAGCGTCAGATTGCATTATAAATGAACATACGAATATTTGGTCACCAATTGGAAGTGTAAGCATCAAATATGTTCGGGATATCGCGCGATTAAACCCTTTTGCGCTGCAATTTAGTTCAAGCACCTGTGGATGGAGCCATTTTATTCCTGCTACCAGCCAGCCAGTCGTAATGTTATAACATTAAGTGTTTGCTGTCGCCCCTCGGCACGTAAACGCAAATTTAAGCATGTGTTAATGAATAATTAGTAATTAGAAGTTCTTCCTAGTCGAGTAATACATTTTTATCGGCATGTGTTGGACTTAAAACCCTTTTATAAAGAGCACATTATACATAAGTTAATACAATATTATCTGCAACAGAAATAGCATTTGAGATCCACTTGTAGACAATTAAACAATTGTATTGCTTATTGAGATTTATCTCAGAACTACGAGTAACAAATATAATTAATAAATTTATTATTGGATTCCCTGCTAAAATTACTGAATGTATATTATTTTCCGCGTTGGGTGTTATTGTTTACGGCACTCGACTTTATCACGTGGTTCCAAATTTATCTGGTAAACCCCAGTTTACAAACATGTTGTATGTACAACTATAACATATGAGTTTCGTAATGTATGTTAGTAGAGTTGGAACAGAAATCCCAAGAACAATAATAGTTTCCTTTTGAATAATAAACAATAATAAGAAAAGCTTTGCATTTCCAAAGTTCTATAACAATAACTCGGTATTCACATTTAGAGGACTGAAAATTTGCGTTTACGTTTGCCACCTAGGTTTTCAACGGCTTGTGAAATATGGGCTAGGCAATAGTGATTAGCATACCTAGAGTATGAAAACAGTTCAGCTTGAGTTACATAACGCTTTGTTGTTTTATTCAAATGTCCTTTGTGGTCGTCATTTGGCTAACGTACATGCCATGCCGGTACTATCTCAACTTAATGTCATAATAATTAAACCAGGAACTCGACTCCTCTACTGTCGTGTTTTACTGTTAGTGCTAAGTATTTTAACCTGGAAATGTTGCAGGCTTCTATGATTTCTACATTTATGTACTGAAACTTCATGTCATTTTCAACAACTGGGTAGTTGACGACTAGTCAAATTCATTAGTTTTAATTATCTCATCGTCACAATTTTTTCACATCAAGCCATATACTTTTTTTTTCTTCCTATTTTCCTTTCACGCTGAAAGAGATTTCTTTAGAAGTAAGCATTACCTTTTTTTTTCTTTCCTGTTATTTTTCGTTATCAGGTTTGTACAAAATATAATAGTTTTGAAAATGCCTACGACTATTTGATGTAAAAACATTGACGCGCAATTCAACAAGACAGTCTTGTATTTTCATTTATAAATCAGTCTGTTGTAATTAATAATGTTTTGTTAATTCGGTTAGCGGTGGCTTTTTTAATCATATGAAAACAGTGGTTGGAAACAAAGGGTGGCCGCCCTTTGAAGGCGAGCGCTTCTCTGCCCGGGGCGAGGATCGACATTGGTAGCTCAAAGGACGTAACGACATGATTCTTTTAACGAACAAACTCAAACAGTACTGCTTCAATTTGTATTTTTTTTTTCATTTAAAAAAACTTTTGTTATTTCATACTGCTGTGTACATTTCAATAGAGCGTACAAATGCATAAAAATATCGAGCCAATAAATTGTCCGATATATTGATGCTGTATGCAGAAGAGTGGTCGCTCTCTCACGTCATATGGTATCCAATATCTGCTTTTATTTGTTTTCCAGCAAGACAAGTAAACATTTGCGAACGGAAAATGATTCATAAACCATCGATATCCATAGCTTCATAGTTTTGCCTGTCATCTGTTTCAGTCAAAACAATAGCTTTGTTTTAATAGTTTTAAATTCTGCTAAAAGATTAATAAACACATAATAATAATAGTTAATAGGTTAATAATACGTACGAATCAAGCTTAATAAAACATTTCAATACAAAAAAGACAGCAAGATTATTCCAATTATTTTGAAACGTCCCAGTAATAATAATCATAAAACTGTAGATGAATGTAAATAAGCTATCATCCACATTTTAACAAGATTATTATCTGACATGAAAGTGTTTTCCTTTGTTGTTTGAACTCCGACCGTCCTTGACTGAGTAATGACGCTGGGTTGTTGAATTTTAATACGATAAATTGATATTTAACATAGCATTGATTAATTATTAAGGTTAATTGGATTTCATACATTTCAGGTTAAAAGAACTTACAAATTAACGTTATCTTTAAACCTACAGTGTTTTCGCCGTAGACAATTATTTAACAATCCTTACAAATATTATAAACGCGAAAGTAATCCTTTCTTTCTGTCGCGCTTTCACAAAACTACTGAACATGATGGTACATAGATAAGGATCTAAATTCCTGAGCAAATAAATCGAAGAAGAAAGGCCTGAGCAAGGACATAGGCTAGTTCTCGCTTGCGAGTTTATCCGAGTGCTGGAGTTAGCTCCCTTGGGACCGACTGTATAACCGAGCCGAAAAGCGAGTATTAATATAATAATTAAAAATCATGTAAAAACATTCCATAAAGAAATCAAGAGGTTCGTTGTCTAGTATTAAACAATTTAATCTCTAAGATATATTTGCCTTGAAAAGTTTCCTCAGAGATTTGGTCCCGTACGTTGATATTAGATGAGCGATTCATGCGGAAAAATACTGTGTGTCTATGCTATCGTGCACTATGATAGGCGATCATGTAGCCGCCCGGACTTTGTGAAGTAAACTCCGAAAGAAGGGACAAAATAATATCCCAAAAATCCTATAAGCATACATACCCAGCAGTATTGCACTAACAAATTCTTCGTATTTAAATTTTTAGTCAATGAACCTGCAATAATTATGTTCATATAATTTGATTGGTCCATAACAATGTTAGCCGCTATTTGGGTCATTCATTAAAGCTCGACGTGCCCTAATTATTGGGTACAAAGGATGATAGTTTATTGTCTCGCATTACGTTAGTTGGAGGTTCGGGAATAAACTTGATTGCTCATTCGGACTTACTTTTATTTACGTTGATGGACCGTGAAATTGCTTTGTTGATACAATGTGGGGTTTAATTAATTGTTAAGATTGTGGGTTGTGCCAATAACAATAGAATAACAGTACGCAAAATTGTTCACTAGCTTATTTTGATGATTATTTATTTTATTTTCTCTTATCAATAACAAAAATTAATGTAATTTTTCTTGGTTATATGTTCTTTTTAAGTCTATCTTGGGAAAGCGTATTGATCTGACGCTCAGATGAGCCCTTCTCGGCATGAGAAGAGGCCTGCGCCCAGCAGCGGAACAATAGGAAGGCTGCTGATGAATATCATGACAGTTCTCTATGTAATTTGACCTTAAAAAGAGTAGTGAAGTACTTAAGTATTAATGAGACACTTTAGTGTCGAGACAGGTACTCTCATGTCGACAGGACAACATTACCTACCTAATAATGTTAAAAGCACTTACAAACATACCTCCCAGAAAATCTGTCTATCTACAAGATTAAAGCAAAATATTCTATAGATTGAACCTATCATAACGAACCGTGACTCATTCAATATTAAAAGTCTTACATGTAATATATTAGTCTAAATTATGTACAGACATAACTATTATAGATTGTATATAAGTATGGATGGTTCGTATATAAGTATTGCCCAGAAACCCTCTTCGGATCGTCAACTCGCCGTCGAACGTCGCTTACTTTGAACCGACGCTGAAATTTTAGCTACAAAGCCCGCGTTCGTATCGTGTTTCACTGTAGACATCTTACAACCAATCATTAAACTAATTAAATACTTTATTTATTTAAATAAGTAATTTTGTACGAGAATCTAATCTTGGCTGGTTATTTTTGTTTCTAGTGCCACGTGGATCCAAAAAAAAAATAAAGAAAACTGTCACAGAGTAATGAATTATTAAAATAAATGTTTAAACAGATTCCTTATAATTTCACAGAGCCTTAGAATTCAGTCGTATCTTCCTTATGAATTATACTTTCGTCGGCTTTAATTAAATATCAATTAAGACATCTATCACAAGTTGGTAACAAACGTAATACAAGAAGAACTTTCACTTCATTTTTAAATCACAGAGCCTTAAAATTACCTCGCCTCTTCAGTTTATAGGGCTCTTAGAATAAGTGTAGCAATTGAAAGTACGATAAATATATTATTCAAAGATTTTCAATGCATAATGATGAGCGTATCAACAGCCTATCATCTCTTCCAATGATCATGTTTATAAATAAGTCAAAAGGATTTTTCAAACTTTCGATCGTTTTGTTCCTTTCAAATCTATATTCCTATGAAACATGCAAATTATTTTGAAGATACCTACTTAAAATCTAATGATCTTTCTGCATAATGGATAATGTGTAATTTGACTTAACATAATATACTCCATCTAAATACGTTTACTTATCGGTTTGGCACTAAATATCTTGCCATCATTCGTCACGTAATTTAAATACACTTCCCGATCCAATTTCGTGACATTCACAATCGATCCCACATAACTGAGTGTATGTGCGCATCACTAACTACATTTCGAGCTATTTGTATGCAAATTGCTTCATCAGATTATTTCATGCAATACGTAGATATATAAGATACAAATGGGTGCGTTGTGGGTTAGTAGACTCCATCTTCATGTTATACGCCTGCTCATTACATCAATAGTTCCACAGTCTTATTAATCTTTATAGGATCTTTATCATAAGGCTCCAACAATAATGCTCTCTTTAAAGAAATAATTAAACTACAGTTTCGCTAGAACTAGAAATTCGAATAAACTAGGTATGCAAGGATTGAAATAAAAGCAATAAGTGGTGTGTGTCCAAAGCTCTCATAAGCTACGACAAAATCAAGCAAACATAAGCTACTACAATCTATCAAATTTCAAAGCATTGTTCAAAGTTGTTTGAGAAAATTCAACAGTTTCAGGAAGCTTGATGTACTTTGCGATTATCTACATAAGAAATCTTATAAAGGTCGCCGGAAAACGCTGGATACAGGTCGCTTCCAACCTATGATGAGCTGAGATGATGATGATGATGAAGTAACAATCATTATGTGTCCAATATCATGTCTAATAACGAATTCTTCATTCTACTCTTCAGGTTTTCAGTTTGCAAGTCGGTGAAGGTGCGGTCGGCGTGCTCGCGGCTGTGGTGTGCTCACCGCGCGATGCCGCACGTGTGCCGCTCGAAGCGCGCGCCACCGCTCGAAGGCACGCCCTGCGGCCACAACAAGGTAACTACATCATGTTACACGATCAAATGTACTTACACAATGTAGCACGGAATTTGAGGTACCCGTGTATCTACAGTGCGGATTTGTGATATAGATGTATTTACGTATGCGTCCTTAAAGGTGTTCGTTCATAGCCACACGCGGTTGAATATCTTCGAATTATGTTAAAAGCTTATTGTTGAAATTCAAAAGTGTTTACGAAATGAAAACAATAAAGACGGAAGGCTGGAGCAACAGTTGGTGTTAATCTCGCTAAACAAAAAGATTGATTAGCATTCATATCGAAAATAATGAAAATTAATGTCCTAGTCGTTAGAAAAACAATAAATAGGTACCGATATTTAACTAACATTATGAACGTTTCTCGGAAAATAGAATATTGCATTCGTGTTCGCGTGTCGCTATCGCATACCTTACTAAGGATTCCATCGCTAGCACACGGAGGGCACGTGTGTGCGCATAAATTCGATGAAATCCTTTGTGAATATGTTTTTCAAGCTATGCAAATGACGAGTGCTGGCGCCGTCAGATAAATACCGCCGCCGACGAGAGCGCCATTGTACGCAGCCGTGAAATAACACAGCTATCCTAGAACGCTTTTATGCCAATACGAAATTCAATGACAATTTTAAACCAATTCCGATCCGAGGACATTTCAATAAGGACTTGTGCCCATTTAATTTTAAACCAGACTGTTTTATACTGAACGTTGAGAAAGATATCTCATTGAACTTCTGAGAAAGTAATTAGCTTTATAGAGGCCCCACGCGTCTCAATGTTGTTCTCGGAAATCTTGAAAAGCTTGTAGGAAATCCACAGTTCAGAAACCTATGACGCTCGTGTATACCTACATTTTGATTTAAAAATTTACTTTCTACTTTCAGTTACGTAAACGTACTACAACACTTTAAATAAAATGTATTAATGCAAAGTTGAATTGGAGTAAAAATGAAATGAAAATATCCATCAGATTGTAGAACTTCATAATCTCCCTATAAAGCTTCTTAAAATCTTAACAGAAACAGCAGGATAACGGTTTTATTGTTTCTATTAAACTCAATAAAAAAGTTGACGTAAGATGACAATTTCAACATCGTTTGAACACAAATCTTTGCATTAAATAACAGACACTTTCCGTTTTATGACCTTTGTATCCGATTATACCGCAAAAGATTGATGGCGAGGATTGTACGGATTGGGGAATCCATTTCAAAACCCGCTAAAGCCTTCATCGACATATTTGTTTCGCATTTTAGCATTTATTTTCATGAGCTGAAATATGGTTTACCGACAAGCCGTGTTAATACTCGTATTTTGAGTACCTAATCATTTAGCTGTTAGATGCTGAGGTTTACGCCTTTCAAACCTACCACTAGATTAAGGCTTTCATTATTAATAAACAAATCACTGTTTCTTAGAGATCTGCTCTAAAATTTTAGAGCTTAGGTACCTACTTGCGAAATATCTCGCTCACCTCAATATTTTACTAATGGATGCGAGCCGAAGTGCGCCCAGACACTCGCACACGTATCAAAATGTAGCTTACCTGGGTGAATAAATGGCTTTACTACTCATATATAAACATTGACTTTCAACACGATTCCTAAAACAAAAGGTTAAAAAAGGCTGCCTTTTAGCAAGATCAGAATGTAATTATTCTTTTAGAACTTTGTCTGTGCTCTTTCTCATTTATATTAAAAGCCATTGACTTCAAATACTACTTCTACTTCCTTAAAATAGCTACCAGATCAATTTTGTATAACTTGCATTCATTTCAAGCTACCACAAAATGTTATTTCCATAGCATTCTGACGTTGCAAATCAGGCATCAAACTTTCGTACAGGTATATATGCTTAACAAACCATATATTTCTATGCTCAGTGGTGCGTTGACCGAGTATGCGAACCGATGCCAGGCCACGCTATCAAGACCGAGACTACTAATACTGAAACAGAAGTGACAGTCAATAAGGTGGAAGATAAAGAGAGGGAGAATGACAAGCCGGAGTGGAGTGACTGGGGCAGATGGAGCGATTGTACCGCCAGCTGTGGGTATGGCTTGCGTACACGCATCAGGAGGTGCCACTATAAAGGGTAAGTGGACGACACTGTTGGGATTAAGGGTAAGCTCTTGGCTAAGTAACAACCGCACGTGTCGATTGATCATAAGGTTAAGTATCGCTTGGCGCGGTAGGGCTGTGGGACCATCTTTACATGACGAGTTTCTCCGTACTTCAAAAGGAAGGTTTATAGGTAGGTCCCGACTGTCATTTGAACATCTTTGTCAGTTTTTTAACCGACTTCAAAAAAGGAGGAGGTTATATAAGAAAGTGGTCAGGTATGGTTGCCCAGGTAACTGGGTTGAGGAGATTACTTTGGCAGTCGCTCCATGTAAAGCACCGGTACCCAGCTGAATCCGATGAGACTGGAAGCCGGTTAAACTAAATTGAAGAATATTTTATCTCTATGTTCGAATAAATGACGATCGCATTTAAGAATATAGCGAATCTTTATTGCTGAAAACAAATAAGTACAAACAGCCTAACCATGAAATTTTTGAGTTATTATTTTGCTTTTTCCTTTCAATAACATCTTTTATATGAACATTTACAGTGTAATATCAGAAAGCGCCTGCGAGGGCGCGGGTTTCCAAGTGCGCACGTGTTGGTCGGGCGCCGCCTGCGCCAACACGCGGGACGCGCGCGCCGACATCTGCTTACGTCAACACGCGCGGTTCATACCTTATCTACATCCTAATGGTGAGTTATACCTTGTTCTAGTAGAAGCATCCCATCAGATCTGAAAAAAAAAACAAATGATCTACATTTCTTCAGGAAATCTATTTGTTGTCTTTGTGTAATACCCTCTTAACGCATAGTGAGAAAATGAGAAACTTTTGCTATAAATTGCTGTATCCATTTGAATTAAATATAGAGAACCTAATCGAAGTTAGGACTTCCACCAACAAGATGGACAGATGACCTTATAAAGGTCGCCGGAAGACGCTGGATGCAGGTCGCTTCCAACCGGTGTATGTGCAGATCTAAAGGGGAGGCCTATGTTCAGCAGTGGACGTCCAATGGCTGAGATGATGATGATAATGAACAGAAGTTAACTAAGAAAAATCTTAATTCCGATTCATTAATTTCTTCTGAATAAAATGAATGCTTCGTTAAAATTTCAATACGTTATTTAAATAACAGTACCTACTGATGTATTCCCATATTTTATTCGTATGAACACATTAAATATTTATTCACAGAAACCCAGCACTGTGAGATCTGGTGCGTGGACTACGCGGGCGGAGGACCGTCCAACTTCGGAGCCTTACCTGATGGTACACCTTGCAGCTACAAAAGACCTTACGATGTTTGCTTCCAGGTATAATTTTTTTAACCTAGATTTGCACATCAAGCTTCATATTCTTATCTTACACAAATAATCAATAAAAAAAACTCCTATAGCTTTTCCTTCGAAACGATAAATGAAAGTGATATTATTTTAAGATGCTTTACCAAATTAATAACACATAGGGCCAGTTTCAAGGGTTACGGATAGCCACTATCTATCTGTACTGTAAAATGTAACAGAATTTGTATGAAATTATCCGCCAGATAAACTGTCTGGAACTTATCAGCAACCTGTGAAACTGGCCCTTAGGATTTTATTTTTGACCCAGTAAAATACCCAATTGATGAGTTATAATGGAATATAAGATTGCCGTGTGTTATATACAAGTTCTAAGAAGTCATTGATTTTATAATGCCTGAGACAATGAATTAAGAATATATATTGTGACTTAGCAAAATTTATTCAGCATAGACCACTGGAAGAACAAGCTATTTAAACAGGGTTTTTCTTAGGAACACCACTTTGCTAAATTCGACATAACTAGATCTCGAGCTCAGTACTAAAAATTAAGAGAAAATCTCTCTGTTGCAAAAAGAACAGCTATCTACTCGTATATTAAACATGTTTTATACATGAAAGTAGAAATAATTTAAATAAGACTCAATTTTAATAAAGCGCAGCAATTATGATGTCAACTTAATTAAAAGTCCCCAACCCAAACCACTTTTGGGAGCAAAGAAAAAAACTCAACATAACAGATCCCGAAAAAATGCTTTTTATTTTTTGTTTTACGACAGCGTTTTCCTTTTAGTAACTCATTTATGATGCATTATATGGCCGTAATAATAGAATTTTATTATTATGTATATATTGATGTTTTTTTTTCTTAGGGAACTTGTGTCCAAGGTCATTGTAATTCTACCGACAGCGTCTGCAATTGGTGTCCAGATGGCTACTGCAATAATAATACCCATGTTTATACCAGACAACTTGGCAAAGGTATTTATTGATTTGTATTTATCAAACCGTTTATGATTATGTAGTCGTGGTGGCCTAGTGGTTAAAGCCTCTCGGGTTCGATTTACTTTCTAAGTATATCTTCGACACCAATGAACGATTAAAGGTGAAGGAAAACATCTCGAGGAAACTACTACCACTACTATACTAAACTAGAACTATAAAGTCTGAAATCACCAACGAGCATTGAGCAAACGTGGTGATTACCGCTCACTGCCTCTCTGTGTGAGAGGAGGCCTGTGCCCAGCAGTGGGACGATAAAAAGGCTGATGATAAAGGAAATTTGAGAGATTGCAGTAGCTTAATGTGCAAAGTCACTGCTTATATCTCACGTTTTATTTTAATTCCCAATAATAAAATGAAATTAGTAGTTTATTAATTCAGCTGAAGAACTACATAAGTATGAATTAACCAATTAGAAGATTTTATCACCAGCATAGTTAAAAGTTTTCTTTCGAATATCGACGAACAAAAAGTACCTAGTACCTAGATCGTCGATTTTTTCCCGAAGCGAGATTTGAAAGCAAATGAATGTTCTGAAGCGAAAGGGTACCTAATTCAGTTAGATTCCATTCAGAATAGCTACGAATCAGATAAACTACGTCTGGCTGAACCTAAGTTCTGTAATACTCTTTGAAGTTCAAGGACCGACTGCGGGATTGTGGACTGGGGATGCAGTATTTTGAATTATATTACACGCGTATATTGACGTATTCAAACGTATTGCGAGTCGAAGAACTGTGAAAAATATAGAGAATCTATTATTCTTATATGTAGATGTTTGTATTATGGGTTCAACGTGAAGTTTTGCTTTTAGAATTATTTTCTTTTGTTGTGAATGTTTTTTCAAACCGTCTCTTTAGAGTATTTATGTATTTGTCTGTCTGGAGTTTTACTGTATCCCAAAATAATCATATCCATGACAGTACTGTTTTCCAACAATATTGTACTAACAATTTGAAATATAGTTTAATTAATATACCTTATTGTTTTTAGGTTGGACCCGCATGACGATGATACCACACGACGCTCACCAGCTGTCCGTCCACATCGTAACCCCCATACCGCTAAGCATTGCCATCAGAGAGAAGAAACGAGACAAACAAATCTTAGATCTCATGAAACACTCCAAACGTTTCGACATCGATAACAACAAATACTTGAAGTACGACCCTAATGTACCACAGAATTTACAAATAGTGGAAGTGGATAGCCACGTCATAGATATCAAGGAAGGTTCTAGATGGGAGGGCGAAGTGGTCGCGGCGGGAACCTTGCTCAAATGGACGAGAACAGATACAGATGTTTTCATTACCTCGGAGTCGCGGCTGCAGACTGATCTGATGATTATGGTGAGTAGGTTTGTTCAAATAGCATATATCTTTCTTCTTCGCCTGGTAATGATGTAGATATTCTATAGCTGTAAAAGCTAGGATATAACATGTTCATCTACCTGGCCTTTTCCTAAGTTAGGCTGGGGTCAGCTTCCACGCTAACCCGTTACAGCTGAGTACTAGTCTATCACATGGAACAAATGCCCATCTGACCTCAACCTAGTAACCTGGACAATCCAATATCCCTTGATTCCTTTCCTGACTACTCGTAACAATTTAACATGCTTTCCGAAACACGATGCAACTCGTCATTACAAGGTGATCATAAATACAAAAGCTAAAAACACGTTAAAACCTTCTTAATCGTAAACCGTTTAATTAAGAGAAATATTCATCGTTCTTGCTGTAGTTTAGCCTTTCATTTAAGATGCTAAATCAGAAACAGTACAACATAATTCATACCTTCTACCTATGTCCGTGCTATGCGTAGTGGAACGACCAAAGTGAACTACAATTTTTACATTGATACGCTATACATACTAGAAATTCATTCGCATTGAATGAAAAGTTGGACGGTGAGTTGGACGAAATATGAAATTCCGCGAATGTATTTAAATTGTAGAAATGTTAGAATTAAAATAGAAAGCGAGTCGAACGAAACGAGCCTACCATGTTTTCGGAATAAAAATAAAATGTTATGAGGCTAAATCGCATTTCGCCTAAACTTTTTATACGTTTGACTTGTTAATTACTATGTATTTTACCCTGTTAGGGCGCATTGAATCAGCTTAAAACTAAATATGTATATCATTAAGGAATTCATACATTTACATTTGATACATTTTATATTATTTCAAACTTCTATATTCAAGGTATTCTTTGATACTACAGTAAAATTGTTCTTTAAGTAGTGACCTAAGTCTAGCATGAAATATAGTGTTCCGTTTTTGAAGTGTTTATGAACGAGGTCCGTACTTTCAAAGCGGTCGCTTCTGGCTCACTACGAATAAACTTGGCTTGTGCGCTGTTCAGGATTATGACAGGATTTATAGCCGACCACGTTAGCCTGAATAGGTACAAGCCGTACCAACTTAGTATAGGAACTTAAGTATGTTACAAAGAAATTCATTTCAGTGAAATATGCGTTTTAATTTAAGTCGGTCACAAATTATCCCCTTGAAGTTGAATTTACCCTAAAACTGTTTTTACATAAATGGAACTGTAGGAAGTTTGTTCCCGTTTTATTTATTTAGCGCTCCGTCCCTAGCCGCTTTGTAATTAACATAAAAGAATCCGAGTTCCCCACGTGGAAATAATAAATGCCAGCCAGAGTTTAGGTCGGTAATTTTTTAAGGTCCCTTTTCACGGCCGGTCGCCCATTATCTCCCATTCGTGGCAATTATTTTCAGATTTTGAATGGGAGACAAACTAGCTAATTCTGGCATTGTGGGCTAAACAAAATGCGTGACTCAAAAGGTAACAAACTATGAAGAGTGTAACGAGTTGAAACATTGGATGATAAGGGTTGATAGCGGTATCCGCGGCCTGTTAATTATTCAGCAATGCTCTTAACTGTGCCGCTGAAGTTAATTGGAACTCACGCTTCTCAATTTATATATTATTTTTCTATATCGCGTGATATTCAAAGAAGTTATTCGGTAGAACAACACTTCACGTAAGCGAGTGCGTTTAGCTCAAAAGCTTTTAGAGAAGTTTAATGGCTTAAACGAAATTACAGAGCGCGAAATCTCTGGTACCTTATCCTTTCGGACTAAGCTGGCGTTTTATTTCAATTTCACATTTTTTTGCTTTGGAATATTTAGTTAAATGCATACTTTGCATTGATTTTATATGTTGTATGAAATGTTTGTTGTGAAATTTCTTTTTAATCATTCCTTAAAATATGTATACTTTATCTTCTTTTAAACAGTTTATCTTCCAATAATGTTTATCGTAATTTTAAGTCATCTTTATATTGCCTTAATTTTCACTTCCACTCACTCTAACACACACACACTAACACCGATTAAACTTATTCATCATCTTATTCATACATCACCAATGAAATTTTACGTTCCAATCAGGGATTTAATCTAGCAGACAGAAAAGTCCTGTACCAATAGCTGCCTTTTCTGATTTCTCGCAAGACATTACGAAATGAAGTTAATAAAGAGTCCATTAGATACACGTGTTACCCGTTACCGTAATGTGTTCAGTGTTACACAGGGTGTTATCAAACCGCTGGTATCGTAGGCATTATATCGCTGTAACGTGGTAACAACCTGCCTTCACAGTAATGTGTACTTAGTTCACTCGAGTGTAATGTTCAAGACTTATGTGGAAATCTAAATATTAATTTGCTTAAATATTTTTTGTCAATATCCTGTTACGGTTATTCTCGTACATATTGTAAATTAAGACATCGATCTATGATGCAGTGCCACCTTTAAAAGTTGATTAATTTACAATAAAACCAGCTGACTGCTTTGGACACAATTATTGTCTTCAGTTTTTACTATACCGATAAAATTGATCAGCGCGACTAGCTGAGACGATATTCCTACAATTGTAAACGTTAATAGAATCGTAAAACATGAACAAAATGACGTCATGCGCCCATGATTTATCGATATGAAGTAGCATTTCCATATATACATATATAAATATTAGGTTTATCAGTGCTGACGATGTACGCATCTTGGCCAACCCTGTAGTACTCCGGAGTGTATTTTATTTATAGCGAGCTTTCAGCTTTTAATGCAATACATATTACAGGCATTTCCTGAACATCCAGTGGTGTCAGGAGAGTCAGTGATGGTGGAAGTGTCGGTGAACTACAGCACCCCTGCGAGCCGCACCAGGCCCTTGGAATACAGGTAAAGTATAGCATTCTTCTCACGGTTAGATTTACACTTTCGGAGTTCTGTATATCTGTTTGTAAGTTCTCATCTTATGAAATGAGAAACATGAATAATGCCTCAATCTATATTGATCATTCAATTAAGAATCAATCACTTCTATGTTATGCAAATAATAAACATCAAGAGACATCAAATTATAGACTACTAACTCTGTGATGAAAGAGGCTTAATTTCGTTTATAGGTGTTATGTCGGCGAATATAAAATTCTTAACATTATAGTCACCCATCATATATGGGTATAACCCCCTATACGAGTTTAGGCATTTTAATAGCCTTTTTAACAGGAACAAAGATAATAAACTACACGCACGTTCGGTTTTTTTTAATCAAATATTTCAAACATTTCGGGAGAAATCAAAGCAATGTCAATATTGCTGAACATGTTTATTCTGCATACGATTTTGAATTCAAAAATATTTTTCTTATTTATTTATTCCTTCTTTTATATTGTGATGTTTGCTATCGTAGTGTAACCTTACTATTTCAATGGGCGAGTCTAGAAGCAAATTCCTACCACTTGAAATGACCTTTGTTATAAGTTCGTCGACTGATGTGAATCCTGTGGCTTGGAAGTTAATAATTATCTTAACTTCTCCGGTTTGCGTTGGGCTTGGTTTGTTTTCAGACGACTATAGGTACTCAACTTTTTTAATTATCGACTCGCATAAAATTAAAACTCGTTTACTTTTAATAGACGTCTATTGAGAAGTTTTCGCGATATTTTTTTTTATCTTGTAATATAAAATTAAGATTCTGAAACTCTTGTAAATTAAATAGAGCCAGGTTAATGACCTGACCGCCGAATAATTTCTTTTTATCCTCCCTTTCGCTTACAGATTATTTATTCTTGAGCCTGAATTGAAATAATGAATTATAATGGAGTTACCACAAATCGATCATATACAGTTAGAAAATATGTATGCTTGAATATTAAGTAGGCACCAGTTACTTAAATTTTGACATTTGAACTTTCTTCAAGCTTCAAAATTATGTAGAAATCATTGCCTGTTCACTCGAAGTTAATTTTAGGCCCGTTTGAATTAATCAAAACAAAAGACAAGTACCTACTTACTAGGAATTGTCGAAACATGATTCTCCAAGGTTCAAACAATATATTCCTAGTGAAATCCTTCAACTATCACAGTTTTATGAAGATATACAACAATGAAGAACGTATAAGTGTTTGTATATGTGTACATAAATATTATAACACACAAGTTTCGTACACGGAACAAGCGACCTTAATGTATCTTATAAAGTTTTAGACAGTCGCTTCCTTCAGTAGTACTAAGTGAAACAAAAGTTACCTCTGTCTGGCCATATCGAGCTCGTCCGGGGAAATTCTTTTTCCGATACGTCTCTCTGATTTGTTTCAATATTGCCAGTTTCGTATGTAAAGTTGGGTCAATGTTTAGTGATGCTGTTATTTATATTATTGGGAGATTCTGCCTCGTTGGTCGAGTAGTAAGCATTTGGGACATACCATGGTGACGTCTCAGGTTCGACTCCCGGGTTTAAGAAACTTGTACAAAAGCATTCTTGAAACACAGAAGTTATATCTACATAAAACTAATTACAAAACTTAGTTAACAATTTCTCCGTAGCGAGTGCCCGGCATTTGTTTTCACGTGAGCGAGGGTAAAGAAGATATCTCATGCGGAAATTTCAGCCTCCACCTTATCACGATTGAGTTCTTTCGCTCGGTTCGTTTTAACATGCGCACCTAGTACAATAGGAACGAAATAAGCGAAACGGCCTGAGCTTAAGGAACTGTTTTAGTTTAAAAAACTAGCAAAATAATTTATGTGATGACCCAAAGCTATGTACTTTAATTGAATGAACTTATCTCTTGTGGAAACAATAACAAGCCAGCGACTAAATATTTGTGCTACTCTATGCAGACAAATCTCACAAACGAAAAAAATATCTACATTCGCCGATCTTTTTCGAGAATATATCATTTCTACGCTATCACGTACTCGCCATTATATCACTGTCACTAGTTAAGTAATGAATATTAGAAATTCGTGGCTGCGCCAACATAAATCACGATTTATTATAGAAATATAGAAATTGTAGATTATGTACTCGAACTTGAGTAAAGCGAGCTGAACAAATTTGTATTCGTTACATCGTCTCCACACCTAATAGACATTGTCCCAACTTCGAATTGAGCCCCGCTACAAATATTTGAACTGTAGCAAGTTTTCGTCTGTACACTCTAAAGTTTCGCTACAAGTTTTCATTATTGTAGACAATAACTTAACACTTTACTTTGTGTCGCATTTGTATTCCGAATTTGGGTACCTTTTGTAATAAGTAGATACAAGACAGGGTGTCTGTTAACACTGACTAAGTATTATTTACTTGCCCTACTATTTCCTATACAAGGTTTGAAGGTTGCTTTATCTTTGAATTAGGATTGTAAACACAATTTTCGTGTGTCACCTTACATGCAGAGATGGGCAAGCACTTCAAATAACTTCGATCAAACAGTTTCACCCTTTAAAGGTCACGGCTTCGTGTCGTCGCCTATAAATTATGTATAAATCTGTATAACACGACATCGGGCAAGCCAAGCCCGTCACGTGTGGTTAATGTGCACTACGCTATCACAGGTATTAATATAATATCAGATTTATACAGGTGATAACTATTAATTTCTGTTACAATGTACTCAAATGATTATGTAACGTTATAGGGTAAGATTTAATTAATTATGTATTTGATAAAGCTTTCAAATTCGATAATACGTCGATCAATTATTCATATCACCATATTTTTACGGCCGTTTAGTGATTTTTTGTCTCAAGACATTATTATAGAGCCTGTCTTATATTCATACCAGATGGTCGACGGAGCGCGGGCCGTGCTCTGCGTCGTGCGGCGGCGGCGTGCGCGTGGTGCGGCCGCGCTGCCTCCGGGACCACAAGTGCCCGCCTGTCATGTTCGAGGCCTGCAATACGCACAGGTATATTGCCAGCAAACAAACAACATACAACTCTTAATATTCTTGCGATTTGCGATTGATTAGGAAGTAGACCGTCCTTATACTTATTATTGGAGTAGTTAATTGAAATACTTAATCTCCTTTCTTCTGAGAGCGATATACGATTCTATACCCTAACAAATACAGTAGCTATTCCACAGTCTGCGAAATAAGTTTCTATGGTTGTATCCACTGACTAAGAAGGTGAAGAAAAGCTTAGTATGAAGTACCTACATACTAGACTTATAAAAACATTAATATTGATTGTCTTCCCTGAGCAAACGTTTTCATTTAAAAGGAAAACATTACCTACAGCAAGAACATCATTTCTAATTTATTCAAACAAGTCAATAATACTCGTTATTTCACAATACAATGGTTCAAAAGACCTTGCAATAAATGTCTACATCACCCCTTTCCATACATTACTTACTGAACAATAACACGAAAGTATAACGACGTGGTCGATTAATACATCGGGCACGATGCACGCTGCACGCCATAACATCATAAACTGTACAAATAATATAGGTATGATTAATTTCCATAAGCCGCACGTAGCAGGTATCAAACATTTAAAGAGAGAGGTATCAAACATTTAAAGAGAGTGCAGGCTCAACAAAACTTGCATTCACGTGTAAAGAAGGTCCATTCTTCATACCAATGTGCATTTACCCATTAATCACCTAACTTTGCATTTCTGAAGTTAGCCATTTAACGCCTATCGCACGCGCAGTAATGTTTTGTTACTATATTTTTTGAAGTCAATAGTAGCCATCTTCGAACAAGCAAACCTTCTTGAGAAATCTGTACGAACAAGTGCGCAAAAAGTACCTATCCAATAGAATTAATTACACATACCCTTTGCAAGATCAAAACTTAAAGATTAAGGTATACATATTTTTATTCAAAACCCATCACAATATTTTTCACTTGGTAACCCAGAATGAAAAAAAAATGCCTTAAAAATGTATATTTTCTTGTAAAAAAAATATTGTTCTAAAAGTTTTCCCTCTGCTTTCATGAACTAAGCCTTCTGGGCATATACATATTACGTTTTTATACTTATACCAATACGAAATAAGATCGATCTGTCCCCAACTCAATATTTAATTGCGGCCGTGGCCGGCGTCCCGATCCTAAATTAATAACTGTTCACAAATATTCCCCAAAAAGGTCCCTTTGTTAAATATTCACAACTCACAAAATAATCTATTTGCTCTTCTGCTACTTTGTCATTATCTTCAATTTGCTAACGTAGACGGGGGAATAAACTTGTATTTGCCTGTTTTCCAGATTTCACCCGGAAAATTGACTCAATGAGTACACGTGCGATTATTTCTAAGCTTTAATTAATGGTTATAAGGCTATCATTGTTTGAAATTATATAATTTAAGGTGAAGCATCTTAAAATAATGTCACTTTCATTTATCGTTTCGAAGGAAAATATATTGGATTTTGTTTATTGATAATTTAAGTAAAATACGTATATGGTTTGATGTGAAAAAATTGTGACGTCATAATTCTGACTCTCATACAAATTGCATAGAGAGTAACTGTTTTTGACAGTTCAATAAAAGTGGTAATCAATTTGACTAGTTGTAACGAAATCTAAAAAACGTTTTTTTTTTTATCATCTCCTAACTTTAGAGGTGTAAAAATATTGACTACTTCTACCTAAACTATGAACTATAACAGTCTAACTAAAGAAGAATATTTGAACCCCCCTGTGTTTCCTCAGCTGCGAGTTCACGTGGGCTGGCGGCGAGTGGGAGGAGTGCAGCGCCACGTGCGGCGCGGCCGGCCTGCAGGAGCGACAGGTCTTCTGCGTGCCGCTCAACGTCAGGTATGTCGTATCAATATAAGAAAACCAGCCAACCAATTGAATATTATCCTTCCGGTATTGTGATAGGGTTGAAAATCTATTAAAGAAATTTGACAAATTGTATTAGCTTGATGTGCTGGCGTCTGTACTAGAGTCACTTAGGGCCATAGGCATTAAAAGATCTTTAATTGTAAGAAATAGCTTTCAGATTTATTAATTATATTAGCTTATCTGAACAGTGAAAAATGCATCATGTGAAATTTATTGACAATACAAGTTGTGATTCACAACAATGTTACTGCTATTGAGATGAGTTTAATATACTTGAAAATCATAAGACGACATACATCATAAATAGGATATTACAAAGAACGATAATTGTAACTTCCTAAGTTCATATTTCTAATAACTCCCACAGTACATCATCAAGACGTGATCTAATAAAGAACAGCGTGTCTCCTACGCTATGCACTTCACCAAAGCCAACCACACGGCAGGCTTGCAACCGCTTGCCTTGTCCTGTCTACTGGAAAGAGTTGCCCTGGACTCAGGTAACACATTCATACCTACATCATTATTTAAAACACTGCCTTAAAGGACTGCCTCATAGGTCTAGTAGTCGCAAGGCGTGACTGCTGTGCACGGGGTCTCGGGTTCGAATTCTGGGTCAGGCCGAAATCGCTTTGTGGGTTTTGAGAAACTTTCATAAAGCGGCCTGGAGTCTGGAAGTTGGTAATTGATTCACCCGTGCATCGGAGAGCACGTAAATGTCGATCCTGCGCCTGATCTCTCTCCGGTCGTGTCTGATAGTCGTCCCATCGGACTATGAGAGTGCACCTGCATCTGCGCGAATGCTTGTGCACTATAATTATGTCCTGCGCAGCTGGCTGATCTCCATAAAAAAGAATTGCCGCCATAGCCGACAATCGGCCTAGGTACCATCATAATCATCATTTAAAGCAACTGTGAGAAGTTGTTACATCTACACTCATAAAATACACAGCATTCAAACAATGCTGACTCGTACACGTTACGAGAACAGCTAATTAAAACCGACGTCAAGTTTCTCTGTAATAAACTACGAGTCGTGTTCATAATTTGTACGACGACCGAGAACAACGCTAACTACAAACCACTTCGGCCATCAAATATTCTCTATGTACTTGTACGTGAAATCTCACAAAGATTTTAACAGAACTAATATTCCTACCTACATATACATATGTGTCGTCTACCTGTCTCACTAAAAAAAAACAGAAATAAAAAAGTCGAACAAATTCTATTGTTTGCCTAAATATGTACATACATGTATGTATGTTGCTACTTATCTACATAAGGCCCGAGCGTAACCAAGCGTAAACATATAAAGGTCCGTATATAAATGTAAATGGGACCTTCATGAAAAAGTCATGAAGCCATGAGTGGCCTAGTTCATAGCCTAAGTATATTCGGTACAAAAAAGCTTTCAGAAAAAAAATCTTCCTTCGATAAGCTAGAGGTCTGAAGGGTTCAGTTTTGTTGGAACTTGCAAAGACACAACGGTGACAGCGAAGCGACCCAGTTAGCTGGAAACCTAGCAATGCATTTTGTGCAAACTGAGGCGCGATGCGGCTGCAAATTGGCTTGATTTACTAGTTCGCGGAACTGTTTCAACCGCAACTAATTGGCGGTTTGCGATTTGATTACACAATGTTATTATGAATATTGTGAAGGTCGTTCCTGTGATAAAAATATGTTTTGCATTAACATACATATATCATACAAGCTTCCGCCTGCGGTTTCAACTGCGTCCCGTGGGAGATAATGTACGCACTTGGATACAAAGTAGCTTTTAGCCCAATGATTATAATTAGGACCATAGTTTATGAAATTAGCGCGTTAAGGCAAACAAACGAACTCTTCAGTTCTAGATTAATATGTAGATTTACTAAACATCCACATGAACATTATGTAAGTTATAAACTTAATGACCTTAGCTTTTGATTAGAGCGTAGGTATTTTTTTGGTTAATATTTGTCACACGGCATTAAATTTTTTTTTTCCGCAATACTATCACAGTTCATCCAAGAAGCTTTTAGTCCTCCTGAACTTTGCTTAGATGAATAATTTCAGAGAACTGATCTGTACTGAATGATATGCTTATAATAGTGTTCAGCAACCTGCGGCCGCGGCATCTCCCGTCGTCCCCTCGAGTGCCCCGCGGCGGACGAGGTGCTGTGTGGGCCGCGGCCGCGCGAGCGCCACCGGCGGTGCCGCGTGCGCGCGTGCGCGGCGCGCCGGGCCGCCTGCCCGCCCGCCGACACCACGCAGTACTGCGAGCTGTTCGACGCCGGGCAGCTGGCCCGCCACTGTCTCGTGCCGCCCTTCAGGAAGTACTGCTGCAACGCCTGCAGGCTGCTCGACCACGCACACATTAGAGGCTTCGGGTAGACCAAAACACGATTCGTTTTACTTACGGACATTAAAAAGCTACCATTCGTAAACAAAACGAATAGTTTCTTCTTTATAAGAACTGAGCATTTATCTCAGACGATGCACTAACACCGCGTGTACTGCGAACTGTTGGACGCCGATCCGCTGGCCTACCACTGTCTGTCCACCCTTTAGAAGGTACTGAAGCAACAAGTACAAAGGTACTCGACCACTCATATATAAAACGCTATAGAAAAGCTTACACTACCTGTGCTCCGAAGATCTTACGGCACACAGCAGAAAACGAAAGCAACTTCGCCATCTTGTAAGACTCATACCACGAATAAAGAACTCCCTACCACAGTCATTTAAGTACCTGAAGATCAAAGCCCAAAGGATCAGTATCTTAACTTTAGGTAGATTTGTATACTGGGACATGAACAGCGACCCGTTCTCTTTCGTGGAATATTATAGCACCATTATTGAAGTTGAGGATTGTGATTGTGATGGGGGGATTATTAGCAACTGCCTCTCGGGTTAAGCGTATTGATATTATGATGAACGGAGATTCCGTGTAAGTATAACCAGTATTTTGTACGTAGTTTTTCATATTTATAAGCGATTAGAATTAAGGAATATACCTAATATCTAATAATAATGCGCAACGAAGTGCCATAATGTATTGTACACTACTTCACGTAATAAATGTGCTATTCTTATATTTTCAAGTTGTTTTTTTAACTCTCCCATATACCCTTTTTTCAGTGGGAAATCATCAATTTATCCTAATAGGTTACAGCTAGAGGTGTCTCTTACTGACTTAAACCCACTATATTCCTTCTGCAGGAAATACCCGCAGCCCCGGGAGTCTCTCATAGTCTTTTATGACGAAGTTCGAAGATCTGCGGAGTAAGCCATCTCTTACTACAATAGTGAAAACGAAAAGGACATACCAAATCGATAAACCACTTAGTAGTCATGTGAAATATAATTTCCAATTTTTTTTATTGTACCAGCATTTACGATTATAGAAAAACATCTTGACAAGCACCGCAGGTTCTCTTAGATACAGGTACTTAAAACAATCCGCCATAAAAACATACAAAAGAATTACCTACTTCAAGCGAATTCTCGCTGACTACATCAAAAATAAGTAATTAATTAGTAAATGCATTTCAGAAATAGGTCACCTCTCTTCGCGTCCAGGTTATACACACAGCCGGCTTATGAAGCAAATATTGCTTTAGTGCAGTCTTTGATTGTTTTTATTTTATTCGATCGTACGCGTGTATAACTATAGCACGGATGTTATAATCAAGTTATCGACAGTATTTTTCCGTCTGTTATAACCGAAAATCCATATATTTAAGTAAGTAAATTTTAAACCTTATCCAATTTAAGGAACCAGTTTCTAAAAGTATAGTATCTTAAATCCTCCCAGATACAAATTTGTTTGATTAAAATGCAAGGCAATATAAAACCAACATTACAAAAATCATTAGTAGACGTTAATTTTCAGTGACGCTCGAGATTAGAGTCGAGTTATATAAAACGGAGCTCAGACTGAACGCCGACAAAGGCCAGTCAGAAAGAAACTTAATTGCTTACTCGTGCAACCTGACAAGGTAAAGGACTTAATAAACATGAGCTTAAGGACTGTATATAAATAAAGAAAAAAGTATATTTTTTCTAAATTAATCATAATTTGAGTATAGACGCCAGCTCATCAAGCTCCCTACTACAATCTGACAAACCTGACTAGATTTTCAACTTTACGGCTAAAGCATATGTTTCAAAGTTGATTGGGAAAATTTGGCAGTTGAAAATCAATGGTGGAGTATGTTCAGCAGTGGACGTTCTATGGCTAAGATTATGATGATGATAATGATGGTGATGATGAAGAGAAGAGATAGGCCTAATACTGAATTCGCCTAACTGAAAGTAAAGCCGATGGAAAGCGGTCCCTTGGTACCCCACAATATACTTATTATACACTAGCTTCTGCCCGCGACTTCGTACGCGGATCCAGTCGCTTATGCCAGCGACTACAGGGCCGTCAAAATCGAAGATTGGAAACGTCTAATATCGAATTCTATAAGTCCGGGGACGGGAAAACAACAGGATGCGCGAGACGATTTCTTTTTGTAATGCCACAAATTGAACATTTTGTTAACGTCAATCCCAATAGTTAACAGTGTAGCTGGGCGCTTGGAATACCATAACAGTTGTTTCAATTTTATACGTCTCTTCCACTTTCTAACTGCTTATGAATATTTCGTTATGTGCTTATTCTGAACAGCCTCATTGATGTAGTAGTCGCAAGGCGCGACTGCTATGCACGGGGTTTCGGGTTCGATTCCCGGGTCGAAATCGCTTTGTGAGTTTTGAGAAACTTTCATAAAGCAGCCTGGAGTCTGGAAGTTGGTGATTGATTCACCCGTGCATCGGAGAGCACGTAAATTTCGGACCTGCGCCTGATCTCTCTCCGGTCATGTCAGATTGCCGTCCCATCGGACTGTGAGAGTGAGGGAATAGAGAGTGCACCTGTATCTGCGCGAATGCTTGAGCACTATAATAAATGTCCTGCGCAGCTGGTTGATATTTTTTTTAATTTGATTAATAAATAAAAAAGTTGATAAATCCATAAAAGAGAACGGCCGCCGTAGCCGACAATCGGCCTGGATGCCATCATTCTGGACAATGTATGATAATCTCGATTAGAAATTAGTCGTGCATTAGGTTAATTACTGCTTTCATAAGCGTTAGTAGATGTGCGAATACACTGAGAAGTCAAGCATAATTCTGTATCGGTAATTGGTTTCTCCGAACCAGCGGTCAGTGGCGCAACATACCCTTCTTTGGTCTCTTTATAGAGAACTGGATGTGGAAGCGTATATACGCTGAACACGCGGGCGTAATTCTCGATCCGAAAAGGTTTCAACGGTGCGAGTTGCAGCCTTATGTCCTCGAACAGCATCAAACCTCTCCACACTTAAATTAGCTCTTTGTTGGATTCTAGGGATCTTATGATCCGATGAATCTTAGCTTCTTTGGACAATGGAAACAATTTAACTTTTTGTAAGCATAGTTATAGTTTTGTTGTGAAGATACTTGATCCTTAAAAATCTAAACGTCTGCTCTATTGCACAACCTGGCAGGCTACCGTGTCAATTCAAAAAATCAAAAGAAAATTAAAAACTGAAATAACGTAAATGCGAAGGAATATTAATGCGGTAAAATAAAAAAGTGGGAGTTTTGGCCGGAATCTTCAATGATGTAACACATTAAGCTACCAAAGTCAAAATTTCCAATCTGTTAAATTTCCTGAATAAAATTTCAACTTTATCGCTGAAGCCTATGGTTCAAAATTGATTGGAAAATATTTACAGTTTCGGCTAACTTGATGTGCTGGCGTCTATACGAAACGCAGTCCTAAACTGTTACAGCTTTCACCGCGCTGAGGTACTTTCAGCTGATGTTGTTTTTAACCGACTTCAAAAAAGGGAGGTTCTTCACATCAAATGTGTCTGATCTTAGATTTTTATAAGTCAACCGGAAATGCCTATCAGACCGAACAACTTTTTCTAAGACGTCAGTCCTACATGTTTGATGGTGTAGCTGGGCTCTTAGAGTTCCATAGAAGGTGTTCAAGATCTTCAATTTTTATACGTCAACAGCGAGTGCTCATCAGGCTGAACATCCTTTGCTAAGACGCCATTTCTATATGTGTAATGGTGTAGCTGGGCTCTAGGAGGTCCAAAACAGCTGTTCCAGATCTTCAAATTTTATCTCGTAGAAGAAAATGCTCATCACGTGGAACAGTTTTTTCTATAGCAGCATTTCTCTATCTCTTATAGTTAAGCTGGTCTGTTGCTGTTCTGCATCAGGTGTTCAAGTTTCCAAGATAATTTATAGCCTATATGTTGCCCCGACCTAACACCTATACAACAAAAAAAGAATCATTCAAATCTGTCCAGTGGTTCCGAAGATTAGCGCGTACAAACAAACAGACAAACAGACAAACAGACATACAGACAAACAGACAAATTTTTTTTTTCGGATTCGTGTTCTATTGCTTTTTCTAAACCCCCCTCAGTTATTATTTTTGTCAATATATTATTTGTACAGACACGGATTTTTTACTGTTTTATTATATGTATAGATTAAACTCATCGCTCATAAATTCAGAAATATTTACATTTTGCTAGCGTGACTCTTCCACGGCAACTTTCAGAAGAAAAATATCATTGCTTACTCGAAGCCCAACATTTCGCTCATTAACATTTTTCAGGCTTGTTTTTCAATATTTTACTCTATCAAAGTTTTTTCTCCCTCAGCGCGCTCGAGGTTTGTAATAAAACTGGCTGGTAACAAAATAATTATTTATCTTATATGCTTCAGACCTCTATTTTGACTGAACAGTTAAATAAGATAAAAAATTGCGACAAAACAATTAGGAGTTTGTCTTTTTTAGAGTTTGTCCCAGCAGAAAAACATAGATATATAATGAAACCGCTTTCAAGCTTATTAAATTCAGAGCATTTAGTTTTAAACTCCTCTTTCCACGTAATAACACAGCGGAAAAGGAAAACAAGGGTCGAGTAGTGTTGCAAACTTCTCCAAGTGCTGTCCCATAAAACGGACGGTACATTCGCTCAGTTTACGAAACTCGCTTTGTCCAAATATTCAAAGTTGGAACTGTTCTAACTGAGGACTGAACACGAGCCGTCTGTCCGGACGAAGCGTCAAAATTTACGTCCGCCATTTAAAACTTGAAATGGAATTGGCTATAAATCCACATTTTATGCCCGAACACGTTAAACCCTTGATTCGATTAGCAAACAGCTACCACTGTTTTATGTTTTAAACAAACAAAGCCTCATTATTTGATTAGGTACTGTGATTAGAAATCCAATATGTCGTTTATAGCCGTTGCGTGGCAAAGCTTACATTGTCGTGTGCCAATAACGTATCTCTAGTGATTTGTTTTGTTATTAACACGTAACACAATTACGTTTCCGACCTTCCTGATCTATTACATTAACTTCTGTTGAAAGCATCAATCAATTACACTTGTTATCTAATGTAATGTTACGCTGTAAATATTATAAATCCAAACTTGGCATACTATAACCGCGAAGCACAGAAGCCTGATACTAAAGTGTATCAAAATAGGTACCGACAAGTTTGGAACTGATTAAATTTTCACGCTAACAAACCGAGGCAGACAGGCAGAGTTGAATACTAATGGCTAATTTATTCAAGTTCTACCAAACTCCTCACCTACGTCGTATTATGTAATCGAGGGAAAGGCCTTAATTCTGTGAAACCGGCGTCGCGACATCGACCCCGACCAGCCGAATACGGAGAAACCATTATTTGCGGACCACGTTACAATTGAAATATTGACACCATTCGAAATTGTGTCTACTATCAATAAAATAGTTCAGGGAAGAATCCGGGTTACCAGATTAAACGTCACTTATGTTCGGGGAAAAAGATTTTTCCGTTACAAAGGTAGCGCTAACCAGTGAGAAAATAAAAACTTAGCGATGCTTACCTGAGATTTTGTTCTGTGTCTTAAGAGTAAATAGATTAACCTCTATTCGGCGTCAAGCTAAATAGAACTTTATGTACTATACAATAAGATAGTAGATACATAGTCAGTTCACATACTCCTACCGTACATACACGTACCTATTTGTGTTTACTAAAGTCACGTAAGTTCAGATGCGAGGACAAATAGTGATGAAGTTATCAAAGGATATTCGAGTGAATCAGTCTGCTAGTTTCGTTTAATTAAATTAAGTTTACACAATTTGGGTTAATCAAAGAAAAGCTTAATCAATTACTTACTTTATCTCGACGAAACATATATCTTGATTGACAAATAAATTATATGTAACATGTTGGCACAAACTGTGTATTAGGGAATAGAAATAAATGGTTTATTTTCTTATAAAGCTACTCACTATAAAGTATGGGTAGATATCTCAGTTTACCGATGAACCAAGTTGACGTTCATCGGCATCGATTTCAGATAACCTTTTGTGCTGACGCCAGGTCGCCAGCACATCAACCTACCTCAATCTGTCAAATTTCTTTAATAGATTTTCAACCTTGTCACAATACTGGAAGGTTAATATTCGATTGGTAAAATTTGACAGATTCGGGTAGGTACGTCCACCGTGTAGTTAGAGAGGACACTACAACGGTGTAATTGTTATAGTACGTCAAGAGCCAAAATCCGTAATAGCGATATTTCCCGATTCAATCAGCGAAAAGTGCCGTCTGCGGATTTTATAGGCGCCCCGATTAACGATAGATTACGACAGCCATCGCAGTTATGAACACAGATTTTAAAAGCTTTCTTTTATCAAAGCATGATTAATTCTTCAGTTGCCCGTTTAGATGTTTAAAATGAAGAAATTCTTTCTGTTTCTTGAGATGTTTTGATCCCAGCTTAAATACTTGGGTTTAGGGATCTTTTGTAATTTTAAAACTAAAAGGGTTGAGTTAGCTTGTTACAGACGCTAGCACATCAAACTACCCGAAACCATTACATAATCCTAATCAAGTTTGAATCATATGCTTCAGTGATAAAGTTGAAAATCTATTAGGGAAATTTGACAGATTGTAGTAGCTTGATGTGCTGGTATCATCTTCATAATTTCGAACTGTACTAATTCCGATTAAACAACACAAAACACACGTACGGACGATAAAAAAAACTTGATCTATAAAGTTTAACGGCAAAGTTGACTCCCCTTTTTTTGGGAGGAAAAAAACTTAACGCATATATATATAACTAAACATTAGTAGATAATTTGTTTTGTATTGTTGTGTTTATAGCGTTCATCGTTTCATCTATAAAAGGTAATAAATTTGAAGCACTATATTGACGACAAAATCCCAAACTCAGGTTTAACTTTCAGCCATTACTTTGTACAACCTTGCCGACCTAAAAACATTCAAGAAGATTCATGTATCTCTAAAAAGGTCTTGTTATTTCAGTTTAAGCACTCAGTCGGTACAAAAGAAACACGAATGAAATGCAGGTGTTATCTCAAAAGCTTTTACTGCAAATTCGTTTGAAAAGTTTCTCAGACATCTTTAACAAATTCCTGTTTTTCATTTCAGTTTATATTTAACGTCATTAACAATGTTCTGTACAAAACAATCATATTATATAGGTAAGTATATATATTGGTAATTATAATTTTAGATTAATGCTTTATGTAGATTATACTTAAAGCTAATATTTGTACGCTTTACTAGCAGGACATATTGATATATTTATTAATATTACCATAAATAACCTATGACCATAAATAGAAGACTTTGAGTTTTAGTTTGCAACCGCACTACGTAAATTGCATTAAAATCTCTTTTTCTTTATAATCTGTGGAAAATTTTGTGGGTTTACTTGCTCACCATCGATATAAGAAATGTCTAGATGCCTAGTACGCGCTGTCAAAATGCATTATGATCAGAGACACCAATGTGGCTTATCCCGACCCACAGGCCGCCATTACGCGACAGACGTTTGTCGCGTGTTTACGTCGTAAATATTTCATAAAAAATTGCAAAAATGACCGTTTGTGCAGCGAAATGATATAAAAACTACACTCCAAGAAAAAATAAGCATACAAACATCACTTTTCATAAGTAAGTTTGCAATTTTATGATAAATATGTATAGATATCTATGCATTTCTTTGAAAATATTACGACGGCAAAATAACAACAAAACGACTCCATATTGTTTGAGTATTGCCAAGGTATGAAATATTTTTACCTTCTTTTTTGATGCTGCGATTAATATTGTAAAATGGTATTACGAAATCAACATTATTATTTTATTGTAATTTAGTAAGATACTTATTGATAATACATAAGTTTATTTCTTCAATAGATTTCCGACTGATCCTGAGACATCCAGTCATTATATTTATATTTATATTTATATTTATATTTATATTTATATTTATATTTATATTTATATTTATATTTATATTTATATTTATATTTATATTTATATTTATATTTATATTTATATTTATATTTATATTTATATTTATATTTATATTTATATTTATATTTATATTTATATTTATATTTATATTTATATTTA
The DNA here is from genome assembly GCA_958496145.1 of Heliothis peltigera. Classification (NCBI taxonomy): domain Eukaryota; kingdom Metazoa; phylum Arthropoda; class Insecta; order Lepidoptera; family Noctuidae; genus Heliothis; species Heliothis peltigera. The sequence continues at coordinate 8,996,192 of OY292328.1, forward strand.
TATTTATATTTATATTTATATTTATATTTATATTTATATTTATATTTATATTTATATTTATATTTATATTTATATTTATATTTATATTTATATTTATATTTATATTTATATTTATATTTATATTTATATTTATATTTATATTTATATTTATATTTATATTTATATTTATATTTATATTTATATTTATATTTATATTTATATTTATATTTATATTTATATTTATATTTATATTTATATTTATATTTATATTTATATTTATATTTATATTTATATTTATATTTATATTTATATTTATATTTATATTTATATTTATATTTATATTTATATTTATATTTATATTTATATTTATATTTATATTTATATTTATATTTATATTTATATTTATATTTATATTTATATTTATATTTATATTTATATTTATATTTATATTTATATTTATATTTATATTTATATTTATATTTATATTTATATTTATATTTATATTTATATTTATATTTATATTTATATTTATATTTATATTTATATTTATATTTATATTTATATTTATATTTATATTTATATTTATATTTATATTTATATTTATATTTATATTTATATTTATATTTATATTTATATTTATATTTATATTTATATTTATATTTATATTTATATTTATATTTATATTTATATTTATATTTATATTTATATTTATATTTATATTTATATTTATATTTATATTTATATTTATATTTATATTTATATTTATATTTATATTTATATTTATATTTATATTTATATTTATATTTATATTTATATTTATATTTATATTTATATTTATATTTATATTTATATTTATATTTATATTTATATTTATATTTATATTTATATTTATATTTATATTTATATTTATATTTATATTTATATTTATATTTATATTTATATTTATATTTATATTTATATTTATATTTATATTTATATTTATATTTATATTTATATTTATATTTATATTTATATTTATATTTATATTTATATTTATATTTATATTTATATTTATATTTATATTTATATTTATATTTATATTTATAAAGTAATTTTATCACCTATGTCAATGTGAATAAAACTGCACAAATTTTAATTTTCCCACATTTTGGGGGTAATCACTTTGCGCTGGTATATTAGAATGACACGCACACAAATGCAGACGCGATAATCATACACTTTCGGCACTCACACGCGCATCAAACATGCTGTCAATATGAACGTTCCGTTTTGTACTGAACACTCCATCTAGTCTTTCCTATATCGATGTTGCTCACTTTGTATGTTAGTTGTTTTTTTTATATTATACTATTTTGTAACTGTTTATTTTCCCAAATAAATAAAATAAAATAAAAAACAACATTGTACAGACAGCACATCAAGCTACTACAATCTGTCAAATTTCCTTAATAAATTGTCAACTTTATAACAGTTTCGGATAGATAGATGTGCTTGGTACCTACCTATTAATACTAGATTATGTTGTGCGGTGGTTTATTCTGTCAAGTAAATTTTGTAGGGTCCAAATAAAGGCCTATCGAGATAGAGACATATCCGGAATTCGAGATATATTATGGGCACATTATCAGTAACTGTATTATGAAGATGGGTCGTTTCCCCCGCCCCGCTTTTATATCACCATAACTGGGACGCAATAATATCGCTTCTACTCACTGATATAATAATTTATACGGAGAACACAGAATAATATAATATGTATTTGTACCTAACTTTTCAATTGTATTTAAGGTCAGTTTATCTCAAGCAGAAATTACGTTCTAGATTCAGTTACCAAATCATCTTTTCCCAACTATCCTGTGCAAGAGATGTGTACCTACCAGTTAAAGACCAGTGTAAGAGTGTGTACGTGCATCGACAGCCTATTTGACCTCCACAACCCGATACTTCTCGGTGAGACTGGTTTTTGAACTCTCTTGCTTCTGATTCCCAGAACGACGCCAGAGATTTTCAATTATGGAATAGCTATTTAGTCAAATGCTGATTTATAAGTATCCACACATAAAATCATAAAAATACTTACAAACTTGTTTTTACAAACCAATTAACAAAGGTTGTTTGTTTTGAACCACCAGCTTTTTTAGTTCGAGTAGCGCCAGTGGAAAACTTGTGTAATTAAGCAGATTTCCAAGTAATAAGCAATTCAATAGATCAGAGATAACGACTTTTGAATGAAGTTCTAAAATGCAAATCCAGGACTAACTTTTTGTAGGTCAGCCATTAAAGCTGGCAGTTCTAGGAATATTACGGAAAGTCTTCGTTTGCTATGAGCGCTTCGAAGTAGGAAATCGGTGTTTTTAAACAGTGCTTTTTCAAGTCGCTCTAATAGGTCGCTAAATAGTTAAGCAAGTTCATCTATTTAAAATGTATATACGTCATAAGCTGACATTTTGTACTTTAATGCAGTTAATAATAGATAACATCATCATCATCCTCCTGCCTTTATCCCAAGTTTTATTTGAGGTCGGCGCAGCATATTTTTGTCTTCCACGCTCTTCTATCTGCCGTCATCTCACAAGTTACATTCTTTCTAGTCATATCAACTTTAACGCAATCCATCCAACGTTTCTTTGGTCTTCCCCTTCCTCTATATCCATCCACATTCATTTTCAAGACCAACATAAACACAAACTTAATTTATCAGTTATGTATTGCATATTACGAGCACATACTGCACAACTTAATTTATTCATGAAATGCCGGACTATATCAATTCGTGGCTTTGTTTGGCAGTGACGTCACCGCGCTCATTGTTTGCTAGTTTGATTTATGGCGAGATGACCTTCGGGCTTTGGAGCTGCGACTTGTCATATACCACATGTCAATCGATAGTTTACATTATATGTTTATTATTGAACAAATATTGCATCATTTGATTTATTATAAAAAAAAAACCAGCCAAGGTTTTCTGGCCAATTGGTAGATAATGGTACAATTATCTATCAATTGGCCAGAAAGTCATGTCTGTTGAATGGGAGCACGCTTTTTTTTCTATAGAAAATCATCAAATGATCCCTCCCGTGGGGGCAGCTGGAGAGAAATCAGACTCTTACTGACTAAAACCTACTTTTGTTACCACAGTAACTCTTCCGAATAACTCACAGCCCTGGCAGTCCTCTGCCCTACGGGACTGTCGCCCTTAAACTCACAAACGGTCAGGCACCCAAAACTCACCACCACACCAGATCTTCACATTGTATGGGAGATAAATACACATTTTAGTATAATTTTTTGTATGGAATAGAAGCAATTTTAGATCATAATAATATATCAATAATACATCAATTTTCCCTACTATTTTAGGATCAACTTTGTCTACATGTTGCGTTCTACATGCTTATAGCTCAGTCGTAAAGACTAAAAACTTCGCTAGATGTGTTTGATAAATCAATGGGTAAGCTTTTACAGGATTAAAAGTTAAAAGATGTTTATAATCAATGTCACTTAACCCTCGCCCTACCCACTCCTAGCTGTCTCTTGCCTCTCTTCATGTAACCCAGTGTAAGTAAGTATTACGATCTCATTTTGAATTTATTTCAAGAGGTATTTGGTTTTGAATATACACAAGGTGCTTCTCCATAAATAGGCAGCATCACATAAAAAATGTACACTCATCAAAAATAATGGAAAACAAATTACGTTATAAAAACATAAGTGGAAAAATGCAACTATGGGTGACTTCGGAATTCGTTTGACAAAACATTTTACTTTGAGAAGGTTTCTCACAGGTTTTAGCATTATGATGTCTTTATGCCTTTAACGGCATGATCTCTGACCATACCTAGCAGCATAAACCTCCTATAAAGGTGCTTAGAAACTCGCCATAAAAGAATATAAAGTAAAGTACCGTCAGCAGACAAAAGAATATTCATATCCTTTGCCAGCAATTTCTGAACTAAGCGGCATATCATGTTAAAATCGTGACATAACTGCCGGCAAAGGTGTCACAAGCAGGCATTCCAAAAATTTTAATTGTAAAAGCTTAAAACGGCGGCTACATTTTGACGCGAATACCGCTGACTGGGCTGTCATAGTCGCTCTGAATCACAACGAACGAGATCGATACCAAATGGCCACTATAATCTGTATGGCAGCTGTTGAAATTGAATTTGAAAACTGTTTTATTAAAATAAAATAGTGCATCCATTATTTAGGATACGGTTTCTACGACCTAACTACAATTATTAAATAAAGTATGAAGCCATAAACACGTGTAGGTACTTAAACGGATATAGGATTATAAATCTCATATAGCTGCTGCGTTATGAAAGCTCACAGAAGTTATTGCGGAACACAGTCCTCCAATATACGATGGTGCGGTAGATGTCTTCACACGTTTGTGTTATACTTTATTATGAGTTCTGAATGGTTTCGAAAACTTTAACTCAATTTACCTTTTGTAAAATAAACGATTTAATTTCCTTCGTAAATACTCCAATAAAACGCACATAACCGCAGCTTATTAAGTCCATATAGAAACGTATATAAAAAGAGTGAAGCTTGCAATGTTGTAATCCTTTTCCAAGGCCGTTGGATAAAAGGTTCGTAAAAACGAAAGAGATTTAGGTAGCAACGAATGAACGAAACGAGCCAACTGTGATCCCAGTTACAGACAGAAATGAGAAAACAAGACGATGTCAGTCTTTGTCCCCGACTCAATCTGGGCAAGTACTAAAGTAAAAAAAGCAACGCAAACTAAAACAACCTTAGGAAATTTCCCTCAATTTTCTCCACTGTTTACAAAACGATAGCAGTTTTCGGAGCCATTGTTTTTTTTAAATTAGTCTTTTATATTTTAGACAAAGATTTGATATTAAAGTCAATCAGAATATATAACTACAATACCTTACTCACATACGTTTAACAATTCAAACATTATGATGACGCTTCTACTAAAGACAGGCAGGCGATAATGAGATACGTCTCAAGTCTAATACTTCATACATAAAGACGTTGAACACTATAATACATCCTTTTCTTCCTTCGTCTCCCTTTATAAAGGAAAGAGTACGGTGATTTCACAAAGCAGGCACATCGAAATACTAATTAATTCCGTCATCTATACATATAATAAAATCGTAGAGAAGTCAAAACTGTACATTAAATATTTTTTTTAAAAGAATAATTGGGGCGTGATCTGAAATCGATATCTAAGCCGAAAATATAGTTTTCAGAATTTTTGTCTGTATGTATGTCCGGGATAATCTCGAAAAGTACTGCAGGATTTGCTTCAAATTCAGCATGAATATAACTAAGAGGTCGGGTCAACATATAGGCTACATATTATCGCGCTATCACTACGGGAGGGAGGGGGTGAATGTTTAATCCTAATGACCACGCGGACGACGTCGCGGGCAACAGCTAGTTTAATATAAAATTTGTTCTTTAGCTAAAGTAACCAAAACGAGAAGATTCATTTCAACAAATGAAGCACCATCCTACTATTTGACTACATTTGAAAGAGGACATGTATCTGAGTTTTGGTAGCTGTCCCTTATTTTTTAGTATATCTTATAAACCTTTTACCAAAAAACAACTTTACAAGTTAATCATGACTGATTGAAAAGTTGATGAAACCAATACTTTTACATATCAAATTTCGTTATGTATCCTGATATAACTACATAACATGTTTGATGGATATCATAGCGAAAAAGCCTTTCACGTTCTAGTTATATTTTTTAGAATTGTTACGTAAAAACTGTTGATGGATCGAATGGAAAATGGAACGTTGAATTTTAATGACTGTGTACCCCGTGTTTGGTTTGCGTGAGTAAAATCGACCGCTGTTTGTTTACTTTCTCAAAGAAGCTTAATCACTACAAGGATGTAGATTTGTATAAAGATACGAACTGTATGACCCTTGAACAAAGACTATACAAATATACACATCAATTTATTTGGTATTAATAAATAAAATAAAAAATAATTTAGGTTTATTACAAGAATTATGTTTATTCAATTTCGTCAGAGATCTAATAATTTAATGTATCTTCCAAAACACGGAGGGATTGGTTAAGACAAGATGACCATTGAAACTTTATGATCGATCCGTACGGCTGTTACCATCATTTTCACTTTTTCCCAACTATGTTGGGGTCGACTTCCAGTCTAACCGGATTCAGCTGAGTACCAGTGTTTTACAAGGAGCGACTGCCTATCTGACCTCCTCAACCCAGTTACCCGAACAACCCAATACCCCTTGGTTAGACTGGCGTCAGACTTACGAACTTCTTACGTGTAAATAATTAATTAATAACAAAATATCGTTAAAAAAATGTTGTCATGTAATAACTGAGTTTCATTTGTTAAAATCAGAAGGAACATCTTAAACTATGTGAAAAAAAAATTCACCGTCAACTTCAAAATCATTTTACGCTATTTACCGGCAAGTCGTAGTACTTACAAAATAAATCCGTCAGTTTACTTAGCGCTCGAGCTGAACAAAATCTAAAAGCAATCCGACATCTTGTTTGCCGATAAAAGTACGCTATTTTGGCTAAAACGGTTCCAAATAAGGTTTATTATTTTGACGAATAACCTAACTAGACCTTTATCAGCACTGATGAAGTAGATTTGCTTCACTTCGCCTCCAAGGTAAGCGATTAGAAGACAAGCTTGTGGTTACAGCCTAGCTTGCTCAATATTACAGGATTGTAATTTGCTAATAGTCTGCAACTAGCAAACGGTTAGATTCCGAACCGACACAATTTAGCTCCAACAAGACTTCCGGAATTCCAATTAATATTCTGTAGATAATTGTGCGAATTATGAAAGGTATCATATGAAAAGGTCGAACATTTGTGAATATTACTTCTTCACGCGTAATCAATAGCCGCACGGGTCGGTCAACCATAAGGTTAAGCAACTCGGTCGGTCCGTGGATGGATGACCATATTGTCATGACCAGTTTCTCCGTGTTTTGGGAGGCACGTTAAATTGGTTAGTCTCATCTGTCATTTAGACATCTTTGGCTGTCTTTAAGGGTAGTCAAAAGTCAGACAGTTTGACAATCGGTCATACCAAGGGGTCTCGGGTTGCCCAGGTTGAGGAGGTCAGACAGGCAGTTGCTCCACGTAAAACAATTGTACTAAGACAGGAAAGTGACCCAAACATAGCTAGCGATAAGGCTAGGCAGATAAGGACTTCATCAAATAAATACAGAATATATTATATTTTGTTAAGCTCAAACATATACATACTTTCAAACACACATTTTTGCAGCTTTGAATCACCAATGTAAAGCAAACAGTGAATCAGCGTAATGGGATGGGATAAAGTATACAATAAAATTGACATTTCCATCTGAGTATTGTAAACGTTTTGTTTAATGTTTACCATCAATGTCCAAATAAAAACTTTATTTAATTCCTCATAGTATTCAGTAGCTAGTCATGGTGCCTTTCGAGTATGAGGGTGCGGGTTCAATTCCAGGTCACCAATGTAACTTTTCTAAGTTGTATGTCCTTTCTAAGTTTATCTTGAACACCAATGACTATTTAAAGGTGAAGGAAAACATTTCGAGGAAACCTGAGCAAGCGTGGTGATTAACGCTCAATCCTTCTCCGTGGGAGAGGAGGCCTGTGCCCAGCAGTGGGACGATAAAAAGGCTGTGATGATGATTTAGTAGCTAGAATTTTGTTTTATTACATGTCGACGTCATATGTAAATGCCTCGGCCATGCAATCTATTCCCAATTGAGTATTTCCCGCTTGAGTTCATACGAACTATAACTCGATCGTCGCTTCCTTCAGAGCGTTAGAAGGTTGCAAGTCGTGACGAGGGTAGCTAACATCATTATCCGGCCATTGGTCACGCTACTTTACTCAATAAAACAACATTTCTAGTGATTTTACGCGCTAACTTACTTTGGATGTTTTAATACTTATTACGGGGAATGTTAGCATGGATTTATGTATGAAGCATTCTTATTCTAAGGGCCATAAGTTCCAGATAATTTATCTGGCAGATAATTTCATACAAATTCTGTTCCATTTATGAATTTATCTGGTAGATAGGGTGGCTATCCGTAACCTGTGAAATTGGCCCTAAATAGGTATAATTATTTGTTACGATATTTACAAAGTTAAAATACATAAATATTATACAAGTATTTACATAAAAAAACTAAAGGGAGTGAAATATTCCCATTCTTAATTGTGTATGTTCTTACATAACAGCATTGCTTTTATTATCTTCTGTAAAACCATTAACATTTTTGGACCAATTGCGAGTATTTCAACTAAATACACAACGAATATTTTGTTCCAATTCAATGTTATTCCCATGGTTATTCCAAAGTATTAAATATATTACTATCTACTATTGATATTCCTATAAATATTACCAGTGAAGCGCGAATGAATCGAATTCCCTATCTAGTTATGTGCTCGTGGTATTCATAATTTAAATTTTCGGTCAGTAAGGTAATTCGGAGTTGCCAGCTCATTGAGTTAGCGTTGACGCCACGGCTTTGTGTGCAGATATTATTATGTACAGTAATAATGAACCGGGACGCATTTTATGCTACATGACTCTATATTTTATTAGGAGCATACTGTTGGGGTGACAAGTACCAATGCAACTTTTCTAAGTTTGTATGTACTTTCTAAGTAAATCTTGGACACCAATGACTGTGTTTTGGATGGCACGTTAAACTGTAGTTCCCAGCAGCTATCATTGAACATCATTGGCAGTCTTTACGGGTAGTCAAAAGCCAGTAAGTCTGACGCCAGTCTAACCAAGAGGTTATTGGATTGCCCGGGTAACTGGGTTGAGGAGGTCAGATAGGTAGTCGGTCCTTGTAAAACACTGGTATTCAGCTGAATCCGGTTAGACTGGAAGCCGACCCCAACATAGTTGGGAAAAGGCTCGGGAGATGATGATACTGTTGGGGTGGATTCCACCAGTGTATACTGCCAAATGTTTCTTCTGGTTACTCGCCCTAACAAACGTAACAAATTGCGTGTGAACTGCAACCATTGTCGGAGAACAAATGCTAGCAGTAGACTCGCGCTGACGGTTTTTTGTTCGCAAACAAATGTGACTCACTCCATTTCAGCGGAACCCCGCTTTTACTGTATGTCATCGTATAGAACTTTTATGCGTTCCTCAATCAATCGATCTAAAAATTCAATACTGGAATTACATAGATAGCTTAGTCCAACGTAGATAAAATAACTTACACGTCAAATGATATTTAAAAGCCCCCAATTTAAAATGACATAGCTTAAAAATTTTAAACACAGAACCATCAAAAATAAATTTATCTCACTATTTAGTACGTCTAAGTAGGTCAAAGTAATCCTTTATGTATTTGTTCAGATTTAAGAAGCGTTTAGCGACAAATTTACCGAGAAAACAATAAATTCACGGGCGTGCAACTGTGTCAAGTTTGGAAGTCATTACAGAGTTCAAACTGAGTTATATTTGATTGTTGTGCGCGAAATTAATGGAACCCCTTTGTCCTTGAAACTTATCCACAATGTCTACAATAAATTTATTAAACGTTGAGCACACAGTATGCAAAAATAAGTTAAGGATACCCATCGTTAAGAAAACACGAAATTAATAAAAGTGGCACGATAATAAGGCTTGAAAATAACCTAAAATTCACAGCATACGCACATAAAAGAAATATTAAAACCTCCTTTTTCAATATTTTCTCGATCCTTCAAAACTTTCAATGCAAGACTGGTTCGGCTATCGTTATTCTCAGAAAGCGCTTATTTTCAGGACATAAACTTTAACGATCTCTCTCAGAGTAGAATTTAGTTTACGCTAGTTAGGCACATTAAGTACATTGTTATTTGAACAAACACATTCCTAGAATTATTTAAAGAGGGTATCAGTACAAGACAAATGTAGGATATAGTTTAAATTTTATTTTATACTCTCTAACATTGAAAGTGATCAAATTTTACCCATCCATTATTAACCTTCCGGTATTGTGATAAGGTTGAAAATCTTTTTAAGAAATTTGACAGATTGAGGTTGGTTGATGTGCTGGCGTCTGTACATATTTAATTTTTTTCAAAACCCAGAATACGCGAGTTAATAACAATATGATGGCATCACAAACAGGTGCACTTATTTTCCAATACTGGCACAACAAGTCAAATTAATGGAGAAGTTATGAACCAAATATTCATGTCTGGTGTCCCTCAAATCAATAAGCTGAATATTTTCACGTTCAAAAGCGAATTTCGTAAACTAGGCTAACATCGTAAGCCGGATGTTATTTCGCTTGAAATGCGATCGAACCGAGAAATCCGAGAGAGGAAAAGGCAATCGGCTAATTGGAGGCCTACGTCGGCCATCAGTCGTCTGGCGGGAAATCAATGGCCCTAATTGTGTGAAATAATGTTGTCTTGTCTGAGCACTCGGTCGGCTTTATGGATTAGATGAAATCGACGATTACTCAATGGTGTCTCAAACTTAATTGGTATATAAACATTTTGTGTAGCTGATCGCCTCTTTTATAAACATATTTTTTGTGCCGTTTATTTTATTAATCACTTTTTGAATCAATATATGTATGTATGTTTGATTATGCAATGCCACGAGCCTATTGGGTACACTCCCAGTGAGCAGCGATGAGGAAGAATTTTCTGACGCCATTTTTTAATTATATATTTTTTTATGTAAATATTTTAATTAAGTTTTGTAAATAAATTTTATTGTAAATAGTCCTTTAAAAGAAAAGAAATAAAAGCTAATTTCTTAAAAAAATACATATATGTATGTTATTTGTGAAATTGTCTGTGGCCAATAATGATTTAAATTATTAGGTTAAGTTTTTGTATCATTTTGGAAAATTAATTAATAATACTTAGGTAATTACAATTGAGTTAACACGACGTTTATTTCACTATACAAAACTACACAATTTATGTTAAAAGCGGAGCGGACTTCTCATTGTATCAAGCTTTAAGAAGTTTGCCTTGGGCGAGTGTCCGCCCTTTTCTTGCCGGTAACAAGCTAATTTAACAGAAACACAGCTAAGCCCTCGTTTGTTTTTTAATTATTTACTTTACCTTCCCGAAATTTAATAAACATTTTTTGAGCTTGTATAACTATTACAGGTATATGTTACGATGCGCGAAAAATTGAATGGGTCCTTGTGGTCTTCGTAGGAGATAAGTAGAGATTTCAGGTCCACAAAGGTCGTAAGTGGTACACAGTGCATGGCAGTGGCACCTCGCACTCCAGCTGACAGGGCGCCGGAATCGAATCGGGCTCCGCGCGTGTTCCATTTCAGCGAAATATGTTCGTCCTCCATTATGGAAAGGTTCACTAAGGTTCACGTATCTAGCCAATTTGACGGATGCTGGATAACTGAAGCTAGGAAAATGACTTCACTAACTAAACTAGAAAATGTCGTGATATCTAGAAATCGAAACTGTTTAAAATTCTGAAAGTACTCGATGAAAATGAACCTTCACTCTCACAAAGGTATTGACTTTTTCAGGAGTTTGTATGTAAAAAAGGCACACATTACGCTGAACATTCGCGCCGACCCTGCATGAGTGCAGGCCCTGAAAAAGCTTTTAACCTCTACCTTTACCTTTCGCCGACATTCTAGATTAAAAAAATGTGGCAGCAAAAAGTAGGTCAGTGCTACCGGCAACCATTGTAAAGGCGTCGAGGGTGTTAATCTGCTCGTAACGCTTGAGAGCCCGCCTCATGTTTTTAAGGAGAAAAGCTTTTGGCTCGTAATTAAAATAGCATGCCATTTGACAATATTGTCACTATTTTGTGTTACTAGATCAGTTTGTTTGAAGAGATAAAAAACCTTCGTTATTTGAGTATCTAGCGTTATTTTATCTCAAACGAAAACTGTATTGTGTAATATTTTTGCCATTTTATTAAGGAAAATATCAATAATTGTAGCTATACTTTACCTATTTCTCTGTAGATATTACCCGTACTTCGGCAAAGGATATTTATAGGAAGGTCTGGCGCGGTATAAAGTATCGATGTGGCTCGGTCCCCGTTATTATGGAAATGTATGTAGACCTATGGATGTGACGTCACAGAAATTGCAGATCACACTAATATTATAGGGGCGAAAATTCGTAAGTGTGTATGTTACTTCTGGCCGGACGGATTTTTATGAAATAGTAATATAATATAATATGTGCGGGACGTCAGAAAGCGGGCGAAACCACTGTCGGAAGCTGGTGTATAATAAATAATATATAAAAATATGTACAATGTGGTCTTGAAAAGCTAACTACACCTAAGGAAAAGGTCAAATACAATTAACGGTTTTCTGTCTGCAATGTTATTCGTGTTATTTTAACATTGGGATATCTGTTGTGATTGCTGTGTGAGAATCTCTTGAATTCAAAATACCGTGGATTTTTGTTCTATTCAAAATGTTGACCCGTTTTCGTAATTAAAGCCATATATCAATTTAAACTTTACTGGTTTTTTGTTTGTTATCTAAAATACATGTGTATATATATTGTTGTAGATATTATGATAAATAAAAAAGAAATAACTTACTTGAAATAGTTAAAAGTTAAAGGCACACATTGGTCCCTATGCCAAAAAAACTCGTCAAACGATATCAATTATCAACTGTATAGTAATCTGAGCATCATAACATAGAGGTATCCTTGGGGCCAAACTACGTATATAAATGTCTATGTATACGTACATATGTTCGTATGTATGTATGTACAACAAGCCGAAGTTTTGCCGGTGAGGCCGGCCTATTGTTGTCCGTACCGGGATTACTCCGGATCACCGGCCACGACGTTTCATGTTTATGAAATTATTTACATTAACTACATTCAAATAGATTTGTTTTGTTTTGGTACTACGATTATTTGGGAAGATTTTACTAATAAAGATTAAATAAAAATAAAGTTATGTATTAACAAAAGTAAAAAGTATACAGAACACTGATAATATTTCTTAAATGTTAATAATCTGTCTAAAAAATTAATGAGTCATTATATGTAGATCGCCGCATAATCACAACGGACGTAATGGGCCACCACCACAATTAAAAATAAACAAATACAGAAGAAGAAAACCCTTAAAAAACGCAAAAAAAGAAGACAATTGATCACATTTATTAAAAAATACTAAAACAAACTCAGTAAACGAAAACAAGATTCTAAGTAGCTAATAACTGGCTTAAGTTTAACCAGAACGGAGGAAATTTTGCAACGCTTCATAGTTGTTGAACAATCCGAACACCAACTTTAGCATTTCTAACAAACTGATATTAAAATTCGCATAGCCAGTGTGCGAGACACGATTGAAGAAATTCTAACAAATGCGTTTAATAAATTGGATCGACTTTCATAGAAATCCTTGCGCTCGAAGAAATGTGCTGAGCTGACATCTTCGCTTCTTAACGAGCCACTGCAATGAACTCAAGCTTACAGCTGAGGCAGCGTACGATGAATTCTACCACATCTTCTACATTTTAAAACGTTAACTTACAGTTATTTTTAAGGATTCACGATGACAGCGTATGCTTACCTTTGACTAATTTGACGCCCGCTTCGCAAGAATGCGATCTACTCATAGAGCTGTACAGAAAAATATTCAATTCGAAGTATTTAGTGCATAAGAAAAAACTCTCTTAAACAGAAAAACTATTATTAAGGAAACTGTGTTTATTAATAACATGACTCCGTTTTATCAAAACAAAAAGAGTTCCAGATGCGCGCGGAGATGAAATACAATTATGTATCTAAAGAAAAGTGTTTTATAAAATTATTTTCATATTTACAGAACAGTGCGCGTACTCCAAACTATTCAGCATAAAATTAATAAGCAGCACTAGGAAGATAGTTCGTTAATCTAGGATTAACATAGATGTAATAAAACGTCTGCGTATGCAGTGTAATTTAATTCCATCCAGACGCGAATTCAGCACAATGCTGTGGATTTATACGTACATTTATTATAGGTCGTCTGACTAAAGCCTCCTTGTACGTAAAATGTAGGTTGCAAGGAAAGCGCTACTCTCGGAAAATTCTAAGATTTCCCAGTATGCTCGGAGCTTTGCGTATTTATTTTGAAAAATGACACGGTATACCGTATGGAGATAGAAAACCAATTTATGGAATACGTTTTTTTATATAGCTTTTCCTTCTTGTTATGCGTTTCTTTATATTGCTGCAATCAGTTTATTTATTAGTTATTCAGTTTATTTACATTATATATAGTTGTGTTAATTAGATAGTAAATCTAGGTTAAGTGCAGAAATTACTAACTGTAAAATGAGTGACAAATATTTAATTACGTACTACAATCTCATATATTCACATACGTCCATATATTCCTTCTGGATGCTCCATAAAAAAGAGCCTTTAATCTCCCAAATCCGACCCTGAACATTCTTCGTAAACTCATATAATAATATGAAACTACTATGAGGACGTACGTGACATTATTAAGCGCACACTTCACTCACTGAATACGCCCTTTGCAGTTTCTCGTTTCAATAAACGGAATACTTTAACCAATTTATAATCAGCAAAGATTTATTCAGAAATAGCTGTTACCTTATCTCCCCAGCAGAGAGTTCCAGCCGCAGTTGCCACAATCAGACATCAAAGAATCTTGACTATAATTCACTTGAATTACTCCTTTGTGCAGACGCTGTTCTACTCGCTATAAAAACAGTATAATCATCATAAAATAGCAGTGTACAGTCTTCGAAATTCAATTATTGAGGATTCGAAAGACAAACATTAATGTAACAATAAAAAGACTAGACCTTAATCTCGCGACTCTCCACCAAAGAGTATTTAGGTAGAGGTTACAAAGTATTTAAAATCCCGTCACGTAACCGCGGGCAGTTAATACCGGCTGAGTGCTAAAGTACACAATTTGTGCCAGAGCGAAGGTATTGGATTTTTTACCGTGTTCGACATAAAGTGTAAACTAGAATACCGAGGGACGAATACTCAATTAGTTTTGAAAGATTTTATCGTACTGCTATTACAAAATTTGCTTGAATTGGTATTGTTTCGTGAATCATTATATTATCTACGTATTATATTAATTGAATAGATTTAATTTTATCCATAGAATAATCTCTTATATCCCTCGCACGCTGCGAACTTTTAATCGGTCGATAGCTTTATTAAGTTCATAAATCAATATGGAGATGAATGGTAGTGCTGTTTAGTAATTACTCTAAGGGTAGTGCACACATTTTTTTTTTTATTATTATTACAGTATCCGGCCCGTATCACATCGACTAAAAAGTTTGATTGTATATTTTGAAGGTAACCGTTTCAAAAAAAACTATGAATCAACCGTCGAGCTGAATATCCTACAACAGTTTTGGTCTGCAGTGTGCCTACTCCTGATAGCAGGAAATCAGCTTATTTATCAGCTTAACATTATATGTATTTTGAGGATAATATCTGTCATTGAATAAGTTATTTGATCATTTCACATCAACATCTATCAGCAACATCGACGTACAACAGCTGTAAAACACACAGCGTCAATTAATGATAACTTTACCTCCAATCAAAAATTTCACACGTTTAATTCTGAAACACTATCATGACTACACAAAACATCTTCTGTGCGACGCTAACGCAAAACGTAACAGATTTATACCATCGCCTTTACACTTCAAACAATATACGCCAAATTACAATCTTTCTACAGACGCCGAATGAATATCTAATGACGCCTTTGTATTCGAAGCAAGAACATTTTCATTCGCGCATTTTTTCTTAAGACAAAAACCTTAGAGAATATCTGGAAATAATATCGATGACAAAAGTGATAATTACGATTCAGTAATAAGGAGAGTTTTCAAGGAAACAGAGTTCAAGGAAAACGATTTGGAATGATTCATAGATATTGACAACCCGTTTTCATTAATTGAACCTGAATAGAAAGTTACAGGTCAAAAATTGGTTGATTACTACCCAGAATTACTTTGGAATAATAGAATATTAAGGGCCAGTTTCTAATAGCCATTATCTACCAGATAAATTCAAAAATGGAACACAATTTGTATGACATTATCTGCCAGATAAACAATATAAACTGGCCGTAAATCCTAAGGTATGGTCAACAATAATAAAAATACAAAACATAATCCTATTACAGCAAATACTCTAACGATTTTCTCGTGGTCTTTGATAGCTCATTCCATTAATCAAAATTTCCCAGGAATACAAACTACATAAAAACTAAAACGTTGGCGAACCCCTCAACTTATTTCATACGTCCATTTAATACACGAGGAGTTCTCATAGACATAACAGTACTACGTTATAAATTAATAGCGAGTTGCGCTTGTGTTCGAGTTGATTACCCCGGCGGAGCAACAAGTCTGCCTTCAGTGCTTCATACCCGCTCTCAAAGGTAAACTGAACACTTTTATTTAGTGCTGGTTAAAATGTATCGATATGCAGTCTTGTGTTTTTTTTATATCGGTGATACCTTTCACTAACTGACTAGTTTGTGTTGTGAGTGCTATCACAACTGATAAATTACATTTACTTTACATTTAAATTAATAAATATGGTATTAGATACATACACCTAAACTATAGCCTACAAGCATATTCATCACACAAATGCCGACCATACCGTTTATCGAACCAGCGACCCTCAATTCGGCAGTCCAGCTCGGTGTCCATTGCGCCAATGGGGTCGTCACTGTATCAGATAAAAGTAACATTTCATAATGATTGGAAAAAGCACTCGCAACAATGAAAGTATTGAAACAAAAAAACATAAAAGCATTTCAATCGGAAAAGTGTAGATCGTCTACGGCTACGTGTGCTACGCAAAGCTCCCCTTTTATTAGAATCGTAGCGCTCGTAGCCCCGCGGTGAAACGCGACAATCGATTCACATTCGCCGAGTGATTGATCGACATCAACACTCCAATTCGATACTGCGATTTGTTCCCCGATTCGGATTTTAGAAATCATCCGATTTATTCATCCCGTGCATAAGGTGTATCAATGCGAAGTATGGAGTTCACGATTTGTAAATAATGTTGTGAGTTATTTATCGGAAACTGAAGCCTTAGTTAATGGAGATTTAGGAATAAGATACCAAAACTAGATTAAGAACGAGATGTATTTCTGCTAAGGTACCGAGTAAATCCATAACTTTGACACTTCACATATTTGAGCATGGACGAAATTATAACTGAGATCCTTCTTTACTACGTTACTTGAAACGTTGCGCAAGTTCTTAATGCTTATAAAACGGTATACGTTTACACTACATACATATAAGCCGTCGTTAAACGCTCACTTCATTACATAATACGGCACCGCTAAGGACTCTAAATTAATTTAGGCTTATATTACCAACGTTACCACCCGACTTATAAAATAATAGCCGCCGCCATTAATTTCACTCGCGTCTTGAACTCCACGCAACAAGATATTAATGCGCTTCCTATCTAATAATGAAAAAAAAAACAGTCCACTACCTATTGCCTGAGAATAGCAATAACAAACCCACTCACTCTACCTACAGCTTTACAATATAAGTATAATAAGGGCCAGTTACACGATTAGATGTCCGAATAGCCACTACCTACGAAATATATTCAAAAAATGATGGAACAGATTTTTTCATGAAATTATCTACCACATAAACCATCATCATCCGGGCCCGGGATATGCTTACATGATTCTTCTCCTCCACTTCGCACGATCTTCGGCATCCTTGATGGGCAGTCATCTACCACATAAACCATCTGGAACTTATTCGTAGGTGCTGAAGCAGGCCCCTCAGTATATATTAAGATAAGTTTTCTTGAAATGTGGCCAAAATATAAACTCGTTAGAATTATTCAAACACAATCCTTCCAAGTTATATAATAAAAAAATAAATTGGCTCTAATACAATATTACGTGAAAAGTAGTGAAGTAAGAAAACAATAAATATTCCTCCGATCGAAGCGTTAGTAGCGATAAAGAAAAACGCTTCTTACATAAATTTATTTATTCAGAAAACGTGGAAGTACATTACGTACTGAGTAGCGTGAGCCGGAGGCCGCCGCGCCGCGCAACAGGTCCCGATGTGTTTACCCTCGCCAACAACCACTTATAATGCCGTGAGCGAAATACTTATCAAAGCCTACACTTAAAAACAATCTGTAGATTCTTAGCTAGAACGTAACCTTAAAGTAAACTTTCTTACTTTTATCTCAAAGATAAACCATGCCTGACCTGTTTCATGTCGACGTTTTTTACCTAATAGGCCCGCCCAGCTCGACGGGACCAACGCCTGTATATCAAGTTATTTTGAAACAGTCTTTTTTACAAAACGTTCACGGCTGAGTAATTTCCTTTAGCGTTATGCTAACAAAAATATTTTATCAGCCTTTCAGTGAAAAAAATTGCGACGGACACGCGGCACGATTGAATAGAAAAAAATACTGGAACAGTAGGGTAATTACGTAAGAGCCCGCGGTTGGTTCGTCAGATTTGGCGAGCAATGGAATTCCGTAGGTAAAACTTCAAAGAACGTCTCGAATTGCAAGACGAGCCGATGGTAATCTACGCGAGAACTTTGTAAATTTTTCGTTAAAATGATTATCTCAAAGAAGGAATAAACGAAAATCTTTCAATAGCCGATCTTCGAGTTACTACACGTAAATCTCTGATGACAAGCTCGGAACATTAAATCAAATGTTTTTTTTTTAATATTTCACTACCATGAAGAATATCGCGAACCAGTGGTCTTAATGGAAGGCATATAGGTATCAGTAACCAACTGTTAAAGTTCTTTAGAGAATCACACAATCAGTTAAGCGCAGAAGTTTTGAAATTTCTATATAATAAACAGGACCTCCTCAGAATGAAATAAAACAGCACTTGAGCGTTGACAATAGGAAATATATGTGGATATTGCGATAAAAGTCAGGCGGCGGCCATTCCCTCACGACGCTCGTCCATAAATTTGAGCTTGTGGGTATAATGACGATACATTTCCAGATCACGTCTCGATATAAGCTGCGCCTTAAGTCAGCGATATGAATTCACGTCCTTCCTCTTTGGCGACCTAAAAACTTAATGAACTACATCTATGTCAGCCATAGAGCCGGCTGTACTCTAGTGCTCTTTATATAAGTTGATGGAGACTGATGGTTAACATTAGTTCTTACTCCTAACAGTGTTTAGTAGTGGTGCCTTCCTCTTAAGGTTAGTTCTACACTATTTACTCCAATCTTTTCTCAGCACTTTAGACAATTTCAACAAAAAAAAAATGCGCGTAGTAATGTTTATATCAATAGATATGTTCTACAAATCCATAACACACTCAAGTATTTTTTCGTTCTCCTAAACACTAATAATGACGAGGTGCAACACGTTGAAATTTCGTGTTAAGTCACTGTTAGGCACTAATTTAATATAAACATGACGTCACAAGAATTTCTAATTTAAAAAAAAATACACAAATTCAATATTGTATTAATAACTAACCTAAATGAAGGTGGTAAGGATCATTATTATCTATTCCTGTCGTCACTTCTATTCTAGATCGATTGTCAGCACATCCTAACTAAATATTATCATTTTTTTTCAACTCCGAGTACTCAATATGAAAAAGCGTTCACCCATCAAGACAGATAATATCATTCAAGTTTATTCAATATACAGCTTTGTCGGTATTAATGTTATTCCATAAATTATTAGTAGAGCTGCTATTTATGGCCACAATAGATAACTCGCGCAAATAACGCAACTTTATTAAATCCAAGTGGATGTATATCAAACTTAGAATTATATACCTAGGTAATTTGTTATGGCTTAGGTAATTCCTATAAAAGGAAAATGTCATTTCAATATAGCATTTTAAAATTTCCAGCCGATGAAAAGCTCCTGACAGTGTACTTTAAAAATGACGGCTAGGTTCATCGAAGAAGGGCACTATGGCCACTATTGTGGCGTGCCCAATTGATCATTCATCGATGTTTTTTTTTTCTGAAATGGTGCAGGCTTGTGAAAAATCTATCATCGCACAGTTTCTGTACAAGCATGGTAAATGCTGTTGTAATTAGTTGAATGTTAATGTATCCTTCATAAAAGTTATATTCATATAATTTGTTGTTTAATACTACTGGCGTTACACAAACTGTGTGTAAAATATGCAGTAGTTCCAAACTCCTGTGGCTTTAAAACAAATTTCATTTTAACTCACGACTTATAAATAAGTAATGAGACTACCGCCCGCTTATTACGACACTACTTAACAACCTTTGACAAATGAGCCACACTCAAATTCTCACTAAATTATATTTTCGAATTTTTCGACCGTCGCCGTCCACTTTTTGCGGCATTTAAATTTTCGTAGAGTAAAGTGAAGAGGGTCGAGCAAATAAGCACATTCAGCGCACTCATTTAAATACAACCTTAAGTAAATGAACAGTCGCTTGAACTGTTGTACACAAAGCGGAGCTCAAACAGCTAAATTAGAAGGAATGTCCTGTCTGGTGTAAGTATATTGACGGTCGTGCAGCCGCACTGTCCACACTGCACGACGTCACACAAAGGCTTTAGCACTAAGCTGGCTCCGCTGGACCAAGGATAATACCGACTTTATCCGGAAATTGCAACCTCGTATTACTAATTCCACTCGGGCTAACATCTACTAGAATTAACATTCGGTGAATTTTAATTAATTATCAGTGATCCATGCTTTAAAGCAAGTTTTATTCAATAACATTAGCATACGAAAATCCGTGAGCCGTTAAAACATTCAACACACCCCAATTCCATTCCGGTGGATATGTTTCCATTACACTGATTCACTGCGCTGATTACAAGTTATTTTTAAACCCTATATTTACCTTAAATTATTTAATCTTTCTAGTTAAGTTGTACGCTGAACATAATTTCTACAATGCATGTTCGAGATGTTAGTCAAGTGAAGGCTAGCGTGAAAATCGCTTAAGAGATGCATCAAAAGTTTGAGCGGTAGAGATTGACTGGGCGACTGGGCGGGCGGCGGGTCCGGGAGAGGCTGCGGCGCTCGTCCCGCCCAGTGGCAGCTCGACCGCCGCACCGAGCGCACGCCGCGACGCGCACGCACACCACACAACCCGCCGGTACGCGACACCAACACACCCATGCATCGCCCTCCCCCGCGCGCCCTGCCCGCTCCCCCACGCCACCTCCCCTGCCCCCGCTCCCCGCGCGCCCCAGCCTCCGCGGCCAGGTGGATACGTATTACACGCACACGTTGATCATCAATTAGCATCACACTTCGATACTGTTGTCATTAACAATGAAACGATCCCTGTATACGTATTCACCGTGGGTGCAATTTATATCACTACTGTTTGCATGGTTGTGCTCCCAAAATAATATCCCGTAGTACCTGTAGATTCTGTCTTAATATTTCAATTCTGTAGTCATACTTTTTCTGATGTTTACCCCTTTTTTAGTAAATTTATTAGACGCTCTTGTCGGACATGTAAATCATTTTATTTTATCGTAAACGGTCAACAACTCAATAAATTCGTTATTTTTAAAACGCAACTCACTAAACTTTGTTTAAGATTTCTGCATCGTCTTATCGTAAAATAAAATTCAGTTACAAGACTGAGCCTTAATTAATTTACAGTGTTATGAAATTAATTTGCAGTAAAATTATCCTCCTACATAAAGTGCCAACATTTTATTTTTTCTTAAACAAAACTTGTAAATTCATAAACAAACTACGATTAGTCTGTGAAAAAAACGATTGCTGAGCGCAGCTTTAAGGGACAAAATAACTATAATTAAATTCAACAGCTCACCATAAATATCAAAATTCAACTTTAGTATTATACTCTGCTCTAATAAATTTACATTTGTTTAGTTAAAACCACTTCTGACCACGAATTAAGCAGGTAGAGATAATGTTAACATTATCATGAAATAAAGCAATAAAAAGCCATTCAACCTTCAATTTTTAACTTACTTTATCAACAACTATTAACTCCATTTTAATAAGTTAAAGTAGGTACTATTTTTTAATAAACATAATATACAGTTACTTACCAAATAATAACTTTACTCGTATATTCGAAATATTAAGTTCAAAAGCCGTTTATATTAAAACTAATTTAGATTTACCCAAAGCTTATGACGATCTTGACAATACAACTGTGTGAATAATAACGATCCATCTTTCACTTGGCATGGTCAATTACTATTACAAGTTTTCCAGTTAATTTGGTAGCTAGTCAGTCTTCAGCGTCCTTACCAGCTCAGTGGGTACCAATCGGCACATCTAGGCATCTTCTCGCGATGACCTCGAGGTAGCTAGGCGACACTAGGTCAAGGTAGTCGCTACCTACACGCCCTTGGATTTGGTTATCATCGTCATTGAAGATAGTCTGACATGACATAATAAGTTCTTAATTATAAAAGCTGTTACCTTTTTATTTTTAGCAGATTCAAAAAATAGATAATTTTTTATCATTTTTTGACGTCATTTCAAGTGACTATGAAAATTATCTTAATTTTCTAATTATAATAACAATTAACATTTATAAATAAAGCATTAATTTAAGCTTGTATTTTAAACATTGTTCAGTTAACAAAATGGTCGTGATACATAAAAGAAAAGATTAAAAGAGCTTTTAGAAAATAGCTTTTTTCCAAAACTTTTCCCCTTTCCTTTTTTCTCGCTTATACTTACTTTGTCTTGTTTCTTCGTTCAAAGCTCGGTGTACTCTCATATGTAAGGTAATTGAATAAGTTTTAACAACATCTTGCTAACAAAATAACAATCATATTTATTAACGAAACAAATAAACAAAAATTACATAAATTATAATAATACATCTAATTTAATTCCGACTTTTCATATAAACCGCGCTTATTAATTATCTAATTGGACTGCAATCATGCCCGATGAAGTGATTATACAAATAAAGTCTATTTTGATCTCACGCAAACAAATGAACAATTATATAACTTCCGAATTCAATCGTATTTTCAATAGTCATTTCGATAATTTCAATGAATGAAACAAAGGCCCGATTCCCGCGATTCCGTAATTGAATTCATGAATAGTTCGTCGCTCAAAGGGTATTTGGCCCCGATATGTATAAGACCAACTGTTTTCCCTCCCACAGTTAAATTTTATTCAAACAGACTCATCATAAAACCGAAGATTAATTTTGAACTTCGTGTTTTCTTAACGCCATCGCTTTGAGCGCAGTTAAGGCTTACGGTTTCCACTAATCTCGGTTTCAATATTCATAGGGTCGACGTTCTGAAGAGCCACTTGTCTGTTTTTGTTTACCTATTCACACCACGTAGACATTGTACATCATTGCCGCCCCCTTCTATTCTTAGCTGTTTATTTACCGACGCTCTTATGTTAATTACACTCGATATTCGTTTGTTTAATTAATGCAATTCGCCCGAATACTCGTTCTAATTTCCCGTTCTTGATAATTGTTATAAATAAAGATAAATGTGTGGTGCCTGACCGGAATACTGTTGTAGGCGCATCAGTAGGAGTGTTTGTTCAGTAAATAGGCAAAAGATTTGGAATTGGAGCGGGCTATGCCCTAGTCCGGGGCACTGGACTTGAAGATACTTGAGTGGCAGCTGGAGATCCGTCAGGTTTGTGACTTCTGTGCATTGTATCTCTGTAGACATTGTGACATATTTGATTGATAATTTGATTGACATTTTGTCAGGTTGGACATAATCTGCAGTTATGAAACAACTTTTTAAATCAATGACACAAGACAGATTGCAATTTATTATTTTGTCTTTTTAAAATATGTCAACTTTTTGCTGTTTATTTAATTAAATTAATATAAGTTACAGTATATACATACACGTCAGGCATCGAAGTATTCCTCCGCGTCGCTGTCATTCGGAAACGTGCCCAGAAGACTGGCTGCATTGCCACGTTGGATGGCAATGCTTATTCTTTGTCCAAAGAACAAGCCAGCCCTCTGGTCACGCGAAGCGTCAATCAGCCTTTTGGTGATTTCCTTACTTTTTAAATTAACTTTTGTCTGGTTTATATGTTCTTGAAAATTTAAATGTATATAAGCTACAATGATAATCAACTTGAGTTGTTTTACATAACCGCGGTCTCTGCTCTTATCAAGATTAGATTCCGAACTCATCAATGACATGTTTCATAAATTATTGCCCAAATAGGTAATAAACACAGAGCGTCTAATCTCTCGTTCAGTGAACAATATGATAATTTGTTGAAGGTTATTTACACTCGCGTGTGTGCTAAATGTCAGGGGCATTCATATTAAGTACCTAAATTTTATCCCGAACAGTTTATTTCATCCACAAACTGTTATTCCACTTGAAAAAGAAGAATATTTTATATTTTCTGAAACTATGGCGGTAGCTAAATTATCGATTGGAACTCAAATGATACTTAATAAAACAATAATTAGGAGCATCAACAAAAATGCCACAAGCTACCACCAATGCAGAAATTTCCTTTCCAAATTTCAGTGAAGTCAATAACTTCTTAAGTAAAAGTATATATTAATAAGTGTCTATCTGTAACCTTGGAATTAAAACTACATAGCAGTGTGTTTATAGATAATCAAAATTAAAATAGTCTACAAAAAATAAACGTTATTTAAAATTCTAATACTGCAGTTTAAAAAGTAAATATAAAATTCCAGTTTCAATTAGAAGCTCTGATGGAAAAGTGTAATTTTCATTAGATAATGAAAATTGCTCGTCGGGAAGAGTGCCAGTTTTCATTAGATACACATACTTTCCAATAAAACTGTTACATCAGTGGGATGACACTAAATTGCCTTTTTTACCTGTTCAGCTCCACATTCAGACGTTCGACGTAAAAGTTACCCTAAAATAAACTTGACGTGTCGCCCGTGTAAGCGATTTGCTGCTTTATTTACATACGGACACATGAAGTACGTCGGACATATACATATGACTGTCGCTATATCGCTCGTACGTGCGACTTGGCGCTTCAGAGTAATATTTACTCAAACAATTTGTTTACCGTCAAACATCGACAAAACTTGAATTACTTGGAAACCGTTTTACGTATCCAAAACTCTTGCCATAAATACCAACACTTTTTTAATAATTGGGACACATTAATTTTCAATGTGATTGATGAGTTTTCCCTCAAAGACAATTAGGCAATTTGGATTAATTTACTGAACACCAACAGGAAGTCGGACAATAAAAAAGATAATAACTTTCGGTCGCCTTTGTACGAGCGACCTTTTAAGCTCGAGGAAGAAACCCTAATTTAAATAGAATTATTCTTGGGTAATAAAATATAAGCTTGTGCTTTTGAGACGACATTGTTTGATGCACTTCGCTAATCATGGTAAATAGCACTTAGAACTCTCATCGCTCGTGTTGTGTTCGGTGAGATAAGACGCCGCAGCACAACTCCTCGCTAATGCACCTGCTCTCCCGAGATCCACATTTACATGAACTCTATTAATAGACAAGAGCCACTAAACCTGAAGTATTATAAATAAACCTCGATGATTTACGAAGATTTTTGCTTTCATGGGGAAGTTGTCCGTCGATGATTCTGTTTATTTTATACTAGCTGTTGCCCGCGACGTCGTCCGAAACATTCACCCCCTCCCCCTGTAACGATAGCGTTATAATAATATGTAGCCTATATGTTGACCCGACCTCTTAGTTATACTCATGCCGAATTTGAAGCAAATCCATGCAGTACTTTTTGAGATTTTCCCGGACATACATGCAGACAAACAGACAAAAATTCTAAAAACTATATTTTTGGCTTCGATATCGATTTTAGATCACGCCCCAATTATTATTTTTTTAAATATTCAATGTACAGTTTTGACTTCTCTACGATTTTATTATATGTATAGATCAATCTGTTGCGCGGCCGGCGCTTCGTCGCGAACTCACTACTAAGGCACACTTTTCCTTAACAACTACATTACTGGTATGAAATTGTAAAATTAGTTCAATCGGCTATTTGCAGAATGTACGCCTCCCACATTATTTTATTCTTAGCATTCGTTGAGTTGTTGATTGAACGTGGATGATTTGATGGATGAGTTTAATCATCCCGTGGAAAGCGTTCGCTGTTCCTTTCTATGTTAAATGTATGTACATAAAGCGCTATGCAGATATAGCCTAATTTTAGGCCAATTAAACATTCATAGATCTCTCTATGTCTAAAGAGCTGTCTAAGTATCTTCTTGATGCAATGGTAAAGAACTGCTTCAGTAACGGTGCCTAAGGAACGAATATCCTCTCTTTTGCGGAGGGATAAATAATTCAAATACCCTACCTTATAGGAATATTATACATATATCAACACGCTAAGGGTCAATTCGGGGTCGCAATATAATTGCACACACTGTTGGTTCGCGGGATACGTCCACAACACCGCAGAGACCTACCCCTGAAAGCTTAATTTAACAACAAGGTCGTTAACGATTTGCAAGACCCCAAAATATTACTAATTAACGAGTTCAGAACAGAAACACCTCATCAGTATCTAAACAAACCTGCCAACAAACAAACGTAATTTCGAATTTCATGAAACACCATTCTCGAGTAAGCTAAGTCCGCGCCATTTCCTGAGGTACATTCACACGAAAAGTATGGTACCTACATTACAATTCTAAGCTTACGCTTATTTCTAAGGTCTAGTAAAATAAAATTCAAGCTGTTAAATGGTTTCTAAGCTCTCGTTTTCTTTAGATCGGCTATTATTGATTAAAAGCAAGAGGGCTTAAAGTATTTTACAAACCATAACGATAATCACCATCACCCGCTCAACGCGACAAAGAAAGATTTTTAATTAAGAACTGCTGAGAGTTTTCGAGATCAAACAAATACAACATAAATAAACCTAACAGTTTCTTCAGCAAGCCGTTTGAGCGCAAATAAGCTTGAAAGTTGAATCGAACCAATATTGATCGTATCCGATACCTTCAGATGAGACGTAGGCAATCGAAGCTACATTTATTTGCATTGCTACAGTACGTGTGTCAGAGAAATCAAGATTGCAATATCGCAAAGATGTCAGCTTTTGCCTATCCACTCAACAGAACATTCGCTTCAATGTAATATTACTTGGACTTGAACATTGTATCAATTCAAAGAAAAAAGTTCTTATTTTTAATGATGTGCTTTGTGTTTTCCAGTCAACGATATTATTTTGTTTGATTGAATTGCGTTGTTTAATTCAATGTGAATGTATTTTTTATTTATTTATCTGGCTTTATTTTAAAAAGGTTTTCTAATATATTCTTCAGATGTAGCATAATTAGTTGTGGCTTAGTAGTTAAAGACCCAACCTCTCAACTATGAGTGCGTGGGTTCGATTCCAGGTCAGGCAAGTACCAATGCAACTTTTCTAAGTTTGTATGTACTTCCTAAGTATATCTTGGACACCAAGGACTGTGTTTCGGATGGCACGTTAAACTGTAGGTACCGGCTGTTATTGAACATCCTTGGTGGTCGTTACGGTTAGTCAGAAACCAGTAAGTCTGACGCCAGACTAACCAAGGGGGTTGCCCGGGTAGCTGGGTTAAGGAGGTCAGATAGGCAGTCGCTCCTACATACTCAGTTTATCAATTTTTTATACAATGGCAGTGTTGTTGTTGTCTATAAATTAGCAATTCATAATCTTAGAAACTTGTGATCTAATAAACTAATTTCCGACAGTACTGTTCAAATAAAACGCATTAGTTAGACGATGAAACTTGAAGGTAGTAAATAATTCGTGATGGTGCTAAAACATACGGCAAATAATTCGTTTTATGGCCGCGTTTTGTAACTGCTGCTTTATATCTGTGCTGTTCATATATTTTGGGAAGCATTGCTCAATTATTTGCCTTTGTTTAAATAGCCTAGTTGCCTGAAACGTTGTCTGAAGATGACAATTAACGACGTAACACTATTATGTTTAGTATTATGGTTAGTAAATAAATAAAAAATATATAAGACATATATATTTTTTATTTACTTATCATAAATACAACTATCATTACTGGGGATCCTAATGCAATAGTGTATTGACAATTGTTTAAACATACATATAAATATATTTAGAACAAAAAACATCAAGTAGAACAGGTACGGTACACGGCTCTTGTGAATTCATTCAGATTACAATTAAATATATAAATTTGTCCCGATTCCGACATATTTTTTTATAGTCTGCAATTCAACGAAAGCAATTACTATTTCATTAATTATTATTATACGTTCATGTTATTTTTATGTTATACTTAGGGACAGTTTCGCAATGTCCGAAAAGCCACTATCTACAGAATAAACTCAAAATGGAACGAAATGTGTTATTTCATACAAACACAAAAATAACATGAACGTTTAATAATATTCTACTAAATAAGCTAACTGGAACTTCTTCGTGGGTGGTAAAACAGGCTCTTAAAAGACAAACTCAATGTAGTTTATAGTGTCAAGCCGTGTAAACTATTAATTCAATAAATAAATAGAAGCTCATTAAAGATTTTCGTTATGCAAATAATGTTTTGACAGTTTTTACTATATTTATTTATAATTCCGTTCCGTTTTACACATAACAATGCGCCCGTCAGAAACAATACAATAGGCGCGTGATTGCAACGATGTGAATCGCGGCTGATTTGCTACCGTCCGGTCAGCAGTTACTATTTACTATCCCTGTTAGATAATCAGGATAACAGTCGTTTACGTACTAACATGAAACTATACGTTTTAAATTATACATCGATTTAGTAATTAAGTCAAGGCTTGTCCTTTAAAGGAAGATTCGCCTAATCAGATCGGTTTAATTTAATAAACTGATTGCATAAAGAACGATATTCCATTTGAATAGTCATTTAAGTAAAGGTTAAAAATATTAAGAGTGTTTTTTAAACATATAATTACTGAATAAAATAATGGTTCAAATAACTATGAAATTGTTTTTATTTTATTTACCTTAAGTTTTAGACGTACATATTTAACTTTTAAGCCGAGTTTTTAAATAAAAAGGTCATATCTTTTTTTATTTAAATTAATGATTACATAAGCGTGTAGCTCACTCTAAACTATCTTCAAACTTAAGAAGAAATTAAGAATCAAATTGAGTATACATACAAGCACACTCTCGCTATTATTTTGTGGTTTCATGTCATATATTGTTCGATTTACAACATAAATACATACTTACAATAAATCTAAGCAAACTCACCAGAAACATGAACAACACACATTTACCATCCACAGATGGATGAACAAACAATCCCACAATTTCATTAAAATCTTAATCCAATGTTAGTTTTATTAGTAAATGGATTGTAGTTTTCTAACAACAATGGCACGGGGATGGATACTATCTCGGATTTATTGAACAAATATTTGAAATCGTTGTGTTCCAATTATTGTGCAATATTGCTTTGTTTATGCCCTCGGTATGTTGTATTAAAACCTACAACAGAGGTAAGTTACGCTTTCTCGAGTAGTTTATTGAAGCAAATGTCGGTTTAAGATGGTTTTATGTGTTGTTTATAGGCAAACTTTTGGCTAATAAGAATAAAAAGCTGTTGGAAAGACAATTCTTGTTACTGGAAAGCTAATATTTAATTCTATATTTATTTGATCATGACCTTATTCTAATTAGTTTTTGAAGTCTTTCTAGACCTTTTTTGGGAATTATCAAATGAATCTCGCTGAGAGTGCAGCTGGAGGCAGTATCAGACTCTTACTAACTAAAACCCACTATGTTCCTTCTGGTGGTCCCTGTAAGCCAGGGCCACGATAGCTCTTACGAACAACCCACAGCCCAGACAGAAATCTAACTAGGCCTTGGTTTTGTTTGTTTGAAGAATGCGCGATGGAAATACATACAACAATAGACGTAGATACTTCGGCTATTATGTGATTAATAGCAATGCATTCTTAACCTAATAGGCAGCCAAAATCGATAGAGACTATTAAGTTCATTTGTCTAACATTAAAAAGCACAAAATACCTAACCAATACTCAACGATAACAAGGAAAATAATATTAACAATTTACTAATACTCTTTTCCATAAAAAAAATGTTACCGAAAAAATACAATTTCAATTTAATTTCAAAAGGGAATTCTGCAAAAACATGTAGGGTTATTTCGTAGCGGTGAAGTACAAACACACGACACAAAATTAATAAATTAATTAACTCGACCCGACGAGAGCGGCGCGCACTTTTGACGCCATTTTAAAGGCTTCAAATATATAATTGCGAACATTTAGCGTCGTTTAGTACGCCTATGTAGGAAGTGGAATAATTTACTAAGCTGTTGATGACTGCTCTCTTATTCTTGTTATTTATACAATTGTTTCAACTAATCATCATCATCAGCCATTTTATCGTTCACTAGGCACAGGCCTACTCTCACACGAATAAGACTTGAGTGTTAATCAACACGCATGCTCAATGCGGATTGAGGATATCAGACCTTATAGTGCAGGTTTCTTCGAGATGTATTTCTTCACCTTTAACAAGTCATTGGTACCTAAGATAAACTTAGTATACAAAACTTAGAAAAGCTGCTTTGGTACTCACCTGGAATGAAGCCTCTCGAGAATTACTGTAAAGTCAGGAGAGACTGCTATAGAGGCTGGTGCTTTAACCACGCCACCACGACTTTCAACTAAGTATAACTTGAATTAAACTACCTATAATAAAATGTTTAATTTTATAGTGTGGCGTATTTTAATAGTATAATATAATACTATGATATTAGTGAAAATTGCTTCAAATATTATGCTAATCTCGCGGCAAGCTGGAATAATTCAGAATTTCCACGAGATCACTAATGTGATGTTGTTATCTTAAATATAATTATTACTTAGTGCACATACTCCCTCGGGTTAATCAACTCAATCTATCGTACACTAACGCAAGAAGCTCCACCACATCTATTTCTGTATTCAATATGATGTTTAAGTATCGATCAAGTATAACATAAGGTGAATTCTTATTATCCTTTTCTTGCATATACATTTATCTATTTATTATTTATTTAATGCAAACCAATAACAATTTTACAAAATATAGTGTACCTATCTACCTGTCATATATTTAATTGTATGGACATGGACAGTGTAAATATGTCACTTACGCGACGTCCTGCGTGACGCGGCGTCCTTAAATGTATTGATATTTAATGTAATATATCACGTAAGACTAGCATTTGTCAGATTGGTAGCAATCTCACCCTTAGCGGGGATCGAGTGACTCCCTTAGCAACCACGAAAAATAATATTAGATCGCAACATCCCTATTCATTCTACTTTAACAATTTCTTCATAGATATTTCTATTAATAAAGTTATGTAGAGCGTCTTTCCACTAAGAAAAATATGTTTAATCTTATATCTTGTAAGTAATATAAGTCCTGCATTTTTTTTTCTTTTATCTCTACAAAATTATAGTTTTATCCCATTGTACAGTCGCGAGCTTCGAGTTTCTCCTGTTATATTGATTAAGGTTCAAGGTATTTTGGTAACCACACAATTACAACATACCTAAGTCTCCTCTTAGAGTGTAAACCATTATTTAGCGAAGAAATCGCTTTTGAATTTGGCTTACTGAATACATATTTTGCTTGTGACTGTACATGGGTTACGATTATTTACGCTGTAATGGTGTGAGTGAGACGTAAACAAAAATCTATAAATATTCCGTTATTGTATTGTCTTATACAATAAAGCTTTCACGTTGATATATTTTTGTATCGCGTAGAACTGTTTACAAACACTCTGTATCTTATCAGCGATCTGTGGGCCTGGCACGAACACGCTTTGTATAAAAGTTCTCATTCTATTCGTGATATTACGAATACATATTTAAATTAAAGGCTTAAGTGTCGTTTATCTGCGAAAGTATTTATTAAGGTTTATCACAGTTTAAGCTTTTCTTTCTTAATTGATATTTTTTTAAGTCTAAGAACTTTCCCCTGCACCGACAGCGAAAGGGGTCAATTGATGATTTCCCATCACAATAAAAATTCAACCTGGATACACACCTTTGTAAAAAGTTGGGTAAAATTTATTTCATTTCATTACCTGTACCCTTTTTTGACTGGTTAGTCATCAAACTACCTCTCCCGCTGTGGGTGCAGCTGAAGGGACTGTCAGCCTCTGACTAACTAAATCCCACTTTTGTTCCTTCTGGAAGTCTTTGTGTCAGGGATGCGGTAACTCTCTCTCTCTCTGCGCTTATAGCCCACAGCAAACAAACGTCGTGTCTAACAAATAAACAAAACAAATTCTATCACGGCTTTTGCTGAAATCCAGCGCTGAGACTCTGTCCAACAGAGTGACAGCAACATGCTGAGCAAGGGCCTTTTCGCGTGGATGTGACGCATATTTCCACCACTATTGTGTATTGCCTTCTGTAGTTCTATTTTATTATTAATTCGTTTTTGTTTGTATTATTGTTTGTATTTATCTATGCGTTATGTCCATGTGAATAAATGTATTTTCTTCTTCTTTCTTCTTTCTTTCTTTCTATAACTCTTAAAAAGAGTCGTGGCGGAGAGGCTAGTTACTATAACAGTCCTATTACCGTGGGAGCACAATATTCATACAAAATTTCTTTAACCTACTTACTGTAGCCGGTGGTACGGCGACAGCTAGGCCAAGTTGTTCGACAGTTTGGAGATATTCCGAACTTATAACATCTTTGTAAGGTATATTTAAAAGTTGTGTGCGAAGTATTTTGTTTTTATTTATTTATTCTATAGCAACACGTAGGATAATGGTTAATATTTTGTTTAGATAGATATTTAAATTTGGGCCTACATAGGTATGTCTTTAAGGGCCATTTTCACAGGTTGCTGATAAGTTCCAGGTAGTTTATCTGGCAGATAATTTCATACAAATTCCGTTCCATTTTTTAATTTAACTGGTAGATACTGGCTATCCGTAACCTTTGAAACTGGCCGTAAATGGTACTAAAACTAGAATAAACATCAATAATTTAATGAATAGCTTAGAGAAACTTTTTTTTATTGTATCATATTATTGCTTGAGAATGTTTATACATTATTTTAAAAAAATAATGAAAGATAAAAAAAATATATTACTTCTATTATCAACTCCACAAGTTTTATTAAAACAAGGTTTGTTCAAAAAACGTATAATTTCCGACCATAGCACATTAATCACGCACTAGTAACGGATTAAACAAACAAATACGAAGCTTCAACAAAGTCAACACATGAATAATATACAAGGCAAAATAAATATCGAAGGGAAATCAATTACTATGCCGCTCCTACTTTGCATTATTGATAATGTTTACGTGAAGCTTAAGCCGAGAATATGAGACTTTTAAACCCTTTTTATACGTAATTCAAATAAAAAGTTTACAATATATATCTCTATTTAAATGCTTATGAGGGGTTAGTGGCTAAGCAACAGCCGCACGGGTCGATCGATCATAAGGTTAACCAGCTGTGTGGATCTTGTCATGACGAGTTTCTCGGCTCTCTGTTTCGGAAGGCACGTTAAATTGGTGGATCCCGGTTGTCATTTGTACATCTTTGGCAGTTGTTACGGGTAGTCAGAAGCCAGAAAGTCTACAACCAGTCTTACTAAGGTTTGGGTTGGTTGATCATGTAACTGGGTTGAGGAGGTCAGACCGGCAGTCGCTCCACGTAAAACACTCACTCAGCTCGTCGGATTAAGACTGGAAGCCGACCCCAACATAGCTTTGGAAAAGGCTAGGCAGATGATGATGATATTTAAATGCTTATCGTTGTTAATTAATAGTACCTAAACAATTATTTTAGGTAAAGGAACAATGTAATTTGGAGTTCATGAATATTACACGAGACATTATTATTCTGTTTACGCGAACTTACATGGTGCGTTCAGATGTAAGCTTTGGTAGGTAAACAGATGCTCACGTTGTATTTACAGAGTAATGTTGCACTAAATGGCACTATACTATCTGGAAAGTGAATGAGATTCAGTTATTTATAAAACATGCTGGTTGTTACTACATGTTTACTTCTTGACGGCTCGCTTACATTTTACGCAAATAAAATAAGTATCTACAAAAGTATTTAATTAATAGCTATGTATTATCTAGTACTAATAAGATCAAAAATCATGCTGCATGTGTATAGATAGACGCCACAATTTTTGACATATTTCTCTCAGTGATAAGTTTTCATTAAAATAATGTTTGAATGCTGTATTACATTTCTGAGTAACTAATCTTTAATTGAAAGCTATTTCACTAAACTTCATATTGTAATATATGTATATCACTGAACTTGGAATGTTTTATATATAATATTCCTAGTAAAATATTTAAGGATCGCTTTCGTATAACTATGTTCCAGTATAGAATTATATCCTTAGAAATACTACAGGATGAAATTGAATTCATTGGCAATATTTTTTCCCCAGAATCTAATCGAGGTAATAATAATTTATAGATGTAGTCAACTGTTCAATAGTTACTCACAAGAGAGGTCCCAAAATTAACAAAAATAAATAAAAGTTCAAGACATGACGGAGCGCTACATCGCACTCTTACGTGCTATCGAGAGGTCAATCGCCTTACGCACGCACACAGAAAAGCGCGAGCTCCTCACTAACTAATAAATCGATTTCAAAATGGAAATCTCTTCATTTCGATATCACTCAACATTCGCAAAATCAAGTAGGTACCCACCAGGGCTTCCAACTACGTCTCCTTTAAGAAACCGCGTCCTAAAAAACCAGAGCTCGGTTAGATACTTTCAAGTATTATCTCTGCATAGAAAATTTACCCGTAATTTTGTACAAACAAGGAGCACAACCGTGTTTAAATAAATACCTACATCAGACGATTAAAGTTTCTACTACTAATCCATCCAAAAGCCATATTGAATAAAAAAATAGTCGCAAAGGAAATTGAACTCTGATTTCCTATTAATAAAGAGCACAATCGCGTTTACAAATAAATACTTTCAAAGTAAAAATACTTGCATACTAAATTGTTCCCTAAACTCTTACGAATAAGGCGCATAATCGGATTTGCAAAGAGCGCGAGTCGCTAGACACCGATGTAATGACAAAGGATTCTCGTGTTCACTAAAAACAATTTTGTAATTTAATTGTTTACAAATCTTCTCAAATAACAATATCGAGTAGTCGCTTACTTAATCGTTAGTACATTCATAAATTGTTAAACTGATTTAACTGGTTGGTTAGAAGTGCTAATAATACCCTACCCAAATTTGTGATTAACATAAAATAAGTTACTCGGCGCGCGGCACCCAACACTTGTAGGCAAGTAAAATTACATGAAAGGCCGATGCCGCCGCGCCACCGGGTCGCGACTCTCCGGCTCGCGCCAAAACTACGTTGTAGTTACCTACAAACACTCATTCATTACATGCCCGCACGCCGGCACAGCGCGCAGGACACTGAGGGGCCACGAAGGGAGGGCGTGCGGTGCGCACAAACTTTAGTGGATTTTCAACTTTATGCTTCAGCAATAAGGTTGAAAATGTAAAGTTGATTGGGAAAATTTTACAGTTTTGGGTAGCCTGATGTGCTGGCATCTGTACCTTTTAGTTGGTAATAAGAGATAATTACGAATAGGAATGTTTTATTTGCGTGAAAGCATTTTGTTTAAATACTTCGACCCGGTGTATTATGAACTGTTTGGTTTTACTTGAGCAAATTGAACAAAGTTTCGGGCTGGCTCTAACGAGGCGCCGAGCGTCGCGCATCGTCTGCGCACTTGCGTAGGTATCGATGGTGTGACCTTTTGCGAATTAGCAAGATAAGAATTTGTACCTAATTTCATTGTTGATTTACGTAATAATTATTATTCTTCAACATTTTAAAAATTACTTTCGTAACTAAATTCGACGTACGTTCGACTAATTATTGTGTTGTAAATTTATTGTTTGGACCTGTTTTTATGACTTGTGGCAGTTTAGGTATTCGTAGGAAACTACCGATAAGAGCGGTTTTAGATCAAAAATCGTAAACTGACGATTAAAAAATCGGTTAGTTAATCAAGGTGGTAGTAAGTGGGACATTTTAATTGTAATGTTGCTGCAGGTGTCGTGTTTATGTTTACCTATCTTAACAACTTGTGGAGGTGAAACATATCTACCTTTTACAAGTATTGATTTCGTAAAATTTGGATTAAAATAAAAATTCGGGATTTTTGTGTACACTGCATTCCACCAGAATTGCTGGAGATACGTAAATCACTGCAGTCCAGAGTTCACTTACGAGATCGTGCGCACGTCGCGTCCGCGCAATGGTGCTCGCGAGACTGGCGAGTGGCGGCAGCGCCACTTGCCGATACAGCTCACAGCTGACCGTAGTTGCCTACCGCGCGCCTATTGTTCCCGTTTATCGACCCCAGATAAGGCTACTCGGTAGAAACCGCGTCGCGTGAGTCTTGGTATTTGTGATTTATTTAATTTTGAAGATATTTTTTTTGGGTTTCGTATTTTTGTAGATGTATTGTTTTCATGATTTATTAACATAATTGACATATTCTATGACGATTTAAAAGGTTTTTTCTTGACAATTTTAATACACTATTTTATGAGCTCAAAGGGTAATCAATCATGAGTAAAACACGTGGTAGAAATATCACGCGCGAATTCAAAATCACTCTGTATATTACTGCTTCATCTATCTTGCTGCGACATATAGTTTAATAATAGAAAATTACAAGTTTTACTACTTAGTAAAATTGGTGTATGTATAACTCGTGTTTGCCGCTTCAGTGGCTAATTTTAAAAACCTTGATACCTAAAATAAATGAATAGGTTGTCAAAGGTGATAGACCTAACTAAACTACCTATATAACATAAAAATAGGGGTACGTAACATTTTAACGCTACCAAAATAAATGTCTATATATATCTTAACATGTTGGTACGTAGCGTCGTAAACATGATACTGAACTCACATCACAACATGGAACAAAGAAATTTGTAGGTGTGAGGAGTCGACAGGCTTTTTACCTTCGCCGTAAAATTACATCGTACCTTGTGGTACTGGCTTTTATTACTTAGAGCACTTCATTTTATGTCACTTTCTCTTCAGCTTTGTGTAGATATTACTTATCTCTGCCTACGAACAAACGATGTTATGTTCTGTTTGTTTATTGTCGGTATCTACAATTCTACATGTTGTTTGTTATGGTGTTGCCATTAAAACAATCTTGACAGAAGCGTTAATCAAATCAAGAATCTTTGAAAACTTTACAGAATTCCGACTATTTAGACAGGAACGCACATTCCATCGAATTTCCTTAATATATTTTCAACTTTATCGCTGTAGCACATGGTTCAAAATTGATTAAAAAAAATTGACAGCGATGGGTAGCTTGATGTGCTGATGTATTACCCATATTTCACCACAGAAAGAATTCCAACTGACCCAGATAATCTGAAAGTATCTGTACATCAAAGATGTCAAAAGTGATTTACCTTCTTTTCGTAAGATTGTTTGTATAAGATATTTATTTTATAATTGCAATGCTGGTTTTGATGATTGATTTTTAACTACAAAACTGAAATAATTATAAACTGTTCACACAATAATTCCTGGTTCTTATAAACAAGAAAAACGATTCTTATTGCTGTCGAAATGTCTGAATTTTCTCTGTGAGAAATGCATGACATTTTTTTAATATTTAAAAGTGTTCCATTTCATCTAGGTAAATGGCTATTGATTTTTAATTACTATTAAAAAAACAGCTTTTTTTGAAGAAGAATATATAAGCCTGTGAAACCTATAACTGTAAAACCTACCACTGAATAAGTAAGCAGCATATCTAATGTATTAGGAAGCCAACAGTTACATACAACCAATACTGAATAGGTTTATTAAAGACGATGCAAAATTATCGTGTAATTAGTTATATGAGAGTGTATAACAACACAGGCGTCTAAATAGAACCTATAATTTGCATGTCCGAACAAGTTTATATTAGAAATTTTAAAGTCACAAAACTAGGGTCAATGGCTTTACAAGTATTATACAACACTACTGTTTATCCTTGCGCCAGATTAAACATTATAATTAAACCATTTTGAACAACGGGCGGCTTGTCCCTCTGAAGTGACACTTACCGGTCCGCAACCATTTTGCTTTTCGTTATTAGGGCAGAGATTTTCTTAATCACATAACATTATCTAAATTATTTATTATTTAATTGCTGGCTTCGATTCGAAATACAAAAAGGTTCGTGGAAATTAAAAATAATAATTAAAGTGATGATCAGTATTTTTAAAGAGGTTTTCTTGTTTGTTTTTGTGTAGCTTTTTTAAATATTAAGATAATAAGAGCTTAGCTGCATTATTTAAAACTCCAATCGTGAAATAAGCAATAAGTAGCGAATGCTTAAACTAATTCTCAGCGTAAATTCTGTATGTTTTTAAATCTCTTTTGCACATGGCATTGTCGTGTAGAAATCGTCTTTACTTGAAAAAACGCGGTCGTTAGCAGCTAGTATAGCCAATAAAATACACTTGTAGATTGCTTTAAAACCAAAATCCAGATCTTTCACGAAAGTCATTACCTAAATCCAATAAAAGTATCTTCATAAAACAAGAACTACTCAAAACAGTAGTAAAACAGAATGTAGGTACGTAGACTGTTTGCCCACCCAAATGCTACCGAGTGTACGTAAGGTCCCACAATATTATAATAGATCTTATGTCCACGCATTGTGTTGCTTTATTTGTATGTGAGAATGTGCGTGGCGCTCCACTTTATCCTCATTAACACGGAATGAGGTTATACACCCTGTAATATAAAAGAAAATGGACATTCGTTACGCCTCTTGACGCCACTCCATTGAAGGACTTTTCTCAATCTCAAAAATTAATCACGAAACCTCTTTCTCAGTATTTAGAGGCCACAAATTCAAATTACCAACCTAAAAATAAGCAAAAATAATCAAAATAAATTGCAAAGCTATCGATAGATTACTCCAACAGTTCGTTGGCTAGTTTCTGTTACCTAATGTTTACGATTGTTTCAAAAAATCAGACTTCAATCTGAAACGTTTATCACCTGTGTGCCATTTATTCACATATAAAACATTTTATATGAAAGCTCAGATGTTCCGCGAACTAATAAACAGTTCTAAAAGGAACATAACCCTGATTCTTTCGAGACAGAAATGGTTCGTTAGAAGTTTACGAGTTCACTCCGGTTACCAGAGTAAAGTTTCTTGTTATCGGTAATAATCCATTACCAATAGGCTTTCATGATCCATAATGTACGTAAGGAAGGGGCCCGATAAAATTCGTTCCGGGGAACTGATGGAAACTTTATACCTTTCTTCAGTTACGATTGCGGGAAATTGTTAAAACTTTCTAGTGGAACTTTTCGACGTTTTTATCACCACCTTCGAATCAATATAACTCTTCGTAACCTTCCAGACACACCCCAAAAACTGTCTCCTCGAGCCGTGTACTGGTAATTACTTTTTGTTTGTACTTTTTTCACAGGGTAACGAGACAGTTGATTGATGAAAACTGAAAATAAAATTATGTCGT
The DNA here is from genome assembly GCA_958496145.1 of Heliothis peltigera. Lineage (NCBI taxonomy): Eukaryota > Metazoa > Arthropoda > Insecta > Lepidoptera > Noctuidae > Heliothis > Heliothis peltigera. The sequence goes on from OY292328.1 coordinate 9,035,733, forward strand.
CAGTCGTAGCGTCATCACTTCATTCATTAGCGTCAATTTGTAAAGATATATTACCTTGCTCATATTTTACCTGCACAATTACCTGAATAAATAAAAATAACAAAGCCATAAACGAATTTCAGCAGAAGTTACACGTTAGCGAGCCAGTTTACAATATGGTGCGAACATAAAGTGTGAAATAAAATAAACTGTCATCCTAGACTAGATCTCGACAGCTATTTCCGAGCTGCAACTGCAACGAGATGCTACCCGGGCGAGAGGGCGGGAGATCCGAGCTCACGGGCCCGCGGGGGTGGGGGAGCCGCGAGAGAGGGATGGTAGGGGGTGTCGTGGAAGCGGGTCAGTGCCAAAGCAGCCTTGGCCTGCCGGGGCCGCTGCCAGACCTGTTGATACCGCACCAAGTGATCGTAACACGCGATTAGATAATGTCTGTTATTGACTGCTTACGAGCGTTTGTGTTGAAAGTTTAGCGATCAACTTAAAGGGTGGATATGTGCTTCTGTTGGCTTGAGGAAAACGCAATGGTAATCTCGCAGCTTGATTAAAGTAGTATTATACTAACAACATACACTTCGTATATTTTGATCAACAAGTTGTCTTCAAATTTTGGGTTCAATTCGACTTGATTGATCGTTGATTTATTTGAACTAGTAGTTTCTTTTGCATTATTTTTAATCTAAACCCTTATTAACAATGCATGTCCATGTAGATATTGTACATATGTTTAGGTGCTATTTCATATTACCAACTTATCTTGTACGAAAACAAACTTTTATTCGTGTATCAGTCGTAAAAAAATTCCAATACTGTTTTTATCTTATATAAAACAGAAATACTATGCAAATACTATGAACTTTTCCAAAGTTCCATCTTTCTTCATTTTTGTACCAATTTTTTTACAAACGGTTTAGTAGCATATTTATAGCGCCAACAAACACACGTTGATTTTTAAATACCCACAAACAAGATTCCTAGTATATAATAATAAGATGCTAAGTCTAATAAACTCTTACCTTACCCTGCAAAGAAAACAAAGACGTAGTCGTTTATGTTTACGTTAATTAAGAAAAAGGTCTTATTTGGCCAACAAAGGCCTTGACTATCAAACACAACTCTCAAAGAGAATTTAATATTAAAATATAAATATTATAGGAGAAAGATTTTGCTTTTAAGCTGCACCGGTTGATCGATGATAAGGTTAAGCAAAGCTTCAAAACAATCGGTCCTTGAATAGGTGAGCATCTTGTCATGACGAGTCCCGGCTATCATTTAAACATCTTTGACGGTAGTGACTGGTCGTCAAAAGATAGAAAATCTGACAACCAGTCTTGCCAAGGGTTACAGAATTGCCCAGGTAACTGTGTTAAGGAAGTCAGATAAGCAATCGCTCCGTATAAAAAATACTATTCAACTGCATCCGGTTACACTGGAAGCCGACCCAGACATAGCTGAAAAAGGCTCGTTATATAACTGCCTGGTTATTACAAATTACTTAATGAGTCTGTGTCACTTTAATATGTAAGCAACCAATTTATCAAAAATGTAAGTTATTAATTTCATTACTTTTATTGAAATGTCAAAACCGGTTACTTTCTATGCAATTTGTATGAAAGGTATTACTATGACCTAACATTTGTTTCACATCGAGTCATCTGAATATTCAGAAACTTATTAAAAAAATCCAATACGATAAATGAAAGTGACATTATTTTAAGATAAGATGCTTTACCAAATTAATATCTTATAGGACTTTAGTTTTGACCTACTATTTGTATTGTATTTGTTGATACTATTGATTTGTAACAGCCCTAATGGTCAACGTTCAACAATTTCATGCTGAGACACGTCGGCGCCTCATAAAGTCTCAGCTGTCAATGAAAAATATTTGAAACTCGTTTTGTTGGGAATAGCACAATTCTTCAATAACTCGTTCCATGCCAAAGAATATCGTGTTACCCTGCAACTGGGCTTACTTTCGGGGTCACAAAAGTCAGCTTCTTGCAAAATACTGGTTCATCGACAATCATGGTCAGGTTAAACTGGAATCTAACTCCCTAGTAATTGTCAAAAGATAACAACGCGTAGCGCAGCATGTAGGTATAGAAACTGGGTTTTTCAAGGTCTATTTTATTTTAGTAGGTTGTTATTAGGTTTATTTGTTATAACATTTTTTGCTGTTCAAATCTTTGGATACATAATTAGTTCCGTATTCATCTGCCTAGCCTTTTCCCAAGTTGGGGTCGGCTTCCAGTCTTTAGCTGAGTACCTTAAGGTAAGACTGGTTGTCAAACTTTCTGACTACCCGTAACGACTACCAAAGATGAACAAATGCCAGCCGGGACCCACCAATTTAACGTGCCTCCCGAAACATGGAGGAACTCGTCATGACAAGATAGTCCCATCCAAGGACCGACCACGCCAAGTGTTGCTTAACCTTAAGATCAATCGACCCGTACGGCTATTACTTAGCCACGAGCACCTCCGCCTTATAAGGTACGCATTATATTCCAAATTATCACCTGTTTAGAATCAATATTCCTTATAGAATTTAGCTGAAACCTAAACCTACCTAACCTACATCCTATATATTTGAAACCACTATCACTTAATAACATAAAAATCTCAGGGGACTCAAGGAGCTGAGAATATCAAAAGGGCAATGTATTAATAGCTAATCCTTTAAGCCGACTGACCGCTAACCTAAGCGAGGTATTACGTCATCATGGGTGACGTCATTATCTTCTCGGTACTTGCGATCTGTGAATGACCGGTGCTGGATGCTTTATGTTTCTTGTCTATCAACAACTTCTTTAACTCGGAGCCGATCTTGTGTAAAAATTGTTGATTGACTTGAAGAACTAAGAAGTATATACTGTTGTGATGATGTGGTTATGAGTTTGATGAAGTTTGTTTGTAAAAAGGTTTTTGATGCTTTTGGTCATAGTGTAAGGTGCGAATTAGACTATTGTTTTTATTAATTTGAGGTTTGGAAAGTCTTTGTTTTTTTTTTTAAGAAGTAACGCTGTTTTTTTTAAACCTAGGCTAAGGAAACTAAAGTAAGAATTAAAAGTATTTTTCATTAACTAATTATGATTTAATTAATCGACTAATACAATGAGAAACAACATTTTTCATTCTATTTTATGTGGCACACATTAAGGGTTAATCATTAGTTTAACGGTAACTAATTCAAAATAAATGAAATCGTGAAATAAAGTCATTAAAACCCAGCAATAAACATCCAGAAAATACCAGCGGGCTCCAGACTTAAAATTGAATAAAATTAAAAATCAGTGAAATAATTTAACTTTCTGACAGCAATTACCAGTCTAATAGAAACGAAGCTCGGCCGCTTAACGAAATTACTTAAAATGCTTTCGAAAGCTTAATTTACATACTAAGAAGACAAATAAACCGTCTAACTTTAAGTAATATTTAATTAAAATAATGTAATGTAGCGGTAATCTATTATTGAGACAAACAAATTCACTTAATAAAGTCTCGTCTGTGAAATTTTAATAATGAAATTACAAGTCTGAATGTTAATGTGCAATTTGTTCAATGTTTGACGATAAGAAATGTTTTCTTGTGTGTGTTTTTTTTTATTTACTGGCACTACAAGTGAATATGGTTTATTTATGACGTGCAAATATATTAGCTGATGACTTTTGTCAGATCAATAGCATATATCCCATGGAACATACATATATTTTTCCACGAGGCCCAATGAACAACAATACGGTACGATATTGCCTTATGTACAAGGACTTAAAACACATTCACATCGCACACCTTTCTTCGCATATTATTCCATACGATCGGCAAGCAATTTCAATTACTGCACAAAATTTACTAGCCACTTTGTTTTAACTCGTTCATTTCGTTAGGTCTCAATATCGTATTTTTATAATGAATCAGAAACACTAAACGGAAATATCTGAAAAAAAAGAACGGTTTAAAGACTATTTATTTAAAAGTTAGGTCTATAATTTGGAGCAGCCGAAATACCGAAGGATGTCTTACTAATATTTCTAAATTGAAGTCCATTACAAGGCAGGACATAAAAAATCCAAAAAGTAAAATATGTACAGTTGCAAAATCATGCTGCGCTGCCAAAGTAACCAATAGAGATTTATGTCTACATCTCCCTGTATTCAACGGTTATAGGGAAAACAATTTATAACACACACATATTTCTTGCGCATTATCTTAATAATCACCAGGCTACAACAGCTGATCTTAACGCTATAACTAGTCAGGAATAAATGAAATTGCTTATGATGAAAGTGCCTGTACACTGTTTTAAAGGAGATATTGTTTGTCACCCAGCAATGATGCGGCGCGGTTCGATGGCGATGATCGGCGGAGGGGAGCCGCTGATCGTGGTGGAGGAAAGCGGCACGGAGGACACAGACTCCTCTCCTCACTCCTCAGCGCCCACCCGCGGACTGTCCGTGGACCAGGAGTCGCCGCCCGATCCCTATCATCTGTCGCCATGGCGTGACACCCGCAAGCATTCGCTGCCGACGCCATCTTGCACCACTGGACCCACTGCCAGTCAGGTTAGTAGTAGTGAAAAAACACTAACCTCCAATTTCAATAACCTACCTATGTATCAGTTGATTTGTTTACTAAAGATAGAATATGGATTATGAAATGGATTTCTTTTGGTTACATACAAGTGATATCCTATCTCCCGTAAGCAAATCAACAGATAGATAAGTTATTGAAATCCGTAGTAAAAAGATAAGATTTTACTGTCCTTGTAAGTGAATATGAACATGAAAGTGATTGCCGTATGCGAAATAGGAGGTGGGAAACCGAAGTGGAAAAGGACAACGTTATTATCGACACTATACAGATTAACATGATCGATAAGTAAAACATGATCGAATAGATTATAAATAAGTTTATTGCAATATTTCAGAGAAATTATTTATTTGTTTACTTTTCTTTATAAAATCCAGCCATTTGAAATTTCCAAGTTCACCGTAATTTAAACGATAGTTAACTCGGTTATCGCGCACTCAGCGAATTCAACAGCCTAACAAATTCAAATCATTTGGTGTTCTACATATTACTCCTATGTATACATACTTCAGGACTGAATAGAAAGGAAAACTAAATCTACATAAGATTACAGCGTGAAGTATGAATGGAAAGAGGGCTGGTAGTCATTAACGGCACGTGTACAGTCATTATTTAGATCATGTATAATGTTTGAACTTTCTTCACAGTTTGTAAGTCTGTAAGGGTGATACCGCACCAATCGATCAACCGTCAATCGACGCCTTCGATCGATGGTAGAATGGAAGCTATTAGTATGGAGGAAACTATTGATCTTCAGCAGGCTCAGCATGACAACCATAGAAACAAGTTTTGTTTACCGGAAAATGGACACAATGACAAATAATAACTGACAGATTGACGTAAGACTTCCTTTGACATGTAGACAAGAAATGTTTCTATTCTTCGACCGCCATATACATATGTACAAGTGATTATAGGCGAGTTGATAGGTCGCGCCATGCTCGGGCAGAAGACATGTTGACATTGATAGAAAGAGCTTTGTCTTTTGTTGATAAAATAGAAATAGGATCGCCATGCTGAGCCTGCTGGAATGGTCGATATTCCATTTTAGCCTGGCATCTATCGCCTATCGATCGACTGGTGCGGTAATAATGAAGACTTTAGGTAAAGATGCCAGTTAGTCTAAAATGAGTGATAAAATGGGTCCAACTAAACATAACCTGTTATTGAGAAAATTAATATTTCGCCTTTATCAAGTGCAATTTCTTAGAGCCAATTCCAATTAAGTACAGGAATATGATATTACTAAGAATATCAGTTATTACTCAACAGATTACGATTCGATAGGACGTTTCGCAGGCAGCCTCTTGAACGTCTATTTATAGAACTCGTCTAGTACGACTATCGATAAAGTTTACTGTATACTTCAGTTGGCAATCAGGCAAACGTTGATTACTAAGTAAAATGGAACTGCTTTATTTGATATTGAGTAAACTAAGGAGTATTGGACAAAACATGCTTTTTATTAACGTGAAACTTCTTCCATTTTCAAATTTTGCTGAGTCATCTAAAAAAATAAAAGAACATCTGTAGATGAATACATACATTTTTTTGAGTATTTGCTCCAGAATAAAGTACGTCAGTTTATATTCATACGAGTATAAAGTAAGATAGATATTTTTCTGAAATCCGATTTTTGTGAAATTTATAAAAGTATCTCAAGACGCGCACATTATGAGATTCTTTTCTATTAAGTATATGTAGTTTCTCATTTCTATGCCCCATGTGATAGGTCATAGCGTATAGATAAATAATTTTATTGGAGACATCTGAATAAATGAATAATAATATAATAAATATTTGAATTAATCTTTCAATAAAAAAAAGACTTGACTGACTTTAAGTTAATCCATAAAATTTTACGTCGAATTCATGTAGGTACCTACAAACTTAAAGCTGTTACCTTGAATAAGATTTCTAAAGCTAAATAGACCATATAAATGTACCTTATACATAATACCCATTAAGAGGAACAAGTACTAGTACTCGTAATATGTGCACACATCCTGCTAGAGTGTACAAATGTGGAGTGATGCGGTTAATTTCCAACTGTGCATAATTAAGCAGTTGGGCGATGATCTCGCCCGGATTGAACGCAATTTCAATCAGTTCCGACACACTTAACATACGGGTGATTATGAACGGGGATAATTGGTAGGTACATTATTTTGGGTGCTTACTTAACTTGAAATTGAACTCAATTTACCATATACCACACTATGTTCATATAAAACAAATGCAATAAGATAAATAGAGAATTCGTTAGTAACTTGTAATTGTTTCAAATTGTAAGGGTGCACCTGTCATAAAATTTTTGAGTCATTTACATGAGAAAAATGTAATAAGAAATCATCATCTCCCGAGCCTTTTTCCCAACTATGTTGGGGTCGGCTTCCAGTCTAACCGGATTCAACTGAGTGCCAGTGTTTTACAAGAAGCGACTGCCTATCTGACCTCCTCAACCCAGTTACCTGGGCAACCCAATACCCTCTGGTTAGACTGGCGTCAGACTTACTGGCTTCTGACTACCCGTAACGACTGCCAAGGAGGTTCAATGACCGCCGGGACCTACAGTTTAACGTGCCATCCGAAACACAGTCATTGGTGTCCAAGATATACTTAGAAAGTACATACAAACTTAGAAAAGTTGCATTGGTACTTGCCCGACCTGGAATCGAACCCACGCCCTCACACTTGAGAAGTTGGCTCTTTACCACTAGGCCACCACGACTTCCTAACCTAACGAACCCTCAGTTTAAAAAAAATGCTACTTAAAACAGGCTATATTCGTATAACAAGGATATTATAACAACAATGTTGGCAATAGGTTCGGCGGCTGTCGGAGCGAGGCGAGGGCGCGGCACGCGAGGCGCGCGAGGCAGCATTCCTGGCAACACTGACGTCTACACAGCCGCAGCCTGGTGGTAGAAGGTGAAATTCTTTAAGAAAATATGTCTGGCGTTACAAATTACTTTTGTAAAATTATTAATATGGTTTCTTAGTGTTCATGTTGAATTGTGTACTGTATATATAGACTTAAATCACTGTAACTGGCAGTAACTACTGCCTTGCGACCAAAGAGATTAGTTACGGTAATTTTACATGGGGTTGTTGTCATTTTGTTTACCAAAAAGTAAAAAAAAACGTTTCTATAATTTAACATTTTGTTTCAGACATTCCGTAGTAACAATATCCCGAGTGCCACAGGCACTGTTTGGTCGCGGACGCCGCGAGTCCATCGCCGCGTTCCCAGCTCTAGCCCGTCGCAGAGACTCTGGCTCCAAAAAATGTGAGTGAGCTCTAACATTCAAAAACCGCTAACACTTTTGTAGCCTTCGGAAACGGCTAACATTTCCTGCGTAAAGCTCTGGTTTCCATTGCAGGCCCCCCAGCCACAGACACGCTCGGCAGTACCCACAATCTACAGCTAGACATTATGGATGACATCGTCCAAGCACGCAAGGTACGCATGCGTCTCTGGAACACATCAAATGAGCGGGTATGTGAAGTCCAGCCGTTAGATGAACGCTCGCCTATGGGCGGCTCCGTGCGGTACACAAACCGCGGACGCCGACACTCAGACTTTGTGGGCTCGCCCTTGCCGCCTATACCAGCTCGACGCCGAGCTTCTGAGATGCCGCCGCCCCCACCTATTCCACCACGAAGCGGTGCCGGCGTCGGCGTTGTCTGCACCGACACAGACCTTCATTTAATGCTCAATGCACTCACTTCATCCGCCACTGAGATCGACCGCTGTGGTAGACCTGAGCGAACTCGTCGTCTCGCCGACATGAGGTCGAGCAGTTTTGATGCATCATCACTACGAGACAAACCTATGGACTCAGGCACTACCTGGTTCACGCGAAGGCATCAAACATTAGCCACGAAGAAGAAAGAAAATGAACCTAAGAAGAGCAAAGTGACTTTTGCTCCGGATTCAAAACCAGCTCCGGGAGATGTGGCAGCTGTTGTCTGGGACAAACCTTCGGGATCCGTTGTAGATGCGAGTGCGCTCGGCAGCGCCATCGAAGTGTTCCTTAGGAAGAGTTCTGCAGCAGACCCGGGTGCATCTACATCTGGTATTGCCACTGTGAAAGAAACAGCACCGAAAACCGAAGTTCGACTGAAAACGCGAGACATTCCAGCAACAGTGCGGCAGACAGGCCGTCCGGAGGGAGAGCGCTGGTACCCCAACAGGCCAGAGGAGGAGGAAGCGGTGGAGAGTTGCGATGCTTCTCTCTGCACGTCATTAAAAGACCTTTTCGTGTAGGCACCACGTGTGTATTTAACTCTTGTAAATTATAAACATACCTTTAGTTGTCGAGTAAAGATTCGTTTCTAAAATGGAGAGTGAGAGGTAATACGCTGCGGAGCGCGGTGGTCGCAGTCCGCGGCGTACTGATTGTACTTTATGAATCTTTCTATGTGATAGACTACGCGCCGGCGCCGGTCGTCCTGAGTCGACTCACGACCGACGCCTGATTCGCGTAAAATTATTTTTAGAGTAAATTCTATTTTCATTGTAAATTTTTTGATATTAGCGATCAGAATATTGACTTATTGTTAGATAGAGAATTATATTCGTAATGACTGGGCGCGCGTTTTCCACGCCGAGTGGCGGTCTCCCACCGCGCGCCCGACCCTACCCGTCTCGTTCAACAATCTGTGTATCGTAATCCAGTGTTACCATTAAAACAATTAAAACTTTATCATATAGCAGACATTAAAATGGAGACGTCGGGAGAAACGTACGCTTAATAGACGAAGGCGACTTTCTGTCGTCTTTAATCAATAAAAGTTTTTATCGATGTTATACTGCATTTTCATTTCATGCTTCCCAAGTACGCCACCTAAACTGCCTGGGGCCTCACCTCATTATCTGAAAAGGGAAAAGTTAAACATAATTTCCTCACAATACGTAAAGACTTGGACGGAAGTCGCTGACGCATATTTCTAAACAACGAAGCCCAACAAACTTATAAGTGACATCGGAACCAATTTCGTCAAGTTTTACGTGATAACTTTTTCAATTACTGGGATAGGTTAGAGCTTCCACTTGGACCATTAAAGTTACGTTTAAAAGTCAGCTATATAGTTGCCATAACATCGCCAGTAGCGAAACAATATTTTTTGTTACCTATTCATCCTTTGCAATTTGTGGTTGACATAATAATAAATATATCGTCGGTATCCATGTCACCCCGAATACGATGACAAAGTTACCACACATATGTCAAAAATAAGATTTTTTTCAGCTGTCGTAACTATCAAGGTTCAAGAGATACAGCCTGCTGACAGATGGACAGTCTGATAGCGAAGTCGTAAGTAGTTTTAAATTATGTTGGTCACGGAACCCTAAACAAAAGCTACTTGTGATAATTTCATACTCTAACTTAAAAAAAAACAATGAAGGGAAAACTATATACAACGGTATAATATATGTAACATTTACACTAGCTAGACGAGCAGTGAGGGTCTATTAGAGCTTCGCACTACCGCGCCACTCAAGTACGCTGCCATTGCGCTCCGACTGAACACAATTAATTCTGAAACTCAGTTGACATTCAAATTAGCCTCCAAATGGCCCACTTTATGCAATTAACAAGGTATTCTGTTAGAAATGTCTCACTTTATCATCAAACTCATTTATGCGGTGACGGTTTCGCAGCTACGGGTAAGCTATTGTTATTTTTAAGTGACAGCTGATAGAGTTACCTACTTAGAAGTTTTACTTCAACTTAACAATGCCAATTCTTTCGATACTTAATAAAAAACAATGATGCGTTTACATAAAGTACATATTTAACATGCGTAAGGTTCAAAAACCTCATTAACTTTCAAACTGTATTTGTTGAAATTAAACATTTCTCATTTTGAAAACGAAATCCCTTGCACTTAATCAATCCAGTCAGAACACATTAAACTCATCAACATATTCTATGAGCTCGTTATGTCTACACGAGACTCGTATTAAAAACTATTTTAAACACAACCTTTCTATTTAAATGTACGTAGGTTAGCAAACAGCCTCCGCTGTATCTATCAATATTGACCACAGCAAACACGTTCCAAGAATTTCAATTTAATAGTATGCTGAAGGGTTCTTCGCATATTCTTTTTTTATTTATAATGTTATTAAAAATACTCGGGCTCTTTGTAGACCCTTTGGCCTTCAGCCGAGGCCAGAGGATAATAATAGAAGCTTTTTCCTCTTTTTTACACGCAGTGGCCGCGATAAGTTAATGCCTAAATTGGACCTGCCTAGGTTTGGTCGACCCTGTTTGTTTGCTCATATTTTACCTACAACGGCTTTTCCTAGTACCTCTTTGTGGATGAAATTGAATGAGTATACATTTTCATAAGACGGAAAAGTTGCCCAACATAATATTGGTATTTTTGGCAATAGGTACTTATTGGAAACGCTATATCGTAACCACACAATAAGGTGATTCACACGCGGCACCGCGCATCGCTGCGGAGGGCAAGGTTATTCCGTAGCGTTGATTCGTGAAGTTAGGTGGTACCACTGCCTGAAACACCTCTTCAGAACCATCGCCGTCCGCGCTGTGCGGTGTCATGTGTGTGAATAGCCGAATGAAGGTAAAAAAATATAAATCCAATATGAATAATTTTATAATAAAATAACGATGATAGTACTTTCAGACGTAGTTGAAATTGTCAACGATAATGTATCACAGCAAGATAACATTATTTAACAAAATTATAGGGATACCATTGTAATAGTTATCAAACCACTTCCACACGCGGTAGCGGTCGATAAGAAAAATGGATACAGTTTTAAAAACAAACTGTGCAGTAAATAATAAGTGAATAAGTTTATATAAACAATTGAGATTCCTTGTTTAAATAGGTTTGCAAAGAATGCCCTCAGTGGAGGATAAAATGTCAAGAACTCTATAAGTTAGGAAACTTCAAGATTTCAAAGAAAATTCCACATAATCTACCTATACATTTTTACATTCGCAAGCTAGCTTTTCTTGAAAGCTATCCTTTAACACGTATATTCTCATATTCAATCTTTACGCCTGTTAGAAACGCGAAAGTTTGTAAGCTGTATAGATGGATGGATAGAGGTTTTTTTTGTCTCCTACGCTAAAACTACTCGATGGATATTGATGAAACTTGGTAATAATATAGCCTACATATCAAAATAAAATATAGGCTACTTTTTATCGATATAAGAACGTTCATTATAGTAGTAGAAGGATTCGCATGGCGGTGTGGAAAACCGAAATGTTTACTTGCGAATTCATAATATAGGCAAAGATAACACACAAAACCTATAATCTGTTTGATAAAACTCATCGGATTACACCCCTTTGTCAATAAATCAGTGATCGTATCAGATATCCTAAATTGTTACATACATATTATGTACACCTACAACGTACATATTGACAGATTTTACGCAAAATGGTTGTCGACGGGTTAACGAAGCGACACAACACGGCCGAAGTGATTGGATAAGCTCATCTGTCACACATAATTAAATTCAGAAAGATCGTTATTTTGTAATCGAAGTAAGTATACGGAGTAAGCATGAGGTAAATCAATAATCAATAGCATTTACATTAAGTTTTACTAAATTAGAAAACGAAAAACAATAAGGACTAAGGGCCAGTTTCACAGAATACGGATAGCCACTATCTACCAGATGAATTCAAAAATGGAACAGAATTTGTATGAAATTTATCTGCCAGATAAACTATCTGGAACTTATCAGCAACCGGTGAAACTGGCCCTTAATATTACAAATTATTTCGGAGAATAAGTCCAAAACTCGATATACTATAAAGATTTTTTCTTTACACTTTAGCTTATATCAATATTAAACTGTAAGTAAGCAAATCTATAGACTACATTTCACAGAAGTAAACACGAAACCAAACAAGCTTCATAACCACGATAAACATTAATTAACTTGAAACTTAAATGAAAACATACTCCATTACATCTAGTCTGTATATATTATTATCTAGTCTGAAAACCGACGGATGTAAGCGAAGCTCGTTAAAATAAACTTTATGTCCGACTTTGTGCCAGGCATTTCAGTCGTCTGAGCTCAACTCGAAGTTTCCAAGAGACAAACATTTTGTAAAGTCGTTTATATTCACATAGACCTGTGATTATTTCAATGGCTTTTAGCTGCGAACTGATTGGTTATACTCTTAATTATCCCATCTAAAAGGATGTGCACACATACACGCAATTGGGAAATATTTATAGTATGTATTAGACTAAATTTGGCCGCAAGTAATTTTAAGGCATTTAAATGTTACACGTGTTTTGTTAGTATATGCAATAAAAAATGAGTTTCAAACGATAATCCCAGACTGCTTTGAAATGGTTTTAGAGAATGAGGCTTTCAGGCATACAAGAAGAAATAAAATTATTGACCTCAAGGACCATAGAGGTAGCATAGCATCATATCATTAAAATATATCATTAAAATAGTTAAACATGTTTTGCAAGGATACGTTTAAAAAATATACGCCTTCAAGTTGAGAACCTCCTATTTGGGAAGACGGCTAATAAAAAACACTATTTGTGCAGAGTATTGACTGGTACCTCATAACTAGCTGTGAAGGTTTTTTGAAGCCGATAAGTTATTGCTATGCGTGACTCAAACGCCAGGTGAAAACATAATAACACGTTCTTGTAAAAAACGCTTGCTATGACAAATTATTTTGAAACTAGAAGTAGAAAATGATATGCAATAAAATTGCCTATAATTTCTACTTGATAGCTACTGTCTACAACTATAAATTATACTAATCTAGCTGTTCCCCGCGGTTCTACCCGCCGCCCAAGGGACCTATTTCCCGCAAGTGGGTAAAAAGTAGCCTATGTCCTTTCTCAGACTCTAGACTATATGTCTACCAAATTTTATTTAAATTGGTTCAGTAGTTTTGGCGTGAAAGCCTGACAGACAGAGTTACTTTCGCATTTAAAATATTAGTGAGGATTTTATTTGATTGCTTTAAGTATAACCTGTTCTAAAGTCAAGGCAGATATAAAGTAGGTATGTTTATATATGTTTGAAGCACAATCTATAAGTGAATAGGAGACCACGTTTTCGCTGGAGTTAAATCTCTAGAGACACTTATAGTCAGGGACTTACGAGAGCGCGCTGTTCGACTGACGTTGTCTGACATTTCATATTATACTTATATAGCTGGGATATATATAGTTTAGTGAAAAGCTTTTGATTTATTTGTTATTTCGCATTTTATTATTTACACGATATAAGCAGATTAAAGATTATCTACACTTTTATTATAAAGTTTTACGTATATGTGTAATGAATAAACTGAAATATGACAGATTTCAATAATTATTTCGCCATTAGAAGCTAATTATTTCAGATTAACTAGAAAGTACATTTTACACGATTACTACCAGAGTAGTTCCCTCGGGAAACGGCTGAAACCACAAGTTATATTTTATTTCTTGATTTCTTCTTGATATGTTGGTACTCATAACACATTATTCTCATAAAATAACATGAAAATATCAAAAGGTATATTTAATATTGGGAATAATCAATAATATAAGCTCTATAAATATTAAAGTTAAAATTCTCCAAAAATTGTATTGTTTTTTTAAGCTTTAGTATTCAATTATTGTCATTAAATTACCTTAAACTTCCAGAATCGAAATTGCATTGAATACCTTTATTTAGCAAATACGGGGTCTATAGTTCGACAAAGCCACCAATCAAAACTGTCGGCTGGTCAATGATTTACGATGTTTTTGGTTCTGTACAACCAGCTGCCCTTTCCACTAGCTATTCCAGATATATACGTTTCTGGGAGATGATATTTGGCCTGTAGATTGTTCGAAAGATTAACAGCAGCCGTGGGACATAAAGGGCAATTGAAAACATTTGTTTATTTTTGTCAGTATGTAATAGAGGTAATTTATATCCATAAAAATGAGATAAAATGTAATACCTTATTAGAAGATACACGGCGGTCAGTATGTTTTCTATAAACTCAGGTTAATTTTTTCGTAACATTAATGTAAAAAAACTGTTAACGTAAAGAGGCTACATTCTTCAATCTTTATTTCAACATCAGACTTTTTAATGTTCCACTGCTGGGCACTCCACAGGCCTCCTCAAGTAAAACCTTTCAAATAAAGAAGGATAATCTTAATACAAATATTAAGTGACAAATATAATATTTAGTAACGGGGTAAAACTGAAGTGGTCGTTCAAAGGGTGTAAAGTGTCACAGTTCATAAATTGCGCCATCTCGCGCACCCAGCCACCTGACACGCGCCCCAAGACTCGCTTCACAGTCTTAAAAATGTTAATAGCTCCTCAAATATATACTTAACACTGTCTCATGTTTTACAGGACTAAAAGGTATTAATTTCTACCAGTTGTTCAGTATCAGGTGGCCGGCTAACTGGATTGAAGGAAGAGTCGACAGGCAGTCTAATCAGATCCACTGGTACTCAGCTGAAACTGGTTAGGCTGGAAGCCGACCTTATCATAGGTATTCATTAGTAAAAAGAGAAGTTAGCAACCGAAGAGATGTCAGCAACATCGGAGGGCCCTTAGGGCCAAGGTCTGCCAGGGCTGCGGATTGTTGACAAGAGTTAACGTGGCCCTAGCATGCAGGGACCTCCTGATGGAACATAGTGGATTTTAGTCAGAAAGAGACTGAAACTCCCTCCAGCTGGTAGAAAAAAAGATATTAATTTGTGTCGTGATTTTACCTCACCTTGCAGAACAGACAGACAAATGTGTGAAACGGCCGGCGCATTAAATATTTGATCGTGGGAATCAAGCTATCGGTTCGCTTGCATTTTTAATGATTTCTTTCAGCGGTCTGGTCTGACTAAGTATACACTGTGTATATTTTGTGCTAACGAATATAAATGAATGTATACTTAAAAAATATTATTATTTCTCAGTAATTGTGGTTTCAGTTGTTCGGACGCTTTATGAACGTGACCGGTGTTTTGATTGGACTCATTATCCGGCCTCTCATTTTACTTGTTATATGTACGGCATTGCATAATACTCTGTCAGGCGTACATTTTAATAATTAAATTCTCGCTTATTTCGTGCATGCTTTTAGAATGGAAAACGAATATGACACAAATTATTTGGGTCACTGATTTATGCTACTTCCATTTTAAACTGGCAAGAAATGACGTCAGCTATGAATTTTTCAATAAAGAAAAAAATGATTCCACTAAGCTGATTTTCCAAATTCAAATTTAGATTCTACAAAACCAGTCTTATTTTAGAAAGAAGGTACAGAATGTGAAAACAATTCCGGTCTACGACTGTTCCACAACTAAAGCTTTTGAAAACTACGCGACTTAGCATAAATCAAAGCTATATTATGCTGAGTATCTCTCATGGCAAACTGGATTCTGTATAATAAAGTGAGATGGAAACACCTTCACCCGCCACGAGCCACACTGGAATAATTTACGATTCCCTCTGCCTCATATTTACGAGCTCACCTAAAAATTTTTTATAAACGCCAGAAAAAAACATAAAACGCTCGAACTGTTTAGTCAGGTAGTATTTACGTAATGGAAAAAGAGCTGTTGTAATAGAAATAAAACTTTACGACACTTTTATATCTATTACAGAAAAATATTTCGGTGAAACTGTGTATTTTTTATTTAAACCGACATTTAAATTGGTTTCGCCCTTGTTCGAGCGGAATGTTACGAGAAAATAATGAGGGCATAAAATATACATAGTGAAGCAAAAGAGCTGAATATTCGCTGTTACATAGAATTAAATGGGAATTCCTTACAAAGGATGTGTCTTTCATATTTTTAAAGACAGAGAGGGCAACTATTAATGCTATGTTAAATCTTCTGGATTGTTATACATTGAGTTCTTTAAAGGGAATTACTATACAACCGCAGAAAAAACCCCTTTTTTATTAAAAAAATATACATATATAAGGGTGCTCCCACACAGCAGTTATACATAATAGAACGTTATACAACATTGTATAACACGATAATATTATGAATGTTATCGTTTTAATTATAAAATAATAAATAAATAATAATAAATTATATAACTGCTGTATGAGAGCACCATTCTAATAAAAAGTCCTATTTCTTTTTAATTTTGTGAATTTGTTTCATTTAATTAGAAGATTATTATATCTTATAGTCCTGTAGTCTCTCAGAAACTTATAACTTGATATAACTCACCAAATCTCCGTTAATTGGAAGTAAAAGGTACTTGACGGGCTCACAATAGAGTTAACCGCCTTGTGAACCGCACGCCGGATGCGTTACATAATCCGCCATGTTCAAGTATCTTACCCTACATACCTTTGTGTTGCCATATCCCGATAAGGTTTATCATCCGAATTGAATACACATTGTGTTCGCTAATCATTTATTTGGTTAATGATTTCCTTATACGAGTATATAGAATAGGATAATTAAAGGGTGAAATAAAAAGCCGTATATTTTTATAAACTATTCCTTAATTTCTTTTTATAACATTGTTATCTAGCTATTACTCTATTTTTTTATTTATTAGCACTAAGGTATAACTTTCCAATTCAAAAATCCTGACATTAAGATATTATGAAAGATTTTCCGTAAGTTTTAACGAAATTTATGGTTAGAATTTTAATGCCTCGTTAATTGTAATAAACTCATTTTTGTAGCGTGAAATTTAAATAGAATTGTTTAATTATAAATTAAAAATCCCTCCTACATTGATGATAAGAATCAAAATAATTCTCGATAAAATTAAAGTTGTTTATCGTTAGGTAGCGATCGACAATATGGCCGGTCCCCAAAGTTGTACCGTTAAGAGAAAAGGATTAAAACGGCACAAAACTGAGTAACGGAATAAATTAGGGATAAAGAGAGATTAAATATTCAACGTTTTCAAACGAATTTCGAATAAATAGAGAAACAATGAATAATTTATTTTATTAGTCGAAAATTGACAATAACTAACTACAAGTAGAAGTAGACGATCTGGGGAAAAAACTTAATTAAATATTTATTAAATAACATAAGTCATAGTGGCCTACTTGTTACAGCACCAGCCTCTCAACTATGACTGTGCGGGTTCGATTACTTTCTAAGTCTATCTTGGACACCAAATACTCAAGTATGAAATTACAAACCCGCTCAATCCCTATCTGTGTGAGAGGAGGCCTGCGCCCAGCAGTGGGACGATGGAAGAGCTAATAATGATTATGAACATATTTATACATACATAAAAGATTAAGTAGAAGTAATGAAAAAACATATGTATAATAGTTCGCTGACCCTTAACCATACGAAATACACAGCTATCTTAATATGGAATGAAATTGGACCAACATTTAACTTATACCTACATACTCCGAGGTTATTGCTATAACTACATACTACATATACTACATTTTTGATGTTTATAATATGAATTGTTTTGGAACATAACTAGGTACCTATTGCATTAGGCGAAGCCTGTTATAATAGTGTAAGTTTTTATTGAATAAATAAATAAATAAATAAATAACCCTACATACACGGTTATAGGACATTTCCCAAATGAGGTTTGGTTTGTAGCTCGCAGCTACGACCGTAGCGCTGTAGCGTGTCGTAGCAACGCGTAGCCCAAAGGCATGTAACTGGATTTCAGAAACGTTCACCCGTGACTGAGTCAATTAATAACGTGACGTGATTCGCTTCACCTCACCTAATAGTATACTGATAAACGGCTGGGCCATCGATCGGTGATGCGGTATATAATGTTAAATATCTTACATGGAGACTAGGTCACTAAAAATACATGACTAACAAAATAACCTACTCTTTAAAGCGAAAATCTCATCGTTTAAATTTTTCTTTGTAATGAATTTGGTAGCTTGACCTTTTTTTTCGTGGGAAATCATGAAAGGGGTCCTTACCCCTCCCTCTAAGGGTGCGGCTGGAGGGAGTGTCAGGCTCTTACTGACTAAAACCCACTATGTTAGTTCGGGAGGTCCATGTATGCCAGGGCCACGGTAACTCTTGGTAGCTTGACCTGACTTACTGAAAACAGTGTATGGTATTCTAACCTAGCCTAACTTCAATTTTTATTATCATTCTCAATTAATAATAACAACATATGTATTGTATAATTATAAACATTATCCATCGTATATAATAATAATAAAAATCTGTCCTATCGTACGTGTATCGAATTTAATTAGTTCACATTAATTAGCCCGGTCACCGAGCAGCGTGTCCGCGGATATTGTCAAATAAACGATCATTACTCGGAATATATAAGCCGCCGACATGTTTTGCTTTGTTTGAGATTTTTCGTCTACATAAATATGTGTCGTATAGTTTGTTAATAATTTAATTGCTTTATGAATTCTTTCTACGTTTATGATCATGGTAAGTTACGTAATACAGAGCAACTTCTATGTAACAAGTAGGAGGGAAATCAGCAATAATCTGTTAATATTATTATATAAAGTAATTCTTTAATCTGAGATAAGTTATACTGACATTAGTTAACATTTTATATAAGAAAGGGTCAGAAAAAAGACCTTTCTGGGAACCTGGGAAAAGACTTGTCTGGGAACGTTATACATAACTATAATGGTTTTCGATTGACAAAATTCATCGTATTTACACTTATTTTAAGTCGTGGTGGCCTAGTGGTTAAAGAGCCAACCTCTCAAGTATGAGGGCGTGGGTTCGATTCCAGATCGGGCCAGTACCAATGCAACTTTTCTAAGTTTGTATGTACTTTCTAAGTATATCTTGGACACCAATGACTGTGTTTCGGATGGCACGTTAAACTGTAGGTCCCGGCTGTCACTGAACATCCTTGGCAGTCGTTACGGGTAGTCAGAAGCCAGTTAGTCTGACGCCAGTCTAACCAAGGGGTATTGGGTTGCCCAGGTAACTGGGTTGAGGAGGTCAGATAGGCATCGCTCCTTATAAAACACTGGTACTCAGCCGAATCCGGTTAGACTGGAAGCCGACCCCAACATAGTTGGGAAAAGGCTCGGGAGATGATTTACACTTATTTTAATAGTTGAAAATTCATAACAAAGAAGTTACTGGCAAAAAAAAACCATGTAAAGGTATTGAAAGAACGACCAATGACAACTCAATTTACGCATTGGTTGAATCAAGGAATTTGTCATATTAGCGATGTACTGAACATTTATAAGCGAACGAATTTTTAGTTTAGTTTAGTTAGCCAACATTTATTTATAAAAGCGCATTCCTAACCGCGACAGGAGTTTCAAACTTGCCTTGTTCATTTATCACTGGTACGTGTGATGTCAACGGAACGTGTGACGTCATTGCTATGACTTCTCCAAGCTACAAGGTACACTTGGCAGAAGCAGTCATTTACAAAACTGTCATGTTATAAGAAAACGTTATACCAAGGAAGGCTAGTATTTACTAAGAATCTTAATTGCCTTTCTTGTGTTTCATTGTCATGTCGTTTCATTTCGTCATTCAGATGAGTATATTCGAATTACTAAGTATTTAAAACCATGAAACTAGAACGTTGTTCATCATCATCACAGCCTTTTTATCGTCCCACTGCTGCGCACAGGCCTCCTCTCCCACGGGGAAGGATTGAGCGTCAATCACCACGCTTGCTCAATGCGGATTGGAGATTTCAAACTTTATAGTCCAGATTTCCTCGAGATGTTTTTCACCTTTAATCAGTAATTGGTGTCGAAGATAAACTTAGAAAGTACGTATAACTTACAAAAAACACAGTGGTACTTGCCTGACCTGGAATCGAACCCGCACCCTCACACTCGAAAGGCTAGTGCTTTAACCACTAGGCCACCACGAATTTTGAACGTATTTTGAACGTAATTCAAAGAAGTATTATATTCGGGGACTCTTTTGTGTTGGGTATTAATAAAGGTAGAATAATTAGCTATGTTGGTCTTGTATCTAATAAGGATATACCTAATAAGGAAAATGAGTATCTTATCAAAATATATTTAGAAATATAACGCCAAGTTTTCCGGGAACGACATGGCTGTATATTGTCACAATATAAATAAAATATATACAAATCAACTTGCAATAACTATTTAATTACATGTACACAATCTTGACTAAACACTTGAAGATCGCGGTAATCCCGTCTCCTATTAACAACCACCCATGTCAAATACTGTGACAGTAACGGATCGATAACATCAACTACCCATAAATAAATTGGAGTCGGGTGCTTAGCCGAACTAGAACAATACGAAACGTAATACAAACCCGTAATAATAAGGCCATAGCACAGTACTGGCTATCCAATATATGTATACCTATTCCAACTAGATTATCCAATAGAATCGTGATGGCCTAGTGGTTTACGCACCAACCTCTTAAGTATGAGTAAGGGTTCGGTTCAAGGTCAGACAAGTACCAGTGTAACTTTTCTAGTTATATGTACGTTCTAAGTATAAATCTGGGACACCAGTGACTGAGCAAAGGCGAAGGAAAACACCTTGAGGAAACTGGCCTATAGAGTCAAAAAAAATCCGCGATGAGCGTGGAGAAGGCCTGTGCCCAGCAGTTGGAAGATAAAAAAGCTGATGATGAAGATTACCATGGCAACGTCGTCAAAGAGTTTAGTATATACAGAAATACATATAAACTAGTAACATATATCAGAAATCACAGCAGCTGAATAAATTGATGGAATTTAAAAGGTTACCGTCTCGACAGCGTGTCTGCAGATTTATTGTGTGTAAAAGCTAAAGAGGTTGCTTGAAGTTCAGTGATATCTGACTTCACAGAGGTCATTCTAGTAAAAAATTAATACCTTGTTTGGTTTAACTAATGTTTTCTGTATTTCGGTACGTCTTTATTTATTTAGACTGAGTACCTAGTACTTACAATACGCCCCACATTGCAAACAAATGTCAATCCATAAAATAGAATATTCGATGTACCTAGTATTTTATGAAGAAATCAATAATCCCTTCCCATCCAATAATAAAATGGATATACATTGAAACATAAATAGAAACGATCGATATTTTACAAATGCATGAACAAATGTTGATCAATAAATATCCATCGGCAAATAAAGTACGAACAATTGTTCGGCATACAAGTATATGCACAACACGTACTTAGAAAATTGCAATAAACTCGACGATTGGACCACTCTTTGCTAACCCACACGAGGGCGGGATACAACGAGCTGCGAAAAAAATGAGTGAAGCCTGATGACCTGATCACATTTATTCTTATCGAGTTGATAGGCCAGCATATTTTATCAAACTACTACAATCTATCAATTTCCTTAATAGATTTTCAACTTTATCCTTAAAGCACATGGTTCAAAGTTGATTGAGAAAATTTTACAGTTACGGGTAGCTTGATGTGCTGGCTTCTGTACGTAGCTACTCTAAAAACCTACCTAAGAATATGAAAGCGTGACGTGAAATGTCGTATGACAAAATCCGTTGTTTAAACTAAAAGTCTTCCACTAAACTGTGCGATATCTTATTAATACTCATTATGATTTTGCCTTACCAATGATGCGACATGTACATAAAAGTGTAGATACTAACACTCTTGAGAGATAAAATTTATTTATAATAACTACTTACACCAGAACCTTACGATTACTGCTGCACCAAATCTAAAAATACTAAAAGAGGAAATAAAAATACCTAAAAGCTCAACATGAAAGTAAAAATATCTGTTAAAAAGGGTATTGCTTTGGCTTTGAGGCTCGGTGTCTCTCCATCGCGCTCCACGCCGATTCGAGTGTACTACAGATGTTGTGGTGGATAAGGGCGATTTCAGACTTGTGTTTTAAACGCCCGTGTAAAATGATTTTTTAGAAGCGTATGTGAACGCGTCAACGCTCGCTACATGCTTTTACGTAATATTGTCATTTAAAAGTGAGATCAGCCTCTAGGTCTTAATCCTAGTGGATTAAACAAATAT
The DNA here is from genome assembly GCA_958496145.1 of Heliothis peltigera. NCBI lineage: Eukaryota > Metazoa > Arthropoda > Insecta > Lepidoptera > Noctuidae > Heliothis > Heliothis peltigera. The sequence goes on from OY292328.1 coordinate 9,058,269, forward strand.
ATTGGAACAATATTGAATTTGTCATAGTGTATATCAAAACAATAGCATATACGCAGGAGAAACGCCAGTCTGAAATCGCCCTAGAGCGTGCACACTATTGAAACTCGACGAGACCACTCGGCACGCATTCAATATCATACCCCGTACCCACTATTGTTTCTGACAATTGAACACTACTTCAGATCAACTTTGTGCGCTTGGCTTCGGTAATGTCATTCAATAGTAAACTTTTGTTAAGCTGATATTGTCCTTTGGTATGACAAGCAGCTTGTTTTTCCTCTTATTAATGATGAAGAGTAATACAACATTCATTATTTACTCATTGGGATCAGCCTTCCAGTCTGACTGTATTCTGATCTGAACAAGACTGTTTTACATGGAGATCTATCTATACAGCGTAACCCAATTACTGGGCAAACCGATACTCCTTGGTAAAACTGGTTGTCAGATTTTTTGGCTTTGTACTATCCCATAACGACTGCCAAAGATATTCAAATGACAGCAGGGACCCACGAATTATCATGCCTTCTGAAGTACGAAGAAACTCGTCATAACAAAGCTAGACATAACCACGGCTAGACCACGCCAAGCATTATTTAACCTTATGATCGATCGACCCGTGCGGTGGTTACTTAGCCACGAGCTCTTCGTTATTTACTAATGATTATATTTACCTCGATTCTGAGACTGCCTCTTTGGTTTAATGATCGTTAGTTTCATCGAATTAAGGTCCTGCTTCGATTCCTGGATCTGCCAAAACGAGAGAGAAAGATTTTCGAAAAAAAAAAATTCAGCCGTTTACAGCTCAGGCCTGCGGGTAAATACCTTGATGTTTGAACATTTATTTTAATTAAGGCTAAATTACCTTACAAGATAATTTGGGTATGTTTAGTCTGGATAGAGCTATTATACTGAGGACACAGATTAAATCTCAGACATCAGATTACAAAACAAATTTACTTGGCAGAAATGGCAATTAGTTGCAGGCTCTACGTAAAGATATTTTAGCCATGTTAGCAAATAGATTATATGCCGAACTACCATATCAAGCAAACTATCCAATTAATTAACGGTGTCACGTACGCTTAAGTAGGTTTGATAGTGCTTGATGTCATAATATATATAACATAACAAGTTTAATTATAAAGTTACCACTAGGTAATCTAATTTAATTAAATGCATATCTTTGACTGTAGAACTTTGGTTTCCTTACAGTTCGTTCTCATTTGTTTAAATGAATAAGAACTTTTTATTTTCTTTACCGATATAAGAAAATCACGAACGACGTTACCACTAAGCCGTACGATTTGCCTCCATGCAAACCATCGACAATCGCTTATGAAAAAATACGAGGAAAAACAAATACGAAAACCTTTGACAGAAAAACAATGCCTTCTAGCGAGGTTGGTATTTCGGGAGAAAACATTGACGAATTTTTCGGGCTACCTCAAACAACAGGCGATCCAAAAACAAATGAGCATGACAATAATAATATTCTAGAATAGTACTAAAACCTTATTGTTAGAGTTTGTACCTGTTCCTTTATTTAATTAGCAAATTGGATCTCGAGCGCCGATTCCATTTACAAATTAACATCGTTCATTACTGACATTAAAGCGTGTAACACATTTCATTTTGCAGTTAACGATTTGTTATATTAATTGCTTCAGAATAGTTTGTACAAGGTACCCGGGTATCGATAGTGTAGTTTAATAAGTACTAGATTGTACAACTGGTAACGTCAGGGGTCACTCAGGTCGACCCCACTCAATGTCATCGTATGATTGTAGAAAAGGATCAGTACTGGGTCATCATGTACTGTATTCAATATTGTTTATTTAATAAGCTTTATATTAATAAATTTTGCATGGCAACATTATTTTACATTTTCATTTACAAAGCTTTAAATTTTATCTGACCATGAAAGTTCAAAACCGCGAAATGTATCTACAGCGGCGATGTATCAAAGCGGAAGAATTTATAACGTGGTGCGGTGAGCGCGGACCGGCGTTCACTTCCCGAGGTGATTGCGAGCCAATTTGGTGCGGTCACAGCTTTTCACCAACAATAAACCTTAATGAAATTTGCTCTTAGAAATTCTAAAGATTCGTTTATAGCCCATTAAGTCTACATCAAAGATATATCTTACTGAAGAAGTCGTTACTTCGGTTGGAGTGGTGCTCGCCCAACTGTATAAGGCTGAGATTATTGGTGTAATATTGTATTTATATTGGTGTAAAGGAGGTCAATGACACTTTCACACTAATCTAATGCATACACTACATTAATCGTTCACCAATTCGTACCGAGGTGATTAACAATCAAATACAAATTTCTGTTCCCACATGGGAATTAATACAAGGTAAAAATGTGTTTTAAAATTATATCAGCCGTAATAATTTATTAGGTAAAGTACTTATCTCTTTCACCAGTTATCGCTTATAGCAATTTAACTTACATTTACCTGTGAATACTTTTGGGACTTGACATTCTATTAAATTAAATAATTGCATAAATAGATAAACTGTGAAATCGAAAAAGGTTACAAAAACAAAGAATTTATACCTACATCAACGTAAACTCTGACACATTGGCTCTCTCGGGGGAAAAGGTAACTCGCCCTAGTGTACCAGATCACTGAAACTTTCAGCTTCCACATTTTAGACCCTGTCCAGAAGCACGCGCGGGTTGGGCGCGTATTGGAGTATTTTGCTTCTTATAGTATATTGCTTCTTCACAATGCGTCGTAGTTTTATTTAGCTTGATAAATGCAGGAATGAAAGTAAAACGTGTTCAAAAACGAGGCGGATTCGCCCTTTCTGGACACTGTCTTAAACAGCTTGCATCGAAAGGTAAACATTTGTCAAAGTTACAAGGGTTAATACTACGTACGTCCTATTTTTCGACTACTCTTTTTAATCTCTGAAATGATTCATAACCTTTCCTCTCTCGATTATTCCGTAATCGATACAGAAATGATTCGACTCGTATACAACGTAGGCGCTTTCAATCAAATGTTACTACATAACTTAGTAGCTTTTAAAATAAATAATAACTACAAATAAAGGCACAATATAGTGAATTGAATTCTATGAAGCGTTGGTAATGGCGCGATTGTGAGGACTAAATCTCGTTAGTCGATAGCTGGGGCGCCCTTTTGTCCTAGGCGGACTATGGAAGCGATGATATGCGACACAATGCGTTGTGAAATCACGACGAATAGATGGAATATCAACAGTAATTTTATTTTTCAAATCACATTGTTTTATATGCAAAAAAGAACTTTCGTCATCATTGTCATATAATCGCCAATCATCCTACAGTTGGGTAGCTCGCATCCATCAGCCCCTTTTGGAGGTCCGTGTGCCAAGGCCACGGTAACTCTTACGTACAGACGCCAGCACATCAAGCTACCCGAAACTGACAAATTTTCCCAATCAACATTGACCCTCTCTGACGCATATGCGTCAGAAATAAAGTTGAAATTTATTAAAGAAATTTGACAGATTGTAGTAGCTTGATTTGCTGGCGTCTGAACAACACTACCACAAAATAAAAGGTCCTATTTTGTAGAAAAATTTGTCAATATGAATGAATAGAAAGTTGTTCTTCAAGGCGTTATATTAGTTTTAGTTATTGCGTGTATTTTTTTTTATAAATACTTAAAGTAGCTTAGTATTTTTCTTTCATGTAGGACTAAGAAAGCAGGTCGGCACCGCCCGTTGAGACGCCGCTCTTAGTGCCTAGACTAAAATTACATTTGCTCTATGGTAGACCGGGTTAGAGAAACACCGCAAAAATCACTTTTAAAAATACAGTGCACCTTAATATAACGACTTTCACGACTTAACAAGTTTTAAGCAGTAGGAATAAAATACATGTTTATGATTCGTTATCTAGAAGTTGACAGTATTGCGTTCCTGTGAAATGAAAGCCCGCAAATAGTAGATGTAATTAGCAGAATACTTCTAAGTTTTCAAAAAGATCTCAAATGATACTAATACTAATTAATAACATATTTGTCACTTGTTTGTAAGTCAATGAGAAATTCGTTGGTTGGAAACCAGAGCAATAGTTCATACTTAAGATAATAAGATCGAATTTAATTCTGAATTTATGTTTATTGCAAGCAGCGCCTTTTAACCTTAATTATTCTTTGGTCAATTTTCACCACCATCAGCCTTTTTGTCGTTCCACTGCTAGCCACTGGCCTCCTCTCACACTGAGAAGGATTGAGTTATTATGAGGGACATCTATTTAATCCGGGTGACGCCACAATAGCCGCAAAACACGGCAAATGGCTTGTGTTAAATTTTGCCTTTAATTTTCTATGTTAATTAAACAAACTTCATTGTAAATAGATCAAACGCCTACGTCTAGTTTCATTAAAAAAAAAACAGTTCTTAGGTACTGTTTTTTAATCATAAAAATCTATAGTGACATAGGAATCAAAGTTGCTTGGTTACTATTCCAAATTCAAACAGTAGGAGTTATTGAACGTCAATAAACGTATGCATACAAGAATCACTCCGTCCCTGGAACAGTTTGCTCAACGAAATGACCCCTTTGAAGAGTCCTGAGTGGGTAGTACGTGGTAGCACAAGCTTATATATAGCATATTTTGTAAAATATCGTACCAATAACTCTTTAGAAAAGTTAGGTTTATCCAGTGTGTGTTCATCTTAAAAAAACTTGGTCATGATAATCATTGTCTAAAACAGATTATCGTAGTAAGCTTCATAATTGTGAGTATCCTGATTAGGTTAATCGATCGAAGTGTTCATTCCCCATAATGAAATATCATGTTGCTGGGGATTTTGTTGCGCCACTTCTTCCCAAGAAGAACACATATTATGTAGGTAGGAAGTGGTGAAGGGTGGGTGTTTTGGAGGCTGTCTTTTGTTTTGATGTTCGAAAAGTGCCGATTTATCAGCCTGTATTGAATATATGATTTTTATTTTGAATTTTTTGAATTCATGTTGATTCTAAAAGCCTTCGTTGGAGTATATTTTATACCGATGAACCAAACATCTTTGAAAGGTCACTGGAAAGCGAATACAAGGTCCCTCAAATTAGCCGGATTTGGAAATTTATGGAGGCCCTTATATGTTTCGGATTCCCTGTAGATTTATGTAAATTTAAGGAGCAGTCCTTTACGAAATAGATTCTCTGTGGCGGTATTTATAATTATATCATTTCAATGCACAATCACGGTCATGTTAATGAGAAAAAAAAATCCGAAGCATGCCCAAAAGTTTTTGAAATACTTAAGAACAGTACAATATTGTACCAATATGAGCCTTCCATTATTCTGATAAGGTTGAAAATCTATCAAAGAAATTTGACCGATTGAGGTAGGTTGATGTGCTGACGTCTGTACTAGCAACAGGATCGTTTCATGGTCCGCAAAAATATTACCAACGATTCAGAAAAAATACGAAAATAACTTAGAATACGTAAAAATAAATTTCTCGTATCCCTCAAGAGATACAAGGGTATATTTAATTGGGAATCTTGTTTCATACGCGACATGTAGTCACTGGCTTTCATTAAGGTAATGTTGATAATATTATTTATGATGACTCATGTAAAAACCTAGCAAGTTGATTATGGTTATTTATTAAAATGTATTTCGAGTTGTTGCTAATATAATTTAACTAGAAAATAACGCATAGGTATGTAACTGACATTAAAATATACATAAAATAAACGAACAAAATAAAAAAAGAAATATGTTTAGCATCGAAGATATAGGGGTAAGAAATAGCCGCGAATCGCTTCGAGAAAAGATGGTACGGCCGTGCCCGCTCTGCTTGAGACTTGGCTGGGGCACTCCCGTGCCCTCAGATAAAATGAATTATGATTTTCGTCGTCTGGTTGAATAAGGCGATTGGCAAACAACTACATACATATATTACACTCGAACTTACACTTTCTTTGGACTGAGTGATCAGAAAATACATATATGGCTCTCAATAAAATCTTTAATAAGTCTATGTATTTTTTTATAAATCAATTACTTATTAAGCAGGTCTAATCTCTTATTTTATAATTTGAAATATGAATCAATTTTAAGCGTTGAATGTAGTACACAAGCAAACATATTATAATTACCCTAGCTATGTAAGGAAGTATGTAAATGGGCATTATGTATTTGTTGTTTGCCTAATGTTGAAATTGATTTCCTTCTCCCAAAAAACAATTTCTTTGAATTATTAACGTTTCTGGGCTAGAAGGATAGTTTTTGGAAACTATTTATGATTCACATTTCGATTTATGTAGTTAGATAATAATGTATTTGTTAAAAGCTAAGAAAACCACACCAGTATCAGAAAATGAATTCACTGTGACCGTGTAATAAAGAGTGACGTTAAAATTATCGTGCGTTCTCATCTCATCGGCAATTTGAGGCAATTTTCTACTAAGACCCAAGTGGCAGAAAATTGTATCGGACCTGCAATCAGACGAACTTGTTGAAGTAGAACTATTTTCACTTGGTTTTGTAAAGAATCCGTAATATTGAATCACCGCCATCTTGGATAACCATCAAATATGATGATATCCGTATACAGTTAATGATAATACACCATTTTTCCTATTTCATTAACATAGCCCAATCTAGCTTAAAATATTACCTTAACGATGAATATTCAAACATATGGTTCATTATAATCTAAACACGAATCCAATGCCCACAAATCATAAAAGTGTTAAACGATTCGTTAAAACCACGCCATATTAAACCTAATTAACTCAACAAGTTAATCGATTAACCTCGATTGTTGTCATACATGTAGTTAGGATTTATTTTCTAATTTTAGCGACGCAGTTTTTTGACCTTCGTGATACAAAATATATAAGCGGTATACAAAATATTTAGAATCGTCATATTAAATTTCTATCTTATTTCAGTAGCTTTTTCAGTCCTGTAAAGACCACCGGCAAAGTTGTAATTTCCCAAAGAATTCGGAAAGTTGAGATTGTTTTGCTTGATCAGTGTTTCGAGAAGCCCTGGGGGAGGAATGAGGGGTGGGCGGAGTCAGCCGGGACCAGCAACAGGTCCTGGTCCAGACAGGATCGATACACGGAGGCTGGAGCATGCGCACTGTGCATTGCAAACAACATGCGCTCTCTGATACTGCTCTTCTTGTCATTATTCGCTCCAAGTAAGTAATATTAACATTTTTTATAGTAATTTGTGTGTGCATTCATCTCCTAGTTATCGGTCTTAAGAGTGTGTGTTAAGTTTTCGTACCATACAAGTGAACCCATCCAAATCATAGTCTTTTAAACCTAAGATCACAAATGTCAAAGTAGATTGTCTATGGCTCGCAATATTTGTTTTGATATTAGAATTTCCAGAAATAGCATTTTGAAACTTTATGTAAGAGAGCTTAATTTTAAGCATCGTCAATAAGAACTACATATAAGTAGGTGAAAACTGCGGGTGCAGCTTGTTTATTAGAAGCCAGTGATAAAATATTTACGATAGTATTTACATTTGAGGATTATAGATTAATGTTGCTCTTCTTACAACTATGTATTTAATTGTTGCCATATTTATTTTTAAAGCGATTTCTTTAGAATTAAACATTTTGAAAACAGAACCTGTTAACTTATTTTGATTTAAATTAACATTATACAGGATGAAATTGAATTCATTGGCAATATTTTTTCCCCAGAATCTAATCGAGGTAATAATAATTTATAGATGTAGTCAACTGTTCAATAGTTACTCACAAGAGAGGTCCCAAAATTAACAAAAATAAATAAAAGTTCAAGACATGACGGAGCGCTACATCGCACTCTTACGTGCTATCGAGAGGTCAATCGCCTTACGCACGCACACAGAAAAGCGCGAGCTCCTCACTAACTAATAAATCGATTTCAAAATGGAAATCTCTTCATTTCGATATCACTCAACATTCGCAAAATCAAGTAGGTACCCACCAGGGCTTCCAACTACGTCTCCTTTAAGAAACCGCGTCCTAAAAAACCAGAGCTCGGTTAGATACTTTCAAGTATTATCTCTGCATAGAAAATTTACCCGTAATTTTGTACAAACAAGGAGCACAACCGTGTTTAAATAAATACCTACATCAGACGATTAAAGTTTCTACTACTAATCCATCCAAAAGCCATATTGAATAAAAAAATAGTCGCAAAGGAAATTGAACTCTGATTTCCTATTAATAAAGAGCACAATCGCGTTTACAAATAAATACTTTCAAAGTAAAAATACTTGCATACTAAATTGTTCCCTAAACTCTTACGAATAAGGCGCATAATCGGATTTGCAAAGAGCGCGAGTCGCTAGACACCGATGTAATGACAAAGGATTCTCGTGTTCACTAAAAACAATTTTGTAATTTAATTGTTTACAAATCTTCTCAAATAACAATATCGAGTAGTCGCTTACTTAATCGTTAGTACATTCATAAATTGTTAAACTGATTTAACTGGTTGGTTAGAAGTGCTAATAATACCCTACCCAAATTTGTGATTAACATAAAATAAGTTACTCGGCGCGCGGCACCCAACACTTGTAGGCAAGTAAAATTACATGAAAGGCCGATGCCGCCGCGCCACCGGGTCGCGACTCTCCGGCTCGCGCCAAAACTACGTTGTAGTTACCTACAAACACTCATTCATTACATGCCCGCACGCCGGCACAGCGCGCAGGACACTGAGGGGCCACGAAGGGAGGGCGTGCGGTGCGCACAAACTTTAGTGGATTTTCAACTTTATGCTTCAGCAATAAGGTTGAAAATGTAAAGTTGATTGGGAAAATTTTACAGTTTTGGGTAGCCTGATGTGCTGGCATCTGTACCTTTTAGTTGGTAATAAGAGATAATTACGAATAGGAATGTTTTATTTGCGTGAAAGCATTTTGTTTAAATACTTCGACCCGGTGTATTATGAACTGTTTGGTTTTACTTGAGCAAATTGAACAAAGTTTCGGGCTGGCTCTAACGAGGCGCCGAGCGTCGCGCATCGTCTGCGCACTTGCGTAGGTATCGATGGTGTGACCTTTTGCGAATTAGCAAGATAAGAATTTGTACCTAATTTCATTGTTGATTTACGTAATAATTATTATTCTTCAACATTTTAAAAATTACTTTCGTAACTAAATTCGACGTACGTTCGACTAATTATTGTGTTGTAAATTTATTGTTTGGACCTGTTTTTATGACTTGTGGCAGTTTAGGTATTCGTAGGAAACTACCGATAAGAGCGGTTTTAGATCAAAAATCGTAAACTGACGATTAAAAAATCGGTTAGTTAATCAAGGTGGTAGTAAGTGGGACATTTTAATTGTAATGTTGCTGCAGGTGTCGTGTTTATGTTTACCTATCTTAACAACTTGTGGAGGTGAAACATATCTACCTTTTACAAGTATTGATTTCGTAAAATTTGGATTAAAATAAAAATTCGGGATTTTTGTGTACACTGCATTCCACCAGAATTGCTGGAGATACGTAAATCACTGCAGTCCAGAGTTCACTTACGAGATCGTGCGCACGTCGCGTCCGCGCAATGGTGCTCGCGAGACTGGCGAGTGGCGGCAGCGCCACTTGCCGATACAGCTCACAGCTGACCGTAGTTGCCTACCGCGCGCCTATTGTTCCCGTTTATCGACCCCAGATAAGGCTACTCGGTAGAAACCGCGTCGCGTGAGTCTTGGTATTTGTGATTTATTTAATTTTGAAGATATTTTTTTTGGGTTTCGTATTTTTGTAGATGTATTGTTTTCATGATTTATTAACATAATTGACATATTCTATGACGATTTAAAAGGTTTTTTCTTGACAATTTTAATACACTATTTTATGAGCTCAAAGGGTAATCAATCATGAGTAAAACACGTGGTAGAAATATCACGCGCGAATTCAAAATCACTCTGTATATAAATTATTTATTTTTATAACGTTTTAAGGATTATAAATTATGTTTTGATGTGGTATAAATAAAACAGCAGCGTGTCCAACTACTTAAATGTATTTTATGATAACAGCTCCAATTGTAGTATTTAGGTTCTACCGAACTTCTTCAGATATTCCAAACAAAACAGCACCATTCCACTTCAATCTTAACACATACTTTACATCCACACTCTTGCTTCCAGAGGGCGAATGCGACCTTCTCCGGGACAGTGTCCACGTGACCTCAGCAGCAGCCAGGCCCAACAATGAGCTGTGGTGCTACAAGTGCTTGGCTGAGTTGCCCGATGACCGGTGCGCTGACTTGCGTCATAATAACTCGGCGCTGATACACAAGTGCCACAATGATCGCAGGATGTGTATGGTAAGAATGCGTTTATGTGCGATCCTCACAATTAAAGAGAGTTTAATCTGTTGCATCTCATCTATGCAGTGTTTTAGTAAAGGACTAGAATTTTAGACTAGAAATTTAGGAAATTTCCGAGGGTGGTTTTGCTTTACAAAGTTTTAATGGGTTATCTACATATATAATTTACTTATAGGGCCCCAAAAATTGGTCTTAACTTAACTTAGTTAGAATTTAAGCTATTACCTACAATAATGAGGTTCTTTTAAACACTACACATTACACATACTACACATACATTCAATAGGGATGCGGACAACTAGTCAAATTCAATACTTTTTTAGAACTGTCAAAAACGGTTACTCTCTATGCAATTTGTATGAAAACACCACATATGACGTCACAGATTTTTTGCATCAAGCCGTATACTTATTTCGATTAAACTATCAATAAAAAAATAAAAACAGTTTTCGATTCAAAACGATATATTAAACTGACATTATTTTAAGATGCTTTACAAAATTAATATGATAAAGTATTTTATTTATGACCTAGTCCGCATCCCAATTTTGTCACCCGTCTGTTTAGGTAACATCGTATCAAAATAAAATAAGTATATGGATTGTAACCAAACGGGCCCAACAAAAATAAAACTGAAAATGAGCCGGCGCTAAATATACCGAAGTATTTATATTGCATTTTATTTTCCTCATTGCAGGTAAAACGATTCTCCTTCACAACTTCCACGGAGAATTCCACGACGCTGCCAAAAATGTGGGCGTTGGAACGCAACTGTACCAAACACTGCGAGCCGGGATGCATCGTCATCGGTGAACGCACCAAGCTCTACGCCTGCACTTCTTGCTGCACAACCTCATTATGCAACTACGGATCAGGCGCTGAAGAAACTGTCTTCGACATATTCACTGTAGCATTAGCGCTCCTCTTAATATCATTATGATTCCACTAAATGGCTTAGTTAAGTTACGTCATCCGTACCAAAGAAAATGACGGGAGTAGTAGGAAAATTATATCAGCATATCGATCCACCTAAATTAAATTTTCAAATAATTTAACGATCTCGTACGCCTATATGAAGTCGACAGAAAAAGGTGCTTTCTCCACTATCTAAATGAGAACATCACGTTTAAACAATGTTACTAATGAGATAACAAAAACATAATAAATACTTCTTAGTAGATAATCTTTAAAATGAATATGAATGATGTCATGACACATGATTACGAATTTGAAAAAGGAACCAAATTAAAAAGGCTTTGACCATAGACCATATGGATTAACTCTGCATTAAAAAATAAACAACATTATTTTGCAAAGTTAAGATATTATATTAAGTACCTACCTTAGGTATAGCTAGGTAGATAAATAAAGCTTTTCAAGATATCTAAATATGTTCCTTGCCATTTTCTCATAATTTTATTAAGAATTAGATAGAAAATTTTATCGTTACACTGAAAATAGTTCTTTATCTAATAAATGCCGAAGGTTTTAAATTGAGAGATTATCCTTGTATTTAAATCAGCTTATAAGATGTTCAGCAAAAATATTAGAATTAAAAAAAATCTTAAGAGGATTAAGAAAGATTATAGAGATGTTGCAAAAAGTAACATTTTATAAGTATTGTAGATAAATAAAGCGCTATGAGGTATTAGATTTTAGTATTTTAAGTCTACTTGTAATGCCAAAGAAAATCATGCTGATATTAGACGATTTACAACAATAAAAAATCTTTCCTTTAATTTATTTTCTTATGCCGATTTCATTGGCATACCTACATTTAATAAAATTCAATATTCCTTAATAGATTTTCAACTTTAACCCTGAAGCATATGGTACAAAATTCATTGGGAATCTCTGACGAGTTAGAGTCTCAGTTAGCTTGATGTGCTGGCGTTTGTACGTTGGGAATTACCGACTCTGAATAAAAAGTAGCCTATCTATAACTGAAAGAATATTTGAATTCGATCCGGCAGTTCCTAAGATTAATGCAGTTTACGTAAACAAACTCTTCAGCTTTATAAAATTCCTACATACAGAAAAAAAATCGTTCATTGTTGCTTTTCTTGCCATTTCGAATTTAAAATCATACCGGACGTGATATCATAGGTATGCAGTACCTATGCTTATCTATCCATGACTAAGGGTAATTTACCTACACTTTTTTTTTAGTACATGACTAGTGATTTCATAATCTGCTCTATGTCGATAAAGTGCCAACCTAACTAGCAAAATAAAATTGTGTAAAAAAGCACGGACCTACATATTATTTAAAAAAAAAGGTTAATTATTGATAGCTCTTGGAGTGATCTCAGGGTTCATGTTCATCATCTTGTTTTACTGAATACCATAAAATGCTGTGTGGAAACAAAGTAAGGAGCCCTTTACCCAGTAGTGGAACAACACAGGCTGAAGAAAAAAAATGCTGAATTAAAAATATTTTTTTAATGTAGGTATACTGCTAAACCATTTTTAAGAAATTCACGTATCCCAAAGGAAAGTATACATACGTACCTAGGCAAATTACGTATTTAATACTCTATATCTTGCCCGCTGTTTCTCCCGCGTCCGGGGGAAATTCTTCGTGCAACTGGATTAGCAAGATTACTGGAAGTCTGCCACTGCTGCGCCTGGAGTATGTATAGGTATAAAAAAACAAGTATATTCGACACTTAACCGAATTATGTGATAATATCCCTAGGGATTTTCTTAAATTCCTGACATCTCATTTCCCTGCGACAAGAACCTTGTTTTTGAAACACTAGGTATATATTGGTGAAAACCGCATGAAAATTCTTGCCATACATTTTGGCTTTGTTTTATAATAATTATGTAATGATAGTCAGGTGAGGTATGTATAACTGTTTTTTTATAATAACAATCGTTGCCTGCGCTAATAATATGAGCAACTAGTGTACGTACGGTAAGTTTGGTTGCCCCTCATATTCATAACCTCCGTAGGTAGTTGCCACCGAAGTAACTCTAAGGTACAAATAAGCTTCTATTAAGATACCTAGGTACCTAACAAAATAATTTACTAGAATAACATTGCATACACTGACACCAGGGCCGGCCCGTCCATACGGCGAACGGAGCAGCCGCTCCAGGCGCCAAATCCTAGGGGGCGCCAAAATGGCAAAGGAAAATTTTCTGTTTATTTTATGCGAAGAGATGATATTTATTTTACGCGTGCGAATAGAATGCGCGCGGTGGGGCGCCGGGCACCAGATAACCCTACTAACCTCACCCCACGCTAACCTCGCAAGTTAGCTGGCTCCATCAGGATGGAATTTGGTGTAGACATATGTGAGTTCTATGATATGATACCTCCAGATGCATATGGGTATTACAGAGGGGCTGACATGAAATAAACATCACAGGAGCGTTTCTTTGGGTGCCTGAATAAGGTTCTTAAGGCCCGGCGTCCACTATCGGTCCGCATCGGTGCGGCTCGGTAGAGCTCGAGCGCTTTACGCCTGCTTTGGGCGGCTTTAAGCGCCTTAGGGCGCCGTGGAGCGCGTTAGGGCGCTTTAAAGCGGATTTGGGCGCCTGAGGGCTGCCTCGGCAGTCGTAAACACGCCGTTCGGATTAAACACGTCGCAGAACAGTCATTTCGATCACCGCACGCGCCTTCATTATCGTATTGTACAAGTAGACGCAAAATAACTTGGCAGTCCTGAACATAGGCTCTGCGAAATTCTGCGCATGTACATTCGTAAAGAAAACTGTTATTGGCACTTTTTTTAACTAAAATACTAATAAAAATGTCAAAATAAATATCAAAACAATTTGAGACTAAAAGCTACAAAAATAACTTATGAATAAACACTTAAACAAATACTTATAAATACACACACATAACTGTTAAGTTTCCACGGAACGTTAGGAGTGACTGCTCTGCGATGTTTCTGCAGCCAGAACTATTCTTAGGCTACCCAAAATCAGCTACGGCGTCCTTAGGCGTGTTTACGATTGCCGAGGCAGCTCTAAGGCGCCCAAAGCCGGTCTAAGGCGCCCCAAGCCGCCCGAAGCCGTCGTAAAGCGCTCGAGCTCTACCGAGCCGCACCGATGCCGACCGATAGTGGGCGCCGGGCCTAAAAGTTTCTTGTGAGGTGGTAACAAGGCCTTTAATGGTTGTGTCATACCAGTCCTGATTTACTGCCGGTCGTGCATTGTCGGTCGTGGTGCGGAGGATGGTCGGTAGCGCAGAGTCGTGGGACGCAGAGGTGTCTGCGGAAGGAATCTGCGGAACGGGGGAGGGAGATTTCGACTCCCCTTCCCTGGCCGAAGAAGAGCACTGGGTCCAGGGGCGCCCCCTATGAATGGGTCCAGGGGTGAAGGACTTGGGAAACTCCCCGCCCCTATTCGATGGATCCGAGGCGGAGGAGCGCGCAGGTGTCGGCGCGCACCTCTGAGGCGAAGCACGGGGTAGTTCAAAACCTCACTACCGGGCCAGCACTAGTGCGGGGGGGGGGGGGCTGCGGAATAATCTGGATTCCCGCGGACTGCGGAGTTTTAGCCGGTAAGCGTCCAGATAAGAACGAATGCATCACCCACGATCGTCGGTGGTGAGATTGTAAATCCCACGTAATTGTGGAGGACCAGGCGTTCTTAATGCTAAGACGCTCCACAACCGTGAGGTTTACAATATCAGGGAATATTTCCTTAAAAACGACGATGATCTGCATCGAGATGTGGTAGCAGTGGACAAAGGGCTCACCCCGCTATCTTTGGGTAATGAGAGTGGCGAAAAACTGTGGTACTAATAACCAATGAGCAAAGAAAGCAGCTACACGGACACTTTTTCTGAGCTCTTCATGGCCCCGAGGTAGACTTCAAAGCATCCGTTTCTTGGCTATGATTCAATGATCTTTTTGGAGAAACCGAAGGGTATGTTTTTCAATTATGGAGGAATTTATCTTAACTAATACGGTTAACAAATGATGGGCATGTCACCATACGAGGAACTCAATTCTTAGTTGGCTAGCGGGGAATACTTGCACACACATAACCAAGTGGCCAAGATTATCGACCAGCAGCTTGCTCTGCAATACGAACTTGTGGATCTTGAAGTATCGTACTACTCTACTCTACTGTCTCTGGAGTCCACCACCTGCTGCACAGCTTGGACCCTATTCCCAATATCGGTGGTAATTTTATATTTTTAAATGTAAGTGTGATCTAATGCCGACCGAAAAGAGTTTGATACGTGACTTAGAAAAGTGTCACACCAAAAGCCACGTCCCCGTAAGTTTATGAGTACGAAAAACTTGACAACGAATGCACGCTTCCTGCCAAATGGCATAGCTATCCCCTGGGGGAAGATGAGAAGCGTACGTTCCCGGAGCACTCTCACCGTCCCCTATCTTCGTACTCCAAGAGAGTCGTAGGGAAACCAGCACTTTAGTAAACATATACAGATCGCAGTCGTTCCGAACCGTCGCGTTCTGATATACCCCCCCCCCCCCTAGAGGCCTTAACTTTTAGGCATCCACAAAAAAGGGGCGCCATAATTTGATCTCGCTCCATTCTAAAATTTACTTCGGGCCGGCGCTTCTGACACGTCTCGATTCGACCCAGAACCTTTGTACTAGAACGTCCTAGATGGACGCGAAGGTCAATGAACGCAGACATATAGGTATAGACATCATATTTTATAAGTAGGTATTGTGTAACGAGGAAAACTACCTACCACAGCTATCGACATTCGTTGGGTGACTTTAGCCCGCTAATGTTTGATCAAGGTCGATTTAATTTACAAGTGAATCACCTAAGTTTATTGAGTCGCCCCGATAAGGTTACCTTACCCTGAATACTAATGAGTTATTGTTTCAGAATGGACAAAGTGTAAAATAAAAGGATTTTTGTAACTGAACCGATCATAGATAATGATGACAATCGTTAAATGGTTTCTTGCTTGATTGGTTACAATACGTAGCGACATAGGTCAACGGTCAAAAAATATGTAAGCAGTAGTGATTACTTTTAAAGTTGGGTTCAATAAAAACAATGATGTTATATAAGTTAATTTATTATGAATAAACAATGCACAGAAATAAATGCAATCCCTAGTTTGCAACCTAAAACATAGCAAAAAGTTTAGTCATAATTGGAATGAACCATATTATTCAATTTCTTGAAGACTGGGAAGGTATTACTTGGGAGGACATAGTTTTAAACTTAAAAAATATTGTTATACTTTTATAATTATTACAGAATTAAGTTAGGAGAGTTGACCACAGTCGGAGATGACGATTTTCTTTGAGGGCTTGCCAGACTGTGAGCCAAAGGCTTCAACTTGCTTGACCACATCCATGCCTTCAACAACAGTGCCAAAGACAACGTGCCTGCCGTCCAACCAGGAGGTCTTCACGGTGGTGATGAAGAACTGGGATCCGTTGGTGTTGGGGCCAGCATTTGCCATCGACAGGACTCCAGGTCCGGTGTGCTTCAGAACGAAGTTCTCGTCAGCGAACTTTTCGCCGTAGATGGACTTGCCACCAGTGCCATTGTGGTTTGTGAAGTCACCCCCTTGCAACATGAAGTTGGGGATCACTCGGTGGAAAGTGGAGCCCTTGTAACCGAAGCCCTTCTCGCCGGTACACAAGGCGCGGAAGTTCTCACAGGTCTTGGGAGTGACATCTGTTCTAAGCTGTAACAAAAAAAAAACAAGAAAATAAGAATATTACACTGCCATCTAGATTGTTCCTACGCGAGATAATAATTCATATCTGTTTACAAAAGTTCCTATTTTTCCACTGATGGAAGTAACTATCAATGATGGGTGTGTCACTATCGCGAATCGGTATTGTTTATAGTGAATGAGTAATACAACTTTTCACCAATCAGCGCAGTCGCCGCCGGCGCATCACTTTCTTGCGAGTGAATGTAACCAAAACAGCCAATAGAGGCTACAACGAGATACAATAACATAAACATCAATATAATGGTAAATTCCGCTCGAATCATAATTATCTATAGCTTGACGATTTGACCTTCACTTAGCGTAGGTAATCTTAGTCGCGAGAATTAATACGACTACATACGTCTATATATAGCTAATAGAACCGATTCTGCACATGTGAGATGAGATTTTACATTTTTAAAGTTATTTAAATGGACCAATTATAAAGCTATTGGAATTTGTATGAATAAAAAAAGGCATCGCACTACTACATATTATAGCGTGCTTTCTGCAAAATCACGCCGGCCCGGCCGAAGCACCGGTGTGACGAGATGTACATGTAACCGAATTAGGAAGATGTTACATACCTCAACGACGATTCTTCCCAAAGCAGAACCGTCAGCGCTGACGTCGAAATAAACTCGGGGTAAAGCCATATTGCTTTAATATGTAGAGTCTCAGACGAATTAGATTTTATTCACCACAATGACGATGCGTCTCCTGTCGATGCCGGGCGGAAACAGAATGTAGCATAGACAAATATCTTACGTCATATCCTACGACGTTCGGAATACCTACATGAAAAATATATTATGTATAAATACTATGAATAAGCTGAATTTTATTTTTACAAAAATAAACCCAACAATTATTTCTAGAAAAAAAACTGAAACAATAAACTAAGCTAAGACTTGTAACCAAATCAATTATTTTCTGATTTATTTAGAAGGAAACTCCTGTAACCAATTTACTACACCGCCGGTAATAAAATCATTTTTATAGTAAATTAAACGATGTACATGCATCTAGGTTGATCTTTTCTGGACAAGTAACTGCTTTGCAACGTGTAATGGACACAAATTGTATACTATATCAATTTACTGTACTAAATTTCAGAACGCATTCGTATAAGTGCTGCCATTTACCAGAAAGTTCAGGAAAGCATTTTGGAGCTATCCATTTCCGCTACATTTGTTGCACAAAAAAACGACGCAAACGGCAACGGGATGAAAGAAAAGCTTTATTTAAACCTTTCCATAATTAATGAGGGCTTTTGCAAGCCCAACAATGTATCTCTAAAACGTCAAATCCATTTTTTTAATAAATTAAATTGTACAAGGGACATTGTGCACAAGCACTAATTTCTAAAATTGCTAAAAGACAATTATTATTGTCTTAAAGTGAAGGATTCCACTATGTTTTTATTCATAAATGCTTGAGAAACAAGGGCGTAGCTACCGCCATATTCCCGGGGCCACGAGGGCCCCCAACGTGCTTAAGCGAAAATTCGCATAAAGATAGCAAAAATAACCGAAGCCGCGCCAAAGCACGCTACGTTGAGAAAGTAAAAAAGTTTTGTGTTTTATGAACTCGTTATCCTATAAATAATTTGATTGCTTTTTAATCCCGTTTCGGGATCCCTGAGGTATGATCAGTAGATCAGTGCAGTTACACCTTAACAGTTAACACAACACACACCGATGACCGATGTCAGTGAGACAAATAAATGTCAACTTGAAGTGACAAAGTGACGTGACGTTTAAAATTTCAGTGATCAGATTCCCTGAAAATTATTACATTTATTCATTTTCATGTAGCTAAAAGTTAAACACGTGCATAATCATATGAAATAAATCAAAATAATTATTTTGTGTGTATTAGTAATTACGTGAGTCTATAAGCAGCTGTATCGGTATGTACACAGTTGAAAACTTTACACGATGTGGTTAACAGCCGGTATATTGTACTTCTTTAAATTTGTCTTTCAGCACAAGATGAGTTTAGAATCTATAAAGTATACTAGGGGAAATCTGGAGATCCTGGACCAGCTGCTGCTTCCTCTACAGACAAGATACGTTAAAGTGCAAGGTGTTGAAGATGGCTGGAAAGTTATTAACAAAATGCAGGTGCTTACATTGTTTTGAAGTTTCTTTTTTTATTATATTTGCATTTTCTTTTAAACTAAATCTTTAAGAAATTATATGCAATTCGTAAACAATTCTCTAATTTTCTATTACACCATTGATAGAATCTAAGGCTTTTAATTTTACGATCAGATATGGAGTTAATTTAAGTTTAACTAATGTAATGTTTAGGTGAAATCCCAGATTTAAATTTTTCCATTAATTCTACATTACAGGTGCGGGGTGCTCCTGCTATAGCTATAGTCGGCTGTTTATCACTGGCAGTGGAACTAGAAAAGGATAATAATTCCGACAAAAAAGTCATGCGACAAGAGGTCAGTGGTTCACCTCTTTATTGATAAAGTTTAACATATTATATAAAACTTAGCTCTAAAACTCGAAATAGATAATGATGTTAACTTATATTAAAATAGATTATTCTCTTATCATTGTTACAATATGTGAGATGAGTTATCAGGGGGACTTCTTATCTCCACTTTACTTCAATAATGGTTAGATGAAGAACACAATCAAACACATGTCTAACAAATAATATACATTCAAATATTTATTTTATGCCCTAATTTTTAATAAACTCACACCTTTGAGCTGTAAAGTGTATGTTAGATTATGTAATCGTAAAAGTTACAGCAAAAAACATTAATTGCCATTAAACTACATTTTAGTAATTTAAATAGCGGAATGTAATATATTGGAAGCTAAATATTTTAATGAGAACATTATATCTGTATGTTATTGGCAACATTTCCTTTGGTTACAGATTGAAGGTAAACTTAATTACCTAGTGTCGGCAAGGCCAACAGCTGTAAACATAAAACTGGCAGCTGACGAGCTGATAAATTTAGCAAATACTCTGAGTGCCGATGAGAGTATTACTGCTGAGGAATTTAAAGAAAGGTGGCTGATCTTATAAATATTTTTACTTAGCACTAACACTATAGAATCAGAAATTGTAAAGATATTAAAATCTTGAGTATTTGTTTATTTTTTTTTACTTAACAATAGAGAAAAATCTTCTGGGTATATGATTTTTTATAAATTATTCTAGAGTCAGACTATTGTTTTGTTAATATACCTAACAAATATTCTCCTTACAGATTCATCAGCAGGATAGAAGGAATGTTAAGCAAAGATATAGAGGACAACAAAGCTATAGGAAGATACGGATGTGAGGCTATACTGAAGAGCTTGGAAGGTGATGGGCCAGTTAGAATACTGACACACTGCAACACTGGCTCTTTGGCTACCGCAGGCTATGGAACTGCCTTAGGTGTTATTAGGTCTTTACAGGAAACTAAGAGACTTGGTAAGTAACATCAACCTGTCTTACCAGATGGGCGTGTCCAACACTATAATAGAAAATATGAATTGTATTTTCGTTATTGTTTTTATTTTCAGATCATGTATACTGCACGGAGACAAGACCATACAATCAGGGTGCGAGACTCACAGCTTATGAGTTGGTTCATGAGAAGATTCCGTCCACATTAATAGTAGACAGTGTGGTATCAGCCCTCATGAACTCCAGGAGGATTAGTGCTGTCGTTGTGGGTGCTGATAGAGTGAGTATTTTAGAAACAAAATAAGGCTGTTCCTTGAATGTTTGCTAATCCTAGGTTCGATTGTTAACTACAACTCGTACTTATTGGACCAGTTCATTTATTGAGGATTTAAAATTTCGGATTCAGATTCAAAGCCAACAATTAAATATTAATACTGAAACCTTTACCATTTCAGGTTGCGGCCAATGGCGATACTGCCAATAAAATAGGAACATACCAAATAGCTATTGCTGCAAAACACCACGGAGTGCCTTTTTACATAGCTGCGCCCCTCACGTCAATAGACATGGCTCTCACGTCTGGGGATAGAATTAAAATTGAGGAGAGGCCAGAGAGGGAAATGACTCATGTTGGAGAGCACAGGATTGCAGCCCCTGGTATGGTTGAATGATTATCATACATTATTATCACTATCACTACATAGTATAAAGCAAAGTCGCTTTCTCTGTCCCTATGTCCCTTTGTATGCTTAAATCTTTGAAACTACGCAACGGATTTTGATGCGGTTTTTTTTAATAAATAGAGTGATTCAAGAGGAAGGTTTATATGTATAATAATTCATTAAATAGTGGAGAAGTACTGTTATTTTTGAGGTTTCTAATGTGATGTCGTAAATAATTATTTTTTTTCCGCTTACATTGCAAACGCAGGCTGAACCCTACGAGTTTTATCAAAATAATGTACTGTATATTTTATACCCGTGCGAAGCCGGAGCGGGTCGCTAGTGACACCATAATTAACTTGAATGGATGTTTTTATAATAATGACATAAAAACTATTTTGTTTCAGGTATAAGTTGTTGGAATCCCTCGTTCGATGTCACGCCTGCTGCGTTAATTACAGGAATTATTACAGAAAAGGGGGTATTTGCACCAGACAAGTTGAGTGAAATTGATTCCAAATAACGAATATTTAAATGTATTTATTTTTTGTAAACTTACTGCATCTATTAATTTAAAAGTATTCAGAATACTATAAGTCGCTTGTCAACAATACATACCTATGTTTTTATAAGATTGTTATACTATTTACTGTTATAATCGCATGTAAGAATAAATTTACTGTAGAAAAAAGAAATTATTTATTGCTATAACAAAGTTCTTTAATTTATCAACAGATTAGCTGTTGCTTTGCATATAAAACTTGCTTTACACGGATAAAAATCCTATTACATCCTAACTACTCCAAAATCTGTTTCATTCTCCATGTATTCGTCATTTCGATTGGGTCAGTCCTTTCGTTCAGTCAGTGGCTTCCCTTCCCAGTACAAGCATCATATAGACCTCATTAATCTGAGATACAGATAGACAGAGTTAAGGCCCATTTAGACGGGGAGAGTTTGTCAAACGTTTCGGTACGAGTACTAAAATATCGCCAGCTGCTAGTCGCCCATGTCAACGGACGAGAAGAGTAAATGTTTAGACGAAGGAAATGTTTTATATAATATGTTCCCTCATTTATCGTATGTTCGACATGCGAAACTCCCCGTCTAAATGGACCTGCGATTATACGAAAAATCGGAGTATACATCATGACCATTCCATAAATATTTTGTTCTTTATATACTGGCCTAGACATTAATTTAACTGTTTCATTTGATTTATTAGTGTGCTAGTCATAACTTCGTAAAGCATTTACAAAAGAACGTATGGGCGTTTTCAACAAATAAAAGACCTTCTACACGATCGAATCCAACCGCCGACAGAGGTTTGTTGCTATTTGATAGATTGTTGGAGGCTTTCGTCCATGACAGAACAGAAAATACAGTTCCTGTTCCGTGTTTGTCTGATTTTTTTCTTGTAGTATAATACAATATTAACACTTCTACAACTAAATGACAGTACAATTAATATGATCAAATACTACTATTTAACATTTGATCGACTCACAAACACTTTAGTAAGTTTCTACTGACGACACATAATCAAAAAGTTTAGTTTGCAGATGAAAAGCTGAGGTTCCAAACGCCGAAAGCAACTCTTAAAAAAATCCAATTCCAATATGTCAGGTTGTCGTTGTAGTTGGGCAAGTCGAGAATTTAGTTTTAGTTTTATTAAATTAGGGTAAGAATAGGACGTTGTGAATAAAAAAGTTACTATGATACAACAACATAACTCCGTGCAGTGTTGATGATTTATTTCTGTTCCAGTAACTGTGTTCAGGTTTTCGTTTCTCTTTTTACGGAAACGATTCATGTTGTTATTTATTGTTTCGATTCAACTTGTGTTCGGTAGTCTATCTGGTAAAAGATTGCGGTGACCAAAGTGCTTATTGGTTTTAAGTGCAAGAATAAATTGTTGTAATGTAAATAAAAAAATATTGTTTGCTCGCGCATGCGTTTGTCTCGAAAACAGACAAAGGTTTTGTATGGTTTGGAAATCAGCTGTATTTTATGTGCAATGACTTAGTGATACAAAAGTGTGTGTTTGCAAGCGACAATGTACAGTGAAATTGGATACATAGTTTTTCTACTTCTTGCTCTACCGTACATCGAAAGTGGTAAGTGCGAAAGAAGTATTTTATTCTGCAACCCACTTACATTATAAGAGCAATTACCAAATCTCGGTGTGAATGGTAAGATTTAAACCTACGCTTAGTCATCGTATTTCAGAAGAGATGCCTTCCATTCACTCATTCATAATATTGAACTGATTGCCTCGAAATTATGGAAATGATAACTGATTTTTGACCATCCACATAGTCAACACCTAAGTAGGTACCTATTCAACAATTTCATATTGATATATTCTTTAATATTCCACAATGTGTAAATAATTCATAAGAGCATTAAGAAATCAGATAGGTTTACTTTAAGCAAGTGAGAAACAAAGGTGAATAGTCTAAAATATGTACAGGTGTCAATGACTGGGTACACAACAGTCCTGCTGCAAGTCAGTTCTATTTACAATAGAACATTATTGTAAATAGACTTGTACCTGTATAGTATACAATACATTAGTATTGTTTATTATTTACATGTTCATTCATAGGGAATAAACACTGTTATGCCTAGTGTTTGTAATAAATGGTAGTAAGGCTTAAGTTCTATTAATCATAGACAACAGCATTGAACCTTTTCAGTGTTGTTGTTAGGTTGTGTATTCTGTGCTTTATTTATTATTCTTCTGAACAAAATAACTGACTAAAACCTCATAATTATAAGTATTATTTTAATGTTCTCTTTGTCATTGTTTCTCAGAAGTAACATAATAGTTAGATTTTTAAGCTTGAGTCACCTTGGGTGTTTAATTGGGTTGAGCAGAGTTATTTGTCTTCATGCTTTATATAAGTAAGCCCATATTTTGCTATAAAAATATATAAAAGGAGTATGAATTAATTTGATGTTCTTATATCTGTAATAAGAGTCAACTTCAATAAAGTTTAAGAAAAAGTTAAGACATTTTGTAAATAGAAAACATACCATTTACTAATGTTAATAAATAAAATGAATATTTTTGTTGTATTAATTACTTATAATATTTTTTGTCTTTTTAACATGAAATATTTCATGTTTCTGAATATTATTAACTTATATTCCATTTATGTAAATCATAAATTGTTCTGAGATATGACCAAATAACAAGATAATAGGTTGAAATCCTCAAACTATGGAGACAAGTATTACTAACCCTATTGTTTTATTTAAATTGACAAGATATTGTTTCATTGGCTATTTAACTTTCAAGATAACTTGAAGGTAATCTACAAATAAACAACAAACGCCAAAACAGGTTTCACTGTTCATAAATATGTTAAGGATATTTTGTACTGAACAATATGGATTTATATCAACCTTGTGTATGTACCAGTATGCGTCTATTGTTATTTCTGCCATTTGCAATGTGAATGTCAAGAGACTTTACAAATCAGACTTTTAAATCCATAAGAACCTTTAAGTTATTCTGGACTCTAGAACTACTTATAAAGATTTTCACACAACAGTAAACAGTCAGCAAAAAAAAAAATCCATTTCAATACTTTCACATGCTAGTCAAGCATGGACAATTTATTAAGGAAGCAGTCATTGCATATTTAATGAAAACAATAATAAATTATCATTTTTTATTTGTACCCAAATAAGACTTAGTGTCAGAAGACATTTACTTTAGTGGCAGGCGACAATATTACATGTTGTTTTTATAACTTCCTTAAAAGCGTTTACTGAGCTGGAAGAAAGATTATTGAGTTTTGGATGTTTTATGTCTTATACTATACTTTTTTAGCCAAATAGCCTCAAACCGTTATCATAAAACATAGCTTTAAAAAAGTACCATCTTCTTGAACAAAGTTAATGCTCTAAATCTAGCACTAAAGCCGTTACTTTTGAAAACCATGTTTTTATAATAAGGAGATACATGTCTTGCCAACATTGTTATAAGATAGCAATCTATGATGATACTACCAAGAAGTTTAAGAACTTGTTATCCTGGACTATGTTCTTTTGAGATGCCGAGTAACATTTTATGATTCTACTTAACAAAATCTTGGCTTTCAATATAATTTGGTGCTTCTCTATAATTCACTTTCATCTATAATAACAGTTAGTTAAAAACTGGCTTCAAAAAAACTAGTTAAACTAGATACAATAGATAGGTTTGTTCCACATTTGTTGTTCGCCTGCGCAGTCAATATTACCGCGCCAAAAACCAGTTTTAAATTGTGACTCATCATAAATCAGGCATGTCATTTGTCTACCTCTACCTACTTTGTGAGCTCCATTTTCGAAAGTTGCCTGTTGTAGATGCGAAACCCGCTTTCTTACTTCATTAAAAAATGTAATCACTAAGTACTAGATGCAATTTAAAAAAAACAATGTGTTCCAAATTATCAGGTTAGAGGAAATTTACGTTTTCATATGCAGAACTGCATGATTGTATTTCTCAAAATGGAATTACATCACCATCACTGAATCATTGAGTCATAAAGCGAATTTACCTACTGTGAATGTTGTTGCTCAGAAAGATTTTTTTATAGAATAAAAGATAACAGACTATAGGTCATAAAATATTTGGACTATGCATTTGGCTGTGGTTCTTGGCGAAAGGACGATGCAGAAACAGCATAACATTTTCTGTGAGGGTGTTTTTTTTAACAAACAACTTCTATTAGGAACCAGTTAGATTTTCGCGTTGACATTATAGGTATAGCATATTTATAAAGGAAAAATTTGCTTTGGATATCTATAAGCATCTTTTAAGTTACACATTAGATCCTTCGGCATCAGGGGCAGGGGCGGCAAGGTCGTAAATAAATTGTTGATTTATACTCCGCCAATAGCCAGTAATAATAGGAAACACCTTTAAAAGCAAGTAATTTTTACTTACCTATGTAGGTAATTTTAATAATACGAAAATATTTTTTTGCCTAATTACTAACGGTATCACGTAGGTACAGTTATGTAGTAGTCGTAATCTTAAAATAGGCAATTCAATTGATCCTCTGTTACAACTGGTAACAATTTTTTTTTTCAAATTAAGCATGTAAATATTACGAATTACTATTACTAACGCCCAATTACGAACAATCAGTATTTTTTCCTGATTAGTTATTTAAGTTAAATTTATTCATTATTTTTCCCCAAAAAAAGAAAGCTGGACTATAAATTGTTATAGCCCATTTCGTGTTCCAAAAACTATTCGCACACAACTGGGCTTTTAGGCAGGTGTAGTTGATTTATTCCTGTCCTAGTTGCCTAGAGGTGAGGGTGTTGTAATCGTGTGAAAAAGCAAATGGCTCTCTGTTACGTCGAGAGGAAATGACATCCATTCATGCGCTATCTATCCGTACCTCGAAGAACAATAATAGCTGTCCAACGATAGAACAACGGATACTTTACAATAAAGATGGTCTAGCCTTTCCTTTACTTATTTGTGATAAGGTTTTTAGTAGTTGTCGACAGTAATTTTGTAAACTGCGAACGTATAAGATTGTTTTGTCAGGTGTAGAGGCAAATAGCATTAAGTACGCCAATTTTCTTCCAATTCCACCCGTCCTTACTTTACCTTTGTAACGTGTTAATTAAGTGAATAGTAATTACATTTTTATATATTACTTATAGCGTAAATAACTCATTAAACCCATAGAATGTCAGTAACACACAACAAACAGCATACTTTAGAAGTTAATTATAATTAGCTACTTAATTAGTCATTTTAATGAGCTTTCTGATTTCATGATAGTCCTTGTAACGAAACGAACCACCTAATTACGACAAAGATGTCCATTGTTTTTTGGTGATTGTGCAAATCCGTCATTTGTTCGTCTCGTCAACAAAGTCTGTCAGGTCCATCCGTTTGTTCTTCGCTCGCTCTACCAACCGTTTCAATCAGCTATCTAGTGCTTAGGAATACAATAGTAAATCTATCATTATTGATAAGCGCTTAGCATGATTACCTTCGTAAGTTACTTAATTATTTTTTTTCAATATCGGCCTTAGGTTTTGCCAAGCGATAGTAGCGAATAATTATTTTGCGGAAAATGGCATTAAATAATACTTTGTTAATTAACGCAATCAGCAGTGGCAGCAACCTCTAGGGACCACAAAGTAAATTCCGATAATTTTAAATAAGCTGTCGCAATTCAAAAACCCGCCTGATCGCCAATCAGTGCAAAAGATTAATCCAGGCTTCTGTTATTCTTACTTGGAGGATCTTTATTTATTTCGCGCCAGAGCAAGTTTTGCGCTCGATGACTCGGTCGTTCATTCTTAATTTGCGCGGCATAACGGTATCTGTGAGCCTTGCCTCAAATTACCTTGTATTTTTATTTATCTTTGATAACTTTTACGCAGTGCAGTAGTCTTTGTTTTATCTGAGAATGTAAATTGACAATAACACCAGAACAAACACTCGAAACGGGCAGTCAATCGTTCAAATTGAGATAATTAGTATTTTACGACCGTGACGCGAAATGCGTATACTGTGCCTAATAATTATAATCATTGCTGTACCGTCACGTGTTTACTTTCATAAAGTTTTACAGTATACCAATTTTAAGTATAAGTTGCCATATCTTTCAGTCTAAAACTCATGTCAGTAGTTTAAACTTGTTGCAAAAATATCATGAACAAAATAATAGTCGTCAGAGTTATGTACAGCATTGCAGCACGAGGTTCATGACTGAGCGTCGTCAAGTACGAAACAGGCATTGAAAGACAAATTAAATAAAATTAAGCAATTTGTCTCCAAGGGAAACCGAACATCCTTTTGGTTTTTTACTGTTCTTTCCATTGAATAATTCAATAGTTTGCAGTAAAGCGGTTTTAACCGTAAAAAGTTTAATGTATCCGTATCGTGGTGCGGTTCCTGAATTACTAGTGATATAATGGAACATTATTAATATTAGCACCTGTTAATGCCCATTTAAAAATAATTGTATCATTGAGTGTAGCTCTGGTGAGACAGTGGAGTTGACGCATCGCGGCGTTGCGCGCTAGCTGTGACGGCGACGGGTGCGTTCGTTGAACCGGCGAGGTCACGTCCACCCATGACGTGTGCGGCTTACAAACACTCTTTCCGCACTCGATGCCAAGTCCAAGTGACTGACAGACACCGAGCGATACTCGGGCGAGACACTATCGCACACATCACTCCTCAACTCATCATTCATACCGTGATCTCGCCTTGTGTCCTGTCCCGCTCGGCGGATATTGTGCGCCCTTTCGCGACACATCAACAAGATATTTCTAGCTCCACTTCTAAGTCCTTAACAATCATGTGTTACTCATGCTCTCCCTGTTGCCTAGTCATTAGTTTGGAGAATAATATCCTTTTACTTTGATTCAGCATAACGCCAGCTTTTAGGATCGATTTTCCTTTATTAATTTCGT
The DNA here is from genome assembly GCA_958496145.1 of Heliothis peltigera. NCBI lineage: Eukaryota > Metazoa > Arthropoda > Insecta > Lepidoptera > Noctuidae > Heliothis > Heliothis peltigera. The sequence continues at coordinate 9,086,793 of OY292328.1, forward strand.
ATGGTAATAATTATGTCGATATCGCCTCATTAAATTATGTTCTAAGGATAAATTGTATAGTTGTATACAGTTAGAATATCACAAAAAATACTAATTATACATAAGTGCAACATTGTGTCAGTCTTAGACAGATATCAGATACCCCAAGGGTTCGTTATTTTTATTAAACCAGCGTACTTCAACAAAGTGTTAGTACTAGCAATATACACTCAATTAACTTACGTTTTCTATTTACTTTGAAACACCTATTTTGATCGAAAAAGTTTCCGAAAAAAAGAGACTTGTAACGCGACGTTTTAGCTCGCTGTTTAAGTGAGTTGAAAAGTTTTTACTGCATTTGACACAGTTAAGTAGACAAAGCCAAAACGATCGTAGGAAGCCGAACGGCAGTTTCGTCTAAAGTAGCCCCGTAAAACGTTTATAGCGAATAGTGTACTTATGCCAAACATAAATACACCTCTCTACTGGGTTGGGTATCTGATCAAACCTATAAACTTCCAGCTAACCCGGCGCACTTCGTACTTGTGTGCATTCTGTCAAGCGACTGACAGTTCTGTAAACATGATATGGTCGTTTCCCATTTTTTTTATATCATACACAAGAACTTTCTTCTGGTACCAAAAAAAAAACAAAAGAAATTATGCTAATGGGCCATTCACGCGAGATATGATCACCAGGAATACCAGCAAACCTAAAATGTATGCTAGCGTCTTAATTTTATATTACTTAAAAAAAAATTAATCGACTGCCAAGAAAGATTGTTTTTTTCGCGAATACCTACCCCTTCATCTATCCTTCCTATCCTTTTCCGAAGCTATGTATGGTGAGGTCGGCTTCCACTCTTACCAAATGCAGCTGAGTGGTTTTTTACATGTAGCGCCTGCCTATAATACGACGAATACATTATTTATTATAAAAATGGTACGTATATTTTTAAAAACAAAACTTCTGCCTGCCTGTAAAATCTCAACTAACGAACTGAAAGTCAGCTTCGACGATCAACTTGTTCTGCCTTTTAGTTCGTTAGTTGAGATTTTTTTGGGAGGCGGGTTTTTTGTTTTTAAATAACATTTTTTCAAGTCAAACAAATAACCGTTCGATTATTTAAGCGATATGTTTTAATTGCTAGAGTATAGTGGATCACTGGCGACAAATTAAGAATTAATGTACAATAATACTATTTTCCTTTATGTTTGCGATACTGTTGAAACCAGTATTTTTAGTTCAAGGAAACAATTCTGGTACTCAACTCAGTATAACTCTGCACACGCAATGCCACGCCAAATAAAGCTTAAAAAAAATGGTGTTTGTTGCATCCAATCACAATAGATTTATGTAATTAATACTTGCATTCCCCAAATAACTCGTCAAGACTTCCAAACATACCATACGATTATGTACATAGCCGAAATGCTACCGTTTGCATGAAATATCGCGAAAGATTTTAAAATTAAACTTTTTATTAATGTTGCATTGTAGTTGATATGTATTTGCAATGTGTCTCGGGTTTTTTTTTATTACGGGTTCTGTGTCATTGTCTGTTGTAAGTAATATCACGTAATGTATAGTGGAACGTTCCCACAACTATATGATTATTCTCTAAGCGATTATGTTAGTGTTACTAGTGCACTTCAAACAAATATGTATGCTCATCTACCTGGGTAGGTCTACCTGTATTGATGCACAAACAGCCATTTTAATTTAATTTCAGATGAATTCCTTAATCGGTTCAATCGCTGTTATCTTTGAAAAATTGAAAGACACTATCAGAATCTGTTCCTAATTGCATACAGTATACATACATATTTAGTAGGTACTCCATGTTACTGATAAAACGGTGTATATTTATGGACAAAATACATAAATTTTATTTAAAGTAAGAAATAAATAAATGTAATTTTACACAGTGTTAGTATTTTTGTATGGTGGTCAGAGTGGATTATGTTAAGTTGCCAGCACGGTTCAATACCCATCATTGTTTTTGCGATAAAATGAATAATGTCACAGGAAGCGGTGTTTTGACCGTCAACTTGATGACCATTATTTTAGCGTATGACATTAACCTTTTTCATGTGTATACATGTGTCATGACGGTGGGTGGTAATCGGTACGTAATATCAACGGACATAGATCTACATATCTACACAACCGACCGTAATTCACAAAATTGAATCAGAGTAACATAATCAGAATCTATTCAATCAATGTACTATAGGATTACAGAAGCAATAACGCTCATTGTAATTATCGACGATCAAATAATATTGGGACATAACGGCATCTCTTTTAATAGCTATTTGGTATAATGTTGCTATGGTAACCGTTCTATTTCAGTATTACGGTACGGCACAACGGAGCCAAATCTCCAAAATGGCCACCGGGCAGTTAGAGCAGCGCCTGGCACTGCCGACGGTAATCCCTGAATGGGTAATGCGCGGCTGTAAGAGGTGCATTGATATCCCATTCGCTGACTAACGTTTAGAATGTTCGCCGAATAAAGAGCTTACTGCGGAGTCGCGTGGACTCCTAATGTAGATAAAATGTTCTTTCATAGAAGCATTTGCTCAGCTTTGTAAATAAAATATTTTCATATCATGCGGCATTCGGAGGCAAACGTTTGTGTGGTTTAGAGCACTCAAAGTATTTAAACGATTTGAAAAATATTATTACTATAAAGACAAAAATATTGGTTATTTTATATTTGATATATTTAAGTGATGACCGAAGGTTCTTAAACTGTCTTAGCTTAGGGCCTGAGTCGTCCATAACATCACTCATCACAGTATTTAAATAAAAACCCAAACAAAGAACCCCAAAAAAGAAACCCGAAATATAAGACTACTTAAAAGATTGTCACGAAAATTATTTTATCGACACTGCCTCAACGACAGTCATTCGTGCTACTAAATAGTAATTTGAAGTCAAGATCACGCGTGCCTCGGACGTAGAAGGTCAACGTACTAAAGTTAATGAGCCATTATTTTATAAGAACCCAACTTAGGCCAAGCCAAAGTACAGTAAGCTATTAGTCTTTAATGTTTATCCGGGAGCAAACAAACAATAACTTAGTACTTTGCTAAAACCACAAATTATACACACATGCAAAGTCATAGCGGTAGGTTCACGCAATCCTAATACAATTTGATTCTGCTTTTGTCTACGTAGAAAAAAATCAGTTGCACAGAGCTGTTTAGCTCGAGGCCAGGCTCTAAATCGTGTTACAGCCTCGAAGGCCGGTCATGCTCCACCGAGCATGACGCGGCAAAGCAGCCCAACGTCAATATCTTTAATCTGTTGTACCTTCGATACGATCTCGGCCACACTATTACGCATCAACCTTATTTTCCTTGCAAATCTTGTTAACGCGGGCAAGTGATTCATCGACATCAACACTAATTGGAGCCGGAATCATCGATTTCAAACAGAATCTAGGAAAACTTTGCCTTGCTAATGTGTGTTTGAGAGTTGGCCGATACCGAGTTTTGTGTTCGAAAAATCTTTTCTAGGACTTCTTTTTGGGATAATATGTTTTCCTAAAACAACAGTTTAGAAGTTTTTTTTTTATGCTCGCTTAATTGCAGAATCTTTTGCTACAATTCAATAATAAATATTCCTAAGTTTATTTATCTATTTCAACATCGAAATATTTATTGAACAAGCGTAATAGGTACACTGTAATTCCCATCGTAAACTTCTTCGTCTGGTTTCTTTTGAGAGAGACTATCAGATATTATCGATAAAAGAATTACAGCGTAATAAAAAGAAAATCCCTCTTAGCATTCGGGTAAAAATAAATATTGTAGTAAAAATCTGTACCAATAAGAGCATGCTAGCCTGAGATAAGACAATATATTGAAATGGTTCAGCTCGTACGCTGTGCTCCAAATATTGTTACGTTCGTGCAATGGCGTTTGCTCAGAACTAAATGTTGATTCAGCCAATAAGAAATAAACTGATAAAGTACATACGTCGCCTCGTTTCTAAGAAGCTTATTCATGTTGAGAATGATACCAGACTTGTTATTACTTCTTCGTACTTTTAAATGTCGCTTTTAAATGGTAAATGTCTCTTTTGGACGCTCATGAGTATCTTATGGTTATGACTAGGAATTATTTGTTTTATCGTGTAATAGTAATAGCTTCATTTAAAACTGCATTTTTTGCTAGGCATATTTTTGTATCTTATCAAGATATTTAAAGTATTTTAAGTCACTATCATCATCTCTCGAGTCTTTTCCCAACTATGTTGGATTCGGCTTCCAGGCTAACCGGATTCAGCTGAGTACCAGTGTTTTACAAGAAGCGACTGCCTATCTAACCTCCTCAACCCAGTAACCTGGGCAACCCAATACCGCATGGTTAGACTGGCGACTGACTGACCACCCATAATTTGAAATCAAATGGGTACCTACGCCACGTTGAAATTTCGCACGATTTAATAGCTCCATGTTGATAGTGGAGGAACATTAAAAGCTCACATGCATGCAAGAACTATGAGTTATTGAATGTGTATTTAACTTTAATTTTTTTAATAAGCTACAATTTTCAACCATAAGCCGTGTTAAAACTGCCACTAATTACGACGTCTGAGTTGGTTATTTGAGGTCCTGTAGTCACAATATCTGCTGAAGCACTGTGTTCCACGTCTGCAGATAAAGTTCCAAGAATTGTGGGAATCGTGAGTCGTCTCATCGTCTGGTTTTAATAACGGTTACACTTTTTTGTAATTTTAAACGCAGACAGCTTTTACCTTGATCGATTGAACATCATAAATGCGTACTGTATACCTATTAATAACTGGTTTGAAAAGTTGATTATTTTAATGTCTTAGCTTTAATAGCTTGAGTATGAGTATTAACTTTATGAGCATTCAGAATTTCTAATTGAAACACGTAGCACTACGGTGACAAGGTTTAGGTTTATTATGTTGTAAAATCCGTGAGCAGCGGGAGCGCGCGGTCATTGACCTCGCTGAAACGAGCATCCGTGCTACAGGGCGGGCGGCCCGTCGCACATTGGGTCGAAACGATGATTTTAGTGACTTAGGGTTCAACTTCGTTTTTTTGCATTTTTCTTTATGCGGATGGATAGAGCTCATTAACCTCAATAATAATTGTTCTGATGCTTTTTTTCCTAAACTTGCTCCTTTGGGTGGAAAAATGCATTTTGATATTTTTTTATATGGAGCGGATCAAATTAAATTAAATTCTGGCGAAATACCGTGTGATCCCGCTTTGAAACGGTATTTTTCTTAAAGCTTGTCCCGTCTACTATCATTTGATGCTAAAAACATGTGCATAAACTTGCAACTCTGCCAAATAAATGGATCGAAAAAAAACGAAAAAATACATTGAATAAAAGCTTCATTTTTTTGTTTCGGAAGTTCTTTTTAGTGATAATTGATATAGAATAGTAAGTAATAGCACTTAATAATTCACATAATTACTTAACAACTAACAACAATACATTTAAAGGTCCCTAATTTCCTTAAATTTAATAATCACGTATAAAATGTAGGTATATAACTTCTCTTTGTTTATTTAATGAACTTATAAAATATTTTAAACTAAATTTAATACTAAATAGTGAGTAAAGATACATGCAAGACACATTTACTAAAGGTAAAAACTTAAAACTAAATATTTACAACAACAAAACTATTTTCTTTCAATCATGACATACAAACTAATAAAAAAAAGCAAGAAACTACTACCTACCTTCTACTATCTACCAATAATTTTATTCACTATCGCTATGACTATCTTGTAAATTATCTACATCAATAAAATCAAAATCGGATTCTGAAGGAAAACTTAACAGAAGCTCTTTGACTTTTGGAGAGAGAACCATTCTACTTTGTTTTGCCAATCGAGGCCGTAGACTTGTGATCTTTGGATCAGACGACAAAAGAAGATTGTGCAAAATATCCTCATTTGTCGCTGTTCTACTTACCTTTCTAGAATGACTCTCTCTATATTTCCTAAAATCTTTATTGCGAGCTTCCGCTGCCTCTTCCGACAGTTTACCTATAGGTATGGCACCAAAGTTCTTTATTATATCACTCCCATGTACTAACAATTTATGTACACTGGAAGGCATATAATACCATGGATACAAGTTTACATACAGTTCTGCCGTATCTTTACAAAATTCAGAAAATTTAGAAAGGTCTACGCGCTCTCCAGATGCAACGGTTTGAAGAATCACGTAAAACCTTTCTATTAAATCTTCACGAATCCCTGTAATGCGGGCTGTTGTTGCTGTATCCCTGAAAAATCTTCTGGCAGTATTGCCATCATTAGTTGTGCCTACTCCTTGTTTAACTATATCGATGAGTAAACCGCATTCCCTCTTAAATGCTTGCTGTATAGCACTTTTTCTAAGGGACAGTTTTTCTTTGTCTTCGCCCCTGCAACTCCATTTTTTAAAGTCCAAACGATAAGCTGCAAACAAAAAAAAGCACTTTAAAATAATCTCACAGGAAACTGCGAATGTGAAGAAATTATGAAGCAATAAAATTATATTTACCGATATGTAGTAAGCACTCCATGCATCTTATCCAGGCATGTAAGGATGACAGTCCGTACTGGTACATATCCTCGTTTTTTTCTCTTTGAGAAAGTGCTTCTAAATCGTTCATCTCTGATGGCTTGGCTTTGCAAATATCACAAACAGCTGCAGATGTGTCTGACAAATATGACGATATTTTGCCATCTATCATTGTCAGGTGCAATTCATGCTTTACTTCTACTTGGAGGATTCTTGTTGGCTGACGTCTTTCTATCTCTTCAGTTATGATACCCTTTATAGTTGCCACTGTTGTCTGGGTTTCTTTTGTAAACTTAAACATTATCGGACGACAATAGAAGGTCGATGAGGGTCGTTCGTTTTCCCAAATAATTGTTCCATCCGATTTTTGAAGTCTTATAGGAACTAGACTGGCCATCAAAATAGAAGAGTCATCAAAATCTGTCTCAGTCTTTTGTTTGTAATTGCTTTGACCTGAGGCTCCATCAAAGCCCCATTTGCTTATAAGCAATAACTCTGTTGCCGAGTCCAAATCCAAAGCAATCACATCTAAAAGCCTAGAAACCGTCAAGTTGAGTAATGCTTGCAGTTTAATATCAGCTCCTTCTTCAGTGATGGTTATGTCTTCTTTCCTTGGATAACATTTGGACTTTGCTTGTTTAATTTTATAATAAGAAGGATATAGCTCAGACCCATTTTCAATTGCTGCTTCTCTTAGGCTTATATATTGCCACTTACTTAATTTAAGTGCAACTAATAAAGCTAGTGCCTTATCAGGTGAATATGTACTACTGTTTTCTTTATTGGCACTTAAACACTTCTTAACTTTTTCTAGATCTTCGGGGTGATTTAGCAAATAGTTCATTATTTTTCCTACATCCTCATTTCCAGTGTTTCTTAAACAAGCGATTGTAGAAGCTTTCAGTTCATCCGGGGATAACGAAAGCGATTGGTTAATTTGATCAACGCGTCTTCGTTTTTGCCTGGAGCCCAATTCTTCGAAAGGTTTTCGAGGTGTAAATGTAGATGTTGAAGCTTCTGTCGTAGATGGTGGCAGATTTTCAACATCTTCACTATTACAAATCTCGAGCCTTTCCTGTTCAGTGTTCACAATTTCAGGTATTACTCCTTCGGGCCAGGTTATCGCACTTTCTAACCAATCACCATTTCTTCTTAAAAACTGTGTTAACGAGCGACTACTTCGTTCCCATCTTGCACTTATATTTGAACAAAAGCGCGTACAGAATTTTTGGAGCTTAACACTGTTCTCTTCGGTCACGTTTATTTTATTTTGTAGGTATTGGAAGAGTTTTTTACTATCCGACAGCGACTTAAGCTGCTCTCTTAAAATCATAAATAAATCTAAATTGTTAACTAAATTCTCCATTATAACGAAAAGGGACGATCACAATCACTAGATGTTAATAGTAGTACGAATAAACGAAAACTATTAAATATATAATAAATATAGTCATTTTATACCACCAGTTACAAACAAATGTTTACAAATTTTTCTACTACCCTCATTAACGAATTACCCTCATTAACATTAAAGTAATGACTAAAAGTGAAAAAAAGTAGTTTTTTATAATGTAAAAGGTTAAGCTAATTACAGTCATTAAACAAACAAATAAAAAATATAGATAATCATCCATATTTTTAAGTAATACGTAATTAGCAAATTTTAGCTAATAACGAACCTTTTAAATGTATTGTTGTTAGTTGTTAAGTAATTATGTGAATTATTAAGTGCTATTACTTACTATTCTATATCAATTATCACTAAAAAGAACTTCCGAAACCAAAAAATGAAGCTTTTATTTAATGTATTTTTTCGTGTTTTTTCGATCCATTTATTTGGCAGAGTTGCAAGTTTATGCACATGTTTTTAGCATCAAATGATAGTAGACGGGACCAGCTTTAAGAAAAATACCGTTTCAAAGCGGGATCACACGGTATTTCGCCAGAATTTAATTTAATTTGATCCGCTCCATACAAAAAAATAACAAAATGCATTTTTCCACCCAAAGGAGCAAGTTTAGGAAAAAAAGCATCAGAACAATTATTATTGAGGTTAATGAGCTCTATCCATCCGCATAAAGAAAAATGCAAAAAAACGAAGTTGAACCCTAAGTCACTAAAATCATCGTTTCGACCCAATGTGCGTCGCGTCCGACGTAGTTGGGCGCCCTGCAAACATAAACAAATGTTTCAACATGATAGCTACCGATGAATGGACAGTAATTTTAATTCGTCATTTATGGCCACACAAACATTTCTAATTACTTGTTACTTCAATTAATCGTTTGTACTCTTTACTGGTGTTTAAAGACTGAAACGAACGACTAATTATTGCGGACAGACATTGCGTGGCGTGACCATAACACCAAATATCATTGTTGTGGACATAAATACGTTCGCCGGGCCGTCAATCTTCTGTATTACATAAATTAATTGATAATTACACCCGTCCGTGCGGTCACTTCGCTTTAATTAGCTACGGTTACAAAAGAATTACCTAATCGACCGACCAATTATATGGTGTTTAGGAAATCTTTATTAGCCTCGATAATAAAGGTAAAACGAGATACATTTTATTACGATTTATTTCTTAAATTTTTTTCGTATTGACCAAGGTTTGTGATGAAAGCTGGCAAGGTATCCGAGATAAAATATGAAGCAGTATAATTGGGTCACCGGAACACAGGGGGTGGGACTCGGTAGTTCACACTAGATAACACTCCTCTGATTTCCTGCAGCGCCGAACGTATTATCTCCTTATTATTATATCAATATTGTCATTCACAGAGCATTATCGGTGTTTTGTATGTATAGCATTGAAGCTCATTTATGTATTTATATATTCCTTCCCTCTTGTTAAGCATAATGTTATTGTTAATGAATGACTATGAATTATTTAATGCAGTTTCTTTAACAGTTATAGTACAAATATTGCCTCCATTATTAACACAAGGACGTGTACCAACTGTTTCGTCGTTTCGAGTATTCGCAGTCCAATACTTTAGGGAGCGTTTAGTCCGCGAAAGCAATTTGGTACAGATATAATGTGTCGGCTACGAGTGGCCGCCAGCTCGCACTCGCTGCCCAACGAAGGCAATTAGTCGCACATGCCGTCGACACCGTCTTCTTATGAAAGAGCACTCCAACTATTGCACCACTCTTACACTAACACTAAACTACTCATATATTTTTCAACACGCTCCATTTTCCCTACACCAAGTTCCTTACGTGCGCCAATTACTTTTAGAAATCTACATTATACCCACTAATTTATTTCGGCGAAGACTAATAACAAATGGAATCTTAACGGCCAAAACTGTGTCCATGGACGTCGCCTGTAACTATTACTTTTAGTTGTTTAACCAAACTTTTAACAAAGAAATGGGACGCGGCGGGGGTTGGTTTGTGTCAGTTTAATTGGATGAGGGAACTGCACAAATTCGCTCCACCAGTCACCCAGTTTATCAATTAGGTCGTATCGCACGGTAGTTTGGTCCCATCAGTATTTATATTGTTCATTGATTGAGCAATTGTGTCCAGTTCATGTGGCTATTGTGTGTCAAATGGAATCCTCATTTTGGTATTTAGAAAGATGCTATATGATGAACGCACGTCTATAGGAATCGAACGCGCTGAACGAACCGTACGAAACAAATTTTAGAAGTATTTATGAAATCTTTCGAACCCTCGCACATTCGCGCATCGAATCTGTCGAATTGGCTGAATCGAGAAGAACCCCAAAAATGACAGACGCCATAACGTCATCAGTTTTGACGTGGCTGACAGTTGCATGTGACAGATGTAAAGAAAATAAAAATGTTTTCTTCGGCGTGTTCTGCTCAGGTACGTTCACCATTATATTGAATTCGGTTTGTGAGTACAATGAGGAGTTTTGTTGGAAAGCAATCGTGCTGAATCTGAATTTTCAGTGCGTTAACTTTGAAAATAATGAACTAAAATGACATAGCTGAAGAGTATGTTTGTTAACTTACTTGAACGCTCAAAGCTTAGAAACTACTGGTCCAATTTGGAAAATACTTAGTATAGATAGCCCATTTTACGAGGAAAGCTACGAGTGCGCGAAGTTGAATCCGCTGGCGGAAGCTGTTTATAATATTTTACTAAATTATGAACACAGTACAATATATTTATTGAATACATAAATTATTGATTTGAACGCATTGCAATCACGCTGTGGTTCAGTTGGTCAATAGTGTATTAAACTGCTTTACTGTATTGGAGTTTGTTCGTGTAGGGAAAGCTTGTATCGACGTAACTGGTCGCTAAGTAATTGGTCCCTTCCCTTGGGTATTCCTTTGCTCTAGCTTGTTTTGTGCTGTTAGCGAAAGCACTTTCTGTCCGCCAACTAATTAGGTTTATCTATCTACTTAGTACTTGCTTACTGTCTCATCTTGATCGATTTTCTTTGACGTATTATCTGATGCAGCGCACTGTACAAAATGTGTATTTATAGACCCTTAGTCTAGCGCTCAGTTTGATCTTGTAATACTCTTCAAGTTGCCATTTACTTTGGTAACTTCAGGTGACTTGGTTCGATGATTAATTACTTTGATATTCTATTCTCATAGCTCCTTTTAATTATACCTTGGTTTTGTATTATTACCCCTGTAATATGTCTTTTCAAGATAACTATCTGGTGGTAGACACTATAGTGTTGTCGACTAAAGACTGTTATTGAAATTTAACCTTTCAATGTAATTAAAATATAGAATATACCAATCAAATTGATCAAAGAAACCTTTGTAAAAGTTATTACTGGATATTATAACATTTGAACACTTTGACATAAAAACACTTCAGAGCACAAGTAGTGATGAGGTGCCTATCCGTCGTTTACGAGCACCATAATGTTTAGCAAGCCGTTTCCCTCAGTTGACTACAATAACTTGCGCATAGACGATAAACGATATAATGGAAATAAAATGAGCTCGAAGTACTACGTGCTTCTTCCAATCTTTGGACATTTTTATGCTATCTGAAGATATAGTCGGAAGGGACAGAAGCTTTAGCAACAATATAATACTAGAAAGGTTTTGTAACATTATGCGAAACGAAGTGTATTGAATGCCTGATTTAAATGTGACAAATTTGCTGGTTTGGTTCGGTCGCCTCCAATCTTAGCATCTTCTAATAAGATTCTTCGTCAGAGACCATTACATTAACATCATTAGTTAGCGTTAATTCCTCAAAACGCATGACGTAACTGTACACGGCCAATTCCAACAACAACAAAGTTAAGGCCCTCTCGCAGAACAAAGTTACGAATCCCGAGGGACAGTCGAGTAATCCATAAATCCCTCGGCGAGTCCTCCGTCCTCCGTGGCTACTTTCACTTCTTGATAATATTGGGGCGTCACGTCGTGCCCCAGTACTTGTACCCTTCATTTGCTAAAATTATTAGGCTTTGAAGCACAGTTTACTAGATTTTTCTTTTATTTAGTGTCATAGAAATTATTGCGTATACCTTCTATTATATGTTTTTGTGTGCTTTTTAGAGAAGTTGCAGTTCGCTTATGTTAAGTATCAAGATAATCAAAACCTCAAAACCATCATCAGAAGATGATACGAGCCCAGGAACTCTATTATAATAATATTTATTCCGTGCTAACTTATCGTGGAATCCGATAGCTTTATCAATATGCTGTAAAGCTTACGTAGATAGTTTTATGGCAACTTTCTTGTTACTCATAATAACGGCTCGAATTGCTTACTTAAATGTTAATATCCCACGATACGATGTGATGGGAATGCGGGAATATTTATTTTCATTTAACAGTAAATTGAAGACTTGTTGGGGATAAAGTGTCACGTGACGTTTAAGGTGTTCAATTGTTTTTAATAGTTAGTGTATGTAATGAAAAGATTCGTTAAACTTTTATATACCTACTAAGAAAACACGTCTAGGCTCAAGAAGTAACTAAGCTTAGCTAAACTGAATAGCTGGTTTGTTTGCTTGAATGCTCTTATTTCAGAAACTACTGGTCCGAATGGAAAAAATACTCACAGTGTTAGATAGCCCATTTATCGAAGAAGCCTGTAGGCTTCTTTTTATCCTTGTGTCTGAGGCAGTTCCCAAGAGACGCGGGTGGAACCACTGGTGGAAGCTAGTACGTTATATATCTGAACCTGACATTAACTAATTTGCATATACGTATTCGCAAATTGAAACTCGACCATGTTCTAACTAATGGCTGTCGTAGTCGCTTACTAACCGGTACTTAGTTCAGGACTATCGCCACTTCGAACCCATCTTGTTTATACGTGAAAGTAGACAGTTTAATAACGAACCAACCAACTTATTCGTTTGCGGTCGAATATAGTATTCAAAACATCAACCATAAAGAATACTAAAACCCAAAGTTAAGCTTTGATTTAATTCGTATGTTCGAGAAAAATCCCATGTTTTGTCTAACCTTGATCAAGTGTGGCCTATATTTTTGTATCAAGTTATCAAACGATGTTTTCCTTAATTTAATGTTTTTGCTAATTTAATTTTTTACTTCATGTTATCGGTGTTTTTCTAATATCCGGTTTGGGTAACAGAATCAGCACCAATGTTATCGATATGCACCGGTTAAACTAAGAATCGTTTAAATAATGCATCTTTGATCGGTGTTTAGCTTACAATAACTTATTAGGGTTATTCTCTAATTACATATTTACAATAGTTTGATGGGGCAACAAAATCAAAAACATAAGTACAAATAAAGGTGCATCGTATCGTAGTGATGATTGATCTCCGCAGACTCAGTTTTAACTATTTCAATGCTCACAACTGGACCACCCTTGAATACAATTATTATCTCCTTTTGTTGATACTAACAACTGCGTGGGAATATAGATAGCTCTGTTATAGTGATTGTTTTATTTAATTCAACATACATTTGCGTATATAACAAATGTACTCCTCACTCCACTACATATCCTCACACAGACGTAACTGAAACCAAGTAAAGGAAGTATTAAAAATATTTTTCAGCAAGTAACCTGGGTCGAGCGGTACTCACCGGTATCTTAGGTGTTATTTTTTTAAGTACCTAACTGTAACTACTTAAGTGTACGACGATACTTACTAAGTATATTATATTGGAGAGACAGTGAAGCATCCTATAAAATATTTACTCTGTAAAAGGAGTATTTACCTTGTAGTACGAATCTGCAACGGAAAACAAAAGCGATAAGGGAATAAAATCAGGCGGCGAGCGTGCAGGTTGGCTTTGTACCCGCGTCCAGAACACGGCACTCCTGTCCCACTGACCCAGTGACACGGTGCCTATTGCCTAAAGCAAAAAGCTTCACTTTGTACGCCTGAACAAATACACGCGTATGTAAATGTTCCACACGAACGACCAGCCACAAACGTCACGCTGCGCAAACACAGATAAATGATTAATGGGATTTTTAACGTGATATATTGCTAATACGTTGAATTTTCAAAATCTAAAAAAAACATCGCATTTCCATTTTTACATTTGGCCGACCCCAATTGATTGAAACCTACGCGTTTGGAATCAGTATGTATTCGTTTTGTGCGCTGTCACTCTCCCCCATATCAGTTGCCTTTAGCAAAAGTAGGAAATGCGAAAATTGCTATACTTCTCTGTTTCGACATGCTAGTAATGTATCGACGGGACTGACAGGTTGCGCATTTTATTTGCGTGCATACAAGGGAATCTATTTCAGATGGGACGTTAAATAAATCCGCCGCTTCTCACGCTGTCTCGCATTCAGGTTGTATTCAGATTGCATTCAGCTGCAGCTCTCTCGTAACTTATGTCCCGTTGCACATCGCATCGCAAACAAAATATCAGTTCCGTTCAATTTTTCTATGTCCAAAACTAGTTTCTACTTTTGTCACATCTCTATCCCTATCAAGTTGTCCTTGTCGCTTCACGCTGCATTTCTAAAAATGAGGGCCTAATAAGAACTTAAGGCTATTTATTTGCACCGAGCTTCCTACGTGCCTGTTCGCCCGGCCACGTAACTACTTCCATATCCAGTGCTGGACACCTTGCACATAGTAAATGTAGTATACAATACACCACACAATAGCAGAATATAAATAACTGGCCGTAGTCGGAGATGCATTGTTCTAGGGAACATGTGCGTAGGATATTTTCTTATAACTATAGGAGGAGTGTAGAAAAAGAACTTCAGCAATTTTGTTATGTTCAGCTTAGCAAGTATTGTACAATTTCAGAGCTATAGTGTACTTTTTGAAACTAAAATTCAGCATGCTTAGGAAATGAAAAGCATCACATTTTTCAATTTACACACACCAGTGAATATAATGTAGATTGAGAGTGCACTTGGATCACTTTAAACCCCTGAAAGCTTACAATTAATGTATGTTAGTAAAAAATGATAGGGCGAGCTTGGTACGTTCCGTAAATGGCATTTAATCAGAGCGTACGAGTTGGGGAAGCGCTTGAAGTAGTGCCCTCCGTCTTCATAGTCGCGGACTGTCGGGACCGGACGCCAACGAACTACTCTGTAACTATCTCGTCAGATTGAGCTGTAAACTAAATGAGTTTACATAAAACTAGCAATTGCTATGTATGTCTTAACTCGCTTGGCGGAGGTTGAAGAACTCGGCACTACTATCGCTTTACTATTTGTTATATTTTTTTGTTATATGTAAACCTAAAAGATTTAAGATAATAACACTTTAACATATGTATAGTCAATCACTAAGGACAAAAGATTTAAACTGCTAAAGATAAAAAGGAACAAACCTATTTAGCAAGCTTTTTTTTGCAGCTTCTCGCCGGCGTCTTAACGAGTACATCGAGCACTACGAAGGTCTGGAATACGACGCAGACACATTGCATCAGCAACACTTGCGCGCACGTCGCTCCGTAGACGCGCCAGAAGACTTGAGACTTCACTTTCGCGCACATGGAAAGAAGTTTCACCTACGTCTTCGGCGGGACTTGTCCGCTTTCAGCGAAGACTTTAAAGTAAGTTTGTCAGCTGGTTTCTAACTAAAATCTAGTTTAGGCTATACAACTTGTACTCAAAGTATTCGTTTTATGTACAGGTTGAGGGCGCGCAAGGGCAGATACATGAAGTCGACACATCACACATTTACCACGGGGAGTTGGCTGGTAAGTCTTACATTGTCAATATTAGGATGACTGCAAAATTAACCAGATAATTTTTCGGAAACATCTTTTCTTGACGTGACTTGATCGTTTCTTGACATAAGGCCAGGCCATCCAGTTGTTATGTTAATCAACAGTCTACCTCATTTATGTCTTAATCTTACGCTTTTACCTCAAGAAAATTAACAATCAGGCTGAAAAGAAGTGCTTTAATAAAATTAAATGATTAAATCACTTTTAAAGTGAAGTCAGGTGAAGTGGAGAGGTTTAGCGCAAAGCGAAGCACTCACGTACTGAAAAGACAGACACAAACTTTGTTGGTGGCGTGCGGCGGACTGACAGCCGCAACTCGGGACCTACTCCTATTGTACACCGGGAGCCGAGAACAGCGACGTTATCTACACCCAAGATAGACGCTATTGTTTGCCCTCAACCCGAGGGAAAATTTAATAAGTCCCCGCTCGGAGTATGTCGACCGCGATTGTGTTTCTCTTTAATCAAACAAAAGCCGAACGCTAACACTTCGTTCGCATCTGCCCCTGCCATCAGTGGGCAGCTCCTTGCGAGCCAGACGCTTCATCCTGACATTAATAATTCTTGGAGAGCACTAAAACATATTTCTTTTTGCAATTACTGGCGGGACGGCGTCAAAGTCCTGGCTAATTGGGAGCTTTCGGCGGCCACTCGACTTTTAATGTTGGCGGGCGGAGGCCGAGCCGATGGTTGGCCGCTCCACGGGCTTTACAACTTTTCGTATATAATATGTATAATTACACTGTTGAAATTTGCTCTGCATTCCTGTCTCACAAAATATGCTAAAGAAATGTTCAAAAGAAATTCATAACATTTTCCGCACAAAAAGAAATATTCGCTTGAATTTTTTTATGATCCAGGGATAGGATGCTGTAATATTTTCTTCTTATTTATGTTAATTAAAACCCGAGTAGGTATTCACAGTTAATAAGTAAAGATATGAATGTAATATACGAAGCAATTCTTGATGGTTTTAGTTAGAAATTATTGGCAGTTTGATTACCGATGAATGAAAAAGTGAGACCATGATGCGTATCGATATAGATGCGGGTGCGACTTGGAGTTCGGGCGCGGGTGTTATGATGGTGAAAGTTTGGAACAGTGTAAATGGATAAAGTTGTGCGGAGGGCGGCGCGGCATCGATCGCAGTTCGTCGCCCTACTTACAGCGGTCTCCGATGCACTTAGTCGTTGAGTTGCAACCTACGTTTTGCATGCACAACCCACCGTCCCTACATTTTTATCAGCAACTGTAAACACGATTTGCGTTTTTATTGTTATAATCGAACCTTTGAATCAACTTGTGACATTAACACTGTTAATGTGTAATAGAAGTATGTTATTAATGACAAAACGCTAGATAAACTTTGTATGCGTTGTACTTATTATACGGGAAGACTTTTTAAAAGAGATTTCAACATATTATAGTCTTAATACGCACGCATCTTTAAACCCATAAAGTATCTTTTTAGTCAGAGACAAGATAAGACAAGTATATCTATAAATTCTGCTTTCAATGTAGGTCATTCATTGATCTGTCAAGGAATTAGAAACATTGCGTAAACAAGTCTTACAGTAGAGATCTATTTCTAGGAAGTGTTCACTTTCATTGAGCGTAATAATAGAACTTGTGCTGTGAAATGTAAGTCCATAGTTGGTTATTATTAAAAAAAAAATGATAACTATACCGCTACCAGTGCTCTTGACTTCAGCAAAAATGTACGCGAGTTTTTCTGCCGTCGCACTTGAAATTTACTGGAAAACATTTTCGGAGCCCTGCGGTCGGTGCAGAAAACATTTTACGTTTCCTCCGTACTTTCCGAATATACGTAATGTTATGTGTATATCATTACGTTCATTTTACATAGACCACAAAAAAGGCTATACAAAAGCAGGATTATTCTTATGGGAGTTGTGGTTATTTTGCTTCTTGTTTACTCCAGAAATAATGAATGTTGTTTTAACAATTTACGTTGGTCAGTTTCAGTTCAGTTTCAAAGTTTACCGTTCCTCGAACAGCAATAGTTGTCGTCAATTCAATACTTCATTGTTTCGTCTGAATTCATTCCCACGTAACGAGGTGTACGACCTTGTTTCAAGTAGACATACTTACAGGAAAAACACTTCAAAAATAATCTTTAAGTCCAGTCTATATTTAGTCAGTCGTTGACTTAACCAGATTTCAGATAATAGTTGATCTTCATCATCCACCTATCCATAGCAAATTTGACCTTTGCATTACTTACGTGACTTGGTAAATGATAAACGTACTTGATAACTAAGGATTTCCACGTATGTAATTAATATGCGTATACATGACCATTGTCATAGTATGTGACATACGTGGGCTACGTGGAGTAGTAGAAAGTAGAGCAGTTATCTTGTGTATTAAGTTTACGTAATCCTAGCCGAAAAGAAAACCAATTCGGAAACCAAGGAAGTGAACTGGAAAGCTATTTCGAACATTTTTTAGTTTATGCTCAACTAATTCGTTTTAAAATTTATTTCGTTATTATCTTTCATACTTTTCACTTTTTCCAAGCATTGTTGTGTTTAGTTTGATCACCTTACTCTGAGCCAAATCCCAATGAATAAAGAACTTCGCGGTGCAAAGCAATATGTATTTAATTATGATGATAACCCAGATGTTCAAGTAGATTGATTATACTGAAAACAAAAGCATTTGTTTGAAAAACTAAAGTAGTACTTGTTTCCTGTTGGGCATTGAATGTCCGACCACCTGCCGCCTAGTTCAACAATAGATCAGCTATTCCGAGACAACTCATCGATATTGTTCTTCAGCAGAGCAGCATTCAATCATCACAGGCCTATTAACAATCTACATAATTATATTTAATTGATACAACCTTACACAATACTAGCGAGCGGATATAATTTTATAATAAACCCATAGCCGCCAGCGGTAGTTAAGCGTGTAAACAATTTGATCGCACGCTCACACCTGCATGTCTCAGTGGGTGCCGTGGATACAGGGCATAAAACAAATGGTACGCCTGAGCAAATGTAATTGCAACGCATAATTTAGGTACAATACACCTCCGGCCCCTATTAGCTGAATGGTATGACTCACTACACCAGCTATCATTATTAATATACCTTTGGAAACTAACGTGCTTGTGACACGACACCCAGCAATTGTTTAGTGGAAGCTTCGCCGTTATCGTAAGAACAAATTGTGAGCTTCGGGTGACCGACACCGATAATAAGGGGTATTGTTGAGACAAGAATTTGAAATATGGAGCATTAGTGGATACTGGCAGGATGTGACTTTATTGTCGAGCATTAAACTCACACCGACCTTCACTCGAGTAGTTAAAATTGTCATTTTATATTGTAGCATAAGAACTTAGCTTTTAGGATTTTATGTCTTAGAATGGTGTAGGAAGTGTACATTTTAGTTATTTTTATTATGATAAAGAGTTCTGTTATCAAATCAACAACACTGTAATATCTCGATGCATTGTCATATTCAGCAGATAAGGTTGTATATGTAATATTTATTATGATACATCAGCTTAGCTGTTATAATACCTTCCTATCGTACGATGATAACAGGTATTATAAAATATGTAATATTGCAAATAACTTATGTGAATTTATGAATAAGGGTTTGCTCCAGACTATTTTTACCTAACAGTTAGTCATAGTCTGTTCAAGATGAATACTTGAACATTTTATTCAAATTTAAAAAGATTTGAATCTTGTATAAAGGAGAAGCGAAAATAACCCTTCTAATGTTTCCAATTACTAGATCAATGAAGCACCCCAGAAGCAATATCTGAAAGATTGTAGAATAAGCAATATCTTGCAAGAATCAGATTACGTAGGTGTTGTGGTTTGGATTTTGCACCAAGATTTACTTGCAGTACACTCCAATATACCACAGCTCTCATATAGAATGTCGCAGCCCACTTGTTAAAATATCTAGATCTTAGACCTGCCGTTGTTAACTCCTAGTTTCCTGAATTAATTATGACTATTTAGGAAATTTTAGAAGAAAAAGAAAGATGTCTGCCCCTAACAAAATACCCCAGATAACTTTTAAGTTACACAACACATACTTAACTTACTTCACCGTCTTATTAAAGGCAATTTTCTTATAACAAACTCATATGAAGGCAAACAACGCAACGTCAAGTCTTTAGAAAGCCATGTACGGGTAGTATACGTAAAACGAAAGTAATGAAATTTTGAGCGGTAAGCCTTAGAGTGCTCCAAATTTGTTGGTCCCTCTTATAAGTTAATTTTGATTTTGAAGTCATATTTATGCTAGTTACTTGTCGACACAGCACCTTATTAACAGATAAATAAGTTACCTATTATCAATTACATCTCAGAATAAGTTAATGGCATCGTTTCACCATAAAGGGAAAAGCATTCAAATATTATGTTTGTTCCTGAACAGAATACCAATTCTTATGAGAGCTTAAAAAGTGGTAATCGCAAAAATATAATCCCAACTAATGCTGGTTTGAGTTCGCGCAAAAGGGTGGATTCTACTCTAATGCCGGAGCTTGGAATAATGCTATTGCAGAGATAGATGAGGCGCTATATATGCAAACCCTCACAGAAGCCACTGTATAAAATAACACTGTTTGTTTATGCGCAGATGATCCGCAATCGAAGGTGTTCGGCTCGGTGACGGACGGTGTTTTTGAGGGGAAGATCATAGCGAGCGATGGCTCGTTCTATGTGGAGCATGCACGCCGATATTTCCCCCCAAATGGCACTCGCACGCGTGTCCACTCCGTCATCTACCGCGAGGGTGACGTTAGCGACCCGTACGCCCATAGAAGACATGGTAAGTAAACACCTAATTGTCATTTTCAGTTTTATACTCATTAAAATCGCATACGCCGGTTTCTAAATTATTCTACCGCTGCAGATAGCTATTTGTATACTTAGGCCAATCTGCATAGCTATTGGATGCGGTTCCTAACTGCAGTAATGAAGATTTAGGGATTTAGAATTACATTTGATAAATAGGCTCTCATTCAGAAACAGCTCCATGTTTTTATAGATTATGTTAAATCTTTCTGTGATCAAATAATACACCTAAGCAACTGGGACTGCTCCTCACAATACTGAATCAGTGTTATTGTTGTGCGGAAAATCCGATTATGGCATAGGTACCCCTACAAAACGCTATTTTATGAGTCGTATCAAATGAAGTAATCGCGTTTTATGGTTTAATCCCATTACGCTATGTACAATTAAGTTCCTTCGCAAAGGTGCAATAACAAAATTAACTGTGTAGAAATTTGTAACTACACGTGCAGTTAGTGGAGTCGGGAGTTCGGGAGCGGAGGGAGAGGCGAGTCGCGTGGAAGTTTCGCCACAGTATGTCGCACGGCAAATGGATTGCAACGCAAGGTCGTTTAACAAAGTTTAATCCCATTTGCTCGGCGCGCTGTCACCGGCTGATTGCGACACCGCTTGCATCGGAAAATTCGCATAATTTATAACGGAACGTTCGACTCATTTATTGGCCGGCGCTGTTGTCATAAATTCATTCAGAGCCAGTCGACTATAATTCGCCGTGACGAGCTTAACATGCTTTAAATCATGTTTTATCGTTGTGTAGATGAAATTTGGCACGGTTCACAATGTCATCAAACCAGACTAAATTCCGCGTTACATATTCATTCGTCTGTAGGCTGCGCTGGAATGGTAATTTCGCGTCAACAACACCGCCCCGCCTGCCGAGTTTGCATTTTTGCCGTTTCAACTGTGTTGTAGATGCAATTTCATTGTGTATGTAGCGACCCACCTGAATATGCGACTTTACTGAATTGCATAAACACCAAGTCCCCTTTCAGCATTGCTTTCGAATACAATATATCCGTAATACTACATACATACATATACGGGTATGACTGTGCATAATATAATTTTTATCTTGTTGTTGTCTATGGTTCCATTTTCACTGCAGTGTATATTCCGCCAAGGTTTTATTGGAAGTACCTGGCCATTTTCCAGTGATCTTTTTCTTTGTATTGATAACAATGTATTTCATTTGTTTTGCTTCTGGAAATTACGTTTGATCGGAAAATAAATTTCGTAGGTATTGACTGAGCAGGAAGGGTCGCGTTTGTAGCTACATTTGTTTTCATTACGAGTTATCGAACAGCGGCAGGGGGGACTGCTCTACGCGTTCTCTATGGAACTTTTATTTGAATATTAAAGACATTCACGAACAACCAAATAAGGGATATTTTTACAAAATATACAAGGACAGCGAGTGTCCCATTGCATTACAACCACATTTTGAGTTACAAAGTATCGTACAGAAGGAAATGTTAAATTAGAATTTCTAAATAAAATGTAATTTCCGTTTAAATAACGTGCATATTTTTGTATAGGTACGAAGTTCTACGGGCTAGTCGCGTTCCTGTTGTTATCTTTAAATTCTGCGTTTCAATCTTTGTTTAAATACTAAAATACTGTTTACTCTAACCGTAATTTAGATAAGACAAACAAAAGGCACATAACACTGAATTTCGGTGTTTACCTTCCCATTTGTGTGACCTATAACGGGCATTAACCGAGTATGAAATACTCCTCGGAAACCGTCTTAGGAAGACTGAAGCATCACTAATTTAATATTGTCCAAACTCGCGAGTAGTCACGAACGGGGTTCTCGTTTCGTTACACAAACTGTTCTACACAATCTTATTTAAGCGCTTCATTTAATATCTGTACCCTTATATCGCTTCGCTTTTCATCCAATGAAATTATATTGTAGCTAAGTTTTCTTCATCGCCGGATGGTATTAAAGAAACTGGGTGCTCCATATCTTTGAAAATGACTGAATCGAATGTTGTTTAGAAAAATACGATGATACGGATTTAGAATGTTGGTTCAGTCTTCTGCCAGATCTAAGTGAATGTGCCTTAAAATAACAGAACGTATATACGCACGTTAAGTTCCGTGCAGAACAAACAATCGGCAGCTAAGTATTTCTATATGGAGTTCACTTGACTCTGTCTGGGCACGGGTTGGCACAACGACTCGAACTGCGCCCGTCGACAATATTTGCATAATAAATGTACGTAATATTTCGAATACAAGTTATTAACATTACTGGTTATTAATCTAACAATAAAGTGCCTTTCTGGTATTTGGACAAGATACTTCGATTCATTTATTACACTGATAATAAACGGTAGGTATACTAAAAGTTTTACTTGAGATCGGGTAACGGGCTAGATTTTAATTAATAGTTTAGCGTTGTTAATTAACTTTGAACTTAGTTCTATTGTGAAAGATTGTTTATAGGGTTCTCTAAATACATTTACTTTTCACACGTGGTAAAACACAATCGGAACCCTAATTAAAATGAGGAAAATATATGAATTTCCGTAGAAACTCGTTATCTTAAAAGTTACCGGATGTAATTAGTGTAAAAAAACAACTTATCTGCTTGTGGTCCAGTAACATTATTGAAGGGGTAATTAACTGTTTTTTTTTATCTTGTTAACGTGGAAATGAAAAAAAAAATGTTTAAAAGCTTTTAATCTGCTTCGATTTTTGTCATATGGCCCAAGATTAAGAAATGTACCTAATACAAATTTACGTCTCAGATTAGCTAAGATTATATAGATACGTCTCTGCCACAATTTGTAGTCACTTAATCATTATGAAACGGCCGCAGCCGTCTAGATTCTGTGGGTAAATATGATTTTGTATTGCTTGGTAGGCATTAACGTCGCGATGTTCGCCAGCAGGCGGTAATTTCCGTTATCTGGCTGGCGCGCCGCACCCGCGCACAGGAGGTTCGTTAAAATGCAGCCCGCCCGGATGCGAAACGCCAATGTGCTCTAACACGACACACGAGCTGAAAAAAAAAACTCGACTATTCAGCACTTTTTAATTTTAAAACTGCGCTTTTCGCTCTCATTGTACTTTTGCATGCGTCGTTATGGTTTTCCTATTCAATGCTGCAGTTTAGATTTATTCTGTGGAGAAAAAGAGAATATCCTTCACAATTTTTCACTTTAGTCATGGAGTTTATTGAGGATCGTTGAAATGTTTTTTTTTTTTTTTTTTTATTAAAATATACCTATAACTATAATAACATACCACAAAATTATTATTTAAACTAACAGAACCAGGCAATATGCAGATCGCAAAAAGTTGCCTAGCAATCGTTCCTAAACTTGGTAGTTGCTTACGTCTCGGCAAGAAAGGAAAAAACAAAGAGATTAATATATATTAGTCTTATAAATCTAACGGGAACTCGGTTGATAAATAAATCTCAGAATAGCGCTATAGAAAAGAGTTTGGTGTCAGCGTTTGGTATTTATTTCACCACGAGCGGGCCGAGACGGTGTCCGCTATGTATTTTTCTTCCCAACTCCGTCGGCAAAACTTGGGATTTTGCATGAATAATTTAAAATATCATGTACACCTCTTGGAATATTCCAGCATTGGGCCATAGGGAAACACTACCTAGCTATATTGATGATGTTCTTTCAACTCGTAAATCGACACGTGGAATTATTGTTTTTTTACTCAATGGCTACGACGACTGATCTGGATTATAAATCTCGATAAATCGAGCTAAGCTATTCGAGACACGTACGGTGCGGAGTTGCGATTATGTGCTTGATGTAATGGCCCATAGTCCAGCGTGGAAATCTTTCCGCCACGAAGTGTCAATTCTTTTTTTGTTACTCTAATAATTTAACATTACTGCTAAAAGGCCGTTTGATATAATATATATAGAATAAAAAAAAGCATTTGTTCAATGTGCAGAAGACTGACTCACCCATAGGCGTTTATTTCACAACATGCTGTAATTTGCGTTTTGCAATGTCGCATGGTGGCGGACTGACAACAGCTGTCATATCTCCTGCTGCACAATAGCAAGATGGTGACGTAGTAAACATTGCTAATGTAAACGGAAATAACCGAGACTGGCTCCGGAGGATAGCATAAGGCAGAGCACGGGAAACTAGGCTGAATTCTGAATGCATAAATCGCTGATCTAGTATCATATTCCCGAACCTAAAACCGGAGCGTGGGATGGTCCCCGTTATGGTACACAATTTTATCTTCTGTGGCTTGTTTTGCAAGTCATTAGATTCATGTCTATGTTCAGTAAACAACATTTTGTGGCCTCCAAAATGATAATAGTATAATAAAAGATTTATATAGAGCATTTCGACTCCCACTCATGTTCTTTGATTTGGTCAGACAGTGTTCGTTGAACATATAATTGGAAACTCCGTTTCAAATTTTGTTACAAAATCTAAAGATAGCACTGATTCTAAGAAATGGCTTTGTTGCGGTTTTCGTTTGTTTTTATTTCACCCGTGTCAATGGGGAACTTTAACCCGTACCTGGATAATATATAGCCTGCGTCACCCGGGGATCTGAAAGTGTGAACTGATTCCCTAAATTCTTACACCATCCATATAAATCTACCCATTTGAGGACAAGTTTTCAATTAATTCATGTACCCTATGGTGGATGACATTGCAAGCAGCAAGACCTAGTTATACAAAGGTACGAGTATATCGTATTTTATAGGAGCAATTGTAGGGGAATTTGACTTTCCTTCGACTATAATGGACGATGCTCCGAAATTCTGTTGTTTAAGAATTATCTACTATTCCCACCTTTGTTGCACCAGGTCACGTAGGCGGTTGCGGCATCACAGACGAGGTGGTGCAATGGATGGAGCGTATCCAGAACTCTGGTGTAGACGACGAACCGCAGACGTCGCCAGCGCCCGGGCCAACGCCGACCACGCACGGCCATCATGGCCCAGCGTCCCAGCCACCGCATCCCAATAGCCTGCGAGACGACGAGCCCAGGTAATAAAAATACTAAACTAGTTCTTAAAGTACCTATACCCAATAAGGCTATTATAGGTCAATGACCGAGAACTAATATTCAGAAGCTACCTAATGAAGTCAATAAACAGATAATTTTCCTGTCTGCCATGTTTGTATGACAAACGGGATAAAAATAACATTATGCATACATCATTAAACAGATTTCGATTATTGAAATTGGTATAGATCGGCTATTATACGATTAGTACCCAAATTCATCTTCTTATATAGAAAAAAGAAAGAAAGAAATAAAAAGTGTTTTATTGCGAACTTGAACGCATAATAACAGAACACACAAACAAAACATAAAGAAAAAGATATAACAAAAAGAGAAAAATATATGTTTATAAAAATCAAACATGAGTTTGCGTAACAATCTCGCAATACGGCCCTCGCTCAGCATAATGCTGCGACCTAATGCGAGAATAAGTCACAGCGCTGATTTTCAGCGATAGCCGAACAATATCCCATTGATACATAGATCTTGCTTATAATTTTTAAATAATGTTATAAACATTCATCTCTTTTAAAAGCCATTTTATAGATATTTACAGAGACAGGTTGAAACCTGGAGAACGTATAAGCTACCTTATAATTTGTGTGCGATCAACAATTCCGTCAATAGGCGAAAGTGCAGGAAACTGTAATGCTTGGTTTTCTAGTTGATTCAGACACTTCCTAGTTCTTTTAAGTTGGAGGTTGATGTAATAAACTATATGTAGACTTACGACGGTTTAATTAATATGATTGGCTTTTCGGCTAGACGTTAGTTTAGCAATAAACTCGGTCCACAAAGTTGGAGCTCTTTTAACAAAGTTGATTATTCTAAATTTACGTCTTTGTTTTAGAGAAATTTAAAATAAAACATATTTAGCAGATGAATTTAAACTGTAGCTTTTAACTTTGTCCATTTTGTTTTATTGTATTTATTTAATCCATTTCAGAGAGATCAAAAATAATAATTACCCTTTGTACCGTTTGTAAGCATTTTATATGATGATGATAAATTGTATATAAAGAATCTCGTGGCAGTGACTAGTTCATTCGACCCAAATATACTTCTAAACATGAAATGACTGAATCATTAATCAAATTCCTTTCTAATTATAATTTATGTTAAATTTTACATTCACTTTATTCTATTGCAGCGAAGTAAGTACATCACTGTGACTGTTAAAGAAACTTGCAATTCATTTTATTGTCAAAACGATAAATAGTTTGTGTAAATACTTTTTTGTTGCTCGACTATAATAAAATTATAAACAACCCCTATAGTATAGAACGAAAAATACAAACTAGCAAGAACAAGCCAACCCCAAAATGAAATTGTTTAGAATGACTGTAAACAACATAAATTTTGATGCAGGCCCGCCTCCGACACATTATTTGTGTGCCCCTACAACAACAAAAAGTTTAAAACCTTTTTTTTATTACCCACATGAGCTGACACAGGCCACACGTGGACCGGAGCTGGTGCAAAAAAATCTAGTGTAACCACGCCCAATTAAGTGCTACTTGCGCTGACTTTGTTCGTAATCTAAGTGGTTTATTCCAAAAACAAATTATTATTAGTTGTTGTATGTACCGGTTAAGTTGTAGGTCAATGGGTTGATGGGCTATGGTCGAAATTGAACCAGACCGTCGCATGGTAATGCTAAGGGGAAATATAAATAGCGTTTAATAGAATTATTCAATGATATTTAGAACTCCACAACCAGAGATTCCAATTTCACTGTTTCCTTTTTATTTTCAATCCGATCTTTACGCAAAAATGTGTTTAAGTGTGTGATGTTGTTTGATATGAATGTGCAGATGAGATTTTCCCATCCAGAATAAATACAGAGTCAGGGGCACTAGGGCACACACTGCAAATTTTATAGAAGAATTTGATTGTGATAATTGATACACAAAGACATAAAATGTTAATTAATTATATTCTCATATAATTGTTTCAGATACTGGGACGCACACCATTACAACAAGTACTCGCGGGCGGCGAACACTGGCGAGCACACGCGCTCGCGGCGCGACACATCCGACAAACGCGACAACTTCGACAACCGCAACGCCTGCTCGCTCTACATACAGACCGACCCGCTCATATGGCGGCACGTTAGAGAGGGATTTCCAGACGTAAGTTCTCTATTATCTGTTAGTTTGTCTTATAAAGTAATCCTAGCATAAGGGCCAAAAGGTTCTGGAGATTGGCAGTAACAGCTTAGGACAAAAGATAGCATAACCTTGAGGGTTGGTGCTGAAGCAGAACGCTTCCAACCGATTGGATATGAATATGGTAGACCTGTGTTCAGCAGTGTACATGCTATGGCATCTAAACCATGATGCTGATGATGTAATCTCACTCAGTTCATTTTGGGTGTCGACGAACACATGCGCTCGCGACGCATAGTTTCAGATAAGCGCGCCAATATACGACCTTACAGAAAAGATCAAAATATTCAAGAATTGGTTATATACAAATTATAAGTACGTTATTATAGTCCACGTCTTATAACGTATGTAATAGATAAGATTAGGTAGACCTAACCTTATTGTCGTCTCAACATATTTATTAAACACATAAGTAGCAATCATACTTTCGCTCTCGCGACTATCGCGAACTCTGACGCTCTGTGCACAATCAGATAGACCTACTAGCCGCTAATAATAATTTGATGACGCGGTAGGGAGGGATTCCCGGACGTAAGTCATCATTAGTTTTCCGTCCGTATTACGCGATGGATTTTGCGTATGTTAATGTCACCGAAAATTGTGTTTAACGACAATGCGTAGCTGGAAATTAGCCAATGTAAACTCTTTCAATTAGGTGTTTTACCAGACAGACATCTTTTTAATACATATAAATTACGTGTCACGTTGTTTGTGCGCGATGGACTTCTAAACTACTTAACCGATTTTATTCAAAATTTGCACACCGTGTGCAGTTTGATCCAACTACATGTAAACTACAACATGCATTCAATTGTTTCTTCGTTATTAACGTTACTCAGTGGTTTTTCAACTTATTTTGTCTTAGTTCGTCTTAAAGTATCAATCATGATTTGCATCATCATCATCTCCCGAGCCTTTTCCCAACTATGTTGGAGTCGGCTTCCAGTCTAACCGGATTCAGCTGAGTGCCAGTGTTTACAAGGAGCGACTGCCTATCTGACCTCCTCAACCCAGTTACCCGGGCAACCTAATACCCCTTAGTTAGACCTCTCGGTTAGACTGGCGTCAAACTTACTGGCCTTCTGATTACCCGTAACGACTGTCAAGGATTTTCAATGACATGATGGACATGATTTGCATCATGTTGTTTACAAATGATGCAATGCATGTTATCAATAAAATTTTATATTTTTAAGTTTGGTTCGTCTAGATTTACATGAAAACAATACAATAACAAACTCAAGCGGAATTACAAATATACATTTATCGATGTTATTATTTTTTTAAACTTATAAAATAACTGTAATACAATTCTTATATAATATTTCTAAGTACCATTATTTGCTCCTTCACAGCATAGAGATCCCAGCAAGAAAAGCGAGGTGGACATGAAGACGCGAGAGGAGATCCTGTCCCTCATTTCTCACCATGTCACCGCCGTCAATTATATCTACAGCTATACCAAGTTCGACGGACGACTCGAACACAGGAACATCAAGTTTGAAGTGCAAAGGATTAAGGTTTGTGGACATTCCTCATTGTATGTAGCAAAGTAAAGTAACGAAGCCCAAAAAAAACAGAAATGTTGTGGTTATTTAAGAACAGAAAAGGTTCTAGAAGATTCGCGTTTAGTAGTGAAGGGAGTTAATCAGTAGGAATCTGAATGTCTCTTCTACGACTTTCCACCAGCTAAAAGGGTCCACTGTGGGTCAATTGTAAAATAAAACGTTTTGTGTAGCCTGACTTTAGTCTTTAAATATCATAGGATAAAAAAAGAATCAAGGAAAAGGATTAGAGATATATAATCCCTATGGAAAACATCGTCGTAAGTTATACGTACTTTCTAAGTTTATCTTGAACACCAAAGACTGATTAAAGGTGAAGGAAAACATCTCGAGGAAACCTGGACTATAAAGTCCGAAATCACCAACCCGCATTGAGCAAGCGTGGTGATTAACGCTCAATCCTTCTCCGCGGGAGAGGAGGCCTGTGCCCAGCAGTGGGACGATAAAAAAGGCTGTGATGATGGAAAACATCATAATTTATTTATTTATTATTATTAAGGCACATCAACAATGTAAACACACACACATTTAAAAAAGACATTGATTAAAAAGACATGGGCTAGTGTTTGCATCAATTATAGACGTGCACAACATTCACATAAAACATTTACGTTACAAGATATTGTATAATTCTATATTCTAATTAAATATATATAATATAATTCTAATTAAATTAATATAATATATTGAAGTGTGTATTATGTCGACCCACACATTGACCTATTTTAACTTTTGATATTTTCAATCTTGCCTTCATTTATGATCTTAGATTTAAAATGGCTGGGATGGTCGTGAAAGATGTCCAAATTGTAGAGATTACACCATCGATTGTATGTTGACATTAGTCTAGGTATTGGAGCATTCATGCCTAAATTAGTTCTATATTGAGGGACATTAAAAAAGGGGCAGTATTTTCTCCGAGCTTTAAGTTTAGGTACATTTATTTTAATGCGATCAAGTAATCCGTCAGCCTTAAAGGAACCACCTACGATACTTTGTAAGCATAGCAAGTCCATCATGCGTCGGCGCAACCGTAAGTTAGACATATGGAAGAACTGCAGTCTTTCATTATATGAGCACCTTGCACTGAATCCAGTAGCAAGAAAAGCAAGTTGACGTGTGAAAGATCGTTGTATTGACTCAATACGATCAGAATGAATCATGTAATGAGGATTCCATATGACACTTCCAAACTCGAGTACGCTGCGAACTAAGGCATTAAAAAGCACAATTTTGGAGGTTGTGTGTTTAAAGTCCTTCGTGTTGCGTTTGATGAAACCTAGCATTTTAGCAGCTCTTTGTGTGATGTTGTTGTAATGTGGTATAAAACTTAATTTTGAGTCAAGAATCACACCCAGGTCACGAAGTTGGTCAACTACAGCAATCTTAGTTGTATTTATGTAGTAACTGGATTCTAGTACCTTTCTTTTCTTTGTGAATCGAATATGTTGGCATTTAGAAGCGTTGAGCATCATTCTATTAGTACAGCACCATTCATGGATACGGTCCAGATCGGCCTGAATCAATTGAATATCCGTCGAGGACTCAACTTGCCGTGAGATTTTCATATCATCAGCATAGAGGAGACAGTGGCAATGATGAATACAGTCCACAATATCATAATGTTTTCTTCATTACACACTTGTATGAAGATAGGGATACCTGCAAAAATATTTTATACTATAAACCACCCAAATACTTCGGAAAACAGACACTAAAGTTTATACTACATCCAGTGTTTCTGGTCCTTCTATTTACATGATATTTACCTCCCGTTCGACATTCGATAGGCCGGATAAAAATATCTTATCGCACAAGTATACGCTAATAAAACCAACCGCATGGTGACTGATTTCGGATGTGGTCAGATCGCTGGACAAGTCTGCATATTTCCTGTTTGTGGCACTAGGCCTACATGAGGCCTAGGTTTGCAGTGGAGGCGGAAAATGAAGTCTTTATTGGTATTATTTCTTGGAAACACGTGCTCACTATAATTTGCTATTATAATATTTGAAATTTAAAAAACCAAGTATTCTATATTGTTGCTAGTGGTTAACAAGGTTTCCTATTTTGTACATTTCGTTTTGGTATACATGCCATATTTTTTGCATACTAATACTTTCGCATTCTATAGGCATAATAACAGCTTTCGGAAACCTTTTTTTTTTTTGAATAATTCCTTTTGGCATAATCATATTACATCAATCAATTCCAAAGTATATTAGAACAAAATAATTTATGCCAAAAGAAGAAACACATTGATTGCAGTTTACACTGTGCCATTTCTTGGTCAGAGAAATTTTATATGCAAACATACCCAAGGGACATTATTTAAGCGTAATAGGCCCCGTGGTCAATGACGTGTGGCCCATGTATTTTTCTATAGCAATTTCTGGTCCTAAGTACCTTTTAAGAGTATACGTAAGCTGTAATATCTGATATCGTATGACCATATAATGTTATGACTCACGTGTTTAATCAAGCGAGAAATTTGATTGGAAACAGAGAAAATCGTGACGAGTGTTATCGCCAGATGTTTTAGCTACGGTTCACAGATGCACGTGAACTTATCGTTTCTTTGATTTCAGAAAACAAAATGTGCTTTGTAGAACTGTTCTAACCATCATGTTGCTGGGGAGCTTGTTCCACCATTTCTTCTTCCCAGCGATAACACATAGGAAGTGGTGAAGGGCGGGCGTTTTGCGGGCTGTCTTTTGTAAAATTGACCTTAAAAAAATGCTGATTTTCAACCTACTTTGAATAAATGACTTTTTTTGGGGTTGGCACAGCATGTTTTTGTCTTCCACGCTCTTCTATCCTGCCATCATCTCACAAGTTACATTCTTTCTAGCCATATCAAATTTCACACAATCCATCCATCGTTTCTTTGGTTGTCCCCTTCTTCTATATCCATCCACATTCATGCTCAAAACCTTCCTATCTTTGAATTGTTCTAACCATTTCAGTAATTGGTGCTTAGACCTGTGTCCGAGACATGAATTCAGTTAATTACAATACAATGCACTATTAAAATCAAGCATTCGAATATACATAGGTACATAATTTTACTCAGTGTTGCATTAGTTCTGATGAAATAAAGTGAATACCAACGATGTTGCATATAATGTATACAGGTGTAAATAAATTATTTATTTAAACCTAGAGGTTAAAAATAAACCTTATCATCATACAAGTAATTGTGATTCCATTATATTACAAATTGATATTCTCCACTTGAAATCATTACTGTTACTTTTAATTGTTCTGTGTGTATTATGATACAATTACTTTTTGAACCGTATCCTGTAAGACTACTTACAAAAAAATACCTTTGGCCTATCTCTACAAATGGGCTTTCTAACAAAGACTATACTTTTTAATCGGTCCAGTAGTTCCTGAGATTAGTAGCGTGTTCCAGGAAACAAACCCTTCAGCTTTATAATATTAGCATCGATACAAAGATTAAGGGCCGGTTCCACAGATTACGGATAGCCACTATCTACCAGATAAATTCAAAAATGGAATCGAATTTGTATGAAATTATCTGCCAGATAAACTATCTGGAACTTAGCAGCAAGCCTTCCTTGCAATTCGTGTTTGCAATATGTATTAATAACTAGCTTCTGCCCGCGACTTCGTACGCGGATCCAGTCGCTTATGCCAGCGACTACAGGGCCGTCAAAATCGAAGATTTGAAACGTCTGATATCGAATTCTATGAGTCCGGGGACGGGAAAACAACAGGATGCGCGAGACGATTTCTTTTTGTAATGCCTCAAACTGAACATTTTGTTAACGTCAATCCCAATAGTTAACAGTGTAGCTGGGCGCTTGGAATACCATAACAGTTGTTCCAGATCTTCAATTTTATAACGTCTCTTCCACTTTCTAACTGCTTATGAATATTTCGTTATGTGCTTCTTCTGAACAGCCTCATTGATGTAGTAGTCGCAAGGCGCGACTGCTATGCACGGGGTTTCGGGTTCGATTCCCGGGTCGAAATCGCTTTGTGAGTTTTGAGAAACTTTCATAAACTTTCATAAAGCAGCCTGAAGTCTGGAAGTTGGTGATTGATTCACCCGTGCATCGGAGAGCACGTAAATTTCGGTCTTGCGCCTGATCTCTCTCCGGTCATGTTTGATTGCCGTCCCATCGGACTGTGAGAGTGAGGGAATAGAGAGTGCACCTGTATCTGCGCGAATGCTTGAGCACTATAATAAATGTCCTGCGCAGCTGGTTGATATTTTTTTAAATTTGATAAATAAATAAAAATGTTGATAAATCCATAAAAGAGAACGGCCGCCGTAGCCGACAATCGGCCTGGATGCCATCATTCTGGACAATGTATGATAATCTCGATCAGAAATTAGTCGTGCATTAGGTTAATTACTGCTTTCATAAGCGTTAGTAGATGTGCGAATACGCTGAGAAGTCAAGCATGATTCTGTATCGGTAATTGGTTTCTCCGAACCAGCGGTCAGTGGCGCAACGAAAAAAAAGAGACCAAAGAAGGGTATCTTCTTTGGTCTCTTTATAGAGAACTGGATATGCTGAACACGCAGGCGTAATTCTCGATCCGAAAAGGTTTCAACGGTGCGAGTTGCAGCCTTATGTCCTCGAACAGCATCAAGCCTCTCCACACTTAAAATAGCTCTTCGTTGGATTCTAGGGATCTTATGATCCGATGAATCTTAGCTTCTTTGGACAATGGAAACAATTTAACTTTTTGTAAGCATAGTTATAGTTTTGTTGTGAAGATACTTGATCCTTAAAAATCTAAACGTCTGCTCTATTGCACAACCAGGCAGGCTACCGTGTCAATTCAAAAAGTCAAAAGAAAATTAAAAACTGAAATAACGTAAATGCGAATGGTTCAAAGTTGATTGGAAAATATTTACAGTTTCGGGTAACTTGATGAGCTGGTGTCTATACGAAAAGCAGTCCTAAACTGTTACAGCTTTCACCGCGCTGAGGTACTTTCAGCTTGTTGTTTTTAACCGACTTCAAAAAAGGGAGGTTCTTCACATCAAATGTGTCTGATCTTAGATTTTTATAAGTCAACCGGAAATGCCTATCAGACCGAACAACTTTTCTAAGACGTCAGTCCTATATGTTTGATGGTGAAGCTGGGCTCTTAGAGTTCCATAGAAGGTGTTCTAGATCTTCAATTTTTATACGTCAACAGCGAGTGCTCATCAGGCTGAACAACTTTTGCTCAGACGCCATTTCTATATGTGTAATGGTGTAGCTGGGCTCTAGGAGGTCCAAAACAGCTGTTCCAGATCTTCAAATTTTATCACGCAGAAGAAACTGCTCATCACGTGGAACAGTTTTTGCTATGGCAGCATTTCTCTATCTCTTATAGTTAAGCTGGTCTGTTGCTGTTCTGCATCAGGTGTTCAAGTTTCCAAGATAATTTATAGCCTATATGTTGCCCCGACCTAACACCTATACAACAAAAAAATAATCATTCAAATCTGTCCAGTGGTTCCGAAGATTAGCGCGTACAAACAAACAGACAAACAGACAAACAGACATACAGACATACAGACAAACAGACAAACAGACATAATTTTTTTTTCGGATTCGTGTTCTACTGCTTTTTCTAAACCCCCCTCAGTTATTATTTTTATCAATATATTATTTGTACAGACACGGATTTTTTACTGTTTTATTATATGTATAGATTATACTTTGTTATCAATTATTATATGCCTTACTAAAGTTTTAGATTAGGTACTTGTTAAGGTTGTTTTTAGAATTCCTGCTCGACTTTCCTGTACTTCATATCACGTAATGTTAATTCCAATTATTATGCGCTCAAAACATTTTCCTTTCTGCAAGCATGAATAAACTTTTGATAAGCAAATTATTTTTAATTGTGTTCACTTATTATTCTATAGCATAACATGGTTAATTAGTGACTGGGTGTTGCCATGTATTACCATTATTATACCAAAAACTAATTCTGTTGTTAATTAATTATGAAATTATGTATTCGCAAAAAAATTATAATCATAATTAATATGAATAGGTATTGCAATATGCATAACGCTAACTTAGCGATAATACGTATAATAATATTGCGATTTTTGGTCACGAATCAGGCTAGATATAGCGATCTAGTGTGTGATAAAAGAAATCTTACAATAAAAAATCATATCATGTGTAGGTATATGTCATGCATTTTAATCGATTCGAAATTCAAAGTCGCGGTGTAAAAGGCCATAACGGATGAACTGGTAATGGTCATACTACATATTTAACATATAGTATAATAATATCCCTCACACATTCACACAACGTCATCTAGCCCCAAACTAAGCAGAGCTGGTACTGTGGGTACTAGACAACTGATAAACATATTATATATAGAAACACCCATATTTATAGCCTACGTATTTATTATACCTACTACCTCACACAACTAAAGCTACACGTCATACCTATATTTTTACCCAACTGTGCGACACAAAGGAGGGTAATGTGTTTAACAAGATACCATTGTGCACAGATTGACGACGACTCGATGTGCAAAGGGCACGAGTTCGGCAGCGAGACGAACCAGTTCTGCTTAGAGAACATCGACGTGTCCAACTTCCTGAACTTGCACTCGCTCGGCAACCATGAGGACTTCTGCCTGGCGTATGTGTTCACGTACAGGGATTTCACTGGAGGCACGCTGGGTAAGGAATATTGCATAATATTCTGCTATTCAAGCAAACAATGGTTAGGAGAGGCTTTTCAGGTTTTCGGTCTATGTATGCACTTATGGGCCGTCTTTCACCTATTACCAATGATTTGTCTGTATGTATGCAGCAGCAAGTCTTCTCCAGGAAGAGTAGTGTCTTTGGTTAATTGCATAAGTGAAGCTAATATAAGCGTGTTAAAGGAGTTTTCTTTGTATTTCACTTCTAACTACGTATGTAAGAAAATCCTGGAATCTTAATTTGACGCACTTTCCGGTCTTCCTTTAGGATGAAATTTTGCACATGATCTGAGTTATGATGACAATACACGACTATCTAAAAAATGTCATTACGAATCCAATATGGCGGCTCCCCGAAATGGTGGACTGGCTGTTTGAAGTAATTTTTCATAGAATTGCTATCAAAATATTCTAAATAACTTATTGGTGACAAAATATTATCCGCACTCAGGTTTGGCGTGGGTAGCGAGTGCCAGCGGCGCATCTGGAGGTATATGCGAGAAGTACAAGACGTACACGGAGACCATCGGCGGCATGTACCAGAGCACCAAGCGCTCTCTCAACACGGGCATCATCACCTTTGTGAACTACAACAGCCGCGTGCCGCCCAAAGTCAGCCAGCTCACGCTAGCGCACGAGATCGGACATAACTTCGGCTCACCGGTAAGTGGCAACAAGTTTAAAGTAAAAACTGATGGTGTACCGTAACTTGGCAAATCTATAAAGAATATAAATGTAATCTTTATTTTGATCCGAGGAAGGTGTTTTTTTTTCGCCTACAACAGTGTGATGAACTTTTTAAATTACTGTAATGAATTTATAGTGTGATACCTCAGTAAAGAAGCAAAAGTTAGCATAGGACTCAGTTTTTATGGACCTATAACAATCCCTTGATATCTCCAAATAATAATGTTTGTATATCCCTATAAGAGCCATTGAATACTTTATTGCGTTCTTAGCGAATCTTTGTTACTGATATTCTACCATAATTGCATGTGTAACCTTTAAAATCACCGATTCAAGAAGTTCTCTAGCTTGCCATCATTCACATATAACTAGTCTTTCTACAGTGGCGTCTGTCCAAATCAACCTAGCCGAAACTGACAAAATTTTCCAATCCATTTTGAACCATACGCTTGAAAATCTGTTTAGGAAAATTGACAGATTGTAGTAGCTTGATGTGTAACAATAAAGAGTTCTTTTCGCAGCACGACTACCCCTCGGATTGCCGTCCCGGCGGGCAGCAAGGCAACTTCATAATGTTCGCGTCAGCCACATCGGGCGACAGACCGAACAACAGCCGGTTCTCAACGTGCAGTATAGGCAACATCAGTGCCGTGCTGGACGCCGTGCGAGACGGACGGAAACGCAACTGTCTCAATAAGACTAAGGGCACCTTCTGCGGGAATAAGATTGTTGAGTTTGGAGAGGAATGCGATTGTGGTAAGTATTATTGCTGTGGAGTTTGTCCCACCATTTCTTCTTACCAGCGATAAGTAGGAAATTGTGAAGGGCGGGCGTTTTTAGGGCTGTCTTTTGTAAAATTTTCCTTCAAAAAGTGCTGACTTTCGGCCTTATTTGACCTTCTCTTTATTTTGTTGCATTGTCGCTAAATTCTAAGTTACTTTTGTTCATGAAACCCCCCCAAAAAAATCAAAACATCTAATTCAGCGACATAAAATCGATTCAAAATCGTGTAAGACTTAAAGTATAAGGATCTGAATCTTTGTTATAACGACGAACGTTTTATTCTCTATAGGTTACGATGAGAACGAGTGCAAAGACCGCTGTTGTTACCCGCGACAAGTGAGCGATTACGATCGCGAGAAGAATCGTACGGCTGTGGGTTGCGCCAGAAGGGCCAACACGCAATGCAGGTATGCTTGCCTAAAATTTTTTCTTCATCATTCGTTAGAAATTTTATCACACAAAAAAAATAAGCACGCTTCAGACAGAGTAAGATGGAAGACTTTGGAGGAGGCCTTTGCCCAGCAGCGGTGGGACAGTATAGCATAAGAAAGAAAATCTGACCAAATTCAGAAACTACTCCTTTTTATGAAGTCGATTAAAAAGGAGAATCCTTACAGCTTATAACCATACTATGATATTTTTATTAATATATTGTCCACCTTTCAGTCCATCACAAGGTCCTTGCTGCCACGGAGGCACGTGCCAGTTCGTGCCGCCGGCGCGCAACCAGACGTGCCGCGAGGCGTCCGAGTGCAGCCACGCCTCCTTCTGCTCGGGACACTCCGCCGCCTGCCCAGAGCCACGCGCCATGCCCAACCACACCAAGTGCAATAACGGTCAGTAACTGCGCACAAAATCTATTCCAAAGATAGCTATCGAGGAACTCAAGCACGAAGCTGGGTGTGTTTTGATGAGTTTGAGTCTCATATTCTATTACACTTCTCCTCCACCTCTTAACAGCGGGTT
This sequence comes from Heliothis peltigera, assembly GCA_958496145.1. Taxonomy (NCBI): domain Eukaryota; kingdom Metazoa; phylum Arthropoda; class Insecta; order Lepidoptera; family Noctuidae; genus Heliothis; species Heliothis peltigera. The sequence continues at coordinate 9,125,239 of OY292328.1, forward strand.
GCATCATTGGATAAGTTCGTTCATAATAAAAAGGGTATTTTGGTCATTCTGATTCAGCATTCAAAATTACTACTTACAGCCTTAAAATACTGAATTATTTTTGTCAACAGGAACCCAACTATGTCTGAGCGGCGAGTGCAGCGGCTCCATCTGCCTCGCATGGAACATGTCGGAGTGTTTCCTCTCATCAGCCCCTCGTTCCCTCGGGGACGGCGTGTCAGCAGTCGTGGACCGTCGCGCGCTGTGCCAGCTGGCGTGCCAGACGTCGGCGCGGCCCGACTCGTGCCAGAGCACTGCGGACTTCGCGCACCGGGTCGGGTTGCCGCCGGGCGGGATCAGTTTGCGGCCGGGATCGCCTTGTGATAATTTCCAGGTGATTATTTATCTATAACTAAAGGTCTATAAGTTATGTATTATGTCATTTCCTGACGCAGCTGCCTGTCTCGGTACAATCACAATGCCATAGCCCAAACTTGCTCGACGGATCAGCCCAAACTTGCTAGCTGTCACATAGCTACAAACTTTTATCTAATAATAAACCAATGTTTCTCTTCATCCCAGGGTTACTGCGACGTATTCCTCAAATGCCGTGCAGTGGATGCAGAAGGTCCACTCGCTCGGCTCAAGAACCTTCTGCTGAACCGCGCCACGCTACAAACCGTACAAGCTTGGGTGACGGAACAGTGGTGGGCGGTGCTGTTGGCCGGGGTAGCGCTCATCGTGTGCATGGGGGCGTTTGTTAAGTGCTGCGCCGTGCACACGCCCTCGTCTAACCCGAAGAGGCCGCCTGCTAGGTATGGATATGTGGTGTTTTAAATATTTTTGTTTTTCATGTGAAGTTATCTTGCTATATAATAATTTAGTACTGGCTTTAAATTAAAGCTATGACACTGGCATAAGCTAGAACACTCGTTCTGTTCCGTGTTTTTGTCTTCAATTTGGCATTTTTTTGTATATCTTGCTAGCAATCACATAAATACTATTTATTTGTTTGTGTTATTTCATATGAAAATATTTATTCCAGACGCCTATCGGAGACGCTCCGGCGGCCCATGAACACACTGCGGCGCATGCGGCACACGGGCGGCGCCGCGCGCTCGCCCGCGCGGGCCGCGCCCCGCCCCGGCCACCGGCGCGCGCGCACGCACAAGGGCTACGCGCCGCCGCTCTCCTACGCGCACAGGGACCTCGGTACGTACCATGCAAATAGCATGTGCTTCGTCCTCACTTTTTCCTCGATTTTCTTTCTTGATGAAAAACTAAAAGAAAATGTTTATTTTATTTCTTGAAAATTTTGTAACACCTGTGTGCAAGTTAAATGCATATCGATATCGTATCAATAAAGTAAAATGTGATTACAGCGGCGGCATCAGCCCCGCCGGCGGGCCCGAGCGGGCGGCGCAGCTCGCCGTACGCAAACGCGTACCCGCAGGCGTACGAGATGCGGCCGCCGCAGAAGGTCTGACAGTACGAGTACTGCGCGGGCTCGTCGCTGGAGCTGGTGGCGCTGTACGTGTGCCGGCCGCCGCCGCCCGCCGACCACAAGACCGTGGCGTCGCAGACCACCATCACGCTGCACTCGCCCGACGCGCTGGCCGTCACGCACCCGCCGCGCGCGCAGGCCGACATGTAGGCCAACATGTAGGCCGGCCGGCGCCACACATAGGTAAGGCCGACGTGACAAACATTACTTTGTACCCCCGAGGTACCACGTTATTTGCTCAATGCGGATTAGTGCGATCGATCCGCTCTCTCTGAGCTCAAAGTAGGAATTCGCGAGCACCGCGGTCATCTATTAAATTGTTATTTTTATACAGAAATACCAGACGAACTCTTAGGGACGGCGCGATGTTCGTGTGAACCAGTGATACTTTTTAACTGTTCAGTAGAGTGTTGCTCCTGTAACCGGACATTTATGTATATTTTTGTATATAAATGGAGAGGTATACAAAGGCTACGATGTAAAATATCATACGACTATAAACCGGAACGTTCATACCGACTCTAGAAGTAATTGTAAAGTAAATGCATTGTTTTACTCGAATCTCCGTAATTGTAATTTTTATATAAAGTTATTTTTAACGTATTTAATATAACGTAAGTGGAATGTCGAGGTGCCATTATACCGATTTGTATTCCTGTTCCTTTAATCGTTAGTCCTTCATTTCTCACTGCGTCGTGATAATGATAATACATTTATCATAATTTTATTAGTAATGGGCTCAAATACCTACATATTTTCAAAAAAAGATAAAATGCATTTAGTCTTCCTATGGCGATTAATGTACTTTTGTATTCGTTTATTTTATTTATCCTATTTTAAGTAGAATGTAATGTGAAAATTAACAATATTGCCAAATGATCAAATGTTATTAGACTGAAAATTTCATCTTGCTATGATGACGTCTTATAAACTCATTCCTTGTATTATTTGTGAGTGTATGAGCTGGCGAGTCCGCCGCGGCTCTGGCTCAAGGCTCAGGCTCAAGAGGTAGTGGTGGTTAATGTAACGTATAGCAAATAATATAGCACGCTATATACTTGTACCGAATAGCATCGGCTAGAAATCCCTTCAGGATGCGCTAAATTATAACGTGGCAGCGCGCTATTTAGCAGTCAAACACGACAAACGCCCTCGCGCTGCGTGCTATTGAAAATAGCGCGCTAGAATGATAAATAGATAATTCCGGAGTCGACAGCTAGACACTTACCGGTAGCTCGCAGTATTGTTGTAACCTATTTTTGACGCTACTCTATGTATAGCGGCATAAATAGCATGCTATCAAAATATAGCATATTCCATGTAGCATGTAAGGCAAAATGAGGCGTTAAGTCCACCACTATCAAGAGGGATCGTGCCGCACGGTGGAACGCGTCACGTGTACTAACTAACTTGCATATCACACACCTCTCCCTTTCCTACAGCTGTGTTCCAGAATATTTTGTCGTACAGTTGAATTGATCTCTTTTATAGATTATGAGATTACGTTAACAATCATATTATTACGTAGTATTATTACTTTCCGTCGTGCAAGCCAAAGAGCATGATGTATTTTTTATTATTTCTATACATTGTAATGTTAAGAATCGGTCTTATAAGTATACCATATTAATGCCATTTTATTAGTGAATGTCGAAACAATACGCAAGTTCTTGTAATTGTACTATAATACTGTATATTTGTATGTATGTAAACTGAGGGTAATGCTCTGTTGTAGAATGACTTGACCAATCGTGTAACCGGCGGATGACATTATATCCGTCACTAGTAGTACTCAATGGCATTATTTCTCCTAAGTGTAAGCTAGATTACCGTAATAGATTATTTAAATGACAATGTGAATATTTTTAATTAACAAGATGAATGTTACAACATGTGATTTCAAATTAATAAAAAAAACAATAAATTTTACATGAACTTGCTACTTTTATTTAAATAGTTGTCCCTAGTACATCCACCCTCGCTCCCGTATAACCAAAGGTAAAATCTGCAATGGATAGCTCACTGTAATAAGAGAACGTCGCAATGTGACTCTCACGCAGAGGAGCTATGAGTGTTTATGTTATGTATGGCGTGTAGCATCCAAGCTGTCTGTTCAACTTTATTGTAATAATGTTGTTTTTTAAATTTCGGTTCTGCAGCCTAATCATATAGTACTGTTATTATAGTCCCTAGTATGCTACCCTGTGGTATCCCAGAATAATTAATTCGTTAGAAGCGAACTATATCAGTAGTTGTTCTAGTATGAAATTAAAAATTCGTTAAGAAAATAGACGATATGTCATGATGATGAAAGTGAGGTAAGTAACAGAAGTAAAACACAATACAAGTATTATTTAATAGTTTAATAAAGGATATATCTGTATATACAAGGTACAAAAGTATCATAATTATAAGCTAGACAATAAACAGAAGTGTACAAATATACTAATAATATATATTTATAAGGTATAAGAAGTCAATCCATTTTATAATCTAATAAAAGCAAAATAGTGTTAAATACCAAGTTTACTGAAGTCAAACTAGCCAATAAACTAAATATGTAACGTGCTTCTCCTTAATCGAAATAATAAATACATAATTATTACTCATAAAGGCATACTTGAAGTTATCAACGGCGGATTTCCTATGACGAGTTATCTTAGTAAAATGGGAGTTTTGCACAAGCCAAGCCCCTATGTAGATTTAACGTTATATTTTTTTATCACGCCATTGCAAAATGGAAAAGAAAACCAGTAGCATACAATATTTTCCATTGAATATTGTAACAGCTAACTTAGATATAAAAGTGTCTTTTTTTCTAGAATAAAATAAGTATGTAGATAATAATCAAGTTATATAAAGCTAAAATAGGTAGATATCCGTCACATCAGAATATTGGAATAGGGAATATAATTAAAAAGAGTGATAGATGAGGTGCATTAAAAAAACGGATTATTTTAAAAGTGGTTAGGCGGGTGTCCATATGTACCTAAAGATCATCAAATATAATAAAATTTTGTAACTTCTAAAACTATAAATAAAACATATAAAAGCATCGAGGCAATTATATAACTAATTACCTAAACGTATTCTCTAATGTATCCATGTGAGTCGTAGCTACAGAATTCATAATGTTATTTGACAAACTGCATTTCTTTGTTTTACAATAGTTTAATTGAAGGTGATTAATCTTTGACCAATGCTAATTGGACTGTAATGTTTTCCTTAACTAACGTAAATATTCTTTTACAATAATAAATCATTTAGACTAAAAGGCTTATAACTAACCAATTGTATTTATTCCATTAGATAAAGGGGAATAGTATGCCAGTCTCATTAAAGCCAAATATTTCGGTAATAACTTAAACGTTTTCATGTTAGTTTACATAAATAAAAATATTTATACGTAATGTCTGAACATAGTTATAATGAATGTTAATTGTATCTTAATAATACTCGTAATATTGGAATTTGTCTATAGAATTACATATCATTATTGAAACATACTGCTAACTATTCCAACACGATCTGTCTTTCGTCACGTAACAAACTCATTATAAATGCAATGCCATTTGTTCCTGTTTGTATACTTCATGATAAGCATTACGTATAAGAACATAAGGGAAACAAGATTCTAATAAGTCCATCGTAAGGAATGGAGATTCCTGAACGATCAGGTCGAGCAGCAGGTAAACTGACTCTCGGTTCTTTATAGCTTCCTTGTCGGTCTCTTGGCCAAGTCGAAGCAAGGATGAAGACGCCAAAGCCAAAAACTCCTTCATACGATCTTCTATATCGCCCTGACCGCAGATTGTGAATAGTGCTCCGAATATGTGATTTATAGCAGGCGCCATGCAATGAATATTATTTGCATGACCTTCTAAAGAAGGTCTATAAAACGAGCCCTCACTGCGGGCGAGTCTAGGCAAGGAGACAGCAACGAATACCATCAACAGACACACAATGAGATGCTCTTCCTCTTCAGCGTCTGTTTTATTTTGGCGCAATGCAGATGCCAACGTCGGGTCGACCTTGCAAGCTAGGCCAGCTGCCGAACACATTTCTGATATTACACGCATCGGATCACCACTGGGCAATTGCTGTTGGAAATCCTTAATTGAGCTAATCAAGAAAGGAATGCGACGTTCCAAAACATCCAACAGAGACTCCTGGGCGATCTGTCTAAAGCTCAATATTACCCCGATTATTGTCATTCGTTGTAATACATTGTCTACATGTTGCAGTCTTTTAAACTGTTCTCTCATTATTTCAGGTTTATCAAAGTTTGTACGGAGCATCTGAAGAACTTCTTTGTTTTGTACTACTAGCTTTTTTAGTTCTTGGACTTGACTTGCAATATGCCACATAAGTGTTTCACTAAGTAACTTCATACCGTAAGGCCCAATAAGTTCCGCTAAAGCTCGGAGCTCGTTTATATCTGAATATTCTTCGGCATTAAACGGGATGGCGCCTTCCGCGGTCAAACTTACAAATGCCTTTTGATTCATAGAAAAGCAAATGCTCCCTGCACTTACTCTCCTGAGTAAAATTTCGGAATACCACTGTGTGTAGAGTGAAGCTATTGTTTTTTCACCGTGGCTATCTGTGTTTTGTGTTTGTTGCAAAAGGCAATTATTGAAGACTCTTGTAATGTCTATATGAACATAATTTTCGACAGTTTGTAGAACATTCATATAGGCGCGAACACTGACCAATAGCTCAGAGGGCTTTGCGATTTCACTTGTATCCTGATTGAACATCACCATACCAACCAATGCTTTAGAGAATCTGGTTTCCAAATGCTGGTGCAAATATTCTCGAGGCGCAAAGGTATACTCCCAGACATTGACTGTGGCACAATAGTTGATGGCATAGCAAAGCTCTGTTAGAGCCATATGCAGTTTGTCCATCGTGGTAAGATCTTCCCTGGTCTTTCTGTAACTTTCTGCACCTGGCTGCACAATTGGTATTGTGTTTTTCTTGTTCTTATCCTTCTTCTTCCTGTTCGCCAGGTGTGCAATAGTTTGCGCACAATGTTTTGGAAGCAACTTGTCACTCATTGTACACTGTTCATCACATATTGTAGTGATAATATTTTTGGCCTCTTTGGCCATCTCATCCAGGAATATATTAACAACAGAAAGGCTTCTCTCTCTAATATGATGTCTTTCTTCTGGGCATAACTCATGAGTACAGTTTTGGAAATGGCTGCAAATCAGAGGAAATGCAATGATGTAACGATTTTGTGCAGGGAACTCTAGGCACATGTGAAACTGACTTTCAAAGATTTTGCTGTAAAAACAAAAGAGTGACAGATCAGATGTTTCCACCATAATTTCATCAAGATTGTCAACCATTTTTGTATGGAAAACCATTTTATCAATAAATTGTGCAAGTTCTCTTTGATCAACCAGATTGAACGCAGATTTGGCAACAGAAGTATATGTCTGCAACCTGAACCAATCAAGGCGGAATGCTCTAAAGTCAAACAGTTCATTGTCTTCAACTTGTTTAACACTCAGGTTGGCAGCAGTGCTGCACAGAGAAGAAAGTATTATATTCTCGTCATCGGGGTTGACTTGCAAATTCTGTATCATCAAGTTGAGAGCAATAGCATCAAAGCCTGAAAGATATTGGACATAATATCTCTGCATAACTTGGCTGTACTTTCTAACCAAGGCTCTTAATTCCTCCATATGGAACAGTAGTTCAGGCAACTGGCGGTCAACTAAATCTTCTGCTGCTTTGCCTTTAACCTTCTGTGGAGGATTTTCATTATGTCGCAATAACCAGAAAACTTCATCTCTTGCATAGCAGAGACCAATGAAAATTAACAGTGCCTTAGGTCCCAATAAACCTGGTTGGTCAGTCAATATGAGACCTAGTTCTTTCAGAGCTGTTCTCAAGAACTTCCTCCTTTCCCTGTGCTTGTAGCCAGCCTTTTGGACTGCATGATGATAACAATCCTTTACTTCAGATATTCTTTTTCCATATCCTTTTATGCCGTCAAAGAAGCTCTGGATGTAGCTGTGAATGTAGATGACTTCATCACGGAATAGTGCTACTACCCAACCAGACTCCAAGGCACTGACCCACATTTTGTTTGCATGATCTTGTTGCAGCATTTGATGGCAAATAGCCATGCCAAATATCACCCATCTCTCCAGACTCTCCAATGACACATATTCACATGACATGGTGTTAGTTTCTGAAGGCTTCAGCAGTTGAGCTGGGTTGCTTACCAAGCTCAACTTTTGTTCAGACCTCCAGTGTTCAGCTGTCAGGTTTCTAGCGGGATACACTTGCCACAGGGAATTTAGGGCGCTGGATAACACTTTCTGATGTGGCAAAAATTCCTCGGACAGTTTTTTTAGAGGAACATCATAGTCTAAAATCATTTGACCCAAACGAGGGAAACTTTGATCTATTTGGTTGTGTACCATTTCATGGGCAGCATTAAATAAACCCAATACTGCTTTACGATCTTCAACTCGTGACAGTAAAATCATCAATGAGATATATGTGGTGATCAAATCAAGGTAATTCTTGGTCAATTCAAAGTTTAAAGTCAGGTCTAATGTGACCTGACATGCGTCCAAAATATTGAGGAGTTCGCAAACATTATCTTTGAAGTCCAGTAGATCTACAAATGTGTAGTAGTACAGGGAAAGAGACTTTATAATTTCATTTCTGATGTTAGTGATGGCCTGAAGGCCTTTTACATCAATGTTTGGAAATCTTCTAACAATGTTTTTGATAGAAGATTCTAAAGCTTTGTCAGATAGAAAACCTGGTTTAGATTTAGCATCTCCACATGCTTTCTTGATGTTGTAGATTCTAGTCAGCATTCCAATACCTCTGTCATTGAGTATGATGAGCTTCTCAGCCAGCTTCTGCTGACTGATGTGAACTGACCTCGACATGGTTGACATGCTTCTGTAATAAGTCAGAACAAAGATAAATTTGTTACTCTGTACAGGAAAATACATCTAGTTTAGATCCTACTCAATGAATTAGAAACAGGAAACACTAATATCAATAAGTACATACTATACAAAATGTGAAAAACAATTCCCAAAGGGTCTTGTTCCACATTGAGCTGCCATTATAATATCATTCAATTAGATAGGTATGTATGGTATTGGTATATGTTTAGGTATTGTATGTGGAAGTTTGTTATATTTTTGTGCCTCCCATGCGTAGATAATCTAACTAAACACACCATGTGAAATCATTTAGTTCTAATTCCAACAAGACAATTGCCTCATAGTACTCTGAACAAATAATATAGAGAGCAAATGCTGTATATAGTTAGTACAGTAGTTTAAACCACAATCAAAACAATAACGAAGTACAACTCAATTGCTTTTAATGCCGCATATCCAATTTGTGTTATCATATCCTTCCTGATTGCACAAACTGAAACCTTCACAGAATTAAACTTCCAAGGCATCACTTTTCATTTCCTCTTTACGAAAATATGCGTCTCATATTGATAACGATAATAAATCTAACAAATGAATGCAAAGTAGCACGAAGTGTACCATCCTGTAATAGATTGAATCTTAATTATTTACCTGACTCACTGCAGTAGTTCACGTACTCTTTTGACACGGCAAATTAATAGTTCATGTTAATCAAGACACTAAATCATTCTACTGGAAATTCATAATAAAGTAATTTTCGCTGCACTGATAAACTTTTTCATCAATAATCAAGGAAAAGGGAGTGCCAGAAACGCTATCAACCATTGGGATTTACAACAGTTTGACAGCTAAGCTATTGGCCAATAGCTTTTTTTCTGTTGGTGTTCATGGAGTATGGAGGCAATTTTGATTGCCATTATTAAAATTTACCACAGATAACGTTTTCATTTTATTTAGAACAGGGTTGGTTTCAACCTCAGTTTCAACAGTTATTTCATTAATTTACGAGTTACCAAGTTAAACCAATGAGGCATTTCTTCATTGTAAAAAGTATTAAAAATAACTCGAAAGAAAATAGACGAGAATAAAACATGAATCGGAGAGGGATTTAACGTCCAAATACCACCTAATCAAAATTCACATTTGCATACCTGATGCAAAATGTATTTTTGATTCTAGAGAGCTTGATTCTATCCGCAAGCTGAGAATTTTTCAGATAGCAAAACCTCAAAATGAGACGCTTGTTTTTAAACGAACTTGAAAATGCTTAAGTGATCTCTTAACAATCTGTGCTCAACATAACTTGCTGTTGTGTAACAACCTGTTAACGTGCTGTTAACCAACAGACAGGTTACAGAATCTAACTTGCTGTTATCGGTTTAACGGGCCTTTAACCAAGTTTTCTCATACTGTGTTTATTAATTTGAACGTAGCATTCATTTTGCAGATAGGTGGTTAATACAAATAAAATAGATGTTCGATGATTTTACATCTTATGGAGGTAATGTGAGAGACCCTTTGGTAAATCCCATAAGGTGAATCACTAATCTTTCATTCATCACCGTTAATTATTGAAATTCACAATGTCTAAGAAAATGCGCGGACAGAATTTTACTCCAAATGAAAAGGAAATCTTGATAGAACTGGTAAACAAACACAAGGCTGTAGTGGAAAACAAGAAAACCGATACGGCGTCATCTACACTAAAAAGGGAGGGCTGGCAAGAATTAACAAATGAGTTCAATTCTAGAAGCTCTTCTTATTATCGCAACACAGAACAACTTAAAACGTGCTGGGAGAATATTAAACGTTTTGCAAGAAAGTACAAGGCAACTACGAAAACGCGAACTCAAATATCAGGTATTAACTGGCTTCAGGCGTAACTATGCCACCCTCCTAACACACTCATGCTAGTTTTTCTTTTTGCAGGAGGAGAATGTCCGAAAAATCCGTCACTTGGAGAATTTCAAGGGCAAGTGGAAATTATACTTGGAAGATCTTTAGAGGGATTAGATAAACCTTACGAGCCTGACGTTCAGTTTACAGACCGAGGTTCCTCTGATTTCTCTATTACAGTAAAAGCTGAAGTCCAAGTAAGTTTCACCAAAGCATGATAAAGCAATGAAGTCTCTTATCCAGTATAATTTTTCTACAATCGTTTTTCATTTTAATACTGTTTTGTTTTAGGGTGAAATTGTAGATGAATGTGAAGTTATAAATGATGAAGTGTCTGAAATTATAGATGACGAAAGATCTGATCTTGCTGATGAACACATACCACCAGAGGTAATTTATAATTATTTTGGCAACCATTGATCCACATAATGTTTCTTTACTGCATGTATACCAATATTATTAAGTTGAAGATTAGTTTGTTAGAAGAAGAAGAATTTGTTTGTTTGGACGCGCAAATCACAAAAACGACATTACATATTTGAAAAAATATTTTTTATCCGGACGCTAAGTAGGTCCCACGGGACAAGGGAGCTACCGCTAGCGGAGTAGTACCTACATATATTCTACGTAATATATGTCCCCCATAAAATTTACTATGCCAGGAACATTTAAAGCTTTCCCTGTTAGTTTTATACTTAGCTTGACTCTGCTAAATGTAGAAATTAGATTGGCTTTGGTTTTAGCTAGATTTTCGTTAATTGTACGGTAAGAAGAGTTATTTGTTGATGTCCAGAGAAGTTTTGGATTAAGTCCCGCTTGTTTTTTCAGAAGCCTGAAAACCAAAATTTGCATAGCAGGACACCCAGCAGAATAACAGAATCAAAACTTTCTGTTGATCCCCTATCAACAGAAAGTTTAGATGACACCTTGGTTATCAACAGAAAGCTATTAGAGACTTCAACAACACGGATGCGTAAAAGAAGACCAAGAATCTCTTTGCAAGATAAAATCATGCAAAGCAAGTTGGAATTGATGGAAATTATGAAAGAAAATGCCAGGACCGAAGGGAAAATAAAAGAACAGCAATTAGAACAAGAAAAAATCAAAACTGAAATGTTACAAAGGGAATTAGAGAGAAGTAAATCATCTTCCTAGCTCTCCATCTGAACCTCTCTTTAAAAAGTATAAATTCCGAAAATAAGAAATCTTTTTTTTTATATTTTAGATACCTACTTGTGTAGTTGTTATGTATATTTTTATAACAAAGAAATAGAAAATATTACATAAGTCTTTTTTTCTTCTAGTACCAAAATAAAACTTAATTATGGTCAATGAGACAACTGGAGCAGGAGACAACTGAGGCGTGATCTTATCATTCGCGCTAATAATGTACCTAAAAAGTAATTTTTATAACAAAAAAATATATTTTTCTGCTCCAGTTAGACCTTCAATCTGAACTTACATTCTATCGAATCAATATAAAGTTTGCTATGAGCACAAATGCAAACTCTTAGAATAATTATTTAAAAGCAGTCTTTACACAGGATTTATGTCTTTTGAGATTTCATCACTTTTTTGTGCCTTGATAATTCTGTTCTGTTCTTGATTAATAATTCTTCTCAAGGTGCAGGAAGTTTAAGTTCAGGGTGGTCACTAAGCGTAGTTCTCCTGTATCTATCATATGTGATCGTGTATAGCTATAGTATAATGTACTCTGTGGTGTAGAGCGAGTTTAAGCTCAGAGTTTAAGAATGATATTGCCAGTAATAAAATTTACTTTGACAGATTTGACATTATGACGCCGCAAACTTCACTCCTTCTTGTCTCTGCATTGATTGAACGTCATTTTGTCAAACGGCGGAACAGATTTAATGTTGGTTATTTGTATCTTACGCATTGAATATTATGTGATTTTTAACAATATTACAGATTTTCGCCACAACAAAAAGTGAACTAAGTCAACTTATTCGTGACTGGCGGAATAAAAAAATCCTTGACCATGCCGCGAATTATGATTAAAGGTGGCGTTTGGCGCAACACCGAGGTTTGTAAATTATTTTTGATAACGTTATTTTTTCTATAGATCCATCATATTAAAGTGTTCATCAATGTTATCTATTAATTTTTCATTCGTAGGATGAAATTCTCAAAGCGGCGGTTATGAAATATGGGAAAAACCAGTGGTCCCGTATAGCATCACTTCTGCACAGAAAATCTGCAAAACAGTGCAAGGCACGTTGGTATGAGTGGCTGGATCCGAGCATCAAGAAGACAGAATGGTCTCGGGAGGAAGACGAGAAGCTCTTGCACTTGGCCAAGCTCATGCCCACGCAATGGAGAACCATTGCACCTATCATTGGGCGCACGGCCGCGCAATGTCTGGAAAGATACGAGTATTTGCTGTAAGTATGATCCCATTGTAAATAAATTAGCTGGGGTCAGTTGTTTCAATAGATAGCTGTATGATGTATGGTTGTAAACTGAAAAATTTCACATTTTCTGCAACAGTTATATTGAATAATGAACATTGGATTATATAAATTATACAGGGATCAAGCACAGAAGAAGGAAGAAGGGGAGGATATGGGTGATGATCCCCGCAAGTTGAAACCTGGTGAAATTGACCCCAATCCTGAGACTAAACCTGCCCGTCCTGATCCTAAGGATATGGATGAAGATGGTAAGTGAACAATTGGATAATAAACTTAAAATTTGGTTATGAAACTTATTGCAACTATATGCAAATGTTGTTGGCAGATTGATTTATGCCAAACTTGTGACATAATATTTTGTAGGTATTTAATATTTTTATGGTTTTATAATTTCTTTGCCAAAATTGTGTAAGCTACCTTTTTTCTTAGACTTTAGTTATTTTATTTTAATTAATCAAGAAACCCATACCAAATTTGCTTGACTGTACAGACAAATTATCTTAAATCTATGGAGATCAGCCAGCTGTGCAGAATATCTTTATTCCCTCACTCATAGCTTGATGGGACGGTAGTGTGACCTGAAAGAGATTACATTGTATAACATAAAAACATAGCATTAAGTTGAAGTAGTGAGTTACTTACACATACCCCTTTTAAAGATGTAGATGACATTGATTGAACCATTTCTAAAAACATTGTGTTTTTTACACAATCATTCACACATGGATATTATACAATCCAATGTATCACTTAATCATGTATCATACAGAACTGGAGATGCTGTCAGAAGCACGAGCGCGTCTCGCAAACACTCAGGGTAAGAAGGCGAAAAGGAAGGCTCGTGAGAAGCAGCTTGAGGAGGCAAGACGTCTTGCTGCACTTCAGAAGCGCAGGGAACTTAGTGCCGCTGGAATTGCCGTGCCTATTAGGTAAGGAATGCATATATGTTGCAGGGGTTGAGTCAATGGTTCATATAGGGTTGAAACACATAACCTCGTTGGGGCGCCGCGCCGCTTAAATCGGCAGTCTGCGTTGCGCGAAAAAGAGGGTTGATATATGTATAAACAAATCTATGTCAAGATCAGAAATTTTAACTTTAAGACTGCTTTTGGGTTACGTGTGTTGTTTGCAAGAGTGTATATCAAACGGAACCATTGTCAACAAGTATGAAGTGCATTGCAAATAATTGAGGAGGGGTAGCAAAAATTGATGATGTATTGAATGTGTTTAATTGCTTTCTAGATTTAGAACCTTTGCTTATAATAATAAGTCGATTCTACCTGGGTAACATATAGAGCCCTTCGTTTTTCCAAGGGCGCAGTAACTAGTAGTCGTAGTAGGTAGTGTCTTCATCTTCTAGTTTATAAAAAAACATCGTAAAACTTGCGAGAAAGGTGAATTCTAATTGGAGAAATGTTTGTTGTTAGTTTTCTATTATTTTTTAAATTAATCTCAAAACATAATCTTCTACTTCTCTTAGGCGCAAGAAGAAGCGTGGTGTAGATTATAACTCGGAGATTCCATTTGAGAAGAAACCCGCATCAGGATTCTATGATACATCCACTGAAGTAGTGGACCCGATGGCGCCTGACTTCTCACGGCTTCGCCAACAGCATCTTGATGGAGAACTGCATTCGGAGAAGGAAGAGGTATTTTGAACAGTATTTGTTAATTTTTAATGTAAGCTTTACATAGAAATCGAAAAGGAATTGGGTATTTTTTTTTTGTTTTAAGTCATTACTCTTCTTAAGTATACATTACTACATACCCAACGAAAAATCTGAATGAATGGTAAAAAATCGCGATAACTGGCATTGGCGTATGATATCACCTAATAAATTGGTATCTTCTATAATTTTGCTACACTTAGCCATAGTGCTTATGCAGTTATAACTATGTGTTTATGCCTATTAATCCTAGAGATTGTTTTATGCTCACAAACCAAGTTATAAAATTCAAATAAAATGTATTCATTTTATTCATTACAGAGGGACAGACGCAAGGATAAACAGAAGTTGAAGCAACGCAAAGAGAATGATGTGCCGCAAGCTATGTTGCAAGGCGACCAGCCGGCTCGCAAACGCAGTAAGCTAGTGCTGCCTGAACCACAAGTTACTGATCAGGTGATGTAGCAAAGAATTAACGACAGAATTCAAAATTGTGTCTAGTAATTTCGCTTTAAGGAAGCTAATTCAGAAACCAGAGTCTGACTTCCAGTTTTCAAAGGTTCAAAGTCAACAACACAGGTGATATACAGTAGTGCAATCTAAAACATTGGTACTTAGCTGCATCCGATTAGACTGGAAGCCGACCAACATAAATGCGAAAAGGCGTTTATTGAATTTCGTACATGAAGTGAACTTTCTGCGCCACTAGTATATGGCACAATAATCATAATATGTGTGTACCGCCTGCAGGAGCTGCAACAGGTGGTGAAGCTGGGCCGCGCGTCGGAGGCGGCGCGCGAGTCAGCGGGCGGCGCGGGCGCGGCCACGGACGCGCTGCTGGCCGAGTACGCGCTCGCGCCGCCCGCGCCCGCCGCGCTGCGCACGCCCGCCACACACCACGACAGGTACCACTACATTTGTGTACTATGTTTCTAAATTTAATTTACAAAAACTTGACATTTTTACTCCGGAGTGAACCCTGAAGGGGGACAGGTCCCACCTCTGCTTGCCTTCATTGGCCGTCCAGAGTGGAGACGCTAGAGCACTGCTCGGACGGTGAATGCCTCGTGGTAAGTGGCGAGTGGGCACAGAGATGCTGGACCCTGGCTAGGTGCTGGTTTTAAAGCGAGTGATGTGAGTAGAAAGCGGCGGCGGTGGTAACCTCACTCTTCACAGCCGCTCACATCCCCGTTGCCCCCTTGTTGCGACTTAGTGACTAGTTCCCGGGGGCCCGGTAAGTGAGCTGGCGAGTCTCTTCGTCCCATTTTTACATGTATTGGGGGCTGTCCTTGGGTACATTTCCATAGTGTATACAGGGATAATCGTCGGTTTTGTGTCACCATTACATACATTAAATTTGTCTCAAAAGGGCTTCAGCGTGTTGGCTTCGGCCCCACGTTCGCCTTCTAAAAATCCGGGACTCTGTAGTCCCATGGTCTAGAAGAGACATACATAAATTTTTACTCTTACAATAAAGAGTCCTTTTGGGTGAAACTCGTATGATTGCTGGCACTGAGTTTAACAAAACCTATAAAAGGCGAAACGCAACCATTACTTTACCGGTACCAGTTCCAGCGAACATACACATATACTTCAAGTTTTTTTAACATAATGAAAATAACTTCCTAAACTCGCTAAAACATACATTCGTCTGTAATCATATAACCAATCCTTTTACATTTTATTAATTTAATAATATTTCACCTTAGAATCCTAATGGAAGCTCAGAACGTGATGGCGCTCACCCACGTGGACACGCCGCTGAAAGGCGGGCTCAACACGCCTCTACATCAGACAGACTTCTCAGGAGCGCTGCCGCAGTCGCAAGCCGTCGCCACGCCGAATACTGTGCTAATCACACCGTTCAGGTAATAAGAAAAAAAAATGTAACTACTGATCATCTAGCAACCTTTATCTTTCATAGCCTAATTAGTCATATTACCATCATTGCGTAAAAACAAAATTATGAAATTATTACAAATTATCAATAAAAATCGAGTGCATTTTCTGACTTGTTGACTATGCTTTTAGGTCATCACGCAGCGAAGTTTCCACCCCAGGCAGTTTCAACACACCTAGTCAAGGAGCCGTACAACCGGGCACATTAGCCGTATGTCAACAATTTATTTTCTAAACAATACTGTTTGTAATTAAAACATATTCTCATTCCTCCTATCTTATTCTATAGACACCGGGACTGCGTGACAAGTTGAGTATCAACCCAGAGGACAGGCTGACCACTGGAGACACGCCTCAAGTTGCCAATCAATTGCAAAAACAGGTTCGTAATGTCATGTACTTGGACAATACAAGACAAGACTCCCAATGAGAGAGTCTTTTTTAGGATGACACGATAACAAGGAAATAAAATAATTTACGACCTACTTATCTTATACTCAGCAAAAAGCGTCAGTCCGCAACGCCCTATCTTCCCTGCCCACACCGCGCAATGACTACGAGATCGTGGTACCGGACCAAGATGATGAGCCTATGGAGAACTCAGGGTTCGATGCGCATGTGGAAGACCAGGCCGACGCCGATGCCAGGCTGCAGCAGGAACAGGAGGAACTGCGTAAGTTGAATATTATACTATGTACTATGCCCACAATCTGTTTCCCAGACTGTGGACCATGCAGTATATGCAACTGAGTATCAGCGTCTTACATGAAACTACATCTAGATGATTATTAGATATTGATCTCCAAGGTCTAGTTACCAGAATAATTTATTTGAGACTTGCTGTTAAACTTTCTGGCTCCAGAGGACGAGAAATAATAGCGAACGAAATAAACAGTTTTGTTTTTGCCTAGGCATTGAGTTTTCTCGTCGCGATTATAGTTGACAAACTGACCACATCATTCTCCCATTTGTTATAATGGTGAAAATTTATTGTATGGCCTTATGAACATATTTCCAGGCGCGGCGGCCATGAAGCTCCGTTCGTCAGCAGTACAGCGCGGCTGCGTGCGGCCGGGCGAGGTCAACGTGACCGTCGTCCGCGGCGCCGGGCCCGCCCTCACCTCGCTGCAGCACGCCGAAGAGTTATTGAAGCAAGAGATGGTCACGATGTTGCATTATGACGCATTGCGGGATCCGCCTCCTGGTTAGTATAGCAGCATTCTTCTTGTTGGTAATTCGTATACTTTAGGCGTGGAAGACCAAAGACTTGTAGGGTCACCCTATAGCATGAGGAAGAGTTGTTGAAGTAGGTCACCTTTTTGCATAACGACGCGTTGAGGGGTCTACCTCCTGCCGGATGTTTGTAGTTTGTACTGTGAAGTGGTTGCTCACTACTTAATTGTCGGAATGATATTTTGAAGATTGAGCTTGGGAGAGATTAGGCTCAGGACCGACAGCGTATGTTTGCGTGTTCAGTGATGTCTATTTGGCTAGTTTCATCTCTGTAACCTACGTTACCTTCCTTGTTTAGCAAGTCTGTCCTTAGTTACGAACTAATAAAATTCGCCAACTTACAATATAAATACACTATTATTTAGCAATACCAACTGGAAAACTGGCCCAAGGTAGTTATCTGCGTTTTTTATATATTGCTTCCACTACCCATAGGCAGCTAAGCATCAATGTTTTACAACATTTCATGAACTACATATTGTTTTAAAACAGGTGTAGATAAGAAGCGAGCAGTACAACTACAAGCATCACACTTAGCGTACCTAGAACAGCATCCTTATGAAGAGTTCTCTGCTGAGGAGTTGGAGGCTGCCAAACTGGAGATGAAGAAAGAAATGGAAGTCGTGAAGGCGGGAATGGGTCACGGAGAACTTAGTATGGATGCTTACACACAAGTGTGGGAAGAGTGTCTTGCACAAGTAAGTTGACAGATCTATATGTGATATTTAGTAGATCAAAAGTGTAACTTGTGATAGTATCAGTCAGAAAAGTATGGCAGAAGACACCGCGTCAGCTCTAAATAAAAAAATTGGATAAGGGCAAAAGCAAAGCATGATAATGTATATGTGTATATGTGAAATGATTAAAATAAAGTCAATAATGACTTTATTTTAATCATTTCTTTATAGAATTTTATCTTTTTCAGGTTCTCTTCCTACCTGGTCAAAACAGATATACTCGTGCCAATTTAGCAAGTAAGAAAGACAGATTAGAATCGGCTGAGAAGCGCCTAGAACAGAACAGGAGCCACATGGCTAAGGAAGCCAAGAAATGTTCCAAAATGGAGAAGAAACTTAGGGTTTTAACAGGTACATAATGTCACATTATTATAATATTTTTTATACTGTTATAGCTATGACAGCTTGCTAAAACTTTCAGGTGGTTATCAAAGTCGGGCAGCATCCCTAATCAAGCAGTTCCAAGAATTACAAGACCAGATAGAACAGGCCAATTTGGAGCTGTCTACATTCAAATTCCTTGCTGAACAGGAAAAAGCAGCCATTCCACGTAGAATAGAGGTATGTAACAGAGGATGATTTATCTTTTCAAGCCTTTCTTCACTTAGCAACAAAGTAGATACTTTTTTTTAAATATTTAGGCTTGTGTGTTACTTCTACTCAAAACCAACAAACGAATTTTATCTCTTGTATCTTGTCTGTACACTTGTCTTGCCAAAGGATTTATTAACTCCACAAATTACAATATGAAAAATAATTTTGAAATAGCAGTCTTTTTTTTCTCTATTTAGTCATTGACGGAGGATGTGAACCGCCAAACGGACAGAGAAAAACAGTTGCAGAAGAGATACTCAGAGCTTCAAACAGAATTAGAGGATCAACACAAAGGAAGGCAGCCTAAAGAAGTCGAATCCAAAATAGCTGAGGAGTAATTATATTAAGAGATATATTTAAATAAATATTAATTAACAAAGTGAGGTGATTGTGTGCAATGATTGCTTGTTTCGTGAGTGAATGATTCGTGTCACGAAATGTTTGGTATTGTTGTCATTGAATGTAAATGATTGTTTTTAGTAGAACTGAACTTGACTCTTGACAGTCGATCATTATGCATGGGTCAATTAGATTTTTTTTTAATAAGAACAGTATTGAGAAAAGTCTATTCTAACTCAACACAAAATAGATGAGAAAATCTTGTCAAGTTTGAATCAGTCAGAATATTTCAAGATGTAGCCATCTTGTAAGGTGTGATAAGATCACTCGAGGTTTCTATTGTAAGTCTCAACACTTGTTGACAATTTGATTTTTATGAATAAGAACTGTATTGAGGGGGTCTATTCTAACTCTATACAAAATTTATCAGAAAAGATTGTCAAGTTTGATTTGAATCAGTCTGTTAATAACATGTGACAAGATTAGAGTTCCACTAAGTAATTACAGATACATGCATCTGATATAGTGGTATCACTTTGTTGAATTTTTGATAGTTTCTAAGTTAGCAAAGACCGTTCCTATTCCGTCTGTTGAATAATTTTGTGACCAATAAACCCATTTATTATTTTGTATGTTAAGAATACAACTTTGTATTTTATCGATCATATCAAGCAAACTCACTCGCAACAAAATACACCGATTTGTTGCAAGTGAACTAGCTCATCAAGTTTGATTATTTTGAAAACAGCCGAATATGACAGAAATGGAAAATAAATATAACTTCGAGATTTGTTTTGTTTTACTTCAAATTTTATATACAACATGATTTACACAAATTATAGCAAATTACATAAGCACAATAATAAATTACAAGATGCATCTAGAATTAACATATCAAAATCATTAATACAAAGTATCATTAATTATACATATTAATTATATCACAGTTTCGGTACTACCCAGACCGGCTGGATGGACTTGTCTATAAAACATATCTTTACAACTAGTCATGTCATGTATTTATCATATTGGACTACCATATTCTCTTACTGTTTGATAGTTGTACTTACAGTATGCTGAGAAGCATTTGTACTTTCGATGCTAGCCGAACACTGCAGTAGCAGTATGGCTATTAATCATAACAATGATTTTAATGCTACCTACTGTTTTTCTATTTAACAAGGCCATAGGAATTCACAAGCATTGCGATACAATATCTGTCATAACATACATAGGTTTCTTCACTAAGCACCATCGTCATCAGAATCACTATCGATCAGTCTCCTTTTAGGTTTGTTTTTCTTTTTGGCTGTAACATCAGGGCTGTCGTCCTGTGAACATATTCGCCTGTATTTCTTCTTTTTTCTCTGTTCTTCTAACAACATTTCTGCTAACTCTAGCTCTGAGACTTCATGTACTTGTGTTAAGCCAATGTTGGAGTCGACACAGAAGCTATCCTGTAACAGAATTTAATGTTTATATATAACAGCTGTTGTCCGCGACGTCGTCCACGTGGGCATTAGGCGATTCACCCCCCCACTCCCCGTACGTGATAGCGTGATAATATGTAGCCTATATGTTGACCCGACCTCTTAGTAATATTTATGCCAAATTTGAAACAAATCCATGCAGTACTTTTTGAGATTAGCCTGACGTACATACAGACAAACAGACAAAAATTCTAAAAACTATACTTTTGACTTCGATATCGATTGTAGATCACGCCCCAATTGCTTTTTTTTAATATTCAATGTACAGTTTGACTTTTTTACGTTTTTACTATATGTATTTTATTAAACGAAGTGTTTATTAAGCTAAAGACTAACGATGAGCTGAAAGTCAAAGACGTACCATTTCATACGAGTCCTCTTCAACATACTGCGATAAAACCTCTTCCTTATTGAACCTCTTTGGTAATTCTGGTATTTTAAAAGCTCCGGCTCTAACAGGACTCCTGTGAAGGAAAAATTATTTAAAACTTTCACGCAAAAGGCTCTAGAAGAAACGAAGATGGGTTTAGTCAGTAAAAGTCTGACACTCCCTCCTACTGCACCCACAGCAGGAAAAGTAAAAGTTGTAGAGCTTAAAAATACTTAGAATATTTCTCCACTTACTTGATAGACTTAAGGTATACAGCCTGTATATCCTCGTGATGGGTAACATTGTCATCGTCGCATATAAAATCGATGATACTGCCGACACTCTCGTCCGAGAGCTCGTCCCCGCTATGATCACCATCTTCAGATAGTTCCGCTTCCATGTCCAAGAATTCGTTACCTTTCTTCTTTTTCTGTAATATATTTCATTCATGTAAAATTTTTATCAAGTGGATAATACAATATTTAGTGAGACTTCCTGTAAGACTCTTAATCCGATTTTTTACTAAGGGGTTATTGATGAAAATAATAGCTTGCTATTGTAGGAACTTTGTGAGGAACTTACTTTCCGTACTTTAAGGTTGGTTGTAGATTCTATGTGATTTCTTACATCGCTCTTCTTGTCATCAACGAAATCATCGTCGCTGTCATCAAACGCCAGTTTCCGTTTATTATCAGCAGGCTTCACTTCAGATTTGATTGGACTTTTGTTTATGCCATTGAC
This sequence comes from Heliothis peltigera, assembly GCA_958496145.1. Lineage (NCBI taxonomy): Eukaryota > Metazoa > Arthropoda > Insecta > Lepidoptera > Noctuidae > Heliothis > Heliothis peltigera. The sequence goes on from OY292328.1 coordinate 9,147,046, forward strand.
TTTATTTTTATCAAAGATGTATTTGCTATCTCTTCTAAACTTTTGTAACACGCTCAAATTATTTGCGCCGTTTAAGAACTGAGGATTCTCATTTTCCTTTTGTGATGAAAAACTGGGCTGTGTTACAACACAAGTTAAAACAGTTTTATCTTTAGTAACGATATTTTTGTTTTTTCTCATGACTGCTAATACTTTTTCTTGTATGGACATTTGTTTTTCAGCATCATTATCTAACTTCGGTTTCTTATTGAAATATGGTGAAGCTGTGATCACGTCACTATTGTCTAGTTCTCTTTTGCGTTTGCCAGCTACTGGACTGACATTAGTTTTGTTAAATATGTCATTGTTATTAATAGTAGTTTGTATACTCGTGGGGTCATATATTTGTGTGCTATCTGAATCACTATCGCTATCACTATCCAATATAATAAGACTTTTTGTAAAGTTTAGAGATGTTGATGCGACAGATTTGTCTAACGTATTTGTATGTACAGACTTTTTTCTCTCAGCTTGTGTTAATAAAATTGGTGATGTACTTCTTTCATCATCTGCTTGTTGTCTTTCGGAAACATTAGATTTGAATGCAGATGCATCAGTTTTGTTTATCATATCAACAAGTTGAGTTATCGTCATTAAACTTTTATTAGTGGTGTTATTGAGACTATCTCTAGTCGAAGTTCCTGGGTTGTCAGCTGGTGTAGACTTTAGAACATTACTGTTTGTTGGTTCTGTTATCAGGTGTTTTCTACAAGTAACGACGGGTGTGGAACTGTGATGCCGATCTTTTTTAGTGCTAAGCTGGAACTTGCGTGGTTGACTGCAAAGTATCGGAGAAGTGGGTACGTCTTTAGGGTTTAATCTTCCAGATAATATTGAAGGACTGCGTGGATTTTCTAAACGAGGAGATCCACATATTTTAACGTTTTGATTAGTGTCTTCATCTTTGGATATCTTTTGAGTCTTTTGTGTCTGTTCTGGAGGTGTGTTATCAATTTCGTCGTCAGCAAATATATCATCTATACTGTCCAAGCCAAAGTAACCTAATGCAGCTTTAGCTTCCTGCGGTTCTTCTTTTTCCGGACTTTCTTCTTTTGTAATTTCCTGGGGAGTGTTGTCAGCAAAAATATCGGCAATATCACCGATATCAAAATTATCCGAAGCCATAGAAACATTCTCATTTTTAGGTTGTGTATCAATATAGGGCGAAGGAATGTCATATTCGGGTGAAAGAAAATCTGCTTCTAATTCAAAATTGTTGGTAGCGTTATGTTTATATTCCTCTGGCTTCTTAAGACATTTTAAGATAATATCCGCGTCGAAATCGTCAATAAGATTAATATCAGGTAATTTAGGATTTTGTATAGACTCTCGTAGCACCGATGGAACGATATTTTCTTCTTTAATACTTTTTAAGAGAGTGCATTCGCAGATATTTTGACAGATAAAACACTTTTTGTTTGCATTAGTGTTATCTAAACTCAAGTCAACAAGTAAGCTTATCAATCGCGTGGGTAGGCTACCATCGTTTTGGAGACCTAAATCGTTAATAAGTTTAGTGTAGCTTTTAGTGGATTTGGTGGCAGTACTAAAGAGAGCTCGAATGTCTCCGTCCCTCTTGTCTAGAGGTTTAGCAATGGGTACTTTTAGCTTCTTTTTGGGCGGCTGTTTAGATTTTGCTGGGGACTTTAATACGACTGCTGTGAGCCTAAGAGATTGTGTTTGTAATTCTTGACTTGAAAAACCTGAAAATTAACAATTTAGAGATTTCATTATTGAAAATATTTTAGGTTGAAACTTGAATGAAGTAATTTAGGGTTTACTCACATGGATTCTGCGTGGACGGTGGCATTTCAAACCTTTTAGCATCGCTATATTGTAATAATTCAGCTAATATTTCAGTATCTTTAGAATGGTGTATATTAACCGTTTTCTGCAGAGTTCGCTGCCATTCTAGCCATTTAGTTAGCTTCAGTTCATTGCCCTCAGATGTATCGAGACTATTTATTGTTTCTGAAATGTTCAAAAAGTGTAAAGAAGTAATGGTAATAAAGCAATTGGCATGTTTCATAGTACCGAGATTTCCATTGGTTTCGATAAGGGCGGGAATAAATAGTTACTACAAAAAATATTATGTTTTTAAGTTAAGCTACTTAAGTTAAGTTAAGTCTATTGTTATAAATTGAAGACATTTTAAATGTATATTATTTATTTAAGAAGTTATTTATTGCCGTTACTTTTGCTCATAGCCCAATATTCTTGAGGTTTAGCCAACAATGTAGAGCTAGTGTATCCTTGCGGGAACAATTCGTTGAATTCTGCTTCAGTGAGCATAGGACTGCTCTCGGTTTCTTTGTTAGATGAGCTCGACCCGCTTGTGGAAGGTCTACTTAATAACATAGTTCTTAAATCTTTTTGGCCCTGTAAAAATTATATTGTCTTTTAGTCAAATTAGGTTTATAGTTTATAATTATACAAATTTTGTATAAAAAAATTATGTTTTAAGTTTTTTCAAACCGACAGACAGACATGTGTTGCTGGGGAGTTTGTTGCGCCATTTCTTCTTCCCAGCACACAGAAAGAAAGTGGTGAAGGGTGGGCGTTTTGGGGTCTTTTGTAATTTTTGACGTTCAAAAAGTGCTGTTTTGCAGGCAAGTTTGAATAAATGAGTTTGAGAAGTACATACTTAATATTGGAAGAAAGTAATAATATAATATCAGTTTTTTTTTAATGTGAAAGTTACCTTCTTAGCCTTTTCAATCCCTTCTTTAGTCTTCTCTTTGGGGTCCTGTTTCTTCTCAACAGTGATGAACATCTTCTGGCACTGCGGCACGAAGTCGTGCGGTATCATGCGAGGATTCAACTTGTACAGATTGTTTTCAACCTCTTTAGATTGAAGAACCTTTTTGTTGAGCCCGTCCCTTTGGCGCATGCAGTCTTGTAATGTCTGCAAGTGAGGGTATGAAATTTCTAATTTGGGTTTGTAAAGACCTAATGTTCTGCCGGTGCTGCGGGTTGGTCGCAAGAGTTACCATGGCTCACAGATACCTCCAGAAGGAACGAAGTGGGTTTTAGTCAGGAAGAGTCTGAAACTCCCAGGGAAAAAAGCACCTAATAGTAATAAGGTAAATATTTTTTCTGTGGGTCAGATTTTATAAAGTGAACTTTAAAATAAAGTTATACAAAAGTGATAAGAAAATATTTAAATTATATAATATTTAAATTAAATTTGTGGAATTCTGATTTGCAGACTTGCAACAACATATTATTGACATAAAATATATGGAAGTTGACTTTAGAAAAATGTATCAGGAAAATAATACTTAGTTAAATTTTACCTGATGCTCTCTGCCTTCTGTGACTAGAATGAAGACTTGTCCGCCTCGCTCACGGCCTGTACGACCACATCTATGGTGACAAGAAAGAATCAAAACCTGTATTAATTTAAGATAACAGTCATGTCTACTGTGTATCGTGTTTGTCGCACTGTCGTGTTTGTCTGGCTACAGTCTTTTTCGTGTTTAACTTTTTGACCATCACAGTCACATATAGATGACAAGCCAAAAAATACCCAGCACGCCACGACTACATGACAGACTTAAAGTTCAAAATCTCCATATAATATCTATATTTTAGGTATTTATGGATGAATTCTTAGCTTGGCGCTGAGGGTACGTCTTTCAGTTCTTGACGTAGCGGTAAAATATTCATACGCCTATTTCAAAGCTACTGACCTCTGCACAAGTCGTACTGGCGACTTGGTGGATATATCGAAGCAGACGATGAGGTCGACAGAGCCGACGTCGAGCCCCTCCTCGGCGACGCAGGTGGCGACCAGCACGTTGCACTGCCCCGAACGGAAACTGCGCATCACTCGCATCTGCTGTTTTTGGGACACTACCGTTTTGCCGTCTTTGCCTGGGGGATGAATTTTAATGTGAACTGAAGTTTGTTGGATGGCGATATTCTTTGAAATTAGTACTTCACTAAAGAGAGTCAATTGATCGTATTTTTTTAATAAGGCTATGGGACTATTTATTGTCCCGCTAAGATTTGACGCAGTGGATTAATGCATGACATAAATAATTAAATTGTTTCTCTCTCTTTAAGATACTCGGCCTTTTAAAATTCTCTGGAAAAACTAATGTATTGATTATTTAAGTCAACGATTTTATGGCATGTAGCACAATGTTCATATTTTTTTTGACAGAAAACCTTCGTCAACACATAATATACTAAGCATATTAGAGAAGTGATCTTACCCGAGGCGCCTTGCCCTACAAACATCTGCGGCTTGACGAGCGGTCGGCACTGCAGCAACAGACAATGTACCAGGTTCACGCTCTCACGGTACTCGCAGAATACTGGGGAATTACCAATATTTTAACAATATCACATACGTGTTTCAATCAATCAATTTCTAACATTTAGCTACATGTCCTGACGTAGCTAAAACTTTATTTAAAAAATAGCTAATACTTTATTTTAAAAAACACTAGGTTCCGCTACCGGTTTCACCCGCGTCTTGTGGGAACTACTCCGCGCACCCGGAGAAAAATTAGCATATAGCCTTTCTCGATTACTGCACCCTACGTTTTGTTTGACCCCAAGCTTTTTATTTTTTATAGCTTCTATCGATAAATGGACTTAGCCCGCTGAAAGAATTTTTCAAATCGGTCCAGTAGTTCCTGAGATTGGCGCGTTTAAGAGACAAACAAATAAACTCTTCAGCTTTAAAATATTAGGATATATTGTAAACTTTTAAGTATTACAAATATATTATACATATAGAAATTTCTTATAATGGTTGTGGATTTTATATTAGTATTTCTAAGGGCATTACCTATGGCTCTTGTGTCTTGCTTGTTGTGTTGAGCTTTAGTGAAGTGATACGTTATTATTTCCTTGAGCTTGTCAAACTTGGGGTGACCGAAGCATAAGTCTTTTGGCATCTGTAATTTAAAAAAAAAATATTAAAATTAAGGTAATTTGACCAGTCACTTCGGAAAAGTAAAGATAAGTTTACTAAAATTTTCATAATTTAATTTTTTTCGTAATATACTTTAGCCTTTTACATTAGGGTTGAAAATTGCATGATCTGTTCTTCAAATACAAATTCTCTTTGAATCAGCTTGAACTGGTTTTCTTAGCTTTATTAAATTATATTTATTAATAATGCGGTTTATAATATATTGATACTGAAATAAAATGCTAATACCAACCCGCATTGAGCAAGCGTGGTGATTAACGCTCAATCCTTCTCCGTGGGAGAGGAGGCCTGTGCCCAGCAGTGGGACAATAAAGGGCTGTAATGATGGAATAAAATGCTAATTATAAATAATCATACAAACCTCAGGTACAGTCCCATCTGGCAATATACTCCTATCCAAAGATAGCGGATTTACACCGAGATCATCTCTCAGCCTTTCCAACAACGCTGTGAGTCTATCGTCCATCTGTATCCAAGATTTCTCTGGGTGCTCATCGAAGAAGTTCAGAAATACCCTGGACCCGTGCTGAACTAATAATTCCAAGCCATGGTAGAGGGATATTAATCCTGTGAAGTCTTTCATTATGTAGTTGTGTTGAGGGTGCCTGGGAAATAAAATATTTATTGAATGTAGGAGACATGTTACTGGCAAAATCTATATATATAAAAATGAATTGCTATTCGTTAGTCTCGCTAAAACTCGAGAACGGCTGAACGGATTTATTTTATCTTGGTCTTGAAATGTTCGTGGAGGTCTAGGGAAGGTTCAAAAGGTGAGAAGAGTAGGGTAGAGTAGGGAAGAACGCGAGCGAAGCCGCGCGGGCAAAAGCTAGTAAGTGAATAAAAAAGTAAAAAAATGCCAGCCAAGACGTGTGAATCCGATTTGTGCCTTAAAGGTTTATAAAACGGCCAAATAATAATATTTGTTTTGAAGACCCTAAATTATTTATTTTCTTCTAGTTTTTAGGATTGGTTGCCAAAGTGGCAACATCACAGGGATGATATACAGCCTGGTGACAGACGGACAGCGAAGCCTGAGATTTACGCTTTTAAGCTTCCATTGACAAGTGCATTCAAGATTGTTTAGAGAGAGCGGTACAAATATTTTTTTATTGAAATCTAGAAAAGTTTTTAGTTTGTTGATTCCTACCTGGAACTCCGGTCTCTATTCTGATACTCCTTGTAAAGCATCACAATGCGGCCTTTGGAGAGATTCCCCAAGTTAGGGGGAAGGATATTCATTTGTTTCAATCTTCTAGCATAGCCATCTAAGATCTGAAAAAATATTTGTTAACTATACAACAATAGGTATTATCTTATCAATGTATAGACGCCAATGATCATCTGTCAATTTTTTTTATAGATTTTAAACCTTATCGCAATACCGTAAGGTTAATATTCGATTGGTAAAACTTGAGAGATTCGGGTAGGTTGACCTGCTGGCATCTGTACATGTGCATTAATATTAATTCAGTATAGGAATTTTTTTGGCCTTTGGGACTGCCCTATTACAACATCATGATATTATACTGTTTTTATTATGATTACTGATAAGAGGTGTAGTATATTATGGCCTAATTAAATTAAAAAAAAATGATACTAAATGTTCACAAATCGTCGCTTTAGAGTGAAAACCTCGAAACTGCATTATTTCCCAAATAATGTGTCTAGGCAGATGACATCGCGAAGCAGGTCCTATATCTTCCTTCGAAAAAGTTACACCTTCTGCTCATACGAGGTTTTCACACTAAGGCTTCGAAATACGCTTTTTCTCATAATTATTTTATATTATTGTATCATCAACTTGGGTTATACATTTAATAATATGGGTCAAACTACCTCGATGTATTGTTGTCTGATCTGTGTGAGCTGAGGGCCGAGTTGTATGATGGTAGTGTTGATCTTGCGCGCGTGGCTGTACGGGGCCACATCGATACAGTTCTCTGTGCGCAGTTCCAAGTGGGCGATGTGAAGGCTTTTCACTACCTAGAATGATATACATACTATTTTATAGTTTAAATGATATTCTTTTAACGTTAGAAAATCAGTAAGATGAACAGGATTTTGAGACTATTCTGGAACATTTTTTTCTAAACAGTTTTATTTTGTGTTAGCTATTGCCTATGTGCAGACGCCAGCACATCAAACTATCCGAAACTGACTTTCAACTTTAAACTACAATCATTTTTGAACCATATACCTCAGGGATAGAGTTGAAAATTTATTAAAGAAATCTGACAGACTGTGGTAGCTTGATGTGCTGGCGTCTGTACATTCTGGCAACAACGAGTTTTGCGGTTTTTTATTACTACATTACTGAACTACACACGACTTAAGGAATTTAATGACTGATGCTTGTTCAGATATGCACATGATGTGTTGGTGTATGTACTTAATGCATTTAAATCAAAGAGTCAATTGTACTTACATTAATAACGTCTTCAACTTTGCTGCCAGGAGTAGCTGACAGCGCCAGTACCCTATAAATCTTGTGGTTCATATCATCTAAGGTGGATATAATCTGGCAGTAGGCATAGTTCCCCCTCGCTCTGTGTGCCTCGTCAATGACCAAACATCGGACTTTGTCGCATGGACAAATGCCTGACTTCATGTCATTATAAATGACTTGTGGAGTGGCAAAGAACACTCTTTTGTTCTGCCAATGTAGCTTCCTTGTGTTAACATGCATGTGACCTGAGAAAATTTTAGGGATATTATCAATCTGCCTAATACTGAACCTCTAATAAAATCTCTACTTTGAGAATAAGGGCCAGTTATTATTACTTATATTCGAATAGCCACTACATGCCGGATAAATAAAAAAATGGAACAGAACTTGTATGAAATTATCTACCAAATAAACTAACTGAACGAAACCAAACTTATTAATAAGTGGTGAAACAAACCCTTAGTATCTCTGGTTTTGTTCTTATATATATATATATATATGTATGTGCCTAACATATTAGATTTAAGATGTAAGTGTAAATAATACTGTATTCTGTATATGGAATTAGTAAATTGGTAGTAAGAAGAAGTAAATGTAGGTAATTTATATAGTGGAAATTCTTAATTTAATTAATATCTTCCACTAGCAGTTTCAAACACACCAAAAATCACTACATGGGCTATCTAACGCTAAAAAAAATGATCAAATTGGTCCAGTATGTCCAAATTGGTACATTCAAGCAAACAATCTCATGAGCTTTATAATATTAGTGTACGTAAATTTGTAAGAAAGAGAGAAATAAGAAACTTACCTGTCATTTCAATAGTATCATTGGGTGGTATGGCTATTATGTTATAGCATGCCTCAATCTGCTGAGCAACAAGGGGCCTCGTAGGAGCTGTGAACACTATCTTGCCGAGAGGATACCAGCGATAGAAGTTGTACATTATTACTGCTGCTATAAATGTTTTACCTAATCCAGTTGGCAAGCTCACCTGTTATATAAAAATACAAAATGTTTTTTTACTATTTATTCAATAGACAACTTAGCCATGAATATTTTTATTGTAAGAAGAGGATATAACACTAAATCTCACACAAAAATACTCATTCTGTAGTGTACATGTAGCAGATAGTAGATTTTATAAGATAGAACTAATAGGACCTAGTAGGTCCTAGCTTAACACATTGTATGCCAGAGCGCACATATGCACAAGACACAATTAATTTTCTATTGTCTTAATATTGCCGGCATATGAGAGGTTAACGAAGTAATATTTATAGTTATATTTAGTGAAAATTTATATGTATAGCTATATATTTGTATTTCTTACCAATGTGTTTTTCAGTATAGCTGCTTTGATGATGTTAAACTGGTAATCTCTCACTGGGTAGTTGGTTGGGTAGATCCATGTCTTTCCTGTCAGCTTGTCATACCCACTGATCTCTTCATCACAACATAAGGCACTGGAAGAGAACATTAATATTTTGAAATTATATTAGTGAATCTATGTGTGACAAAATTGTATGCAATCTATTTTGGATAATTTTTAATAGGTAAACAATTACAATAATGAGTATGAAGTGTAGTTTTGTCACATGCAGCAATATTTTTTTTAAACTTGTTGCAAATTCTCTTTGCTAAAAGAAAAAAGTTGTGAATGAGGAACTGTACTGTTTGTATAATAACTTGTAAATGATTAGATAGGATTTTATACCTACACCATAAAACTTTATTCTTTAAAAAACTCACCTGACATTCAAAGCGCTTCTATTCCCAGAATCATTTATGACACTCTCAGAAAACTTGGATCTCTGTATCGAGGTACTATCAAACTGTGCCAGCAGAGAAGAGTCGTCGAATAAATCATCATCTTCGAATCCATCGTTTTGTTTAGATTTACTGGTAGAAGGAAAGTTGCTCATAGTTGTAACTTGTACATTATGATAATGAGCGTAGTATACACATACACATTACATACTTAAAATAGTCTGAACCCACGTTAAGAACCATCTATTGGGTTTGAAATATTATTATGTTTTGAAATTAAAATAACAAATAAATAAAATCTTTGCGCGGTTTTTCATTCGACGAAAGGCAATTTGACAGACTGGCTGATCCACCACTGCCAAGTAACTATTGACGTTGACGTACCTGACGGATTTAACTGACATTGACAATTTGTAAAAAAAACTAATTTTGATGTGCGTTCAAAAGTTGTAGAAGTCTACCAGAAAAGTTCATTTGTAATTGTATAGAAAATAATCATGTTATAGAAGAAATGTATATTGAGGCATTACTATCACTTCTGCGTTAGTTGTGATACCTTTTTCTTCTTATTGAATTCATCCAATTTCATATTAATTAATTTATAAATATTTCTACACTCGCTCGTCACTGTCACTTTGCTGTCACTATTGTCATAATAGGAAATCAACAAGCCGGGAACGAATTATTTGAATTTAATTAATTAAATTGCTGTTTTTGGCCATTATTCTCTATTTTATCTCAATGGAATTAGAAGATGGATTCGACGACTTACTGGCTGAGATCAGTGAACCGACATCACCAAAGAAACCAAAAATTGAATCAGAAACTGTACAGCAAGTTCAACCTGGTAGGATACTGTTTTGTTATCTTTACTGTATTTCGCCAGTTAGTCATATAACAACCTAATGTATTGAATTTCAAATATCATCTGCGTTATTCCTCAGAATGGATAAATTTTATATCTTTATTAAACATGTAGGCTTATTGAGGAAGAAATGTTTACGGGATAAGGATTTAATTTCTATTCATAAGGATGTTTATCAAATATAATATAATTAACCAAAAGTTCTAATATAATATAGCCTGATAATTAAGTCTGAAATTGACAGTTTAGTCAAATGCAACATTGTTTCATGTTAAGAAAAAAATATTTTTATTTCAGGAACATCAAAAGATCCTGTTACCAAACCTGCATCTTCAAAGACCCATTGTGTACTAGTCAATCAAAAACAGGTAATTAAAAGTAACAATTACTACAGTCATCAGTAAAAGATATTTTTTTATGAGGAAATCAAAAAATCATATTGAAATAAATTATAAGTACTTTTCAGAGAGGTAATCCTGTACTAAAGTTTATCACAAGTGTTCCCTGGGAATATGATGACATAATCCCAGACTATGAGGTGGGAAAAACCATATGCTTACTGTTCCTGTCACTCCGCTACCACAACATGAACCCGGACTACATACACAACAGGATCAAAGAACTCGGGAAGAAGTATGAACTGAGAGTTCTATTGGTTCAGGTAAAATTATTTCTTTTTATGACAAGTTATGGATGATTTTTACTCATCAGTATTATTTTTTAAATGTATGTAATGAAGAAGAAAAGAAGTTTAGAAAAGAGGTTACCCTCCTTTAGAAGCAGTTGTGGAATGTGTGAATATTATGTTTTAATAAAAAAAGTAATGGCATGGAAAAGCTTTGCTCTATCCATTTCATTATTTGCTTTTATAATATTTGCCTAGTATTCTTTATCTAAACAGATTATCATTATATCTTATTTTACTCTTAAGGTGGATCTCAAAGAACCTCACACAACACTGAAGAACTTAACCAGAATATGTCTTTTGACTGACTTAACGCTAATGTTAGCATGGAGTCCAGAAGAGGCAGCTAAAATCATAGAAAACTATAAGATATACGAGAACAAACCACCTGACAGAATCATGGAAAAGATTGAAAATGATCCACATCAGAAGGTAATTATTATTTATGTTACATCTAGCTTTTCCCAATGGTTTCGATTGCTTCCCGATGGAACTCATACCTGCAAGGGCATAAAAAAGAGCCATTATGTTAGTCAAATACATATATAGCTGTCTATTTAATTTCAATTTCATCTCAAATGGTTCAGCATATTTTGCGAGAATGTATAGTCAGAGACTGATTTACTCTCGCGATTCTTTTTTTTATAATATTAGTATGAATAATTAAAAATTGAGTTCAAAGAATCCACCGTAACATACATACACTGCAAGTTAAATAAAAGCTTTTAAAAAAATAATGATTTTCGACATACAAATTCAAAAAAATACTAATTTATTTTCTAGGTGGTAAATGCATTGACTACAATAAAACCAGTGAACAAAACCGATGCTATGACGCTTATTTCAATATTCGGTACGTTAGAAAATATGATAAAGGCGTCGGAGGCAAGGCTCGCCGAATGCCCCGGATTTGGGGCTACCAAAGCAAAAAAACTATATAAAGCCTTGCATGAACCGTTCTTAAAACGAGCTAATGTGAATAAAAATAATGATAAGAATGATTTCGAAGGAGATATAAGTATAGAAGATATAGAAAAACTAGAAAATGATGTAGATATAACTGAACAAGAAAAAGAAGTAAAAGGTGATGAACTTCCGACGGATAGCTGATTCAGGTGTAAGAAGCTTAGCTGAATGCCGATAGATGGCGCAAGTTCGTCAGTAGTTGTGTACCTGAAGGGAAGTATGTTTTTAAAACCAAGGCAATATGTAATTTATTATCAGTGCCTTTTTATCTTTTAATTAGATTTTTATGAAGAAGATAAGCAGATATTCTGTATGAAAATTCTTTCCCTTTTTTTTTACTTTTGATTATAATCTGTAAGAAAGTAGTGCAAATATTCTTTTATATTGTTTTAAGTATTTATTTGTTTATAAATTTACCGAAACGGCTGTTTTTTATGTTACGTTATGAACCAAAACAATTTGTTGTTTGCTAGTACCCGAAATCAATAAACAGGTTTTTAATAAGTGCGGCTAATGTTTTTTCTCACCTCATCTCATTATAAAGTTCCTATCCTAAGAAAGGGTTTGTTTTTAAAAGTACTTTTTTTCTGGTATCGTATATCGAGGGACGCTCGGCGGCCGTTGCGCGCTTGAACCGCGACAGCGCGGCCGTCGAGTTCAAAATAAAACAATCAACATCGAACCGGCTCCGCTCGTGGTTGGACGCGCGCCGCTGTGCTGCCTGTGCCTACCGTACCGACGAAATAAATAAACATTTTGGCGCGAATGTGCTGATTCGAAATTTGAATGTGTTTTCGTGTTTCAAATTAATATTTTATTGAAGACAATTTTGTTTTTTTTTTGAATAATTTTTAATTTTAAGATTTTTGTGATGAGGTTTGATTTGTACAGTTCGTGATTTGGACCCCAAGTGAAGGATTAAGTGGACTAAGGTGAAATGAAATATTTTGAAGTGTAATACTGATTTATTGGAAGGACTGCCTCCTGCATGCGGATTTAAATTCATGGTAAGTGCCAACTTAGTCTTTATTTGTTTTTTTTTCCACATATTTCAAAGTACCTAATGATATACTAAATTAAAAAAAAAATACTGAAAAATATTGCTATAATAGAAATAAATATTTTAAAATGAATATTCTACAACTCTACTAAAAAAATATTTAATAGACATATTTAGGCTATCTATCAAATAATTATGTAAAAATTAACGATTTGCGATATATCATAAATACGACAGTTAATACGGTGACATCTAAAATAAATAAAAAGCCCTTTATTTCATGCTGGGCCCCGCGGTTCTACCCGCCACCCGAGGGAATTTCGCTTCTTCCCGCACCTGGATAAAGTAGCCTTTGTAAATATTATTTTCTGTATTAAATTCTGTAGTGTTTGCGTGAAATTGTGACAGACAGATTTACTTTCGCATGTATGATATAAGTAAGGATTACCGATTAAAATGCATCGCCCCAAAGAGTTATAGGAAGCGTCGTAGTCTCACGACTCTTAACAAAATCTCAGGCCATTGTTGTACCACCCAACTGATTACATTATTTCTGGTTGACTAGAATACTAACAAAATCACTGTTATTGTGCCTTGGTTGTATACCTAGATCGATAAATAATGATAATCAATTAGAAATAACGATTTTTGTAAAGAATAAATATGTTTCTTTATATGGAGTCTTCTAGTAGGTAGATCAATACATTTTTTTAAATCTTTTCTGTAAAACAGAATTTCCCCTTGAAAAGAAATATTTGCCTTGACTTTCCAAAAACGCCACTATTGCACTCTTCACCTCGCTATCTTCCTTTTTTTGCCTTGGAAGGTGTGTCTTCGCAAGGATTTTTGGATCACCTCTTCAATCTCGTTCTAAGTTTGAAAGATCGACCGTCTCTGAATGTACTGTGTTAGACCAATGGGCTCTGCGAATGTACATACATAGAGTTTCCGTCCAAAAAGAATTATTATATTTAAGGATTGGAAATTTTCGGATTGCCCAGTTAAATTGAAAATAATAATGATACTCGTTATTCCAATAAAAAAAATGGTCTTACATGTTTGTCTCGTATGTCTTATTGGTAACTGTGAGTCGTAAAATCTACCTCGCGGACTACAAAGCCTCCCTTGACATTCTATTGTTTCAAAATTCATCAGCATATTCATGCGAAACAGGCTCGCCATAAAATTATTTTTGCCGCTAACTTGTAGCATTTTCACCGTATTCAAAGCAGACTTGTTAGTTATTTTGCCACTCTTCTACAGATGCCAGCACATGAAAAGTGCCATGTGCCAGTCTGTCAAATTTCCTTAATAGATTTTCAACTTCATCGCTGAAGCATATGGTTCAAACTTGATTGAGAAAATTTGACACTTTCGGGTAGCTTGATGTGCTGGTGTCTGTACTCTAATGGTAGCAATAGTTTAATTTTACACGAAAAAGTATAGAAAACATTAAAAAATAGTTCCTTCCTCGGATATAATTGAGGTCTTTAGTTTTGTAATTAAACTGTACTAAGCTTAAGGTATAATTCCTCCCACACTAGTAACGAACAATACTTTATGTCCAAGTCGTTCCGATAGACAGATACCGAAACCTTTATAACTATGTTAATAAACATTATTGTTCCGTCTAGTCTGAAGCAAATCGCAATTAACATAATAGAGTTATTACTAAATGTATCCAAAGTCGGTCTCAAAGACATTTGCCTACATTACGGTATTAGAATCACTTCTCTCTTAAAGGAGAAAGGATTAGCGACGCAAAATTTATACAAATAATGTGTCTATTATGTAATTATGCACTTAAATATTAATGTAATTTAGCTCGACTCAATATTAGACACTTTTACCGTTTTCATTTGAGATTGATTAGTATTCGCACGTCCAAAAAATATGGTTGCGGTCATGAAATATTAGCTCGGAAAATTATTAGTGAACCATGTGTAACATTTCAATTTAATGAGATAAGAGTAGTCCACTTAAAATTCGCCATCATTAGCGTATTCCGTCGACGAATTAGATAATCTCTGCTAAATTCCATACTTTAGATTCAGAAACAAATCAACTGAATCAACAGTTTAATCAACGCCTGACCCTATTTCACCCAAATACGAGTTTAATACCTTAACGTATTCCGTTACATTATTTGTACACCAGTTGTAACACTCGGCAATATAATGGTAGAAATAAACGATTGTTTCTTAATAGCATTCGAATGATTTAAAACCACATCTACGCCTTAATCATCATTTATAAATAATATATGCCTACTATCACAGAGTGCTGTAGCTAACTTATAATTACGAGTACACTGCAGCAATTTTGTAAGTTATACAAAAAATAATGGCATGGTTCATGCAGCTATGACTGCCGGTTTTGAGAGACTACTTATTTAAAAGTGCGACTAACAGGTGAACGGGGCACGTGCCTCTTGCCAGGTGGAGAAGCAATTTTTTTTAATGCCTGTATAATTAACTACGTCCATAGAGATAAATGGGCCTGTCGTACTCTGTTATAGGAGAATGACATATATGATTTTATAAAACATCATTTAGATCCTTGTATGACTGGCCAGTCTTCGGGTTATAGAGCTTGTTTCTGTCAGTCGACTATTAAATTGGATTTAGGATCCAATGAACGCTCTTAAACTTAATACTTGTTTTCTGTTCATTTGGTATTAAAACGAATTCTAAATCAAAGAACAGGTTTCTTCGTTTAATATTTAAATTGAGCTACCGTTCTTGGAGATCTGGAAGAATTCAGTGGCTGCCGTATGCATACAAGTTAACAAGCTCACGGACGGTTCCCCGTTATATAAATATGTTGATAGGCGATTCTGTCATTGCACAGATCCTAGCATTTATCAACAGTTATATTTCCGCGGTGCGCAATTATTTAATGCGCCTAAGCATGAAATATTGCATGCTCGATTTAACCCACTTGTAACTAGTATAGTACGTACCTATGACACGATATTTTCGTGTCACCAGGCAGCTACGTCGTGTCAACTGTTTGTTGATAAAGTTTTCTAATTGGCTTGTGGTTTTATGGAAGGAATTGTTTCTTGTTAAACGATTGGATTCAAACGCATCGATACCGTATTCTCGTTGTTATGACGCTCAGATTGATACAATTCTTAGATCTTCATAAATCTTTGTTACAGCTGTCGTCATTGGTTTGGAATTTTAGATTATCCTTCAGCTTTGTTTAATAATGATCGGAATACCTTATTGTTTTGTCGTCATGGTTGTGTAAGCATGGGTATATGATCAGGCTCGAGGCCACATCGTGATCATCTCGAGAACTTCGTGTGACAAGTATGTCTCTGGCGGTGATCGTGATTGCTTTCATCGAGATATGGGCCACATCACGACTGGCTAATCTCAGCCAATCTACCATTGAACGTTGGAACTTGTAAACAATAGACCGCGGGAACTATGGTTTGTGAAACTGTGACAAACATATGCGAATACGAATGTCTAAGATATGTACCGACAGAGGAACGAGCTTATGTTTACCTGTCCGAGTTTCAGTAATAATTTTCGGCTTTAATGTTCCCAATTCAAGCATTAACCCATAAGGAAACGTCAGCATGTTATCGAATTGTATATGACAAATCATACAATGTATTCAACATTGTATAAACAATAATGATCGAGAGCACATTTTACCACTTCATAATCAAATAATGTTTGGCTGATAGAGACATAATCGCCAATAATAGGGCGTGACATCATTTTGCTGAAGCTTTGGTTACAATATTATTCACATGTGTTTATGGGGTACAAGTATGTACATTTTGAGCTAATTTTGTGGTAATGCTGCGTTAATATGAGCGAAACTGAATATTTGGTACGATAATGTCGAACGTAATTTTAAGGCGCGTATTTCAGACCATGGAATTGTGGATGCCATGGCCGTCTATCTATACATATATGTATACTTTGAGGAGTTGCTTCATAAGACCAAACTGTGCAACTATAGGGCTCATTGTTGACCAGTACATTGAGGAATGACGGTCATTAATGTCCCAAGTTGACACTTCTTTTCAATATGCTGTAGGTATTTTAGATGTAGAACGCCTCCATCGTCACGCGAATTAGTTACGCTACTTAGACATTATACAGGGTTACTGGGTAAGTCGACCTAGATCCGTTAAGGGCGTGCAGTACCCATCTTTTCTGACTGATTTCACTATGAAACAACCTACCCCAAACCTAACCGTTTTCGAAATAAACGTATGTTAATTTTTATTATAAAAAATGCCCATTTTTTACCATTAAATATGGTATTTCAAAATTAGTATGCTTAATTATTTTTTATTTTTATTTTTTACATGCCGGTTTTTTTGGCTAGCCCTAGAAACTAAAACAAAACAGCAGGTCAGTTTGGCTGGCCCTAGAATCTAGGGCCAGCCAAAGAATAATCAATTAGCGTAATTAGTTTACGTCCACTATCGCCTATTAAATTAAGATTTTCTTTACGAGTTTAAATAAGACCCTAGATTGTTATACCTTGTTGGATAGCTGATGAAACGTAGATGTTTTTAGGCATATCTGCCGAACGTCTGCCATACAATTTTTTTTTAATATCCTTTAGAGAAATGTAAACTGTAATTTTTTTAAATAACTTTTTGAACTTTCAATCTTCCAGAACAATGTATTTAGTTAACTTACGTAGGATTTTGGTTACTAAGTTCATGGAGCATCTTAACCGGCATGTAAAAAATAAAAATAAAAAATAATTAAGCATACTAATTTTGAAATACCATATTTAATGGTAAAAAATGGGCATTTTTTATAATAAAAATTAACATACGTTTATTTCGAAAACGGTTAGGTTTGGGGTAGGTTGTTTCATAGTGAAATCAGTCAGAAAAGATGGGTACTGCACGCCCTTAACGGATCTAGGTCGACTTACCCAGTAACCCTATAATTCAATTCAATTTTAGATGACTTTGTGCTCTACGATCGTTGGTGGTCTAAAGAAAGTTTTAATAAGTGTACATACGTGAATAAGTAGGTACTCTTGGTCCAGGTTGCCTTGCATAAGAATTTTGATTAGAAGTTTTTAGTTATGTGTGCTACTTCTCATTTAGGTGTGTAAAGTGGTTATGTGTTTTATGTATATTGAATACCTGCTTGAAGGTGTTGGTTTTAAATTTTCTGGTTTTTCTCTGGTTGGATGGTGCAAGTGTTTTTAAATTGCGTATAAGTCCTTTACATTTTCTAGTTAAACTTTAGTTTCTCTTTAAACTATACATTATTGACGGAGTGTAATTATGGATATTTCAAATGTATTAGTTTAAAATTCCTTTGTTGATTATGAATCTGGATAATGGAAATCGTGACGTATGTATCGTGTAATATGTGTAAAAAAATGAGATGCTTCTGTTACCGAATTTTCTAGCCGATGGTTTCAATGTTTACTGACGTGTTGTTTTTTATTAGTTTCGGAGCCAAATGTGTTTATCGTATACGAGGAATAGTGTCATAAAATAATAATAGTAATATCCTTGGGTACATTTCTATAGTGTATACAGGGATAATCGTCGGTTTTGTGTCACCATTACATATATTAAAGTTGTCTCAAAAGGGCTTCAGCGTGTTGGCTTCGGCCCCACGTTCGCCTTCTAAAAATCCGGGACTCTGTAGTCCCGTGGTCTAGTAGAGACATACATAAATAGTAATATTATGCGCGACGCAGCGTTTTGACTCGTGCCATCTCGCGGGTCGGCGACTCGTCGCACGCGCAGCCTCCGCTTCTTCCTCTTTTTGTAACGTGTAATCAAGTTCGTGACGTTGGCATGTGTGCGTTCCTTTTAATGGTGTGCGCACGTGTGCTGCCTGTAAAAAATCTTTGTCTGTTGCTGCACGTCAAAGTGTAAATTTGAGACCGATTCGATTATGTTTCGAATCGAATAATTTAGCCTACCTGTCCAACTTTGAAGATTGGCTAGACGTTCTATTCTATAAATATATTTTATTATTTTTAACTGGTTCCATACAAATTTATTGCCTGTTACCCGACCACTTCGTATACTTATTGCTTTTTTTATAAGTACGATGTTCCATTATACTGATACTGACTTGTAATAGTATTTAAAGGAATTCAGTCCAAAGTACCTTTTCTTTCTTTCAAGAGTCTTCAATCAATAAACTTGTCAGTTGAATTCCTAGAAGAACTGACATAGAGTGCCATTTAACCTCCAATAGCCTCGAGGTTTAGGTCAAAGGTAGGCGCGCCGCTTAAAACTAGTATCTAGGTATGTCACGGCTAAACTAGAAAGAAACGACTTCGTCCATGTGCAGTGAGTGGAAGTGGCTAGTGTGGACAAAAAATGTAGAACATATTCTTTTTGTGTTATTTTCTTTTAGCTTGAGGCTTCATTCTGACCGCAATGGCAAGACGATTATCTGAAGAATGTAGACAGCTCTCATTGATTTTGATTGGACTATCCCTCTCATATATCAAACCTTGGATTAATTGCAACGAATATTAAAAAATCATGCAGTACAAGCGCATCGGATCTTTTTTAAGAGTGCCAGGTTAAAGTACTTTTGATAGTACGAGTACAAGCAGATACTTTTTTGTTGCAAGTGAAGCACACGTAGCTAAAACATTTATTAGTATTCAGTACAGAATTGATCAAGCACAGGCTATAACATTTTTATGAGGATACAAAGTTCGTGTGTCTTGTAGACGTGCCTCATAGTTCGAGACACACTTTATAGGTGCTCGAGTCAAAGGGAATGCTTTTAAGGTTATCACTCAAAATTATTTATTACTAATGGAACACTTGAAACAATCCCTCGCTTTCTTTAAGTTTTTGTGTTAAGTAAGATTTTTTGTTCTCATAGTAATATGCAACCACTTGAACAATTCCTTATTTTTTTCAGCAATGTGAGCGGTCTTGATGCCGAATCACACGCTAAGTTAACCGCTTGAGATTAGTTTTTAGATTAAAAAGCCGAGAATAATATTTTTCTTAGAATTCGTTGTCTAAGTTATCACTTCGCACTTAATTCAACAAGAGCGAGGTCTAATTTTAAGTGCAATTTCCGTACTTAAATCGGATCTGTTGATTTTGAAATTACGGTAAACAAACACTTAAAGTAACCATCAATTATTTACCAATTTCTATGGATGGAAGCAGTCATCTGGTAAAAGGAACGTGACATAGCAATAAACAACAATTGCTCGATTGCTGCCCAAACTAACATGTTATTAAGCTTTTAAAGAACGTTTAGTGACAAAGCGCATCATCATACATACATGAAACATTATTGTTGTTTTATTTCTCCGTCGAGAATGCTACGAATATAATTGAAAGTTATAATTATAATTACCTCGAATAAAAAATAATCGCTGCTACACTTTTTTGTTTGGAGCGCATTTCTAGAAAGTAATAGACAAAGCCTTTGAAAGAAGTGAAATGTCTGACAACACGAGATAAAAAGTGAATCTTGAGCGTATCTAACGCAGGAATGAGGATTGCGGTCGTCAGACTGATCATTTCGGTGATTACAATCGTGGTTATTATCCACGTTGTGTTAGGGTCCATTCTCGTGTGTAATGTGAAAGAATTTATGATTTATTTCTATATAATAATTCTATTACCGATAAGGTTTTTATGGTCGTATGTGATGGTATGTGAAATCGTTTGCTCTACTTTTCAGGATTCAATCAAAACTTTTAAGGTACTATAGAATTGCGTGATAAATTCAAATATATATATTTCATCGACAAACTCAAGATAAAACTAATAAGTACCCGAAGAAAGTCATTCGTCGATTCAAAAGCTTGATAAGTAAAAATAACGTTGATTAGCAAGACCAGGCATAATTCCGAAAGGACTCAACATTTTATATCCCGAGAACGCGAACGAAACGAAGTTGTGGAGCATAACACTTGAGATTAATTATTTTGGGTGCACGGATTATGCACGCTGTACGTACCGACACTGTTATGGGTTTTTTAACCCTTTTAGACTTTTGTAATTTAATTGGTGGTTACGTTTTATTAAGCATTTCGAAGATCAAAAAATGCATCCATGTTGGGTTTTAATTAAGGAAGATTTAACTTTTAATTGATTGTGATGATTTTATTAACTCAAAGAAGTACCTAAGTAAAAAGTGTTGAAGCTTCCTACATGGTTAGACAGTTTGGAGAAAGAAGAATGACGAAATAGAAATGATGAGAATTTTAATTATACACATATGTTTACTGCTGCTGTATGTTCTGCACCGAGTAGTTTCAACTTACTACAAATATTTATGCTCTGGAATCTGTAATCACAATCTCGGTTACTTGTAACAGAATCTGTAAATAAAAACTGAGACGGGAACGTGGCTTGTTGCGCAACAAGCAAATGATATCCAGGAATTAACCCCGTTTTTTGTGAAATTATCGACAGATCGGAAGTGTGGCCGCAAGTAACTGACTGAAATAGCTCAGCTTGCTTGCTTAGTATTTAGAAACAATATGTAAACTGAACACGTACACGTGCATTTGCATTATAATGGCGCCTTAGGAATCAGTAACATTACGTTTAATAGAAACAGAGATAGAATGATTTAATGCTTATGAAGTTTTTTTTAAACAGCTCATTTCATTCATAAAATAATTTGACACTTTTTACCCTTTCGTTCAAGGCAAAGTCAGGCAACAATCTGATTCATGAATCTACAGGTGATTCCAAAATTCGTTCGTAAATCATGGGGTTTGAAATAAACCGTTTTATTGCATGGCGTTTCGCAGAAGCCCGCACATGTGCCATGCGCATGCGACGCACTGCGGGGCGCCGGCGCACGACTTGCAACACTAATTTGGACAAATCGGCGACGAGACCCTGATTCTTTATTTCCATTGTATAAACCAAAGAAAAGAAAATCGAATGAGCAACAAATAAATGTACAAGGTAATTGGGACTGTTTGGTTACGTTGAACGGATTTCAGACGTTATTTTTGCAATCTTAATTATATCTCTTTTTTGTTATAACTCATGTTAGTTAAGTTATGCGGATGGCTTCTGTTTTAATAGTTGATAATAATTAGCACCAGGTACGGCTGTAACTCTGTTAATTGCCATTTTTGCTCCTTACTTAGGATCTTGTTATGTCTTCCGGGCACGTTTTTATAAACGACTCGCTATGTATTCTTATACAAAGACGTTACGTCTAGCAGCCAAATCGCGTGAAAATTCTTAGATTTCTTTTCTATTTTGTTGTATCAAGACATAGGTGTCTACTTTTTATATTTACCAGTGGAACGAATTTTGAAAAGCATCTGATGGAATTTGACGTCATTCCGTTAGAGTATCTATTGTGTTTCGTGTTGCAAAACCGAAATAGGTTTTGCTAACATAATTTTCACGGTCTGTCACGAAGAATCAGTCGATAATTAGCCAGCTTTGCAACTGTTTGGTCTCAACAAAGGTTGACAACGAACGACACAGTTCATTGTTGTCGGGGGTCCCTAGTCGCACTAACAATGCTCGAGACTTAACCAGTGAAAGGAATCAGCTAATGAATCATTGTGTAATTAAATATGAAAACTCGCCTTATTAACCCCAATGTAACAATTATATGAATGAGAAATCAGAACACGATAGTTGACTCCGCCCCGCGATTGTCTTGTCTAGGCTGTGTGAACGTTTCGTCAAATTGTAGCTACGTGTTGTCTACTTCTAACAGATATTCTTAGATGATTTTAAAGTTATAGTTTTAAAACCTGATGATTTTACTTCATTATTATCTTCGTAAATGATCGGCCTGGAATAAGAGTAGCACACTCATTCTAGACATAAAAGCTTGTAATACCCTAAATCAGTTTTATTCTTCGTGGAAATTATTGCTACTTACAAGTCACAAGTATTTTCGGTTTCTTTGATATATTGCACAAAGATTATAAATAAATCTTAAGATAATCCGACAGGTCCATACATCACTGTTGTTAACCAAATTGCAGAGATAACAGACTGCTTATTATTTTTCAGATACCGAAATGTGGCCAGTGGATGGATACCTGTAGTGCTCTCTACAAAATGGCGGGTTGGTGATAAAAAATGGCGCCAACCATGGTGACTCCCGCGCACGAACGTTACGCGCGCGACGTTGAACTCCGACCTCAGCATTCGAGAGATGGATCTCGAGATTCGGGGATCTTTCACACCACTAAAGGACTTTGGAATGCTCCCGGACAGAACAACTGCTTCTTAAACAGTGCTGTACAGGTGAGTTTTTTTTCTATCTGATTATTTTTCCATGTAGAACAAGAAATGCGAGAAGAAAAAATCGCTATGTCAGTAAATGTCAGCCCATCGTTTTCTCTCGAGAATCACTAGATTCGCATTTGTTTCTTACTTAGGACAAACTGCACCTACAATACATATGTGCAAAATTCATGTTCTATACTTATGTGACCTGTCTGACCTTCACTTATAGGATTGTTTAATGAGCCAAAGCAAAATTCCTCGAAGGTTGAAGGCAAACAAGTACTTAAAAGGCTGTAAGCGAAGTTCATGCATCTTATTGTTTAAACATCGTAGGTGGTGTGTTGATACGTAGCGAAATACCCATGTCACGTCCATATATTAGTAGGTGGACGTGATATTTTTAATAGAATGCGTCATTTTTATTTCTGGTGAAATAAATCGTGTTTTATTCAAAAGCTTTACACGTATGAATTGAGAAACACTTAATTATGATATGCCAGAGATTGATATCTGTAAATGCGTAAAACATTTAATGTCGATGTTTTAGATGCTTTTTAAACGATATAATTTGGTTATTTTATACGCTGTATACCGTACAAAGTGCTTATCTAAATTTTAAAACGATGTTATTTATAACTTAATACATATTCAAGCTTAATGTTAGCAACGATGATGATTAGAATCATTAATATTAACGTTGATTACGTGCGATTATAACTAAAAGGCATTTTCGTTCGTGGACAGATTTCATTTTTAAGTTGACGTAAATAATATTCAGAGATAAATTCGAAGATAAACGTAAAGCATTAGTGGGCTGTCATTGGCGCGCCTCGAAGCATTATTCAAATTTCATCAAGTAAGCTGGGGCTAATCCTCTATCTCGAATATTTAACAAAGCATTATTCCTTATCACGAGATATTAAGGACGAAAAATTTACGGTTGTATTGATGAGTGTTCTTACGAAGTGTTGACTTAAAGCTTTCCTTTTTTTGTCATTAATCAGTGGGCTAGTCTAATTAATAATTCATTAGAATAATAGTTTTTTCCATGTTATCAAATTTGTTGTCTGTGAAACATAATCAGAGTAATTTTACATATTTTTAACAATAGGTACGTAACTGTGCATTGTTTCAAACTCTTCATTTTTAGTTCGGACTTTCTCTAAAGCAAGGCTTATTATAAAATACAGCTACTTCCACACATTATGGTCAAAGGTAAACATTCAAATTATAAGCGGACAATATGGTTTGGTGACACACGTAAGAAGTAACGGCCTGTACTCATTTACACCGGTTCTCTTAATAAATCTCACAATTGAAAATAAATCATAGTACTATAAGCTTAAAGTTCAATTTTGCGTTGTTTGTCGTGCTGATGATGACACTGCTGGCTATTTCCATTAGGGGTCGTTTGTTGACGTGACTTCTATACTAATAAATGTTAGAACCTGTTTAGACGCTTTTTGTAGTAGCGTCAATATTTTGAAGTGGCTGGTGGGCCCCAAAAATATGTATCGAATTACAGACGACATAATTTGAACATAGAATTTTGGTAATGGTTTCTCTACCTGATACTAATTTGGGTCACCAAACTTATCCATAACTTCTGAGGCTGGTGTTTGAACATCAAATAAACTCAATTTTATTTACGTAGACAGAGGAAATTTCATTTCTTGCTGTTGTTTTCACAAAATAACAATATGTTAATAACTGCCTTTATCTCTCGCTTGTGTCATATTCTCGCGAAGAGAAAGAAGTCGATGAAGCCGCAAGTTTTTGTACAATAACCACTTATGTAGTGTTACATTTCCCACATTGGCGTCGTCTCACCAGCAGTCTACTTCGTCTCTACGAAAATGTTACGTCGTACCGGTAATAGGTCTAGCGCTATCGTGGGAACAACGCGACTGTCTTAATTACTAAAACATCAAATTACTGCTATCGATTGATTTAAATAAGGAGATAAGAGATATTAAGTGCGAAATTAATAGACGAAAGGCGAAATTTTGACAGTCTTTAAAACGTTGAAGCTCTTGAATGGGAAGTCCATTATTTACAAACCAGAAGTTTTATGAACTCGTTTTAGTGAAATGTTTACGAAGCATACCTTACATTCAGGCCACTCTGATCTGGTTTACACCTTTTCTGTATCACTTACACGGAGAACTAATCGTCGTAGTAAACAAACTATGTATTCCAGTTCCTGACATACGCATAGCTAGCGTTCCACGGCGCTCGTACGCACTTGATAAATCTGATCCAATTTACATAGACGTAATTACCACACGGAAAAGACGGGAGAGCTTACAAAAAACGTACAACCATCAGCTTGGGGCGTAATGACGTGTACCATGGTTGCCGCATCAAACTCCCATTAAAATGCCTGCCTATACATCGCGTGAAGATTCCACGAAAAGAGACAAATGATGTCATAGCTCCCAGCGTACGTGTGTGATCTTATTTAGGGCCGAGATTTTAATAAGCAACGATTACAATGTCTACTCATCTCATGTTATTGTTTCAGTCAGTCGATCAAAGCGTGTTCGTGCATTACTCACTACGGCATTTGTATATTTACCTATACATAGACATGTTGACGAGCATTTGTCTTTGAAATTGCTTACCTGAAAAGAATCGTTTAGTTGTAAAAACTTAAAGAATAGACGAATAACGTAAAGGAATGTCTATATTATTATAACAACTGAAGTACAAATGAAACAATTCTATAGAGGACATCAACCATTCCTTTACGCAGATTTGCGAACCTGTGTGGATCCAATCAGAGTCGTAGATTATTTTATTATATAACATTCCTTTGGCTTTAAAAGCGTAACTAAAGAAATATACCATGAATAGTTGGCACGAGCCAGGAATGTGTGAAAAAGTAAAGTGTTGAAGGCGACATGGGATTTGCGCGTCAGAGCAACGTGACGCGGCAAAGATTGCGTCGTCTGCCTTATGATGGATTACACCTCGCAACTTGTTACTTCTAAGAAAATGCCAAGTGACTCGAGATGAACTTGGGCAATTAGTGTGAACATTATTTCAATCTACTGCGTCTATCTATTCTTGTACCTTATCATTATTTATAAACGGACAATTTTTTCTTCTATAATTATTTAAAGAGTTATATAAATCGAAAAACTGCTTGGAAACCTATTAAAAGGCACATACATAGAGTACGTATCTATGTCGGCTCACGAATTAAAATTACCGCTACGCTGAGTAGACTGATATTAATGCGACGAGTATTAATAAAATGAAACAAAGATCGTGTGAATTTAGCCTGAAGAGGGTTATTCTTTACGGGGTATCTAATAGCCGTCGCGTTCCCATAAAGCTAGTAGGTAGATTTATAATTGGAGCACGCGATAGCCCTATCAATCTTTCTTACTAATAGAATCAAAAATTACTTTATTGTCTTCATACTAATACCACGAAGTGAGGGATCTTTGTAGATTAAACTGAAGTAATACGGTCGATGAACTTCCGCGTTATAATTAAGAGTTAGCACCCAAATTAAAACGGAAACCGATATCTTCTGTTATCGCTTAAAGGGCTCAACCTGTCAAGATATTTGGTAAGACTTAATTAAGCAAGTGTTTTGTCACAAACCTGAGTTTTTATCAACTAATACGAGTACAAGCGACGTCAAACTAATAACCGTTGAATTCGTTTCCAACGTGGGAAAACTTGTGAATAGGTGATATAGCAACATTAAAATGATAGTTGTTAAGTTCAGACAACGTTCTTGCGGTAAAAGAAAAAAAATCTTTTGTTGTGTTGACAGGCTTTTCAAGCGAGCTTTCAGACGGTTTCCAATAGCAGTTAAGACTTTATATTTTCTATAACTTCCTCGCGGTTGTTGTTTATTACGAAACTTACAACGGTTTACTGATAAGCTAGCGCACCACAAAATGAGTTCGTTATACTATTATGCACCTGTTTGTAAGCGCGTTAAGCAGATAAGCTCGTGTTAGCCTTTACTCCATTCTTTGCTTTTCTTATCTCTTCCGTAATGGATCGACCTAACAGGTCTCTTGAGCTGACGAAAGCTTAAATTGAGCAATAGCAACTCTTCGTAAATTTAGTGGCATTTAAACAATGCTATGACTATTATTGTAGGTGTTGATAAAACAGTTTATGTGTTCTAACCAGAACCTTTGCTTCAATATAAACTAGTTAATTTACGCACTACGTTGTGAAGTAAATAAACGACGATTTCATTGTAAAGGAAATATAAGTATCGTTTATGTAAGAAGTTGTTATCGACGTCCCATTTCCAACGCTTTTTAACAATGGTTCTGCTATTGGCGGAAAAGCACTAGTCTGAAATCGTAGATTAGTTATGCAATGAAGTCACTATTTTATTGTTTCTATCAATATTCTATTGCTTTTGTATGTGGTTGAGTCATTGCCAATTCGTAAGCGTTCATTTGGAACACATCACACAGCATTGTTGCATTTGATAAGACGTCATGATCGCATTTCTTTCATACACTGAATCACGGTTCTGTCTGTATTTGATAAGTCAATTTACGTGTTAATTAGTATACTTAGTGTTTGTTCTGGTTCCGGCATACAGTATGTATCCTTGTTAGACAAACCCTTTGATGGACAAGTAACTAATTTGAGAGTGGTTTTCGAAGCCAGTGAAGCATAGACCATGCTGCATGCACGCAATGGAGAAAAATGAATTAATGCCGCTTGTTTAAAAACTTCATACGGCCGTCGATTAACTTAATAATCCTCAATTAACCGTATTATGAAACTGCTAATAGAAATGGTCATCATCAATCACGATAAAGTCCATGACGAAGCGTTTTACAATTAGAAATGAATTTCTTCAAACTTTCTTATAACACACATTCGGTATCTGAACAAGGCTCATATTCGAACCATCACCTGTTTAAAAGCACGAGCCAGTATTAAAAAAAATACTAATCAAACTGTATCCATCCCTTTCCTTTATAGCGTTCTTAATAAGAGTGACAGAGATGGACGGGCTCCCGTTTAGGAATAAAGCGGGAGCGTTGAAGTTGCCAGTTTTCTAAACAATTCTCTTTGAACAGGTGCTCGTATGCTTACTCAAGTTATTTTACTAACTATGGAGTATTCCACTCACGGCTCAAATTCTGTTGTTTACTTACGGCTCCTGTATATGCTCACTATATGTTAGTCAGTTAGTTAGGTATGTATTAGTTTTTAATTGCTTCCTAATGGATGTTACCGTCGTTACTGGCGACAGTCTCGAATATTTTTTTTTATTATCAGGAGGAATTTTTAGTTGGTTCGTTACTCATTTGAATATGATGATATGATTGGTGTCTCACAATTCAATTAGTGTTGTTCCAAAGGAAAACATTACAAATTAATTGACAACTTGTACAAGTACGCGAAATTATATGACGGAAACACTTCACTTTGTGTGCAATCAATTATTCCGAATTGGTGTAAAGTAATTAAAAAAACAATACAATGAGAAAAAAGTTAGCTCGTTAGTTTGATTGGTTGAACGTGTTCGGACATTCCATTTCGCGATATTAATGTTTCACGTTACCTCCCCGGCAGCCTTTTTGTTTTGGTTAGAAAATATATTCGTCATACTAAATTTATACTTGATATTTTAAGTCATTGTTGTTTTTTTGAGGATTAAGGGCTTGTTTCACCACCTACGAATATGTTCCAGTTTATTTGGTAAATGATTTCAAACAAATTTTGTTCCATTTTTTAATATATTCAGTAGTAGCATTCGGACATTGTGAAACTGGCCCTTAAGTTTTCATATCTGTAGCAAACATATTATCATGTAATTTCGGAGTCATTGTTTACGATTGTAAGTTTCATAGTGCAGAAATAGTAGTTACGCCTATTTTAGTCGAATTCTAATTGTTTCATCACCTACGAATAAGTTTCAGTTAAATTGTTTGGTAGATGATTTCCAACAAATTCTGTTCCGTTTTTGAATATATTCAGTAGTATTCGGACATTGTGAAACTGACCCTTAAGTTTTCAAAAATAATTGTATATCTGTGGCATACATTATTATCATGTAATTTCGGAGTCATTGTTTACGATTGTAAGTTTCATAGTGCAGAAATAGTAGGTACGCCTATTTAAGTCGAATTCTAATTTCGAACACGTTTAACATGTCGTACGTATAAACGTTCTGTGACGAGAGGTTGCCAACAATGAATATGAAATGAGGATGTGAACATGTGGAACATAATAAACATAAGCGTGATATATTTATATTCATTTCTTCGGTGGGAATGTAGGAAAATATATAAGACGGACTCGTATATATTAAGGTATTTATGGTTACTTAGAAGCTTGTATGCCGTTTGTAGTTATCGTAAAATACATTTGCATAAACGAATTTGCTAAAAATTGCAGACTTATGTATGAAAAAACAAAAACTTTCTGAAGTATAGGTTTCTTTGAAATATAGGCTAAATGACGGGGTGCCAAATTATGATTGCTTGGGCATAATTTTTAGCCTTCAGCTATGTAAAGAGAGACACACTGTTTTATTACCAGAAGCGATATTTGTCCAAAACACCTATTGTAAGACTTAAAAGTATGTGTACTATTGTAGAAATTAACGAAAATTCTAGTTCCAAATATGTTAAGACCAAAAACATTTGCCAATAATGGACCTGCGCCTTATCAAAGCATATTTCATCAACTACCTAATAGTATGTTACTATGCATATGTAATATAATGAACTAATATTTATTTTTTATTAAATAATAAATATTTAACTTAAACTCATACACTTAGTAATGATTAGTGTTCAATTTACCTACATATTCATGAGTGATAAGCGTCAATTACGTTCGATGATAGCTACCTTTATATCGGCTTTACTAGAACAAATGTGCTTTTCCACATTATGACACCAAAGCACCTGAGTATATCTTCCACCTGTCGTTTTCCATACAATAATTCACATAAGTTGTTCACAATGCGCGTGCGCATAGGAATTATATTGTAATTAAATGTCAGTGTTGTAATTAACATTTATAATGCGGTGCATAGAGCAAAGGTGTTTTCTCATATGTAAAGATGAAGTGTTATGGGATACATGAACCTTCTTTGTGGAACATATGTTGATTATCACTTATTTTTTAAACGATTAATACCTAATACATTTTCTTATTCGTTAGCTGTACGTTTGTAACTCTTATCGCACGTACTGAATGACCTGTGTAAAGTGAAAAAGAAATGGTGTCTATCCAACATCTTTGTATCATCTTTGCTAAAAAAAGAGACAGATATAAAATTAAAAAATATATATATAAAATAAACATATACACATTTGTTTCCTTATTACATTTTGTATGCAACATTACTATTAAAGTACGCGTTACGATGATCTACCTTAATCTATTGAAGATTAAGAAGACTTGTAAAAGAGCTTTTTATACATCCGAAACAAGTAGTTTCGAAATGATTAAGTGGGCATCGAACAAGTAGAAGGGTCACCTTAAACTTTTTACCATTGAGGCAGCTGCTGCGCTTGCGCCGACATTCCGTCGTGTGCCACCACTCCCGGCGCTTCAGACATTTCCGTCACACCGCCCGGTTTTTCATCTTTCCACTTACAATTAATATTGATGACGGATCATACTGCATCCCGTTGTTCGTATTTAATTAACTGTAATTTTCACTTGACCTTCTCAGATCTTCAAATCACAGAAATTGTGGTGAGGTT
This sequence comes from Heliothis peltigera, assembly GCA_958496145.1. Taxonomy (NCBI): domain Eukaryota; kingdom Metazoa; phylum Arthropoda; class Insecta; order Lepidoptera; family Noctuidae; genus Heliothis; species Heliothis peltigera. The sequence continues at coordinate 9,177,703 of OY292328.1, forward strand.
CTTTGTACCAAACATGTTACGTTACATTAGGCACTTAAATTATTAGCTGTAATACAGCTAGATGGAGGTCTATAAACATAATTTGTGCATTAGATTGACCCTTCGTTTTTAAAGTCGGTAACTAGCGGTGAAACAATGAGAGGCGCGATGTGGGCGCCAAGACGGTAGCGTCACGGGTCGCCGCCTCCGGAAGGAACCGTATCGTGGGAACCGCACTACGGTCTACGATACACTCCCTTATTATTCACCTGCATAATGTTTTGATAATTAGAGCACACCAACACCGGTGTTATTTTGAAGTGTTAAAACAATTATATGTTAATGTAAATACGTCACATGCAATTATGTTCACAGATTGGATAAATTAGAGGTTATATTGAATGAGAATAAAAGAAAAAACAATTTCGATTTACTTAGTCTTATCTTGTATAGATTTTAATCGTACCCGATAACTTATAACTAGGCCTATTGTTGCGAACAGAGCCGCTGTCAAAAATGCATAAGTTACACCTAAGTAATGATTAATGACACCGCTTATGAGTGGTGTCACAATTCCTGCTATGGATCTGACGCTGCTGAACGCTCCTATGAGAGTCCCGCGGCTGTCGGCCCCACCTCTACTCGCCACTACTTCCAAACTAACAATTCTTGCTAGAGAAAAGGATATCGTCTTCGGTATTAGAAGCACAACAAACAAGTAAACATTAGGAACTAGCGCTAACCCTACCAAAGAAAAACCTATTAAGAAAAATATATGTAGGATTCGTTGACTGTAGTCCCTATCATTTACATAGAATTTGTTTATATAAGCAACTGAGTTATTTATTATGGACGAAACTATTCCTTGAACAGCCACGATGTAACCTAGATACACGTGAGATAGGCCATGTTCAGTTATTAAGAATAAACGAAAATTACTATAGTACAGGCCTACACTGGCTGACAAAAGTAGTTTGAACACAAATATGTCCCAATATGTAACCCAGTCTATGCTATAGAACTTATTAATAGTTTTTCTGAAAGTATCAACAGTGAGATCAAGTAATTTTGATGCTTCAAACGCAGCCTCTGGTTTGTCCATTTTCTGTTTGGATGTTTCTGGTAAGGAATTGATTAAACCTGAAAAATAATAAAATCCATTTTGTGAGTGGGTTTAAAAGCAAGTTTTAACAACCAAAACCAACTAAAATGAAGTACATTCATCTAGATTTGAACCTAAAAAATTGGCTCTGAACTGTTCTTTACCTGCATTTATAACGAAGAAGGCCGATATAATGACACAGATAATAGTAAAACCGCTATCCGGGAACGCTTCCATGGCATAGCCACTCAAAACGGAGCCCAGGGCTAGCCCGAGTGCCCCCAGTGACATTAATCTTCCATATAAAGTTGATATGTCGTCTGGATTTTCTAAGTAGTCTGGTGCCAAGGCTTTCGTTAGTGACTGGGTATGCTTAAATGTTCCTGAAACAATCAGAGATCAGGTAAGGTAGTGATCTTACGTGCAGAAAAAATAAAGTGTTGCATATAAGCTTTATTTATAGATATATGGTTTTTCCATTTTAAAGAGAAAATACAACAATAATCTCTTTATCAATCCCTTCTATAGAAAAAATATCTGTAATCTCACTTACCTAATAAAATACGGAGACCGAAAAAGGCTAATAGGGAGGATGTTATTCCTAACCAGAAGTAAGTTATTGAACAAATGATCAAACAATACAACAATATTGTTTTTCTGCCTCTAACGTCGCCTAAGCTTCCCTGAAAACGAAACAATACATGGTTAATTCGATTCTAGAAAGTATATAAATATCTAAATGGTGTAGAGCATTTTAAGGTAGTGTTTTACTCACAACAATAGGTGATGATATCATTTGACATCCTGGATACACGGCTCCGAGCAATCCTATTTGAATATGATTGAATCCTAGGTCTTTCGCGTGGATATCGACATATGGCAATATTAAAAATATTGACATTAAATCCTGTAAGGAATTAGGTTTTGTTAGCTTACTCTGCCATAAGCGCTTTCTTCAAAGCTAATTAAGTTAAAATACAGAAAATAGAGAAGACAGTTCAATACAGTACAATCTGTACCTACTTACATGACGGAATAATTTAGACTTTTTATTACGTCAATGATTTAAAAAAATTAGGCGCTCACTTTATAGTTCTTAAAAAATGAATACAAAATAATACAAATAAAAACCTTACCAAAAATCCGACAAGTAAAAAGGTCCAACTGGGCTGCATCGTATTATTTTAATTAGCATTTAAGTCACATATAAACATCCATAAAATTCACACTACAATTTATTATTCCAGAGTTCACAACACTTCATTCATGGCCGACACACGTAACAACATTGATTAGACACATGTTTCCTATCGCCGACAGACTGCAAGTCACATTGATAACGCTCATATCTTAGACAAACCATGATTAAAGTTGACTATTGTTCCGTACAATATTTAGGAAATAATAATTAGTTCAATAATACTTGAATTTAGCATTCAATAAATTAGTTAAAAGTAAGCGTTGTTTAATTAAATTCAATTTTTACGGTCGGCACTTTGTCCTTGTATTGATAACGCATTTTACGATTAAAAAAAACATGATAGTTAAAATAAAATTTCACGGAGAAGCATGTGGCTAAACTGCCGCACGATTCGATTGATCAAGTTAAGCAACGCTTGACGCGCTCGGTCCGTGGATAGGTGATCATCTTGACATTACGAGTTCGTTAGTGTTTCAGAAGGTACATTAAATTGGTTGGTACAACAAAAGCCATGAATTCTTAACTATGCTATTCCCGTCCATATGGTACAAAATGTTTGTTTTTGGAATACTTCATTATAAGAAGGAAGCATATTTAAGAATCATTACGTAAATAAGTAAAATAAAAAATGTCAAGAAAGCAATTGGACGTCAATTTTATTTTAAAAAAGTTCTTCGTGTGTGTCCGGAAATGGAATCAGAGTTAACTCTATAATGTTTGGCTTCCGATCATTTTGGAGTCTTCATCTATAAGAGCGAAGCGGAAATAGGCCTAATCGTAAAATGATTAGAAAATGATCCAACATCAGTTTTATTGTAGCAGTAATGAAATGTGAGAAAGATTTGTTTTAAGTCTGACGAAATTGGCATTTTCAAATTAACTTTCAGATTTGATAAGTTGATAATTAAACACGATGTCATCTTGAACCAGCAAATCTATTAATAACACTATATTTAATAAATTCTGTCTCCTAATTCTTGGTGAGTTTTCAGTAAATTAATTACAGTCTTTGTTTGTGGGAATCTATTTTATTTTTTCTTGTAAAGATTTTGATCTCGCTTGATAACTTAAGACAAGCCCTACTGATGCTAACATAGCACCTGTAAAAAATACATAAGTTACTCCTAAATAATGATTGATGACTCCACTGATGAGGGGTGTTAGAACACTAGATAATGCCCCCACATTATATAACAATCCTATTAAGACTCCACGATTGGTTTCGTCACTTCTGATCCACAGTGCATTCAAAGTAACCATCCTACCAAAAGAGAAATACATTGCTTTCGGCACTACTAATGCTACATATAAATAAACATTAGGAACTAAAGCTAACCCTACTAACGACAATACTACGACTAGAAACACATGAAAGATTCGTTGACTGTAATCCGTATCATTACGGTACACTTTATTCGAATATGTAACTGTTTCAAGTACTATTGTAGAAACAATACCCTGGAAAGTCCCAATGTAGCCTAGGTAGCTTGGTGATAAATCGTGGTGAGCTTCTAAAAATGTACTAAAATTGCTATAGTATAAACCTATGGAGGTTGACAAAATAAGTTTGAATAGAAATATATCCCAGTATTTGTTCCAGTCTATGTTGTAAATGTTGCTAATACAACGTTTGTACGTGTCAGCGATGGAATTATATAATTTTGGTGATTTTTTCTCCAGCTCTGGGTTGTCTTTTTTATTTTCATTTGCAATTTCGGGCAATCCATTGACCAAACCTGTAAAAAATGAAAAGGTTTGTGATATTGATATTGTTTGAGAAGAGTTGAACTTATTGTAATTAAGGATGCGTTTTTGAAGGTTTATCGAATTTGTCGAATTGGATCCATATTGTTAAGTACACAAATCTCTGGATCGATGATCTATTTCTGAACGGGTAATATTCAAATCACAAAAATATCAACATGATAGCTACGATGAAATCTTTTCAATTTGTGTTATGTCCTGTATATTATGTACCTGTACACTACTAGCTTAAAATTAGTTACAACATAATAAAATTACACTTACGTAAGATTATGAAATATAAAGGTGTTGTTAATGCACATGCTATAGTAAATCCGTTGTTTGGAAATGCTCTCGTTATTCGGCCACCTATATTGGTGCCTAGATCCGTCCCTAGTTTCCCCAATGATAGAAGTTTTCCATACAGAATAGATACGTCATTTGGGTCGTCAAGATAGTCCGGCGCCAATGCTCTCGTAAGTATTTGAGTTTGTTTAAATATACCTGAAAGAATTTAGATTATTTAATTGACTTAGAAGTTCATTTACACAATTTTGCTTTGTCTTTCATTCTTCATTCCTTCTGATGGAATAGTTACTTACCCAAGACAATGCGTAGACTAAGAAAAACAAAAAACGATGATGTTATTCCTAACCAGAAGTAAGCAAATGAGCAAACAATCAAACAGAATAATAATACTGGCTTTCTGCCCTTTACATCACTCAAGCTGCCCTGAAAATAAAACAAAAGACGTTGTGAATGAAAGCTTCTTTTATATGTAAATGCATAATACTGCATAGTATATATAGGCAATTCTTGACTTACTACAATGGGTGATGATATCATTTGAAATGCATAAAATGCAGCTCCGACTAATCCGATCTGTATATGATTGAAGCCCAGTTCTTTCATGTGATTATCTAGATATGGGAATACGAAGTGGACTGAAAGCATATCCTGTAAATAGAACAAATACAGTTAATTTTGTAAAGTAATGCGAGAACCGTTAATTAATTTTGGGCTAATAAATTTAACAAATAACGTATCTTAAATCAAATCTAGCACTTAAGACTAGACTACACAAAAACCTAATTTGAATTTGTAAAAAATCATGTTTCGCTTTAATTTACAACGGTATTGCTGAATTTAATTCACAACAATTTTTCAAACTATCTTCTGTAATTAAAAAAAATATAACAGAAATGACATTTACAGGTAAAAATAAAATCTCAAATCTCACCAGCAATCCAACGAAAATAAAAGACACATATGGCGACGGCATTTTTATTTCTTTCAATTTAGTTTCTCCACTGAGATCAGACATCTAAATATATAGAAGTAATACACAACAATGATTTCATACTTGATTACGTATTGTAATGATTCATTGTCGATATACGGTTCAATGATTAGACGCCTTATCGATCTCTTGTTGGCACACATCATCATGATAATCTAACTTACATCCAAAAATATGTATTTAGGTATATTTGGAAACAGTTCTGTTTGTTTGTTTTTACTGTAAAACTTATTATGGCAAATATTTTGTCATTTTTTTGTCTGCCATTTTTTTGATGGTGAAATGTGAAAACTTATATTATACTTGTGTGGTATTCAATGTGGGGAAAATTAGTTTTTTTTGTCACAACGCAGGAATACATGTCTCCCATATTATGGGTTATTTCTATTAAGATAGAGCAAGTGCAAGTGTCACGGTTTGACGATTGTTAACAGACTTCTCGTTATATTAATTTTTAACGTTAATTAAATTGTAATGTTCTTCAATTCAGGCATAGTTCAGTAGAAAACCATGTCTCACATTTGCACCTTTACTCACACTATTAATTTGCATTGCAATTTCGGTAGAAGAATTACATATAATATATGTTTCCTTTGACAAAATAATGCTAAGATGTCCATGTATAACTTAGTATTACACTTGGCACTATTTTCTGATTCCTCCATCTGAGGGCACGGGAGTGCCCCAGCCAAGTCTCAAGCAGAGCGGGCACGGCCGTACCATCTTTTCTCGAAGCGATTCGCGGCTATTTCTGCCCCCTATATCTTCGATGCGGACAAAGCTAGAGCGTTGGGTTTTCGGTGACCGAGAGAAAGCATTACAACAAGCTTATCCTCAAAATTTTATGATAATTGAATAAATAGTTTACGAGTTACGGTCGATCAAAGTTACACTATTCTGTCACTCACTGACTCACTGACCGATCATCAAAATTCTAAGGTACTTCTAGTGGACTTAGAACCTTGAAATTTAGCACCAGTGCAGGTTGTCAGCCACATACAAAGGGAAAATTATAAAAACGTTATAAAATAAAAAACTACAGAAAACAATTTTATATTTGCGGTTTTGCTAGAGTGTTTTGTATCAATTTCGACTGCATTGTTAACTTTGTTCTTTGTTTACGTATCCACAAAAAATATTGAATTGGTTTATTTTATAATTAGATAGATTTTTTATGTATTAAATATAATACATAGAGCTCGATACATAAACTAAAAATTCAAGTTCAATGCAATGCGACAAATAATGTATGCATGCTCGATAGATGGCGTTGTACATTTCTCAATCGCGCTATGGTTTCGTTACATAGCTTATTATTAGTAGTACTTAAAATGTTTCTTATGATTTTATAGATAGCGACCTCTATATAAAAAATAACCAATCTGAAACTAAAATGAATTGCAACAACATTATAGTACATATTATGTATCTATGTATACCAGTTAATAGATGCAATAGTAAAGAAACCTACAAAAATTAATGAGATCCCACGAAAAACATTCAATGTAAAAAAGCCAAGTCTCTATGCAATCTTTTCACCGTAAAAAGTTTTGAGATCGCATCGTAGCCAAGTCCTCTTCACCTTATTTTGTAATGATAAATCAATATTTAGAGACTGTATCAATAGTTTTACTTACATTATAATAATAGTGACTTGGCAATGAGCACAATAAGATACAAACATAAAAACATATTAGACGAGCTGAAAGTAACTATCAAGCTTGAACTTTAATATCACAGAGAAAGATTAATTCCACGGAGCAAACAGCTTTTAACCTGTGCTCATTGCCAAGTCCCTATTATGATAATGTAAGTAAAACTATTGATACAGTCTCTAAATATTGATTTATCATTACAAAATAAGGTGAAGAGGACTTGGCTACGATGCGATCTCAAAACTTTTTACGGTGAAAAGATTGCATAGAGACTTGGCTTTTTTACATTGAATGTTTTTCGTGGGATTATTATTACCCTAGATAATTATACATGGATACAGGAGATAATTGGTGTTTCAATGCGTTTTTTTTTCACAAATGTCATTATTAAATATGGTTTCAAACAACACATTGTTTAAACAACACTTGTACAGCTAGATTCGACATCTTTTGTGTTTTAGTTTATATAATATAATCACTAGTGTTTTTGCACGAAAAAGCCGATCCTCATTTAGGTAGCCGATATAAATATTAACAGATTAGACATTGATAAATCATAGAATATGATGTAATGTTTAATGACTATGTATGAATCCAGCATATTTTGGTTTTGAAATCGGATAATGTTTCTATGCGTTTAATCTCATAATATTTAATGATAGTGTTCCGACGTAGTACGAAGCTGTAAAATTTTCCCAATCAACTTTGAATCATATAAATCAGTGATAAAGTTGAAAATCTATTGAGAAAATTTGACAGATTGTAGTAGCCTCATGTGCCTGGCGTCTTTAACTAAATTGATCTTATTTATTTTATTGTATTTCCTTCAATGTAATACACTAGATCCTTTCTTGCTAAACCCCTTCTATTGTTTAATACACTATTTATCGGTCACATGGTTGAATGGGTCGCCACTAGTTAAAGCGCATTAAGCGGTCTGTTGAACGTTTGGACACACTTGCATCTCAATGGAGTTGGTCGTACGACACTATGCTTCATTGCCTGCTGTTTTTGCCATTGTCTCAATCTGTTTCGTCATAGTCGTCATACATACAGGTATGTTTAATGTGTTTAGTATGCGGATGCTTTCTGATATTTTCATACTCAGGTAGCTACATTATTAAAGTTCTGACAAAGAAATGGGTATTAGAAATGTGACTTACAATATTCGTTGCGACTTTTATCCCCTATTTATGTAATACATTTTTGTTAGAAACCCTAAAATGGGCCGCTTTGTTATCATTCGTGACTAAGACGGTGAAGTTAAAAGATAAAATATGTAACTGCGCTCACGCAGTACATTGGCACAGTTCGGTTGTGAGCACTGAACCGCGACCCCGCGACCCGCAACTTTTGATGACTCACCCTTCCTGACCGTCTTCAAGGATATGGCTCCTGTGACTAATTCTTGTTAAAAAAATCCCCATTGTTCGAATATAGACCATTGTAATACGATGTCGTAATTCGTTGAGCGTTTCACGACTGAATTGACGTTAACGAAACCCTAAAATTAAGAACCCTTCCATTTAAGGCAGCAATAAGGTTTAGGAAAGATGTGAATTTTAACACGCTATGAGTAAGTGTCAAATAATCTTTAAAGCCTATTATAAAAAGCAGGTGTGCCACTGTCAAACTGGATTGTGAGTTCATAGTGTAACCTAAATGTGTACATTATGACAAAGATATCTAATCAAATTCCGTGTCGTTCTCTTCGTAAATCAACGCACATCAGTAGATTTATCAGCTAACATATTATGTAGGAAAAATACTTCTTTCATTCTTCCATAATTTCTCCGTTATCAACCGAAGCAAATTATGCTATTAACGTAAAACAGTCAGAAGTAGTTGCATATCAGTATATCTAGAAGTGCGGGTTAATCTCATCATCAGAATAGGAGGGTCTGCTTTAGCCATGCCAAGACGTGTGGGAAACTCAGCCAAGCTTGACCGTCGGGCCATGCTTCGGGTAACGATCTAATTACAACACTTGACAGGTGCCCGGTCAAAGGTTGAACATATACACAGCCAGGACCTTGAATTACGGGCAATTTTCGCAATGCAATAAGGAAGCAGTGCTAATAGGAAGTCTATAAAAGGATGTGACTGGAAAGGACACAGAATATGCAATTTTATTGTTCCATGAGCTGGATAAGGACTGATATGTGAAAGTTAGAAACCACTGTTGTGTTTTAAATAGGGAGGGAATTGCTTTGAACAAATTATATTCATATATTGAATTTACGAAATCAAATTCGTATTGTGTTCTCTTTGGTCGAAATAATGATCCTGAGGCTATCCATGTGAACTTGTTCTTGGAATAAGCAATTCATGCAAACTTAATTCAATAAATAAGATGTTCCTTCCTTTGTTCTATTCAGACTTAAATGGTAAAGTAGCAATTTATTTCCAATACACCCAGTTTGAAATTGAAAGTCTCGTGAAACAATTGTATCAATTTATGGTAGTGGGATAACTGTGGGACCGCGGTTGCTTCAAGATTCCCGCTTGATCTGAAAATCGTTACAATATTGTGGTTACAACGTAACATTTTCTAAATAAAATAACCTCATGACTTGTAGATATATGCAAATAAAAACAAAAAACACCTTCCAATTTTGAAACATTAATTAATTATTTCATAACAAAATACTTGTCAAAACGTCTCTGATAAATGTATTGCTATTTCAATGATAAGTCCATCTATGTCTTTAGAGCCTGCTATTTCCAGAGGTTTCTTGCGATTGAACTTCGTCGTCACCATATCGGTAACAGTTTCCTAATACGTATTCTTACGTAGTATCGGTTGGATCATTCGGACTCCCACGGGTAGGCGCCTGCGCAGCCACGCGCTGAATACGATGCGTGATCGCCGTGAGAAAGTATATGCTAGTCGCGGTTCGTGATTTTCTTATTTATATTTTTATTACTTTATATTTGAATATAAAATATAAAAGTAGGTATAAGGTAATCGCTTTGACGTCATCGACGAGTAAGAAACAAATAGGTTTTATTAAAAGGCTCACATCATGTCCCGAATCGTTGTATGAAATCTTATCTTACGTTTGTTCATTACCTGATTATATCTAACTATTACTTATTTCGGGACTTTTATTGACTTCTTGTATAACCAATTAGTCAGAAACCTCATAGACGATCATCGTTTTGATCATAAATCCTCCCACAAAGTGAGCTGTTTATTACTTTATGGGCATCTCTTGAGAAAAGGTATCTGGTAATATAAACATCTATTTAGTAACAGATTGTTTACCATAAGAGAGGGACCACGTGGGCACGGGCTGTGTTATGATAATCCGATACCTTCTAAAAGTTTTCGAAAGTATTGGGGCAAAACTTTGAGAAGTTATCGGATTATCATAACACTGCCCGTGCCCACGTGCTCGATATGCAACAGCATTGACTCTTGAGGCGTGTTAAAACCTTTATAAAGGTTCATACCTAACTATTTTTTAAAAAGATTATTCATTGATTTTAGCAAATTCAACACAATTAAGTACCTAACTGGAAATTTTTGTTGTTTGGTTTTCATCATAGAGAAGTTTAGGAGACAATAATACCGTAACTTTAAATAAAATAATCATTTAAGCTTGCCTGATAATAAAATGTAAATTAGCTATTTCAACGACTATCATTTGGACGTTAACCTGTTCTCGCTTGGCTATAAAATTAAGATTGGAAACTATAAAAGTGGCTGAGGTTCGAGAGCCATTTGTAAACCTTAGCTAGTTGAGTGGTCATATAAAATTGCCGGTTCTTGGCCTAGAGTGGGCCAAGTCTGTGGGTCGGTTACATTTGAAATTTTTAGGAAACGTCCATAAGGCACAGTGACCAAACCGGTCATAGATTAAGTGAAACCTCGTGCGATATTGTGGACGATCCAGTTTTGTGCTCATCTTTCATGTAAATTGAAACCACACAGATAGACGGCAATTATGTTGCTTGCAGGAACAATGAAAGCTTTTATTCGACTTTGTTTGGAGCATGTGGTACATCAGAAATTATGTATCTTTTCTGGTGATCATAAAATTGAGTATTGTCGTAATTTATGTTATATACCCAAAGGCGACGAGGGTCTTCTAATTAATTTTCCTGTAAGTTATTTTGGAGTAGGCTACTTTGAAATTGAGGCATAAAGATTCCCGCCGTTTTTCGTAAGAGTTATCTATGTATTTATAACCTATGACAGACCTGGGTTAAGATATTAATTTATTGTTAAATAAATGTCATGGGAATTTTAGCAATTGTTATGCAGCCATTTGTCATAGTTTTGGCGTAAAATAAAATACCAAAACCGACCAAGAATGTGGAATAATGTTTCTATTATTAAAAAATAATGTCACATGCATATTTATTTATGCAAAGCGAAGGTATTTAAATTGTTTTCTAAAACTTTTCCTCTTCGTTATACTATAAAGAACTTTTGAATCTGTTTCGCTGCAATTGATAATATTCGCAATTTAGTAGTTCTTTACGCGTCTGGGTACTTAAATGATTCAAGTGTTGCGGGTTGTGAATGGCGTTGGACGTGGGAATCGCGTGCAGTTTTAAACGTAGTAGCACCCGCATGTATTGCAACCCAGCTATGCCTATCAACTGGTGCTTGAGACATTTCTGGAAAGTTTACTATCTGAGAAACATTCACTGTCAGAACAATGGCGAGGGCGGAGAATAGCGAAGATAGTTTATTAGAAACTGATTGTCAACGACTTAATTATGATCCATTGTTTCAGCGTCATATAGTGTGCTATGATATACAACATTTCTCCTTTAATCGCTTCGCAAGTATCGTAGGTGCCGTCTCGCTTACCGTTTCGTGCGCCTACTCGAAGTGTGATTCTACGGCGCTGCCATACAAATGATTGCTTTTTTATTTCACTAGGCGCTCGGTAAAATGCTATGCGGTTGCGCATCTTTGAGTTCGCCATTGTGTTCAGTTTAATTGCATGAATATAATACCTTGTTATATCTAGTGTTTATGTTTTAAATCTTAATAAAAATATGTCTAATTGTAAAATATTATTTAGCTAAATATTTTAAGATGGTTTGAACAGAAAGTTTATTGCAATTTTTTACTTCAAATATCCATGTATTTGCGTAACAGGATAAACGCTACGATATCTATTATATATGTTCTACTATATTTGGACGTTTCGTTAACGGTAAATGAGTTTTTGAGCGAAGTGGTCATTTCCTCTTAGCACAAAACTTGTTTCATCTTACTACGGCCTACTACAAGATCAACAGTTTATGGACGATGGAGTTCGTAACAAGGGACTTGAAACCTTTTTGTTAGCACAACAAAAGCTTGTTTGCTATGGCAAAGTATAAATGCCATGAGAATGAAAGAGACAGGTATATTGTTGTATAGTACGAGATAAAAACCGGTTAGGGGTGTTGTAATTTTACTATATAGATTTTAATGAACACACATGCCTTCATATAGTATGTTTCTTATATTAATCGAAATGATAGGTTATTAAAATGAAGGTGGAGTACTAAGTTGGTATATGAAGATCAGCAAGAGGTATGTAGGTTCAGGTATTACTCTCTATGAAGCTAAGAATATTATGTAAACCTAATTTTCCTTGTATCAGCGTCAAGTACATTAAGACGCCACATCTGTCTTTCCTTAATAGGTTATCAACTTTATCGCTGAATTATGTACATGGTTCAGTGTTGATTGGGAAAATTTGACAGTCTCAGGTAGCTCGATGTGCTAGACTCTGCACCTGCAAGCATTTTTGTTTAATTCTAAATGTACTTACATTTTTCTACTCCATTTTATGACTACTATCTTTTAAACATAAATCATAAAATATTTTACGTTAATCTTTGATTAAAAAACCGTCTAGCTAATTACAAAGAAGCTTACAAAGGATTAGATCTTAATCGTTATTTTCTAAATAACCCGTGCTTCCAACTTCCATTAAGTTGATTGTTAAGCTTAAATAAGATTTAGATTGGTTTTGTTGTAAGGGTTAAACATAGAGGTAGTGTAAAACTCTTTTGTATTGAATGTTTTGAAGGCTTTTGTTGGAAATAACACAATTGGTAACGGGTCCTTAGTTTTAAACTAATAAGGTTATAAAGGGTAAGATTTTAAAGGGCCTGAGAAACTGTTCTTTGAAATGCCGAAATAGGAATGGCTAACATGGAAAACGCAAAGTTTTTTGGCGCGAACTGTGCAGCAGAATAATCCTTATGTTGAGATTCTTGCTGTCGTTATCGTGTATTATAAGCGACATAAGCTTATATATTTATTACCCATCATAAAAATATGTATATTCATACCAGCGTATCCGTAAGGAAATAAGTCTTCTCTTTTCATAAAAATGTAACACTATGTACTCCTCTGGTAATAACTTGAATGTCTATAAATCACAGTCCCACTACAATTAAAATTGTATAGATTTCATACAGTGGAGACAAATTGTAGGCATATATCGTGGTCGTTAACACCCGCCTAATTACAGAGCCCGACTAGTTAAAAGCCTTCATGTCATCATCTGGACGGCCCTTTTTTTTTTTTTTTTTTTTTCGTGGGAAATCATCAAATGACCCCTCCCGCTGAGGGTGCAGCTGGAGGGAGTGTCAGACTTTTACTGACTAAAACCCACTATGTTCCTTCTGGGGGTCCCTGTGTGCCAGGGCCGCGGTATCTCTCACGAACAACCCGCAGAATCTGGACGGCCCTGGATTTCTTATTAACGCAATCCCTTCTGCATTCCTTGGTACAAGGAATGTATGCGTCATTGGCATTATTATGGTTTAATAAACATAAGGCTTCTTCGACTCCTTAGTTGTCTGGCCTTGTCCTTATCGTGTGTGTGACTATGTCAATACGGGTACAAATTGCTACAGACGTGCTTAATTGGATGCCTTGTATAGGGAACCAATTTGTTTGAACATTTGTAGATGTTGTTGTGATTTTGTTTGCGTTAACTTCAGCAGAAATATAGGATATTTTATTAGTTCATGATTTAATGATTACTTTTATAAAGAAGATACATAAAAAGTTCCTTTCGTTCTTTCGAAGATGTATCATCAAGCTTAATGGGAACTCTAAGTGGCAACCAATAAACACTTTTTCTATCCGTAGTGTTTCGTAACTGAACATGCTATTACACCCACAATTTTGTGAGTTAAAATAATAGTTTTGATCCGTCGTCATGCCGGCTATATTCTATTTCTCACCTAACTAGACGGGAGTGTATAATTGGGCCAAACAGCCCACTACGCAATTACTACGGAATGGAATAAGTAATACCCGTAGCAGGCCAGGCTCGCCGCTTACCGTTTGAGTGGAGCAATCTTTTAAGCGCTTCGACATTTTTTATTGAATTTTAAGGAAGATAATAAGATTAAAAGTACGCTCCTTATACTTATATTAGATAAGGAGCGTACTTTTTCAAATATTGTCAAAGAATTATCTCATAATCATTAGAGTCTTTTATAAGGATACATTATTGAACTAGTTGAGGTCATTTAATTTGGAAAGCAGTTCATATTCACATTTGAAGCTATTCAAATTGTAATGTACTCGTGCGTAAGTAACGGTGCCCGCACGTGCGCAAAGACAAAGGGAACTCGAAACCTTTGTGCCTGATATAACAAGAGACAGCCTGAGTACTACTAACTATAGTACCTCCGAGGTGTCGTTGCGCCACTCTCATTGAGTTATACCGAACAGAATCCACAACATACTAACAAATTGTATTGACAGCAGTCGATTGTCAACCGAGATAAATAATTGAGTTCATGGACAAATACAAATGTGTGCGTGTGTATGTGTAAATTGATTAAACTATATGTCTGAAATACAATTTTAAAATTACAGTGTAAGCTAACAATATCAATATCGGTTTGCGTTGTTGGTCTATAAGCAAAATAAATGTGCATGTCTAGAATAGCATGAACAAGTTCAGTGTGCAAATAACCGTAGGCCTAACGAATGTAATCCGTTTTACTTTTACACTATACACACAATCAGTTGCGTCATCATCCATTTCTACCATAATAGACGTTTTCTTACAGAATTTTTATGCGTAGATACATTATTACATGTCACGCACGCAATGTATAGACAATGAATAGGATTTGAAATTTTCTCGAGAATTGATAAGGTATTACGAGCGATTACGTACTATAGTCGGCAAGGTGCGATGGAGGTTTTTTTCAAACATTTTATAATCCCTCATCCCGCTGCGCCCGTCGTCGAAAACTGCTCCCTCGCACGTTCAAAACTTTTTTCTTTTGGCCACCTGCTCTGAAGCGAGAAACGTATCGAAAAAAAAAACATCGGACAGGTAATGTGTTATATTATTATTCTTTTTGAACTTAACTCGCTTTAGCAGGTTTTAATATTTATGTTAAAATATATAGTTTCGTTACATTTTAATTGCGCAAAAATCATATGTAACAATCGAAAGTTTATTGTGTTCTCGAGCAAACTATTGTAGGTAATTGTGGTCTATAAAAAACTAAAGACAGAATTGAACTTCTAACCATCAGCTTATAACTATAATGATTTTAAGGAATGTCCCATTTCCTAAGATGAGACACTCCTGACGAGTTTATAATAACAACAATTATTGTTCGTGTCAGCTTTACTCACAATCCCGCGGGCGTGCGTTTCTATAAAACAAGATGGCCGCTCAAAGCCTCAAATCCTGGCCGAGGAAGTTTCCCGCCGTAGCCGCGTGCAGCGCTGTTAGTTTAGTTCGTTACTACGCCGCCTGTAGCGGCGGCGCTGGTGTCTCGGTCGGCGTATACGCAGCGCTACACTCCCACGTACGAGCTCTTATTGTAAACACAGGCGCGACCGCCGCGCGGTAACTTCCCGTATGAACTAATTGACAAACGATTGTAAACATGAATGTTATCAATGTAGTGTTATGAACTGTGCCCTAAGTGATTGCTGGACGGATTGCAAGGATTAACCATGACGAAGGCCAAGATAACGCGAAGCAGCGCTCTCTACCACAGCGCGAAGGTGAGCCTTCACTTTAATTTATTATTATTTTGTGTTTTCATGAATTAAAGTGATGTTCTTTGGCTTTCTATTTCATGCATATATATGAAAGGTTGTTAGAAAAGTGCTTGAAAGTGTTATTTTTTAAACAATCAGTCAACGTGTTATTTATGTCAATGAATCAAAAAATTTTCTATATTGAAACAGGACATTTATGTTATAATTTCAAAAATAAAGCTTGCATCGTTAAATTAGAGTTCTAAAATAGTTATAGAGGGCAATTCATTCGAGTCCGGTTTTCTGGACGTGTGTCGTGAATCTCGATCCCTCCGCTCCCGCTGCCCTTCGAAGCCTCCGTGTTTCCAATTTAAAATAAGCGATTACATCTTACATCGCATAGTATATTCAAAATTTCAGATACTTTTCCAAAAATTGTGTTGCCAAGTGATTTGTAGTGGATTTTAGTTACTTTTTATGTAGGAATTAATATGTTTTGGTAAATTGCAAACAAATCTGTACAGAAATATTTCGTACTTTTGGGCGGGTAAGCTTGTGGCATAGTTTTGTAATGACTCTTGTGGCCTTTTTATACTTGATTTAAATCAGTTTCAATACACGTGCGTTAGTCGCATTATAAAGTATGATATTTTAATGAAGCCAATTGCATTTACTACGACTAACAATATAGTAGCATCTGCATATTTCTCGTATACTGTGGCCCTACGGAGCCTACGCTTGGAGTAAAAGACATCAACGCACAGGAACAAAAGAGACGACAATACATTAAAGCTATTTTTGTGTTCGTGCAAGCGAGACCGATGTCTCCTATAGCAACGCGTATACTTATTTATTTGTATATAATTAAAGACTGGGATTTCGTATACAGGTACGTTTGTAGGCACAGGTAGTGGCCGTTGCACGGATGGCCGATCTCCCCATTTTTGAAACGAAGGGGGATGCTTTATAATGGGGCAGATTTTGACCGTATGTAATGTGATGGCATTTAAACTTTGGGGTCTTGTTCGTTTCGGACAGTGAGTGCTAATGATGCGTAAATGGAACAATCCTTTTACTTATTCTTTACTTGATTTTGTAATCGTGGTCTACGTCAAAATATATTCTAAGTTCCCACTACTAGAACCTTTCCCTGTTACCCACTTAAAGGCTTTACTGTGTGAGAATGATTTTTTAATAATTGCGCCTAGATTTGGGTCACATTATCTCCTTATACACGATAGTAAGACAGGGTCTAATTTGTATTTAATGAATACGTATTTAGCCCTCGTTTTCAGACGATATCAAAAAGTAATTGGTCTTGATGTGGTTTCTCGGAAATTGGGCACACGCTACACTCGGTTCGCCGACCGGTTCTCAGATTTACACCGTATCACTTTGATTTTTTCGCCGGTCAATCATCTCGGCTTATTAATAGTGCCTAGCAATCATCGACGGCAAATAATAGAAGTACCGCAAATCTAACCACTCTAAAGCACTACGATGCTATAAGGCAAAGTCCTTTGTCACGTTTGTTTGTCTGCTAGCGAGAAACTCAATAATCACTGAACAGATATTCATGTTGTTTTACGAGTGTAGATAAAATGATGCTATGGAAGGTTTAGGTAATTTAAAATCGTGCGAAACTCAAAGCGCATCGCTAGCTACAAGATAAATCTGAAACTTTAAGGCCCAGTTTCACAGGTTACGGATAGCCACTATCTACCAGATAAATAAAAAAATGGACACAATGTGTATGAAATTATTTGCCAGATAAACTATCTAGAACTTATCAGCAACTTGTGAAACTGTCTTTAACAATTTTGTAAGTGTATCTCTAATTTAATACCTCTTCTCTGAATATTATTGTATAATAATAATCATCTACTTATTCGGTTAACGATAGCAATCTGAGACATAATTTTCTCTCGCTTTGTCGTATTTGGGAGCGTTAATTTATCTCTAAAATCTGACGTGTCTATAGAAAGTGTAAAATGTCTTGTATTGTTGATGACAGAATACATTTACATATGTATGCTTCAATTGGGACTTTCTTTGACGTACGTATTATTTTACATTTTTGCTTTTAGTTTTGACAGATCTGTGTACTACAGTCTTCGCTGTCAAAGTCCCAACATAATTTTCAAAATATAATACGTTGAATAGAAACACTTATTAGACCTTCTAGTAAAAAATTGATTGTATAATGGCATCTCGCAGTTCAGCCTAGGAGGCTGTTGAGAGGTCAACTGGTCAATTCCTGTGGAACCTAGAAGTGAATGCCTCCAGTCTGAACATTAACTTCTAAGTCAAAGCATAATTCTTGACCAGAGCAAAAACACATCTGCCGGGGTTGCGATTTGTTCGCAAGAAGGGCCACGGTGTAAACCCTAGCACACAGGGACCTTCAGAAGGAACATAATGGGTTCTGGTCATTAAGAGTCTGATACTCCCTCCAGCTGCATCCTACGCGGGAAAAAGTGCAAAATCACCAGATAAACCAATCGTGGTACCTATACATATATTAAAACATCATGATAATGCAAAGCTCACCTCATATAAGGATGTCTAACACAAATGGCATGTGATCCATAGGCGCTAAGAAAAACTAGTACAGTTGTTATTATGGGAAACAGGGCTAAGGTACTTATATTAACCATAATATGTGAATCACACTTATGTTTAATAAACATTGATTGCACCATCACAATCGAAGCTAACCCATAACGATTGCATGCTTGTCGAGTCATCAATAGGGTATTTGACTGTTTTTGATTTTGTACAAAATTTTTTACAAAACAAATAAACACACGCACAAGGAACATTTTTCTGAAAACAGCGTCAAAATTGGATGATAAATGGAGCAGCAATCAACATTTTTTAAATTCATATGATGAAGAGTGGGATCATAGTGGGGACATCTTGCTATCTCTTTTGCACATGCGTGATCAAATAGCGTTGACGTCACAAGCGTGTATGTGCATCCTTTTTCTGTTATTTAACTGATTGACTTTTGAAAGGTTTATAAATTACTTATTTCTCAACGGATTCCAAAAATTATTTCTGTTTTTGGTTTTGTAAAATGTTACTTTTGATATGATTAATTAAAAAAAAAAGAGTCAAATACCCTATTCCATCGAGATCACGTATTACATATTGTTATAACATGCCTGATGAATGGCGCTATCTTGTGACATGTTAGCGCATAGTGACAAATGTTGACTCAGCTTATTCCACGGTACATTCACCTGAGTCAGCTTATCGTCATACCTGTGATTGTTTACTCCTAATTGGGTTTTAATTAGACCGTGACTGTGATAACTAGCTATTGGCAGCATAAGAAATGTCGCTAGTTCGGGTTGAGCGTCCTCCAATATAATCGATGCTTCATCATCATCATCACAGCCTTTTTTATCGTCCCACTGCTGGGCACAGGCCTCCTGTCCCACGGAGAAGGATTGAGCGTTAATCACCACGCTTGCTCAATGCGGGTTGGTGATTTCGGACTTTATCCAGGTTTCCTCGAGATGTTTTCCTTCACCTTTAATCAGTCATTGGTGTCCAAGATGAACTTAGAAATCACGTATAACTTAGAAAAGTTACATTGGTACTTGCCTGACCTGGAATCA
Organism: Heliothis peltigera; assembly: GCA_958496145.1. NCBI lineage: Eukaryota > Metazoa > Arthropoda > Insecta > Lepidoptera > Noctuidae > Heliothis > Heliothis peltigera. The sequence goes on from OY292328.1 coordinate 9,197,295, forward strand.
AACCCGCACTCTCATACTTGAACGGCTGGTGCTTTAACCACTAGGCCACCACGACTTCAACAATCGATGCTTGGATATTGTAAATTTATCACTTACTCTTTTAATTAGAAAGGCTAGTCTTATTGCGTAATTGTTATATAGTAATTAGCTAGTCTGTCATTATATTATTGGCCAATTAAGTAACAATTTTAAGGAATGCTTCATTTAATTATTTGTCATGCACGAGTCATTTTCAAGTACCTACTTGGGAAAATTTACAGATGTTAATAATTGACTAATTGTGTTTTGCTTCATAATCAGTAATTACTGATCACGCTATTTTGAATATCAACTTCGCAATATTCTAAAATGTTTGTTATTAGAATCTGGACCTTGAAGGATAATTCCATATACAACATTGTACACAAATATTGCACAGCTAGTATGTAATTACGTCTCAGATTGATTACTCGTGTAATTATTTATTTTATAGTACCAATACAGGTATATTATATCTAATGATATCCTCCAGCTAATGCCAAGCTCACATTATTCCCTGAGGGGCTTACAAAGAAGTCTGCGGTTTTTAATCTGTGGTGTTTTACCAGCTTGAACAAAAAAAAACCAGAACAATATTGATAGTGAATCATTATGTTAAAATAACCTTTATAGAGACCACACATTATATGTTGAACACAATTTTGATGGCCTATCTTTATTAAAATATCGATGTTTCACCACCTGTCCATACTCATGGCGATACCAATCTATACTAATATTATAAAGCTGAAGAGTTTGTTTGTTTGTTTGAACGCGCTAATCTCCGAAACCACTGGTTCGATTTGAAAATTTCTTTCAGTGTTAGATAGCCCATTTATCGAGGAAGGCTATAGGCTAAATACCATCACGCTAAGACACACGGGAGCGGAGCAGTAACCAAATATGCGGGTGAAACCGCTGGGGACAGCTAGTTAAAAAAATAAAAATATAACCCATCAAATACATTGGTTAATGATAAACGTTCGAGTGTAGGTGAGGCGTTTCCGTAGGGGAAGTGCATCGGCTATATTTTGATTCAAATACTACTTCCGCTTATAACTTCCACTTGATGTTCAATGCGTGTGGAAGATAACAAGTATAATTAGTATTTCAATAGCTCTTACTTTGAATAACAAAGCTGAGCATAAATTGAGAATTTCATCAATTATCTACGGTTGTATTGCTGATTTCTGAAGTACAGGTGAACAGACCCTCTCCTTTGCATAGATTAATAAATCTAGATAATACTACAGTTATATATGTATATACTAGCTGTTGCCCGCGACGTCGTCCACGTGGGCATTAGGATTAAACGTTCACCCTCCTCCCCCCCGTAGTGACAGCATGATAATATGTAGCCTATATGTTAACCCGACCTCTTAGTTATATTCACGCCGAATTTGAAGCAAATCCATGCAGTACTTTTTGAGATTATCCCGGACATACATACAGACAAACAGACAAAAATTCTAAAAACGTTATTTTTGGCTTCGATATCAATTTTAGATCACGCCCCAAATATTCTTTTTAAAAAATATTCAATGTACAGTTTTGACTTTTCTACGATTTTATTATAGATGTACTAGCTTCCGCCAGCGGTTTCACCCGCTTTCTGAGGGAAGTACTTTCCATACCCGGATAAAAAGTAGCCTATATGTTATTCTGATGTATAAGCTATATTGTGGTAAAGTTTCATTCAAATCCATTCAGTAGTTTTTACGTGAAAGAGTAACAAACATCCATGCATCCATACATCTATACATCCATACATCCATACTTACAAACTTTCGCCTTTATAATAGTAGTAGGATAGGATAGATAACAGATTATTTGTCGATTAAGACTGGAGAGGTAAAGTTGAATTGGTCCGGCCGGCCGGCTTCCCACGCGACCCACAAACCATCAAATCGTGGTTTTTCCTTCTATATATTATTCAATACGTGTACAACGCATCACTGCGCCCCCTCGTGTGCATAACACGTAAAAACGTGTACTAATTGACCCTCTCCTTTTCACATTTCTTAAAAAAGTACTAGTTAGCACGTTGTTATTTGTAGCAAAAACTGCGCAAGTAATTAAATCATTGCCATAGTGCAACTTGATTAGCTACATTAGTGATGCGATTAACTCATTGTTAATAGGTCGTAGTAAGACTATTTCTGAGGGACATTAAGTGTTATTAGGTTGAATTAGTCAGCTTGTTTTTTTCAAAATAACCAACCTTATTTCATGGGATCATTGGGTTTTAAAAGTATTTTATGTATACACGCCAGCACATCAAGTTACATAAATATGTTTATTTGCCATCAGACAACACTGTATCTTTGACTTTTTATGAAATCAAATAAGGTTTATCGTACTATAAAAATCTTAATATTACCGAATGATTCTGAATAGTCATATACAGTACTTAAATATTGAAGTAGGTCATTGAAGCTATAATATGAAGCTTGCGCCAAACTGTAAATAAACAAACATATATGTATACGTACTATATAACGATGAAAAATATTATGCGAACGTAAACGAACTTTACTGTAATTGTTTCAGGTCATTGCCTCGTTTTATTTCTCATGAATCGTAAACAAAAACTCAGCAGAATCTATATGAACAGATTGCAAATAAGTGTTAAGTAAGAAATTGTTCTGTGTCAAATTACGTACAGCAGCCAACACAACAAACTACTGCAATCTTTAAAATTTCCTTAATAGATTTTCAACTTTATCGTCGAAGCATATGGTCCAAAGTTGGTTGTGCTGGCGTCTGTACAATGCAGTTGAACTTAACAGTATGAAGTAACAAATACGCGAATAATTTTTATATTTATTATCGTAAAAAGTGATCATCGCTAAAGTGGTCATGACACGGTTCACTGCACTTTGATAATTGATATTGGAAATCGGAGTAGAGGTAAATACAGGGTGGTAATGCAAGTCGAAAGATTAACAGATTGGATGCAACAAGCCACACACTGTATTTAAATAGTTCATTTACTATTTCGATGTGATTAAATAGCTTGATAAACTTTTTAGTTGTAAATTAGCATTGGTTGCTCAGTAGCTAGTGATAAAAGTTCGTATAAGATATATTTTGTTTTCCAGTGTATTTATAATCTATGCATAGTTTTAAGTGATTTCATCTTGTAACAAGGTATGATGGGGTTGGCATGTCCTTATTGGACAACCCCCCCCCCCAAATAAAGATTAAAAAAAAACTTTTTAGTTAGTTTTTCATCTTTAAACAAATCACAGTGACATTAAGCGAGTAGTCAGTGTTATTGGTCCTGTGAACTCGTAGTGTGTGTACCTTCAAACGCAACATACCGTTATTTGCCGTCGTATGTTACTCGTTAAAGCCTCTTAGAGTGAATAATGCGTTCTTCAACCGTCATGTCTCTTTCTGTAAATGCGAGGAGGTTTTTGTGATTTTTAACTGTATTGCGTCGAAATAAAGTTCAAAATTAGACGTACAATTTTCGTCATTTACAAATAATCAATTTCTGCTATGTATAGCCTGATTGTTTAATAAAAACAACTAGACCCTATCGAAAAAAGGATCTAGCTTCATTTTAGTGTACACATATAACTTTCAATAGTCCGCTCTACAAATTGTAAAAGACTTTTTTAACACCAATTTTAAACTCAAACCACCTCAGTCTTATCAAGGTAAATATTGACAAGAGCCGTTGTTCCAGAAACCGTCTCATTTCGAAATCGTTATCTGGCGACAATACGTCCCGGCTTCCATTAGCGAGAAATTTTATCTGTTTGTCACGAGCTCCACTAAATGTAGGATGCATACACTTGGAGCCTCTGTCAATCACTTAACATAGACCCCAGAACCTATCGTATTGTGGGGCTGGTGTGAAGACGGCCTTAGTGTCTTGTTTGTTTGAGGACACTGCCTTTATAGCTTATGTTTGAAAAGCTTTTATAGAAATACAACGAAATCTTCACGTTGGTCATAATTTATTGTGCAAACAAGCACTTTTTCATGACGTAGATATGGTGAAACTTGAGATAAGTTGCATAGATAAAACAAGATAAAACTACACATAGAATCAAGCAAAGCAATCTGAAATAAACTTTGTGAAATGTTTTCGCTAATTTGAAATCAAGATGTAGAAAGTATTTATCGCATTGATATTTCTACCGCGACAACTGGAACTAGTTCTAATCTGGTTCTACTTACGTAGTCCATGAACGCTGGGTATGTCGCCAGTAACAGTACCTTAGTTACGTGACTTAGAAAAATCAGCATTAATCTGCCGCTACCGAGGAGCGCGCACTAAGCTCATTTCGCAGAACATTACGCCACCGGTGTGCCGCCGCGTGCGCCACTTGTACGGAGCGCATCTGTCATCCTTCCTCCTTCATTTTTTACACCTTCCTGTATATTGTCCTGCGATACACACCTACTCATGGAAAAGTGAAATGATAAATGTTACGAAATCCAAGCACGTGTAGAGATAACGAAATTATAGATATAAATGTTTGTATGCCACTTAGAGAAGTATAGCGTTGATACGAATATAAATCCTTTACTAAGAAATCGGCTCATGAAGCCCAAGATACAAAATAAAACAGGAGTATATCATTGTGAGCATTCGACATCTGCTCGGGACGAGTTAGCGTCCACCTGCCCGCCAGAGCCGAAAACAGTCGCGAAAAACTGGCCCGCCACCGACGTATCGCGCTCATTATAATAACAGGTGAGCGAGGGATGATGTTATGGCCTAGCTAGGAGTCTGCTAACTGTATAAATACGATAATTGCCTACATACAACGTATTACTATAAATTGTGTAGTAAACAATTTTCTTATCGAACGTGCATGTAATTGGAATAATGACACTTTTTGTGTGGCTGAATATTCTTGTGTACGCGCAAGGTGCTCGTAGACACTCGTAGACTTTATACATAGTACGCCAGCAATTTGTATCATCACATTGTTGTTGCATCGATGGGTGGAAGGTGTTAAAAACACTATTCATGTAAACTGCAAGATGTAAATTAGTTATTTGATGCAAAAGCTTCTGGCGTTAAAATAAACGTACAGAACATCAAGCTACTTTTACGAAATTGTATTTTTTTTCAATCGACTTTGAAGCAAATGTTTCAGCGATAAACATGAAACTTGACTTATTGTAGTAGCTTGATGTGCTGGCGTCAATTCAAAAACTGAGAAATAATAATATATGTATTTATGTATTTTGTTTATTTTTGTTACAAATGTCATTCATTTTGACATTTATTCTTTAGAAACTGGAGTGAAATGTTAATGAGTACCTGTTCAACTTGATATTTAGAATATGCAAAAAATGGCAGTCAATCGATGACATATGTATTCATGTCTTAATGTTACGTGGCGTGGGCGGCGCAGGAAGTTTGTAGGCGTTGTGACCAATGTTACTGAATCGTGCTCAACTTTTGTCTCGAATATATAAGACATAGGTAATTGCTTAATATATACATAATCCAGATACTTTTTTTTTCGTGGGAAATCATCAAATGACCCCTCCCGCTGAGGGTGCAGCTGGAGGGAGTGTCAGACTCTTACTGACTAAAACCCACTATGTTCCTTCGGGAGGTGCCTGTGTGCCTGGGCCACGGTAACTTTTGCGAACAACCCGCAGCCCAGGGTAATCCAGATACTTTGTGTGCATTAAAATATCGCCAGCACGTCAAGCTATTACAATCTGTCAAATTTCCTTAATAGATAAAACTTTATCGCTGAAGCATATGGTTCAAAGTTGATTGCGAAAATCGACAGTTTCGGGTAGAGTTTAGACAGTCTGTGTCTAACTTTAGTTAGTACGTAACAATAATCCATGACACTGTTGAAAACATTGTCATTAAAAGCCAGGTGCAGTAGAAAAGCTGTGAATTTTTTTTCTCACTTTATGTCACGCTGACAGAATATAATGGATAGATTATCCTGAAGCTCCATAGACATACTGTTTCTTATCCAAAGCTACGTATAATCGGGGTCTTCGCGACACATGTCGGCCCACACCTGACGTCGCCACGTGCACCTAACGTTCATCGTGTCTTTATTAGCATGTGCTTCCTTTAACTTAACCTACTGATGTTATCAGGCTTTCAATTATAAAGATAATTAATTAATTTCTTTACCAGACTTAAATTAAGTTTCAGAGACAGCGAGTGCTTCTTAAGGATTTTAATTGAAAATAATAATAAAAATTTAACTTTTAATCGTGTAATTTAATTTTAAAAAATATCGTAGATTTTTTTTTGTTTAATTGCTTCTAACAGGTGCAAGTTTTGACTACAGGTGTAATTTAGGATTTATACTTTACAATTGTGGCAAAGCTGAAAAGCAAAGCAATATTTTTCAAAATCAACTATTATGGAAGCGTTGTTATCACTTTATAAACTGTCTAGGTACTAAATATATTTTCAAGTTAATAAACCATTGTCACAGGATCAAAATTTAAATACATAGTCTCATAGTTTTAATTAGACCTTTTTGCCTAGTTAGTTGAGTCCACCTGCGTAGCGCGTGTACCCAACTTTAATCATATAAAGCCTCATAGAATTAATGTGAGGAATTTTAATGAAATTGACGCATAGGCATTATGCCGAGAACTATAAATATATGTAGACTAGATAACAGATGAATGATGAAGCATTTGCTTACATGCGAATGTTTACTGATTATTTTTACTTTACAAATGAGGTGTAGAAAGCTCTACACAACTACACATGTACATGTGCGCATTTTACAAAGGTTTCAGGTTTTTATAGATAAACAAGACTCAATTAGTTCATAAGCCTGTATTGTAGGCCTGCATTTTAATAATGATTTATTTTGTGTTACAGGTGCTATGGCATCTTGATATATTCCGGCGCAGCTTCCGCGAGCTCACTGGCCACGCTTGCCTTGGACCGTCCTGTATTTTTTGCGCCCTAAAGGTAAGACAATTACTTCACTATTTAAAAGTTTGCATCTGCTCATGCAACTGCAGACTAATAAAGGGTATTATTTTCTTGTAATTTGTGCAACAATTAAAATGATTGCCAATTATGAAGCTGTAAAATAATTCCGCTAGGTCTTCATTAAAGACCTCGATAAGATTTTTTTTTACTGCTTAATCAATTTAATTTCTTTCAACCTATTACTACCTCACATAAATTTAAATTATACTTATATAGTTACACAACTTCTTGCACACGCTACACAAGTTTGACGCTGAAAGTGCAAAAGCCTTTCGCGTTCTTAGATTAAATGACCTGTTTTATTACACAACGTCCGCTGGACCAACTAAAACAACTAGAAACATGATTCTTTGACCACTCAAAATGACACAAAGTACTTTTAACAAAGCGAAAGAACAACTGCATGACCTCGGCCGCTGCCCGGCAGACAAACGTGACCTTTTGGGAACAATAGAATCTGTTCATAGCCTTATTCAAAATGAAATCTCCGAGCTTTCGACGCGTTAATATTTTAAAGAAACATGGCTTTTATAAAGAAGCTTCGATATGTAGCGGTCTTTCTTTTTATGAAGTCATAAAAATGTAAACAATTTGTATGGCAACCATTAGTGGATATTTCTGATGTCGCTTTTTTCATGTAAGCTGCAATTACGGGCAGCATGTTTCAGTCTTAAAATAGCGTCTGCTTGAATACAAGATGTGAGGCGTGATTCAAGGGCACTGAGGGTTAATCTACTAGAGCTAGACTGGCCTGACTGGTTTCTCAGAATGGGCCGGCCAGCCTCCAGCCGCGCTGTGATTTAGCTACCCGCTTTATATTTGCTAACAGCAGATTGGCCCTTAGGTCTGGAACAGTTTTATAGCCTTTTGTCTTCTCTAGCAGTCTATTTATTATTCTGTCAGTGATGCATTACGTTGTTAGCATATAAAGAATGACACGCGACTTAAACCGCAGGCCTTTTAATATAAAATTTTCTTCTTTATTCAATTGTTATTTTCAATGAATAAGAATAGGTATGTGAATTATGGTATCATTGATAGCATGTGTCAGTTAGTTAGTACTTTGGTGGTTTTTGGAGTGCTGGCTTTTTTATTACTTAAATATCCTAAAATTTAAACTACTATTGCCAACAAATAGGGGCAAATATTTAAAAACACTAGTATTAATATACTTCTTTATCTGCCCCTTAAATAAATACAATTGAAAATCTTGTTGTTTACACTCAGTTTAAACTTTCTATTTCGTATACGTATGTATATATTTGGTATCGGCGAAGGCAGCGCGTGCGCACGAGCCGTTACATTTCCATTTTCAAACTCGTTTGAAGTTGGCGCCCTTTTCAACCAATGGGCGGCGTGCGTAAGTTCGTAGAACTCTTAGCCTCAGCCGTGATTGGTCGGTGAGTGTTGTGGCGCCAAGTACACTCACTCCTTTCTTTTTATCAATACGACAAATATTAATGAGAATTCAACCATTACGATTGGATCGTATGTTTCTTAGAATAGAACTAATAAAGAGTATGATTATGTTTATTAGCAAGAAAATTATTAACTGTTTTCTTTGAAAATAATAAGAATGAGGTAATTTTTTGAGGGAAGGGAGGAGGGAATTAGTAATATCTGAAGGGATATAGAATTTTTAACTGAATTACAAATTATTTTATAAAACCTCTGAGCTTTGACTCTAGACTGCAAAAAAAATGTTTCATCATTGGTTAATTGAAAGATTTTTTATTGTGCTAATAAAAAGCGTACAATCATTTAATTGGGAACTACGATAGTTTTTACGTCTTCCAACAACTGTTAATTAATAGATACCTATGATTTCTAAGAGCTACCTTTATCGCCCACGGCGATTCAAAACTAGTGTGCGACTTTGCGTGGGTGAAAATGTATGCATATGTATATAATATTTGACTAATTATACTAGCTTGAATATTTATGTAGAACAAATTGAAAGAAGAAATACATGTTTATGAATTATATGTATAGATAATCATAAAAAGATTGATTTATCTACGTCACTGATTTCAAAACAGCTTAAATACTTTTTTTTGTAATAAATAGAAACTTGTAAGTACCTTTTCAGCATGCTTTAAAAAATGGTGTGCATATATAGTTCAGTCCGCGTGAAACTAGTTTGAATTAATCCTTCTTATCTAATATCATCCTTTGGTTCCCATTTATAGATTTACTCTACAGAATAATAACTGCGACTCGACAAAGAAACTCGAGCGCCTTTATCGCTTAACTAACAGTAACATCGGGTGCGATTTCACCCGTTCCAAATTGAATTTGTTTTACGGAGCCACGAACGCGAATCGAACCTTAACGTAGCCTATTCTTGAATAACCAGATTATATAGACCCCTGATATAACAATGAATTGAGACATTTCTTCAGAAATATTGGAGTGAAAGATGCGGTGAATGGTCTAGTAGTAATAGTCTCAACAAAGATAAAGTTCCGGAACATTGGAAGACAAATTGACTACTCTATCGTGAACTCGATTATATCAATTAACAGTTTATTGATTATTCGACATTGATCAGAAATATTTATCTGAGTCTTGGACCACGATTTTCTGAAAACATGTATTGTGCATTTTCTGTCTCCTGAAACAAATCCTGATCCCCATTTTTTATTTACTGGGCAGAATGCAGTCTAGTTCACACTAAAGATAGGTTAACTATCTCAGAAACCTACCTGCCTATATTCTAAATTCTAAAAAAAGGATGGAGAGAAATCCAAGGAGAATACTTCATCCTAGGTAGGTTTCATGAACAACAAATGCCGTGAGCTCTGTGAATCAGAACTCGGTAATGGATATAATGGACAATGATCAAGCATGCTCTTAACTTTATCTCTTAGATCAACAGGCAATTAAAACTTTTACTGTGGCTTTCTTCTAACGGCACGATGTTGGTAATTCACTCTGAATTACTTTGCCTAGTAGCTGTTACAATTAAGTTACAAGTTACTTATATCGCATGATTGCCCAATCAAATTACAAGAAGCCATTTTTTGGCCGTTATTAGATACAGAACATAAAAATACAACAAAACTTTAATAGGTCTTAAACACCACTGTATCTAATCAGCAAGATTTAGCAACGGTTTCTCTTAAGAGGTACATGTATCTATTATTACTAGCTATTCAGGTACAAGGCTGATTGTATGTAGAATTTAAAATGTAACAGAAGAATTATCGCTATTATCTTAGCACGGTTAACTGCCTGGAGCGAGTTGGGTATTAGACAAGCATCGTGAGTGCTATTAGTACCCCCTGCATGTTAATTCATTGTTACCTATTTTAAATTCTTTAAACGTACTCTCATATGTGTAGAACATATTGAAGAAGACTACCAAACAGAGCGAAAACACCAAGCAAAGGTATCGTTCCGCTTTAGAACCAAACCCAAAAGAGTATTCAATTCCGAGGCGTACTAAATTAAATGTAACATAAGTGGAACATAATTTAAGTATCAATTTCCCCAGTTGTTAGTACGTATTGTACGTAACAAGTGAAACATTAGTCTAAATATTAGTGCGGCATGTAGCAACAACGCTAGACCATGATCTAGGCACGTTCCGACCAACCGTGCCGTGGTAGTACGTGCTGCTAGCTGGACACAAACTGGGCCAGCCAATTACTCAGATAATATTACACCACTATGTCAAAATGTATTGATATTTGTATGTTTTTTTTCTAGTTAACTAGGATTGAAAATCCTCGGTTAGAGCACAAAATTACTTTTTTTTTCAATTTTGAATAGCACGTTTTTTGGTCCAGATTCGTACCGGTAGCATAATGGTTCGTGATAAGTAGAAAATTTAGTGGAACCAAGTTCAAATGGTCGACACAGCGTGCGCTTATTACATTTCAATATCCATGTTGAAAAATAAAGATGACATTACCACAGTAAAATATTTGTTTTTTCAGTAGTCCCCGCGTTTATCGTGGTAGTAATATACTCGCTTCTTATTATACATCGTTAGCTTAACTTTTCCGGGAGTGAATTTGATGTTATGTTTATAAACCTATAAAAAATAATATGAAATTAAAAAGTAACATAATACATAGGGATCATAATTCAACCAGGTTCAAATATCTGCTTTTATTTAGCTCCTAAACATAATAAAATATCGAATGGAAGCTGTCGTAGGTAGGAGGGGTCAATATGTCAACATTAGTGGGATTTAATAAGTGCGTTGCGTCAGTAGTCAATATGATCAGCTTTTTCCGCCCACCAAAGGCCAAAGGCTGTTCAAAATATACGATTTTCATGCAGTTTGATATTATACCCTGCCCACACAACTGTTGAAAATATTGTTATGTTGTAAAAATAATCATAATAGTTGCTTACATGTATATGGCAACGTTATGACTTTGCTCAGATCAGTAATTTAATGATTTTATTATGTTAGATGCAAAATGTTTATTTATAATAAAACTTGCTTGTTATAGAGTTATTTCTTAGATATGTGGTTTTCTTGTTAGATTAAAATCGTCGGTTGATATGTAAGGTAAACGGAGGTTTCCATTCACTAGCTGTCGGAAATCATTTCAAGGATCAAAGCCGATTCCACAGTTGACGGCAACGCACACTTTTTACGGACATCTTAAAATTCGCCACTGTCATAACCATATTCCTCAGAAGCCATAAAAGGCGCAACAACACTCGTAATATTTACCAAAAACCCCAGCTCAATTAATATTAATGCCACCACGTGTCAAAATCGTGCATTTTAATTCGTTCCCGGTATAAAAAGGTCGTGAAAACCTTAAGATTGATAATGCGGTTCATGAGGGTAGATCACGCGAGAGCGTGCGGACACCGCGGCCCATGGTCCATGGTACACGTAATATAATAGATCTACATTACACCATGTATCTATAGGAGCGCACGCGCAGCTGCAGGACCGGTTTTGGCTTCTCGTTTACACCAAGTTGTGCCATGTCATACTTTACTATGGATGTTTATAGCTATACAGTTAAGTGTTGGGATGGACGTAAAAGCCGGCGTCAGATCCGGATGCTGCGGTTGTTGAAGGATTGATTTGATTGAAAGATGGCGTTCTTTATAATTTATGTTTTAAACGTAAATGCGAAGAAAACTTTAAGGGAGATTAGAGATTAGATAACCTTTGCATCATTGATTGATATTGGTATCATTTTTAGATATTTAGATATTTTTTGCCAAGTGGGGAACCAACCAGTCCGCAGTGAAACTAATTTAGCATGACATTATAGTTCAAGCGGTCAGCTTATTATTTTTTTACAACATTGCATCTACGAGTTTACTTTACAATATTACAAAAAGAATATGCAAAATAGGGTAACATTAATAAACTATGAAGTATTTGCGGCTACTTTTATACCATGTAAATCCTTGTTACCCTATTTTGCATATTCGGACGCAATGATTCTACTTCCTTTAAATTAACATACTATAAAGGTAGAGCTGATACATAAGAAATCAAAAGGAGATTCAAGCTGAGAGAATTTAAAAAAAAAAACTTTAAATTGAACATACGTAAACAAACCAAGTTAGAATGCCCGCCAACAAAGCAATTGTCATCTTCATACTTTGAACCTGACCAAAAAATATACCCAACTTCTTACGATATTACAAATAATACCCTTATTTTCTAGTAGAAGCTTCTATTGTGTATTATTGCGAAAACACGGTACGTTTACCTGCACCGTAGTCTGCATCCTGTGCATTGTGCATCGGTATCAGTTACAACAATGGGTGTGCCATTTGGAGTACACCAGAGAGTACCGCGAAATGGAATCATATTAAACCTCTTTAACTCGCCTTGTTGTGGACGTTAGCACGCGGCTTTTAATTTACTCATCTTTCATCTTTCATCTTAATTGGTATTTTAATTCCATATACCATAACCAAGTCAACGTCATGCCGATAATGGATTTTGTGTTCGGTTATGTTCGATCAGGGCAGTTAGGGCTCTCGAAAAACCTCTCCACTTGTCTCTCTCTTGCTATCTCTAGGTATCTAGTCTAGCAGAATCTAATAAACGTCCAAAACTAGAATGTTACTAACAAGAATCAAGAAGTCTAGTAACAAACATTTTAGCATTTCCAAACAAAGTGCGGCGGTATAAAATACAGCGCAGAGTCGCCAGATAAGCCCTGCCAACCCGGGAAAATTTATTATAACTGAATGAAAATAACACGGTTCATATAAAAGTAGAGCTGCAATTCACTTCTCTGTTACTCCTACATAAAGTGACCAAGGCTTTCGCCCACTGCTGAGTGACGACTTGATTACAATCTTATCTTAAAAAGCTGGTTGACTAAGCATCCTAATATAGATTGGACCATATTCATTTAATTCTACGTATCTCGATGTTGTTAATTGGCTTGGGTTCGGAACGTTTCTTTTCTAAACAAGATATGAAACATGATGGCAGTGAAAAATGATCGCAAAAAAGTGTCTAGGAAAACTGGCCTCCGCCTAACTCTATAGGCTAGCTGGAAAGTGGTGAAAACGGTCCTTTTAGGGCAAGCTTAGTGGCCACGTGCACAACGACCGGTCACGATAGATACCGCCTCAGCGGCGCCTGCGCACCCGCGCCTTCCCTTCGCAACACACCTCTACAAATCACTACAGATTACATCGTGAACTTAATTTTATTTGATATATTATGTAATTAAGCTTGTTGAGCTGTCCACGCTCCTGTCAGAGTTCACGGTCTGCGAGCGGTCGTGGGAGGTCGATTTATCATTATAATGGCCAGGAAAAGTTTTACTGTTCTTGTTTGTATAATAGGGTTAAGGTGAATACCAGAATTAGTTATGACATTCTAATGACGTCGTAACTGCATGCGGTGACCAATTAAAATAAATTTACCGTTCCTTTGTTGCAACTACAGAATGAGTGGACGCAACAATTAATATGTCAAAAGAAGTCATCAACCGCAAAATGCCAATACTGATGTTATTTGCTAGTCATTATAATCCAATACCTCTTTTCCGTTTGACAATGATCTCTATTCCTTTAACATTAAGGGTGAAAATAGTATTATCTTCTCCGATCGTGTTAGCAGGGATCGTACGCGCAGTGCCCAAGTGCATGTCAATCATCGTACGCGCATGTCCATAGCCAACTGTCATGCGTGTGTGGTTACAACCAACCGTAGTCAATACAAAATAGAAGTATTGTTTAACACGAATATGGCGTTGCATTTTTCATTAAAATTATGATTGTCGTTTGACAAAAATGTCCTCCCACTTTACCTCTTGTATGCTGTTGAACTTTGTGAACGCAGTTGAGGTATAAAGACTCATCTGCGTTTTCGATCCAATATTCTGAGTAAATCATCTCTTTCCAGAAGGAGGGTCATTCTCAGCGCTAAAAAAATCTTAGCTAAAAAAAATCAAGCTACTTTAAGTGGGCGATTGCGTCCTACAATACGATTGTAGACAAGTACCAGAGGCTCTACCTTCAACCTTCAACTGGCTTAGAGAGGCTAGGCACAACTAAACAAGGAATGCGCAATCATTGTCTATTATCTCAGCTAGGTGTTATCTGTAATTACTAATAGACTTTGTTTGTTGTTTCGAAATCTATCTTAGATTGGATTGCTGCTTACTGAATTTAATTTAAATTGGTTAGCGTCCACCAACTCAATTGTTTTATAAGCTGGAGATAAAATTCTTTGTTCTAAAATGCATTTTAGAACTGTCGACTTCTGGTGCAATTTTCTCAAGTGACTTAATATAGGCAATATATGTTATAACGGATTCACGATTATGCTTATCATCATTGAATTATACTGGTAACTTCAATCAGCCTCGCGATTGCTTGGCGGTTCTCGTAATACTCAATTACTAGCCATTACTTACCACCTATTACCGATACTAAATTACAGCTAATATCAAATATTTTATCAAGCCGGATGCTTAGTCCTAATTTGAACCCTTAATTTGGATTACAAATATTTGACCAAAGAATTTAAAGTGTAACGGAAACGATCAAATTACTAGCTAAACTTGACATAACATCAGTAATTAAAATATTAAATCTCTTAAGTCCAAGCTTGGAAGACATGTTTGGGCGTCAAACTGGTTGCCAGTGAAATGAACAAGTGTACAGAAACTAGGACAACGACACACATTATGAATATAGTGAGAGTGGGCATCACTCGAGCGTATAAACCTTTCAGACAAAATTACTTATAGACCTTTCTTAAGAATTATTAATCTTTTGTCTGTGATTATAAACAAACATTGGGCCAAGGTGGCAGTTTTTAGAGTCCCTTCTCGTATCTCAATTTAATTAACATTTTTTTAATAATATTAAACTAATAATAAATTAAAACAGTAAGACAACTTTTCATTGGGTATTCATCTACCTGTATGCATTGAAGATCAGTCTTATATTTTATTGCCGTGTGAACTTCTGATGCAGGTGGTTCTATTGTTCAGGTTAACGCTCTTTTATTGAAAACTCGAAGTTTGGGGGCGAACAAAAGGTTCAGCTCAGCGAACTAAACTCAGCCGTCTATTTTGTACGCACGCACAGCCTTAATTCGTAATGATTCGTCTACAAATCACTGAGCAAGTTCATTAAACGCATGCTGTGCAGTTTTGTTACTTCTTTGCTAGTTTTGTCTTTGTTTTGTATTTTCTTTTCATTGCGACAATTCTGTGAAAACTTTTACGAACTACAAGACTGTACTGATTCTCAACAATTATATTGTTAGTTGAAACAAGCCGGTACTCTACAAGTATAGTTTATAGACGAAAATATTGCTATTGTTCATTCACACGCTCTGAGATGTATGAAGTAAAACTTACATTTGGAATTCCATAGAGTATGACGTGCCTCAAATAAATGTACGGTAGTTGAAAATTGCCATGATGAATTAATTTCGACTATTGCTGTTGCTGAATTCTTCGGAAGATTGCTGTCCATGTTTGTATGCAACCTTCGGTTCATTACAAAAGCCGTAGACTTCACGATCTGTGTCTAAAGAAACATTTCTTTTATTGTTTTCGGATCTTGTTGATGGTGACTCATCAGTTTTGGTCCATTGTTCGTGTTATACTTTTTAAATGAAGTAGGAAATAGAGAAGTTTTTGTGGGTTCGCCTTTTGTTACTATGCGATACGTTTTTGAAATTTTGTTTATGCATTTATTGTCGTTGATAAAAAGTTTCTTTGTCTAATGAAACTTAGTTATAGGACGCTTTTGCCTAAAAATGGGATATTAAAAGAAGCCTTCGTAGTTATTGTAGTTTTGCATCACCAAGTTCTCTAAGACGGCTGGCAGGAGCTGGATGCGAGAAGCCGAAAATCGATCTCAGTGGCGTGCACTTGGAGAGGCTTATGTCCAGCAGTGGACTGCGATAGGCTGATGATGAAGTTCTCTAAAGTAGAATTAAATATAAAATAAATGATCACTATATTGATTAATTTATCCTCGATTAGCACATGTTCACATTCACGGTCACGGAAACCCGTTATTGCGAGATTCCGTATGAATAGACGTTAATGTTACATGCAGCTAAACTTTTGACATTTACTATTGCGCCGCAGAATAACGAACCTCTTGTGCTTGATAAAGACAGATTTAAGTGTTCAAATGAAATTGTATTGAGGTGTTGCAAAAACTGCTCATTTAAACCATGTATAGCTATTTGATTTGCTTGGTACATTTTGAACTTAAAATTACCTGTCACACTTAGACAGACATAAAACTAAAAAAAACTGTTAGAACTTCATTTGTTTATAGTGTCATCGGGGATCGTTGCGCTTGCGAAGTAGTCTCATCAGGAGTCGCGATAAGAAAGGCATCACATTACGCAGGCTCGTCAAGTTTCAGCGTTAACATAACGCTATGCATATAGTATATAGTAATCATAGGATGAGGTGTCGTTAGTTGTCGTATCGCGTTACAGAAACCGGTACTAGCAACCGCGGCTTGACCCCGGCTCACCAGATTTGTTTTGCATAATCATGATATACTATATCTGCGAGATTAGATATTGTACTGTTACTGGTGGAGCAGACCAATAATGAGCTTGCGAAACTTGGAGCAATGTCCTGCTGGAATCCTTTGTTACGATACCATGTACCTACGGTATTGGGATTTTTATTAGTATCTCCCAAAAACCTTCATAAATTCAAAACGATGGTAAAAAGTTTTTGATTGATGGTTGGTTGGTTTGTGATAGTCGTTAGTAGAAGTTATGATGGCCTAGCGGTTAATGCAGCAGTTTCTCAAGTACGAGTACCTAGGTGGGTTCAATTCCAGGTTAGGAAAGTACCAATTTAATCTTTCTGTATATCTCTAGTCTATTCTTTCTTTTAAAAAGGCTGATGGTGGCAATAAGTTACCAATGACATGATATTTAATCATATTTTTGAAAAGTAAAAGTCTACCAGACTACCATGGTAGACGCATCATTCTTTTTCTTTGTAAAATTAGGATAGCAGGATTAGACTAACAATAATTCAGTGGAAGTAATGTGTTGGTTTGTTGGGAGCTATATAGAGACGTTATTTTGAATATTGAGTAAGCTAATAATTGCTATATCATAAAATCCGTTCCGTGGCTGAGACAGTGACGTCATTTTTTTTCCTTACTATTTTAAATCAAGTAAAAAAAACATTGCTAGTAATTTTTTCTCGAGGATTTAAGGACTTAAATATAAAAGTAGCAGTTGTGAAATCATTCATAAAAGCTGAAATTAAACCTGAAGTTAGTCTTTCTTGTTACTTTTGCAATAAAAGGAACTAGCAGAACCATCTAACAGTTCTTAGCAGAATGTATCACTTATATACAATTACTTGTGACATATTACTGTTTATGTGGAATTTTAATTCTAATTGCAATGTAAATTGTAGTTTCCACATACTTTTAATCTCCTTGCTACTCCAAGTAAGATACATAACCGGACTCCCGCGCAAGCCTCTCTTGCATCTCGCTTGCGCTCGCTGAACATAGTGTTGGCGCCAAAGCCTTCATCATCTGTTATCTTTGTCGCACGCGTGCGCCCGCGCAGCCTGTCACTGCGCGGTTACTCCACGTACAGTCGTACATGACGCCTCTC
Source organism: Heliothis peltigera (assembly GCA_958496145.1). Taxonomy (NCBI): domain Eukaryota; kingdom Metazoa; phylum Arthropoda; class Insecta; order Lepidoptera; family Noctuidae; genus Heliothis; species Heliothis peltigera. Next base: position 9,215,354 of record OY292328.1, read on the forward strand.
TACCGGAGCGCACGTCGCGTGTTTATTTTGTATTTAATCGAATTGAAACGCTTTACAACACGTGAAAAATAGTGCCGCAACGCTAGATTGTCAAGTGCAATGTTTTAATACAAATACTACCAAGTGAAAGTGAAGTGCGCAAGTGAGATGTGTTAGTATTAAAGGTCATTATCATATAAAATCGTGTCCTAATCAAGTGAACGGTATTGTATCTATATTCGATGTGATTTTATATAGAGAATTGGTTACTTGTTAGCCTTGTAACCGACAGCTCTTCGGCGACCGCAAACTTAATATACAAGTGTTAATTTATTTAAATGTGACGTGACAACCCTGTGCTGCGATAAGTTAGTACGAATTTCAGGGTCGTTTAGTTCAATTATCGAAAAATTAAAAGCAATCGATGTTTATAGCATTTCGATTGATTGCCCCACACACCGCGTGCTCTTACGACACCATAATAATAGTTGTAATGTTCGTCTATTCGTGTCTAATCTACCTATTTCTAGGTCTACAAATCCTATTCTGGGAAACATAGAAAACTTGTCTATTTATATGTTTGAAACAACATCTTTCTCAACGTTAATGGCATTTACTTTATACTTTAAGCGTAAAGGAAAATAACGTGTCTAAAGTTAAAACTTGTAACACGCCGACAAAGTTCCCAGGTTAGCCAGAAAACCAGCTTAACGACATGCAAACAATTAATGAAACACTTGTATATGTAATACGTCACTAATTATAATCAGAATATTGTTACCCATTGTCTGTTCACCCACACCGTGCGACAAATTCGTACATTAGCGCTTGCGTCTGTATAGTGCCTACAGACATATTTACCAAACAAGACGCCTGCGCATACAACATCGTCATGAAATGCTCTCGATGTCCTTGCTGTTAAGTGCACATTACTCCTACAGTACCCAAGTTTTTTTGTAAGGGAATTTTTGATATCTGAAAACCTGCTCGTATCTTGTAGAATAAGTTAAGAATAATTTACCAAAAACTGCTAGCTCTGAATATTTTGGTCTTTAAAAATGTAAATTTGACAAAATTTTGCATAGAGTGGCTCACGCTATGGATGTCGGCGTTTACATTTCGTGCGAATTTTTGCTGGGATATTCCAATTTCGTGGGTCAATGTGCGATTTGCTGGTAAAAACGAACCAGCAATTTTACCCTTTCGTTATCACTCTGCTTTGTAAACCCTTTGCAGTGTAGACATAGAGATATCACTTAGCGAGTGAATGATCAATCGACAATTATTTGCTATGCTCGTAAATAATGCTCTGCCATTCTTGATATGCATAATGGTTTCCTTTCAACAGTAGGTAATCCTTTTAAATGCAACTTCCCTGTTTCAGCACAGCATCCATTAATCATCTCTGCGAATATGATGCTATAAGGGCCGCGATTGTGTATCGATAAATCACACGTATCCGAGTTTATCGCGGAGCTCACTTGCACAATGGTTTATTGCATCGGTAATTGAATTAGATATTACGAGTTGAACGAATCGATTGTGGCGCCGATAACTTCACCGACTAATCGAATAGAACGTTAGAGTTCATCACACTTGAGTTAGCTTGATGATAAGGATTGCTCTCGTTTTCTTGACTTGCTATTAGCATAAGTACCAAGTTATATTATCTACGCATTATCAAAATTATGAGCCACTTCTGAGTCACAAACAATACCAGCAATGGAACTATTTTATCCAATCAGATCATGATTTTGATCAATTACGTAGAATGAATAAATAACGATTGCGTATTATACAGAATTGTATTTCCAATTCGGTTGCCAAACCCATACAAAACTGATACAAATCATAAACAAGTTAACAACTACATAAACGTATACACATCCCAGATAATCGCGGCATTATGATAGATGCGTCTCCTTGAAACAATTTCGCAGAATCTATTAGGTTGCATTACAATAGGTAATTGATACAAGTGGGATTCTACAGAATTAAGGGTTCCGCTTAGTGTTGCAATATCGATTGTTTGTATCTTCACACCTTGGCAACCGTAATTACAAATGAATTAGGTTACATGCACAACATATGGGCGGTAATAAGAGGCTAAATTAAGTAACATCCAAAATTGTTTGTTGGGTAACCATGTGGGGTGCTCAATTTTTTTCCATCAACTGAATAGTAAAACTGAGTTATTTTTACCATCGTTACAAAACGTATTTTAAAAAAAAAATTGCTGAGATTATTCACACGCTGTAGAGGAAACGTTTGTAATACACTTATGAGTCAGATGTGGCGACTCATTTGCTAATTTTGTTGAAAGTTGAAAATATTTGGATAAGAAAACTCAGGAAGTCGCTTATTCCAGTTTACTTGAGACTAAAGTAACTTTCCGCAGTGTGTCGAAATAACAACGAGTGAATAATCTCGACATCTTCGACAATATTTGACACTTTCACTCCAAAGATTATCCTTCAGCTATCTAGTAGTTTATCAAGGGAAAAATAATAAAAAATTGTACAAGGTCTCTGTCGCAAGAGTGTGAGTAAGATACGGCGAACAGATCCGCCTCTTGAATAGCCTTATTCGGAGAAACCGTGGCGAAACTCGGTGCTGACTTGACGGCTATGACGAACGCAGCACTTCAGCGTTTAACAATACCAAGTAATAACCCCTAAACATCACGTTTGACGTGTAGGTGTTAAGAGTATATGTGCATTCCTTTTCAACATTGTTGTTTGTGCTCTAAAGTTCTAAGAGTTACTTAATCCTTAAGTATAGCTGAAGTAAGACTTCGGTGAAGCTGTATTCCAGATGGTCAGATGCAACTAGTATGAGGCCTGTAATCCCGGAGTCAATGTTAAGGGAATTCATAGAATTCCGCCAATAGTCTTTTCCACTTCGTCGTAGGTGTTTCTCCATATATTTTGGTTACTTCATATGCCTCAGTTTTTGATGGCGGGCGCCATTCCATAACAATTTTATATCTCATTCATTATAGAAACAGAAACACTTCAGTATGACCAACATTTCAGCGTAATTATGTATTTGCCTTACAGGGTCCATAAAATTTAGACATGCGCAACCTACATAATTACTTGTGACTACATATATGTCAATTTTTACCAGACCAAGACGCGATCGCGAATCCCGGATCTTTAATTAAGCGGGAAGTAGTTAATTGATAAAAACAAGATCGTTTCTCACAGTGTACACGAGCAGTGGGTAGTTGTAACTGGATCGCTGCTTCACATGTGAGAACCTCTCACGGTTCATGAACACCGACTTATTGAAGCCACATTTATTATTAAATACATAATATACACTTTTTCTATTCACTGTTTTTCTTGAGCCAGTATGAAAGTTAACGAGAGAAAATTGGCTTCGTTCATTGTTCTTCACTGAAACTAAATAAATATATTTTTTTGGACTCATCTGATAAACATAGCAACTAAGTAACAAACGAGGAGCAATTTTATTTCGCGACTATAGCTATGTATGTATTAGCAGATTGCGAATATAGCTAGGATAAAGTGCCAGCAATAATTACTGCTACAAAATTATGCTCCGAAACTTAGCTGTGCAGTTAGCATACAAATAAGCAACGTTTATAAATGTCACTAATTTATCACTAAAGTTCAACTTATTCACACGCCACTATGGTAAATCTAGAATACGGCCAAAATTGGCGGGCGTGGGCGCAGTTTTTCGGTTTTCCTTAAGAGTCGACCTTCACTCACTTCTGAGAATCAAAGTTTTGAACTTATAAAGTAACCGTTGTTTTAAGAATACGTAACATGAATGAATCACTTAGCATTCGGAAGTGTAAGTAATTTAGAAGCAATCGTATTAACATATATTATGTTTGTGTTTTGAAATCGAAACACAAATTTCTAAAAAGGAAACGGATGACATTATTTTTTTACGGCTCACGACTTGATTTGTAAAGCGATGCACTATAGCTATGTTCTAATGTCACAATTGCCTTAATAGGTGATTGATATTTACACTATTCGAGTATTTTAATGGGTTGTTTTAAGAGGTGCCCCGCTTACGCATCGACGTCGTCTGTCGAGGAAACTGACCACATACTTTACAACTTCGGCATACTTACAGCCTGACTCACGTGGTGTGAAAGTCCATTCATTATTACGCATAAACCTTTTCAATATGTGGACTACATTAACAAAAAATATGTTCATATTTTTTTTACTATCAATCTAGGCGTCAAGGGTCGTTTATCAATGAGATCAGTAGACCCTTTAGATTTTTAAGGTATGAATCATTGCTACGAATTTTTTGGGAGTGAGTTCTTTAACGTGTTTTTATGTTCTGACAAGATGAATTAAAATTTTGCAGAGGTTAATAGCTTTGTATAGAGTATATGCACACTGTTATAGTGTTGCTTGAAATATAATCTAATATTTCTATTACTTGAATGCAAGAGACCATCTCTCCGTGCACGTGTGATTTAATGAAAAAAATCCTAATTTACAATGCAATAACAGGAATAGTATAATCGTAGTGGTACCAAATATTCGGATTTATCTGCTCAGCACGTGTTCTACAAATATGGTGCTTTCTTAAAAATTTGTAACTTTATGATTTTTTAGAGCTTATCGCCATAGAAATATAAACAAAGCTTCGCGTCGCCATAAAAGGCTGAGAGCGTCTTATAGTGAGTTCTTAGCGAGAGACAGAGACAACGCAGGGCCCACGTGAGTTACGTTAACAATAGATTAGAAAAAAACATGGTACCTGGAAGGTAAAGCCGCCCGGACCGCCCCCGCGCGCCTGCGCCGCTTGTCTCAACTCAGTCTGCACGAAAGCCTTCGTAGAGTCGAGCGCTTGCCCGACTTCCAGTTCCACTCATTTACTATTTTGAAATCAGTCATTAAAGTATCGTGAAACAATTAATAACGAGCTGTGTGCTTGTGAGTGCTTTCATTTGTGTTTTTGTGTTGTGCAACGCGTCAGTTGTGCTAACACTTTTGTGGCCACCTGCTACCCTAAGACATCTGACGTTTTCGCGCCCAAAACTTAAGGTTTCCTACAAACCAGTTGTTCACCCCTAGTTTTATTACAGTAGTGAAACAAAGTATCGTATATAGGCATATCTCAGCGTAGTTACGTGCGGAGTGGAATTCAAATGAAGAGTTTCTCAACCCTACGTGTTTCGGTTACTTATTGCCGTATAGAGTTGTTTGCGGACTCGAAGACAAATGTATATTAAGTTTGCGGCCATTGTGTTTGCGATAGGTATGGAGATTGAATCCAAATGAGGAACTGAATTCGTTGGGATTATTGTGTGGTTCGAGTGAGCGATGCGGACTACAGTGACATCAAGATGATCAAGTTTCGGTACAAACGTAAGGAGTCGAGCGATGGGGGGAAGAGTGGGACGGCGATACAGAAGCAGAAGATTGAGGGTCTCCGGGACCGGGAGCTGCTGCCTCCTAAGGACATGCTGCTGACAGGGTCGCTAGCCGGCGTGAGGAACAACACGCTTCCGCGCTCGCGACCCTCGTCGGCAGCGAGGCGCGAACCGCCTGAATCTCCGCTCAGCCAAACCACTATTTCACTGTTTAGAGTAAGTTTTATTATGCGAAACTACAAATTTGTGTTTTTATAAAACTTTCAACATTATTCCTATATTTAAAGATCATCATCAGAAACAAAAGCAGCAGTCGTGTGTACATATTTAACCATGTACCTATAATGAATTAAGATTTTGGAATTTTGTACATAATACTATTGTAATTCTGCTGGCAATTCATTAACAATTGATGGCTTATTTCAAATTCAAATTAAACTTTACCATGACGGTGTTCAGCGAACAAAAGACATCAACGATTTAGTTACAAATGTAATCATGTCGTTACCTCATTGGTAGCTAATTGCAAGTTTAATTATTTATTTAAACACAACCCGAGCTTTGTGGAATAAATACGGTTCATGAATATTAAAAGTAAGCCCTATTTACGAGTAAATAGGCATTTGAATTATTGGAATTGTAAATTGAACTGGTACTTGATTATTTGCAATCTCGATCTTATTTTTTCCGATTTGCCGTAATATAAGCTCTATAGTAAACGCAGATCATTGTGTTCAGTACCACAAAAGATGTGACTGATGTTCAACTTAAACTAAAAAGTAAGCCCTACATTGCAAAATACGGAGAATGTCTAGTTTCTAAATCCATTCACTAAAATGAAGATTTATCTGACCCTTTGTTGACGAGACGGTAAATATGCATATTACCTTTAAGTACAAAACGGTTACTTAATAAGCTGTCGGAGAATAAGTTGTGGATGCGTCGCTCGTCGCTGACCCCCCTAAAGGCTATTGTGTCGATGCTTCCAAAGGCAATTTGTCTCGGGAATACATAAAATTTCCACTTACGTATGTATGCGCGACCGCCGCCGTCCTCCGGCGTAACTCGCGCCTTGAATCAGCTATTGTCTCTTCGTGACATACGCCAACATTATATTGGAAGTTATTCTTTATTATTCATATTTCAAACACGCGCATACTTCACGCCGCGGTATCTATCTATACTATTTAATATTCATCTGATAGATATAGCCTTTACGACGGTTGTGTTCAGGAAATTAACTTATATTGAAGTAGGTAGCGAGCTTTGCTTTGAATATTAATATTATATTGGTGTTTAACTTCAAACTATCAAAATAAGGTACCTTAAAACGTCACTGAACGTTGCCTTAAGTGGAACTGCTTTTAACTGATTAGATAAGAATTAATCAACAAACTCGACATGCCTGAGTCATGAAAATAAAGTAAGTGTACTTGACGCATACACAGTGCAAACTTTTTAAAACCACACTAAACAGCGTGAAAGGCACCTCATAACCAGTCTTACTAAGGAGTATCAGATGGGCCAGGTAATTGGATTCAGAAGGTCAGATAGACAGTCCCTCCATGTAAAACACTGGTACGCAGCTGAATCCGGTTAGACTACAAGCCGACTAACATAGCTTGGGAAAAGGCTAGGCAGCTGAAGACAATAAACACTTCCATCCCCTCTAAACAAGTCAATAGTCACGCGTAACGGCCTAAAAACATTATCCCACGTTAATTAACAGACGTATATGGCACAATTTTCCCAGTTTTCCCCTTTACATTTCGCCTTGTGTTGGTACACAAGAAGCAGGGTCAGGGTGCAGTTGGCTGCATCATTCTCACGTAGGTAACAAAGGCGTAGCCGCGTTCTCACAGCTGTGCTACTAATGTCTTTTATATGATGCATTAGTTCCGGGTTTGTTAAAACATTAAAACTACACAGATTAGACAGAAATAAGTAATCGTGGTAGCTTAGTGATTGAAGCAAAGACTCAAGTATGAGTGTGCAGGTTCGATTCCAGGTGAAGCAAGTACCAATGCAACTTTTCTAAGTTATATGTTCTTTCTAAATATATCTTGGACAACAATGACAGGTTGAAGGTGAAGGAAAACATCTAGAGGAAACCTGGACTATAAAGTCTGATATCACCAAACCGCCTTGAGCATGCGTGGTGATTAACGCTTAGTCCTTTGTGAGAGGAAGCTTGTGCCCACCAGTGCGACGATAAAAAGGCTACTCTTACTCTTTTCTGTCAAGATTTCCACACTGAGAGAGAATTGCTATTTTCATGCTTGAATAGATCAGGCCGTTTTGACTGGATGTTATGAACTATACATAAGAGTATACCTGAACATACTATATTTAAGTCTGGTGCCTCCGCTTAAAATACATGGTGACCTCTAACTCAGGCGCATAATTTAAAACAGGTAGTCCGAATAACTTAAAGTCAACTCGCAGAAACCACGTCTTATGTAGACATTACCATTGTAACATCAATTAACCGCTAATTATCATATCAAAGCTTCTTAGTATCTGAAAACTTTCATAAAATGATATCTTACTGAAATAGAAATACTTGTTAATAATACAAATTGCATCGAAACTAGAACTAACGAAACTTGTGTGCATTTTACGTTATCATAATCAGTTATCAATTAGCATGTCAGTTGTATGTTATCGTCTTTATGCAAAACTTAGCGGAGTCAGGAAATAAGTTTATGCAGGTGTTTTTCTTTAGGTTTCGCGGCTGTAACCGTTTTTGTGACTGTCTACTTGTAATGTATTTATTCTTGATTGTAATGCTCATTAGAAAATGTTAAATAAGACTTTACCACATAGCTTAGGTTGTATGGTATAAATGTTCTATACTTTGAAGCGAACTTTATGTAGCTGTACGTTTTATTTTACACTCAGCTTTTGCAAGTGACTAAAATGTAAACAAAGTAACAATCAAAGTCAAAGTATGTAGCTATACGCATAGATAACGATTTTCTATCCGTCTGCGCCCAAACTAACAAGCTCTATTGTGAATTAGAAAGATAAACACGATCGTAATATTTAGGTTGTTTAAATGCAACAGGCCAATAACATCGCGGCTGGTTTAGCCGTGTTTATAAACCCGTGTAACGGAAGACGCAGGCGCAAGCTGCGTCCGCCGCGCACCGGATAATACGCCATTTAATTGTGCACTCATCTTTATCAAGTTAAATAAATACACGAGTATGTTTGCAAGCAAAGATTCTTTCGTTAGGGAGTGTTTGTTCCGCTGATTTTGTTGATAAAGTGGAAATTATAAGAGTTTAGCATTTGAAGTATCTAAAACACTACGTACTACCATTACAGAGAATTTGTGTTGAGACTCATCTGAACCAGCCATCTAACACTACATCTAAGTTGTTGAATAACTTTTAGTACTCTAACGGTTACGAAATCGTAAAACTACAAGATATATCTACTTTTGTACGTCAAATCACCTCGGCCGGGTCACGCCATGTTTGTGACCTATACCTTAACTCGTATTCGTGCCATACTGGTTTTGTTTCCAGTTTCGTATTCCGCCATCGCTAAATTCAATCTTATTGTATGGATATTAAAACATGAATTTGCATAGCGGCCAGTCGGTCACAACTTTCTTTATGGAGGGCCTGTAGTGGTCCGTGTATTTTTTTTATGAGAAATCGTTCGTTGTTTGTTTAAATATACGTAAAGGATATCTGCATTAAACCGTGTCAAGTTATAAGTACATTTTAAAACCAATGTTTGATATTTTCTAAATAAAACTTTTTTCGGAATTAAACTTGTTTCGGAATATTAATATTTTTAATACATGACGATAATTTTAAGCAAAAATCTAAACATTAGCCTGAATTGTTCACAGGAACTATTCACGCAGCTACAATGGTCAGCAGAACGTGCGCCAGCTGCGGATGGTCTGCGCCGCGCACTCGGCGGCGGCGGGGCCCGTTTCCAACTCGGTTGTATGGCCGACGCCAGCGAATGCTTCGAGCACCTCCTCCTTCGAGTCCATGCTCACGTCGCTGCCGGCTCCGGCGACCGTAGAGACGACGATGCGTGCCGAGCACCGCACTGCGTACCCCACCGAAAGTTCGCCATGATGCTGGTTGAACAGTCTGTATGCAGCGCCTGCCAAGCTACCTCGGAACCCCTGCCTTTTACTCAGGTGAGATTTCAACCTAATCCTTATCACTGTATGGTATAAAACAAAGTCCTCTGCTGCGTCTCTTTATGTCTCTCGGAAGATATATGTATAGGTACATTTCAAATTTTGACTTATTCGCGCAAAATAGGATCATTTTGCAACTATTAATTATTTTATTCAACTCTTTAAGTAGGTACTCAAATGTTGAGCTTATTGTTAATTAATATTAATTGGTTTTGTATTTGATTTTCAGATGGTTCATTACGTATCAGCTACCGCGCTGACAGCTCAAGCGGCTCTGGGCGAACATGGTGACAGTTTCGGCCTGCTGCTGAGGAAAGCAGGAGGAATGGGCGATATCAGGGACTGTCCGGTAAGTGTGCTATTTATCTTAAATCCACACTTCTCTTGGAAAATAATTTTAGTATTTCCGCAGTTTATCTTGTACAAACACGTAATGATCTTCGTACTCGTACCTATTACGTAGTATATGTATATCCTTTTACATATATGTTCGTTGATTACAATGTTATTTTATCCATTTACAGAATGCATGTGGAGCGAAGATTCAAATATGCAGAACGCTAATGAATCGCCCTGAGGTGGTATCCATTGGCATGGTGTGGGACTCCGAGAGGCCCGCCGCAGAACACGTGGCCGCTGTCTACGCGGCGCTCGGCACCGAACTGAGGCCCACAGACGCCTTCCACGCATGCGTCGACCGTGCGTGGGCCGCGCGTGCCACGCACCGCCTCGTCGGACTCGTCACCTACTACGGCAAGCACTACTCCACCTTCTTCTTCCATAGCAAACTCCGCCTCTGGATTTACTTTGACGACGCGGATGTTAAGGAAATAGGACCGGAGTGGTCACACGTCGTGGAAAAATGTCAAAGAGGACGATTCCAACCGCTCCTTCTGTTGTACGCTGCGGTCGATGGAACGCCGTGTGACACTCGTCATGCTCCTAAAGATGTTGTTCCATTCCCGGCGCCCGAGCCTCGCCGAGCGGTCACGCCGGCACCCGAACGTCCCGCCAACGGGTTCGCGCGGCGGGCTGTCACTCCGGGCCCAGATAATGAAAGTGACTACGTGAGCAGGAAAGCTGTAGAGAACATGCTGGAAGTACAAGCTAGCCGGCGGGCACAGCTCAACCGTAGTCTCAGCACGGGGTCTGGGTCTGACACCCAGGAGCGGCCGCGAGCGCGGCGCGACTCCGGCAACTGGAGCGGCGACCGCAACAGTGCGTCCTCGGCCTCCTCCTCCACCGCCGAGAGCCCCTACATGTACCCCCGCGGCCGCGGCGCCGGCAGCGTGCCCGGCAGCCCCACGCGCAAGGGAGAGTTGTCCAGCGGCGGCTCTTGTGACGCTGGCTACGACTCCTACTCCTTATCCTCCACGGACAGCCTACCTCTACAGCAAGGTCTGCGCCACAACCTTCAACTGGCACAGATACCTGAGATAACAACACGTGGTGAATGTGAGGCTCTCTGTTTAGAAGCCGACAGACTGCTTGAAAAATCTCGCAACGCAGAAGATTCGGCTGATTATGAAACTGCGCTAGTGTTGTGTGACGCCGCCGCAACAAAAGCACGTGTAGCTATGGATGCTCCCTACAACAATAGGCATATGGTAACATTCGCTCGTATGAAACACAACACTTGTGTAATGCGAGCACGGAGCCTTCAAAGGCGAATGGCAGGTATGACCAGAGTAACTGAAATCCCCCAGGCTGCCCCAATCAGAAACACAAAGGGTGGCCTTGAAGCCACGCCTATGACAATCGAAATCTATGCCACCTTACCGAAAAAGAAGGGCTCTTCAAAAAAGTCTCCTAGATGTATTGATGATGATATCGATACAGTGACTCGCGAGCGACCCCCGAGACACAAATCAAGGGAAGAAGACAAAGTTAAAGAAAAGCGGTCTAGAAGTGAAGACCGGAGTCGAGCTCGAAAAGAAGTTCCCGTCGTAAAGACTGCGGAAAAGAAAGAGGAATCTGCTGAAGATAAGAAAGCTAACAAGAAACAACATAAAATACGTAGAAAGTTGTTGATGGGAGGTCTGATACGAAGGAAGAATAGGTCGATGCCAGACTTGACGGAAGGTGCAGATGGCAACAACGATACCACTAACAAAGAGAAGCGCGTATCTTCCGTGGATGACACTGAAGTTGGCCGAACGATTGACGATAAGACTAACCTGAGCGGCTACTTATCCGAAGGGCATTTAGAATACTCAGTTGCGAGCGGAACTAATCCGAACCTCGAAAGAAGCAAACTAATGAGGAAAAGCTTCCATGGCAGTGCAGGCAAGATGTTGACAGCCGCCAAAGTGCCACCACCGCCGCCACTTCGCACTACGTCCCAACTCACTGGCTCTAAATACGCTTATTCCGAACATGGTAAAGGCACGTATCCACCCGAAATTGAAGAAGATGGTGGATTCTCCGAGCAGTATGGTGATGAGCCTCATTCGTTGCCATTCTTGCATCCATATGATGAAAAGCCAGGCAATCACTACGACAGGTTAGACACGTCGCCTGCACAGAACTTCCACACAGTGGTTACGAAGGCTATGATACACCAAGAGCAAAGCCCGGTGAAAAGAGACACGATGCAACCTGTAATGCCCTCTCACAACACAATACAGAACCTCTCGCACACATTTGATGCGGGCGTGGACGTAGTGGATTGTGCACCGCCACGAAGGTCACCCACCATGTTCGAACTGCCGCCCTACCCTAGCCCCATGAACTCCGTCAACCACTCACGACAACCCAGTGAAGAGTTCCCGCCACCGCCCCCACCTATCGATCTAACACCACTACATGATGAACTTGAGAAGATCCAGACCATTAGTGAAATGTCCATGCCGAATGATCTCGAAGTGGCCAAAGGGACCTTATTGGCGAGCCTTCAAGAGAAAAGAAATCAAATTTTGAGAAATGAACAATGCGCCCCTCAAATGACTCAGACTGAAAAGCTAAATTCTCATCCAACACTCCTGAAGGAACTGCAAGCCAAACAGGCGACCTTCAAATTAAAAAGGTCAGGATCGTTAGAGGGTCAGCTGTCAAGTCCTATGGAAGCTCACAACATGTATGAAAGTACCAGTAACGTCAGAAATATTGCCTCCAGATTCGAAAATAATACTCAAAACCAATCACAAGATGGTGATAGAACACATATAGGTTTTGTCGGCATGAGTGGAAATAGAGACGTGATCAACTGTTCTGACCAATCCAACGCTGGACTTAATCGTCGCGCGTCGGCGTCGTCAATTGATCCTAAACAAATTGAGGAGGAACAGTGCGAACAGAAATTGGCCAACAACGCGTACGGCGATCGGTCCAAACCTAAAAAGAAATCAGTTTCCTTCTGTGACCAGGTGATATTAGTATCCACTGCCGAAGACCAAGAAGATGACAGTTACATCCCGAACCCTATCTTAGAGAGGGTATTAAAATCTGCGATGAACAAACCTGAGCTCACGACAATGCCACTCCAATCGGACAAACCGTCACTTCAGCGACAGGACTCTTTTGACAGTCAATCGTCACGATCGACGATATCATCACTATCACAAAATTCATTTGTCCCTAATGAGAATTCGCACGCCGAGTACGTTCGATTACAAAACAATTATCCAGCGTATCAAATGCCTCCGAATCGGTTACAACAACAGTTTAACGCACAAAAGAACAATAGCGTGTACGGGACGAACTCGCCAGTACAAACCGCTCAAAATCAAAGTGGAGTCAACAACAATCAGATATACCAAACGCTCCCCACCAACACGCCTCAGAACACCACCAGCCCTATCCCATACAACCAGCCACCGTCAGTATACTCGAACCACAGCAACTCTAGCCCACCGAACTTTAGCCAAACGCCTGCAAACAGATTGACGCCCACGCACAATCCCGCCTTCATATCAAAACACCCCGTCAACCTTCAGAGACCCGTGCCCAACGCTGGGCACACAACCGCTCAGATGCATCCAATGAACCAGGCCATCAACAACGCCTATTACCACCGAGTGCCGCAAACTTCTGCCGCTACGACGATGCCCAACAACAACTACACGACAAACCGCCAATACGCACACAATATGCCAAACACCAATCATTCGCCTTATCAAAGCGTGCCCACCAATTCGCCAGCTTACCAGAGCTACCACAACCCACCGACAAGCTATGCGAGCTCAGAATATTCTAGTCGATACCCACAGGCGAATAGTACAAACCACTACACCCAGTCACCTTACCAGAGGGTTCCGCCGCCACACGGTGACGTGCCGGTCGACAACTACAACAACTTCCCACAGAAAATGTCTAACAATTACTACGTAGACAACCCTGCCGGCCAACCGCGTGTTCCAGACACGAGGCATTACGCGAACACGCAACATCAACGCGCCGTCTATAGCCAAAACGTTCATGTAGATAGTAATATAAATACCGAGCAAATGGGGCAATACCAGTATGCTCAGAACGGTTACAATCCGTACCAACACATACCGCCGCCAAAGCAGTTGCAAAAGAAGTCTGTGTCCTTTGAGCCGGGTACAAAGGGTGGTACAGATTCACCAATACCTCCACAGATGAATGGAAACGCTCTATATCCGACTGGAGACTCACAGGCAACACAGAAGACCGTCTGCAACTTATGTCGCAAGAAAACCATTAACCCACCGGCGATGTATTGCCCCGACTGTGATTTTTACATGTCTCGGTTCAAACCACGCTCATAGCAATAAATAGATATTGCTAAAGGCGATAATTTTGTACTCAATAGTGTAACTATTACAATAGATATTGTATTTTCAACCCATATGGGATGTTAGTAGTTTTATGTACTTTGTATTAATATTGTTAAGAAATAAAACAGATTATAGATTATTGTATTAAGGCTTGACTGATCTCATGTGGGAAAATATTTTTATAACATTGCAGAATTATAATTGTAAGTTTTGTATGAAATTAAACTATTTCTTTAAAGTGCCTTAAAGTAGATTTGTATTTTTTAATATAAATAAACAATGACAATGACATCAACATCGCGAGATGAATAAATTATTTCCAATGAAGTTCAGACTTTTATTGTGTTATACTAGCTAGTCACCTGTGCCTATAGTAGTAACCTTAATACGTAGGTATTGAAAAAGTAACATTTATTTTCAAATAATTTATGGACGAAATAGGTGTGCTGATCTGTGCGTATAGAAGTTATAGATATTGTTTTACCTTTTGTTAAGAAGCATCTCAGAAGGGAGTCGCTAAAATCAAATTAACCAATAACAAGAATTACATTTATTTGCACGTCCACAGTACCACATATGTATAATTATTATTAGTAAGAAATATAAAATCAATTTCAAGAATCCCGCCACCGGGATGACAGCGAAGTCAGTATCATAGATAATGTAGAATAACCAAAGAACGTAGTATATTGTATACTCTTTGCCATAGAAGTTTATTCTAATAATCTTTGGGTATAGATAATGTTTGTTACACTTTTACGACGAATTAAAAACCACAATTCATGAACGATATTATTAAATATTAAAATAGATTAAAACCTTCATTAAAACCGATTTTGTTGTCATGATAACGTTAGTTAGTGTCAAAATGACATTGACATTTTCGAGAATCATCATCATTGAGTCGTCCGAAAGGTTTATTGCAAATACAAAAATATTTTATTATGATTTGGAAGTTTTTAAAGTATTAGGTAATTTATATTATGTTATCTTTTTGTGCAACAATGTTTTTGTCTCGAAAGACGATACATAGAACATACAAAAAAAATCTCAATGAAAACTGTCCAATTAAATAATAATTGTATTTCTGCCACGTTGCTTACATTCCCAATAAACAAGTATACTTACAGTCAGCTTTAAATGTTTACCAATAGTTAACACCACTGAACAGAAAATACGGTTCAAAACGTATCATCGTAGCGAAAATAGACTTGCTTTTCGACAGTCATGTCATGATACCATAAGTATTCTGAGTATTTACTCGGATTACTATTAGAATTATAGTGAAGTAGATAAATACTGTTAAATTCTTTGTGTTAAAAATTACAACATTTTTATTAAAGTATACACATTTCTACCCATACTTACTACTATTTACGATTATTATTGTACTGGCAGTGATTTATTTAGAAGTTTTTAGCAATGTGGTCTTGTATCCCCACGAGTGATATAATGTTGCCAGACTGTTAGAAAATCCCCAGTAATGAGGAGTACTCAAAGAACAACACATTTATTGTAGGTAGTCATTGTTTTTTGTAACGGTATGATACACTCATTACGTACGGCAATGAAAAAGAATATTTTGAATGTAAGACAGCGATAGTAGAAACGAATAATATGTGTTATAATAATTATTATTTAGTGAAATCGATTCTTTGTAAGTATTAAACAATTCTCAATACTAAATAGATATTAAGAGTTTTATGACATTGTGTGTTATTTTTAAACCGACTTCCCAAAAAGAAGGAGGTTCTCAAGTCATCGGCTATACATTTTTTTAATTGGAGTTTTGTTTGTTGTTGCTTGTAACCTTATGGTTAGTTCTTCAAGTTGGCAGTTCTTTAATGGCGACCACGGGTGACGGGTTGTTTGTCTGGAAACTGTCACTATTTATTATTTTAGATTTTTAAGTGTAGGTTCTGTGTTTACGTAAACATGACGGGGATTTTGCCTACATACCAGCGTTTTGTAAATGGAGTTCCTGTGCCGTCCATTTCTCGGCGTTCCTTCCGCCTACGAGAGAAATATTTGATTGTTTCTGTACTTTTGACATTCGGGATCGTGTGGTTAGGGGCACTATTCTACTTACCAGAGTTTAAAAGTTCCAATAGTGTGAACGATAGTGTTTACAATGTTTACAAACGTATTCAAAAAGCAGGCCCAGAGCTGCTCATGCCACCTCCGCTCGCTCAGAACGACGTCGGTGAGTTTCCCGTAGTGGGGATCGTGCACCATGGTGAGGAGGGTGATGATCCTCATGTAGTTGAGGACAGGAACCGGCTGCGGGCCAAGATAGAGGAGGATATGGGCATGAAAGTGTTGGAGAGGCCGCAATTCGATGTTGCACCTTCGGTGTCGTCTTCGCGAGGGCCTAGCAAGCCGCCAGTAGATGCTATCGAGGAGCCTGCGGCTGGTAACAATGCGGCTAGTAAAGACGTGTCCCCAGCGGGCCCGAAGGCGGAGAGCTCTGACAAGTTTGTAGCTGTGGCACTGGCACCAGGTGCTGACCCTGAACTCAAGCACAAACTGGAAACTGTCAAAAAGGTGAGTCATCTGTAACATGTTCACATGACATTTTCACCATTTCAAACATTTTTATGTCATGAATATTTCATTTCTTTATCATCTTATTATTATGAATACATTTATACCTGAACTTCACTAAGGTAAGAATACCACAGGCTGATATTCTACAAAACAAACCATTAGTGCAACAAATTAACATGTAAGTTTCATTTTCTAGTGAATGTTTTCTTAAATTGCAGAAAATTTAAAGCCATTAAAACTTACAAACCACACATGTGTAATTTGTGTACAGGGAAGGAAATTAAACAGTATTGTCAATCAAAACCATATAACAATTATACTATTAACACAATTCAATTATAATTTGGTTAATGTTAGTATTTTAGCTACCGATGTTTATGAACAAATTGTTTTATAACATCAAAAATGATTAATGGCAGGTAGTAATCTTAAAGAATATCAGCAGAGAATGACATAACAGATACAACATAAGCAATAGTTGTTATCAGTTGTATCAGCTGGTAATACTTTTATCAGTTTAAATATTGGGCAGTCAAATACCCTAATCTGTATTGACTACTGATTGATAAAAGACTAGTTTAATCTTTTACTATATTTCTCAATTAGTCTGTAGTGTCTAGTGTATTATTTACACTCATTTATTATCAAATCAATTTATTTGCCTTAACTGTTGGCACAATTCAGGTCTTAACAAATAATATATTATCCACAACTCTTAATCATAATAATGCGACATGCAAACATTTCCTTATTATCTAAAATATGTCTTAAATTATGTCATGATTAAACTACAATATCAGGACAATTTTATTATAGGATAAGCCAATGTCAATGTGATTGAATTGTATTAATTTTGAACAAAGACAACTAAAAATAGGAATTTTGTATTAATATTCAAGCTATTTATACTTAATATTTTCCTGTAAACCAATACTGCTCAAGGAAAAATGGAGTTTTGTATATTTAATCATAGTAACAGGGATATTTCATTACATTGAAACTTTCTTTAATTAAATTTCATTAGGTTTTCCTCATTTACTTACTTTAAAATATGCTGTATAACAAATCAGGGTATTATGTACGGACCTACTTAATAACCATTTTTTTCGTGGGAAATCATCAAATTACCCCTCCCGCTGAGGTTGCAGCTGGAGGGAGTGTCAGGCTCTTACTGACTAAAACCCACTATGTCCCTTTTGGAGGTCCCTGTAAGCCAGGGCCATGGTAACTCTTGCGAACAACCCGCAGCCCAGGCAGATTTATTAACCATCTTAATTTACCATCCTATAATTTTTGCACACATAAGATATTTTTAGTTATTAATTACATGTAAACAAGAATATTTTGTAATATTATTTTTGTATAATATATATTAAACTGTACCTACAATTCACTAATGTAATAGTCAGTGCCACAAGCACAATAAATTTGCAAAGTTTACCTGTGTCTATAGGTATAATTTGTTAGTGTGGATAATGATCAGTTTTTCCTATTTCAAAAAACAATACCTTGTATTCCATAAGGCTATGATGTCAAATATCCATATTGTGCTAGTCAATTTAAATTTTAGCTGATAATAAAAAGTGACTGGTTATTTCAACCATGCCTTTTACATAAAAAATGTGTTGATGTGTAAAAGTGTTGAGTTCAACCCATTTGCAAAATAAATATCATTTATCATTTAAATAGAATAGATAAAATATAATATATATAAATACAATATACATGGGAACATGGGCTATGTTTTAGCCGGTTACAGGAAAAGTTCCCTGGGGGATGCGGGAGAAGCCACGAGAAACTGCTTGTACTAAATAAAACAAAAAAAAACAAAATACTTACAGGTCAAACTGAGAAACTCCTTTTTGTAGAAGTGGCTTAAAAATAGATAATCATACTAGATGTTTTATTTGTATTTCAATGTGAATCAAGAATTAAAATTTATCTTTTTTCTTATAACCGTGTACATAAATTTATCTTTTTTCTTATAACATGTGTAATTCTAATCAAATGTAATATAATAACTCTTTTTTTAATCTAGTTATTTGTTAGAATCATCAAGTAGAACTATAACAATAAAAGATTATATTGTTAATGGGGTCACTCTCACTTGGCCGCTGCCTTGGATCAAAGAATGCTATTGCCTACCCTAGTTAGCTGTTAGCCTTGACTTGAGAGAAGCTCTACAAGTGAGAAAGTGTAATCAATACTGGTTATCTTACTATTAGATGAGTTCTTATATTATTATTACACAACTTTGCTTTACATTTTTGTATGATCTTTATACTAATAATATTTCATGTAGTTTTTTTCACAAATATTGTGAAGGGGGGTGAATTTTTTTAATATTTTTAGTGTTTTGTATGAATTTATAATGATGTGGATGTATCAGTTTTTATTAATTGTCAATTTGACCATGGCCTTGTGCCAAGACTTTTATCCTGTTTGTTCCATATGACGGCACCTACTTCCAGTCAGAATTATTAATATAATATAATAATTCAACTACTTCTCCCTTCAGATAGTTATAAACCGAATAAAATTAAACCACCGTCCGTTTTCGCGTAAAATACACGTGCCAATAATTCCAGATGTCAAGATTACCAAGAATTACGTCATGTTCTTCTTCTCTTAATTATTTTAGTTATCAGGACGCTCACAGCCCGCCACGACAATTGGCCGTGATTGATAACACGTCGGATAAACCACTTCTGCCGCGGAACAAACGCACCAACCTCACTACGGTTGTACTTCACTATCTTCTTGATAACTTTATTCGTTTCCGTTGGTTATACAAGGATTAGGAGTAATCTTAGCTTTAACTCCGTGGTCTAATTAATTGTGATATACTGTTCCTTGGCCGCCTCAGGCTTTTGTCTCTGCGTTTCCTTATTACAGCTCCACGGTACTTGTAGCTTCCGACATGCTTTAGTGTTTTAACCATTAAATAGCTGAAGGAATGCTTAAAAGGTATTCGTCACCTTAAAGAAATTAGACACGACGAATTAGGACGATTATTTACATGCTGCAGAGCCTTAATTAGTAAGTTGTTGCAGTAACATTTTAATCAGCAATCTTGGACCTATACAGTTTTTTAATGCCGTAACATAGAGCTCAGGGTCGTATGATAATTTGCCGTGCCTAATCACACAGCCGGCGTCGCTAGAACATGTTAATCAAATGCCGTAGACCATGACGATATAAAACTAAATGATTTGAACGTTGATTTGTTGCTCGTCACAATGGCAAACATGGTTTTAAAGCGATATCCTCATTTATACAAAACTGTCGTCTTCTTGATTCAGAAAAGATCATGTTGAACAATTTAGGCAGTAGATAGTGTTATCTTGTTTGTCACTTGACTTTTTTCAACTTTTAGGCCTTCTAGTTCAGTAGGTATTTAGCTTCAATCAAAAATTCTTATCATTATTCAACGTCAACGAATGTATTAGGTCGCATGCTCGTTTTGGCAACTAGCTAGAGATGTCGCAATCGCAATGTATGGCATTTTATGCGGCTATTAAGTGAAAAAAACTTCCATGGGATACCAGTAGCTATAGCTTACATAACTTGTGAATCTTCTTTTTGTAGGTTCATTATTTTAACAGACCTTATTTTTTGAGGGTGTACTGGCGGATGAGAAATATGGCAGAGTTTTAGACGGATTTAAACAGATCCTATGAGAGCTATTCGCAAGATTCAAACATCATAATGCTTGAAAAAATACAGTATGTACTTAAAAGAAAGTAAAAAACCTCGTTACCTCGGTGCCTCGTGGCTGCTAAACGACAAGTACGGAAGATAAGGACAGCCATGTTGCCCAACAGCTGATCATTAAGCACTGCGGCCTATCGCGAGGTTTCTATTTAGCTAAAGACTTTCAAGTGTTGATTGCAGAAGCCGCTTATCTGCATTATATGAGTGGAATTCAAACAACATGTAACTGTAATCGCCATTCCATGTGTTGGCGACATACCTTCCTGTGTTTATACCAATGTACCCAGGTACTTGATGGTGTACAGTTCTATCATTCTTGTTATATTATTATCAGGTCAATAAATCGATATGTACATAGAAATTTTACATAGAGCTAGTAGAATTGTATTCGGTGCAAATGGGAAAATATAAACGAATCAGTTACATATCGAATGTTAAACCAATTTGTTTATCTAATCGCGAACTTTCAATACTGTAACGTGTTGAACAATAGTAATACTTACAATACAAAATAAATATGTAATAGGATTTATATCAATAGTATGCATTTATTTTTATTTTATAATTGATATTAATCGCTGCAGTGCTCTGGATCTGTTTAATGACTTGATAACAAAATCAAAGGATTCAAATTAGCGATAAATACTTTATCCTTTACGCCGTCACTTTAACATAAATCACGGACGATTAATGTGATACAGATACAAAACTTAATGTTTAATAAGATCTTTTAGTTTTCGTTTTTGTATTTCGACGAGAGGATAGCTTTGGAGATGAAATTGTTTCTCACATAAAGATCATGCCAAATAAAAAGCCGTGTATAATTTCTAAAAAGGCACTTTTTTATAAAGCTAAAACTCCAGCAAATGCAAACGTATAATGTGACTTATCCTCATAGAGGTACAGACATACATACGCAACGGTTTAACCTAGTAATTTCTTAATACTATGCGCATGTACTATGAAGTATAATTTGCAAATCCAACGCACAACGATTGCAGGCATCAGGTATCATGCGACGCAAATGCAATGTTGATAACGAAAGAACTTGCACTATAGCAACTTATGAAACGTAAGCCAGGAAATTAATTACTTGTCAAAGAACAATAGAAAAGTATCCGCATTTCCGTGACTAATTGCAAGTAAAAGTCTAGGCTTTCTCGCAAACTTTCATGGTGGGCCGTTTGGCACTATTTCGTATTGGTCGATGACCGTATGGAGGAGGCGGCGCCGCCGGCTTAGCAACGTGCCTCGAGGCACACTGCGCGCACGCATGCATTGCAAGTGAAATCATTTGTTTATACTCGCATGACTTACTCGTTCTACTCATCTGATTTGAATTACTACAGAATGCGAATAAGCTATTCATTGAAACGTGGACTTGCTTTACTCATGTTACAAACCAAATCAATACTTGCGTTATACTATGAAATTCTAAATTATGGTAAAGGGGAATTCTTGGTATTTATTGTTTAACGATTAAATAATATGGTGAATATGTGTCATGCTTTCATCCGATCGATCGCTAAGTGACGGCCGGTTTGAGTCACGTCGGGTATCTGGTTCCGCAAATATTATCTCTGCCATCAGCGCTCCGCTAAGGCCACAAAAATTCTCAGTCCTTATTCGGCTATCGATTTGCTTGCATCACTCGAAT
Source organism: Heliothis peltigera (assembly GCA_958496145.1). Classification (NCBI taxonomy): domain Eukaryota; kingdom Metazoa; phylum Arthropoda; class Insecta; order Lepidoptera; family Noctuidae; genus Heliothis; species Heliothis peltigera. The sequence continues at coordinate 9,237,535 of OY292328.1, forward strand.
CAAACATTATTTTTATGACAATAGCTGGCGATTTAAACAAACGTTCAATCAGTATTATATCAGCGAACATTGCTTTTGTGATAATATTTGAACAGCTACTAGTGAAATAACGCAAAGTTAAATCTATTCATTTTAGTGCTTTGTTCTTTGATAAAGTATTGTGTACTCCACGTCACATGGCCAATTAAATGAACTCGGTCTTTTAAACCGATACAAATTGCGTGGCATGAATGCCTCGTTACTGTTATTTTTATAAAATCCTCTATTTATAATGTCCATTATAATGTTCTGAATATTAGAAATGGATGGGCTGGCATAGTATGTAGAGAGACTATGTTTCAATTATAAGAAATACGTACATGTTTGTCAGTTAAGTATTAGGTCCTACAAACGCCGACTCTTTCAAAGGGAAAGTCAAGACTCTTCATAAATAATCGCATTAAAATTCTATGCAGCGTGCTATGGGATGCCAACGTTTTTAAATAAGAATATGCATAAAACCGATTCACCGAACTCCGATTGTGATGATGGAATCGCGAATTTTAAGTTCATATTAAAATATATTCTTAAAATAAAAGCAGTTGGATTTTCTCAACCCACTAGAATAGTATAAATAGCAATGTGGAACGGGCACGATTGGAGTACATAATGACTCGAGGACTATGGAGATCTAAAAAGCACATTCCGCAAATGCCGTGCAGACCCAGTTTACTTGTATCGGCGTCGAAGTGCCGTGTTAAGTACGTAAGGTAACGGCACACCGAATCAGTCGCGTGGAGACGTCGCCGGTGACCTCACGACACACATTTGCCACAAAACAGTAAGCCATCACCGTTCACTGCACGCTAAACTAACAACACTTTCTCGCAATCTGCCACCGTGCTGCTGCGGAATGCGGCTTAAAAATATACAATTCCGTTCTGATTCATATATTTTGAACTGGTTTATTATACACGAACACGCAGATAGATGCAAAATACCACATAAATTTAAACAAAGTGCGTAATTTTGACCCGACCTGTAACGCACTTCCGGGGTCTAAATAGTCTTTATTGAAGAGTAACTCGACGCGTGTCGCACTCCATATAACGAGTTCTGTAATTTCTGAAAAGGCTGTCAAAATGTCTCTCGGCCCTACAATTTTTCAAAAATGATTTGAGATATTTTTATGGCAGCCCGAAATTATTAAGTAACGGTCGGATTCGTTGCCGATATGAGGATTCTCGTTACACCTACTATCATTCGTTACCATGAAATAATCCTGCATTTGATTGCAAACATTGTTTTAATTCGGATGATAATCCAGGCGACGGCGACGACGCGGCGCCGGCGTCGACAAAGCGTCGATAAGTTAGCGACAAAATAAACAAAACGTTGACGACGGAGTTAGGCTTGTTGAGAGCAAACCGGGGCAATTAGCCGGCCCTCAGTTTCGCGTCGAGGGATGTGATAAAAAAAAACTCGGTCAAGAGCGAAGAACTCTTTGCTGATTTAGGGTCCTGTGTGCTTAGGGAAGTGACAAGGATTCCTGTTATTCCCAAATGAGCGTGGTCGCAATTAGAAGGATCAAAATACAACAACAAACTCATTGGCTAATTTCTTCGTTTGCGTCAGAGATGAGAGATACGTCAGTTCTCAAATTAATTGCTTCCTCATTATGTGCCATGAGTATTCAGGGTTCTTGCTAAGTTTTAGATAGACGTCGGCATCGTCCGAATAAAATTGCGTCAATAAATACCAGTCTAGCAATCAGATAGTCTTACACCAATAATATCGTTCTACCCAGGCAATTGTAACAAGATGAAATAACATTCTCTCGAGATCGATGACGCGGTTAAGGTCATCTGCACTCAAAAGCATTCACTTAGAATAAAAATTAAATGTAACGGATCGGATGTTTTAATACTTTATTGAGGATCCATAGTGCTTTCGGTTCGGTTTATCTGGCAGTTTATGTATAGGTTTCGTAGTAGTCTTGTATTATTTGAGCTATAGTAATGTTATGTACAATATCGAAATTTTTGGCCAAATGTTTCGTGTCAAAGATGGCCGATTCTGAGTTCTCTTTTTACGACTGGCAAAAATGGTCTGTTCGTTACTGCTTAGCTAGTATTCTTGTTTTTCATCTCAAGAAATGTTCCACCGTTGCAAATATTCGTCTGCGCTACAAGCTTGCAGTTTAAAGTTACGTATTGCATTCACTTGCTCGGCTTTAAGACATAATAAAGTTGCTGAAAGTGACAGGCTCTTACAGTTCACTTCCCAGCGTTCCTTGGGAAAATAAATGCCTTCTAAACTACAGCTGACATTGACATAGAAAACTGTATTTTATAGCAAATTCCTCTGCAGAATATAACATCAACATTAAGCGTGCATGTTATATGAAATGATATTTAAATAAAGTTTTATAGTGCGCTAACTGGTATTAAAGTGATTTTGAAAGATATTAATGCGATCGAACCGTTATGCGATCCAAATTAATTTTTGAGTTCGTGAAGTTTTTGATGTATTATGCAGTATTAAAGCCATATAGTACCATTGCGATTACTGACCATGAAAAAGTTAAACAATGAGCTTACTTCAAAGACTTTCGCAGACGTTAAGCTTATTATCGTCGTTGAAAATAAATTACACATAATAAAGATACAGTGTTTCCGGTGGCTTCAATCATGTGACCGTTTAAATTAGTTGCAACTAATCGTATGAAAGGCGCCGGTCCGTCCTAATGCGAGCCGCAATTAGCACATGACGATCAAGAGCAGTTTTATTGTGTTAATGTCTGCCCTAACAGTCGCCGACGAGACCTCCTTGCACTACGCCGTACTACGAACTCAATATTGGCTCATAAAAATGTTAATTTGATGCCAAGTGACACAGCTCTCTTTTCGACACACACATTATTACTCACAGCTTTGTCATTGTGGGAGCCTCGGCGTACCGCAGTTTTTGTGTGACGTCTGTTGAGAATGATATACGTTTACATAAAGCCGGTGGAGGCGCATGCACTGCCTCGATTGTACTTTTTGTGTTGCCGATTATGAACGTGGGTTGGAAACCAACGGAGTGAAAAACTAACACGTAGGCGCCCACATTACTAAGCAAACGCTCCCAAAATGTTCAACCAAATGGCAGACTACATTGTAGTATAATATTTAATTCTGATCAGAACGACATTGCACTTTTCTTATTGAAGCTTCTACAGAAGTCCAAGAGTTTGCACTGCAGCTTCTAGAGAAATGAAAAGTTGTCTTTAATTTCTTTAGAAGCTACTCTTAGTACAGTGCAAATACTTAAACGTACTGTCTATTTAATTAAAAGGTCCCAGATCCAATATCTAAAGTGGTTACTTAGCAGTGGTAGGATATATCGTAATGAGTATCTTCCGTTCCTAACCACAACAAGTTGGACCCTCACTGTAGACTGGCTTGCTCGTTCTTCATCGGTGTCAATGAACTGTGTTGAGATGACGAAAACGAAAAGCTAATCCTGTTAGCTGGATTTGCTTCACATATTTGGAGATCTTTGTCCTCTCTCCAAAAATGTATTTCGTTAATGAAATTCTTTTTCGATTTATAAGGATTTACTTCGCCGGCTCTGTTAAGCCGTTTGCGGTATTTTGTGGCTTTCGTTTGTATCTGTTGCGTGTAACATTAAGCAATCAAAACCGAAAAAGATATATGATATGTGTTTGTCCCCAAAATATTTATTGTTATGGTTTTCAGTATTTTCTATTATAGCGGCAATAGAAATACACCATTTTTGTAAATGCAACATTCTAGCTATTACAGTTCGTGAGACCCAACCTGGTGACAGACGGACACCGAAGTAATAGTGTCCCGTTCTACCTTTTGGGTTCTGCGCTCTAAAAATAGTTTTAATACACGTCAAGTATAATTTCATTCATTCAATACCCACATTCCTTATCCCGTTCTCGGAGCTCCAAAAGTTATCGATCAAATACATCATGAAAGTGACAAAAATAACCAATATAAGATTAGACAATTTATGTACCATTACAGTTTTTCTGCAATGGTTACGACAACGTTCATTGATGTTCGTGGAGAAAGAGCGTGGACTAATGGACTGTGAAAAGAAACCGGACACTTCGTTTTTCTTGCCTTCCTAGTTGGTCCTCTGGGGATAGTGTACGTTAAATAATATATCCAAAAGGAAATCTTTAGCTTGCGCTACCCTATGATTGCTACAAACAATTGGAGAGAACGTTTTCTGGTGAGAGGGATATTTTTTATTTAAATATCTGAAGTTAAATTTTAAGTGGATAAAGGAACAGGATTTGTTGTGTTTGATGTTTAACCGAGGCTGAATTAGATTCGTTGCTTGTAAGTTCAGACCATTCTAATTATTAAAATTAAAACGATTGCCAAAAGATGCGAAAACGCTGCTGTTGCCTTCTTAATTGTACTAGGCACCGCAGCTAAAGTTCCTGACGTAAGCTGAATATGTATCCGCCTTCACGCTTGTTGTTCCCGCTTGATGTTCGGCTAATGCGCGATAATAGGGGGTAGGAGGAGAGGGGGCTAACGAGCAGTCTCAATCACTTTTGCCTAGGCACCCTCCTGATTATACCGCTTACGTGATCATTATACTGCATTACTAGTGTACTACTCATGCATTTCTACTCTTTTTAACAGTAACAGTCCATAATATTAATTTTAAGAAATGAAAAGTACGGTTTATAGACATTAACAAATTGTGTGTGATCTTTCAAAGGCTTCCACTCTTCTGGACTCATTTTCTTGAATAGTTGGAGTATATTCGGGGTTTACGTTCTTAATCTATGCGAAATGAAAGGTCGAATTCCTATTTTTCCGCCTGCGACAAAGCCTGTATGCGCTGTTTCTTCATAGAAATTCGAAAGTCGGTCGTCATGTTTTGTTTTTTGGACGTTTCTTTAGGCTTTGCATGAGTGAGTGCACTGTTCTCAGACCGTACATTTTTACTCGTATTGTTTGTGTTAAATAAAAGGACGAGATATTGTGCGTCATTGATTGTAAGCTATTTTACTTCACATTCAGTATTTGCAATCGATATTCTTTAGTGCGCAGATATGTATTGAACTTTCCCTTACAATATTGGAAGTCCATAAAATCGTTAATAAAACTGGATCAGCTCTCAATGCTGTATTGTCAATACGGCCTCCCGATATATGAAAAAATATTAAGAAGTTAATAAATGAAATTCATATAGCCTTCACATACTTCAAAGCAGTAGCTTGTAGTATTGATTTATTGACTTTGATTTAATATGATGGATTACCGCATATTGATATTGGATAAATAAATTTATTTGCTATGATCATACGATTACTTGGACCTAATCGTACAATCTACACGTTCTTGATAAAGCAATGAGTGATATGTTAATATTATAAGTGATAGCGTTTAATAATAGTGACCCACAATCGTAAGTAGGCACTTGAAGCATTCCGTATTGTGTGCAGTTATCCATATCACGGCATTACGATAAGAGTACATATCTATAGATCATAAACATGGATTGTATGTAAGGTAGCGTGTGAAATCATTAAGATTTCCCTTTTTCTACATCGCTTTACCGTATTTGCCTTACAATAAACAAACACATTTATTTACTTTACGACATGACTGTCCCCGTACGGTAACTTAACCATAAAGATAAGGCCGAAATATATAAGTTGATTTAAAATAAAGTGGTAGATTACCAGTCCTATCTAGAATATGTTGGTTAATTTAGGAACCTGAATGAACTCTCACTCGAAGCGCGTATTAAAAACTAGATTCATTTATCTTGATTGTCAGCTACATCCTGTAAAGATATCCTGTCTTTATGCAACTGAGTAATGAGAAGGATTTTTTTTTAAATTGTAGCAATATCGTCGTAAATGCTAAACGCGAACGATGTTAAGCGAGTACGGTGCCTTATCTGGCTCGTTTGTCCTCCGGGAAGCTCTTTAGCCCGATACGGTGAGTTCTAGCCTTCATCGCTTCAGCCACAAAACGCTAACTTTGGGTAAAATCACGCTTCGCATATCATAAACTGTAGCGTAGAAAATTTACAGCCGAAGTTCTCATGTTTTACACAATATTATGTAAAATATTAGTCATAAGGATCAACGCACCTGAGTTCGTTGTACTGGAAACAATGTTGTATTTTGTAACGCTGTCTCTGTTTACTTTATCTTTTATATTTACACTTTCTGTTATTATCACAGGTATGTACCGTATAAAATTAGGCTGCAATTTGTTCCAGCGCTTCACGGTCTCTTTATGAGCGTAGTTTCCGTACTTCTTGTGGGTTATCTTGCAGCGAGTACGGTACAAATGATACGAAGTGTTTTTAAAGACTTGCTTTATGTATGTGCTTCTTTTTTGCTAGAACTACGGTGTACACTTTGCCTTTTCAAATATTTACACCACAGTCATGATTGTGTGGGTATTATCAATCCTGTATTTCTATAAATTATAAATTTTACATGCTTAGTTTAATAACAAGCTCGTTAAGCTGATATAATGCTACCGTTTAGATTTTATTATCATTGATTGAGCTCAAATGTTATTTAGGTTCAAATTTTTATACGGAAACATTTCTAAGAAGCTGGTTCTCCAGTTGTTTGCCTAAATAGTTTGTAACATAGCCAACCGAACCGTTACCCCATAACTAGAAGTACAAATACATGTTAGCTTCCATGCGCATCAAACACAGATTACCAGCTAATAAAAAATCAGATATACTATCAATTCATTTTTTTTTGTTTTACTAATAAAAAATTGTCTTTGTTTCAGGTAATTCATAAGAACGAATAACTACAATACTCAACAAAATAATTCTTAAAGGACCTTAAATTACCCTGTTAAGACTCTTTTACATTTCCCCTCTTTCTACTACGTTATTGTGGCAATTCCCGATTTCCGTTGTTCCGGCAATATTTTTATATGTTCCTTTTTACGAGGAACATAAAAAAACGGCTCAAAGTCCGCCCGTACTTGTGCTCCCGTCGTGGCCTAGACGGCTGAAGGGCGCGCGCAGGCCTCTCCTTTAAAAATATAAACCGCGATTCTTAATTCCTTTGACTATTTTCCGAATGGAAAAATTCACTCAGCTACACAGCCGCAAGCGATTACTCCTCTTTACGTAGTGATACGCGGAGGGTGGAGGCAGTGGCGGCGACACGATGGCTCCCGGAGCCTGGCCACATAAATAATCGAGAGCTTACGAACGAATTCACCCGCCCCAGCTTCACTCCACAATATTATGGAAACTTTCACCCAAATTGATCGCCAAACGTAACTCTAATGGCGTGTAGGGCCGATTATAATGGACAGTTTTAATGCCGCTCTCGAATTTTGAGGGGATCTTATAGCATTAAGAAGTTTTAAATTAATTTGGTCGTTACATTATCGTTTCGGGTCGTCTAGAAATAATTGGCAATTGTTCAAATTGAGACCGTAAATGTAATTCAGTGTGGGGATGATATAAAGGCTACGGGCAGTGCGCAATTGATTTTGAGAACTAACCGAACGGTGACTGGGCCTCGTAAATTGGGCAGTGCGGATCTCTGAAGCATAAATCGACAATTGTCCTGTCAACGTGTGGGCGCCGCCACCGCCGGCGGCACCTCGCCTCATACACAATGTCCACTACATATCAGTCGGTGCAATCTCTCTTTCACGATCTCTGTACGAATTAAGCATTTAAATGCTGATGAAGTTACTTATACATTCTTTTGAGTCTCCAAAGGATTTATTGCCCATTTATAAATTATTCTAAAGGATACTTGAAAAGCTTACACTCACTAGGTATTCCGAGCGAATTATTTCAAGTGAGTAACTTTAAAATTTTGAAGAAACTTTACAAGACGATTTTTTTTTGTGGGTTTCCGAATAATTTCCAATAAGTAATTGAAATATGGTTGACTCGCATGCCAATATACAATGGTAAAATATTATGCACAATAGGTTATTGTCTGAAGGTACCATTACTTTTCATATATCTAGGTAGGCGCACGACAATAGACTATATGATATTATTTGGGATGGTATTTACTTTCAGAAGTAGTAAATAAGAATATACGGGGAACAAACAGTTGCCAGGCGACTTGAAAGCAAATACGTCTCTTCTAGCAGTCCTTTGTCGTATAACTCGACAAAGTTATTACATTGCATATACATTTTAATCTAACTAGAAGGATATATGTTTTCCTGCTACAGTTTTTTTAATGTATAATATTGTAGCCCATGTTATAATAATGATATAAAACTTGTATCTATGTAAGTAATTGTCTAAGTGCACATTGTGATACGTTCACATTTACTCGTTCTGTGAAGGTCAGGACCCATTCGCATATTCATGCTCCGTGCGCGTCACCGTCACCGCATCGTCCTAACACAGTTCTGTTGCTAAATCACAGTTCGTTTTCCAACATAACATTTACTAGTTTCCAAGACCTTATCATCATGTTAACTCTATCCCAATCTTCATACATCCTCAAACTTTCATTTGAACTCTTAAATGATGTACCGAAAATCGTGATAAGGGTACCTACGGTCCCATACGTCGGTGGTAACTATTCGAGCATTGAACGTAACGTTCTGAGAAATGGCGATCTCGTTACGATAGTTGGTGTTCAGCACCCTGGGGCCCGTCCGAAACTTATCGTGGGAGATACCGGGACGATGCTGCCGCCGCCGTGCGATGAATTAATTTGCCTCCCGCTATTATATAAACTACCTAGATTGCAATAAAGATACCTTCGGGTTTCGGGTTTCACTGTAACGTTACGTTATTATCTTGTTCCCCAAAATGTACGCTAATTTACTGTACATTTATTATTATTCAATAAAGCCCTGTTAACGTGAAAGGCAGTTCGCGTAAGCGATTCAATATGGCTAGTAATGATAGCTATGATTAATGCTTTATGTCTGTGATTTACATGAAATGTGGTGCTGTTCCCTAAATTTATGGTGACATAACAACAAAGAGACGTCAGCTGCGATTCGATGGACTCAGGGATATCACCTAAGCTATTACCTATTCCTTTTCGCATTTCCATTCGAATTGATTACACGGTCTTTGTTATTGAAACGTTTAAAAAGGAAAGTTTTCAAAAGTGGAAAATTTATGCAAATAGCAAAGTATGCGGAAAATGCAAAGTGAAAGTTTGTGGTATTCATTCAACCTATATTATACGTTATTGTAACTAATCCCTGTAACAGCAATATAATATGCTTGTAGCGCTGAGCGCTGTTGCGGCTGTTACATCATTTTGTGCGGTTTCATATTAAGTCATTTAGTTGGTTTTTGATTTAACGAATTTTATTATGTAAGCTATTATTGTTGCTAAGTATTCTGTTAGTGCGCTTAAAATGAGAGTTATCTGTAATTTTATACCGTTGGATCCAGTCAGTTCTGATGGATACGGTACGCTGACTGTGATCCGTCATCGTAGCGGATGCCGCCTCCGACGTATGTTTTCCGAGCTTTTTGCGCACGCCAGCTTGTACATAAGACTAAGGATATAAATCCAAGGGCCTTACAACACTTCAACCTCAATATTTTGATTTTGATGTATAAATAAAATATTATCATTTATTTGAACGTTCTTGTTAGGTACCCTAAAACAATGCTATTGCGGCTAATAATCAAGTAACGTGTTATGAATCATCAATAAAAAAAAACACATTTCGTGCAATAGGATCATCATGCCGACTTAAATGAATGAAAACCGATACATTAATCATTATGTCCTCAGTCTTTCGATAAGGAATCTCATGCGCTACTGGTTCAGATCCTACATAAAACATTAAGCCCCCGTGGTGATCTGTCGTAGTTCGTTTATCATATTATGTTCTTAATCGAGCAAACCTTCAATTCAGCATTTCTAATTTACCTTTATCTTTTCGTATTCATTGTATTAAAAGGAGCTTCATCGCTCTCGTTATGGTTTGTGCGGATTAAAGTCGTCAAAGTTTTTGTCCAGCTTTTTAAACGGTCCTGGTTTTCGTCGCGTCGTTAAATAAATCAAATTTGAGGTTCCGTGGAGCATTAATCATGTTGCATGTTGCCGGCGCAGTCCGTCGTGTTTGATAATTCTGTCGGTGCCCGTCGGAGATGAAGGGCGTGCGTGAGTGCCAGTCCACAGACGCTGTTTTTGCCCCCAGTCCGACGTCTCGTCTCATTGTCTCACCAGGCGGCATATTGGATCTTGTCATTCGACACACGAAGTAATACAATAATTAAAGCTTAATTTGGACTTGTAAAATTATGTGCCCTGAAAAAGGGCAGAAGCCAATTAATAAACGCAGCTCGTAGCATGTTTTTAGGTTTTGTTGTTGTAAGAAAAACTGGACCACATAAAACAGGTAATCATTTGAAGTTTTTGGCATTGTATCTATATGAGTACCTAATGTTGCTTTGACGAATATTCATCGGACTATTATATTACTGAAAGCCCATTCAATACGTAATGAAAGAGACATACCATAATATGTGTACAGGTTGTATGCAATAGAGTTTGCTACACAAAGACCCACACGAACCGCGCCATTGATTTTGATGCAGTAATAGGGCATGACATAATGCTCTCAAACTACGTTGGACTCAGTTCGAAATACTGATTGATTACAAACATTCAAAGATGATGACCGTAAAGGAGAAATTTATACGTCATTATTACGCTTATCCAGGATCCTAGAAGATTGGTTTTTACATTGTTTCTGTGACTCTAGACTTTTGCACGAGAACAGTAGTCACAAAATTTTTATTCCGCCACCCGCAGACATTTACGAACCGTCGTAAAACTGATGTTTCGAAACACTGAAGGTAGAAATGAACCAGTTTTATATGATCCTTTCTTTTATAGTCAAGTTATTTACGCATTAATATACTGTTTTAGGATTACACAGTTTTAGAGTATTTTAGATATCTGAAAATCTAATGCACAACCAATTAATACAATATTATTACAACTTCTCTCCTTAGTCAATCCAAAACTTGTTTTCAGTACTGTAACCTATAATTTAATAATTATCAGTATACAAATATAATAAGTTAGGAAAATGTAAAATACTCTTTTCCGTCTATGAGTGATCATTAGAAATTCTCTAGAACCGTTTGTGTATTAATTCTGCATCTTATTGTTTTAATCAAAATGCACTTATACAACAGTGGCGTATGGATGCTATGACGGGATACCAATTAGTGAGCGGGTGGCGCCAGCAGCTCAGGACGGCTGCATATTGCCTGCTCCGCTTTCCCGATTGAATTCTTGGCAAACACACCCACGTTGTTTTCCAAAACCTTCATTCCATACCGCACAATTTTTATCCTTAATGGGAACATCCATGGCGCCTGTATCCTCGACGTTTCCTAAGCACCATTTTTTCAAGATTAAAATATGAAGCTTTATGTAAGATTTTCATGAGATAAACTGTTGGGGAAGTTCCGCTTCATTGTTGTGCTCGTCGGCCAGACATAGCGGCAGCTAAGTTTATTGACCATCGCCAAGTTAGCTCCACCAAAGTACGCCACTTTGAGTAACTTTAACTCTGTAAAAGCTATGGCCCGGAAAGCCCCTTTTTCTCCTTTTATTGCCAAAGTTCTTTCATACGTGTCTTGAGAACTTGAAATTTCTCTTTTTAATGTTTTCTTAGCGCCTCTGTGTGGGTCACTACAATTTGCCAATGCTTTGGAGTCTGGATTCGCATTTTAAGTATGTGTGCTTTAAAGCACTTGTATGTTTCCGGTCGAGTCTGCATTTGTTGGCAGAGTGCCTGTTTTCACGAATTGTTGCTCTCAGTGCGACCTCGGGACTGCGACAGCATCTGTTCCCACCTAGGCATTTCGCTGCGCCTGTCCTCCGCGCCAACTGGGAATTATTTATCTAAATTTAAAATAGTTATTGCGCGGTTAAGCGCTATTTATTTACATTCTCCAGGTCCTGTGACTCTTTTTCTATTGTTTTCATTCTGGTAAATACTTACCAAGATACTTCAATCCTCACATGCAATTTAATAGCGCTGTTTGCTCTTCGCGTGTTATTTCTATATTTTCATTACTAGATAGATATTTGTAAAAATAAGTAAAATACCTAATCTCATTTCCCAAATATCGATAGCGTCCATTACTGGTCCGAAAATACAGCAATACACTCCGTACTGAGTCTGAACGCAGCCTCGCCGATATCGATTCCGTCTACATGCTTTCTATTGCGTATTAAATTTAAATGAGAGGACCACGAGATGGCGGCGGCCGGCATTATGCACTTGCGCCCTCTCGATCACGACTTCCTTGCATTCACAAACTTACTGTGGCGTACCGTCTAACCCCCGCCTGACTTTTCTCTACCGCTTATAGCATTCCTTCTAACTTCAAATGAAAGCTTCTTTCACCTCGTTTATGAAATGTGGTCAGAAAAACAGGATTCCGAATCATAAAAATACCAAGAAGCGTGATTAAAATTGTGATCGTTGCAACTTTGCCGCCGCCAGTTCTAATATGACAATGAGGACTTACGGTATCAAATTGTTTAATTACGCATGCCAGATGAAGCGTCTTAAGTATGATGACATGTAGACCTTCGACAAATGCAATTTGGTGTGCAACGTCTGTCATCGTCATTAATTGACCAATTATTACGGATGGCTCCTACAAACAATTTTAATTGTCCTCTATGCGACAATGTTAATGGATGGTGCCTATGTATTCGTTCAGAAAATAATAATTCAATGGAAAAAGAACATAAGGATACTGTCACCTTAGTAAGACTGGTTGTCAGATTTCTGGCTTCTACCCGTAACGACTGCTGAAAATGACTGCCGGGAACCGCCAGTTTAACATGGAGGAATTTGTCATGACAAGATGGTCACCCAAACACGGATAGACCGCGTTGAACCCTACGATCATTCAAACTGTGCGGCTGTTACGTAGCCACAAGCACCAGCACAATGTTTTAAGTAATAGGTAAGATTAAAATAAATAGTCTATTGAGATTGAATGCTGTTTGGCATCACCTATTAAGAACATAAAGGTCTTGGTTGGAAATTTTACAGAAAAAACGGCAAAACAATTCCAGGAGGAACCCAAATTTTAGTAGCAATAGGCATAATACGTTTTCTGTACCTTAAGTTTGAAACTGCCGTGTCGTGTGCCCGCTAAGTTTAAAGATATTCTGTGAATGTCGCAGTCCTGAGTCCTGTGGGAGTAGTTACGTGCCCGTATGCAACGCCCGAGGCCTCATGTGCGCGTTTCACAAACACCGCTCCGCCCGTTTAAGGTATAAACTCGTGAGTCTGCCACTACTAACTTGTTATATGGATCATTATAGGTTCTCCGATTAAATGTCATTCTTTGAATATTCTAAGAATAGAAAAAAAAAAATTCTAAAGAGAAGTATTGTTGGCCACCAAAAACGTGAGCGGTCATATTAGCGCCATGAATACCACTGGCTGCCAGTGATCTGTGTGTGATATTTTCTTCACTGCAAGCGCTGCAATTCAGAATTTCAGTAGAGTGATTCCTTATTCAATTTGCATCTTCGTTGCAAACTGCTGAAAGGCGAAAATCTATAAAAAAGAAGGCGTCATTCTCAGTACATCAAGGGAATGCTGACAACGACACGTTCTAATAGAAAATTTTCATATTCATAAGGACGTAGAAAATTTGCATATAAAACGAGCAACTTCGCCTCCCCCGACCCGCAACGCTGGGTCGAGCACCCTGCTTTCCATTCTCTCTCCTTGTAAGAAGTCAGGAAGATTTTAGTTTACATTTAACAACTCCCCGAGAGTTTCTATTATGTAAGCTCAAATTTACACATGATTTGTTCAAGTGGAAGTCCTTGTTATAGTTTTTGCAAACTACTTGGAAAATTCTTTTATATTATGAATATTATGAATCATACGATTATGTCTACTGATTTTTCACCTTACCAGATCGCCGGGATATTCTAATGGTAAATTTCAGATTTCTCATAAAAGACGTACAAAACTAATAAGTTTTATTTGGAAAATACGGAAGCGTTAAAAATAGCGAACCTATCATGCGCAACACATAATTCCTTCTAGAGTGACATCTGAAGCGTTCTGACGTTAGTACCTGAAAACTTCTGAACTAGACAACGTTTTGTATTTAAATAAACATAATTATGACGCTCGCTCGTTTGAATATTTCTCATTGGAACTTAATTCCTGCCAAAGTTGGGTAGATATATGATTTATGTATATATTTTATCATATTTATTTCAAATATTTTACCTTGGTGAGTTGAGTAAACTTTGATTGCTTAATTCAAACTTTGATTTCAGTTCAAAGGTAGCTGTAGCTTCAAATTCTCATGCCCCAGTAAATAAAAACGGTGCCATTTTTAATTAAAAGCCATGACATGACATGCCTTTGTTGAAATATATATGCACATAATTACACTTACGTCATTATGAAATTGTCTAAAGAAAATTTCATTATCATCATTATATCATTAAAATTCAGGCTACTTACCGAAAGATCCGACTACGTCTGTGTTAACAGATGAAATAGTGAGCAGTGGCTGCGGACACTAGCTGGTACACACTTGGATTGAAATTGAAATGAATTGTTTGCGGAGTCAACTCCGCAACTGGATTATATGCGGTTTGCTCCCGCTCCGGCGTAAATTGGATCGCGAATGAGATGTCTTTTTCCGAATCGGCTGCAATGCTTGTTCATTTCTAACAGACTGTGACGAACGAATGAATCGATCTTCCTTTGAAAAGCGATTACTTTATGCATTGCCTTGCTTTTAATAACCTTGTTTATGTTTTGTTGGATTGGACAGGCTTGAATAAATGTATGTACATCAGCTGGCGGAAAGAGATACCTGTACCATGAATTTAATATTTTCCCTAATTGAATTATTGTCATAATTATTGTTGGTAACCTTCAGTGATTGTCATCTATGATTTAATATTTCACGTCACAATAAACTCATTATAAAATTCAATTGTATTCTCAAGTTGATATTGAGAATTTTATCGTCTCGTATTCAATTAAACTTAAGGGCGGAGATATTGGCCAGATAACCGTCATAACTTAGAGATCATGACTTTCATATCCTCCATCAAGATGAAATTATTGAAATATATACGTACATTATTTGTGATATTGGTAGCGAGGCGAGCACGCGCTAGGGTCGTGTGAAAACCTTATTGCCCAACAACAATGCGCCTCGTGACTGCCAATGCGATTTTGTCTTCAGATTAAACGCTGACATAAATTCCCTTGTATTTATTATATCGATATGAAAGTGGAATCTAGCCGCTGAACCATAATTTATGTAAGTTAAGCTAAGAAATACAATGTTTGATTATCTTCAAGTTGGAAATCAAACGTTTTGTTTACAACATTTGCCGGAATAATTTGATCCGCTTTAACCTTTGCAATGGTTACCATCGTTGCTAGCTTTATCTAGCAGCTTCTGTTTGCAAAATAAGCAATTAGTGACTTCTTGGTAAGTAAACAAAGCAGGAGTTATTTTAATTGCATTCACAGAGAAATTCCAGCGACTACTTGTCGTTGAATGACGCCCACTCGAGCGCTCGGTCCTTCCTCCTCGTCGCTCGATGGATAATGTACGTGCCAAACGCTAACTTAGCCAATCGCTGTCGACTCATTTGTGGCTCATCATTAGCCAGCCGTCTGCGAACTTTGATGAAAAATTATCAAATACGACATTGATGCCAAGTTTGCATAAAAACTCTATTGTAATCGATAAAACTGACTTCAATGAAGTATATTTGAACATTCTTGCGTGTACTCGTATATTGTGGAAGGTATGGGGACCTTCAAAAAGTAATCCAATCCGGTGGAACCTTTCGTTTGGGTAAAAATATTTTCTGGGCCTTGTATTTGGTAACAATAGATACGCATCTCAAGGCCCGGGCTTATATCGCATTCCGTACGCACAATTAGTTTTTTTTTAATCCGAGTAGTAATTTTACACGAAATTAACATATTGAGAAGTCATCGCCTTTGAATTTTGGAATACGTCTCAGCAACTATTAGGAGTGGGTCTCATAAACTCAACTGTATGTTGAATATTTAAAACCGTTGTCTAAATAAATGTGCGTGTCGTGAACAGCAGCATGATCGTGTCAAAGGAAAGAGAGCCCCTACATGACTTAAATCAGCAATTTCGTTGAGTATCGCACGGCCGGCGTTAACTTAGCTCCGCCGACTTTGAAATTACATTTCGTCTGGAGAAAAGCTTCTAACTTTGTGGTCTTTCTCTTTTAAGGCTTTGTCTTGAAGAAACACTAAACAAGTTCTAAAAGCGCAGCTTTTAAGTATATTTGATAAGTTTTTGTATTCGTGCACGAGTTTTCATTGAAGCATTTTCAATGAATGTAGATCTTCTGTTTCATTTAATTTGGTTTGTCGGTTGACCGAAACAGAGGGTAGCACCAGCGTCCAACACCGAATCTCAACAAATAGCGAGTTTTATCTTGGCCCGCATGACGCGGACGCTCCCGTCTGCTTTCTGTTTACATTCTCTATTTACTTTTGCAATGTGTATTGTTCAGTTCAATACGCTTTAAACGGTTCTATTGTTTAATGTTTTTGTAATCCACGAGTCCACTTGTGTAAACAATATCTGCTGTGTATTATATTGAATATGTTTAACTGTTAATTGGGCCGTCGAAGTTAACAAAATATGTATTGCTATACAGTAGTGTAGGATCAAATAAATGGACTTCAGTCAAAAGTTGGCGATCGTTTAGAAACTTGGCGTCGTCCGTCGCTTCGGAATAAAGAGATTTCTTTGAAGTTGGTCGGCTCCGAGCACGGGTGGTGGCGGGTGGTAGTGTGTCGGTGTGCACCGCAGCCATCACAGGGAATATTAAGGAGGGACGTGCTATTTGGAATGTTCGCCCGCACCGGTTCCTTTTCATGCACCGTCGATTTACTCGGTATTTGTCGCAATTCGGTACAATCGAGATTGCGAGACACGTGATTTGACGCTGCAGGTTTAAAACGATTTCAACTCTTAAAAGTTATCGTCAGATAAAATATGTTGTTGCTATCTGTTATATCTGATAATGACGAAGTCAAGGTCTATTACTGAGTTTGAGGTTACTACCTTACTAACACAGTTCTCATTTCGCAAGGTTCTTTTAATTAGAGATAGGAGCATTGAGTAATGATGCCCTCAAAACATGTCTTTGGGTACGTTGAGAGGTTTCGAAGCACAAAACCTTCATTTCAAGAAATCATGAAGAATATTAGGTAACTAGTTTCCGCCAGCGGTCTCACTGGCTTCCCGTCCGCGCACGCGGATTAAAAGTAGCATATAGCTTTTCTCGATAAATGGGCTATCTAAAACTGAAATCATTTTACAAAATGGTCTATTAGTCCCTGAGTTTAAAGAGTTCAAGCAAACAAACAAACTTCAGCGTTATAATTATATCGATAAGATGTTCTTCTATTTTTAAACTTGACATTTAACGAAATGCACCAAAATCAAGTTCAGTATTTAAATAACAACAAATATTTTTATTTAACTGACAGTCGAGATGAGATACCTGCTGATTAGTGCAATTACCCATAAATATTGATCAAACAGCGATATAATTTCTCTAATTCAGGATGTAATTACACCCAGTCCGTAAACACTGTTTTCCTGTGAATTATCATGCTGGTCACAATTGTGTGCTCATGCTGGTAAATTACTCTATTCTGCTTGTCAATAGGTAAATCAATATTAGGTTTAAAACTTACGCACACTTCGATATTACATTCGATCGAGTAGTTAGTTACATTCATCGAAAATCGATCTCAGTGGCGTTCACTTGGAGAGGCCTATGTCCAGCAGTGGACTGCGATAGGCTGATGATGAGATGAGATGAGTTAGGGTTGACGAGCTAATAGAGACTAAAGAAAGAACCTTCACTAAAATACGTTTCAGTTTTTTTTTTGTTGGATGGCCATAACATTTAAAAAGCATTTAACGTTATCAGCCACGCTACATGAGCAAAAAGGGAAGATATTCGTCCACTCTCAGTCGTCCATCCCGCCTTTTCCATGTCAGCTTGGTATTGCGCTAGTCGTTGCACAGGGGACCGCTCGTTAGAGACTGTCCACTAGGATAAATCGAGTTTTCTCTATCGCCTACTGTAACTGCCGTTCGGTTTAACTCGGCCACGTACTACGTAATAATACCCTTTTATTCGATCACTTTATAGCTTCAATATAAAGTAGGTTTTGCTTTATTTCACACTCGTAGATTCAGTTTTGGTTCAGCTGAATATAACTTTAGTATAACCGATGGTGAGAAGCCATGGAAAACTTATTCAAAATGCCAATCAAAATGACGAGTTCGACGTTTAGCTTGTTTGATTATATAGACTGCAGCGCCCTAGTCCCTGACCCATTTCTTGGCTTATTGCAAGCTTGCAAGGGTGCAACGGATCTAGGTGAGGCGACGATCGGCCCCTTTTCTAAGTATATCCATGATATGACTTAAAGACAACGTCCGTAGTAAACTTTTAGCACTCCAAATATACATATTCTCTTAATTTCTAAATTCAAATTCAAATGCCTTTATTGTGCATTAGGTTAATTCAATTAGCACTTTTATACCTGTATTGCAGCACCCACAAAACAGCCTCTTTCACCGGTTCGTAGGCTTAAGGTTTGAAAGAAACGGTGATGAAAACAAAATTGCCAGTAACATAGCTCTACTACAATTAAATTAATTCAACATTTCGTCCATTCTGAAAGTAATACTCAGTTTTGACATCTTTTTGGTAATGGACTGACAGTATCTAGGACGGCGTAAAGAGCATGATTTAATGTTCGTGTTGATCACATGCTTTTTATCATGGAATGTATGAAAGAACGTGTACACGGGTACGGGACATTTTATTTGCTTCAGAGTAATGTAAAAAATATTCACTTGATTTTTTTATGACCGTCGGCGTCGGTCGACTGCGAACGGTATGCGACGCGTGACAACGAGCAATAAGGCTTACTGAACTCCCTAATACCGGCCAACGTACTCTCTTCACTTAGCAATTGCAGTTAGAGGGCAATAACAATAAAATAGTAAGATAAAACTGTTGATATAGAGTAGCGATCGTGAAAGCCGAACCGTGCTCGCAGCCCTCGAAACTTTGCCAATATCTAGTGTTTCACTGTATCCTTGATCTCAGCTTCTTTCCAACAGATATGTATCAGAACATTCGTACTTTATCTTCCCTTTGATAGCTATGGGTGGGTGTCGTGTCGTGTTATGACTGGGATTGTTGAGATGTTATATGTTTTTCGCTGATATTTCTTATTTCATCTGAAATACACTTTGAAACAGCCGTAATATCACATGAGTACAAGAAACTGTAGTGGCAATAACAAAATAAATTCACGGCAGTTTTGCTTTATGGTGGAGTGAGTTCTGATGATCACAATTACGTTCGAAGAATTTAACAACTTTGACCTGTTCGCCCTTTTCATTTTGCTGTAATTCAGAACTCAAAAAACTCTTCGTAGTACAATTTAATTCCTTTTCCAAAACTTCTCATTTCTGTTTCCGCGCTTCAATGTAATCAACACAAACTTCACAATTGTAATTTTCTTCAGCTTCATTCATTTGTTTCAGAGTAGTGCACAATCGTGTATGCCTTGCCGTAGGCTGCCTTAATTAGTACTGGGTCTACAAAAACAAATAACTCATTACATTTTTGACTCGGCCGTGATTAAAGTTGTGAGAGCGTGTTTGCGGGTATGCAAATATTTAGTGCAACACAACGGCATGCCGCAGCACCGCTGTCAGCACTCGTAAATTTGGAGATTACCCGCAGATGTGTTCCCGCTGTATATTAATGCAACCCGCAATAAAAACGTTGTCGTAAACACTTTAATTGAATACGTAAATTATGATTACGTGTCATGCAATGCATTGTGTTAAACACAGAGCTACACATGCTCTGTATAATCGTATTTCGATGAGATATGATCTTATCTAAACTATTGATGTTTACGATTTGATTGGGAGATAATTGCTTCTAGGCCTTTAAAATAAATCTCAATCTATTTACCTGCCATTATTTCATATACAATACTGTAACAGTTTCTTCGTTCCTTAGCAGAAAGTTTGCACAAATGAACAGAATGAGGTGAAAATTTCCGAATAAAAGTTTCATACTAAGTTGTTTAAACTGAACCGAAACTTCCCGGTGCTGTTAAGTTCGCTTTAAAATTACTGGCTTTAATTTCTAAGAAGGAAATTGCAATATAAACATTTATTAGAGCTGATTCTTCGGAAAGCGCAGCCACCTTACAGTTTAAAGCTTAAAGCCGCCCGCTTACTGCGCCGAATGAAAGTTTACACAAAAGATAAACTTGCCTCCACTGCGACGGCAACTACTCCACTCTAGATTAGCTTTTCTATTTCACGCTATGTAACCCCCTGATATTTCATCATGGGGAATGTAGGACCTGTACGTAATAAGCACACTCTATAGATTTTCGTCCTCCTAAATATAATTTAGAAAAGCAACCTTATTTTTTTTTATTTAAATCTTTCCTGATTTTTTATTCATAACATTGTCATTGGATGACGAACACATTGGCAGAACGTTTAACAAATTACGGCGCATTCACATTCATGTCGTTAAATTACTTGTATGGCCTCAAGCATTCCAATGAAATAATAAATACCATCGTAGAACGTTACTTTGGGTCTAATAAACTGTATGGTTGGTAGAAAATAAATGATGAAGATTTTTTTATAATAAAAATCCATAAACAAACACGGCTCTATAATCTTATTTTTGTATGGATAAATTGAGATACAAATTAAATAAGAGGATTTGGGGCGCGCTAACATTTGACAGATTATAAGCCGAAATGCCTTTCTTCTTTTTTCAGCTTATTGAGTTTTTCTCGCATGTTATCAGAATATTCAATAATTTATTTATCATCTTATTATTCACTCTCGCTCTCGGCAGCTAAATCTCACGAAAACATGTGTATTTGGCCACTTAGGAATTCTTGTTCATTAAATTCTCAACCTTAAAGAAATCTATCTATTCTTTCTTTTGTCTACAAGCTTTTGCATAAACTGTGGGATCTTTTCGAATCTATAGAGATGTATGACACATTCTTAATTATGATGACACACTAGTAGAGAAAAATGACCTGAGGTCACCACACCTCTGCTTTGAATCTATAAATCATAAACTTACAGCATACGGAGTGTACAACTATACCCAGTCATATATGTGAAGTTATACCGACTAGAAACACACATATTTACTAACATGAGATAGGATGAAAATTGAATCTAGGTCTTGTAAAGGCGATGATGTTGTTCCTTGTTTTTCATTAAACACCAAACAACTATTGATAATTTTCCCTTTATTATTAAACACTTCCAATGTGTGGCTACTGAATGAGTTGTTGATTAATCATTTAAAGGTCAATAGTGTCAAGCACTTACACAATACATGTTTGAATACATCAGAAGCATACCTTTGTAATTAAGGTTAGTCAAATTATGTCTGTGTGTTGTGTTTCCATTTAATAAAATAAAATAAAGGGCTAGTGCATTTCTTTTCATTAAAAGCTTTATCAATGCAGTTGCCTTTTGATTCCTTTATAATTGTATGCAACGCGTTTTTATAGTCGCGAAACCGTCACGCGTCATGCCCCATTTAGTAAAATAATACGTTCGAAATGTTTTTCTTTTATAAAATTGTAAGCGTTTTATTGCATGTTTGCTTTAGCTCGAATGCCCGGCAATAAAGCCTTAGTTTTCTGCTGTAATTTACAGACTGCTCAGGTGCTGCAGTAAAAATAACAGCTCGCAGGAAATGTGCGCCTTCGACCCATTCGTTCGTAATAGGACACTCGTAACTTGCCTTACACCATAGAAACGCCGTCGGTCTTTAAATTGTCGTCTCTAACTAAACCTTTTTATTGAATGGAGTGAAAATGACCCCCTCAATAAGCAAACTTTTGATATCAAACGGATTTATTGTCGTGTCGGATACCTGTTTTGTGATGAAAATAGCCATGAACCGTACAAATTCTATGTATCGGGTATGCAAAGTAGGTATCTAAAACGAGTATTGTATTCTGCATTGAAGTATAAGCCAGTATTGCTTTATTGAACCGTGCAGTGTACCGCAGAGCAGGAAACGCGCCGGTGTTTGCGATCCGCGCCTACACGAACTTCCGTCTGCGCTGTCCTGAACAAATAGAGCGGTGCTATTGCTGCAGCCTGCGAATGGGCGTTTCATTGGCCGCGCTTACATGCAACTATTTATAAATTCAAATGAATACGCCGAACACAATAACGCAAGTGTGGCACGTGCGTATCAGCGCTCATCGGTCGATATTTGATTACTACTAACCCAATAAAAGCACGTGTCACCTTTACTTTCTGTCGCTTCCATTTAGAAATAACACGTTTCACGACACTTACGATGCTGAGTTTATATCTATACAGTTAGTGAATGATTTGTACCGATACTATCCAATCGTCCATTATTTAAAGTAGATTTATGGCAGAACTTTTTCCCAGTTTCGATTGAATATATTTGTGTTTATCTGATGTTGATTTAGCTTCGACAGAAGTTGATAAACGATGTCCCGGCACCCGAACTATTTATCGTTTAAGAAGGATTCAGCGCATCTATAGTTGATTTTGTCTTATATTTTGTGTTGCCTTTTTCTTCGGCAGCGTGTCGGGTGAACTAAGAGCAGTGTGGAAATATTTCCTCCCGCACCTGTCGGCTCACACGTTAACTACTCACGTATATAAATGCCCTCCAGTTACATTTTCTTTTTCTACACGCCTTTTTATATTGTTCTTTTATTTTCCTTCTTCTTAAATAATATGGTGAGAAACGCATCGCTCGTGTACTATATTTACCGTGATGTAACATGCTCAACAGCACAGTAAATACAATCGTGCTATGGACACTATAATTAAAGCTGATTAACTAGTAATAGCATACCATGATTGGTTAACCTGCAGGCTGTACGTAAAGTGTTACGTTGCGTGAAGGACCTCGCGTAATAATTTATCATTAGGTAATGGACGCTGCGCTGTCTTTGTGAGAAGTATACACATACAGTTATGTACAGTAGGGTAAAAATATGGTTTCGACTTGCAACTTTTATGATTTAGTAGGCACAGCAAAGGTGCGGTGACCTGCCACGTCGCCGACGACGTGATAATGATAAATGTGGTCTCAGCTAACCCCTATCAAAAATATTTTCCAATTCCGACCCTTCTCCGCTCGTGAATCTAAATAAAAATGGATTTGATTGTTTTAGCAATAATACAAATCCAGTGTATGATCCCAACATTTTCAGGAATTCTTTAGGCAGGCGGTGTTACAATAATTAATTGGATGTGCTTCGTCATGTTTTTTAATATTTCTGTCTGGCTGATGATTTATATCGCCCCTGTCACGCCGCCGTCGCGGGTCAGACTGACTGAAGCTTGCAAATCTTTTGGTGTAGCCCTATAATGGATATAAAACACGAGTGAGCTCAAGGGCCCGGCATTATTGGATATCGCTTACAAGGGTCCCCATGTTTGTCAGTGAAACAGACGCCGTCGTCGATCGCTCGTTTTATCCTCGTGAAAGGCAGTTAAGTCACAAAGGCCCACTTACAAGTTCACTTTGCAAAAGGAGATCTACAAAAACTGTCGTCTTCCGTCGGCGAGTAAATAGCAGTGGTCCATTAGAGGGCGCGAGTGACGGCGCGCGCGCCTCCGCGACAACGTGTTCCGTGCAAATCGAATCACAGGGGAGAGAGCCATTATGCAGATTTTCCATTAGAGAAAACTCAGCCTGTGCCTCCGTCCTTCAGTTACGTCATCCTGCGCGTTATCGTGACGTACAGCCGTCAATCTATCTTTCTGGGCGGTCTGTGATTTACATAGACGTACCTGTTTTGTGTTTCTTTCACGTTTATTTTTATTTAATAATGTGATTATTATTCAACGGCCAAAATTTTGCGAACTAGACTAAGGACAGAAAGCTGTAGAACAGAAAATGATTACTGTAATTAATTTTATTTAACTCAGCTTCACAAAAGGTAGGCTGTGACATTATATTGAAAATTACAGATTCAACAAAAACGATATCGATTTAAGATCATCAAAAAAATAAATTGCAAACTCGTTTTTTTTTTTGCATTTTCACTAAGATAGTAAAGTACCAGAGAAATTAAACCGTTTACGATTGCGAATTTAATTTTCCGGGTTGCTGGCTCACGTTGTGTGCTTGTCAACGTCACGTTAATCAAAACGTATGTACTTACGTCTGTTGGTTAAAAGCGAAATAGACAAACGTGTTTTGGTACGGACAATCGATCAATGACACGCGACAATTTGACACCTCCAACAGCAGTGAGGGTCGGAGGTTGCCTCGTTCGCTCGTTTGAGTTTAACCTAACGTGATAAAGGGACCGAATAATATTGTGTTTATTTACGTCGTTTTTTTAGCAATCCTGTGTAGCAAAAATGTTACTACAGTTTTCTTTCTGCACAATTTTGTTAGAGATAACGCTAAAAAACTTTAATATGATGCAACAATCGTACGAGGAATTTTTTTTAGAGAGTTCGGTCCATAGATATTTTAAGGTTGAGATTGTCTTTTACGTTAAATTAAAAATACAAAGACTGTTTGCTTCTGAAATTTGAGTTTATTTAGATAGATCCGTACAATATCATTATACGTTTGACAAAGAGGTATATTTTTACTGTATCAGTGTATTATACCGATAGCAGTTTGGTATTCAATAAACAGTAATTATATTGTGTAAATAGATCTCTTTATAAAGCAACGAAAACAATTGAAAATCAAAACCTTTCTGTTCAAGCAACAGTGACGACGAAAGAGACACAAGTTGCCACAATAAACGCTATTGTTTTTATCATTAAATCATTTGTTTTTGCCGACAAGTTCTATTAATGTTGTTCCATTCCACTGGAAATCGTCGAGATAACTTTCCGTTTTCAACTCTTTCCAGTTTCTAAACTTGTTTTTATTTACATCATATTTTCTTTCGTAAGCTACTGGAAACGTCAAAAGCAGAGGTGGCCCAATTTTGTTAAAAATTTTGTTGAAATTTTAACCGAAAACAAAATGAAATTAAATTATTTCGCTGTAAATTTAAAAAAGGTCGAAGAAAAAAATGTGTAGTACTCGTAGATTATATCAATAGAGCCCATATTTCCCGTCTTGTCTTTAATTACTCAAGAAGCTTTTCAAGTTTTGTTAAATGCCTTGCAAATTATTTATAATAATGGCAGATTACCTTCCTATCCTATTTGTTTAAACTTGTATTATGTTTTTACATCACTTCTTTAAATGTTTTAATAATGTTGTTCTTAACTAAATGGCACTAAGAACAATTTTATTGCAACAGTTATTTGATTCAGATTATTTGTATTCTTAACATTGCTATAAATAAATGTTTTTCTATCATCTTCTCAAACCAGCCAAAATTATTTTTAAGGCATAATGAATTTGTTGTTTTCTCCGGAAATAACTGAATAATACGAATTTTCAAAATAAAGGTCAAAGCATCACCAATTCAGTGTTAAGCGAGACAACTATAGTCTCTTTGATAACTTGTATGAGAGCCTCTTGTCCGACAATAGCATGTAAATAAGTTTCAGCGATATACATTTTGGAAGCAGAAAGCTTTATAATTTAAGCAGAATAGATTGATCCAGCCGGCCTCGCTTTAAAGTAATGTTAATGCGAGTTGTTTTAGAATCGAGAATAGTTAAAATTGCTGTTGAGACGACAAGTACTTACAAATTTATCACTGCACACAGACGTTATTAAGGACGGAATGAAAATAGATACTGCGTTAGAAACTAATAAGAAAATCTGTGAACTAGGTTTATTTATCAATTGAAAAATCAAAAACTCTGTTAGAAACTGGTGTTCTCCCTAAACTTAAACGGAATACCTTTGCGACGGAGAAAAGTTCAATTACCATGCCCCACGGGTCAAAATACAGGAAGAGTTGTAACTCTAACAACCCATGAAAACCGATTGACGAGAGTGTCAGCGACATTTCATCGCCATAAAAAAGTTAAGGTACAAAGTATTGACAAATAAACTTAACGTCTTGGAATTCCGGTAAAGGTTTAGGGGCGTCGCGGGCGGCAGTTAAAGTGATAGTTGGAAGAGGCGCTCGGCAATAAGTCAGTGTGAAGACGTGTGGAGGAAGAGGTGTTATGGTGTCTGGGAAGGCTATAACAGTAAATCTGAAGAGGCTGAGATTTACGCCGGGCGCTAGTGCAGCGGAGGCCGCGCCCGCACTTAATTACCGCCCGCCGAGATTAGTTCCCGTGGTGGAGTCGGCACATATGCCCTGAGCCCCGCCTCCTGCCACCCGCCACTACATTCCACCATCATCCACTCGGCTCCTTAGTCCGCAGTAGTTGCTTCTCTTTACCCAGTATATTTGTTTAAGAACAGCGAATAAATCGGTTATCCATCTCATTTGCTCAGTAACGTTTCTCAATCTTAAAGGGTTAAGAAAGTACTAACAACATAAGATCAGCTATTTCCAGATTTAAAATCTGTTTAAGGTACCATCGCAAATGAAGTGCTTTGCTTTCAGTCCCATCTGGGCGTAGACAAGTGAACATGTAAATTATTTTCATTTTAGATCATTTTTTCCTGTTTGTCTTTCTCGTGGACTTCCCTTGCTAATTATTGAATAAATATAACATGTTGTTGATCAGAGAGCAAGAAGGTAGGTAGTAAGACTCTTAGTCTTCAAAACCCGAGTACGAGAGCATCACATTTGATAACCTCGTATTTATATCTAGGAATTACCAAGAAGAGGAACGTTTTATAAGTACATACATGCAAAGTTAAAGATTTCTTTATTTAAAACACAAAGAATACCGTTAGATGTCTCTTAAATCAATCTAATATAATGTAATCGTCTGGCAAGTCTTTTGTCACCATCATCATTTTTTGTTTCGCTGACAAAATGTATTCGGCATCATTAATATCTCTCTTTATCTCGCCTCCGCCGGCTGCTGAAGCAGTACGTCTTACTCTAATCTGAAGAATTATTTATTTCTGCTTTACTTACGAACGGTCCTGAATTTTATA
The DNA here is from genome assembly GCA_958496145.1 of Heliothis peltigera. NCBI lineage: Eukaryota > Metazoa > Arthropoda > Insecta > Lepidoptera > Noctuidae > Heliothis > Heliothis peltigera. The sequence goes on from OY292328.1 coordinate 9,264,662, forward strand.
TCCGTTTGTGTGGAACTGTTTCTTGAGGCGGTGCTTAGCCGTATCGGAATCTGTGCTGTTACTTAGAGTATTGTTTTTGCAGTAACGAGGTTTATCTCCAGCACGACAGTTAGCTGCGGTTTAGTTGTAATGAACCTGATAACCGGAAGGTTATCGTATCGTCAATTAAACGGAAATTAGAAAAGAAAAAGAACAAATAATTATATATGTTAGTATTGTAGTTTGTGTATCCACATTTAATTTAGTCGTGACAATCATAGTTTAATGTTATTGCTGTGTTAAATTTATGTTTAATTTGTTACAAATACTAACTATTTTATGGCTTTGTTAATGACTAGATAATAAGCTAGAGCTCGTTCGTTGCGTGTGCTGTATACAGAAATAATATTATAGGGCTGAATGGTGTCTCAAAATATGCATCCGACGAAACTAGAATCTTCGCCGCTCATTTTGATTTACTTTAGAGGAAAAACATGTGCATTGGCTGTTGGCTATTGTTGTTTCACAGTCAGTTACACAGGACATCTTTAACCATGTTAGTGTCAAATTGAGCCAGTGAAAAACTCGTAGAACATCACAAATTTTCATTCATGAAAGGGTGGAATGCGGTTCGATAACAATAAGTATTGCTTGAGAGTCACAGATATCCGAGAGATCTCCAAACATCAACATCGTGATTGTGAGCGAGTGACCGCGCATCATCAATATCTCGTGCGCCGCCGACTCGCGCGCTTGTGTATAAACTTTGCTATTGTCATATAATTTGTTATCATCCATTAGTCAGTGTAACACCATACGCGTGTCACCAAATCACGCCCTAAAAACATTCAGCTATTAAAAACATAGTACATACTAATTTTACGCGAGACATTCCAAAAAAATATCGGTAGTAATTCCTTGAATATCGATTAGTAAATAAATCAAGTCTTCTAGCGGTTGTGATCAAATTCAAACGTGTACTTCAACCGTTTACAATGCGTATAATCTTGCGGTTAGTGCTTATCGCTTTCTTCACCGGGACTATGATCCTGTTGGTTCGCCTGTCGGACATGGAATCAAAAGCGTCCAGGCACGGTGGCAAACTGTCTCGTGCGTCTCGCCAAGTACCTGATTCGCCAGACAGCGTCAAGGGATCCAACAGCATTAGACAAAAACGACAATATGTCATACAGGTGTGTCTTTTTCTACCATTCGATAAACGGACATCTGGACTGTATAGTTTGTGGGCCGTATGTAGGTCTATGGTAATGGCCACTCTCAATTTGGATTTTATGAATCGTAATGCAAAGTTTATAGCGGGTAATTCGTATGAGACAGTAAATCATATGGCCCAGATTTTTTATATAGTGATTACACGCTGGATAAATAGGTCTATGTGATACTTATTATTCATGAACAACAGGGTATGTCTTAAAAAACAAGTTTTAATTATTTTCATCTCGCTAGGCTCAATTTAAAGTGTAATTGGTTAAGTCTCTCAGTTTTTCCAAGTCACTGGGGAATGGAAGTTTCCCGGTACCTAATAATAATTAATGGCCCCGACGAAAGTCCGATATCCTTTCATTAGTGTCCCGTCTCCGCACGGAGCGGTCGAGATTAAGACTTGTTCAGAAAAAGAGCTTTGCGAGCGCGCTTTTTGAAAAGACCTCATTCACGGCACGCCTTTGAAATGTGGTCGCTGCTTTATGAAAAAAATATTTGTTCACATGATCGGGAAAACATTTTGAATTTCCAGTGGCTACTTTCGCGTTTCATGCTTACATTTTATTCATGCCTAAGATTCTAGTAACGATACTGTTTGTGAGGAAAATAATTTATGCGTCACAGTCACTTATGTTCTAATGGGTCATTGATATGTTGATCCTTGATGCATGATTGTCTTGATAACATTTATTTGTTAGTTTAACTAGTCGACAAATACCTACTAGATAAGCTACTGAAAGATACGGTCTGTAACGTGGAAATGCCGTCCTTTATGTTCATCTCTACTGCCTGGCCTTTTCCAAAACTATGTTGGGGTCGGCTTCCATAGGATGCAGCTGAGTACCAGGTTTTCTGAGTTTATGGAGTGACTGCCCATCTGACCACCTCGACCCAGTTAACCCTTTGGTATTCTAGATGTCAGAGTTTCTGGCTTCTGGAGGTCCGTAGTAGCTGCCGAAATTGTGTACCCATCAATTTAACGAGTCTTCCGAAACACAGAGAAACTAGAAACTTACATGTCAAGATGGTCACCCATCCACGGACCGACCGCGTTAAACGTCAACTTAGCCACGAGCTATTTTATGTTTATCTACGTGACTTAATTATGTGCTCACAATCGTAAATTATTTACACCGAGTCAGTATGTACCTGGAATAATAAGACACTACTCCCTACATTTACTTAATACACACTAAATAAGTAGATTTTATAGTTACAACATGAAGACAGAAATAAAAAGCCTCTTCTATTCCAGATGATGATGCACGCGTGGAACAACTACAAGCTGTACGCCTGGGGCAAAAACGAGCTGAAGCCGATGTCGAAGCGAGCTCACCTTTCCAGCGTATTCGGCGCTGGCGAGCTCGGCGCCACCATCGTCGACGGCCTCGACACCCTCTACCTCATGGGACTACACGACGAATTCCGGGAGGGACGTGACTGGGTCGCTGAACACTTGCATATTAATGAAATCGTAAGTCAAACAAAGCCTGTCACTTGCAAATACTTAAGAAGCCAGTACTGAAGTATTCATGGAATTAGCAAAGATTTTAATTTACGTCATTTTGACGGTACTGCTTGGTATGCTGAAGTTAGACAGCATTGTTCTTGTTTGAATATTTATTAGAAAGTAGATTTGCCTTTGGTTCTTGTGAATTTAGGAAACTATTAAGCAATATCTATTTCGTCGCTCAAGATTCTTTAATGATGGCATATTAAACGGGTCAATCGTTGGTCGCGAGTTTTATCATCCACTTGCTCAATCAAAACTATATCATCAGACAGAATATAAATAACGATAATCTGATATTAGCTGTAAAATTGGATAATCAACATATGTAATTATTTGTGAAAAATATGTTCAGTCACTCGACAATTTTACAATAATATTGATACAAATTAATTGTTTTGGGAAAGCCCAGAACAATATTTTTCCCTGTAGGGATAGCAAATGTATCGGATTGGACTTCTCATGAAAGTAAAAGACTTGGTCGACTCCATGAGATAACAAAGGCCACGGGAGATTGCTCCGTATCATTTGAATATAGGACACATATGTAGGTATCAGAGTCAATGAGGAAATTAAATTGATTAGAAAGCAGTGCCAACATGTTGAGTTCGCGATCTAGAAATAGTTGACATATTGTAACGTGTTATGTGAATTAGTCACGATATTTGTGTTCTATGCCAAGCTTACCTTGCAGTTTCATGTCGACATTGTTACAATTATTTATTAATTCAAATATAAATCGAGTAAGCATTTTCCTATATTTATTTATTTCAATGATGCCGATGAAGCTAATATTGCGTCTAGACTCTAGACGACAGTTTGTAGGCTAAAAGGATTTCCCACAGTGACATGTACTTTAGACTCTAAAGTTGTAAACAATAGGTTATTGCCAGCTTTGATAACATATAGTTTTACAGATCCATAATACCTGCAACGGTAAATTTTGATTGCACGGACAAACGATTTATAAGGTTACAGAATATTTCAATTAACACTGGCATTTCAAAAAAAAAACATTTGTAACAAAGCTTTTACTCTCACTATCCGCACAGTCTATTAAAACTGCAATGTTGGCCGTTGGCTTTCCCGGCATGACAACGAAACTTTTTTTCCTGGACCGCACTTAACGACCCTCAGGGGCATCACTGGTACATGTTTGGACCTCACTCAGGAAAGTAAAAATAACAACGTTATTTGTTTTTGCCAGGATTCTGACCTGTCTGTGTTCGAGACGACGATCCGCTTCGTCGGGGGCTTGCTGTCATGTTACGCGCTGACCGGAGACACAATGTTTAAGGACAAGGCAGTAGAAGTTGCTGACGCTTTGCTGCCAGCCTTCGATACGCCTACAGGGTTGCCGTATGCACTCATCAATCCTTCGACTAAGGTACTGTATTACAGGAGCGAACCGAACCTCGATTCGGGTGAACTTGCGCTTTTGTACTTTTTGTATGATTTCGCAATTAACTTGAACACTCGTTCGGAAATTCCATTACAACTATTGTTCTATTTTTTGTGTGTCAGTGTTTTAAAATGAATTGCTCAATGTGTGGTAGGTGCCATCTGGACCAACGCAGAATATCCAATCCTAATTCGGGATAAGTGTAAACATATTCGCAGCGTTGATGTTTATATGTCACATTGAAGTTATTACCGTTCATAGTTCAACCACGTTATTAAAACCTAACATAAAAAATAAATATAGCAATTAAAAATGCCTTTATCGGTAATTAGGCTCGTTTATGATTCACAAACAAAGAAATCCGAAATAACTTTCCGAGCTGACAGAGTTTATGCGTGGAATAAATGTCTTATCGTAATTAGTGCATGGGGATGACCTTAAGTACTTCGTAAAACGTAATAATTTATGGATTAGGTATACTCGATTACTCATATTTTGTTTGTGCCGACATAATGTGACTTTAAATAAGATATACTGCGATAATTTGAAGCCATTCGGTTTCGGTGAAAAGAATCAAAGTACAAAATAACATAGTGTATGAGAACAGTTTATCTTTCTAAAACTGGTATTTCAAAGCTAATCAAATGCTAGGTTATCAAGCTATTTATTAACCAGCTATCTAATTTCCGCGGCACGTTGAATCACGATGGTTAATTAAATGCAATATACCGAAAATCTAGTTTGTAGGTTCCGCTTAGGAGCCGTGATCAATTTATCATGCTCTCAAGAAATATCTGAATTTCATATGGATATTGATTGAACTGACGCTGCCCGTTCCACATATCTAAAATATATATAATATTGCTAATGAATTCAACGCGAAGCTATAATGCTATATCCAATAGGATTTGGACACGCAATTTTACTTTCATGCTTAGATGATATTAAAAATAGTATAATCTAAAATAAGTAGATTCATTTACATAATACGTGCAGCGTAAAAAAATCAAATAATATTCAATATAAACTGAAAGTAGAATAAAAATGTGTTTTTAATTATCGCTTTCTAGAAATGGTTAACTTTCAGACAACCTTACTTTAATGTTTAAATCAGAACATTAGAATCTATACGTAGGTATTTCAATGACACTTTCAACTTCAGTTGGAATGAAAACAAACTATTTGATAATGTTGTGAATATTTTGCAGGCAAGTCGTCAGTACCATTGGGCGGGACCAAACAGCATCCTTTCCGAACTGGGAACTCTCCACCTAGAGTTTACCTACCTCAGTGACGTCACGGGTCGTGATAGTAAGCATATTTGTCATACTCCAATATTATGAACAGCCATTCATCACTCCAGTCGAGCGGCCGACGCATGTCGCTGCACTTTTTTGTTTTGTGTAGCTTAAAATGATGCAGCGAGTGATTTTGAGCTGGTAATGTTGCTGTAATAATATATGATATTATTACAAGAATAAGGGTTTTAATGAGGAGTTTTGATAAAAAGTGTGCGTTTATATAGACTATATCTTTGCTATTCGTCGAATTTTTGCTCTTAATATGAATTCATGTTATATCAATTTCTAGCGAATAAACAACGACCGATTCATTTGAAATTTAAGGTTTTAAAGCCACAACGAACAATCATTGATTGTATTATTATTTGTTTCGTTGTAAATGAGATGCCAAAAATGTTTTTCATAACGAAACAGTAAATAAGGTATCGCATTGTTTCAGTCTACAGGCAGAAGGTGAATCGGATCCGCGAAGTGTTGAACAACATCGACAAGCCGGGCGACCTGTACCCCAACTTTATAAACCCGCGCACTGGACAATGGGGACAGAGTGAGTTCATTGTTTTCATAACTATTAGTATTATGATTGTATTTGCAATGTTTGTTTGTTTGTTTGTTGAGCGGTAAAAGGCGTGAATGGATTCTGATGGGCTTTATGGTGAGTTGTAGAATTGGCTATATCAAGCGTAAAGTAGGTTTGTTTGTAGATGAATGAATGGCGCGAAACGGCTAGTCCATAATATTATAGAGCGCAATAGGGATGATGACTAGGTCTAAAATAAAATACTTTATCATATTCATCTTGTAAAGCATCTTAAAATAAAGTCAGTTTGATTTATCGTTTTGAACCGAAATATGTTCAAAATAATTCTTGATTGATTTGAGGCTTGATGTGAAAAATCTGTGACGTCAAAACTAAGTAATTTCATACAAAGTAAGCCTTTTTGACAGTTCAATAAAAGTAATGAAGTTGACTAGTTATCATCTACCGTATTGGTGTGACCACATGTAAATTAATTGTTCTATTTCGAGCGAAGGTTGCGCTTGAATTTATAAATATTTCCTATTTGAACTATTGTCCTCACTTTTAATTGAAGAATAAACTTGCAGTCTTTATATTGTTTGTATTAATTACTACGACTTATTGTTTATTAAAACTACCGAAACTTATGAGGCAATTGTAAACAATTGAATACGCGTCATTGTCACAATAAGTATTTATTCTATTATTTAAAATAAAAAAGCATCGGGAGTATTTGTTGATTAATAAATAATCAGGGTATTTTGTTGGTTTATAAGTAGAACGTGCCTAATTCAGGGCAATCGGTTCGGCAGTCACAAGTGTCGGATTGCGCCACTAATATCAAAACATTCATGCATAAAATGATTAGAATATATTTATAATCGCATTTGATATTTGAAGGGGTCTTCTTGACCTAATAAGTATTATATTGCCCTGCTCCAACTCTAATGAAAATCTTGCGAAACAACTTCAAATTACGTAGAAATTTAATTAACTAGCCGTTCATTTAAACCGATTAGGTTGTTGTTATAGTGTTACATAAAATGTTAGATGACGTATTTTTTTTCTAATTGTTGCTTTCGGCACATATCATCATCAACGTATCAACCTGTTTCTTATTCAACCTTCAGCTGTGTTGCCGTCCACAACTGAAGGTATGGTTCCCCCAAATAGCGCCAACCATCCCAGTCTCGGGCATTCCGAAGCCACCCACTGCCTGCTTTCTCTTTTAAATCCTCACAAATATAGAATAAAAATTATCAAAGTTAAAGCTAAGGAATTACACATGATAGTTTCACCCAATGTCTAATAACTATATCGATGTCTATTATTATATTGTCCAAGAGGTTAGCTCAACCGAGACACGAGTAAAACCACGGGGAACATCTAGTTAAGCTATAAACATTACACAGACTGCAGACAGCCTAGTAACCAGTTCAGAACAAAGGCTGACTGGATGATAATAAAAACCTTAGAACTGAAGCACAGCTGTAACTGTGTTGTTTTATGAGTATAACGACCTAACCCGAAAGAGGCCAAATGATGTTACGTACTAAAACTCTTTTAAAGACTATTCAAATCATTTCTATACTTAGTTTCCCAAGGGAACTATACTGTCCGGTGTGTAGGAAAAACCCGGACAAAGTGTTCGGTCTCCTGGGTCCAACTCATCTCCACCCGTTTGAGCGTGTTACTGTGCCTAACAAACAAATTCACTTTCGAATTTATTATTATTTAGTAAGGGCTTTATCGACCCTCTCCTTTCTATATGGAACGATTACGAACGAACTACATTTAAGGTTTGTTATGCAAGTTATAAATATGAACTCAAAGCGCTCGCAAGTTCTAGATTATTTGCAGTGAGACGTTCAACAACTGAAGATTTCATTCTACAATCATACAAACGCGGGTGTTAGCGTTGTTATCGCTCTGTCACCGTAAATAGAACGAAAACTAGTTTACGATTTGTATAGACGGTCCAATTCGCGTAGCTAGTGTTAAAGCGGGCTTTTTATCAGTTATATTTGTTTGCAATTAATGTTGATACTAATAATTTGGTATAAACAAGACCGGAATGCAGTAACCTAGTTATTATATTTTGTCTATCAGTATGACGTCACTATGATGCTATAGTAGACCAATGATGTACTTCCCGCCTAAATTGTCATCCCCATTTAAAGTGACTCCACTAAAATGTGGACGTGGATAGAATTCGGCCGGCCATAATCTAGTTTGTCGTGGTGAAACCAATTTATTAGATTAGTGGAATTGATGTAATCGATCAACTGCTAATGTTGTATTGCCAGGATAGTATTAATCAAGGTCGATTAGATTTTAGAACATTCATTGATTCGTGAACTGGACTCCGTTGAATTCTGAGACCCTTTGGACTATTATATGGACGTTTGTATGCTGACCGACAGACAGACGTTTGTATGATGATAGATGGGAAATTAAGTTTGAATAATGAGCTTTCTGGGTGTATGTAGTATTTCAAAGTTAAAATGGAAATTGAGTAAGGATTTTTTAAAGTAGTCTCTACAGACAGCAAAGAAGATATGTGACAAATAATAATATTTGTACAATTTATAGTTTTATGTAGCGTAATAAAATAACTATTAAACACAAGTAGGTTAAGTATGTCGTTAAATTCGCATATTCATTATATATGTATTAACAATTAGATGCAACTTTTATGTTCAAACAAAAAACTCGAGGAAGAATAACATACGTATAATTTAGCACGTAAAAAAGAGATATAGCATCTGATTCCACAGATTTCAAACGCGATCACGTCTGGATATGTCCAGTAAATATCTTAGCTAGGCACTATTTTTCACTGAAATTATGTTATCATTGAAAATCCACAAGAAAACGAAACCCATTTAGAGGACAGAAGTTTTAAAAGAGAATAGAGGGGTGAAAATACGAACAGCTTACTTTTACCTTCTGTTAAATAGTTCCTTTACTTACTTTACAATTGACCATATCTTCTTCCCCCATTTCCTCAGGGCACATGTCACTAGGCGCACTAGGAGACTCGTTCTACGAGTACCTGCTTAAGGCGTGGCTGGTCTCCGGCGGCGCCGACGAACAAGCTCGCATCATGTTCGACACGGCGATGCAGGCTGCACTGGACAAGATGTTGCGAGTCTCCCCGTCGGGGCTGGCGTACCTTGCTGAACTGAAGTATGGCAGAATTATAGAAGAGAAGATGGACCATTTGTCTTGTTTCGCTGGTAAGTCACCTTGGATAATAAAAAATTGGGTTTGGAACAAGCGTGCATCGTGTTGTTGGACACGGCGATGCAGGCAGCTCTAGACAAGATACTACTAGCTGAACTGAAATATAACAGAATTAAGAACAGAAGTTAATTCGCAGTAAGTTGCCCTAAATAATGTGGATATATACTCTGAATATGATATGTACTCTGAATAGTATAGTCAAAATAATAACTTTGCTTCAGTAGTGGTTTTTGATACATTTTGATATACCGGCGCGGCGGACCTTTATGACGAGACAACAACCTTTGCTTTAGCTAAAGTTTCGAAGACTATTTAGTTAACATCAAGGGGCTTGACTCAATTAGGGTCCTAACTTCCCTATTTAGGTTCGCATTTTCGCAGTACTTCTGAATGTTTATACATTTACCTGATAAGGTTTGCTCTTAATGCATCTGTAAATAAGCAATAAATCTACCAGTACGACTAAATTTAGCGCCATGTTTTTTGTTTATGCAATCAAATGTAATTATTTAAAATTCCATATACCGTAGATGGATATAACTTACAAACCGAGAGCAGACTCTTAGTCGGAATTCAGATCAGTGACTTAGCTTTCAAACCTAAACTGTTTATTTCTATTAACTAAATATTAGTTACCAGTTAATTTACGTGTATAATAAATTATCTTTCTATTTCAACTAATTTGGAATTTGAATAACATTTAATAGACAGCCAACGATGCCATATTTTACTCGGTTACTATACCAACTAATACCTACGTATATAATATTTTCAACGCTTGTTCAATAGCGGAATATGCTTTGTTTATTTATTGATGTTGATGATCTAATGAATACGCAAGCTATGCAGGTAAATGAGTATGTTATTGCCCTATTATCAATAGATTCAAGGTCAAGGAACAATTGTCTATCTAAGGACCTCATCCCGTCTAAATAAAAACTGCTGAAGTCAAACAACTACGTGCCAACAATGGTATAATGATGATGATGGCATCCAGGCCGATTGTCAGCTACGGAGGCCGTGCTCTCTTATAGAGATCAGCCAGCTGAGCAGGACATATTATAGTGCACAAGCATGCACGGGTGAATCAATTACCAACTTCCAGACTCCAGGCTGCTTTATGAAAGTTTCTCAAAACCCATAAAGCCATTTCGGTCCGACCCGGGATTTGAACACGAGACCCCGTGCACAGCAGTGGCGCTTTGCTACCACTAGACCAACGAGGCAGTCATAATATAAGTTACTAGCGGTCGCCCGCGGCTCCGCCCGCGTGGATGTCGGTTTTCGCGACAAATGGTAGTCTATGTGTTATTCTGATGTATAAGCTATATTGTGGTAAAGTTTCATTCAAATCCATTCGTTAATTTTTACGTGAAAGAGTAACAAACATCCATACATCCATACTTTCGCCTTTATAATAGTAGTAGGATAATAGTCCTAGTTCCCGCCTGCAATTCCGCCCGTGTTCCGAGGGACCTAATCCCCGAATATGGATAAAAAGTTATTCGTATCTATGAGCTATTAACGCCTAATTTCATCAAATCTTTTTATTCATTTTTGCAGGAAAGAGGAACAATTATATACGTACATTCTTACCAACTTACACTTTATATTATTAGTAAAATTAAACAATTTTTATGTTATTTTTTCAGGTGGTATGTTCGCACTGGCGTCGACTACGCTGGATAATTCTCTGTCGGAGCGTTACATGGATGTTGCACACAAACTCACAAACACTTGCCACGAGAGCTACGCGCGGTCCGACACCAAGCTTGGGCCTGAGGCTTTCAGGTACTGTATGCTTGGATATCTCCTGATACACAGTGTAAAGGTTAATAAACTTCTTTACTTGTCTCAACGGTGAAGTGTAAATAGACTAGATATATAATGCGGAGGAATGAGGATCATGTTGTAAGGAAGGTTTTGAGCATGAATGTGGATGGAGTTAGAGGAAGGGGACGACCAAAGAAACGATCGATCGATTGTGTGAAAGTTGATATGGCTAGAAAGAATGTAACTTGTGAGATGACGGCAGATAGAAGAGCGTGGAAGAAAACATGTTGCGCCGACACAAATAAAAAAAAATAAGATAAGGGCAGGAGGAGGATGATAAATTTAGCGATAAACTTGAAAATACATTTGAGGAAATTTTATAGATTGTAGTAGCTTGATATGCTGGCGTCTATACAATGGCAACCTTAACCCGTTGAGTTTTCTAACAATTTTTTTTTACTTTACGCATATAACGTGGATAACATGATTTTATAATAAACAAATATTTTCCCACAGATTTTCCGGCGCGGTGGAGGCGAGGGCACAGAAAAGCAACGAGAAGGTATACTTACTGCGGCCGGAGACGTTCGAGAGCTACTTCATCATGTGGAGACTCACCAAGCAACAGCGGTACCGAGACTGGGGGTGGGAGGGAGTGCAGGTAATGCTATATCAGAAACCTTTGGTCACTATAGACATAGGCTGTAGCAGCCACAGTTGCAAAAAATGACTAGATAGGTGCTTCGGGCAACTCACCTTGTCGTATGTGCAGACGCCAGCACATCAAGCTCATCAACTGAAACCTAAACTGTCAAATTTTCTCAATCAACTTTGAACCTTATACATTAGCGATAAAGTTGAAAATCTATTAAGGAAATTTGAAAGATTATGCATACTACGAAAAAATCTAACACTACGGGACAAGGTCTATGTAAGCTGAGTATACTCGTATATAAACATAACATTGTACATTACAGGCACTGGAGAAGCACTGTCGGGTAGAGGGCGGCTACACGGGGCTCGTGAATGTTTACCACCAGAACCCGCAGGGAGACGACGTGCAGCAGAGCTTCTTCCTCGCTGAGACGCTTAAGGTAAACATTGCATTCTTTACATCAACTTAAAAGACTAAGGTCCAGTTTCACAGGTTGCGGATAGCCACACAATTATCTACCAGATAAACTATCTGGAACTTATCAGCAACCTGTGAAACTGGCCCTCAGGGCCTCTGAATAAGTTCCAGTTAGTTTATTTGGTAGGTAATTTCATACGAATTCAGTTCCATTTTTGTATTTATTCGGTAGATAGTGGCTATTCGGACATTGTGAATAGGTTAATAAAAGATAAGTAAAGATTAATAGCTAAAAGTTAAAATAATATTTCTCACAAGTTTTTAAATAAGATCTGATCCGAATTGACTTCACTCAAAGTCAATTTGGAAGTTAGAGCAATTTAAAAAAGTTAATTTCTTCTAGTATATTTTTCAGATGTATAACGTTATTTCAATTTAACAAATTAAGATTCGGGTACAAAGGGGTTGGCGTATCCATGTGGATAAAAACCCCGAAATCAATAAATAGTACAAAAAAATGAGATTCCCACAATCATAATCATTTTCCAAACAATTACGAAAGCGTAAGTTAAATTCTAGAATAACCTATTTAAATAGTGAACAGTAATACATACTGATCCAATTGCAGCCTTGTCCCAGTTCCCGTTAGTACGTCGGTAATTTCGTTCCATTCCAACAATTATCCTGACCCTAATAAAAATTCTGGGTCAAACTAGCGACTACACGTCGGACATGACGTAAATAAATAAATATTGCCATCATGGTCTTCTGCTCATAAAACTGGCACGCGAAGGTCATTGCAAACTAGGGGAGACGTGTTTAATTTTATATGATTTTGTACCTTATTTTAATGGGCTTAAAATTCAATTTGAATTGCGACTATAGTTTTGCAAAATCGTTAGGTTAATTTCGCAGGTCCACGAGGCATCTGCCACGTCAGTCATGGGTTACTGCGACGCATGAATCTATAGTACTTCGCACACACTGGATTACTTACTTCATTTTGCAAATTAATGTCTTGGTTAAGGAGTTGCCCGGCCTACGTGAGATAGATCGCGAGTAGTAGTGCGTCCTTGTCTCGCAGATTGCTAGCTTTATTCATAACTAGCGGTCGCCCGCGGCTCCGCCCGCGTGGATGTCGGTTTTCGCAACAAAAAGTAGTCTATGTGTTGTTCTGATATATAACCTATAGAGGACCCCCGAGGCTACGCCTGTGTAGATGTCGATTACCGCTACCAAAGCCTAACTTTTGTCGGGATGAGAAGCTCGCGCTCGGACCTCCCGCCTTATTATACCTAACGGCCGACCCGCGTCGAACGCGGCAACGACACGGGGCGATGGCGATGGTTGATTATCGTATTTTATGTATAAGTTTGGTATTTCTACACCGATTTCTATGATTCTTTTTTTATAGAATGTGTAATAATGTTATCTTTTGTTAATTAGTGATGAGCGAGAATATTATAAACATAAGAGTAAACAAATCAATAACAAATAATCAGAAAGCTCGGAACTGCTAAACTATCGGGAGTTATACGTGTTATTGTGAGGCAACCAATACAGATAGACATATATGCTGTTGTGGAATATTTTTAAGATAATTTTATGTAGAACATTTCCGTCATACATGATTTCTATGTAGCTTTAACCATGAAGGCTGCACACGCGACGAAAGCTTAAAAAATGGTGTAACTTCTCCCGTTTTCCCAACATTTTCCTTCACTGCTCTGCTCCTATTGATTGTAGCGTGATGAAAAGTATCCTATAACCTGCCCAGGAGTATGAAGAATAATTGTACCAAGTTTCATTAAAATCCGTCCAGTAGTTTTTGTTCCTATTAATAACATACAGACAGACAGACAGACAGACAGACAGACGGACAGACAGACAGACAAAAATTTTACTGATTGCATTTTTGGCATCAGTATCGATCACTTAACACCCCCTGATAGTTATTTTGAAAATATATTCAATGTACAGAATTTACCTCTCTACAGATTTATTATAAGTATAGATGTAGGGTGTCCATAAATTGTGTCCGTGTATTTTCTTTTTATGCAGAACAGTAGCAGTACATATTTTTTTTTCTTTTAAATGTTTGCAGCCAAATAGAAGTCTTACTCATAAATAATGTTATATGAAGACCTTCTAACTTCTTGCTGTATGATTATATAAAGTACGAATAATAACGTATTAATGTTACATTTCAGTACCTATACCTGCTATTCTCCGACGACTCGTTCCTGCCACTCGACGAATGGGTGTTCAACACCGAGGCCCATCCGTTCCCCATCAAGGGCAAGAATCCACTGTATCGCGAGGCTCCCAAACCGGTACCTTTAGAGCCAGCCAACGAGGAAAACAACAGGATATAAAGACGAGAAGTAAAACTTTGTTTTGAAAAATATTTCATTTTATATGACGTGTTAACAACTTGTTTGGGACGGTACTGACGTGTCATTGACCTCTGCAAAGGTAAATAAACGAATTGTTAGAAGAATCCGTTTTAAAATTAGAAAATTGTTTTTTTTTTTATATCGAAAGGCAATGACATGTCGGAATAAGTACCGTAGCTTGTTACCATCAAGTTTGCTTACGTTATACGCGATGTTAGTATCGCGATAATTTTGGTTTTCTAGCCATGAATTTGTATACAGTAGGATTGTTGAGGTTCTGAAGTATAGCATAATATGCTCGTTACTACTTAACGGAATTATATCGAATAATTTCTTATGACCAAGTAAGGCAACTTCAACATTTTTTTGTTATTTTCTTCATAATTCGGTTTTAGAACTCTAAGGGCCAGTTTCACAGGTTGCTGATAGATAAGTTCCAGATAGTTTATCTGGCAGATAACTTCATACAAATCTGTTCCATTTTTTAATTTATCTGGTAGATAATGGCTATCCGTAACCTGTGAAAGTGGCTCTAAATTTAGAATTGTGATTGTTTTTTATGTATCAATGTGGTACTGGTAATTATATCAGTAATTTACTATCTATCTACATATAAACTATCCCTTTTTAATGTTATCATCACATAACTCGTAATATAACCCTTATATCTAAATTATTTGTTAACAAAACACGCTCTTATGATATCCTACGTATATTCGTCTCAGATTTTTGGTGCGTAGTAATAAATTAAAAATAAGGCGTAGTTGATTCATTCTTATATTAAAACGCGTAACATTTGAAAGCAAACATTAGAAAAATTAAATATAAAAAATATTTTGGGAGCCAATCTTAAACGTAGGTCTCAAAATTAGTATGAAATTAACCTACTAAAGTTATCCATATCGATATAATTAGCATTTATATAACACTTGCGACGTTTGAGGTAGCTCCCAACAGGTCCACTGCCTACGTACTCAGTAGGCGATGTTGCTCAAGTCAATTAGTGAGGTGAGAAGCGACACATTCGTATTGTAAATATACCCGTATGATAACCAGTCCGCAGTTCAAATGTCCATGATCTCAATCCACAGTTCAACATGTCAGGCAATAATGTTGCCTAAAGCATAACCAATACGGCTCAAATTGCTTTGATTTGTTCTCGTAGCAATTTAATTATATGAAATTACTTATTGATTTCTTACTAATCTGTTGTCACATGTGTCCAAACTCCCAAACTATTTGAAGGGATGCTCTACTCAATTCTGAAATCTAAAATATAGAGGTGAATGTTATTTATTTAATTATTTATTTATTAGCTATGAATACTCAGTTTATAGTAAAATACATGTATAGGTCAAATGTTACACTCATTAACCAACATTTTGTTTATTGAAATATTTTTTTTCAATACTATGGAATTCGATTGAGATTATATAATGATATCAAATGTATTATGAATAAAGATCTGATTGTAGACAAAGGGCTCAGTGATGAGGACCAATGTTGACTTATTGCGGGCATTACTAAGTACTAATATAGACAAACATACTCTCGGTTATACGATATACTTGGCGGTCGCGGCTTCGAACACATTCCAGCTCAGATATTTGTTATTGAAAATATTTTTTATGTACTCTGTTGTGTGGCTATTATAATCAAACTGAATTCAAAAACCCCTCATTGTGTAGCAAGCAGGTGTTGTTTACACATTTTTTAATTAATCTCATAACTAGACTTTCTCTTCGTTTTTGTTTCAATGAGTGTTTTGAGAATTGAGTTTGTCTTGAAGCATTGTAGGTTAGATCTATCTAGGGACGGGTTCGAAGCCGCGCACGCGCAGTACCTACATGTACACGCGCAACTGATCGTGAAGCACATCACTCGAGGCCCGGCGTGCGATATCCTTAGTGTATTTAATTGCAGCTACATCGCTTAGTAAAATAAAATGCTAGTATAAACGCACGTCACGGGCTATTTTAATTAGATATATCTATTGATATGTAATTTAACTGATATCTTAAATAGGAAAATACTTTTTTTATTTATTGAGAAACTTATGATTTACTATTTTCTATATTTAATTATTAAAAAAAAAAAATGATTTGTGTCGGATCTCGTATTTATTAACTTGAAATATATTTTCTATATTCCTTTTAACTTTATCATAATAACGTGGTTATACAACAAACTAACATATCTGTGACTAAAGTTTTTAGTGTATAATACATAATGACGAGGAGGCGTGAAGGCATACATAATTATTATTTCACATGACCGGCCTACTGTCGCGTTTGTTCATTTCATTTCATGGATATTATTGTTGAACGTTGTGTGCACAGCTGAGGATATAAGCAATTACTCACACGACCAACTGTTTCAACGCTAACACATACCAAGCCTTCAATGAATCAGAATTATGTTAATCTATACATTTAACAAATAAAAGCGACTCGCTTTTTGTGATTTAATATACAAAGTTACATATTATATTTTATTATAATTTTCTGCACCTGTTAATAAAGCATTAAAATAAATAATCGTTCTTTGTAATTATTGTTGGGTAAATTTCGTTTGTTCTAAATAAAACCAAATCCGAAGTCTCCACTAACCATTGGATCACTCACTGATATTAGGCGAAGTAGATGGAATAATAACTGTAAATTGTGTATATAATAGTCATAGACCATAAAATATTTTAGTTTTAGGTTTCTGCGTGTAGATTTACATTGTTATTTTTTAAATTAAGTAATGTGGGCGTGCGTCTGTTGATGTACATATTTATGTTTATAATATAAATTATGTAATTTATATTTTGTACTGCCATGTTACGCGGCCGCTGCCCACGACAACGTACCATTATACTAAAAAAACATTTGAAAATCTCTTTATTTTTATTTTAAAATAATTCTGGCATGGTACTGTCATTTTCGCAGCGTGGAAATTTTAGAATTTTCGCGCGAGCGTTTATCTCACTATTCCCTTATTGGATCAGCGATCGTATGCGTATGTCATGGCATATAATGGTGGTGATTTTTCTTCTTCGGAAGAGCTGTTGTAAAAGAACTCTCAGATATAGATTATAACCAAGAAAAGCGTAAAATTCTCGAATATTGGACGAATATTATCAAATAAATTATAAAGGTCCAGTCACCTCATACTGGCGTCATAGAAATTTATAGAACGCGCATTTGAATTTGAAAAAAGAATGATATGAAAATCATACTGAATTATTTAACCCTCTTCTGTTTTCTAGCCCCGTAATATATTTTGTGTTTTTGTATTTTAACTATTTTAATGCACTAATCGCAAAATGGCATAATAATTTATTGTAATTGTCTGTTTTACGTGATTAATTTTTAATTTAGAGCTCGTTCTACGTTCCGTTATGAGAGTAGACTACTTAATCATTAATATAACTGTTATACAAGACTTTGAAAGAATTACAAATGTACTGCCTCTCCTGTATGTTGTCCTAGTATTTGTCAGTGAAGGTTGCACCGTGAAGGTTGGCCCTCACTTCGAGTTAGTTGTTCTGTATGTACTGCCTGTTATGTATGTATGAAGTTGTAGTATTTAAATAATAATGTACATTTTCGGTTATTAATAAAACATGTTTATAAACATTATGGAGTTGATTTATTTTCTACTGCTGGTAAAACCTAAAAATGCAATTGTGTTAATCAGGTTCAGTAAATAAACAAACATTAAAACGGTGAGATGATGCTATTTGAATTTTAATTCAGATCTTATCTAAATATAACGGCTGTGAAATGTCTAGTAAGAGCTGAAACATCAACACGACGACTTTTTAAATTAATTGGTAATATTTCTCCCTCTAAACATAAGATGCCCAGGGCCTCCAATAGGTGAAAGAAGGCCCGGGGTAGTCCTGTTCCTCAATCACACTGAACCTTCAATAACTGAACGAAAGCATCTGAAATTCGGCACTTATAGAGATTACCAAGCAATTAAACACCTAGTTTAGGCACTTTATTCTGGTGCGGAAAAAAATCCTCGGAACGAGGTTCGAAGCTAGAGAAGAACATTATTTGATACCCAATTGAAGTCTAGAACAGACTTGCATGATGGGATTTGGAGATATACCAATTTTCAAGTACCAAACACGGGTTTTCTTCTAACGATATTAGAAGTAATTGTCTAAAGACGGCAATAAACAAAATAAATACATTTAACGATTCATTAAATACTACAAAATACTTTGAAAAGCATTATTGCATTTTGAGGCATGTTGTGTACCCAATAGGTCCATAAATCCGATTTTGGATCAAAAAATCCATCAATTGTTAATATAACAACCTTACCTTACCTTGCCTTACCTTACCTGGCGAAGAATGACGAGAGCCGACCCTAATTGAAATGGGATAAGGCAAGGAGAGAGAGAATTGTAAACATACTACTAAAGGGTCACTTAGAATTAAAACACTCCATCCAATTGTTAGAAATCATCAGCGAGTTAGAAGTAACAAAAGCGACCTTTGATAGTCGCCACCCGCCATCACTGCAAGGTTATGTCGCCAACTATCCAAACACCCCGTCCCCTAATTGGATGGCTGCATAAATGTTAGCCCATAGACATCATGCCGCGGCATTTACGGAGCTTATGACTTCGTTACGTTCCGCCACCCTCGTTTATAGGCCAGCGGCATATCTTTGAACAGGCAATAGAAATAATGTGCCTATTCGCACATTATTATTTTGTAAAATTATTTCAGGTAAAGGTTTTTCTTAACGCTGCTGACATCATGGCACAAGGGCCGGTTTTTGAAAACTTTTGTCCGCAGCTTAACAGTTAAAAATACTCAAAAAAAGGCCACACTAAAATTGGCAATGGACCTTAGCAATGTTACTAGACAAGACGTAGGGATTTATACTCGCGTGATGTTGTTATGTAAAAAACATAGACCCTATATTTAGATATACTTAGTTACATCATAAATAATGGTGTTAGGTGGGAAATTACATGTTTTCTATGAAAATGAGTTGCCTTTAACAAATTACGGACGTAGGTACTAGCATCGCGTGTCTCATCACTATGAATTAGTTATCCATGACTAGACTTCCCATTTTCGTCGCATTAATTGATACCACCCACAAGATTTTAAGGATTTAATTCTTTAATTTACCATATTCTGGATATGCTTATAAACAATAGGGAAATAATTACCAAGGTTCTTCTTCGTCATTGGCAACTATTTAGAGCTGGGCTACTAACAGTACCTAGGTACTAACGTCAAACGTGGTAGCAGAGTATTCAAGACCAACCCTGGACCGGTGGGTTGTTTGATGCCAGTACCGACAAAAACCGTTCAAGTATTATACATAAAAGGATAAACTATTACTGCCACATCTCAGTCATAAAGGAATTTAAAAGAAGTCAATAAATAAAGATAATCTTGGATGACGACGCCGACGGCCTCGATTCCGAAGATTATATGTAGTAATACTGTAGGAAACTCGATTCATACGGGACGCGTTCCCAAAACTGCTATGTGAAAAGTTTTTTGAATTTTATAATCATCCTTCCTACAGTAAAAATGTAATTCGTATTCAATGATTTTTCCTCAAAAACCTTACTCTTCAAGAGAAGTATTTTTCCCGTCATCAAAAGTTTAAGGTTGAAGGAAACCTATATATTTTTTGGACACTGCGAATATAGTCTGAACAAGTCTATTGAGGGAGCACACTATGCTTTATTCAGAACTTTGTTCATTCTTTCGTGTCTATCGTGAGAACACGCTGAACTCTCTTCGTACGTCGTTTTTTTAGAGACAAAACAGAAAGCAGATATTATATGAAAGTAGACCTATATAAAAATGACATTTCAAGCTACTTTTCCTTTCCAATTAACCCACATCACATGGTATAGGTCAAGAAAATGAGATCAGCCTTAGCTACATACTGAGTCACATCAAGACAGCCCAGTTAACGAGGCAGCCATGAAACCACAACACCTTTCTAGCCAACAAATATTGTTCCAATCAGCGCAGTGAAGACAATTTTCTTTATGACCGTGGGACGCTCCCTGTCCCCATTTTGCACCACCACGGTAGGGGTGGTGGGGTTGCGAGGGGCGCACCAAGCTTTCAGGATTGCTGAAATAGTTGAGCGACAGACAAAGTGACGAGCGTGCTCCGCGGAACACATCCACTTCCACTAGGAGATGTTCTTCACAAACATATATTTATAAATAAGTTCCTTTTAATTATTTTGTTAGGTATTATATCAGTTGGTTTACTTTCGTTTATCGAATTTGTTAGGTTTCTGTTTATCATTTAATATGACCTCAGCGCGATAATTTGGCTTCTCTGAAAATATTACGATTTGTGTATGAGTTGTATAGCTATTAGTGATTTATTGACAACAGTTTGTAAATCATGTGGAAGCTGAAGATCTTGCGGTTGTTGGCGGTGACCAGTCTACTCTCAGGTAAGAACCTTTTTTTGGGACTTTGGAACTTAGCTAAAACTTTCTTATCTGAAGTTTGTACAGGATGGATTAATTTTCTGCATGTATTAAAGTTATTTCGCAGTTAGCTATTAAATGTGCCTTACTTAGTATAGCATTGTAGAAAAACTTATGCACAAAGTTACTTAGTTTCGCCTAGTGTATTCTCTGATTTTAATTTTCTAGTGAATTGAAAGAAATTTGGTTACACAGACAATTATTTTATCTTTTTTCAGTTTAATAAATGAACTATTAATTTCATCATTAGCCTTTTTATTGTCCCACTGTGGGGTACAGGCCTCTTCTTGTAAAGAGAAGGGATGAGCGATCGTCGCCACGCTTGCTCAAGTCGGATGGGTGATTTAAGATTTCTCGATATGTTCTTCACCTTTACCCAGGCATTGATGTCAAAGATGTACTTAGAAAGTAAACATAGGTACATTTAAACACGTTACATATTACGTTACTTTGGTGGGTACTTACCGTAACTGATCCCACTCATACTTCATAAGCTTGGTGTGGCGCTCTCGCCATTAGGCTACTTTTGAATAACTGAAAAAAATATATTAATTAATGACTATGTTACCGTATTATACTGATCACATAGAACGTAGGTACATTAGTATGCGCATGTTATACAGAAAGAACGAGTTGGGTTGGATAGTCTTTGGCTACTATTATTTTTTGAATAAACTTCTTCTTCTTTTTCTTTTTGAATTAACTTTTTACATAATCTCCAGAATCACTAAAAAAGAATATCGATTTAAGATTGATTACGATTTTCTTTGCTGAAGCCCTTCCATCAATAATCACTCTGGACATTCACACACTCATGACTATTTTATTGGCACGGTACCTACCTACCCTTTTCGTAGAGGTGTCAAAAAGTCAAGTGCTGTGAACACCTCATTGCTCCAATGTTCCTGTTCTCCGGCCGAAATTAGCCTTGCTAGTTGTTTTACATTTCAACCTGTAATCCACGCGAAGACAAATAAATTAATAATTAATATTATATTTCATGTCGCTTCAATGCGTTGAAAAATATTCAGTTAACAACAGGCTGCAGTTATATCAATTACGAGTATTGTGAAAACGGGAAAGAAAGGTTACATACCGTCAATCGTTTTACTGGAATCAACAACAAAACAAAGGTTTATATGAAAAGTTTCAATGTTGCACACTAAAGAAGCACTAAAACACGACTAAATATTTTAATTTAATTATTTGCAACAAAATATATGAATGACTAAAATCATGCGATCAGATTATCGATGTCTGTTTTTGTCCTAAGGGCGACGTTGTAAGTAATACTAATATGTACCTAGGTACTCGAAAAATTTTACATTAAAAACTAAAGATCATGTTTTCAGAATACCCTACAAAAATTAGATAAATAACTAAGTCGAAAATTTCAAACGCCCGTAACATCGTTCACAATTAAAGATTTTAATAGTCATTAATATAATTAAAATACATTTTTGTGTGCCTTGTTCGTTTTAAAAATAAATATTTAAATATCGAAAAATCAGCCAGGCTGCTCGTTGTGTCAGACTAACGCAACCTTTTGGGTCACTTCCGGTGACAAGTTCCGGTTTACGTCAGGCTCAGTCGCAGCCTAAATTACGGGGTTCCAAGACAAAACAGATATTTAAACGTTTCAGGTTTACCATTAAGCATATCAGATATCGCGAATGAAAATTGGGTTGTTGACTCGGTTAATTTGGTAAAGCATCTTAAAATGTCACTTTAATTTATCGTTTTGAAGGAAAAACTATTTTTTTATTGATTTAAGGAGGATTAAATCCTCGAGTAAAATAAGTATATGGCTCGATGTGAAAAAATGGAGACGTCATAATTCTTAATTTCATACAAATTGCATAGAAACTTCATTAATCTGAGCATAGAAAGTACCAAACCGTTTTTGATAGTTCAATAAAAGAATTTGTCTAGTTGTCAACTATTCTATTACGATTAAAAAGAAGAAAAATACAAATATCTAAATAGTGCAAAATGTGGAAAAGCAATAAAACAATACTTATTTGCGCCCACGCATTCCGTCGTGAGTGTGACGTAATAGTTATTTCCAGACTCATAAAGGTCACCATAAGGCGCCATGTGCAAATGTCACACATATAGCGCGTTATCGCCTGTTTGATTCACTATCACACCCTATCACGGTTGGTAGCCTAGGTAATCACAAATATAATTTCCACATATTACGCTAAAAAACCTGGTCAAAAAATCCTTAATAATCGAAGGTGAAAAGCTACTAATTGCTCTAAGCGACATTTTTTTGCGAGAGGGCCAGTTTCACCAGTTGCTGATAAGTTTTAGATATATTATCTGGCAGATAATTTCGTAAAAATTCGAATCTGTTCCATTTTTTTATTAATCTGGTAGATAGTGGCTATCAGTAACCTGTGAAACTGGCCCTGAGTTAAATATACATATTCGAAACAGCAATTTTCTCCATCGTTTGATCCGTCCTCCTGCAAATTTTGCAGTAATTATTATACGTTATGATTTTACTTAAATTCATGGTAAACAATTATATGGTTTTAGCTGGAGCCGCGGTCATTGATATTTATATCTATCAACATTAATTAACGTAGAGGATGATGGTGCACTTAACAAAATACATTTTGTGGTTTACATCACCGCACTAGTTGCGAGAGAGCTTGATAAAAATACACCAGTAATTATTATATGCCTCCAAAAGCCCCTATACTTGCAAAGATGTTTACCACCTATTTCGTATTACATGACAAGTTAACTAGGCTAGAAACTAAACTACTGCAGAAAAAACCCTCATTGGACACCAATCACAAAAGGAACACCGAGATCCGATCTCCAGTTCCTATGTGGTTCCCACGGTAATGCGTGTGAGTGGTTCGTCCCCGGGAATAAAAAGAGACAAAACAGGGAGGCTGGAGGCTGTTCGGGTGCGAGCGTGAGAAATACGGGATGCTGACGTGTCCTTTTTATTAGGAGAACATGACATCGAAGGTTATGACGAAAACGCTTGGAATGTGGCGGGAATCCGTTCAATAAAAATTATAGACAGCTTGTAGATAAAGCTCGCTTTTTATGTAGGTATTAGGTCTTAATTGAAGATAAGCATAATAAACATTGTTGAGACACAATTAACAATGATTCCAAAGGTCAGGTGCGTCATAAACTTTTCATAATACTCCTCCATGGTCAAAATGGTCATAGACGGTGATTGGGAAAATGTGCCAGATTCTTTTTATAGCTGGCGCGTAAAGCTGAAAGTCATAACGCACGGCGTTCTAGGCGCGCCGGGCACTCCCCTGACATTTATTCGTAGACCATAAAAAGAAATATCTACCAGGGTAGCATCGCGCGCGAAGGCTCGCTTCGCAAAGGCCTCGCCGCGCCCTATAAACTCGTTCCGCTCTAACTACGCCCCACTAACCTGTTTCGCTTTACCTCTTTTGGCAGGATTTAATTATTTTATTTGTACACTGACCATGTTAATGTTAATTATTTGTGTAATTTATGTAAAACAAACCTATTAAAATGCAAATGTATGTAAACACTCAGCAGAGGTCCTTAAAAATTATAGTCATTAATAATATACAATATTTTTCTTGTTACAGAAGTTAATAAAGTGCAAGATGATTACTTTTAAAACTAAGTTTCAAAAGAGATACAGACTGAGTGCTAGCCACTTTTCCCTATTCTCCTCTTAACCTTGAAGCTTATTAAGTTTTATACCGTTTTAATGAGCGCTTATAGAGAGCCCGTAGAGGGACCTGATTTTCGAAAATCTTTTCCCTTTCCATAAGGACAAAAAATAAATTCAAGGCGAGAAAATAATAATAGTAAACTTAACTGGAAAAGGACCATGTATAAGGACTATTAAGTAACTGTATCACTTACTAGTTAAATTATCCATCCATCCAACATTCAACCCTAAATGGGGTCATTTATCCAAATAATAGTTTTCGGGTAAATAAAGGTGAAAATTAACGATGTTGCAAAGGTAATTAAGCGGGCAGGGATTAAGGGATAAGGCTAAATCGCAACATAGTGGTGTCACGTAATATCGGGGTCGCGGCCGGTCCTTCGGTCGGCAGGGTAGCGAGGGGAGCGCGGGGCCGCCCCCCGGTGACAAATGATGCCCATTGTCTTTCTTTATTACTGAAGGGTTGCGCTGCCTCTATTCTGATGACCCATAAAATCGCCAGCGAGATTGCTCGTAATTAAATTTGTTTTCGCGGCCGCGTTCCGAATTACGCTGTGTTTTCTGATTTGGTCCTTTGGTACAAACCTAACTGTCGTCGTGTCGTACATTTTTTAATAAATCTTATTAAATACATCTTATAAGTAAGAACAAGTTATATTAGTATTGTTAGGTTAGTTATTTTATTGTTATTTTAAATTTTATATTTATCTTGTTTTTTGTAATCATTTAGCCTCACTAACGCATTGGGTTGAAACCTGTAAAGTCAGTGATTGACAAGTCAGTGATAAGAGATAAGGGAGATAAATATTTTTTAAAAAAATCTTTAAGCGTTTATCACTAATAATACTACGTATTATAATCTCATGTTTACTTTTGTTTTTACTCTCGCAAATAAATAAACAAGGTATCGTAGGGTTAACATGAATGTGCAACTATGTAATCAGAGGGTAAACATCGGCGCGTTCATCCCCTCATCAAAATGCCAGCCGCGCCCGCTGCGGTAAATTGACCGAACAACACTGTTATACCAGTGTGATATTGCATAGTAATATTATGGCTGATATATTTTAAAGGGGCTTTTATGTACTTTAAAATAATAGCAGGCAAACCCATCTTCAGTGAAAATTTTTCACTAGTGGACGGCTAGATAGAAGTCACGATAACTAAACAATATTTTAACAAAATAAAATAAATATAAAATCAGAGAAAAGTACTAAACAAGGCATTTGTTTTCCGATGCATTATTAAATGCGCTGTTTAGTGTAAGCGTGCGCTCAAACGGCACGGCCACTCTTAAATGCGAGTAAACTTAACAAAATGCAGCCTGAGTGCGGTGAATGCACTTGTGCACTTGCACCGCGCACCGCCTCGGTCGACTGCGCGCCTGGTGGCGTGGCCGCGCGCTCCGGCCCACCACCCCGGCCACTTGGCAACCAGACAGACAGACAGACAGGCCGTGGCACACATACCGCGATGACCACTCCGCCGGAGGTGCGGTACCTCCGTCCCTCTTGCAATTATTGCACATTACGCACATAATGATTTACCTTATCTAGAAGATGTAAGTAGCTGCGCTCAAGACATTATCGTTGAAATTGCGTTGGAACTGTTTCATGTTGATATCCATGGGTACTTATGTACTACAAATGATGTATGGTTGCGTTATATTCAATAAACAAATATAAATTATACTTAAATCTTATTATCACATTCATCAAACTCAGCATAATTCTAAGGCGCAGCAAAATCATGCAAGCAATCTACATTTTTTTTTGTACTGAACTAAAGAAATGGTAGCAAACGAGGCGTCTTAGAAAAATCTGGAAAAATCCCTTTTATAAAGTTGAGCTTTTTTGTCAACACAACAAAGTAGACTTTTCAACACGCTCAAAAATAGAAGCATTAAAAAAATACCAAGTCAAGTTCAGAGAACTTGAGCAAAACAGAAGTAGAAAGTTGCAACTTTCCCGCTAACTGCCTACACCTCCTACGCTTTATAAGTTACCAGTACATGGGCAACACCGTTTCCATAACAACACCCACGCGCGCGCATTTCTCCGCCTACGTTGGGGGATGAAACCATTCGCCTTCTTGCACAACCCGCTCCCAGATATGCTATCCTGGTAGGAGTAGATTGCGAGCTTTCAGGAAGGGAAATAACACTGCGGTCGACGGCACTTGTGGCGCTTTGCCTTAGCAACGAACAGGGCCCTTCGCGCGTCAAAGTCCTTCGTGCCCTTGGTCCTTTTATCGACACGCCTCTACCTACAGACTATGTTGTCCTGATACTTCTTTGATCTAATTACGCATATCATTATGTCACTCCCCTTTATTTATTTTTTGCTATAACGTTTTACGAGTGGTGCTGTTGTTTGTTTGTATACACAACTTGATTAAGACTGCATTTAACCGGTTGCATTATGTACGTGCCTATCTAATAATTAATTATGTTTTACGTATGCAAAATTCTGCAACACGGTACAAGTAGTATAGTGTTCATCATTGGCCATATATATATACGTGTTGATATAACATGTGCGTGATGAAAATATGAACAAAACAATAAATATATGTATGATTAAGGATTATGTGTGGTATTGTCCTAGCTAGACTCTAGAGCCTAGGCAAAGTTTTCAGTATCGCGCAAGCGCAATTCACCCGTGCTAAGTCCCGCCTCACCCTAAATGCATCCATACTTCGTTCCCACCTGCTCCCTGCTCCCGAACCAATATACCGTGCCCTATAGCTTCGAACACGTATTAATGGGATATCGATTTCTGGTCAGCTTCACCTCTCAGCGTCTATGCAGCCTTGGTGCTTTCCGAACGGTACGACATTATCGGCAATCGCCGATACATTTCCAATACCAAAGACCGAATGAAAATATCGACAATCGTAGGGTGAAGGAGCAGCCCAACTCATTGATAGGTAGATGACGTTGTATGTTTTTTTGACATAAATATTATTTTTATTAGTTTTTATATTTTCCGCGTTATCATTTATCAAATTGCCGATCCTAGTCCTTCCTACAACTACCTTTAATCCGTAGTAATTGTTTAGAGTCGTGATTTTTATTTGTCTATCTGTAGCTGTATTTCTAGATTTCTTTTCATCCCCCTCCACTCCGGATATCGATTTTTCAGCGGAGATAAGGTTACCGCTTTCACTTTCTGTTATCCTGGCGACTCTTGGTGGTATTTCCGGTTTTAAATCCGACCACTTCCGGATTTCGCCATGGATAAGCCAACAGAAGTTTACATAAGGATATTCACCATAATAAATAACTTAGTATATAGTACCTGAATACATGATAGCTAGCTGTATGTACAAATAAACTGTCTATACATTACATCAAAGAACTGACGTACGTGGTGAAACAGGTCCTCCTTGATTTTTACTTAAATAAATAAAAACTAATTACATAACAATTAAGCCCTTTACTAATTTAATCCGACGGCTTCCATCTTTGGACGTCGGGAGTCGGATCCGCAGCAACATCGCGCAAAAGTGTACTAGGCTCGCAGAGGCAGCGAGAGATCAAACGGATTTCGTAGGTACAGTTTGGAGATCCGAAAATACCTACGAGTCTTTCAGGGCTTTTCGGTTCTTTTCTTCTATAATTTAAATGTATGTTTAAAAATTACAATTCATTATTTCTTTTAATAAATAATCTAGGTATTAGTAAGATTTTGGAGCCTTTATAATAATTACATTCTGTTTGCCAGCACCTGCCATGGCCACCATTGTATTATTGGTTGTTGAAGATTTCTTAGGTGATATTTTGATGATTTTTCGTAAGTTTCAATTAAATCCGACGTCTATCCGCATTGTATTCCATGCGCTCCTCGAAGATCAGTCAGAAAACATTGGGTAGGGCCCCGTAGGGCCGCGGTCCCAAGAGAAAAAAGCGACCACCATTTTTGCGCGCTTTAAAGAAATAACTAAGTATCAAAATGCTCGCGAGGGACATGTGGCTAAGATTCTACCATTATAATATTACCTAACTAAAACTGTTACCTCTTTGACCTGTTTGTTGAGTGTGGTTCACCACTTGCAATCCTTTCATGGCATAGGTGAATTTATACACGCAAGTAACCATATCGTAGATTAGCAAAATGCTCGATCATATATCATGATGTCGTCAACTTCATTTTAATGATTTAATCGTCAACAATTCACGATATCTTCATCCTCACTGGTTCAAATGGAAATAAAATATTTAATGAAAAAAAAAGGAATCTGTTAAGAGCCTGGATCAGTTTAAGTGAATTTGATGGAAGGCCCTCTTTCTTCTGTGTGGTTTAAAAAACCTTATTACCTAAACCGACCATATCCGAGTCGAGGTGCATAACACCCGGTTCCGACGCTAGAAATGAACCATTGTGCTTAAAGACGGTAACTGTTACTTTGGACGCTTATTCTATAAGACTTACTTACCTATGTCAAAAAAAAAAACAACCATTCGCAAGTGGAACGAATTGAAACGAACTAAAAGATCTTAGCCATTTCATGGAGTCGCTGCCCGTTTTGCTATCCATATCGAGAAACGATTTTTTATCATAGATTTGCCGAAACCACGTCATGATATGTGACCAAACCGCCCGGTCTAACCATCAATCGTTCTACGATAAGCTACCGGTAAGTCATCATTATCAGCGATATTTTTTTTACTGTCCCTCTGCAGAGCACTAGCCTCTTCTCATACATAGAAGGAATGAGTGTTAACCACTTCACTTGCTCAAGGATTTGTGGATTTGTGTGAAAGGATTGATTTTATATTTTAAACTTTAGTTTCCCTCAAAAGGCCTTCTTTCAGCTTTAATTAGCGGAGTTGCAGCTCGAGTCTAATTGTAAGCAGCTGAGTACCAGTATTTTAGATGGAGCAACTGCCTATCTACCGGAGGTCTTAAACTCAGGCCAAACCTTTAGTAAGCCTGGTTGTCAGTTGTCAGATTTTCTAGCTTCTGTGTAGGTACCCGTAACGATTACCAAATATTTTAGCTTCACAGCTGGGCACATGATGACGTGTCTTCCGAAGCACGGACTAAAAAAATATTGTAGGTATACATTATTGTCATTAATTAAGTTCTGAAGCTTGCTGGACGATTTTGTAAATTTTCTGTTGTGTCTATCCATGACGAATTCCTGATACTTCCAACGAGTAGTTTATAGCAGTTTATGTGCTTCGGTTCTGAATGAATCATTTGCAAGCAACACTCTGTACGCTTTTCTGTCTTAGACATCGTTGCCTGTGAACCAACAATCGGCCAATGGTGAAGAAGGATTTCAATCCACATAAGAGCTAATGAGAATTAGGTACTTAGATATGGGGAAATAGGTAGTTTTGTAGTGATTTGGCGGCCCCGGCTTTAGCCTTCCCTCTTGCGTACTAACGGTGGTTTTCTGTACTGCCTCGCTATTCCACACCTACGCTGCTTTTACCATTAGGTATTCATTGCAGCATTGCATTTCAAATACACTTGTTCAAATAAAGTCTTGCCTCTCTTTCTGTTTGAAAAAATAAAAAGAGACATGAAAACTCGTTGGTGTTGATACAGAAGGGTCTTCGCTGCGGCCGTGCGTAACTTCTTGCGTAACTCGCTTCGTTCTGATTGGTCGGCAAGGCCACGCCCAATGCGTAAACCGAACCGTGAAATTCGACAGGCCCTTAGACGGCCCTTTCTTACTTCTTATACTCTTTGCGTTCCTAGTAATCTGTGTTATATTATAAATAATTTAAAGGGCTCCCCAATAATATTTATTATATTTGACAACAAATAACTGAATTACTTGTCAGTGAAGATGCACATTTTTTTATACCAAATGCCATTTCAACAGTCTTTATCTCTCGTCTAAGCCCTTTCAAACCTTCCTACTGCCCGCATCCCACTCATAGAAACAGTGAGAGACAAAAACATAATTAACAGTAATTAAATATGGAAATTATTAAAAAGGGACGCCTAGAGCCCTTGAAGAAGGTGTAAATGACAAAAGGGATTTCTTTGTATTAAGAAATAATGGGCATGTCACTCCCAATGACTTTGTGTACCAGGAACTCATAACTCTGTAGTAGTTATACTCAGAAAGGGCTTTCGTTAACCTTCGAAGACCGACTGGGCCGAGACGATTTTTTGTTGAATGACGTAGTATGCGTAGGGCACACGCGATGGATGAGTCAGCGCATGACGAAGCACCTCTAAATCCGAATATCTTTGGGAAAGCTAGAAAGCTACTATAGATATTCTTTATCATTCTTTTTCTGTGTAATTCTTACAGGTGTGGAGTATATTTTAACTTTAAAGCATTTTTTTTATTCCTGATCCTCGGATGGAAAGACATAAAATTAATAGGAATAGCTCTAGACTAGACAGTAGATGAGATGGAATATTTACACAGAATGAGGCATTTCATAGGTCTCCTGTTTGCGCGATGGTGCATGGTGTCCATAGAAAAGTAGAGCTGTCGCCAGTATTTGGAACGCTTATTGCAAAGGCTTATACTGTAAGCTAGACTTGGGACTTTGGACTTTATTACAGCTTCTGCGAAAACAAAATGTTTTTCTGCAATGTCTGGATGCGTGGATAAAGTTTCTCGAGTGCGACTGTGTACGGCAAGTACCTACCGATGTAACTTTTTTAAGTTATATGTCCTTTCTAAGCATGTCTTTATCTTGGACACCCATGGCTGATTGAAGGTAAAAGAAGATCTCAAGAGGAAACCCGCATTCCTTCTTTGTATGAAAAAAGGCGAGTGCTGATCGGAAAGATCGGTAGCTATTCACTGAACATGCACCTGATTTTGATAGGATTACAGATTTGCAATCGCAAGGAACACAAGCGTTGAAATTTGGTCCTTTGATCCCAATTTTCTTATTTCTTTCATATAATCAGCAGCAATGTTGATTTCTATATTTTTTTATTTCAATTCCAAATTATTACTTACTTTGATCACATATTAGCTTTCAATAATTCACATTATGCTGAACACAAATTAATTATTTTGTTTAAAGAACAAGTCTGCAAGAAATACCACAAATTCTTTAGAGCCAAGTTATTTTTCTTTGGTTAGACATTCCGACAAAGATGGCCTCACTTGAATCCCAACCACCAGGCGAGCATGAAACTGTAGGAGCTGTTGGAATGCCGATGAAAACGTGTGTCGTACAAAAAAATACTCTATGGGAAATGGAGAAAATACATTCTAAAAAATTTAAAGTGGACACCGAAATATTGCCTTTCATTTATTCGAGCCAAAATACTTTTGTTTAAAACAATGTGACGAATGTTATCTTTTGACATTGCTCACTCGTTTAAAAATGGAAATTGTATTTTTTAGTGTAAAAAAAACTGTTGTTTCGTGCGATCACTAACAAGACCACGTCCGTCAGTATGTGTTATTTATGGCACTACCCTTCATTTTATGCTTTTTACTGGAATTAAAATTAGAATTGTAATTAAAAAAATACAATACTCAAACAGCATTTTAGTTAAAATAACATGATAGCCTAAAATGTGTCGAATAGTGGGCGCATTTTTTGCAAACTTCGTAGCGCTTGCTACGAAAAAATGCCTACGTCCTTTTTGACGTCATCCTAGATCTAAGCGCTACAACTCGCGTAGACCAACACTACTAGTATAGGTATATCAACTATTCCGTGTATATCACACACTCGCCCTAACCACGCACATTTCCACATCCCTACGTAACTGTTGATCGTGATCACACACTGATCAACGAAGCATATGTGACTTCGACCTCCACCCTCCGTCTGCTACCCTAGTACTTATAGCCCACATGTGCAACCCTTCCCGACACGTGGTCATACCGTACGTGACCCTCACACTAGTGAGTGTCTATTTAATTTATTTGCTTGTCGTGTCAGTATGTAGTTAGTAAGTAACATGCATGTGAGCAGCCGTATTATAATTTACCTAAGTAGAAAGATGTTTGTATAATTATGAAAAAATATACACGGCATACAGTATCGTCACGCCATGAGTACAGAAATTAAAACTAACCAAATTTGTGATGAGTTCAAAATAAAAAAATAAAGGCATCATAGCAGGTGTACGCGTACACACATGAGGCGTGCGTGTGATCGACACAGTCGTGTCAGACACGTTGTGTTGCACGACCACAGCCAACGGTTCGGCACAATGCAAATGTCTTCGCAACCACAACACAAACAGAAGCGAAGCAGGCAGTCCGCGCCGTCGCGCACGCCCCGTGACGCAGTGACATGCGTCAACACCGACTACTGCACCAGGCTCGCAGCCGGCCGCAGAGGTGCATTGCCCTTCATAGCTTCACCAGCCAGTGTTACTCGAGCCGCAGCTCGCTGCATACACACCTCCCTCCGTTTCCCTCCAACCAACGATTGTCGCATGGCCTGGGAAGCGCGCGGGGAGAGAGACGAACTTGCTTTGCAGGGCTAACTGACAGTATGCCACACAAACTCGATCTCAGTCTTTCGCGTTGGGCTTGTATGCATTGGATATCACGGCTGTGTGGTACGAACACACAGACATAGTATTTTTACTCTGGAAATCTCACACAACTAATGTTCATAAAGAAATGTAGCCCACACAGTTACGTGTTGTACGTAAAGGGACCTACAATGATGAGTTTTAATATTAAATATTATCACGGGACTAATGATAAATTTATAAGCTGAATAAAATAAACCAGGCAATATTTAGTAGTCTGATAAATTTGCAATGTAATCACAGTAATACTCTGTCATAAAAGTTTGGACGGGTGATGTTTTTCGCTGTTTTCCTCAAAAACTACTAAGCGGATTTTACTTACAAAATTGTTTGTAGGCAACTAAACTCTGTTGAAGCCGCGGGGAGTGTCAGTAATACAGTAATTATTAGATAATTTATGTCAAAAATTTGGTCAAACCGTAAAAAAAATATAGGATGTATTTCGTAGTAGCTCGTAGGTCGTAGTCTTAGCAGTATGTGCAGTAATAAGTAAAGTTTATGAAGATAGTAATAAGAAGATAGGCTAATATTCTTTATTTTAGATCTAGTTTTTTGGTATCACGTTCAGTAAATAACAAGCATTGTTTCTAACACACAATTTCTAAAGAATCATCATCAATAACTCTAAATTGTTAATATAGGATCAGTTCTGAATTGATTAAACTGAAGAATTAACGTGAAATCAATTTTTGGTTCTACTTGGTTTATTGTGATTTCTTCAAATTATATTCATTAAACATGAAATAACAACATCTAGAAAAAAAAACGTTTCAATGAATACCAATTAGACATTTAAAGTTCCTTAGAGCCAGTTTCACGATGTCCGAATAGCCACTATCTACCGGATAAATTCAAAAATGGAACAAACCAAAATAAACTGAAACTCATTCGTAGGTGGTAAAACAGGCCGGTGTAGGAATAAGCGAGGCGAAATACTAAAACAAAATAAATGTTATCCAAAGTTAAAATAAAGAAAGGCGCTCTTAAGATTTCCTCGACTTTTCCTACCCGGATGCAGTAACTTTGCCTGAAAGCTACGCGGGGAACATAACCGATGTTAAGTACCACTTGTGACGCAATAGCTGACGTTTCATTATATACCTTCTCGTGTGCAATA
Source organism: Heliothis peltigera (assembly GCA_958496145.1). NCBI lineage: Eukaryota > Metazoa > Arthropoda > Insecta > Lepidoptera > Noctuidae > Heliothis > Heliothis peltigera. The sequence continues at coordinate 9,298,862 of OY292328.1, forward strand.
AGCACCTATTACTCAGGATGAAAACCGCCACCTTCTGACATGTTAGATGCTCCTAGTAACTGCTCCAACTCAAACGCGAACGGGTTACGTTAGACGCTTTAACTGTGAACAAGGTTAATCTTTTTGTTTGCAAACTGTTTTCTTGTTCTTTTTTTTTCTCCCACAAAGTAACATATTAATTAATATTTTCATTTAATATTCATGATTTTTTAAACAGCATTATTGCGAGGTTTTGTTTTGAATTTATATCTCTTTTATTTTCAATACTTTTTTATATGAATTTATTCGTTGACACCATGGTTGACACATTTGAAATCAATGAAGATATCCCACCGTCACTCGATATAAAAAAAAATCCTTCTGGTCAACAAAAAAATAAAACGAAATATTCACTACGTCAATACCACAATAATGTGACGAACATATCGTAGTACTCGTAAGCTAATAGAAAACAAATATAATAAGTTTTCTTTTTTGTTCGTCCCGTCGTAACACCCTTTGCAAGGTTAAAATTTAACTCCTATCGCTATATGATAACCTAGTTAGAGCTGACGTCATAAGACGTGTAGGATAAAAATACTTTTACTTTTCAATTTAATCCGGTGTCTTTTAATATTGTCCACGTTAAATTAAACGCATTGTGTACACATTTAATTTTTGTTACCCGTCTGTATATTAATTAATCTCGATCGAAATTAACGACTAAATAAGTGAAGAAAATAAATTTGCTTCAAAAAAAAAAACAAAGATTTCTTGTATATTTTATAAAAACAATGTTGACACAAAATTATTGTTATTAAAAAAAATTGGTCCTTCGATTATTTTTGGTCCTTTGTAATCCATTAGACAAGGAGAGAGCAGCGAGTCAGAAAAAAATAACACCTTTTTGTTGTTCATGTAGTCGGCCCGCGCACACCCCGACAATATGGCTATCGAATCCCCGCCTACACAACACCCCATGCAATGTCATGGCGGTCCTTTCGGAAGCTGCCATCTCTCCGCGACCCATATTACCCTGGTATAAAAAGGGGGCAAACCATTGTTCTTACGCACACGCATTTTTTTTAGAATTCCGTTTTTTCATTCGATAAAATTAGACAGTAGTATTCCGAACAATCCCTACTAATATTATAAATGCGAAAGTAACTCTGTCTGTCTGTCTGTCTGTTACCTTTTCACGCCTAAACCGCTGAACCGATTTTGATGAATTTTGGTATAGAGATAGATGGAACCTTGGGAAAGGACATAGGGTACTTTTTATCCAGATCCCGATCCCGATCCCGGAATTATACGGGTGGAAACGCAGAGTGCAGTTGTGTATCGTATATCCCTACTAAATGAATTTTGGTATAGAGATAGATGGAACCTTGGAAAAGGACAAAGGCAACCTTTTATCCCGATCCCGATCCCGATCATAGTTTCAGAGCCTATTCAGTCCAAACAAATTTACACGAAGTAGTAGTTCTACGCAGACGAAGTCGCGGGTAACAGCTAGTATTGTAATAAAAATAAACTAATTTCACGAATTAGTTGATGGTTATAGAGCAATGACCTCCTCTAAGGAAAAAGCCCCCAAGTTTTTCAATGTAACATTACCTTGCGTTATTGTAAAACGTCATGTAAAATAACATCTTCGAGATCATGCTGCCTTAGTAGAAAAGATGGGAAATTCGTTCGTATTAACTCGTTTGTTTTCGTTTGCTCGGGGGATTCGGACCGAAGCTAGAGAGGGACATGAAGATTTGTGGCCGTACTGCTGAAATTACGACATCACTAGTAATCACAAAGAACTTCATTGAATGTTCTGTTTTTTTTTTTGTGAGTAGAGAGTAAATCTTCGTACACATTTTGTAGGGTCTGTACCTCAAGAGGAGATAGGGATTTCTTATAAGAGAACACTGTCTCTCCGTTTGTCTGTCCCTTGCGTGAAGGTATCGCGTGGAAATTTAAAACTTATACTCGGGTCTACAATCTTAATATAATTGTAAAAAAATTAAAACTTCTGATTCTACCTAAAACTTCTAATTGACCTAGAACTATGAAATTTTGCAAGTAACATCGTTAGACTACAAGTAATCTTCTCAAATCTTCAAATTATTTTTCGACGACTTCGAATGTTGAATCTTTCTTTAAATTATTTTTGACGACTTAATTTCATTAAGCTAAAGAAATACTCTTTATAACATAAAGTAAATTGTGCCTGAGTAAATGCATTTTATCGCATATTGCGTGCATTATCATTATCAATGTAGTTACTACGTAGCTGAGTGAATGGCCGCAGACTCGCTCGGTCGGCGACGGTCGTTGCCTTTTATCCTTGAGTATCCTTGAACAGGACGACGCTTCAAAGTTAAACCTCTCATATCTTATGGTAGCCTGGTATCTCGCAGGATATTTCGTCCCTTTGGGAAATACGACTGACAATCCTTAAGGGACGACACGTTAGCAGTTTCAAGAAAACGAAAATTAATCAGTATTTACGTCACCAGAGCGCTACGTAAGAGTGCTAGATACAAAATAAACTAAACTATTTTGGATTGGACCTTACAAGTCGGGTTTCTTCGTAAACATTAAATTAATAGAGGAACATCTTTTCGAAGTAAAAAAAAACTGTATGTTATTTAAGTTGTTAAAACTAGACCAATATCGCAATAGGAATTTTACATGAAAAATCGGAATCATAAATTCAAAATAACATTTCAAGTTATTTATTTTTATAAATACAAATATGTAGTAGGTATTTATATTATTATCTACGTAGGTATGTCTACGACACTGATATGTTTATGTAAAACATTACGAATCCTTGTTGGCCTCCTTAAAATCATGTTTCCCTGGGCTCAACAGACGTCAGTTAAACCATTTCGGTGTAACAAATTACATCCTTCATTTTATCACTTTGAGATCCTCCACCCCCACGACTTGGATGAAAGGGAAAGGACGAAGTACTTCTTCATGCTTTCTGAAGTCCTGCTAGTTGTTGACGTCATTCCAATAGAATCCACATCCCTTGGGTACCTCTTAACATTGACCTAAACTACACCTGCACAACGGATACACAGACAGACTCTTGTGCGGTTATTATAAAGTAGGTATTAGTTTCATTGGAATTAAATTAAATATTTTAAATGATTATTTATACAAAGTTTTACTAAGGTTCTTTAAAAAAAAACGCAGTCGTATGTAACATAAGGAAATCGTTTGTTTTTCACAAGAAGTAACATCATACACAAAATTGTTAGTTTTTTTTTTCTTTTAATATGATATAGGTGAATCCTTGTTGTATCGTTGTATGGCTGTAGCTATACATGTGAAGGTTGGCTAAGGCACGCCCCTTACAATAAAAGGACCCCATGCTCCGGGAACAACGCGTCGAACAAAAGGGAGGGTGTTGTCCCTTCGCTGTCCCTGTCGCACTTGTGAGCTTATGAAAGCTTTCTGTCTGTTCGATCTCCTCGGTCCGCATGATGCCCTGGTACATTCCCGCGCTATAAACGCCACTGTCGCTAGCCGCTTTCTCCTTCTCATGAACTTTTTTAGTTATCGTGCGTCGAGAAAGGGACGGCAAAATGTTATGGTAATTTTATCTCGTTTTATCGCTTGTGTTTTCAAAGTCGCTTGCAAATATTATGGAACAAAATCAAGAGATTTGTTAATTAGTCTAGATTTTTGTGTCTATTATAGTATGTATTTTATTAGCAAGTTTTTACTTTAATTTGGACTTTATCCTCGTTACAGTATGCCGAGGCGTGCGTCTGTCACCGCAGACGCAGACTACGGGCTCGACACTCCCGCCAACTACATCGATGTCGCCGGTTCCTCTCACTATTCTGCAAGAGCCGCCAACTCAGCCATCGCCACCCGTCTGCGCTGATGCTACTGATGTCAACAACCCGCACGGGAGACTCCGCAGTGCCATGAGAAATTCTGCTTACACGCAAATGAATGCATACTTCGACGCCTTCATTATATTTTATACGGATGAACACTTGGTAAAGATAGTCTGTTTTAAAAATTGCTAAAACTTCACAAGTTCTTATAGAGGCGTGCATAGCATGTTAAACCCTTTACCTAATTTCAACTATCCCACTTCACTTGCATCGAAGTGTTAGCTCTCTTGTGCAATTTTATAAGTAGCCTCACTTACATCATAAAGTCATTTAAATAATAAATCGAAGTGTTTTTCTTCAAGACTGTACTTATCTAAAACTTTTTCATTTGATTTTAAAATAATTCAATTTCATTCACAAGCGTGAGAAACTTAATTAGCGGATTTTCTTGAGTATTGTAATTTATGTCCAGAGCGAAGAGCCTCCAAAGCCGGAGCGTCGTTTAGAATACATCAGCGGTTGGGACGGAGCAGGCACGGGAGCTGTCCTCGCCGATGGCGGCGCCGCGATCTGGGTGCCGGCCGGGGAGGTGCGGCGGGCCCGCTCCATACTCACGTGCGCTTGGCTAGTCATCGATGCCGACGACCCGAGCCAGCCCACCATCCCTGAGTGGATATCGGTAAGGAACGCATTACTGCCATCTGCCAGACCCTCGAGAGACACAAAATGTTAGATATGTGCGTAGGCCTAGGTAGGCGTGATATCTAACCAATTTTATGTTCTTCTTCGTAGGAGCGGCTAGCTCGCACCGGTCGTGTAGGAGGAGACGCTCGTCTCACGTCTGTTGGAGAGTGGCAAGCGCTTTCCACAGCACTGCAACGCGAGGGACTACAGCTTGTCCACATACCCACCTTACTAGACCAGCTATGGACTGAAGAACCCGACCCCGATCGCAGGAGGCCTGACTTTCCTAAAACCGTTGCCAAGAACTATGAGATTGAATTTGCTGGTGACTAACTATAATAATTTATTCAATCATTTTAACAGATTTAATATACAAGTTTCCTGGTCTTTTATTTCTTAATTTAAGTCTTTTATTTTGTTCTCATTGGTCTTTGTCTTCTAGGCGTAACTTGGCGCGACAAGGTAGCATTAGTTCGGAACGAATTGCGCGCTGTTGGAGCTGACGCCATGGTTGTGACAGCTCTGGACGAGGTAGCCTGGCTGTTAAACGTGAGGGGAAAGGACCTGCCGTATGCAAGGCTACTGACAGCCTTCGTTGTGATCAGCTTACGAGAAGTGAAGGTTTTCGTGCCGCCGGGAAAGCTCTCTTTGCCTGTTCGGGACACCCTAGCCGTTTACAATTGCTTTAATAATAACTGTACAAGGTAATTTCATATTTCATTTACCGGTTATCACAACGGTAGTACCTTTACTTATGTTTGTAACTCTGGCCACTAATTTTTGTGTTATTTATATACTAACCGATTCTGCAGGGTGAACGAATATACTAGCATCTACTCCGAGTTACGCCGAGCAGCTGACTCCAAGATCCTCATACCTGCAGCGGGGACGTTCCAGCGAGGAGCATCGGCAGCCATAGCACAGAGTATCCCCCCCGCCAAAAGAATGTTCCTACTGTCTCCAATTATATACCTGAAAGCCCAGAAGAATGAGGCCGAAGTCAAAGGCATGAAAACAGCACATATCCGAGATGCTATAGCTATGTGCACCTTGCTCAGCTACCTAGAGGTACAATGGACTATTTTTTTATTAGCCTTTCACATTGTCACAAAAATCATGTTATTTCCGATGTAACAAGATAAAAATTGCTGATTTTACCGAACATATTCCTATCGATGCTTTACTTCCAGAATAAATCAGGACAAGACGAGGAATTGGTGGAGAAGACAGTAGACTTAACCCGCGACACGCAAGCAGGATACGTCGGACCCTCCATGAAGACGCGAGTGGCGTACGGAGCAAACGCAGCTGACCCCGACTACCGCGCCACTAACATGTCCAAAAAAACTATCTTCAAGAACGCTACGCTTGTTATTCAGTCAGGAGGACAGTATGATGGTAAATATTGCTTATCCATGATGTTCAATTAATTCTTACTGATATTATGACAAGTTAAATCATTGTAGTGCTCTACACGTGTCTTGGGAGAAACTAGAAAGAGTACATGTAATTATATCTTAACTTCACAGAGGGTACAACGGTTGTAACCCGCACAGTGCACTACGGGTCGCCAACACGAGCTGAACGCACTGCATACACAACAGTGTTACGGTCGCTAGCTGCACTGGCAGGGTTAAGGGTACCGGCTGCCGTCCCCGCAGCACACGTGGACCCCGTTGTAAGGGCGCCGCTGTGGGCTGCCAAGCAAGACTATCCGCATCCTACAGGGTATGGGGTGGGCGCCGCGCTTAATCGTAAGGAAGGTAAGCAAAGAGTAAATATATACTAAGGTAAATATAACTTATCTCTCCCTAAGTACATCTTAAAGATTTTTTTGGAGTAATGTCAGTAGCGACTAAGTTCTCCTTCAAGCGTTTGAGTTCAGCTTACCTTAATAGAAATAACACTTCCATTTGATTTGCAGATCCAGTTGTGATTGACTACAGACAAGACACAAATCTACATACATTGCGAGAAGGATACTTCATTACAGCCGGTATGGTTACCTATCAAAGCTTTCAAGCGTGTCCCTTCAAAACTTATTTAATCAAAACCTATTCTTCCACAGAACCAGGTTGGTACGAGACAGGAAAATACGGAGTGCGGCTGGGGAACATTATGGAAGTGGTGCCAAAACCCAATGGTTTCTTAGGATTTAACGAGGCTACCTTAATACCTTACGAGCCGAAGTTGATCGACAAGAGCATGCTCACTGAATATGAGGTAAGATTTCTCAAGTCATTCATTACGTTTTGCAGATGCAATAACTTTACTTAGATTGTCATCTTGATTGATGGAAGATACAATGCCGATTAGTACCTACCAGGCGGTTATATTTAAACGGAGCTTGTGATTTACAATAAATTAATCAAACCAGATAAGAAACTTGACTTATTTCTTTCAGATCCAATGGTTAAACTGGTACAACGACCGAATAAGGAAGGAAGTGGGCCCCGAACTGAAATCCCGCGGCCTCACCGATGTCTACTACTGGATGATGAATAACACCAAGCCGGTTGAACTGCCTTCTAAAGCCAAGAAGTTGGTCAGCAACTCGGCTGACCAATGCCGCATGGATCTAGCAGCCGCTGTCCTTGTACTAGTCACGACACTGATGCAGGCTGTTGCGTAAAATGTTTAACGTTTTTTTATAAGCTGAACTATATAGTCAAATTTTAATGTTACCCAAAACTTGGCAACACTTACAACTTTTCTAACTGTTCCAAATCATATTTATTAAATTACTTATATGAACTAAAAGTACTTTAGAGATTTGTTACATATCGTAGAGTAGATAGCAATTTCTAGATATTTATATAGTAGTTATTTAATGTTACATAGAGTGCCTTTGCGAGTACGAATGTCATATCCAAAATGGTGCCTTATACTAACGCAGTGTGTTAGCAGTTTATTGTATTTGTGAATGTTGTTATGTTGGTTTGCTTATTGTGGAAGTGTTTAGGTACTATTATATGTGGCATTTATATGTGATGTTTATAACAATAATATATAGTTAACAGTTTTCGTCAAGTGTTAATTTAAAAAATCCTGATTTTAAAACGAAAAAATGTTACATTGTTTTAAATATGTATTTATGTAAGTTCAAGTTGGTTCAAATTCCTATGTATTTACCTTTTCGTTGAGTCCCTACGTATTTAATTTGATCAATATAGTTATAATAGACATTATATTATCTAAATTCTATGAAGAATTTAACGAAATTAATCAAGCACCGAGTGCCTTATTGAAATGTAGTCTGTAAAAATGCTTTGAAATAAATGTTTAGAATATTTTAAGAACACTTGTAAATAGGTTTTCATTATGAAATTAATGTTATATTTACAATCACTTGTTGTGTTATCGTCTGTCGTAACGACAAAAAATATATTACCTTAGAAATCACAATGAATATAATGTATCCTTTTATTTAACGTTTGCACTTTAAGACTTTTAAAGTAACACTAACTATTATTCGTAACATAAAGTAGTTATTAATTAAATAAATATATTTGTCTGTATTATTTAGGTGATACATTATTTCTACAAAATACTGGCCAATTATTTCATTGAGACCATAGCATGGCAATACTCATAATGATGTCATCTAAATTCAAGAGCGCCAGTGTTGCCGTTATCGCCTAAAAAATACTACGGTATTATTTATTATGTATTATGTAGCTGTGTATAAAGTACAATGTACGTATAGTCTTGCTTCACTGCCAATTATGCATATCATATCCAATCGGGCAACATAAAAATAAAACTTATGATGAATTTAATAAACTTTTTATTCACATTGGTCCGTGTTAGTTGAATCACACATACATAAGACTGCGCTTACATACTAGATGACGTTCATTGCACATTTATTTCTAACATTGCTGTAGCCGGGACTTGACTATCAAAACATTTTTTAGTTCAAGGTAAAATTTGTTTTCGCTAGTGACATCCGGGCACGTTGTCAGAATATGCCAGGGTTGCCGTCAACGGTAATGTCTAAGTAGACATCTTCATCATGAACATTATACACTTTCCAAACAAGTGTATCTTCGTGTATACAGATTGCATCGCACTGTAAAATACACCTTAAATGCAGTACATAAGAATCATTTTAGAACAACAAATGTTCGTTTTTGTGCCATTTAATGTATTTTTACTTTGAAGCGAAGAGATTTGACTTCATTTTCACTGTATTTACAGTGTGACTGCAAACTGTATTGTGAGAGCCAGCGACTACCAAACCTTCCATATTTTATCAAGTGTGAAACTTTGTATATGCATACACCATACAGTGGGTATCAACTCTTGTTTAGGACGAAGTTTGACCGATGGTGGCTAACTGCCGGGGCGGCTTGAGTGTTTCTAGTCGGTAAAAGTCTTACACTCCCTCCAGTTGCACCCACAGCAGGAAGGGCAATTTGATAATTCTTCACAAATAAAATATTTGCTTTGAAAAAGTGAAAAAAAAAATAATTAAAACAAGTGAAAAAAGAAATTAGTTGGAGTTGCTGTCTTACACAGCCACCTTCAGTGAAACTTCGTCCTGAACAAAAGTTTAATACATTCTGTAACTAAACAAAATACAAAAGTTTCACCTTGTATAAAATATATAGGAGATCTGGCAATCGCTGGCTCTTGACCTATATACAAACAATAGGAAATTTATAATCATTTATACCAACACTCATTCAGTCTATCATATAATTAAATTCAGTCTGAGTTTAAATACACAAAGCTTAATATTCATTGGTACAAACAAGAACGTTTTCCCGCTTCCACATACCCCAACATATCAACAGATATGAGATAATATCTTAACATACTGAACCGTAATACGTTCCTTTACACGCAAAGAATTCCATACCGCTACACGTACAAAATTAGACGATTACATCTCCCGACACGTATGTGCACGAAATTATATTTAGTGCTGTCAAACAATCACGCGTGAATATATTAGAATTCTGATAAATATACAGGGTGTATGGGACAGCCCTCCACAGACTGATGGGGTGAGTTCAGTATACCATACTATGAAGACTGGTGGTGGTCATGAAATTGTTTCAGGAACGTTAACGTTGGAAATCCAATAAAATAGATTTTTGTATTAAAATGAATAGTAGCGGTATTATTAAAAAGAAAAGTTCTGAGTGCAAAGAATGTAATTTTGCATTGAGAAAGAAAAAAATACGGTATAATCGAATAAAAAAATCATGAGAAAAATTCCAGTGAAATATGATTCAAAATAAGGAGCTGAATGCACCCTATCAGTTTGTGGAGGGCTCTCCCTTACACCCAGTATAACCTAAATATATTATTAACAAAGGCTCAACGAACAAAAAGCCTCAAATTTTGAATCTGAAATACATATTTTATTTTGAGTATAATAACGCATCGTTTAATTATCTCGTTGTAATTTGAACAACTGACTAATATTCTTAAAAATACTATTAAGACTCAAAGCCTTGACACAAAATAAACACTTTATGTTGCAAATAAAAATGATAAATATAATATCCATTGATAGTATCATACAAGGTTTAAACCACATCGAAGATTATTTCAAGTAGGTTATATAATATATAAATATTATATATCTTTTTATATTTATAAAATTTAAGCTTCAGTCTTCAGGCTGCGTATCATATTATTACACTAATAAAGTTATATATAAATATATATCATAGTGCAGAGATAAAAGCAAACTAAATTATTAAATATATTTTTTACGAGAGATTTGATTTAATTACAATATTCAAAAGTAAACTGAATTGACGATAATTTAGAATAAAATAATAATTAAATCATCCCCATTTTTAAATAATCTGTTATATCGCAACGCACACTAATTCATAATTCACAACTAAAATACATAACGAGGAGAGCAAAAATAATTTCCGAAAAAAAATCTGCATTTATATTATATTTTATATTATATTTAGTATATTTCATTTTATACGGTTTTTGATAACAGAAATCAAGTTGAAGCTTCTCAATTATTCCTAAACGCTAAGTTTTAGTCAAGCATTGCCAAATAGTTAGCTTCGTTAGTAAAATTGTCCATTAAATAAAAAAAATATGATTCTCTCTCCACAACTGGTTTTAACAAAAGGTTATTTTATTTATTAAACAAAATTATAACATAAACAATTACAATTTACATAACATTATTATTACAAGCATCTACGGAGTTTCATATCTATATCACATTATCGCCTATTAAGAGCGCTTTCACACTGGTATTTATTATCCGTCACACATCTGTGGCACAGACGCAGAGTAAGCCAGGCCGCACACCAGCGCCACATGCTACACTACACGTATCGAACATTTACGTCGCCACAATCGTTGCGCTACAATTCAGCTTACTACAAATGTATTGTATGTACGCACATCGGAAGCACAGTTGTAGCGTGGCACTGCTTTCAGCATGTCGACGTCATCTTCTGTTGACGACGATTTCTTGATGTGGCGAGACAAAAAACGAACAGGTTCGATCTTGAATTATTGTAGCGCGGATGACGTCTCGCCACAAAGTGCGCCCGCTACAAATGTGTCCTCGGTGTGCGTGCTCACGTGGGAATATATGGGGGCGTTAAATGTGTCGCATTTCAAATGTGGCGCGACAGTTGTGGAGAAACAATTGTATGCCTGGTGTGGGGGCCTGCCTTAGTAACCTGTATTCATTGACCACGTGACGTCAGTTCCGCGCACGCGCTGGATTAACGCTAGTTTGAAAACGCTCCAAAACAAAAAATATACTTGCACACCGTGTTGACCTAAATTAATCTAAGCAAAGTGCAATGAAAATGCAACAATAACATGAATAAGTTATAAACAAACAGTTTTTTCCTAACGCTTATACAATTCTATGTGACTCTTGTCATACAAAAGTTAATAAAGGCATGATTAGGCTAACGGAACACTTTATGCTTGACGAGTCGAAGTACCACGGAGTAGATATTACACAAATGCCAAGGGTAAAATCATCAATAATCAATAATCCTCATAGCTAAGGGCTCCAGAAGACATGGGTGGATTTTAGGAAGAATCTGATACTACAATACGGTAGGCGACAACTAGTCAAATTCAATACTTTTATAGAACTGTCAAAAACGATTACTCTCCATGCAATTTGTACGAAAACACAAACTATGACGTCACAGATTTTTCACATCAAGCCATATACTTATTTCGATTATATTATCAATAAAAAAATGAAAACAAATTTTCGCTTCAAAACGATAAATTAGACTGTCATTATTTTAAGATGCTTTACAAAATGAATATGATAAAGTATTTTTTTTTTTTTACCTAGTCGTCATCCCAATTTAGCAAATTCGTTGGTTACACTGACAAGGCCCACGCTGGTTGGCGGTGGGCGTTGCCGTCAATAAAACCTGTATATTGTGGGTCTGTGTATTTTGTATTTAATAGACAGAAAAGTTACACTCCTATTTTGAAATGATACAGAAAGTAGATAATTAGTAGGTAAATTGGCATCACTCACCCAAAACCATTTTCAATGGTCATAGAAAAAGCCATAACAATATTAATTACCTACATAGTCATGTCCACGATGTCTCATCAATGGATCACTCCATTTACTACACCCTCCGTGGTTGACCCGACATAAAAAACTTTACTAGGCCTTCTACATGATCCAAACCCACCGCCGACAGAGGTGAACGTGGTCCAGTTGGTGTGAAAATCTACCGTGTAGACGATGGTCGGCCGACTAGATGTGGGCGGAGTCAAACGACTTGGATGACCTTGGTCGGGAATGCATCCATCGCGAGTGTGGAACCTTGTCGGACGACGGGAGATACGACTAAGGTCACCTCTATCAGCGGTCGGTTTGGATTGTGTAGGGAACGGTGAACAATCTCTATGAACTACCTACTCCGAATAATACTAAATATTGAACATGGATATGATCCGTACTTAAAGCGGTATAAATGCACTACTAGTGAACGCAAGCTGTGGTGGAAGAGAGTGAACGTAATCGGTGTGAACTGGTATCGTCGTTCATCTCCGTAGGTCTACGACCTCGACTGGCGCTGTTTCGTCCACCCTTATATGTGTTACCGTCTAGAAACAAAATTTAGGTGATTGATTTTTTTTTAGAATAGAACAGAATTTTACTTTACAAATAATATTTAAGAATAAAATTTACAATAGTTCTTTAACAATTAGTAGTCAACCATATTTTGCCATTTAGCATGCAAAAATTAACATTAATAGGTATTTGTTAATATAAAATTAATAATAACCGTCGTCATAAATAGGAGATCACATTTATTTAGTTTACCTACTTATTTGATATTGTTATTTTATCTTTATGGTTATTTTTTTGTAGTTTGTCATTTGTTTTAAAAAATAATGTTAGTTTTTTAATTTTCATAAAAAAAAATATCATTATATAGGCTGACTTAAAATAAATAATTTAAATAATGAGTTGTACTTACATGAAACAATGGAGGATCATCAGGATGCGGATGGAACCCAGTCTGTCTACAGTTGGTGATGAACTGCATTCCGTAATCCGGCGTCAAGGCGAAGTAACCAGTCCTGTAAATAAAAACAAAAACTTTGGCTCAATCTAACACTTTTCAATCTAGTATTACAATTAACTTACATTGTTACTCATTATTAAAATGTTATTAATTATTTATTATTTAAGCAGTGCAATATAAGTGAACGTAACATGACGGTGTATTTCAATACTTTTAAATTTATAATGTATTCTAAGGCCTTATATATATAGAGAGAAGTCAGCAACATCGGAGGGACCTCTTAGGGCCAAGGTCTGCCGGGGCTGGGCCCCTGACAGACGGGGCCTTCCAGAAGGAACTTGGGTTTTAATCAGTAAGAGTCTGAGACTTCCTCCAGCCTAAAGTGCTGATTTTCAGCCTACTTTGAATAAATGACTTTTTATATTTATCTTAGCAGCACTCTCAGTGGGGTCGTTTGATGATATCCCACGAAAAAAGGGTTTACACTATAGTTAGTCATCTACTGTATATTACAACTCACTCGTTATATTTAGGCGCGCAGACAATGGCGATGGCTTCTGGCATCATGAGTTGGTACGAACATTGTGTGTGCAGGTCCACGGACGATAAGAACGCCGTCTGAGTTGGATGCGTCTAGAATAATACAAAAGTATTTCAATTAAACCAATAATGCATCCATTTAAGCTATAAAAAACTAGTATAAGCTGACCGTTCAATCCGTAGAAAGACCATATAAAGCGAGTCCAAGACAAACTGGTTTCGTATAGCTTGATGGGTAGCCGTGTGTAAAAAATTAAGTAGGTGGATGGATGGTATGTTCCTAATTTGACTATTTTATTAAATTTTCCTATTGACATTATTTAAAATTTAATAACAGTTTTAATTATTCTAAAAAGGATTTTTTTATCATATCAATAACTAGTCAATGCGCGATAAGCTTGTCTATCACAACCCTGATTGCACACCTAACATATTACAATATGTTTTCACAAAGAAAAGTAAACTACTATAAACAGTTTAGATTTTCAAATGACTTCGAAGGTTACTTTGCCTTTAAATACACGATGTAGTTTGGTCGGAGGTCGTTAAACCAGAATAGCAATAAAAAATGCAATAAAAGTAGTATCTATCTCACATGAATCCAGCCCAAGGTGATGAGGTTGTGCTGATCCTGGTAGTGGAAGATCTCCTCCTCGTTGTTGGTGCTACACGAATCGGGCGTGCCCGTCTGCTTGGGCACTATCACGTGCGTAATCTTTAGCTGGTCGCGCTCCTGCAATGTACGGGGGTTGTGACGTCATATGCCATGTTAGATTATCAAATTTAGTTTTCATTGTTTTTATAACAGGTTCATAGGCAAATTTTCGCTAACAGATCTAGTAATGTCTGAAATGACAAATCAAATGAAAATAACCACATCCAATCTTTAATTTTAGCCAAAATTTCTGTAGTTTTAACAGTTGCGTAGTTTTTGCCCGCGAAGTTTCAATTTATTAGTAAGCAACGTACCAGTATACCGGCGAGTATGCCACAGGTCTCGATGTTCCGCGCGGTGTTGGCGGCGGCAAGGCGCAGGAAGCGCGGCAGCAGCGCGGCCGGCACCAGCACGCCGCGCAGCCCCGCCCCGCCCAGCAGCGACACGCCGGCGCCACTGCTACGGTTTTACGTCACATGTTTGTAATCGTAGATGGCAACATTGACTGCCCAAGACAGTGTCACATAAACGTGCAGGTGGGTTGAAGGGGGACCATCGTTTTTTAAAAAGTTTTTTTTTACATTTTAGAACTTTTAAGTCTGTAACATTTTGAAATGGTCGGCCGCGCTTTCCTCAAATCAAGCACTCAAATAATGAAATATTTTTAAAAATGCTGAGATTTGTGCATTCAAACAAAAAATCTAACTCTTCATCATCACGTTACATTCATACAAATTACCCAAAAAAGGCCAAGCCATTAACAAGTAATATTTACGTTTGCGGCCTCGAAGGTGGTATGAGCGGTGGCACGGGCTGATAGTGATGGGAGGGTGCTCGCGGCGGTTCATTCGCAAAGTCATCCGGGTACAGAACGCCGTCCATTGCCGGTGCCGACGGAGATACCGCCCACTGATCCTAAACAAACCATGTAGTGTAAAAAAAAACATAATTAAATTCCAAAAAACCCGTATTAACATATCTTTTTTTCTCAACTCTCTCTCTGACATAAGTTAGCACATTGATGTTATTAGAAGAATCTTTTTGCAAGTATATTATTAGTAGACCCACCACATTCAGCAGCGCATTTGTTTCTTACTTTGTTTATGTGGATATGCTAACATGATGCAACTAATTTGCAAATTACGAAACATAAGAATCTGAATGACTTAAACTTCAGATTCCAATCCTTTGTATTTGTTTTATTTTAATTGAATTCAAATATCAATTTCATATTGGTCTTTTTAAGTTAAATTGAAACAAATATCAACATTTAAATAATGATGTAACATACCGCATGCAGAAGATGTGGTTTTCCTGTGTGTGCATCCTTCTTGTTCTCATCAGCTTGAAGCCGTTCAGCCAGCTTTGCATCTTCTCTCTCTTGCTTTTTCCTTTCTTCTTCGGCAGCGGCGCGCTTCTTTTCCTATTAAAATCATAATTAATAAATTAAGAAAAATATTCTGTACAATGTAATGCAGTGCACTGATACTTTAGATTACAGAAAATAAAAATTATTGGTAAAATTGTTTGTCGATTTTTTTTTATATGTCAAAAATCTTTCCGAGAAACCTACACTTGTCCGTACTTGGTAAAACCAAAACTAATACATACCCCTTCCAAATAAGCAACATGTTCTTTAGCATATTGGTCAAGTAACTTTTGCTTCAGTTTTTCTGCTTTGGGCATGACCTCCTTCAACTTGGTTTGGTTAACCGCTTTAACAGAAGGGGGAACAGATGCATACTCAGGGTGTTTCCGAATCTTCTCCAAAAACAATGTCATGAATTTTATGTACAGTATGTAAGCATTTTCCAAGCTGCCCTCTGCCAAGTACACGTTTGCCATCCTAACCATCTCCAAACCTGATCTATAATACCTGCAATGGTTAACATAATGTTTATTTCACATAATTATCACAATATTTTATGTTAAAAATTAGATTAATTTGGTTTTGCCAATATTTAATTTTGCCTTTAAGCATAATATTAGACACCATTGAGTATGATTCCAAGTGAAAAGAAAAAGTGTAAATCTGTAATACCAATCTGTATCATCTGTAGGAGTCTCACTAATGATATAGTAAAAAGGATGATAGGCATGATCAATAAATTTGTCCTGGTTTTAAAATAATTATGCAATTTTGAAGCTCCGAATAAAATGTAAATCTACAAAAATTAACCCTATTTATCAGTTTCCCAATAAATGAGTCATATTGCAACTCGAAATGAAATGCGTAGTCTGTATAGTTACCTCCTTGGTGGAACATTTGGATCAACATCCACCACGGCGCCATAGTTGGCTAACTGTTTGACCCTTGCCGTAGGTTCTAAAGAAGTCACATCGACTGTCGGTTTTGACCGTTTTTCTTCTGCCTGCATTGTATTGATAACACTGTATTGACTTGTTTATAAAATTGTAGTTGCTTCATGCAAATTAAAGCTTTTTGGAAACTGTTATGTACACTAACTAAATATTTAGTATAAGAAATAAAGTGGAAACATTAGATCCAATCAACAATACTGAAGTTTATTCGGACGAGTACTTGAATTATATATTTTCCTGTTAATCTTGAAAGCTTTTTATAACAAACCAACCCTGCTCCTGAAATACTGTCAAAATTTAAAAGATTGACATTGACATTTGACGTATATTAGTTTGACATCTCAAAATTACGTTCCAATCTCTGTTCAAGGATCCATTACATCATACCTATTTTAAATTCTAGAGGCAGTCTTCCAAATAATGCTCATATTCGTTCGATCACTATACGACAACAGAAATATGTAAGAAAGATCTAGATGGAATTCAAGATATATAAATATATGTAGAAAGACTGATATATTCTTCAGCATGCAAGGATACAGTAAAAATGTATACTTATCTGCAGACCATGTCGTATATCAATCAGTCCGTTTTATTGTGAATGCGTATTAAACTAATAAAAAAATTCACGTTTATAATTTTGAGTAATCTTCTAACAAAAGCACAGACTTTCTTTCAGACCTAATAAAGTTATTAAGCAAATTACACAAACTTAATAACTAAAATATAAATATACATAATTTAGGCCCTGTTTCACCACCTACACGTAGTACCTATTTGTATACTCTTTACCACCTACGAATAAATTCCATTTATTTAGTTTATTTGGTAGATCATATCATCATACAAATTCTGTTCCATTTTTTAATTTATTCGGTAGATAGCGGCTATTCGGATATCGTGAAACTGGCCCTAAATAAATTAAATAGTGAAATGTATAATAAGTTTTTTTTTTATTCTTGATAACTTTTATTCGTTTATATTTACAACTTATTTACAAACACTATTTACAATATTAATGGAAAGAAAAATAAAATAAAAAAATATACATATAATACAAGTATTTACATAAAAAACTAAAAGGCGTCGAAAAATTCATCCCCATCGCTGTCTACTGGGAGCGTGATATAATAAATTTGAATTAAATGGAAGATTGAATTTTGAACTTCTGGCAGCACTGACTGACTCATTGTTTATACCGGTATTATAAATTATAAGACACTCATATAATAAGTATATAATATGATTAGTCCCACTCCGGAAACAGTTACGGGTTATTTTTTTCATTGTAGCTAATTTCAAGACATGCAATGAGCTCTCTATCAACCTCCACCTCGGACGCGCAATATTTGCGCAAAATGTGACTTACGTGACCTTTTGACCTTCCTACCTTTTTTAACCGGCACGATGTCATTGCAGGCAAATTTTTCACATCTTCATTACAATGTTTGGCTGTTGCAATGGCTCACAAGGTTTTTTACAGATAGAAACTGACTTCAAAAACACTAAAAAGTGAAAAAAAAGCTTTTAAGTAGCTCTAGAAGTCGGTGTCAAGAAGTTGCAACTGTAATACTGTATTTATTTGGACACCGACTTCTTTTTCACTTTTTAGTGTTTTTGAAGTCGGTTTTTTTTTGTAAAATAAAATTATTTTATCTTTTTAGTATCAGGTCCAAAATCGTGTTTCGTCATCCATTTATACACTCCATACCTTCTATAATAGCTATCATAACTCAAGTTTGTGGGAAATTCGCATTAACCGACCGATTATAACATCAAACAACAAATGCTCATAAAATAAAAAGTACTTAACCAAATTGGATGAAATTTTTACGGGACCAAATGGCAAGCATACTTTAAGTAAGAATTCCACTAATTGGACTAGAAACCTCCGAGTAATCGGTGTACCTACATACCTAAAAAAAAAAAATATACCGGCCGATTTGAGAACCTCCTCCTTTTTTTGGAAGTCGGTTAAAAACCTAACATGACTTGTCTATTTAATTGGCGGAATTTCCATACAAAGACTAGCATCGTTGGAGGGCCTTTTAATGTAATTTT
This sequence comes from Heliothis peltigera, assembly GCA_958496145.1. Classification (NCBI taxonomy): domain Eukaryota; kingdom Metazoa; phylum Arthropoda; class Insecta; order Lepidoptera; family Noctuidae; genus Heliothis; species Heliothis peltigera. The sequence continues at coordinate 9,317,470 of OY292328.1, forward strand.
ATCTAATCAAAATCCAAAATCATTTATTCAAATTGTGCTGATAAATCAGCACTTTTCAAAAGTTCGCTACGCGACGTCAGTATTAAAAATATGTGCTACATTTCTCTATTTTGCAAGAGCGATCAGGTTATCACGCGGCCCAGGTAATCAAAGAGCTCCAGAAGGAATCAAGATCGGTATAAGTCAATAAAAGTCCGACAATCCCCCCTCCCACTCCACCCATACCGGGAGGGGTCACTTGGTGATTACTTAACCATCTGAAAAGAAATAAGATGGTACGTGACTCAACGGGAACAATTCCAACTAGTTTAACCAGGTAGTAACTGCCCGAATATCTGGGTCGAAAAGGTCAGCTAGGCACTCGGCCACGTAAAACACTGGTACATAACTGCGGATGCGGATAGCGGATGATGAAGTATCTACTAATTAGTAAGACAAAACACTGTTTAATATTATTATTTAATCAGTATATAAACATATTATAACTTCACGACCTGCAAATGAGGCTACTACAAAGATAAAAGCAGAAAATCATAGGACACCAAATACATATTGCAAAACAGTACGTACAAATTTGACATAAATTTCGCTGACATTTATAACAACCTAAGAAAGTTGGGTAAATAGACGGACAGCGCTTGTAAATCCAGAAACAAGGTCTACGTTTCAAAGCGTGAATCCAAATAGGACGACATGAAACATCCAATGGCCATGCTTCCTTCTCTGCCTTGTCAACCATTTCCCGAACACATTGATAGCATGAAGTACCATTTTTTTTAGAAGATACATTTTTTTTAGAGGCTAATTTTTTAGCTATCTTGACATTTTTTTCTTTCTTTTCTTTTACTTGTTTTAACTTAGCAACCGTAGTAGATACCTGTTGTCTAGGTGGAATGTATCTTAATGGTCTGCGTTTATAGGCACGCCTAAGAGCGTTCTCATCATAGCATGATTTGGGTCCACATTTATTTGCTGGGTTAATGTAACACGGTAACCGCGCATAATTTGGAGGCTGGGAAACTCCAGGTGCTGGCGAGTAATTATTGGCAGGAGCAACACGTTCTGATTTAGGTCCAGAACTTTGAACGCCAGGATAGCGCAATATTACCCGATCAAAGTCCGGATACTGTTGTTGTACTCCATCACCAGCATTGCGTCCGTGTCGCTGTAACAATCCAGGAGGTGGGTTGTCTACAGGAAATTTGTCGGGGGATACTTGTGGTTGCTCTCCTGGTGGACATTCACACGAGTTGCCTTGTAAACCATTCTTTTTATTTTTTTTGGGTTTTTCTGACTTTTTGAGCTTTTCTGATTTATTAGACTTTTCTGATTTTTTGGGCTTTTCTGATTTTTTGGGCTTTTCCGATTTTTTGGGCTTTTCTGATTTTTTGGGCTTTTCTGGTTTTTTGGACTTTTTTGTCTTTTTGGGTTTTTCAGGGTTTAGGGGTTTCTGTGGCTCTGAAGGATTTTGTGGCTCTGAAGGATTTTGTGGCTCTGAAAGATTTTGTGGCTCTGAAGGATTTTGTGGCTCTGAAGGATTTTGGAGCTCTAAAGGATTGGGTGGCTCTGAAGGATTTTGTTGGCTTTGGGGACCTGGCGGAACTGGCTGATTTTCCAAATTTGGTTGGACTGGTGGACTTTGTACTTCGGATCGCTGTATTATTATACGTTGTCTACCAAGTCGTTTTGTAATCAAATCATTTTTATTATGGGAATAATTTGATACCTTTAACCTTGAATACCGTCGACGATTAGAGGAACCAGTACCAACACCAGAAGTCAGATCAGATTTCTGAAAATACTCTGTATGTAGCAGAGGGACTACTTGTTGCACGTTTCCGTGCTTACTTGTTAAACAAGAACATTTGCCTGGAATTATATGAGCTTGAGGTATATCAGATTGCTGCACTTTTGTATCGGGCACAGTAGTACTATGCGTGGAATGTTTTGAAAGCGAACTAGAAATAAGACGTTTTATGGAATTTTTATGATGCAAACTAGCAGTATCATGCGAATAGTCTAATTTCTGAGTTTCTGCAGTAACTCTGCGAGAAGAACGAGATATCGATTTTTTTAAAGACCGTTTTTCAACATTGGGTGATAATTGAGAATCTAAATAATTAGAATTTTCAAAGTTAGGCTCTAAGTTCCTTTTACTAGAGTTTCGCAGATCCGAATCGATTACTTGTGATTTATTTAATTTACCAGTTTCAGTTTTCTTTAAATGCTCTGATGCATGTCTTGATTTTGCTGTACATTTGCACTTGCCTGGTATAATTAGATGTGATTCATCTGGGGAATGCGATGCCCTCTGCATAATATTTTTATTTTTTGGATCACCCTGTAACTCATTTGATTTACCTGATCTGGCGTTTAGTTTTTGAGAAAATTTGGATGGCCTTTCGCTATCTGTTGTGGTTGATATTGGGGGTGTCAATGTAGATGCGGGTAAGGGTTGTTTTTCATTTAAATGTGTTGTTTGTGAACCGAAATTACGCGATTTGTTAGGCAATTTTGGACTAGGTTCAATAAATTTTGACGTTGTACTGGTAACTGATGTTAACGGATCAGATGAAATATCAGATATAGGGGTTAATTCTGAACTTTCAAATTGCTTACTCGTGACATGTTGCGTTAGTTTTCGACTAGACCCTCCATCTTCATGAGTAGGTTGTGAAGTAATTATGTGGGGCTCCTTTTCTACTGCAGATTTGTGGTGGGCAAGAGTATCTGGATGTATATTTAGTTTATCAGACAAACATGTGCATTTTCCTGGAATGATTGGTGTTGTTTGAACTGAAAGTGATTTATGTGGAACTGGTTTATACGACGGCTCTTTCTGTACTTCAGATTTGTGGTGCGCAAGTTCCTCTGGATGTTTGCTTAGTTTCTCAGACAAACATGTGCATTTTCCTGGAATTATTGGTGTTGTTTGAACTGAATGTGATTTAAATGGTTCATATGACGACTTTCCCTGTACTTCAGATTTGTGGGGGGTGAGTTTCTCTGAATATTGATGTAGTTTCTCTGTCAAACATGTGCATTTTCCTGGAATTAGTGGCGCTGTTTGAACTGAAAATGATATTTTTTCTTGATTATTTCTGTGTGAAAGTGTTTTATTAGATAAAAATCTAAATTTTTGATTAAAAATAGAGGAACGCTTAGACCTCAAAGTCTCCTGACTCATATTATACTGCGAGAAGACCGTTTGATTTGCCGCCGATGATGATCTATAGGTTTTCACAAGAGAGGGACATTGTGTCAGTATTGATTTCTGGTTAGGTGATATATTTGGTGGTCGACTAAAGATGGACGAAAATTGTGTCATCGTATTCCGATGGCTTCGACCATTATGTGTTTGTAGTTGTGACTGACCATTGAATTCATTTTGAAAATCATTATTATTAGATAATTCAGTACTCCTTAAATATTCAGCTTTAATTCTTTGCTTTGTTGCGCATCTGCACATTCCGGGAATAATTGGCACAATAGGGTGCTCGGCATCCGGAGGATATGGAGGTCTTGATATATATTTTATGTTTTGGTAATTCTGCGGAATATTTTGCTTAACGTTGTTTATACCTTTATGTTCATTTTTTTCTGGCGTCGTACCAACCTGTTGAGATTTCGATGATCTCTCAATCTGATCCACAAGAGAGGGATATTGAGTCAGAGTGGAGTGTTTCTCCAATTGCTGGTGTGAACTACGTGCACTAGACAATTGTTGCATTACGAGTCTACATAATGGAAATTGAGATCTTCCACGTGAGAAGTTTCTTCCTACTCGCGAATATGTTGGAATAACGGAATATGAATGATCAGAAGTTTGTTGTTTGACATTTTGGTGAGTCATTATAGGTTGCGAGCGACCAGATTTTCTATTTTTAGATTTCTTTATGCCAGTGTTACAGCAACAGTCGTTGGCATATGTTGGGTTAGATGAAGGTTGTGACGTTTTTGAAAACCTACTACGTGTAGAGTTTGTATGGGATTTATGAACAAGTAAGGGCTGACGCATGTATCGCGCTGTATTGGAAGACGAATGTTTTGATGATGATGTCCTATTAGTCCGGCAGAAACATGTGCCTCGGTTTATGCTGTGACTTGAGTACACAGCCAAAGACGGGTACCTCGATATTTGTGAACTCTGACTTCTTTGAGATTGTCTATCAGGTTTTGAAAACGAGGTTCTACTGATCCGACAACGGCAAGTATTATTTAAATATGACGAAAAATTGGTGTATGCTGATGTTTTTAAGGGATGGCCACCAGTTTGTGAAATATTTTTTTGATATTGCAATTTGTCTACACGATTAAATTTATCTACATCTTTATAATTAAGCCTTGAAGAAGAATCTCCAACATTGCGAGTCTGCTTTGTAGGGTTAACTTTATTTTTGGGTTTAGGTTTTTGTTGACTTATACTATGGCTTACCTTACTTATCTTAGAACGTAATTTCTTAACTAATTCTCTAACTTTACTCGAATGTCGCGATATTATACTGGATAGTAAACGTGACGAAGGTGGATTACTTGAGCAATTACATTTACTTTTGTCGCATGAACTTGAACAAGACTGTCGTATATTAAATTGGGAAAGTGAAGTATCGGCTGCGACACTTTTTGTAAACTTAGTCTTTTGAGAACAAGGACATGGGTTTTTATTCATTAGTTTTTTATTCATTCGTTTTTTTTTACGCTCACTTGATTCAACGCGTACACTTTCAACGGAACAAGTGCACTCAGTGTGCATTAACATATCTTGTGTTGGGTAAACACCTTGTGGTGTGGCTATTTCGCCTGCCTGCCGTGAATACTCTGCTAACCGAAATTTATATTCCGTCATTTCATTTTTATTTTCAAAACGTCGCAAATCAGATTGTCCTGATTCTATGTGTGTTTGTTGGTTCATTGTTTGAGGCTTTGATTGAGTTTGCTTTTCCATGCAAGAAGGAAGTTTTTGTCCTAGAGAAAATCTACATTTGTAGGGATTTCCATTAAAACAAGTTTCTTTCTCGGAATCTAATTTTATCGAAGTACTATTGTCTGGTTCTTGAGCCTGTATATTTAAAAGCTTTTTGAGTTGAGTTATCACTTTATTAACTGATCCCGTATATTCTTCTTTTGATGCCAAAAATTGATTTAGATCAATTTTGGATGGTATTTGAGATATCTTGGATTTTAATTGTGAAATTTTTGCATTTATTTGATTCCGTAACTGCTTTTCAGGCGGTTTGCTAGTAACTTTTGGGTTTGAGGTCTGTGAAAACTTTACCCTATGAGTCGGTGAACTTTCTTCTAAAAAGGCTCTTGAGTTATAAATGTTGATATCAGAAGTGAATGTTTGTGAAGTTGGAGACTGCATTTGGTATGTTTTTGTGGGTTGGTTAGAGGTTTGTATTCCTAATTCATCAACTCGTAAACTCGGATCTTTTGTGTGACAAACGCAGTCGGAAGCTATTCCTAATGGCGATGATTGTATCTTTTTACTTTGATGATCGGGAATCATACTGGGTTGTTGATCACGTACAATTACTCCTGAAATATGAGATCGCTTCTGTGTGATGCGCGACAGATTTTGTGATAGTTTAGAACTTTGAAGGTGTTCTTTCACATCAGGTCTATAAATTTCACTTTTCATCTCATTTGGTTTTTGCACTCCTAAATCGAGAGTTTTACGAGTATGTGCACTTCTTTTATCAACTGAATTTTGTTTTAAATCCTTGTCAGTAGTAAGGTGTTTATGAGGTAGACCACAAGTACAGTCTTCCGCCATACCCAACTGCGAACTGCCCACCCGACGACTGGAAATTTGCTTGACTAACTCATCTTTTTCAGATTGGCCTTTGGATGGTAATGGTTTAATTGCGTGTTGGCGTGAAAGACGTTCCGAGGTTTTACTCGGCTCTTTTAACTCTAGAGTTTTATGAGTACGTGCACTTCGTTTGTCAACTGCAATATGTGTCGAATCCTTGTCAGGCGTTACTTGTTCTGCCGCTGCTCCCAACGGCGTACTGCTTAGTCGACGACTTGTAGCTTGCCTGGCTAACTCGCCTTTTTGAGATTGTTCTTTTATTGGTAAAGGTGTGATTGCCTGGTATCGCGAAGGATGTTCCGAGGTTTTACTCGGCTCTTTTACGTCTAGAGTTTTATGAGTACGTGCACTTCGTTTGTCAACTGCAATTTGTTTCGAATCCTTGTCAGGCGTTACTTGTTCTGCCGCTACTCCCAACGGCGTACTGCTTCGTCGATGACTTGTAGCTTGCCTGACTAACTCGTCTTTTTGAGATTGTTCTTTTATTGGTAATGGTTTGATTTCCTGGTAACGCGAAGGATGTTCGGAGGTTTTACTCGGCCCTTTTACGTCTAGAGTTTTATGAGTACGTGCACTTCGTTTGTCAACTGCAATTTGTTTCGAATCCTTGTCAGGCGTTACTTGTTCTGCCGCTACTCCCAACGGCGTACTGCTTCGTCGATGACTTGTAGCTTGCCTGACTAACTCGTCTTTTTGAGATTGTTCTTTTATTGGTAATGGTTTGATTTCCTGGTAGCGCGAAGGATGTTCCGAGGTTTTACTCGGCCCTTTTACGTCTAGAGTTTTATGAGTACGTGCACTTCGTTTGTCAACTGCGATTTGTTTCGAATCCTTGTCAGTAGTTACTTGTTCGCGATTCAAGTGACACGGGCAGTCTGCCGCTACTCCCAACGGCGTACTGCTTAGTCGATGACTTGAAGCTTGCCTGACTAACTCGTCTTTCTGAGATGGTTCTTTTATTGGTAATGGTTTGATTGCCTGGTAGCGCGAAAGATGTTCCGATGTTTTGCCTGATGTATGTGTTTCGTCAGCAGACGTTGTTGTTGTTGTGTTTGATAATTGTGTTTTTTGACAATCACAATGTGCCTTTCCTAATGATTTGGTTGGCGATGGTTTGATTACCTGCTGACGTGAAAGGTGTTCCGATGTACGTGTTCCGTCAGCAGGCGTCGATAATTGTGTTTTTTGACAGTCACAATGTGCCTTTTCTAATGATTTGGTTGGCAATGGTTTGATTGCCTGCTGACGTGAAAGGTGTTCCGAAGTATTTTCCGATGTATGTGTTTCGTCAGCAGATGTCGTTGTGTTTGATAATTGTGTTTTTTGACAGTCACAATGTGCCTTACCTAATGATTTGGTTGGCATTGGTTTGATTGTCTGCTGACGTGAAAGGTGTTCCGATGTATTACCTGATGTATGTGTTTCGTCAGCAGTCGTCGTTGTGTTTGATAATTGTGGATTTGGACAGTCACAATATGCCTTCCCAAATGATTTGGTTGATAAAGGTTTATTTGCTTGCTGACGTGAAAGTTGTTCTGATGTATTACCTGATGTATGTGTTTCGTCAGCCGTTGTCGTTGTGTTTGATAATTGTGGGTTTGGGCAATCACAATATGGCTTTTCAAGTAATTTGGTTGATAAAGGTTTATTTGCCTGCTGACGTGAAAGATATTCCGATGTATTGCCTGATTTCTCTGTTTCTTCACCAGACGTTTTTACGTTTGACAATTGTCTTTTTGGACATTCACAATGTGTCTTTTCAAATGATTTACTCTGTTCTTCTAAGCCGGGAGTTTTATGAGTATGTGCATTTTGTTTATCAAGCACAACTTGTTTCGAATCCCTGTCAGTAGTAACCTGTCCGTGAGGTAAGCCACAAGGACAGTCTGCTGCAACTCCCAACCGTGGTTTAACTTGTTGTTGATTTAAAAGATGTTCCGATGTTTTACCTGATGTAGTTGTTGCGTCAGCAGACGTCGTTGCGTTCGATAGTTGTGCTTTTGGACAGTCACAATGTGTCTGGAAAGCGTTAGATTTTCCAGACAAAGAACGAATTGATGAGTCATAAGACGTATAACCTTTTCTTGAAGGATCGTCGTCATCAAACCTAATTGTTGGATTAGTGGGGCACTCACACTGCCCTACTGTTTCATTGCCAAGCCACATTGGATTTCTAGCCTTGGCTTGATTTGTTTTTTTAGCTAATAATGTCAAATTCGTGTACAACGCTTCCCAACCAAATTTGTTTTCGGTTTGCCAACTATTATCTACCGATGTATCACACAATACAGATGATTTTGAGTGGATGATTTTACTGTCAGTAACCCTTGGTGTACTTTTAAAAAAATCCGGCCAATTTTGCAAGTTTCTAACATTTTGCTTGGACGGAAATTGTACTACACAGGTTTTAAAATTTTCTATTTGTTTCTTTTGCTTTTGTTTGGTGCCACAAGGACAATTTAAAGCCTTTCCCATTTTCAACGATGATAGTTTTTGAGTAGCCAACGGTTTTGAAGATTTTTTTTGTTTTTCAATCTTTGGAGTATGACTTGACACCTTGTTTTTGAGTGTTAATTTTCGTTTCCTGGGCCAACAGGAACACTCGCTCGTTACTTTCGAATTATGGTCAACTTTGCTTTTCTCTTTATTTGATTTTGCAGCTGATTTTGCAGCTGATTTTGCAGCTGATTTGCAGCATGGACAAGTCAAATTCTCGCTTTCTTCTAACTTACAACCGCAAGCTGTTGGTTTAACCGACGGTTGCTGCTTTATTGGTATTGTTCTTTCGACCTTAACACCCAATTTTGTACAAGAACACTTCAAATCTTGTTTTTTGTGTAAAGTTCCCGAGCCAGTTTTACGTTGCTGTTCGTTTGACCCACACACACAATCTACTGTTTTCTTATCCATTCCAGGAGTTGTACTAGCCTTGGTTTTACAAGCACATTTAGGTGTCTGACGTTTTGCGTCTGGTTTTGTTATTGATTTCTTGGATCCACATGCACAATCTGCAGTTTTCGTAAGTGATGATGTTTGCTTAGTTTTTACCATCTCGGAGCTTTTACTATCTTTGGGTTTACAAGCACACTGTGTTTTTTTATTTTTGGTAGAAAGTTTAAAACCTGTTTTAATACTGAACTTGTTGGACTTACGTGTAGAATCTGCAACTTTCTTACGTGACAAAGATTTCTTGGTTGGTATAATTTCAGGAGTCTTTTTATCCTTAGATTGACAAGCGCATTGCGATGCCGGATGTTTCAAAGGATGTTCTGCTGTGGGTTTGGCAATTAACTTCTCAGACCCACATGCACAATCTGCCACTTTCTTTTGTGGTGAACCTTTCTTATTTTGTACTATTTGACGACAGGTACTAGCCGTGGGTGGACAAGGACATTGGGATTCTCGATGTTTTGAGTGTTGATCTGCCATAGGCTTATCAATTAACTTTCCAGACCCACATGAACAATCTACTGCTTTCTTACTTGGTAAAGTTTTGTCACCTTGTACAACTTCTTGTCTTGTGGCTGTACAAGCACATTGTGATGCTTGATCTTTTGATGCCTCAGGTTTGGTTATTAATACCCCAGACCCACATGCACAGTCGATCATTTTACCACGTGGTAAAGTTTTCTCCACAGCTTGTTGTTTACGAGGATGATCTGGCACTGGTGCAGTTAATAACTTATCGGACCCACATGCACAATCTGCCACTTTCTTCTCTGGTGAAAGTGGCTTAGTTGGTACCATTGGACGACAAGTAGTAGCCGTGGGTGGACAAGGACATTGTGATTCTTGATGTTTTGAGTGCTGATCTGCCACAGTTTTATCAATTAACTTTCCAGACCCACATGAACAGTCTATTTTGTTATGTGGTAACGTTTTAACATTTTTTACAATTCCGGGACTATCTTTGGTTTTACAAACACATTTTGAAGGTTGTTCTGTCACAGTTTTAGTTACTAATATCCCAGACCCACATGCACAGTCTACCATTTTAGCACGTGGTAAAGTGCTCTCCACAGCTTTATTTTTACTAGCATGATCTGACACTGGTGCAGTTAATAACTTATCGGACCCACATGCACAATCTGCCACTTTCTTCTCTGGTGAAAGTGGCTTCGTTGGTACCATTGGACGACAAGTAGTAGCCGTGGGTGGACAAGGACATTGTGATTCTTGATGTTTTGAGTGCTGATCTGCCACAGTTTTATCAATTAATTTTCCGGACCCACATGCACAGTCTGTTACTTTATTATGTGGTAAAGCTTCATGAGTACCCTTGGTTTTACAAGCACATTGATGTTCTGCAATAACCTTCTGTGACCCACATGCACAATCTATTGTTGTCTTGAGCAAATTTTGATTAGGGCAGACTCTTTCTTTTGATTTATCGGCTGCTGGACATTCACATGCATATTGAGAAGCATTTTCTTTAGTAGTAGTTTGATTTTGAATTGCAACGTCTTGTTTTAATGGCATGGGCACGCAAATCGTGTCCTTTTCGGAAGTAGCCGGTTGTTCTCGGATACAAAGTGTGTGTTTGTCAGTTTTGATGGGCTTAATGCCGCAGGGGCAATTCAAAGCTATGTCACGTTGAGTACTTATTGTCATGTCAGTTGTGCTTGGTTGTTTTTGATTCCGGTCAAGAATTTTATGTTTTTTCTGATCTTTTTCATCACCACATGGGCAATTTAATGCAATATCAATTTTACTGTTTATTTTGAATTTTATTGGGCTAGCGGGCTTTTTAGGATACACTTGCTTTTGGGTTGGTTTAATGACCTCATTTGTTAGATCTTTGCAAACTTTAGTAGGTAAATTATTTTTCGCCCCACATGGGCAATTCAAAGCAATATCAATTTTACGGCTAGCCTTCTTTTCAAGGGGAATTTTTTGTTTTTTCTTTTTAATTACATTTTTATCTGATTTAAACGTAGCATGCTTGGGGGATGCAGGTTCTCCACAAGGACAATTCAAAGCTATGTCCGCTGGTGTTTGATTTGTATTTTTTGTCTGAGTATGTTTTAAAATGTTTCGTTTTTTATGTTCATATTTTATTCTATAGTTACTTGTATCTGCTTGTCTAGCCAATGCAGACAGAGATATATCTTTTATATCACATTTGTTGTGGATGCAACGTTTTTCCTGGACACCGCGTTGTTTTTTATCAGCTAGAAATGGCTTACGGGTTTTGCCAAAAGGGTGTTTAAAAGCTAGTTCACAACTTGTCGTGTGTCCTCTAAGTCCACTTGACTTACAGCTGTCAGAAAATGTAGTTTGTGAGTTTAGTTTAATATCAGATCCATTAATTCTATGAGCATCAAGTGATTTCTTACCAGTATGTCTTGCTTCGTGCTTGGTCCAATATTTAGCAAGACGCTCGTGCAAGCCTTTTACTATTAAACTGGGAGTGTATTTTGTCGACATGTTTAGTGTCTTACCTGCTAAACCAAATTTTTGAGATCGATATGTTTCCAAATTCGATATAAGTGGGTGTTTCGTCCCACAGGGACACATTAAATTAACTCCAAATGGCAGAGTCCCATTTTTTCGCTGACTCAAATGGTTTGTTGGAAAATGCTTATTATTCATCATTCCATTTTGATACATGTTTATTGGATAAGTATTATATGCTTGAACAGTTGAGCTGGGGATAATGCCGGATGTTGATTGATAATATACATGTGGAATATTTACCTGTTGGTGTCGCAGGCGTGAGCACATTGGCGTAAACATTGAAGAATCCTGTGTTTTTTTACGACAGCATATTTTTCTTGAAGTATTATCCCCACAAGTACACCCTAGTTGGTTTTCAAAGCCTGGGCAGGCATCCCCTGCAGGCGAAGACCGATACTTAACAAAACTGGGAACGCATTGACTTCCGTGAACTGGACAATCATGTACTATATTTTTACAAGTATTTGTCTTAGTTTGAACTCTTTCGTTTCGTGTTGCTTTGCACCAAAATGTAGGGAGTTCACATCTCATATTTTGAACTACCCGGGTGCTGGCACGGGATCGTGTATTGCTGCGTCGTGATGGTTTCATCACCCATCCTCTATTATCCGCATAGAACAAAGTGTACTTCTTTTTCGGGTTAGGATGAGAAGACGTCAAAAACGAAGAGTCAGCGCGTGCTGGGGCCTTTTTATGTTTTAACATAGACACCATGGCATTAAACGAATTCACAACCGTTCCAATCGTACGTGCGTACCAACTTGCCACTGAAGTCATAAAACTCCTATTAGCAGGTAGACAATGTTCAAAACACATACGTTGGTATTCATTTTCAGGGCCTTTCTTGCGAAAGCGATTCAGAAAGGAATTCATCACTGTAAAGGATTTCTTTGATGTATCAGTTTTGATCATGTTTGTCACCTGTATAGGACACATTATTACCCATGCCAAAATTACCGCCAGCAGACATGGAGACCACACCACAATTAACAGTCCAAAAAAAACATATTTTATACAAGTTTTTCCTGAAGGGTAATTTTTTACATGAAAAGTAGCAACAATATTCGACCACCGACCTGAAAAGAATCTGTTACGTTGCTTGCTGGCATCGACTATTTTTTTTTTCATTTTGTTACGTTTCTTTCTAGGAGCGACTACGTGATGCTTCTTTGGTGCGGAAGAAGTCCTTGGGCTTTGTGTAATGTGTTTGCGTCCAGGCCTCGAGGGCACCGACGAACTTTCGCCAGAGCTGAGTGGAGTCGGAGGTTCAGGCACGCGGGGTGAGCCGCGGGGCCCAGGAGCACCATTCTTGAGGCGTGCAGCAATCTCCGCTTTGCTAGGGCCTATACGCGCATCGCAATAACATCTTACTAAAGGACTTAGTGAAGAAGGTGATACTCCTACGATTTCATCTTTGCCGCAAAAACAAACACGGTCTCTCTTCGAGGATTCGTTGTGATCATAATGACGCTTATGAGGTTTATGTGATCGGGGAGTATGTGTGTTTACATTATAATATAGCGGTGGCGGCTCGCCTTGCCCGCCTGAATTAAGTACTCTCATTGCGTGATGTTTACAAACACAGTTCATGTCTGACTTCACAGATTTTTTAGATTTACGCTGAAATCCTTTCCGCAACTTTTTGAAAGGAAATTTATCTGTGTTCACATAATTGCCAGTCATTTGATATAAATATGGATCGAGGTATCGATTACTTTTCTGAAAACCAAAGATGTCACTGGGTAATTTGGTATCTCGTTTTCTTTTCATTCCCTTGCCATCAATCTCTGCTCTTCTTTTGCAATACTTAATAAAACTAGGAGTATCGCGTGCAAACAAACAATTGACTTCATCGTTCTTTGCGGGTACAGCTCCTACTTGTTGATCACCGCGAGAGTTTCTGTTGAACAAATTAAGAGTACGTCTCTTTTGGCGCGTGTGTGCACTGTCACGAAACAGTTTTGTAATATCAACAGCACTCAAATTATTTTTGGGTTCACGGTTTCTTGGTTTGTCTGGAAAAAAAAAATAATGGATAAACATAAGAGCCAGGGACTGCGAGACCTTATCTATTTTATAAACTTATTTTATAATTGTATGACTAATGTTGGCTTTGAAAGACATACCTATAAAAAAAACAATTTTTATGTTAAAGATTACATACCACTTTTATATGGCGCAATCGTGAATATCGTATCTAGTCGAGAGTGTCATATAAAAAGTGATCCGTATGATAAATAAATCTATAAACAATAAACAAAAAAAATGTCCTTATAACTGCGTTACAAAAAGGCTGAAATAAATGTAAAAGCACTGAAAATTAATCGATACGTAAGAACAGTTTTTATATTTTTTAATGTTAAAATTTGGTTCCCTCAGGGTGTTGGTTCAGGTTTGTATGCGGTATGCCTTGTTTGTTTTGGCATAAACTACATTTTAGCATAATCTCCTTGGAGGCTTTTTCTGGCATAATTTAATATGCACATATTTAATCAATTTTATACGCTACTAGCGACCCGCCCCGGCTTCGCACGGGTGCAATGCTGATACTAAAATTATACATATAAACCTTCCTCTTGAATCACTCTATCTATTAAAAAAAACCGCATCAAAATCCGTTGCGTAGTTTCAAAGATTTAAGCATACAAAGGGACATAGGGACAGAGAAAGCGACTTTGTTTTATACTATGTAGTGATAAGACAAGTTTAGACAATTTATGTATCTCTCTTTGACTAGTTAATTTCCAGCGATAATTGCATTGCTCCTGATGAGCCATGATGCCTGATGCCTGATGGGTCATCTGTGACGATAAGCTCGCCTGGGACTGCCGCAGGAGCAATGTGGCACCGGAGCCATCACACTAACGTTGCCTTTCTAAGATTTGACAGCTCTGTCTTTTATTGACTATACATTAATATATTTTCCCACTTCGTCTTTTAGAGAAACTGATAGAACTGCTGCTTTCCAATACTACTTCATACAACTGCTGCGTTAAAGTCGTGGTGGCTAGTGGTAAAGTCGTGGTGGCCTAGTGGTTAAAGAGCCAACCTCTCAAGTGTGAGGGCGTGAGTTCGATTCCAGGTCGGGCAAGTACCAATGCAACTTTTCTAAGTTTGTATGTACTTTCTAAGTATATCTTGGACACCAATGACTGTGTTTCGGATGGCACGTTAAACTGTAGGTCCCGGCTGTCATTGAACATGCTTGGCAGTCGTTACGGGTAGTCAGAAGCCAGTAAGTCTGACGCCAGTCTAACCAAGGTGTATTGGGTTGCCCAGGTAACTGGGTTGAGGAGGTCAGATAGGCAGTCGCTCCTTGTAAAACACTGGTACTCAGCCGAAACCGGTTAGACTGGAAGCCGACCCCAACATAGTTGGGAAAAGGCTCGGGAGATGATGGAGATGACAACTGCTGCTTTAAGTCAGTACCTTATAAATATGCGTAAACAAATTGATGTCATAAAATATTATGCTTTATTATGATAACGCCAAAAAGATGATAAGATAGGGAACCGATGTATGCCCACCTTTTCCACCGCACCGGAGTTGCCAAAGTGTAGAAGACGGAGTTCTGTTGCGCGTGATTCCTATTTCTGGGTCGTTTACAAGAAATATCTATCTTGTCCTATTTAGGGTGCCTAAATCTCGAACTATCGTCGCTCATCACCGATCTACTTTCAATGCATAGCATAGGCGGAATTGTAAAATAAATGACGCTTAAATCGAAGGTGCTATTTATTTCTAAGTCCATTTTTAGCACTGACTACTGTAATTACCTACTCTAGATGAAAGTAGACAAGCTAACAAAATATAACAAGGTTTTAAAAATTGTACTTACATTTTGAAGGAATTCTAAATATTTCGCTTTTTGATTTACGACTGATGGAACAACTTGAATTTTTTGATGTTCCGGGCGCACTTGTGCTGTCTACGGGACATTGTTTAGATGAACCTGGTAGCCATAAAAAGGAACCTAGATTTTTTTTCGATGTTCCTGGTCGACTTAATCTATTGCCTAGAAACTTCATTGATGTCCTCGAAAATTTATTGTTGTCATCCTTATATTTACTCGATGATATTCCTCTAGGACTTAGTGCGTCCCCCGCACAACTTTTGACGACTGTTGGAATATTGGTATCACCAATATATTTTTTTGATGTACCTGGCGAGCTTTTGATATCACCTTGATATATCTTCGATGTTCCAGCTGGGTGTTTGGCATCACCCATGCACTTAGTGTCGCTGTCGATTTCATTTGTTTCATCTTTATTATCATCGGAGCTTGTTTTACTCTCCTCTTCCACAGGCTCTTCAAGTTCAGGAATATCCTTATTATCGCCTTCTTGTTCACTTACTAACGTATCGAACTCCACCACTCGCAATCTATGCATATCCATGCTCTTTTATGACGAATATCTCTTTAGGCATTTGATGGATTACATTATATTTTTATAACGAGCATTGTAGATGAGTCGTATTAAATAATAGCTTAGCCATGTTAAAATATTAAATAAAATTGTAAATATATCATAAAAACTTAAAAACAAACTATCAAAATTGACAGTCAAAAGCCATTAAAAATGATTGTGCATTGTCATCTTATGCAAATCTTATGTTTAAAATGGATTAGAAAAGAGTATTTTAAATGGAATCTGACCAGGCTGGAAAAAAGAATAAAAACTACACCTGCACACTCCTGCACATACCGAACCTTACCGAACTACGAAATCCGCTCGGAAAGAATATCAGATTATCTTCTTATCGTAAAACTGTGTTACGCATAGAAAATAAACTCCAATAACACAGAAAAGGAAAAAGTTTTTTTCTTTCTCTACAATACAATACATTAGATACATAAATCGGTCTAGAAGTCGGAGGCAAAATCCTTTTACACACTACACGACTGTACGCTTTCTTTTGAAAATTAGCAGGTTTAAAAAAAAAGAGGGGTATTAGAAATAACCTTGAAAAACTTTTTTGTTTCTTGTTTTAGTTTTATCAGCAAGTGGTTATGAAAGATTTGCAAGATTCACACGTCGATTGAAGAAAATCCTTGCCCAGCATGTTTTGTAACAGTTAAAATATAGCTTTTCGACCCTTGAATCAATATTAAGACTATTCCTGAACCTAACAGTATGGAACACTTCTACCTAATAGTAGTAGATGATTGACCATCGCTTAAGCAAGGTTACCTGCACTAACCGAATTTCCATTAGCATAACAATTGCCCTTTCCCAACTATGTTTGGGGTGGGCTTCCAGTCAGATTCAGCTAAGTATCAGTGTTTTACAAGGAGTTTCTGCCTATCTGAACCCCTCATCCAGTTACCTGGGCAACCAGATACCTCCTGGAAAGATGTCCTCCTGTGTGCCATACTTGCTGGCTTTTGACTGCCGTAACGTTCACCTAAAATGTTCAAATGACAGTCGCGAAACAAAAATTTTACGTGTCTTCCGAAACACGAACTCGTTATGTCGTTGATGCGTGACCATCGATCCTAACTTTATGATCGGTGTGGTCGTTATCATCAAAACGCTAACAATATTCTTATGTAGGTACTATAACTCCTTGTATTAATTCTGTTCCAAAATATGTATACAAAGTGTACCTACATAAGTATGTAGACCCACCAAAAAGAAAAAATATAATATAAGCAATATGTTTGTATTTATCTTATTATGATAATTATTTCATTTACTCAAATAATACATTTTTTTTATTAGCAATCGTGACAAGAAGAACAAAAACAGCATTTGCACAACACTATACACAACAAGCACGGAGAGCAAAACAGGAAACCCCCTATTAACGACAAACATAGCCCTATACTTTTTAACAATGGCTTATGACCTGCACGATTCACTATTGGCCATGCAGGATATTCCCAAATATTAGGTTTCCTTCCGAATAGAGTTTCATAGCAATCTCCAGTAGGCGTTTCTTGACTGCTGTATTTTTTAGATCTGCTACTCCCGTCATGTCTTGCACTTCGTTCCTCACAACTGCAAGTTCCTAAGACTTTCTTAGATAATACTTCAAGTGCCTCGCTAAGTTCTCGTCTTTTCTCACAGAAACATGAAGCAGTATCATTGTGGATTTTTTGCAACACTGAATGTATTTGGTCGTACCACTTGCGCTGTGCGTCCTCACAGATTATACATGACAAATTTTTCTCACTCATTTTTACTTTCTTATTTTTCAATTCTGTTGCATCGCTAGCTAATTGTGGTTGTTTTTGAGTTTTGTCTAACTTTTTTGCAGATTTTATATCAGCTTTTGCTCTAGTGTCACGCTTCTTTTTATATTTGAGAGCTTTTTTGTTCAACATTTTCTGCATTTTCATTATTTCTTTTTCTTTATGTTTCAAATATTGTTCTTTCCTCTTGAGTAATACTGAGCGATCTATTTCGAGGCAGGGAAGACACCCATTGCACTTCTTTGATGCTTTGGTCATTCTGTGTGGATGTAGGAGCACCAGAGCATTAACTTTTTTAGCCACATAGATGAAGAAATTGTTTAAGACTTGATGTTCGTAGAACAAACGACGCACATTGTATTTTTTTATGTTTTCGTTATTATAACAATACCACTTTTACATACTTTTTTTTGCTATTTTGCTTTATTTATAAAAACCACGATATTGTGTCCATTAACCCATTTTAGCCAGATTTTAGCTACTCTTATTTCCTATTTCCCACCAACTGTCATTTTGACAAAAGAAATAGGTGGAGGTTTTCTTCTTAAATTAAAACAAATCGGACAAGTGCGTCGGTTCGCCCACTGCGTGTTCCGTACGAATGAACATTAACTACGAGTGTAAACAGTTACAGTAGTGCAAAAACGTTTAGGTACACATATTTTTATCCTTGATTACAGCGACTCATTAAACTACACTAGCATCTGAAAATATTATTTTATGAAATTTTAAATTAAATTTACTTAATTTACTATTTATAATGAGGTGGTTTGTAAGTATGCCTTATAAAAGTGTTAGCTAGTCAATAAAACGATCGTATTTGCTTGCACCTCATTTATAAGCTACACTGTAATACACCTACAACAAGATGCCATTTTCAGTTTTATTTACCAACAATCCGGAGATCGTATTAATGTTAGTAGGTATGTAATCTGGTCTTCCCACCCTTTTTGCTGGATGAAAATAATACAATAAAACTGTCTTCCTATAAAAATATTTGACACATCAAATTCTACTTTACATTTTCATTTAGAGTACTACTCGGCTCACCCGGACAAAAAGACTCATTAAGAGTATAAAATGTATCAATAGCCTTCCTGGATAATGATCTATCTAACATTTTTAGCCTTTTGATTAGCCCGTTCAAGCAAACAAACACTTCAGCTTTATAATAATATAGCATTTGAATGTAAAATACATAACGCACAATTTAGATCTGAAAGTAATTCAAACAATCTCTTTAACTATGACTGTCTCGGTTAACGTAATAACCTGTATGTTATGATTAGATAAGTGGGTAATATAAAGGTAAGTAAAACAACAATCCTTATGTGAGTAATCACTGTAAAGTCCTCGTACGTCTAACTGTTTATCAACATTCTGTTGGGTGCATGTTTACCACGGGTAGGGTCAGGGGTCATCTCTCCTCTGCACGTCTGCTTTGTCTGAGAGCTATAACTATACATACGTCTGTAGAAATTCATATAGGTATACTGACAGGTGACCACAAATTCTGATCAACTCCAGACTGCTTTTTAAACTGGCTACAATAATTAAGAATAGTTTTTTTTTTACAGGAAAAAATGTGAGTTATTCTTTTCCAAAAAAAATAATTGAGTAGGTAAGCCAATAAAGCTGATTTAAATAAGAATTCTTATTAATAATCAAGAGCATGCTACATTGTTACAAAAGAAACGAGCGTCAAAATCTCATCGAAGAAACTCAATTAAAATTATTTCCAATTGAAGAGGTCAATTAAAATGAAGTTATTATTATTGTGTAGCACTGAGCACATGCTCGGGGTCAGCGGCCATTGGCCGACGTCGGGGGAACGCGAATGCAGGCGCGAATTCCCTGCGAATGTCTCACGCGCACCCGTCGCCCCACGTTTGACGAACAAAGAAGGTTTTTATCTCAATCTCTATAAAACAGGCTCTCTGTACTTGAACACTGATCGAAGTATGTATGTTATAGGTTATAGTTATTGAACGATGTGACAATATATTGGTCGTTTGTGCGTGTAGCTAGGCTGTATCTGAAGCTAGGATTAAGATTTTTAAACCCATCGTAGGACAAGTTTCTTTCCTTATGTAATAATTCCTTCTTTATCCTTTAACCCAAGTGTAGTATGTACCTACTTTAAGTCAGGATTGCAAGTTGTTAGCCTAAGCTAAGTGGCCAATAATGAGAGAAATGAGAAGGTTGTATCGGAAGCTCTTATTCGATTTACTGTAGTAGGTACTACAGCCAATCAATTTCGAACTGTATGCTTCGGCGATAAAGTTGCAAATCTATTAAGAAAATTTGACAGATTAAGGTAGGTTGATGTGCTGGCGTCTGAACAAACAATGTAAAGTGGCTGTAAGCCTTTTCTTGTGTGAAAGGATTTTCCGGTACCTGAGTTAAATGTTCGTTTCGTTCGTTGATCTAGTAGTCGCATAGGGTGACTGCTGAGTACGGGTCTCGGATTTCGATTTCTGAAGAAGACCCGAGTCGGGTTGAAATTGCTTTGTGGGTTTTAATACACTTTCACAAGAGTTGCTGATTGATACTTTCGTGCATTTCGGCTTTGAGAGTGAGGGATAGTATAAAGAGTGTACCTATGTCTGCCCAGATGCTTGTGGACTATAATATGTCCTGTGAAACTTGAATGATTTGATTAAGAGAACAATCGGTTAATTTGGACGGCAATATTATTGTTAGTGTGACTTCGAGTCCCACTTTTCATTACAGATGCCTAACATTAATATTCATACTACACAATTCAGCTGTTAGAAATTGGAATATTTATTTCTATCATATTCATGTAAACCGCAAGCAATAAACTACCTAAACAGACAAGAGCTAGCTCCTAAAAGGTGATTACCATCGGTTCACCTTTGCCATATCCACGCGGTTTGCGAGATTAGTGTATTTCCTGCATCAGTGAGGTCAGCGTCTCAGGCTCCCGTCGAGCGCACTGCTCTTACTCGCCACTCTTGCGCAGAATACCGCACGGCTCGGCCACAAGCGAACGTCCGCCCGGCGACCGGCGCCCGCGCACGCATCACATCGACAGTGACAAAAAACAGTGATCATAAAATTAAATTGATCGTGCAAAGTGGTACTTCCCAGCAAAGGCCGGACCCCTCGCGACAACTCCCAGGTATTTTTAGAGCAGTCGTGCTCTCATCCAGAACAGGTTTTCTAGCATAAGATCGCGAAAGTGACTCGAATATCTTGTTAATACCGATGCCGGTACAACGTGCAAACATATTGTTAATTTTGTGTATTGATATTTAAAACAATACTACAAGCAGTGTTGAGTTAAGACTGAGGAGGGCAAGAGTACTACGGGTAGTTCCTACGAGATAAACAACAATCTATTATTAGCTGAACGTGTCGGTTTTATTAACGCATCTGCGTTGCTACCAAATTTCTTGTACAAAACATTCAAAACGAAAATAGACTACGTAGTACGTATAAGTCAAACAGACTAATAAATCATATTAAAAGTGTTTGTTTACCGCAGCTCCTTATTGTCTTTGTCCGCTTATCAATGTTTCCGTCTAGGTACGTAATTAGGTATGTGGTAAGTGTTGTGTGACCACTGCAGATAAGCGCATACAGTAGGACTAATAACAGAAATAAAACAATCGGTTATCTGTTTACAGGGACGTAATGAAATGGCGCGCTACCAGGTCCTGTGTTTAATCATCGTCGCCTCGATGGGTATGTACTATAGTCAGAATAAGAGTAACATTACAAAATGCACTACAGAACCATTATTTTCCATTGATCGAGAACTTGGCACAGAAATCATCACATTCGGCCTCGTCTCGGTGCACGTTGACATGAATACATAATAACAGCTTCAGGATATCTCCACTTAGCTGCCTGTTATTAAAACTGTTAAACCTTCTTATAAAATATTTTAATGCTAAACTTGCTAAGGAAGCACTCAAAGCAAACTTTTCGTAACAAAAACTTTCTATGTAGCCACCGGTCAAGAGCTACCGCACAAGTTAATATTACGTTGTAAGCAAACAGTTCAAACTAGTTTAAATAGCTGGTTTGTTCATCTCAAACCTTCGCCCGTGGTATCCTCGAAAAGTACTACACTTAAATCGAACATCTTCTTAATTAATATTCATTGGTATCTGCTACCGATATTAAATAGATACTGCATGAAGGCATCAGTAGCAAATAGTACCTAATTCATCATTGAATATCGATCTCTGAAAACCGGTATCTAGAAGTTGATCAATCAATCATTAGGTATCTACCACTCGAAGTATTTTGATAAACTACTATAAAATTAAATTGTAGAGTGCAAACCTGATAACTCACTATCTAAAGAAGCACTTTACCACTCACCACACTTTACAGTAGACTCATTATCTCGGAACTAATGGCGCTTTAATTGTATACAATTTGTTACCCCCGAATTCCGAGAACAAAATCATTTACGTGGGCGTGATTCATGATTTCGATGATCTTAGCAATGGAAGCGACTCATAAGGAAACCCATTTTTATTATCATGTAAATATACCTTATAAGTGACATCAGAGATACAAAATATATGAGTGTCGTCTGTTGTAGTAAGTAGCGTAAAATGATTTACATAGTGATTCATAGCAGCTGGGTATTGGCTTCTCAGGTGGCCATGAATGAATGAAGTTTGTGTTCCATACGTTTACCTCATCGTGTCCTTTCTCGTCACAACTTTGCTTGCGTGGTCCCAATAAGCGAAACGATTTTAAATGGGACCACATGTCGCAGTCTGACAGCAAAAAGTCGTTAACAAACATAAAACAGTGTGAACAGATGTGAGCTAACATGGGGCCTACTTTTACTCATAAATAGATATTCAAGTATACACGAAGTGATAGGGATATCAAATATTTATGTCTTCTAATAAGTTAGAATACATCCAACGCAGTTGTGGCAAATCGTGACCAGGCTATGTTGGAGAAGGGACACAAGTCGATTATTCCCTTTCGCGGCGCAGGTCAACGGTTCAATATACACATGCATAACGATTTTATAGCCGAGTGGAAGTTTCTGCTTTGATTATTACTGGCCTTTGAGTCCGTATATGTAAATGAAAGCTTAAAGGCGGCCGTCGTACATGCCGGTGAGAATTTAATGAAATTGTTATCTGTGATGATGTTTTGATTATTTACTGTCGTGAGGTAAGGCACCTTTTGATGTTGGTGCTTAATCGAAATCGAACTATTTAGGCCAGGTTCCCACTACGCCGGACCGGCAGATCTGCCGCGCCGGTAAATCTGCCGGAAGAGCTAGTGGCTGTACAATTTATATGAAGCTATTCACATTATCCCGGGTCCGGCATTTTTGCCGGGCCCGGCATTTCTACCGAACGTTTTGTCACTACGAATTGCCGGTAAAACGACCGGGCCCGGAGTAATGTCAACGAGTTTGTGCCGGTATCTGTCCGTCAAAACTATTATTACGCAATCTAGTGCATAAAATTTACCTTAGACATATGGCTAATCTTTGTTCTGGACAAATACATTCTCTGAAACTTGTATCTCGTACTCTTATGTCTAGTCGTCCCAGTAAATCGTCAAAAGTGGTTGCTGTCATTCGAAAATAATTGAAGAACTTTGATTCGTCTCTTCTAAGTTCACCCATTAATGTTTCAAATGTTCCAAGTGAAAATCTTTCCCGTAAAATAGGGTGTACCCAATGTTTTCTTATATTTTGCCTTCTATTAAGATACGCCAGTCCATTAGATAGTCCATTGTGCGCGCAGGTCCAAATTCAACTGAGGACTGTCTGAATTTCTTCCGGGATCCGATGTAATGTGAACACTCTGTCCGGTGTCCGGTTTTCGGCAGATCTGCCGGTCCGGCGTAGTGGGAACCCTGCCTTACAGTCAATCTTTGTTTATAAATACAAAATCACGTGTATTGCAGTGTCTCACTTTTCAATATCCAATCGCTATTTTTCAAGTAATTTGTTTGTTCTGTAGTGCGACGAGTTTCTCTCTCTTTCTTTTCTGCTAAGTATTCTACATGATGGTCGGGTCAGCTTTCCTGATTTTTGTTCTCCACATCGCTCCATCCATCCGCCGATCTCGGACACTTGATAATCCTTTATACCACCACTTCTATACTCACTAAGATGAATGTTTATAATTAATATTTTCTTTATATAGTTCACATAAAGCTTTTGATTCTAAAAAACTTAATTAATATCAATATTTGCAAGTATAGATATATTTTATGTCCCCCAAAAAAGCTGAAATTCGATGAACAAGAAGTTAAGACAAACATAGTTATCAGTAACAACACTGTTACAATATCATAAAAACTGGACAAGTGCGAGTCGCACCCACACACCGAGGGGTCGGATTTTCTTTTCGAAGGTACCCGTGGTCTATAACGATGAAACACACCAAAACTCATAGTTGTGGGACAACGAGCGTACCCCTTGAATTTACATTCCTTTTCTAATATCGATTTTTTTATTTGCTGAATAAACGGCCGAATCTTATTAACTTAAAAAAAATATTTTGAAGTTTAATGTTCGATACCTCCACGCAATCACGAGATAAAGGGTGATGTCAGAGTCAGAAGGATAACAAGTAGATAACAAAGTAGTATCTTATAAGGGTTCTTCTTTTTCCTTTTAAAGTAGGGAACCCTAAAAAACATAAATTGTACAAGGCGTGACCTACGCATAAAGATAAAGAAAAACAAGGCAAGTAGGTTAAACAAGTAGTCGCGTAAACCTAGTCAATATTTCTTGAAATGTGCCAAAAACATTCCATCGTTTGTTCAGTTCGACGTAATGTGGCATCTTATAGTAACAAATAGTGCATCTACACAGTTATGCCACCAGATAATAGAACATTTTACCAATTCACTGCTGGGGTGGGAGGAAGACTCGAATTTTATCTGTTGATGAGTAAATTGTGTTACATAGTGCCGCGCTTGCGCATGCTGGCCTATTTTAAATCCTTGTACTGCTTTGGTTTGAGTTTTATTATAATGACCGACCATATTATGCTCGTAATTGACCAATTACTTGACTAATTATTTAATTTACTATTTTCTTTGGTACATAAGCCTCAGTTTGTTTAAGACTACAAGTTCGTTAGCGTCAATTTTTTTTTCCTAGAGACCCAAATACACAAAGACCCAAAGACAAATTTAGTTAAGTTAAAACTAGTTTCTGCACTGCTTAAAATTGAGTGGGGCGTTAAAATTTTCGGTCGTTAATTCGACTAATTGATGAGTATTTGCCTATTTGATGATTGATCAGTAAATAAAGATATATGTTTAGATGGCTGTACCTACAGTTTTCGCAAAGTTAATGGTTCTCCTTCAATAAATTTCAAACACAAAGTACGCGTTAGGTACTCGCACAACGATTCGTGACGTCAAAAAGTTTGGCGAGAACTGTGTTCACCAATGTATGAATTCTTGCTGTTACACTAGTTTCATCGATTGGATTATGCTTGAGTGTACCTACTTATAAATTATTAATCAATTTAACGACGCGTGGTTTGGAATCAATTAATTGATTTCAAGTGAAGACTTCGTGAGTATAGATAGTGATTATACGCGGAAGCGTTTACAGTTCTTCCGGCAAGGGCCGTGAGAATGACGGCAATAAATACCATTTAAGTATTGTTTGAAACACTATGGAATCAATGTTTAAATAATGGCTCCTATCGGTAATCTACTGCTGACGGAAACAGCCACAATGGAGGCGACCATTATGATCAAGATAACTTAATTGCTTGACCGCCCAATTAAGTAGTTGCACCTAGCAATGACGCACCGACAACACAAAGACTTTACTGAGAAAATGATAAATCTTCAAAGGTGCATCCATGTATCGAGGCAGAAATGAGGAAATACCTAATCATAAGTGACATTATTATGAGTTAATAATGATTGATTACCCTCCTCGCCGCTAATACATAGGTAATCTGATTTCTTTGAAATGATGCAAATGGAAACTCGAGTTCACATAAAATAATTGATCCCTATATCCTTGAAATAAGAATGTGAACTCCACAAGCTCCTACTTCTCATTAATAGTCATGGTCCCATTACCGAACAATGAGCAGCAAGATTTTTGCTCAGACCATAAATCGAAAATTATTTTATGTGGCCTACTATGGACAAGGCAACTAGAAGACATCTCGCTTTCATTCGATTCTTAATCACGGAGAATTGTAGGCAATGTATCACACAACGCCTCCGGCTAATATTCTACGCACTAACGAGATCTAGTCGATTTGCTCCGATAAATACTTTCACTTGAGATACGAGGTTACTCCGAACAATGAGACTCCTATGAGTCACTTCATCGTGTCATTCGGAAATAACATATCTACTAAAATATGAGCTCAGACGGCGTCTCGGTAGTCCGGGAAACCGGATTTGAACACCGTTAAGTACACGCATTAACTTAAAGCTGCGCCTGACCCACTAATTGAAGTGCTGCCTGCCTGGCGGCGACAAGAATGTTTGCATTTAGATAAGTTTAAAGTCAACTGCAGTTCATTCTCCACTATTAGCTAACAACTTAACACTAGCAATAAATATCTGAACATGGTGATAACGGTTTTCTAACATTCCCAAATTCAAAACTTTCACATCGGTCGTGTTAATTGAATTGTGTTACTTAGCACAACACTTTGGGTTAATCTACAAGTAAAACCTGTGTACAGTATTTATTATCGTATTACAGATATAAGAACATGTTACGGCGAGAACTCGGCCACGTTGAAGGAACAAGAAAGTACATTGCCGGAGCTCGCGAAAGAGGTGGAGGACAACAGTCGTTACAAAACACTAGAAGCTAACGCAACTGTACTAAAGCTCTTAGTAGATGACAAAAATGGTGTCAGCAGGTACAATAACCATTAGCAAGACTTAGTTCAATTGAAACTTAGTTAAAAGTACTGGCCAACCCATCAAAATTTAGATTGGCCACTTCTGACTTTTAAACGGGCATTAACTTTGAATAAAATAATTTTAAAATTCCGCATTAAAATCAATGCAATCTACAGGTCCGAGGTGTTCGATATGCTTCACTCCAGAGACGACAATGAGAAACACATAGACTTGCCCAGTTTCCCTCAAGACGCAGAGGATGCTCGCGCGGAGGTGTCTTTGATACCTGATACCCAGGCAGAGTTCTTGCAAGGTACTATCGAATTAATTAAGACCTTAATTAAAAATATACTTGAACTCTACATCACGAAAGGACCGATAAAAAGGTTTAACCCACTGACTCATGTTTATTTTTTTTTCAGTTACTGGCGAGACGGTTCGTAAAGATTCCCAGAAAGTGCGATACTCTGGTATGCGAGGAGAGCCCATAGGTGCCGCCGCTGGCATCATGGTTGTGGTGACTTGCAGCATTGTGTGCCTCGCCTACACAGCGCTCATCGTGTGGAGGAGGATATACTTGTAAATACACTACAATCCCATCAACTAATTCAAAGTAGCATAAGTAAAGGAAGGGCTTAGGATTTATACGTCCCAAGTTTACATAGAACGTCTATTGTGTGGTGAAACATGATATGCGCGTTCCCGAGACGCGGTGCGTAGGAAGCGGTCAACTAGGACGGAAACCGCGTTATGCCAAGTGAATATAACCCTCTCGACGACGTAAGCGTCGAACAAAGACTTCACAGCGGTTTATTGTTCATTTTATTGCATTTCGATACCTACAAACATTTAAAGCCTTTTATACAAGTTGATTGTAATTTAAACTAAAATAGAATTTATGCTCTTTCCAGAAAGCGTAATGGACTCAAGCACGAGCTTCTACGAAACGAAGAGAATATCGCCGAGACTAGAATAGAAGTGAGTTTATATTATTATATTTATTTTATTGGCAGCCTTCTGATCTATTCCCGCAGATAATACCGTCATTGTTCTGTAGAGATTATCGTTTTATATATGTAATTATACTGAGGTAAAGATCGAGAAGACTCATCGGCTGATTAGCGAGTAAAAATCGTCATGAAACAACCCATATTCTATAAGTAAAAAAATTGGAATACCACAAGGGAGTATATCGGGCCCATAGATTTTTTGGATTACTATATTTTATTTCTGGATTTTTATATTATCACTAGCTGTTGCCCGCGACGTCGTCCGCGTTGGCATAAAAAGATTAAACATTCACCACCCTCCTCGTACGTGATAGCGTGATTTTATGTAGCCTATTTTTGACCCAACCTCTTAGTTATATTCATGCCAAATTTGAAGCAAATCCATGAAGTACTTTTTGAGATTATCCCGGACATACATACAGACAAACAGACAAAAATTCTCAAAACTAATATTTTTGGCTTCGATATCGAATGTTAATCACGCCCCAATTATTCTTTTGAAAAAATATTCAATGTGCCTATAAGTGTGCCTGTTGAAGTAAAGTTAGTTTTCAAACAAAGAAGGCAGGAGGCTAAATTCAAACCGACTCCTTGGTTACAAATTTGAAGTTAGAAAGGTTTAATAGGTACTTGAAAAGTAGACTCGCTGCCGAACCAATACGACCTTAACACTCAATTGAGAAATAATGAAACATTATCTGTAAGGCCACAACTCCGTTATTGTTTTTATTTTTATTCAGTGATTGTCACTTCTTTTGCACAATGCCAAATCTTATTT
This sequence comes from Heliothis peltigera, assembly GCA_958496145.1. Classification (NCBI taxonomy): domain Eukaryota; kingdom Metazoa; phylum Arthropoda; class Insecta; order Lepidoptera; family Noctuidae; genus Heliothis; species Heliothis peltigera. The sequence continues at coordinate 9,345,585 of OY292328.1, forward strand.
TTTCTCAAATTAACGAATACCTATTAAATATGTACCTATAGTAATAAGGCTGTTCTCTGTTTCAGCTGTGAATTGAAGAAAATTAAGAACCTCCTGAACCCATTACTCGATTTCTTCAGCCTATTAGTTTGGTAGGCACTATTTTCTGAGAAGCTTCAAGACTGAATTACGTTAAAATTTCTTAGAATTAACCATCATTAGGTAGACACTAAGTAGGCCGTAAATAATTATGTATAATTTTGCATGCGAACGTTCAATTCAAGTAAATAATATTATAATAATACCTACAACTAACTGTTACATAAAGTACAGAATACGTTTATATTTATCAAATCATGTTATTGATAAAATATGTTTCGACTATGTATGACATAACAAAATATTTTTTGAATATTTCCGCTAATACGTAAGAGCCATGTCGCAAGTGTCAAATTGAATTTCAGTATCTTTATTGTTTTATTTATCTGGTAATAACAGGCTCTTGATACTAGTCATGGCAACGATATTTAGCCGGAAATTGCAGAAAATATATCTACGTAACGTCAGATGTAAATTAATACAAATACTTGAGTAGCTTACGTAAAAATATTTGATTATAACTATAAATATTTACCCAAGTATGTATTTACGTATTTTCTTAATTATTTACATGCATATATTTTGAAAGCTGTAAAGTTATCAAATAAACAGTGCCATAAATCTTATTATTTTGAACAAACACTAAATCATAGTCATTTTTTATTTTTCTAATACAAATAATTGGCATGTTTAAATATTTATTTATAATTTAAAGTCAGAACATGTCTGTGATGTTTTTAATTAAGGCAATTTGGTAATTACAATTTTTAAGATTATTACTCTCTTATTTCATTTCCCCCTATCAATTAAATATGTTAAATATTGTAACAAAAGCAGTAGACTAGTACATAAACCTAGGTCTATAAAGGCTCTAATTTGATACGCGGAGGTCATCGACCTACGTTTCGCCTGGCGACCGAATACGACGATCAGAAAAAATAATCATGTTGACCTTGAAATAAAAGACAAGATTATTTCTATAACAATCCACTTTTTTACTGATTTCATTTTATGTAAAATATTAAGTATGTGGTGCTTAATACTACCAAATTGAACATAGCCACAAAAAAAAACCATCGAAACATAAAAAATATAACAAAAGTAAACTTAAAATTAACAGTTGTTCTTATGGGTTATTATGAGCATCTTTTGCTATTACTGTATATGATTTAAATTCTTTGTTTGTATAGGGCAACAAATTTTGTAATAATTATTATATTTATTGATCACAATTTGAATATCACCATTTTAAGTAGTTTTCTGGTATTGTTCACTTGTTCTCCTTATGTTTGACGACAACGGGACCGGTGTTATCACCAGTCTCTTTGTTGTGGGCACCGTGAGCTCCGTCACAGTAAGGCCACTAAAACAATACAAAAATACACATTATATAACTCCACAACATCAACTGAATAACCTTATCAGTCAAATCTTAATCTGATAATGTCAAAAAAAACAGTTGAAATGCTGATAAAATATCTAAATGGGCCATAGTGTAACTGGTGAATACAACACACAATGATTCAATTAAATCTAAATTATCAACACTTGGCTGCCGGAGCAGTTATCATTACATAACATGACAATAATAAATTTATAGTAGTTAAAGAAGGAAACTATGGTTCTTAATTAATTATTTCCAACCAACATATTGTATGGCTGACGAAGATTAGTTGTAGTCATCCTGCGGGCACTACATCCATGTTTTAATTTTGCACCCTATGGATAAGTATCCAAGCACTTTAGTGTTAATTTGTAATGTGAACTTTACTAAGAATTTAATCTCATTTCTGGTATCATTAGGGGCGACACATATCTAACAAAATCAACTTTGATAACATGATTTACATTTGTTTTGTAAATGTCAATACTAACATTTTTGCTCCTCCAACAGCGGCACAGGGACACCTTCTCAGTGATGTCCTCAATGTCTATGAAATCAACTACTTTGTTGATATCCTTCCTGACCGAAGGGTTCACATGTCCATTTCCATTAGCTTGAGCTTTTTTGATAGTTTGATAGGAGTAATAAGAAATACCCCCCACTACTGCCGCAGGCGGGATTAATGCAAGCCAATCCTTCACTGGAAAAAAGACCCAATTTCTATTAAATCATAAAAACATTAAACAATGTGGTATTAAATAAGTATGTTAATTAAAATCAATGACCAACAAATCATTGTGGGAGTGGAAATAGCATGCTATTTAATTTGTCATGACTCAAAGGTAAGATAATTCACTAGACTTGAAAGTATGTCATTGAAAATAAACTAAGCTATGAGGAATATAACAAACAACCTCAAAATAGATATTCACATCAAAATAGATTTTGTTCTGACTACATAAAGTTCAATATCAATTACATTAGAATAGATAACTGTGAAGATCTGGTAAAAAAATATACAGTTACCAATTTTATCTGAGAATTATCTAGAGCACAGAAAATGTCTTAAAAAAATAACCAAATACCTCCCACTTTTAAAATTTGTGTCACAACATAAGAGTTTAATTTGGATTCACATGGTTGAAGATTTATCTTACCTCCAAGGCGAAACCAGCCCCCAAATGAGTCTGGAATCGGCAATCCAGCCAAATAGTTGGGAATGGTAACTTTTACTAAGTTCGAGACGATGTACATTTTGGTAACCTTATTTTATATCTTCGAAAATAAATTTAATACATCAACAGCCCTAGTACTGCGATGCCGTCTGCTAACCAAATACCTCACAGTTTGACTTTGCCTATAGCACAGCGCAGCAAATAAGATAAGTTACACAATCTCAAACCGTCACAAAATACCTACTATGTTCAATATACTATATTTCCTTTCTATGGAACCCGAACAAACAGACAAATCTATAGATCGATGGAGGCGGCAGATTCGAAAACAAGTCCACAAAAAAGAAATGTATATTATTATTATATAATAAACATAAGCGAACCGCTTGAGGTAACAAAATATTTCTTTACTTTTAGAAATATTCTTTTAAGGTCACATATTCTTTGAACTTAATATTATTTAGTGAAATCGTATGAATATTTTTTCTTAAAAAACTATCATTTACGTAAATTTTGTTACATTTGACATTGACATTGACTGAAATGTAGTGTTACCTACTACAGTTTATTTTTCAAGAATAATAAACAATTCATAGAATATCAGTCTGATTTAGCAGTGAAACCTAATAGTGAATCTGAAAACCAAGATGAAAATTATCTCTTCTTTTGATTTGTAAAGACTGGATGAACCTTTCATAAACATTTGTGTAAGATAACAAGCTATAAACATTTGGCTGGCTCAATTTATTTCATTAAGATATTTGAAGATTAAATGCAAAAAAAACCTTTTTTTAATCTCATGGAATGACACTGAAAGAGAATATCAGCCCAATTAATTAAACTTCAAAATTATTATGTATCTGTACCCGTCTTCGCTTTGGTTGGGTGCGCTTGCTTTTTATCGTGTGTTGTAATTATGAATATTTTTCGTATTAAAATAGAATAATATCCATTTTAAATAGTCCCTCATGTAGATTTACTAAAGTGTTACAAGTGAAATCCTTCTGTGGAAGCTAATCAATGCTGCTGTACACTGAATATGGCTGACGAAAGACTAGTGGTTCTGAATCGTAGTGACAATTTGGGATTCGGATTCTCTTTGCTTGGCGAAGCCGGTTTGCCACATATTATATACGAGATCGAAGAAAATTCTCCAGCCGCTCGAAGTGGTGAAGTAAGATTGAAATAATTATTTTCACACTTATAGCAATTTAAGTATAATACCTACCTACTTTTACACTTATATTCGTAAGCTTTTCGTAGTTTCACGCAAAATCGTTTTAAAACTATCAAAATTTAATTAAACCCCGTAAAATACATAACACGATTGTTCATTTCCCCAGTTTCTGACTTATTTTAGATTCTGAATCAGCTTTTCCTTTTGGGGCTACAACATATTAAAGTTTTTTTTTACTAATCTTGTTCTAATAAGTTTTTTACACGAAGATAAACTTATTAAAGTACCTAAAAATATGTCTAGCATAAGCCCAATACAATAGGATTATTGGGATTGTGGTGAGTAACAGAGTAGGTAATTAAAATCATGCAGTAAACACCCAAAACCATTGTACTACAGCTGTTTGTCCAGTAAGAAATAAGGGTATGACTCACTCAGCTGTAATTATGTTAAATATATAAACAGCCAGTTAAATAATATATGCATATTTAAAGACAAGAATTTATTTAAACTAAAATATAGCCTGTTTTTTTTATTGCTAAACTGAGAAATATAATAAAACTATATCAATAATTATAGAATGATTACTATACTGTATACTTATACATTATACTTACATTCTTTTAGACAGCTGATCACAAACATACTACATTAATTATTCATCATCATCATCATCATCTCAGCCATAAGACGTCCACTGCTGAACATAGGCCTCCCCTTTAGATCTCCACATACACCGGTTGGATTACAGATACATCCACTACATTTATTAATTTGTGCTAAATCAAGTTACTTGGCTTATTATAGCTATTTTTGGTAAACATCAAGTTTCAAAGTTTCTCTTATTTCAAAATCTATAATTGTAGGTATTTTAATGTATACTAATAGGAAAACATTATTAAAAGGACCAAAACAAGCTGCAGTTTTAATGGTTTCATACTTAAATAAAATTACAAAAATTAATAAACTTTTAATTTTCAAAGTATGCACAGATTTATTTAATTATTTATTTATTATTGAACAAAAGGATGTACTTTTTGTAAAGGTTTAAAATATGCATAATGTCCAACAAACCTCTACACATAGTTTGTCTGCTAATCTTATGAACTAAATAAGATACCAATTCCATGTTTCAAAGAACAACTCTTACTTATTACTTCTAATATTTTTATTGAATTTTCAAAAGCATGATAAACTTAATCCACACATCTTAATCTTAACAATAGAAATGCCTGTTTGTCTCAGATTGCAAATATTCATTGTTATATTTTATTACTAAAATCAATTCCCATATTCTATTTCCCTTTGTCTAGTAAAAATGGATCTTATGAACCTACTGTAGCACAATAGCAATGTTTATTATCAGTTGAACTATGTTCAGCATGTGACTACCACCTGCATCTGTGTAGCATTACGTATCATCCAATTATATTACCTATTTAGTGCCAATATGTCAAGGTTTACATGTTTAGGTAACTCATTATGCTGATCATTTGATTATCAACCTGCAGAATTGACAGAACAGTGTCAAATTCCATATATTTAGTTATTCATAATGACTATAGTTGTAAACATACCTCTTTTGGCAACTTGCCGTTGTTTACCCCAAAGGAAAACCTTTAAATGCTGTGTGGTACCAACTTAACAAGATTATCAAGCTCTAATAAGTCCTTCTAGGACCTCACTTCAAACGTGTTGTTGATGAATGATAACCTTAGCCTTTCAACTGCATGTTGATAACATAGGGTATCTACCTATGTTGTTCTTCTTACACACATTATAATATGTTAAAACATACATAACTTACTTAGAACTAACAAACAGAGCAGAGCCCATTAGCCAAAATACTATGTTTATAGTATTTTTATAAACATATTATGATATTTTGTAAAGAAAAGCTTACCCTGATGGGTGAATTATTAAAATATTCAGAATATTTTTTCATGTTGGTTACGTAAGTTGGTGCAGTAAAATACTGTAACATGGGAATATACTAATGAATGACGATTTTAAATGAAACAAAGTTACAGTAAAATACTGTGTTGCTTTCCTGTTGTATACTGCCCTACCTACTTATTTCTATGACTATATAACTACAGAAATGGCTTTAACAGTCATTTGTAGGACCTGAATACGTCAATATGGTATTTTGCTAAATGACGTCATAGATTGAAATCATTGACTTCGAGTGTACCAAATAACTAATAACTCTTTATTAAGCGCGATGGAACACTGCACTTGCGAGTCCGCGATACTTCCATGACATGCTGGGTCAAGCAGGCAACGACTGACGATAGAATTTAATTCGCTCACAAATTATATCAAGGCCATTTTTAACATATCTCCATGACTAACTAGTGTGAGCAGTGAACTCAGAGGCTGGTATTTTCTCGACAAGTAGTGCTCAACTCTGTTAGTTAGTAACAACTTTATTTTCGCTAATCGTTTAGCGTTTTGAGAAATAGTAAAACTTAGGACGCGGAAGACCCCCAGCTTGTTTGCCTAAGCGCAGCTACAGACAAAAGTCCTAAAACCTGTTAGATATTTGAAAGAAATTGAAAGCAACAGCTCCAGTGTTAATAAAATGAATACTAGTCTAGATGCTTAACACATCATGCAGTGTCGAAGGTTGATATTTATCAACGTGATAGGTGTCGCCGTTTACCGCAGCGATCAGCTCACAACACGTGTTTAGAATTATAAATTTTACATGTACGAATCTATGTACGCAAATTTATCGTTGTTTTTCCCTAACTGTTTAGTCTGTACATATTTTATGGCTTATGACGTCAGCTGATGAGACCTTCCCATTTCGCATCTAAATAACAAGACTTCATAAACTTGATTAAAGCACACAAATAGATGGCTAATAGTATTTCTTAGAAGTCGAGACAGTTACGTACTAGAATGTATTAGTATCATTCCATACAAGTTGGCTAGTTTTCACTACTTAAACGGCATGTAGGTATATTCATGGACACGACCCGTAATCCCACGCAGTCAGAGGCAGAGTCAGTCTTCACTGCGTTACAACATTTGATAGTATTTTTTATGAGTCTGCTATAATGAATTCGCAGTGACATGAATATAATACTGCTATAAATGTTCTTTGTGCGGTAGTTATAGAGCCTTTTTTTTTGTTTTAATAACAAATACTTATACGCGAGTCACACAATTTCTTTGTGCGAGTCTTTTACTGTAGTAAACAGAAAATATGCGTCTATGACTGTGACATTATATGCCCCGGAAAAAAAAACTGCAGTTTCAATGAATTTGCGAAAAAAAATATGATTCATAAAATGTGTCACAATATTTAGGCCCCACGCTTTCGATTTTCTAATTAGCGGGCGAATTATTTGCGCCGCTCATGCGTGCCACCGTTAGTATTATAATCCCAAGCTTCGTAATCATCTCGTCATACATCGACAGCACACTATCCGCCGACCACAATCAACTAATAAACGTTTCTGTTTTGCTATTACGATCGAATGTCATTTGTTAATTTAATATCTTTGATTGGATGCGATAATGCGAAAGCAAGACGATAAACCAATAGTAGGGGAGCCCTAGAATAGATTTTCGGAGTTACTCGAACGCTTCATTCGAACTTTGAATCATATGGAATAATGGTTACATCCTGCTGAGTACCATACCGTAAAAATACTGAAAAAGTTCAGTTTTGTTAATTACGAAATAAACAATGCTTCATATGCAGCATTTTTAGGCTTCAACTATCAATGTCTGATTTGTTCGAGTAGCTGTTCTTTTTAATTATTTTGAAAGTCACTGGAAGCTTTTATTGTCAACAACAAAACCTCAACTAGTCCCTGCCAACGAGTTCCTACCGATTTAATATCATCGCCTCCCCTACTACTTCTTTCACTTCTAATTATTGCCGAGCATGATAATCGATCAATTTAACATGATAACGAGCTACATGTTCCGATTAGACAAGCGTTCGCGAAATACACCATGGCTTATCAGTTATCACACTGGTCATGGTGTTTTGTTGTGTATTAAAAAAGTGGGACTTTCTTTTGTTTTACTGGTTCATCAATATAATCATCCTACTTCATTATATTAAAGTTTTCTCTTTGTAGACTCCGTGTTTCAGTTATAATTAAGAAAGTGTTACTCGTAATAACCTTTCGCATCAGTACGCCATTTTATTAAGTTCAGACCAGACATTATTAAAAAGGCCGTTGCTTTTGATCAAGGCTACGGTTTTCATGTGCACTTCACTGAAGTTTTTCGTGTTGTCCTCGTATGTGTTAATTTTCAGAGAAATATATGTATACTATATTCCTGATAATATTTATATTTACTAAAAGTACTGAATAGCAATCCAAAATAGTGTACCTATCACCAATCTCAATTGCAGCAATACTCTACGAACTTGATCCCTAGACATTTTTGATGCGTGTACTTACTACATGTGAATAAAAATCCACTATTATTTCTATTTCACAATGTTCCTATCAATGGCATTGTACTAAGGAGAGTATTATTGTATTTTATTTATAACTGTTTCTTTGCAAACATTACCAATTATATGTAGTTGCCCGCAGTGATCGCACAAATCGTTAGAAATCTTTTTCCGCTACAAACAACGGACACTTAATTTACAGCTTAATCGTTTTCCTACGTTTTGTAATATCGAATTTCATAACTCTTCATTACTATACGAGGTTACTTTACGAGCCTTTTCCAAATAAAGCGTATATTTCACGAATACAGCTTCATTACAAAAACATGAAATAATAAAAAGGTCACAGCAAATGCCGAGAACACAAAATAAATACGTATGATATGCTTTAATTAAAATTAATTCACTAACTAATAATTATTTGTCACAGGTTGACGTCATTTTCCACTTATTGTTAACAATTTACGTAAACAGCAAAGAGTTTGTTCAGTTATATTTTGAATCTGCGCTTATGGTCAAGACAAGTGTGGTATGAAGTACAGACGCCAGCAGGTAGCCTACCCGAATCTGTAAAGTTTTCCCGATCAACTATCAACCATTTGCTTCAGCGATAAAATTTAAAAATCTATTAAAGAAATTTGACAGATTGTAGTAGCCTGATGTGCTGGCGTCTGTACTTTGGTACGATGTCTTTGTACGGTTCGCTAGAAACTGCCTCACCTGGCAGTTCCCTACGTAACAGCATTTGGTTGTACCTGTATGTAAAACAGATGTTTTGGTGTTACCACTGTTCCGCTCACTTTCGCCTTTCGCATTGATAGACCTTTCACATTTGATGAGACCTGTGCGTAATAGCATTACTGTCTTTTACACAACGCCGTATGTACGGATGGGTTTTCTTTTATCACTTGTTGGAAGTTCTCAAAACGGTTACTAAAGTCGGCCACTAGCAACGTACTAAAAGCTTAGCAAAAGCGACTACTATCTGTCGGTCTTGAGACGATCTAGGTCATCTAAAGATAAGTCCTCGACAGAAAAGCTTGCCTTATAATATCCTGCAGAATCCGGGCTACTGTACTTTATTATTAAACGAAGGAACCTTCTGCAATTAAACCCCGTAACTGGTTCAATATTTAGGTTGCTTGATTTTCTGAAGTTGAAACGATTGCGTGATGGAATATTGGCAGTCTAGCGATACTTTCATAACATCACATAACCAAAGAGACGAAATAAATAAACATGTTTATTTAAATTACTTTAATTAGATATGATTCTATACCGACTTCCGAATATTAAAACCAATAATAGTCTGAATGTCAGACATTATTTATCAGAGAAGTAAATAAAACGTATAAATGTGCAAGGCAATAACAACTGTAGTAATAATATAGAGCTGAAGCCTTTCTTCAAGCAAACAGCTTGAATGCGCTAATCTTAGGAACTATTATACCAATTTGAAAAAACAGTGTTAGCCCATTTCTCTAGGAAGGCTATAGTGGCGGAAGCAAGGATAAAAATAAAAGAGTGCAATGTAAAATGGATTCGTTGTCGTCACTTTACGACGACACCCATTACCTAAGTAATAATAAATTGATCGATCAATTAAGTCTTCGTGTTGTTTAAGAAACTACACCCTGTTTGCTCAACTTTGCATAAATTATCCAGCTGGAAAAAAACTAGTTTGTCCTGAAATCGGCTTGTAAAATTATACAAACGATGTTATTTTCCCGTAAAATGTTAATGACGGACGTCTGTAAGTGCTCATTCAATGATTCCGCGTTATAAATAAATATAGTTTACACCTTGTTATAATTGGTCCGCGATGACGTGGGAGAGGAGGTACCTGCTCATTAGGTAGCCCCCTTTAAATTCTGTTTTGTCCTTATTTCCGAATAAATGACATTACAAGCAATTAGTTCGCTCTAAGATAGTATTAAGAACTTAGAACGTGACGAATAATTCTCAGACAACCTTAGGCTGTCGGGTTTAATTAAATTATGATATTAATAGCCAGTGGAAGTGACCCCTTTAAGATACTAGTGTAGGATGGCATTGGTAATTCGATACACTGAGCACGCTAGCTGGTCGCGGTCCGTTTGAGCTCATTTCACTCTCACAAGCAGGAGATAGCAACCAATAGATAGCAGATAGCATAGACAAACAAATATAGCGTATCATGTTAAAACTCTTTTGAAGTTACATAGACGCGGACAACAAAACTGGGTGAAGAAGTACTAAAAGCGTGTAGGTGGTACATAAAAGAAGTTAGCCCGAGTGGGCGTAGTGCCTGCGGTCGGTCGGAGTTACAGGCGGCCGACCCATGCACGCTTCTAGACGACTGCAATAAATTCCTGTCTGCAAACACATGCCACATTTTACGTAGTCTATTACACAAACAAAACACTAAAATTAATTAAAAACCATATTAGCAAATAAGGGTGTTGTTTTGTGACATCATCGAACAAGCACAGAATGTTGTGGAGGCCTTTCATTCAACACCTTCTAACAGCGTTCATTACACCCTTGCTATCAGATACAATAGACAAGCTATCAGACAAAGAAAGATCACTATATTTGTAATAAAAAACGACAGCGAAGTAATTACGTTTGTAATGAAAACCTACCAATTAGGAGGATAGCAATACAATATTAAGGGCCAGTTTCACAGGTTACGGATAGCTACTATCTGCCAGATAAACTATCTGGAACGTATCAGCTACTTGTGAAACTGGCCCTAATTTTCCCTTTCCTACATGCTGTAGCTGACAACTCCTATTATAAATAAACAACCAAGAACAGCACTCTAAACAATAAAGTCAACGGTCTATTTTTAATGGGTTCGTTGTTGTCTTATCAAATTGGGAAGCACAAAGTTAGCTGTAGCGTCCACCATCAGGCTCAGCTGGCACATAATTCATATTTCCGGTACGCACTTCTGTAGGAGTTTGATCAAATTTATCTGTAAGCTCAATCCATTAGCGGACCCTCGTGTGATAACGACAAGTTGACAGTGGGACGCCGGCCGCGGCGGACGCTCGCACCGCTTCTCCCCATTAGATAAACTTATCCATTACAACGTAATGTGTGCGTGCTCGGGAAGTCCTGTGGCCACGAACAATTCCGGAATATAAATACGACCTTAATCACAGGATAAAAAGAACCGTGTGTTGTGATTGTTTGAGTTTCAAGTTACGAAGTGTTTTTAACAAACCGGTCATGATTAATGGACTGCGCCTCAGTGAATCATTGACATCGCCGCAAGGATGCGGTGATACCGTCGGTTAGTCGTCAATAAACTATTGTTTAATGATAGCTGCTCTGTGTAAATAATAATGTAGTTTGTGTGTGTGTATGACTTTTATAGTAAACAGACTCAAACCACGTATCTACTAGAGGTTTAAAATTTAAGGTTGGTATTCGGCAGCAATGCCAAATTTGGTTAGTGTCACAAACTCGTTTTGGTATTTATGTTGAATTCAAGTTAATTTTGAGTATAAATATCTGCTTGCATCTACGGCTGCTTAACGATAAAATTAAAACATTTAACAATTTAATGTAATATTTTCTTAAATAAGGAAATTATACATATGTTACAAGCGAAGTAGTTCTGCATCTAGTGAAACAACAATTTCTTCTTGTGGCGCTGGTCTTTCCCCAATAAGTTCAGTCACGTGTTGACATAACTGAAGGCTGCGCCGTACATGTGTATGCATGTCTAAACTGAATTATTTTACTATACTGAATCGATTGTTAGTATCGTCACTCCTCGAATCCGCGAACTGTATAAACTAGGTAGTTTGTCCCGGCTTAAGTCGTATATCAGGTTCACTAAAAGGCTAGCCCCTAGTTGGTTATATTATAGTCTATAAGTTGTAACCGACTTCCAAACAGGGAGAGGTGATCAATAGGGCTAACTTCAATTGCATGTTCAGTGTTTTTAGATTTGAAATAAGTAAGTGAATACGCGTGTTGAATTACAGGTCGAGGCGGGAGACGTTTTGCTCAAGGTTAATGGGACTGATGTAAACCGGTTCACTACCCGAGAAGGTAAGGAATTTGCCATTTATCACGCACATGCCACTTATCTACGAAACATTCTTAGCATACAGATAACTGGCAGACTGTAATTGAAAATGTAATTTCATCTCATATGTTAATACACTACAAGAGCCACTGTGATTCAATCTTCAAATAACTGAATGGATGGCGGCAGCAGGCGTCTTCGCTATATTTGTAACATAGCAAGAATTTTACGCACGCATAATACGTTGAAAGAATCGTTATGTTATTAAAACGTCAAGTGTGACCGCTATCTTTGAACTTATTAACACTAATTCAATGATCGCGTTATGGCCGGCTCGTGCCCGACACGCAACTTCGCAATTCACATTTCACACGTCTACATACAGACCAACAATAAGAAAATCACCTCTTGAGTCCGCAAAATTGATTTTCTCCGACATGTAATCAAGATGTTATCACAACGTAAATCTATAAATTGTTCTCTGTAGTACAGCCTACGTAATTTGATAAGTTTGCCTTTATTTTCATCATAATATAAATACATATTTTATTATTAGACATTGTTTATGTACCTTCAGAAATATCAATGATTGTTGCAGTTCTAAAATGCTTGCGACTATCGTCGGACCCCGTCACTTTAAGACTGAGAAAGGGTGAGTCTAATATTTTATCCAGAATTTATTTCAATGTATTGGTGGATATGAGCCATTTGAACTATGACATTCGTAACGGGAATATATCGCACCAGCTGCAAGTAATAAAATTCGTTTATCCCCGAGTGGTTTGGTTGAGTTTGCGATGTAAGCCTCTACAAATAAGAGTAGCCATACGCGAAGTAATTTTATAGGTGGCTCTCGGGATCTGGGCCGGGATAACTCTCTTTCACAGTGGCTTTGTTTGTTTAATAATGTAATATTGCAACACACCGATACTTACATTGTTTAGTACTCGTGTTTTCCTTGTAAATACTTCATAAGTTGGTAGTTACAAACGTGGTTGTTGGGTGTGCGTGAGATAACAGCTGATAGTCCAATGTGACAGACCCACAGATCAAAGCGAGCGTGAGGCGATACCTGGCCGCGGCGGCCGAGCGTCGCTCTAGCGGCGCAGGCGCACGCACCAACCACGACAAGTGAGTTTCTGTTTTCCTGCTGTGTTTTTTATACAGATAAGCTCGTTGATGCTTGTCAAAGCATGTTTGCTTCTTCAACAAAAAATTACGCATATGCTTGTTATTTTCATACATAACATTACATGAAACAAGCACATACATAGTTGCATGGATATTGGTATTATAACGTGAAATGCCAGACAGTTTCGCGTTCATTAATTTGTTCTGAGTATGTTCGCCTCGTGGGTGAAGCCTGGTGCATGCGGTAAGTAATCGGAAACTAACCCCTCTATTGGTACGGTACGACAGCTGATTTCCGACGGCGATAGGTGAATATTGGTAGCATGTGTCGCGGCGCAGCTCGGAGGGGTAGTCAGTCAAGCCCTCCACTGTGACACGATACTATTCGTGTATTTAAGGAACACGGCACTGGAGTGTTCCCTCTCAACGTCAATGCTATACCCATCACGGGACAAATGCATTCCTGTCCAAATATTTGTTTAAATAGGAACAGACGAAATCTGCAACCAACTAAATATTACTCTCAGTTGAATGTTAACGTTAGCATCTATCTAATCTAAAGCCTTTATGATTCTTCTAGAGATGGATATAAAAAAGTCACGCTATTTACATTAGAGATAATTAAAATATCTGATGGTCGGAAACCTTGAAAGTGCATACGTTTATGCTTGGCTTGTAGCTTTGAATATTTTATATAGCGCTTTTAAGATATTCTAAAAGCATTACCAACAGCTGTTACCAATTGATGAAATCGATTTAACGATTTTCTAAGACGGATGAACATCTAAATATTTTTCATGAGTTGTGTTCTCAACTGTTCTTTTATTCATACGCAAAAAGTGATTTACTGTATTGTTGAATGTTGTACCGTTATTTATACTTTAAATTTAGCCACAATAATGTGATCTTGAAGCGTTACTTAACTTGGTTTATGCTTAGTGAGTTATTAAAATAATAGTGTTACTCACGCCTAGAGGAAAAAGCTAATTCAAATTTATTTTACCGAGAAGTACAACAGAACTCCATATTCAATAATTTTTGACCACTGTGACTTTTCGAAATAACCTTTGTTCGGTGGTTCTACGTAGCCAGGAAATATAAATGTTAGATGCATTAGAAATAAATACAAACCGCGGTGCAAGAGCGCTAGTGAAACGGCTTCAATAAATCGTTTACAGCAACTGTGCAACAAAACAATTGTCAGTTGTTAAACCTTTATTGTTACTAAGTATATTTTCTTGAACTAACTCCGTGTCATCTCAATAACTTCCAGTTTATATATTTATCTACGTTATCGCGATGCGTCACAGGTCACCGATATGTTCTGACTAATTTAGTATATTCACCTCGTATTGTGATTCCTCTTGAAAAACAATATAGAATTCCAGATGATAAAAACAAAGTTATGAGCTGCATAACAATAAACACCAGCAACCGTGGAAGGTATGAATAATTGTTGTGGCGTAGGCAGGCACTTATCTTCCCGCATACGTGACAATCGGAGCGAACGAAAGTTATTGTGTCGACCGCAGTTAATGTACTGAAAACGTAGTTTATGTTCTGTAACCTATTTGTAATTAGATCGACTCTGTGTATGCTCCACTTGGACAGGTTAAGATAGTATGAGCTAATTCCCACCAGATCGGCATCACTGCCTTCGAGCAACTCGAACAGTAATTCGTCAAGCAATTCGTCGAGCAACGGGTCGGGAGTGCACTCGGGGGACAGCTGCGAGGCGCTGGTCGCAGACGACAAGCGCCGCGGCCGCAGCACGCCCAAGTTCGAGGCCTACATGATGACCGGCGACCTCATGCTCAACCTGTCGCGCGTTGAGCACCCCCATCACAACCACCACGCACCCACACACCGAACACACTATCATAGGTAATATCATTATCTACCCCTATTTCGTTACTGTCCTTACTTAGTTATTTCAGTCTGAATGCCAGGGTTCACTTCAGGCGCCCGCCGGTGATATTCAATTATAGCAACAATAACATCTTCCTGTTCGATAATGGTCGTAACAATTTCCTGAAGATCAAATGTATCTGGTATAAAGTTACTTGCTTTTGAGGTTTACTGGCACAAAGTTACTGACCTAAGCTTTATTGATCGCAAACACAAACAGATAAAAGAGTAGCAACAAAATTAAAAGATCGTTAATATTATTATCAGTCATTTAGTTTTAGACCAACAAACATTTAAATCGGTTCAATTCTCACTTATCGTAATAGCGTGAACGCCCCTCTACGAGGCCATACCATGACGCATCAGGAAGTATCAGTAGTCTGACTGCCCTTTAATCCGTTTAAACGTAGAATCTTCTAGAATTGCACATACGAAAATAATGCTATGTCGTATGGTCAGGTACAACTCAACGCCAGCGTCACCCAGCGACAACCGAATGTGTGGGCGCGTGGAACTGGCGCAGAGGCACAACTCCTCGCCCGACACCGGCCTCGTTGGAGACCATGCCAGTAAAATGTAATGGCAATACTTATTTATACTTTCTACAAGATTCTTGTTTACGACGATGTGATAAGGCAACCAGTGTCATTCGTACCTTTGTTCCGAGCATTCAGTCTAAGTCATTGATCGACTACTATAAGTTTATATGTGATGATCGAAACGATAATCTAAATACTTGTCTGGTACTGCTAAATCAGTTCATAACCAAACTATTCGAAGCCTATCTCTGTGACAAGTCTTACTAGCTGCTCTCAAGTTTTTCATATGTACTTCTAATTTTTCTTAAAATAAAAATAAAAGTAATTAACAAAGTCTTGTATGTCCCAGGTTCATATCGCAGCCGGCGTCGCCAGCGGGCGGGGCGGCGGGCGGCGCGAGTGCTGCCAACAGCGACGTGTGTGCGCGCGCGCACCACGCCGTGCGCACCTCGCGCTCTGAGGACCATTTACAGGTAATTGATAAACGAATATTCTAAAACCAATGTTTGTTTGTTACGCTTTTATTTAAAAATTTGAACAAAGACTGTTTTGGGTAACATTTTATTTTGGCCGTTTAATATTTCCTTCCTTGCTCTTGCATAGAAGGAATGTGCCTAATAACAACTCATCCCATTATCGGCCTAGCACAAATAGAAACAAGTATACTAGTCACCATTTTATCTAAATATAGTATTTGAGTCACTGCCACTTATTAAGTGGAATAAAATTCCCATAAAATCATCTCGTTCCATAAAATGCTGTTAGTTGTAAAACATCTGATGTTATAAATAAAAATGGTTTGAAAATAAATAAGGTCAAAAATCAATACGATAGTATAGAACAGGCACACTAATCAAGAATACACCGTCTTAGAGCAGTCAAAAACCATTATAAAATTTAAGAGTATTTATCAAGTATCAAAGTAAGCTGAAAATCAGCAAAACCTAATAAAACTCACGAAAACGTGTCTATCATACGTAGTCATCTAAGCTTAAATAAGATGGTATCAAATAAACCCACCGTAAGTTCCAGAAGGAGTCGTCTCTAAGCGCAGTGGCGGTGGAAATGGAGGAAGATGTGACGTCATCGCTGAACACGTTGCTAGACGCGCGACCTGACTCCGCCACGCCCGGACCGCGGTCCGACTCCGACCCCGAGCGGGACAGGTGACGAACTGATAGGGGACTCAATAGTCTATGGTGGTTGGTCACGTCACTCAGATTATCTATAGGCAACAATGACGCAGCTTACTTTTGAACTTGCTACTAAAAAAAGGATAACATTTTTTTTGGCCCATGTAAATGATCTTTAGGATATACACACGAAATAAATTATTATATCCCTAAAGATAAAGAAATTGACCATATTCACGGTATTCGAGTCACTTCCCTGAGAAGATCATCTCATCAAAAATGTATTCGCTAATTTACCGCATTAATTATTTATACCTAAATAAAAGTAGGTCATAGACTTTGTTTAAGCAAGATATCTGCGTTTTCCTCCAACTATTGTATAGGAAATAATTTAACATAAACAGCGCTACCAGCCACCATGTACAGTCACCCGCACATCAGTAGACACACTTTGACCTTGAGACCGCCTCTATTTCCTACGACATAAGAGCTGTTTTCGCAGTTCAAATGTTTCCACTGATGTGCGGGTGACTGTACTAGACAAGACCATACACCTCAATGTCACCATCAAGCTATTGTTAATGTTGTTTTGTTTAATCACGCTGCTTCGCGTTAGCATCACTGCTCGGTTTATTTCTGTCACGGCAACTTTACCTTACTATACATACACTGCCGGATTCACCACTTGCCGGACTTAAAAGATTTTTATTGAGTATATTATGTAAGTTAACCATTATATTGACGGGACATTATAACCCCTTGAATGTTGGTGTTGAACCCTAAAAGCGGTTTCAGACTCGCGTATTTTTCCGCGCGTATACGCTCGACTTAACACATGCGTGGAATATTTCGAGTACAAAAAAACACAGGCATATTTGGGCGTTTTCATAAGAACTAGAAGTTATCAGTTGTATGGCTTGCGCATGTACGAACGACTATGGTCGTACCAACCACGCGTTCGTCCAATGCCGTGCGTAAACGCACCTACACGTGCTTACAAACCCGAGCGGACAATGCGCTAGTTTGAAACCGTTCTCAAGCCTGTAGTTTTCAGACCGAATGCCTGTAGGATAGTTTCCGACATATATTTTGCCGGGTGAGCCCATTTAAGGGGTTGAAGTCCCTCGTGTGTGGTGAAGTCCGGCGCACAGGAGTGAGTGGGCTGTGTGTGGTAGGATCGTGTGGACGTACAACGCGCCCGTGTCGTGCGCGTCCGAGCGCACACACTGCAACGGCGACGGCGCCACCTCCACCTCCACCTCCATATCGGACGGCATGTCCCAACGGTAATGCCTTTCTTTATACTCATATTTTCTACCGTAGTTCACTGTTTATCCCACGTTTTGTTAAAATCATCCAAGAATTACATCGGAATATTCGTAAATTTAAAAAAAATGATGTTAATTTTGAAAAAAAAAAAATAGAAATGAATATTGTTGGCTATGTTTTCTGACAGCAGAACCAAATTGGTTTATAATGACCAAAATATGAAAATGTAACTTATATAGTATTCTAAACTTAGTCAACTGCCTACTCTATGCCCCTGTATCCAACTGTCGGAAGCGTCGAATTTGTTCTCTTATTTCCCTGGTGAAGGTATTTGCAATTGCAACAATCTTATACCCCCTTATTTTCTTCCGTTCTAGCTAGATACAAGTACTTTATAGCCTTACTAAGTAAAATTTTATTTTACTATCAGACTCACTTTTTTTTTATATTCAATTTATTGTTGAAACTCCCTCCCCTTTGCGGTAAGCCTAGGTTTAATGACATCGAAATCAGAAAAGTCCGAAGCAGTGCTTGTTAACTTTAAAGCAATAAGGCGTAAAAAAAACTAAATAAAAATAAATGTTTACTAATTTCGCTCCTAAGTCCTGCTCTAATTAATGTTTATGTTCTGTGTAATATGTTGTATAAGTCCTTACTAATAAGCTGTTAAACTCGTGCGCATAATTCGATATGCTTATCGATTTCGTAACTGCCTATCGGTCTACTTGCACAACTGTTGAAATGTGTTTTAAATGTTCAGTGGTAAGCAAGGCATCCTTATATATATTGTCCTTGTATAGCATAGATTATTAAAAAAATAGAATATAGATCTAGTTTTTCAAATAGCTGTCCAAAAAATTGGTAAGTAACGTGTGTATGTGTGCAGTTCGTCGTCGCCGGCGTCGCCGACGTCTGCGTCGTCGTCAGTGATGTCGTCGCGCGCCACGCCGCCGCACCGGCAGCTGCCCGCGCACCACCACCATCGACCGCTTAATGGTACGTGCGCTCTGACACCATTGTTGTTCACTTATTGTTGATGTTGATCTCTCTCCGGTCGTGTCGGATTGCCGTCCCATCGGACTATGAGAGTGAGGGAATAGAGAGTGCACCTGTATCTGTGCGAATGCTTGTGTACTATAAATGAGAACGGCCGCCGTAGCCGACAATAGGCCTGGATGCCATCATGTTCACTTATTATCTAACGAAAAAAAATGACTTTTCAAACGAACGGTTTATGTACACTTGGTTTTGTACGCGCGTATTTGCTCAACATTTGCGTGGCTGATGCGGGTGTTGATGCGCATTGTCCCATAAAACCAGCGACTACGTGTCTAATGAATACACGCGAATAAACTCGCAAGACAATTTTTTTACAGTTTGGAATGTGTCGTCAGGCCTGTAACCTTCCACGCCAAATTTAGCGCATACGCGTGAAAAAATTACGCCAGTGTAACCTCTTTAATTTATGTAACAATAGTTCCGCTTTCCTCTACAGGTGACATGAGTTTATCAGAAGCAGTGTCGAATATATCCAGTCCGGACTACCAAGATCAGGACGACATGTTCGAAACAGGCCGCGAATGTCCGCGGATGGAACTATCAGATCCCTCCGATTCAGATTCAACTATTCTAGTTTCCGAACCTTGCCACAAACGAGCCAAATCTAACTCTTCATACTCAAACGAACACGGCAGTGACGTCACGCTCAACGGCGACCACAACAACGATTATAGAATAGTCATACAAGTCAAAGGTCCCGATAAACAGAATGCGAACGCGACAGAAAATGTAAATAATAATAACAATAGCAACTATACACAGAATGGTAAAGAGAATGGTCATAATTCACCGGAGAACCAAGGATATCAGGTTAGTGCCAGCCACTACAGTATTACTACACTCTTCAAATCGCAAACGTGAAGTTTTCTCAAATCTTAACTAAACTTTTTCATAACTGTATCAAATAATGTAATGTTGTCTTGGCTACGGAAAATATAGACTTCTGCGTATATTAAAAAAAATGGAGTTACATAGGGTTCAAATGGCCTGTATGGCTTCGAAAAAAGGATTATTATTGCTCGAGTAGGCGGGGCTTCCGCACTCCCAGATTTGGCTTAATGTAATATTTGTACTATGTTACAGGAGCTAGGCAGCGGGTCAGACGGTGGGTCCGACGAGGGGTCTGACGGAGACTCGCTGCACTCGTTCCACTACAGCCCCAAGGCCGTCGACATCCCCTCGGCCGAGCGACTCGCAAAGCGATTGTACCACCTCGACGGATTTAAGAAGTCTGATGTCTCGAGACATTTGAGTAAAAAGTTAGTGTTTGATGCTTTTTGTTAATTGAAAGATTGAAATAAGAAAATTGTGTTTAAGGCGTTGAATATAGAGAAAGATAATGTTAAGTGAATTTCTGTATTCATAGTAGCAAGATAGCAACGGGTTTTGGACGTTCAGAAAAATGTTTTTTTTAATTTTTTGGACATTCAGAAAAACGTTTTTTCTTATTGGATAAAATGAGTGCGTATACAATTAATAAGAATCCGGTTTGCCTGGTGCCCTTAGCAACGAGTTCTCGCGCGCGGTGGCGGAGGAGTACGTGCGGCACTTCTCGTTCGGCGGCGCGACGCTGGACGCGGCGCTGCGCGGCTTCCTGGCGCGCTTCGCGCTGTCCGGCGAGACGCAGGAGCGCGAGCGCGTGCTCGTGCACTTCTCGCGCCGCTACCTCGACTGCAACCCCGGCTCCTTCAACTCCCAGGGTACGCCCGGCATGCCTGAACATTTTCTTACGAATACGACATGAATTCTAATCTTCGATATTGTAATTTTGACATTGATTAACGAAAAATAATTGCTAACACGCAACCACCATGCTGAGGTACCCGGAATGCAACAGTATCTAAGCGACTACGGCGGTAACAAGATTCTCTGCCGTGCTATTATGTATGCCAGTTGCGTTTATAACAGCTAGGGCTCACTCTCTCGCCTTCTGAATCTAAATAAAGCCATTCGTCCATAAAGATATTGACTAAAAATCCCTTATCCTATGTTACCCCAGACGCGGTACACACGCTGACGTGCGCGATAATGCTGCTGAACACGGACCTGCACGGGTGCGGCGGCGGGTCGGGGTTCCGGCGCATGTCGTGCGCGGAGTTCATCGACAACCTGGCCGACCTCAACGACGGCGAACACTTTCCGCGCGAAACGCTCAAGCAGCTCTATCACGCCATACGGACGCAGCCGCTGCAGTGGGCGCTGTAAGTGTAACTGTGTAGCCCCAAAAATTTCGTTGAGTTTTCCTTGATACATTGCTTTTGGGTCATCATAAGTCATATGTGACACGCCCTCTTTACATTTTTACAGTGTATTTCAATAGCCTATCTCTCTGTTCATTTGCTTACAATAGATAGAATTATTAGACATTCTTTAGTAAATAAATCAACAGATAAATAGGGTATTAAAATCCGCCGTTAATTATAGTTGTAGAGTCTAAAGAATACAAGTCATTATTGTGGCGCAACACCACTCATTTACCCCACTAGCTCGTACACCGGCATAGTCTTCTATTGCTTGTATGAAGCTGTTTAGTGGCCTATAAAAATATACATATACACCACCGGCAACATTTCCTTGGTAAGCCTGTAATTCTCTCCATTCTTGGAATCTTGTAATATACCACCAGCAAAGAAGGTGATTGATGACTGATAAAAATACACAGGTTGTTTAGCACATTGTATTACCCTTAAAGACAATTTTATACGAAAGTGATATGCGAAATCCACATTCCCAATACTTGCACAGTGACGCGGAAGCGACGCCGGGCGGCGCGGGCGAGTCTCGCGGCGCGGGCGTGGGCAGCAACCCGTTCCTGGACGTGCCCGACCAGAGCCGCGCTGTCGAGTACAAGAAGGGCTATGTCATGCGGAAATGCTGCGTCGACGCTAATGGCAAGAAGAGTAAGTACTACTCGTTATTTGTTATTATTAGTTAATTGCTTTCCTCACCCGCATGAAAAGTACCCTAAGATACTCCTTGTAATATAAGCTGTCTGTCCGTGAAAGTCCCGCCAAAATCGGCCCAGATATTTAAGAGATTAGCCGGAACAAACAGATGGTCAAACACACAGACAAAATTTGAAAATAAATTGTATGGCGCCATATGCGCTTAGTGAAAAGCGTTTATTTTAATATATTTTAGTTTATTTTATAATATAGATATTCTATGTAATTTACAGGTTCTCAGGTTTCTATTTTGACAGTACGGCAAAATTATATTATCGATCCTGAAGATAATGCAGTTCATGCACAACCTTTATAAACCGCCGAATCTTATGTATATTAAACACATTATATTTTTCCCAGCTCCCTTTGGCCGTCGAGGTTGGAAAATGTTCTACTGTACGCTTAGAGATTTGGTGCTGTACCTTCACAAAGACGAACACGGATTCAGGCGCAGTCAGATGTCCGACAATTTACACAACGCCATCAGGATACACCACGCGTTGGCCACGAAAGCTACGGATTATACGAAAAAGCAACATGTGTTTAGATTGCAGACTGCGGATCAAGCCGAATATTTATTTCAAACGAGGTAATACTGTTCGCTATTATACTGTAGCAATTTTTCTATGGTCCGTTCTTACAACTACCTAGTTTTATCAAAGTATATCGTACTGCCAAACTGAGTGGGCTGAGGAGGTTAGATAGGCAGTCGCTTCTAAAAGACACTGGTACATAGCTGCAGTAGGTTAAACTAAAAGCAGACTTCTACATAGTTGGGAAAAGACTAGGCAGATGATAGCCATCCTCTACGAGAATTTTTAGAAAGATGATAGTAATTTTTCGACTGCAGCGACTCGAAGGAGCTGTGTTCGTGGGTGGAGACGATAAACTTCGTGTGCGCGGCGTACTCGGCCGCGCCGCTGGCGGGCGCCGTCGGCTCGCAGCGCAAGTTCCAGCGCCCGCTGCTGCCCTGCACCCACACCAAGCTCAACATGGTACGGCACATCCATGACAATAAAGATGAAAGATTTCAATTTTTGTTTGATTTTTAATAAAGATATTTATGCAGCGCGAGCAGCTGGCGGCGCACGAGGAGCGCGCGGCGCGCCTGGAGGAGGAGCTGGCGGCGCTGCGGCACGCGCGCGACCCCGCGCCGCACGCGCGGGACAAGGACCACTACCTCGTGCACGAGGTACGGACCTTCATACATTATGACAAAACTATATTCACCATTTATGTCATTATCAAGCTTCAGCTTTATGCTGGTAGTTCGACCTACGAGTAGATCTTTGATGTTCCAATGTAAGACTAGATTATGAAGCGAGTTCACAAGAGGAACGCGTAGCGATCGAGATCCAGAGTGGCGAGTGTGTTCACCGACTGTTGTAAGATTTGATGGTAAAGGTTCGAAAGTTCCAGGCGAAATTTTCTAGGAAAATAAAAATCTTCATTATCAGAACCAACTAATGAGTCGGTTTTTTTATCAGATTAAGAGGTACCGAACGTACGCGTACGTGATGCGGGCGCGCGGCGGCGGCGCGGGCGCGGAGGAGGCGGCGCCGGCGCTGCCCGAGCGCGGGGCGGGGGTGGGGGCGGGCGGGCCGGCGCCGGCCGTGGCGCAGGCGCCGCCGCCCTGACGCGCCATGGCGGTGTTCGCCGCCTGCGTGCTGTGACCGCTGTGCGCCTGTGTCTCTAGTCGCCCGACTCCTTCGGCATAGGCGAGACTTCCTGATGACTGTCACGTGACACTTCGATATAGTGAGTGGATACCCCGGGACGCCGCGACCCGACCTGCGTCGGCTGGCGACCGGACGACTCTTGCAATCATTTTTATAAATTTCATCGTATTTAGGAAGTTCCGTTGTATCATTTCGCGTCAGCGATGAGGCTGAGCGGTTATACGCTTTAATTATTCTCTTTTAATATCACAAATATTGGCTTAATTAAGATACTGTAAGTAAAATCATTTATCATTCCATATAATCTGTATCGCTGGTCGTTAGAGTACAGATTTAAGAAAGTGATAAAGTGGCTAGGCGTAGCTGTTGACTCATTTGTATTCCGCATGATATTCACTCGGTATTTTATTTGACAACGGCTGAATTTATTACAATATTGTAAATAGTTTTTAAAATATTGAGACTGATACATGAAGTTATTTATTTCGTTCGTAAATTAACCAGTGTCAAATCTTAGGCATCGATAGTGTATCATTACACCCCTAGGATCTCAGATGTAATTATATTATAGCTATAGAATGGAATGTTTGTGACTGATGTGCATGAAATCTCGTGTTGATCAATCTATGTACTTGGGAAATCACGTATTAATGTAATACAAGCTTTATTTAATTTTTTAAAAGTCTTATGACATTAGGCAAATAGAAGTAGTAAGATATTAAAATCTGAATTATGTAATCTATTGATGATAAGTGTTGCAGCTTGAATGGATATAAAGAAAACATTATTTACTGCTTTAAGTTATCAGAACATCTAACAGATACATATTTAAAATTGATTATGAAACCAAGCTATCAAACATATCTGAGACAAGTACACAAATTAACATTATGATTCTGTTTAACTTTTTATTATTTCTATATGTTCTCAGAATAAT
This sequence comes from Heliothis peltigera, assembly GCA_958496145.1. Classification (NCBI taxonomy): domain Eukaryota; kingdom Metazoa; phylum Arthropoda; class Insecta; order Lepidoptera; family Noctuidae; genus Heliothis; species Heliothis peltigera. The sequence continues at coordinate 9,370,449 of OY292328.1, forward strand.
GTATAATAAAATAATTGATTCCAGCAAAGCAAAGCGCCCTGAAATTTAAGTGATTATATTTTGCTTTAGATGTAAAACTAATCGTTGTAAATAAATCAATATTTTTTATGCAATGTTTACATGTTACTTTTATTTTTTATATGTTTTACTTAAATGTATAGCTTGGCGAGTTTTGTTTTATTTTATTACTAATTAAATGTTTGCTAAGTGTTTGTGACATTTAATAGCCTGTACGTGATATTTTTATTCCTCTTATAATATTGTCTCGCTAACCTATCTTTAAGATGCAAAGATAAATCCATAATTGGGTTTGTTTGTCTGTTAAGTATAAATCATTTGCTAGTTTGCTCAATCTGAATAATCAATTAACTTTCCAATTTATTCCTATGGTTTCCATTAATTCTTCATATTTCATTGTATCCAAAAATTAGTCATCTTGCAAGTATTATAAAGTAATCTCTATTGGTAAGTATGGAATTAACTGTTGGCTGTGCCCGAAAATTTAGATTTACAATGATGATTCTGTATCTGATTATTGGGAATATTATAGTTGGTATAATAAAATTGTCTGTCTAATAAGCCCACCTTGTAACATCACAGAATAGAGAATGTTATAAATTGACCAGTCTGTCATTTATGCTTATGCAAAGTGTAAATAGGATAGTCTTGGGAGCCTGATACAATATTGATCAACTCTAAAAGTACATAATAAATGTCTAAGTATTTGAAACTATTGTGTAATAAAATAGCATTAGTTTTTTTTTTCTTTTATACCAATCATAACCCCTTTAAGAGCTGAAATAAATATCACAAAAGGAGATTCCTTGTTTACTTTTACCATTCAAGGTGTATGAAAAACAAAATCTTACCAATTTCATTTTGTAATAGGCTGCACTGAGGGAGGTTGGTGGAAATTTAGTTATGGCAGTAATGGAGACTACTTGAATTTCTTGGGCATAAGATACGTCAATAACATATGAAACATTTATTATAATCAAGTTTAATACTTAACACCAAATGCATAATCTGTGTTTTTTTGTAATGGCCTCTGCAAAGGATGGGCAAGTAGTTTTGCAATGCAGTCATGAATCTTAGTAGCATTTCTAGAAACTTCATAAACATAAGAATATCCATTATCAAGGTCTTGGAGTGCATCATAAATCTCTTCACACTTATACAGAGAACAATCTTCTTCATGAGCCAGCAGTATGTCAATGTAGAAATACAATTGCTTCTTCAGAAAAATGAAATATTCATCATCTTGTGGGATTGCTGGAATACAACTAGAGCGCCCATACATTACAATCATTCGCACAACATGAGAGGGAGGCAGTATGCATTCACCTTCTTTATATTCAGGTATTTCCACTTTTTGTCTTATCAACTGGAAAAGCTTCTTGAAGTCAAAAATATCTGATGTGCACTCCTCAGAATTTATGTAGTCAATTGCATTTACGACTTCTTTTACATTACTCGTAAAATTAAGAACCCAGGATGCTTCTGTGTCTTTTAGAATGATAATGGCATACTCTGTTTTTTTATTGATGGCACTCTTTGAATGTAAGAAAAAATCGAGGACCCGTTTCATCATGTTTATGGGAGTGAATGTCGAGCCATCGCCCAACCGATACAGGGATTTGTTGTTATCGTAACAAACGTCCAAACAAAATATAATCTTTTCAGGAACGTTTATATTAGGTACATTAGGCTTTTGGAAATTAGCCAGTACTTGCTCTTGAAGCTCAGCGAAATCATCGTTTGCCGATGTTGCTAAATTAGCGGGGACACTTCTGTAAAGCAATAAATCATTCAATAACATCAAGCTAAGGATACAATAACAACTAAATACAAACTAGGAAATATTTACCCTGAGGTATTAGACTGTTCGGAATCTGACTGGGGGATGTAAGTCGGCAATAAATCCGGGCTATCCATATTGAATATATTGGAAGTAATAACAACTTAACAAAGCTATGTTTTTGCTTAAAAATAAAAACAATCCCCTCGTACACCACTCGACACTGAAATGACAACAGCGTTTCTTGACATCTGTCATTGTAAATTGCACTCTTGTCTTTACCCTCGGGTTACTTTTGCGTAGATCATGCCTTGTCCAAAATCATCAGTTACAATTGATTCTTTTCCTATTAATTGTAATGGGTCAGGTTTCCTATCAAGTGCAGTTCTGCACGGACTTGATGGGAAACAGGGAAACCTGACTTGAATGAAGTCTTGGCATAGACCACTCGGCATAAAAAAACAATTTGGGGTTTGACGTAAACGTCATGTCAATTGTCAACTGTCCCATAAAATTTGACAGATTAAAAATGTGTATGTGGGAACGTAAGTAAAACGTGTGAAATAAAATAAAATAGCAATAAAACAATAGGAATCATGGATTACAATTATGAACAAACAAGTGAGGTGGAAGCTTTAGACTCTATTTATTATGGAGACATGCAAGGTAAGTTGCACTCTAATCGTTGTTACTATTGAGACTCATTTATTCACAACAATTTAACCAATCTTAGAGGTTTGATATTACTCTTGTACGCCGGTACACATACATGAGTCGATCTAATTATTCTATATTGTTTTCGTACATATTCTACTATGAAACTAATTAAATCATGTGATAATCGGCTCTGCGGATTAAAAATGGTTCAGTAATCTTTTTTTTTCAGTGATTGAAACTAAACCGTTCCACAAGTTTAGTATACCGATAAAGTCTGAAGGATTCGATGAAGGAGAAGGTCTCGCGTGTCAGCTAGTCTTCACATACACTGCTAAGTACCCTGATGAGTTGCCTGTCATAGAAATAGAAGATGAAGAGAACTTTGATGACATAGTTGATAAGGATGAGCTGCTCTCACATTTAACTGAACAGGTAACTGAACTGCACAGTTTTCATCATTAAGGGCCAGTTTCACCGGTTGCTGATAAGTTCCAGATAGTTTACCTGGCTGATAATTTCATACAAATTCTGTTCCATTTTTTAATTTATGTGGTAGTGATAGTGGCTATCCGTAACCTGTGAAACTGGCCCTAATAGTTTTTTTAATAAAAACCATAATTTCAATTTTCAATTTCAAATTTCATAATTTCAGAATTTTATTCCAAAGGTTTTTTGTCTTTTTTATTAATATTATTCAAGGAGTAGCCCCATACACATATAATAGAAAGGTTATTGACTGACTGCATATTAATAACAATTTTGTAAAATTTTACAGGGAAATGAGAACCTGGGTATGGTGATGGTGTTCACATTGGTGTCAGCTGGACAAGAGTGGCTCAATGTGAGATGGGATACTATAAAGAAAGAGAGAGATGAACAAATACTGGCCAAGAAGAAGGCAGAGGAGGAAGCTGAATTGGTATGCTATATGCTTGTTTATTGACTGAAACTGTATAGAACTCATTGAATCTTTATACCTAGTTGTACATTATCCTCAGTTATTATTTTTTAATTAGGGCCTGGGTAAATGTATGTACTTGTAATTTAAAATTTATGATGATAAACCAAACAAATTTAAAATTTATGAACAAATATGCAGAGTAAAATAACAATACATTTCAAATAAATACTGTTTATTACAAATAATTATTAAAGTTAAGAAAAATTTATCTTTCAACATCTGTAAAATGATTAAATTGTTAATTTTACATTTGCTTTATATATTCATGTACACAATAACGCCAGGCCTTATTACTATGTAGTGATTTAGAGCCAGTTTCACAATGTCCGAAATAGCCGCTATCTACCAAATTAATAAAAAAATGGAACAGAATTTGTATGAAATTATCTACCAAATAAAATAACTGGAACTTATTTATAGGTGGTGAAAACAGGCCCTTAATATAATATAATAGTGAAGTTGTTGCGTAATTTTTATGTGTCTCAATTACAGAAAAGGTTTGAGGGTACCCGGGTCACTGTAGAGTCCTTCCTAGCATGGAGGAAGCAGTTTGAAATTGACATGGGTATCCCTGCCAAGAGGGAGAAGGAATCTAAAGATAAGAACAAGCTGACGGGCAGAGAACTGTTCCTGAGGGACAACACTCTCAATGAATCTGACCTTAAATTCCTTGATGATGGTTGGTATCACACATTTGTCTAATATTTACTTTATATGTCTATTAATTATATTATTAATCATCTATAGTCGACCTATGAGTTCGTTCGATTCCAGGTCGGGCAAGTACCAATGCAACGTTTCTAAGTTTCTTTGTACTTTCTAAATATATCTTGTACACAAATGACTGTGTTTCGGATGGCACGTTAAACTGTAGGTCCCGGCTGTAGGTTACGGGTAGTCAAAAGCCAGTAAGTCTGATGCCAGTCTAACCAAGGGGTATTGGGTTGCCCGGGTAACTGGGTTGAGGAGGTCAGATAGGCAGTCGCTCCTTGTAAAATACTGGTACTCAGCCGAATCCAGTTAGACTGGAAGCCGACCCCAACACAGTTGGGAAAAGGCTCGGGAGATTATGAGTCTTATGGGCTAAGCACTCACTAAAACACGTTTATTATATCAGCCCAATAGATAATATATAAGCACTTGTTTAAATAATGTTCTTTGTTATCAGGAGATGCAGTCAAAGTGGACGAATCTCTATTCCAAGACCTGGATGACCTTGAAATATCTGACGAAGATGATGAAGACTATGTTCCCGGACAGAGTGGCAGTGAAAGTGATTAGCAAATGGTGAGTCCCCCCTCGCGGGGACAGTGAGCCAGTGATAGAACTATACGCCTTCTCGGCTAAAGCGCGGCCTTCGATCCCATGTGGTTTACCCAGTTACTCAGTTATTGTTCAATAAAACTACTTATATTTACTTGGAGAATATTTTATTTACACTTTGTCACTAAAGTAGGTATGTACAACGGACAAGTGAAATATGAAAGAAAAAGCGATGGACAACTATTATATAAATGGCAGCACAATGAAACAAAGCGCGGGAAAACTAGGAAATGGTGCTGTATTACCAATAAACGGTCTTGTCATAACATTCTGTACTTACAAACAATATTGTCAATAACAAAAACATTATATTTCAATCGATAGGTAATATTTGTTTTCTCTAACAAGTATCGAAAAAATAATTGTAATTTATGTCGTCTACTCATAAGTTACTCCAGACCAGACTGACGAAAAATGACGCTTAAATATAATGCACCTTAATTCGTTCGATATTTAAGATGCTAATACAACCTTTAAAATGAGTCAAAATTGTATCTCGATTGGACAGATTAAAGCTAAACAAGATCAAGAGAGTTGAGTGGGCGACATTAATTATATATGTCATTTCGCATCTATTTATTTAACACCACAACATTTAAAAACCTAAAAACTCTTGAGCAACAAAAACAAATCTAACTCAGCTTATTCAACATTCCCTAACATTAAGGTTTCACTAAATTAGATAGGTACATATTAATCAATAAAAGAGGTATCAAAATATATTCATGATGTGCAGTCTTCAAATGAATCTGTGAAAATTAAATACATTTCTAACAATCTATTAATAATTAACCATAGATATGTAAGTTTTGATAAAAGTAAAAAACATAAGTGCAATTTTAACGTAATTATCTTATTAATACTAATTGCTAGGTATGCACTTATGTATAACTTTATATACACAGGTATAATGAGTTAGTAAATCAGTTCAATGTCTTAAACGAAAGAGTACAATTAGATTTTTTTTATAAATAAAAAGACAAACACCTAGAAACATTAGGGTTAATGCAATAGTAATAATACAATGACAACAACATTATTTAAAGATAACACACATTACAACAATGTTCATTGACCTAATCAGAAAGTGCTTAGATGCACATTACACTCACTTATTTAAATGTCCATATCGGCTGGTGGACATATCACCTTTGTAACTGAAGGAATGCCTGACATACCTAGGCCGCATGTTTGATAAGTAAAAAACTGAACGACTTTCAGTATACCTCTCTACAGTATTTCTCTTCGACTAGAACACTTATACGGGACTAGAAATTCTCAAAACCCAATCCGAGATTCGTCTAGTGTTTATGAACATCCTGAGTAGTCAAAGTAATAATTCAAAATTAAAGTTTAACTTAACAGTATTATTATAATATCAACAATACACACGCGGCCGTAAGTTTCGACCAAAATATTGATAGGTTTGGTGACTGTAGGCCAATACATCTATTACTCGAGAATTATTTAATGCGTGAAGTACGTCTATTGTGAAAATATATAATATTTTACCTAACATACCTTTTACGTTGCTATAGAGTGGGGATTAATGGATTATATAATACATAAGACTTATCTTTATATTTTGCCCGTGATGGCGGCCCCAATGTCTCCGACTTAGGTATTATTCGTTTTGAGACATTGAGACCATGAATTTGAAACTTTACAAAGCTATCCTATCTACGCTTGTGTAAAAAATATTTATGGATGGGCGAATCGCTGATCAATACGCGTTAACTAATACAATGTTTGTTAAAAGCTTATTCATCGAGCAATGTTTTAACAATTACGATTAAGGACGCCGACAGAGGATTTCGAACAGAATCACTAATCCATGCGAAAAGACGACTTTATCATTGAGATCCTACTTAGACGGTAGACAATTCAGTTGCGTCTGTCCACATAGTAGAACGAAATTTTTATTACAGGTTACAAGCAATTCCGGATTAACAATGTAGCAAGAGTAGCGATTGCTGCAGGCCCCGTGCCTAGGCGGCTTAAAGAACCCCGCTCATTAAGGGGACCTCTTAAGATCCTAAATTTAGATACGTACTACGCGCCTGCTTCTCCGTTCCAGATCACAAGTGTCGCTACAATATTGAAAAAATCTATCATGTGTCTCACGATAACCTCTGGTCAGCTCGCTCGAGTTACAGAAACTGCGCTGCTATTGATCGTTAGCTAGGAGGGAGTTACTTCAGACGCTGTGTCACGTTGGCGAGGGCTACCGCGAAGGCCTGCAACGCCGAGAACGGGTACTGGAAGTCTAGTGTGTAAGCGTTGCCGTCTATGCGTCCAAATTGCATCACCTGAAAAATGTAACGTGATTTTTATTATGAAATGGAAAACACTGTGGTGTTGTGTTGTGTTGTGTGACAACTGGAAGATATGTTTTGAAGGCAGATCCTCAATTTCGCGGGGTCGATTCCAGCATAGGAAAATATTTCCGTCCGCGAACACATCCACATAATACACGAGAAATTCAAGTGTGAAAAAACTTAAAAGAAAATATATTTTTTTGCGCTAAACATGACCACATAAAATTTGAAACTTTGGACAGTGAAGGTCATAAGAAAGAATTGCAGTCTGATTCCAACCTGTTTTCCATGATATTCGATCTGGAAATTCTTGGCGGACTCCTGAGTGACGCGGCCGCCGAAGTCGAGCTGGTACACCTGGCTGTTCTCGTTCCACATGGGCGCCTTGTTGTGCATGATGAGCTGGCGGCGCGCGGCGCTGTTGCGGCCATCGCTGCAGCCGCTCGCTGGCATCACGCCACCCGCACGTTTCAGCTGGACATTTTAATTATTTTACGGGATGGTCAATCGTGAAGTCAAGCAACTCTTGGCGCGGTCAGTCTGTGTATTATTAACCATCTACGACATAAAGACCACTTCTTTCTTTATTACTTAAGGAGGCATGACGGCAAGGAAATTGTAGATCCATGCCACCAATTTTAGTCGGAAGCCAGAAACTGACAACCAGTCATACCGAGGGATATCTTACCCAGGGGTCAGTTAAGAGAGAAGACGAAAACAATTGAGTTAGAAAATTTGCCAATAACCATGAAACATGCAAAAATGAGTTGTCACCTTATTCCTCAGTTGTGCTTTCTGGAAGCTTTCTAAATCTCGATAATTCCTGCCATTGACCTCACTGTAGCCGCCACCAGTGGAATACTCGTCGTCTGAACTTTCGGACGGTTTCTTGTTTCTTCTTCGGTTTAGAAGCGGGGAGTTCAGGAGTTGCCTGCAATATACAAATGTTTTATGAAAACTGATATACTTTTGGACTTCAAGGCCTACAAGGCAAGGCCAAAGGTTTGTCCAGCAGAACATAAGTATTAAATCTTCAAGTGACTGCACTGACCTGATAGGCGATGCTGAGGAGTACCGATGGCGACGCGGTGGCGTGCGCGGCGCGGACTCTGGGGGCGCGGCGCCGGCCGGGTGGCTGCGGCCGGCGCGAGGCGAGGCCGGCGCGGAACTGCACTCGCGTGCCACCGCCGCGTTCGTCCGCGCCGCTGCGCTCCCATCCCGCGCGCCCGCGCCTCCTGCCCGCCGTGACCCGCGCGATGCCAGGAGGCGCAGCGCCAGCTGTTCCAGTGAACCTGTTCACAGAACAGACCCTGATGTCATTTCATGAAGGGGAGTTTAAGTCGCTCTCTACCTGTGTCCATGCCGAGTGGTGCCCTTTTAAGTAAGCTTCATGCGTTCTATAGAAAAGCGCGTGTCTACCGGGGTAGAAGCGATAAGTGTCGTGTGTGAAGCCCTCGGTGCAGCCACAGGTGGTATCGCATTGTTAGGTTGGGTTGGCCGTGCTTAGCGGACCCGGACGGGCCGAGACGAACGTGGGAGTTGGTGACCATGTTTCGGCTGGTGAACTCCGAGTCAAACTAAAATCAAAATCTACCTTTAGTCGGAAAGGGGGCGCAGCCGGGGATATCGAGAAGCCGTCGAAACGTTACCCGAAATCCGGCGACCGGTGATCGTCCGACACGGCGAGCGGGTGCGTCGCCGACGAGGGTGTGAGTGTTCGACGGCGGGTGAAGTAAAGCATCTACTTATCGTACTAACTGTAATACTTGCTGTAGTCGGAGTCGCTGTCGGGCGGGCGCGCGGGCGCGGGCGCGGGGGCGGGGGCGGGCGCGCTGCAGGCGCCGCAGGCGGGGGGCGCGCCCGGCCGCGCATCGTGCGGCGCCAGCAGGCGGCAGGCCGCGCACGCGGGGTGGTCGCGCCGCGAGCGCCGCCCGCTGTCCGACGTGCTGGTGCCGCTGTTGTCCTCGCCGCCCGTGCTGTTGCAGCGGCTGCTCGACTGCGCCGACGGCACGTCCGCCTTCGGTGTGGCCGTGTCTATTCTCGATAGTCGTTTACTCTTGTCTACGGTTAGCGACATCTCGCTCGAGTCGAGACTCCTGGACTTGCCGCATCTTCTCAGACTCGGCGTTTTTGTGCACTCAGTCTGCTTGGCGTCAGTGGCGCGGACGTGCCGCCGTTGCTTCCTGTGTCGCTTGTTGTTTACGAGCACTAGTCTCCTGGGCGGCTCCCCGCGCAATGCAGTCAGGCTAACTTGTGCGTGCAGCACTTGTGGGTCTACCAGGTCCAAGTATCCGACACTACAGCTCCGGGTCATGGTGTCGTAGACAGGAACCGTCGCGCAAACTGGACTGATAGGAACCACGGTAGTCGTCCGCTGTACCTTACCGGTAACTTCACGCGCTTTGTCGGTGAGATTACTGATGGTGGTATCAACCGGAGTCTCCTCGTCTATGAACTTCAAGTCTTCGCTCTTTTGCAAATGCTTTATAGTGTCGCCGCGCTTGCTCAAGGCGTCGGGATGCACTTCATGCTCGTAATTTTTGTTACAAAGTGACTTTAGAATCCTTGTGTTCATGTCGTACGATGCAGATTCGCCCCTACTGCAAATATTTTTACGCAGCTTCGAGAGACAATTGTCTGTGACGTGATTATCGCATTTCTTAATTGTCACTTGACGACTTGGCTCAAGACTTAGGCTGAGGTTGAAAGACTGTTGCTCTATATTAGACAAATTGCCTTTGAGTGAGACATTATCACCACGAACGCTGTAGTCAGTTCTACCTCCACAGAAGTCGCCGCGTCCGCCGCACGTCACTGTTTGCGGGGAGGGTCTCTCAAATATGATGTCTGTGGGTGCGACGGCGTTCTTAGGCGACTGCAGCGTGGGCACTGAGCTCTCGCACCTCAGCGGGGATATGGCGTGGCGGTTGGGCACGCTGGCCGGGTTGCTGACGCGCCGCTCGGCCGGCTGGCTGGCGTGCCTCACGGCCGTCGAGTACACGCTCTCAGGTACATTATTAACAGTCTCATTAGTGTCGATGTAAGGGAACTCGTCATAAGACTCGGCCCTCGCGAGTGACGGACCGTTCGGGTTGTTATTGTTAGCAGCATAACTCTCATTTTGGTTGATGTTATTAGTGTTGTTCATTCTCTCATTGAGGGTTAACTTCCGCCTGATATTATTATTAGTATGGGATGGAGAATCGTTAGAGTCGTTAGACGGGAATACTTCTTCTTCGTCTTCGGAGAAAATATTAGGGTTAAACGAGGGGTCCGGGCCGACGGGGTAGTCGTCCCTAAGCTCTGTGATCATGAGTGTCATCTGCCGCGGCTGCAGGTGCAACAAGGAGGTCTTATACGTGACCTGGCCGAGATTCGCGGGCACATTTTTAGCTAAACCATGCATTTTAAATTTAGTTCCCCAAATATTAGAAGTAACTTCTACTAAACGGACATCCTGCAACAAGACCGTGTGTGAGAAATGAAATTAGAAAAAATAAAAATATTTTATTAAGTTGTATGGAGCTTATCGAATAGTAAAATTAATAATAGAACACCATACCTCTGGCAAGGAGTCAATGTAAGCCAGTTCGTCTGGCGGTTCGTCCTTCTCACTGGAGCTTCGTACCTTGCGTCTCTCCCGCGCTCGACGCCGCCGCTGTAGCCGCGGGGATCCCGAACAACCTGATATTTAAGCCAACATGTTTTAGTGTTGCCAACCCACCCATCCATCCCAACATGAATGACAGAGGTTTTATTGCTGAAAGTAGAATTTTCGTTGTGTTTATAAGTCTTCTAGTTTTTGGAACTTTATTGAGTGCAAGGAGTCCGAACATAATCGATGGCAAGGCTTCATGTGTAACACTATCGGCACTGGTAGGGTTACCCTCTTCCCGCTCGGTGTCGGAGGAGGAGGTATGTGGTGCGTGCGGCGGGCGGGCGGCGCGGGGCGGGCGGGCCGCGCGGGGGGACGCGCAGCCGCCGCTCGACGAGCTGCCCGCGCCGCTACTGCTGCTGCTGCTGGCGCGGACCACCACGCTGCTGGTTACTTGCTCAACTGAGGGATATTCTCTTAATTAGTGCCGAAAAAAAGGCATAAGTTGATTTCTATACATTTCTGAATCTGTCATTGAAATCTTTTTGGAAGTTTTTACTTCTTTTACACAAATAGTAGAGCAGAAGAAATTTACAGAGTTTTACTGACTTAAACCCGCCCTTCTTACAATTACAATTTATATAGCCCCAGTAAAATCTAGACTCTGGAGCTGCCTGTACTTGGGTTTAAAAGGTTAATAACTATATTCCTCATTTCCGTACCTTCAGCTTGTGGATCGAAGATAACAAATTCGGGTCTGATCTTGCTAGTCCGCCTTCCTTTTAGTAACGGAACCAGTCCACCCAAGTGCTCGAGATACAGCGTGTATGCACCCGCTTCTTCATCATCATGGCGGAGCATGGTGCAGTGCAGCCGCCCGCCCGCCGCCGGGGGGCGGGACACGAACAGACGGAGCTCGTTTGTTTCGGGAACATTGCACTGGAGAGAAAGATTGTTTTAGTTAGGCCTGTAGTCTGTATTCCAAAATATTACGCCTAGAATAAATTGTTGGACGGAAAAAAGTGTCAAAATTCAGATAGACTACTTTTGGAAGCATCTTTAATGGCGCATCCAGGCAGTGCGTATTCGGGTGCCACTCGCGAGCTTGTGAAGCACTGCATACGCAGCCTCTCAGCCGTCCATTAGGCGATTGCGCATGACTACTCTTTCTGTGAGGTCTTTTTGTGAGATCTGGACACTCTATGGGACGTACCCGTATGGTATGCGCGAACAGGTTGGCCAGGGCGGGCACGAGGCGCGGCGGCAGCGGCAGGCGCGGCGCGAGGCGCGGGTGGCGCAGCGCCTGCGCGGCCCGCACGCGCGCCAGCAGCTGCAGCGGCGCCACCACGCGCCACACGCGCGCCGTGCACACCGCGCCGCCCGCCGACACGAACAGGCGCCGCGCCATGTGGCCCCACGTCAGCGCGCGGACTACACCCTGTATAACCACACAATCACAATAATCATGTATTTAGACAAAACACTGTCTGCAACCTTTCTCATCTTCCTGTGTTTCTACTGGGAAGAAATCACCCAAAAAACTCCCTAGCAATTTTAGGGGGGAATAATATAATTTTAGAATGATTGAACAATATTGGCTATCGTGAAATAGGGTTTTTGACAGTGCAATAAAGTCTAAAGAATGAAATTGTCGGCTCCTCAAATAAATCACCTTTCGGGATTGCGAAAATACGTCAAGAGTGCTGTTGTGTCAATTAATTTAAGCGGCGACAAATTCGTGATGACCATTTCAACTGACCTGCGTATAAGGTATAGGGACGGTATAGATAAGGGCTCCGACGTCTGAATAGAACTTCACAAAGTTCTTGTATGGGGGCGTGTCCACTGGCTCATCGGCTTCTGTAAAAGTTATTGCCTGTGGTGACATTTTACAATTGACTTATACAGAACCAGCAGTGACACAAAGATGCATTTTGCTTTCCTTAATTATCACTTAACAAAAACATACAATCCTTAATAACCTGCAAATAAAGTAACACATTGAACCGCGGACCTTCAGCCACAAACGAATGCATCGTTTATCAAAACGATAGAATGGTTCGCTTTCGCTCAACACATCAATTTATCAATATCACTCTTTCATACAAAGCATTCAGGGTGCGAACCGACCGACTCGACGTGTGGGTGATTACTTGCAAAAACGTGGAGCTATTTTAAGCCGACAGCAGGTATCAGTTTACTCTCGAACCACAACTTTTAAAGGTTTCAATAATTAATTTGTCTTTCATGGACAAAAAACATTCCTCACTGTAATTTGTACACTATTCGGAAATCAAATATCCATATTCAATATCGCAAAAATAAGACGAAAGTCTACACTTACCTGCGATTAGCGTACCCGCTACTGCCAGTAATTCTCTAGAGTTAGCCCACTCCATAGCCAGTGTGTTCCCTCTCAACCCCGTGACGACCCGCACAGGACTGACGTCATCATGTCCTCGCAGGAGTACGATCTCTCCGTTGCCTAAAGCCACGGCTAACACGTGCCCCCCATTGTTCTCCCCGCCCTCTTCACCCTCCTCCATCTTGAACTTCTCGCAAGACCACGCCATTGATGTTATACCCCCCTCCGCTACTAGTTGTACCTGCAGTAATATAAATCTATTAGAAAGAAGGTAAAAAAAGAACTTTTTATTTATAAAAAATAGCTGCAACAAAAAAGAAATAAACAAAAAATAAAATAAGGACATCGTCATCGGCGAAGGCAATGTAAGCAAAATCTAACACAGTCATTCTGCATTCCCTGTGTAAACCTATCTGTTCTAGCGCGCAGGCGCTATTTTGATTGACAAAAAACAATCCATGTTTCGTCCTTTTCAATCTAAAACTACGGCCACTTCTTCAAATCCCTCCCCCTCCCCCCGCTCCTAAATAAACCATTCCTAATATTTGAATAACAAACGCAATAGGTACTAACCTGCGAAACCATAGCACCATGCACGTCCATAACCACGAGCTGTGCCGACGCAGTTCCCAGATACACCTGGTTGTCATCAGGCGTCCAACATCCGCAGGTGATGCGAGCGTCCAACGACAACATGGACGACCAGTAGCGTTGCCCGGCCACCGAGCCCACCAGTACGAACCCGTCCTGCAGAAAAATTACGTCATATTTGGAAGGTATATATCTTCCTCACCATCACTTATGGGTAATTAGACAACGTGGTGTAAAAACACGTTTATTCAATGGTTAGGGGAATTTGTCCGGGTCTGAAAAGCTCAAAAATCTTATAAACTAGGTATAGCATGATAAGTAGGTTGATTTTGATATAATAATATGTATTGGGATCATCAGACAATTGGATACCTGCTTTTCATTTGAAAACTATCCAGCATTTTTTTGGTAATTTCCTCATGTTTCAATAAGATTTTTTTGCCTTACGAGAAGGCGAAGAATCGTACAACTTAAACACTACCTACAATCGCCGTTTTTGAGAAATAAATAGTATAAAATGACTAACATGTTCGCCTGAACTCTACGTGGGTGGTAATGGTATAAAAGTCCTTAAAAACCTTTTATGTAGCACAAAGACCAAATTCCTAAATACATAGTTTCTACTTTAAGAGTAAAACTTTAAATTAAACTGTGAACCGTATGTGTATGTACGTAAATAACGTTTCGAAGCACGCAGCAGATTGTTCTAAAAGCTCGTTGTTTACACTGCAATATACACATAGGTAGGTACTTATTTATTTAAGTAATTACTGTGTACGTTTCATTTTCACTAAATTAAACAGAGAATTAACCAAATAATCATTAAATGTGGTTTGCTAAATACGAGTATAATTATATAGGTAATTATATTATAATAATTGAGCTCATTCGGTAACATAGTTCGTATTCAAACATCCATCAGCACCACGTTATCGTATCACAATATCAAATATAATTTTCAATCTGCAGGAATAAACACAACATGTTTCCACCTTACGATTGCGTAAAAATAAGTAAGAAAGGATGTAACAATAAAGGAAGCCTGTAAAACCCAAGAAAATGGGCCATCAATCAACCCAAAAGATTTCATCGCTTATAGCGCCCACGATCACCGTGATGTTATAATAAATTGGATTGGACCGCCAACCGCTACAAAGTTTATCGTCCCTAACCGATTTCACAATTTTATTGTCACCCTACAAAAGTTTTCCATCGGTTCAGGGGGTGTTACCGTGTCGGGTCGTCGTGCAGTGTTAGCATGAAAAGAACCAACCGAGATATTTTGCCAAACAACACACTATCAAGGTCTTTGTGTCCTAGTTATTGAAGAAAATCCACTGAAGGCAAAAACTTGGTCTCTTTGTTAACGATTTGGTCATTAGCTAGCAGCAAGAGTGCCAAGTCGGAGTTCATGTGAAGCCGTATGGGTATTATTCTTATATAATGTGTGTACCTACCGACATGTGTATCTTGCCCGTCATGCACAAACCTGGTCCCTAACAGAGAGTCAGAAATACAGGCTCAAGGTTTGCCAAAGAGTAAGCGTAGCTTCTAGTCATCAAACAAATAGACCTTAAAAACGGGAGTCTCAATTGATGGGTCAAAAATGGCAAAATTAAAATGGAACGTCTCGACACGTCAGCCAAATGCATTCGGAGAGGTGGGCCAAAATCGTGGCTTAGGGGATATCCCAAGACGGCCCACACCGGTAGACTCCGGAAGAGTCGACGGTCTACCACTGTGACTGGTGGAAAAACTCAAAAGGTCTAGAGGTTTGGAAACGAAGTGGTAAAGCCTTCGCCCAGCAATGAGAGAGTCTAAGCTATAGACGAAAAAAAAACAAAGAAATGTGTACCAGTTCATTAGCGAGATATATTTAGAGCACAAATACAAAACCCGCCCCTAATGGCGCTGAGGAAGCCGACAGGTGCATTACGTAACAAGCAGTCTCTAGACGGCGCTAGTCGCCAGATATCACGTCTCGTATAAATCGTTGACGTATTTGTCTACGACGTCGAGTCTCGGAGACGATATGACGTATGATATCGAGATCGAAGCACGCCCCCGCTAAATCGGCACACCTTTCTTAGCATGTACAGTGTACACGCTTGTTTGTGTTCATAGGTGTCACGTAACGTTCGCCACTCGCCGTCACTGGGAAGCCTTTTAGCAAATTGCTTGCGACATTTTGACTGATCCGGCAGAGGCTTTGCTCCCAATTCACGTGGATGCACATCACTTGGCAAATCGGACTGGCACGTTGGCGATATACCGATATTTTGATAACAAACCTGTCCCCTGCAAATGTGAAGCAAAAGATCTCGAATATAAAAGATTTTTTAAATATTTTTGTTCAAACTAGGAAACCACAAGTTTTTACTTACGTACTAACAAAAAGGCTGCCTACCTTATTATATCTTGAATTTTAAAAACAATTCCATTCTAGGTACATAGCTGTTTTTTTCTGCTATCAACTAAACAAAATTGTTAAAGCCTTATTTTTCGCCAGGTTATCTAAATACGGCGGCAACTACCGGGAAACGAATACATCCAATTTGCTTACATAAGACAGCGCCAAACATTGTTTTATAACGAGCTCACACTGAAAGGTTTCAGAGACAGAGCTGTAGGCCAGTTTAGGTAATATAGACACCTACCGTAACGACCTCGTTTGGCCCACACATACCTATTTAACTTACAAATTAAGCCTAATTTGCATATTCATAATATAATTCAGAGCTTGGGGAGGACATTTTAATAAACTTGTCAATTTTTTGCCTGTGATTAATGACGTGAAGTTAGACACAACGATGTCTATCACGTTCATTCTTGGAATTTGCCACCCACTGAACTATGTACTGCCTCACTACAGGAGGATGGAATCCTTTTTGTACATATTGCAAATCCCTTTGAGTTAGCACACGAATGAATATTCCCCGATAACGTACGGGTAGGTATCCTTTCATGAAAATCATATAATAAATTCTAAGATCAAATCTCAAGAAGCGTGCGGTCTCGCTCGCCAGACAACAAATCACTTTACGGACTTGAACATATCTACTAGAAATTCTATACCTACTTTGCGGAAAGCAAGAGGCTTTTAGTAGAAGTTATTACTAAAACACTTTTAGATACGAGATTTTATTAGATAAGTATCGACATATAAGAACAAGACTATTTTGGAGGCCCATGCTCAAACAACTGTTCAATTCATTCATCAATGAGCACTAGAATGTAGCTTCATATTCATTACAAAAACTAACAGATCTTGTAGACAAAGCTTGGAAACTGATACCGTAACAAAAGTTGGGTCGTTTCAGAAAATTACAACAACTTAAGTGTGCCTGAACACTCCGAAGACCACTTAAGTCATACTCAGATGTCACTACAATACACCGAACACACATTTAAGTACGTAATAGCAATAGTAAGAGATTTAGGCAACCCATTTTGAGTAGGTAAAGATTAGAGCAAGCATTTGTGCTTTAGACATGTCTGTATATCATCTGCCTAGCTTTTTCCTAACCATGTTGAGGTCGTCTTCCAGTCCCGTATGCAGCTCAGTACCAGTGTTTTATACGGAGCAGTCGCCTATATGACGTCCTTAACCCAGCTATCCGTGAAACCCGATATCCTTTGGAAAGTCTGCTTCTCAGTCTTTCTGTCTTCTGACTACCCGTAATGACTGCCGAAGATATTCAAATGGTAGCGAAGCCATTTAAACGTGCCTTCCGCAACACGAAGCGTTACTGGTAGATAGATGGTGTCATCTAAGCTTATTTTCTTAAGCTGACGAGTTTGTTGTTGTTTGCTTGAACTGACCAATTTGAAAAATTCTGTCAGTGTTTAGATACGAGGACGATTTTCTTTGAAGAGCTGAGTACTTTACAAGGGACGCGGATGAAACCGCTGGCGGTTGAAATAGTGTTTTTATTTAGAAATTGTATATGACCTTATTATATAAGAGTTTTTCTTTTTTTTTTTTTTGAGAGATTATATCACAGTATAGTTGAAGTCAAATGATAATTGCGTTCAAACCTGATAGCATATGAGTGCCATGCGTCCATCGTGCGACCAAGAGAAATGCGTGACGGGTGTGCTTCTGTCGTTGATAAGCTCGATACTCCATCGGCCCTCGTACTTGATCCACACGAAGATCACGCCGCTACTGTCGCATGACGCCAGCTTCTGGTACGGCTCATTCCATTTCACTAGGATTACCTGGACAATAAACAAAGTGCTATAAATGTAGCTTAATGGTCCTTAAAACGATTACCTATATTGTCTTACGCAATTAAATTTCGCAGCAAAGTACGTAGCTGCTTTTATTTGAACAGATTTCAACCGGTATTTGTGAAGGTATTATCGAGGTTTTACTTCATTGGTTTTAATCAGATAATGTTGCTGGCTGAATCGACATTTGAATATGGAAGCACATAAAAGTTAGTAGTTTTTGATATTTTCATTGCGAATCTACCGTCTTTTCTACCGTCAGCGCCCGTGAGAAAATAAACTCGGAGTAAAATATTGAAGAAGTGTTTTGTTGTTTGTGTATTGGTGAAATTCTTGCAATAGTATCGGTACCAGAAAATAAGTCTACTCATAGTATAGTCATTGATTACAATTTCTTTGAATATTGATTTGCTCTAAAGTCGACAAATGCACACCTTGAACTACGACACAGTCACATTAATTAGTCGGATTCTACGCTATGTACAATGTAGCGCTAAGAACATCCCAGCGTCTACATTGTCTATCGGGCTACCGATAATTTTAGAGACAGCTTTCAGCAGTGGACTAAGGGTATTAATTAAGGACCCTTTACTAATACGCAGAAATAAATAAGCCTTCTCGTGTAATCCCAGGTAAGTATAAAGTACATAATGTAACGTGGCTACGCTTGGAAGCTTTCCCAAAATAAACTTACACCAAATATTTCTTGAAAACGGACTAGATTTCGAATCGCAGGACCAGCTTTTTAACATGGGACGGCTGTAAGTAATGGAGGTTCCGAAATGGGAAATGTGATTGAAAAAACTTTGCGAAAATCGTAGAGCACCGATGTAACATTTCGTATGATACATAACTAAGTTCAGTTGTTTTTGCTGCATCAAGAACTACAGGTAAAAGTTGCAGAGTTCTCAAACTTTTTAATTTGTCAACATCAACATTAACTAGGTACGAGTACATGCGAATAGGTACTCCATACCACGTAAATCCAGCGCCAAGAATCCACTCTAGTGACAGCTCTAGATTAATTACCGCTCGTAGTTTTAATTAAGTAAGGTGCAGTACTAAGTAAAATACTCTTATCCACCTACTTGAATTATTTATACCTGTACAAAGAAATACAGACTTTTCTCTTTGGTGTGCGCTATAAAAACCTTTGTAGTAGGTACTTGATTTTTTATTCTGGGTACGATTTGATAAAAAATATATTCTAAAAGACTTGATTCAGAAATCAGATTAAGAAGCTCATGGAGAGTGGAGTTTGTGTTCTCAATTTGTCGATATCTAGATTTGGCTTGGACGCTCTTCGCTTGTATTCATAGAAAGCTCAGCTCATCTAATACTCAATCTAGCTTCTCTGATTATGTTTGAACCACAGTGCATCGAACCTTTATTACAGGACAAAGAAGGGAATGTCTTTTTCTAAAATTGTTCATCAGGTTATTTAATCAAAATTTAGTCTTCGTCTTTATGCCACTTATATACTACAGACAGAGGTAAGCGAACAGATGCTGTTTCTTCTATTTTTATACGTAATAAGTAACTCAATAAATACCCCGTTATGTGCCGACGTCAAAGTTCTAGCAGTTATTTGACGGATGTTGGTAATTGATTGGTGTAGGCGGTCACTGTTAGAGACGGGCTTGAGCGATGCGATGTTATACGTCACAACAACTGCTGTTCAACAGTTTTTAAAACCAATAATACTTTTATATCTTCAGCGAGCTTCCATATGACACCATTTATAAAGTTCCCAGTGAAATGCATGAAGCCTTTACCAACTCGTAAAAGAAGAGCATAAGCGACAATACGACTCAAGGACGATGGTCCGCATAATAATAAATTGAAGACTCCATTACCGGCTTGGAGTACAACACAAAGCCACTTGTTTAACTTTATGGCCACTAATAGATTTCAGCTTTGACTACTTAAGTGAAAAAAGAAAACAATATTAACAAAAAGGAAATTCTTCTTCACCCAATTGGCTGTATAAACGTTCTTGAGCTTCTCAGGGGTAAAAAAGGGGCGGTATATTTGAAGATTATAGCCGTCGCGCTCCAGACGCACTGTTATTACACATTCCACGTGCCCTTCGCTCCGTATAAGTTACATCCACTTAGAGAAAACAGTCGGAATGTGAAGGAATCCGACGTCACACACACTGGGAGCAATCACACGTTTGACACAAGTCTCGGAATTGAGAACATTAAATTTATGAGGTCGCGTATATGGGTTACGTAGTAACTTTTTATTAATTTGTAATATGGCTCATACCTATCAGTGTGTGTAGATACGTTAGTTCTCTCAGAACACCTTTGTCTGTAGGGCTTCTGCGCTTAGATAACTGTTCCTACATATAAATGCGTCAAAGGAAGACAATACCTGAATTACGTGTCATATCAAGACATGGGAGCAAAATAGTTATTAGCCCCACCGTAAATTACTATGATTAAGATGATTTCCTTAGAAAGTCGTTTCTTCATGAAAATGTGGGAGCAAGTTGAGTAAGATGCAGTGACAAAGTTTCTAATGTACCTTTAGAAATAAGCAGGTAAAGTTTCGAAGTCATGGCTAGAAGCTTCAAAAGACCAATAGTACTAAAGTAGTTGTTTAATTCTAATCTATCTCCAGACTTGTGACATTTACTGGTGCTCACCTAGCAGATTCTTTCTAAAAAAATAATTTTCAGTTCGTTCTCTGAAAATTGAAATCAATCATTCAAATTAATTAAAACTATTTAGGCTCGATCAACACGATATCGATGCTATAAATTCGATTAATACTGTTTTGTTTGTCCACCGCAGGTTGTTGTAACAGAATATATTAACTACAGCGCTGACGCTCGGGGTCCTATAAATAACAAACAAACAAGTAGCTAAGTATTATTTTTGCAAATATTGTTTGGGTCAATATAAAAAGGGCTTCAGTGTAGGCCACGGCGAGTGCCACTTAAGCACGAGGGTAGGGCTTAAAACAAAGTCATGCAAGTCGCTCGAGGACTTTGCCTTTTCAATATAACGAAGTCCACTTATTTCTAAGATTTTTTCTTTTTTATAATGTATAACCACTAGACTGTTATTAAATAGCCTTACTGATTCAATTGAACTTGACTCTAATTCTAACAAACTAGCTGAATTTGTCTTTCTAGCTATTGATGCGGCTATGGTACATACAAGTGCATATAAGGGGTAATAAAATATTGCCACGACTTTAATGGGAGGTAATAGATTACAATAGTGAAGATAAATTATAATATATGTATGATATAATAAAAAAAATATTTGAATGAAAAAAATATATGTACGTATAAATTGTGAACCACGTTATACAGAGTAGAGCCAACGTTTTTAATCAACTGTTCAATAGTACGAAAGTTCTTTCTTCACTATTGCAATCTATAAACACAACACATCTTATTCTCGATTTAGCATGCTTTATAAATTGCTCTGAACCTTGTTAATATCTGCATCAAGGCAAGTCAAGTGCACTACCGTCTAATACCAGTTTAATGGACTGGTCCTTCGATACTAATGACCTAAAGGACCACAACACTAATGGTTCCCGTACCCCACTCGTAGCAGCATATGGATACATTATGGGATGGTTATAATATGAAAATAACTAAGGGCCAGTTTCACTGGTTACGGATAAGTTCCAGATAGTTTATCTGGTAGATAAGTTCATACAAATTCTGTTACTGGGCCTAAGGATTATATAAGTACTGTACAGGTTTCATTCTTATTATTTTCATAATAAATTTCAGTCTGGCTGAAAAGTAAGTAGGTATAGATTGCTTTTTATATTTGTATTGTCAGTTCTCCGTCAGCCGTCCTACAAAAATAAAAAAAGGTTAAAGTTCAAGAGTTGTTTTATTCCAGGAACTTGTGACAATCCCGAATCGGCCCCACAGGGCCCTAAATTGTATCTATATACATGATATATTTTTAATAAATAAATATCATAGATTTTATTACAAACGTATCTTCCTGAACATGAATAACAATGAAATAACAAGAGCCCTTGTTTTTAACGAGCAAATTGAATGTCAAAACGATAGATCCAAGAATATTAAATTCTGCCTCAAACATAATTAGGCCCAGAAAGAATACACTGCAGAGCGAAAACACAGGAAATGTTAACAATTAGGTACGTATTTCAATTTATTATCTGGCAACAGCGAGCAAGTTTAAAAGTGGAACCTACACATAGACAAGTACCTATATACTTACCTACTCTACACACGATCGAATAAGAAAGACTAAGGGCCAGTTTCACAGGTTACGGATAGCCCCTATCTACTAGATAAATAAAAAAATGGAACAGAACTTGTATGAAATTATCTGCCAGATAACTATCTGGAACTTATCAGCAACCTGTGAAACTGGCCCTTAGTTTTTTTTTAATTCGATCGTGTGTAGAGTAGGTTCAGTAACAGGCTTTTCAATATACCTGTGCAGTTGGCACATTTTTTAAAGCGGCAATTGTCAAAAACACAAATACATATTGAACGTCTATATTTTCTCTTCAGATATTGACAGTTGACACCTTTGACACTATTGTATAACAGACTGCCAACAGGCCCCGTGCGTGCTGCACGTGTCGTCTTTTGAGTACTCTTGAGGTCTCATTAAAATACACAAATTAAACACAGACCCTAAATATAAAAAGATCGAAGTCTTTAAAACGGTTTAAGTGTTCCAATCTTTTCGAGTAAAATTTGGTTCAGGCTTCCTTGGCAATCGTCTGTAGGTCAACGATAATTGACCAATGGCTAAATATTTTGAGCTTTCCTGCACCTACTAAATAAAATATTTGTATGTCTCACCATAGACAAAACATAGCTCACTTCATCTGATCTACATTTTTATACGAATGTTTTAGAAATAATAAATGACTTTGACTTTAAAACATTTCGAATAAAAATTAAATGTTTGAGCAACGACAGATATAAAACCCTCCTTTAGTCCCTACACTAGTTTTAGAAAGAGCTTAGAAAACTACACCTACACAATCTAATTTCGGAATAGAATACCTTTAATAAATATAATATTTTATGTAGCAACGGTGTTAGCATTCTATTAACATGAAAGTTAAATGGCTTCCAGCTTCTACTTTGATAGGTCCTGCACTAAGCTCTCCTCGTTTTTAGCTTACCGCAGACTCTTTCATCATTTTGTAATTCGGCAATGCGCAAAGTACAGACATACTAAAAACCTTAAAGCTATGTCTATTTCTAGCCACATTTCCACGAATCCCAGCTTTTAACGTGAATACAACATCACTACCGAACGGTATCTTCATCTTCTCTTCTAAATAGAAAGCTCTACGTAAGTAAGTATTTCAAACCTTTTTCGTTTAGACTATTTCATTTGGTTACTCGACCATTCAACAAATTATTTTCCGGAGAGAATTTTTTATTTGTGGGTTTTTGTGGGGAAAAAGTATTCACAGAATGTCATTAGCGACACCGCAGCCCGCGCGCTATAGAATATAAGATTTCTATCATCCACAAAAACCGAATGCGAGGAAAAGCTTTCAGATGCGTGAGCAGGTACTGTTACTTCTTATGTAAGCTATCTTATGTAGTCCAATCAAATCTATACTTAGATTTTGCCCTTTTTCATGAGAGAGCATCACGCGATGTCACAAACACAGATAGTATCGACTATCGAGATTAATATGTCAGTAAGGGTTTTCTCGTTACTTTGAAAGGTCACCAAAATAAAAAGATATTTTGCATTGTTAAAATGCCTTCCATACGTTAGGTGTAAGGTTTATACCACATTTCAGCGGATTGAAAACCGTTAACATAGAGTTAAGTACAACGGTGTAAAAGGATATTTTACGAGTATCACGTCCGTCAGAAAAACCATTGTGGAAATCGTGACCTGAAATTACAACTGGAATTTACAGGGACTTCTAAATAAAGTAGACTTGCTTTTGGCAGATACCCCAAATGTATAACTTAAATTTTTAGGTCAGGGTAGCCTCGGGCTATACTGGACCCAGACCCGAATAGATAATCGATGAAAAATCAACAATGAATTTGAACCGACGAAATGCACGTGTTACACGTACCTACATTAGGTAGTTCTCCCAAAATAACATTGTTGATTATATAAAAATCCACAGACGAAAATCGTCAGCTGTCAAAATGCAAAATGGATCTAGACTTAAATAGAAAAAAAGAAACTTACGTCTGATCTGTGTCCGCGCAAATTATAGTTTGTACGCAACGGCAACTCGTGCGGGCGGCGCGCGTGCGACGACGTGAACGTCACTCCAACCACCCCGCGCACGTTGCCAGTCGCCAACCAGCCCTCTTGGTAGTAGTTGTTGCGGTTCAACTTCCAACCCTCCTCCTATGCAAACACAGTATTATTTTAATTGCGCCAACAAATATAACAAGCGCAACCTCGAATGTCGACCTTGGCCTTGCCGTAACGAGCAGTGCAAACGGAGAATCGTTGCTTTTAAATTGCGCTCTAACGTTAGACACGTGAATTGATTACATGGATGAGAAAATGCATTATTTCGTGTTAGAATCAGTTGATTTTAATTACTTAGCAAGTAAAAAAATCTTGGTTTTTAATAAACCAACATTGCCACAATAAAATATTCAAATTAAATCATACGATAAGTAAAGCACAAACTACCTTCCTATTTATTTAACGCATGGTAATACCAACATAAATTAAAAGGGATTTCGTCCGTTAATAAATCTTGTGTTAGGAATTAACAAGACCTATTCTTTCTACTAACATTTTTTTTTTTATTAACAGCTAGGTACCTCTTATTTATTACGAATCTTATTTATTTATTATTTCATTACGATTTTTAAGCATTCTAGTAGACTAATACAACTATAAGTGGCGAATTAACCCTTTCCAAACTACCGTCACCGCTTGCCAACATCCTTAGAGCATACTAAACATGCTCCAACCTGACTAAATGTAGCACCAGAGAAATGGTCTCTCTAAAGAAAATGTTAATGCAAATCAACTGAAACGTTTCCCGAGTATCTAGACGAGCACATAGCAACGTACTAACTTTATTATATTAAAACTAAAAGGCGGAGAGTTGCCTGCACGTTCAGAATAATTAACTTTCAATATTTCTACAAATAGCATGTTCACTTGTACGGGCCGCATTAATAGGAAGCCAGGCAATTAACAGGCACGTAATGGTGCATGCCCGTCCCGACGACGGCGGCCGACCGGAGATCGAAGGCGAAATTGGCAATTAGCTAGATATTACGATCCGACACCCTTCGCTTCATTAATCCATACGTCGCCGCCCAATTAGGACACATTTCTTACCAATATCTGTACAGCAAGTACTGTGGGGGGGAATCTACAGGTTGCAAAGTTTATAGGATTGCTGGCCGATGTGTTACTCAAAATAATCGAAATAAAATAATCTTATTTCTAATTCGGACATCGTTATAATACAGACGTAGGACTATACCTGATGTCTAAAAAAGAATTGCTTTTACTCTCATAAAAACTAAAGTTTTATGAAGGTAATATCAGGAGCGGCCCAGAGCTTTCTCGAGAGCTTGGAAAATTAATCCGTAGCCAAGGTTCAGTTAAAAGCTAAGGACCATTTTAGGCTTAGAGAAAAAATATTACTTTATTTAATCTCGTTTTTTTGTATTCATTAAAAGCGAGCACTTAACGGAAACAGACTTAACTTGCTTGTCAAAGTCAACAAACTTGGCCTAGGTAAGTAGATGACCCATGAGGATTTCCCCCCGAAAAAAAAAAAGAAAAAAAAGGTAAGTAGATATATAGACAAATAGCCACCGTGTTGTTAGTTTTGTAGTTCTACTTACAGTAACGAATAGATGCGTGACGCGTTAAGACTCAAAGGACCAATTTTCATTATTTGATATAGAATTAAAAACATACTTATCGAATTACATTACTAAAGTACTTACACAGTAAATAATAAGAAGGCTCACAAAAGATACAAAGACAAGGTCTGACAAGGGAAAACATTGCCTGAAGGCTCTCGATGCCGTAATAAGTATATTAGGTTACTAAATAATGAAATCGGGTGGAAATTTTAAAAGGCGGAGACACCGCCACTTCATTAAACCAGTTACAAGCGCGGAGCGTGCTCATAGTTTAGTGTCTCCAGCTAGCTGTGACTAATGAGAACTGAAAGCCCATTAAAAGTAATTTTGCATCAAGGATCCTACGGCGATTTCTTTTGAAAGAAACATCCATTAGATTTAGAAGAAAAAATGTAGCTTTATGCCATTTTAATTGTCGTAGTGCGTCTACTTCATTTTGTCTTAATCAAGTAGATCCTATGTTCCGCACGTCATCTATATTATGAAAAGAACGTCCTTAGTTGTAATTTTATTGTTTACAACTTATTTTTAATTACTGTGGAAACAGGAGTTCGTATTTTGATATATCTACGATTGAAAGGCAAGGTACTTAGACTGATTATTTTTAAATTCTTAAGTGACTCATAGGAAATAATAGCCAGAATAGAGAGATTCCATGATACGAGTAGAACCAGTACCAATAAATAGATACCTGTTTATAAGCTTTCTTATATTTATTAACATTCTATAAAATGGACTATCAAAGTCTTTCAGAGGAGTTTTAAAAAGTTACTTTCTTTCCATCTTAAGCCATAATGGAGCCAATCGTGAGTTACAATTGTTGCATTTTGATGGGATGTTTTTCGGTAATGCGTTAAAATTACCCCTGAGTGACAAGCGTTGCATAGAAATTGAATTTAATAGGTCAGAAGTTGGTAAAGCCGACGGAAGGTTAATAGAATGGGACCCCCCAGAGTGCTTTAACACCGTACCTAGCTTCAGCAATTTCATTCGAAGTCGTTACATGGATTACAGTTGTGCGTGGCTCCATCAAGTCTTCCGAGAAAAGCTTCAAAGCTATTATAGTGACCATAAATAATATACGGGGTTTATGTGACAAAACAATGAATATGAAACGATGACCATAATGGTATTGTGTGCGAACCTACAAACAAATCAAAATGTGCATGTTATTTCAGATTTTCTTTAGTGTAATTTTCGTAGATTGCTTTGTTTTACTACTTAAGGTCTATTAAAATGTATTCAGTCAGCTATTTGATTCCAAACCAATTTGCTTACATGAATTCTTTGTTAAATAAACTTATTCACATAATTAACGTAAGTATTTGAATCTGTTTGTTAGATCATTTGTAAGTCAATTTGTAGACATGGGGTAGGCAAGTTAATTTAAAATTGATTGAAAAAATGGCATTGAGCCTAGCTTCCACGTAAATTCTAAAATTGGCGCTGTAGGTACATACGGAGGTTGCGGCGATTGTAGACCTCTTTTAAAATGAGGCCTATAGCATATAGTGAACAATGAGTGAACTCACCTCTGGCAGCTCGTCGGGCACCTTCCCCATCCAGGACAGCGACAGTATGGAGCAGTCGCATTTTGCATTTACGTTTCTCTCGAAGTGAAGATGCATTTTCGCTTTATCAGTTCAGACGTAAACTCAAACGTTCAACATCGTTAGTATATTATGCAAACACACGGTGTACCCGCGAGCCGTTTCGCGAACGGTCGAGCAGACAACTTAACGCGCACATTTCACGAGACCCAGTGATAATACATTCGGGATCGGATTATGAAATATCATTTTTGTTGGATTGTGAAGTGGTCGGGTGAGAGCGCGTCGGTCGGCACTCGGCTGACGTGACAGAGGGTGACAAGCGAGCCTTCGGGACGGCGGCGGGCGGCGCAAGTATTGATTGCGCACAGGGGGCGCGCGCACCCCACGACCTCTACCGCTGCCGCGGAAAACCGGGAAAACCCGTGGAAAGCCCGTTGAGATGGCGCTGTAATACCATGCACAAGGACCAATTTCAACACCGATCTTAAACTTTACTTACTACATAAACAAAGCGTTCCTTCAGTACAGCCAAGTATTGCAGTATTCATACGAATTTATGAACAAACGCCTCTTCTTACAAGCAAATTAAGGTAGGTATCTTTAGGTATATACTTTACGAGTTAATGTCTGACCCATGCCAGGTGCTAAATAATTCACAGATACTTTATTTGAAGAAAATTGGTGAATAATCTGCGAGATGCAAATTATTTGGAGGTCGGTAGGAAAATTCTACTGTTCGAATTTTGGCAAATGGCACTGCGATCCCATTAACATGCACCCACGTTTATTCTCACTTAATTATACATAGTGTGAACACGAACAAAAGCGGCCGGTCCACAGGTACTCATCGTTTTTCATTTTCACGAATCCACGTTGTTTATGAAAGGCTTTTAAAATGTTGATGTCGAGTACCGTCGAGTGCGAGCGGTCGGCAAATTCGTTTTAAATACCACAATATTTTTTATTGTACGGATCAGTTGTTGAACGATAGCGAAGTACGTAGCCCCCATTAACAATCGTTTAAATAAAAACGCAATTTTATTAATTCTAAGGTTTATTGTCTATAAAACCAAATTACATTACATTACCTACATTACGATAAAATATCACGTGAACAGAATAAAATATCACAGAATACAGACTAAAGAATAGAATAGAGAGTTCATGATTAATTAAAACATGATTTCCTTCAAGGTTCCCCACGTGAGTCCGCTTTTGACTTTAACGGGTAGGGGTACAGAAAGCTGGATGGTATTTTCCATGACTTGCTTAATGATGGTAATGAAGTAGTGTTGGTAAGTTTCGGGAACTTCGTAGATGAGTTCGTCGTGCATCTGCAGTATAAGCCGCGGTTTCGGGTCTAGGGTATCGGTCATTGTGTCTATGGAGCACATCGCGGCCTTCGCAATGTCTGCGGCTGAGCCTTGTATAGTGGTGTTGACTGCCTGACGTTCGGCAGCACCTACGGAATTTAAAACGAAATAAGTTACTTTAATTTGTGACGTCACTTCAATTTGGCTTCCTTATGAATTTGCGCAGATTACCTACTTTTTGTCTCCTTTACATTATTTTGACTTTTTGAATATAATAAAAGAACTAGTACGCGTTGACACAAAGCGTGTTAGTAATATATCCAAACAAATTCTATCTTTTCAATGAAAACAGTAACGTAGGTTTATTTACTAATTTCTTTCAAAAAGAAAAAGGCGAATGAATTTAGGCACATACATAGTCTAAGAGTCAGAGAAAGGACATAGGCTACTATCCGGGTACGGGAAGTTGTTCCTTCGGGCAGAGAATGGAGCCGCGGGAAGATCTACTTGCATAATAAAACGTACCTTTGTAACGTCAACTTACTCTTTTTGGACGAACAACTGCTTTTAATATCTGGCAAATATCTTCTCCGTTTCATTAATGTCTCCACGTACTCTTGGTCCCTGCACTCTTCTATGACCGTCTGCGTGAACACCTTGACAGCCGGATACGTCTTATAGAACGAATCCATGAAAACTGCCGCCTCCATCTCCGTTACATCGAGGAGTTGCCCCAATGTTTTGTTCCCCATCCCATAAATAATTCCGTAACAAAGCTGCTTAGCTCTCTGCCTTAAATCATCGTCTACCTGTTAATAAGTCATTGTTTACTCCTCGAATATCGCACGTAGAAGTTATAAGCTAAATATAATGAGAAGCCGAACTCAGTCGAGTACTCTTTTATGTTCAGCTTCAAAGCCTAACAAACAATAGGCGATTGCGCTCAATATAGCTTGCGTCGCAGATTCGTGGAGGTTTTATTACTATTTATACTGAAATTGTTCAGTATAGGCTATTGATATCCCACTCTTTAAAATACTACAGTTGATCATCATCAGCCTTTTGAATTTCCCACTACAGGGCACAAACCTCTTCTCGTAAAGACAATATACATATATTTAAGAAGTGCATATAATCACATGATCGGTACTTGCATATTACCTGGAATCAAACCGACACACTCGTACTCGAGAGCCAGGTGCTTTAACCACTAGGCCGCCTCAGCTAAATAATTAAAACTACTAAATAATAGCCTCCTAAAAAAATAATCACTAAAAAATAAAAAATGAAAATCTCACCTCCTCTTCAGGCACAGTGCTCCAGGAGGCCGCAATAGACTTAAATACATCCATATCAGACTTCATAATTTTCATCAACACCTGATCTTTACTGAAGTGCGTGAGGATCCTCATTTCCAGCTGACAATAGTCTGCCGACACAATGACGTAGCCGCGGGCGGCTTTGAATATGTTCCTGCAGTTGAACTCGGCTACGTGATCAGTTGCGACTGTGTGCAACGACAAGTATTCCAAAGGGATCGCAAACGTGCGCGGAACATTCTGCAAGTTCGGCTCATGCATGCTGACACGACCCGTACAAGTGAACATTGTGTACGTCGGATTTATTCTGCAAATAATAAATGTAAGGGTTGCTACAAGCTCTCACTTTAATTAATCCTACCTGCTACACGTGTCACCCCACCCCCTTGTACGACGCGTTGTCGGCGCTTAAACTGTTTATGATTATACACTGTTAATTATTTACGAAGGTTTTGTTTGAATGCGTAGTTTAGGCCATTTTTTTCTAAAGTTTCAAGTTTATTTCAGTTACCGATTCCTCTTAAAAAAGTAGTCTTCTTATGTTTGCAAAACTTGATTCAAAGAATATTACCTGTCTCCCTCAGTGTATATACAAGCCTTCTCTGTCAAAGGATACAGTGTCTTCGTCAATATAGAATTCAGCTTTCTCCAATAAATAACGATACTCGACAGCGGACTGTTGTGCGAAGTGAGCACGCTCTTCTTAGTACTTACTTTGCGCCCATTGTAGATACCCAAAACCTGGCAAGACATGTTCCCAATTTAATATAAACTACAAGAAACATAGCAACACATCAACAGTGTGTATTGCGAAACTTATTAGGTACCTTGGCAACATCTTTCGACGAGTTGAAGTTGAAATGATATCCGCAAAGTTTGTATGCCTTCTTCTGCAGACTTTCTTGGGAATTTCTTACATCAATCAAAAGTCGTGACGCGAGATCCTTGTCTACAGTGATTCCGTAGTGTTCGCAGTTAGACAGAATCTTCGCAACTCGGTTTTCGATATCTGCACAAAGCACAAGATCAATATTGGCGTAGTTTTACTACTTAATTGAAAATTTTAATTGTATAAATTGTAACGCACCCACTATATTTCGAGTAGGCTGTAGAGATTGTTGTAAAATAATTTCCTGACTTTCAGCAACCATCCACACCGACCAAGCCTTCAAGGAAATACTTTCGGTGTTATCCAAATTCTTAAACCTTTTTTGCTGACTGTTAACTTTAAGCAGCACGTTTGAGAAATCAACTCCACAATATTTTTTTGTCTGCAATACACGCAAACATGTTAAGTTTATTAAATAAGTATTTAAGAAAAAAACAAAGCCACAAACTATTGTTGTCACTTACTAGATAATTGACGTCCGGTATTTTCTCGCTGCTATTTATTAACCATTCAATTAAAGATACGTCTGTACAGTCCGCCGACAAATTAATGCCAAGCCATCGTTTTATGTGAAAGTGAACGGTTTTCAAACACAACATTTTCAATTTCAACGTGTTTTTCTTGAACCAGCTACGTAATCGACCTTTGACTACTTGCAAACAATCAACAGATGTCAAATCTAAGTAAATGCTTGTTCCTTGATTTAAGTAAATGACTAGACCATTTATTGAGCAATCTTCATTTCTATCATCGGCTTTTCGAACAGGCTTGGGACCACTAAATATGTTGCTCCCTATAACTTCATTACTACCTAACTGATTTCTTTTTAAATTCAAATGTATAGATGCACTATGCACATTTTGAACTGCTTGTGAATACTCAATAACATCATTTCCTCTTAACACATAACAATGAACTTTACATTGACTAAACTCTATAATAAATCGTTTCGATAAAGAACATCTTATTTTTGGCAAGCTGTATATTTCGTCTTTAGTGTCGTTCATCATTTTAGTATCGTCTTGGATAGAAAAATCTACTTTTTTCTTTTTTATCATTGGATGCATTTCTTTGTCATTTGATTTTCTTCGTTTATAAGCTATCAGGTTCTTGTTAACAATGGTACTGACCGATTCTGAGTCATTGGTTTTATAATCCACTTTAACAGGTTCTATGATTTTATCATCTTCATAAACTAATTTTATATTCTCATCATCATCATCGTCACCACCTTCAGTTTCAATTAAAGTCGATTTAAAAGCATTTAAAATTGTGTTAGAGTTTATACTAGCATGACCTAAAGTGGTTTCTTGATTACATATTGTTGGTTCTCTATCGAGCAATTTACTAGGAATTAGATCTACGGCCAAACTCTCTTCGAATAAACTCGAGTTATCACCATCAGATGAAAACAAACTTATGTCTTTTGCCGACATATGTGCGGATGCATTTAAAACATCAGTTTTATTAAGACTTTCTGGCGCCGAAGACTTTTCTTCCAGTTCACCAAAACTAATGTTAGGTGAAAACATTTTGTCAGACGTACGCAATTTTGTTAAATTGTCTAAAGCAGCTTCGGTAAAATTTAAGGAATCCCATACAATGTCGTTTGATAATGATTGGCTATTGTTTTCGGTTGTAGTGCAGTTTTCTTTTGGAATATTAGTACTAGTTTTGGATAACGGATTCATTTTCATATTTTTCTTTGAATCTTCCTGCAAACGGATACTATCACTTTTTTCTGATACACTTTGCTCGATTACTGTTTCATTATTTGTATGTTCGAGACTTTGAGGGGTGTGATATTGTGACGTATTCTCTTGCGTCGTATTTTGCTGATCTCCACTTTTTGTATTCGTTTCTTGACTTATAGGACTTAATATTACATCATTACGAGTACGATTATCATCTTTGCTTAATGAAGAGTCTACAGGATCTGGAACTGCTGTCGACTCTTGATTCCATTTAATTTCTGCAACGCCAATTTCAAGAGAAAGGTATTTCCTAGCTTCCGTGATAAGATTCTCGGCTGCTTCTTTAGTTGTGATACCACAATAACCCGTTATCCAAATACTTTTTATTTTATTACGTTTTCTTATATCATCACTATCGTCATCGTCTCTTTCCTTTTCACTTTGAAAAGGTATGGACTTGTGAAGTATGTTTTCTATAGTATTTGCATCAGCTGATGCAATGCTGGCGATTGTTTCAAATCCCGCATCAAAAAGTGTTCTAGCTCGCATGCCATTTAGAGAAGGGAGTTTCATCAACTCTAGCAATTCAGAGTGAATGCCGAAATGTAAACGATCTTGGAATTGCGATATTAGCATCTCCATATTTTTCCATCCTAACTGTCGGCAAAAGGCTGTGACCATACCTGAGAAGTTTAATAGACTAAGGAATAAGCTTCCAAAATCAACTGACATAGTTCTGTTCAATAGAGAAAAACTCACCAGCAAAAGTTGCAGCTCCTTGCTGAAGGCTCTGTAGGAAGCCTCGCGCGCATTGAAACTTGGTTGCTACTTCTGCAAGAGGCACCTCATTCACTAAGTCCTGTAAAGCTAAGGCAGTATAAAACCTTGAATAAAAAGATAATGATTATTATAGCTTTACCCTGCAAACTTATTATGAATAAACCAATAAGTAATCAAGCTATTGTTATACCTTTTATGTATATTCACTTTATTTTGTATGTTGCTAGCCTTATTAGTTCCTCGAAGACATCTGATTATGAAACTCTCTTGTACCCCAACTAATTCCCCCACTCTCTTCTGGGCTTTGGTTAGAGACTCCCAAAGAGTCAGCATATGAATCCAATCCATGTTTCCCCACTGACTACTCACACCATAAGGTGTTACTAGATATATAAGATGCAAATCTGTTTCTAAGACAAGACACTGACGAGCTTTCTGCAGTTCACAAAATAATGATAGTCCATCATTTGGAGCCATTGATGATGATAAACAAGCTTTCCCTAAGGGTGTAGCAACATAGTGCTCCTCATTACCTTCAGTTTGTATTCTTACCAATTCAAAATTTTTCAATTCTTCTAAGGTGTTATCTAATAGACTTTCTTGTGAAGCTGATGTATCTTGTTGGTTGTATAGCAATGTACATTTGGAATATAATTCTACCTGTTCCTTAGTAGATAAAACTTGGCTAGCTATCATTTCTAGCACTGCTCTCATGTATTTATCTTCAGTTTCAATGCAACTCTTTACTGGGTCTAAGGAGCCCATCATTAATTCAAAGCCAATTTTTTTTTCAGCCTCTGTGCATATTAATACACTCTCACCCTGGGTATCTCTTCCCATTCTTCCAGCTCTGCCAATCATTTGTTTATATGTCAGGATATTTATTGGCTGCCTTTGAAATACAGGTGACCGTATAATAACTTTTCTGGCAGGCAAGTTCACTCCAGAACTCAATGTGGATGTGGCTACTAAGACTCTAATCGCCCCAGTCTTAAATCCACCTTCAACTATGTCCCTCTCATCAAATGTCAGACCCGCATGGTGATATGCAACACCAAAAGATATTGTTTTCTTTAGAACTTGATCTAATCCAACTGGAGAATTTTTCAGTTGCTCTAGGACTTCTAAAATACTAACAGAATTTAACTGACTTCGTAAAACATGGCCAGCCTGGCTGCCTTCACATCCTAGTTTATAGAATGATGATGCAACAGATTGAGCTAAGCTTTCACACCAATTCTTTGTCATACAGAATATGAGTACTGAGCATCCCTCTTTAATAGTTTCCAAACAGATTTTCAGAACATTATCTCCTTCAGCAGTTAAACTCATGTCTATAGTATTAATACAAACTCCTTGTTTATCATAATACTTATTTCCTACTAAACAGTATTCATGTAGAGGGATTGGTCTAAACTGAGTGATGAATAACTCGGCATTCAACCAATTGGCTAGACTCTCTAAATTAGGTAATGTAGCTGACATCCCTACTATTTGTATTTTAATATCATCTGATGTGGATGTCACATATTTGATTTTTGTCAGGAGCAGTTCTAGTAAGTATCCTCGGCTGGGGTCACTAAGTAAATGCAATTCATCTACAATAATGGCACCTAGCTCTGATATAGTTCCTTCATCTAGGAGTTTGTTGACTAAACTGTTAGCTTTCTCAATAGTGCATATGGCAACATGCACAGCTTGCAAGCCCCCAGGAGGTGACTGAGATCCCATGAACCCCTCCACTCGAATACCAGAGCTAGACAATATATCTTGAAGGTAAAACATTTTTTCTCTTACAATAGACACAAATGGCAGAATTATAATTACCTTCTTCTGGCGTTCCAAAATAGTTTTGATTGTTAATATTTCTGCAACAAGGGTTTTCCCAGCAGATGTAGGTGCAGAATAAACTAAATTACAACAATCAAAGAGTACCTTTGAGTTACTCAAACAAGTAACCTGCCAGTCAAACATCTCTTTAACTCCTCGTTGTTCATATTTTTTTGCTATCTCAATTGGTAGACCCCAGGCTTTTAAATTTTTATTACTACCTTGATCCATACATGATTTCAACAGACTATTCTCTGTTGAGTGTAAGGATATTGTGGTGTTCTCTGAATAATTATGACTTTTCTTGATTGGTCTCAAACTTGTTTTCAAATCATAGTTTTGTTCCAAAGCTTGCTCTTTTACAACTTGCAAGGAACTTTGTAATATGAATGAATTATCGAAGCAATTGTCTAAGAAGCCTATATTTTCAGCTATGAACTGAGTATCAATACCTCCCGCATCCAGATAGGCCATTATAATATTTACAGTTTAATTGTAATAAACAGAATTCATAGT
This sequence comes from Heliothis peltigera, assembly GCA_958496145.1. Taxonomy (NCBI): domain Eukaryota; kingdom Metazoa; phylum Arthropoda; class Insecta; order Lepidoptera; family Noctuidae; genus Heliothis; species Heliothis peltigera. The sequence continues at coordinate 9,406,039 of OY292328.1, forward strand.
AAATGCAAGAACTTCATTGAAAATCAAACACAACAGACAAATCTGTCAAGTGTCAGCTGTTAAGCAAAACGTCACAAAATTGCCAATTGTGACAGTTTTTTTTTTACTGTCAATAATAATCGAGGTTCGCTCAGAGGTTCGCGGTCCGTCCGAAAATAGTTTGCAGTGGAGTCAATACAAAACTCAATAATAATACACGAAGAATAACGATAGGGAAAATCCCTTAGAAAATCCTATGCTTCTCAAACCCAGGACGGTAAAACTTGTTGTGTATGGAATATTGGAAATTGAATGATCTGTATATATTTGAACGGATATTTTGAACACTGCACTAACCACAATGAACTTAAACTATACTGTGTATAATGAAAGTTTAAATATCTATCACTCTTTCAAGCAAAAGTTACTAAACGAAAATAGAATAAGAAAACGTATGGAAAATGCAACGACTGATAGCGGGATATTCAAATATAAAATTCTTTTTTGCCTTATTTTGCATTAAAAATTTGTATCGAGTTCCCAGTTGAACAGAGACATCAAAATAATTTTGAGGTAAATTGTTGGCGCCAATGATAAAATAATAACTCATCAGTAACGTTAACTTAGGTAAAAGACAGAATGCGGCCCGTAGTAGATGCCTTCAAACCATGACCGTGGGCTTAATATATTTAAATTTTAAACGAAGGATATTGGCATAATTTTATTCAAATAGGGGAAAATTAAACAGAACCACGTAATTTCTGTCATGGTAACCAAATTCTACAAAGAAAACAAGTCATTGGCTGTAGGATATACCAATTTATTAAAAGGTTTATCCCTAGGCAGCCTTACATGCACCCATACCATTTGATCACAGAATTAGCCACTAAACATAATTAAAAATATTTTTATTATAAAGGTATTAATCAACCAATAGTAGTTATATATTTGAATAAACTCTATACTAAATTAACAAGTAGGTAAGTTTTAAATTTCAACCATTGAATCAATTTTAATATGCATTTACATAAAAGCTAAAACACTGGATGTAGGGAGTGAGATCAGGGCATAATTTAATTATTCAAAAGATATCCTTCTGGCTTACATTAGACACAGGAAGTCTACAAATCAAATTGATCTTTTCAAGTTGCACATGGAAGGCAAATTTTTCAAGTAAATGCTGATTGCATTGTCATTAGTCACTCAATTTTTTTCATGAAATCCAGGCAACAATTTTAGACCTACAAAAGTGTATAACTTTATATTATTTACAAAGTCAATTTATAATTTTGAGTATTCAAATATATCATAAAGAGATTTTTGTAGCCGTTGGTTCTTTGCCTTCTGTTAGAGCTCTTGATTCATGTACAAATGATGCATATGTAATGCCCTGAAAGAGAAAAAGATGATTTTTGTAGTTCATTTTATATATCTTATATACCAACATGTTTAAATAACATGTGGCCATAAAATTAAACTTATTTTACCTGTTGCATGGCAGCTCTGATAAACCCTTCATTAGCTGACACAGTCAGAGCTTTAATCCTATGACCAAAATTAAAAATAATTTTAGATCTTAATCTGACATGGCCTCTAACTTTTAAATTCTTTCTTGGAAAATCATCTTCACCTAGAAATGAAAACATTTTTTATTATTACATTTTACTAATTGAAGTCATAGACAAATTGTTAAAGTGAGTGGTGACTTACCACCATAATCATCAGGAAATACTCGGATCATATTCTTCAGTTCTTCTGTCCTCTTAATCTCCATTGGTCCACCCAAATTATTTATAATTTTTTCAAAGTCATCCCATGCTGTTCGGCAGCAAACTAAGGTCTTATCTAAAAAAAAAATATATTTTTAAATGGGTACAAGAAAACTTATATAAAATAACTTATGCAAGTGGATTGTGAATATGATCTATGCATGTGTTATACCATCATAATCTCCTTACCTTTAAATAATCTTTCCAAAATAGGCTTGACTGGCCTCTCAGCCTCCCAAGCAGACTGCTGAGTCAGTACCTCTTGCTTGAATACATAGTTACAGTGTCCATTTGTCATGTTGCTCACATAGGCCATCATGGCTGTCACATCTAGATTTAGCGTTTTGATTTCTGGATGCTCATCTATGCACTGTGGCATTTTTTGGCTGGATGGAAAGAAAAAAAAGAATTAATGTATAATCTTGTTACATATTTAAGGGTGTTTTACTCAAAATTATATGCTAAATTACCTCTCCTGAAGGCACTCATCATCATCAGACCCCTCACTCCAAGAATCATTACTATCATCACAGGGGATAGAATTTGGCAATACTTCTCCCTTGACTATCACACCAACAGCTTTTAGTTTGTTAGCCAAATTCTCCTCTATGCCACTCATGAATTCAAATATGACCTGAAAATCAGAAAAATTAAACAGTATTTATAATGATTTGGTGTCAAGAAGTTTTCTAATTGGAGCAAGTTGTAATTTACAACTAAACTTGACTATTACACAACAATTTTGAAAATTGCTCAAGAAGATACATACTTTGGGAGGTTTATACATGCAAGGGTATAGTTTTGCACACTCTAGGTAGTCCTCAGCTTGGTCCAATATTGAACGAGCTCCATATGAAGCCTTGCCTGCACTCAGCGCTGACAGAGACTTGGGATTTCTAGCGATGACTGAAACGGAAATTCTTTAAGAATTATAACAAATTTTTCCCTCAAAAGTATGTTGCAGGTTTCATTAATCACCTTTCGTCCACACTCGGCCTGCATCGCTAATTATATCAATAACAAGTTTAGTATTATCGTTTGTGTGAAAGATTTTACACACAGCAATGACACCAGGCCTCAGAGCGGACTCGACCATCGCGCCTAGATGCCGAAGATTTGAACATGATAGTTGTTCGATTTTTACTTTCTTGGACCTTTGTAGCTAAAACAAACATACGTATTAAGCTCAATATGCTTCAAAATTATAAAGGGGAGATGATATTTTATTGACCATTCCTTACCTTTCTCAAGAATTCTATTTCTTGCTTAATTTTTCGCTGTAATTTCATAACTCCATCTATTTCAACTAAAGGTTCCAATTTTATCACAAGATTTTCGCCAAAATGAACTTTATCATTTAACAACGACATTAATTCTTCTGAAGTCTCCATTATTTCAAAATTATTTATTATCTAAAAATTTCCTTCTATTTACAAAAAGATGAATTTCGATGTTTTCCCAGAACAGAACAGCCAGCTGTCACATTTCATTGTTGTCATTTGGCGCCACAGATTATAGTCTGTAAGTCTCACCTGTAGTGATGTATTTTGGACTAAGCGTCGAAAAAAACGTTCTTAATTTTTTGAGGTTTTTAAATACAAGGGTTAAAAATATGAATGCGTATACAAACCTGCATATCATCGTCGTATTTAAAAAAAAAAAATGTTATAATTTTTGCAAAACATGAACCCACGTTCCAAGCGAACTTCTATTCGCAACCGGAAAAAGATAATTCCTTTCTAAGATTATAGAAGTTCTCTCCTCCACAAAGGATGAGAATAAAGGACGTTGTAGACAAAGGTAATGCTCAATTACTCATTTCACCAACAAACACATGAAATAAAAAGTGAATTTAGAATTTGAGGAAGTCTGATTTCATTGACTGAAAAATTAAAGACAAAAAATCCTTATAAAATAAAATAAAGTAAAACAACTTAAAAATCCTCGTCTATCTCCTTGTGTATCGAGCTTGTGTCGCAAAACGCGATGAACATTTTTATTCCGATTTACCCGCCAACTCAGTGATTCGTTACTCCTGTCACATGACCATAACCTAAATCAGCCAATCAAAACCCAAAGCGACTGGGCTAGCCGACCACAACCACAATTTTGAGAAATGGCTGACGATAAAGAAGTTGAGAAAACTATTGCGGAAGACTTGGTTGTAACCAAGTACAAACTAGCGGGACAAATAGTTAATCGTAAGTCTATACATAACTTAATTTGTTATTATAAATAGATATATGCGCCAGCGTAGAGAATTTATGAACAAAGCTTCCCTGTAGGTTGGAGCGATGGACGCGTGTCATCGCCATGCGGGCAATGTGGTGCCGCTATCCGTGCCAAGTTATTCTCATAAGTCGGTTCATTTTTAACCTGGCATAAATATAATTTTGCAGGTGTCCTGGAACAGCTAATCACGAAATGTGTGCCTGAAGCTTCCGCCAGAGAGTTATGCGAAATTGGTGACAAGCTTATTCTAGACGAGACTTCCAAGGTTTTCAAAAAAGAAAAGGATTCCAAGAAGGGTATTGCGTTCTCAACATGCGTTTCGGTGAACAATTGTATATGTCACTTCTCGCCGATACCTAGCGAAAACGATTATATCCTCAAGGAGGGAGACCTAGCTAAGATGTGAGTATAAGCTTGTTGGTGAAGTGAACTCAGTACGAAACTCATTCAGTATATCCTCTCGAGTTGCTCAAGTGTGTTTTTACGTACTCTGTGTATGCTGTAGTTGTTACGTGATGATAGAGTAGTTTTGATAATAGTTAGGTCCTACTTTAACAATCTTACTTTTATAACCTCAATATCTGTTGCCCCAATTAGGTCATACGAAAGTTATACTTATCTGTTTTGGCTATATTATTATTATCATGTGAGACAATGTATAGGAGAATTTGGTAAAATTCCATTGTGATGTCTTCTATCTAGGTGACAATAAATGTCTTATCTATTTATAGAGATCTTGGCGCACACATAGATGGGTTCATTGCAGTGGTTGCCCATACCGTTGTTGTTGGTGGAGGGGAGGTGACAGGAAGAGCTGCTGATGTTGTCCTTGCAGCCCATTATGCTAGTGAAGCCGCCCTGAGGTTGTTGCGGCCTGGTAATGAGGTATACTTTAATTTTTAGATGTTTTAATAATTTTGGTTCATGTAGAATGCAATTTTTGCAGTGCTATTTGAGTTTACAATTATTCATATTTTAGTTTGAATGATTTTGCAGTAGATTTTTTTGTGGAATCTGGAGCCCACTGCTCGATGCCCCTTTCACTTTTTCACTCTACAAATTAAAGTCATTGTTTCATGTAATTTATGAGCCTTAAAATGTCATGTGTTTTTTTGCAATATCTATTCTTATGTAGTATGTTTTGGTAAACTTTCAGTTGCTTAAAATTATATTTTTTATTTTTAGAACTACGCAATAACAGATGCGGTGCAGAAAGTTACTGCAGAGTTTGGTTGCAAGCCTGTTGAGGGTATGTTATCACACCAGCTGAAGCAGTTCCGCATTGATGGCGAGAAGAGCATCATTCAGAACCCTTCAGAGCCTCAGCGTAAGGAACATGAGAAGGCAACTTTGGAGACTTATGAAGTTTATGCAATGGATGTATTAGTATCCACTGGAGAAGGAGTTGTAAGTATTACATAGTATTGAATAAGTTGACACTAGTTTAACTTTGATTGAATTTGTATAAATGAAGTTGTGTTTATAAGTATGGCCCTGAATTCTTTCCAGACTTTGTACAATACAGTTTCTGGCAGTACTCAGGGAAAAGAAAAAAGTAAAATTCTAACTGAAATTGCTGTACTATAGCATTTTGGTTTTATCTTGCTGACATTAAAATAAAACAGACTATGTTTGATTCATTGAAATTAATTACGAAATGTTGAATATAATCCAATATCCATTTTTTTTTTCATACAGGGCCGAGAAATGGACACCAGGTGTACGATATACAAGAAAACTGATGAGGTCTATCAATTGAAACTGAAGGCTTCAAGAATGTTCTATAGTGAGGTGAGATGTCATCCTATAAATAGAACCAGTTTTTTTTTCTGATATTGGTACTGCTGTCTTTTATTTTTCCAGAATGTTTTCTTTTTTTTGGGATTGCTTAATCAATACCAAATCTACTTTCTGGATATAACATTGAAATTTGTTTGAACCAATACATTAAAATACGTGTATTGGCATAGAAAATTTCGACAATCTTTATGTTAATTTTACAATTCAATCTTTAAACACTATTGTTTGTAAAACAAACTTTATTTGTAATTTGTTTTATATGTAGGTACGCAACAAGCATGGTTCAATGCCCTTCAACCTTCGAAGCTTTGATAAGGAGACCAGTGCGAGATTAGGAGTTGTCGAGTGTGTCAACCACAAACTCATCGAGCCATTCCAGGTATAGTAGTTTATTTTACATGTGAAGTTGTAGTTTAATTTTGTACAGAAAAAGGAAATGTGTCTAAAATAATAATAATTATTTTTAAGGTGCTGTATGAACGTCCAGGGGAGCTAGTGGCGCAATTCAAGTTCACAGCTCTGTTGTTACCGAGTGGTACACACCGTATCACTGGCTTGCCCTTCGAGAAAAGTACATGCAAGAGTGAACGCAGTATCAAGGACCCTGAACTTAACGTGAGTGTAAATAATATAATCATATGATTTATGAATGTAGTAAACCATCCCTGTTATCTTTCAAAGCATGCTATCTCAAGGTGTGATTTGAACAAGCACAGGGTAAATTAAAAGTATTGTTTTTGAGCCGATATGCATATCATTTGCATGTCTGTTTGAACCATCACGACATTACCTTGCAAACAATATCAGTTTACATACTTAGAAGAATTATGATAATTTCTTATAACATAAATAAATGTTACAGGCACTTCTCAACTCGTCTGCAAAATCCAACAAGAAGAAGAAAAAGAAAACTGGTGCTGAAGAGCCCATGGAAGTGGAAACTGTTGCCTAGCAATGGGACAAATTGCCCAGGACATAAACTAAATGAAATCTACAGCTTCCTTCAACATACCTGTAATAACATATATCACACAAGCCTTAATCAAATAAAGCCTTTATATCCAAAATGTTAAGTGATATTATCATGTTTTAACTTTTAAATCTTTGAACAATTTAGGCTTGTGTTAAATCAGAAATTAGAGACCTTTTAACCTTATTACATGTACAAGATACTTTTTTATGTGGGATTTGCAATAGAAATGCAAATGTGTGCTTTCTTACTTTATTCAATAACAAGTTCATTTTGCTTTCAGTATCTATTTCCTCTCAGATTTCCACATAATTTGAAACATTTTATTATTGTATATAAGATGACATTTCCCATTGACAGAGGTTATTCCGCACTACATAAAGCAAAATTAAATTGGATTATATCAAGCAAGACTATTCCTTTAACAAATGATTTAAGTCTATGTAATGTGCACAAAAACTTTAATTCCTTTAGTATATTGTAATTTCGTTGATACATTTTTGTATCAGTCTGTAATGACAGCGCGATGCATCATCTGCGTAATATTATTTGAGATAATTGTTACAAAAATAATATAACAAAGCCATTACCCATCTAAAGTTTTACACATTACGTTATGTTCATGTTTGTCAGCTACATAAGTTTATTAACACTACCAAGCTTTACTGTTCTTCATGTTAAATAGAAGATTTGTGTTAAGAAAGAGATTAGTTAAATGATGGTTTTATATTAAAAATTAAGATGGACATTCATGTTTAGTGAATGTCATGTCTGTGTTGTGTCAACTGCAATATTTGTTGAAGCTTGGAAATGTTTACATGTTTATGGAGCAGACCCTATTATTAGGTAAAGTTGTAAAATATGTGACACTGCAAGAAAAGGAATAAATCAAACTGTGCCACAGTTGTGGGCTGTTTTTGTAAAGTTGTGTTTTTATTATATTCCACCCTACCTCAGCTTATCTGGGAATATTGACCAAAGGCAGATGATAGTGTACATACAACCAAAATGAGCAGCTAAATACCAGTGCATATTTACAAACTACTAGCTGTTTTTCGTAGCTTCATCTGGTACCGCAGGAACTACTTGCCGAACTCGGATAAAAGTACCCTTCATTTACTTTTAATCTGATAACATTTTTCTGGCAAGTTTAATCAAAATATTTACGCAGTAGTTCTATCGTGAAGAAGTAACATACAAAGGCTTTTTTATAATACTAGACGAGGGGGTCAAATTGCCAGTGGAGAAAACGCGAACTATCGGCGATTTTCTCTCAGAAAGCGCCAATTTCGTGCAAACAACTATAAAAATAAACATGAAAAGGCTAGCTTCATGCTCATAGCCAACTGGTTTATTTTATCATTGGCGTTCAGACCACTGCCTTCACCGTATCTTCCGAATCGTAAGGTAATCGAGAAAATTTTATTGAGTGTTGATGGGGATAGGAACAATTACAGGGTAGGTACTTATTATTTGAGTGACGGTCTTGACTACCGATACGTGAAATTAAATGTAGCTAAGAGTACAAATTATATCTTAAGTTCTGTAAATAAAACTTGGTAGACGTAAGGTGGATCATAGACTGTTTAATGCTATTATTCAGATAATTTTCTGCAGGTTGTAATTGAAAACACAGTTTCTTTAGAGGTTTTTCACAACTGGCTTAAATAATAAATGGACTATACAACTTATGTGAAATTTCAAACTAGTAAGTAATGTAACTGCTTTATTCAGGAAGATACATTATTTCTTGACTTTTGTACTAGCATAATAAATTCTAAGACCTACATACAATAATTAAAAAACCAAAATAAATAAACATTTTGAAATGCCCCCAATGACAACACAGACTCTTCCTTTTGATCTGAATATTATGATTGATTGATGGTGGGTGGAAGATATTATCCATTAAAATGGCATTTATATTCTAGCTCATAGTATATAATTATAAAATAAAATATATTAACCCCTATTTAGGTTTATTATTTTAATGAAGTATAATCACATTCTGAATAAATAGCATTACTTAAACAATTTCATTTGTTTTCTTGTTTGGTTGTTGTGCTTTGTTCAGTTGCATCAAGAGCTGAGGAAATGAATTCGTAAGTCTTGCTTGCAGCTTTACTAGTGTGCTCGGGAAGATCGACTAAGAAGCTAAATGTGGCTTTCACTCCACTGTTCCAATAGTACTTGAACAGATATGAAAGTCTATCATTTGAGGGCAGTGGCGGCAACTGTAATCAAAAACATTCATGAATTAGGAAATATTATGGAACACAACCTAAAGAGAAGAAATAATTGGAGCATAATTACCTCGTAAGGAATCTGTTTTTTAAGTTCACCAACATAGGGTGAAACACCTTTTTCAAGTTCTTCGTAAAGAGCACTAGTTGTCGCACTGTCTTTCCATACCCCCTTATCAATGGTGTAGTATACTGCTGAGCCAAGCACAGCTGATTTTATTCCGAACCTAAAATAACACAAAAATATCAAAACAATTAACTTAGAATGACATGTAATAACAAATATGTACATACTTGTCTGGTTATTTATAAGAAAATCAAATAAACTGCAAGGAACTTACTTACCTCAACATTTCAACGGTTAACTGGTCATTAAATTAAAAGTTAAATGGAGTATTTACTTCGAAAATTATGTAATTTTCGAAGCAACTAACCTTAATTTTTCTTAGCTGATTTTGACAAGAGAGTTACCCAGTGTTGCTAGTTCAGGTGTTTGATAAATTGATGAATTCCGGGAACGATTTATAAAAGTCAAAAATTCGAAATGAATTTTCTTTGGGACAAAAGTTACAGCGTGAAACTCAGAATCAGAATTGATTTCGTTCACATCCCAAGCTAGGCCTTATCTCAATAATAATATCAAAAGTTTAAGATGATTTTGTCGTGATTATTAACATGACAATAAAGCGGCTAGATATCAAACTGACGTTGACGACTAACTACTTTGACAGTTGACATTGTCATTCATCCATGAGTCGATCGATTGAAACGAGTTTTCAAAATTACGGATAAAATTATTTATTGCACTCTATTTGCGACTAATTTTAATAATTTTGAATCTTCTCTTTGAAATCGCTGACGTATCAATTAACGTGGTAGCTATTAGATACCAAAAATGATAGATACATTTGTAAATTTGGAAGAATGCCTGAACAATTGTTTACTAAATAAACTTTCTCAACCATATCATGAAAAAGATTACCATTATGAATATCAAGCACGCCTCAATAAACTGGACCAGTATTTTCCAAAACTGTTACAAATTCTGGAAGAAATTGACTTCAGGCAGCTTCCAGAGATAGGCTCCAGTACTTTGTATTCTCTATTTATTTTATATTTGGAATTAAAGACAAAAGGCCCCTGGAATACAGAAAACATAAAAACCAAAGAATATGCTTCTAAAATAGATCTTATATTTAAAAGAAAATACAATATAACATTGCAAGAAATATTATTCAAAGATGATTTTTACTGTGCTCAAGAAATTTTTGACAAATGCATCAAAGAACTGCACCAGAAAATGACACTAGATGACTTCAAGAAGTATCCTAGTCTGATTGAAGTTTATTGTTTAATTATAAAGGATGTGCAGGTGAGCATTTAATTATTTTTTTAATTAATTAGACATATTAATAAAAATGTAGTAATGCGGTAAAAACGCATGCGATGAGGCATTGATGTTCATTATAGTAAATATTTTTTCAGAAATACAATGTATCTATAAACCCAATTACAGTGTTGCCGATTGCTTTGCTCCTGGTTGATGACTACATTACACCAAATAAAGTAAAAGGGTTGTGGTGTTGCACACTGATAATACAATGCTTGGTATGTTATTATTTTCTTAAATGTTCTACGAATCATAAAAGTAAAATATTAATTCTTAACATTCTGGGTGTTTCTATGTATGATAATATATATGTATTTACAAAAGAAAAGTATATAAGTATGTTTATCAGTTGTCTAGTACCCATAGTACAAGCTCTGCTTATTTTGGGACTAGATGACGTTGTGTGAATGTGTGAGGAATATATTATTTACTAGCGGTCGCCCGCGGCTCCGCCCGCGTGGATGTCGGTTTTCGCGACAAAAAGTAGTCTATGTGTTGTTCTGATATATAACCTATAGAGGACCCCCGCGGCTACGTCAGTGTGGATGTCGATTACCGCTACCAAAGCCTAACTTTTGTCGGGATGAGAAGCTTGCGCTCGGACCTCCCGCCTTATTATACCTACTGACCAATTTTATGTATAAGTTTGGTATTTCTTCACCGATTTCTATGATTCTTTTTTTATAAAATATGTTATAATGTTTGTTATCTTTTGTTAATTAGGCATGAGCGAGAATATTACAAACATAAGAGTAAACAAATCAATAACAAATAATCAGAAAGCTCTGAACTGGTAAACTATCGGGAGTTATACGTGTTATTGTGAGTCAACCATTAAAGATAGTCATATGCTGTTATAGATTTTTTTTAGATAATTTTATGTAGAACATTTCCGTCATACATGATTTCTATGTAGCTTTAACCATTAAGGCTGCACGCGCGACGAAAGCTTAAAAAATGGCATAAATTCTCCCGTTTTCCCAACATTTTCCTTCACTGCTCTGCTCCTATTGATTGTAGCGTGATGAAAAGTATCCTATAACCTGCCCAGGAGTATGAAGAATAATTGTACTAAGTTTCATTAAAATCCGTCCAGTAGTTTTTGTTCCTATTAATAACATACAGACAGACAGACAGACAGACAGACAGAAAGACAGACAGACAGACAAAAATTTTACTGATTGCATTTTTGGCATCAGTATCGATCACTTATCACCCCCTGATAGTTATTTTGAAAATATATTCAATGTACAGAATTGACCTCTCTACAGATTTATTATAAGTATAGATTATAACACTAATTTTCGTTTTCAGAATTCCAACAGTTTCACATCTGGTAATTACTATGAAGTTGTGTACAGGAGTTTAAAGAATAACATCTATGAAAAAGATATTGAAGTTACAAAGGCAATATTTATGTGCTTCCCAGATTTCCTGGAAATCTTACCTCAAGATGTAAAGGTAATAACAGAACAAATAATATTGAAAACTACTGATATTATCATTTGATTTATCAAATTCATTTTTTAAATCACTCAGGGCCAGTTTCACAGGTTATGGAGAGCCACTACCTACCAGATAAATTAAAAAATGGAACAGAATTTGTATGAAATTATCTGACAGATAAACTATCTGGAACTTATTAGCAACCAGTGAAATTGGCCCATACTATATGACCCGATGGTGTGGTGGTTAGTGAACCTGCCTGCCACGCTATAGGTAGCAGGTTTGATTCCCGCATAAGTCAAAACATTTGTGTGCATGAACATGGGTGTTAGACTTAGTCTGGGAGTTTCTATGTATAATATGTATGTATTTGCAAAAGAAAATAAAGTATATAAGTATGTTTATCAGTTGTCTAGTACCCATACTACAAGCTTTGCTTAGTATGGGACTAGATGATGTTGTGTGAATGTGTGAGGACTATTATTATATAATTCTTTTCTTCTTTTAGACACAAAAATTAGATGATGTGTACTCATGTGTCATAGACCAACTGCATACAGAAACAAATCTATATCGTAAGGCAGTTTGTTTTGATTTTGCCACTAAAATAATAGAAAAACATGGCATACACTGTGTCAAGAAAAAAATCTTTAAAGACATAATTTGCGACAATTTAGATGTCTGTACCAATGAAGGAGTTTATGAAATACTGATTGAACATGTTTTACAGGTAACTGCCTCTTATTTTCATTGTAATTCTTTATTACCTACTGTATTGTTCTGTAAGGAAATATTGTTTGACTTATATTATTTTTGGCTTGTCTGATTTATACTCTATCGAGCTCTTTGATCTCTACAGACAGACCATGATTTATTTGGGGAACATTTACTCTTTTTTACAGTGTCTCCATATGTGGATCAGACATTGCTGGTGCATCTGGAAGCTGCCAACATACCAGAAAATGCTGTCTGCACTCATTAAAACTCTTTATGTGGCCAAAGATGAAACAACTGTGCTTCAACTTCAGTACCTTATTTCAACTTTAATCAAACTATGTACTCAGGAAGAACAAAAGCAAATACTTAGCAATTTAGAATCATTACCAAAAGGTTCAAATACTGATTTCTTAATGAGGATCAATGCAATAAAAGAACAACTTTGTAGTTAAAGCACATTAAGCAGAAGCTTGTTTTATATTATAAAAACATTATCTAAAAATATATATACTCAATATATAATTTCCCTTACAATTCCATACACAATAATGTATAAGTAACAGTGTATATTTAAATGTATTCTCATATGATAACTTACTTATAGTTCTGTAATAAAATCCCAGAACTTTTATTCTTATTTCTAATTTATATATTACAAAAAAAAAAATTAAAACTTATTTGTTCAAGACTACTAATAATGTTTAAATTTTTTTCTCGTATTTCGTTTTACGAAATGCATTTCTTGTAGCGTAGACAATTTTGTAAAAAAAAAAATTAAAAACTTATTTCAAATTACGATAAATTTCCGTCAAAATATCACACACTTCATCAATACATGGCCTATCATTTTTGTGATGCTGTAAACATTTTTGAGCTAGAGTGAACACATTTTGAGCTATAGTCCAATGGTCAACAACATTATCTAAAAGATTAGTGATATCACCATCTACACAGTTATCTTCAACATAATTTTTGATGTTGTTATTTTCGCCATTGGCTATAATGATCGGTTTCAAGCCAGTCAGTAATTCAAGTAAAACAATACCAAAACTAAAGATATCATTTTTCTGTGTGACTGTACCAGAGAAGCCTTCTGGTGCCATGTAAGCTGAGGTTCCCATCATAGACTTAGTGGTGATGAATGTTGTTTCCAGTTGCTTGGCCAGGCCAAAGTCACATAGCTGCAAAATTAAAATAGTTTTAGTAAAATGAAGTTGAACAAATTCAATTTGGAAATATGGTAATAAAAGGATGATTCCTAACCTTTGGCACACAATCTTGTGTTAGTAAAATATTAGCACTTTTAACATCTCCATGGAGATAATAGCTTTTCCGTGTAGAAACTGACTCAGACTGAGGTGCAGTTTCATCATATTGTGGAGGCCTTTCACTGTGGTGTATGTACTGCAGTCCTTCAGCAGTCCCTTTCATTATGTTCATCCTTTGTTTCTCTGTCAACACCTTAGCAGCTATTTTTTGTTGCAAAGAGCCACCATCAATGTATTCACACACAATACATGGTGATGGCCCATCTATTGAATACCCAAATATAGGAACAATGTTTTCATGTCTCAGGTGAGACAGAGACTTCACTTCAGTGTTAAACACCTTCATTGCTACTTCACAGCTAATCTGGAAATGAATTCTTACTTTCTTGATGGCTAGGGCACCATGTTTATAATGTGTACCAACATACACTTCTCCAAAACCCCCACTCCCTATTTTGCCAATAGGTCCAACAGGTTTATCAACAAAAGTTTCAGAAAACTTGTTTGTAATAGATTCCAACTCCTTATAGTTGAAGTGGACCAGATTTTTGTCTTCCAATATAGCATTGTCTATTATGCTGAATATGTTTGGGACAGAGCTGAGGTTTCCACCAGCACCATTATGCGAGAACTCACTCTGCGGAGTCATATCAACCTGGGAGGATTCTGACTCTGATGAAGCTGTTCCAGTTGCAGGGTTGGCTATTTGAGCATCCAAATTATTGTCTTTTGGTATCAGAGCACTGAAGTCAGGAAATTCTCCCGTGGTCATTACTTTTGAATTAGAAAAGTTAATAAGATTTGATTGTTTCATCAAAGCAGTACTTCTATTACCAAAAGTCTGCAGCACACTTAAGTTGGGTATATCCTTAGTTTGTATTGTTTCTGAAAATTTGATTAAGTCACTGGGTTCCTTTAGTTGTCTTGTTGTGCGGTTGCACATGGCTTGGTCATGGCTGGACTTATGCAGATTATCACTTTCTATAGAGGCCATTGAATTCAATCTTTGTTCAACACTTTCATCATTAAGGAGGTCTGTCAGGTTGGTTGGTATGGGAGCTGCTGGGCCATCACTGGGTCTGGGTGGTGGTGGCTCTGTAACAGAAAGTCTATTGAAATAGCCTGTTGAGCAAAGTGCTTAATATTAAGTAGTTTTACTTAATTGATTACATACCTCCTAGCATTCGCGCGATCTCGTCAACAGCTCTGAATATTTGGGCTTGGTATAAGATGTTCATGAGTGTTTCCAAAGTCGGCCTAACACGCCCTGAGGTGCCCCATTCGTCAAACAGGACTTCGGCACAGGTTCTATTTGTGTTTTTAGCGTGGTCTTCTATTAATCTGATAACAAGACATGACGGAATATTGTTATGAAATTTGTTTATCAAACATATGTACATGTAAACAAACAATCGTTGGGAGAGATTTCTTATTGTAATGCAAAAGAACATGAAGTTAGTTACCTCATATGCTCGTAATTGTATTTGCGTTCAAATTGTTCACTTTGTAGATCTTTTGGTATGAGGGGCACAACTTTTTGCCAGTCGTTGTTTATCTCCAATATGTTGGCCAGGTTACACAGGGAAGCAGCGGGTAGTTTCCTTAGCTCAATATGTCGCTGCATTGTAGGAGAGTTCACCATTTTAGTCTCAAAACTAATTTGTTATTGCCTTGTTTTGTAAACATTAAATTTAATTCAGTGAACTGGGCTTGGACGAATTAAATTAATTATTCATTTGAAAGTGACGTACTGACACTGTCAGTCTGACAGTGACACTGCGCGTGCGCACTGTAGAGAATGTCAATATGTCAACGTTTTTATCTTTTACATGACAAGCTTGTTAATAGACGAAAATAGTGATAAAAATATATTTTTTTTCGATATTTTACTAAGGTTGAAAATCTAGGCAGTTTTGTGTGTCCAAACAAAAAAAGTAAAAATTATATACTCGGTCAAATTCTGAACCTCGTTTCTTGGATGTCGGTAAAAATATAAACATCCGAATTGAGATAAACTCATTTCAATAATATCACTTAACGACACACGTTGAAAGGAATGAAAATAAAACATGAAAGAATATCAATAAATATTTATTTTTACATAATTTACTATCTTCCATTTCATTGTTACGTTATCATATCTGGAGCTCCTCAACATTTAATTCTCGACTCGAGTCGAAATAAGTATGTCTAATTTTCAGCCAGATGATTCCGTCTCTTAGTAAAAGTATTCAAAAGTCCAAGTTTTCTCTGGTGAATGCGGGTGGTAAGTGGGCGACAACGTCCCGAATTTGTGAGAGCTTGTTATGTGCTGTGTTCCGTCGCCATAGAACTGGACACTCGGTGTTCTCGCAGCCTGAAGATTGACCGTGCCCGCAGCATGACGTGCAGATCTGTAGACCACAAGAGTACATCATCAGTGGACAAGAGTCAATGAACTTGGAACTATAATAAAATCATATTGCCGTGCAATCATCATTGCCCAGGGTTGATACCTCCCTCCCTATATACTTTTTAGAGCCCACTGAAACCCAAAATCGTGCTTTGTTTCTTTAGTTTCTGCCTAAAACCCCAAAGAAGGTAAAGATGGCCTGGACGAAGCCTAGCCCGTAACAATTATGCATACTCACAGTGGCACAATACTGTACATGTTCCCTGGCCGTGGCCAGTCGAATGAGGAGCGTGGCGGCAGACCGCTGCGCGTTGCCAGCGGCCGCGCATGCGTCACAGAGCGCGGCGCGGGAGGTGCGGTTGCCGCAGACGGCGCAGCGCTCGCGCCACATGTAGCGCGCTATGCCACCCGCGCGGTGGCTCTCGCGTTGTTGTATTTCTCTAGTGAAGCCCACTTCACTCCACCTTCAAGAAAAGATGTTGATCATTGTGCCTTGTAGTTTGATGGTTAAAAATGGCTACTGTGCCAACTGGCCCCACTTCTCCCGTAACTGACAAACACAAAATGAAGATCAAATGTAAGCTTTCAATTTCTGACAGTACTTCCTTCATATAAGGTTTTGGAAATGCCGACACAGGTTTTGACAACGTTTGGTAAAAATGAATATGGAATCCTGTGTAAGCCAACCTGGGGACATAACTTAAGCAGTATCCTTACCATTTAAAAACATCAACGCCCAATAACGAAAGACAGCGATGAAGCGGCGGTAATAACACCCTGGCCGCGTAGTAGCTGATGTGCGGCTGCAGTGCGGGTTCGCGCAGCAGCTCAGCGGGCGTGCGGGCCAGCCGCACCAGCGCGGTAGCGGGCGCTGCCGCTGTTACCTGCCACGTTACGCGCCAGCCGGGCCGCGGGGCTGCACGCCGGTCGTATGATACCAAGCGTCTGTTGAAGATTTTATTTTATTGCTGGTAGGATACATTATCCCTAGCAAGATTTCCAAAGCAGCGCTTCTAAATCGAATTACAATTATAGTAATACAAAAAAAATGATGCTGGTATTACTGTCAGACGTTCAAGAACTTCCGTGTATGTTAGACCATTTAAAATGACGCGAGGTTTAACGAGACATCCGATATGAACATGTCACAAACTTCATGTGTATATCATCATCAAGGCACAATCTTGTTCGGATAACATAGACAATTACAACTGATCTATGATTTCGCCTTTATGTCCAAGGGCCACATACTTAGCTATCTCGTTAGGCGGTGCGGAGGCCCCGGGCCGGTAGCCCGCGGGCCCGTGGTACTCGCGCGTGAAGAACAGCTCGTGTGGCGGCAGGGAGCAGTCCGCCAGCCGCGACAGTGTCGCCATCACTGACCGCTTCACGCGGGACATGTCGCCCGTGTCGAATAGCTCGCATAGAGCGCGTTGGAGTAGCTTTAACGTAAAAATTCACAATCATTACATGTTTTAATTAGGTTCTGACTGCTCTAACATTTTGATCGTCAGTCCAGATGACAAGCCAAAAAGTGCCCAGCACGCCACGGTCACGGCTACATGACAGACATTTTAAAGTTCAAAATTAAAAGCCAGTTTTAATCGATATAATTCCGAACTCACTATCACTACTCTACATATTGTAGGTATTTATGGATGAATTCTAAGCTTGGCGCTGAGGGCACGTCTTTCTATTTTTGACATGGCAGTCAAAAGGTTTCTTGTCGATTACTAGCACATCAACATATTGTGTAACTTGGAAAGCAAAATATAGGGAGTAAAGTCGCAATAAACTTAATGATAGAACTTACTTTCACGCCGGCCGGACAGCCATCTCTCCTAACGGTCTCGATGCCTTTCGCTTCGTACACTGGTTTCTGTTGGTCCGCACTCTCATACATGTAGCCGACGTAACGTTTCTTAGTTTGTAGGATACATGGTTGGTAAACCTGCAAAAGTTTACTAGGTTTTAGAAGTGACACACAGTCTTAAAAACTTCTTATTTAAATAAAGTTTTTAAGATTTAGTAAGAGGACTCCCAGGACACCAGAAAGCTGGTGCGCTCTCAATTCACTCACTCTCGATGGGACGACCAATCCACATGGGACGATCCACGGAATAGTTCTCTGTTCCGTGGATGGGACTGCAATCCGACACGACCAGAGAGAGATCAGGCGCAGGACCGACATTTACGTGCTCTCCGATGCACGGATGTATCAATCACCAACTTCCAGACTCCGGACTGCTTTGTGAAAGTGTTTTAAAAACCATAAAGCGATTTCGGCCCGACCCGGGAATCGAACCAGAAACCACGTGCCCAGTAGTCGCGCTTTGCGACTCCTAGTAAGTGCACAGTTAATCAAATGCAACTCAAACTTCTCCTAAAATACCTTTTCAAGTTTGAGAGCAACAGGCGATGGATTGTCAGCAGTGACCGCGTCGGCGATCTGTTGCCCGATCTCGAACGCTTCAGCGCGCGTGCCGCCCGGTACTAGCACGAACATCGAATCTGTGTCGCCGTAGATTACCTGGCCATGAAGTATGGTGATATTGTAAATTACAATATTATTAATAGATCTGCTGGGGTTTCGGTTTTTCGCAAGA
The DNA here is from genome assembly GCA_958496145.1 of Heliothis peltigera. Lineage (NCBI taxonomy): Eukaryota > Metazoa > Arthropoda > Insecta > Lepidoptera > Noctuidae > Heliothis > Heliothis peltigera. The sequence continues at coordinate 9,424,851 of OY292328.1, forward strand.
GTTACCGTGGCCCTGGCACAAATTACAATTTAAAGTTAATTAATAGATCTGCGATCGTGGCCCTGGTACGCAGGGACCTCCAGAAGGAACATAGTGGGTTTTAGTCAGTATGAGTGTGACACTTACTCCAGCTGCACCCTCAGCGGGAGGGTCATTTGATGATTTCCCACGAAAAAAGTTTTCCGAAGAAGAATTAGATAGACGAACTCTTGACGAACTTATATACTTGACATTTAAATTTAGTTCGTTTGTTTTCTGTCTATCACTCAGTGTTTAGTGTGACATGATGACAAACAGTATGACGCTCGATTGGGGTATTATACATAAATAATCTCTTCTCCAACTCCTAAGAGGCAACTTTCAAGCAAGAAATTCCGTCGAGTAACAAAAATCAAGATACATCTATGTATACATAATAGTGCCACTTACCTTAGCGTTCCATTGCTTGCTTTCTCGCACCATCTTGATAGCTCGCTCTAACGTCTCGCGTCCCTTAGACACGACACTATCGCCGACTTCGACGCAAGGCATGCGCCCGCTGAAGTTAGCTGCCGTGTACCCATATGTTACATTAGCTATGAGCTTTAAACCTGGAAATCAAATAAATATCAAATATAAGTTAAGGGATGTCTGGACAACCATATTATATCCATCATCTACGTATAAGACCAGAAGAATAACCTTAAATTTTACTGGAATGTGCGGAATCTGAACTTTCGACGAAACAACACCTACGCAACCATCAGGGATGATAAAGCCTATATTTCGAGAAACTTCCATGATTGTTTTACCTAATTGCCTAGAATGCATAGCCTTCTTCACAGCTTCATCAGTCTGAACTTTCATATTCTTCTTAACAGCCTGCCTGGCTGCTAAGATTCTCCTCAGCAACGCAGGTAAGACCCCTCGCCGAACGGACGACTTGACAAACCCGACTCCGACTGGCGACCAGTGAACTAAACCTTTTTTTACTAATGCTTCTAGTTTTGCTTTTGGTATTCTAAGTCGCCAGGCTCCAAATTCGTATGCTGCTTCACTGAAAAAAAAAACATTCCATTCCAAATTTAAATGTTGCATTTAAGAAAATAATGTTCTTTAATTAAATTATGGATGTAGGTACATACCCGTCAATGTTTTGCACCCGCCCAATACATGTTGAGAAACAGTAGTTGTAAGCGATCATCATCGATGGATACAGGCTTTGGAAGTCGAGAACTATGACGGGGTCAGTGTAGAAACGAGATTCTGTTCGAAGACAATTTTTTATACAATCATCAACTAAGTTAAAGTAGCAATGTTTTTTCATATCATTTTAATTATGGATCTTCACCTGGTTCAAATATAAGGGGTAGGCATTCAGGAGCCCTCATGGCAGCTCTTTGCTTCACAGTCGGAGACAAAGCCACCAAGTTAAGAGGCCTGGCTGCTCTCAGCATCAGAGACTCTACGCGGAATTGAGAACCTCGGGAAAGTACCTCCCACCACTGCAGACCGAATAAACGGGCTAATTCTGATGTACGATCTAGAAAGAGTTAGACGTTACTTAAAACTAAATGTCTGGAAGATTCGACCACCATGTCAATGAACAGTACTTACTAATAATATCAAGTTTATCCAGCATCCTCACAGTACCAGATAACCTGGTCAAATAATGTTCAACTGGAATCCATCGAAATATCCTGGTCTCATCCCGCCACCACGCGCCCAATTGAGCATAGCTATATTTGGGAACTCTCTCCTTCAACACTTCATACATGCAGTTCTCAAAACTGTAGCTGGATAGTGCCATTTCATGACGAAACAAACGCCAAACGTTCAACATAATCCGTCCAATTATTCTGCCTTCAAAATCGTTTTCTTCGCTTCTCCAACGTTTTTGGCGATACTTCTCCGTTATTCTGGAAACTTCTTTTACAATTTCTAAGCCTAAAACTTGCGCCCTCTCTAATACGTATCCCCAGGAGTTCATTTCTGTTTCATATCCGCATAATATGTCCGGATCGTGTGACCCCACTAGTTCTATAACTTTTTCTAGGAGGTCGTTTTCGGTGTCAACGTAAGTAACATCGACGTTGAAGACACACCTATCTAAATATCGTAGTGGCGTATCCTTCTCTACAACTATAATTTTTGTAAGGCTTTTTTGTAAGCGGTGAATTGGTGGGCAGTCGTTTGTTATGGTTAGGAATAATGCTTCTATGGGATCAACTGCAGGGTCGGGGTTATAATCTCCTCTATTCGCTGTGTGAACTTCCACGAACATAACTGTAAGAAAATTCGCCTAACAGACAAAATACACAATTTCATTAACAATGACGATGAATAAAGTCGCTAAAATATATTTTTTTTTCAATACTTACATCAACTGTAGGATTGGCGACCTCGCTGCTTTCCGTATGATTTTCATGACTGCCAAAACATAGGAAGGAACCATCAGGCTGCATGGTCACTTGAAGACTATTATTTAAATCTGTTTTATTCTGAAAAAAAATATGAGTCAAAACAGTTCAAAAACATTTAGAGTATTAATTATTTCGGTTTGTTTTTTACTTACCTTATCATCTACTTCTAAACTAATACTTTTTTCCATTTCATTGAGACCTAATGCTTGCGAATTCTCCAATTCATCGATATTTTTAGTAATTTCATCAACATGTGTAATGCTTTCTTCTTGTTTTGTTTCAACCTCTTTGCTTGCAGCTAACCACTGCTTGATTTCACTAGTCGTTGGCGGTTTTTTCACAGGTTCCAAAATACATTGTCTGTTGCCAGCCAGTAACACTTTTAACGCATCCGGCTTCGAAGATTCTTGTGACATCTCATTTGATTGTAGAAACAGCAAATGACGCCATTCTTCTATACTGGTCCTGCCTAATACTTTATCAAAAGGTTTTTGATCCCTCGATAGTTTACTATTAACTTTTAAAATCATTTGGCCTATTTCCACTTTGTCTCCTACATCCTTGTGATCTGAGTAGAATGGTTCAGGATTTTTTACTTTTGGTATGTTATAGTGAAATAGACTTGACAGTATATCACTTTTAGTGGGAGGTTTGATTTTGGGTGTTATTATTACAAGCTCTTCGCTTTTGAAAGAGTTCATATCGCCTTTTACCTTGTCTTCTTCTTTTCTGGGTGTATCGGCAGACAATTTTATTTCTAAATCATATTTCTCACTTACAATAATATCATTTTTGATAACTTGCTCGCCATTTTTAGCTTCAACATCGTCGTGAAGATCTTTGGCAATATTAATTTCTTCAATTGACATATCAAACACTTTAGATGTATCATAAAAGCTCATTATACCTAATTTATTTTCAAGAGGAGATTCACAATCACTAATAGTGTTATTACAAGTTTGATCAAATGATTTATCAAATTTGATATTCGAAGGGCCGGGCTGCGGGTCAAATCTGTTCTCTAGATCATAAACCTTGGCTACAGTTTCAGGCGAAATTTGATGTGCTTTTGTTACTTTATTCACTAAATCTGTAATTGATTCATTTTCTAATTTGCATTGTACTCCATCATCATTAGAGACAACAGACTTATTCAAAATACTTTCTGGTTCTTCCTTAATGATTCTTCTTAGATGTGCATCTGAAATATCTGTAATAGTTTCTCTAGATTCATTTATTTCATCCATTTGACTTATGTCCATGCTAGATTCTGATTTACTGTCTGGTCCACTTCCATCTGTCTTCTTGGATTTGGGTCTTGATAATCCGAGTTTAAATGGTCTCATTTTTCTTTTTCTCACCTTTTTTGTATCTACAGGTAAAGTTAACTTATTTATACAGGATATAAAAAAAAAAAACAAGAAAAACATATAGTAATACTTACGATCGTCATCATACGTTCCATCCAGTTGTGGAATATTAGCTCCTTCCCAAAACGAATCATTCCATGAGGGAGAACTCGAACTCTCATCATCTTTACTAAAATAGGCATTGCTGTAGAAATATGCTTATTAACATGTCAGTATTTACTGAGAATAGGCACTTACCTGTCATCAGGATCAAGAATGATGGTCTCTTCATCAAATATTTGTGAATATTCAGCATCATCTGATTCCTTATCTTCATATTGGTCAGCATTAGCTGGTGTTCCCATCACACTGTCTTCTTCCACTACTTTCTCATCCATGTCTTGCAACATATCTACCAGTTCCAAATCTTCACTATTCACTATAAAAAACCATAGGAGCATGTCATTGTAAGCAATTCTGTGAAATTATTAGTTCATTGGTATGGTACTTACAAACAACTTGACTGTAGTGTAAGGACAGGCTACTGTTCAGAGCCAGAGTTTCGTCTACAAGTGTAGCATCCATATCTTCAGTTGTAGTTTCATTATAATGACCTCTTAATGTTTGATTAAAACTTGCTCCCAATGTCCAATTACTATCTGGTAAATGTACACTAACATCCACGGCGTTAAACAACTGTGTCCCTTCCATACTCTCGGCTGGATATTGCACTACTTCTAAAGGTATCTTATCATTTTCAGTTATCACAGGTTTATTAACCAAATTGGACATTTTGATCAAAAACATTTGTTCAAACTTATAATGTGATTCAGTTTCCTCAGCTTTTATTCTGCCCTGGGATAATGATTTAGAAGCTAGAGATATATTTAACTGCTTTCTCCTTTCACTTTCCTGGTTCCATACTTCTTCTAAACCTGGATTTTCAATTCCATCACCTTTGCCTATTCTCTGCCGGTTTATAATATGGGAGGCAGCACAATCTGCTTCATAGTAGCAAGAACTTTCAGGCTTTAGTCCAAATTCATTAGGACTTTCTATTTCATTGCTGTTTAGAGATATTCCTGCTTTCCGAAACTTGACGCACTGCAAGTCTATGTTGCTCATACCAAATAGGTTAAAATCTATGAAAAATTGTAATGTAAAATTTAAATGAGATTCGTGTGGTTGGAAGGCTTGGCCTAAAATGGCGCCATTGCTGCAAAGTTCCACAGCTTGCTTGATCAAACCAGGGCTGTACAAAAATACTTTTAGATAGAGATGTTCTTTATTGTGATATCCATAGAAAGGTCTGGAAATTAGCATAATTATGATTAGTTGAACATAATAACAGTTATTAATATTCAACCAAATTAATATTATCAGTACTTACAATCCTTTGACTAGTGATATTTTGTACACATGTTGGTTAACAGAAGTTGCTTGCTTCATTGCAATATTTAATGCTTTATCTAGACTAGCTGCAATCTGCAAATAAGTCATATTGTTGAAACAGTTTCAACAAAATTAGATGCATATTTTTGTCAATGTTTTTTTACTACCTGATATAAAAATTGTGGTTGTGGGTTTGGCGTTGGACATGGAATGTAGAAGTATGGAAACACTCCATGTATGTGAAGACATGCTTTGTAACCATCTGGGGTTGGCCCAAATATTCTTAAAACTGGTACCTACAAATAGTATTTTGATTGTATAATGTATAATAATATTATTAAAGTCTGAACTTTAATTTTAATTTAAACAAATATAAAGCTATAATTAAAATTCAAAACAAGCAGGGTAATGGGTACCTGGACCAGTCTGACCTACTGACTAGACCACAGAGGTCTTAGACTGCAAGTGCTCTCTAACCTGTTTTATATCTGCTCCTCTGAAGTCTGAATAAATTACATCTATGCCTGGCGTTGGTTTAGTCAAATAATGATCGCATACTACAATTCTTACCGAGAATTCAGGATTTACTCGGCTACTATCTGAAAGTATATAAATCGTAAGTTCTCTCAATTAAAAAGGTTGGTTTTTATAAGTTATTTACCCTTTTTTTTTTAGTACTCTTACTTACTTTCTATTGAGACCATTTTCATCTATCTTCAGAATTAATTATTAAGGAGTCCGCAGGATTATGATAATAACGTTTTTGTTTTAATTTCATGTTACAACTTGTTCACGCAAAGTACATTCACAACATAAGCTGAATAAGCTCCACAAACTCGTTTTGTTTACAAGTTTTGACTTTTGAAAGTCACTGACAACAAAGTGACAATGACAATAGCATGTCACCCTCAGATGTCACTTTTTCAATAATTCCGGGAAAAAATGTTTTTACGTATTTCAAATTTTCTTGATATTGTTGAAATGTTGTGAAACATGTAATGTTGAAATGTTGAAAAGCAAGGGTTTTTTTAAACTTAATATGGTAATATAAAATTTAATAAAGAAATGCCAAAATTCGAGCACTTCTCGCTTAGAGACTTCTCAATCATCTATAACATCTACGGTTTTCTCTATGGGCTGACATTATCAATCAGTCATTCGTTTCATTCACTCATTGTAAATTGGTCGTGTTTTGTAAAACATACATTCACAATTTTGTTGCGCTGCGTGCTACTTTTAAAACTAACATTAATTACTAATCATCGATATTGGATCTCTTCTACTAATTCAGTGTTGTGTTTTAAATATTAAATTCAAAGTGTTGTGAAAAATGCGGTGTTTTATTTATTTAAATTAACAGTAAAATGTAATGTTATTTGAAAATGAAGTGCTATTTCAATGAGAGACTCAGCCAAGAAACACCAATATTTGTTAAAAGATAAGAAGTTTGCAAAATCGAGAAGATGGATGATGATGAGGCAGACTTGCGCGAACAGATTTTCCACAATAACGTAAGGGAGCAAATTGTGAGTATCGAAACAAAGGCCAATAGTATGTCAAAAGTTCAAACAACAAGATATTCATTGTGCTACTTATTTTTTGTTCATCATCCTAGGTTCTAAATTAACGTTATATTTGCCCCAGTTCATATGGTATTCAGATGAAACCTTGTGTAAGGTTCCAGAACCTGCTCTGGCTTTTGTGTCATCAAATAAATTGTGCTATATGACCATGAAGATATTTAAGTTACTAGTTGATGAAAACACTGCTCACACAATAAGTATTATTATTTAGCATTATGCTGGAATACAGACTGCACTGTATTGTCTGTATTTGATAAGGGATATGATCCCACAAAAACCATTTCAAATAATCAAATTCAGATAGAATATTAATAATAATATACTTAAGAAACAAATCTTAAAACACATCTTAGACCATGACCGCTCAACTATAGGCTTGCTAGCCTGCACAGTGCAATATGAAGGCCCACTTTAAACTAATTAATGATAAAAAATGCAAAAAACTTGAGTAGCCTTATGCATAGTCTTCTGAACTGATCAAAATAACATGAAGATGTTCTGGACCTGTTCATACCCTTAAAAATTTCATGACTAGAAAAGTGAATAAATTATTTATAAATAACTAAAAAGAAAGTGATAACATCTTCATATCTCTTGTTATTACATTACATTAAGTAATTGAAGTACTGATATTTATTATCTAATGTCCTTGAATAAAATGAATAATTTACCAACTTTGAATTCATCAATCAACTTTAGCTTTCTGTCTGAAAATGCATAACTAACATCTAAGTTAGATATATGTAATCTAAGTAAAGACTAATTAGTAAGCTATCAGAACTACTAAGAATTTTTGTTGCAACACTAATTAGTAATTAAATGAATTTTTAACTAATGGAAAAAGAAGAGCATTTTTTAAATAAGTACAACAGTAAGAAATGTTCTGGTTTTGTTCACAGATCTTCCTTCTGCTATTCATCTTGCTGTACCTTGTGTCATTTATGTTAATTGAGAAGTTCCGCCGTAGAGACAGCGAGGATTACTTTACTGGGGACGAAGATGAAGTTAAAGTGTACCGAATCAGCCTGTGGCTGTGTACATTTGCACTAGCCGTGTCTCTAGGCTCTGCTCTACTACTGCCAGTATCTATAGTCAGCAATGAGGTCCTCATACTGTACCCTAACAGCTATTATGTCAAATGGCTCAACAGCTCTCTTATACAGGGTAAGTTTTGCTGTGAAGAAACCTATTGTAATTTTTAAATTTTCGGAGACTATGTTTTTATTTGCATAAAGTATGCAATACCTTAGTGTCTGACGTCTAAGCTAGACTCAAGGCCTTGCATTGCAGAAGTGTCTGTTTCTAATTTCGTTACACAAAATAAATAATGCTTGATGTTACCTTCCCTACAATCTATTGTTTTAAATGTCTATTTGCTTTTCTATGTACTATTAATGAAGTAAATATTTGCTTGATGTCTAGTGTAATTATTAGGCAATTGAGTTATTTAATGGAATGGTCTTAGACATTGCTTAATTTGACCATAAATTACTTCAAATATTTAAGCATTCTTTCAGCTGCAATTTATTCTATTGAATATTTTAATAAATAAATTAAAATATTACTTATTTTGGCGGCATGTTTCTAGAAGTGAATCGGCAATTTGAAATTGCGATTCGTGTGCACGTGCGAACCGTGCAAGAGAGGAATAAAATTGATACGAATTTTATTGCGCCACTTTCATAGAGACTAAATGAATGTCAATTATCTAATCATTTTAATTGTAAATCTTGTTTCAGGATTATGGAACCACGTGTTCCTGTTTTCAAATCTCTCGATGTTCGTGTTCTTGCCGTTCGCGTATCTGTTCTCGGAGTCGTCAGGATTCCCTGGATGCAGGGGCCTGAGGGGCAGAGTGTATGAGACCTTCATAGTACTCGCGCTACTTGGTGTTGCCATGCTGGGCTTGGCCTATGTCATCTCGGCGTGGTTGGAAGGCGACCGCTCCAGTATTGATGCTCTGCTTAGTAAGTATACATTTTACTTATCTTACATGGATGGCATTGTATAGGTCAGTTATGCGTATCAGGTTTAAAAATAGAAGTATAAATAAATATAATTCAATATAGATATACGCAATACGCGAAGTAATTAACTCACGAGAGCGGGAATTTCCAGGTAAACAACGGGTATTGCTGTTCACCTGCTAATCATTAGCGCCAGATTCCTAAACGAACGGAAATAATGTTCAGAGAATTTGTGTGACTTCCTTCAATATTTCGTGTAAACTGACATGTATTTTGTGATCTACAAATAGTGAAGTCAGCGTAAATAATATACGCGACCGCTGTGTTCAATTGACTGTGAAGAAAGCGAGCGCACAGTAATTGTTTGACCACAGTCTATGCTAATGGATGCGCCGATTTCTCGGGAAACTGTGCTAGTTGAAAAAAAAACGGAATTTTCAAAAGTAAACGAGTTCCGTTCGACTAGTTCTGAAATAGTTCATTAGGTTTTATACAAGTATGAAATTGATTTCCCGTGTGATGGTTGCTTCACAGAATTTTCACCTTCCACATCCTCTTCGAATAGCCTTTTTTATTTTAATATGCATGATTAATCGCCTGATTCGTCGCGTCTACATGCAAACTCGCGGTTATATGTGTTGTCCTGTTTGCTATGCCCGTCGTATCGCATCAGTACCCCCAGGCCCTGACAATCAAACCTACGACGCGTATCAAATGTATTGTATGGTAAAATTGTATTAACATTTGTCATTGTCTGCTCACAGATTTGTGGACATACCTCCCTTTCCTGTATTCCTGTGTGTCGTTCGTTGGAGTTCTAATGCTACTAGGTGAGTCAAACAGTACTTTTTTATCTACACAATTACTTATTTTAGAATGAATATAACTGACGTCAACCGCTTATCATCGGATCGGTCGTTAGCCTGCCTGCTTTCTTTATTGTAAAAACTGGCTACGCATAGACTGGTTCTATGCAACTTTTCCATCAAATTGCACATGCTCACGGCGAGTATTTTAAAACAACGTACAATATTCTCGCATTCCTTGCTCAGTTAGTTATTCGCTTGTAAGCGCAGCTTGTATTATTAAGAATTCTGTGAATGTTTATTTGCAATAAGGTCTATCGGAGATGCTTAAGTTCCTTGACGTCATTTCGAGGAGACACACTCGCAGACATTGACCTCTAATTATGTATTACATTCTGTTTATTTCGTTGAGGGTCGTTAGTCGAAGGTAAGGTGCATTGAACCCGGGACACGATTGTGCCTTTTCAATTTCATCGACCATTACCAACGTATTGAATAAAATCATTATGTCAAAAAAACTTCTGACGTGGATTCTTTAGAAAATTACACGTAATCGATAAGTGTAAAGTAGAGCAGCGGTATTGTTTATTGATATAAACTTACTGATAAGGTGCACTTAAACCAGCTGTAATCTTTTAAACCAATATAAGTTTATTAGCTAAGAACACACGTGAGTACACAAACAATACACGAGGATGGCGACAGTGTCTTATTATTGTCCAGTACTACGTCCGTTTCGCAATAATTAACAAAAAATAAAATAGAACGAAATAATAAATAAATTATGTTAATGGCGCGTAAATAATGAGTTAGCAGTTATTTTATTCGGCTTCTTCCTCGTAGTCTGGAATAATCTTCTTGTCCAGAAAGTGCTGGATAAGTTCCTGGTGTTGTGGAAACATCTCGTCCAATTCTTTCCTGCACTCTTGGAGTTTTTCCATCTCTTCAAGTTCTTTGTACGCTTTGGCTTGGTAAAGGCGTGCTTTCAAACTATTCTCGTTTAATCGCAGCGCCAGGTCACAGTCTCCGAAAACCTGAAATATTTGAATTCACAAGGTTTTTTTATCATATCAACATTTGTTTACTTTACGCGTGTACAGCGGTAGAAAGCCGATGAGCTGGCAACCTTTCAAGATTGGAATTTTATCTATTTATGCCAAGTGCGGATTCAATTTAACGTTTGGCACTTATTTGATTGCCTAGCCCTTAGGGTGGTACATATTAATTAGTCGACGAGTTTAACGCATTCAATTAAGCACTTATATCGATCACAATAATATGCCTTATTTTGAAAGACTAAAGATTTATGATGTTCGCACAATAGTTTTGTTTGTTCAGTTTGCATGATGTTGTATTACTGGTTATTGCGTATTCAGTTTTCAAACGTTTATGAATACTGAATGAAAAGCCACAAGCACGTTCATGTTTTCATATAAACATCAACAAACAATACGAAATGCATACATATAAACTAACGTTCTAGGTTTGTAGTTTCTCCCTAGTGCCGAAATGAGAGCGATGCCGACGTTGCCCAGGCGTAAGGCGAGGAATCAGGGGGCGCAAAACACTATTCGTAGCAAAACTAACTCTCGTACTGGGCGCACAAAAGTCTAGTTACGGCGCTGTCTCTAGCGACAAGATTTAGTTAGCGTGAGTTGAGCTCAGTCCCTATATTATTTAAGCCGGTTACTAACGAAGTTGTAATGTATCGCTGCCTCAAATAAACTTGGGTCATAGCGAAAACATAAATTATAATATATTAATACCGGACTGATAATGGTTGATAAGTAAAACGTATGTATGGTACAAATGTGCGCAAGACTACTCATACAAGTGCAAAGTAAACCCGCTTCTCCTGTATTGAAAGCAAAAATTACAAATAAACAAGCTCTTATTATCGCTGCAACATTGCAAAACAAAGTCGAGATAAAGCTCTAGAAGCCTTTCGAAGGAAATAATGACGACCTTTCTTCTGATTTCCTAATAAGTTTCTAGGTAGGCACCTACAGACTTATCTTGCGATAATCGCATTATTAAATTAATACATCTAATAGCGATATCTTTTAAAAACCGGTCCTTGTATGTAACTATGTAAATAATTTATCTTTATATTAAATATTTATTTAAATACAATAATCACGTGTCTTGTTTTTTCGACTCCGAGAAAATGTCCTCAAATCGAAATTTTCCCCGCATAACTGACGTGCAAAATAATTTTGAATATGGAATGATAAAGATAATAGATGGATAATTTAAAGAGTTTGGCTAGTGAATCCCTAATTACTTTGATGTGCAGAGATTAATCGGATGTCTGCACTTTTAAAACCGGGTCACGTTTATGAACTCTGACCTTCCTAAATATTGATATCAGAGTACACGCTATGTTGCCATGTCTGTGCGTGTTAACACTGACCTTGTCAAATTTTCCTAGCTTGATTTTTGTAAGTGCTCGGTCGCAGTACAGCATAGGGTCGTCTCGCACTTGGTCAATGGCGCGATTGTAACAAGACAGGGCTCTTTCGTACTCCTCACGACGGAACGCCTTGACTGCTTGGGTCTTCAGGGTATCAGCTTTTTCGCGCCGAATTTTGCGGTCTTGGTAGCGCATCTCAGCATCCTTGCTCACTTCTGCCATCCAAGCATCTTTGTCCATCTCGCTCTGTCATTTGCAAAGATATTAATTAGAAATATTGTATAGCTGTATTTTGGACCTAGTATTTTCCGTTTTTGGAGACTTGGAGGCAAACTTTAATTCACCACAGTTGGAAACGTAACACCTGTTGCATGAGGTATTTCATATGGAGATACCTATCTAATTAATCAAAATAAAAATTATCAAGGGTTTAGAGATAGTGCTAATACTCGCTGTATAATTTGATATTACTCAACTCATTAAAATATTGATAAAACTGAGGTTGTAGGTATGCCTACACTAAAAATACACTAGGAAAGAAAAGGTCATATAACAGTTATACTGATATTTTATTTATTATCGATCTTTGATCTTCGAGCCGGTTGCCAAGCCGTGTAATTTTGATAATAGCTATCACTCCTAAATTGACCTACGTTCTTATAGAATACAATTATTTAAACTGTAGTCCTAAAATTCAGAGAATATTTAATGACTTCAAGGAACGTCTAGTTGGAAACACTACAAATATGTACCTACTTAACGATAAGAAGTGTATAATAATTGATCGAGTCAATATTTTTAAGTCGTGTTCTCGGTCAATCGCACCATGTTCCATTGACACACATATCTTGTAAAAGGTTACATGTATTGTATGTGAGAACTTCTGAATTTATCACGATTGAGATCAAGAAGTATGTTTGTTCTAGATTTATAGGATTACTGGATGATAAGAAACAGCGTTCACGTTGATAATATGTTGATTTGTTGATCATCATCATCAATTAAATTTGCTGTCCTGCTTATCTAGTGGTACTCAGTCGTGACACTGCAATAAATGTAAACACTAAACATGGATATTTCTATCCCCGCCGCAAATAGAAAAGAACAACAGTATCTACACGAGGTAAATGTTTATTTATAGAGAAACGCGAGCCAAATTGCTTTCACTGATAATATAATACGATACGTGCACCTACTGGCATCTCCGAGGTCTACTACGAAAGTGCATTGCATGACGTCTGGAATTGCAGGCAGGTGTGGCCGACGACATAAATAAACAATACGGATCCACTTGAGAATGTTACGCGAATGTAATGGCGCCGCGGTCTCATGGTAGGCTCCAAATATTAACCGATTAGATAACCTATTACGAGTTTCGGCGACCTAATTACAGGCCCACGTGTTGACTAGCACTAGTTTATATAAACGCCTTGGCATGTTATTGTGCTATTGTCGTTCGCAAATACAAGTGTAAATATTTATACATGCCACCTACGTCGTGCTTTTTTTCACGATTTAAATGCATGTCTGGGAAATGACGAAGCCTGCGTAATCGGTCTATACCTTGTACTGAAGGTATAAAGTGCACGCTACCAAAGTGTGCTTTTGATAACCTATTTTAGTTATGTATTGTGTAACTCAGAAATCGTTAAACAGGATCGTTAGCATAGCTTTTGAATAGTTCAAGTTCTGAACCAGTTTATTCGTCACCGACTATGCTCTTACAATAAAGACCGAAGTTAAAAGGTGCTCTATTTTGATTTCACGGACGAAGGGGGGTGTAAGCAGGATACAATTTATATTTTTAACAAGCGCTAATAATAACAACTTTATCCAAGGAAACTAATAAAATGTCGTCTGCATGGTAGCCGGCTCGGATCAAGTAGATATAAGATTTAAGGGTTAAGGGAAGAGTTTTAAGGTTTTGACTTCAATTTTTTAATCAGCATTTGAAGTCTTCAGTTTGTCATGAGTCAATGCTTACCGCATCTTTGTTCCCAAGGTTTTCGAACGCTTTCTCATTGATAAGAGTTCGGTTCTGTTTCACCTTCAGCTTTAAATCGTCGTCTAGAATAACTTTTCCATCTAAATACTGGTCGGCTAAAACCTTAGCTGCGTTTGCTTTAACTTTATCACCGCTAGCCATGTCTCTCACAAGATTGGATACCTCACCGACTCTTTTCATGAAGTTGTTAAATTCTTCATCCAATTCTATTGGTTTCCTATCTATTAAAGCAGGGTTGTTGAGAATACTCATTGTTGCTTCAGGTAAAATAATTCGAAATTCAGAAATCGTCTGCAGCTTGTTTACCAACTGTCCGTATTGACGTAACAGCGAACATAGCAACCGTTGTTAGGTCAAACAAAAACGGTCTGTCAAGCGACGTTGACATGGGTGACATGTCTATTAAATAAATTATTTTTCTATTTTTGTTCTGTATGGCCAGTGTTCATTTGCTTAGGTATTTTGTTTGTAAAGTAGGAACGTCATTGAACTGATAATAATCCTGTGTTTTTATTCGAGCTACGGTCGGGTTCTAGAGTTTTTAATGCTCTAGTTGATTCTATATTTACATCGAGGTAAGATAAAGATGTTTCCGAATGGTAAATATAAAACACATGATTGTCAGCGAGTTATTATTAAATGTTCACATCAAATTAAATTGTCTATTAATCGATTTGTTTTTTGTTTCTGTTTGCGCTATTGACGCAGTATGGAAAAAAAAACTACGAACGCAAGAAAGCAAAAACAACTGGCTAAATTTAATAAATATAACTAATCTATCATACCTGTGAATAAATAATCGCTAGGATTTGTTGTTTTTTTTTTGTTATAAATAATAAATAATTATTTATATTATACATGCAAAAAATACTGTAGGTGTTTCTAGAAACTTAAAACTAGTTCTGAATTTTATTGTCATCATCTGCCTAGCCTTTTCCCAAGACTGTCTGTCCAGTCTTATCGGATGCAGCTAGTAGCAACAGATTTTTACATTCAACGACTACTTATCTGACCTTCTCAACCAATTTACTTGGCCAACCCGATACCCCTATAAGACTGATTTTCTGGGCTTTGACTACCCCGTAACGACTGCCAAAGATGTCCTGTCAATTTAACATGCCTACCGAAACACGGTAGAAATCGTCACAATCACAATGTTCCATGATCGATCGACCCGTGAGGCTGTTACTTATCCACGAGCACGTATAACATAAAATTATATCAATAAACTATAATTATTCAAGTATGTTTGGATCGTGGAAAGAAATCATACAGCGCGGCATCGTATAAAATTAGAGATGATACAAAACTCATTCATTCATCAATCAGGCGTTCGACGTTTGAATGACGACAAATTGTTTGTGTTCAGTGTTCACTCCGCTGGGCTTCGTTCGACTGTTCGGCGTGGTGGGCGGCGTGCTAGTCAAGCCGCAGTTCCTGAGGGATCTCAATGAAGAGTACTATGTGTACTCGTTTGAAGAGGACACCATCAGGCGGCGGATCAACAATGCTGTCTCTACAGGTATGATCACAGTTTCAGATAAGTATCCTACAGCCAACTTGGAGTTCACCGAAAGCATTGCCTTTACAAAACTACATGCCTTTGCCGTCTCACCAAGTATAGACAAATTGTTACCGATGACAATATTAACTCATGACCTCTATTACCGCAAACGTTACATTTGATCTGATTTACAATATCGGATAATATTGGAAGTTATGTAGGGCAATTCGATATCATTGTAACGGGAACACTTCATCATTCTAAATCTGAAAACTGAAATCTGCGCAAACACTACGTAGGTATGAGATGGGAGTGTTTGTATATCTGCCGTAAACAACATAATCATGTTAACAGTACATCGTAAATACATAGAACGGGTAGAAGGTTAGCTAAACAATGCACTAGCCAAAATCAAGCTCGCATACACAAGGATACTAGAGTCTCGCGTACATAATGATGCTGTATTCACTTCCTATATATCGGTGTGACGCGAAAGGTCTAACCTTACGAGTAGACGAGGCGACCTTCCAACGCATTACGTTTTGTTTTTAAATCTCATCGCACTTGCCAACCATGTTAGAGGCAAAAAATACGTGAGTGTTATTTTTACAAATAATAGTAAAAATGTACGGTACTCGATCTATGATATCTTGAATCGGGTATTTCTGGGAATTAATAATGTTATACGAATATGATTGAGGGATCAGCTGTAGACGTGACCCTATCATACTAAGTCGATGATTACGAAATGGCACGTTCTTTGTTCCGTAGTGGTCAGTTGCGATGTAGAATGATACGGCATGGAGTTGTCGTAAGATCTAGACAGTTATTATCTACATATCCTTGAGGGATTGAAGAATATTTTTTGAACTCACAAGTCAAACACAGTTAGCGGATCTGGAAATTATTACGAATTCAGTAGAGCAACGTCAACAATTAAGATGTTCCCGCTCGCTTAATTCAGTTTAATTAACATTCTGTTAGCGCGGATTGTGCGACTTCCACTATAGTTTGTTTTTTTAACAACTGCATGATATATGTATTTGATACTTTTGTCGTTAATTAACATCAATGGTACTCGTAGATTGCGCTTTGAGAATATGATATCGCAAACCTTGCATTACAACATTCAACAAGTTATTGTATAATTTTGAATTATTTGAGAACCCACGGCATTCCGAGATTAGACCCAGGCGTATCGTGCACATTATAGATACTTGTCCATTTAAATGATAATGTCTAACATAAATTCTCCAATTCCGCCGATTGTTCTTCAATTAAACTACATGTTTGCGTTGATTGTCAGATATCGCATAACCGTCACAGATCATGTACTCAAAACACCGTTATGTCGTATGTTATGCAATAGACCTCATCGCTTTGTTTGGTATTTGCCACGTGACATCGTTTCAATAATGACAGGCGATTCGGGTGAGCCTAACCGACGCACACGATTCATACAGCGCAAGCGCACATTCCATTTGACATCCTGAAGATTTTTACGATTACAAAACTAAATGAGCCGAGCAGACTGACAATAATGACAGCATAAATTGCAGTAGATTTATTTTTGCACAGCTATTTTGGTTGGCACGTATTTTGGGATAATGAGCAGGTATTTAAATCGGGTGGTTCCAGGCGAATAGTTTTGTAACGTGGGTGTCGTGGCAACAGGCGATTGCAAAAGAATTTACATTGTTTTCCTGTAAAAAAGTTCATTAAGCAATCATTAAATTTATTTCCTGTTATTTTATTTTGGGATGTATTCCCTTTTCTATGCTTAAGTAGAACATTATTAAGGGCCACACTAAATTTACGAGTCTAAGGGCCAGTTTCACCAGTTACGGATAAGTTCCAGATAGTTTATCTGGCAGAGAATTTCATACAAATTCTGTTCCATTTTTTAATTTATTTGGTTATGGTGGCTATCCGTCCTACATATGTATACCTGTGAAACTGGCCCTAAGAATTAACTGTTTTCCTAATCATAAAAATCAATATCATGTTGCTCTGGTATGTTCCTAATTCGTTTATGTATACGCAATTTTTATACCAGGTCACCCATAATCTTGGGATTCCGTTTGGAAGGAACCCACTAATGACCCGCATGCTAATGAGAATTCCTCAAATTTATCTCTATTGACACTATTGTTAAGTATGTAGGTGGCTTTAATCGCCTCGTCGTACATGCAGCCCTTTGTACGGTTAGCAAATAATATCTGTCCTTTATCCTTTAAATAATTGACAGAAATGTTATTATGATGAATTCAATGGCAAGCAAACACGGTGAGTAACTGTATCGTGTCGTAATGAGATGATCCCTGCGAACAATAGTACATGTTTACAAACATTGTCCACGCTCCATAACGATCACTGGCTACCGCTTATTGATAATCACCTGATCTTTATATGCTTACACATGGACGCATAAAAATGTTGGTACCAACCATCCTACCAACCATCACTCATCGGTAATTCGTAAGGTGAATTAATTCGAAAAGTTCATTATTTAATCCTTAGGCCGATTGTGTTTCTTAAATTTGTCAATAATTTAGTTAGAAATGTTGAATATCTTGGTACAATTATCCATGGAAAGTAAACCATATTACACAATTTTTATACCTATCTTTTTCTATTATTATTCTTTCTTTGTCATCATCTCCTCGTCTTTTACCAACTATGTTTGGGTCGGCTTCCAGTCTAACTGGATTTAGCTGAGTATTACAAGGTGTTTTACAAGGAGCGACTGCCTATCTGACCTCCTCAACCCAGTTACCTGGGCAACCCAATACCCCTTGGTTAGACTGACGTCAGACTTACTGGTTTCTGACTACCCGTAACGACTGCCAAGGATGTTCAATGACAGCCGGGACCTACAGTTTAACGTGCCATCGAAACGGTGTCATTGGTGTCCAATATTTACTTAGAAAGTACATACAACTTAGAAAAGTTGCATTCTTGCATTGTTACTTGCCTATACTGGAATCGAACCCACGCACTCGTACTTGAGAGGTTGACTCTTTAACCACTAGGCCACCACGACTTCTTTTCTTTGTGTCTAGAATTTTTTAAATACTTTGTTTTCATGTCAAATAAAACGGCTTTTGTAGGAAAAATAATCATTTTTTTTATTATTTAAACGTGTTCTGCTTGTTAGCCGTGTAAATTATGGAACATTTTATCTATAAGCGTGCCAAGAACCTTCGGTAAATCGAGCATGAATAAAAAAATACACGTGTGTATTTTTAACTACGATAATTAAATTTAAATAAATATGTATGGCTAGTTTTATCACGATCGATGTGTCATTAACTTTTTTGTTATCTAACTTCGATTATATTACCAATATCATGCGTCATAGGGTCTTTTAACTTTATTAAAACTAGCATGGGTATTTTGATCGTTATTATGGGTATTTTCTTCACCAAATATGTATATGTTATAAGACGTAAGTGTCCGTTCCTAAAATTCTTCAAAGTAAAGGACTTTTCAATTTGAATTCAGCACGCGTTCTAAACTAACATAGAATAAAAAAAAAACATGAAAATCATGAAGTCATCAAACAACTAAGAATTATTTATTTTACTGCTTGATTTATTAGTCATTATGCAATGATTTAATAATAATAGAGAATAGTTAAGATAATAGACAAGTAGTTTTCTTTGTTCTGAAAAATCTGTGGAATTTTTCAATAAAACAAGTCAACACACAGAAGCATAATAAACATCAATGAACCGATAAATATCACCGACATAGAATAACACTATACAGAACGGATGTCCGTTCTAGCAGGCATTGTTTAAATCTAGATGTAATAAGTACAACGGCCCTGGCCGTTTGGATCGCACTTGTATTATATATCGACATCGACCGTTTAAGTATAGAGAAGCTGAAAAATGCCATTCTTAGGGTTATTCTGTAGCATGTGAGTTGAAAGTCAGGAGTGACACTAGCGGAACAAAACTCATCCGTGTTTATTTCTATTGCCATAGAATACATCACATCCGAGAGATTCCGCAGTCTTGTTTGTGAGAGTCAGAGATGTAGATAAGTCCCATGGGCCTCTATCAAACATCGGAACTTTATGTGACTCCGATTATCCGTAACATTGAAAATTAAGAAAAATTTAACACATATGTATTTCTCCAAAGTTAGAGTTACTTATATGTACGTTATACTACATATTAATTAACTTGTTATCTCCACAGGAGTGGGCTACATATCCCCCGAGCCCATGTACCCTGACCGCGGCGACATATCGGCGCCGGTTGACGCGGACGTGTCGATATCAAAGGACAGCCAGCTCTCGTCACCTCGAGGCAAGGATACGCACACACCCCTGCTGAGGCTGAGGAACGGCGCCCTACAGGCAGGACTCAATGATAGGCTGCATCGGGTCGTGCAGATGAGGAAGGTGAGGAAACTGAGATTGTTAACCTTTTGACCTCCACGGTTACGTATCGATGTGAAAAAGATGTCCATAAATTTAAAACAAAAGTTCAAGATCATACTCACCGCTATATTGTAGTTATTTATGGATGAATTCTTAGCTTAGCGCTGAGGGCACGTTTTTATTTTTTTGAAGTGGCGCGGGTGGTGAAAAGGTTAAAAATAATTTCTTAAATAGGATATTTAGGTGTGTTCCTAGACATCGTAGGGTTCCAAAATGCTATTTGTATAAATCTATGCAGTAAGAGGATTACGTCAGCGTTAGCGTCAGGGTTACGGAACTAATTTTTTTCAGATAAATTTTCTTCCTTCATCAACTATTGACGTTTTATGGCTAAGCCCCTCCGAATTTGGCTAGCTGTACCTGTACAACAGTCAAAATGTACGCAACCAAACCACTCATCTAATAGCTTACTTCGGACAAGCAAATTTATTTAACATAAATCATTGAGACAGTTTCTATCATCTTCAGAATATGTAATAATGAGGACATTGCTGGACATAGCCCTCCCAGAATGTATTCAAAAGAAACTTCTTCGGAATTTCTAGAACATTCTAAATTGTTGTTCCCTTTCAGGAAGTAGAAAGCCAGCGCAAGACATCATCCTTACAGCGCAACGTGGTGTACCCGCTGGCGATGCTGCTGCTGCTCGCGCTCACCACCATCACAGTGCTCATGGTGCTGCAGAACACGCTCGAACTGCTCATCGGAATCAAAGCTCTGCCGCTTAGCACACGGGTTAGCATACCTACTTATAACATTGACTAACCTCAATTTTGGCTTACGGGAGGACCCACGAATCGATCGGTCAAATCAAACTAAGCTCGTTGCGGTCGATCTATTGATGGGTCTACTATTTTTCTAAAGTATAGATTCACACTTTGTAAGCGTGTAGGTTTTTTTAAATTTCCTCTTATTAGAAGTTTGTTAACATACTGATATTTGGATGAATGTTTAATTTCAGCAATTCACGCTGGGCATAGCGTCGCTCTCGAAGCTGGGGTGCGCGGGCGCAGTGCTGGAGGCGTTCCTGATAGTGTACCTGTACGCGGCGTCGCTGACGGGGCTGAGCACGCCCATGCGCGCGCTGCGCGTGCTGCCGCGCGCGCGCCGCACGCCGCTCGCGCGCATCATCGCGCACTGCGCGCTGCTGCTCGCATACTCCACCGCGCACCCGCTGCTTGTTAAGATGCTGGGTTAGTATACTACCACCACTTCAATAAGTATTTTAAAATCTAACAGTTGAAAGATCGGATGGAAAAAGGTGGAGAATTCGAGATCTTTATTAGAAGTTGATGAATAAATTATCTTTACTATGTGTAGAAAACCAAATTACCCCGTTGTTTGGCCGTTGTGTCTTGATGACACGATTCATATTCCGGAGTGGGGTAATTCTGGGACAATAGCCTAGCTGCGGGACACCGCTACATTCATAAAACTATTTATTTGCGACAGCAACTTGTATGTGTACTTCTTAAGAGCCTTATGTAATGTTAGTCGCAACATCTTCTTGAGTTTCGCTCTCTGACATTATGTAAAAATTATTTAGTAAAAATTAACGTACATATTTTTTTATAGGTATAACGAACTTCGATTTGCTGGGCGAGTTTGGACGCATCGAATGGCTGGGCAACTTCAAACTCGTGCTACTATACAATGCCATATTCGCGGGCACGGTGACACTGTGCCTCGTTAGCAAGTTCACGGCGAGTGTCCGCCGGGAACTCTACAACAGGTTGGTGGAAAACGTTAACACGGTCGCGCACTGTGTGTCTTTCCTCAACAACTGAACGCGCTCCCAACGTCCTTTGTTACAAAAATTTTAATACATTAACATAATATGCAAATCTTAAATTTTACAGCTCTATGTAAGTACTGTGCAGCTGAATCTAAATAATGTATCCATAAAAAAAATGGAAATGTTTCATGTAATTTTAATGTAGAATTTTTATCTCAGATCTGATCCATCATTTTCTATATCAATAGCTATTGTTATATAAATTCGGTTGGTTTAAGCTAACCAATTCTTAAAAATTAAACAAAGGATACATTTGTAAAAATTTAGGCGTGGAGGTAGGTATGGTATCCGCAGCTCTAGCTTCAACTGTACAGCAGTTGGAGTTTGATGTAATAATAAATGACAATTTTATAGGTATTATTAATAATTAAATTACTAGGTATTTGTTTTAATAATTAATTAATTACATACATGTAACATAAATGTTCATTATGGCAAATGACAAATTAAGGAACATAGTAAAATCCAGATTATTAATGACTAACAAGAAGCTAACATGGTAAGATTATTGCATTTATTTTCCACCAATAAAATTATTTCTATTTATTTCGGTTCCTATTTTAGTATTTTATTGTATACAAATTGTGTCATAATTACTATCTGTAAATTGTAATATTGTAAAGTTTTTGAGGAAAGACTCGCTAGTATAAATTTGTGTTTTTATTACCAATGAGACTGAATTTGTTAAAGTTATGATTAGGAACAGGAGATTATTTATTTTATTTCGTTACGTCTATGTAATTACTGTACGTGACTGGTGAATTAATTAAAATAATTAGATAATATTATTTAAATTTAACAATTGTGTATTATTATTGCCATGAATTATAAATGTTCTGTTGTGGTGTACTCATTTGTTTGATACCACACATTTTATATCTTGTCTCAATTTCTTTTGGTTAATGCTGTGCAACAATATTTCACAGTGATTATAAATATATAAAAGACATTGAAGACTGTTTTTATTCTAGAATAACTATAGATTTATGTAAGCTTTTGTTGCTCAAAGTTACATCACACAAATAACCCTGCAATGGTGATGAAACAATGTGTTTTTTCTTGCGGTTTACTTGTTGAGGCTAACTGATACGTCATTCTAGTCTTGTAGATCTCTGCACCAGGAGATCTTTCGTTACGAGCTTCAGCACACAAAATGTTAATTCTCGAACAATTAACCCATTTCGATGAATTCATCACCCATCATAACGTACTAACGCGCAAACCTGCATTATACTTTAGGAGAGTTTGTTAACACATTACTGTAGCAACTTGTAACTAGTGTGTTTAAATGTTAATGTGTATATAGTTGACAAAATAATGCCAGTGGTGCTACAATTTATCATTAAAATATACTAGAACACCACAAGAATTAAATATGTAATGTTATTCTGTAATGTACTTAGAACAACCGTATTAGGGCGCTTATATAAGTCTTGTGTGTGAATCTCGATTGTTTGTGAGTAGAGTAATTATATTTAGTGTGCGGATTTTATACATTTTGTATTATCTTGTACCAAACGTTGAGATTGCATTTGAAACAATACATAATAAAAATTGATATGGTTCTTTTTATTTCTATCCACATCTACACACAGAGAAATCTTTGTACCCTGATAAATTGCACAGAGGAATGTGTGTGTGATTAACTTGATTCATACATTGAAATTGATCTATGACTTCAACATTTCAAACTAAATAAATTACGTATGTTTAAAGATGGATCATTCCCCACTAATACTTGTAAATCATCTAAACATGGCTAGTAGTTCACCTAACTAACCCATCGCTTCACCAAGTTGCTGTATCTGCTAAGCTTTGATAAAATTGCTTTAGCTTACAATATCTTGCATTCTGAAGTATTTATTCAGTCTCATTAGGTGAGTTTACTTGAACAATGTCTAAAAACGAATGTTCTCTGGTTTAGATACAGGTGGTTAGCAGATTGGTTCACATTCCCGGAGGATATAAAGACGAATGTGACTTTAAACGCAACAACAGTGTCGCCAGACAGAAGTCCGGTAGAAAAGGAGCAAGCTGAACATTGTAAATCAGAATAAAATTGTAACATGTAGGTATTGGTGCCAAAGCAAAGTGATATTATTAATAAGTCAAAACCGCAGTATGATGAAATGTGGTAAGCTTCTGCCAAAGGTTTCACACACATCCCATGGATAAATAGTAGCCTATAAACTTCTTCAATCAATAGGCTATCTAGTATATGCTAGAACATTGAAGGAAACAAACATACAAACTGTTTAGATTTATAATATTATACTATAGATTTATTTGTTATATGTATTTTAACTGGACATTATTTTATGCTTTAAGACCATCAGGTCAAAATATATAAAGCACCTGCCTCTAAAGTATGAGTGTATGGATTTTTAATTCCAGGTCATTTTTCGAAGTGTATTTTGTACACCAATGACTGAATGAAGGAAAACATTTTGAGGAAACCTGGACTTTAAAAGTCAGAAAAAGCCAAATTACATTGTGAAAGAATGATGATTAACCCTCATTTCTTCTCTGTATGAGAAGGGGCTCATGGGCTGCAATGGAATAGGGCTATAATGATGATAAATGGAAGATTTTTTAACTGACTAGTTTACCCAGTTTCAATGAGTGTGTCAATATTACACTCTGTCTGAAATAAATCTGCTATGCATTCTTACGGTTAAAACCTCTGTGATCTGTTTATTTTTTTTAAATATTGATATTATGCACAAAGAATTCTTAAAATAGAGATATTGTTTATGTTTATATATATCAGGGTCAGTATATTTAAGATCAATAAATAATGCTATATAATCCTCAGACATTTTATTGTCCATTTCACTGAATGGTTCAACAAGCATGTAGTGTTTCCCACATTTTCTTCCTTCTGCCTTCAAGATGAGTCTTCTTGTGTTGTTCCTGACCACTTCAAGGCTCTCATTACTGTTCAGGCCAAGTATAAAACCCAGATTAATTACGTCATGCACATCTCTGACTTGCATATAGCTGTTAGCACCACTACTGATGATTATGTTTCTAGATTTACCAACTGCATGGTAAGTGTGGGCAGTACTGATTATGTTCTTCCTGGAGGTAGAATCTCTTATGGCGGGGGAATACATCAACTCAAAGAATATACCTCGCTCCACAGCTTGGGAATATAGTTTACGACTGATTTTGAAGGGAATCTTACTTTCTGGCTCAAATGATATTATGTCTATATCCATACTCCCACAAGCGTAGTGAAATGCTTGTAAAGTTTTGGGTATTACTGCAATAATATCATACTTCTTTAAATTCTCTGATTGGTTTAGTTTGTGAGCTATACTGGAATCTGAGAAATCTATTGTAACTCTTTGTAAAATATTCAGTTTTAAGTCGTCAGATAAATCTTTTGGCAAATCTACTGGTGGAGGCACATAATCTTTTTTATCTCTTGTTTCTCCTTTCTTTTTCTTCTTTTTAGGTTCATCCGAAGGTTCTTCAACGTGCGTATTTATAGCTATAGTATTAAATCCAAGCTGTTCGAGGAGGTGTAACTTGTCGAGCTCATAATTCTTGTTTATATATAAGTCACAGAAACCCCAATTGCGACTGGCCATGTCGTATGCTAAATCAGTAAAATCTGGTGCGTCAATTTAACCTTCGTAATTAGCTTTAACTGGGTACTATCTGATATAATTTCACAATTTCTGATGTCGAAGATATTAATGTTTTGATCACGTGTCGTTTGACAAGACTTTCTATCCGTTGACAGACGAGAATGGAAACCTCATTTGTTGTCTGTGGCTTGAGTTGACTTCAGTTGCCACTATAAAAAACGTGGTAAACGTTCAGAAATTAACCGCGTTATCGATAAACAATTTTGTTTGCTTGTTATTTTTTCAAATTAGTTCATATTAATTTGATACGTTTTATGATTAATTAAGCAAAAATAGTGGGTTCTTACATCATCGAGAAGTTTTGTGCGTTTCTGGCAAAAAGCAGGCTTTAGTTTCATTGTGGTTTTTCTTTTGTTTTTTATGTATCAATGTCACAAAGTATATTTTTGACGCTCTAAGATTTCTATATAAAATATTGTTGAAAATATAATTAATCATGGGATTTCGCATTGTAATTGCTGGCGAGACACAATGCCCTGCGTACGCAGAAACTTGTCTTTTAGCTGATTATCTGGCCCAAAACCTTCCCAACTTTTGTTATAATTGTATTGAGAAATCGGTTATAGACTGGAAGGTATCTTTTTATCATTAAACATTACTCAATTCTAGCAATACCTATTTAATTCAGTTTCAATTTTCTCTTCATTTAATATATATATATATATAGGAATTTGTTATTCTGGCTAAGCATGATAATTGTAATCATACACAAGGTCTTTTTTAAAGGCTCGAAAACATGTTTATTGCAAGACATGGCAATTGTTTCAGAATTGGTTATGTAAAGTTAATGTAAAGAATAAATGGCATCATATGGAATCTCCTATAGTTTGGAAAGAAATGTTAATGAAGGGCAGTAAGGCCTATTACATTGGAGGGGCCTCCGAGTTTTTGGATTACTGTTTTTCTTATTACAACTTTGATTCTTTGTTTGCATCTGAAAAGTACGATGGATTGTTACAAAATGTAATGCAATTTAAGAAGAAGCTTAATTTAGAAAGAGTCTTGCTTAGAGGAGAGGAGGATATATCACCCTTATCGGATATTGAACCCAAACGTAATTTTGTAGTTACTATATCTGGCGCCGGCCACCTCTTAGCAATGCATTTAATCTCGGGGTTAGTGGATTATGAAATCACAGAGGGTGATAAATCCATACATAAAATATATTTATACGACGACTGTTGTTCTCAAACATTCATGAATTTTGTGGAAAAAGAATGTTCTTATGTGCAGTCAGACAATCCCGGCAGAATCGTAAAGTATGTTACGAAAATTGGAATGGCTCTCACGTGTACGGATATGCTGATAGTCCTGGATCATGTGCCATTTCAGTAAGACATCTGTTTAGACTTATTATTGGGTATACACAAAGTAGGTAGTCTGAGAGAATATATAATGTATGAGGGAACCTCAAGTTACACGAAAATGGGTTCCGCGTTTCTATATGCTACGTAAAATTTCATCTTCAGCAAAAAAAATCCTTATGCACACTATAGAAAAGTCACTAAAGCTAGTATCGAGATTAAGGAATTAATATGAGAGGCGTGTAAACGTATTGGTCAATAAAGAGTGTTGATTAAATAAAAAGATTTTTCTATTATGTTTCAGTGAATCTAGACCAATTGGCGAATGGCTTCGTGATAACCAAAGGAAAATGAAAGAATTGGCACTGATGATCAATGCTTCAGGGTCAAGGAGAATGTATATTATATTTCCTAACTTAGGACCAGCTTGTTACAACGCCACAATTCTTAAAAATCGTGTGAACATTAGCAAACACAATATTGTTGTAGCGACATCAGATGCAGGAACCGAAATATTACCAATTGTTGCAAAATTAACTGAAGTCCCTATGCGAAACATATTTTGTCCACCAGTCTGGGGCTTTGTTGGAATAAACAAATTGGTGGATGTAAGGACAACGGTGCATAAGTATAACTCTTTTAGCCCTTATAGTAGATACACCAGAGTGAGGAATTCTACTCTAAACATTGGATCTATAACACCAGAAATGCGGACTTTAGATTACTTGATGCATTTCGATGAATCTTTGTGGATTAAAGTAGGTGAAATGAAAGTAAGTATTCTTCTACTACGTCTAGTACCTATACTATTTATCTTCTTATCAAATTTTAATTATACTATGTTTTTTAGATGAACTGTGGCCAAGGCCAGGCACGATTAAGCAAAGCGGTTGCAGTGATCAATTTGATAAAATTATGGCTTTTAAATCCTAGCCCCGACCACATAGTATCTTTAGGAATGTGTTGTGACGGTAATACGTTGTACAATTTGGCAAACTCTTTTGTGACACTCCCACGAACCGTGTGAACTGTAGCGGGGGGACGTAGGCAGTTGGAGTAAAGCAATTAAATACCTGTACTGCTTAATTAAACGATAGGCACTTCTCAAGTAGATAGGAAGGTGTTAGTTTTGTTTACGACAGGATTTTTTGAATCTCACGCGAACAACCCTATACAGTCTTTATTAACGTGTTTCCAGCCAGTTCGCCTGTTTCATGGGAGTACATATCACAAATGGATTTTCTTAGCTAGAACTTAACAATACTTGACACGGTTGTGTTGAGATAACGTTCTTTAATAATTCAGGATCGTTCGGATTAAATTTCGATGGCATATTCTCCCAACCCGCAAGATTTGTTAATGGACGATGGGTTCCGGCTACGGATTTTCTAATGCCCCTGGATCGTCAAATGAAGCTCCCATATTTAGTGCAAATTGCAGAATATGTGTTAAAATTGAAACCTAAAGAGTTACCGGAAGTGAAACGATACAACCCATGCATTTGCAAACCAAAATTCCACAAACATAAAGAACAGTAGCTGGGCAAGTAACACACTGTTATTTTACAAGTTCTACTAAATCGATTATTTTGAATCGATTTTTAGTTGTGAAAGAGAACTGTCAATCGTTTCTGAACGGAGAAAATGCGAGCGAGCGTACTCTGTCAACACAACAAGGTAGTCGAGTTTGAAACGAGCTAGTGGTTGCCGAGACGTCGTCGTAGGTTGTTTCGTAATTCGCAGTCAAAGGAATGTTATGACGTGCAGTAACTGTCTTTGTTTGAATAACACCAGTTTTATACTTTACCCAGGAATCATAGAACAATGTGATAGAGCACCGTATAGTAAACGGTCAATTTGCGACATGATTTTTTCCAAAGTATGATCGTTCCAATAGAAGTTATTAGTATAGTTAGGCCTTCGTATTGGTTAAGTTGTGTGAATATTGTGCCAATAATGAGATAGTGGAGTGTTGTGATGTGGTTGTGGGACATGTGGGGGGTGCTGTGGGCCGTGGAAGCGGTGGCGCAGCTGGCGACCGTGCTGGCGACACCACTGGACCCCGCGCCAACTATCCCGCAAGGTGAGCTGTGAGGAACCTTGTCGCCTACGCTTGATTCGGTGCTGCCTCGCTGTTCCTACCTTATGCTTAGCATGGCTGTTACAATATTATGCATGTTTCTCATACTTTAGTTCTTTATTTTGGTCAAATGCTGTGAACAGGTTTTATTATGGTTTTCATTAAAATACTAAAACTATTAATGCTTTTTATTTACTAAGTATTTTTTGAAAATAATTTATCAAGGTAGTTAACTATTCAGAAATACTTCCATTTTTAAGTGGAATAGTGACAGAAGCAAAGTGGACAAACATAATTATCTGATACATACTTGCTTGAAAAACCACTTAGTAGCCCATAACTTGTACTTATGAGTTGACGTCATATCAATGCCTTAGAAACAAAACCTCGGAAGTTTAAAATGCAACTTCAGAAGTAGCTAATAAAAACAAAATAAATATAAAAAAATATGCTGTCTTTTATCAAATGAGTAATATAGAAATGCAAGAAAATATCATTTTTCAAAAATGTACTAATGCAAAACCACATTCGTTGTTGAGTCCTGGCTGTCATTTGCAAGATTTGGCAGTTGTTATGGGTAGCTAGAAACCATAAAGTCTTACCATGGGTATTGGGTTGCCCAGGGTTGAGGATTTCATATAAGCGGTAGCTCCATGTAAAGCACTAGCACTCCGCTACATCAGGTTAGACCCCTACATAGTTGGGGAAATGCTAGGCAGAAAACTATAAGCATCTTATATTTCGAATTAAAAACTGTTTCAAAATGTATTCACAATATTCTTGAATGGCTTACAATATCTCTTGTACATGCATACATTGTTAATGGCTCTGTAATATTAATATTATAAAGCTGAAGAGTTTGTTTGTTTGCTTTTACGGATTTGAAAAATGCTTTAAGGTTCAGTTTAACAATGTCCAAATAGCCACTGTCTACCAAGTAAAATAAAAAATGGAACAGAATATGTATGAAATTATCTTCCAAATAAACTAACAAGATCTTAAAAGATGGTTATAGGATTATGGCTCAATCTCTTTTTGTATGAGGAAGCCTGTGCCCAAAAGTGGGGCGATAAAAAGCTGATGATGATGACCATAATACCTGTAATGTTAACTTTGTTACACAATAATTTAAATCTGTTTTTTTTTTTATATTGTTGAGGATAAACACAAAATAATGGTGATTCAAACCAAACTAGTGAAGTATTTCTAAATGAAAAAAAAATGTTTTTACAAATAATTTTAAATTTTGCTATATGATTCAATTGTAACAGGTATTTTTTTCTTTGTCTCTCTCTTTCAGGTTGCCTCTCAGTCTTGGGAGGCTGCTTAATAAATATTCATATTTGAATGACTTTGTAAACCTAAAATATTATTCTTAGTTCACATCAGCTACCTGAATATTTATATTAATCTTCAACCTTATCCAGCCATTTTTTGTTGTGCAAACTACAAAATTTGTAACACTCAACTTTTTAGCCAACTTTGAAAAAAGAGGAGACATCTATTTGAAGATTAAGTAGTTGCTATTGGCCTAATAAACAAAGTCCAGTCTCAATAAATTCACCCAGTAACATGGAGCTTTCTTGCCCTCACAACTAGTTGCTACGTAACTAACTCCTTTAGCTTGAGGAGATTGGTTTGCTTTATTTGAAAATCTGTTAGAGACAGCAGGTCTACAAGGCAAAATTAGCTTAGTTGAGCGATGCGATTGACGATTGTACTCATGTCATCAGTCATGTTTTCTACATGGTTTTGGAGTAATTAAATATTTATTAATGCCCAAATAAGCCAAGCTATTTTACATATGAACTACTAATGAGGTGAGTTATGAAGTAATTGGATTATAAAATTGTTAATGTTGCGCTGGCGCAGGCGCTACTCTACTGCCGACGCACGATCCGCGTCGGTGCGGCAAACGAGGGACACATCAGTTGCATAACAAGCGGGCGCTGCGGCATCCGCCTAACGGGACTGTGGCGCGAGGGAGCTCCGAACCTCTGAGGCTAGACGTGCTATCGCGTTGTGTCAGATTCGACACCACAGATATTATTTCCAGCCAGTTACATCGATAAGTGTTTTAACAATTTTGCCCAGCATCACCACAATGCAGCAACGCGCCGCAGACTCTCACGAAACTTCCTCGTTTCGTCATTTCCCATCACAAAATATGACTGTGAAACATGATCGCGGGCCGGCCGATGGATTGAGCTTATTCGTGCGATCATGAACGAGACCGTGACTGATCGGACACAATGCCTCTGGCGGACGCAACGAAACCAAGTAGCTTTTTGAACTAAAAATAAGGTCACTTGTACACTGTTAAGTACACATGTCACTACAATTGATAGTACGTTGTTTGTCTAAATTGTCTATTTTTGTCGTTGTCATGTAATTGGTTCGTAATCGCGAAGTACGGAAGGCGCAGACCGCGAATCCTGTTTGTGTTCGCGCGTCCATCGAACTGGTTTGCAGAGGGCAATGAGTCTCATTACATGGCAAATGACTCGGCTAGCTCCCAGTGGCTCGTTACATTTACGTATTAGCTCGTTTACAATTTAAACATGATCTTTTCTTTTTACTAGTTCCAGCCAGTTCTAAGATTTTGTTTTATGGGAATGTTCTTGATTGGTTAAAAGGTTATTCAAAATCCTTCTTTACACCTGAGTTTTTTTTTAATAATTGCACTATAACACGTTTAAAAATAGAAGTTATTCAAAAACTCTGATTGATTGATATTCTACGCCTGCGAATACCACTCTCAATTATGTTTTTATGATCCAGATCTGGCCACACAATTAGCGGGAGTCTGCGTTTGCCTTGCGAGTTGTATAGCTTTATTTATTGCGGTGCTGGCTTGTCTGTCTGCCTGCAACGGTAAAACTCACCAATAATAGTGATAGTCGCATCTACCCGGACATTCAGAACAATGTCATAGCTGCTATGCTATCCAGGTAATTGAAATTGTGTACCTAAAGAGCGCAATTGAAACAATTTATCGCTCGACGACCAACCATTGTTAAATTGACGTTAACAATAAAATGGGAAACCAATTGGGGAACCGTTATTAAAATGTCACAGCGGCATAAAGAAATATCTCGTTTGATGTTGCGTTGCCTTTGTTCCTTATAACGAGCTATCAAAGAAGCTGCGCCCCGCTCGGCTCGAATAAAACGAGTGTTAAAGGCCGCCACTTTGAATGTTTTGCTAAAAGGAACGGGTACTACAGAAATCTTTAACAGCTATAAAAGATTTCAGCAAATTAGTACAATAGGCAGTTTAGTCTTAGACGGTGTCTACATTTTATTTCTGCAGAAAGCATCTAAGAAAAACGGGATACTCCCAATATTATTTACGCTGACTGAGTGATACGCATAAAACGTAGGATATGTAGGTAGCCACCGCAAAAATGTACATATAAAATTATATCAATAGTATGTAAACGAATACTGCAACCTTAGTGCGTTTTAATAGTAAATGTATCTATTAGACAGAACATAATACTTAAATCTGTTTTAAGATACCCATTGAAGGTATGTAAACAATAGATCCCATAGTATTCCTTCACAACCTTAAAAATGAACAATACTCATTCTCAAGAAATACGAAGAATTCTTCAATCTTGATAACTTCTAACCTGTGGGTAAGCAACATAATAAGATTACAACACAATTATCAATGATGCGAATGTTGCGACAGGGTTTGCTGACGGCTCTCGGCTCCGCAGCGATTGTGTTGGCGAGGCCGCCGTGTTAAAATTGCCATAAGTGCTAATGGTATATAAGTTGTATAGTAAATACCTACCATCCTTGTTCTGTATATTCCTCAGCAGCTTTTAGCAATCTGCTACTTGGTTTCGCTATATTTACTATTCATCTACGAGCTACGTAAGGCATATGGCGTTGAAAAATGAGCACAAAAATTTTAAAATGAAAGAAAACTTACAAATTATTCTCAGAAAATATTAACACTCTGTAAGTATTCACACAGTACCAGTATAATTTTCATAAATATACATTAAAATGCTTTAACATATAGATTGGATTCGCCTCCAAGGATCGAAATAACTCTTGGTACCTTCAGACGCAAAGGTCTGGCTGTGGCTATTAGTAACTGTAACAAATGTAGCGCATTTTGAGAACAAAAAATATATAGCTACCTTATTCTGCTTGAAGAACTCGTAAACCTATAGCGAGGAATCTCTTTAGCTGTCCTTGTACAAATTGGCTTGGTATAAACAACCTCTTTTATGGCAATCCGATTCTTTTGCAGCGTAATGTATTTACCGGCCTACCTATTATACTATTCAGAGGATATTTAGTGCTTCTACTTCACTTTTGTAGACCAGGAAAATATCGTAGTAATGGTTAAAAATATTAAAAAAAAAACAGACAGGCGAGTTGGGCCTGTGTTTGGGCTCAGAGATTACCATACGCTGGATTATAATATTAATGGTTCAGGAATCTAATATATTATGGTATTTATCTTTAATAATACAACGAAGATATACGTCGGAAAACCAATAAACTATCACATTCATCACTCACATTGAAAAAATCTAAGATGATCGATGTGTTGCTTCACTATATTATGCATTATTATATCTTGAATCACTCTATCTATTAAAAAAAATCCTGAAAATTCAATCCAAAAATCGACCGCTATGAAAATATGGAAAATATACACCCCCCGGATTTTTCTGGTATTCGTTGTTTATAACAATGTTACCTGGCATATTTCAAACTTCTAGGTCAATGAGTTTTTATTCCCTTAGGTTGACGGCGAAATATGCGCTTTGTACATGTGAATACAATACCAGACGCTAGTCTGAAACCGTTTTCAACTAATAAAGACGGAGTTTGCAAAAAAAAAAGAAATATTGTTCTTAAATGACAGATAATTTAGAGATGTATGTTTAAACCAATTTCAATCCTATTATATCTGAATGCCAGTGAAAAATAAGTTTATGGTGGGTCAAGAATCCAATTTTGAAAGTACTTATAAAAAAGTGTGTGTTTATAATTATTTTATTAGGAAGTATTGTATAATTTCTGCTCGTGGCATGAAAGCTGACAGATTTTTAATTAGTAACAACCAAGAGGCTACCTTTAATTTGAAAATGGCGTTGTCACGCTGTGAATAAGTAATCTAAAACAATTGTTACGGCGAACTAGGAGAAGCTGGTGAGAATACCTGGAGAGTATTAATTTCTTAATATATCTCTTGGCTCACTGCGACTAGATAAACTGGGAATCTAGCAGGGCCGACCGGTTGTTGAGCAATAATTTTATGTGTATGCGCGCAGGAGCTAAAATGATCTAACCTGTTCTGTCTATGTACTGACCTTTACTACTAAATACCGTCTTCGTCATTGTATTTAATGTTTGTAAACTTGCAACCTTGGTGGGCAAACCTTCTTTTTGTGTCATCTGCAAAGAATACAATGGCAATTTATTTAAAATGGTTATATATATGTACTTGTTTTTTAAATGTATTACCTTTTAAATGTTGACTGGTGTCCCGCGTTCCATCATAATTGTGCACGTACATAGTCTATCTATATTTTCTATATGATTACTGTCATGATAGGCTCAAGGCTGATCGACTTTCTGCGCACTATCTATTCATGGCTAGTACAGGATATCCTAGGCAGGTTGATCCTATACCTCGTTATGTGCCATAATCTAGTGTGGTATTTAACTATTTAAAATGGTTAATATAGTCTGTTAAGTGGTAAGGGGTTTCCTTTGCGAGAGGCACTTAGGCCGTCTTCTTGTACTCCATAGTAATATCTTACAAGTAGTTCAGTCAGAATCCTTAGACATATCTTATTGCAGAATAGCGCGCATAGATATGCGTAACAATACTTTTTATACATGCACATGTAACATCTATAACGCCACAAGCAAAATTAATTAAAATAAAAACAGAACCGTTGTTCCTTTTGTAACGGCGCGGTTCGTGCTTAAACTGACTAGCTATTAAATAAGCAATTTCTTTTTTGTAAACGCCATGTTTATCTTTTTTTTTTGATATTTTGCTGTGGTCATCAAATTATACTTCTAATTGAAATTCGTTGGTGCTGTGTTTATTTTGAGAAACACAATGCCGAGAAATATGTTTCAAAGGTCGTGTTTATTGTTATTTTATTCAAATGTGCATTACGTTTTTTTTTATTTAATCGTCTGTTGGAACAAAAATTGTATATTTAGACGTCTTTACATTTATTATCAAGGATATTCAAAGAATCTTGATTCTAAACTTGATGTTTCTGTGAAGTTATATTTAAGTATGAAGCATGCCAAACCAGATTACTGAAAGCCAATTTCAGCATGAAATTGAAAACATAACACGTGACGTTGTGTATCAACGGAAGACGGAAGGTAGCCGCAAGGTCGCGGGCTGTCGCCTTTCCCCTCCACAACCCCTCTAGTAATTATTTCGACACAAGCCAATTAATGGCCGCGTGTCTTGTGGATATAAGCCATAATTAAATTTTGATTATTATCTACTCAACTCGTATACATTCTGGTTGAGTACAATGTCTTATAGCGCGGTTTTCGGCAACTTTATTCGTTCATGAAGATTGCGTTACATTACCAGTTCATAATGACGCGTTATATAATGTTTAATACCCTCTAGCAGACGTGAAGTGGGCTGGCTATAATGTGCTATGTGAGGACCGGTTGTCGCATGAATCCGTCACGTACATGATTAGAGAAACCTAGAGTAAGTACAACATACATACTTAAAGTTGCTTATATAAGAAAGGTACTGCCACTGGTTGTGGTGGTATTGGTTAAAAAAATTAAACAGATATCCTAAAATATCGATGTCACTAGCAGTTGACCAAATTAATTTGGAAACGTCAGCGTCGAAGTAGGAGTTATACATATATTTTATGCTGCTTTTGGTATCTTCAAATTACTTTATTTTAACTTCATAATCACAAATTATGTATAATTGGCTGACTTAATAACAAGGCATTTCTTACTAGTCCACCGTCGAACTAAAGGGAAATGATTATATATTCCAAACTTTATAAAAAAAATGTCCAATACACTGAGTAATAATATGACATCATCGACTAAGGATTCCCCCAAATAATGAAAATTCACGTTCAATAGTGTAGTCTAGACTTTAAACATACGTAGGCGTGCGAAAGTCGTATACTCGTATAGATGATATGTTTTTGAACTAGAAATTAATTATTTTACGCCAGTACAAATTTATTTAGGCTATAAACTTGGCGCGCCTTTCTCAAAGTCAAAGCACTTGAAAAATATGAAAATATCATACATCGGGTGACTTTCAGCGTGATATCAATAAATAAAAAGCATCACACATTAAAAACTCCTTATTTAATTGATGGTCTTTAAAAATCTAACGGGATTTGTTAATTAATAAAGGGTGTTTGAAACAGCCTTCATGCCCAAGATTTTACAACAGTTGATGGCTTCATTATACATATATATTTTTTGTAGGTTTCTGTAGCATGCTGTAGGTACAGTTGCACTTAGCGACAGTGCACTAACCTCAAGATCACCTCAGCTAATCATCCAAGGTTCTGTGAAATGCTAAAGTTGAATCGAATAATAAAAGGCTGTTATTTCGAATGTGTTTACGTTGAGGTGAAGTCATCAGCGAAGAATTTAGTCGCTTCATCCTTGTCGGATGCAAGACTACTAATGCCGGATGAAAATGTATGTATAGCTATCGAAAAAAACTACGGTCGTGACTTGTTTGCTAGAGTAATTAAACTTAATCATTTTATTTTTTTGAATAAAATTATTGCTTACCAATTTAAAAAATATGTTGTCTGATTTATTTAACTAACGCGGCTTAACACGGTATATTGTACGTTTTTTTATGTATAACTTATGTTTTATAGTGTAGGAAGTATTCAGTATGTGGCTGGAGAGACGCCATGGCGCCCTCAGTTTTAGGCTAACGCAGGTTCTTACGAAACGTGGCTGTTTGAGGGGGAAGACAAGGCACTGCACACGTTGGCGCTCGTGTCTTGCGCGGTCGTCAGTGAACACGGATGGAATGCCGTCGCCTCCTTTTGCGAGGATGGTGAGACTGCAAAAAAGGCGCCAGAAAGTCACCACTCTCCGCCAATTTATTGATACTCCTTAAAAGTAGAGAATCATGGATAAATCACAAATGTAATAATATAATGTGACTTAATTCGGGTCACATTTTAAAATGTTATTATTTTACCTGGAATAAAATAGCGATAACATAACGGAAATGGGCTATCTACAGGATAATGAACATCCTTGGTTTAATTAAGAAATTCAGCTGAATTTTTTGCTGATTTTCCGCATTGTACCTGCGTCAGCAACGCTGATCGTTGAGGTACTGATACATATTTATTATAATGCGGGGCAAAATCTTTTTTTTTTCTCTTATCAGGTTGTTTGTGTCAGTCTTTCCTCATACATATTTATAGACACTTACGCTAAATCAAACTACGTGGAAATCGAATGCTTACGATTGTGGTACATATTATCAGAATATTAAAATTTCCTGGTAAAGGCCCTGTTTTACTAACTCTAATGGCAATATTCAGATTTCCGCGTACGCTTGTGGTAAAGACCAGTTTCAAGTACGAGTGCCTGGGTTCGATTCCAGGTCAGGCAAGTACCAATGTAGCTTTTCTCTAAGTTCTTTGACGCCAAACGCTGACTTCAACTACGAAGGGAAACATCTCGAAGAAACGTGGACTTTAAAAGTATGAAATTTTCAATCCGCCTTGAGTAAGCGTGGTGATTAACATAATCTTCTCTCTCTTAGAAAAGGCCGGTGCCCTGCAGTGGGATAATAAAAAGGCTAATGATGTGTAATAAGAAGAAAATATGAAACATTCGATCCGTGCACTGGCACTAATAGCTAAGATTAATGTTATTTACTGTAATCGGGATGTAACAGTACATGTTCCTTATTTGGCGAGACGAGTTGGGCGTAACACAGTTTTTATGTTCTAGCCGTTAGAAAGGTCAAGCCAGCCGCTTCGGAGCTCGCCTCGCTATCAAATTGTTTTTGTGAAGATGAATTACGTTGTTTCAAAATGTTGAATAAAAACAACGGTGTTTAAAGTTAAAGAAGATTGAGTATCATAATGTGTTAGGTTGGTACTGGCACTTTTTCACACCACGTACCTAATTCTATTTAAACTAAGAATAGAATATGTTTTTGAAATGGTGAGGTAGGAACCTATTAGCTGGATTGCAAATTCTTTTTTCAAAATTTTGCTAAATATAACCTCAATTAAACAGTGGTTTCGCCTAGATTGCTCCCGAGGGAAATTATTTTAACACTCCAAGTTCCTTCGTTGATTTAATTGAGTTTTCTTTGGCTATATTTAGTAGTGGTGGTTCAGTATCTGCGAGGTAACAATACGATCTTTTCTATCGGTCTTATAAGGCAGGTGCGCTTACTGAAGTCCAAGAAGGTAGCTTAGTTATTGGATCTAACATTACTAAGGGTTCTGCAAGACGGGAACTGTTATAACTACTGCCAACAGATTGTAGTAGTACTTCAATCATGTGGACGTTTGCTAAGCAGGAGTAGGTAAGCTTACGTTTAATGCTGGCTTGTGTGCGCACCGCGGGGTACAAACACCTAATGCATCGATATAAGAAATGTCTAGATACCTAGTACGCGCTGTCAAAATGCATTATGATCAGAGACACCAATGTGGCTTATCCCCACCCACAGGCCGCCATTACGCGACAGACGTTTGTCGCGTGTTTACGTCGTAAATATTTCATAAAAAATTGCAAAAATGACCGTTTGTGCAGCGAAATGATATAAAAACTACACTCCAAGAAAAAATAAGCATACAAACATCACTTTTCATAAGTAAGTTTGCAATTTTATGATAAATATGTATAGATATCTATGCATTTCTTTGAAAATATTACGACGGCAAAATAACAACAAAACGACTCCATATTGTTTGAGTATTGCCAAGGTATGAAATATTTTTACCTTCTTTTTTGATGCTGCGATTAATATTGTAAAATGGTATTACGAAATCAACATTATTTTTTTATTGTAATTTAGTAAGATACTTATTGATAATACATAAATTTATTTCTTCAATAGATTTCCGACTGATCCTGTGACTTCCAGTCATTATATTTATAATTATGAGATAATTTTATCACCTATGTCAATGTGAATAAAACTGCACAAATTTTAATTTTCCCACATTTTGGGGGTAATCACTTTGCGCTGGTATATTAGAATGACACGCACACAAATGCAGACGCGATAATCATACACTTTCGGCACTCACACGCGCATCAAACATGCTGTCAATATGAACGTTCCGTTTTGTACTGAACATTCCATCTAGTCTTTCCTATATCGATGACCTAATGTTAGTCTAACGGTACATATTACACATCTTAATTATAAAGCTGTAAAGTAATGAGTATTGTAACGACAAGAATAGGATACATGAGTTGGCCTGATTATATTAAACTACCAATCTAGAACACCGGTTGAAAATGATTTGAAAAAAAAAATTAAGAACGATTGAAAACCGTAAGTTCTATCTACACCTACCTAAATGAATCGGAAACTAGAACATTATTTAATTAGTGGTATTATACACATAGGGAAATACAAAATCATTTTTCAATTACCAAAATACTCCAAAACTCAACAAACTATCATACTAGGATTTTTGTTTATTACGGGAAGTAATTTCCTCATGAATACAGGATTAATCAGCCTGTTTTAATTTAATAAAAAAAGCTTCAATTGTGAATTATTTTTCCCCAGAGCAAACAAAACACTTCACATTGAACTCTATAAATAGCAAATAATTAAATTGTATACTTTTTCCAATAATGTTAATGTATTTGTGTATATTCCATCAAGGCCCGCCCACACTGTTTCCATCTACACAGTTAATTCAGCCTTTGCAAAAAAAACCTACTATTTATATTTTTCTGTGTGATAGAACCTTATTTTAATAACTATTTATTTTGTTACAGGTACTTTTAAGCAGTTCAGCTTATCGGCGATGTGAGTGAAGCGACAGAACTAGGAAACTTATAGGTATATACTCGTAATGCAGAAAAGCAAAGTCATCAATATTAAAAAATCCATTTTTTTTCTTTTTCTTTTACTTCAAGTAGTTAGCTAATTGTTCTAATTGTTTACTAGTTCTTTGATTGAAGGCGGACGTCCTACCGACGGCCTACTTTCTGTTGAACACATTAAACAAGTCGAAAACAATGTTCGCAAAAAATGCCCCGTGTAATGTAACGTTTATTGGAATAATGTTTCAATTTGATACCACGACGTGCTTTTAGTCTAGACACTGAATGTCGGCCTCATTTCCTAGCTGTCTAATTTTACCCAACGTTCATGTAGGCCGGTGAAATTTCGAAGTCAACCATAATTACTCAATTAATTTCATCGGAGTCGCGCTCTGCGGTTTAGTTCGCGTTCATTTCATTGCATAACCTGTTATTAGCTCGCTCTTGTTTGTAGGCACACTGTTCTCACAGATTTACAACACACTTACACGAGCCAAATAAAAACAACTGTGGGAAATTGTGGACTGTGTGTTTAAACATATGGCTGTAGTGCCGACGTAATTGGCGAACGGTTGCACTGAATAATTTAGCGGAATAAGTATTACGGCGATGTAATATTCATCGCGGTACGCTTTAACCGTAGGACTTTGTACATTTAAAAACAAATATGCTTCCAAACTATGTAGGTGTGTAGCTCGTATCTTTAGTGCTGTATCGGTGTCAAGCCTGTGCCTTGCTTCACTCACATTTACTTGTAGCTCCTAATTGCGGCCATACCAATCAAGTTTTATGTAAATGAACACATACATGCATATTAATTCGTTATCTCGAGCTAGCGTAATCGGTATTTTTATTAGATCATCGAATCAAGAAATCCGTACAGCTCTTTTGTCGGCTTCCTTGTCGTGGAGGAGGGATCTGATTTCGCTTAAACAATAACAAGTCTTACCTGAGTGACGCGTGTGCGTTGGGAATTTCTAAGTTGGAGGCGAAAATTTTCAATAAAAGTAATTATTTGTTCGAAAATTGCGGCGGCGCGCAAGCCCCCAGCGTCCTGAACATTTCCCCACTGCTGACAACCTAATTGTTCAAGGAAACAGCTTTCAATTATACCACGAATTTCCGTCGAGTTTTAAATCGAGTACTTGAAGGAACAGCCTACATCGCGCCTAAAACGGCATTGAAAAGAGACACCCGAAAGGGGATAGAATAACGCCTGCTTGCGGTTTTGTCCCTTTCCCCGGTGGAATTTGTTTCATTAAAGTCTTATTAATTTGATTGCTGTAATTGTATTAACGTACTTTTTAATTGTAGAGGGTTTAGTGGAGTCAGACTTGTCTGTTCATAGTTAATTATAAATTCTAAATGTGTGTGATGCCGTCAGCGTGATGAGCCTCGGCGGTGTCGGTCACGTTGGCTTTGGTTGTGATACCGGAACAGTGCGGACGCGTGACGTGTCAAGCGAACACCTCAACTGCTCATTATGCATTAAAATAATTAAATAACGAAACGAAACTATTATCTGGCGGAAACAAAAGCACTATTC
The DNA here is from genome assembly GCA_958496145.1 of Heliothis peltigera. Lineage (NCBI taxonomy): Eukaryota > Metazoa > Arthropoda > Insecta > Lepidoptera > Noctuidae > Heliothis > Heliothis peltigera. The sequence continues at coordinate 9,466,162 of OY292328.1, forward strand.
ATACGTTTAAAACTGACGCTGTCAAAAAGTTTTGCTTGGTGAACTATCATTGGTCTTGGTCATCTACATGACAAAGCACGAGTAAAACAACTGTGGTAATACTATGACAGTCTGCGAATAATAATGGCTATTACTAAATAACTCTGTTCAAGTGCACATTGACTTTATGAATACACGATATTTTGCATGAAATTACTGTCACTCATTGTCTAACTGGCCATATCAAATTGAACAACATCAAAAACTCTGGGCCCTTCAGTATACAGACATCAGCAAGCTAATAATTTCCTTAATAGATTTTCAACTTTACCGCTAAAGCGTTAATGGTTCAAAGATGATTGAGAAAATTTGACAGTTTCGAGCAACTTGATGTGCTGGCGTCTGCACAGATGTGCACTCTTATTTGTTTAAAGGGATCCAGTAGTTCCCCGAGTATTTATGTCACAAATCCTGATACACGGTGTAGTGAAAAGGCACGGACGTAGACAAACATGCAACACTTTATACCGTGTACACTAATGTGTTGTTCTGCGGTTTAGGCTCGTCAGTCTAACGTGAAGCAGTAGGCCTCATATTCATTTAAGTCAATAAGGTCAGCCACTATCCTGGCATCTGTTTTGTTTGTTCGTGCTAGAGATATAATAAACAAGAATAAGTATCGGGACAACTTTTTCACACGCGGTTGGGTAGCTCTAGCTAGATTAGCTGGTGTTGTGAGTGCCAAAACAACTGATAGATAAACTACATAAGCTTGACTCACATATTTATAAATACTTTTTATAACACCTAGACCACAGTCAACTAGTATGCTTATCAAACAAATGTCGACCGTGCCGGGAATCGAACCCGGGACCCTCACTCCGGCGTGGTTTCCATTGCGCCAATGGGGTCGTCAATATGAAATGTGGGCATCATTAAGTTTCTCTTTCTTCTTCATTGGTTATATTTTGAGCTAGATATGGTCTTCTTTCCCTTTTCTATAAAGTAGCGTTGTTTTTATTGGTTTGTAAGTAAACCGGAACCCTAGAGTTATCTTATAAATCGCAAGGTCGGCGCACCCACGTGTGACGGTGTGACATTGTACAAGTGGATCGGAAAAGGTGTGGAAAGTTTAAAATGCGCATACTTATGAGCCACGTGCATTGGGCACGGTTTTTGCTATATTTTCTTCGAAGCTTAGGTGTGTCCGGCTTATGGAGCCCTCTTTTCTGTCTCTCTTCTAGATAAAACCCACTCAAATCCAACGTTTAAAATTCTTAGGATTTTATTAAAATTTGGTAAATCCCAAAGCTTCTACGAGTATAAAACTATATTTTGGTGATATTAAATTGAAACACATCTAGTAAATCTAGGTTTTAGCAATGAAGTCATTTTATATATCTATCTAATATTGCCTCCAAGCAAGCATTTGTCTAGAATGACGCCATCATGTCTAAAACAAGTTGTTACCTGGAATTGTTTTGTTGTTTTATTAACTACTACAAACCAAATTGTTAGCTAGCATACGTAGCTAAAAGTTATAAACATTTCTTCAATGACATTATACCAGTACTACCGTGTTTACTGGTGTACCAAATAGTATCATCATTTGCGAGACAGATTATCCAAACATCAAAGATTTCATTTAACTTTATTTGCTACTTTGGGTTCTTGGAATGAGTTCCCTATTAGGGACATAGTTCCAACGAGGACTACAGTACAGCTCCGACCATTTTCCGAAAGCTTTCTCTTATTTACCCAAAGTAGTGCGTCTACAGTTAAATTGTTAGCTGACTTAAAAGCACCAGCTTCGCCGTCAACTTGAATTTCTTAAATTAATTCAGCGCTATTGAAATGTTGAAGGGAATTGTTATTCATCGCCTGGCTCAGTCTATGTACCGCTGTATTATAGTCTATGGGTACTTGCCATGATTTAAGTGATGATCATTCGCGAGTGCATCGTCCTTCCGTCTGAATCACAGATCGTTAACCCACTTCCGCCCACGTGTGTGATTTAAAACCTCATAAAAAATGTGAGCTTGCTTAATCTGACTGAGTAATGCTGTGGATACATGGCCGTCGCTGAATCGTTTAAATAACAAAAACTGTGGGCGTGTCACGGACCTTTGTGTGTCGTATGACGCGTGAATATTTAACTGTTTCTGTTTTGTCCTCAAATTAGCATTTTACAATTACAATAAACATGTAGTTCAGTTTTCTATGTATAATAGTGTTTTTACTTTTTTGATAGAAATTGTTTGGATACATCATTGCTATTTTCGTCACAAAAAGATTTGGATACAAGCACATATTATATATTCTTTACATTGACTAGCTGAGAGCCGAAACATTTAAAACCTATCTTCACGTAGCAAAGGCTAGACAAAGGATCCTTGTTAGACCGTCGATCCCACAGTATCGTCAGACAATCCTCCCATTTGTGGGCGACTGGTTATTGGACGAAGACTTATAAAAGTTGGTTCCTAATACGAGTTTTCTTCGGATGAAATAGATTATTTAGCGAACAATTGAACTTCGGTCGTCCCTTGATCAAATCGAGAAAACGTAACGTAGTAGAACCCTTTTGCAATAAAAGGTTAGAAGTGAGAATGAGGGAAGGTAATTTCTTTGTAGGAGAAACTAATTATTGTAAGATATATAAAATCGATCAAGCAATTCAAATCGACGACTTCTAGCAAAACATACCCCACGTTTCCGCCATTGACGTAATAGATTGACAACAAAATCCTTCGATTCCGTGTAAAATGACCACAAGCCCTAGTTGTGACTGCGGTCATCCGAGCACACCGCTGCTCAATATGACAGGCCTGTTGTCTGTGTAAACTAGATTGTGCAACCCTCAACTGTCCTGGGTTCAAACCTATGATAATGCCGTTTTGTGGTACCACTCATAGCCAATCGTTTTGTATTTCTCAATCTGTTTTATAAGGCCTATCGTTATATTATCTGCTTTAAATAGTATCTATCTATTATTAGATTATTCTTCCCAGTTAATCATCACACCAAGCCCTTCCCTACTCGCTATTAAGTGCACATAATAGAGGAATATTAAGTCGCGAAAACTGCCTATTGAATTCTTAATCGCTTCATCACTGAGTCGCCATTAATCATTGTCGGCTAGCTATAAAAAAATCTTGCTTTTACGTAACAAAACAGCAACAGCCAGAGGCCAAAGAGCTATTTATATTTAGTAAAACTATTAGGTTTTAATCAAAACACAATGTAACTTTGAAATGTATAAAGTTGTTGTTGATTTAGGTTGAGAGCGGTATGAAGGTGACCCATATTGTAATGTCTATAAACTTTAGACTTGTCTAGACCTTAATACTTCAACTGCTGTAATATAATATTAAAGCAGAAATAAAATTACGAGTTCATTCGATTGTTCATTATAAAAATAGCTCACGCCTAGGACTTTTAATAAAATGATGACGTCAGAATATAAAGAAAATATGTATAAATGTATGTATAATTTATGCGTACTATGTTCAAGCCCGTCGTATGGATTCCATATTTTTTCCTAAATTAAAAGTTGGTGACACTTTAAACGAGTAATTTTTATGACCGATGTACCGAAGCATTTGTAATGAAAGTATTTTCAACTGAAATATGAAATGTGCGGGCTTCGTAATCATTGTATTCCATAAAGTTCTTGTATTTATTTTTGAACGTTCAGTTTTGCGCTGTGCGTCATAAATTATTCAGTTTAAACCTCTCTATATAATTCGTACGTCAACACAGCTCTTGTAAACGGATTCATGGGATTCATGTATTTTATCGATTCCCTTTGAGCTATCAATTTGCAAGTATATACGGGTGTATGTTAGTAACTGCAAACTGTAGCCAGTAATGGAAAAGTACTCGAAGAAAAATGGTTGCAGTGTGCACTGCACTACAACATGCTGTGTATTAGTGGAACAATAAGAAAGTTTAAAGTTTTGAGTAAACTATTTGCTGCAGAAGGTTGTGCAACTAAGGGTGCTTGGAAACTGAAATGATTTCGAAATACAAGAAGGTAGAAACATTGAGAGCTGTTTATACAAGAGACTAGGTAAAGTACTACCAAAGACAAATACCAAAATAACGGATTTCTTTGATTGATTTTATCTCCATCGTTTTATATAATACACTAATTTGACCATGACTTTTGGGAATAACCTATTATCGTACCTACATATCCGATTTACGTTTTCAATAATGACGTGTATGCCTAGATAGTTACGTACTTTATTTCTCGCCAAAAGCCGGGCCAATATAACTCTCTCTACTCAATTTATTCCTTCTATCGGATTTCCTCTACGGAGTTGGCGTGAATATTTATGAAGTTAACTTTAACTTTAGAGCTTTTTAAGCAATATATGTATGTCTGCCAAATATTGATTGGATATTAAAGAAAAAAATATATGTTCATTAGTTATTTAAATAGAGCGTGTTTCATATTCATAATTGATTCTCATCTGATTCTATTAGCTATGGTTAGGTCTTATTGGTTCCCTGCATTCAATAATGAAAGATTTAAATATGGCTTTAGCTTTTCATAGCATTCTGAATAAGTTAAAAGCTTTGTCTAGACAATATTTAATAACTAAGAGCGCTGGTTTCTTCATATAAAATGTACATTACTTAATTACTTTTAATGACTAATACTGCCGTACAATATGTATTATGTACATATTTGTACGTGTGCTTAATTAATATACAAAGCGAGTACTATTTTCCTTCTTTGTGCACGTAGACAGGTAATGTTTTATAATATGGTATGTAAAGCCTTGTTTTGTAATAAAATCATCCCGACAAGGATGGACAGGTAATTTTAAAATTATAACTTACTATATAAGTTATTTTTTTCGCTAAGTGGCAAAATTATATTTTTATACATAATGTTTTAGAAGCCAGAAAGTCTGACAACCAATCTTATTAGGGGTATTAGGTTGCTCAAGTTGAGGACGTCAGATGGGCAGTCACTCCATGTACTTAACTGCATCCGATTAGACTGGAAGCGGACCCCAATATAGCTTGAGAAAAGTTTAGGCAGGTGAAAACAGACATTCGGGGATTTTGATTGTCAATTGACTTTTTGTAATTCCGGCGCATCAATTTTGAGTCCGCTTTTGTTCTGTACAGAGCGTCTCAAATGGTTATTTTCTCCTCTAAGTCTTTGCTAGGGCCGCCGCTACTAATAATATGTCCTCTAAGTCACCTCAGTGCGAGCTTGTTGTTGGCAGCCTTGACATTATAGGCGAGACATCTTTACTTGTTAATTCTTGACTCACACTTCAGCCTCTATTTTTCGAATCTATACATAAAAAACAAAAACCTATCAGACATTCTTGGAAACAAAATTATTATCAGCACCTTATTTGTTTTTTTTTTCGAGTTAATTTAAATAATTGAATTTGGATTTCTGGCTAAGCGAGAATGTGTTCTTTTGTATTTTAAAGCTATAGTATAACTTTATTTTATTCTATAGAAGCGATTGCTTTGAAAAGTGCATCGTTTTACAGAGTAATCGCTTTAATACCTCGGAAAAGGTCACGGCTTTATGCAGAATATAGAACTGAGGATTTTATTTCATCGGTTTTAGTATCACGTGGATTAGATCGAAAGGCAATACATAGATATGAAATATACATTTTTTCAATTTTAATTGAAATATTAACTAATCATCATACAGAAACTAGTTGTTAAAGTTAAAAATTAACTACGATCTCTTGACCTTTTTATAAATGTCAAATACAACGATGTATTTTTGAATTAAAGTAGTTTAATCTAATAATAATATCGGTAGTTATTACATAAATTGTCAACGAACTAACAGTAACTGTTGGCCATTTTTCTATTTAAGTATTAAGTAGATTGTACCTTGATTAAAAAACATATACTTTTAAGATTGCGTGTTTGTATGTCAAGCTTGAGTGGTATAACGTATACCATAAGCAATATTAAGCAAGAAATAATCGTCTAAATTTACCATTCGATATGCGAAATTATTACAAATTGAAATCTAATAATTAAGTGTCTGGTTATAAAATAATCGCGTATTGCTTACTGTGAATTTATATCGTAATGGCTTGATTGTGAAATGTATTGCACTCGTGAAGCTAGCAATTGCACGGTTTATGTACCAATATGGTATTGAGATGAGATGTCACGCAATTTACCTACATTTTATAGGTCGTGGCTGAAGATATTGTGACTTGTTACTTGTTATGTTTATACAAGTAACCTGTGTTAGCTCGCCGTTTACAACTCTAGGCGTTAAATGATCCAAAATTTTAATTGTACGGAGACAAAATCTATTAATTTATTCTAATAATCTATGGTACAGACGCCAGCACATCAACCTACCTGATCTGTCAAATTTCTTTAATATATTTTCAACTTTATCACAATAATCATCATCAGCCTTTTAATCGTCCCACTGCTGGGCACAGGCCTCCTCTCACACAGAAAGGGATTGAGCGTTAATCACTGCGCTTGCTCAATGCGGGTTGGTGATTTTAAACTTTTTATAGTCCAGGTTTCCTCGAGATGTTTTCCTTCACCTTTAATCAGTCATTGATGTCTATCAAGATATATTTAGAAAGTATATATAACTTAGAAAAGTTGCATTGGTACTTTCCTGACCTCGAATCGAACCTGCACACTCATATTTGAGAGGCTGGTGGTTTAGCCACTAGGCCACAACGACTCATCACAATATTGGAAGGTTAATATTCGATTGGTAAAATTTGACGAATAGGTTGACCTGCTGGCACACTACCACTGTACATAATATCGTATACAAGACTTATTATGGCAAAGCTATAAACAGTGATTGATTACTTGAATAAAAAGCAGAAACACGCCAAGAACAACGGCCGTGGAAACATTAATACATTTCATTGATTTACGATGTTCAACTATCCATTAAATACGTTGTAAGTTAATAAACTTGATATATATAACTGCAGCGTGCAATAAAAACATTCGTATTATTAATAGCGCGTTCGCATCGCTAACGGATATGAATGCTCGACGCTCTGTAGTTCATTCATGTATAGAGTGAACATCCGCAACGAACGAATGATTAAGTGAATGGTATCGCACGGTCCATATCGGTGTATCGTTCACTGGCTGTGTGCCTCGGTTTTACCTGTCCCTGGCTCTGGACCTAGTACGTCACATAGCAAGTATTAATTTGTTGTTTGGTTTACAAGATTTTGTATAGTATATCACATTCTTCGAGATTGTTAGACGACCGGATCGCGCAGTAGTAAGTGAATCTGCCTGCCACACCGGAGGTCGCGGGTTCGATTCTCGAAATCAAACATTTGTGTGCATACATGGGTGTTTGACTTAGTCTGTGTTTTCCTATGTATAAATATGTATGTATTTAAAAAGTATACCGACTAGACGTTGTGTAAATGTGTGAGGAATATTATTGTTATAATCTGACAGCCAGTTGCAATAAACAAACAGACTTTCCAGCTTTGTTATTAGTAGATATTTTGGTTTATCATGACATGCTTACCACTATATAACAGTGGTCGCCAACGCTGCGTATTGTGATTTTCAATATGTAACTACGTTCGCTATTTACACTGTACGTGTTTACCAATTATGCTAAATGTTGGTTCGGTTTAGAGTTATGTAGTGCAAATAATCTATTGTTTATTAATGATGTTTGTTGCTATACCCATGGCTTTTGTGATATAGCACCTGTTATTGACTGAGTTTCATCTGAAATTTAGGACTAAGAATTATTTTAACAGTATACTTTAAACGGTGTCTTGGTGGCCTACTGGTTAAAGCACCAGCCTTTCGAGTATCAGGGTGCGGGTACGATTCCATGTCAGGCAAGTACTAATGTAACTTTTCTAAATTATAAATACTTTTTTGTTTATTTTGGACACCAATTATTATAGGTTATTAGAGGAACATCATTATAACATCTCGAGGAAACTGAAATCACCAACCCGCATTGAGCAATCATGGTGACTAACGCTCAATCCTTCTCCGTGGGAGAGTAGGGTTGTGCCCAGCAGTGGGACGATAGAAAAGGTTGATGATGATGATCCTTTATATATCTCAGTATTTTTAATTGTGTGGACACAAAATTAGAATTGTATCAAGAGCGAATGAGTTAGAACTTACGTTGGAACTACTGTATTACATGAAAAATAACCGATAAGCTTTAATACGATTTTTTCTATTAGGAGAATTTTCAAAAGGGTGTATTTGTGAACACCATTTATTTGGTAACGTACTAGACACCTCCACGTAAGGCAACGTTGATCAGCCGCGGAAGCATTGAGTGCGATTTATTCCCTAAAGTGTATTCATACAACACACCCGTCAAGTTAGATGTTCGTGATACTCGTAAATAAGAATCCTCACCAATTCCGTGCGGTATTGGACTATCGAATAACAATTGGTTGGAGCAATAACAATAGCTCAGCCCCAGTGATATGGCGACAAGACACATGTATGTATGTAGGTAAGCGGCTCAATACAGACGACAGCACATCAAACTACTACAAAACTGTCAAATTTTCCCAATCAACTTTGAACCATATGCTTCAGCGATAAAGTTGAAAATTAAGGAGATTTGACAGATTGTGTAGGAACGAAAGCACGATGTAAATACGTCATTATGTACGATATGTAGTGCAACAATATAATTGTATGACATATTCTCACGCAGTAACGCGTGCAATAAATGAGCGTGTAATTACACAGTTTAGCCGCGTTTGTAACGCACAATGCCTCCGGTCTACTCGGCCGTCCGTCTCATATCTCACCATCTAGCGGAGAAAAGACATATTTTTGCCCTACATTTAACGTACAATATATAAGAAACTCTCCGTCGGTGAACGAAATTCGATTTCCCAGAAATAAATCGAATCTACTCCCAAATATATTTTGGATAAACTGATTGCTTGGTTAAATCAAGGCTACAAGTGTTAAGCGAGATCGTAATATTTCTTATATTCGTCTTCATTTTAATTCATTACGTCCCGGTTTACGTACGTCGCTTTTTAAACTCTCCCACAAAGCTTTGTCGCGTTTAAGCGAAGACTTAATGAAAGTCTGCGAAGGAGGCGTAGCGGACCAAATCCCCCTTTAGCTGAGGCCCGCGAGGGCACAGATTTATAAGGATTTTCTTTCGCCGACTTCGTAACACTTTCATACGTCTCTCTGTATTGAAAAATTATATTCCCTTATAAAGTGATCTGTTCAAACGAATTGCGTTTGTAAGGTTTAAGGGTTCTTTATTACAGAAAAGCGATTTCGAATCATTTAATTTATTTCGCTCACGTCTGATATTATTTGTTTGTACGTTGAGCTCCAAGCCGGGTTCGATATTCGTGGTTACATTTAGGTATCTGCGGTTCGAAGCGTCGGTTGTAATATAAAGTTACATCGGCGGTCCTCTAATTTGAATTAATGAATGAATTCAGATTTGGCCATTTATGATAACTGAGCAATAGATATGATATAACGATTGCAGATATTAGCTTTTAGCTATGGTTGCTGTCGACTGATAACAGCACACATTTTAGTAGATAATAACAATAGTTATTAAGCTCAACAACAAAATGCTGGTATTTTAAGGGCAAGCGCAGTGAGCGAGGTGGTTGTCGGTCCGACGGCGCTAGACTAAACGTCGGTGTTACCCTGATCGACGGCGACCAGACACGGCGGCCCTGATTAACGACTTCCGAGAGCCATAGCGTGACGTCACCCGCGTGAAATTGGATGCTAACGCATATCTATGTGCGCAACAACTTCCAGCCTTCCAGACAAAGTTTACGAACAACTTGCGGAACTACCTTCAAGTGCATATTTACAGCGAAGTATGTAAAGAGCTTCACTTGTCGTTTGTGTTCGTTTTGCTTCTACTTGTCTCACTCAATTTGTGGTTCTTTTCCTTTGACAATATTGCTTTCTCATGCCTTTATTGTGCCGTCTGAGGAACTTGCGGCAGACTCAGTCCTGCTGAATTAATCTTCTTAAGGACTAAGCTCTGCTAATTATTAATTAATTATCTACCTCGTCGCTGAATCACTGTGATTGGATCTTTTTATAATTGGGTAGTTGACGAGGTCAAAAATAAAATCTTATATGATAATAATTTGGTAAAGCATCTTAAAATAGTGTCACTTTCATTTATCGTCTTGAAGGAAATGCTATTCGATTTTTTTTATTGATAATTTAAGTAAAGTATGTACATATATGGCTTGATGTGAAAAAATTGTGACGTCATAATTCTAACTTTTTAATTAATAATATCCCTCACACATTCACACAACGTCATCTAGTCCCAAACTAAGCAGAGCTTGTACTATGGGTACTAGACAACTGATAAACGTACTTATATACTTTTCTTTTGTAAATACATACATATTATACATAGAAACACCCAGACTAAGTCAAACACTCATGTTCATGCACACAAATGTTTGATTTATGCGAGAATCGAACCCGCTACCTCAAGCGTGGCAGGCAGGTTCACTAACCACCGCGCTATCTGGTCGTCAAACTTTCATACAAATTGCATAGAGAGAAACCGTTTTGACAGTTCAATACAAGTAATGAATTTGACTAGTTGTCAACTACCCTAATTGTACGTTGATCTTTCTTTCGAAGTTGCAACTACAACAAGGTTTTGAATGAGGTCAGTTACAATTGCGGGAGCAAATATCTCCTTATAGCCCACTTCCATCAGCGGAACTCGTAACACGGGGGAAATGCAATCTTTCTTAACGATAAAACCTTTAAATCGCTCCTTTTAACACAAATAGCTGAAAGGAAGGCATTAGAGGATGCCGGATGACGTTTTAAGAAGAAAACGCCACTTAATTAAGCTCGGGATTTGTTTGTTTTGAAAAAAAAAATGTCTAGTTGTAGCTACCTTTCTTTTTATTTGAAAATGTTTTATCTCTTGGAGGGACGCGAGGGTAAATGAAATATTTGTGATTTAATTACGCTTTCAGAGTGTAACTGTGTTAAAACGAGTTGACAGAATCAGATAAAGACTAAAAACTTCTCCCTTGGTTTACTTATATTTTCATATTTTACGATGAGCTGCAAAATGACATAATTCGTCCGTCTGTTTGAAGATTTTTCTTTTTATCAATTCTTGTTATTCACAGCGGATAGAATTTAATTGAAAAGTGTATTCGGAAAGCTTTTTGTCACTTATCTTTGAAATAATTTCTTTAATAACAGTTGCCATGGCAACAAAAATGAATATTCGTCGTGATATGTTCCCGAGGTAATTGGACATTCAACTCTTGTCCTAAACTGGTTGAATGTGAAAAGAGAACTACAGTTAACTGAAGAAGTATTTTATCTGTAGCAGCTGTAAATAGTGGCTAACATCAGTATTCGTCCGGTGCGCGGCCGAACGTTAATCAGTCCTCAATGCAAGACACTTTAATGAGATTTCTTTTGGGAATCAACTGTTCCGTATTTCTCCTTAGGACCTTTATTGCCAGAAGTTTTTATAAGACAATTTGAAAACGCCCCACTGTTGCTATAATTGCTTCTTCTCTTAAACTATTTTGTTCGCTGTCGATGCTTTGTGCTAACCATTTCTTGCAATGTAAATTTATCAGATTTTATTTCATTCTTTATACATTAATACGGAAATCGATATTCAGCTTTTAATTAAACTTTTATAACATCGACGTAAAAACTATCGATATTAATTTGCTCATTTCGTTTATTTTATCAACAGCGTACGCATGCGTGTTTATTCTGTAAACCAAAAACTGATTTCATCAAACTCATTTTCAACAAAATATGGATAATTTATTAGCCGCCTGGGATTACATGTGCTTCACAGTGTTATTATTTTAATTGAAATACTGAAGCGTGAAACTGCAGAATATATTATGCAATTTAATCAAATTGTGGATAAACATTGAGGTTGGTGCTTTCGATTTGATTTCACAAACTTATTCATTTAATCCGTTATTAAAATTTTATCGGACAAGTTTGTGGGAACGCTGCGCTGTGGAGCGTAGCCGTAGCGCTACGGAGTTACGAGCGCTCGGAGTGCTACGAGCGGTATGAAAGATTTCAACGGGTTACCCTCTACACTGGACATTAAATTCACAGTGACAGTTTATTGTTTTATGCTGTTTCAACAATATTTATATGAATAAAATATGAACTGTCTACGTATTATTTTATTTAAATGTAAATTGTATTATGAATAGAGTTAGTCACTATAGCGAAATATATATTTTTTCTGTTTGTAACTGAAAATTTGAAGCTTCTATGTGCCATTTAAAAAAATGCAGAAGTAAACTTTGATGTGTGCCTCAGTTAACTCAGGCTGCCATTTTACGGGCCGAAAGACATAATGAGGGCGACTAACAAATTCGATAACGGCTTGGCCCTTGCTTACAGAAACGTAAGAAATTTTGTTTTGAAATTTTATGAAACAATTTCACCCTTGGAAATAAGGTACCGAATTTAATTTTAGAAATTGTCCTGGAGATTGCGTTCTTTTGAATACACGCTTTTTTTTATATTTAAGCAACTCATAGATTACCCCGTAAATAGACTGAGATTCAATCGCTTTGAGGACTTTCTATGTAAAGTAGGGAGTAAAATACATATATCTAGTCAAACATTCAATTTGTATCACTTTACTTACGTATGGACACATCGTACGGTTAAGCAACGCTTGGCGCTGTCAGTCCGTGGATGGGTGACCATCTTGTCATGACGAGTTCCTCCGTGTTTCGGAAGGCACGTTAAACTGTAGGTCCCGGCTGTCATTGAACATCCTTGGCAGTCGTTACGGGTAGTCAGAAGCCAGAAAGTTTGACAACCGGTATTATATTACCAAGGGCGATTATCAGGCAGTCGTTCCATGTAAAACACTGGTACTCAGCTGCATTCGTTTAAGACTGGAAGCTAACCCCAGCACAGTTTGGGAAAAGGCTAGGCAAATTATGACTTAAACGTAATAAACTAAAACGTATAGACACAAAAATACACCACCTAAAAGAATAAAGTTCACCCGTAACTTTCTCCACTCTAATTAATACTAATAGTTATTAAAAAAATAAACAGTTAAAAAAACTGTCTCCCAAATATGAGGACACGTAATAAATTTGTTCATTATACAAATTGCGTCGCTCTAGCTTTGATTAAGTTAATTTTTCATCAAGTCGATGACGTCATGTGGAAACTTGGATTACTTGGCATAAAGGCACGTGTCGACTGGGCGTCACCCACGCATGACACCGTAAACTGTTTGGATTTGGTTTATTTAAATTACGTATATTTAAATGTTTTTTTTGTCCTGTGTTGAAGACCACTTTTTGAAGATCTACGGAATCTAAGGGGATACAGAGAAAGTGGACGCTAATATTTTGTTCACTGATTAACTGGATAGGTGGTCAATTTGAAAAAAGTTGGAGAAAGTATAAATAAATGCCATGGATTTATTATTTATTAGATTAACTTCAGGATTATATTTTTCTTGTAGACTGAAAAACTGAGAACTGAGTAATTAGTTTTATTGGTTTTTATTCCGTTTGGCTAATAAGGGCGTCATAAAAGATTTAGTTTTATGTAAGCCGCCTTAAATAAGCTATTTCAAAAGTTCATGTTTCAACATTTTGGAATAAAACTCACATGCATTATTAATTTTCATTTATTGAATCTCATTACATAAGTACGTGGGTGATGACGTCATACGGGATGATCACAAAACGGTCGCCATGTTGGTTCGTCTGGCGGCACAATAGCGCTAGTCTTTCGTGAGACTCGTTAACAACTACTTCCGCGTGGGTGCGCCCGACCTCTGTGTGAGATAAAACCTCCTTTTCAACACACGTATGCAGTCAAAATATGAATTTAACGTAATGGCGGTAATTTCATGATAGCTAAGTAATTTTAGTAAAAATAATATTTAGGTTACTGAAATGGTATGTGTCTTTATCTTTAAAAGATTGCGTTGTGTCTTGCGAGTTGTTGAATCTCTTAATTAAAATAATAAATTGTTGTTTGCGAGAGTGTTTTCAAACTAAATATGTCATGAAGTAATCGAAGAACCTACTTAAAGGGCATGCAAAATTGGTCCTTATCGCTATGAAATGGTGATCAATAGGCTGGCAGCATTATCAGGTTAGATGCGATGCTTATAATTTCCTTTACAAGAGTATGTACCTATATGCAGCATGAAAAAATTGAGCAAAGTTGAAGTTAATTTAATTGACCTTATTAATCGTAAGCGGAATGAGTACGCGTGATTTTTGACACACAAAAATACTCTGATTGGAAAAACTAGAAAATTTAAAATTTTTAGGTAGGAACTAGATAATATAATTTAATTAGCTTTTGCCCAACTTTACAACCGCGTCTGGAAGGAAATTCCTCCAATAAATAAAGTTTTCTGGGACATCATAACACAATAGATTTGCAAACAAACTTAAAATTCCTCTCAGAGGGACTCACAGCTAATTGTATGAACCACTGCAGTACATTCCGCCAACTTCGTTCCGGTCAACATAATTTAATCGCGCTTCACGAAAACTCATTTATCACATAAGCCGGGCTATAAACATAGCTTTTCCAATAATTGCTAAAATTATCGGTCACAGGGGAATCGGCCTTATAATCGCAGTTAGCAAATGATTTAGTTATCGGATTTTGTTATTATTTATTTGCATAGAGATTTGACTGCTAGGTACTAACATACCCACTATCACATTTGAGATCCAGACATAACCAAATCAGGCAACCGTTCTACCTGAATCTACTTAATCCCATGAATCAGTCTTTTATTTTTAAAGTTATATGATAACAGAAGAAATAATGTTATTTTTAACCGATGTCCTGAGAAAGATTTCGCTTTCAGCATCAAAATAATTAATTTAAAAATTCGTCTTTTCTTTTGAAGAAATTTAGAGCAAGTTAGTAAGAGGTTAATAAACTCAAAAATAGATGAGTAAACATGTACGTATAAAAGGGTAGCATCTAAATTAAGGTGACCCCTGGCAAAGGCGTCATTCGACCCTAGCTGTCCCACCGAAGTGCCACAGTAATGAGACAGCATAAATATATAAAGTGGCAACAAATGTTTTACTTATGTATATTCAACCCTTAAAATGTTTGCGTTCTCTGGAGGTGAAAACAAGTAATGTTTATTTATGAAAGCAGTGTACTCAAACTATTGTTATACGTTCAGCTTATACGACCTTTTGACTCCTTTCATTAAGTTCGCTTGATGAACGAAGGCGGCTAAGTACATACCTGCTACATAATAAACTGCGATGAACTCATTGTGAACATTTTATTTACAACCGTGCTTTACTTTAAATAATTTTGTAAATACATTTAAAACCACGTTCTACACAATTTGCTTCATTGTATTTTTATAATGCTCGATCATTGATCCATTGTTTTTGTGTTCCACTCTTTTGGCGTGAATGATTCAGAAATTCCGAGAATTGAAAAGGCTTTATTCCATCTTTATTTATCAGACACGATCTAAAATTGTATTCGATGTATTTTTCCTGTTTGTACACAAATGTGATGATATCTTCTTTCGGGAGTTCTATCAGTATTTTGGTATTACGAATTGGAAAGATAAGCAATTTGATTAACTGATGACTTGAGTTTCACAAAACTGCAAATAGGATCTTCACTCAATTTTGTCTTCCAGACTTAAAGTCCACGCGAGCCAATCCACACAGTGGTCGAATTGGAAACGAAATCAAAGCACTATCATGAAGCCCTCTTTACTACAAATTGGGTTAGAGAACAAGAGGAAGCCACTACACGCCACTCTAGACCCTCCGCCTCGCTCTCGACTATAACCGGCACGACGATATGTATTAGGCGGTCTCTTTGATACAACATTAATTTATGTGAAACCCTTTGCGACGAAAATCGTTTGTTCGTTTACTGTCATTGTACGTATTTTTCGTACTATATGTACGTGTAAAATGTGAATTCTGTACAGTTATACATAGGCTTGTAATCAAACAGTTGTAACCGTTTGATTCGCGATACAGCAGTTAAATGCGCATTGAGCGTTGCTAAATAAATATGCTGTGTGCGAAATGTTTTATACATGTGTAACATGTTGCTGGTAATGCCGGTTTGATTAGGGCCGCATTGCGCACATTTTTGAATTAGTTTTTGGTGTACGTACTCTCAATACATAATTCATCGATCAACTATGTGTTGGTGTAATTTATGCAACAATCTGCATTTGAAAACGTTTCGGCCTACAGTACTATAGCCTAATTGGCATAGGTAATTAGCAGGCATTTAAAGTTCTTTGTTTTATTCATTAACAAAACGAGAAACGATGACTTAGTATTTTTAGAAAACGTGTTATAAAAAAGCCTCGCTAGTTTTGTCCCAAGTCCCCTCGCAGACACCTCGGGGAGGGATCGCTCGGCTAGTGTTGCCACTTAAACACTTTGCCCGTTGAATGGGATTGCTCCGCGGACGACCCAGCTGCGCTCTTATACACACTTTAATCTTAATGGCTATTTACGCCGATCGTGTCGCAGTTGTATGCAGATGGAAATGTAGGTGTTCTAACAGTATACTAGCGCTGTATATTGTCTGGTTTACATAATTCAGTTACCGTCTGCCCAGGCCCTATTATGAGTAACACTGATGAGTCGTCTCGACGCGATGGGGAGTTCTCTTTATAAGATAAGGGACGAGGGTTCGATTCCCCTCAGCCACTGGGAAAATCTATTAGGCCTCGTGCCAATTCTATTCTCAATAACTCACGTTTTGTAAAGGCAACTACGATTAAATTAATCTGCGTCTACATTATAACTTCGAAGCTCCTATTTATTTTCCTAATTCCGTTATCAGAGCTATTGCCGATTTAAATTCGTAAGATTACCGAGGGTCAAAGTGCAATTAAAGTTTGTAACTTTGATTGTAACTTCTAATTATTACGGCGGAATCTAGAGGTTATTGTTGTATAAACGGGGATATACATAGACATCTAAATTGTATAAGATTTACACCTTAATAGAACGTGGCGAATCATTAGGCTTAAAGTATGTCGAGTGTTAGTTTTCGTCTCATAGTAACACGTACCAACTATAATGCTGATCCTACCGAGTTTCGAGAGCGCTCGAACAATTCACAGATATAATGAGTATTTCCAACTTGCGGTAATGGAAAGACCGAATCGTCGAGGTGTAAATCGTTACGGTTCGGTGTGATAGGCGCCAACCGCAGGCACCTCGTAAAGGCGAACTAAAACAGTGGGTTCGTTACTTTCATTGGCGAAGTTCTGTACTCCCTCATGCATTAGTGAGGCTTTAAATTGAACTGTTTATATATTCTGTGCTACCTACCACTGGGGACCGCGCTCTCTGAACCTTGCTGAATTATGTGCCGTGTTATTACTGGCTCTTGAGATTGTTTTAAACAGTACATGCTTTATGGTACCTCGCTGCTAGTTGGGTACGCTTCTATTTTACTGATACCGCCCTTTGTTTCGCGGACTTAGGTGTAGTTTGACATAGAATTTATGTAGAAAGTGGGTCATCTATATGTTGATGGTTCATCGATATTAAACTACATACACGTCACATTGTGATGCTCACAGCTTGTTTCTAATTTAGTTCTGTAATAAAAACGGTAGCCAACAACGAATGTTGATCAAAACTATTTTAACGTTTGCGGCTACAGGTATGTTTTAATAAAATTATTGCATTAAAAATATGGTTTATTGTTCAACCTAGACATATTACTCGCATATTTATATTTCTAGAAAAGAAAAAAGAAACTGATTTTAGCTGAATAAGGTTCAGTGCTTAATAACTAAATCTATGTTCCCTCTTTTTTCATGTTCGTAATAATGCCGTGATCGCCCTCCGTTGTCCAACACAACAAAAACGTTCGTAAACAAATTACTGGTAGTGTGCGCGTTCATAATCACTGTCCGGCTTTTTGTACGTTTTTTACTTTCCTATACAAAACTAATTATTCATGGCTGTATAGAAATCGAAACCCAATTTGCGTACATTCCCGATGCCATGAGTACGCGCCTACTTTCTCTCTTCATGCTACAGTGGACTCGCTATGTCCACGAGTCAATGACTCGGGGATTTGTTTTTGTAATTACGTTCGCACAAATAGCGCATATTGTAAATTACGGCATTCACTCGTCGACTTTGACACTGACAATTATTCTGACCGAAATAATTTGAACCTTCGAATAAATTATCCCCCCAAAGCTAACAAAGGAAATTTACTACTGAATGACAAATGCTTCAAAGAACCGTGTCCTGATTTCCTGATTCCTGTGACACCCACTAATTCCACTATTCTGTTTGCAGCGTGTACCAGATAAATTATTATGCTCGCTTGCAAACGTTGGCGCATAAAAGAGAATTCACCATTCACACTTCAACATTTTTGTACAAGTGTAACAGTGAGGGACAATTTAAAAGCAATTAAGCTTGAAGCAGTTGTTAGTTTCTCCGAATGCAAAGTGTTTACTAACATTCAGCCACAAAACAACTTTGCACTAACGTCCAACCCATTAACCTGAGCTTAACTATTTATCACACAGGTGACCTCTTTTCCAAGTAGTCCCAAAGATAATTTAGGCAGCGTTCCTCGCCACCTTTAGGGTCAAAGTGTTACGAAATTGACTCGGCGAGAGCCCTTCGGGAAAAAGCCCCATTTCGAGGTCACCGAACATTTTTGCCACGTATCCTCGTGAATATTATAAAGGGCAGCCGCATTTCACACGTTTCGTTATGGCACTAAAAACGTTCAATTCCATCTAGGGCAGCTTTACTGGCAACGCTGTTCTGCCATTATGTTTATCCTCTAAGACTTCAGACAGACCCCTGAGAATTGTTACAATATTAAACTAACTCACGACGCGAGACTGACACTGATGCGGCGCAAAATGCAGATGCAAAGTTTTACCTGTGTAAGAACTATCAAACTTAATGGATTCTGTGAAAAATCCGTTAACATAAAATACTATTACGTGACGCTCATAACTATTTGGATAGTTGGTTAAAATATTTACAAAGTAAACAAATCGGCTTTAACTGTATGTAAGGTGAATATGCGAGTGTAGCCTCCTAATGGATTGAAGGCAGCACCTGTTTCCAAACCGTAAATTTCTTGCCATCAAAGGCTCTGCAGTAATCAAGTTATTGGGTAATATTTATTGACTTGTTCAAAGCTCCCTTTACGTAGTCCCATATATCTTGTATAGGAAACATGTTTTTGGTCCGCCAGTAATTTGTTGGAGCTTTGCGCTATTTTTGTTACCAATTTTATTGTTGTTTAGGATCGAAACGTGTCAATACTTCATCCCTGTCTCGCCCACTCCCCGACATGGGCACAAATGGGAACGGGTCACCGTTATGGGGTTCCGTTTGTGCTGGGTGCTATATTTTCGCAGACACCGAGGGGTAGCCATTTTATTAGCCCAGTGATCTGGCTTTATGACTCATGTTTTCTGTAATAAACTCGTTGGTTCCCTTCGGAATGAGCTTCAATATTGAAACTTATGCGCTGCCAATATCCGTGCCGACGAGGTTGACATAAACTGCGTTTTATGCGCTTTATGTTTTATATTTAATTGAAATACCATCAACGTCGGCTTGATTAAAAGTTTAATGACTGTTGCTAGAATAGCGATTACTGTGAAAGCTGTGATCATATATATCATGATATACATCAGTTATCTATGAGACTTTTCATCTAAAATAAGTGCACTTGCGAGATTATGTGACTCCATAAAAAAATTACATTACGAGGTATAAAATATATTTTCAAAATAATCTCTGTTTCTCCACGTCAGCGATAGATGAGGCTGTCAGCGAAGACATTTTGTATTATGGTTATTAGGCGTTGCTTCGCAGGAATTCCTTCGCAGGAGTCTCCGGGGTAATAAAACCGGTTCTGTTCAAACACATTACTTCGATATAAAGCAATTTAGCGGATGTTCCCGCGTCAGTCACACGTCTTAGAAAGTGTCCCCGCATGCCTAGTTACCCAACAAGGGTCACCGCAGTTATCTGCGTGCGGTCGACGTCCTTGTGGACGACGGCAAACTTGCCTCAATTAATCAGCAACGCCTGGGAATAAGTAATGAGCGAAAGGCGATTACCTCCAACGACAATTCGTTAGCCGTGTAATATAATTTTTTATCATATTTTACGTTCTCTCTATTTATTTCGCTAAAAAGCTGAGTTATCCTCCAGTTTTTACGAGCGTTATAAAAACTTTGGGTTGGCGGTATGTTGGGCGCCTAATAAAAACTTTTCTATACATTTATTGAGTAATTTGGCTTCATCAGCTGTTGAGAGTTATAACAATTCTTTGAATATAATTATTACGCTCATCTGATATTATCTCATGTTTTCGTCAGCTTTCACAAATTAAGGCACATGTTCAAAACACCTAATGCTTATACTCCTGTACTGGAGACTTAATGACACGTTTGTCCGCCGCGCTCTCACCCTGGGCGGTGGAGTGTATCCCTTGTCAGTCAGGTAGCGCATGACTGATGGGGCCGCATCGACGTGATCAAGGGTTCTGACCAATCCCACCGCAGAGCCGTTCCCGCTAATGCGGCAAAGGATTAATCAACAATTAATTTGCTTCATTTGGCCACAACCTGCCTGTAGTTTACATAGGCATTCAGTAATTATTATGTAATATGATGTTATTGTTGTGTGTTATGTGAATCGTGACGATGTTTCTCTGCTGTTATTATCGACAGTGGTTGTGCCTCACGTTGGCTCAGCGGATCCCTAGGCGTGAGAGTGGAACTCACATTTTATCGTTGCGGATTCGTAATTGCACCACAGGGCCGCCATATTTTGCAACAAGCAATATAATATGAGCTACATTCTCGACTGCATTCGTTATTCAAATTAACCTCAGCTGCAGTGTTTGATGTTTTTAATGAAACTTGTAAAGCAATGTAAATTAATCTAGCTGCAAAATTATAATGTATTACTACTCTACAATCTACATATTTGTGCACCGGGCGTGCAGTCGCAAATTATTCAAATGAGTACCGGGAAAGGTCAAAGTACACTAAGTCGACAGGAACAACACCTCTGAGATTTAACTATCTTTTATAATATGATCAATCTCGACGACCATTCGTATTTTTCGGCGCAAGTCCGCAATCATAAATTTGACATCCAAACTGGATTAGCGAAACCCTACAGAAATAGAACAAAGGCCAAGATATTTTCAGCCTAATTCGAAACCTTACAATATTTGGTACTGTCAAGTCTGCTTATTCCCTGACAGAAAAAAATAATAAGAAGTCGTAATAATAGCTCGTGTCATGTACTCATTTGCATTTATTTGGCAGCAAAATGGCGAAGTGTGAACATTTGTTGGCGCAGTTGTCCGCAGGGCGGTCGTAGAGCGTCGTGGCGGTGTCGTTGCGGCCCCGCCCGACTGCGCCCGGTGAGATGCGAAAATTATGCGGTTACTGGACGATACCATAAATGTCTGCCTTCGCCACAGTAACACGGCCGGTAGAGGTGGGCAACGATATAGTTACATTTATATGGACATCATCACCAAACCAAGAATAGTGACTGATATTCGCTTAATAATGGAGAATGCATTTTTTTATATTTGAACTGAAATTGGTTATTTTTGACACATCAGCACACAATAATTCACTAGAGAATCAACCAAATAATAGTTCACAAAAACAAGTACAATAACTCCGACAAAGATATATTTCAACAACTGTAAAGCAAACATTGCGTGAAATCTCGTTGTTTGCAAAATCATTTATAGGTTCACGTATTGTGTAACGCGGGGCCGATAACTTTCATCTGTGCAGCCGTACTGCGCTCGGTGCCATAAGAAAATAGCAGTTGCTTTTCCGAGTTCATTAATTGGATATCGGAAGCGTACGTAAGGAGTAAGTGCTAAAAATACAGCCGACGTCTAGGGCTCCGAACACATTATTGAGATGTATCAATTCCATTTAACATCCAAACGACCGATGCTGTGGTCCTCGCTGCAATAAAATCATCCAAAAAAGGACTTGATAAGTCGGATGTTAAAAAATCTGCAGTACGCGAAGTCTTCCTTTTAAGAAAACGTTGCACATCGAACCATATATTTAAGGCCTGATCCAATGTTTATTGGATTGCCTTCATAAATCTTGTTCACTAGCCAGGCGATAAGACAACTTCGTATCTAGATATTGATGAGGCCCATGAACCTGGAATTTTTTAAATGTTAATCGGAATCAACTTGTTCATTCTTTGAAAATTATTTTTGTGTTAGTGAGGTATTTTGTCTATTTTAACAAAACGACATTACGAGTACACCGTTTTGCTTATGTAAATTTATTTTTGATAAAACTACTAACAGAAATTGTTTTTTCTTTTGTTTAGAGAAAAGCTAATACTTAAATGTCAACAAGAAAGTAACCCTTTGTAAAGATTGAATAAAATAACATTAGACAGGCTTATAACAAAGAGAAAGAGTTGTTTCTAGTATAGAGCCGAACATAAATTACCTTGTGTTTGTTTCCAAGGAATAGAAGTCTATCTAAATAAGAGAAACGAGTAGAATTACGGCCAGTTGATCTCGTCTAAATAGGCACTTAGAGTTGCCAGTATCCGAACGGTCTTTAAATATATTTCGCGTTGGGCTCAGTCCATTTACCTTAGGGGATCTTAAAAAGTTGTGGGGATTTTGCATAGACAAAGTTAGAAATTTATTTTTAAGCACGTGAGATATTCTAGGTTAATGTGTCTTAAGGAAGGGAGGATCGTAACTTTTAGATGGAGGTGGAGGATAAAATGCGGAGCTTAATACGGATTTAATGCGAATTTCTGCTTCTGGAGATTGAAAATCCCAGATACTTAACAAGCACCTTCTGTATTTATGAAATCAATGTTTTTGAGCATGAATGTTTGTACTCGTAATAAGCATTTTATTTTGTCTTTTATGTTTAAAAATATGGCCTTCTCATTAATGAATATTTTAATTGCTGCTTTTTCCTTGATAGTCCACTAATTAGCCAACGAAGAATATCGATCAATAAGTTCCGAATTACCGTATCGGACAAAACACAGGACGATGCGGTGAGGCGTAGATTACGGGGCATCATTATAGCAGCAAACAGCTCCCATTTTCATTCACACCTTAATAAAGGGAGATAAAACAAAACACGAGCGCACGTTTTAACAAAATTCAAGGAAAATCTTAAGACTATGAATAAAGAAAGATCTTCTTGAGAATATATTTTAGGAATCTCATTTTATTTTCAAAGTTTTTACTTTACTAGTTAAACCTAAGCTGCATTCTCTATAAGAACAAAGTGTAAGGAAAACAACACTGTATACGTATGTAACAAACTATTATTTTTAGAATGAACAGCCTTTCAGTTCCGTTAATATCATGTTTCAGTTGCTTCTGCCATGTGTTCGAAACTTGTATTTATGATCTAAAGTTCTAGACGTAGCGTAGTATAACAAAACTCTTGCGCCATATGCCGCGCAACATTCTAGAAGGCGTGTTACTTGTTAGTTACTTAATAAAAGTTACCGTCGAGTGTAACATCTCATTATACTTACAGCTTTAACATGGATACGGCAGTTTTATGTGCGGACTTTATTTTTTTTTATTTTAGTACTTTTTTAGGAAGGAACTCGTAACATAATATTGTTTCTGGTAACACTAAGGACGCTAATGCACGAGAGTGTTACATTTCAATATTGTTGCGAGCGAAGGTACTTTTGTCTCCACAAAATTGTCTTTGAGGTACAAGATGCGAAATGACTCAGCGTTGTAAACCTTTCAGTATTATTATTTTGTCTGTGTCACATAAGTAAACCTTTGTTTTCATTTAATGTGAAGTTAGTTTGAAGTTGGAACGTAAGATAAGTTGTTATCGAAACAATGTTATTCCCGTCCTCTTATGAAATATATTACATATGTAAATATCTTTTTCCTTTTTTAAATTTATCCTATATCTTCCAATTGTCCAAAATCTATGTTCCATTTTACCTTAATTCCGTTTCCCTACCTTCAATTCGTCATTGGCTAAACACAAACCGTGAAGTGGCGGAGGCAAATTGTTGTACATATTTATAACAGGCACCAGCACATCAAGCTATGAAACTGTCAAATTATACCAATCAATTTCGAACCCTATGCTTAAGCGATAAAGTTGAAAATCTATTAAGGAAATTTTACAGATTGTAGTAGCTTGATGTGCTGGCGTCTGTACATAACGACCAAACGAAATTTTAGATACGAATTAAAACGTGACACATAAACGCGAGCTACGAAGGTAATCATTAACTTTCAGAAGATTGCTTATACTAAACTCCTGAATGGCGTCGTAAATGAATTCAAAGTAAATTTAAACTGACATACTCGTGCATATTTAACGGTTAAATGTTAATTTAACGTAAGTTTCTAATGGCACATATTAGCGAGGCTTTGTGTTAGAACATAATAGCTGACTGACTGTTAGCTGTCATATAATATGAACGGTAATTGGGTACTTACGGGCTTATTTCTGCATCTCCTTTATTTGTTTGTTGGGCTATTTCGTTGACTTCGTATGCTATTCACAGTTATAATGCTTGGTTTAGTTCCTTAGATTGTATATAAGGTCTAACAATACTAGTGCACTATATTTTTACAGATCGTCTAGTACATGCTAAGGATCGTGTTTATCACAAAAGAAGTCATGAAAACAATAACATAATATTTTATTAAATTTATCATCACATTCGCTAAATTGTAATTGTGTTCCTACGCACAATGCCTATCGTTATAAACACGCTCGACAGTTGAAGCCTAGGCTATTCGACTTTTTTTGTGGTAAAATCACCTGTAAAAATATAATGCACTATTTTTATTGTTAGACCTTATATACAATGATGATGACTCCCTGAAATAAATTCCTTTTTCAAAAAACTGTAAACTGATAAGTGTTTTAAAAGCTATATACTATAATCATTTACAAACAAACAGACCGTACACATACCCGACATTCCAATTAAATTAATAACACGACCCTTGCCAAACTGCCAAGTTTTCGTTTTTTAAAGCTTCGATCCGATTGAATTTGAAAGGAATTTAGCGATGGGGTCCTTCTAAGAATCTGCAATATCAAATGACTGGAGCTCAAGGAATTTAATCATACAACACTTGTAGACAATTGTGGTTGTTCACCTAACTACTTTATAGAATGTCGAATGTTTTTCATAGTTTTGAGTCGGTCGAGCAGAATTACTTACAGAATTTGTAGCGGTGACTGTTCATCCCAATTTTATTGGAGAACTAGCTGTTGCCCGCGACGGCATTTGATGATTAAACCTTCACCCCCCCCCCCTCCTTACGTGATAGCGTGATAATATGTCAGCCTATATGTTGACCCGACCTCTTAGCTATATTCATGCCAAATTTGAAGCAAATCCATGCAGTACTTTTTGAGATTATCTCGGACATACATACAGACAAACAGACAAAAATTCTAAAAACCATATTTTTGGATTCGATACCAATTGCAGACCACGTCCCAATTATTTTTTATAAAAAAATATTCAATGTACAATTTGACTTTTCTACGATTTTATTATACATATGTAAATAAATAGATACTTAGAAAATGTTTTATAGGTACGTTAAGACCAGTAGCAACACTCAACAGTGTTGTAAAAGCGCACAATTTATCGAAAATCAATCTGATATTCCTTCAGTATTTGGTTCGATAAAATTGTCAGTGTAAAATGTTATGAATAGTTTTACTGCGCGTTAAAACATTGAAACATATCGTACTCGTATTTAACGTTCACGCGATATTTACACGTACATTTCGTAGAAATAAAAATAAATTTTCATTGGAAATGCTTTCTTCGGCAATTACTGAAGTAAATACATTCGAAAAATATGCAATTTGTATTCTTATTATAAGCTGTTTCGATAACTACTTACGTGTGAGCTATTATTGCATTATTATTATTGTTTTTAATTTATTATTAGCGCCTGCTAACGATTTCACCAGCGCTCTGTGGGAACTACCCGGATAAAAAGACGCAGCCCATAGCCATCTTCGATCAGTTGGCTATTTCACACTCAAAGATTTTTTTATCAGACCTGTAGTTACCGTGATGAGCGCGTTCAAGCAAACTTCAGCTTTGTAATATTAGATTTATGCTTCAAGTTAATAAGATTCTTTTAAAGAGCCATGCACTGCATCATTCGGTGGGACTTTATCAAAAACAAATTTAATAAATATTTAAGCTTTTTATTGGGTTAAATTAAATTAAGTATTTACATTACTGCAATCATGTAAGATGATCTTTTTGGTAATAAATATTACAGATATCTTCGCTTATTTTCGCAGGTTTATTTCAAAGATTTTCAATTTCGTTCATGCCATCGTCTGTTGATACAGTAAATTGATATTTAGTTAGGATTTCTAAGAAAGAGCCCTATCCAAAATATCATTTAGTTTTATACGAGAGTGGTTTGAAATTATCCATCAAAATAAATTAAACATGTATTGTGTGCGTTGATGAAAATGTATCATTTCTTAAATCGAACATTAAAGTATTTATTACATTGCTATATTTTATTTGACCTCTATTCTGATTAAAAAAATGTGATGAAATTTTTAATGTGTAATTTAGACAATATTAAAATTTTTGAGTATCGGTTGTCACCCTAATCATACAATCCGTAGAGTCAATGACCTTTGAAACACGCAATATTCTAAAAGCTGAACATTATTACACTAATTCGCGCTAAACACGCATTAAAGCATAATCACGTTATTATCGATATCAATAATTGATAGTGGACCGCAGAATTCGATTTAGTTGTAGATGTAGGTTCAATAATAGAACACCACAAAAGCATTATAATATGTGTTGTTGTTTGAATATTGTACTAGACTTTTTTAAATTCCTATAACTTTTGGTTTACATTACAAAATCGTTGTCAGATAATTTCCATAAACTAAGAGATACATCAAACACTATCTAACCTCGCACTTCAAACTCACTGCCTTAATAATCGTAAAACGTAAGTCAAGTCTTCATTCAAAAACCAAGAATTACTCGTCGGCGAATCGGCAATAAACTGCTTTATAGTCCCAAGCGCAGCTGAGCCGTTGGAAAATAATTACATAGCGGGCTTTCAACGTTATTTTCTGGATGTGAAAAGCCGGTGACGAGCCGTGGCAGAGCCGTGGCCGGTAATGGAGGTGGTCGCCGAGGGCCTCGCGACCGTATTGTCGCATTGTGCATGGCCGCTGACAAGCTATTGTGCGACTATTGTGGCTCGGGTGACCGTGTGCGCATCTGGTCCCGCCCCGCGACCGTTTTATTCGGCCAATGTACACACGTGTCTAGATGGTCTGTAGTTTGTATCATTGCCGTTATAGTAATAGATCTTCATAAATGGCAAGTGTTAAGTAAGCTGAGTCATAATAGTTTCATTAAAGGTTTGTTGTACCACATTTGAAACATATTTTGAAAGCGCGTTCCAGCATATTTTGTATCGCAACACTGATAATTTGGATTTGTTATTTATGAAAATGTGTACCACGGAATTCCTGTTCGCTTTTCAATTCTTGTTTTGTTTTTGTTGGAGTTCAGAGCATAAATAGTTGGAGTTATTTTCATTGAATTAATTAAATGTTATTCACAGGTATAGTTTGAATGGACTTGTGTTCTCTTTGAGCAATCATTAAACAGCCAGGGCATAACGTGAACACAATATCACAATATTAATTACCTATTAATTAAACTGTGTGCCAACTACTGTTTGATATTAATTAATCGCACTGATAATAAATGTACGGAGGATTTTATTGAAGCTGCACTGCAATGGTACTATTGAATCGTTGAAACAGTTAACTGGATTATTTTGTGTATTAATTATACAATGTACATGCTTCTGTCAACATTTTAAAGGGTATAAATAGTTTGTTTGCGTACAAATGTGTCGTACTAAATTCGTAGACAGTTCATAACAACAAAGGCTGCTGAAGATATGTTTCATTCACACACGAGTGAAAGTTGACTGTACACGTACTCTGTCTTGCATGCAGGGACCAGAATATTTACTGTTTATTAGTCCCACGTTGGGTGGCAGGATGCAGCGCGTCCCTGGTGCGTTGTTTACGCGTCACGCCGCCCTGGCGTCGCCGCGATCGATATCGAGCCTCACTCGCTCCGATATTGAATTTTAATGAACCACACCAACTTAAATAACCATACCAGGAGTTCCCGAATTCCCAAAGTGCGTTACAACTCCGAGGTACAACTTCTCGCGCAGTTCATACGTTTCGCAGACGACTTTCTACTGTGAGTTCATGTTCATCTTATATGCTATCCTTCACATATAATTTTACGAAATTATCATGACATTATATTGTATTAACTAGCTGTCCCAAGCGGTTTCACCCGCATCTTTGGTTACTGCTCCGCTCCCGTGTGTCTTAGCGTGATGGTATATAGCCTATAGCCTTCCTCGATAAATGGGCTATCTAACACTGAAAGAATTTTTCAAATCGAACCAGTAGTTCCTGAGATTAGCGCGTTTAGACAAACAAACAAACTCTTCAGCTTTATAATATTAGTATAGATTAATACAATTTCTTCTCCATGGGAGAAGAGGCATGTGCCAAGCGGTGGGACGATAAAAAGGCTGATAATGATGATGATGAATATAAATACAGCAGTAAATGCTATTGAACATAACTAATAGGACAACAGTTACCATTGCCAGATGTTACACAAAAGTATGTGTCTGATATCGCAGCGTTCCATTCGAAAAATGATTCAAAACTAACCCTTGTACATTCACGCACAACATGGAGGACGCATATAAAAAATATAGCTAGTAAAAACAATACTCTCTAACCCGATAGGCAAATCGAATCAGATTTAATATCCGCGGATATGGAAGCCAATACCCCCGTTGGAATATTAGATATCGATATGGTATTATCGGGGGATGTAAAACTGATGTATTATCATTCTAACTGCAAGCCGACACGAGAGGAATTCCCCTTTGACCTTCAAGCTTAAAATAATTTAACTACATAAAATTCGCATTGCCATAAACTTGATATCTCAGTTCATTGCGTAAAATATATTCCTTTCCTCAGGAAAAGATTTCTTATAATTATAATAATCATACAAGATATATACTCGTAGTGTCAGGTCGTGGTGGCGTAGTGGTTAAAGCGCCAGCCTCTCAAGTATGACTCCGCGGGTTCAATTCCAGGTCAGGCAAGTACTAATGTAATTTTCCTTAGTTATATGTATGTACTTTCTAAGTATATCTTGGACACCAATGACTGATTAAAGGTGAAGGAAAACATCTCGAGGAAACCTGGACTACAAAGTCTGAAATCACAAACAATTGAGCAAGCTTGGTTGTTAACGCTCAATCCTTCTCAGTGTGAGAGGAGGCTTGTGCCCAGCAGTGGGACGATAAAAAGGCCGATGAATGGACATTTAATGTTTTTGTTTGTCCACAACAAATAAATTGAAGGAGTTTTAAGTTAAAATTATTAAAAGCAGTATTTTTTCAAAGAAATTTCTAAAGAGAGCGAAGTTAATGATAACCGAATTAGAAAATACAGTAATACCATTTTAATATGCATTGATATGTCAATGGGACCAAATCAATATAACAAAAAGCTATGGTTTCGCTTCCTCGAGCCATTGAACGGAATCGAATTCAATTTAAGCAGGCATCGCGTCTACTTACGAAATCAGGAAAAGCTAAAATCCCATTGAATCTGAATTGATTAGAGCGAAAATTGTCGGCACTCTTACCTATATCTCAACGGCGTCTGTTCATAGCAGTTTAATCTACAACAACGGGCGAAAATTCAAACTTCGAAAGTCATTGTACTTCGTATTTTTTCATCTATTTTGAGTGGCTACTACAACGATATTAGACGTTTTAGTACAGACGCCAGCACATCAAGCTACTACAATCTGTCAAATTCCTTTATTAGATTTTCAACGTTATCACAATACCAGAAGGTTAATATTCGATTGGTAACAGTTGACAGATTTGGGTAGGTTGACCTGCTGGCTGGCGTCTGTACATCTTATGATTAGTCTAATACATAACACAGCGATATATCAATGTCACTCTCCACAAGTACTGTATAAAATTCACATTCAATAAATCTAATAAAGGTCTGACAAATAGCCTCATTATATAAATAAAATGCTCTTAAATACAATAACAGTGCGAGTCGCTTGTAGAAAGGCAATTCAAAGAATCACAAGATTGAAAGCATCACTTAGCATTTATTGTTAAATTTTTCACTCTGTTCATTTTCGAACCTTTACGGAGCACTTGGTCACGGCTGTACGGCCCTGCCCGGCCGTCCGTGACCGAAAGCATTATAAAGGACTCCAATGAATAGTGTTCGTAATATAAAAAATATATTTAACCTTTTTTCTAGTAAAGTGTAATTATATTGTTGCGTCTGGGTTGAGATTACCCGCACGTTAGCTAGATGCAGATGTTTGCATCTTCCCCGCTTTCCATCTAAAGTGGCTCTACACCCGAGCGAGCATGCCACCTTTACTCTTTTTATTTTTACGTTCCCCCTTCAGCGCAGAGGTTCGTTTAATTGCATTAAAAAACTTATTATTCCATGCTGTATTTTTGCTTTATGACGTTGTGTACGTAAATTGGAAAATTCTTGTGGAAAAACAACGCCTCTTTGTGACTGAAATTATTACCGTCTTCCTCTCTGCATTGGTTTCTGTTTGTTTTTATAAAATACTAGCTGGTTCTGCCTGAACCAGGATAAAACAACGTTTTCCCGCTGTTTCACCTTCATCTCGAGGAATAACTATAAATATTATTCTAATTTAAAAGGTACTGCTAATGAATACATATAAAGACTAAATACCGATTCTATATGGTCGTTCTTACGTTGACGTTCCAATCCAACACCATCACAGCCCTCAGTGCCGCTGAGTTAGTGTTCAACACCATCATGATTTTCCGTGATCACTCTCCGTGATTGCTTTTCTCATGTAAGTTATGCTATCCTAGTATCTGATGAACAGTTGCGTCCACACTCGGTAATAAGTTTATATCTACTTAGGTGATTTATACTGTCCTACTTTACTTTTTCGGTATGGTCGCACGCTGTGCGTTGTTTTTTACTAATCACTCGCGTCCCGGGGGAACTTCTCGTACCCGGATAAAATATATGTATATAGCCTATGTTACTATGATCAGCGAGGAAAGTGTTCAGTTCTTTCGGAGTCTATTTAATGCAAACAGACAAGCAAACAATCAATCAAATCTTTCTTGTTTATTTAAACAGTATACATTTAATCTTCATATAGCCAGGCTAAGACAATAACACTGTACGTTAAACGCAAGACGTTCAGCAACGATCCAAAACAAAGCTTGTAAGGAAGCTCACGAGAGCCCATTTGTACGTAAGAGTTGACTGAATATGACCATTTAACCTGTGCCGTTCCCCTTCCAGTTGTTAAAAGGAAAGCATTTTTCAGAGCGCTGGGTGCGCGACCGGCTGCAATTTGTGCCACCCGACGTCGCCATAGCTGCCTGAATACAATCGCGGAATGTTACCGTTAAATTACGCGAAAATGTTATTTATTCACGGGACGACGGATCGATTCAAGTTTGTGATCCAAACGTCTCCCGAACGCTTTGAATTTCCTCTCACTATAAATTGTTTTCTTTGTGAAATATTTTGCTTAGTTCATTCCTTTTAATAGAATTTGTGTGCCTACTTCTTGCTGTCGGCTTATTGCCTGTATGTTTATTCAAAGGGACAATATTTTGTTACCATACTATTTCATATTTGTAGCCTACCTATTTAAAAAAGCCTAGTCCTCTCGTATTTCGAGTTAGCTTAGTACAAAGCCTTTTATTGCTTTCCGTGTTTGAATTTTAAACCCTGTACAGTGAAACTACAAAAACGTAACAAAACTCACAGAAATGAATTGAAACCGTTTTTCAAGGTTCAAAAAAGTGGTCGTGGCATGTTCAGCAGACAGCTTTGAGCACGCAATGTTAACCGCGGGAAATGTACTTAACGGCAATTTATTTTAAATCAATACACATACGTTTTATACAACGTACGAATGTTTTCCGACTTTTTTCTCCCAACCGAGGCGTGTAGCTGATTCCTAAATACATTTCTTTGCAGAAAACAGTTGTGTCTTCGGAGTTGTTTACTAACGGAGAGCAAAGTTCCGAGAGCAAACTCAAACTGCTGACGCGTTATGATTTTTTCCAGTTCCTTTCGTGAGGCTTTAGTTCTTGTGTGTGTTGTTTCGTGTACTTTCCCAATTTATATAAAAAAGAATGTCTGTCGTGTGCGTTGATTCCGCTTTTCGTGTTCTGAAACTGATTGGACGCGTTACGTTTAGTTGAACGGCATTTTTGTTAACGAA
The DNA here is from genome assembly GCA_958496145.1 of Heliothis peltigera. Taxonomy (NCBI): domain Eukaryota; kingdom Metazoa; phylum Arthropoda; class Insecta; order Lepidoptera; family Noctuidae; genus Heliothis; species Heliothis peltigera. The sequence continues at coordinate 9,498,606 of OY292328.1, forward strand.
CAGCATCGATGCTCTAATATGAATAAGGGTAATGACAAATTGGTTATCCTAATTTAATCTCATTATCATATCAAAAGTCCGGAGTGAGTCATTTGTCAAGGCAACAATAATTCCGCAGAGGACGTGGATTTTCTTCGCCGGCTCTTTCAAATCCGTAATATTACTCAAAGCTCGCTCCATCCCGACCAACCCTTTTTTGTGTGAAGCTCGTATTTTTCAGTAGCGAGCGAATGGAACGCAATTTGTATAACTCGCAGCATTCGCTCTTCTTGTTATGCTTGTACTGCGCTGAGAAACGGATGTGTCGACACGCCAATATTTCTATAACGATGAATGCTATACTGTGTTTGAGGCTGGAGCGAACTGTTTCACGGTTGGATTCAATTAATAAACACGTTTATTTTTTAGTTTTATATAAAATACTTAACAAGACAATCTCCTTAAATACTATAAGGTCGATTTTACATGGCTTTATATTTCTAAATCTCTGTATTTTCAAGAACATAGGTATCTGATTGCGGTTAGTGATATCATATAAATCCCATTTTAAATTGAAAAGTGTTCTTCAAAGTCTAGTTAAGAGTGTCGATAACGATCCACGACAGTCGACAAATTGTCCCAAGAGCAATTTATAGGTGTGGATAAAGTACAAACTGATCCCTCGCCGGCCGCAGATACCGGTGTGATCGTGTGTGCCTCCCAATCTACAATTAAACTTTATGTGTAACCACTGTGCGACCATTCACTATGTTTATCTTATCATTTAAACAGCACAAGGGGAGTTGTTTGTGGAAGGTATGCGTGACTATTATATCCATATTTCTCAGCGGGTGTTGACATCGGTACGGAACGACTTCTCGCATTTCATTAAGGGGTGCTGTTATTGCTATTAGAAGCTGCAGCAGCAGCCCGGGTGCTGCTAAGTACCCGAATACGTTATCTCGCGTGGGAGAACATTAATTTAGTTTATTGTGGTGCGCGTATATTGAACTCCGCCATGGCTTGAGGTCGTGCGGTTCGTTGGCCGCTCCGCAACATCACGCTGATTTGCATGTTTCTTACAGATTTCATGCACTCCTTGTTTCTTTGTTCGTTTATTTCTTTCTGGGAATCGTGACAGACCGAATTCGTTGCATGATGCTGACGATGATTTCGATATCGTTAATATTTGTGTTAAAGTGTACCTTTTGTCTGGCAGCCGTGAGCTCACGTTCCCATGTGTCTCGTGGTGATAATGAATTCAGCAACATGGAACATTTAATAGAAACCGAGTGTTCGTGTCTGCAAGGTTTCGTTCCGAGAACTCTTAAAAAACCAACACGATGCATAATGGTGGAGTGATACGAGTGAAATGACCGGTGGAGTGGAACGCCCTGAGATCGTGTTCGCGGTTGTTGGCGCCTGATTAAATCTGTCGGGTGCAAGTGCGGCAACATGCGGTCACCGGCGACGACCTCCGGCGCGCCGCACCACGCCGCATCACCCGCACACACCGCTGCACCGCTGCACCGCTGCTCCACCGGCCGCCCCTCGCTCGAATCAGACGCCGTGCTCGCCTTATTCGCTTGATTTAATAACGACATCCACTTTCAAGAGACCAAAACCAACTTGTTTGTATAAACGTGCTCCGAGCACCGGCGCATTGATTTAGACGGATCAGATATGTATGCGAACTAGCGCTCGGCTCCAGTTGCGTCATTTACTCTCCGAATAAATATTCGTGGATGTGGACGAGTGTGTGGCTGAATTAAATTTTTCACAAAACTGAACAGCGGCAATAAAACGGCCAGGAGCTCTCGCGGTGGCCCGGACCGTCACAAACTATCTGTGCGCGCCCGCCTGCATAAAACTTGCTAATTAACATACTCACCAGTATACCACATTTAAATGTTTAATGGCTTTCCTAAGGGTATGTGGGTAAAAGTGTCGCTGTGGATTTTTTATTCATGCGATTCAGCTGAAATGATTTATTCTATTAAGGCATTGGAAAAATGCCTATCATTTTTATTTTGGGAACAGGGCGACGCGGGCCGGTGAGAGTAACGCAAATTTTGCTGAATATCGTTATTATTATTTGGCGCCGGTGAAGATTCACGATAGCGTGAGCTGCTGAAAAATGAGAAAAATCTAATAAAACAGGAGTGCGAGTGGTGAGATTGGAAATATCGCTTTATGTTCGCGCTGGTCCCGGGACGAGCACGTGGAAATTATTTCGGACACAATGGCGGCGGCGCCTTCTGCGTGGCCGCGTCACTTATCGCGATTTGATTTACTTATTTTTTGTTGTTTATCTGATATTAAACATCCTCTCTTATTGAAGAGACTTCATTCGAAGTTACTCCGATCAAATATTTTGACTAAATAAAAACGTTTCCATTCCGAATTCATTGTACTGGATTTTTATTTTAGTATTAAATATGCGATTAAAGTGGTTGAAGTTCGATGAACAATTCATGAAAGTTTATGTTATTAATGTATTCACGTCTAACTTTGCTTATCGCACACGCACGCGGCGCGCGGCGCACGCCTTGTTTGTACAGAACCGTCGCTCGGCGTGTCTAGTTAATACTTACTTAGCGTTAGAACGATGATTCCTTAATAATTTCACAAACTAGTGAACACTTAATTAATGATGCTATAAAGCCACAATATTGGTGAAGTTGCCGCGAGCCAAGCTTCCGAGTTTGATCCTGGCTTTATTCGGGAAATGGTGATAAATGTTGTAGTTGTATTAAGATTTTCTAAGAAAATTCTCGCAACCAATTTGTAACTGTCACTCTTTATTAAGACACGACTTATTAAATTTCATTATAAAATATTAGCTCTTATAAATTAGTGATTTTGCGACGACCTAAATTAAATCTTAGGTACTGCTGAAAACATACATACGTCGACTAATATCTACATGTATTTTTCCTTTGTAGGAATTTCCTATCTACGAATATTTATAGGATTTAGATCGATTTATCCTTGGCGAGTTCGACATACAAAAATGTTGCTTTTAACTTTCTTGTACAGTACAGGAAATAAGAGTTGCTAAACGATGAACTATGCACTTGCATTTTCTACGGTTGCAAAGCTGAGTTATGGCTTTCCGTTTCATATGTGACCTGATTCCAAACTGGGTGTTCACTGGTTTCTTTTCTCCTTCGTGATATAAATCGTGGAAATATTAATTATTGCCTGCTTCCTTTGAGGAATTAGTATGAAGAAACGCAGGAAAAACATTGCATAATGTAGAATTACCTTGCTAAAGTGGTAATAGCCCAATAGGTAAGGCGTAGCTGGCGTGAGTTACACCACATTTACGTGAGCTTAGCTAAAGCAAATTAGTAAGTAACATTGGGGTCTCATAATATTGTTTTAAGGATTTAGATATCAGCTATTTACAATGCGCTTTTTTATTTTTGCATTTTGTATGTCTCTACTAGACCACGGGACTACAGAGTCCCGGATTTTTAGAAGGCGAACGTGGGGCCGAAGCCAACACGCTGAAGCCCTTTTGAGACAACTTTAATATATGTAATGGTGACACAAAACCGACGACTGTCCCTGTATACACTATAGAAATGTACCCAAGGACAACCCCCGGTTTGTGCTAAACTATTGCTAAGTATGGAAGAAAAACTACTTGGGCTATTGTGATGGGATGCTAGTGGACTAGGGAAGGGAAAACTATGGGAACTATGACCCCTGCCGATGACAATGTAATAAATACATGTAAAAATGGCAGGAGGAGACTCGCCAGCTCACTTACCGGGCCCCCGGGAACTAGTCGCTAAGTCGCAACAAGGGGGCAACGGGGACGTAAGCGGCTGAAGGGTGAGGTTGCCCCGGCCGGCTTTCTACCCAGATCACGCGCCTTAAAACCGGCATCAAGCCAGGGTCCAGCATCTCTGTGCCCACTCGCCACTTACCCGAGGCATTCACCCTCCGAGCATTGCTCTAGCGACTCCACTCTGGACGGCCAATGAAGGCAAGCCAGAGGTGGGAGACCTGTCCCCCTTCAGGGTTCACTCCGGCGAGCCGGAGGTGAGGGACAGTATCCTCTCCCTGGAGCACTCGGTACCCGCGGGGTCGCTACTCCCCGACATCCGCCTCAGATGCCCTGCGGGCATTTATTATATATAAAGAATCTAACATAATGTAATCTATTTCGTGTCTAAAATCCCTGCTGATTTACATGCTATCGATTTTAATAATAAACATACCTATCTATGAACAACCTCTGTAAACTCAGTTTTTGGCCTTTGATCTTGTGTGAATGTATTACTGTTTCCCACCACTAGTAAAAGAATCGTCCCGATATCTGCAAGAAAGTATGCTGCCACAAAACACGTTTTTATCCATGATATTCATATCTGTTGCATGTAGGGTATAATATAATTAAGAATAACAATGTAAAACTGAGAATTAAACGTATTTTTTTAACAACCCCAAAGCTGCGTTGACACTAGCTAGTTAAAACGATACTTCAGGCATGTTATTTTCTATTATGTACTGTATGAGCCTTCATTCGTTACAGCCGTGGCTCTTGACATGAGCTCGAGTATACTCCAACTGGCGGCAAGTTTATAATTTCCGTGATAAATTACATTTAATATCAAGTGTTGAGCTTTGTACGCGCGAATATTTTCCCGCAAAATCTGCTTCATACGAGGAAGGTACGCCAGCATTAAAGAATAAACAATTTTAGCGCTCATGATCGCGACCTTACTTTTAAAAAAAATACTTTTAAAATATTTATGGAGGTTACTGCTGGGACCTAACTTCTTCAGCTGTGAAGCTCAAACAAATAATTTCATTGTAAAATATTTAGGACTAGCCTCCCCAGTGGTTTCGGATTCAGATAAAAATTAGCATATAGCCTGCCTCGATAAACGGGCTATCTAACACTGAAATAATTTTTCAAATCGGACCAGTACTTCCTGAGATTAGCGCGTTCAACCAAACAAAAAAATGGGTTTGGAAGTTTTTCTTTTAATTCTATAAAAATGCTACTTCTTTCTTTCCTCTCTAATTTTTTTTCTCTTTCTTATTTTTTTATACAAAATAAACGGCATGCGGCACTTGTGAGGTAAATAATTACAAGGAAAGAAGTACACGGAAATAGTCTCAGTAGTTGCAAACAGTAGACCTGTCCATATTGTTACAGCAAACATTCCTATAACGAAGCTCCTTTGAGACTCGAAACTGTTGACACAAATAATAAGAAATTAAACAAGCCGATGATAAATGAACCTCACAACTCCTGGAACACCTAGAGAGAATATTTACAATACATTAATATACTGGGAAGGAGAGTAAAGAAAGGTTCCAAGGCGCACCACAAAAGGCTCTTAACGTTCGTCATAGTCTGAATATATTAGAGCTATATATTATGTGCAGAGGTTTATCCAGTGTGGCGAACGCCGTAAATGTTTCTAGTATCAATATCTCTCGGGTTCCGTGTGTACCGTACAATATTTTGTGTGTTTTATGTTTATATGTGTGCTCCCGTCGCCAATATTTTGAGTGCGAAAGTATTTTACGGGACTTCTTTTATACGTGGAATGTTTGATCAAAATCCTGTGTTTTATCTGCTTACCCGGCGACAGATTCGCTTTTATTTATATGAGTTTCCGACTAGTTTGTACATCCACTGTTTTATAACTCATATAACTTTATAAAAGCAAACGTTATCATTGTTTAATTTTAAAGGGTAGTAGTTAACAAGTTTTCAGTAAGAATTTCTACAAGAATATATTATATTTATAAAACTTCTCCTTTGTAGAAACTATTTGAATAAAATATTTAACGTTTGCGTAATTAAAAGCTCAATTTTTACGCCCAGTTGGAAATATTTTTTAGCGTTCAAAGAGTTAAAAAATAAATTAATTTAGAAGTTCTGAAGCCAGTCTGGTGTGCCGTTATTTGTGTTTCTTAATTACGCCGTAAAAATTAATACCTTTTGGAGTAAACAACTTGAGCGAAATATAAAAAGCACTTCTGAATTCAACTGAAATAAAAAGCGTTATTGGAGGCTTTGTGAGTGTATTGAGTGAGTTTATTGAGCCCTCAGTGAGTTGGATCTCAGACGTCATGAGACGGACAGATCCTAAGCGACATACAATTCAATTCCAAAGTTAAATTGTTATGCATGACTTTTCAATTTGTGGAAATCGTTTCTCGGCTACGCGTTAACTACATATTTATGAGGGCGATATAAGTTGGTGTGGAGAATATCTGGAGTGCTCAGGAATGTATTCCCTCATATGCATACTTTGTAAAAAATCTGTAAGGCGTGAACATCGCGCGGTCGATCGGTCCCGCGGGCCTCGGGCGATCGCCGCTCTACCCGAACTACTCCAGACTCGCCAAACAAAACTTAAGAAGGATCCCGTCTGAATGGTTTGAGTTTTCCAAGAATCATTTTCTCGTCACGAAACTGTATTTAATTACTATTGTTTACCGATACTAAGAATATTTCATTCATTCGACGTTTTAAACCAATAGTTTCAGTTCACACTGGGTCTGATTTCTCTTAAGTCGAACGAAGCCAAATATATCGCAATAGTTTTCTTAAGCATTGTTCAACGTGACCGCACATTTATCAACTGAAGTAAAGAGGCCAGAGGCTTAATGTGACGTGGGTGGCAAATGAATATGCGCACACGTCGCCGTGAGTTCGTTCACTCGCACTCCCACGCCTGCGTCCGCGCAGCTATCCGGGAAGCGACGTTAAGCGAACACAATTATGAAGCTATTGTATTGGACACGCTACGTATTTTATAATTATAGATATCGTGCCACCTCGTTGCCGTGAAATAAATAAGCTGACATTGACAGTCAATTGTTACTTTACTACTAGTTTTTTTCAATAGCTTGCAGTTATTCTATTTTCACTAACAACTGATTTAATAATAGTAACTAATTGGATATAATTTGACCTTAAACATAACTTTTAACAATTTCAACTTTTAAAAGTATTAAACTTTTAAAAGTTGAAATTGTCAAACTGTAACACGTTACGAAGCAGGCAGTTCTTATTCAATATCGTAAAGTCGTCTCGTCTCGCTCGAAATGATCCATCGCTCTCGAAAGTCGCTATCAATCATTCGGTACTGACTGACGGCAACAAACAATGCTGTATTATCGTAAATGCCGTTATGTCATGCTGTATGACATTACTTGCACGTATTACGTACTTATTATATTGAAAGCGGGAAATTGAGCGCCGATAAAAAGCTTTATGTTGAAGATAAAAGAAAAATGCTGCACTTCCGTTAATTCTGTTACCTGTTTATCGGGAACATTGTCAAAGTAATCAGTTAGTAAATCGAAACACGAATTCTTCTTATATGTGACACACGAACGACCAAGAAGGGTCAATTTTGCATTGGTTTCGGCAGAGACATATTGTAGCATGAAACTATATACTAATACGAGTAGACGTCAAAATAGCTAACCGACTAGAAAGGTTTTTTAGATATGACGTGAAAAATTGGGTTGTTTGTCCCATATTCATAGCGGCGACCGCGACCGCGATAAAGCCACCAGAATTGATGGCCGTCGAAATTGGCCTATTGACAAGTGACGTCATCGATTCCGGAGCGGTGGTGACGTTAGCACGTCTACACTCGATGCCGACTCGGTGATGAATGTCGTTTCACCGAGGGTTGATCGGTCGGGGTGTAGGAACGCGACCTATTTTCGAAATACCCACGTGCTAACACAAATCACTTCACGTAAGCACTCGTAAACATATAGGCAAGACCGAAGGGTGTGGATACCGGAATTAAACCCCGCCCCTATTAAGACAATCGAATTGTTATCTTAACGAGTGGTCGTCCTATGTGGAGGTACGCGATGAGATCGATCGGATAACGTTTTCAGTGTCCCGATTAAATACACTGAATGTTAATCGATGTTTATTTAAATATAGAGTTTCACAATGTTTGTTATGAAATCTGGAATTGATCCTTTTTTTTCGTGTGAAATCAACTGACCTCTACTGCTAATGGTGCAGCTGGAGGCAGTGTCAGACTCTTACTGAATAAAACCCATTTCTCCTTCGGGAGGTCCCTGTGTGCCAGGGCCACGGTAACTCTTACGAACAACCCTCAGCCCCGGCACTGGATGCGGTCCTTCGGTACAATCTGCTAAGAATATCTATAATTTGGTAGACCATAATGTTTTATTGATTAATATGTCGAATATTTCGAGTTTATTTAATGAACTATTTAGAATATTAAATACCATGATCATTCGATACTTAATTAACTTCGAGAGTGCTAAAGTTTGGCCTTTGGCTGTATGGTGAGACAATGCACGTATGACGCAATAACCGTATAACCGCGCACTTCGAAAGGCCGCTCACGAATAGTTTCATATTATATTGCAGTAACACTACTTGTTCAGTATGTGGTTTCAATAATATTATTCAGCTGTTTTCGATTCATAATGAGCAATGTGCTTTGTGGTTTTCAGCTGATTTTGCACTTAAGCCAAGTATATAAATATTTTCCCAATTTTGTTTTTCAAATGAAATGAAATCGATATTTGAAAATATTTTTGTTTTTATTTATTTAACCAGCATTTACGTGGAAAATCACCTGGTACGAGTTCATTTGAAACCGTTTAAAGACTTGAATGTCGACTAAACAAGGCAATAAATACTTTATGGGATTCCTGTGAGGCACAAAGGCGAATAGCGTTACACTTGCATTTTATTGCCCCGCTGCACAGCGCGATGAAGCCGAGCTCGCACAAAGTAAAGATGACAAAGAGACGTGAAATGTCATTTAACCTTTGTCGTGCTTAGACATCGTGACTCTTGTACTTACGTAACTATAATGAGGTTTTAATACAACGTTCCTGTAATAGATCGAAACTCGTTGGGCAATCGTACGCCATGATTTCCGTCATGAACTTGGTTACTGCAGGCTCAGCACGGCAACCGTAGAAACAAGTTTTGTCTACCGGAAAACGGACATATAAGTGACAGATAAGTGAAAGATTGACGTCAGATTTATTTTGACACGTAGAAAAGACATTTTTCGACATAAGTCTACAAGTGATTATATGCGAGTTGACAGGTCGCGCCATGCGCGGGCAGAAGACATGTTGACATTGACAGAAAGAGCTTTGTCTCTTCTTGATAGGAAAGACATAGAATCGCCATGCTGAGCCTGCTGTAGTCAAAAAACGTCTAGGATGTTTCTTGCACAATCAGCTGTTGGGAATAAATCAATAATTTTATCGGCTTAAGCATGAGACCCATTCGTGACTCATGGTCATTCGATGTAACATGCCATCGTTTATTACTAGACCAGTGAACCTGTAATATTTACATTATCTAATCATATATTTTTCGTATTGTTTCAGGTAAATTAAACAGCATATGAGCGAGTCCAGTTATTTAAAACATTCTTTATTTAAAAATTGACGTCGAACCAAAAATCTGGTAAGATAGAGCTTAGCTGGCAAAAAATATTCTTTAATTTTATATTTTTTTACGTTAAACGTTATATAAATCTTTGTCAAACCGCAACATCGTCGTGAGAAGTGAAAGGGTGTGTTACCAAAAAATGGCTCAACAAAATCAGTTCCCGAGATATCTTCGTGGAGTGATTGATGCGGCGGGCGAGTCCGCTTAATTGCGTGCCTTCATCATTTATATTGTAGTCGTTTAATCACAGCAGGAGTGGACGCTATAGGGTCCGCGATAGCGCCCGCCACGACACTTACTATTATATATTTATTGGGGTCACAAATTGTGGGCGTTTAGCGACGCTACTCACAAATAAGCGGATAATTAAGTGATATTGGGGTGTCTTTCTGAAAATAGTTTCGAGTAAATATTCTACAATCGATGTTTGAAGCTAGACTAGTCTTTATGTCTCTGTATGTTTTGGAGGCCATGCTTGACGTGTGACACCTTTGAAAGTACTAAGTTTAATGACTGAACGAACATTTATAAATGACGTCATTCCTGCTTATATAACACCTAAATATATAAGTTTAATAACAAGTCTGGGTAAAGTCCAAAAATACGATGTTTATTCCTTATAAAGTAAACGAAGTGATGTCTCCAACCCACGCGCTATCGAATTATAAAGGATCAATAATTTAAATTAAGTTGATCGTTTTAATTACTTTTAAAGAGCCTTGGCTATTTATGGATAAATACATATACAATTTGCATCGGTATTTTTATACCTTCACAAATTCTGGTAATATTAACAAGTGCTGGACGTATTTATCACTCTTTAAATATTAGTTTTCTAGCTAAGCTGCTTCCATAGTTTCCTTTCTCCCTATTTATCATCCTCGCTATAGTCTCAGTGACATCTTTTATGTGTGATGTGGGAGACATAACTTTTCAGCATTTTATATTACGCTACTAGAAAAGTTTTCTGACAGGACATACAATATGAAATGTAATTATTTATTAACGCAAAACAAATTGGTTCCATAAATGTTCAAAACTATTATAATCTATAGGTTAGCATATTCTTCATGTTTTGTTTGTTTTTACATTTAAGCTATGCGTAAAACGTGCGTACATCTAGACCCACAAATCTTGTAAAAAAAGTCTGCGTAAAAAGCTCTATAACCATAAACATAGTCATATATTTGGTCTTTTTATCCGCGGCTGGGAAATGAGGCTTTCACATAATGATTATAAAATCTAACGAGGTGCTCCCATATATTTGTTTAGGACGGGTTTTATTCCAAGAGATTAAAACAGAAGCAATTAACGTGAGGGATAGCGACCACCATAATATCTTCTTACAGAAGTTTATAGGACCCGCGCGGACCGTTATAAAATAGGAAATTGTTTATATCACACGCTAGGGAATTGGATCCAGCTTTTAGTGTAAGAGAACTATTCGTTTTATTAGCGCTTAAAAGGTTAAATCATTCGGGTCAAAATGCTAAATGGTCATAGGTTTATTGCAAACAAATATTCATGTCTAGCGTCTTCACCTTTAACTAAACATTACGAGGTTTACGAATCATAAACATTAAGTCTAATTATAGAACCGCAAAGCCATTTATTTCTTTTTTTATTTGATGTTTCGTGAACACAGCAAGACTAGGGAAATAACTCACAATTCAAAGTCATGTGGACAGGTATGCAAACCCACGGCGGGGACTATCACAATATTTCGACGAAAGGTAATGGAAAGTCAACATTTATGTCGTTTTAATGCGAAAGTCGTCAAAGTCTCGGCGTGCTTAAGTTGGCTGAGCTCGCGACAAAAGCTTCCAAGTGAATTAATTAGACTTTATGTTTCTTCAAGCTAAATTAGTAGGTGTTTGTTGTCTGTCACATTTTGACACACTACACTCCGTACTATTTTACTTGATTAAAATTACAGATTCAAATCTGACGTAATTTGTAATGGAAAATTAAATTCGAAAAATAGAAAAGATATCATCCTATCAAAATATATGCATTTTTTATTTTTGTTAAAAGGTGAATGAATTTAAAGTTATAACGAGGCCTCTCTCAGCTTCTTTTCAGTTCCACTGACGTGTGTCATTCTAATCAAGTTTAATTTCACAGGGTACACTTGTTATTCCGTAGTGCTCTGTTATGAGATATGTAGGTTCAGTAATCCGTTAAAAGAAAAGGGTCGTACATCTTTTGCTACGTATTACCCAATACATTTTGTTACCCTTGTCCGGATTCTACGCTCAAGTAACTCTGACAAAGAATTTACGAATATTTTTTCATAATAAATACTTATCTAAGTCTAACCCTACATCTAAAAATAGTTCTGATATTTAAGCCCTACTTTATTTTTCTTGGGAAGTCATCAAATGCCGCTGAGAGTGCATCTGAAGGGAGTGTCAAACTCTTACTGACTAAAACCCACTATGTTCCTTCTGGAGGTCCCTGTGTGCCAGGGCCACGGTAACTCTTACGTACAACCAGCCCAGACAGAAAATTTAGGCTCTCCTTAAGTGAATTATATGTATACGTAGTTTCGAAAATAACTCAAACAAAAACAAAGTATAACATAACCCTAGAATAACATACAGGAATAATGTTGAGGTAAAAACACTTGTTTCAGAGTCAATATATTCATGCCTTGTTTAGCACAAGTTGAATTAGCGAAATACGTAGAAACGTTAACGTAACAAATATGTTGTGGAGCTATTTCCGAAGGCAAGCCGGCCACGTGACGCCACTGGACATGTACACTTGTCCATATACTCGTAGCTCTGTAGTGGCGTGCGAACAAAACTGGCAAAGTCAGTTATTTAAATTAAATTTGCATAATTCAGCACAGTAAAAGCTTTCATATTAGCCCAGATTCCGAGGGACAGTCGCCACGCAGTATTTTTTTGTTCTCCTCGTGAAAAGCAAACACAGAGTTTGTGTTACGTAAATTTATTGAAGTAAGGCTGAATTATGTTGTGTAAACGTTTTTCGGCTGATTTCTCTATTCATCTCTCTCTTGATTTGCTTACTAGAGATAGGAATTTGTCATTACGTGTATAAGGCTTATGTCAAAATCTCTAGTAAGCAAATCAGACGATAGATAAGGTTATAGAAAACTACCGTTAATAGTCATCAAATCCTAAACTACTTTAAAAGCGCCACGATGGTACCAGGGTCGCATGTTTACGGAGAGGAAATTTAGGAAATGTGCGCAGTATTACAAGTACGTTTCATATGGAAACTAAGTGAATAACGAATACACGCTGGTTGAGTGCATGTGTTGCACTAACGTTTGCTTCCACATTCACAAGTAAAGCGTTATTCTATTCCTACATGTTGCTTCTTCTACTTTAAGTGTTTAAATTAGATTTTAGTTAAAAGTAATCTCGTACACATTAGCCTGCAAAGCTGAGCTAATCGTATTTTGAACGAATAAAAACAAAACGCGAACATTTTCGCTATAAGGAAACCACATTATCTTGGATTGCAGCATTATTTCCTTGGCCCCAATAAATGGAACATAATAAATTAATAGGAAATTCGTTCCTATTATATTTAACTGACTTTCCAAAAAGAAGGAGGTTCACAATTCGACCGTTTATACATATTTACCTAGTTTTTTTACAATATTTTTACGCCCCGGTAATCATACTTGGTCGTCCCTGTCTTACTGAATCAGACTGAAACAAATAATCGGTAATCCGTCTAAAGCCTAAAGCGAATTCTAGAGAATCAATGAATTCCCGCCTCTTGTAGGTGACCTTGTGGGGGCAAACCTCCCTCTTGTCAATTTTCTTATTACCAGAATATGGAGTTCAGTATCGCCATGACATGTATTTTCTATCCGTTCTCAGACACTATAAAGTTTCCACTTCTCACACGAGCATTACCTACTCAATTTCAATAAGTGTTTTTGTCGATCGTTTCATTGAAACGTATCGTTGAAAAAAGGTGAATATCAATTTCCCTCACGTATCTTAATGATAAAACATATTGTAGTGGAAGGAAACATGAGAGTTTTATAAAAATAATTCCAAAAAAGATATCTGTGTATATTGCGTATTATCGAATTTAGTAAGGGGAACGTACAATGTACGTGAATTTCTTTGACATCCCTTAGGACGCTCGGGCTCTCTCTGGGATAATGGAATCTTGGGCCTTTAATATTGCGCTAATCGTAAACTACATATTTGCAATAACGTTTAGCTTTACCGCTTGGATTTATAGAATTTACATCTTACGTTAGGCAACATGAAATCTTATATTTAAAGGATAAATTTTAGCCATTGAAATGCCTTATTTTTATAAGTACAAAAGAATGAACACAATCAAACATAATTTGCAGAAAAGTATAGAAAATAAGAGCTCTCATTAAAGATAATTCATCTACTTGAACACTTTCTACTGGTCCTTACCTACGCCGCAATCTCGCTCTAATTTGCCGTGACATAGCGCTGTAGGTTTGAAAGTAGTTACGTCGCAATTTAAATAAAATTCCCAATTTACATCAAAAATCTATATTGAAAACTTTTAAACAATTCATTGGTTTTTTACGTTTCTCTTTCTATTGAGATGAGGTCATCGCAATTCGAAAATTTCTTAAATCCTCTTGAGTGATATTCATGACTATACTTACATACGGTAGAATTCTTCTATGTAGAATTACGTTTATTTCATTTTGCAAAGAGAAGTTAGTGTAATCGACATTTTAGGGGCCGGGTCGAGTTTATTTAGGACTGGACGTAACCTCTCCGAATATTGGGAGCGTGATTGGGCGCGCGAGTGGGCCTATATTTATTGTGTACATAAATCTTTAAGAATAAGGTAAATACGGGAGATGAAGACGTTATATTTCTCCGGGACATGTTCAGTGGAAAGTAAACTTTTATTTGTTCGACCTCTCTATTTCTATCCGCTGAGACCAAGATTTATGTGATGTTGTATTGTACTGAAGCGTAATCTCTGTATTATCACATTGGCAAAGATGGTAGCAAATAGTTCTATTTGTACCTGGAATGAATTACAACCAGTGAGTCCGTATAGAATAAAATATTCATGATTTTATGGTTTTAAATGTCTTAACATGATCCGTGAGCTGTGACTAATATTTTATATTTCTTCGCTTTTTAGAAGTGTATACAATGTATTTATTCAGTGTGTATCTTCATGAAGTTATAGGTTCATCTATTCTAAGTACACCTATTTATTTCTATTACTATGATCGTAACAAAAATCTAAGCATTCATGTTATTGCCTATTCGCACCTCTCGCGTGAGAATAATAATAAAAATAACTTGGCACATTCCAGTCAATAAATTGGTCTGCCCACAACAATGACCGACTCATGCTCGCCACTTAATAGAACCTCATGTTATTTTAGCGAATTTCTCATCACATAGTCCACCACTCCTTGTTATGAACTTAGTAAATTACGTTGAAAATTCGAAATAGCCGAAATTGTTGTCGCAAGTAACATCGTTCGGTTTATGCGCGGTATAAATTAATAAGGAATTACGTCCTGACTGCCAAGTCTCATAATGGCCAGGTGGAATAGGCGGGCTCGCTTTGTGGACTAACTACACTTGTTATTGAATAGTTTCACTCAACAATGTGCCCGTGAACAAAGGGAACATTTCGGGCCTTTGGTCAGATACTTTCTTATTTATATGGCAACTTCACAGCAACGGTGTTTCGAGTTTTCTTTTGTTGTATGTTTGTGGTAGTTCAACATTCGTGGCCGTGCAAGCTCATCACTAATTTTGTTGTTTCTTTTATTTATGTTTGTAGGGACGCTAATGAAATCACTTGTTTAGTGTGGACCGAAGCCTTTCCTGTATTACCTCAAAGAAGTCTCATATTTTATCTCCTAGTATTCAGTTCTTTGAGATTACTGACCTAATTTTATTAACTGCGACTTTACAAGCTAATACTGAACATTTACAGTTTTATTACAAAATTCTCCCTTTAATCAGCTAAAATTAAACCAATTTGTGAAACCTGTTTCCCGGAATATATTTCCGTGAACAGGGAGTTTGTTGAGAAGACACCCCATTTTGTCTTAACCCCCACACGTAGGCAGATTACTTGTATGCTCTTGAAACAACTCTGGTAAACCACTAGCATAATTTTACGGCCCATTAACTTCGTAATGGCTCACAGCATATATAAATCAACAACGCAATGTGGTCCTGTGAAGAGTTCCTTAAACTTTGTACGTGAAGGGTGAACAAAAACGGGAACGGGTTGAGGCAATCATTTTATTTCCTCTTCAAAGCGGGCACAGCTGAAGGGATTCTCAGGAAAACTTTATGATTCAAGATTTCAGCGTTGTCAAGCGTATAAATAACCTAGTTTTGTTTTTGTGCCAGACCGGCTGGAATTTATTCAGTCTGAATTTGTTTTCCATGGAAATGAAATACCTGCGTTCTTAATTTTAGATTTGTGTTTTTACTATTGAGTCTCCTTTCTCAACAATTTGTAGGTAAATAACCCCTAAATAGAGTATAGTTTTGAAGGAACTACTTCCTGTATCCGTATAAAAAATATCTTATGTCCTCCTCTCACGTGTCGTTGTTCTAAGTTACCTCTCCACCGATTTTTAGCCAAATCGGTTCAGGCGTTCTTGAGTAACTAACACGACTTCCTTTTATACATGTGTATGTATGTATGATGGATTATCTTACAACAACGTTTGGAGTGACAATAAAAATAACGATTGTTTCAGAAACTTTGTCCCAGTTAAGGGAGTCTCCCACTTCTCAAATGACTCGCACAAATCTTGTTTTTGGTTTTTTGTGAGTTTCGTATGACAAAAAAGGAAAACTTTTATCATTCTTATCTGCAATGTTTTTTCTCATACCGTACTTATAATATGTATAGCGTCTTCCACAGCTGCATGATTTACCAGACTTACAGATATAAATGAATTTAATTTCACAACAGACAGTGCGCTATTGTTTTCGTCTACCGTTTTAAAAATACTGCAGCGTCAGGGTTGATAAATGTGAGCGGCAATCGCGATACTGATACTTTCAATGCAGTAATAGCAGTGTTGAATATGAATTGTTTGTACACAAAACACAGGCGCTATATGTGAGTGGTGTTCGTCGTACGGACGGCCCCGGGCGCGATCCGATCAGTCGGTGACGCCTATTAAACCCGCCGAGTGGGAACCCGTGTTAACCTGAGTTTGCTTTTGTCTTAGCAACGGGGTGTAGGTGCCAACTCAATAGTTGTGTCTGTATAATGGCCGCTATAGTATTACCGTTCTTTTTGGGTTTTTGACTATTCTATACTAAATAATTGCTTATTGCTTATTATTATGTAATGGTTAGAAAAATATATTATTTTAAACTTGTAAACCTTAGCGAATGAATTTAAACTTGATTTTTCCTCTAAACAAAGAAAGCGTGTATTTTGTTAGAGGCGTGTCGTTTACGAGGGTCGGTATTCAAGCGCCGGACCACAGCATGTGTTTACTGCGGGAACCGTAAACGCTAGCTTTATAACCTCTACAACTGTCTCCACAAATGTTCGTGGAGAATGCGACTCAAAAGAGCCTCGTAAAAACTAAATTCAAGTGCCCGCCGTACGGCTAATTAATCCGCGTGGGATGTCCGCTCTCCCCGAGCCACGAGTTTTATGTCGCTCTCAAGTGATGACGTAAACTTTTTCGATACGACCCACACTATCCCCCTAATAAACTCTCTACATCTTTCGTCAAGTCTCATCTACCAAAAACCGATCTTCGTCCTTTATACGGGACGAAAAGTTTGATATTTGTCCGCGACTGAAAAACTTTTGTGGCACCAGAGATCTTCTGTTCCCTATTGTATGTTTTGGGTAAAACTAAGTCAATCGAGGAACTCATTTTGTTCGTGCAGTTCCAATAAGCTCTCATGTGGTGAACCCTGCGAAATATCACAAAACGACTGACCATACCTTAGTCGTTTTCCACCTTGTTTTTTATTTTCTTTTACTCTGACCATTAGCATCCTCTACTGAATGTGTTTTTCGTTTTTTTGTTTGATGTCGAACAAGTCCCGAAGCATGGAAGGAACTTTTGTAACATCTAGGAGTACTTTTTTTAATGTTTGCTGCGCGCTGTGCTTACTATCGACTTGCTATATCTATTTGGAACCAAACCAGCTCCGAATAATCAGTTGCAGTATTATTGAAACTTGACCTTTATAATTTTGGCTTGCAACTGAATGTTTGTTCTCGTTTATTGGGTCAAAGTCACACCATAGACTGGCGCACATCCAGCATCCATGAAGGTCACTTTGGAATTTTGCGTAACCTTTATGTCCTCATTCCCATGTTCAAGTTGGCTGGTTACCAAACGAGAAAGAAATGTTGACAGTTAATGTCAAGTCAAGGTCGCGAGAAAGCGACGGGTCACTGGGACAACTATTGTTTAAACTTTTATCGGTGTAATAAACTGCTAAGTGGGCCAATAACAGAATTTCATGAATATTATCGTACGTGTTCATAAATTGATTACGTTGTATTTTATAGCCGTCTGACAGATTGATTCTAAATTAAGGTTCATAGAAAACCGGTTTTAAATGCCTGTTAATAAAAAAATATTCCAATGATATCGGTTTATGGATTCACAAATATTCGGGTTGATTCTTGCATAAAGCGTCCACGTACAATGAATGACTCGATCAAAAATATATTTGCATTAGAAAATTACACTGTAATCAGTACATGTGGGCAATTTTCCATGCCGCTAAGTGTAATTGGCACAGGTGCCGTCTGTCGCTGCGAGGTGTCACCGTTCCAATTTCCTGAACACCCCATTCCCCCTACGGCTGTTATTGGATTTTTTTGCAATATCCTTCATTGCGTACCAACGCGAATGCGAGTGTACTCGAATTACTTGCGAACACGCACTTCGAAACGGAACGACGCTTTTTGATTCACCTCCTTGTATAATATGATCTCCTAGTACTTCGTACTTCCTCGCTACTATTCTGTTACAAAGAGAATACGTCTGTAGCTTTGCAGTATCGTGATATTCCTTTGTGGTTTTTGCCGTTTGTCTAATGCGGGATTTAACGACCTGCGATCAATCTTCCAATAAGTCTGTTGGAACTAAATACGGATTGTAAGATTCTTCATAAGACGTATAGGTAAGATGTTATTTATTTTATCCGTGATATTTTGAGGTAAATTCTATAGATATTCACTATTCTTACATATTTCGGTACCTATTGTTGGTACTCGTATTATGTTCATAATATTTTTTTCATTGGCGCGTTGAAATGCCAGCATTTTTATAACAATGTCTTCAACCTATCAAGGTTATTATTAGTCACCTTAATTAGTGAAAATTTACAGAATTGCATTGATTAATTGGATTCGATAATAGTTGAAACCCATTTTTATTCAGTAAAATGTAATTAAACCTACACAATCTTCTAATCATACAAAAGGTGTAAAGTCAAACTTTCATAAAATTGGGATTAACAGTACTTGTTATTTTCGTTATCTTCTTCATAAATTACAAAGAATGTCTGGCACAAAAATATATTTTCTTCGTACGAAAATATAGCACTTAGGCAAACAGCAGCCCTTTTTACCTGGATTTTTGGTAACAACCAATTATATTTTATCTTCGCGAAGGAGACATGTTTTCTCCGCCAAATGTATTCTTATTCGGTTGCCTATATGTAGAACTATTTAAGTGACGCGAGGTATTTCATTCATTCTATTCTTGATTTATGTAGGTATCTTTTTCAGTCTATTTTACGAAAGCTGTATTTAACAGGACTTCTATAAATAATGAGTATTTACTACCGTTCATTCATACCTGTTATAATAAGCCTCGATGAATGATTCCCACGAAAATGTCTTAGGTACACTTAGAAATAGTCCGGCTACGTAATAACGCCTAAATATTTAATGAGGAGCCAGTGTTTATCCCGTCTCGATTGTCGGAAGGGATTTCCATAAAAGCTTTATTTCGTCCCTTATCTTTATCCCTTTTATATCGACATCAGTGATAGCAAGTGCCTCGTAAATCTTAATGACCGAGGATCGTCAAATTGCTCACTGGTATAAACATGAAGAGATAACAGCTTTGTCTATGGTAATTCTTCGTCAACACGCTCATTAAATGCAACCTTGTTTGTATAAGGCTGTTGTCGTTATTTCCTTTGAAAGGAAATATGTTAAATTGAAATACTGTGTGCCCAATTCGTGGACGAGGTGTGTGAACATGACAGTCGGAATGTTGTTCGTGGAATGTTGCTTCTTGATTTAATGCAGCAATGTAACTAATGAAAGGAATTATTCTAATTTCTATGCACTAATAAATATGCGCTGCTTAAGCCAACATATGTATATACGTATATCCAACGCACTGTTATAATGTCCCACTAACTGCGTTGTGTCGTTATTACGACACTGTGGGAGTGTTGGGTACCTACTTACGGTAATAATTAAGGTTACCATTTTTATTTAATTTTCCGGTCCAAAATATAACTTTATAAAAACAATAAAATAATTTATAAGATGAGCCGATTACGGTCTTATTTTCGGGCCAAAACGAAGGCCCTGTTTTCCGGCTTTTAAGTTAATATTTTCCGTATAACAAGATTCATTAGTCGGTAAATTAGGATAATAAGCATTTTTTTTATTAATAATAATAAAATAAAATCGTGTTCAGCGAGGATCTATAAAATTTCACATTTATATTTCTAATCGAAAAGTTACAAAAAGAACTTATTGAAAAACACATTTCTTATTTACGGAAAATTACAATCGATTAGATAGTATCGTTTTCTTTCCTTTGAATATGACATAAGAATAATACATAAGAATGTAATTCAAATAAAGAATCAAATAAAATGAAAGCGCTGTATGAACAATACATAAATTATGTTGAATGTTGATTTCTCATTGCTCCTCCGTGGACGAAACCTTAAAAGATACGACAAAGCATTTTCATTTAATTAAATAAATTGTTTGGGCGCCGAGTTTACTTTAATTAGAAAACAAGATTCGAAACTAAATAACAAACGCCCAAATGGAACACGCAATTTTTCCGCGTTTTTAATTTACGCAAGGTATTTTAACCTTTGTTGGTTTGACTTTAAGGGTCCTTATTGCATGCATGCATCACGGAAAGAACTAACGCTGTCATGTAGTTGAAGCGAGAAGAAAAAAAATATGCTAAAGAAAAAATGGAGTTTAGTTTACTTGCATTTTTAAGGGACATCAAGGACTCGGCTAAATGCTATCCTTTTCTCATACCCCCGGCTAAAACCTATCACCGAATTGCGTTCTAATTGGTTTAGCTATTTTACTCTGAAATCTTTCAAATAGACATACAGACTTTCGCATTTAAGTATATCAGTAAAATTAAGAGGATGGGAATTTATTAAGAAATTTATTACATTACTCCTGTAAATACATAATATATAACTGACATCATTATTCATTCCCTAATTATGTTGTTCTTATTGTCACGATGTCTTGTACGGACTACGGAGATTGATTATCCAACAATACGGCGATGATTTGATTCATTATCATGTACTGTTAATTGTTCTGGATAGTGCAATAACAATGTATCTACAGTTCATAGCAGGTTTATGTGAAGACTGCATTAATTATGTTATCTATTACTGACCTGTCAAAACATGTCAGGTATACTATAATGATCAAGGCGGTTGTTCTCTCTAAGGAGATCAGCCAGCTGTGCAGGACATATTATAGTGCACTAGCATTTGCTTGGATACAGGCGTATACTCTATTCCCTCAATCTCATAGTTCGATAGGACGGCTATCCGACACGACCGGAGAGCGATCGGGCGCAGGACCGATATTTAGGTGCTCTCTGAGAGACCCCTTGTGTATCAATCACCAATCGCGCGACTATGAGATCGACCAACCAGGCAGTTAAACTATTGATTCTAATCATTTATTAAGACCTATAAACATTGTTCGGTTTGCAACACTGCAATTCAATTAGAGTATCTGAACAAGGAATTGTTATTTCCCTACCAGCTATGTATCATTATTGCAGCAACTCATTACAATTGAGAATGTACCAATCCTGAAGACAATAGCTCAAAGAGCTGTAGTTGTCCTTATTTCCAAAGTATTTCAAAGAAATAAAACTGAGTCGTTTAAACCATCTTTGTTTTCAAAGAATATCCAATTCCTTAGCACTAAGTATTGCTCTTGTAAAAAAATGCAAGCAGATATTCAGTGCAGTTTCTCTGGCAATGCTTTTATTGTTTTATTATAGATATACTTTACGATTCGCCTGATAGAATCCAATTTGTTTACTTGTGTGTGAATTTATTTTTATACGACGAGAAAACATTTTTATAAGTCCGTACCTACATTCGTCATTACTTAAAATATTTTTTCGTTAACTCGTATTTAGTTTTCTCGAGATTCTGCTGAGTAAGTACGTTATTTGGATTCTGTTTGTGTTTCTACTAATGGCAGCTACGCACTAGCTTAGTTTGTCTAACGAGCATGGCCCTTGTCAAACTTACTTGAAGCCAATATTTTTTGCTTATACTTTCTGCTTACTTTTACAAAAACGGGATGATCTAGCTACAGTTATCTTTGGTACAAGTCTTTATGTTTCTCCACAAAACAAGGAACTAGTTTTTTATCTACAAACTCAGACACAACACTGAAATAATTTGTGGGAATTCTTGTAGTGGAATCTCGGCTTACATACAAAATTTCCGAGAAACCCGCAAAGTTTCTGAATAGTTCAAAGTAGCAAACAAATCTTTCTGAGCGGCCTTCATTCACAATTGGTCCTTCTAAACACGCAGTACCTACTAACATGCATTTTATCTTTTAAGCTTGTAGACTTTGAATTAAACGAGGCATTCAACAATCGAGATCATCTACCGCATTATAGAAATTTACATAAAAAAAGAAACAAACTTAACACAGGTTTCCTATATCATATCTATACTTGTTTATATGATAAAGGCTGAAGTGAAGTGTTTCGTTTGTTTGCTTCGAACGCGCTAATCTTAGAAACTGCAGGAACGGATTTGAAAATAATTTCAGTGTAAGACAACAGCATTAACCGAGAAAGGCTATAGGTTACTTTTTATCCGTGCGCGAATTGGTTCCCACGGGACGCGGGTTCAAGCGAACGGAAACTAGTTACGTATAAATATTTAGTACCTACCTATATTATATTTTATAGACAGATATAAAAACACGACCCGGAACTGTTATACAAAAAGTCGATTGTATAGATTGTAATTGTCAAATGAATAATTGTATACACAGGACAATGTTACCTCTAGCTAAACTTGTTCGTAATTTTCCAATGTCCACGTTGACAATGCAAACTTTTAATTAGATTTTGACGATTTATTGGAACTATCTAGTATTAGTTCCCCATAACTGTTGGTATGATAGGAAAAGGGAGTTTACCGTGAACAGCATTAATGACCTTAATTATGTGAACTAAAGCATACACACTTATTTTTAGAATATAGAATTCAAGGCACCCGCTTCCTGATGGAACTACTTCCCAGATCCGAAAAATAGCCTATATGTTGCTCTGATGTATAAACTATATTACTGCCAAGTTTCATCAAAATCCGTTCAGCCATTAGCGCTTGAAGAATTAACAAACATACTCATAAACACACAACGTTTCGCCATTATAATATCAGTGTGATTTAACTGAGAAACTACTGTGAGACTATTAACAAAGATACCATTATATCAATTAACCACATAATACTTTACAAAGTTAGCTCACTGAAACATGAATACAAGTTTATCTGGAGCGCCAGGCGGGGAAGCTAAACATTTTCTATCAGAATTTCCCACGCGGATCGCAGGTGCGGTGCGGGTGGTGCTAACCAATAAATAACCCGACGTTAGCTTCCCTGATCAGTGTAATCTAACTAGACGTGATATACTTAGGTGCACTGGAACGTATGTAGCTAGTAACTACGTACGCCCAGCTTCGGGAACGCGAACGTCGAATGCTGCATGAAAGTGACAGTACTGAGCTAGCGCCGTCAACTATGTCAGATAATGTTCAGATACAACTGGAAGCGTACATACGTAGAAGTTACGACTTTCAACGTTTTGATTCTTTAGTTGATGTCATTTAATTAGTGTTTTAGGAATGTTGAAATGTTTTTCGTAATAAATCATTAAAAATATTTTATGTATAAATAAAATAACTTGACTTTTTGAAGACCCACAGGCTCAACGTTAATGGGACATTTACAAATACACCTATGTTTCTTACTTGTTTCTACCATCGTTAGTTCTTTAACGACACCGTCGGTACAATGGTCACCTTGCTACCATCCCGGGCTAGATTCTCTTAGATTTCATTATCATTAGATTAGATACGTTCGACATTTGTGTAATGATCATGCTGCATGTTTGAGTATGCATTTATAAATATAGCTAACCGGCCGTGCGTGAAAGGTGTATTTATAAATTCACCAACAAATGCAGACCATTCTCAAAAGGAACAGCTGACAAACGATATCATTAAACAAGCTGCGCATGCGAAAGTATACCTAAACTGGCTAATCCTTAATTCGAACGTAACATAAATAAGGCGAGTCGGCGCCGCAGGGTCGCGCCTTGTTTTTCACATTTTCCCCATCTAATACATATATGTATACAGAATCAAATTGACGTCGAATACAACTGTTCGCAATGGTCGAAGTTGCTTCGTAAGGCAGGAACATTAACTGTTTATATCGCCCTTATTAGTATGATAACGAATGCGTGCTCTAAGTGATAAAGTCATTCATCCAGGGGAGAAACATTACCAGGGTTTTGGAGACCGATAGAAGATTTGAATTGAAATGAAGTTGGCTTCCGCAAACGGTCAATCGCCATTATGAAGATAAGTGATTGGTGTAAAACGGCCGGTTTGTTACATCCAGAGAAATGAGATACAATACAATTAAAGGAGATCTGTTAACCGTTTATTTCATTTGGGTGTACGGACAATAGCTTCAATAAACAGATTTCGAAAAACTTTAAATACATTGTATTGCCAAAATTAATACAAAGTCGTGTGAAGAAATTAATTTCGCTTTTACAAATATTTCAGAAATATCTCACGCGATATGTGTTGGCAAGCTAACATAAAGGCAGCCGATTCTATTGAGTCTTAAAAGGCGTTTTCTTGGCACATAGCTGTCTTCTTTACACTTGTTATGTTTCCCATAAGCTGGGATGAAAGCGGAGATCTTATGAGATAGTCGAGCACAATGTTTTGGGTGATCTGGACACAATAGCGACCTCGAGCGTTTACGTTACAAGGCCGACCTATTTGGAGATGATCCAAACTGGGAGGTTTCTTATATCGGGGCGTTGATTTAAATAAAGCAAATAAAGGTATTGGAAACAGGAAAATTCTCGAGAAGATAAAGGTTAAATATCGGGGCGTCGGGGGAGGGAGGTATACCTTACCTAATGGTAAGGTTGTTGGAATGTCATCTCGCCCGACCCGCCTTTATTTAAAAACATTCATTAGTAGAAGCCGACAAGGTAAATACGATGTCAAAATTAAATAAGTTTTAGGTAGCAATTCATTTATAATTTCTACAACACATAAACACTTTAATTATACTACCTTATGTGTTTCTTGCGGTTTTAGCCGCGTCTCATGGGATCTAGTTCTTGATAAAATATAGCCTACTAGCTTCCGCCAGCGGTTTCACCCGCTTTCTGAGGGAAGTACATTCCATACCCGGATAAAAAGTAGCCTATATGTTATTCTGATGTATAAGCTATATTATGGTAAAGTTTCATTCAAATCCATTCAGCAGTTTTTACGTGAAAGAGTAACAAACATCCATACATCCATACTTACAAACTTTCGCCTTTATAATAGTAGTAGGATGTTACTCGGAGATAATGTAGCATTATAATGAAGATATACATTTTTTTAAGTCGGTCCAGTCGTTAATTCTAATATTTATAAACAAGAAAAACGAATTTAACCTCGTTATTACATAAGTATACTTATTTTGCTGAAGTTACAACCATTATTAATAGTTCTAAACATTCTTTGATAAACTAAAAACAGAAAAGCTAAAAATAGGAGCGTTAACTGACCATTTTGCAGCGTTCAATGCGTGGGTTTAAACACATAGGTGGTTCTAAAGGAATTGCTATACCTAAACTCTTCCCATAAGTTCCCTTATATATTTTCACACGTGTTCATTATGCTTAACAAGTCCATACAACCATAATTTGTTCGAACAAAATATTTTTGAACATAGTACACGAAGTTACCTCGTTACACAGATGCTCGCGCGAAGGTTGGAAGTTCTTCCGCTTTAAGCCAGCCTTCGTCAATGTTTACCTTGCTTTATAACCTGCGTATGACACTTCTTGTATGTAGCTTCACTTTATAGCCACGGTCTATAAATATGAGTGAGTGTTCCAATTTAATGTTTGACCCAAATAACTTTATCATTTAATGAGGCCGAATACTAAACTCATTGTTGAGTAGAACACAAGCACTTAATTAAAGGGTAGTTACATAAATAAGTAAGGGCTAATAATTATCAAGAGAGTATTTAAATAAAGGGCAGTATATTTGAAAATAAGTTTCTCCAAAATAGCTTAGAAAGGAAACAAGCAAAGAGGAACGATACAATTATTTGCCTCCGGTAAAACAATTAGCATCACGTACAAATTGAAAGAAATAACGCTTCGTTTCACGTGGCGTAACGAACGTACTTGTTAGTTATTTTCACGTGTATTTACAAAATTCACTACATTTATATAACTCGACCTTATAACCCAGTGAGTTGCACACATAACATGTAGTGCGTGAATATTGTGAATGACGACTCTGATCTCATCTGCTAACAATGATTTTGCTTGCAGTCAATAAACACTGTGATAGAAGGGGGAAAGAGCTAAATTGGCTTGGCTAAAGTCCGTTTAAAGTGTGTAAATAAGGAACGTAGCATTTCATTCAGTAAGTAGTTGACGCCAGTTGCGTGTAGCGCGCGACGCGAGAATACTAATCTGTAGAACAGTGCGCTGAAGGCTTCTTCCTCTCTACGCTTATTGAAGGAGATTGCCAGATGCTGGGAAACAATAAAATGAGTTTCTTAGGAGTCTTCAGTAACTATTTTGCTAGTATTTATATCTCAAACAAATATCTCGTTTAACAAGTTCCCCTATTTTAGCTATGTAAAGAAATCTTTACAGGAAGTTTTTTTTTCTAAAAAGCAGCCTAATCTATGGTTTTATTATAGTCTGATCTTTGGAACTGTAATTCCCAGCTTTTTAACCGACTTTCTAAAACGGAGGAAGTTCTTGATTCGACATGTTTTTTTTTTTTGTTCAAAGCTTTTAACCTCCCGTAAATTTAATACACATTCCTTATAATATTCATACATGTGTTTACACATACTCGTAAGAGCAGGCGGTGGCACCATAATGAAGTAACCACCGCGCACCTTCCTAAGTGCAGTCAATTTGCCGGCGCGCCCGCAAACGCCTGTGGCTTACCTGTCAAACCTAATCTAGCGAATTCTATTAACGTTCGAATTGCACGATGACCTAGTTTCCGATTGTCTCCTCAATTCGGACACGCATTCGGACTAATGTATTCGGTACTTGGTATTCGGAACGCACCTGAGATCGCATAAATGAGTCATTGATGTGTTTATATAAGCAGACGTCCATGATACAGTGACGAAGGTCGTTTCGCTTGTTTACTATTTCGCGGAAGCTTTTCTTTGCATAAACTGATTGACAAATCAAAGAACGAGTTTGAATCAAGTTTTCTTAACAAATGTTTACGATCATAGCCTCAATACATTAACGCGCGAAATATGCATCTACATTTGAAATTAACGTAGGTACGTATGTACGAGCATGTAAATACGATTTCAGGAATCAAGCTGTAAGTCTAAGGTAAGTATGTAAAGCCTCTCTGAATATTTAAATTTCAAATTAAAACATTTGAATATAATAAATACGAGTTCGGAATTTTCCTGTTGAAATGGTGCCTCAGTGTTTACACCAACTCTGTCGGTGTTTCAAATTGTTTCACAAAATAAATAACGTTCCTTATCTTTGCGTTTTTATTCATGTTTGTATCTTTTTATTTTGACTTAACAATGTCAAGCGTGTTCTGCAATATGTCAACGCGAGGCTTTGTTTTATAGCTTTTTCATCTCGTATTTTTATTTTCGTGAATAATTTTATGATCCATTTACGTGGGTGGTTGCTCGTCTAGGCGGCAGGTGAATTTGATACATTGAAAGGCTATTTTCCACATTTGTTGTAGAATCAACCCCATCGTTAGCGAATTTGTTTTGGGCTTTCACGAATTAGGACATCAACAAATTGAGGCTGCACGTGTAAATATAGAATATTTAGTTGCGCGTGTGTTTGAATACTAAATTCAGTGTACAGTGTAACAAATTAATGCGCCACGTAGAGCTACACGGTGATGTTTCATCTCTGTTGGTGAACACAGAATAGCACTATGTGAGCCTCCTTGTTAATATCTCAAGTTTGAGAGGCGACGTGACAACAGTATCAGGTACCAACCAGTTAATGTACCTAAAAGTACAATGAACAAAAACATACTTACATAAATATACTCTTCTCAAATGGTAACAAGAAAAATAATCCTCAAGGCAAAGAATATCCGATTCCAGTGTATGAGTTTCTAATTCTACGAAACACGAGTTGGGTTTAGGTTTACTAAGCGAGTTGACGTGTATATTTACCCTTGTACCGGAAACTTTAATCAGACAGGAACAGTTAATTAATAATAACAAACTGCTTTATTTTAGTTCCAACGAAGTTATTCACTTCGCGTCAATTTCCCGTCTATTAACTTTCTACTAAGGCGTAGGCTTCTTTGGAAGTTATATTTTCCAGACATTTTGTTCTCAGTCTACTTGACCTGGTTACGAGAGCAGGCAACAGATTCATCTTGTTCCTTTAGAATCGGGAATAAGGAATTAAGCCTGAAGATTTCAATATTTGATTTTCTACTTCCCCGGAAGATTGTTAAGAGCGCGAGAGAAAAGTACAACATCCGGCCTAAGAAACAAACTTACACAGCTGCACTATTAAAAACAAACTTAATAGATGCACATTTATAATCAGTCTTATCTGGTAAATTACAAAGAGTTGCTTGACTCTACCTACAGCGTTCACACTATAAACACGTCAATAAATGTTCCAAATGGCGATGTCATACGGCTATGTAGCTACACGTAACCTACTCAACCCGAAGTAGCACGCAGGGTTGAGCTCGCCGAGGATACAGCCAGTGCCGGGCATTCATCTCGATGAATGACACTTGATTACCTGCCTCTACCCAACCTGCAATGGAATGCCAGTTCGGTCCTCAGTTTCGATCATGCCTTATTCGAATATCTGGCCGTACCACTTCAAAGATTCAAATACGGGAAAATAGTTTCGCAAATACAAGCGTTGCCGAGCTTTCGCATCATTGAAATTCTATCTACATAATATATTTTTGAATCTTGCGGTGCTAAATAAATGACATTCATATAATGAGATGTTATATGTTCATTATAAATTCAAGATTTGTTCTAAGCTCCACTCTGAATTCGGGATTTGGCTCGGCTTTGCTGCTAAAACATGTATGTGTACTAGGCTTTTTGTATTAAACTCAAGTGATTGCTTTCGTTCTGTTTTATCTTCAAGTACGAGAGGCTCTGGAAAGACACGTTTTACAAACAAAAATAGACACGAAAAGGGAAAGGAGAAGTGTAGCGTTATTCGGAGGACGCGATGAATAAACAACAGATGTTTATGTCAGTTTCCCCGAAGGGACCGACACTGCATGGGCCGAATTTATAAATAATCAATCCCACTATGCTTTACTTACGGACATGTTTCCTCTAAGTGGATACAGGGGATTATATCAAAGAGGACAACATATCTATTACAGACAACATATCTATTACAGACAACCTGGAAAATGTTTTAGTAACATTCATTTCAATTCTGAACCATCCTGTATCATGTTAGCAGAACAATGGTAGACATGTAACTTAATTCATTGCTGCTTATTCAACAAAACATTGTTTCAATTACGATTCTAGCTTTGCATCGTATTTTGCAACTTCAGCAAGCCCGCAACCAATTAAAATTATTCACATATATTTTAAACTAAATGCTAGATACTAGAAAATTGTTCCACCTAACTTGTTCTAAGTGTGCTTATAACATTGCAAGAAGATTAATATCCTAACTAATTACTAAATATCTGTGTACTTAGACAGTTTAACCTTTAAACCTGTCTGGGGTAACATTATTTTGATATGCCATGTTTAGCTTAAAGTTCTTTGTGTAGGTACCTATGCTTAATTATTTGAAAGATGATATGGCGTCTAGAATCTTGACTAGAAGAAGGTTTGATATTTATGGAATTATTAATATTTTCAAAGTACTATCGGGTTAATTTTGTGTTGACGGGGTTAATGAATGTTTTAGCTTGAAAAGAGAATGCGTAGCTGTCAGAATAATGAGACAGATCCTCTTCTATGAAATACAATTTTAATGAAACGGCTGCACGTCGCTCGGATGGACCGAACTCGGAACTTTAATTGGATTAAGCGCACTACGAGTGGCTAATAAAAAGCGATGCACCGACCATTCGGTGGAGTTATGCCAAAACTCTGGCAGTGGTCTTGAACATTTTGTAGGAGCCTATTGAATCGTGCTCGGTGTCTATCGGATGCCAGGGGAGGGTCAAACAAGTGACAAACTGCTGTTGGAAGTTGTGCATAGACTCGGGTGCAGTGTAACTGCGCTTTCAATTTATTCATGGATGTAACGTGTTGGCTTGAAGAATATGATTATTGTCTGGTATTCCTTATTGACTATTTTCGTTAAAGACATGTCTATAAGAAAAAAGAAGAATAAATTAATATCACAGAACCAAACTTCATTGATATCTGCGTCAGCTCCATGTAATACTTTCAGAAATCCAATTCATAGCGCCTCTTGCTTGCTTCATATAGAAAATTTTTATAACCGTGGTAGAATACCCCATGAATGTATTTCTAGAATATAATATCTTATAACATTTCCTCGGCAAAAGTATTAGAAACACGTTGAAAGCTATTACTTCGCTTATCTGTTACGGCACAGGATTCTCTGTAGGAATTCGCTAGCTAACTACCGAATTCGAAAAGCCATCCGGGAAATTTCAAACTCTCAGCTCGATTTTAAGTATGTAAGTAGCTTAGGGAAGACTGCTCAATTTTAGTTACGTAAATCGATGGTTTTGTACGTACTTACATAATAATCAGATTTTACCTTAATATTAGTTGTGATTACAACCCAATCAAAAAATATTAATATATTTTTTATTAATACTCGTTTCGGGTAGCTTGATGTTCGGGCGTCGGGTCGGGCTATAAATATTATGCACCTTAAAAAGGTTTAAAAAATAATTGGCGATGGTACATGTCGGACTATTAGTTTGGTCGCTTCAATGCGCTGAACGTGTTCCAATATACATATGTATCTACTTCTACAATCTACATATAGAATAATAATACCTATGTCACCATTCCTAACATTAATTGCGTCGGACGGTATCACAGTGATGGGTTAACGATCGCAGCAGCGTGGGAGGTGACGACTGTCAGTTTAATAACCCCTCCCTTAAAGGAAACGATGACGTCATTCATTAGTGTTGTGATTAGAACCTACGTACAAAATAGATGTGTACTTAATAAGAATATAGAGGACTTCTCAGAATTACAGAAAAGTACATATAACGAGGATGATGGATGATGGATTTTTTATAATTTGAATGGGTCCTTGACTCACCAAAAAGATCCTCAATTTAAATTTGGAAAATTCATTTGTTTTCGCTATCTTCACAGAATGTTGTAACGGCATTAATGCAAAGAGAATACCAAAGCCATAAATATCGGTTACGGGCCACGCACGCAACTTTTCCTGTTCAAACTGGTGCCTTCGCAATTGAATAAACAATAAGCTGCGAGCTAAACGTATACAAACTAGAAGGAAATAGCTGATAAGATAAGGGGTAGGCAATAGTTCGCATACAGGGGTTCATCGGGCGCCGCGCCGTCCCCAATGCTACAAATCACAGGACTTATTGTTTTATAGCAGTTTTACTATAACCGACAACTCATAACCATACCTAGGTAATCTTACGAAAATGTATGTTGAAACTAATAATATATGCTGTTCTATAAGACTTTCTTACTATATCTTGGAGACCAATGACTGTTTAAAGGTTAAGGAAAACCTCTCGAGGAAACCTGGACTATTAAGTCTGAAATCACCAGCTCACATTGAGCAAGCGTGATGATTAACGCTCAATCCTTCTCTGTGTGAGAGGAGGCCTGTGCCCAGCAGGAGGACTTTTTAGCTTTACCCATGTGCCAATCATATCATGTCGGAAATTTCTGTTTAAGCATCATTCGATTCGAAATTATTTCCAGCACAAGATCCGACAGCAATAGATGGCTGAAGCTCAGATTGCTTCTGAAATAACATTATTCAACACGTATTAATCCGATAAAGTTAATTCTAGCGCCGGGATTATAGAACTTTATGAGGTTTGTTCAACTATCGAACTGAACGAACCTAATCGTTGGTACGTCAATAAATTAGAGGATACCCATTGGTACGAGTTGGGAACATCACATTCCTACTTATTCGAGGATGGAATAAAATCAACATAAAGCAGTGTTCATAAAGCTGCCGTGATTCAATTAGTAATAAATTATATTTCCCTTCATCGTTAATACTTTAATATTTACTTCGTAATTAAAATAGGCTTACTCGATCAATTAGCGTGTATAAACACGTGTAATAAAAATACTTCTGATATTTTCGTAGCTTTTAAATGTTATGGCAACGTATTGTGAACTGAATTTTTGATAATTTTAAAGATATACACAATAATGCATGAAGCTTCGATGAAATCTTTAGGTCGGCATGTTGCAAAACACGTTAACATTATCGTTTTACTCCATAAATCATTCAATAAAAATAGTGTTTGAAAAGCCTACGTAGGCAAAGAAGTGCAGAGGAAAACTCTTCAATAAGGTCCCGGAATGTATTCAAAGCAGTGCTCCGCGGCGCCGCCTCTCCGTGTTCCTGCTATCTGCAAGTACTGCATCTAATGGAAAATCCATTTATGTGGAACCGTAGCTATCCGGGTGCACTACCGCTACCCTAATAAGATCTCTTATGCCGCTCGTACTTATATTATACAGAAACTGGAAACCAATGAACTGACAAAAGTCGTTTACCATTCCGCGAATACTGTCAAGTTAGGGAAAACATTCGTATATTGTTACCCACAGCGACATTTATATTTCACAATCGTAAATGTTCGGAGACAGACTCCCTTCTTTACGATTCGATAAAGATTATTCAAATCAATGCGAGACAGAATTGCTAGACCGATAAATTCGCAAATGAATATCGCATTAGAAAAAAATCTTTAGACGATTCTTGAGTTGCTCTGTCACTGAACGTACAAGTACAATTTGCGTTCAATCAACTTATACTTTAAAGCAGTCTAAAATATCGAAGCCATTCGTAATTACCCTTTTCAATTTAATAAACTTAACGTAGATAAGTATGGGTGAAGAGATAAATTTGATGTCTTTTAGCCCGTAAATATCAAAGGGCTTTTAATCAAGATAACAAAATAGGACTTGTAAAAATACATTACTCACTAAGAGAGACTTCGTATTCAGAATGAAGAGAAACGCGGTCAAAGAAATACTCTACATATTTCGAGTTGTAAACAATCCAAGTGAAAAATGACAGCAATATTATGTTCGACAACAAACGGTTGTACAACAAAAGCCGGCTACAAAGTCATCTGCTGCCAGATCAACCCTTTGATATTTGATGCGGACGCATTTTTCATCTGCCCACGACAGACCAGAGATATGGGCCGCAGCTTGTATTAATCACCGGTGCTAATCTGAAATACGCCACGGAGGACTGACGACGCTAAATCCGATTTCATTAAACCTTTCTAGGACTGAGCAGTGCTAATAAGCATTCAAGTGGGCTTCATTAAGCCGCGCCACAGGGAGACGCTATTGATTTTATTGAGCTCTAATATACATAGGTCTTCTTCTCCATGGCGAGTTGATAGCAAAGACTTCCATTTTTAATATTTGGACACTCAGTATTTCGCCACACACATAGAATTGTTAGTGGAAGATATTAGCATAAAAATCTTTAATTGTGCGGTTGGTGGGGCGCATTGGTCAGCACAGATGTTGCATTGTCTGTGGCGCACAGTCCACCCTCATCTTTTAGCGTCTGTGGAGACCCACCTAAATAGGTTATTGCCTCTGCCGACCTGTTTACGTAGACTTCCATATAGGCCACTAATATAAAGTTATTTCCCCACAAAACGTCGTTCTGCCGATTTTCCTCCGAAATCCACATTACGAGTATACCTCCCTTTGTCGTCTAGACGGACTTTTATTAATAACGGTCAATATTATATACTTATTTGCATTAAACCTGCAAATGAAGAAGCGATTATGGAGTAAATTGATTCTATGTAAATGTTCCATTCCCGAATACGTACCTACGTAACATAAGTTTATTGAAAGCGAAAACATTTCCAATAACTCAATAACGAAAAAATCTGTATTAATGAACGACTTCTAATACATCGTGGTTGTTTATTGAACGGTTGTGTAATAATTTCAATTGAAACATTTATTACTTCGCCGATATGTAAACTCAAGCCCTGTCAAGCAAACCAATGTACATATAATCCATTTCATACAGCGTAAAGTGCTTGTTTCATTCGCCGAGATCACGTGCAGCGCTGCAGTATTTATTCCGTGATAAAATAAGTGTAAGACCAACGCAGGGATGCCGTGTTTCGCCATCAAAACTGGGATTTCCATGTTCGCCAAAAGCTATTGACTTTACCCAGAATTCATACCAAGAAACTCCCAGTGTTAATTAATTTCTCGAAATAAGTTTTGTACCTATTTTGTTTTGTGAGTATACCTGCAAATGACTGATTGTAAGCACTTTTTTATTTTTCACGTCTAGAGGAAACTCCCTCTCGAACCTAGACGAAATTTGGCCTATTTTCACCGGGTATTGTGTAGCTTTCTATTAGTGAAAGAATTTTTCATATCGGTTCAGTAGTTTGAGAGCCTATTCGATGTAAACAAATAAACAATCAAATAGTAGTTTTAGACGCCATTTTTTTTAATGTAAATATTTTAATTAACTTTTGTAAGTAAATAGTAGTTAGTATAGATTATTTTTATACGAATTCACTACATACACACCAAACTTGCTATTTTAAGACCACAACAAACAAAGTCACGTAGTTAGTAATAACAAGATAAGTAAATACATAAATGTGCCGTTACCGTAGACGGGTTTTCCACTGATGACTTCAATGTGAGAAGTTCTAACAAGTATGTACAATAACGTAATATTACAATTTTGCTTTCATATCTTAACTAACCTCAGTATTTTGGACTTGACAAAGGATCAAATATACAAAAGATAACAGAAAGATTGTTGTTACGATGATTGCTACACGCCGCAATTATGAATTGTACAACTTTAAATACTGATGATGATGGCGTCCAAGCCGATTGTCGGCTACGGTGGCCGTTCTCTTTTAAGGAGATCAGCCAACTGCGCAGGACATATTATAGTGAATAAGCATTCGCGCAGATGCAGGTGCACTCTCTATTCACTCGCTCTCATAGTCCGATGGGACGGCAATACGAAACGACCGGAGAGAGATCAGGCGCAGGACCTCGTGCACAGCAGTCGCGCCCAGCGACTACTAGACCAACGAGGCAGTTCAATGAATGAATGTTTGAATGTCATATCATAAACTAGGTCTCGTTTTACTTACTTGTTTATTTTCAATCTAAATCATTCCCTCAAAACTACAACTAAACGCATGAAAATAGCAACCGTAGAATGGATTGGTCTTTTGTAAGTCTCAGATGACCCTGTCCCCTTTAGAAGGCATGTTTACGCCTCCCTAATCGGAAAGTGTGAAGAAAAGATCCTTCAATAGTAGTCGAGGACTGAGAATTAAACAAACTGAAACTCTATTTACATCCAAGACTCATCTTATTGGGTCTATTGAGAACCAGTAGCGTGCATAGACTGCTAATTTCTCCGAAACTTTTTTATTCAGAATCACGGCAAAGAAATTCGGTTTATTTAAGATCTGTGGACCGTTAAGCGGACTTCGTTCGGAAACAAATAAAGGACTCTGGAATTAGATAAGTTGTATACAATGAAACTACAGACGCCAGCACATCAAGCTACTATAGTCTGTCAAATTTCCTTAATAGATTTTCAACTTTATCGCTGATGCATGTCGTTCAAAGTTGATTGGGAAACAATTGACAGTTTCGGTAGCTTGATGTGCTGGTGTCTGTACTTCTTGCTATATTAGAGTATGGGATAGTCAGCAGAGGTAGTCACGTATGCGCGGCCGTCACTACGGCGCCATCTAGCGCGCACGTCCCACGTTCATCGGCAAATGGTGCGAAAAATTATACACTTTGCATTCACTACGAGGCTGGCATACGAGTGCATTACACTTGCCAATATTTTCAGTCTGCTTTCATATTATTTAAATAAACTTTCTATATTCTCTTCTAGTTTTCTATTCTTTCATTTACGGATATTTTCACGTTAAATGTTTTTGATGTGCCGTTATAACAATCTATTTAAACAAACCGACAAAATGTTTGAGATTCTATGTATGTGCTATGTGTATGTAAACATAACTGGTGTATAAATGATACTTTCCTTGTAAACGAAAGAGCACATAGTCGCGAATATTAAAGTCTATCATCTCGTCCGATCTCAACTCCATATACCACACAGACAAACTCATAAAGCAATAATCTCCCAATACGTAGAAGTTAGGAATTATTCAGTCCGTTTGTCCAACATTCGTAGTTTAGCTAGCCCAGTCCCAATAAATCCCGTCCCGATCCGGCTGGTACTAATCTAAACTAACTTATGAATCCTAGACGCGTGTAAATCCTCAAGTCCCAGGGGAAGTCTGGTTAGGAAATATATTGCACTTGATTTTCCAATTACGTCGGTGTTGAGACTCATATTTCCTACAGATGATAAATTGCAGCGTTAGCTATCTGATAGCGATCTAGTTAAATTATAGGTACACGTCTCAGTGTTAATTTGATTTGTGTTCCTCGATTATTCTGTATTAGATTTGTTTTGTCTTCATTCCTTATCGTTACAATACGTAGGCATAGACATAGCTCTTGGAGCTATTTATTTATTGAATGATATTATTTTAATTTACAGTACGTATTTTCAACTTTCACCTTCAAGGCAGTTTTTTTACTAATACATGGACTATATTCCTCCATCAGCCGTTTCACCTGCGTTCTTTGAGAACAACTGCGCACAAGCGATAAAAAGTAGCTTATGAACCATCCTCGACAAATGGACTATCTAACACTGAAAGATTTTTTCAAATTGGACAAGTTGTTCCTGAGATCAGAGCAAGCAAATAAACGATGTCCCTCACTCGTAACTCATGCATTTCAAAACAGCTATACTTTGATTACAGAAGAGATAACGTAGATTGTCGTGATGTTAGCTAGGTAAGCGTGACCTCAAAATATTAGCATTGTACGCGAATTTATAAATGACAGACAGAAAATTGATTACAATACTTTCCTTTCAATTAAAAGGCCGTCAATCATAATGATTTATCAGAAGTCTATCGCCTCGAAAATTTTAATTAAAAATCCTTCAGAGGGCTGCGTTTTAACGATACTTTTATGTAAATGTTCACAACACCTGTCATGTTAGCAATGAATTTGTTATCAAGGCTGGAGGCAACTAAACTGGGCTATAGTATGAGAACATTGTGAAATCGTGAATGTGTATTGTAGGTAACTGCAAGGCTTCCAAACAAATTATGGTAGAACTGGTTTCGTGATGTGGCTTGTCAAAATAATGTATACTCTTTCAAGTTTATCTCGAATGCTGGTGAAGTGGAGAAGATCGTCATGAAAATGTAAACTGAATTAACCAATCTACCATGAGCAACCTTATCATTAACTAATCGACACGTTTACTCAAAAGAACAGCTTCCGAGACATTCAGAGATAAAACAAGATCTTTTATTCCAAACCTTCTTCGTAACTTGAATGTGAATTTGTGTTCGTAAATCAAATGTCCTGTTTTTGGTTACAGGGTTGTCGCTGTCACCATTCGTGCGGCACTGGCAGCCGGCGGCGTACGCGCATGTGGGGGGACACCGGCTGCGGCGCGCCGCGCTCCCGCCGCCCGAGCCCCCGCCACCGCCTTTGCGACTATCCTTCCATGCTCATAATAGGTAAGAATACCAGCTTTTCCAAATCTTTGTGAGTCAGAGAAACCTACAGATTTTTATTGAGGGTTAATTCACTCTATTAATATCAGTTGGGGTCACTTTTTGAAGACTGTTTTTTTTGGCAGTTGTGACGATCTATGAAATTAATTAATTTAACACTTCATGAATATTATTCGAGACGCTCTGAAGGGGGTCTCCTTTAGAGCCAACTTGTAATCTTGGAATAAAGAGGAAATAATTTAGGCACCTACGTTGTTCAGGTACAGAGTCCAGCACATCAGGCTACCCGAAACTGTAAAGTTTTCCCAATTAAGTTTGAACCAAGCAGCGATAAAGTTGACAGTCTATTAAGTAAATTTGACAGATTGTAGTAGCTTGATGTGCTGGCGTCGGTATATTGTGTATAAAATATATTTTCGTAAATAGGAATTAAAGCTCCCAAAAAATCTACCTTTGTAACCAGTATGAAAGTGCGGAACTCTTAAATGTGAAGCGTAGCAAATTGTGTGTCACGAATTTCATTAAACCGGTGAAGTAGATATGTGACTAGGCAGGTTGACTAATGACTCATGACGGCTAAGTGATTTCCATCGCTTCATCGATTACTCAATGTTAGATTGTATCGTAAATAAAATGGACTCATATTTTTTATGGTTTTAAAAGTCAATGTCTTATAGTTAGATTTTCATAGCTAAGTATTTGGTCCGCGGTAATCATTGGCTGTAACTATCGATACTGGAAAAACAAAACTTTCCTCCATTAAGCCAACTTGGAATAGCTTAAGTTCATAAAAAATCCTTTAGCTTTTGTAGTAAGATAAAAAATATAAGCTGAAAGTCTACGACGTTAAGAGTTTGGCACTCGGCAAACTGCGCCTATACCTTACGTTAAAAATTTGCGAAGTCCCGGCTTTTATAGCTTAAGTAAAACTTTTCGTTTAAAGTAGATACTTATTTCTCTTGAGAAAAAGGTTATGTTTGTACACTTGTACAGCGTACGTAGTTTTTTTTTATAAAAATAACAAAACTGTTTTTCTTTTCTTTCGTATTTGCAAGAATTTCAATAAGTTCAGAAACGTGCTACCTATATTTTCTATGCAAATTAAGCTATAGTATCTCCTGAAAGTTATTTCATATTTGTGGATATATAAAACGGTTTTGTTTCTCTGCAAAATGCCGGATTCAGTTTCCTAAAGTTCAGTATTTATGTACAATACATTGGAGGACTCGAAACAAACAAACACGAGTTTCCCATCTACCCCAAAACTAGTTTACAACTGCTATTATTAGCTCCTAAATGCTGTCTATATCATAATTACGAAGGGTTTAATATGCTACAACTTAGCGCAGGATTCAAATTCATAATTAATACATCTCGGTGTATGTCGTGTTCAAAGCGGCTGCCCATTGTACATGAATAATGGCTGTTCGTATCCAATTAAATGAACATTAAAGCATGCCATTATATCTGTATACGCGTCATACCGGGATTCGAGTTGTTTGGCAAATACTATGGACACAAGCTTACCATTGAAACCAGTTCAAATATTTTGACTTTAATATCGGGTTGCAAGAGTGAAAATTAAGCGTTGGTATTGGAGTTATGATAGGAATTCATAATGCTTTATAA
The DNA here is from genome assembly GCA_958496145.1 of Heliothis peltigera. Classification (NCBI taxonomy): domain Eukaryota; kingdom Metazoa; phylum Arthropoda; class Insecta; order Lepidoptera; family Noctuidae; genus Heliothis; species Heliothis peltigera. Next base: position 9,538,058 of record OY292328.1, read on the forward strand.
TATTTGCTAGAACTGAGAGACTGTTTACCAAAAATCTGTTCAAACGACATCACGCCAGTTTGACTCGTATTTGATAGCAGAGGTATACCAGATACCTAGTGTTTGAGCCATCTTAAAAATTCCGAAGCATTTTGTCTTTATGCTTTTCAGTAAGGATATATAAATAGACAATATTTTTTATTATGTCCACTAATTGAAATAATCAAGAAACCTGAATATTAAAAGAAAAGGTAATGGCGATCTCTTACAGACAACTTTTATATTAAGATTAAACTAACGAATCCACTTTTCAATCACAGCCACGCAAAACACAGGTGTGCAAACCAGAACTTGAAAAGGAAGCTCGCATAGAACACCAGTTCATCGCCTCAGATAAGTTAATTGAACGTGTTTCAGACTAATCCATTTGTAAGTTGTGTACGGCGAGCGTGCACATCAACCGTTGGCCGCTCCATTCCCTTAATTAAAACGTTCGTACGCCAATATAGCGAAACGTGCCCTTTATACCGACGATTCCAGATTATCTCTGGTGACGATCGGCCATGTTGAATGATACCGCTCTTGAATGATAAGCGAGGGCACAAAGTTGAGCTGCACTCAATTCGTTGATTCAACTAAATAACTGCTATCGGCTTATTGACCAATCTAAACGTTTATGTGTGCATGCGTTAGGGTTGGTCCGTTTCATTTAAAGTTTTGGTATGATAGCCATGATTAGTGAAATGGTGGATAACATACATTTAGCAGAAAGGGTGTACACATCTTAGCACTTACGCATATCGAAAATATTCATGTAAATGTGTACCTATTAATATTGTAAATGCGACATTTTGCATGAGTTTTTCTTAGTCTTTCACACTGGATGGAACTACCCAATGGATTTAGATAAAACGTGGCAATAATATAGCATATATATCAGGATAACTTCTAAGCTATTTATTATCTATGTATGTGCGGGAAGTATTTTCGTCGTAAGTTCGGTGAATCCCCGGCCGGAAGTTAGTGATTAAATAAAAAGACTACTTAGTCTGTGTCATATAAGAAGCATACAAGCACACTCCCGCCGTACTCCTTAATCATGCTTTTAAACAACAAAGCGGCCCGCGACGCTCATCCACTTCCCTCTCGGCAGACAATTCCCTGTGGAGTATCGCGCAGTAAATACATAGTCGAGTTCCGTGTCTATCAATACTTTTCGTCTGAGCACCGCCACGCCACTTCAGACCGCCCCAATAATATTTGATTTAGGAACGTCTAAGTTTGTATTATCGAAGGACCCCCTCAGCGGTATTCAAGATGAACAATATGATAGGAGCTTCGTCGTCTATATTTATTATTGAACTAGCTTCCGCCAGCAAAACAATTCCGCGCACTCGGATAAAAAGTAGCCTATAGCCTTCCTCGATAAATTGGCTAACACTTAAATAATTTTTCAAATTGTACCCTACTGGTCCTGAGATTAGCGCGTTAAACCAAACAAACAAGCTCTTTTGCTTTATAATATTAGCATAGATAAGATATTTGGGTGATATCAGCAGTTCGGCTTTAAAGTTGAAAACAATTTTTAGTTAGTTATAGGTATGTGAATTTCAATCTCAAAATGTTGGGTGCTCTCTCTCTCTGAACACACTTTGTAAAGACGATCTACATATTTTCTTTAGTAAATTTCAATGTATTACGTGTAAAGTATAGTTAGGTTTAGTGGTGGCTGTCAATTTGCCGCTATAACGCTGCTACGAAGGATTAATCAGTATGTACAACGGATCTCGAGAGAGTTCCATACATACGGGCGCTACCTATCGAACCTACATCAAATTGATGAAAGCACAAGATACCTTTGTTAATTACCTAGGTACTTTAAGAAATTTTAATAAAGAAAGCTACTCATTATTCCTAGGGTTGATTAGTTCCAGAATTCAAAGTGTGATCCTGGTTTTTGCCGCTCAAGATTGTTTTTTTTTTTATATCACTGCCCCCCGTTGGTAGCAGTGGGTTCGATTCTTGGATCGTGCCAAAATCGCTTTGGGAATTTTAGAAACTTTCATAAAGCAGTTCGGAATTTGGAAGTTGGAGGTGATACACTCCTTGCCTGGCAAGACACGTAGAGCCTGCATCCTCGAATGCTACTTAGTAGCAGTTGGTCCTACAATCCCTCGTGAGAAGCCGTGAGGACTTGAGAAAACCCTGACACGGGCTTGTTTGGTGCAGCTCACTTAATAAGAAAAAGAAGTAAAAGTTACTTATAACTTATTATTCGGTATTTTGAACAACACGCGTGTGCGTGATCATGTTCATAATCAAAGGAAATCCTCATTGCACGACATGTTTTCCACAACAGGAACTGTCTTTTATGTTTTGAATTGTTAACGAAATGATTGGCTGTCAATCAATTCAAATAGAGGGACAAGTAGGATACAGTCGATTGCAATTGATGTTAACTACTTCATTCTTGAGCGCAGTCGAGAGCGATCGTAGTTCAATTGTTACTGGGTATTGGGTCCGCCTGGTTTTATTCTGATGAAAGGCGTACTGACAAGTAATTTGATTAGAACCTTTAGTTTTTTTTCTTTTATATGGTTTCAATGGTCTCCATAACTGTTGACCAAATGTTTGTCCAACTATATCGCAATAACTATAAGTGGTAGTTTGTGTAAGTATACAGAATATCGTGCAGAATAATCCTTAACTGGCTTTAATTAAAGTGGCATAAAATTTTATTTTACACACCCTGAACCACGAACCGCAAATACAATTTTCAGCGAAACAGTTAAACCGCTTCACAAAATGCCGGATAATAGAATCATTGGAAGTAACGACACGCATAGCTTAGCGTCGCCGGTACACTGATACTCCATTTTAATCGTATTAGTGGCGAATAGTACTGCTGTGGTCCACATCACGAACTGCAATGGTCACATAATATTATGGTCTCGTCACGCCGGTGGGATCACGGACTGGACCGGTCCAGCGACGGCTAAGAATAACCATCAATTTACTCTAAGAGGATCGACTTGACCATCCCATGTTCGTGAAACAGTTCGTGACAGATGTATTTCCCTCTGCTGTGGAGTTTTTCAAGTCTAACAAACAAATGTTTTAAATAAAGACAATTGTCCAATTTACTAATATAGCAAGAAAAATACTTTTCAAGAGTTTTCTTGACAATCGGTCTTTAATAAGTAGTAGTACAAGTCATAATCTAAAATATTGTTAAGAAGGAGTGTGGCAGTTGTATAATTATGGGTAGTTATAAGCATCAGGTCTTACCAGTTATACTAAGCAAGAGGCAATAAATAGAACACGAATACCATTTAAGTTTAAACGCATTATATACTGAATCACCAAGTGCTTGACTTTAGTGATTACAACTGTGTTGCCGCGTAACACCTGTGTCTCTGACTACTAATGTTACCCACTCTATTAGACTTTAACTTTAGCCATAAATAGTAGCTGTGTATCAAAATCTGGGGTCTTATAGTTATTTTAAAAAAGGAAGTTCCTCTTCCTTGTGCTGCTCGGGAAAATTTATTGAATATAAAAAATACTACCTTCATTGTCTAATTACATGTAATTTTGAACCAAAAAGCAAAGACGTTAAACCTCTAAATTTCATAAACTCGTTACAACATTTCTGTAACGACTCCATTATCCTTAATTAAACTTTACTTTCTAATTTACGTAATGAGTAAAAGTCAACTTATTTGTTTACACGCCAATTTATCATAATGGACGAGAAAAACACGACGTGAGATTTAACTTGAGATAACAAAGTTCGTTTTAATTTTCGTTGCAAAGTGTAAAATCCGCTAGATTTTATCTGATGTTGTTGCACTGAGGACGTGACGCCGCCCCGTGCTGGCGCTGTATCCAGATGCTAACAAACTGTTTCACTGCTTTGCACATACTAATCTAGTCTGACGTCTACTCCAAATTATTCACCACAACACGCCTCGGATTTTTTAATCAAATGTACATATTTTTAACTTTGCCACCGGACAATTAAGCGTGTATTGTTTAGTTTGCCACACAAAATATGTTGTTATGTATGATTTAATAACATTGATGTTCATATTCGTTGATGTGATTAAAAATAAATAAATAATCTAAAAAATATTGGAAAAACTTTATGTTTAAGTATATCGTACACCGATTTCGGATAATTTCATCCGAATCCTGTACTCGCGGGCGATTGACTCTGTATTAAAGGCAGACATCATAGTTTGACGGAGACGATCCACCCGAGATAAGGATTTAACCCTCGAGAAATGAGCGTAAAAGGAATTTACCTCTGCCTGGTGTATTTAAATTAGCTTTCTGCCTCCCTCGCATTTTCTTCCTTTGCGCACCGTATGAAAAATGTGCTGTGACGACGTAACAGTGAGTCCCATTATGCCGATATATACATTTTTAAATTTCAGCGTGTAAGTGCTCTCATAAATATACATCGTGAAATAAGGCACAAATGAAACAACCAGAACTTAATTAAATTTTGTTTATTCCTTGAAACCATTATAAACAGATGGCTACGCCAAATTTCTGCGAACCGTATTTAATATGAACTAAATAGTTTTGGAAACGGCGAGCAGAATTTCTTTATGGACCATTCGTATTTATTATAATGGTGATGGAATTACCGAGCATAACACGAAACGTGTAAACAAATTGGTGCGGTCGTAGATTAAAGTTAGTTACATAAGACGTCGTGATAAGGTACCACGCAAAGCGGCGTTGAAGCTTGAAATTGGAGCGAACCATCGACTCGCAACGAGAGTATTCACCACAAACAGAGACAAAAGTACAGAAAGGTGTTTAAATTTAAATTACGCTTCACAGGTAACATCAAAGAGATTAATGTAATGCGGCACATCCAACCACGAAATACGTTGTACATTTTGTATAAATAAGCGAGAAAACCGTCCGACATATCATTATTGATTTTTCGTTAAATAAACTGGTAGACTGAGCACGCGTGTCTACTGAAATCCTAAATCATGTTGTGATGTTTGTCAAACACACACCTGTATATACGTAGGTAGAAAAGCCTTTTTTTTAGGCTTTTTAATCATATTAAATGCTAAAGCGATGCTACGTGCCGTATACTGGTCACTGGATTTATGACTGAACGGGACTGTACTCTTGGTATTAGTTTGAGTACTCGCAGTATTAGTTCAAGTTAACTTATAGGTAAATACTTTTTCTATTACTAATACATAGGCAATAGGGTTTGACAAAAGCAATTAAATACATTTTTGATTGCCTACATATTTCGTAATTTAACCAAATTCACTAAAGTATCAAATGGGATCATTAAAACCGCAAACAATGTTTACACTAGGATTACAAAGTTTTGGTAATAATACGTTTTGCATATTTTAATATGTTAATATGTAACGCAACTCAGTGCGTATTGTGTGCACAGCATGAAATGCGACAGGCGCGGACACACCGCAACAAAATTTAGTGTTTAGCTGTTAACAACGCTACATGACATGTTTTACTACTGGGTTTACACATAATTTCGCACTGTACACGGAATGTGCTAGTTTTTCCTCGCCTATGAAATTTTTCGCTTCACATTTGAGTTAATATTTGGATAACTGGAATGAGCTACTTAGAGTGAGGGCCGACAGGTCAAGTAAGACTGCCGAAGGCGCCAACGACGGTGGCACCGTCAAAAAGCCTGGCCGTTTGACAACCACAGAGCATTTGGGAGAAAAGAAAGTACTAAAGAAACAAACGGTCCCTCTTTTATAGGAACAACCAAGGCTCTGTAGGTAACCCACATTAGTTTATCAAAAAAATAAAATTCACACGCACGATATGCTCGATTATGAGATGGCGCGGTCGGTTCGTGGATGGGTGACCGTTTTGTCACGACAAGTTCCTTCGAATTTCGGAAGGCACGTTAAATTTGTGGGTGCAGGTGTTAATTTTGAATACTTTAGCAGTCGTTGCGGGTAAAAGTATCGGGTTGTCCAGGTTACTGAGTTGAAGAGGTCTGATAGGCAATCGATCCACGGAAAAATACTGGTACTCACCTGAATCCAGTTAGACTGGAAGCCGACCCCAAAATACTTGGGAGAAGGGATGATGATTACAAGTATGACATGCTAGCAATATTCATGATCCTGGACAGGGACTATAACAATATAACTTAGCTTGAATGTTTGCAAGCAACTGTTGTTAGGTAGAAATTAATAGTGTAACAGAGTGCTATAGAGCGGAAATAAACGTAGCGTGGCCGGCTGCGCAGGGCGGCACTAAATGGAACATAAAGCTGAAGACCATGTGATTTGCGGCCTGCCCAAGTGTGCGAGCTGGTACGAGCCCAGCACTCAACAGTGAAATGTGCGCTCAATTTACACGGAAATTGTTACCATATTTTTTAATAAAAGCGAATAGCCGTATCATTTATTCAGGTCACTTTTATTTGATTTTAATTAAATAATCCAACAATTTATTCATAGCCGTTACCGTTATAGACCTCTCTTTAATAAAATATACGTACTTAATTAAAAGCAAATCTCCGAAAAATTGGCTTTAATATATTTTGGTGTGACGTAAGCGGTGTGTCATCGAGCGTACCTTCATCACGGCAAGTAAACCTGCGCTACGTGCGCCGCCATCTAATCTCAAAAGCTCTGGATTCAGACTCCTATTAAAATTTTAATATAAAAATGAACAGCCCCCGGTCACGCTTTATCCCATCTTTCTTTTACAACTAGTCCCCCAGTTTATTTGTAGATTATTCAAATTAAACTTTAGCAAGTTTCCAAATTTAATTAATTAAACGCTTACGCAAATATCGTCACGATGTTATCAAGGTCGAAATTAGTCTAATTATTTAGACTGAAATTTTAGAAATTATTACTTGGGATGGTACAAATTAGTTTCATATTAATGTCTGTAGAGAAAACATCGGAAAGCCCTTTGGGTTATATAACCTTTTTATCATAATTATTGTAAGGTACAATAAATTTCGCCTAATTGCCTTCATTAGCGAACAATAACTTCATTGTCCCTTACAAGTAGTTGAATACCTTTAGTATACATACATATTATTTTTTTGTTTGTGTCACTGGAAAATTGTAAATAGGTCGCTTAACTTATACCGTAATTAGATGGATAAGTAATACAATACAGTGGCCCACTTTCAAAAATCCTTGAAGAAGGTTTTAATCTTATTATTAAAGCAACGTGAATCATGAATATTAGCCACTTAAAAATAAAGCAATCAATACTCAAAGTAATTTTTCTACATCAATGATTGAAAATTAGTATGAACCCAAAGACAACTGGTAATAAAAAGTTGAGTATTATTACAAATGGACAATGAATATCCTTCCACCGCCGAACTGACCACAAGTTTAATTGTGTTTCTCAAACGAGGTATTGACCAAACTGAAACTTTGAACAATTTCGAGAACTTTTCATTAGACAAAGGGCAATGAAACTTTTCTTTTCACAATTTCACGATCCCTGCCTTTTTTGTAGGATAAAATTACTGGCGGTTATATACGCATGCATGAACAGATAAAAATCAGATGACAGAGTTACTTTGCCTAGTCAAAGTTTTAGAATTACTTTCAAAGATTATGTTATAAAAGAAAACTTTGCAGAATTCATCGAAAGATTCTTTGTAAATTCAGGTACACAACAATAATAATTAGACGCCCTAGGTTGGATATATGGAACCTATTTTCAGAAGACAAGATAAGGCTTCAGTTCAATTACAGCGGTTAGCGTACGTGAAACCACTTCCCCGTGACGTCGTCACTTAATATTCCCGCGCTCCGGTTGCCACAATTACACTGCGAGGAGCCTCCAGGCCGCCTGCAAGCCTGTTTGTTACCAGAAATGACTAATGGCTTCTGGAAATTGCCTTCGCTAATAACTTCTTACAGAGTTTTCAGGTCTGATCTACCCGAGCAAATAGGGATGGACGAACGCTGATGTACTCCAACTTCGTAATAAAAGTTAAGGCGGAATTTTCGCTGTCACTTTGTTTTGACTTAAACGCCTTGTTTATTAATCATTGTCGACTCTGTTTGGCTTCCGAAGACGTGGAATCGCAAAGAAATTTCAGTTCATTTTCTATGTCGTTTTCGCGCAGCGAATTAGCGTCCTAAAATAATGATGTTTACCAGCGCCGGTTATTAAATTATATGGCTTGTTATGTACGAAGACATACAAAATATTTGGTTTCAGGTTCCGCTCAGTAAAGTTTGATATTTGTTTCACTTTTGTATTTCTCTTGGCGAATTCTCACTAAGTTTTTGCAAACACGTGTTCCGGAGTACACAATAAAATAATGTTTTACTCCATGGTTCAAGCCAATTCCGACGCGAACTCAATAACCCGCCGCAATAATCTCGTTACGGAACTAAGTTCCTAAACCTCAGCAAATATAAGTTGTCGACTTATTAATATTTACTCCGGCCTGAGTCAAATATTACTCCTGAGACTATTTCAAGTTAATTTCGTGGGTCTAATGGAATTACTCAGGTAATTAATTTGTTAATCAAGTTAGAGATCCGGTTGGCAATCAATAGACCTGGTGAAATGCGGCCTCGTTCAACCACTTTATAAATGAAAAAATATATTTTTATGCATCGTTAGGCATTTCTCTTGTCTTTACATAAATATCTGGCTAATTACTGAGAGGGTAATTGCTCCCGGGTACTAAAACTTGAAGTCGATATGCTTAATGTCAGCGAAGTTGGAACATTCCTAGAGATATTAAACGTTCTTTTAAATTGACTTAAGTAATCACCTCTTCTTCGTGCGCATATAAAGTAGAATGTACTAAAATAAATCAACTTTACAAGACTTTTAAAAGAACGCTTATGATAACCTCAGCAATAATATAAATAGAAGATATTTCAAATGGTCTGAAATGGTTCTACGTCTTAAAGATGGGGTCTATATTTACACTTTGTATTTCCGCAAAAAATGGTAAAGTTTTCGTCAGAGTAAATAAACCTAGAACTAGTTTATGTTAAAAATGTGAATGTACATGTTTAAAAAATCGTTCTTTGTTACATTTTTCCTATTGTTTATGGCCTTAGGGATATATTAAACGTCAGTGCGAAGCTACACTCCTAGCGTATCAACGCATGTGATAATATTGATGCCTCGCGTCTCCTGAATATCCTCACGTCCTGTAAACGTAAAAATCGTGCTGAAAATAATGATCAGCCACACCGCCGTGAATACCTTCGTTCCGCTGTCGAGAGCAACACTTCATCGGTTTTGTTGAATTGGAATCAGAGCAAGTTTTCCTATAACGAAGTTAGATCAGACAAACAGGGGAGACATTCGACCGTCTATTCGACTAACATCATTAGATACCGCTCGTTAGTGCCGCTTCTGACGTCCAATCTGGGGGAATTGTGAAAATTTTATTGAGTTACAAACGCCCCACATCAGACGTCTTCAAATCTGCCTCGAAAATAGTGATGTGATTCATTCTGATTATGATACTTCGAATGTCGACAGCTCAACGACTTATTTTATCGCATCAGATTCTATGGCTAAATATGTAGGTGTTTCCCAGGCTGGTGTGTTGGTTTTAACTTTGATAAATGGCGTCGTAATCGTAAATACCAGTTAGACGAATATTATTTACCGTCTAGTTTTTCGGGTGATTTTAGTAAACATTTATTACGCAATAACGTCACTTAAAATAGAAAAGTAAAAATAAAGTTTAGTTTGGCCACAATAGAAATAAAATCACTTGAGCCACAAACAAATGTTTCACGTCGCTTGATGTCGCTTCACTAAGAATAAATGTATTTGAAGAGAATCCTTTGTAGGATAACAATACTATGATGAGACGTTATTGTATTCAGAGTCATGTTACGGAATACGAGAATTGCTTGTGCGGTAACTTGTCAAAGCCACTCTTGACTCCTCTGAGAATTGTTTAACGAATACTCCAATCTTAATCTTCTTGGTTTTATAAGATTATTCGACTTTGTCATTTTAATCTATGAAAGTTAGCTATACATTTGTAAGGGAGACCATCCAAAGTAATCCGTGACACGATGGTAAACACGTTTTCCTTGTCCCACACCTCTTACATTAATTATGTTGTTCTCGTGAGGTCATCCTCAGAATGTTGTTTTCGCACACCAGTGTATAGGTTAAAATCAATCTAACTGTCGTATCCTCGTCCCACAAGTAACGTTATTTCGGGCCGGAAATTTGATTTTAAAGCGATTCCCAAGACGGTTTGTATCATTAAAATTCACAAGCATGAGCAGAACATATCCGGAACACTGGCTATCCTTGTATCCCGTCCACGTGTCGCTGTTACCTTCATCATATTAGAATGTACCTTAAATAAAAGTTAACCAACTAAAAACATTAAAAGGGCACGAGGCCCAGTATATCAGAATTATACGGCTGATTTATTAGCCATTACACTGGTGCTCTACATTTTAATACGAACAGTTTGAACTCAGTGTGAATAGCATTAAATCATAATTAGTTGCACGTGCTGTGTGAACATAATATGAGGTTGGACGTATACGTTCACGGCGAAACTTTGATCACTTCACCTTTGCGGGCTTCTTTCTGGGACCATAAAGGAGCACTTTTGCATTAACAATAAGGGTTGTTGCTCTTAGAACGATATCGATTAAAGTAGAATGTGTGGATAGTCTGCAAATTCTTTATGTAATCGTCTTGCTACCTGAGTCTTTTCTACCTATAGCTAAGCACTTGGGTTGATGTTTTAGTTACCTTGTGATAAGGGTCGGAGGCCATTGCGGCTTATTCTTGGATACTATATCTAACCTAGCGCTTTTATGGCCTCCTCAGACTTATTCAATATTCAATAACCCCGCAATATTTACAAGTTTGTTATTGTGTGAGAGTATTTAAGCCTTCATATAGGTGTACTAAGTACTGAACTAAGTACATAAAGTGTTTCTTCAAAAACTTTTTTTTTTTCTAATTCCGCTTTTTGTGTTTCAGGGAGTTCAAGCTGGTGCTGAGACCAGATCCAAGTTCAGTTTTCGCGGACGGCGTTCAGTTCCATTCCACGGGCGGTCAAGTGGAGTTTAACCCTGCCAAAGTTTACTCGGGGAAGCTGGAAGGTCAGTCAAATAGCACATATTTTAAATAAGAAGTTTTAGCCCGATACTTGTTTTAGAAGACAATAAAACGGAGGCAGTCAGTCGTTTAATATAATGGTAAGACATGAAGATCTTATTTAGGATATAAAAATGTAATGCGTGTGAATGAATACAAATTGGTTCCCATCTCTCAAGAATTATTATAATCAACTGTGGGGAAATTAGCTATTGTGTTGCAGTAGTTAAACTGTCGCTAATTAGCGCTGTTTAAACCTAGTATTAAGGCCATGCAACGGCAATCCTAATCTTAATATAGTTATAAAAATGTTTAATTCGGTAATTTCTTTCTATCGTATTTAATACAAATTTTGCTATACCAAATAATTCGACAGAATCAAAAAGGCAAAAATTACAACACTTCCTAGTCCCGACCGTGATATCAAACCCAGAACCTCAAACGAGATTTTCAGCCTAGCTTTCAACAATATTCTTATCAGCTCTTAACTAACTTAAACAACCTTATCATGTCAAAAGTTTTCACTAAAGCCAGCTATTATTTCCGAGCTATTTCGTTTTACAAAATTCTTTTTAGTAAAAAGAAATTTTCCCTTACTTTTCGCAAAGATGAACGTTAGATGAGAGTTATGTGCTTAAATTTATAGCGTAAAGTTCAGTCTAGCCTAAAAGTTTCGCTTGATATGATGTAACCTGTTAAACGTGAAAGTGAACGGCATCTTACAGCGGTTTATACTGGCTATGTGATTGTAACTCACGTTGAGGTCAGTATTGTAACAAAAAAGGACTCGCTTGTAATTTAATTTCATCAGACTGTAAGCTCTATTACCTACAAAACTGTAACCTTTTAAACCTGGCTTGAATCCAGGTCGGATCAATTGCCTCTCAGTTACGTCGAAGGCATAATTAAATCTAATGGACTCTTACCAAATATAAACCATTATTGTTATTAAATCTTAGCATCCGACCCAGTAATTAAAATACGAATTCGATATTATAATAACGGTCGAGCGACCCAAGTAATTGGCGCGTTAAACACACAGAGACGTTGCGATAAACACAATAAAACATCACATAATCTAGCCGCAGCATCAGATAAGCATTAGTGATGTAATCCCGGGTCTTAGCCAACAGAGATGTGCGTAGGGTTGGCGGTACTACCAATCGTAGCATATCGATAACATAATTCTTAAGTAGCTACAACATTAATCTTTTCCCCGTTCCCTTTGTGAAAATTCTCCTTTTTTTCTGTAATTACGGTTCTGCGTATAAAATTAAGACATTTAATTAAACTGAAAGAAATGACATCATATCTTTGTAATGGTTTCTTGCTCAGCTTTTTAGAGTTTTAGTAAGATTTACAATATTTTTAAAACCTAATGAATAGAAATGGCAGACTTAACAATATTAAAAGTTTGCAAAAAAAAAATCTATTCTTATATTAAAGTCAAAGTTATTTGCAAATTAATTTAAACGATTTGAGGTTGTTAGTATTCGAAAGATACAGGAATATTCTGATAATATGTAGCAATTCGTCAACCCTGCACAATGAGGAACTGTAGCAAAGGCAGTCACGTGCGAGCCGACTCGTTTGTGCCAATTCATGCAACCTCCTAATCCACGATGTGAGGCAGGGCTCTTAATACGCTACCGAATTCCACGGACATACCTGAGCTAGTCGGGCCAAATCGCGGTATAGGCATACTGCATCGTTAGCATAGTACACGACAGGCATTCAATAGCTTAACCGATGTTAAGTGCCTACATGGCTTATTGGAATGTGCAGTTCTATTGGATCTTCAACCCACATTTGAGTGGATGCTCTCTAGCTGTGCCTAGTGTTTTGGCAGCAAAACATAATGATTTATTTCTATAAAATAATTGCTTTCCAAGTTGTTGCGAAGCTGTAACTTAGTGATCGTGTTCTCAATAGTGCCTGTTCTCCGTGGTTTTACCCGCCCTTGGCCCAGCAGTTTGTCACATCGCCCTATATTTTGACACAAAATTTGCCACCTTACCATCTAATCAGTATTATATTTACCTCATATCAGCTGTGATTTACATATTAGTTATTTTTAGAAAACTTAGTTGTATTAGTTTAAAAAGTAGTGGTAGCCTGGTGGTTAAAGCTCATTACTTCTCTATATTAATATTGTACTCTGCAGTGATATAGTAAAAAAGCTACTGGGTCCCATTTGAACTTTTACGCGCACCCGTATAAAAAGTAGCCAGGTCCGGTATGCCCTGAGATTTGCGCGTTCAAGCAAACAAACAAAAAACTCTTCGGCTTTATAGTATTAGTTTGGATTATTTAATTTAAAATGTTTGTTGATGCAGTATTCCGAAAATATACCAACATAAATTGCTTTTGATTCAAATCCCCAGTCCAGAAAAAAAACGATGTACAAACGAAACGATTTTTCTATCATTGCAGTTTGGAACATTCGTTTTTATTCGGACCCAACATTAATTGTTTGGAGAATTGCGAAAACAAATGGTTTTCGTGAAACGGATTACAGCTTTGAACGAGGTTTCTTTTAATTAAGAGTGAAAGTCCTGTTAAAATGACATTGTCGTTATTAGTTAACAAATTCACAGTTAAATGGCGATACTACCTATTGCCTAATAAACGGATTGAAATGGGTCTATTCGACAATAAACAAACACACAGTTACGTTATTACTGTTCGTCTTTGCAGTTTGGATATATGTATGTATGTACCCAGTTTGTTTTATTGATTTGCAATTACTTGCAAAATATGAAATTTTCTTCCAAAAACACAAACGTTACAAAATAAATCAGCCATCCGTAACTTCGTTACATAATTCCGTTTTGCTTTAATTAAAATATAATTTAGTTGAGTACTTTAGACATACTCCAACCCTTCACTTATTTCCCAAGTCTTTGAAACAACCAATTAAACATGAGCCCAACAAACTTCTACATTCTGTGACTAACTTAATAAAAGGAAATTATGTGCTGCGACCCATCTGGAACGCTGGAGACAAAGTGAATTTTGAACAAATTACTTCGTAAGTTTAATGAAGTATGTTTCTTGCAAATTCGTCTTTTTGTATATTTACATAAATAGTAAATATGAAATGCATGTTGTAATTCCCACATAAACAAAGGACAAGGAAAAAGGCATTAAAAAAAAATGATGACATAAAAATCAGGAGCCCTTCGAATATCCCATCCAATTATTAAAATTTTCCCTTTGTAATAAAATCAAAATCCCATAAGAATTGGGGCCAAAGGAGCTTCGGTTAAGTTACGTTTTACCATTATTCAAAAATCATGATCCAATGATTTGGCCGACCGTTACAATGCTGCCTTTGATTCATCCGTGAAGACGCCAAACCTCATTATAAACAATTACTAGAAGATATCTGCCTCATTACAAGCTTAGGGTGGTTGTACTACACCGGTGATTTTTGCCTATTACCCGTTGCCAGAAGATGAATGAAGGAGAAACAGAGTGTAGGTGAGAGCAGTAATTACCGTTATTTATGAGCGGTTTCAATCCCTCCCCTACTGCGACTGCAAGTTGTGATTTTAATTCATTCAGAGTCCCGAGGCTCTTTGCACCTCGAATTAGTTTGCATAAAATATCGCCTGCCATTTATTTGAGCGTCCCCAAGTTGTTTGTATTTCAGAGGCTTATTTGAAGTCCTTATATTAAACGTTCAGATAAAGTCTATGTTTATTTACAACTATGAAAGTTGCGCTTATGAATTTTAACAAATACTCAACTATTTTATTTTAGACGATGAGTCATCCCACGTCTACGGAGTTATCACAGCTGACGGACTCTTCGACGGAACGATCTGGACTCCTACAGAAGAATACTATGTGGAGCCTATATCTAGATATAACATAGACCATCCAAACATGCATAGTGTTGTATATCGAAGGTCAGACGTCCAGCACCCGCATGACACAAGTGAAGGGGCACCGTGCGCATCACACCTACTTCATATGAAAAGAACTTTAGGGCAAGAAGTTGAATTATTTAACTTTACTGATCAACGAAATATTAAAGACTCATCCATGAACAATTTTACTGAAGATCTCCGCAGTGAAATACATAGACGCAAAAAACGATGGCTCCCCGAGGACGAAATGCAAGACGACGAGCCAAAGAAAAATCCAGAATTACCTTTAGACTTAGACTTTCCGTACACCAGCAATAACGAGCCGGTCGATAAGTTAAGCACGAGAAAACCTAAAACCAAAATTGATAAGAGTAACCTCATAACTAAAGTGCGACTCGATTCTGAAGACTCGAGACCAAAGCCAAAGACGCACGTCGAAGTGATAAAAACGAAAGCAGGAGTAGTAACTGTTAGTAAGGATATAGTTAAGAAGGAGCCAGTGGGGTACACTGTGCTGTCTGCAAACGCGAGTGATGATGGACGCCATGTGAATAAGAGAGCGACTGTGGATCCTAGGAAGACCACTTGTCTCGTGTACCTGCAGGCGGACCACATGTTCTATCAAAGATACGGCTCAGAAGAAGCCTGTATTGAAGTCATGACGCGTCACGTCCAGAAAGTTAACGCGATATACAAAGTGACAGGTAATACTCATATCCATGCTCTTCTTCATAAACATACTATAAGTACCTATTATTATTAATAGCAAAATTTGTTTCAGACTTCAACCAAGACGGCAAACCAGACAACATCACGTTTATGATCAAAAGAATTAAAGTACACACGTTAGATGCATTGAAAGACCCTGCCTATAGGTTTCCGAATAACTACGGGGTGGAAAAATATTTGGAGCTCTTTTCAGGTATGTCTTTTTTTCGTCGATATTCAATTAAAGCATTCAAAAGAGCGGTCTCATTTTTGGAGAGCTATTAAAGAAAGTTTTGATACAAGACTAGTGAATTATAAGCGCTTAAATCCGAAAAGCTTGTTTAATATCTTTATAGAAATGAATGAAGTATAAGGATTTATGTTTTATTTTCTTTCAGAGGAAGATTATGATGCCTTTTGTTTGGCGTACATGTTTACGTATCGTGATTTCGAGATGGGTACATTAGGATTAGCTTGGACGGGTGATCTGAAGAACGCTGGTGGCGTTTGCGAGAAGAATGGGGTAACTATTACCTTCTGAATAAATTTATTTAGTTCCTACGTTATTTTGTACTATACGTTTATAATTTGTTTGATAGCATTATCGCGGCAGCATGAAGTCCCTGAACACGGGTATAGTGACGCTCTTGAATTACGGGAAGCACGTGCCGCCGGCTGTCTCGCACGTGACACTCGCGCACGAGATCGGACACAACTTCGGATCACCGGTACGTTGTAATTATTGGCTTTTATCTCTTATCCAACCTTCAAGCGTAATTTTACAGGATTTTCAGTTATAAGGATCCTTTTTAATGTTATCATAACGTTATTTTCTATTATGCCAAAGATTACTTAATAGATGCGAAAGCCAGACTTTCTGAAGAACTTCAAGAAACAATTCGTAAATATCATTACTATCTTTGCCGCCAGCCTTGCGTTAACAAACTACAGACTAACTTGATTCTTGGAACATAGTTTGCTAAGAACTGCGCATTGTACTAAGTATGTTGAAGGCGGGGTGTTCGGTAATAGAGTGGAATTTATTTTGCAAAGAAGGAATTCATTGTAAAAACATCTTAACTAGGTGCCTAACAACACGAATTCTCTGTTTAAAATAACACGACAACAATAAAATAATAGTAAGGGAGGCAATGATGCTAAATCAGTAGAATCTGGTA
This sequence comes from Heliothis peltigera, assembly GCA_958496145.1. Classification (NCBI taxonomy): domain Eukaryota; kingdom Metazoa; phylum Arthropoda; class Insecta; order Lepidoptera; family Noctuidae; genus Heliothis; species Heliothis peltigera. Next base: position 9,554,915 of record OY292328.1, read on the forward strand.
GGGACTTATTGGACTTTGCAGACTAGTCTAAAATAATAATAAAATGTTTCTGTAAAATCTTAAGTCCTATATGATGACCTATAAATTCCAGCACGACCCAGAAGTGTGCACGCCATTCGGCGAGGACGGCAACTACATAATGTTCGCGCGAGCCACCAGCGGCGACAGGAAGAACAACAACAAGTTCTCGCCGTGCTCGCTCAGAGCTATCGACCCGGTGCTCAACAATAAGGCGAGATCACCCAAGGGGTGCTTCACTGGTAAGCATTAACGCTGATTTTCAATACCAATTTGTGAACGTTATAAATATTTCTGTGTTCAATCTTATGAAAAGTCTACGTGATATCTTTGTTTAAGAATTGGACTGAGGAATTTTCAGACGCTTCCATAGGTAGCGCTTAATTTCTTCATTTGCTTTCATAAAATATAAAGTAGCCGTTGATCTCGAAATCTTTTTCGCTGGTTATAACAAAACCACAAGAAAGTTTGTTGTTTTTGTCAATGTCTAGAGGTAATTTTTTTATTTGCAGAACCTCAACCGGCGATTTGTGGCAACGGCGTTGTGGAGGAAGGCGAAGAATGTGACTGTGGTTGGGCCTCTGAATGTACCGACGTGTGTTGTCGTCCGCAGGCTGCGAGGCCGCACTATAAGCCGTGCACGCTTACTGAACACAGCGTGTGCAGTCCTAGTCAGGTATAATATTATCGAAGATATACATATATTATAATTTCTTAGTTCCCCTTTTCCCTATTAAATTAGTATGTTTTAATAATAAATCCTCCATATAAGCCAATCGATCTTTGCACATTTACGATTTAAAAAGTCAATCAGAGCTAAGTGTGCTGATTTTGGAAATTGAAAATATGAGAAATTATTATTCCTTGTATTGTCATCTACTAAATCATTACATTTCCGAAAATTTTAATTAAAACCTCAGATAGACACTAGATATTTTATCTTGTAATATGTAATACGGGCAGGATGTATGTATCAACTCATAAAAATGCAAAACTTCAGCATAATTTGAATGTCATCGTTACATTGTAGGGTCCATGCTGCACCGCGTCTTGCACACTGAAGTTCGGCGACAAGTGCCGGTCAGACAACGGGTGCCGCGACGCCGCGTTCTGCGATGGCAAGCGCGCCAACTGTCCCGCTAGCCGACACAAGCCCAATAGGACGCGCTGCGATAAGGAGCTCGTCTGTTATATGGGCGTAAGTTTCTTGTGCACTTGTACATGTTTTGTCTGTTTCCATTATTACTACTATGCTTTACTCATTTCCGACCTAGGGATTTAAGGGATTTAGGGAGTTACAAACGCTACTAGTAGGCAACAATAAAATTCGATGCTTAGCGGTGAAGGTTTATATAACACCCTCTACAACTAAGATCTGATAGAATAATTGGTCTTATATGTTTATGATAGGTAATTTCCTAACTGACCTTAAATTTTAATGGCGGATAATCTTAAGGATATCTGAGATGAGGCCTGGCGTCGCGAAACTGTGCTACTTTCTCACTCAACCCTAAAAAAAAAATGCAACTTATAAGCCTGTATATCTAAAACCTAGACATCTTCCGCTTTACAGGAGTGCACAGGCTCTATCTGCCTAGCCTACGGTCTGGAGTCGTGCCAGTGTGCAGCACGTAAGGACGACCCGCGGTCGGCGTGCGAGCTGTGCTGCCGCAAGCCGGGCGGCGCCTGCATGTCCTCCTTCGACTGGAACACGGCGCCCTACGACGTGCCCGACATGTACGCCAAGCCGGGCACGCCTTGCAATGACTATAATGGGTAACTTGACGTGACAAATACTAGCAGTGTCCTAAGATAAGTCTGTAGAAATATATAACTCGTTGCTGAACATTTTTTGATGACGAAAGAAATGTATGTTTTTTCGTTGTCTATCTAGGAACCTAGGATACGATATCTGAAGCCCTCAATGGACTCCGTGCCTAACTAAACAATAGAATAATTCTTAATTTATACTTTGTATTTTAATTACGTATCACTTTACGGTGCGAATAGAGATCATGGCTATGAGGAACAGCTTGATGAAGCAATCAGGCATACAAAAATCGCACTCACTTGTTTAAAACATCATGAGAAAGTACGATGATTTAAGCCAACACAACCATTATCATTCGACAACAATTCATTTGTATAAACATACCTTTCAAATTGCCTACTGGTTCCCTAAAACGTCTATATCACTATTTTCATTATCAATTCCAGTTACTGCGACGTGTTCCAACGCTGCCGCGAGGTGGACCCGTCGGGCCCGCTGGCGACGCTGCGCAAGCTGCTACTATCCGACGAGAGCATCGCCGGCTTCAAGCGGTGGGTGCTCAAGCACTGGTATGCCGTGCTGCTTATATTGCTCGCGGTTATTGCCCTGCTGGTAAGTTTATAACATTTTTCCTTAAAGTACTGTACTACCTTTCTATGTTAAGATGAATCTGACGAAAGGTCACACGTTGTACGTGAGACAAGTAATTTTTGTTGCCATGAAAGTGCAATGCTTGCAATTAAAATGTTTTTAGAAATATATAAAATGAACTTTCGGAGTTAAAAACATAAGTTTAAAAAATAACTTTGAGGTATATTATTAGCGGCAATGTTAAGATCGTGCTTGGTGCTTCATTTGTGATATTAACTTAGGTAAAATATCAAAAATACCAGTCGTCACATTCGAATTAAGTAATGTTATATAGTAATAGGTTGGGTCCTCAGCTAATTCTTTGGAACCGTCCGCTTTCTTTACCTTCGTTCCCTTTTCAAGAAGACGTCTAATCCAACAGGCAATCTTATTATTTATATTTTAATTCAAAACTGTTTTGTTTAGCGATGCTGCAGCGCTCTTGATGTTGCGATAGAAATCGACACTAAGTGTTAGTGTCTAACTTAGGTTTAACTCCTCTGGGAAGGTATATCGTCAAAACTTTCTATCCGTAAGCTAGATGATATGTCCGTATGTTCTTGCTAGAGTTGGTTTATATTTGTATGTAAGGTAAAGCTACATTATGCATCACAGTCATCACACTACATATAAAAATATACGAGCTTCCGCCAGCGTTTTCACCAATGTCCTGAGCGTACTACTTACCGCACCCGGATAAAAAGTAGCCTATATTTTATTATAATTTATAACCTATATAACTGCCAAGTTTCATAAAAATCCATTTAGTAGTCTTTTCGTGAAAGAGTAACAATCATCCATCCATATTAAAAAAATTGCGTTATATTAATATTAGTATAGTAATAATAGAATCGGAGTTTGTAATTACTTTCAGACATTACAACAACTAATTTACGATTAATTCATTGTTTCTATCTTTATCTCTGTATTTTTCATGAAATGAAGTAAAATAAACTTATTTTCTCTCATGTAGGCTACACAATAATTTACGCATAAGTAATGTATAACATTAGTTATTCAAGTGCCAGTTTCACGATGTCCGAATACACACTACCTACCGAATAAATTCGAAATTGGAACAGAATTGGTATGAAATTATCTACCAAATAAACTAACTGGAACTCATCCGTTGGTGGTGAAATAGCCCTTATAATCACTTTATGTATTACCTTTTACTTTACTTTATGATTTACCTTTATAAACAATACGCTAACTTGTCGACGTCTGCTTTTAGGTGGCAAGTACACGTTTCTTGGGTCGGCACGGTAAGAAGCTCAAGTCTGTGACCATCATCCACTCCTCCACCACTGAAACCGTCCGCCTGCCTGACGCTGCCGACCAGGGCCTGATCGTTCATACAGCTGTCAGGTAAAATTAACATTCAACACTAGTATATATGTGTATTATCCGTACTATAATAAACAATAATTTATTTTGCCTACGAACAGTATAAATTTGATATTATGAGGGTGCACAAGGGAAACAAGTCGTTGTTCTTTATAGATAATTTACATGGCAATATAACGGTCTGATTGCGGTAAGGCAAACAAAACAAGGCGCTGACCTAGGCTAGTCATTTTGTTCTCCATGTTACCTACTATTCCAAATGAAAAGTGTAGGTATATAAAGAGCAATGCCGAACGCGTGTCAGCCTTCTTATATGCCTTCCATAGCTATAACTAACATAATTGCTTTCGCTTACTTTTGTGTGTCTCCATGTTACAGGTCAAAACTACCTCTTAAGAAGAAAGTGGCTCTTCGAACTCGAGCTTATCGCAATAAGAAAGATCATAAGAAGTTAGGAGACAAAGCATCTCCGCTTCATAGTGCCAACAAGAAGAGGGTAAGTCTAAAAAAAGGTTCAGTCACTAATTACAATACATCGTGCTAAATAATTTGGAATGATTATGATTTTGTGTCCTTAATTTCAGAAGCCGAATAGTCAAGCAAAATTAGAAGAAGTTCCTAAAATAGCTAAAGAAAGCACAGTTGTCGTCACAAACGCCGAAGGCAAATCACCAAAACATGTGATACTTTCTAAACATAAAGGTAAAGTTAAAAAACGAAAGACGAAAATGAAGAAAGAAATAATAGACTACAGTTCTATGCAGAAACACCCCGCCTCCCCTATCAAAGATACCGAAGCTTTGAGTAAGGTGCAAAGGTGGCTTCTCAGTTCGCCGCAACCTGCAGCCATTCCCAAATCTAAATCCATTCCACTTGGACTAACAGAAAGAACCCATAGACAAGTACAGAAAGGTTCGAGAAAAACAAGACCGTCCAAGAGCGCCACCAACTTATTGTCCGGCGAGAAGGCCCGACTGCAAGTCGTGTTCAAACCTCCCTTCAGATTTAGTGTCAAAATTTGCAAGAGTGATAAAACGAAAGTCGTCCTGGACAAATCTTCTAAGCCCGACATGGACAGGAAACGACACGAAGTTGCACCACTGCCAGCTCCCGCCGACGTGGCCAAAGCCAATCCATCCACTAAAACCCCTAAGCTCTCTAACTCCACGAGGGTTGCAGAAAATACTGCAACTCCCAGTGCTCCTAAAATAGAAAAATTACAAAACCAAGAAAATAAAACTCATGGTTATGCCAATTTACTACCTCGAAGTGCCAGTGACTGTAAGTTAACGAAAAAAATTCCCGAAGCTAAAGTTCGTAATGGACACAAAAAGAGTAACTCGGTAGGTCAAAGGAAAGAGACCACTGAGAGCCGACAAAATCTTATCTCACAGGAAGATGGTGAAAACGCTCATGTTTATGAAAATGTAGTGATGTCGCAAGATGCTTTCGTTCCTAAAAGTTGCAGTATGCCTCGACGACAGACTAGTGTCGGCGGCGGCATCGCTCGTCAGAGCAGTTACGGCCATTTACCCAGAGCTCAAATCCGCCCACATAGACATAGTACAAACAATATAAGCAGATCCAGAAATAGCAGCACCTCTGAACTGGAACATTTTTACAATGTTATCGAATCGCTGAGAAAGAATAACTCCAACGATGTAAATACTTGTAACACTAATACGAGCAGTTCGTCTGGCAGCAGTCGCCACGACAGCGCGCTTCTCAAACACGGCTCGAGCTCCAGGCAAGGAGGCAGTAAGACTTCACGTCAAAACAGTCTAGTCGATAAGCCGGCCCGGTGCAGTCCCACTGAGTGCTCCAAACTAAAGAGGCAACTCAGCGAAGTGGAATTGGCCAAAGCCCACGGTGACAGCGGGCTGAGGGGCTTCCAGTTGGTCGTAGGGAAGGATAAGTTAAAGAGACAGTTAAGTGATAATGAGCTGTGTAAGTCCCGAGTGCAGTTGGCGATGCCGATGTCGGCGGGTGCGGAGCCGCGCCAGGCCTTCTGCTGGGCCAAGCGCGGCGCGGACAGCGAGGCGGGCGCGCCGCGCCGGCCGGACGCGCGCCACGCCAAGCGCGCCACCTACACCTTCGGCGAGCTCAAGCACACCGTGCCCGACGCGACAGACCCGTCGCGTGCAGAAGACGTCCACATCTCCCCCGAGGACTTCTTAAATATTATTGATAATTAAGTATTATTGGGGACTCGTAAGCGTATTATGACCGCGAGCGGTCATTTAAATATGAACAAATAATTAACGTGTATATTAGATACCTATTTGCAAGATGTACTATTGTCGGCTGGTGTAAATATTGTAATTTGCTTTTAATATTAGTACTAATGTAACCTGCCACTGAAACAGACCATTGCTCAGTTAGTCTCATCGTTCCATTGGGAGTTTAATAAAAAGTACATACGTTATAATAATAACCTTCAGAAGTACATTTACTTTCATGGAGTTTTTTGAGACTTGTATTTTACGTCATAAAATAAGTATTATTTAGTTTTTCTTGTTTTTGCTGTTTCATTATCTTAATGACTTCAAAAGCTTTTTGATTGTATTATTTACTTTGACTGACAATTTATAGGGTTGCGTTACCCACTAATAACTATGTATATTGAAAATATATGGCGTAGCAGTACATGCGACTGGCAATGATCTAGTTTCACTGAACGATCTCTATAAAATGAATCTCTATTTTTTCTACATGCTATGTATTGTACAAATTTACTCAAACCTATGTAAAGTGTTCATGTAAGATTATTTAATTACTTTAAAATACTTTACATCATTCGAGTTCATTTTATATTTCTTATTAATTTTTCTAACATGTTTTTTTTTTATTTAAATAGCTGTCAATTAGCATGTCAATCTGTTAACATTATAGTTCTTTAAGAATGTTGCCTGTAAACCATAATATTCGGGGAAAAAACAAAGTAATTATAATTTAATAAGCGAAATAAACATAGGATCCTATTATGTGAGTGAGTATATAAAACATATTTGATGTAACCAGTGAAATCAAGTTTCAAAGAAAATTACTAAGACAAATTAAACTACTTAACTTGCCCACTTATCCAGTGTGATTGACATTGTATTCATACTCACTAAGTACTTTTTTATTTCGTGTAGATTTTAAGTGTGCGTTCTAAATATCCGAGCACCCATTACCTGAAACATGATAGAATCCTATGAAATTCTGTTGTATAAAACAATAATTAAAAACGAACGTAAAACGGTTTTATTGATAAAAATATTTTTCTATACGTATTGGATAATCGAACAAAATAACAGACTCGTACGTAAGCGAACCCATGGGTGTAACTAAGTTCTTTACACTTTAGTTCTGCAATATCTGGGATGGAATGTATTTTTTTTTAATTCACGTATTAGTATGACAATATCGTAGTGCATAATGTAAGTAAATAATATCTCTTCGAAATATTGTAATTATTAATAATGCTGTCTAGTGGTTAAGTACAATATTGTTTTTGTTAAGTTCCCGCCTAAATTAGGACTTGTGATAAATTATTTTTGTCTATGATTTTGTTTATTTCAAAAAGTTGCATTGTTCAAACATAAACGTATTATGTCATAATAATACTGCTATTTGCCATAGAAAGATAATAAAATATTATGTTGCAATAAAATTACAGATATCAAACATAGATTACTTTTGAAAAATGTGAGAGATATTTAGGACTTATTTTCCAAATCCCGTATATTTTGTATCTGTTATTTTATTGGGACTGAAAAGTTTTAAAACAATAAGATGCATCGGTCAGTATTTTCTTTATATGTAATGATATGCAAACATAGCCTTGTTATCCCAGTAGTCGATAATGTGATGTAAAAAAAGAACCATGTCTTCCCTCTTTGTTTTTATCATAAAAATCCGCATACAACGACTTGTCAGCTAACCCCGACCTAGCGAAATTCTATCGAGCAGTCAAACAAATTTGTATTAATACAGTATTGATGACCATAATGTTATATGTCATGACGGTGGTTTTATTTCTATCTCAGATATTATTCAGAATGTGTTCCAGTATTTTTGTGAGTCGTGCGAAAGCTTTGCGGCTGTGGCACAGCGTTTATGAGCTTCGACGTAGGGAGGTAAGGGTAAAACGTAAAAGCTATTGTATTGTATAGGAACTGATTTCTAAGAAGATCCTAAAGTATTGAAAATGTTACAAATTTGTATTTTATAAAAATACCGATGTGGACAGTGTGGTGATCTATAAGCAAGTGGCCACATCCGCTCGATTATTGATTAATGCTTATACTTAGATATTTGCATTTATCTATGCATATAATGTAGAAATCTATGTGTCTTGAGTGAGTTTGTTTTTCTTCTAAAAATCTATTAACTCTTCCTTAATAAAATGTTCGATTTAAGTACATGTTAATTGCGAATTTGATATTATATAATTAAATGTGACTAGATTCTATACATCTATTTAATGGTTTTATAGTCTGGAAACACTTTCCGCCATGGATTATGATACTAACTTTATTATTATTAACTATCTATAATTTACTTACAATACAGATCTTTGTGATGTTAGGTATCTGACTATAATCTCACTGTATTTGTTCCAAGTGCCTTATGAACAAATCATTACATTCCTACTTACATTCCAAATTTTATGCCTATTCTTAGTTTTAACTTTCTCGTTACACTGGATTTATTATTACCTATATAAAAATATTTCTTCAAACTATAAAGTTATGGTCTGATCGTAAAATCGTTTATGTTGTCAATTTTAAGTACTTAATTAGCCTGTGATAGAATACCTACATCTAAACATGTATGATTTTTTCTTGAAATTGCGTTAATTTATTGTATATCTACCGTTAACAGTACTAGGTGTATGCACTATGAATACAAATTTGTAATAAATTCATTTTCTAACATTATACTATTTTTTTTCTGCATTTTTAATGGATTAAAAAGACTCCAACAATAATAAATGTCTGTTATTTTATTACTTACCTAATAAAATTAATAACTTTAGCCAAGAACCGAAACATATTTAATCACTTTATTTTATAGACACATTGTTCTATTAAAAATATTATTTATTCTCAATTAAAAACTTTTTACAACGACCATAAACACGTTCTATACATGATTTTTAAATGCCATTCTAATATTTTTTTCGTTAGTGTTTTATTTAACCTATCAAATAGTGACAAAAAATTGGCTAAGTGCTGGTTGTGATGAGTAATTTAATTCGAAATGGCTCCAATTCGATATAGCCTCCATTATGAAGATTATTCTGAGCATTTGATGTCAAGATTTGGTAAACTACTACAAATGCAATCTTTAGTCGACATGACATTAATGTGTAGCTCTCACACTTTGCGTGTTCATAAAGCTGTACTTGCTGCGAGTAGTGCTTACTTTCAGGTAAAAGTTATATTAGCATCAGATGAAGTTAAGACTTAGCGCTATCTATATAGCTACTGTGTAAAATGTTTTAGGAGGTGCTACAAAAACAAACGGGAGAGCCTCTAATAATTTTAAAGATGCGCTTCAGTGTATTAAAATGTTTAGTAGAATTCATGTACTGTGGAAAAACTCAGTGCCTTGAAGAGAATTTGGATGAACTTGTGTCTGCTGCACAGTTCTTAAAAATTAAAGGACTATCGAAAGTTACGAAGGAAGGTCTTGGTATTGCAAATAACAGTAAGTCCCTAACATATTTTGCATGGCCAATATAATTAAAAAAAGTCTTTGTTAAATTATGTTTTATACCCAGATATTTAGATGACTGTATTTTTAGGTGAAATGCCAGTCTTCACGCCACCTGTCGTCATAAACAGACCTCCGCAATCACTTATTGATTTGCATTCTCAGGTACAAAAATAATTGTTTTCCCATATAGTACCTAATAGGTAATCGTTTTAATATCGTTCATTTTTGGTTATAGAAATGTACGTAGTTTAATTTTCCCAATCAAAGCCTCCTGGATTCTAGCCAAGGCCTAACCTTGAACCTATTCTTTTATTTATTTACCCTTATTTAAGTACGAGCAACTTACAGTAATTACGCCCTAGGCTTTTGCTAGAAGTACTAACCTGCTGATCTACTTATTACCTACCACTTAAGCGACTAAACTGTACTTAATATCAATAATGACTGTAATAAATAACTTTCAAGGATACCGATAGTAACAAAACTCAGCAGTCGTCACAGCTTGCACCAGCTACTAGCACGAGCCAGCCAGTGGACAGTCTAGGCCGAATGAATAAGGTTTGTAGACCTCACATTCAAATAAAAAAGCAACGTTAGTAATATAATGGTTTTTTTTTGGTGAGATTGGTTGTTAGACATTCTGGCTTCTGACTCGTAATGACTGCCAAAGATATTCAAATGGCAACCTACGAATTAAATATAACTTCCGAAACAGAGGAACTCCATAATTATGAAAAGATAGTTACCACCAACGCCAACCCACATAATGTTAACAGGCCAAGCATTAACCTTATGATCGGTCAACCAGTGCGACTATTACTTATCCAGGACCTATAGGATTTTTTTGTGCCAAAAAATCAACGCAATCTTGTAGGCGAATAAACCGTAATAATTTCAATGCAGGACATGGTAGTGCGTATCCCTTTTGACATTGAGAATGGCGGCAGTGCGCCTACAGTCGACTATCCCGATGTACCGAGGGCTATCAAACCACGCCGCGGCAGGCCCAGTGTTAGGGTAAGTACTTGATATTGAAAATTAACAATAATATAAAATTTACGAAAGCTTGAACGCCTGATACTCATTTATCTATGTATGTATTAGTACCTACTTCTATTGAATCCCCAGGTTGCTTGTATCCACGTCTTTGTGAGATTTTTCTCCTTCAAAGAAATACCTGGAAATACTTAGAACTCTCATTCAATGTAGGTATCACATAAACCAAATGCACAGTGTCTTAGATATCTTTAGTTTTAACATATATTTTTTTAATGTCTTGCAGCGTGCAGGCGCATGGGAAGGTGCTGGTTCTCTAGGCCGTGCTGCCGAACGAGCTCTGCTACGACGAGAACAGGACTCACGCAAGGCCATTCACCAGTTGAAACATTTGCAGACTAGGCATATGCAGGTAAAACCTTTATATCCTGAAAAAAGAAAGTCTATCTTACAACTACTTTTCTAAACCGAAATATTTGTTCCCAGGACTATATGGATAGAGTAACTCTCTCACAAGCCGTCAACAGCATCTGCGGTCCAGAATCTTCAACCAACTACATGAATATCGACAACGACCTCATGTATATGGATCAGACAGTCTCTTCCAACGTGCTTGATCCCACTATCGCTTACAATAAAGAGCACTCAATAGGCAATGAAACGATCACCAGTTATTCCAACACCAATCCCACCAGTTCCGCTGAAACGTCCACAAGTGGCATTAGTACAGCTATGTCTCAATACGTTAATGCGTTGAAAAATGCTGGGCTCCCTACAGATTTGCCAATTCTCTTTGAATCTGGAGATGGTTCCTACATTAACGTCAATGAACAAGTACTACTAGACATGGTTCAAAGCAGTGAAATCCAATATGAAGTCATAGAACAACCAAATATAATCGAAAAGGTTGCGGACCCGAGTGAAATAAAGAGTATCGATGATCTATCAAAATCCATAGAAAGAGGAGAAATGCTACTTGGTAATAAAGGGTATGGCTCAAACTCTGATTATGATAAAGATTCATCGCAGTACAATCGCAACGAAGATACTATCAACAGCCTTAACGCGATACTACCAGATAATCTAGAATCCTTTGAAGAACAGCAAAACTATGTTGTGTTAGACCCGCGCTTACAGGAAAATAATAATTCAATAGATCATGTAAATGCCCATGACTTCTCATGCATCGACGGTGACATGCAATTCTTCACGAAGTCTATGAGCGATGACGTAAAGAAATATTACGAAGATCAGCAATTACATGACGCTCGAGTTATTGAGCAGTTATGTCCTACGAGTAATTCGTTGGACACGAATTTTAGTATTTCGTTACTTGACACAAAGAGTTCACATTTGAGTTCAAACTTAAGTCAACAGTATAATCCTCTTAACCCAGAAGATTTGAGAAGAAACGAAGACTGCTATGACTTTGGTCTGCAACTACCACAAAGTGCAGTTTTTAAAGAAGATGCTCTTGATTGCCTAATGTCAACACCGAAACGTAATGATGACGATCAAAATAATTACGAGGATAGCACACAGCTGGACCAACGGGCGCAAGAGAGAGATGAAATTATAAAAGATTTAATGAACATTGAGAATAAAATGAATATGGCACATAAACATGATTCGATTGCCAAGAACGATCAAGACAATTTAAATTCAAGCTCCAACGTTCAAGATTTTAACGTAAATCCTCTGAATGTTCCCAGCGTGTTTGATAATGAGCCTGAAAATAGCAAAGAATTAAACAATTCGAAGAGCAGTAATGGAGATTTGTCTGCAACGATAACTTCGAGTGGATTGCAGTGGGACAGTTTAGATATTAATAGTAAAGAACCTGGTGAAACTGACGATGGTGTAGGGAACGATTGTGGAACAAACAATGAAAGTCAAATCGATTCACTTACGTCAGAAGCTCAGTATCAAGATTCTGTGATAGATTTAACTGGACCTGTAAATGTCAAAGCCGAGCAATGGGGCGACATAATGAATGAAACCCATGAACTGAATAAAGAAAATGAACAGCCTTCTTCAAATGATGACAATATTAATTCGACGATAGAAAATAATATTCCATACGCAGTGGGATTGCTTCCTCTTAAGCAGGTCCAACCCGCGGAAGACGGAAGCTTATTGAAAAGAAAAAACTCCATTGATGTTGATTTACTAGATAATGTAGATGCAAAATGTTTAAAACGTAAGGTCAAATACAAAAAAATGTAAAAAGGTAGCTTTGTTTATAATAAAGAAATTAAATATCATACCTGTTTCGATCACTGCCAATTTTTTTCCTGGGGAGACTGCCTTTTTGGATTACTTTAAAACGTTTGCGATGGTCAACGGCGATACCCGCAGCCTCAGCAGCTCGACCTGTGTTGCACTAGCTGAGCACGCCTTGCTCTTCTGCGTGTAGATATCTATCAGACTAAAATGTTTTTTCCCGCACTCTGTTGTATCCGACGGGACCTCTGGCTGGGCGGCAACCCCATGCCCATATTTTAATTATCGCCCCTTATCCTACCGCGCAGTGGAGAACACCGAAGTCATCTGACAGATGCTATTGAGTTCTGAAGTCAGTTCGGCAGACCACAATAATACCAATATACGGTATTATTGTGGTCTGCCGCTGCTGTTGGCATTTATTTATTGCTCTCTGAGACCTAGTCAAATTCAAAACTTTTATTGAACCTTGTTCCTTAGTTGATGCAATTTGTATGAAAACGGAAAACGCAAATTTTGACGTCATAGTTTTTTCAAATCAAGCTGTATCTAAGAGCTTTATTCTTATTCTGCTTATATTGTCAATAAAATAAAACATATTTTTTTAAACTACAAACCTTGACCTTGACCTAATCAACTAGCCAATTAAATAAGGGAGATAAGAAGAAATAAAAACCATATTATTTAGTATATATCTTTTACTGGAAACAAATACATATTACAATGACAATTTTAACATTTATAAGGCATTTCATTTTTTTATATCTAGTACACTACAACAATAAATCGGAAATATTGAGATTCATTTAGCAGGCATACAGTAGGCGGGATTAGTGTACCAACATGATTAGTGTACCACATTGTAAAGTTCCACATGTTTATAAGCCTTTTATGAATTACATTTCATGCAATGATGAAGTTGACATAAGTTAATGATTGTGACTGGAATTTCAAGAAAGCTTTTTACATTTTAAAATAGCTTGTTCTAAATTTATTATTATTGAGTAACGTCAACACAAACATTGATCTTCATATTGCAGGTACTAAAGAAAAGAAAATAAATTGTCATGTTATTCCTAAACTCGTACTTGAACACTTGTATAAAATATAAATATAAAAAATAAAGTATATATTCGAAATAAATCAGATCAAATGTTTTAATGGCTCGGATTGGTGGTAGCTACCATACAAATAGCTGTTACATATAACAAAATATTATTATCCTTAATCTACCCTATGTGATATGGACCTATAATATCAAAGAATTTTATATAAATTCCACTTACTAAATCAGTAATATCAAATGTCATTAAATTACTTATTGTCAATAAAAAATTGACAGGTAATTACATATTATTACAAAAATAGTAGAATATACATATTTATGAGAAAATAGTAAAACTACATACAATTGTTATTAATAAAAGTTATAAACTAACTACAGCTATGGACACAATATTTACCTGTTTAACAGAAGTCGTAAAGTTAGACAATGTAATGATCGCGGTTCTTTGTGCTTGCAAGCCGTGAAAAAGGTTAAGTGCGAAAATATAACTAAAACCAGTCTAATAGTTACAGCTACGGACAAAATGAAGTACAAGTAAATCTAACTTAAGCTCTAAACAAGTCACTACATAGCTAAGTAGTTTTCAAACTCATAAAAAAAAATATAAATAAAATATCCTCATCATCGTTTTAAGCGAAAGTAATGGCCGGATGCATATCACAACCTAACATCAGATAACAAAAAAAAAGGAATGCAACATTAGTAAAGATACATAATTATGTAGATAAAGCTGTGAAAATATTTACATCACGAGATAATCCATTTACACGAGAAAGACAAAAGAAGAGAGGTAAAGAATAACGTAACAGTTTGTACATGTTTGTGGGCGGAGCTTCGAGCGGAGTATCCGTATGAGTCAGTGTGGTAATCTCCCATTTGGAAGGTGATGGCCGGAGAGGACATTCTACCATCCCCACCGTTTGAGTACGCCAGGACACGCAAGTTATACGACTTGCCTGGTGTTAGGTTCATTACGTACGCCTCCAGCTTATGTTCGACAAGTACTATCGTGTCGTTCGCCGTGCTCATGTCTTGGTCTATCTCCCATACTCGCACCTAAAAACAATTGTTTATTTAAATTTAGTAATGAAGTAACAATCAGACTATAGCTATCATATGAAGTGTATGAAGTTAAAGTTTTGAAAATTCGGTTCTGAAAGGTAAGACAATTCAGACAAAATAAATATCCTACTATCCTACTACTATTATAAAGGCGAAAGTTTGTAAGTATGGATGTATGGATGTATAGATGTATGGATGTATGGATGTTTGTTACTCTTTCACGTAAAAACTACTGAATGGATTTGAATGAAACTTTACCACAATATAGCTTATACATCAGAATAACATATAGGCTACTTTTTATCCGGGTATGGAAAGTACTTCCCTCAGAAAGCGGGTGAAACCGCTGGCGGAAGCTAATCATTGTATATTTGTTTAAATCTAGTTATTTTGAGCCTATCAGAAATTTGGTATATACCTTGTATCCAAGCAGAGGTTCCTCTTCATCAGTTGGCTGTACGTATCGCCACACGACGCGCACTGTCGTGGGGTTGTAGGCCCACACGTTTACGGAAGCCGGCGGCTTCTGCGGCGCTTTGCGGAACGTACGCTCCAAGTAACGTTCGCTTTCCGGACCCTCTCCTGCTGCGTTGAACGCCATTACCTGCACATCATCATCAAAATTATAATTATTACAATCGACAAAATTCGTAAGAAATAATAGTTATGAGTTCTTTATTAGTAAAGAACAAGTGATAACAAGGTCAATAATATTAAGACTTTACTACTTATTTTTAAAGCTACAAGTCAATGCTCAGATAACTTTTAATTATCCTTCAGTATTTATTGTAATCTGTAAACTTTTTTATTTCTTTGCAAATGAGAAATATTTATTTTTATTACCTTTACGAAGTAGTATGTATCAGGTTGTAGACCGACAATGAGGGCCCAGTTGCGTGTCGTTCGGGAGAGGTAGTAGATGCATTCCTCTTCCTTGTTCGCTTGCTTCCAGTACTTGAGACGATGTCCAATCAACTTGCCGCGCAATCTCTCGCGCGATTGGTCGATAGGGTTCCAAGTCACGTTGAGAGACGTAGAGTTGAAGGATCGGGCGTACACCATCTGAGGAGCCACCTGCGGCATGTCCTCCGCAGAATATATCGTCACTACATCACTCTCCGGACCCACGCCGATCTCGTTGTACGCCTGCACCTTCACATCGTAAGGTGTATAGAAATAGGTTGTCGATATATGTACAACATACGTTCCAATGTTACCGTACTTCTTGAGAGACAACGATTGAAATTCCACTTCAGTTCCATTGCGACGCCAGAATATTTTGTAGTAAATTCCTGGCCCATTTTGCAAAGATCGCGGCAGTGGGGTCCACGTAATAGTGAGGTCGCCAGTTTTCCCACCACCACCTCCCACATTAGCAGGCGCAACGTACGGCTTATCAGCAGGAGTAGAGAATTGTGGACTGGGTGCAGAGGGCTTTCCAGGTCCCAGAAGGTTTACAGCCTGGACCCTAAATTCGTAAATAGCCCACGGCATTAACGTCGTAGTTATGGTCGCACGCTTACGTCCATTGTACCGATCAATCTCCATTACATTAGCAACGTTATCGCTTATCGTGTACCAGGTGGAGTTCCAGTGCGTGCGACCAGTAACAATATAGCTCGTGATAGGGCGACCGTTTGAATTGCTATCAGTCCATTCTAAAGTGACAGAATTACGTTGTATGTTGAGCGTCTGTAGGCCGCCAGGCGGGCCAGGTGGTCCTTCAATTCGCAGTTGAGTATGCGATGAGATGCGTCCTATAGCTGACTTCACTATACACTCGTAGTCTCCGACGTCCGACAAACTCACGTTTAGAATGGTGAGCTCGCCACCATCGATTTTGATTCTCTTGTCAGCATACAAATCAGCTGCCTCCTTCATACGAATGCCGTTGTGGTTCCAGAGGTAAGCCGTGTCCAGCATCGGATCTACCTCGGCGTTACAATGTAGAAACACCACTTGGCTAACTTGTGTTGTAATTCTCGGAGGTAGTCGTTCGAGGAAGCGCGGAGCACGTAACACAATCAATCGTCCTCGGCTTTCGTCTGTTCCGTATTGGTTTTTGGCGACACAAGTATACACGCCTTCATCATCTCTGGATAATTGTCGTATTATGAGATTCCCATTTTCGGCGATAAACCTCTTGCCGCCAGCGCCTATAACTATATTATCTTTCTTCCAAGTAAATGTAGGCTTTGGCGCTGCTTCGGGGTTACATTTCAAGGTAACATTGCCACCTTCAGAACCATATGTTTCAGACTCAAGCGGCCGCTTCTTAAATGAAGGTTTTAAAGATAACACTCGCAACTGACCTGTAGAGAAACTGCCTTTAAGTTGATTTTTTGCTTCACACTGGTACATTCCTGGGTCTCTAGTTGGGTCCAAGTACTTTATTATTAATACATTATCTTGTATTACATAACGATCTCTATCCTCAGGTTTTAATGTGTCCATTGTGAGTTTCTCTCCATTCTTCCACCAAGTATAGTTAACATCAGGAATGCCAAAAGCTTCACAGTTCCAATGTAATTCTCCTTTGTTGTCCATGTGCTTATTTGCTAAGGGAATAGTGAAGTTAGGCTTGGCTTGCACCTTCAGGAAGACACTATTGGTTATGTGTGCTCGATCATTTTTAACATCACAAATGTATTCACCTTCATCTTCAACTCCCACATTTGGTATTGTCAATACACGATCATAGTTACTCAAATGTGCTTTCCTAGGCATATTGCTACCTCGTCTTGTCCAATTGTAAGATGGTACCGGATAACCAAAGGAAACACATTCAAGCCGGACCTCCTGTCCTACAACTGGTGCTTCAGGAAAAACTTTCGGGAAGTTATTTGGAAATTTAAGATGCTGGTAATCAGAGTGTGGATAAACATAAAGTGGAAAGAATGGTCCGTTGCGGCCTGCATCTGAAACCTGACTCATGACATTACAACTGTAGTTGCCCCTGTCAATAGTCTCCAAAGCAGAGAAATAGAGACCCCCATCATAAGATACAAATACTCTTTTGTCTTCTTCTACCAGATTAGGAAAATAGTTCCGAGCCCATAAGAAGTTTACAGCTGGATAGTATGACGGGGGATCACAGTACATAACCTTACCCCAATATTGATTACCACTTTCAACCGACCTCTTTTGATTGAATTCTCGAATAAAACCAAATGACAACCGCACTGATTCTGATCTAATTGTGCCAAATTTATTAGAGGCTGTGCAGTGGTACCTTGCATTATCTTTATCAGTATCTGGGTTGTAAATCATGAGTGTTCCTCCACTAAGAACAAATCTGGTATCAACCAGAGGATCAATTTCAGTAAAAATAGGGCTGTCCACCTGATATTCTTCCCTGTACCACTTATACACAGGTGCTGGGTAGCCCCCTGCTATGCATGTCAACTGGACATGATAATTCCTCATTGGATCATATATAGTGTCTACAGGCTCCTTTATAAAGTAAGGTCCTCTAGGGATCCTCTCGGGATCATAAGTTTCCAGTCCATAGGTAAATGACCTTTCTTCTTCGATAAGATAATGCAGTCTTTGTGTTTGTCCTTCACAAATAAAGTGATAATACTGGGTACCTTCAACAGGCGATAAGCCCCAGCGCCCGTCATGTTGAGAGAATCTGTACACCAAGTAATCACGGGGCAACAAGTTATAACTGTTATATATTTGTGTATGATCATTGAAAAATGCATTTTCTAAACCGGTCAGCTGTGAACCATCAGCATCATTGGACCAATACCCTGGTGATTGTTGGTGGGCACCAATATACCATGACCCTTTCTGAGGATCAAGTTTCATTAAATTTGTGATGATAAATCCATGTTCTTCCGGACTGTTGACAGCCGCCAAGTCAGCTTCGTAAGCCAAACATATTTTACGCGCCTCATTTCTAGGTCGATCCGGCGACTTAGTAAAGCGGTAACAAGATTCCCGAAATCTGATCCAATTTGGAGGACACCTATACCTCTCCTCGTAGTCCAGCCCGGCGTAATAAGTTGCTGTATTTTGTGGATCGACCTCATTGTCATTATTTCCGAAATTATCAGAATTAAAGTTATCTTGGTAAAAAGAACTCTGACCCGAATTGTAATCGTTGCCGTTCACTGGGAAGCTGCCGTAAGGCACTTGAGGGTTTGGACGATATAGTGTAGCATTCTGGTTGTTATCCTGGTAGGGCTGCTGATTATAGTTGGGATTGAACGTACCACTAGACTCAGGAATCTGACTCCTCACGCAACTCGTCAATGCGAGTAGTAACAAAACACGCTTCATTTTCAGTTATAAAACAAGGAAAAAAATCACATTATTTTCATTTGATGCATAGAAACCACTTTTGTGATGTTGCACACGTCTCTCACAAAATAAAGATATCACAGTTTCATTTTAAAATTCGTTTCTAATTTGAAAATAGCTTGATGATGACAAACACCTTGAAATGAAGCCTCGCCCAACTCAGAAACTCACTCATTCAGAACCGAACAATAGTTTTCTTTCATTCAACTTTAGGGACGTGCAAGAGAATCGTCAAGTCTCACTTGACGTTTACGGTTTTTAGAATGTTGCAACACTAAAAAAAAATATTGGTTCAGGACCAAATCAACAATTTTGTGTAGTAATTTTTTGCTGATATCTAGTTGTATTTCTTTAAATTACGACTCGCAGTCCGTAACATTGAGAAAAATTTTATAGGACTACTGCACGTTCAAGCAAACAAACAAACGGTTCAACTTTATAATATTGTACTACCATCCAGCAGCGGTTTCGGGAACTACTTCGTGCTCCTGAGTAAAAAGTACCTTCTAGATATTTAATACTGAAAGAATTTTTCAAATAGATCTAGTAGTTCCTGATAGGGATCGCTGTGAAGCGTGTTATACAAGTACATATGTATATATAAATCTGGGTATTTTGTAATACTTACATATTTTTGATACACTATGTAAAAAAGTTCATTAGAACTATGTATTTACGAACTAGCGGTCCCCCCAGTTCCACCTGCCGCTCGAAGGCACTACTTCTGATAGAGAGTAGCCTATGTCCTGTCTCTGATTCACATGTTCACGCGTGATAGCGTGGCCAAGGGAAATAGGGATTAATTATTGCGTACGTATATATGTATAGACAGTAGGATTATTCACTACTCCACATTATTATTAGCGCAATTGAGGTTGAGGATAGTTGAAAAAATAAATAAAAATAAGTATGTTATTCATTGTTCACGGTTTTATTTTCCATGTTATCAACAAGAAATAAGAGTCAAATAATTATAGTAATACTTATACTGTAGGTATAGCTAAAACAGATAAAACATTACACGATTTCGATACCATTCAGAAAAGTATACAATTCTGTATAAATCGTTAGTTACATTTACTCCAAAAACTATCATTATTTTTCATACCATATTTCCGCGCACAAGTTAATTCTCCTAATAATATTTCATCACAGATTAATAATGTACTTCTTCGTTTCTCGTTTTCACAAAGAAATAAATAGATAGGGCGGATAATGGCCTTGACTACTGCATATAAAAACTGCTACTTTCGTACAGAGTCTCAAAATATTATACAGAAATTGTGTGCTGCACCAAATAATGCCACATGAATAAAACATGTACTAATTGAACTTCATTGGCATTACCCAGATCAGGTATTTGCTGCTCCAAAATAAGTAAAAAATAATTTGTTTACAATTTTATCTTATTTACATTGTTACTGTTTTATTGCGATATGCTTAAGATGATTTAATAAATTTTCCTATTTTTTACAGGACTGTATAAATATAAAAACATAACTCATTTATAATTAATTCAAAAATATTGTACAATATTAATAAAAATATTTTGGGGAGACAATATTAGCAAACATAACAAAAGAACAAAAAATGCCATATTAAAAATTAAAATTGATAAAGAAATTACTAGCATAATCTCAAAACATTACATAATTATATAACAGTTAATAGGTGATGTGCAGATAACGAATATACACTGGATAAACCCAGGTAGAAGAACTTGCCAAGGAGCGCACGATAATGTTCATAGAATCTATTTGCATACGATAGTGCACTTGTTCATGCGCGATGACTTAAGTACAACCGTCGTGTGCATAAGGCCATCCAACCCTGTGACTTGATACCTTCACTCCATTACATAATAAAAATCATCTACATGTTCAAGAATAACCACGTATACTATTGCACACACAGTATAAGATTATGCTAACGCCTTACAATTAACAGTGTGGTAACTACATGTCGTTAATTTCCTAATATTATAATATAATTACACTAATCATCTCGCCGCAGCATTACTTATTCACCTATCTACCCAATACACCGTACACCAACGTTAAATAGCACCCATGAGAATATCGAACATTTAAAGCAAACATCTATACGCATTAAACTACATTTTAAACTATTTACAATATTTACACAACTTGTTCATTAGTAGGTATACACAACATCTCACAAGCCAGACTTTAGAGTGAGACAAAAAATGATTATGAAATGGCTGCCTTAAAATACACAGTCTCATAAAACGAATATGTTTATAATATTGTTCTTAAATGAGATACATGTTACATTACAATAATCAGTCAAGCTTGGTATTAAGATCTCGTTATTGAGCCGTCTTCAATCAAACGCGTGTATGTGTTTATTTAAAAACAATGTTATAGTATGACAGTATGTACGATGTACCAATGACATGGAAGCATGTATCATACCATTCTGAATTGATTTACTAGCCTGTAGTAAACCTCTTAAGGGATATAGATACTTTCAAGATATGGATACTTTTAAAACTGCCAATGACTCCAATCACACTCAAAGTTTGAAGATGACAATCGTAAAAATTAAACGAATAACAGCAATGTATTTCACTTGATTTAGGCCCTTTTCCGTGTTCCAATAAATGATTTGATCAGTGGACGGCCTTAAAGTTTTTTTTAGTGTCAGCTAACCAGTACGGTTTCAATCTTTAGCAGTTGCCTCAGTTTGTCGGTGACTCTCACGAGCGCCACCTTAGAGGCTCGCACGTTGACTTTCTCTCCGGCGCCGAGCAGCTGGTGACACTGCGCTCGCTCCAGGAACTCTTGCGTACGGATTTCGCGAAGTAATTCCTTGGGTGATCCAGATCCACAGTGGATTTGCTTTAGTAGACTGTCTTTTGATTTGATCTAGAACGAGAAAACTTTAAATGAGCGACTGTCTAATCATAAAGCTTGAAAACAAAATACAACGAAGGTTCATACACATAAAGCAACATAAATAAGTCGTAATATATTTTACCTGTAGTAAATTGGTGATATCCTGCAGCAAACACCACAGGCCGTCCGCCGGTTGACCAGTGGGGGTCCGTAGGCTGTAAAAGGGCGGCAGCGGAGCCTCGGTGCACTGGATCTCAATCATGGAGTCCGGGGGAGGGGGAGGTGATGCCGGGGGCGGTGAAGAAAGGGAGTCGCATCCCATCTCCTCGCGATCTGAAATATTAATATGTTGCTATTTAGATTTGAAAGGCTCTGCTTTGATCTTATGTAGATATCTACCTTAATCTTTCAACAGGACCTTTTTCAAATTGATTTAATTTTTTATCAAAGTTTATGTGAGACCTACCTATAATTTCAGTAGGTGGTGGAAATCGCCAGGGCTCGATAGCATTTCCTTGCACGTCGGCGATGTGTAGTCTTAGCAGAGTTGCTGCGGGCCCCTCCGTCAATTCCTGCGGAGTCTGGCCCGCGTATGTACCGAGCAATGGATCCGCGCCGTACGCAAGAAGTAGACGTATAACTTCCACGTGGCTGTTCTCGCATGCTTCGTGTAAAGGTCTGCAAATAAAAAAATGAATTTATTAGTTGGATTCATGATGTAAATAGTGTTTGAAAATAAGTTGATAAAATAAAAATATAGTTGGATACATAATAAATCTGGTACATAGTTGGTGAACTAACAACATTTTTAACTCACCTTATTCCTCCTTGTGCAGCAGCGGACACGTTTGCGCCATACTGCAGCAGTAGTCGAGCTATCCTGACATGGCCCTTAGCGGCTGCCACATGGAGAGGCGTAAATCCAGCATTGTCTTTAGCCGAGGGGTCCGATTCCAACTTCTCCAAGCAATAAGCTACGCAATCCTGTAAATAAGAAAAGTTACATTAGTACTTATTTGTACGTATTTTTTTTGTACATAATTGTGTTGTATTTGTACGAGATACTTACCGTGTATCCTAATCGGGCAGCTCTGTGGAGATGCGTCTCTCCAATACTTTTGTTGATGAACCAGCCCTTGATTTCTTTTTGGATATCGTGAACTGATTCTGGGCTAGGCTTCACGGCTGGCCTACGAATTTTAGTGGCAGGTTCTTCTCTGCGTATTATTTTCTTCTTTTTTCTAATATAATCAAATCCAGAGCTAAATTTTCTTCTCCCAAAAAGACGTTTTAGCCGCCTTTTTGTATGGTCACCATCGGGAGGAGCCAATGAGCTACCTCCAATTTTTGTTTTATCTTTGTCTTCTTGATTGGGATCATTTTTATGTTTATTAGCCGATAATTCTTTCGTTCTTTTGTGATTAAGCGATTTCATAATACTATTTCTTTTTTTTAAACGCATTAACCTGCCTTTAGCATCATTTCTTTTCAATGATTTAGTGCTTCTAAGTCCGTCTCTTATTGAACTTGACCTTCTTTTAAGTTTATCTTTTACGATTTTTCTAGGCTTAAACTTGGGTTTTGAATCAGGTTCTTTTTTTATTTCTACTGTTTCCTTTTCTTCGCTTACATCTTCTTCTCGACAAGAGGTAGGGGGCGCAGAAGCAGGTCTTTCATCACCAAATACCTCTTTGATGGTTGCTCTTTGTTTGAGCACCCGACTTTCTGTTCGTGTCCTAGATTTCAGAACCACTGGTGCGAATTCTTCAGTAGCACCAATTAGACCATCTGTGTCTTTAATAAATGAATTCCTGAACGCAGTTACTGTTTCTTTCCTAAATGCTCCTAAATAAAAAATATCTTCCATCAATTTTTCTTTTTTAACATTGTAACTGCCTTTATTGCCGTTTTTTACAAGACCTAAGCTTGGTGTCGGCAGCAATTCATTAGACTTTTTTGGTATGATCTTAGGAGTTTTATCCTCTTTATCTTTATTTTTTTTCTCTTTTCGGCCGTCATCTTTCTTGCCACATTTTTGAATAAGAACATCAACAATAGAACTGCTTTTCTTCTTATTAATTTTAGACGATAATACAGTTGACGTCGATGCTTCCGAATCATAATGCAATTTATTTGGTGTAGAATAACTAGAATTCGAATCCAAATCACTGTCAAGCGTTAGTTTTTCAGGGCGTCTCGCGTACAAATCATCTGTAGCAGCTGACGGTGCCGAAGACGGCGCTGGAGAAAGGGGTGCGGGGTCCAAATCAGGTAGAGATGTTGAACCCCTAGTAAAAATAGCACCTGACCTGCTAACAAATGGCCCACCAGAGCGCCCTCGTGGTATGGCAATAAGTCGAGTAGGCATACGAAGAGAACGTTTATATTTATACAGTTCTTCTTCCCAACCTGGATGAAAGTATGAACCGTCACCAAATGTTGGTTTGCGCACTGGCGTAGAACTATTACTTGCGCTGCTGCTGTCTTGTTTCTTTCCAGGGGATGATTTCACAGGAGTTTTCAAACCAGGTGTGCTTTTATTATCTTCTGTTTTTGTATTTTTACGCATTCGGAGTCTTCTTGCGACACTAATATCGTCATCGTCACTATCGGAGCTAGAATTAACACCTTGTTTCTCGTTTTTATTATCTAAAGATAACTTTCCCTTAGAGCGAGATATTTGTCTCGATAGTTTACCCTTGTTGTGTTTTTCTTCTTTATCCTTTGATATTGTAGAATCCAGTGACTTTCTAGTATTTTTATTTACATCTACATCACAACACTCGAGTTTAACATATGCAGATTTCTCAGATAAGTCCTTTAATAACTTATACTTGAGACGATCACTTTGTTCCTTTTCTTTTAGAATCTTGCTTTTTATAAGCGGCTCATCGTCGTCCGTAGATTCTAATTCTTCTTTAATCACAGTTTTTATGGGTGTCTTTTCCTTCAATTCTTTTTTGGATGACAGCGATGAAGACGAATAATCGGATTTTTCGCTTTTAACCTTCACCTTGGTTTTCATTTTGGCAGGCCGATCGGTATCTTTTTGCTTTTCATTCTTTTTGTCAATCTTAATCTTTTCACATTTACTGGATGGTTTTTCTACAGGAATTGATTCTAGCAAAACAGGCGTCTCAATTTCATTCCTTATTTCAAGTTCATCTTCATCCATTGGCTCTTGCTTAATGACTATGGGTGGTATCTGTTCTGTGGGCTGTGCTTGTTCACCTGTAAGTGGTGTACTTATCACAGCTGGTTGAAACTCTGCTTCTAGAGGTGATATATCTTCTATTAGTTTTTGAGTGGTAGGCTCAACCGAATCTAAACTTTGAGTTTTATCAACTTTGCTCTCATTCTCATTCTCAAGGGTGTCAATCCGTCTTCTAGATACCTTCTTTTTATGACATCCCGACTTTAGCTGTTCCATAAAACTATCACAAGCATTTGCCCAATCCAAATCTTCAAAAGGAGCTTCATTTATTTCATTAGCACCTACAGGCTCTAAGCTCTCTAAAATATTTTCCGTTTTGATAGATATCTCAGCGTCTTTTTCAATTTCTTCAATGTTCATTGGCTCTGTTTTAACTTCTGGAATGATAGCTGCAGCCAACTCCTCATTTTTAATTACCGATTCTAATCTCAAATTGTCTTCCCTTATTTGATTAAACAAATGAGTTTTTCTGGGAAGTAATTTCAACTTTTCATTTTCAGGTGGTACCGTTGGCTTAACCTCAGTTTTCGCTATGGTATCTTGTGACGGAGGCATAACTTTTAATTCTGCCTTTGTTCTTATTCTGGATGCAACATCATTTTCAGGTGAAATAGGTTTTGGATCGGGGCTATTATTATAATCTGAGTCACGAGGTAAGGAATCAACAGCTTTAGGCATTTGGATATGTTGATGTAAGTTAGGAGTGATGTGATTGGAATTAAGTTTAACAACATTTTTAGACACCATTTCTGTATCATTTTCTTTAGTAAGATCTGTGATGTCTATTACGGAATCTTCGGCATCGTCTATGACGATAAGGTCTGGGACATGTTTGACTTGTCTAGGTGGTTCCATGAACCCTGTATGTTTGGTTTCTAAACTGTTTCTAAGTATACTGAGTACTCTTTTATCTGCAGGTATTCCACTAGAAGGATCAAAATGATGCGCATGCATATCTCTATGGCTCGGAATTTTTTGTATAACTTGATGACGGTTATTAACAGACGGATTTCTGTCATGATAGTGAGCATGATAATCGCTCGTTTCACGAGCTAATTCGGGATGATATGGATTATTTGAGTATCTGCGATTTGCATGAGTATGATGTTCCCGATAAACGCTAGAAACAGCTGGTCGTTTTTGTTCATTCTGATAAGTTTCTAACTGCTGTTTATATCTGCTGTAGCTGTAAACCGGCTGTTTCATAAGTTCACGTTGTTCTCGAGCAGACTGATTGAGGTGGTCTATCCGACTGTCTGCCGTCCAAGTTTCATATCGAACTATCTTCTCCGGAATGTTGCTTGCAATTGGACCTGCAGGTCGTTTTCTCTCTTCTATTATGAAGTGTCGATCGTCACGAATTCTATTTTCAGGAAGACGTTGGTCTCCTATAGATCTTGTAAGGTCTATTTTAGGAACATAGTCGGTCCTTAATGGAACGCTACGTTCTTGGTAAGGATGAGGAGATTCAACAGGATATGCTTCGGCGACCGGCCGACGGGCTTCGTACGTGCCATTATAACGTATAGGCGGGTGTCCAGGTTGTGAAGGTGTCACATATCCGTGTGCAGAACTCCTTTCTCCTCCATATTGGGTAAAATTTGGAGCGAAATCAACTTTATGGGAAGCAACATAGCTAGTAGTTGGCAAATGTGCGTGACGGCTACCGGACGATGACGGACGATGCGGCAAAGCAATCATTTTATTTTCTGCTGCTGAATCAATTGCATCGTCTTGAGTTGTAGACGAATCAGCTGAATTTTTTACCGTCTTTACGGATAAATCTAACGGGGATTCTCGTTTCTGTTTACTGGTTTGAGATACAGCTGCAGGAGGTTCTTGCTTTTGCTTAGTTTGATTCATTTGATTAACAAGTGACGTTACAGACACTGTCATGCGTGCTTGGTTAGGATAACCAGGCTTTACAGTCGATCTCGCTGGGGAAGTTTGAACGGGAGTTGACGGAGCATACTCATAGCTAGTTTTAGGTGCAGCTGCTGGATGATAAGCAGATCTTGACTGTGTCGAGTTTTGAACAATTGGAACAGGTGCACCAGGTCCATACCTAGATGTCGACGTTGAAGGCGTCGGGTAGTGGTAACCGCTTCTAGTATCTACAGATCTACTTATAGTAGGAAAATCTGCACGTGGTGGCAAGCGAGCAGCGTCATGTGGGTGCGGTGGGATGGGCACTGGTGAACGTTCTTGTGGTCTAGGCGCGTAATGTGCAGTCATGACGTCCATCGGAGCGTGTTTATATTGAACTTGATGATGTGTATCAACGCGGTGACTTTGCACAGGCTGCGCAACAGGCGAAGGCCGATAACTTGGATAAGCTTGTTGATGGTCATATTTCCTTTGCGGAACAACAGGATGCCGCTCATAATGTGAGGATGTTCGTCCATAGGGCGATAAATCCCGACGCTGTTGCATAGTGGCATATTGCATCTGTGCCGATCTGCTGTCAGCAGCATGCCTCTGTGCTGAAGGAGCGGGCTGTGGATGATGAATAGGTGGAACGCGATCGTTCGGTGGAGGTGGCGGTTGCGTTGGTTGCATTTGGTATCGTTGCGTTGGTGGGCTTTGAGCAGCCACATCACGCAATCTCGATGTAGTGTGTTGCGGCATCGATCCCGATAACCTTGCATAAGTTTGTGGGCTTTGACGAGAATGCGTTGAAGGCTGAGGCGATGCTACCGGCCCATGAGAATTTCGGCTTCCTTCTGACATATTTGATTCATAATGATACCGCCCGTATGGTTCCGGTGGACGTGAAGTAGGATAAGGATCTGGTGGTCGACCAGGCGCATAATGATCAGGTTGCCTGCTAGTAGGTGTTTGTACACGATGTACTGGCGGACGGTATTGCGTAGGAGGCTCCAGCTGAGGTTCAGGAGCCGCTGGGGGCTGCAGTGGAGCGGCTGACGGGGGCCGCGCCGGGGACGGACACGGGGCAGCAGGAGCGGGCGCGGGTGAGGGCAGAGTCCGCGGCGGCTTGCGAATTATGTGCGACGGAGGTGAAAGAGTACCCACTGCTTCTTCATCATCCTCAATTTCAGGCTGCTCGCGACGCTTCTCTGCTGCCTCTCGCATAACGGTAGCTTTATGGATGATGTGTGGTTCGGGCTCAATAGGCTCCGAAGGTGGCCGCGGTGGAACTGCGACTGGCGTCGAACTTGGGACGGAAGGCGGGGCAGCGGCAGCGGAAGGCGGACGTGATGATGGAGCCGGAGCTCCGGATTGCGCTGGAGCTCCTTCTTCTGGTAGTGGAGCGCCTGATGGCCATAAGGGCTGACCGGAGCCGTCCGCCTGTGCTTGCTTTGGCACCCCCATGAAGTACTGGCGCGTCCCTTCCAGTACATTGTTAAAAGACACGTCCATACTCCGTCTCCTCTAGACACCACCTGAAACAAAACATGAAAAGAAATTTAAAAAATGACGTCAAAATTTATGACCATAAGAAATAAGTACCATAATCACGTAGTGGGCAATAAAGGCAACAGTCATCAATCATCGCATCGAGTGAGTAAATGCCGATATCGGTATCGAACGCACGACTTGTCGAAGGTGCGTGGTTGGGTCGTTACCCGGCGGCTGCCCTTGAGCGTACTTCGCCCCCGCACGCACACTTATGCACGACTGTACCGATTCGCGAAATTACACACACCAATACAACTTCCGCATGAGTAGTTGCTTAAAGTTACTAACCTTCATTCGAATGAATGTCAAAAACCCCTCGCAATTAATTGGTGATATGTACCTACTTACTCTTTTGGGCCCACAATTCCTGCTAAATAAGGTGTGAATGAATATATTTTTCGTCGATATTTATTATCAGTATTTGGGTATGAATATAATGAAAATCAATTTAACTGCCTAAATTTCAATACATATGTAAGACAGTTCAATTTACTTCATAGAATTTTATTTTAGGTATATATTTCGATGTACCCAAAAAGAAATTGTTATAAATCATTAAACTACGAGAGCGAAATGAGAAAGTATTTCTGCGTACATGGGTACTCAATTGTTGCCGCATGACGTTTTACCTTTCATGTTCAAGGCAGGTATTTGGACGCAACATAATAAATGTTAAATTAACCTTCATTATTAACTTGTTTTATTACTTATCAGCAATTAATGTTAATTACCCGTCAGTGCTTTAGAAGCTTCATTTACATTTCCCGCGTAACGTTGCCCGACTGCCTGAGGTTAGTCAGGGTTGCCAGCAGTTAAAATATTTCAAGATAGTATGAAGTGATACGTGGTGAACTAGAAATAACTATACATAGTAGGTATATAGTACTGGGTATCAACTTTTGGTCAAGACGAAGTTTGACAGGCTGTGGCTTTGGAAAATATAATAAAAACTATCTGTCCAACGTTATATTAAAGATTAGATTAATGCGGGCGATTTTTATATTACAGCAATCGATGATCTCTTACAATAGAAAAGATATGAGCTAACCTTTGCTTTTTATCTTTGATGTGCTATTCAAGTTGGGTTAGGTTAGGTTTTAATTTTAATATTTTGGTCTGTTATTCTAACAAGCAGCACACTCCGAGAGCAAAATAATAAAAAAATAACAGAAAAGCATTAAAATTCCTTAGACTCGTTATAAAAATAACAACCGCATTACGTTTTGACTCACAAGAAAAACAATATTAACTTAAAATGTTGACGAAAGTTCAGCTGATGATTTGCATTTGTACTTTTATCACAGAATACTAAATAGTAACTAGCGTTACTTTAGTCCGAGTGAGAACTAAATGTTTTTTTCTGCGAAGTTATTAAACAATCGTAAAGATTTTTCAAACATCTAGTAAGTGCTCTTGTACTGAAAATAAACACAGAGACCTCTAGCGGACGGAAAATAAGAATAATTTTATGTATAGCAAACTCCTTGCGTCTGATACACTAGTGTTGTTTGTTGATATTGCAGCTATGTGTATCCGAACGCATATTTGTTAAGCTTCCCGGGAGCGGAAGCTGGGTCTCCGGGCGACGCTCCTCTATCGATTGCAGAGCCCTGGCAACGGTGACGGATGGGATGCGTCGAACCACGGACAAACTAACCTATCTTAAACAGACAAAGCTTACACGCGACAACTACTTAACTTTCATATTAAAAGTTTTACACGTCGGCAATTTTTTTTACATTATTTTATTCTTACTTTGCAAAACAATTTTTCAGTGTCAAAACATACTTTTGATTAGTTAGATAGGAAAATTAAATTCACCCTAGTGAGTATATTAGCCATTAAATTTCTATTCACGTATATAAAATTATATGGTAATTATATTTATGTATGTGCAATGAACATACATAGTTACATACGTTGAATATTTAGAAGTTAAACATTATAATAATAGAAGTACAAAGCGATGTTTTTCTTGTTGAAGTGACTAACAATAAAAATAAACTTTCGGTAACAATTGAATTGTTTTACTAGGCCAATAGACGTAGGTATACAATAAGGAAGGTATGTGTCTACATAATACGGTTAGTACACACAAATAAACCTGAATTGGTTCCATTAAATAAAAATTGTGACGAAATAATGTTAATGCACCAATTGACTTTAATTGTTCTGAATAAAACACCAATTTAAGTATACCTCGGTACATACACACTTGCTTAGATCCACATAACGGCAGTAATCCTACCTAGTGCTACAATAAAAGATCGATCGATCCCTTCTCTATTTATGATTTCGAGTAAGGTCAATGTCACCTACCCGACCGTCTGTAAGATACGGGGTCGATGACCCCGCGACCCATTATATTTACCTATCAGATATCTACGTTTTGTTGACGTCAGGCTTCGTGCGACTGGGAAAAACAATCATAGATAACGAAATTCTTAGACTGTTACTAGCAATTTGTACGTCTTTCTCATAGCCTTTCTGTATCAGCAGCCGAGATAACAGTTGAAAATATTATGCTTTCTATCTTATCTGCCCCTGTATTTGTAACTGATTATTGTCCCCACCTAATGCGACGAAAATAAAACAGATTCCAGCTATTTACATTTCGGAAACATTGAAAATCCCAACTCACACAGTTACCCATAATATTGCACTCCTGGCGCTTTTGTTCTCAAAAAGGATTCAATAAAACTTTGTTAAATAAACTTTAGCTTTGTGAATTGAGATGAAATTACATTCAAAGCAAAAAGTAAACAGCGAGAAAGCGTACAAAACTCTAAACGGTCGAACTCACTCGGGTTCTGTAGCTATATACAATCGTGAAACTTAATCCAACAGGTACTATTTCTATCTTTAGCTTAGATTCCGTAATTACGAAGTTAAACGTGTAACAGAGCTAAATTGGCGTTGTTTTTAAGTGAAATAATTGCATGTGTGCATCGATGCGTTACAAGATGCAATGACGCGTAGTGCACTTATGCGGATTCCGTTATGAGAACGCCGCACTGGAAAATCTACTTAGCTATGTAATAGAAATATACCGGAATTCGTTTTACATAACGTGTTTTTAGTCCTCGCTTACTTTAATATTTATACACAATATTGTAATGTTGTACACACAGCAAATATTTAATTTCAATCTAGGCAAAAAGGTTCTTCTCTCTTTATGATTCGTATTTTTCGTTTTTTGAACTTGAACAACTCTACATATTAAAAGGCATATTAATTAGTCTCTACATATTAATTAGTCATACATCACTGACTAATTAATAATTCTAATAAACACGAGTGGAGTTATTAATAAAGCCACTTCAGCATTGAGCGGTAATTCGACGACATTTAATATTTCTTTATAACGACATAATACGTAGCCCGTTTATTGATTCTGTAGTAGCCAGCCTTTATCGTGATAATTTGTGTACGATGAAAGTTATGTGAAATGCATTTTGGAGTATGTACAGGTTTGCAGCGTATGGTGCCTTTTGATAAACAACGGGTTTTTCTACAATTATCTCAAAGAGTTTAATGTCTCGCTAAACAAATAGGCACTAGGTACCGAGCCACTGGTACCTAGTCGCCGAGCCACTGGTACCTAGTCGAAAAAAAAATAGTTCTGTAGTAGTTTTAGTAGTATTCTAAATGACTACTGACACATAAGAATTATGCAGATCAATGTAAATCTGTATTATTAGCCAGACTCATTTTTCCTGAAATGAGATCACCTTTTAAATTCGATTAGGCTTATCTCGATGACTTCAGTGTATTTATGTACACTGGAATAATAAAACGTTGTGCCTACCGACCACTGAACTCCAGGCAGATTATTAATTAAAATAATGACGTTTTGATAAATCGCGTGGCGATAATACCTGATACTTTTCCATTAGGAACCATTAAATATGCATGTATATCGGATTAATTCAAAGCTTTAAGAAAAGGGGCGTACTTAAACAACTTACGTGGTATAACAGCTACCCTGCTTGATGAGAGTGGCGACCCCTGGGCGTGTTCATGTCTCCGGCTTCTGTTCCAGCAAGACCTGAAATAAAACGTAAACCCTATTTAATGACTTCGCTATTGAAGCGACAATTGATCGGAATCAGCATTGTGAAGGACCCGGACTATTATATCGTTTAGCCATTCGCACAGCCGGCAAATTCAAGATTATTGGTTTAAGAGCAAACATTACATAACTGGTCTAGGAGAATGGCGTCATTTATTATGACAATCGTGATATTTTTATTGTAAAGGTGACACGGGTAACGATTATTAAGAACAGACTTAAAATCGATAGCTACTATCGCGAAGTTGGCTTTCTAAGAGTTCAAGAAACCATTCTACTTGAAACTTCCAAGTTATGCGGAGAATCCATATAACTTTGAACTGATCGAACTAACTCAAGTACAAAATCTAGGAAGGGCGATAATCGGATTGTTCTTTGGTACAAGAAACGCGCAGTAACTCAGTTGCAATAAATCGAATAAATTACTTATTGCTTATTATTGATAAGATGTTCTATAAACACATAAGTGAGTTTATCAATAGTTTGAAGCACATACGTCACACGCTGATAGGTAAGTGTTGCACCAGATGGACATTGACCCACATCCAACATCCGTTGACAAACGATTCAGCACATCATGCGAATTGACTTGTTAATCGATTTTGTTGAATAAAAATACACAATAGGCGTGTTCTGATTCCGATGACGCGTTTTGTTGTGCGCAGCGTGTGTACGATTATGTAAACACCATGCAATCATAATAGGCACCCGTTTTCTTATACCCCGTAGAACATGAGTTTTATCCGTATCTCTTGATTTACATAAATTAACTTTATAAGACGGAAAAATGGTGGTAACCAGACTCTATGACTGTTATAGGCAAGAATGTTACAAGTTAACTGTATGGTAATTAAAATAATAATTTAAAAAATCTAAAACATGGAGTATACAATTAGGTACGTAAACAAATTCGCAAAGATTATTTCTATTTATTTCTTTGGTTAAAAACTGTCAAACCAGGAGAGCGTTTGTTTTAAAATTAAAACCAGTTCACAAGACATTCTAATCACTAGATCCTCAGATCAGAAATTCAACGGATTGATATTCATAGCAACGTCCCTCACGTGGCTAGAAATTTTAAATAAAGATTAAGAGCACGATATAACATATTTAAATGAATTCGATCGATCGATACGTTTTAACTGAAGTAGTTACAGATGCAATACTAGATACTTGGTAGGTTCTACTAACAACACCATTGACGTAGGCCGTAAGTACACAAACGTGAAAAACTAAAAAAAATCTTCAACGCACGCTCGCGTCTGTAACACTATTTACGTACACAGACGCGATACAGCTGTGGCGGGTCATTGCCCCCGCGAGCCGCGCGAAACAAGGTGAATCGTAATGTCTGTACTTTTTGTCTCCTTCATTATTGAAATGAGACTCCACTAAAACGTTTTTATACCTACCATTTCGCAAATTGTATTAATAATAATGTATGAGATCACTAGACGACTGTTATTACATGTAGGTGTCAGGTAACCATTAACGAGTCATCGCGTGGATGGTGTGGATACTTAGAAACTCGCGACCGATTTGTGAGGCGTTCTCAAAAGTTGCTTTATGTTTTGATGAATTTAAAATTTTGTTTTAAGGAGAATAGACTCTGAAATGTGTTCGAAGTACAATAATTACACATTACATGAATCATTTCGTAATACCGCGGGTCATAGCGTCAACATTTACTAGACCTCATGATGATACATGATTGTTATGTATTTGTTCATTGTTGTTTTTGTGTCGCCAAATTTGCACATGTTGCATTTTTCAATTCCATCAGCAATAAAATCGCCGTAAAATAAAGCACCAAACTAATTTCAGAGTCAATTAATCTTCCCCACACCCTGCACATCACGTTCATATAGAAATCCTACTGCCCCGACGCGACGTACACTCCCTACGGGGCCAAGGCAAATAATGGCCAAAGGGAATGCGTGCGTAGGGGAATGAAAATTATATCGGCACTCCCCTCCATCTCCGGGCATTTTACACGATAGGGTCATATTTAATTGATTCCCAGAACAAACACCTCATATTACTATACCAGCAAAAATGTATATGCAACTCATTTGTAGAGCTATTTACTTGGTATTGGTTGTTACTTTGACAATTATCAGGTCATCTTATTGGAAAGGATCTGGCAACTATCATAATTACATAGTTTACTGTTGTATTCCTCGGCATCACGTTATTATTTTCAAAAAAATATATTCCGCATGTTCTCTATGACGAATAGATTTGGTTGATTAACAGTTCTTCATATTGGTGAAGTCGATATACCTGTGCATCTCTATTGCCTTTCTCAACGTGCGTTATGGTCAGAAAGCAAGAGTGTAAGGTCTCTCCACGTTCACGTGTAAAATACTTGCTAGACCCTCTTGTGGCTGTTCTAATAATTTAGCTCACTATTACTACTTCACTATTCCCAATCGTGTACTAGGCAACCACTAGGCACAACCGCTTCGTGTCCAATTTATCTAATTAACAATTAAGAGTTTAGAATAGATCACAAAGGATCTGGGCACATCGAAACGCATCGGCGAGCGTCCGTCTCAGCGCGGGAGCGGCTGTGGCCCACATTGCGCGTTCTATTTTTCATCAGTGTTGCTAGCGCCCTCTATTATTAGATCCGCATTGTTTATGGATGGACGTCGACCGACTAACATCGACCAGTTTCAATTGCCTTTACTTCCTGTATTTGTTTCTATTTCTGTTATGAAATCTTATGTTTTCGTATCATGTTCAACTACAAGACATCGTATTCGGTTGTTTTTATACTGCAGTCAAAAATTTACAAAAACACGCTTCAATATTATATAAAAATAGTCATAGCATAATATATACGTACGTCCGTCAAGCAATATATCACATGTCATACATACATAACACAGAAACGTAGTTAGTCACGGGGGTGCCCAACTATTTTGTTTATGTTGTAAATACGGAAAATTATAGCTTTTCTGCTAGCCGTATAATAAATACGTAATACGGTATTAGTTTTAATTGTCGAATACCAAGTTCCGATTATTTAACATTATTTACGATCAAAGTTAAAAAAAAAACACAGGTGCCTATGTATTTGTATAAATTTGACGACATAATACAGTTGCATTGCTATTTCGTATTAAGATCGATTTACAGGAGCGAACAGCTGTGTTCTCAGAAATAGGTTATAATAAAATACCTACACCGTCTATTTTAAGAGTTGTAACAACTAGAGCTCGGCGATTTGGAGTGTCTCCAACATTCACCTATCAGTATAAAGATCGCGATCATCCTTTTGTTGTCTGTTTCTGTTGATATTACGAATAGGGAATGTAAGGAAAGCTTTGCATAAGGAAATTGTTTATAAAAACTTAGCCAAACTTTTTCCGAAAAATCCGATTTGCGTAATACACATTGTTACAGAAACTTCATAAATGATAAAGGAAAAAGCGAAGTTATGCCTTATTTTAACACCGTTAATGACTTAGCTGAAAGGAAAAAACATTTTATGCTTAAAAGTGATAAAATTAAGTCTTAAGCTTCTGCTGTATTGTGACAGACGACAGTTCTCTCTAAAATGGGGTACGGAGTATTTAATCATTGTAAAGACTTGCTTGTAATCATTTTTGCATTGAACCTTT
Source organism: Heliothis peltigera (assembly GCA_958496145.1). Lineage (NCBI taxonomy): Eukaryota > Metazoa > Arthropoda > Insecta > Lepidoptera > Noctuidae > Heliothis > Heliothis peltigera. The sequence goes on from OY292328.1 coordinate 9,591,235, forward strand.
TCGATTGGTTTATAATTTATTTTCTATTAAGTACCATTAATACAATAATTAAACAGTTTTATGTCAATGAGCAAGTTCAAGGAATCCAAAGTGAGCAATGCCATTTTATCTCCACATTGGAGAACGCTGGTATGAATAATTTCAATATTATTACGGCTACACAAACTATTTTAATCAAAAGCGTATTATTATGATATCAAAATAAGTTACAATGTTTATATTGATCCAAACAGTTATTTGCACCTTTACATTCTTTGCGTAGCGGAAAATAGTTTTTGGGACCGTTTTCCGTACAAATTTGTGCGATGTGTGCCCCGTTCTTATACATATTTTCGACCAAGACCTCTGCTTGGTTATATGACTAGGTATATCCTCGTTCTGACATATGACAAGGTGCGAGTATGTCAATTGTTTTATTAATCGACAAAATTATCTAAGGCTAAATTATTTATTCTAAATGCCTGACTAGAAACCACGTAAGAATGTTCTGTGAACAGTAACCACCTTAAAATGGTTCTTATAGTTCTAAAGCAGGATCTAGGCTTGTAATCTTACAACTTCTATAAAGGGATTATTGTCCACATATAAATGACTTTCGCAAATTGTACACACTGCAGTCAGGCCAAAACGTAAGGTCGCGTGCGTTCATAATTTTTTATCGCGAGTAAGACCCTTGTGTTGTGTATATCTACAAATAAGTTACATAATATCGTCTTTTAAATTAATACTTTCTATATTTTGAATAACCATTTTTTTTTATTGTCTCAATTTTGTAGTTTCGTTTCGTTTATCGTAAACGTAAATAATCTCGGCGGTTACATCGACGGGCCGATTGTGACACTCAACTAAGTTGTTTTCCTTCAGCAGTTAGTGTGTCAGTAGGTCAATACTTGGTTGCAACCGTACAATTCGCAAACAGCTCACGAACCTGCTCACTATTATTATAGCGTAGCTTCATAAAACTTACTGGCCTGTTTAAGGCAATTTTGACCTTAACAAACTTTTTACTTGACCTTTTTCATGATAAAAAAAAATACACGAATGATATAAGTAGAAGACATGTGCCAACAATGTACGTAAGATACCCCTGGCTGGAGGCCTTAAATTCTAGGCATCCACAGGGATTGTCCGGTTAAGCAGTGAACAGCCTCTCTAGCCTAAACAGCGAGATGCCATTAAAAAAAAATGTACGTATGACTGTAACGGCGATTCTCAACAATGTATGTCCATTTCCTGCATGTAATAGAATTGTTCATTATTTAGTATATTATTGTAGCAATTACATAACTCGTGGCTGCGATAATCTTTCGCACGACGCTATATACAGTGTTGTGTTCGATAGCAGATTGTGCATCGATGTGCGAGTTATGCAGTTGTGCAAACGAACGGCGGACGAAGGAACTTCGCTATCGGTCACCGGGGCAATGTCACGACACTATCTACTTCACCTGCATTATTTGTTTCATTTCTAAAAACGTGACGCAACGTTCAAGAGTTTCTTTTCATAGCAGAGGTCATTTTGATCACCACGTAAGATGAAGAACGAAAAGAGTACAGCAGATTGAAAATTGATACAGTTACCAGATGACAGAGAGAGAAAATAGAGATTAAGTTATAACATTTGTACTTCCCTTTCTGTCATTATCTTACTAGATATTACAAGGCGCTAATGTCAGTTACAATTGGACGGATTTGCAAAATTCTTTTAGTGTAAGACAGCAAATTTATTGAGGAAGGCTATAGACATACTTTTAAGCAGGTGCGAAAAGGAATTTCTACGGGACGCGTTAAACTGTTGGCAGTAAGTGTAAACGTCGAAGTTAGACAGAATCTCTTCAAGACCCAAAATAAAAGTTAAAATCAACATTAGCGAAAGCGAAATTAGCTAAATGTATGTTTATGCTCTAGCCAATTATCTGCCTGGGCTGCGGGTTGTTGGTAAGAGATACCGTGATCCTGGCACACAGGGACCTCTAAAAGGAAAATCGTCTAACATTCCCTCCAGCTGCACCCTCAGCGGGGCCATTTGATGATTTCCAAAGAAAAAAACTCAAGCCAATTTGCGAAAAATAAAATGTTACTCATGATTCATGGACAAGCAGGTGATAGGTAAGTTTTCGCAAGAAGTCGGTCGAATCAACGCTGCATTCCGCGAATATTAGATATATCCTACAGTTCAACATAATATTTGTGTATTTACGCCAAACTACGTTACCAGTAGGTATATAGGAAGCGCTCTAACGTTATCTGAAGAGATAACCTTTGTAGCATACTGCTCTATTTATGTAAATAATACATATCAGTGCTTAGTTACGAGTTTATTGATAAAACTTTAAAATGCGTAATGTTTTGTTGAATAAAAAAATACGTTCATTATAACAATGAGAATGATGTTGATCGTTTCTTTCGGAGAATCAATCGCCTTCTGCTTGGATCGAAAACAGAAATTAATTTTTGCTCTCGATATCTGGAATGTAGGTATGGGACGTGCTTATATGTCATGTCAAACCACCTGATCCGAGTCAATACCAACAAAGTGGTTCATAATAAGTGGATCTCTTTATCTTAAACCCTCTTCTCGACTTGATTTTTTAGATTCTTTTATGCCCAGACAACATCACTTAAAGCTTTAGATTTGAAAACCATGACTTCTGATATTTTGATAAAGGAATATCACGTGTCCAATAGTAATTGGCTGCCTAAGTTAAATTCTAAAGAAATTCTAAAAAAAATGGCAGGCAATTTGAAGCATTAATCAAGCACCGCAATATTAGTGAAATAAATACAAAATGAATGCTAAAACACAAAACTGTTGCAATATGGAATAATCTGTATAAATGAGCGCCAATGAGCGGCTCCAAGCAACGCGGAAATAGAGGTGAAAGTGGGGTGAAAGCTGCGCGCAACGTTTACCTAATCGCATTGGCTCGGCGCGGGCGCAGCGGCGGGGCCGCGTTACATCAGCGCCACACGACACAAATGTGAAAGTCAATGTTACATTCGATAATCGTGCTGCTCGAGACACACATGATTACCGGCAGACGGTATTTGCGAGAGCCCCCGTTATACTGTACCGTTAAAATGTTTAAAGCATCAGATCACCGCTTTTGTTTGCAGAAAGAAATTCCTTGACCAAAGAGCAATTTTTTCCTCGTTGCACATCACTACGTTGTACTCTTGACCTTATTTTGTGAGTTACATAAAAACACGATTAACTTGTGAACTTGCTTCTAGAGAAATAATTTGCGATGAAAGTGGGAATCTGTCAAAAAATGTTGACGATGAATTATTATTTGATCAAGATCAATGTGACCACTCAGAAAGTATTACTAGTCCGGTTTAGGATAAAGAACTTGTAGTATCGATATGTAACAAGTAAGCACTAACTTACAAAGTAAACAAACACGAGGACGAGGCATTTCACGAAATGGAGCGTGCAGAGAAAGTGGTCGGACGTTATCGTAACGGTAAGTGATAGTCGGTATCTAAGTAGGTCGGTGCTCGGCGCAAATGTTAACTAGTGCAAACTGCTGTTATCTGCTAAACACGCACTTCGTATTGTTTGTATACACAACAGACAGCCAAACGTTCATTTGCAAATCTAATCAATAATGAAGCTAAAAGGAAAGCTGATCACATCGATTGTTATCACTGTAGGTGGCGGTACTAGCGTTTATCTATAAAACCCTTGACCCAAAATAATCAAGCGGCATGTAACGACGGAATGTATCGAAATTGCAACACCGGTTACCAGAACGTCAATTTATGAAATTGTAGCTATAGTATTGAGTAACCAGCTTGCAATAAGCGTACCAAGAGTTCATCGTCAGTACTGTCTATTCAGTAATCTGTGGTACTGTATCGAGCACCTGTCACCAGCATTTTAATTACCATAGATTTTTTCCTCACTCCGAGAATATACAAGGATTTTTGTAAATGCTGAATTTTGAGGGATTTCCGATATCCTAATGGCGGCTGGCAATAATGGGTCTGCAGCAGTTAATGTCAATGGAGGTTGTTTTAAAGTGCGAATAACGAGTGGCTTCCTTGTAGAGTCGTCAGTGTCTGCGGCGAGTAGGAAACGCCAGCCGCCCGCGAGCGCGCCTTGACCCACTTTATATACCTCTTCATGAGCGCGAGCCGAGCTCTCGCTACCACATGTTTTTTTATTTTCACATTTGATACTCTAAGCCTTAGTTGCTTGATCAAAAGTTATCTTATAGAAGGAATAAAGAGAGACCGAACCGCTGCATTACGGGACAGTAAGCTTTATGCTTTTCTGCCATCTTTTCAATTTAATGGATATTGGATAGTGCAGCAATGTTGGGCTAACTGCTAAAACTCAAATTTTGGAAGTAACCAGTGATCAAACATTTAAACAAGCATCGAGAACACAGAATGTCAACCGTGTTCTAAATTTAGTGAACTTGCTCACGAGGTCGCGATGCACGTCAGTCAAATCGTAAAGATGGCGCCCGTATATTCGCAATCTCGATGTCTCATTAGCTTTGCAGCCTTGCTCAACAATTCACAATGAGTAATTTATACATGTAACAAATAGATTCAGAAGGCCAGCATAGCGAGCGAGCGTGAGAATTCGTAGAATGTTCACTGCACCTGCCTGAACTCCCCGAATCACGATTTATTGTCTACGAAAAAAATCTTAACTTGCACGCAACTGATAAGTTTCCTTAATTCATTTTCTATTACTATTATTTATTGATATTTTGTCAATTCATCCCCAGACTGCAGTTCAGTCTTTTATTACTCAAGTAAACCGAGACACTTTATTAAGCATAGTTATCATTTCATTAGCCCAGTATTCGGTAATTAAGCATAGAGTGTCCTCGCTATGTAGACGACATTATGGTTTTTCTCTCATTTCCAAAATCCATATAACTGAATTTATTTCAACGAATACCAAGTATATATGAGAAAATTTATAAATTCTAATTGATATTCTTTGGGGATATAATTTTTAGTGTAAAAGCACAAGATGACAATCGACATCATAATGAACACTTAAAATTAGATAACGAAAAAATAAACACTTACAATGGCCATTTAGCTGCTGGGAATCCAAATAGATAACAATCCAATAATGACACAAATCACTTGTTTACAGAGCATAACAATCGGAGAACTGTCGTTGAAGTGTACACTGCACTTTTATATAACTAATCAATTAGCTCTGATACAATTCTCTCGTTGCACACACACTGAGCGGATAATTCACAAACTCCACTGTGAGTTTCTTCAATAACAGTATAAATAAGATTACATAAAACCACACACACCGTATCTGGGTTCACACCCAGTTCCAAGTAGGTACCTGTAACAAGACAAAGCGGTAGTAAGTTTTATGACTTGAGTCCATAATCACCAAATATGAAACAACGTCTTTAGAAACGGAGCGTTGTGATAAGACACGTGTCACTTACTAGATTGGTGTGAGTTTTAAAATGAGCACAAAATTAACTATGACGTAAAGAAGTCTGTAGTAGCGGAAGCGCGAGACGTACTGTCTGTCTGCCGACCAAACGCTGACTGGCTGGCTGGCGCAATGGAAGGAGGGGCGCCGGGGGAGGGGAGAACAGGCAGACGGAGGACAAAGCGAGGGAGGGAGAGCGTCTGGTCGACTGGTTGGTCGACCTATTGGCTTGACACACACACAGCAGCAATGTCAGACAGAAGATTGTAGGCTGTTTTGTGCACTGCGACACTATACTTATGGTTTCGAACTAATACGATAGAAGTTTCTTTATTTCGTAGCTGAGAAAGCTTTGCGTCGGTTGTTAAGATGTTGAAGTTTGCAAGAGATTAATCTTGCAAAGCGGTCATCCGAGAAGTATACGCAACCTTCAGAATTTCTCATGGTCAGGCGACCGAGCGTAAAGGTCATCGCGTAGTTGCTACAGCCAATAAACAATAGTTGTCGAATTACTGTAAGAAGAGCTATTAAATATTTGGATTTATCTGAAAGAGATATCACTGGTTATCTAAAGGACATAGTCATGAAGATTTGACTTCAATGAGATAACTGCTGATAGTAGCTGATAAAACGTAAGCTAAGGGCTATGAAAACAGTTCCTTATAAGATACTTTAGTTCACTTTAGACTTATCGCAGTAGGATCGGCTTTAGTCGATCTGATAGGTGCAAAATACGCTGTGCGAGCAGCTCATCTCCGACATAACGCAAAGGTCGGCGACACCGACAGCTGAAAGTCCGTATCAATTGCACACATAGGTCCCTGTCTCTTCTATAAGATTAAGGTCGGATGACGAATACATGATGTCCGAGAAGAGTACACGATTCTAAATATTGACATCAACGCTGCCGATCGACGCTAAACGGCTTAATGCCCGATACCAATCAGTTCAAAATGACTTAGTTTCGATAGTCTTGCAGACAAATTACCATCACCATCTCTTGATCATTCAGAAATTCTCAAATTCTACTTTTAGTTTCCGCCTGCGGTTTCATCCATGTCTAAACGGAACTACTTCCTGCATATTTAAAAAAGGAGCTCTTATGTTTTTTTCTGATATGGACTACCATTCATTAAAAATGTATTCAGTAATATTTTTTTCATAAGTATCATACATTCAGACATCCTTACAATACAAGGAGGAAGTAAGCACAGTTTAATTGTGAAGTTAGTGTGCAGATTAGATTCCAGATCAGGCAAGAAGCTAACCAAAGCAACTTTTCTAAGGTATATGTTCTTTCTAAGTCTATCTTGGACACCAATGACTGTGTAAAGGTGAAGGAAAACATCTTGAGGAAACCTGGCCTAAAATCGACAATCCACTTTGAGCAAGCGTGCGTTAGGTGCGTGGGCTCATGCCTTCTCCGTACGAGAAGACGCCTGTGCTCTACAATGGGACAATAAGAAACGATACGTAGGAAGTGTTATTTTCTTGGTGGAAGTGCAAATCATAGATGCAACTACATCATACAAGATTCAGACAATTATTTTACCGATAATGTCAAATGTGAAAATTTTAGGTGACGTTTCTAAACAATTCAATCCTACTTAGACGACAAATTAGGAATAATTTAAAAAGTGAAGTACACATATCGTTTCGAGATCGACGCGTGATGAAGGTAACAAAACTAAATAAAGGCTAACCGGTTCGGCTAATTTTACAAACAAATTACAAACCTATTCTAACCACGATAAGCAGTGAAGGCCAGCAGCTAACTCGTTTCATTGCTGATAAGTGATATATTACAGAAGTATCTCCGTCCTGTACACAACTTCCATTGCTATTACTTAACTGGATCAGATGAAAGGTGTTATTATCTAAGGTTCCAATCTGTTCGAGGTTTCCCGGATTTGTCCTAGTTTAGGGGTCGCCTGGATAGCATCCAGGTATGGCTTTATTTGTAGTCCGGGTTTGATGCCCAAGCTCAAGCAGGAGTGATCATGAACAAGTTTGCTCTTCAAGCTAGCTTTGCCTGCTTAGTTTTTTCCAACTACTAATATTATGTTACAATGTTAAACATAACTAAAATGGAAGAATTAGATAATCTACTAGCAAAATTTCTTAAAAAAATCGCGCTTGCTTCTTGCTTATTTGGACTCATTGTTTTCTGTCAATAAGAAAGCAAGTCCTTGTTGGCCGAGTTTTGGGATGGTAACCCTTGTATTATCTAACACGAACGTCTAAAACTGGTCACTAATGAATTTAATTCTGTTACGCTTAAGGAAATAAAACCGGTAACAGTAGGTAGGTACCTATTAGGTAATAAAGATGAATCAATTTGATTGAAATTTGTAAAAATATAGTTTTTTGGTTATGGAATCTCGTAGATCGGCCTAGGAGGCCTGCTTAACAGGACTATTCATGTGGATGCCTACCTAGAAGGCCTCCACCCTAGGCGTATTAATGAGGACCGTTTAGTTCGATTTATAAACATGGTGTATCTCAAAGCAATGCTCGAACGACTACGCACGTCGCGCTCGTACCACAGATAAATAAAAATAAATAGTCGGATAATCTTCGTGGGGGTAACGCACTTGTTTGGTTCTATAGCTCTCTCTGTCTCGCACATCGAACGTATTTTTTTTTATTTCTATGCCAAGTCATTGCCTTGTCAGTTTATTTATTTTTAATGGCAGCTATTTAACTCGTGGCAAAATTTACAAATCTTTCACTGTGTATCTGTTTAATTCTCAATTTCAATTCATGTTATCGACAATGTCACGATTGAATTCCAAACCGAAGTAAATACCTCAAATAACGTGGTTAGAATAATCAGAGTTAAGTGCTTCGTTCAGTTATAATAATTTTCGTCATTGGGTACACAAATTCTTCGTTTCGTGGTCTTGTAGTTCCTATAGTGCTTGTTCTTTTGAGTTCGTGATATGTGAAACTAACGTTAAGGCATTGTATGTATCTTCCACGTAGTAGAGAAACATATTTTCTTTTTCTAACGGGACCTACGATTGTGCCTAGCTTAACATCTTTGCTAAGCCAATAACCATGGACATGCGCGCTATCAAGTGTCCCGTTTTCATAAGTTTGGCAATGTAAAACTAACGATTCGATCCGGTAGAAGTTATATTACTAAATCGTCACCTTATTGCAAAATCACCAAGGTCAATAATGCCTATATGGCTAAGCACACGCACACAATTTACCTCAGGCTCAGCACGTTAACATTGTGAGCAACCGCTCAGCTGCATATGACGTATTTCACAATTTTAAAGCTTATTTGCACTGTCGGTAGAGTTGTAGCGATCGATGCGTGTGAGCACGTACCACCGCGGTTGGATCGAGACTGGGACCTGTTCTAGAGAAAGTGACCGTTTCCAAGCGAATACTTTCGAAGTAGCCATCGAGTTTCGGCGAGCCGTGCACACCGAGTCGAGGCTTAGCGGGATATCGTTACCTCCTTTTGCGTAACGAGGTCGAATGTAAAGTTCGTCATATCACAGTTACGGTTAGCAACAAAATTTCACTTATTTCGACCAGATTGCGCAACGGATGCACAGATCACGTATGGTCAGTGAATATTTGCACGATGACACGTATTTTTTGTGACATGCTGAAGAAGATCATTACTGCAGAAAACTAAAGTGCTATGTAACAATACGTATTTAATTTATTATAATCGAAACAATATTTAGCGGTATTTATAAATTGGGTGCATCTATCTATATTATTGGAATAGAAACTAATTTATGGACAGCTTTCAAAAACAGAAATTAAAGTCTTACGAACAACTATAGTGCTTATTTACATCCTCAAAAAATGTATCTTGAGACACACTTTTTACAGGCTTTATCATTGAGATGGTCAATGATATTTTTATTACAATAATACTTAAACTACTATCTAAAATTAAGTTAAAACAAAAAATATATATATGTATCTAAATTAAGAAACTAATATATACATCAGGCATTAATTTGAAAGAAACTAATTAAATTGATTATGTAAGAACTTGATGATGCATAATTTCTGGTTTTCAAAATTTTCTTCATTGCATTTAAATGTTTAGTTCTAATAATAATAACTAAAATAAGCCCGCAGGGCATCTGAGGCGGATGTCGGGGAGTAGCGACCCCGCGGGTACCGAGTGCTCCAGGGAGAGGATACTGTCCCTCATCTCCGGCTCGCCGGAGTGAACCCTGAGGGGGGACAGGTCTCCCGCCTCTGGCTTGCCTTCATTGGCCGTCCAGAGTGGAGTCGCTAGAGCAATGCTCGGAGGGTGAATGCCTCGGGTAAGTGGCGAGTGGGCACAGAGATGCTGGACCCTGGCTTGATGCCGGTTTTAAGGCGCGTGATCTGGGTAGAAAGCCGGCCGGGGCAACCTCACCCTTCAGCCGCTCACGTCCCCGTTGCCCCCTTGTTGCGACTTAGCGACTAGTTCCCGGGGGCCCGGTAAGTGAGCTGGCGAGTCTCCTCCTGCCATTTTTACATGTATTTATTACATTGTTATCGGCAGGGGCCATAGTCCCCATAGTTTTCCCTTCCCTAGTCCACTAGCATCCCATCACAATAACCCAAGTAGATTTTCTTCCATACTTAGCAATAGTTTAGCACAAACCGGGGGTTGTCCTTGGGTACATTTCCATAGTGTATACAGGGATAATCGTCGGTTTTGTGTCACCATTACATAATATTAAAGTTGTCTTAAAAGGGCTTCAGCGTGTTGGCTTCGGCCCCACGTTCGCCTTCCAAAAATCCGGGACTCTATAGTCCCGTGGTCGGAAAAAGACATACAAAATAACTAAAATAAATTTTGATAGTTTGCTTAAAATGTGCACATCATACTGGGCAGGGAAATTTTGGAGAAACTAGCAATGAAGTTATGGTGTGCGGTGGTATTCATTATCCGTTATTCGGAACGGTTTTTTCTCGGTAGGCCGCTACGCGCTGTTACGTTACCCGGGTCAGGCTGCATACAAACGTATAAATTAAGGTCGTGATTTTACAAGGTGTCACGAGAGGAGTACACGTGTGTTCAAATTTTTGTATGATGTCATCGCTGGGTGATTAGAAAAATCGTTGTGTTTGAGAGATGTTGCAGGCAATGTATAGATGTGGGTTAAGTTATTAATTACTTAATCGTACTGATATGACACGTTGTAGACACGCGTGGGATAAATGTTTCGGTTAAAAGGTCACTGAGCAGTTTACAAACACGGTCAAACTACGTAAGCAGCTACTGTCATTCGATATCTTGTGAGTACGATTTAGGTACTTATTTTTTAAACGCCTACAATCAGAGTTTCGATTTCTAAATAGGTAGGAACAAATTGAAAGGGCAGAAATGAAGGCTCTACCATTAGCATAAGCATAAGGAATCGGACTTTTTTCAATAGGAAATCATAAAGTGACCCCTCCGGCGGGGGGTGCAGCTCCACTATGTTCCTTCTGGAGGCCCCTGTGTGCTAGGGCAACAGTAACTCTTGCGCACGCAGCCCCGGCGGACATCAGGAATCGGGCTTACATGTACTTATGACGCACCCCAATCACAGCCTGATAATGACTCCTAAAGCCGTAGCATTCAAACCAAATGATGGCCATTTGAGAGTTAGTTATAAAAATGTTTACAATGATTGCATAGCTAAAACAAAAGAAGAAACATCACCAGACTTAAATAATGCTAAATGTGTAGAACATGGGCAAGCCATTACGACCTGCCGTGGCCGCCTACACGTAATCAACATTAGTATGAAGATAATAAACGAGTATTATCTTTAAGTAAATAACGTTCAATGACACTTCCTTATCAAGTTAGTGTAATCATTTGCTATTTACATTATCTAAATAGTAACGAATATTTATGTGTTTGAAATGACGGCCTAAATATCGGTGATTAGTAGCTGGCACGATAATAAGGAGTTGCCCCTGTCCCTGACTATGTTATTAAGATAATTATTATTTGAAAAATGAATATGTAATTTTAAATAATGTTTTGATAAGAGACTGAACAGAAAATGCTGTTTTTCTTTGATAAAAAGATTGATTCAACTATTGACATCGAAAGCCTGAGAGACATCTGTGAAAATTATTATTTAAGGTTTTTCATCGATGTCCGTGCGTCTGTCTGTTCGGTAGTTGAAATTCCGATCGCCATCCCTGCTTATTTGATAAAGATCGTTTATTTGCAGTTTTCTATGGACTTTGTGATCTATCGATGATTTTAAAGTTTATACAGACGCCAGCGGGTCAACCAGCCCGAAACTGTCAAATTTAACTTTCCACTATTGTAATAAGGTTGAAAGTATATTAAAGAAATTTGACAGATTGCGGTAGGCTGATGTGCTGGCGTCTGTACAAATTAAACTGCGATAATTCTTCCTCAACAAGGTATCAATGTCATTTAAATGTTAATAAAACCTTAATGCCACACAACATCCTCTTTACATAAATCGTCATTCGTCCTATATCCGGTATCCTGTTCAAATAAGTAATTTGATTGCTGAACAAACTTACAATGGACCAAATATGTAATTTGACCTGTCCCAGAAATCCACATCAACTGTACTTTAAATAATGTAGGTAAGTAGGCGATCAAGTTTAGTGCTCGGTATAAAAGTGATTATAAGCGAACAAGAGCGCGGGCTGACCTTGCCTCGCTCATGGACACCACAATTGGGTCACTAGGTCAGCGATTTTGCGCTTTTTCGCTCGCTGCATTCCCCTACGACAAGTGACACGACTAGTTTTTGTTTTTGTAAATGTCGCAAAGAAAACGAAATTACAAGTTTTGTGCAAAAAGTTTTTGCGACTATTGATGACAAACTTTTTGGTTACTTGAATTTAGTTAACAGCAAAAATAAGTAGGGCGATAGTTGCACACTACAATGAGTAGAATAAATAAGTGCATAGTAATATGACATATGTATAATAAGCTAGTATTTTCTTCCTTCTTATAAAAAAGGTAATTTTAGTTAACTGTTAGAAATACAATTCTTAGAGCCGGTTTCACAGATTACGGATAGCCACTATCTAACAGATAAATAAAAAAATGTAACAGAATTTGTATGAAATTATCTGCCAGATAAACTATCTGGTACTTATCAGCAACCTGTGAAACTAGCCCTTAAATGTGGATAGGAATAAGCTGAATGTGCATAATATTTCGTAACAAAAGCACAACATTTACATTTTAACGTTCAAACCTTATTTAGTTTCCGTTACTAGAACCTATTTTGATATTATCTGTCGGTTCAGGTAAACAATGGAGGGTGAATTACTTATGGTAATTATCAGTTGTACAATACTAAATTATAGATTTAATCATTGGTTGTAACATCATTATGCCATGGAAATAAATACATATTATTTAATACTGAACTATCCCTAAGAATAATTTTCTTTTCATTGAACAGCCTTGGCAGTCATTACGGGTTAGTCAGAAGCCAGTAAGTCTGACGCCAGTCTAGCCAAGGGGTATTGGGTTACCCTGGTTACTGGGTTAAGTCAGATAGGCAGTCGCTCCTTGAAAAACACTGGTACTCAGCTGAATCCGGTTAGACTGCAAGCCGACCCCAACATAGTTGGGAAAAGGCTCGGGAGATGACATCCCTAAGAATAATTTTCGTTCGGAAAGGTCTATGATCAATGGAATAATCATCTGACCTACATGTAATTACTTTGATCTATATAAATCTGACGTTTATGAGACTATTACACATTGATAGGATTCTGGCTTAAAGCCGACTGCACAAATTAATGAAGAAATCTCTGGGAAAATTCTGCAACGTAAAGAGGATTTATTTCATTTAAATCCTATCTATTGAGCAAAAACTTCATCGATGTAATTACTACGTGGAATTTTAAATCGGCTTTTTTATTTTTCCACGAAGTTTTGAGCACTAGAGATTTTTTAATGCTTGTATTTATGTAGACGATACAAAATATAGAACTACTTACATGTTTCTGAACTTTATACTATGTATGTATATTTATTTTTATACATATAAGATTTTTTATAAAATAATTACGTGCACATGTTTTTGCTGTCATTAAGGGATACCTTGGGTTCATTGACATGGTATTTTGCAAGCAGTATAATAACTGAAATTTGAAGCGATTACGAGGTAAAAATTGCGTGAATATAAATTTATTTTGCCTATGTTTGAATTATGGTTACGTAATGGTAATGAACAATCGCTGGTTTGTAATTACATACCTACCTGCTGGCCGCTAACAATCATAATAATAAAACGCCGTGTCAATGACCAGCTAAAAAAAGAAAAAAACAAATGAATGCTAAGATATTGCCATGACCAATAAATAATTTATTTCTTAGTGTCAAGTCAAATTGAATTGAGAATCTGTGTGAAATATTCCTTTATCTAATATCTATGCTGTTTATTATGATTGTCATGTCAATTATTTCTTTAAATTTTTGCGTGATATAGTAGTTCTAATGGAGAAAATAGCCAGGTATGTATAAATTATCTGAAATTCTTATAAGTGTTGTGTAACATTTTATTAAAAAAAATAATTAGGGGCATAATTACTCATCTGCCTTCTTATCATTAGACTAAACTAGAAAATAGATTACTTTGTTCACCGTGACTTTAATTACAGTGTTATTTACGCATCTAACACGCGACTTCAATAAAATGTTTAGAAGAACTCCAAGCAAATTATACAATAATTGATAAAGCAATTAAGATAGATTCGTAAAGATAATTAATAGGTACTCAACATTATTTTATCTACCTGTGTTGGCATCTAATTAATACAAATACAACAAGTTTATACGAATAATAATAACAACCAGAAATTTTAAAAAAAATCTCGTCTATACATAACGATTTAAATTAAGAACTTCATTGTACGTGACGCGCATATTATTATCCTCGAGCATACCAAAAATATAAATAGCAAGACACTGGCCACAAAAATCTCATTATAAAATGCTTATAAAATAATCGCTGAAGTTAAAAAGATAAAGGTACTCGTAGATAAACGTGCGTTTCGCTCGGACCCCGTTTCCGCACCATTCAATTGGCTGACCTTCGGATTCAACCTTCAGCTAGACTTCCAGTCGATTATCGTTTTCATTGCGAATTCATACAAATTGCGCTCATGGCTGCGTCGCCTAGCAACGATTAACGTTGATGATCTTACGAATGAACATTAGGATGAGAAAAGTTTAGATAGATAAATTTTGACGACCTCGATGGCGCAATGGTTACCACGCCGGACTGCCGAGCTAAGGGTCCCGGGTTCGATTCCCGGCATGGGCTTACCGTGGGGCTAACCGACCGTGTATGAAAAAGGTGTCCCGTTATATATTATTATTATTATCACTACATAGTATAAAACAAAGTCGATTTCTCTGTCCCTATGTCCCTTTGTATGCTTAAATCTTTGAAACTACGCAACGGATTTTGATGCGTTTTTTTTTAATAGATAGAGTGATCCAAGAGGAAGGTTTATAGGTATGTATGTAGGTTTATAATTTTAGTATCAGCATTGCACCCGTGCGAAGCCGGGGCGGGTCGCTAGTATATTATAAACTAAATATGATTTCTGGCCGTATAAAATTCTAATACATTTCTTAAAATATCATGTTAATATTGTTACACTAAATGAAATAAGAGCACGCTTTCCAAATGTACTTATTTCATATGTCGTTTGGTTTCGTACCGATTCGAGGCTGGTAAACTTGCCTTCTACTCATTCTACTTAGTGGATCATAACTTTGAAACAACAGCAAATTTCGAAGCAATGAACTAGGTTAGATCGACCTTAAGTTTACAAAGTAGCTACTCAGAAAACAACGTTCAATATATTAAACGTTCCGATTACATATTGTAATAAAATTATAACCTAAACCATTTCTATGAACTTAGCGGCTGAAAGGTATCTATTTTGTAAGCCTTGCAAAGGACTGTCTGAGAATTCTTATAGGAGATATTTAATCAAACGAACCTGCAGACGATCGTTGACGTTTCGTAGTCAACGACAACGACACATCGTTTTTTTTGTCAATATTTTTTGTAGTAAAATATCTACAACACGAGTTGGAAAGGGTCCCCCATTTTCTATATTATTCGTGATCTCCACAGCAGGTAGTTTGACTTCTCGTTTACACAGGTCTAGGGAAGGGCTGTCAGCATTTTTTGTTATAGTAACAAAAAACTAAACAATATATTGCCCTTTTGTATTATCTCTTGTGATTTACTTTCGATCGAATAAAAACTTGGGTTACGTCACACGTCAGTTTTGTAAAGATTATAATATTATTTATTAACATTAATTATCTTTCCTATTCAAAACAGTGTCATATTTTTAAACATAATACTGATAGCGAGTACAATGTTGCACGGACAACAGTTTCCTCCGTTGTTTGGAGTTCAACCAACGCAAATTGCAATAAATCCGTATTTCTCAATTTAACATCAACAAACAATCAATAACGCCGACTCGTCGAGTTACAATAGTTCGCCCACGTCAAGTTCACAATGTAGCAAGGGCTCCAGAATAAAGGCAGGTTCATACTTCTGTCTACTGATCCTTGTGAGTTATCGCTCTAAATATAAGTGTAGAAAACGTAAAGCAAAATTGCGGCTTTCCCGCCACGCGAACTGCAAATCGTTGAATGCGTCACGTCACGCTAGGGCTCGTGTATGTAAGCACCACCGCCATAATATCGATGTTGTTAATTTATATAGCATGTGCTCTCCTAGATTTCCCGGCTTCGAGTTTTGATTCATTCTTCTCTATCCCCTTCATACAATCATTCCTTAACTCTACCTTTCTTTTAGTACCTCTAGCTAGTGTTTATATTTCGTTCATCCATATACTCATTACTTCTTCGGTCGACAGGTGTACTTCTCCACCTACTCAATATCTTACAATTTGGAGAACATCATCCCCATTCTGAAATCGTTCTCAAAGCTATTAATTTTGTTTTTTGTGTCTCTAACGTTTTGGGCACAGATGTTGCGCAATCCGAAGGCCGCTCACAACAATGTCGCGGTAAATTTTGTGTCGCCGACAATGTGTATTGTGTTCACCATCATTCGATATTTGTGTATTTATTAGTAACATGTGACTGCAAAAACTAGCTTAAGCAATAACTTACTATTTTCCAATAATTGTAATCGCCACAACCATAGGTACTAACTTAAACGAACAGGTTAGGGGAGATGACAAATGAACCCATACAAGATTATCGAAAGGGGACTGTCCTGTTGCACGCATCGATTCGTGCGCCGATACGAAACACTATTCGTAGTCCCGGGGTTGGTTAACAAATAATAATAACTCGCAGCGATTACAGGCGGCGAGTCATCGACCTTCGAAAAATCTGACCTGCGCCGCGCGCCGCAAGGTTGCGAGCACGCCGCGCCGCGCGCCACTCGCCTGCTCGCTACTCGATTCACTTGAATATTTTAAACATGCTTCCTTACCGACTTTGTGTTCGCATCTAAATCACTTATCAATTTCCATTGGCGATTAAATACATTCACAGTGTAGTGAACTTTGCATATATCAAGACCGAGCTGTTATCGTACATTAACTTGCCAATTACCTGCCTGTCTGTTTTTGATTACGAACGCGACAGAAAAACAAACCATATTTTCTGTTATTCAGTGACCTTTACTGGCGGAATTGGTAACTCAAGGTGCTCGATTCGATTTGCAAAAAGTGCAGAAACTCGTCTTTCTTGAAAATAAATTAAATTGTCGGGGTCACAAAATGTCAACAAACTGTGAAGGTGGTAGGTTTTATGTAAACGATTGTTTACAGCATTTAAATATCGAATTTATGTCAAGCGTACCTAATTGGATAGCTACTATTTATAAATTGCATTTTTTTATTGCAACTGCTTCCTCAGCCAGGTCAAGCAAACAGCAAGTAATATCAACAACCCTGATCCTCAGAGGTCTTCTACAATTAGAAGGCTTTTTTCTAAAATAAAATTGACACAAGAATAGGATTCGTATCTCAAAGAAATTCGATTTAGTTGAAACATTATGTTCGCGGGACAGGAGGAGGACAAACAATGACAGTACGGTATTTACTACACAGGTGTACTACAGCCGGAGCTGCGGCACACGTGGCAGAGTTTGTTTAAGCCCGAGTTGCGGCGCAGGTCACCGTGACCAAAAAGCCAATTTTCTCGTGTAAATACTTGAACGGGAACTCTCCGGCCACGACATCTTGTATGTAGGTAATGACTATCTTGAGATTCATGCTGGTGGCGTAAATGAATACGTACGCACAGTTATTATGACTGGCTAGCATAACAACGTGCTATTTGGCAGTGCCTGATTGTAGACCCAAACACCAAGTTATCGGCTTTCTGATTTTCGAGACATGTAAAGAAAACGAAGATACGCATCTATCTATTTAATCACTACAAACAATAGTCATTGTATAGCTATGAATAGTTAGTAAACACCTACACAAAATGTGCAAAAGTAAAACATCTGGCGCGACTATTTAATCTGTGATAGGAACTTTAATTTAGCATTTTAAAAGTAATTGAGTTGTGATTACAGTGCAGAATACGTCAATTTAACTAATCGTGTAGTACAATACGCAGCGAATGAGGTCGTGGAAGGTGAACACCCCACCAAGGAAAACCGTTGACCCCCTCGGCCACATCCGTGTGTACACAGCCGAGTTGCGCTCGTCCATCGGCACCGTGTTCTTAATAATATCGTGTTTGTCATCATTACAAATACGTAGTTATACGAATATTTGTAAAAACACTAAACAGGTACCTCCCCTGTACTTGACAAAGAATTTCCGTTGTCTCCTTATTTTCTCTACTAAGCAGCTAAGACTACCAAATCAATATCCGATACAGGGCTTAAAAACATTAAAATAATGTTGACCTTGGCATTGCGCCAACAACGCGCACTGCATTTCCCTGCCGTAGACTGGAACTTGAAAATACTTTTTTAAAATGCGGATTATCCTTATCGTTCAATCAATCTTATCAAAGAGAATCGGTAAAGACGCGGAGAGATGACAAATGTTTGGAATTTAAAGTCGTTAACGAGACACAAGTGATTGTAATGGACTGATCGATCTTTATTCAAGATTGTTTTCCGTTCGGGACGTTTGGAGTATGTACTCTGCTCCGTCGGCTGGTATGGACTCACTCGTATTTTATTTGAAGACAAAGACTAGCTATACCAGCTAGTGTCTTATTAATTACACTTCAACGACTCTCCTAGTTCACAGGTGTAAGGACAGGTTAGCTCGATGTGACTTTGTTTGATGTTCAGCAGTTATTTTGACCTCACTTTATTTAGAATTCATTGTTGTTGACCAATCTTTTCTGCAGTCGGATAAAGGATATTTTAATTAAATTGCTAAGTACCACATTTTTTACTATACGATTTTGCCTGAAAGCTTTGGAACAGCTAAACGACCGAATGGGGATTGATGATGATTAAATGGTTACGTAATTTGTTTTTTTAACGTTTACAATGTATGTACGTTTGTTTATCAACATGTTTTATTGGTAGTAATCAATTCAACGAATAGAGCGAAGTACTAAATCCTTGCTTCAATCACTTTTTATGTTACAACCCACACTTTATGACTACAAGGCGACCTTCTCAAGACGCAGGTAAAGATTTCCTAGCTATCTTTAAAACAGAGCTTTTAAATATTATAAGAACGTTTTCAAACTAGCGGTTTTTCCAGTCAGTTTTTTTATGTACGTGAGCCTAAACCACTGACAAAATCGACGATCACTGACAATCGAGACCGAATAAAAATGACAAGCGAATACGCGTGTACGGGCGACACCTTCGGAATGTGACACGCGTAGGCGAATCGATCGGATACGCGCGGCAAAATCCGCAAGTGTGAAAGTGCTCTAAAGAGGATAATTTTGTATTTTCTTTTTGGATTTTTGTAAAACTATTGGAACGATTACAATAATCATTTGCTTTTTTTATCATCCCATTCCTCCGGGACGTTGGCGAAAAACTGTTAGTGTCAAATAAAATTAGAACAGCTGCTGTCATAGCTTTGATTTATGCATCCACACTATTCTTCACATGAAAAACAATATCACTCCTTTTATCTTGGACAAAGAGAATTTTATTGAGTTTTATACATTTTATTAAGATTCCAGTATTTTACGCTGTTCCGAACTATTTAAAACACGTTGGAGTTTTCTAAATGTACAATTTGCTATAAAAAGATAAGTTGACAGCACGAACCGGTAGTTACGCAAGCTACTGAGCGTACGTCATTACCAGTGGCAGCGATTGGAAATGCAGGATACCGTTGTTAACTCCCGCTACAGAAAATTGACGGATTCATATCACTTTTCCCTTCCTGGTACCTACACCCCGCCAGCTCATCAAGCTACTACAATCTCTCAAATTTCTTAAATAGATTTTCAACTAATAAGAAATGTGGTTGGGAAAAGTTGATTGGGAAAACTTGACAGTTTCGGGTAGCTTGACTTAGGTAGGTCTATACATGATCGTTTCAATCAATTTCCTCAGTACTAGAATCCCAAGTGTTAATGCTTTACGATCTCAAACACAAACAGCGACCGGCGACAGGCCTTGAACTCTGTAATATCTCCGCAAACGTATTAATTAACTTGCAGGTTCAATAATTTATTACGTACCTACAATGGTATCTTTCATACTTTGTTTGAATTTTCAAGGTTGTCTAGAAATGATCTTTTGAGAACATTGCCAGTTAGTTTAGCAATATGAAGTGTTCTTGACTCTATGAGGCACGATGTGGGTGTATTTTTTCTTTAAAATTGTTGCTATTTTGAAGCATAAGAATCATATCTAGTCTTTAAGATACTAATCGGTGAGGCAGCAACGCACGAATGATTGATGGATGACTTAAGTTTCAGAATAGCGAAAAAAAAAACACGAACGCTCCAGATTAATCGCATATCACGATCATTTAACAAAATTCTCAACTGGTTATGAAGATAATTAAAGATATATTAATTTGAAGAAGTTATTTTTGCTCAGGAATGCACGGCCTGGTAAACCTAGTTTTCATGCTTAATTCGCAATACGCGCCACTTAGGGTGAAAAAAGTCCTCTTTGAGACAGAAGTCAATTAATTAACAACATTGTTCATTATTTTTAAAGTTAGATACATAATTATGATACCAAATGCCTGGTATTAAGATCCCCATTTTATCTATTACGAAGATAGGGGTTTCTTCTTATATGGAAATGATGTCGTTATCTCCAATATTATTTGAAACGTAACTTTCCAGCTAGAAGACTTTTCGTAATTCGCAGTCGGGCCATAGAACGCTGAACACCATGAAATATATTTTTTACAAAACGCCCGGAAAGCGAGACGTGCGTGATGATAAAAAACATGAAGTAACTTTCGACTATTTTCGGCATTCGGTGTTACGAAACCATTTGCGAAAGCGATTGTTGCGACATCGCCAGTCGCCGCGACCACTTTTGACTACACCACCGTCATCGTCTCCTCGGTCACCACCGCAATCTGTACATCATTCACGGGTCTTTGTTGCCTGTATTGGTCACACACGATCGTTTTTTAAATTATTGATCGCAATATTAATCTTCTTTTTTGTGCTAGAGATGCAAATAATAGTCGTGACTCGTGACTGATGTCATTGTACAATTTGACTCGCTTGTTTTATAAATGTCATTGTCAAGATGACTATTACGCGTCACGTGTTCATCATCGGGCGTTTGCCCATGTGGTCTGAAACTACCACAACACATGGCAAAGGGTCTGGTAGAGTTGCACGGAGATGTACAGGGTTATTTTTCGCGTGGAATGTTGATCTCACCTGTTGGTGATACGATCTGCCAGACGGTGTAATTTAAAAATGTATCACAATAATTATAAATTTTAAAATAAAACTTATTAAGTTCAATTAGAAAAGAGAAACCCGGCAGTTCAAAAGTGAAGTTTAAAACTAGTGGTTTTACTTCGAAGTTAGTAAAGCGTAGCGATTGTTCTGCGTTGACCCATTTAGCGTGAACCTCTCTCATCGATAGTTTTTACAGTCGCATAATGAAAGCTAAGGAGAATGTTCGGCAGGTAAGCAAGTAGGCACTCGGTGTAAACTAGATAGAGATGACGGTAAGCTACATGTAGAACTGGTTCAGGCGGACTGGGGGGTGCGGAGGCCGGGCGGCGGGGTGTGGGCCCCAGACGCGGGGCGTCATTGACCTGCGCCCCCGGCCCCCGAGCCCCGGGCGCGAGCCGCGACACCACGACACCGTAACTTCATTGTATCGCTGCAATGCGAATCAAATTCGATGTAGCGGACACTTTTTTGCTAGACCTAGAAACCCTTCTAGAGCATATAAAAGGGTTATTAAAAGCGTTTTCGTTTTTGCAAAATTTAATGGATGTTGTTTAACACAAACGGGCAAATTTTCTACGAAAATTCTTCGTAATATTTTCATAGAAATTAATGCTATATTTCGATAACACTCTGAATTATTCATTCAGTTCAGTCACCTTATAAATTATGTTTTCCCTGACTAGTGACGTAGTTCATTGTATATTGGTGTTCGTTACCGATTCACAATTTAAATATTGCTGAAGTAAATTGATATTCACAACACGGGCTCTACAGGGTCGCGATGACCTAGTGCCACTATGCCCTTGCTACCTAGGTGTATCCCAGCACCAATTGTTTTGCACCAATTGAGCTCAAAACTCGAACTCAAAATATGTACTACTAGTTGTTTTGCGAAAAGTAAATCTATTTATTTTGTGATAAAGGATAAAAACAATAAAAATATTTCTCATATTCTAATACTGATACATCCATTACCTACTAAAAAAAGATGTTAGCACAGACGGATCGCCAAAGAGCCCAACTTCTGACAGAGACCAACGATAAGTTACCAAAATCGTACAGCTTCGGATTAGTTGGGGTTGTTGGGAACAAATCGTACAAATGTAACAAAAACTTTTTCGAAGGTCGTCCGGGCGAGACAAGTGAGCATTGAGCCCGCCACCCGACCTACTGGGTCAAGTTCATTATTTAAGGATGAATAGAAAGATAGAGGGAGAATTTCAGCCGCTTAATACCCTTTACCGCCTTTAGAAAAATGTCAAGGTGATTTACATAAATAAGTAAATTTTAAATAGCTTTAAAACACGTTCGGGTCCTTGCGCACTCATAAATTTATTTTATACAGAGCCAGACAGACTGTGTACTAATTTTAGGCATCGATATTTTTTTATATATCTCTATCGGTATTTATGTACCTACTTAGGTACAACATCAATACCTAAAAAGTTATGATACAATCATTGCCTCCACGAATATCGCATTGTCACACTATCTGCCGATTCACATCACTATCTCGAAGATAAAGTGCCATATCCTGATTGTCAGTGCGGTTTCTTAGGTTAGCAGTTTCTTATTCTACTTTCCCGTTTTCTTTAAATAGCTTTGCCATACAAAACTGATATAAAAACACATTTCAAACACGAAGTTCATGTCTCTGTTAGGTTAGTGGTAAAGTCAAAATATGTCATAATAAACAAAGGTTTCGTATCCGCAAATAACACAACCTTATTGGAATCAACAATCGTAAAACAATAGAAATAAATATAACAAGGATGCACTAATTAGAGAAAGGGACAGGTACTTGAGTTCTTCACAGATCACAACATCCTATTTTGATCGTGTTTATAACGACAATATTGTAAACATTTTTTTTTGAAGTATAAAAGATAACAGTATACAACTTATCTAGGTCTAAAAATAAATTGCATTTTAGTTTAATATTCCTGGACTCTCAACATGTAAACGAGCTGAAATCGTAACAGTGTATGTGTTAACTATGCAAAACCGCTATGCTAAACCGAAACGTTTAATACACATAATACGTTATGCTTATGTTAGTATTAGGTAAACAGATTCTAATATGAAATTCAGATGGATAACAGTGTTATTAAATAGCTTGCTTTGACCAGCGGATTCACACGTGTTCCGTGTGAACTAATTCGCATAAACTGAGAAAAAGTAGCCTTCCCTAACACTAGCTATCTAACACTCTAGCTATCTAACACTGAAATTGTTTTTAAATAAGTCCATTTATTCCTGAGATTAGCGCGTTCAAGCAAACAAACTCCTTAGCTTTTAAATCTTAGTAAATTAGATTATTAATACGAAAGCCATACGTCTTGGCTGTAGGAGAGAAGCTGAAAATAATAAATAGAATGCGGGTCGAGCCGATAACCTTCTATTTAGAAAATTTGGTTAATAAAAAAATTGGGTCGAACGCTGGCATGTTTACTTCGCAGCACATTCAATCTACGATCGTACACATAATATATATACACATACGTATATAATAATATTTACGAGTGCACTTTACTGCACCTACTTCCCATCTTAACAAATACAAAGTCACAGCAATCAGAAATGCTAAAATGGTACATTCCAGTCCAGCGACCTTATTTCCTCATGCTTCAATAAAAATTAAGCAATAAATTAGGTATTTCTCACTTTCTTTGGAATAGAATTTCGTCATTAAACTCATAAGCGGAGCCGCGGCACAATAATGTTTACAATATATAAATAAACCAAGGTAACACCAGATGTCACTGCCTCTTAAATGTAGGCGTAAGATATTGGGTTTACGTTAAAAAATCGTCTGAATATGAGCGTCACCTTCGAAAATAACGATGTAGTTAATGTTAGTTCATACGAAACATATAATAGAGAATTATAGATTGAAGCTTTTCTTTCAAGATCGTGTAGAAACGTCCCAGCTGATGCCATTGAATTCGTAAAGCTAAATGATATGTCTTTAAAATTCCAACAACTAGTAATTATGTTGGACTCTTTCGATTTTCATAAAGATTGCCTTATCTTTAACAAGTGTTACGTAATATGTATACGTATAAATTATTTATTATACATACATAAGTGTCGTTGGCATCCGTGTAGGATTTGAAGGTCAATCTGATATACGTTAGTTTAATTAAAGCTTTATATGAACGTATCGTTAAAATTCAAAGCGTTTTTTAACTTTTAATTAAGAGAACAACAATTTATTTCAAAAATGCTGACGGAGACAGAATAAGTCTCAAAGTTACACGGAAAAATTAAACAACTCGATGAGTTAGTAAATGTCCGTTGGTGTATTATGGTATATTTTTAAACAGGCACAGACAATAAGGTCCTACGCGATGTTAAAAAAAAGGAAAAGAAAAAACTTTTTCGTTTCCGCATATCGAAGGCACGGACCGACCGCCATAATCGTAAAGCCATTGTTTGCACGTAGTAAAAAGCTTTCTATAGAACATTTTGCGTCCTATGAATATACACGGACCATTGTTGGAACAGCCTTGCCTATCGAAATCTTGCCGAGACGGTGCCCTCAGTCAATTGTAAACAGCTGATGATGCGAAACAACAGAATCTTATGAGGTTCTGCAAAGAGATTGCAATTTGTGTATTCCTCAAGTCTTTTTGATTTTCTAAATACACGTTTAGTTCGTTTGACGTTTGGGCTAGTATTTTGGTTGTGCCTAGGCTGCGGGTTTTTCGTAAGAGTTACTGTGGCCCTGGCAGGGACAGGGACCTCCAGAAAGAATATAGTGGATTTTAGTCAGCAAGAGTCTGACACTCCCTCCAGCTGTACCTTCAGCAGAAGGGGTCAAAGAAAAAAAAGGCTAGTATTTTGCTGTTCTTATGTCACTCATATTTTTTTTTTATGTAAATTTGGCACCATAAAACAGGGTTCGGGGCACTACACGGAATTTTTGGACGGATGAATTTCTAATATGTACGAATGTTTAACATGTATCACGGCATAACGACTGAGCATCTGGCATTCGAGGTCACAACATTCTTTTTTACGAAACGTATTTTACGCAATTGCCACAACTCGCGATTTCGGCCAAAAACTTACAAAGTTATGAAGTCTCAGAATTCTCAAAGAAAAAGGTTCTAAATTATATCAAAAGTTTAATACATTTAAACGGTCCGAAGTTACTGATCTAATCACAGCCCTTGAAGGTTAGTGTGTTTACTATGACTTAAAAAATACATATTCAATTAACGGTAATTAATATTCAGATCCCTTGGAGGCCGGTTGTGGAAGCTAATACAAGGCACACGTCATAGTCATTTTGAACGGTAGATTGTGTCATTTGTACACAGTAAAATGTGTTAAGTATGGTGACTCGCTATATTCAGGTACAGACGCCATCAGGTTGACCTAAAGGAATCTGTCAAATTCTACCAATCGAATATTAACATTCTGGTATTGTTATAAGGTTGAAAATCTATTAAAGAAATATGACAGATTGAGGCAGGTTGATGGGCTAGCGTCTGTACATACCCCTAATAACCCTTCAATATCTCCCTTGAGATAATACTTGTCTGCTTACCTTTTCCTGGCAATTGGATTACGATGATATCGGTTGTTAATCTGTAACAAATAAAATTGTTTTTAGAATATTTCCAAAAATCAAGATTCCAAAAATCACAATGGGTAGAAAAATACAGCCGGAGCTGCGGGTTGTTCGTAAGCATACAAGGCTCCAGAAGAAACATAGTGGGTTTCAATCAGTAAAATGGAGTCTGACCTCCAGCTGCACCCACACCCACAGCGGCATAATATGGTAATTTCCCCGCGAAAAATATAAAAGCTTAAAAAAGGAAAACACAAATACGTCGACATAAAAGGAAATCACTTATGCGTTTCAGTGATAAAGCGTAAATGAATTTTTCGTTTTCCTTAAAATTAAGAGATCATAAATACGTAGCTATTTACAATTCACTGATAAAATGAGCTTTTCCTCACGATCTTACAATCTAGCTAACATTTGACGAAGAAATAACGAGATACCACCGTACCGTTTTTTTATGGTGAGTGGGACAAATGCCAAATTCTAGGCATTGGCATCATTTCAGACATTGTGTGTTTTCTAATCTTACAGGTAGATTTATCAGTTAGCATACTTTGTTTATTTAGAAACAACCCAAAGTTTGATTTGTGTTTAACAAAATTAGTTCACTTATTTTTCTTTCACTCTTTAAAATCAACTTCTTAGCTTTAGGGGATCTCAATTACCGGATAAACGAGTATTGCGATACGTATAAAGTAAGTACAACCTGTTTATATTATACATGTACGTAAAGTTGATTAAATTGCATGGCTGCGGCGCTCGGGAGTCGAGACCGGAGGACCGATGATTAAACGATGCTGTATGAAGCGTACACGTGGCTCCTGGACCCTGTATATGTATTTATGTGACTTATAAATGCATATAGAAGTCGCTCTCTGAGAATAGACAGGCCCCACCCTTCTCTAAGGTTGACTCCGTAGGCACACGTGCATAAATGAGGAAACCCAGGATCCTACGGGGTCCTATATTCCGTATTCAAATATTTGTAATTTCATTAACAATTTGGTTATTCCTAGAATATTCATGCAGATTTAAGGATAATGTACCTACACAGATGATATTAGGTCTTTTTCAGCTGTTTTTTTCCGCAACCAAATGCTGCCGACAGAGTATTGAACCCGAGCTGATAAGTGATAGGATTGTTTGTTATGTTTGGACTTATAATCCGTTTGCAGGAAAATAGTAAATTATCCAAAAATCTTCGAATATAAATTGTTGTTCAGAAAAGTGAATTTTCTTGCTTCTACTTAAGCTGTTCAATTGAAAACCTCGTGAAGTCTCATATATTGTAAAATAATACGTTGTTTGAGTTCTAGAGGAGTTCTTGTTTATTTTAGCCTGTGCTGCAGCTTTTTATGCAAATTTAAAAACATGGAAACAACTTCTTAAAGCATTGGAAGCTTATAGCTAACGAGACGATATCGAGACTTGTCTAGAACTGAATAAGAAGTGTTGATCTATAGCAGAACACCGAACTCCATACCACTGACTCGTGATAAATCGTAGCAGTATTAAATCCCGATATTCAGCAACAGGTGAGTGCTCTGTAAATTAAACGTATCATCTTTCGCAACCGACTGTCAATATGAAACGAAACAGCCATCGTTGATTTAAACAGGATCCAAATATAAATAGCTATTTAACCGCAGCGTAAATATACGAAGCATTTGGCGAATGCAACGTAACATGTTAACCTACTGGCACGAGGGAAACTAAAGGAATGCAGTCTGTTCCCATGATGCGTTTTCTTTATCTTTATCTCCGTCTGTATTTGGTTGGATGCCCATAGCGGGAGATGTCTGGTCCACTCCGTACATCGCTCGTGATGAGCGTGCTGTCAACACACATACCTGATGACTGTACTGTTATAATTTCAATGTTCCTATTCCATATTAAGTAGTAGGTTTTCAGCACCTAGTGGATGAGGCTGGTGAGCTGCTGAAGGTAATTAACCAGCCCAATTCTCGTCATTTTGTTTTCACGTTTTGAAAAAAGTATGTGGTTCTTTTCTAAATTGAAACACCGCTTGTGTATAAACCCTTTGCCTTATAGGCCATCTGTGGTAGATTGCGAATTTATAAATCGAAGTATTTGTAAATCGTTATTATCTCACTTCATAATGTCAAACCATGCCAAGATTAAGCCATTCTTTTATAATATTCCTAAAACATTAGCGACGTGCGTGACGTCACAAGCAACAATAGGCGTGCCAATTCGTCAATGGACGGCGCAAACGCACGACATGGCCGCCGCAAGATGGCGGCGGTGAAAGTGGCCGCGGTGGCCGATGGTCGCTGCCGTCGGCGTTGCCTCGTTAAATCTTTGCACAACCTGTTCTAACTGTTATAACTAATACTAGGCTAATTCCTCGCTTTTGAAGATCAATTATATCTGCTAGTTGACCAGTTTCAAGCCAGAAGTTATTACGCCGTTCGTTCAGCCTGGGTTATACCGTTATAGCCTTACAGATACATTATTACCTATATTGGGACTTGAAATTATTGCTATCGTCAAAATAATTTAGTTCAGGGCAGGCTGAAGGTCTGCTGCAGCTTGCCTAAATGCTTTTTGCGCAATTATACAACAATTCAAAAAACCCCACTTTGTTTCGGCAAGGAAGAATGACTCAAGGATTATTATAATAAAACATAAGCCAATGTCAACGAATAGTTTGATAAAGCAATCCATAACGCTGACCCTGATCGTAGATTGAGGCCGCTGACGGTTTCGCAACGAGCGCCCGCGCATCGCATCCGGAACTTGCATCGCTCTAAACTGTATCACCTACATACATGATCACGCGAACTATTGTTACATACAAAAATAGTTTCCTGTTTAATAATAATTATTACGTAAACTTTATTATAAATTGTCAATGTCTTCATTTAATACGTTTTTGCTTTATAACCTAATCACGGACTTAATAATGAAGTTGTAGATCTAGTTGCTACTAGATATAGCGTAACCTAACATTACGTACTTGTTCTAGTAGTTATGCATTTAAACAGTGTAATAAATATGCAACAAGTATTTAGCCAATAAAACGCAATGGAAGCTGCCAACAACACTTTCATTTGTTTGGACTTATAATAACTGCGAATGTAGACGAGCGGCCTGTATTTATTTTGAATTCTGTTTCGTGTGAATGACAACTGTAAACACTACGATGTGCATTATTGTGTTAAACATACTTTAGTGAACGCATTAAACGCTGCAATTTGGAGGACGGCTTGTGTAATGAATTTACCGTCACGTAAGGAAAAAGCATTATGCCTTGTACGTGACTTTCTCTATGTAGTAGTCTTTGATTACATTTAAGAATCTCCTGCCGCACAAGAGCATAAAGTCTGTGTTACTTTTAGTTTGATGGCAAATCAATTAACCTCAACAAAGTAGAAGAACACAGCTGAAGTCACGGTCAGCGGGCAGTCTATAACAAAGTCGTTTGTAAAACAATATTATTGAGTTAAGTCAGGTCTGAAACATCGATAACTAAGTTGCTCCCAGCGATGGGGAACGTAAAAGATACTTTGTAGATTGTGCTTAATAGAATTCCTAAAGATACCCTCCCTTTATTGCTCTTTGTTAATTTTCTGAATAACCCAGCGACCTTCAAAGACTACAATAATTGCCTTTACTGCTTTGTTAGTTATACTTTCAAAAGCTGAGTTTTCATTTCAGCATTAAAAAGAGTATTCCAAGTTGAAAGGTGACGAATATGACAGTAGACTGATGACCGTTTAATTACTAATTATGGTTATTTGATAAGATAGTGTATACCCTACATAAATTCGAGATACCATAATCTCGAGGGATATGACAATAGTGTCAATAGCTCGATCAAGTCCATTAACTTCTATTAACACGAACCGTAGGACAACAAATACAATATGTGAAGCGACTCATAAACCTTGGGCATTATTAGCGTTGAGACGTTGTTTAGCTATATTATTATGTTTGTAAAGGGATGGTTTGCTTTACGCATAAATAACATTTTTTACCAATTTTACGAGACAAAACCCAGAATGCTTGAGACTTGCGAATTAATGGACATAAATCAGGCAAACCGTCAGTTCTTGCGATGAATTATTATGAATCATGGACGCGTGTGTAAGGCAATCTTGCTCAATTACTGCCGAACGCCTAACCTTGCTTGTTCGTGAGGATGTGACGTCATGGGCCCCGATATCACAATGTCTGCTTCCTTTTACACTGTGACCATTGATTACCTTATAGACGCCAATTTTAAAATATTTGGACATTTGTGTAACAATTTACACCAAGGTTAAGAATACGATGTCTGTCTGCGATCATTATTTTCAGCTAATGCCGATTTGTGCTTCAAGGTCAAACTAAATAACTTCTGCTACAATTACAGTGAAGACTTATTATCGGAATTATTTTCCTTATTTGAGAGCAAACCTTATCGAAGTCATTATGAGAAATAGGAAATAGTAAATAATTATTTATTTACCATTTACGAGGGCTTGGTTCCAAGCGTTCGTTAATGTCCAATCAATAATTGGGTGTCTACTGTATCAACAAAAATAATCCGATAACCTATCGACCTAACTTGGTGAGGATAGGACGACACGCGTGAGCACCGAGACAAAGTCGAGGCCATTAACCTTCGGCTATCAGCTGACGACATCGGTCCAGCCGCGATAAATTATCTTTCACGCCATATTTCGTTCACTGGCTCAGTCCTTCGTCACGGAAACAAGTGACATTCTGCCAAATACGACAAAGAGCCACCAAACTTTATTGTTAGTCCGAGACTTTCTTTTGAATTCAATCTTAGCATCAAATACAAAGAACCCTTACGATTCACTACATTATACACGATTTATACATTCACACTTTTGAATAAGTATTTTCGTAATATTAAGAACAGTAATTAAAATGCAGGCATCGGACTGCAGGCGTGATTCACAAAAACTTCCGGTTGCTCGCGATATTTTGGGTGTTTGACCTGTTTATCCGGGAGCATTCTTCGAAATCCATCTCCGATAGCCAAGATTAATCCAACAATTTCACATTCTAGAGATCTTCCAATATTCCAACATGAACTACTACTTGTCAGAATGGATTCAATTAATCATTAGCGATGTTGTGTTTGTTTTTATGTGTTGGATATCGAGGTGGCCTATTTAGTGGTAATTTTTCACGTCCTTCGCACAGTGTCATTGACTAGGCGTCCGCGTCGCCTGCGCATGTTCAGGTACGCGCGCAAATATCGCGACCTAGTTTGTTGGCGCAGACCGCCCCAGCTCATCGCGCATGGCATCCATCTATAAATAGACGTAATGTTGAGAAAGCACGACCAACATCATTATTATGTTGTTTCGTCGCCTCTCTGTCTAATGCGTCGATATTGGTCCTAAGTTCACCATTTCTCTCCTTCTCTTCTTTGGCTATAACTTAATTTTTACTGGTGTTGTTATTTACCTCGTCGTCGACATATCAAAGTTGTTTTATGCCAAAAGGTTATGGCATTCGTAAACTAACCAATACACAGGACTATCTCAAATCACAGTATCATATTGGTAATCCTCTTTTTTAATTGCTCCTCTGGGTAGAGCAGTCATGCTTACAAGAGAACATTTTTGTACTAGTCACCACGTCACTAATTTCAATAAGGTAGGTATTAGAAAGTTTGATTCGAGAGACTGCCGAACTTTGAGCAATTGTTCCGTCTCTGTAGATTTGCTTCAAACTTTTTATTCGAGTGTGTTGGGTGCGCCAACAAAAAATCTAATCTCAGTTTATTTATTTTTGAAACACATTTCTGACGATGCTTTTTTTGAAGTTGTCGTCTGGCAAATGGTTAACAGATTGAACAGAATCATGGGAGCACAAGTGTCTGGTGACCCAACGCTCGTCTGCGATGTCGAAACATCTCAAGTGGGCACACTCGTAGCACGATTTAAAAACCCGTCCCAGAGAGCCTTGAAGCACTTGGCCACTTGCCACGCCCATTTGTGACTACCATTTCACACTGATCAGTTTTATCAAATTAACTTCCTAATACCTACATAAAAAGATTTTTAATTATCAACCTAGGTATTCTCGCCATAAGCATTCCGTATTTCATAATTTTCTAACTAACAAAGGCCAGATGTTCTGCACTCGCTGATTAAGGAACAATAAAGTTGCTCATCGCAGTTTCCGCATACGTAGCCGTCTTTATCAAGATAATGGCATTGAAACATGCTAACACGGTAAACATTTCCTTATTTTAAATCGGGCAGCGGCAGCGATCGCCTATTTCAGGTCATCGCTGACCGCAGTGTTTCGTGGCCCCAATGATGCCTCTACATTTGATAAACTTCGCATTAACCAGCAAAATGACTACGGAAAACCTCCGCGAGCAGGCATCGACCGCGACGTCGGCTAACGGTACACGTCTTTCGAACTTGGTTCAGCTCTGTGCCAATCGTGGCAAGAAGCGAATCCAATTACTTTGCACTAACTTTTTTTTAAGAAATAGGTTGTATTAAAAGCACCACACCGCAATCCGGTTTCTGTCCACGTATGCGATCGCTCTCCTCGAAGGAGTCTCGGCATTTACCTCGCGAGAATCGGAGGGACGACGCCAACTCAGGCACGACGACGGACGTAGCGCGAGCAGCTCCAATGCACTGTCACCGATTCAACACACAACAAACTTTAGTCACTTCAATAACGCTCCTGCGAAGCGTATCATCCAGTTTTTATAACAACTTCCAATAGTTTTTAAGGTTTATTCAAAGAGAACACACGAATTAAGAGACGGCCAAAATCGCTCTTATGAGCGACAAGACGTCCACACACGGGCGAGGCTCGAGGTAGACTGAGTCAAGTAGGTACTGTCCCCGGGCGGGTAGAGGGGGGACGAGGTCTCATTCGCTCTCGCAATCACGTCCAAGCTGGGGACGCAAGCGAGTCGCGACGCAAGCCGAAAGGTAACGAAACGAGCCGAAGAGCACTCGCTAATCCCGCTATCACCGCTATGGCATGACGGGAGATCGCAGGGGCGTGCACGTGCGTGCAGCGGACGGAGACGGCCTCCGACCACCAGTGCATCAGGACCTGTAGCGTTAAGGACAATGACACATATTTCGTGTCACTATTTTAAGACGTGGCTTTATCCTCTACAGAAAAATCGGGCAGTTCCTAATACAGAATTTATAATCGACTTACTTACTCAAAATTCTGGAAATTGGTGATTACTTTTTCAAATATTTTCCTTTACATATTTAAAAACAGTTTTTTACTACTCTACCACATACAGTAGAGTCACTAGTTTTTCAATTAATATCTGACTTCCAATTTATGGAGGTTGTTGTTAAATTTTATTTTGTTTTTGTTTTCATAATGGCTATAAAATACGAGTATACCTTGTATTCGTAAAATATCTTTGTCAGGAAATAAACCACTGCTGCCCATGTTAAAAGTAAGTGCCTATATTTTATAATAATTTACTTCGTCAGTTTTTGATACTGTAGGAAAATATCTTGGAACAGTATAGCGTACAGTATAAAAACAAATCCGTTATGTAGCAACCAACACGCAACAAAAACTTGTACATGAAGCAAATTTCTCTGCGCGCTGCGTTTTTGCACAGTTCACGGTTGAATCGCGTTCCGCGGTATTGCCAGGAAACTCGTTACTTATCCCCGAGCGAGAGGGTGACGGACTACTGATGTTGTATAGTGTTAACTCTTTTTAACACTTCATAAAATCTTCGTGATGCTTGAGTATTCCGTCGACTTTCTTCGCTATCGCGGCGTGTTCGCACAACTTTCCGATGTCATTGTTCTCAGAACACGTGGGAAGGTTTTGTTTTTGTTTCACTTCCATTTGATTTTCTGGTCTTTATGACTAACTTGCACTGTTATAAAACATTATATCAAACCGTTTACGCCTTTTGTACCGCTTGGATCTCCTAGCGGAATCATGATGAGTCGGATAGGATGAGATTAGATTTGTCAGATTTGGGGTAATGGGGATGGCAAATTGTAAAGTTGTTATAAGTTATCAATTATGTAAGTACTATAAGAGGAGGTTCTTAAATAAAATAAAATATTAAACAAAGATGTTATAAGTAGACAGTTTACAAAGTAAAACAGTTTATTATAATTACGGAACAGGTGGCACGGACTTAACGATACATAGGTACAATGACCGTGTGCCTTGTGATAAAACAGTTCATAACAGTTGTAATGGAATGGTGGAAGGGGAAACATTACATAATACATAGAATGCTAAAACAAAAACTAACGGTTAATTAATTTGAATTTCGTATGCATAAGAGGATTCAAGCTGAATTTAAATTAAAAAGTCCTTAACCGCAAGAAATTACTCAAATTAAAAGATAAGCATGGTGTCTTTATAAACATCAATAATCACGGGGCCAAGACAATGCAATGACAATGTGGAAAGCCACGTGACGTGCTTGTGTATAAATTACTTACTACTTGTAAGGCAGAGATCAACAGTAAACTACTCATGCGCGTTCCTACATACAACGTAAATATGTGAAAAAGTTCGGAGTAAATATGACAAGACTTTTCCCCATACGCAAATATTTTAGCAGCTTTTCACGAAGTGTTTTCGTACTACGATGCGAAAACAAACAAGCGTGGGAGATTATGGACCGCAGCACTACGTCATGACTATTGACAGGCTACCAACACATGACTTGATAAGGCTCATGATAAGGGCTGGCTCACACATACTACTAAAATTTGTGAGGATATATGTATGGGTGCGTAAAGTAAATATCTAGAGCTAGAAAAATATTACAATTAAGCGAAATTACTTTTAAACGCCATACGGTTTATGAGGACTGGAGATATTTCCAAGAAGTGCTCTAAGAAAATATCGGACACGACCTTGTGGACGAGACTGGCCTATTTAATTGCTGACGACTCAACATTGCTCTGTTTATGTTTATTCCAAGATACATTTCGTAAGGGGAGATATAACAGTCTGGAGTATGAAAATTATATAATATTTCTTCGGAACTTAAAAAAAATTAAAGTTTGATTTCCTAAAACGCGACTTTCGCATTATTTGGTGTTACTTATCGCTAATTAGTACCATATGATAGTAGCTGATGGCCTACTATATATCGTTAGCGCTAGCCTACTCTAAACTCGTATAAACTGTTTGATATTTTTCTTTTTACTTTGAAGCTTAATCCACAACTAGGTTCCGCCAGGGAGCCGCTTTATTTTGACTCCCAGCACCTGTATAAAAAATAGCCTATATGTTATTCTAATGTATAAAGCATATTACC
This sequence comes from Heliothis peltigera, assembly GCA_958496145.1. Lineage (NCBI taxonomy): Eukaryota > Metazoa > Arthropoda > Insecta > Lepidoptera > Noctuidae > Heliothis > Heliothis peltigera. The sequence continues at coordinate 9,626,387 of OY292328.1, forward strand.
GGCAAGATTCATCAATCATTTATTTTGTTGTTAAAAAGAGTAACAAACATGCATCTATCCATTATCCGTACAAACTTTCGAGTCTGTAATGAATTAAACTACTTAACACTTAACATTCGCCTGTAGTGTTCGCCAGGTGGCGCTGTCTATCGCCGTTAAAAACATTTAGAATATTTTAGTACCGCATCACTTTCCTCGTTGTTTTTCTTAATGCGTGCTATTACTACGAAGTAATTACATATTAGCACACGAAACACATTATATTGAAAAGGTTTCCTAAGAATGAGCCTTTTTGTCGATGTTTTCCTAGGTTTACAGGTGTTAAACTTTATTAATGCGTTTATGGTGTGCGATCATAGACAATATGACATAATGAGATGATATCATGCGAGTAACTCGCTGCAGACTTCTTTCGCGCCTTTTTTGGTATTCCAGCTGCATAGATACCTTTAAACTTTTTAGATTTCTATGACTACCTGACTCTATGCAGCATTCCGCTTGTTTGTTGCTACATACAGACATCCGAATTTACATCTTCGACAAACTCAAGACATTTGTCACTGGGTTCAAAATTTCAGAACAAATATATAAATACTTATCTAAGAGATTCCAATTTTACTAAGTTTCCTGGTTATACATATACTTAGCAGAGGAAGAATAGGAAATGAATAAACTAAATTTTCAATAACGTATTACTATTCAAATATCCTGATCTGCTAATCTATGTAGAGTCAAGTGCGACTAGTGGCCAAGGTCGCCCGTCAAATAAAATACCGCGCTTCATACTTTACTACTCCTTGCTAAAAGAGTAGCCAATACTAGCCGTACAATTATGTAACTCCAATGTTAAATAAACCACAGCTGAATTATAAATACATACATATTTACAAGAATAACAATGAACGAGCACTTATTAACTGCTATATTAAGGGCCTGTTTCACCACTTACGAATAGTAAGTTCCAGTTAGTTTGTTTAGTAGATAATTTCATAAAAAATCTGTTCCATTTTTTTTTATTTGGTACATAGTGGCTATTCGGATATTGCGAAACAGGCCCTAAATCTATTGAAGTCTTTTCTGCGATGTGCATAATGATGTTATCTATAGTTTAAGGTATGATGAATATGGGTACTTTATTCCTAGATTTTTTAGGAATACTCTCGAGGATTCTCTCATTAATAAAGAATTATTATCTCTGTATTTTCTGCCTACAGCATAGGCAGAAAATCATACACTATTGTTAGGCTAGTTTTGTGTGAAATAAATGATAAATGATATTTATTTTGCAAATAGGTTGAACTCAACACTTTTACACGTCAACACATTTTTTATAAAATAGTAATTTCATTATTGTTGTTACTGCATACTTTATTTCAGTAAACTTACACCGATTAATTCATTAAGAACAATAAGAACATACAAACTTAATATATAGATAACTAATAAAAAGTAGGTAATATAGTCACCTCTATCTAATTCCGACGTTCCAAAACAGGTAAATAGTTAATACATTATTTGTAATTAAGAAGTTTATCTGAATGTGTCATCTGTCTTAAATAGCGTTAACCTCAATAAACTGATAACCACAAGATGCGTCATGAATCATGACTGTCCAATTTTTTGTCGTGAACAGAATTTTGTATGAAGTTCTTATTTGCAAGAACAAAAATCGCATATTTTTTTAAAGAACGCAAAACACGGAGAGGTCATTGACAACCAGGACGTATTAGAGGTAGCGTTCTTTGAAGTTCTTTCAATAGGACTTTGGTAATTAATATAAATAATTTGAGTAATTGACACCCTGGGGCGTGCCTGCCGCTATATCGGACAACGTTGACACTAGTCACATATCGTCCTGGCAAGATTGTCTAAAGATACCGCACATTATAAAACAGATACGAATACTACGATATCTCTATCAAATATTTTTATCTCTTAAGTAAACAGACCAACAGCTATCTATCTACAAAAAGATTACTCGCCCACCACAATCACACTAACCGATTTCTCAAAGTCACACAATTTGCGTGGGAAAATTGCTCACCTTTCTTTAATTTATTTCTATTCCGCTAACTGAATTACTCGTAACGTCTACATAAAGCCTTAGTTATTTTAAGTTTTTATTTATAGGCCCAGGCAATATGCATCAAACAATTCCTATGAAATAAAACCTCTTCTAATTGATTCATTATTGATCACTCACATTTAGTTATTCTCGTTCCGTGCTTTATGTGACCCAAGCAACAATCTAGGCCTATTACAATGCTAGCGTAATCGTTCCTCGTAACTTAAGGATATTTAGGTTATCGTGCACTAAGTAAACAATACTAACATGAACGTGGGTAGGAAGGCAATGCTAAGTTTTCGTGGCTCACTTGACCTACAAAACAGGTTCTGTGTTAAATTGTTCCGTAAAAAGCGACCTAGCGCATATTTTAGCAAAGAACTGACTTATAATTTGGAACAAGAGACGCGAGTTAGTTTCTAAAACGGTTATTAACCTACGTAAGCACCGTTTCTAGTTACCGCTTTAGAACGCCAATTATTTTAATTCAATTTAAATTTAACTGTCAGCAAATATGTTTGTAATATAAAATGCGTGTGAAAGTTTGTTGTAATTAGCGTTATAAAAAAGAATCAAAAATAATTTGTTACTTTGGAAACTAACATCTCGGCTGTTAATGAACGTTTTCTCTCTCGCAGCGTAGCGGTACGCGGTTTAGACTTACTTTTACACAATAATATACATATAGGTGTGATGACAAGAATGAAAAATAATGATTATAATTACCCTGTCTTTTAAATAAGCAAAATACACGTACTTTTTGTTTTACGCACTAAACTTCTACTAAAGAGTGGGAGCCTGTGACGTCACGTTTAAGTAAAATTACTGCCTAGACTAGAAGGGAGGTAACAGAACATTTAAATGTGTTGTAAACTAAAAAAATGACTTAATTGCTTTATAAATCGACACGCTTATTGTACAAACTTGTAGATATCTCTGTTAAAATATCCCCAAGATACTCATGTAAGGATCTAGATACACCACATTTCTAGGTGAAAAATATATAAAGAGAAACCGAACTAAGAAGTATCCAATAGAATAGGTTTTTCATAACATCTATCTAAAATCTAATAGTCGGGGTTAATAGAATAGAGTAATTATTTTTATATAACACGTAGGCAAGCTCGCACATCTCTGCATTGTGTGGCTGTGATGCAACAAGTTGTGAAAGCCGATACCGCTGGAATTGGGTTAACATTGCGCGCGAGTCGCTCGCACCGCGCATGCGTCGCGCACACTTTTTATTTTTGTTTATTTAGTTATGTTATGGCTGCAATAATTGTATTAATATGGTCATTTATGTCGGTAGCTTTAATTTCTTGAATTAATTTTGAAGCAAATTTTCAAAAGCAGTCAACAAATGCAGGTATTCTTGGCATTTAACAGTTTACAGAAACAATTGTACTAATTTCGAGATTGTTATCATGAACCCTTTTATTGAGTTCCTCAGTTACTCCGTGATCATGCAACAGTGCCGAAACATCGGGAACTCAATAAAAATGTACTACTAAGGCTATCTTTTTATATATTTCGAAATTAGTACTTAATAAATCAACCATAAGCGTAGAGTTAGATTTCACTGGTATGAAAAAAATAAGGAAAATACCTCCCGTTACTTCACTAAGAAGGTGTATTTTTTATTAAAAACATTTTTGAATAAGAAATCGATGTTAGCTAATCACCTTTCGCGCTGGAATCAGTGTATAATTACAGGAAGTTGCATAATTCCTCGGTTATACAAGAAGCTGGGCCATGTTCCGGTTGTCTACGAAAGTCGTTGGCACAAGGTCGGCCGCACTACGTTCTAAATTTTGAGTTGGAAAGGTGAATCTTTATGAGAAAGTTCACACTTAACCTTTCACACTAAAGCAGTTTTGTGTAGTTTATTTATGGTATCGTGCTATTTCTGACCTTCTTGTTTTTCTTATGAATGAGACTATTTTTAATGTTTTTGGTTACAATTTGCTTGGGAATAAAGGAAGTTAAACTGTATGTCTTCTATTTCAAACCAAAAGTTAATTTCTTCTGGTTAACTTTTAGAGGTCTCTGGTAAATGTAGGAATGTGTCAGATTTTTCTTTGTTTTTAGAAATCAAGACTTTATCTGTATGTAGACCCACTGAGCAATCCGCTCACAGTATTGCTAGCTTAGATTTAATGTTGCCATTATGGGTGATTGAGCTTTCCGCACTGGTAGTGCAAACCGTCCTGTCTGCCAAAGTTGAGTTCATATTCTGGCTGCACATCTGATATCTCTACATACATCGAAAATTCGTGCATCAAAGCAAATTAAACAGTACCTACCATGATGTCATGAAATTAAGCAAGTCACCATTATTTTTTTATCTTTTGTCTTGTCATTGTAATTGGCATGTTCATTGACTATGTTAATTATGTTAAATCGATCTTGTATCGACATGTTCTTAGGATTAATCTAGACTTAAAGGAAACAATAAACACTTATTCATGAATTTGTGATTTTCGAAAACATGTTTCATCACATTTCGAAATATTCTGTCAGTGTGCGTAATGATAGAGCTACTTACCTGGTCACCGGCTTACGACCGCGTGCATTTCGGGTTATCCGAAGTAACATAAACATGGCTATGTCTTACCTAGATACTTTGCTGACAGAAGCCGTGGTGTACCTAAATCTACGTATTGTCCAGATATGTAGCAATTCATATCTTTGTAGTTTTTACGAAGTTTTCTTTCAGCATGTCTGACCCCGGGCATCTCTCCGCAAAAGAAAATCTACAGGGCACTGAGCAGCCAATGATAAACAACGTACATCACCTATAGTTTCCATGAATGCATAAAAGCCGGCAGGATTTTTCCAAATACTTATGAAATCTCCTCTACTACGAAGGTAAAGAACCTGTTAAAAAAACAACTAAAGATAACTAGGTATTACCTACGTAACCATTTTAGTTCTTCCGGCATAATAAACCGACACTGTGGCGGGCGGCATTTTCTATTTTCCTTATCTACGCAAACGAGTATGACCACATAATGAATAACATTATTTGCTTCTGCTATTATTTACTCGTAGAGTATATATATAATATATTTATGTAGGTATTTAAATCTTATCTACATTACGTTTATTACGATAATAGTCGAGATCGGTGAGGCTTAGTCGTTACAACACACTGTTCCGACATAGGGGTTAATTAAAATGACATAGCATTTTTATTGATACACCTTATTTATCTTATAGATTAAGTATATTTATTTAGCACATGACTTTGCTAGTTCGACCTCCAAAGGTGTGACCAGGCTCCAAACTACGTTTTCTTTTACAGTTAAGAAAAATTTAGAGATCTGTAATTTGGACATAGTCAACCTGAACCATAGCCTGTTTCACCACTTACGAATAAAATCCGGTTAGTTTATTTGGTCGATAATTTCAAACAAATTCTGTTCCATTTTTGAATTTATTCGGTAGACAGTGGCTATTCGGACATTGTGAAACTGGCCCTAAGACTTTTTACAACTGAATAAAAAACTATTTACATACCTAATTATGTGTATTATAGCTATTAGCTATATGTAAATAAAACATAGGTAATCATAATGCACTCTACAAATCTTTATCATATTGACATTTCAATCGAACGATGCTTCAAAATACAAGCACCGTTACATACGTAAATGCAATCGATATACGTAATAGCCAGCGTGCACTGCCGGTGCATCACGACAAGCGTGCGCACTGTAACAGCTGATATTTCGAACGCATCGCGCACCGGGACGGAACGACCTTGCGAGATAACATATCCTGATTATTGTTCATCTTCATGCAAACGGCTACAGATTGACGCTAAATGAAGCTTCAAGATCAGAACTAAAGAGATGCTTCGTTCTCGACTGCTACTGTTTGAATTTTGTAAATTATCATACTAATAATTCGTGTGTTGTCTTCACTAACTAATATTTCCTATAAAGCTGTAGAGTTTGTTTGTATGTTTGGTTGAACGCGATAATCTCAGGAATTACTATATTAATTTGAAAAATTGGATCAGTGTTCGATAGTCCATTTATAGAGGAAGGCTATAGGTTTATCCATTATTTATAATACTTTATCCACAGGACGCGGGTGACGCCGCTAACAGAAGCTAATTTTTAATATTAAGAATTATTTATCTCGAACAATTGTATTAATATACTATACTTACATATTAAGTGCAGTGAACTATTAATTATGCATCGTTGATTCTTGGACGGTAAACAAACTAGCGCCACGTGGAAACTCTGCGTGCCAAAATTAATGTACTAGCACCTACACAAATTGAGACAACCGCATAAATATCGCAGTCAAGTACGTTGTGTTTACGACGAATATACAACAGTTGCTAGCTCTTTGAATCATTTATCACGCCATTACTATTCTTTGAATTACCCATTACTAATTAGCTGTCATTAAAGTCAGAATGCGATGTGATCTTGTCCCGTAGCATTGTACATACCTGCGTGTAGCTGTCCTCTCGTAATCCAAACGATTTTAATGATCTCAGGAAACAATAGATGGTAATTATTGATATAGACTTATTTAAAAGCGAAAGTAGCTGCTTATCAGGTCGTATGTTGGGCTTGAATGGTTGACCTTCTGATATTTTGATTAAGATATTGTTTGGCATGGAGATAAGTGAAGGGGGACGAAGCATTATTTCTTCAACTGCAGCTCTCTGCAAGTGCAAGTGAAACGGTTTTTCTTAATTCAATCTTATTTTAAGAGATTAATGCGTCTATAGATCTACTTATATTCAAGTCTGGAGATGAAGTTATAGCAAACAAACAAACACGTCCAAATGTATTAAAAAGATTTTTTCAAATCGTTTGGACGACGGAGATATGCGTGAGCAAACATAAAATCATACAGGTCACAATAAATAGCACTCAAATCTTCTCCTAAATGTATGAATTACTTTTCCGTAAACTGCATCGAAACCGGTTCAGTCGAAAGCAAGAAAATCGCGGGCAAACATAACACAAACTTCAGGTCATACTGTGAACCTCCTTTTTTAAAGTCGGTTAAAAAATCAAAGTCCAGCTAGCACAACATTATTATTCCGGCCGTTTAGGCTGTGACACGGCTTTGACCCGCACGGATTTGGGTCAAGAGGAATCGATTTATAACAACCAAGTTTGCATCTATTCCACTGATCCGATGAATCGTTAAGTGGAATCAAAGTAGAGCTGTATTTGGAGCTACCGGATTTAGGAAAAACTTTAAATTATTCAAAAGAGATTGTTACCGTTTGAATTGTTTTGGGTTTTTAATCAAGGCATCTGTTTCCTTAAGCTTAGATTAAAGGTTAATGATGTTGTTTACTCTTGTTTTGCCGCTCACAGAAGTTTAATAGTGGCAGATAAGATACTATGTAATTTAGGTGGGACACTTACAATACACTTTGTGTGCGATCGCTTCTGAGCCTTACAAAATATCTAGATAGAAAGTTCATCACAGACGATCATTCACAGACTCAAAGCACATACGACTGTAGGCTTAGAGAATATAATAACGAAATCGGTACACCGATGTTGATACAAGAAATACCAAACAGACCGTAATTTACGATACTTCTAAAAATATAACGACAGATAGAATAAAATTGCTAGATAAACAAACGGCTTTACCTGCTATAGGATCATGAAATCCAATTATACTGTTGTACTATATTCATAAAGTATATTCATAAAGTAATTTGATTAACTTTATGTTATGAATTATTTTATTGGGAAGGTCCTAATCCCGATGTGCGAAACATTGAAAGTATTATGACGAATAACTTGACGGCAACTGTTGTTGACAGAAACTTCGAAAGCTTGCTTTCAACTTAGGAGTGTACACTACACTACACTTCACTTCCGATATTGACATGATACGTCTCCTGCACCATAGAACAAGTCTGCACTGCCTAATAATCACAACAGGATAACTTGGATATCCAGTAGTCATCACCTCACGTCTGTCAAAAATTGCCGTAGTCTACGGCAGATTGCAATAAAAAAAAAATTGAAATCACTGAACATTTTCGAACTGACGGAAGCCACACTGTATTGTTTATTAACAAGGAAAAATTAAGTAAATACTCTAATCTAAAGATTATCGCGTTTAGGAAACCACTTTTTTCCTCCTTCTTCCATTTTCGTGACTATTTACCTTATTGTTTATTTATTAACAGCTTTTTATTTATTTGTCAATAAGGCAAACCAACAGCTTCTGTATAAAGATAAACAAAAAGAGTAGGAAGTTATGGGTTTATATACAGTTGACAATAACAGCAGGTTAAACCAACATTCACGAACATAAAGTGGTAACTAAAGCTAAGATTGACGAGTACCTAACACATAAAGAGACACGCCTTTTAGAGAATGCATCCTATATACGATAAAGAGATAAACGTATCTCTTGAATTGATAACAATTTAATAATACATCTACGGATAGTTGGGGTAAGCCCCGGCTTAAAATCTGATTAAAAAATCCAGAAGCACGGTAAAGACTACCTGCACATATGGGACTATGGGAATTTGTATGCGTCATTTAAGTTTAATGACTCACTCGAAAGCTATCGACCTTACTTAAACGACATTACGTTCTGAGAAATATGTTTTTACGTTCATCATAATCATTAAAACTGAAAGAGAAAACCTTTAATGAACATGTTTATTTACTTAACAGTTAACATTCTAATAACGAGGATTAGAAATTAAGCATTTTGACCAATTCTACCTCCAGCGTTGCATATATTATTTTGAAGTAAATACTTACATAATTTTTGACATTTCTTAATTAAAGAGTATAACTAAACTTATAAGTTTGACAGTTCAAAACTTACATAATTATAAGTGTGGTAGGTAAGTAACAGCCGAATAGGTCGATGATCGATCATAAGGTTAAGCAACGCTTAGTGCGGTGGTTTAGTGGATGGGTGACAATCATATCATGACGAGTTCCTCCGTGTCTCGGAAGGCAACATTAAATTGGTGGCTCCCGACTGTCATTTGAACATATTATAAACTAGAAGCCGAAGTTGAAAAAAGGCTAGAAAGGTTTGAGTCTAAAATTAATCACCTCCGTTCAGTCGTTTCTAAGATAAAAGCGATTTATAGGTCCTGACTCAGCGACAGATAAAATGAGCGTTTCTAAATCAAGGAACAATCAGGCTTCTTTGAAATCTCCCAGACGGTACAAAAAAACTGTTCGAGCTTAGATTAATTATTTGTTGACAATGTGACGAAGACATTTGTAGTAGATACGCGTTTAATTCTCACACGGTCAATCGTATCGGTTGAGTAATAATATGACAATGCGATAATTACCTTCTTAGGTTTACTCGGTAATCGTACACAATGCATTTATTTGTACGAAGTTATTAAGTATACATTTAGTAATGTTAACTTTACCTACTTATTATTGAATCTGACTTGAAAAATACCTATCTATCGACATTTCCTCTCAGACAAAAAAATTTAAAGTCGAAGTTAGTCCAATTTTTCTTATTTCTTTAAAAACAGGTTATGTTGCTTGTTAAAGTATTTTACATATAAAATGCGATGCTCTAATAATGTTTATTAATACAAAATACCAATTTTAATGTTACAAGCATAACTTTAATAATTTAATGGAGAGCTGACAATATTCATCGGGTGCGTGTTTGCACCGTTGCACGTTGATATCGCAAAAAGTGCTTGCAACCGGTTTCATACAAGCCTCGACAATCACGTATTACCACTGAGCACACGCTACTTTCTGAAACACCGTACATATGACGACCACTTACTCTCCATTCTCGTTTTTATTAAATAAAGCGCTTGAAAATTAATATCTACCTAACCAACGCGTTCGACTTCATTACTATACATAGTTTTTTTTTAAATATGGGTTATTATTTACATACGGATGTGGAAAATTCAAAGAAACTTATTTTGTGAAAGTAACAGTTACAGACAAATAAAAATAACCCGAAAAGGTATTAATAATTAGTTAAAAGTATGGTGTTCCACAGGGGCTAATTTAAGGACCAAGTTTATCAACGGCCTAAATACATTAATGCTAAATATATACATTCTACGAGACTATTACCGATTTAAAATTAAAGTTATAGTAAATTACTCATCTTGTCAATTCATACATTTTAAGCCTTTTCCCAAAATCAATATGCAAACAATAAGACGATCTCAAAACAATAAGCAAATAGATTTGCCTGAAATTGTTATTTTTTCTTTTGAGGAAAGTTGCCGCCTTAAATACGGATTCCATGGCAACACTAAATTCCGATTCGCATGTTGTGATGTAGCCGATTGTACCGCAGTAAGAGTGATTTACTGAGCTCCGCCCACGACTCAGCTCCACTCATTATATCGATTAACAATCACTATAATTACGCAAACATCAGCATTTATTATCGAGCTGTCGAGGAATATGGACGCAGATAGATCAAGGATAAGGGATATTTTAAGAATACCACTATTTTTAGTGAACCTTGGTCTTATAAAGAAAAAAGCTTCCTTTGTCTGTCCTATAACATAAATCGATATGCTCGGTTCATAGAAGCAACACAACATGTTGCATAGAATAGAATATTACGAAAAAAAATCTTTATCGGGACACTAAACATACATTATATTTCAATGGAAGTCTGCCCATAAAACGTGGTTGTTGAGAGATAACATGTTGTTTGAGAGATCACCGCGTGCTATTGACATGTGAACGATGGTCCCTCACTATATTATGAAGCAACAAAATAAATAAACCGTCCCTATGACGGGAGTCAACAAAATGTTATCGTTTATAGTCTAGTCTGCTCTGGACTAGAGTAACAGTAATAATGTGGGATCATCACTTCCTTTTCGAGTTTGTAATTTTAAATCACTACATATTTACGAAATTATTTTATTAAAATTTTCCTCTCTGCAATTTAGTCTTGTGGTTTAGGTACTGCTTACTATGAAATCAACCAAGTTTTCCGAGAATTTTATTATCGCCAGATGAGAAAACCCGTTAGTTATTTTTTGGCTACAATACCTATTCAAATACAAAATTTATAAGAATCCGTTTATGCAGATTGCAGTCACCATACTTCTGAAAGTACGATTACATTACTGAATTGTTATCTTGATTGAGAACCCTAAGAATCACTATCATTATTAATCTGTATTGTACCTATTTACAGCATTCTCTGAATTGAGTGGCAGTTGATTGATATAAATCTTTAATCAAATCTATTTGATAAATGAACAGTAAATTGTTCGCTTGTCCTCATTCCGTAGTAGCGTATTGATAGCGTGTCACGTCACTACCGAGAAGGTTGGTGCGATTGTAGAGCGTTGAAAGGCGATATCGATATACAGGGTGGCACCGTGGTAAGCGGTACGCTTATCTCAGTCGTATTGTAGTAGACGTGGCTATCGGCGGTGGTCGGTGGTGGTGTTGCGCAAGCGCAGGCGGTCAGGCGCGCGAGGCCGCCACTCGGCCTCATTCTCGTTAGGTACGCAAATGTCAGGATCAAGGCCGCAGTATGAACAGTCAAGAATTTATTCAAAGTCATTAATGATTAACGTTTTTTTTTCTTTATCTGTTTATTTAGCTCCTTAATTACTAATTGTAGCCGCAGGTGGTCATTAAGAAGATAAGCAGGTTTTAACAGGTATTCACAGACTTCAGTAACTATCTGTCTACCCTGGTGTTGCTCGGGGTAATTTAGCTTTTCTATAGAATAATTCTGTTACGAACATAGTAGAGAAGTAACCGCCTGCGCAAACGTCTACATCCTTCGGCCAAAACTGAAACTTGTCGATGTGCGGAGTGGGCATTGATTAATTTCGACTTGTTTGCTTTTTTTATCAGCTGTCCTTTGGTGTAAGAATTACCGTGTCTTGGGTAGCTTCGGGGTGACTCGGATTCTCTCAATAGCTTTAGTTTGTCGTAGTACCCACAGGATCTTGGTTTACTGCAGAAGAGTAAACACGTCTAGAGTTAGATATACTGACGCCAGTATGCCGCCGACAGGAGATAATCGTAGGGGAGGCGAGGATGCTAAACCGGTAGGAACTCGAGCGTCATGTGGACCTATTGGAGTTTATAGATTAATTAAAAACAAGAATAAAATGTTAGACAGTGTTTTTTCTTCAGCGATGGGGAAGGCCTATACAGACTTTCCATTTTTTTAAATTAACTTGCTAGTTGGATAAACTAAAGAAAATTAAATATTGATACTGTAGGCGTGATACTGACATCAAATATCATATTAGTCTGCCTTTATAGTAGTGGGGTTACTATCTAGGAGAATAAAAATAGATAAAGCCGTTTTATTCAAGCGCGGCAGAAATCCAGAGGAAATGTTAGTTTGAGCCTAAAAATTTTTTGACTACAGCTTTCTTTAGCTCGTAATTAATTCATCTGACCCTTAATCTGACGCTTTCCAGCTTTTTCCTTTATCTAGCGGACTATCCCAATGTTGGGCACTTGTATAAAAGCGTATATCATGTTGGAGGTACTCAGCGGGATGCAACCATTTTCCCATATGTTAATCTGACGCGCTCGAGTTACTCCCAAAATCCCTTCTATGGCTCCCCAGCTATAAGTAAACCCGCAGAGGGAAGGGCATGAGATGATGATGAGTGCAATTTTGCTGAGTCAGCGCTGATTGGCGATTCATTCACCTATCGTTGCCATGACGTCCAGCTGGATCTCCTTCGAATTACCACGAGTTTTTCCAAGCGCATGGTATGAAAAAAACTTGCGGAGACGCGCGACTTTATCTCGTTCGGCCGAAATTATCTGTGATAATTTCTGCGAATAATGCAGGCGCGTCAGATGTAAACCCTAGTTCTCAATACAAGATATATTGAGATTTATATCGGTTCTGTTATTTTAGTACACTTTAAGTTGTGGTCAAAGTACTAAGGAAACGAGACGGATAATTCTCTTTGTCGAGCAATCAATATTACATTATTGTGGAGCTACGATTTAAATTGATATCCCACCGTCGTAACTCGGTATCTTCAATCCTTCCCCAGACGCAATCTTATTGGTCGTAAAGCTTGCTGCTTATTGCTTTAGCTGTTTATACATACTTAGTTTAAAGCCGTATGTAAGATGTAAGTAGTCAACAAATCCCCGTGTTTGCGTTGGAACGGGTATACTGATTTCTGACGTTTAAATCTTTTGAAAAATAAAAGCTAGAAATAAAACAAGTTACTCACAATGTAGCAACGCTCTCATTTATTCGATCAATAGCAATAAGTGGGTTCACAAATTCGGTACAGTATCTTTCAAGCTGAAAGTAAATGTTCGGTCATGATTATTGTATTCAAGTCAGAACTACCGATGCGTGACGTTCACAAAATCGTAATAACCCACTTCACACGTGCGCTATTAGATGATGCTGCATTTACAAGGAGAATCAAACAAAAGAGGTACGTTAACCATAATTATAAAATAAAATTTGTAGTAGAACACTGGCATTCACAATTTGTATCAGAATTTGAAACGAAATAGATACGTTTTTCACCATGTTCAGCTTGTGTTCAGAATAGTGTTATTAGGGTTTATATTTTTACTAGCTTCCGCCAGCGGTTTCACCCGCTTTCTGAGGGAAGTACTTTCCATACCCGGATAAAAAGTAGCCTATATGTTATTCTGATGTATAAGCTATATTGTGGTAAAGTTTCATTCCAATCCATTCAGTAGTTTTTACGTGAAAGAGTAACAAACATCCATACATCCAAATTCCAAACATCCATACTTACAAACTTTCGCCTTTATAATAGTAGTAGGATTACAACAATTAATTTGGTGTGCTGACAACTGGCGTTGAGATAAGGACTTTCTGACAGGGCGGGAAATGGTGATTTTTTGCTTTTGGCGCTAAGGCGGGTTGATAAAAGATGAGAAGGGAATCAGGTCGTAGATCGTGGCAATAGCCTTTAAAAACATTGTTAGTGACCTAAAAGGGACTTTCATTTTACCTCGGGCATAGAGGGTCGTAGTTTTTACAATAGGTAGTTATAAAGTGTTTCATGGCAAATACGCTTCGTGTGAAATAGGTTTTACAATCAAACTGTCGACTGACCCGACACTGCCGTAATACAAACAATTTCTTACCGAAATAGCTGCAACGATCATCGAGCATTCATTTCAAAAATAAGCGTTTAATTACCAACTACTTGAGCTATTCATTAAGTATTTTAATATTCAGACTTTAAATGCAATAAATGTGAACTATAAAGTGGTACGAATGGAGAGACGGCGAAACGTTCCAGCGGGCAATAAAGTAAAACTAACCTTTAATTAGTTCTAATTACCGCGGGCGTCTTGGCCGAAGTTATATATTGTATTGTATATAATATGCATCCACTATACAGGGTGTAAGGGACAGCCCTCCACAGACTGATGGGGTGAGGTCAGTATACCATACTAAGAAGACTGGTTCATGAAATTGTTTCAGGAACGCTATGGAAATCCAATAAAACTGATTTGTTTTAGAACCTCACAAAAATTTAACAGCTGCTTTCACGCGTCGATCGTTACGATTATTTAAAAATCCATTGCTGGATTTTTGATTTTGGCGTTATTATTTAAAAAAATGAAATACAAAGAATGTAATTTAAAAACAATGAAAGAAAGAAAGAATACTGTATAATCGGTAAAAAAATAAAACAATCCAGTGAAATATGATTCAAAATAAGGAGCTCAATGCACCCTATCTGTCTACGGAGGGCTGTCCCATACACCCAGTATATGTATTAAATAATAACTAGGCCTTCTTACAAATTTTTTGAATCAGTTGGGCGTTTACATAAACAACAGCGTTTTTGTTACCAATTTCGACTCGCTTTTCAGAATTAATTAACTCTCTGTTTATTTACTGATCGTGAAACTTGGCGAATAGAACTGAATTTAGTTAAGTGAAAGTTAAACTACAAAATTAGGTTACAATATTTTTGGTAAGCAATCATAACAAATTAACTTTAATAATAATATTTCAACACTTTTACCTTTTTCAATTCCTTTTATGTGCATATTTTTTATTCTTACGGTTAGTTTCACCGGTTGCTGATAAGTTCCAGATAATTTATCTGGCAGATAATTTCTTACAAATCCTGTTCCATTTTTGAATTTATCTGGTAGATAGTGGCTATCCACAACCTGTGAAACTGGCCCTTAAAATTGTACAGTACATAGCAGAAAATGTGACACATTAAAATAAAAACGTCGTTCTTCTAAATAAAACGACCTAAACCTAAACGCGACTAGCTACGGCAGACTCATAATTTCACACGCAAAACACGATTACCTACTACCTAATCGTTTCTACCTACCCAATGAAAAATGTCAACAGCGGTCATTATGATTAATTTTTGTTAATACCATTCGTATTTTTTCTCCTATAAAAAACTAACAAACTACAGTTCACGCTCATTCATTCATTCACTCACTCATTCATGAAAATTTCGTAAAACTCATTGTAGGTATCGTTTATTCGTAAATATTATTCGTAAGAAGATTATTGGTCAATATGTAAAAGAAACAACTGAAGATCTTCGGCAATCATACCAACTTTTTTCTAAAGATGAGATAGTATAAGCAAACGCATAGATTATTAAATTTTTCTTCGATTCCATACAAAAAATATGCCCACTTTGCTTACTTACCAAGCCCAGCATCTAAGAACCGTGGGCTACTTAAAAGCTATGTGGGCGTTGCGTGGGCAAAAACACCAACACACCAACATATAGAATTAATTATTCGTTAGAGTACATTATTTGTCAGTATTGCCGTATCTTTTGGCATTACAAAACATGGATACGCTTTCTTCATAAATTAAACTATGAGATAGAACTCTTAATAGGTAGGATTCAAACGGTGAATTGTGAGTTAATTGTTTACAACGCAAATGAGGTTCTAATTAAACGTAGGTTGATAGGAGAAACTGTTTTGTAAATAATGAAATCTGGTTCACAGAAGCCAAATTCCAAATACCAATTGAATAGTCTATCTACAAAATAAAAATGACAACGCAAATGAGGTTCTAATTAAATTTTGGTTGATAGGAGAAACTGTTTTATAAATAATGAAATCTGGTTCACAGGAGCCAAATTCCAAATATCAATTGAATAGTCTATCTACAAAATAAAATTGGGCAACGCGAACTCTACATAACTACAAGATCATATTTAATTAATACACAACAGTAATTCTCTTACTTTTACGGTGATATGGACTGTAATTCCTCTGTCATTTTTGTCCAGATAACTCTAACAAAATACCAATAAACATAAGACTAGTTTGTCATTAACAACTCTCTACAGCGTAAATGTCGAATATTGAGATACCGGCAAAATGCGAGTTGGACTCGCGCACGAAGGGTTCCATACCATTTATTTATAAAAGTGTCAATGAGTATTTGTTGTGAAAATTTCAATTGTCTAACAGGGTCCATGAGATACAGCTTGGTTACACAGACAGCGAAGTCTTAGGAATATGGTCATAGTATACCTTTGAGCACGGAACCCTAAAAGCAGTATCCAGGGATTTCGCATATTCATAAATATTTGCAAGTCTGTTTATTTACGATTACCATGTTTAAACTGAAAATAAACTCGTCAATATCAGGTCTTATGAAGGGTTTACAGGCTTCACGGATGGGTGAACGATTTTATACCTAGGTTTGTTCAGGACATTTAAAATTTTACCTACATATTCAGGTAAATGTGTGAGGATAAATAATTTTCTTTTTGGCAGTACCTGGTCTGAGCTTAGCGATAACAATTTTTGTCGGTACAAATTTGTTACTATCGGGCCGGTTTTAGTATAAGCCTGTGGAATCACAAGGTCTCCAAAAATTTTCGTGTTTCTAAAACTGAATCCTATAATGATGTGTGCGTTTGTTGTTATCTTTCGCTGACTCCGCGGACCGTCTCCTTGCTGCTGCATATACTGCTAGCTTGGAGGGTGAGGGTAAGCTGGAGTCTCGGGGACGGACAAGTGACTCTCGGGATTCTGCTGCGGGGAGGGACGCGGAGGTCGGTACTGAGGGCAGCTTGCGGACCGTGTCGTATGGTAATGGAGAGCTGCGGGAGGCGCTTGATGCGATAGACCCGGAGCCATCAGAGTCCTGAAACCAATAAATGTATTTAAAACTTTAGGACTTAAATGGTCACTGAGCTGGGGATCTACCATTACTGGATGAAAACTTTATTTCAGTTACAATGTTCAATCATCGATATCTTAAACGGGTAGGAGACGCCAGCACATCAAGTTACTTCAATCCGTCAAAAACCATTAATAGATTTTCAACTTTATCGCTGAAGCATATGCTTCAAAAGTTGGTTGAGAAAATTTTACAGCTTCGGATTAACTGATGTGTTGGCGTCTGTACATAATTTTTGCCCGAAATCCAATTAGGACCATTACATTTTACAAGAGCTTCCAGAATCTTAAAACTCGATGTTATTCGCATACGCAAACAGCTATTTATTTACAAAATAGTTTGGTTACCTACCATTGATATTATAAAGCGTCATAAAATAATCATGTTATTACCATAAGCCGGCCTTGGTACAGGACGTTGACATCACATTACTCAGCTTTGGCGAGCTAAATTTATCGTCAATGAAACTAGAAAAGGTATTGTTTATTCATCGATTCCCTACAACATTGTGGATAATAATGGTAAATCTGTCTGTTACGTTGTATTTACGTTAAATCGAATTAAGGATCGAACATTTAGTTAAACATTCATAACTGATTCCTGAAAGTGCGTTTCTATCAAAGTTACCAACCAATCTCCTAAGTCTTTTCCCAAGCTATGATGGGGTCGGCTTCCAATATAACCGGATGCAGCTGAGTACCGGAGTTTTATATGGAGGAGCTGCCTATCTGACATCCTCAACCCAATTACCTGGGCAACCCGATATCCCTTGGCTGGGTGGTTGTCAGACGTTCTGGCTTCTGATTGCCCGTAACGCCTGCCAAACGCAAATGGCAGCCAGGACCCACTAGTTTAACGTGCCTTCCATCCGTCCACGGACAGACCGCTCCAAGCGTTGCTTAACCTTATAACCAATCGATCCGTGCGGCTGTTACTTAGCTACGAGCTCCTTAAAGGTACCAATCAATAGTTCAGCAAATTATGGTAAATGGGTAAAACTAAAAATAGACCAGACAAGACCGACTAACGTCATTCCTGTAACAAGATATTGATTCCATATCTAACAAATTGAGTTGTTAGTGGATTAAAATTTCAGTTCATTTGAACGCATTCATCATTCGTAATTAAGTGAACAAATTGACCTATCGTTCACCTGTCGAGCGCATAGGTAGGGCGCTACTTAGTTCTTACTTAAGTACTTAGTACGTAGGAACATATGCTGTCGACACTCTCTAATCACTCGCTTAGAAACTAACATGTGCACCGCTTCTACTTTAATGACTTGTTGCTGGCTAACTAGCCAACTAGAGGTACCCCTCACGGTATTACGGTGATACTTGCACGTGGTCGTACAAAACTCTTTTGGGAAATATAGGTATACATACTTAAACGTGCTCTACACGATCAAAACCGGGAGCCGACAGAGGTGACCTTGGTCTCCCGTTGGCCGACAGCGTTGGGTCCGACCACAACCCTGTAGCGATGGATGCGTCAGACCAAATTCGTCCAAAGACGTTTGACTCTGTCAGTCGGCCGACCAACATCTACACGGTAGATTTTCAGACCAACTGGAACAAGCTGACCCCAGTCGGCGGTTGGTTTGGTAGAAAGCCATAGCCATACATATTATTATACATATTTTGTTGGTAGGTACTCGTGCGCTGCATTTAGTAGGAAGGGCCACAGTGTTCTTTCATTTCACCGGAAGTGGGGGGATTTCCCGAAAATAACTACCTACATCGTACAATGAGCTGATTTAAGTCTATATAGTCCTGAGTCCAATATTCACTATTTTTTATTTCATAAGCGTTGCAACGTGATCGATTGAAAGCTAGTGAAAGAGAAAGCACGGGAGACCTGAAAACTAGTCCATTATGTATTACGGTATTACCTAGCTAGGTGGGAAATGGGTTTACTGTTCCACTTCAACATCGGACCCCGAGATAAAGCTCCGATAAGCCTACGTTGTGCAGTTTCCTCATCTTATTACTTTATTACCTTGGCACTTCTTATTTTAACATAGTTTATGCCATACTCTCTTATAAACTGACTTTTACGCGGCAACGGAC
Source organism: Heliothis peltigera (assembly GCA_958496145.1). Taxonomy (NCBI): domain Eukaryota; kingdom Metazoa; phylum Arthropoda; class Insecta; order Lepidoptera; family Noctuidae; genus Heliothis; species Heliothis peltigera. The sequence goes on from OY292328.1 coordinate 9,645,683, forward strand.
TAACGGACTAACGGACCTAGATTGCTGATAGAATTACAACTAGTTTTCTTATAGTATAAAATCGAATTAGCTGCCTAAGGAGCTGGCTGTAAGTTGTAGAAGGGTTAGACGAAAAATGGGATAAAATAAAAGTTGTCCCTAACTCTAGATTTTGAGCTCTTTTGAAAGCGCTAACAACATTGCCAAATCCATTTCATTGCGTCCCACCACCCAGCAGCATTTAGTCACCGCTCTGAGCTGTGTATGTAGTGTGAGACAAGCATAATATTTCAGCGAGTGGAGAAAGAGTACCCGACTTTATCATTGTAATCAGTAAAAGTCTATAAACCGAATTGAAAACCTCCTCCTTTTTTGGAAGCCGGTTAAAATCCCATCTTTGTTCCTTTTGAAGACCATTGGGCCATAGCCCCGGCCCCACCTCTCCTCACGTCGTATTAAAGCTGGTGCCTATCAGAATAAATTCAGCACTTTTGGAGAAAACAATAATATTATTCAATTAACACATAATATTATGGTTCTATAGTATCAATAAACTTTCCTGTTTAACGGTGTTAACGCCTAAAAAGCGCACTCTATATATAAAGTAGACAAAAACTCACTAATTACCGGTCACAAGGAAAATATTTATATACTCAGGGTCGTTTTCCGGCCAGTGACTACCAGGATAATGGCAATAATTTCCCTTGACAACAATGTATCTACCTATATTTAATACACTATTACCTACTACCTATTTATTTGGACATCGATGTATGAATCTATAGCTGTTCCCGTTCCACCACCCGGTGCCCGAGGGAACTACTTCCAGCACCCGGATAAAATGTAGCCTATGTCCGTTCTCAAACTCTAGACTATATGTTTACTAAATTTTATTTTAATCGGTTCAGTAGTTTTGGCTAAAAATCGTGACAGACAGACAGAGTTACTTTCGCATTTATAATATTAGTATTGATATTGGTGCATTCTAAAAGTAAATAAAAAAAATATACCAAAAATAATTTAGAGGAGGAAATACAAAATTTATCCTCTCCAGCTGCTGTGTGTTGTGAATACCTTTCTAAATTTAACTCAATGCTTCTTTTCAAAAAAATACGTCGTGGTGGCCTAGTAGTAAAAGAGCCAACCTCTCAAGTAGGGTGTGGGTTCGATTCCAGATCAGGCAAGTACCAATGCAACTTTTCTAAGTTTGTATGTACTTTCTAAGTAAATCTTGGACACCAATGACTGTGTTTCGAATGGCACGTTAAACTGTAGGTCCCGGCTGTCATTGAACATCCTTGGCAGTCGTTACGGGTAGTCAGGAGCCAGTAAGTCTGACGCCAGTCTAAGCAAGGGATATTGGGTCGCCCGGGTAACTGGGTTCATGTGGTCAGATAGGCAGTTGCTCCTTATAAAACACTCGTACTCAGCTGAAACCGGTTAGACTAGAAGCCGACTCCAAAATGATGCTTCTTTTCAATAATATCATTGACATGTGACTCACCTTACGCGCATCTCTATGCTCCAAGCGGTCGTATCGCGTGTTCCTGGCGGAGGGCTTGCGAGGGGGGCGGGGCAGCGCAGAGGGGGGCGGCGGCAGGCTGGAAGACCGAGTTTGCTGTGAAGCTCTGCCCTGACGTTCCAGTAAAAGCGCTTCCTCCCCGCGCCCGCCGCCACCCCGCGCCCCGACTGTGCCCAGGCCGGGGAAGCAGCAGAGACCACGCTGTCAATGGTAATTTCGAGTTAACATGACTGGAAATACTTCTGTCTAACCCTGTAAGGTTCCAGTATTATAAGTAATAACATATGACGGGTATTAGGAATACCGCTGATTAAACGCAATCTTATAGATTTATGTAGGTACAGACGCCAGCACATTAGGCTACCCTAACCCGTCAAATTTTCCCAAACATCTTTGAGCTATAGGGTTCAGCCATAAAGTGGAAAAACTGTTAAAGAAAATTTGACAGATTGTAATAGCTTGGTGATTTCTGTATAGGATTGATGAGATTGAAGTGTTCACCAGCTCAGAAAAGACATCACCACAAAAAAAAAAATATTTAGATTAATGTATGCACCATTCTTAAACCTTACAACCATGTGGTAAAGTCAACACTATGTAAACAACACCATTAATATGCATTAAAAATTCCGTGATTTCGTAATAATTCTATATATAGGATGATCTAAAACAAATTGGGTTGGTGTGGCAACTGGTTATCGAGTTAATGAACTGACACAATAGAACAATACGGACAAACGCCAATAATTAGTGATTCTTACCTCATTACGGAAGCGGCGCTGCCCGAAGAAAGTTATAACGTGACCACTCTAGTAAGACCACTTATATAATTAATAAATATCTAGAGGTCATTTATTTTGTTATATGTATTTGTGAACAATATGAGGAGTGTTTTTCTAGTCCTTGTTTTTCTAGAAGCTAATAACCTAATCAAGTTATTTAAATCATATTGTATAATGATGCAAGTTATAGTTATAAAAATACTAAATTATAATCAAATTAAATTACACTTGGCTACTAAGGGTGTTACTAGACCTATCGATCGACCGTCAATCAGCACCATCGATCGTTGGTAAAATGGATTGGTCGAAGCTAATAGTATGGTGGAAACAATCGATCGACGTCGACTATTCCATTTTAGCATCGATACCTAGCATCTATCGACTGTCGATCGATTAGTCTGGTAACACCCTAATACTTCAAGGTATCTGTCAAATAATACTAGAAAAAAAATGTATAGCGAAAAGGCTCGTTTCACTTATGTATGTAAGTATACTGTGTGCGATTCAAAGTGGCCTATATAGAGCAGTCTTGTTATAACAGTGTCAGTAGGCTATCACTGCAACACTCCAAACAAAAGCGAATACATTAATGTTAATATTACAAAGACGCAAATACTAGTTCATTGTTTATTTTCGCCAATCGAGGGCTCTTCAAAACATTACCAAGCTAATAAGTGTTAGGAACAGCCATTAAAACCACAACAAACAAAACATGATGTTTATTCAAAAACATGCTTCTAAAAATATGATTAATATTACATTGAATATGACTTACAAAAATATATCTGTATACAATTTCTTAGCAACTAGATAAAAGCCTCAGATTAACGGCAAATATAATAATATCGATATTCAATAAACTATTCTAGTCTCGGGATATTTTTTTACTCGTTCGTTCATACAATTTGATCAAATTTTGACATCTAATAGTTCGATACTTATTCGCATATAAGCACCTCTTCGCAATAACAATAGGCATTCAATATCTAAATTAATGAGATTTACAATAATTGAATATCTTCTTCTAATATAGTGCGGCGATAATAATAATGGTCTATGTAGCGTTCTCAAGTTAAACAAACTTGTAGTTTGAAGGATTAAGATCATTCTTATCAAGGGATTACAAAGATAAAATTATATAAGGTTAATCTCGCAGTCATCACGCGGTTATGCACATTTGAACTACATACCGTCTTTGAGGCAACTTAAGATTACATGAGACTATAACTTACTATATCTAAACATATAATAAGGCTTATTTGTTTAATTATAGGAACAAAATCCAAGTTGCTGACCCATAATCAAAACAAATATAATTTCAAATCCTTCAGTATGTTTTTAATTTAAATAAATACAAAAACAAACGTAATTCTTACTCTATGTTTTATTTTAAGGAGTACATTTCATAAATGGGCCGAAAAAAATAATAATAATAGGTACTAACTTTGGCATATTTTTGTGACCAATGCCTCTGTTTTACTTCTATATAAAATCAGAATCACTCGAATATCATAAAAAGCAATTATCATGTAGTTGTCTCTCATCTTGTACAATAGTCGTTAACAAAGTGAAACTTTGTTGGAAAGAAAAATATCTACCTATGTACTCGATTATTTCCATGACTCATAATTCTGCTTCTTAATTTATATTTAAAAAAATCAAAATATAAAACTGTTATGTTATTTCACACTGAAAAAATATCTACATAATTTTATAGACCAACCAGTGGCTGTTCTTAATCTGTATGAATAAATTATTTTCGTCCAAGAGAGCTGCTGACTCATGATATCTCCTGAAACGCTAAAACATATTTTCGCAAACTTCTTTTAGAGTATCTCGCAGCCACAATGTTGAAAACAATTTATTAACAAAGAACTTATATTAATATCATAAAATTCCGACACAAATTCATGAGTAATCTACAAATTATTCTTATAATCTTACAAGACTAGGTTGAAACTAGTGGAGTGTATAAAAACAGTTGTAAATACATTTACGGAGATTCTTAAACGCTATTTGACACACTTATGGTTAAGACACGGTTAAAGGCACACCATTTAACTAAAGTTTAGATAACTACTGTCTTTGTTGGCGGTTATGGGTTAAGAAAACGCTCGGGAGAAAAAAACACAGAACACAAAACGAAGCGTTGTTCGTAAACATTTGTACATCGCCGGAATGTCTGTGTGAGTAAGCGGAATTCATCGATTTTAGGAATGTTTAATTATGAAATTATAGTAAAATGCTTAGTTCGAGAGATCTGTAGAGCAGTAGAATAGTATTTCAAATAGTTTCGAGAATATTAATAACATTGTCAACTATTTATTATTTCGAATCGAATTATGGTTTTCGATTTGTCAAACCTTCATGGTTTGACATCGAGACTAAGTCTGACATCAAGCAACCCCAGTTCATCAAACAAATGTTGAAATTGAATAGCCAGAAGTATCGATATCGATAAAGACTACTGAGGACTATCTGATGGTTCATCAATACTAGTAGCAGATTTCAATTTGCGCCTTTGGACTGCGAATAAACATATAAGTTGATATCGATAAAAAACTATACGTGGGAGTGTAAAGTTTTTATATTCCTTTATCAAGAATTGTCTACTGGATAAAGAAAATCGCTGTGTGTCAGTAGAAGTCGTTGGTGCTAAAATCGTGCTGTTCGAGTTGCGCAAAATCTAAAACTTATCGAAATCGATATCGAAAATAACCATAGATATTAGCTTAGTAAAAACTGTATAACAATGTTGTCGTTTGTTCAATCATCAATTCAGTCAATTGTTGGTGGTGTTCAATGTGTACCTAAAAATCGAGTCGATATCGATAAAAAGTTTGATCTAATTCCTTTATCGAAAACATAATGTCTGTGTTAAATGGTCGCAGTTGGGTATACGAGTGGTTAGTGCGGTCAGTAATAGTCCCTGTGCGCATGCGCGCGCGCGTCGGGCGGCAGGTAACTCACGGCGGGCACGGGCGGCCGCTCCAGCCGCGACTCCAGCGCCGCCAGCTGCTCGTCCAGCCGCAGCGACGTGCTGTCGAAGCCGCAGCCTGGCGCCAGACAATAAATTACATGATTTTTAGAAATGAAATTATTTACATCTTACTTTAAAATCTGCTACAATTTGAATATAATTCATGTAAAACCTCTCAAAGAGAGAGACATAAACATTTGATTTTAATTAAAAAACTACATAAGTAGAAAACGCAGTAATAAAAAGTTGTCGGGTACAAATACACATTTTATGGATTTATTGGAGAATTCAATGGATTTTCACAATGGGTGATGATCGCGAGGTCGAGATCGCTCATAAGATCGAGTTTACATTAAGTGTACTGTAGTAACAGTACTGACCGCTAGAGTTGTCGTTGTGCGGCGAGTAGTTCCTGCGCGCGAGGTGGCGGTAGCGGCCCGCCACGCTGGCGCCGCCCACGCCCTCCGCGCTAGAGAACGACGCGCCTGACGACAGCCCCACTGGAAATATACGTCATAGCATTTAAATTACCTGGAAAATAGGATGTGAGTAGGTAACACCCTGCCGGGGCTGCGGGGTTATTCGCGCAAAAGTTACCACGGCCTTGGCATACAAAGGGCTCCAGAAGAAATAAAAGTGGGTAAGTCTGAACATTCCTTCAGTAGCGCGCCCACCTAGTCACCTAGTTGCCTAGTCAAAAAAAGTCAAAACCTCGCAGGATAGAGGAGCTTCCATTTCCACCAGCAATTTGGGTCGGGAATCAGTATACCGGTCATCTTCTGGTCATCCGAAAAACCTTTTTGCGCGACGGTACTTATGCCTTATTTGCTGGGATTATACAAACTTCATAGATTGCGCTGCGCTGACTAAAAAAAATATAAAGCACGGATTACAAATCTATCAATTTTTTTAAGCTGTTGCTACAGGTTTACGCTGATCAGTTGACCGTTCATTGGAAATCTGGCGATATATATTGTCATAAAGGTCGCCGGCTTGCTCAAAATTTTTTCTCAGTGACTCACCAAGTTCCTCGCGACTGGAGTTGTTCCTCAGCGAGGCGCCGCTGTCGTAGGCTGCGCTCGTGTGCTTCTGCAGAACTTTGATCATCGCGTCACGCTCCGCTACTTTAGATTCTAGCTCCTTTACTCTGTGGATATTAAAATTACACATTTTTAGAGTTACTCCCCAAATATCATTAGGAGCGGGCACACCAAAATGTCGGGCATAAAATTGGACTCAGCAAAAATCTTCTCGTTTGGGGACCCTATACCTTCCGAACCCATTTAAACCCAGACTCCAAGGAAAATTTTCAGCAATTAAAAATTAAACTGGGTATAAAAAACCCTGGGTATACTACTAGTTTACTTATGTTAACAAAATGGTCTTCTCCAAAATTTTCGGCAATATTCACCTGCCCTCTAAATCAGCAAGTTTCTTCTGCGCAGAGTGCAGCTCGTCCATGTGTCGTATCTTCTCGTTGCGAGCTTCGGCCATGAGGCGCTCGGACTCGGCGGACGTCTTCTCCAAGGCCGCGATCTTCGCGTCCCTGAACACGGAACTGTTTTGAGTTACAATGGAACTTCTCTTGAGGTTTGAAGCTTTGATTTGGAGGTCAGAAAAATAATATGCATCCATCGGCAGTAAGCGTTCTTCTCGCTGTGTACAGTATAAATGTAATTTTATTTTAATATACTTTTACAGGGTAAGATTCTCTGCCGATTATAGTGACATCTTGAGGTACGCCTGGAACACTTGGCGCTATCGACATGGACTTGTCGTCGCTAGAGTTAGCAATTACTCACCGTACACAATGTTTGGTAGGGCTTGTATCGCGTGTCGTCCGTTCGGCGTGTGAGACTTAAGTTCCCTACTACAGCTAAACCCTAGCTAGGGCTGCAGTACTGACTTGGGTATGGAGGCGGCGGAGACGGCGGCCTGGCGCAGCGCGGCCTCCTCCAGGTAGCGCTGCTCCCACTTGGCGCACTCGCCCTCCAGCGCCAGCAGCCGCTCGTCGCGCTCGCGCACCTGCCGCCGCAGCTCGGCTTCGCCACCGCCCGCCCCGCCCGCGCCGCTGGCGCCGCCGCAATTGCATTCACGTTTCCTGTCAATTAAAATCGTGGCATGTGTCATAATTGTCTAATGTAAACATTTATAAAATCAAGGCGTATAGGAATAACTCAGGTCAAATGCCCTTGTACCGCTCTTATATGAGCACACCTCTTCTACCCTTGTCCCCTGCACCCGCGAGCCATAGAAGTGTCAGTAACGAATTCGAAGTAAGAGTATGTCGTGTATTACCGGAGCGCCTGCAGCTCCTTCTCGAGCTGCGCGCGCAGCTTGCGCTCGGTGTGCTCGCGGCGGTCGGAGGCCTGCTGCAGCGACGCCAGCGCCCGCTGCAGGCCCATCACGCGCTCCACGTACCCGCCCGCGTGACGGCACTGGGGGAAAACTTACTTTGAATAACACCGTATCTATTTTCTTAAATGAAACATAAAATTCGTAAATTTTCTTTTTAACTTTTTTAATTAAATTTTATGTTTTCTTACCTGAAAACATGTCTTAATCTAATCTACTTAAATTTTTACTGGACATAAATCAAAGGCAGTAAAGGATAGTATTATGAATTCAAAGCTTATTTCTCCAATGAAATCGAGAATTTGACGCAAAATCTAAGACTTTGAGTGCTCTCCTCTTATACCATGTACAGCCCAACCAGCTAAACCTATCCTCAAAATTAAAATGAAGGAACTGAGCTCCTTATAATACCGATAAGTGAGGAAGAACGTACCTCTTCCTCCAGCCGCACGACGTTGGCCTGTGCGTTAGTGAGCGCGGTGTCCAGTATGTCGATGTGCGTGCGCTGCTCCTGCAGCGTAGCGCGCTGTGCCGCCATCTCGATCTCTTGACGCTCCTTGGCGCACGCTAACTCTTTATCTGTTGACAAATAGAAGAAATTTTATCTTAGTTTTGCGATATGGAAATGAACCTTAAGAGTGTGGTGTAAAGTTTAAATTGTAAGGCCAATTTATAGAGGACGCGGCTTCGTGTAGACGCTCATCATCATCATCGTTCATACGCTTATTTTATCTGATAGTCTAAGAGTTGTTTTTCATAATGTTCTTTATTACCTTATATTCTCCTCATCATAATGAGATAAGATTCCAGACTGTTGTATCATTATAATAAAAAAAAAATCTAGAACAACTTACTCTGAGTAATGAGCTGTGCGATCAGCATCTCTCTGTTCTGCAACTCCTTACGTAAAGCCTCCGCATTGCTATCGTTCTCCGTGCGAACACCTTGTGACAGTAGCTCCACCTATGGTAACATTTCGTTATAGAATAATTTATCAATTACCTAAAAACTAATGCATTAAATTGAGAAAATGTAAGCAAAAATTACTTAATGATTATCATGAGGTGTCAAAACAGTATCCTGCTATACATTTTGTGTGAATATGTAATGAATAGTGGGGTTAGCCCGGATGTCTTTCTACAATCGTAAACGCTAATAGAAACGATATAAATGTATGGAAATTACATTTCAAATCGATAAATGACGTGGTCATAACGTGATTTGAAATGTCTTTTCCATACATGTTCTTCGATACTACGATTCTTCTAGCGTTTACGATTGAGAAAAAGACATCTTGGCTTACCCCCTAGGGTAGTTTGGTTTATAGATCTAGAGTAAACAAGTGTGTTGTTTGTATATATGTGTTAGAAGTATTGAAGCTCGGAACTTGTCTACATAATGTAAGGATATTGTTACCTGTTGCTTAAGCGCCCGGTTAAGATCGTGCAGCCGGCGGCAGTCAGCCTGCAGCCGCACGCGGGCCGCCCGCTCCAGCCGCTCGCGCCGCTCGCAGGACCCCACGAGCTCTTCGTGTGCCGTGCGGACTTTCTCTACTTCTTCTTCCAGCTATTTGGTCAACACAATTGTGCTTTTAAAATAAGGCAATGATTAAAATGTGGTATACTCTCATATCTCTATCGAAATAACTGTCTTATTATAGTTTTGATAACCATTTTCATATTGACTTAATTAGGTGACCTATTAAGTTACAACAAACTGTCTAAGTACGACATTAATCAGTATCAGGATTCATTGTCTACATAACCTTTTCCCAACTATGTTCAAGTCAAAGCGGATACAGCTGAGTACCAGCGTTTACCAGAGCTTCTGTCTATCTGCTTGCTAACTGGTTGTCAGATTTTATGACATCCCAACTACCCTAAACAACTGCCTAAGATGTTAAAATGACGCCTGAGAACCACAAATTCAACGTGCCTCCTTACACACAGATTAATAACAGTAAACTAACTCAGCTGTGATCTAGAGAAAAACTACACAGAACTTATTCATACTGAACCAAAGACATATAACCAGTCCATTGCGTAACGTCTGTGAATACTATCTACATCCATTCATTACCTTATTGGTCTTGGCAACTCGTTCACAGGCATCAGCAAGCTGTCTCTTCAGCTGATGATTTTCCGCCGCGAGTGCATCGAGAACTGCAGTGAACGCATCATCGGGTTCCTCTAATTCACCCTCACCACCACTGCACCAGCCACTAGATTCTGAACCTCCGGGTACTGCGCGAACGCCCACACTGGGATAAGAATAAATAGAACGTATGGTAAGACTGTTTTGTATGGAACTAGGTGTTGCATTTACTTTCTGAGGTTCACTACTAGGGGTCCCAAGTATCCTCATCCTCCCCTATCTTCATATCAAACGGAATCAGTGATCAATGAAGTGTAAAACCAACTCATTTTGTTCATTTATAACGTACTGGTAATAATCCTCCACATCGATTTTGGTTATGGCGACCACTTCGCCTCTCTACTGGCGTGCGTATCCGGTGAACCCTATTTTATGCGTGATATTCCGTGTCAGAGTATCAGCCACAAAGTTACAGTGGATAACTACAGGTAGTCGAGCTATCAACTCATCACGTCTGGCATCTAGGTCAGAAAGCCTGCGTGCGTAGTCAGAGACTACTACTAGTAAGTAACAATGAGATAATATGGAACTATTTTTAGTCATCAATGAAGACAAGACAATGGATATCTATGTATCATATTCTGTCACTGTAAAAGTCATTTATTAAAACTAGTGGTCCTATTGTTTAAGAAGGAGTACCTAGTTTATTTCTACCAGGTGGTTTCAAGTTCTACCAGGTTTTTGAGTGCATGAAAAATACATTCAGATTTCTTTTTTGTGTATCAAAATTTTTACCAACTTTTTATAACCCATCGAGCGCTAAACACATGATGTAATAAACAAAACAAAATTGACCCTACAGTATATGTACATAGAACTCACCTCGTAAGATCAGGCTGTGACCTAGATAGGTTCAGTTTCTCTTTACTAAGCTTAGCTTTAGAGCATTTCCCTTTAGCCTTTCTGGAGTCGTCGCGCGGCGGTGCGGGGGCGCGGGGCGAGGCGGGCGGGGTGGGGCCGCGGGGGGTAGGTGACTGCGCTACCTCCTTAGCTAGATGCTTCAGTACTGACGATTGATTGAGGAAGTCATCAGGGATTTCTGTTATTTCCTAAAAATATAAATCTTGTTGACCTTACTTTTCTTTTCTTGGTTACACATCATCATCTTCTAGTTAATTTCATCTATTAAGAAATCCATCTATCACTTTGGCCCTCCATCCATCTCCATTCATAACCCTATTTTACTACATTCTAGTTCTACATAATAATTTGGTTATTTTTTAGCAATGGCCTTACCTTCAGTAGATAATTTAAGACATGACTTATAATTAGAATTAAGATAATCAGCATACCTGAACACCATGGTCAGGTGGGCTAGTATAAATCCTCTGGCCACCAATATCAATGTAGTTGGCAGTAGTGGTCACATTTTGTTCCTTATGCAGTTTGGGCACTGGTATCCCACTAGGCTTCTTCACTCCTTCATTCTTTTTCAGTGTGTGGTATGGAGACGACTGAGTGGTTGGGTGTTTCACCTCACTGCTTGTTCTTTCATGTTCTCTATTGGATAAACAACTTAGGATTATTTTTTTATTAAAAGAATCTTACAACTAAAAGACGAACATTTATCCGCCAAATATTAGGCGTGAGTCATGTCTGCGATCTTACTAAGGCATTTGGCTGTGTCCAACATGAAATATTTAGCCAGAAGCTAAATTACTACGGGATTAGAGACAGTGCAGTTTTTTAGAATAAAGTTCCTAATTAAAAGGTAGAATGTAATGTTTAGGCATCAAATCTTTTAATCTATCCATTCACAGGACATACATTAGGTCTATTTTTGTTCCTAGTATGAATTAATTATTTAAATTCAATTCAATTTATTATGTTGCATTGTTTGCAGATGATACATCTACAATTTTTAAAGTTGATATAAATATATGTAGTAGATTTTGATAATGTCAATTCTGGCCTAACATTAGGTACACACTGGTTTACAGTTTAAACTTAGTTTAGAATTGCCTCATATTAAAATAGAATAAATCAGATTGATTTAGTCCTTTACTTTTTTTGTATTACTGACCTCTGTCTAACCATCAAAATTTAAATTAAGATCTCACCTGATAGGAGTAGGTCGCGGAGGCCAGGAGTCATCCTGGTTATGTATGATAAGAGTATTATAAGAAGATGAGGATACATCCAGTGAGCTTCTATTGCTGTTGCCACCACCCACCGAGTCTTTGAGGGAGTTACGATTACTGCCTGCTACACTCTCCTACAAATCACAAAGGATTTATGTATTTGGATTATTAAAATTTTAGGACAATCATCTATTGGATCAACATCAATAGACTATTATGCATGTTTTCATTACATTCAAGTTATATGACTGATATTTTCTCACCTTAAGAGAATTGCGGTTATTATTGTTATTTGTCTGTGTCTGGTTCTCTTGTCCCTGTGGCTCCACCCGAGCTGTGTGTCGGACCACATAGCGTTCTTCTCTCGATAAGTTCTCGTTAGACGTTGATACATCTGTCTCACTGCCTGATAGGCTTTGTGGGAACCCACTTGGCACTTGAGAAATCAAAATTATGTAGATCAAAAAACAATGATTCAAACTTTGCAGGTTGTTACAGATTATTTTTTCTTTTATGACCATTAATATTTTGTAATAGACTATAGTTTAAAAACCTACTTTTCACACAATACCATAAAGTTATTCACTTCTGTTTCTAGATTTCATGAAACACATGCATTACACTATCAATTTCAATATGAATACAAATAAACAATGATTTAATTCTGTCACATGTAGCACTTAGTCACTACAACAAACATGTAAACATACAAAAATAAATTGTGATCGTATTATGTACGAAACGAAATGCAATGTTAATATTGACTCGATTTAATAACATTGCGGAAAGGAATGAAACGATTTTGACATAGATAAATTGAAACAGAATTCGCAAACAAGGACATTTGTATACATGATTCATAACATTGGTATGTGATCAAGTTTGTTGACAACTTAAAGTTACAAACTTACCAGTCTGCTTCTGTGTCCTCTGGATGTTGTTAGCGAACGAAAGGAACCTTCCTGTCGGTCGCATGGACCCCATATTGCTAACGTAGTAACCTGACAGATTTCAACACGAAATCATTGCACACCACTGACCAACTACACTCGCACACTCCTCTATGTTAAGCTTATAGCATCTGGAAGTAAAATAAGTTACTCATGTTTATTGATACTGCTGTCTCGCATAGAAATAGAACACAATAAAAATCACAAGGTATATAGTAGGCGTCGAGTTTCGACATATTGAATTGTCCTCTCTGTGATAAAAATACTACAATATCTTCGTTAATGTGATAATATAACACACATACACTTACAACGTTTATGGAGTTGGGATAAATTAAGAAAAATTAAAAATATTTTTGAACAAGCTTGAAAGCTTTTGATGGATGGGGTCAGCTGTCAAAATTGGGAATGGTAAATTCATAAAATTATTGCCATTTTTTATAGATTTAAATAAGTGTCCACCATGTTATACATGTTATTGTACTTGAAAAATAGATGATATTTAACTGCAATAAATTCTTTAAATCCTGTTACTAACCACTAACAAAAAACTTAGTTGGCCACTGCTATGAACGAAAACAACGTAAATTAAACATCTGTAAAGAGGAAACCGTAACTTGTCAATTTTTTATATGTCAATGTCAAACAATTATCTATCATTATTCTGTCAAAAAGTATAAAAACTGCGAAAAATTGGAAAAAAATCACAGTGTTGTTTCTTACAAATAATTTGCCATAGGTCTAAAAGAGTTCATAGGTACACATTGAAGAGTGCTTTTGTTTTAGCAATTTATTCAGTAAAAACTAAGCCAATAATTTAGTAAAAAATGTTATCTCGGTTCATCCGTCGGTTTCTCCCATCGTCTTTTCAAACTTTGAGAGCAGCGGGAAGTACAAATTTTAAGAAATGTTTCAGAAGGTACAACATTCCCCGTAAGTATTATAAAAAGCTCTGTGATATTTCTGCCGTTTAGCACACAGAAAAATTCAAAGCAGGTGTTCTAAATTGTTTTACTTGTTTTGTAGATATTGCTGCATCATCCCACCTTCCCGTAACCAACACAGTGCGATCATATTCAACACCAGTAAACGTTGAGGAATTAACAGTTGATTATGATTATGTGAAAAAAGCAACTACAAAGGATAGTACTCTTATTATTGATGTAAGGGAACCTGATGAAATCAAGGAACATGGGAAGATTCCTAACAGCGTCAACATCCCATGTAAGTACCCAAGTTTTCAAAACTACCCTCCTAAAAAACTTAAAAAATAATGCAAATTAATTAAAATTCTATGTACTTATCCCACTCCATTCTTAATTATTCAGAAAACTTCTAAGAAATGTTACTTATACCATAGTAGTATCTATGATATTTTTTTTTCTTTACTGAAGTACAGTTCCCACAAATCTCAAAGCCTTGTTGTCCACCACTAAAATCAGACCATGAATATGCAAATATAGTCTGTCTCACCACTACCCCTACCCCCTGTTACTTAGCTTGCAGGTGCAGCTGTGCAACAATTCACACAATGGTCTAAGACAACAAAAAGTTTCATAAGTACAGTACTCATGTCATATTTGTTTCCACAGTGGGCAATGTGTCACCAGTGCTGGGTACAATGCCTGACAAAGAATTTCAAGCCACCTACAAAAGGCCCAAGCCTGCTGAAGATACAGAGATTATATTCTACTGTATGATTGGAAAGAGGTCAGGCATGGCACAACAAAATGCGATCAACTTAGGATTTAAAAAGTAAGTAACACTGCCCACCATTTTTGAGGATATTGTTGAAGCTTGATATAACTATAAAAGCTCATTCTCACTTAAATTTTTATGAAAAAAGCTCAACTCTATCTATAAGTTTAATATAAGTAATAACTACTATCCCTGCCTGTATTGTCTTTGATTGGTTTGAAAAATAATAGAATTCACCTGATATAAAACTTAAATTATTTGTTGCTCATCCTCCTTAGTAAAGTGATACAATATGTGGCCTATGCATTATTCTGATGCATACACTATATGACCACCTATTTTCTTCTATAAGACCTCTCTATTTCCTGTTCCTGGGGTAGAAAATTATGAAGTCATATTGCCTGTTTTAACCATATTTAATCCCTGTGTTCACAAAGGTTATTGTTGGTAATTTCTTAATTGTACCTTTTTTCTGCTTTATTTCAGTGCAAAGAACTACCTTGGCAGTTGGACAGACTGGGCAAGCAAAACCCAGTGAATCAACTGATGTTGGTAATGGTTCATTTGTCTTTGACATACTTATTGCTTATAGTTTTTTGGTTTTGTCAAATTATAAACATGTTATGTTCCTAATTATTTGTGGTAAACAATAAATGAATTTGACTTCTGTTATCTTTGTTTATGTAATATCAGTTTGTGGCTTTATCTGTGTAACCACAAGTAGGTTGACTATAGGTAGGTATGGTAGGTACTTCAAGTGCCTATGCAATTGCCTTTCAACACCAAAGTTTTTACCTATCAGTTTTTGGTGTAGCATTTCTGGAACTATGTCCTGAAGAACTAAGTAGAACCTGTGTGATCTAGCTATCAAGTTATCCTCTTACAATTTCACATTGGTATGGCTGAACTAAAAGGGGTGGAGGAACCTCCATAATCCTCTCGATCTCTATAGACCTCTATAATCAGGTTGTTAAGGCTGTAAGGGACATAACACATTAGACATAGGATATATTCAATAAAAATAAAAATGTAAGAAAACAATTTTATTGCACATTTTCATCTGATACAATCACATTTTAATATCTGAGTTGTTTATTTATCACTTGTGCCGACTCGACCAATCTGACCAGCTTCCCAAATAAGTTTTTGAGCTGAAAATAAAATGAAATATTTTAGGGCGATTCAGACTAGCGGTTTTTCTTCTGCACGTATACAGTCGTTTCGGAATATTTCCGAGCATAAAAGCGCACTATTCCGATACATGTGGAGATCTAAAGGGGAGGCCTATGTTCAACAGTGGAAGTCGTATGACTGAAATTATGATTTCGTGTTTAAAAAACCTGCGCGTGCACATACTTATTTCGGCGTAATTCGATCGGGTTTGTACAAATTTCCTCTCGTGTACCGCAGCATACTTATTGCGCATAATTTTGCAGAAAGTATATTTAATGAGGTTGTAAAATGGATAAAATATTATGTGCTAATGCTAACTACTAATGCTTTACCCACACAAACACACGAAGTGATAAGATTACGTTGAACCAACATAGTTATACAAATAAAAATATCATACATGAATTTGTGTGGTGGAAGAAGTTTATATAAAAAAAAATGACATTTACATTGCCTATAAGGTACTATGCGAATGTTCATATGGCTGAACTTTAAACCAGCGGTTTTATTTAGTTTTAGCTTCCGCCAACGGTTTCACCGGCGTCCCGTGGCACCCTTCTTCCCAGCCCAGCTTTCCTCGATAAATTCTTCAAATCGGTCCAGTAGCGCATTCAAAAAAACAAACTACGCAGTTCCCACCGTCGCCTATGTCCTTTCTCAGACCCTTGACTACATGTCTATCAAATTTTATTTTAAATTAGCTGTCCCCAGCGGTTTCACCCGCATCTTTGGTTACTGCTCCGCTCCCGTGTGTCTTAGCGTGATGGTATAATTTATTTTAGAAAGAATTTTTCAAATCGAACCAGTAGTTTCGGAGATTAGCGCGTTCAGACAAACAAACAAATTCTTCAGCTTTATAATATTAGTATAGATCAGTTCAGTAGATTTGGCGTGACAGACAGAGTCTCTTTCGCATTTATAATATTAATTAGGATTATAGACGAATTATACATACTTTACGTATCCCATCTTCAAAGCCTTGTCTAAGGCTTCAGAAGACCGTCTGCCGGACTGGCAATAGAAAATAAGCTCATCAGAACTTGATGGTTTCTCACGTTGATACTGACGCCGGAAATCTTCGTGAGACATGGAAACCAATGTGTCATGGACACTTCCCACTGTAACAATGTAAACTTAATTATAACTGGCATTTGTTATTATTTACATAATTATATTATACAAGGTAACATGTGTGAATAATATATAGACATTCTTGAAAAAAAAAACATTAGTACCCATGAGGTACTAACTGAAAAACCAAATACTCTTCATAAATCATAAATCAGGTTTAAACAAAAAGGATCCTTAATAACTAACAAATAGAGTCGATGGTTTTAAAAATTAACTATTGATCTCTTTTTGTATCACTATTTCAACTGTGGGGGCTATTGGTAAAAAAAAGCCACATTGAACATGGTACAGATATCCAAAGAGCTACCGTTTGTTTTCATTATACATAATTAATATGAAGTAAAGATTTATAAATATTATCAATTCAACTTTTGTTATGGGTCATGAAAGGTCAAATGTCTGAAATATTTACAATTACTATAGTAATACTTTTCATAACAACTACTGTTGATTAAAATTATTAAATTATCTTTTCTTTAGTTACTTGATGATGATGCATGAACAATTAATATTTTTGATAACAGCCAAATACAACTATGAGAAAAAAATCTTGTTCATCAAGTTTTTTTCAATCTAATGCAGAGTACATCTTTATATCTTCAATTAATACCAAGAGATGATGTGGCAGACATACAGCCTTAACTTTAACAGCTATCTGTATTTGTTTATTCATCATCTGACTATAGCTTAACTGGGCTCAGCATAACTAGAGTGGTGATAATGGATTCAGTTCCTCCTAATATTAATTTTAAACTTAAATATCAGCATTTGCCTAGCCCCACTATATTGGGGTCATATTGGATACATCTAAGAACCAGTATGTACTATAACATGGTACACACATGATCACTCATCCACTGACCAACCCTGAGATCCCTGCAGCTGTTACTTAGCCTCTAGCTCCTTAAATTGAATTTTGATATTATTATGTTTATTATTTCATCTTCACCCCCACACACTAATGAAAATAGTAAAAAGAATGTCTCAAAATAGTATACATTACATGGTATATTGATGCTGGATGGGATCTTGCCAGTGCTTTGCACCTCTTCAGGGTCTCGAACGTCAATGATCACTTTCTGTGGCTGATGGATCACCTGCAACATGTCTTCGTAGCTCAACACTCTCTGAGGATCCACCATTTTTTTGAAATCAGTCTCTCCGTTTGTGCTTTCCCTTCTGCCTACTATATAAACATATAATGAATCTGTAATAAATGATAAATTAATAGAATTTACAGTCAAGTAGACTATATTATATGTATAAATTTACCAATTTTTAATATGATAATTGAACCATTGAGTTAGTACTGATGTGCTACTTGTACACTGCTTCACCTAGAACTAATTACTGTTTGTTTGTTAAATTCTTTTTATAGTCAGAAATATACAGAATGGAAACAATAAACACATAAGACATTATGTCCCACATGATTGATATATTAAATGATGTCTTATGAATGAAAGGAACAAAAACTGTATAAATAATGATGTTATGAAATATATCTTCCATTCACATGGTTATTAGCACAATGACAAATTCAGTTCAGGATTTGCTAATCAATTGTTATTATTACATTGTGGTTTAAAATACCAATAGTGTGAAATTAATAGAAAATAGTGAATAATTTAATTGTTAACACTCACATTTACACCAACAGAGGCGAATATACTTTAAAGAATAAAAAATATTGAACAACTTACACTACCTCTTGCAATGAATCCAACAATTTTATGAGCTTCATAAATACGAATATATATTACGTGTTATGCTTATATGTGCTAGCTGTTAAATGAGGTATTGTTCAATAAAACTCTTGATAATAAATCAATAACAAAAGGCATTCAACCATACACGATTGATGTGTGAAGTAATTGTTATTGTTAAAATATGGACATATTGGTAAAGCTCAGGCCTAGGGCGCTGATACGTACGTAAATTCGTCTTAGTTACTGCAGTTCGAGCAGAAATTAGAGATGAAAATGAAAACATCTTGTATTCTTTATTCTGTCAACCACTGCGCAAAAATATTGAATAACAGGATAAAGTACTGACTAAATAAATCATAAAGGATTTAGGTATACAAGCTATTATACTATAACTTACCGTTTACCTAAAATACCTACTATAAATCTACAAAAATGTTTACTTTCGTGAGTTTTAAAAACTATAAAGTCTGCAACAAACTTATTTGTTTTGAAGTTTGACTGACATGACATTATTTGCTTTGATTACCTATTTGTCATTTTTGACTTTTAGAAAGCGTGATACTTTTCAAAAAACAAAAACAACATGCTAAACTCAGGATGAAAGTGGGATAGGAACTTGTCCTGGGGCCTTAGCCTGAGGAAAATAGCACTTTTTTTGCCAGTGACCATAAATTACTATTTATAGCATTTATTTTCTTCATTTGCAATTACATACATGATATAAGGGTTTTCTCGAAATATGAATCAAACATTCTATACATTCATACATATGGATGAAATGAAATAAAGCCAAGCCATTTCTAAAACTTTTTGCCTCAAGGACACTTAAATTCTCAACATAGGAGGGGCCCATAAGGGCCAGGGTCTGTCTGGGCTGCGGGTTGTTCGCAAGAGTTACCGTGGCCCTGGCCTGGCACACAGGGTCGTCCCGAAGGAACATAGTGGGTTTTGATTTCCCACGAAAAAAAAGACACTAAATTCTTGTTTTTGTCAGAGATTTAAGAATACCTACAACGAGGGTACTATCAGTAGCAATACTACGGAAATCATCAAATGGCACTGCGGGAGTCAGTAACTAGAAATCGCTTTTGTTACTTCTGGAGCCCTTTGTATGCCAATGGCACGGTAATTATTGCGAGAAATGCCGCAGCTCTGGCAAGCCTCGGCCCTATGGAGCTCCGTCATTGTATTGACTGATCATTGAAAATGGATCTTCTTCAGCTCTCGTGGTAGTTTCCACTAGTACCTGCAACCTACCAGCTCTGCCATGGCAGCCGGGATGGACGGTGCTGTCTCTCAACCACTTCGCAAAATTGCTTCGCAGAAAGAGAGAAGAGATCGCCGCCGCCAATTGCCGCTAGGAGAATAGGACGGGGCTCCGCAAACAGAGTGTGAGTGTATTCTGCTTGCGGAGCACTTCCACCATTCGGTCCACATACAGTAGTGACTCTGACTACCCCATTGGTCTAGTGGTCGCAAGGCGCGACTGCTGTGCCCTGGGTCTCGGGTTCGATTCCCGGGTTGGGCCGAATCGAATTTTATTCGTATTGATGAGAACATCCTGCTAATGTGAGTTATCAGACTAGAGCACGAAGAGTTCTGAACCATTATGTATAAAACGGCCACTGGGAACGAACGGAGCCTAGAACCAAATTGCAATATTCTTGGGCATAAACAATAAACTTTGATTTTGACAAAACTAGTGATGTACATTGATTTTTCTCAATCGATTTATAACGTATAAACGATTATTTACTAGGGCATACTACATTCAATTATAAGACGTCAAGCCGACGTATAATATAACAATATACGACAAAATACGAAATATAAACTTTAAGCTTTTTGATTTTTGTTCAGATTTTAGGCAGTAACAATAAAAATGCCTTGAATTGATTATTTAATAAGACTTTATTATAAAAACACTGTGTGTGTACTAAACTTTACAAAAATAATTACAATATAAGGCATTTTAGTTAAACACCTGACATGTAATTAATAAAAAAGTTTTTGTTTCACAATTAATCAGTCTTGTACTTAGTGATGTTAAAATAACATTGTTAATGATTTATTGACATACTGTTGATTAATTAAATGACGATTTGTACGTACCATTCATTACGTTAAAATTTGACTTGCATTTTAGTTGCGGTAAGCCTAATAATAACTAATTTATATTAACATAAATATGTATAATTTAAGCAGAAAGTTATTTAAACAGAGTATTTTCTTTCTTTCCTTGTGATAAAATGTATGTGTAATATTAATATTAATTTCATTGCTGGTCAAACAATTACCAGATTAAGTTTTAACTATATCTCGTTTATTTGTTGACCTAGGAAATTTACTTAGGTACTAGACGCAAGAATGGAGTGAAATTTGAATTTACAGCATTTCTTTGCGATATTTATATGTTCTTTTTGTCATTCTAGAGCAGTTTATCTTGCTTCAGCAGTTCAATGTATTGATTTGTTGTGCGTTTACATATCCCACAATAGTAATAAACTTCAACACTTAATTTTTTGCCACCTTTTCAAAGTATTTCTTCTTTTCGTCAGGATTTGGTATTATCTGTAAAAATAAAATTATGAATAAAAATCTTTATCTTAAACAATTACAAGTTTAGATTAAATTGAAGTTAATTAATGTTGTTATCTAGAATTATCAATAATTTTTAGATACGCACCGTATCTTGCCCTGGTTTCCAGCCAGCAGGGCATACTTCACCATGCTTATCTGTATATTGGAATGCTTGCACCAGTCTTAAAGTTTCATCAACTGATCGCCCTACGGGTAAATCATTCATTGTGATTTGCCTCAAAACACCTTTGTCATCAATAATGAATAATCCTCTCAAAGTATGGCCTAGGTCTTCTAAGTAAACACCATAATCTTTGGCGATGGAGTGAGTTAAGTCGCTTAATAGCGGTATATTAATTTTTCCTAGGCCTCCTTCCTTGCGTGGTGTGTTGATCCAGGCAAGATGTGTGAAATGGGAATCAACAGAGCATGCCACCACTTCTGTGTTAATTTTCCTAAATTCTTCTACTCTCTCAGAAAATGCTAATATTTCTGTAGGGCAAACAAAGGTGCTGGAACAAAAATTTAACACATTAGATTCTTAATAACATTGTTTTAATGTCATGAGAATATGTTATATCTGCCCCTTTTGTAGGAGACATTAAAATATCGGGTTGTTCTAAGATTCATGTAAGTAGGTTACATTTTATAAGTATATTTTAACTTCAGAAAATCCATACTTACAAGTCCAAAGGGTAAAAAAAGAACACTAAGTATTTTCCTTTGAAGCTTGACAATGAAAGTTGTGTGATTTCGCCATTTACTACCGCAGTTGCTTCCCATTCAGGTGCCGGTTTGGAAACTGAAATTAAGGGAAATAAACAAAAAAATAAATAAAATCTTCACAGAAAAAACATGCATGAATAATTAACTAAAAAGAACTTACTCATTGCCTTTGTAAATTGTAATTTGTGCTCAATTTTTCTTGCGCCGCCGGGAAAAACATTGCCGCTTCCAAATGAGTAACAAGAATCACTCTCAAATAATGACGATTTACAAGAAACACTGAACGTTAGCACCAGTATGATAGAAACCAAATTATATTTCATGGTTTCTCATTTATTATTATCGCACCAAGTTGAATAAATTCGAAGTCAATGACTTACTTAACTGACACGTATATCGTGAATGTATCGTAGACACCCACAAACATACACAGGTCAAGCAACATAACCAATGCAACCGACTTTACACACACACATACGGGCTTCTATAAACTGTACACACTTAACATATAAGCGTGTTTATCTTCATTGACAGAAAAAACAGCATCAGTAAAAAATCCAATGAAAGAATAAACACGTAAGCAAGATTGTTCTACGTTCCATTTCACAGAATCAGCTCACACGTATACAAACCATTGTCATAGTCTAGGAGGTTTAGGATTAATTTTTAAAAGGGACACTTGGTGGGGACGTTTGTAATAATTAAATTAAAAAAATATTTTTGTTAAAATTGTTATAATTTAGAAATGCAACTTATAATCGATTAAAAGTTTAATCGAGTAAATTTTTAGTTGATTATTTCGATTGACAATACTTTGGTTGGTATCGCTATCGGTTTGATGACATCACTATTGTGCGCTTCGTTTCGTTCGCATTTCAGCGAGTCGTATAATTTTTCTGTTTTTGTGTTTTCAATGTAATTTTAAATAGTAAAATGATTTTATTAACATTTATAAGTTTTCTTTACTGAATTTGACAAGTTTTGAGTCCATCGCAGGGTCTTGCGGTAAGTTTAAAAGTTTGCAATGGAATACACTTGTCGTTCTCGTTCATTATGGCGGTCTCATTACTTTGGTTCGATGCTAGTTGTAAATAATTTCGTCATAACCACAAAACATTTGCATACAGTGAACCGAACAGCGCCTGTAATTTTGTATGTGCTCCTTTTAGATGGACGTACAGGACGATACAGTTTTGGACGTTGATTTGTTAGCTGACGATGGATCCGAAGAAGAAGGCGAAGCCCCGCCGTCGTCAGGTATAAACGTCTATATTATACCTAAATTATATGTATGTTATGTGCCATTTATTGCTGATTATTAGTACTCAAAACATGAACAATATTTGAGTTCATAGGAAATAGCAACTTGATGTATCTATCTGCTGTGCTCTGTGAACACTAGACCTTTCTTTTATAATTCTGATACTGATGATGTCTGATAGTTTTTGACTTTATTCAATACAATGATCTTATGAAATTAGACCTCAATCATTTTTGTTTTGTTTTTGTATTTTTTGTATTATTGTTGTCAGTGATAAGAACAGTGTTAGAGTTATTGAGAATGTAATGTTAACCTACTTTAATTAGTTATTTCCCGCGCAATATACCATACCAAATGAACCACTATTGTATTACCTACCAACAATATTCAGGTTTCAGTCTGGCTCAATATCAAAATATTACTATGGAAATATAAACAGAAAAATAAATTTTCACACAGCATAGAGCTTAAAAAATTACATACTGTAATTAAAAGTACTTAATACCAAAAATATATTTTAGAGTTCTACCCAGGACCTGGATCAACACCAACCTCATGTGCATCATCTCCACGGGGGGAGGAGCCTGCTTCTCCTCATGGTGGGGTGTCACAACCTGCCTTCTTCCACCATCAGACCTACACTCGGCCGTTCTTCACATCAGGCCGTAGGGGGCCAGGTCGTCCTAGGAAAGAAGGTCCTAAGTTGGTACGAGAAGGCAAGATAGTCAGAAGGTAAGTTAAAGGATTAATGAAAATATCAAATATATTATCAAATACAAGAAGAACATAATCATAACAAGCATTGCAGGTGTAATCATAAATAGCCATATTCTGCAGCAGCAGAATTTTTGGCTTCTATTGTGAATTTATAAAAAAAGGCAAAAATATTGAGACAAATGTCCAATCCTTTACCATAGACTGGAATAATCAACCTCCTGAAAATTTGACTGGCTCTAGAACTGTCATTTAGTTGTATGATAACTTCAAACCTCTTCCACAGATATAGAGGAGGGAATGCAGGATCTGTTAGGGGAGCCAAGCGACACCGCGGGAGTCGCGACGATTCCCTTGAAGACATGATGGATGATGATGATTTCTCTATTCCACCCCTGCCTGAAGAACCACCATACATGCCTGAAAAATGGTATGTTAACCTGCTGTTTCGATGATATTCCTCAGCAAATTGGTAGATGCAATAATAAAAATATTTTTTTTTGTTTAGGCCAGGGAAAGTGTGTGCTTTATGCAATTTGAGCGAACGAAGTCAGCTTGGTCAGGGTGAGATGCGCCAGGTTTTATGCAAACTCGGCGAAGGCGATGGCAGCAGCACCCCCGTAATTTCGAACTCAGGTGGCGCGACTCCTACTAATGCTACCACACCATCGAGCACTCCCAGCACTCCCCTGACCCCCGGACTCGTGTCCCCGCCGCCGGAACTTGTGGACCCCAACCAACATCCTCTTGCATTGCCTCTGAGTAGGCGCCAGAAAGCGTTTAATAAGTGCAAGTAAGTAAATCGCTTGTTTATTGTTTTGAATGTAGAATTTTATATGTAAATTAACTGTTTGTTAGTTCATACATTCTGATATTTATAACTAAGTGGTTTGATGATATAATCCAGGAAGTAATTTATGATAAGGCAATGAATCATAACAAAAATACGAAATTTACTTGAGAAATATGTGACAGAGTTGGTCACTTTGTTTCAAAGCTTTATTTTTGTTGACAGGACTCCACTATACAACATGGAACATACAGATGAGTTATCCATCATTGGGTACCCAGAAATCTTGGAATTAGCAGGGGTTGTATCTTCTGGAGCGCTGTATGTCCACCGGTGTTGTCTTGAGTTCAGCCCGCCTTTCCAAGATCAAGTGTTTGCAGCTGCTAACTCAGATGAAGATAAAGAGCAGTTGGAAGAAGCGAGGGTTAAGGGGATTGTGACCGCCGCTCTGTCGAGGAAATGTGCCTTTTGTAGCCGACATGGTGCAAGCATACCTTGTAAAGTGAGTTTTTTTTTGTAGAGACTTCTAAACACCTTTAAATATAGTATAAAGAACATACAGGCTCTAAGGATCAATTACATTGAGGACCTTATTCACCGCTTATGCATAAGTTTCAGTTAGTTTATTCGGAACATAATTTCATACAAATTCTGTTCCATTTTTAATTTACTCGGTAGATAGTAGGACATCGTGAAACTGGTATAATAGTGTTCTTTGTTACAGATGAGTTGCAGCAAATATTTTCATCTCCCATGTGTACTTGCGTCTGGCGGTTTCATGGATTTCCAGATCAAGTCTTCCTTTTGCAAGGACCATCTTTATCAAGTGCCTCTTATTTGTAAGTTCTTAATTAACATTAAAACACTTGTTATAGTAATGATAATGTTCTTGACTGAATGGTATGTTTCCAGGTACCGCAGACATAGACTGTAGGACGTGTAGAACTATCGGCGACATAGCTAACTTGATGACGTGCGTCACTTGCGGCGCTCATTACCACGGCACGTGTGTGGGGCTCGCGCAGTTGCCAGGTATATACGATTTTCACAGAGTTATGTTAATTTAAAAGCCTTTGTCTATCGTTAGAGATATATGAAAAAACAACTAAAGTGACTAAATTAATGGTGCTGTATTAAGTTCTTACAGTAGACTTAAATTATAGTGATAATAATTATGGCGTCTACATTCGAAGATGCCTGGAACTTTGTATTTAAAGTCATGAAAGTATCTCGTATCTTTCTTCCTAATACAAACATTATGCAATTTTGAGGTGATCCATATCTAAAGGTTATTTTGTGTTGGTGCATCTTTAGGCACTCGATTTTCACCCACTCATTTCCTCTTAGGAGTTCGGTCGGGCTGGTCGTGCCGCGGCTGTCGCGTGTGCCAGGTGTGCCGCGGCGAGGCCAGCACGGCCGACGCGCGCGCCGTCACCTGCGAACACTGCGACAAGCTATACCATGCGACGTGTCTGCGACCCGTCATGGCCACCGTGCCTAAGTATGGCTGGAAGTGTAAGGTGAGGGATATCCTACACAATTTTCAGAGGAAAGTTGGCTGAAGGCGAAAAATTAAGATCATCAAATTAATAGTAAAATAATCTTCATCTGCGGTGTAGATCAGTGGCGAAAAACCATTCAATTATTTTGATCTTAACACTAAAATACGCACCACTTGTCTCATCTATTATAGGCTTTGTAATGGTTCCTTCACAAACTGCTTCAAAAGAAAACTCATTTAAAAATGTTTTAAAATTCTCATTACCTAATTAGCTGCGTCAAGATACGATCGACATTTATAGTATAAGTTGTGATTCTGGAAAGATAAAAAATTATAGTTTATATAGTGAAATTGACAAGTGGTATGAACATAATTTTTATTTCACGTATTTGGGACCATAGTGTTATAATGCGGTTTCAGTTTTAGCTGGCGATCTTGTTCCATACTTTTAGAATGAGTGTTCGCGTTTAGCGTTGATTGACTGGCTGACAATAGGGTATTTTACACTATGTAAGGAAAAATATAAAAATGTTTGTTCATAATAGATTTCGAAAAAAGTAAACAAGAAACGTCGATATTTATTCATAAAATTGCAATTTTAATTTTATAATTCCATTTTAAAAATCGTCTTTTCTAATCTGTTTTTCAAATGTCTAAAACGCCATTCGCCATATTGGATCCCGCCGTGACGTCATTCCGATAGTAAACAATCTACTGAAAATAAGTTGTGCGCTGTTATTTTGATAAATTTACGAGTTATTAACACGTTTGTAGACTTCTAGCCTTTATTTCACTATGGAAGACGGTTTTGTGAAAGCAGAAAATACAAATCTGCCAATGGTTAATACTTTAATGGTGGCGAAATTTTCAACCAAGTATTTCTCATTTTTACATCACTTGGCACTTGAATCCATAATTTTTGTGGCGTTTTTACATTTGTATTTTTGCATTCAGGCACAAGACACCAATGATAACTCATTATTTTCACGAATCTTATTACTTGGTCTTTCGTAGTCGTATTGTTTACTAACCGAGTGACGTCACGAGATGAAAAAGCATGGCGGCTAGCGTTTCCGCGCGAAAATTCAAAATCATAAATAAAAAAGAGATTTCAGGGCGATTTTCGGTTTTTAAAAAAAATAACAAAATTTCTACTAGTTCATTACGATCTCAGGATTAATTTAAAACAGTTTTTAAAAAATGGTGTAATACCCTATTGTAACGCAAGCTTCTTGTCCCAGTGTTGCCGCGTGTGCTCGGACTGCGGGTCGCGGTCGCCGGGCGCGGGCCCGTCGTCGCGCTGGCACGCGCACTACACGGTGTGCGACTCGTGCTACCAGCAGCGCAACAAGGGCTCGTGCTGTCCGCTGTGCCGCCGCGCCTACCGCGCCGCCGCCTACCGCGATATGATACGCTGTATACTCTGCAAGAGGTCAGTCTTGCCATATCATACTAACACGATAAAATATGCAAAGTTAGATTATGTACAAAGTCGAGCTTAGTAAACCCAGGCTAAGGATCTCTAACAGAAAACCTTAGAGTGATAGAGAGATTTCAATAATGAAAATGAAAAAAACAAAACGAATGTTGCTGTGAAGTGCGTATGTACTTGTTATATGTGTGTGTTACTGACTCAACTGGAGTTAGGGCTCTGTTTCTTGGGGACCCCCCCCTTGTCAAAGCTATAGCTACGGCCAGATAACACTCATGCAGGTAAAATAAACTTATTTAGGTTCTAGCAATTAGCGTTCTTATCCCCAATTTCACATTATAATCAACTTTCAAATCTCTGACACAGATACGTACACGGAATGTGCGATCCGGACGCTGAACCTCAGCAATACAGACAAAAGAAAGAACTTAATCCATCATACGAATACAGCTGTCCCATTTGTAAGGCACAGATGCATCTCACCGGCTCCAAGTCTGGATGTGAGTAAACAATAATGCATCTTATTACTTTGGTGTTAAGGTGGAGTTTTTTCTATATAAAAGTTGAATTGTTTATTTTTCAACAGCTTTCGACGAAGATACAGTTGCTTCAACATCTCAGGATTCGTCGTTTGGCGATGAGAATTCGCAGCAAGAGCAGGATCCTCTTGCGATAGAACCAAAAGTAAATTACTTTTTATATTGTGGCCTTAGTAATTAGTAAGACATTATTTATAATGACTTATGGCAATTTGTTAATGATCTAAATGAGCTTTTCATTTAATAAGGTGGAGCTCATTGTATAGCCATATTCTTAAAAAATGTCATTAGAAAATTGAACCTTCTCCAACCATTTGTGAAGACTTTTAATTTAAATGCTTCATTTCGTGTATCAAACTCAAAATATTAATTCACAAAGACAAGACTGAAGTTAGGATTAAGTATTAACAAGAGGGTATTATATCGTATAATGTTGATACTAGTCACATAAGCTATACTTAATGATCTGAAGTAACTACATTACTAATATATAACTTATTCTAGCCGGACGTCGGCCTCGGCAAGGGTAAACCTTTCACGGTGTCAGCGAAAGTGGCGAAAAAGAAGATAGGGGGATATAAATTGAAGGGCGGGTTCCCTCCGGCGGGTAAACTGGGCTTCCAGAAACGTCAGCGGTCAGTTCTGGACTTTGGAAGGAAGAGGGGTTCTAAACCAAAGATGAGGGGAGTGTTTGGCGTACCAGGTCTTGGGCTGCAAAGACCTCAGGCTCCTGATAATAAAGCGCCTGAAGATGATCCTGGTAACAACCATTTTAAAAATCCTTTATTTAATATTATTGTGTTATATTTATATTATATTTAATTATCTTTTTTCGTTGTTAGGTGTGGAGAATAAATTAGTATTATGTTCAAGTAAAGACAAGTTCGTGTTAACGCAAGATCTGTGCGTGATGTGCGGCGCTATAGGAACGGACTCTGAAGGGTGCCTTATTGCCTGTGTGCAGTGCGGACAGACATATCATCCTTATTGTGTTAATATTAAGGTGAGTACTTGATTTCTGTGTATTTAGTCGAATTCCAAAAAAGAGCAGATTATTATGTTCGACTTTGATTTTGATCTTAAATCAGCACCTGTGTGGCGTGCCACTCACACTACTGTTGTTGCGCAGGTATCTCAAGTGATCGTGACGCAAGGCTGGCGCTGCCTGGACTGCACCGTGTGCGAGGGCTGCGGCGCGCGGGGGGACGAGATGCTGCTGCTGCTGTGCGACGACTGCGACACCACGTGGCACACGTACTGCGCGCGCCCGCCGCTGGCCGACGTGCCCCGCGGGCCCTGGCGCTGCGAGCGCTGTCGCCGCTGCCTCACCTGCGGCACGCGCCAGACGCTGGCCTGGTGCGAGAATTACACAGGTAACTGCCACACATGTACCCCCGCTGCCCCTACACACTTGATTTAGACCACTGACATGACATTTCAGGTTGCTGGGACACTGCTTCAATGAGAGAATTTTCAGTAACAATAAAAACAATAGTTTTAATGCAGAAACACTGTTTCACAGAATGTGCCCCTTGTGCTTCGCTGGTGATGTGCTGCGTGTGTTCGGAGCCGTACTCGGACGGCGAGCTGATCATACAGTGCGAGGGCTGCCGGCGCTGGCTGCACGCCTCCTGCGACTCTATACGCAGCGAGAGTGACGCTGAAGTGTGCTGTCGAGCTGGGTGAGTTTTAATTGGATTGCGCAAATTCGCACTTTTATTTGCGCAAAGCGCTTTCTTGCGCTATCTTTGCTCTTTAATTTTGCGCAAATGATATTTGAAAATTGGAATTAATTATATTTTTAAACAAGTGTTAGTTCTGAGAACAACCTTTTTGACGTCGTATTGACGTTCAAAAATGACGGTTTATGACACTTATGCGAAATATTTCTCCCAATCACAGCTATAAATGTGTATTATGCCGGGGCCGCGAGCTGCCACCACCACACCTGGCGCGAGCCATCGAGAACGGCTCAGCATCAGCGAGCGCGGCGTCCAGCGCCGTGGCCGCGCGGCCAGTCCCGCGGCCCACGCCGCAGTCGCTGGGGCTGGCGGGCGAGTACTACGTGGACGACGTGTGCCTGTCGCAGCGCGGGGCACATCACATGAAGCAGTTGGAGGCCGAGATGGGAATCACGCATACGAGGCGTAAGCGACGCTTCAAGAATGATAATACTGAGAAAGACGCAGGTGAATATTTTGTTGGTTTTTGTGCTTTGCATGGGTTATTTATTTTAGTGGTTTATGTACAGTGTAATTATTTATTAAGAATTATCTGTTACTATATCTATAGTCAAACTTGCTTTATATTAAAAAGAGTTTGGAAACAGCTAAACTCTTAATTCGTCTCTGTTTTATAATATCTATGCTTTTTATTTATATGATTGCTATATGTAGGTATATTTATACATATAAATATTTAATTAGTACATGTAAGATGTGTATCTAACATGAGTTTTTGTATGTTCGACGCTGGCATTGTGGATTAGAAATAATGGCATCTATTGAAACAGTGGTTCAGAATGCAGACGTCGAGATGGGCGATGACTCCAAGCCTGACAGCACGG
Organism: Heliothis peltigera; assembly: GCA_958496145.1. Taxonomy (NCBI): domain Eukaryota; kingdom Metazoa; phylum Arthropoda; class Insecta; order Lepidoptera; family Noctuidae; genus Heliothis; species Heliothis peltigera. The sequence goes on from OY292328.1 coordinate 9,676,306, forward strand.
CCGAAGTTAAAGATGAACCGGGTGAGTTTCCCAAGATGCACTGTAGAAAATACATGCTATGAAGTAAGTTTTAAGCATTCAAAGTAAATTTTCATGTTTTGGAATAGAAAATGCAAATGGATCTGATTGTTACCTACGACCTAGCAATTTTTGGGAGAATTATTGATACTTGTAACTGCATCATCAGTCCATAGGAGAATAGTTGCATATAGCAAGCCAGCCAAAAATACATTTTCTATTTAAACTTTCATCATACAGGCGTACCAAACACGAACTTCAAAGAAGGAATCCTATGGAATGTCGCAAACGATGGGCCTCCTCCCGAAGGCTTCACCATCTACACAACAGATTCGGGCCTTACAGTACTGCGTAGAAAGAGACAGAGGAACTTGAACAAGCTCGGTATTGGTGGCTTTGTCGTGAGACAGAGACAGACTACCGCTAAGGCGCAGGCCGATGAGGAGAAAGAGGGAGATGGGACTCAGGCTTCAGGAGGTAAGATAAGAGTGAATACTGAAGAGTAGTGGCGTAACTATACCATCTGGGGCCCATGGCAAATTCTTTTGATGGGCCCCTATCAGTAGAAATCGTCACAACATTCTAATAAATTGAAATTATACTATGGTATTTAGTTGCCTCACTTTAATGGGTTTTGAGCAGAACTAAAAAAATCAGGGTACAATGTTAAAAAAAATAATTTGAGAGCTAGCGACCCCTTGGGTCAGGGGCCCGTGTCATTTTGCCAGTCTATACTTTATAGTTACGCTACTGCCGAAGAATTTAAACAGTTTTTTTTTATGAGATAGGTTGATGTTATAAAGATATTTTCTTTCTACATAGAATCACCGAGCAATAAGCGCAAACCGCGTCGTAAGCCGCGCTCTAAGCTGATGGAACAGTTTCCATCTTATATGCAAGAAGCGTTTTTTGGTAAAGAACTACTGGAGCCAACCAAAGCAGCTGTTTCATCAACTGGTAAGATAGTTTTCGTATTTATGCACACTACACTATTTTTGTAATTTATGACTTTGCCCCCGCAAACCTCATAACTCCTTGCATTCCTTGAACAATTAGTTCATCTTTTTTTATGTCTAAGTAACCGGGATATTTTATTCCAAAGCAACACTTTTCTTTCCGAAAATCGTAAAAGATGCATAATGTAATTCAGATGAAGTTAGACCTATCTTCTAAATAAATATTATAATAAAATTTGTTTGTTGTGTTTTTACCCTAAAATCTCTAAAATTACTAAACTGATTTGAAAAATTCTTTGACTATCGGGAAGCTTCACTATCCTCTGGTATATAGGCAGTATTTTATTACAGTACAGGAAGAACTACCTCCAGGACGCGAGTGCAACTGTGATAAGCAGCTAGTTATTTGTCTAAACAATCGATAAATTATATACCGCTAAAATATCATCCTATTCTCTTGTTTAGCGAATCCAGCAGAAAGTCCAGGCGGGTCATTACGCCCGGCTACACCAGAAGGGTACCGCGAACTGCGCGACTTCAAATGGGATCTAGACAACTCTGACAGCGACGGCGAAGATGTACTCGCCGCGCTCACCAGCTTCAACGATCATGATACTTCTGTCATTATATCACTTAATTCGGTATGTTTAGGAAAAATGGTGTATTATTAAAATTAGGGAAAACCCTACAAAGATAAAAGATAGAAAGTCATTTACTCAAAATAGGCTGAAAATCAGCAATTATGAAAGTCAATTCTACAAAAGACAGCACCAAAAACCCCCGTCCTTCACCACTTTCTATGTTTTATCGCTGCGAAGAAGAAATGGTGGAACAAACTCCCCAGCAACCTCCTTGCTAAGCTTCCTCTAATCATCCCTTATCTTTCAAAACAGGACGAAGCCGAAATCCTCAAGTCACTCAAACCGAAAGACGATAAGGAAGACTCATCAACTGCCACTAACTCGGATGGCACAGTAAAGATTAAGACAGAGACAGATGATGGTCAACTAAAGCATACTGAAGACTCCACAGCGTTGAAGAACGCGATATTAGGCCCGCAACCGGCGGAGGCTGAACAACCGCCCACGGTAGCTACCGAGAGCATACCCACCGTGCATAGTACGAAGACCGAAACTATTAGCAGTGGTGAGTGTGTTTACATTTACACAATTATTTTATTCAACTTGAAAAGTCTAGGATATTTATAGGAAAAAAATTGTTGCCATATTCATTATCATGTGCAAACTAGCAAATCCGGTCACGCATTGCTGTGGTGTTAGATTTTGTTATAAGAATAGACAAATACTTTGCAATGAAATAATATTGCGACTGTAAATTAAGATGTAAGTATCTTTGAAGTTGGATGAAACTGCACACGGTGCGCCAATTTGATTGAAATTGATTAAGTAGTTTAGAAGTCTATCGGGCACAAACAACGTGATACCTAATTTATATATGTTAAGATGTAAAAACCAATATGGCTGAATTTTCAGGTATCTTTTAAGAACAGCCTCGGATTCAGAAAGCTTTCTTTATTTTGCTCTGGTTTTCTTACCAGCGAAGCAGTCGTATTAGTTTAATTCTAGATCAGAATATTTTGAAAATAATCTTATGTTTGTAATTTTCATCTTAGAAACTGGTGGTTCATCGCAAGCATCGACAATATCTCCCAAAGACGACCTGTCTCTGTTGGGCGTGAGTCTGGACGCGATGGTCCGCGACGGACTACCTGATATGGACAGCAATGATGTTGACGAAATATTCAAAGGGGTACTCACTGATGATTCACAGGTTTGTGATAAACTTGTTTTAAACTTATTAGTTAGACCGCTAAAGAATAGGGAATATGCATGTAATTTTTTTATTCACTAAATGAATACACTTTTAGCTGTAATAAATAAATATGAAAGACTTTTTAAAATACAATTTATCGACAAGAAGTTATAAAGCTTCAAAACTGCTAATAAGAAAGAGAAGTCCGAGTGTAAAATTTACGTCACAACTACACACGCCCGTAAAGCTGTCATTGAATATAGCGTTTTGGTGAGAGGGACAGGTATACTTGTTTAAAATTTTTATATCTCGTTTGTTTTTCTCCTGATTTCGATATTTTTTTCACAGTTAGTATTCTATTTTTGTATATTTTTTGATAAACTAGTTAGATTGCAAATATTTTTTTCATGCATATTCCCTATTACTTGACTCAATGAGACATGCATTTTATGGATTTTTTGGAAGTTCCTTGACGAATGTTTATAATAATGTCGTCACATAAAGGAAAAGTGTTGCAATTCCTTGCAAATTTGTGTAATTTTGTGGTAAATATTTCCTGTGGTGCGCTGAGGGCATAGGTAGAGTGTAGAGAGTATAGCAGATTGGTAATAAAGTTAATTTCAAAACCAGGAATCGCAAGAGTCGTCGGTATCGTACGTGAACTCTATGGCGAGCACGCCGTACTCCCAACAAAGACAGCAGCTTCAGAGTCCCATGGAATATACGTCGCCGTATCCTGAATTCGGTGGCAGCAGGTTTGTTACTTTATTCATTAAAATTGTTGCAGTACCTACTACATGTGCTGTATTGCTAAAACGTGCTGTTTTTTTTTAATTTTGACGGATAATGCAGTTAATATAAATGCCATTGTTTTGGATTGAAATTTGGCAGGAAATTAATAAATTTTTGGATATAAAATGCTATAATAGGGACTTCGCGCTGCTACTCGACATTTTCAAGTCTCCTTATCGATCGCTGACATTTTCTTATTTATCTTGTCGCCACAGCAGTAACAGTGCGATGAGTCCGCTGTTTTCGGAAAATGGTAGCGGTAGTACGGCCTGGCCCGACACTGCGCAAGCGCAGCCGCCATCTTACAATCAGCGCAGCGCGGACAAAATGCGTGCTGATGAGAGTATGTATTTATTACTATTTTTTTTATTAACTCTACTATATGTTTTTTAACGATTACAGGATTTACAATATTTTTTTATAACCGTACCACGCGTTCTATATATAGGTCTAGGTTCAGCGGCGACAATATCAGCGGTCTTGTACGCTAACACCAACCACCCAGAATGGAAAACAGAGTTTCCAAACTGGGTCGATCGCTGCAAACAAATCCTGAAGAAATGGCGCGCGTTACCATCCGACCAGAAAGCGCCGTACTTACAGCGCGCTAGAGACAACCGCAGCGCCATACGTATGAAGAAAGCCCAACAGGTATGTCCGCTTGTGTGTCACTAGATGTGGTGTGTGCTAACCCAACTCACTGACCACCGTGTTTATACTGTGTGTTATTCACACGGGTTGTTACAACGGCCATACTAAACGAGGCATACTCGTTTACTATCGCCCGCTTGGACCTTATCACTGTACGTTGAGAAACGTGCAATTTATTGTTCTAGTGATAGCTGAACTGTCCGTTTTATGGTTTGTCTCGCTCACGGCCGACTCTGCCCGTTTGAAGTGAAGGGCTTGTGTAGTTACTAGGACGGGCGCGTTAGTAGCGCTGTCTCATTACGTACGACATGCACTGATGACGATGGAAAATAGCAAATTAGCTTAAATATCTAACTTCTTGGCCAAAAATGAATACCTATGAATCTTCGGCCATTCCATGTCCGCGCCCGCTCTAATGACTGCGCATTCACTGAAGAACGTGGCTTTAGGAATTGATCTGTTGTTAACATCACGGCTGCTGTAGATTCTGTCGACTGTTTCAATGCTAGCACCAGTGTACATAAATCTGTAGGATACACCTAGCACATTAGATTTCTGTTTTTGTAAAGATCGAATTTTGACACTATTTAGCAGCAGTTGAATATCAAAGTGAGAGGATCTACAGTATTAATCAGAATGTTTTAGTCACTACTCTTTGTGGGCAGACACCTTGTGTTAACGTGACTTTGGGGAATAGTTTTTTTTGTCTCCAGAATTTTAGTGCTAGTAGGTACTTCTAAGGTTTCTTGTATTGTTTCATATTTTTCATGGGGTGTGCATACGGTTCGAATAGCACTGTTTTTATTCATTCATGAATAGTATTGTATGAGCTAGGTTTAAATTGTGCACGCATCAATAAAATACACAATATTTGCCACGTCGTCGGTTCAGGGTATCAATCACTTCAAGCCACGACAAACATTGTATACCGTTGCTAGTACACCTCAATATCATTCAATCTTTCGTATAGTCAATCTTTTAAATTCCTTTCGAGTTCACAACTACCCCATCTACCTGTCTCGTTACAACGTCAATCGGTGATCTCATATCGGACCGAGTAAATCCCCGGGAGAGACTCGGCCAAGGTCGCGCGACGAGATCCCGCCGGGGACTATGGAACTGTTACTAAGAAGTGGTTGGGGCGCAACAGAGCTCGAGTAGCGGCGCCAGCGAGACGGACAGCGGCACAGCCCCGGGCGGCGCGGCCAGCCCGGCGGCCGCCCCGGCCGCGCCGGCGGGCGGCGCTGCGGCGGGCGGCACAGGCGGGGTGCGCGCGCCCAACGTCACGGTGACGGCGGGCGGGCTCCTGGAGGCCGACGCGCACATCCGCGTGCTCACCCCCTCCGAGATCATGCGCACGCTGCCGCGCCTCGCGCACCCGCGACACACGGTACCGCGACTCCGCCGCTCGCACACACACCGCGCGACTACACACATGCACACCTTACATTCTACGCTCACCATCACACCTTATTTCAACTAGACACACGAAATACCCAAGTTCAAGAAGAGGACACACATCATTTTCTACTAGGAATAACGAACACAACACTACACATTCCCACTCCCAACACTAAGATACACCACATGACTTGACAAGAACACGAGACCGTGTGCGTGTGTATGCGAGATACGTTTCGAATTGTTGGGTGATCTCGCGACGTCGCACCACGCGATCCTTAGCACTTCCTCCGATTTTTATTTAAATTCTTGTCATCACCCAACAAAAAATTTTGGCTGTTTAATGGCGTTGGACGCTGTGTGATTATTTTGTTAATTTTCTTTAAGCTTTTTTTTATTACGAGACCATTACCTTCCCATCGATTCCCGAAAGCCTCCCGGACTCGTGTCCCCTGTTTCCGTAATGTTGATTTTATTATTTTCGCTTTGCCTTGGTAGTGTTGGCTTTAACATTGGACGCTGTTGGTGGCTGGTTGTGGTGTGCTAACAATTCTAACACAGTTCGATGTAGTTCACAGTTTATTTGCGTCATTACGCTCTTGTATAAAGCTTTGTGATGTAGTTTGTAAGTTCACAGGTATAGATTTTAAGTTGGTATACCTTCAACTCTATACAGTTATAAATCTATTAGGATTAGGTTATAATGAAAAAGATTTTGCAATAATAATGTACGAAATGGTAGTTTTTTTTTGGTATTGTGTATAGTAAAAATATTAACATGACGTAACATATCATTATGGGATCATTAATTAATATCCATTAAGTTTGAAAGGTGTATCGATTACTCTCGATATAATTTTAACAAATTTCATCAAATTATTTAAATTAAACTTAATGTATATTAATTACTATGCATCTCATAGTTCAGATAATATTAACACATAAGCATGGATATTACCTAATTTGAAGCATTTCATACTAATAGATAAATATTGTGAAGAATTTAATGAAAAAAATGAACATGCTTAGTACAAATGGAATTTGATGTAGTAGTGTTACTTTTTGACGCATCGATTGTATTGTGTCAATACATCAAATGGCTAGTAAAGAAAAGCCTAATCGATTCACACTATCAAAATTATATCGATTAAAATAAAATTGTGTTAGTACTGTATAATAGAAATAGCATTAGTACAAACGACTGACAATATCCTAGTGATGTAAATAGCATTTTATCATCATGACTGATATAATAATTAACTTTCGCTTCAGAAATGTATATTGTCATCGGATAGTGAGAGTTATAATAATTGCCTGCGTAGTTACAGCATGCTACAATACTGGACAACAAGTACACGGAACTGATTGTCATTGTATAGGTTGTAATCTAATATAGTGGTGCGGAGACTTAATATTATAAATTAATATCTAGTGTTATCTCTTAGGAGCTTCACGCACCGAGCGCAGTCTGGCGCGATGGTGCCATGCAGAAGGAATTGGATGATGCGTTTCATGTGGATTTGGACTGCGTGCGTTGTTTCACATATAATATAATAAACCTATCGCACTCGAAGACGCTCAATGTCATCTATGTAGAAATGTTTGCTCTAAGATCAGTCTTTAGATAGATTTACATCGATAACAATTTTACTGTTCAGCACTACAAACATGTGCGTACTTCAGTAAAATTTCCTGTCGATGATCGATCTACTCCAACAGGACAGCTCTTAGAACGAACATTTTTACCTTACAAAAAGCTTCTTAAATATTTAATCTTCCATAAAATATTGAAATTTGTCCTTATACAATGACAATACTAGTCCCGTGTAGGTAGTTGTCTTGTCGTGCTAACGTGGCGTATGATGACGTAGGAGCAGGAGCGCGCGTGCAACCAGCAGCGCAGCGCGCGCGAGGCCGAACAGGAGCGACAGTGGAAACACTTGCAACAGCAACGACAGCAACAGACGCAGCAGCAACAGCAGATTATACATGATCAGAGGATGCAAGGTACTACCTCCCATTACTGTTTGATTTCAATATGTTGTATGGACCTGTCTAAATAAGAAATATTATAAATTAGCAGTCTTTCATCTTCTTCCTAAAATGGTATAGAACGCTGGTGGTGATTAGTGTAAAGCAGGCAGAGCAATGCATTAAGATCATGTTCTAATATTATATACCTCACATGTCAATTTTTTAAGGAATCATTCGACTTACTTTTGTACTTTTCTACAAAATGAACGTACCTTCACAATGAATCGTGATAAGACGGCCCACTAACCGACACGTACGTCCTCCTGAAAGCAGCCATGCAGCGGTTACGAGCGCCGGACGGCAGCTCGCCCCCGGGGGCGGGAGCGCCCGGGCCGCTGGGGGCTGGCGGCGCGCTGGGGGCGGGCGGGCCGCTGGGGGCACCGCCGCCGTCGCCCGCGCCGCCCGCCGAGGCGCCCCGCAGCGCCTTCCCCGCACAACGCTTCCCGCTGCACTACGGGAACAATGACGATATTAACAGGCAGCTCCGAGATTTGCTGCAGAGAAATCCCGAGAAAATGTGGCCAGGACGTAAGTCATTCTGAGTTTCTTCATATCTACACAGTAAGATTAGTCACTCTGAACTATGCCATATTTGGCAAATATACATTTAGTAAATTAATTAAAATATTTAATTTAGAACACGAAGGATCCTCGCCGGCAGCTGGTGTGGGTGAAGGGCAGCCTTTCCGTCAGCCGCTACCAGTGACGTTACGAGCGCGAGCGCCCCTTATGCACGCGAACAGACCTGACCACCACCGTAAGTACTAGTAGTAGAAACTAACTGAAATATGATGTCATGAAAACAAAAATGATTTCGTCTTCTTACTTTACCCTTTAATCTTCTTCGTCGTATTCGACGAAAGACCAATAAGCCCTTTATAAGCAAGATGTAACTTCATGACTTGTTTCAGTGATCATGCAACAGCGTTTAGTGTCAGCAGACAACAGTCAACTGCAACAAGCGGTACCTAATCCCGCCCAACAAATGGTGGAGCAGAAACAAAACGTCATACAGAGTAACGGTGAGTTATTTACACTAAGCTCCTTCGTTATATCTCCACAAACGTTCTACAAGTTGACTCAAGAAATCATCAACTTGTTTTTATGTTGGAGTACATTATTTGGTAATTCATTAGTTCAAAATCTCTGCCTTTTATGGTTTTGATTTAAATATGTGATTACCTACATTTCAATTTTTCAACCTTCAAGACCGAAGATAACATAAAAAAATTGAATTCCAATTAATAATTATATTTTATAGCTCCCAGCAATGAAAACAAGCAGGAGTCTAACCAAGAACAGGGAACGGATGAAATGGATATGGGGGATATGGACAAACTAGAACAAGATGGTGCCAACATTGGAGAGGTAATCATAATGCTGCTTATTTATCTCTAGTTTGTCTATTTATTTTCATAGCCTTAGATATACGATAATATTTTGTAACACTGGTTGCATCTTATTTTATATCAACAAATGAAAGCCGATAATCGCTATACCCTTATATGAACTCCATAACTTGCACTAAGCACTTCCTAAATCTACCCATTGAGATGTTATTTGTATATAAATTTTCGATATCTAACTTGCATCTTCTTGGCAAAGGTGGGCGACATCTTAACGGGTCTAGGCGGTGAGGATGACGAAGAATTGTTCGAGACATTAACAGCAGAAATAGGGGAACAGTTCAATATTCTGGAGTACGCGGATCCGGAGCTGGCTGCGCTTAATGATACGGAGCATATACTGGACGGCTTAGAGCTCGCTGATGACGGCATGCCTGAGAGACATGCTAAGAGAGAGCCTGAGTAAGTTGGTTTTTAATATTAAGGCTAGCCTTTCTTAACTATACTAATAATATATCAATATCTATTATATACAGCCTTGGCCAAAAGTATTGAGCACCCTTGATATCTTTCAGTTTTATGCGGAGTATCAAATAGAAATAAAACAAAACGTTTTATACGGGTTTATTTTACTATTTATTAATAGAAAATTAATATTTTGTGGGTCCACCCTTTGCCTTAATTACGGCAGAAATTCTTTTTGGTAAAGAGTTAACAAGTTTTTTACAGTCGTCAACAGTAATCGAGTTCCATTCTAGGCGCAGGCAGTGTTTTAAATCTTCTTTGTTGTTAATTGTGTGGCGCCTAACTCTGCGCTTTAATAAACCCCATAAATGTTCTATGGGGTTCAGATCTGGAGACTGTGCTGGCCAGTCAAGCAGTTCCGTGCTATTTTCCCGAAACCATCTCATTGTGCGTGCAGATTTGTGGCATGGCGCGTTATCCTGCTGGAATTTGACACCATCCATATTCGTGTCGCCAAAAAGTATCGTAAATGAAGGCAGTAACGCAGTTTCTAGTACATTTATGTACTTAGTAGAGTCCATGCGACCCTCACACACGAACAATTCGCCAACTCCAGAATCAGTCATGCAACCCCAGACCATTATGCTGCCTCCACCGTGTTTAGCGGTTGGGATCACACACTCTGGCTTAAATTCTTCGCCCACACGGCGACGCACAAAGGTCACACCAGGTGTACCAAAAATGTGCAATAAAGAAAAAAATATTGAGTTCCGTAAAACTAAAATAAATTCAACTATGCGTTTGGTTTTTTAAACATTTTATAAAATTGTATCAGGGCATTAAATTGACTTACTCACCTCAAAGTTTGATTCGTCTGACCACACAACATTTGACCAATCTTCAGCGGTGAAAGTTCGGTGTTTTAAAGCCCATTTCAATCGAGCTTTTTTGTTGTTGTCGGAGAGCCATGGCTTCTTCCTAGCTTTACAGCCTTTCAGACCAGCTTCTTGAAGTCTTCTGCGAGTAGTTCGAGCAGAAATTGGCTTCTTAATTTGTTCCGACAACTCAGCAGCGAGCTCTGAAGATGTTTTTTTCCTATTTCTTAACGACTCTCTCAGTAACTGACGATCTTCACGGTCTGTGGTGATGCGTTTGCGCCCGGTTCTCGGTCTATTTTCATGTGATCCGGTAGTAGAGAATCGCTGAATAGCATATTGCACGGATCGGCGCGAGCATTTCACAGTTTTGGAAATCTCTACTTGTGATTTCCCTTGCTCATACAGAAGCTGTATCTGCACACGTTTTTCTAAAGAAAGTTCGTTTTGTTTTGGCATATTGCAACGATAACACTTACAACTTCTGAAATAAAATACAAAAGGCGCACTAGATCACTGGATGTGTTCACAACGAGCGATGGTAGCGAACTGATAAATAAATACAAAAATTGTAAAAAACACATTTTATTGCATCCAGGTGTTTTATTGCTAGCTGTGCGGCGTGGGTCATTGTTTAAACCTTTATAAATGGCCGACAAAATAATTCTTCAACAATAGATTTGGTTTACTCCCATACTTTCCGAGAACGAGCGAAATTTGTAAGGTGCTCAATACTTTTGGCCAAGGCTGTATTATATAGATATATCTATATAATAAATAAAGCTGAGAAGTTTGTATGCTTGATTGTTTTTTTTTTGGTCGCTAATCTTAGGAAATAATGGATGTATTTGAAACATTATTTCAGTGTTAGGTAGCCCGTTTATCGAGGAAGTTCAATAGGCTATTTTTTATTTGGTTGCGTGAATTAGCTACCACGAGATGCGGGTAAAACTGCTGGCCTGAACAGCGTCATGAGCGATAGCGATCGTGTTTTAAAATACATAACCTGCTTAGAAAGAAAATAAGAGTAGTATAACTTTTTTTAGGGATGAACAAGAGCAGACACAAGACAACAAAATGTACAATGACCTACAAAAAGCGGTGAAGAACATAGAGTCCAAAGCCGAAGTGAAGTCGGAACTAGAAGATGTGAAGCCGGACGTTAAGTTAGAAGCCCCGGCGACGCCCGCGCCGCAGCCGATGTACAACGATCCCGTACAGAGAGTTATTACGCAAAATCAACAGATGGCGCTACAGGTATTAACGATTTTTTTTTGAAAATGTTCTATGGAATGTGGGATTGAATGTGTGGGTATCATAATCATTGTCATTATTATCATTATAGCTTTTTTTGGAGTTTACTTTTGGACACAGGCCTCTTCAGGATAGTGTTTTACTTATGCTTGATAAAGAAGTTTGTGCTTATGTTGAAGATGTTCTATTCTATTTTCAAAGAAAAATAGGTTGCTAGCATTATAGCTAAACTAAAAGTGATAGTAAAAAAATAGTAGGATCAATTCAATCAGATTCCTATATCAGCAAAAGAATTTTTCTTTTTTTACTTTAATTTTCTCCATTTAAAAATCGCTCAAACTGTTATCGCATTGCTCTAAACAGAATGCGATGCAAGCCATCAAATCGGAGGTTAAACTCGAAAACGACGACAAGCCCCGGCCTGTGTTCACGCAAATGTTCACCAACGCGCCACAACGGCTTCAGCTGCATCATCCGGTATTTATATACATAACACATCACATATTCATTATCACTTGGGATATGGGACAGGGTCGCCTTTGTGTCTACTTATACTAGCGCAGTGTTGAAGCGTCAAATTGAATGCTGGCTGCCATTTGTTTGCAAGAGTGAGAAGGAACAAAGTGGGTTTTTGTCAGCGAGAGTCTGACGCTTTCTCCAGCTGCTGAGCTGCAGGGGGGGGACCCTCCCCAATGGGTGCAGTTGGAAAATTTTTCGTTTGATGATTTCCCGAAAAAAGAGGTGACAAGTAGTCTTAGCGGATTTCGAGCGTCTGATGGGATGGAGATATGGGTGAATTTGCTATGTTATTTCGGATTGACGCTTCGACTGCGCTCATATGAATTATCCTTTATCCTTACTAGAAGGCCTATGCACTATCAACAAACAGTCATTTTTATTTACATACTTAAACAGGGAGAAGAGAAAAAATATCTTGGTGGATCGTATATCGAAAGCGGGTTATGTCAGAACGGGGTCCACAGAGCCTAATGAATATAGAGGGTCCAGATATTTAAGTAGAAGATATTAAGTGGTTGTGTTTGTTTATAGCAACAGCGACCGCAACAATTTGGACAGCCGGGGCAACAGGTGATGAGTCAGCAAGTTGTGCAGCGGCCGCAAGTGCAGTTCACTGCGGCGCAGCACATGCATTATGCTCAGGTATGACTGTGGCACAGACTTTAAAGCCGTTTATTATTTGCGAATTGGAAGCCAAGAAGACACATTATTTACATGCATGTTTTTGTTAATGATTCTATCCTATTTTGACGTGACAACGTCTAATAACTCGGTACTACGAGCTATATACACGAAAAAGATGACGTCGTTGTCGCGTTCCGTAAGCGAGAATCGGTATGAACGATCGGCTCAGTTCGGTTACCTATTGCCGACTGTTTCTCTTTTGTGTATTATACTACACTAATGTTTGACATTGTCACCTTAAAGTCCCGTCCGTAAATCGACTTTACAGACAACCAATTTTCTTTTGATAACCCATTTTTTTATTGTTACGATGAAAGCTGAAAATATTTAGTGATATTAACGAAGCTGGTGTCCTATCCAGGGAGGTACGGCGGGCGGTCCCACGGGCATCCCGGCCAGCGCCGCCAGCATCGTGAGCGCGATGACGGCGCAGGTGAACGCGGCGCTGGCGGCCGGCCGCAACATCGCCGCCGGCACCCGCCTCGTCGCTGCCGACGGCTCCGTCGGCGTCGTGCGCGCCGACCGCACCGTGGCGCTCGCGCACCTGCCTTATGCCGGTCAGTATACTCGCTTGTACTCTAGATATACATTTCAGTTGGAGTCACTTCGCATTCGCAATAACAGTATGATATCTGAAAAATTTACTGTCTGACTTATTGATGCACTATTGAAACCTGATCTAGAAAAAAATCCATCAACTTACACTACGACGAAGCGAGGGTACTAAGACGAGAATTCTGAAAATATCATTGCTAATAGCTCGTATAAGCTATGTAGTGTACAAAATACTTCATGGAATTTCAGATTGATGTTATTATTGACAAAGATAAGATGACATACATATAGTACTTAGTAATATGTGTTCCGACAGCTACCGTGGCAAGCGGGCAGGTGGGACAGGTGCAGGCGGGGGCGGTGCCGGCGGGTGGCGCCCGCCCCCCGCCGCCCCCGCCCTACCCGGGCACGCTGCGCCAGCCGCAGCCGCCGCCACCACCCTACCCACAGGTAGGTCCCACTCGCGCATACACCGCTCGTGACGTGACACCACGCTATGCAGCCCTCAGTAACATGCTTCATTAACATTACAATTATGAGAATGATTTCTTTTTCATTAAATATAATATTTTTTACCAAAATTCAACAAAGAGATAACATCAATGTCCATATTCATGAATTTATAAACTTTGCAATTAACTCAACTATAGTTACGTGTCACGTCATAAATCGCAAATCATTTTCTATTAAGAAAAATCTAATGATGAAACTCATAAAATTGAATGAAAACTGACGATACAGTAATCTTACTAATATTAAGTATTTTGATAGTCTTGGAGGATTTTTGGATACATTGTCGTGCATGCCGTAATATTTTGATATCTACGTGTTTTTTTAATTGTACGAATTAGTTTCGACACGGCAACGGTGTCGAAGTGAATTCGTTGGCTTTAAATGTATGCAGTAAGCTTGGGTTCACATTTACGAGTCACTGTCGATTTGTCACTGGACTGTCCCACAAGAGTTGCAATAAATGTGAACTTGTAACAACGTTCATCAGTCGCTTCGATATCCGATCGCATCGCAGACAATGTGAAGTTGACCGAGCGTGATCATATCCAAAGCAATATTAATTTGTCTATGCGTTGGTGGCGGATCCTTTCGACTGTAAATATGTGCTGAAATTAAACGTGACGCTTTATTCGTTACAAGCTTAGAAGACTAATATTGCATGGGTATATCAGGTATCTCTAACAATTCATACGACTATATTGGAACATATTGGCGTGAAAACTCTTTTGCATCCTTATTTTTAAAGAAGAAATATACAGTAATATAAAAAAAAAGTAGTTACCTACTTACGTAAAAGTCGTATGGGTTGCGTGACGTAGGCTGAATGTGGACGGCGGAGTACAGGCGTGTTATTTGCATGTCGGTGGTTGATGGTTGTTGGCGCGGGCAGCCCTATGAGGCGGCGGACTGGGGCGACTGGCTGCACCGCCGCCCGCTGCTGCTGCAGGTCAGACCCCACCCCACTCCCGCACTTAGTACCGCACCCCCCACCAGGAACGTCCTCGGTTTCACAACAAGAAGCTAACATTGCTGATAAATCTTGTGTCAAACGTTAAATCGTCTTACATTAACCAGACCGCTGGAATATCTGCTGGTCAATTTACCTCAGAACTTGTGCATTCAAGTTTATTTACAGTTCGATTTTAAAAATAAAAATGGAATCTAATGATGGTGGCATTTGACTACCACCTGATTTGAATATGTAAGGCTCAAAATTAAAACTATTCCTATAAAGGTGACTTTTAGCCTTGTGTAGAATCTGGTACTCTTAGCACACATTCTATTATATCTTATCAATTTAATGTCGGTATGCTCAATGATTTTTTTCTATCGAAATAAAATCTTACACTTATGAGACACTACAATCGTTGAGAGCAAATTCATTCTTAATTTAAAAATTCTGAATGCAACGTTTATAAGCTTCTTGTTGATGAGACTTCAGAATAAATACGAAACAGACAATTTCAAATTTCCTATATTCCACTTTCTCTTTTTAGTTATCTAACCAACCTCTTTGTTTCCTCTTTCGTAAAAAAAAACCTATTCTATCTTCGAAAACACATTTTCGATAGCAATAGATCAGAAGTTAAATATTGATTATAGTCAATAATCAAATGTATAAATATATTCAGGTCTTTATTTCCTCTTCCTTACGTCCTTCGTTTAGATTTCCTTTCCTTAGTGTCTAGTGGGCCCAGTCGGATAAGGCCTTGTCACCGCTAACCACCTTGTTCGTGTCTGTTTTAACGCTTTTTACTTTGCTTGCTCGCGGCACGCATGCGTAATGACTACTAACCTTTGTACCTTTTCAGCATCCTTCCTAACACAATACCACTAACGTTCTAAACAAACTAGCACTAAATTATACACAAAATGTCATACTCAATATCTTTTCAATCGTAATTTGTTATAAAGACAGTAGACTATGATTACCTGTCTCATCTTGTATTATAAATGGTGATGGAAATTCGATATTCAATTTGGTTGTGGGCGGAAAGCTTTATGTAGTTTATCATGAAGTTTTTTTGTAAGGCAGATAATTTATATCTTAGGTAATAGCATGGACGTAACTAGATATTTGAGGTACAAAATATATGAGTGATGCGAGCATGAACAAAGCTCGACATGCTTGATAAATGCAAATTTATGCGATATACGTATTGTTTTGCAATAAAAGACGATCGTTTTGGAAGATGATACCGAAATCTCCCTTCATTATCTTAAAAACCTAAAATGGCCTCGACTTACGCCAGTAAATATGCTGGCATGCTTGTATGCCTTACATATAATGTATCGTAGACCATGCTTACAATAGAAGAGGTTCAGCTCATATATAAAGACATGTACATAACACAAACACAAATCAACTTCTAGATGATCTATAGAAAATTTTAGATATTAAGTTGCTAATTGAAAAGTTCAATACAAATGTACTTTAGACTATTGTAGCACAGCGTTATAATATCACATTTGTTACTTTTTTATCAAGTCTATCGATAGAGTATGCGCACTGAACTATTAGTTGATCTATAATTTAAGTCACATCAATTATTTACAACTGTTATGAAAATTATGATTCACACATCAAGTAAAAGTAATTAGTGAAATTTTTATTTTTGAAAATTTAGTAGATATTCACTTGTCGAGCCGACTGAAACTTCTGTAGATCTGTCTTTATTATTTTGTAATCTAAAAATCTCCAAGAGTTTTAATTTATAAGTTTCTATAAAACAATGTGAAAATAAAAAAAATATACTTGTTGCTTTCATTCGGCTCAACACTCAAGATGAGATGGGTAAATTGTAAACTTTAAACCGGCCACAA
This sequence comes from Heliothis peltigera, assembly GCA_958496145.1. Lineage (NCBI taxonomy): Eukaryota > Metazoa > Arthropoda > Insecta > Lepidoptera > Noctuidae > Heliothis > Heliothis peltigera. The sequence continues at coordinate 9,692,965 of OY292328.1, forward strand.
ACAATAACGTATGCATCAATATTAGTACCGAATGTCGCAGCGTACGCACCGAGCTCGATTCACAAAACGTGTCGCTAGGTACATAGCTAAGGCCATAGGAAGCTAGCATCGCGACCGGTGACGAAGCTAACGGTGGCGGGCGACGGCGCAGGCCGAGCGTCATCAACAGGCTTACTTTAACCGTCAGAACGTAAACCAGGAGCAACCGTTGCTTCTCGAGGAGCTCCTGGAGCAGGAGAAGCGGGAACAGGAGCGCGAGGGGGGCGAGTGGGCGGCGCCCGGGGCGGCCCCCGCGCCCGCCCCGCCCCCCGCCGCCGCGCCCGCCATCCCGCTCTACATGGGCGTGGCGCCGGCCGCCCCGCCCGCGCCGCCCGAGCGCCCCGTCACCGAGGCCGACCACCACGCGCGCCTGCTGTACGAGCAGTGGCTGAAGCAGTACAATGCCTTCGCCGCCGACCAACAGCGCCACTACGAGGTCGAGGTTCAGAAGCTTCGCAAGATCCGCAAGGTGAGCCGCAGTAGTGCGCTTTCGTGTTCGTGAGCTTTGTAGTGGCAGCGCCGACCTCCCGGCCGCCTTGTAGAACATTCCAGGTACCCACTCCGGGCTCGTGGTAACCGAACGAACCTGTCACTAACTCGGGGGCTTCACGCTCACTGTTGAACCGATTTTACACTTGAGGCTTTTCAATTTACAGTCGCTGAACAGCAAGCAACGGCAGCTGCGAAAGTCTGGCAACGAGCTACTGCCTAACGACGCGGCTGAGCTGCAGCGCGTGTCCACTGAACAGCAGGCGCTGCAGAAGCATCTCGAGGCTGCGCGAAAGCAAGCTCGTCAGCACAGCATGCTGATACAGGTATACTAATACTACTTTGTTAAAACACGACAGTTATTTGTGTTTCTGATAACTTATTAACGATCTCTTATTTTTACTTCTAGGAATATGAGACTAAACAGCGCCAGCAGAATCCTCAACTGGCTCAACAAAGTGTCATAAACCAGCAACAGATAACATCCAATCAGACTGTATTTGCCCAGAATCAAAATATGAACCAAGGACAACAGGTGCAACAGCAGGCCACGATCAACCGGCCGATGCAACTTGGCTTACAAGGTGCCACCATACAGCAACAACAAATAATACGTACTCAACAAACCGTGATTGGTGCCGATGGTCAGCCAATATCCCAGCAAAGGATAGGCTTGGTGACGTCACCGTTGAACACACAAGGAAGATTATTGCAAGGTGGTCGTACTCTTGTGATAGAGCAGTCAGGAGCTCCGCAACAGCAGCTTGTCAGGCAACTGTCAGGAGTCCAGGAGAGACCTCAATCTGTAGGAGGAATGGTCCAATTTGGTCAGCAGCAAATGGCGGGAGTGAGAGGGTCAATGCAACAAGGACCACAGACGCCAAGGACCCCTGGAGCCCGTCCAGCGATGTCTCCTCTACACGTTCAATCGCCGCATTCTCAATCTCCTCTCCACTCTCTGGCGCCACAATCTCCGCTGCATCACCTGACGTCACCGATGCAATCTCCACTACACTCTCAGCAGTCTCCTTTACACCACACGTCTCAATCGCCACTGCATCCGTCGACACAGTCGCCACTCCATACACAACAGTCACCGTTGCATTCGCAACAGTCACCGATGCATGTGCAACAGACCAACATGCCGCAACAATCTCCGATGCATCCTCAGCAGTCGCCGATGCACCAATCTCCGATGCATCCGCAGCAATCACCGATGCACCAGCAGTCGCCGATGCATCCTCAGCAATCTCCGATGCATCAACAGTCGCCGATGCATGCGCAACAAACTCAGATGTCACAGCACTCACCGATGCCGCAACAGTCGCCGATGCATTCGCAGCAGTCGCCGATGCACATGCAACAGTCGCCGATGCATACACAACAATCTCCGATGCAGACTTCGATGTCGCCGCAACACTTCTTGCAACAACTACAGGCTCAGAGGACTAGTCCTCAACTACCTACGCCCAGTCGAAGTCCTCAGGTAAGCTACATTTCTAAGGAGAATACTATTGCCAAAAATAGTGAAATAGATACTAAACCCTCGTAAATTTTGTTTCAGATTTATCAACAATCTCAAATTCAAAGTCCAGTAGCGTCTCATTCGCCGCAAATGCAAAATGTAAGATGGTCCTTGCTAAATAAAACTTTCTTTTAATTTATTTTTAAATTTATTTGAAAATAACGCATTCCTATATGTTTTAGGTTGACTACGCAACAGGCAGATTTTCTCGGCCTGCTCCTGGTTGTTCCCCTCTGCCAACGCGATTTGCTAGACCGCCACATCACCAACAAGGTATGTCACCACATTAAATACCTTGCTTAATAGTAAAGCTAGTCTTTAGTTACAACTGTTTTTAATACCATATTGATTTCCCTCAGGAATAAGAGTTGGCGGTCCTTTCGGTGGTCGGCAGCAGACTTCACCTCTCGGAAGCCCACAACCCTTACCGTCGCCCGGCAATCCAGCTAACGAGATGGCTGTAAGTATAATTATATAATATTATTATATCAAGATACTGATTCGTTACAAGTTCGTGTTTAACCTTGATTTATTTATTTCTAGCGTCAGCAAATGCTACAACGACAACAGTACAGCCCTATGGGTGGCGCTCCCGCTTCACCGTCGGTAGCGCGTTCTCCTCACGTAGCTCGTACTCCAACGCCATCCGCCTCCCCGGCCGCATCACCTGCACCTGGTGGCATGCACGAACATGGTGGCGGCATGCATGGACCGCATGCACCAGGCATGCACGACCATGGCGGCGGGCTACATGGGCCACACGCACCTGCTCCCATGCCGCCCGGGTACAGATACTTTAAACCTGGTCTATTTGGTGGTGCACCCGGATGGCCGCCTAGAGAGGACGACAGACGTCGTCCTGCACATCTAACTAAAGTATCTATACTTAAACGTCGCACGCCGCCGCGACCACGTATGTTGGGTACAGCAGCTGCGCATCATACTGATAGAGAAGAGTTAGCCGATCCTACGGCCTCACCTAGCTCGGCAGCTGACGCTCGAAGCTACGTAGTATACACACCTGATGCCCTTGAATACGGGCCACGCACTTCCCGTAGTGACGAACCACGGTCATCACTCACTCGCTCTGATGATGATGACGATGTTGAAGAGCTAGTTGAACATTTAGACGATGATGACATAGTACTGGTAGAGCCCGATGCCATTTCGCCAGAGGAACGCATAGCTACAGAAGAGGACTTTGAAGAGCTCATAGATAGTGGCAAGCCTGATGATGAAACTGAAGATGAGACGGTCGAGAGAGCGCCAACACGTACTGAAACTACTACGAAAACCGTGGCTGTTATTAGCTTGTCTACAGGCAAACAGCCGGCCAGCGTACAGCAATATAAAATTCTTAAGCCGGGCACTGGCTCCCGCGCTCGCTTGCCATTACTCAGTGCGACAATGCTTTCACCCCACACTAACACCAAGATACTGGACGAAGTGTCGCAGGCAACTGTTGCCTCCGTCTCCATAGCCAACCAGACTATTTCAGTTCCCGTACTGAAAAATCTTTCAGTGCCCATCGCTAGCGTGGCCAGTCATGTGGGCGGAGTCGGGAAAACACAGATGAAGAAAGTTCCATTAAATTTAACTAATCCCCCTTTGACGATCAACATGTCGACGCCGCCGCTGTCCAAGCCGATAAGCTCAGTAATCAGTGTAATATCGTCGAACGTACCGAAAGTAGCTAATGTGAACCCACCTCGTGTACCGGTCTCGATATTGACACAGCACCAAGTCAAGCAAAAAATAGTTAAAACTATCGAAAAGCCTATGATGCTAGCTTTATCTAACTCAAAGCTATCGAGCTTGTCTGTAACGCATGACGCAACTCTACCAGCAAAGATATTCCAAGATGACGCGGCGTCACCCGACAGTACTGTATCATCTGAAAATAATCCGGAGAAAGATCTCAATACTAACCCCATGACATCGACGTCACAACAGTTGACATCACTGACTGCTCAGGGATCATCGCAGATGGATCAGAGACCTGGAATTTTTAAAGAGCCAACCAAAGATATTGACATAGAAAGTGAAATCAGTCAGCAGACGGAACTGCCGCATACGTTGTGTCTTAGCGACCGGACACCGTTATTATTAGGAAAGGCCGATATAAAGAGTCCTGATCCCATTCCAGAGAAAATTCCTGACAATATTATGGAGGGTGATGATGAGGATAAGCCAGAGGATAATATACAGACTAACTTGCTACTGTCTTACAATAAGAGTATTTCTGAGCCACCACCACCGCCTCCCATGTCTGAGAGCAAACCAGAAGAAAATGTAGTAAAAACAATAAAGGCTATCGCTAACCAAACTAAAGAAATGGTTATAGATTCAAACATGCAGATTACCTCAGACATGGCGCAAGATTCTGTGCAAATATCCATTCCATCTCCGACGCCATCTCAAGAGCGGTACTTGAATGACATTACAATGCAGGAACACCACGAGACCGCTGAGAATACGAAACACGTCGAGACATTTGAAGACATGCTCCATATACTAGAAAATATTGGCGATGAAACTAAAACGTATGGCATGAAACAGCAGAATCCTAAGCCCGCAAACCAAAGCATGCAGAACCCTAATGTGAGTACTCCGAAACCAGAACAGAAGGAAACTCAAGAGCAGCCCTCAGCTTTTACGAAGCGAGAACCAGAGAGACTAGCGCTGCAGTCGGCGACTGTGCCTCAACTGTCACCGCTTTCACAACCCGCCGAGCTCACGTCAAACATGGTGAATGTCTCTCAACAGATTAGAACCATCATGTCCTCACTTAACCCAAACACTTCTAAAGTGGACACACAACCCGTCATGAGGAAAAACAGTGACGCGACAACACCGACACAAGTGAATTTTGAAAATTTGCTACCTTCTTCCAAAGTTGAGGTGGCAGCATCTAGGCCTTCGCCTATACAAAGAATTGATAGTAAACCGACTACTATACCGAGCTCCGAGAGCTTGCCCATGAGTGCCGCGCAGGCCATCGGATCTCGCGTCAACACACTCTCATCGATGGGACAGATGCGGAAGTCGCCCACTATCTCTCCCATTAACTCCCCTGTCGGCTTACAAAACTCATTAATGAAATCTCCGGCACAGATGATCTCGAATCAGTCATTCTCATCCATGGATGAGACTGGACCTACCTCAGTTGCTTCTCAAATAATTCAAATGCCAGCTCTCTCGAAAATACATAGTTCCACTGCAACTGCTACTATGATGCACTCGAATAACACGATCACTACCAGTATGAGTGGATTCCAGAAGAATCAGTCGTCACTACCAACTAGCATACTAGGTCATACGTTGTTACAACCTACGAGACAAATAAATACTAGTAATCTACCGTTCAATCAGCAAAGTATAAGTTCTAGTCAGCCGCCAGCTCTAGTCATGACTTCTAGGCCAATGATGGGTAACAAAGAGCCAGCACCGAATGTTACCGTGCGTACGCATAGTATTGTTAGTTCAGGGATCAATCAGATACCAGCTAAGCCCGCACCGCCCGGCTCCATTAATTTCATTACGTCGTCGAAACTGCTTCACACGCAATTGACTTCACCTCTAAAGAGGTCCAAGTCTACAGATGAGCCAAAGAGTGAAGTCATCGTGGGGCATATTCAGCCCACGAAGAGACACAGCGTGGAGGCTGTAGTAGTAAAATCAGAGCCAATGGAAACAGATGAGCCAAGCACATCAACAACTACTACCACAGATGCAGGAAATAAGCATAATGTGCAACAGAGCACAGCCAATCAGAAAAATGATGAGTCTCAGAATGTGTTGCTGAAGCAACTGCTTCAAACCACCACTACGGCGGCTACAGTTGTCCCTCAACGAACATTGACCATACAGAGAACTGCGCCAGCATTGGGTACTATTCCGTCTCTAGAAGCTCAGCTGGCAAGACCTTCAATACCTCCACCAACACTGTCTTTAACGCCAGAAGTAGAAATACCAAAGAACTCGCCACGACATAATATAATGACTAGTAGCGTTGTAAATTCGCCATTCACCTCCCGCCCCATCCAAACTATTCCTACATCCTCGATCTCTCCGCTGACTCAAACGTCGACGCAATCCTTGATGGATGTTCGCAAGCCGCCTATTAAGATGATGAGCAAAGAGGAGACCACTCCAATTCCAGAAAGTTCACCCACAATGAAAACCATGCAAATGTATCCAATGAGCATTGAGAATCAGCAACTACAACAAGCTATAAAGAAGGAAATTGCTCCTCCACAACAAAGTCCTGTCCACAGGCCGTTTACTCCCATGGATGTAAAGAAAGAGTTGCTAGATGAAAGCTCTCAGCAGTCCGCAACTTCTGGTGTGTCAACCGCGTCTGATCAGGGCAAGCTTGACCAGCCTATGAAAGAAGAATTCACTGAGAATGTCAATATGGATGCGTCGTCCGAAGCTAATGCTCCCGAGACTCCATCGGAAGCCAAGAAGCGTAAACGACGTGAATATCAACAAAAGAAACGAAAACAACTACAAATGAACATGAAAGCTGCCGCTGAAAATAACTTGAATGCAGCTAACGCTAAGAAGAGACCACGCAAGGGTTCTCGATATGAGGAGGACTATGATACATTTATCGACAACCTCATGGCTCAGTTACGTTTACTTCCAGCTATGCAAATACAAGAACCCGCTCTAACTACAAACTTTGCCGTTTGTCCGCTGTTCGGGTCTGGAGACTTGACAAAATTAAAAAATAAAGACTACGATCTATTAAAAGGTGACTTAGTTGGCGAATTCGGTAATGCAAAAATACCCAACGTTGGAGATTACTACAACACGAAACCGTTTGGGGAAGAGGAACCTCTGCCGGAGAAACCTCCAGCGTCCACTCAGAGAGGTTTCTATGACCAAGAGTTCCAGCCTATACTATTTGATGATGATCCAGAAGATAAGAAGTTGGACTTCGTCTGTAAAGAACGGGATACAGACACGCCTGATAGCATTGTTAGCTGCTCTAGTCCCGAATGCCTCGAAACTGAACCACCAAACAGGTTCCCTGGTCTGAAACTCATTGATGATGAAGAAGAGGATGAAGACAGTGACTCTGCTTCCGGACGTATTTCACCTGTTATACCTATCATAGCACCAGTACCAATCAGAGTGAAACCGGTGTCATTTTATCAGTCGAAGGATGATGAGGAGAATTCGAAGGCGCTTAAGACTCTCGACACAGACGCCGCCAAGGTTAAGGGCGGAGACTCGCCCGGCAGTACCGAAACTAATGAGAATGTTACTGTCACGCTCACGCTTACCTCTGGAGCTGCTGAAGATATTCTTGGCGTACTCAAAGAGCTCGCCGGAATTTTGCACATTCCACCACCGACGTCGTATCAAATCATAGAAAGAACAGCGACTCCACCATCACACAAACTTGGCCTTTACAGGTCCAAGGGTAAGGATGGCAAAGAAGGAACACCCATTGATATCCAAAGCATTCTCAACGGAGCGGCGAAGTTCTGTCGTCATTGTGACGTCGTTATCCTAGATTCAGTTGTAAGAGCTAAAGCATCCGAGTTCCCATTACTGTCTGCTAACAAAGGCAATGCTGAAGAAATTCTTTGTGATAGTGATTCAGAACTATACTTCTGTAGCACGCAATGTTACGAGAGCTTTGCATGGCGTCCCACTAACATCATCCTTGACGGAAAAGCCAAGACTGCCGTCAAAGAAGACACAAAATCTGAAGTCGACACCAACTTGTCTAAGGACCGAGATGATTTCGACACAGCGTCCACCGAAAGCATGGAGACTGACGATTTAGATATAAAACCAGACATCAAAGACGAGAAAATGGATTTATCCTTCATGGATTCTTTAGACAACGACGAATTGATGAAGGAGGTCGGTGATGACGTCAGCGCGCTCGATGAAGACCTGAAGAGTGAGCAAGATGACAAGAGTAACCAAAGCACTGAGAGGGAGAAATATAGAGGTGTACGCTATAAGGCGTGGTCGCCTGGATGTATTGGCCCGCCTGTGAAGTACAAGCGTCCGACTGACAGGGAACTCACTGAGTTAGTGTTCCGAACGGGCGTCGCTATAATGCCGGTGACGAATGAAGACACGAGACGGTGTGAGTTATGCGGTATCCAAGGCGATGGGGTGGCGGACGGAGTTTCAAGGCTGCTCAATTGTGACGTGAACCGCTGGGTGCATTTAAACTGTGCGCTGTGGTCTGAAGGAGTATACGAGACCGTAAGCGGCGCTCTTATGAACGTAGAGACGGCATTAGCAGCTGGTTCCAATGCTACGTGTGCCGTTTGCCGCCGACTTGGCGCAACTGTGCGATGCTTCAAAGTACGCTGCGGCAGTGTCTACCATCTCGGCTGCGCGGTTAAAGACAACTGCGTCTTCTATAAGAACAAGACTGCCTTCTGCGCATCGCATGCTCCTAAGGTAATTTTCATTCAACTATACTTGTTAACCTTATTAAAAAAAGTTTTTGTATAAGGATGATATAATAATGCATGATCTATCTAACAGAATGAAAAAGACAACGAGTTAACGACCCTCAGCGTACAACGTCGCGTGTACATCTCTCGTGACGAACAACGTCAAGTGGCATCAGTCATGCTTCATTCTGACACCAATCATCTCATCAGAGTAGGAGGGCTTATATTCCTGAGCCCTGGTCATCTGTTGCCGCACCAGCTTGCTGCATTCCACACGCCAAATTACATCTACCCTATTGGATACAAAATTGTAAGTAGTTTTAAAATTATTTAGACATCGATGGTATATATCGTTTTGATAATCTATTGATGATGATTGATGAACTAAGTTTATGTCGAATTCGCCAACGTTTGTGTACTTAATGATTGACTGTGTTGTGTAGGTCCGTTTCTACTGGTCGATGACCCGCGCGAACTGCCGCTGCCGCTACCTGTGCTGGATCTCGGAGGAGGCGGGGCGGCCGCGCTTCCACGTGCGCGCGCAGGACGAGCCGCGCGCCGACTGCGCCGCGCCCACGCCACGCGCCGCATGGGCCAATGTATGCCGAACTTTGCTTACTTCTACTACCTTCTCTGATACATTTTTAACCAAACTTTCCTTTTTAAATTAATTTTGTTATTTGTAGGTATTAGACGCCGTAGCGGCATTACGCGAAGGACGAAATGAAGAGGGAGTACTGAAATTGTGGCCCAACTATGTGACTGGAGAAGATCTGTTCGGTTTGACTGAACCTGCCGTGGTCAGAGTACTTGAAAGCTTACCTGGTAAATTATCGACATTATTATTCTACTTCGCTGTTTGCATGAACTTAGCGTTAATGTATATAATTAACTTTACTAACAATAAAATCTTCCGCGTGTAGGCATCGAGACGCTGACGGACTACCGCTTCAAGTTCGGGCGGTCGGCACTGCTGGAGGGCGGGCTGGCCGTGAACCCGTCGGGGTGCGCGCGCAGCGAGGCGCGGGCGCGCGCGGCGTGGCGGCGCGCGGGGGGGCGGTCGCTGCTGCCGGCCGCGCCCGCGCCGCCGCCGCAGCCCGACCACCCCGCCTGCCCCTACTCCAAGCAGTTCGTGCACACCAAGAGCTCGCAGTACAAGAAAATGAAGAGCGAGTGGCGCAACAACGTCTACCTCGCCAGGTAAGTGCCGCTCACCCTCATCCCTAGTAATCTTGATCTTCTCGTGCGGCCTGCCCTTGGTCTCAAAATTTTCTCAAATCCGCTAGACAGCCTCTGACATGAAATTGGTTTGTCATTAACCCTAATCTTTCGTTTATGCTTAACTCAATGATAGCATTAACCACTTCAAAACCCATCAGATGAAACTGAAAACACATCTAAATGAATTAACGACTTTTTGGTTTCAAATACCCAAAGGCTACATTCATAATGTAAATATATTATATACTGAATCTCAGTGAGCAAGTTGAGCCGTCATCACAAGCAGCACCCGATCACGAAAACAACGCAAAATCTAGCCGCGAACTCCGACATATAAAAAGAGAAGAGATGACCAACAACTCATCCAGTGACGTCACAGCTTGCAAAGATAAGAATCAATAAGGAAACATGACGAATATCATCAACTGATGCATTTTATCATAATAAACAATATGAAATAGCTATTGATTTCCAATCTATACGGTAAGAATGAGTAAAGGAAAATACGAAATTATTGTGTGCAAAGAGGTTGAAATATTTAGTTAGCCACCATGATACCAAACTATCATGGCAAAAACAGCCATGGTCTTCTATTTTTCCAGTAACATGACAACGGAGGGGAAATAATCTAATTGCTATTTCAGATCAACCTCTAGATACGAAAACAAATCGATAAATGAATCTAACTTATAAAATATTTCTAGGTCCAAAATCCAGGGGTTGGGCCTGTACGCCGCACGGGATCTGGAGAAGCACACCATGGTCATTGAGTACATCGGGGAGATTATACGCTCCGAGCTATCGGAGATACGGGAGAAACAATATGAAGCTAAGGTAAGTAATGTTCCTGTCCGGGCTGCGGGTTGTTCTCTAGGGTCACCGCGGCCTTGGTACGCAAAGTCCTCCATAAGGAACATAGTGGATTTTAGTCAGTAAGAGTTTTGATACTCCCTCCAGCGGTACCCACAGCGGTTGGGGACATCTGATGAATTTTATCTAACTTTAAAATTTGGTACACTTATAGTCCAGATAGAAGCAAGGATAATGGCTATTTTTACCTGTTTCCGGAAAATGGGTCTCTCAGAACCCACAGGGAACAGCTAAGACAAATCCAATAGGACCCAAGCCGCTTCATTATATGACAATTCATTAAAAAAAAAAAAATAACATGTAATGCTGTATTCTAGAACCGCGGCATCTACATGTTCCGGCTGGACGAGCGGCGCGTGGTGGACGCGACGCTGTCGGGCGGGCTGGCGCGCTACATCAACCATTCGTGTCAGCCCAACTGCGTCGCCGAGACCGTCGAGGTGGACCGCCATCTGCGCATCATTATATTCGCTAAGCGACGGATCGCACGCGGGGAGGAGGTCAGTTCGAATTTTCAATTTTTTTCAGTACATATATGACACATATACTCGTACTTATGATTAAATTATTCAACATGCAAAATAAGTTAATTATTTATCACACAATTTTCTATAATTTTTTTTTATTTTTTGTGAATTTGCGTGCTATTTTTCGTTTTGAAAAATAATTAATATCTTGTGTGTTTTCTCCAATAGTTGGCATACGACTACAAATTTGACATAGAAGACGACGCTCACAAAATAATGTGCATGTGCGGCGCGCCCAACTGCCGCAAGTGGATGAACTGAACACCAAACCTACACCACGTGGTGCCCACTGTCGTCACCTACCTGCATCCGGAGACTGAACCAACACATACACGCCCAGTGTGCACTCGTACCGTTGGATATTCATGTCTAAATGTAAATACGTAGCACATTTACCTCTACACATTGATATACAACCATACTCGGTTTTAATTTTAGCGTAGGAAAGGCTATGATACCTAGTTTTATGTACCAAAGTGATTGTACTACATATAAGTAAATAAATCATATTATTAGACTTATTTAAACGATTTCACTCTGATAAAGCTGACGTGTGATCTACGAATAAGACAATATCAATAGACTTTACCGGTAATCTTCAATTTTAATAATATTTAACTGTATCGGTAATCAATCGGATCGGAAACCTTTTTTTGTATATAATATTAAATCGATATAAAAAGTTGTTATTGAATTTTAAATGTTTTAGATGTGGACGTTTTACGAGAGTAGAGTAGACTAAGTTTATAATTTTATTATGTTATGTGTATTTTATGGATGTTTTGTGTCGCTGTTTTAAATGATTTTATTAATTGACATTTATTTGAGAACTATCGCACCTAGATCGTCACGGGCAATCAATACTTGAAAATCTCAGCAGTGACTAATTGTTAGGTTAAGTTACCAAATAGACGAGTCTGCATTTAGGATGCGTAGAGCACAATTTATTAGCGATATAAATATCCTCTTTATTAGAAATTATCGAGGGCCCATTGTTAGGTAGATGAACGCGTTTCATGAACAGGGTAGTAATATAATTTCTAATGGAGCGGCACGAGACGCCACGATGTGCCTGACCCGTTGTTGTTTAACGCCGTAGGTAAGATCTACGGAACCACATCGCGCCTTCCGACGGTGGACGAACTTGAACGTATACTGTTGCATGTTTGTATGTACGTGTGTCCGCGTGCGTACTTTTATTCACATGGTTTATCGCATCCCGCTCAGCAGGACAAATGTTAGGACAGAAGGGTTCATATATATTTTCGAGAGAAGACATGACATTTAGTGATGAAATTATTTTACGAATATTTACTCAAAGTAATGATTTTACATAGTGCCACCGTCTCAAATAAATGGTGTGAATAAAACAACGTGCACATATAGTAGTTAGTGTAATTATTTATGTAATAAATTTAATGAATAGTCCCAAATGTGATATTACCTCACATAATTTCGCGTGAACTTCACTATGTAGTGGCCATTATAACCTACTAGGTTAGCTTGTTGCGTTACCGCTACGTGCGTCTTGTAGAGCGTCACGGAATGCGTGCCGAGACGCGGGTAAGATCTGGTTATAGAGAAATATTATATAATGTATGTATGTAGCACAAGGAATTATGTAATGCAGGTTACGCAGGTCGCCGTCTACCAATGTTATAAATTTCATGCAATGTAATTTTAAGTGTTAAATGTGCAATATCATATCTTGAGTACAGATTGTAAATATGACTGTAGCGCAGTGATGAACATTTTTAATATGTAATCATGGAATAGGTATGTTTTATGCGTTATTTGTAATCAGTTATACACCACTCATTAAATATTTCCATCGATTTTATTTAAAGCATTCCCATACATTATGCACTAAAGTTTGACTCAAATTATTATTTTCATGAGAGAACATTTTGAAAGTTGTAAAATTATGTACTTTAGTAATATTCTATACATTAGTATTTTTATTGCATTATTTTCCTATAATTAAAATTTTAATTAGTATAAATATTTTTTTTTTATTTAATACAAATAATTCCTATAAATTGTAACAATCCCTAGTGATCAACTGATTTTTACGAGACTGGCCGCACCAGTGTGAACCAACGGTAGAAACCACGACAACAGATTGCTTGGAAATGATGGAATGGGAATAAATAAAGACGATAAACTATCGTCAGGCCTGGAATATTATACTAATAAAACCAAGGGATACGATACTAATTCATGGGCCAGACATGACTTATTCTTCTCAGAAATAAAAGCAAATTAGCAGGTAAGCGTACACTTAGCGTTTAGCATGCAACATCTATGTCACACGTTCTATTTATGAAAAAAAAGTCTGTTTGGCGGCAACTAACACTCGATTGTTCGTATAAAGGTAAATAAAACATCTAATTATTTCATATAAATTTTATTACAAACTTTTTTTACTTAAACTGCAAATAATATACCAAAGAACATTGTCTAAGTTAAGCTGGAGACCCAGCACACGTTGATCATAACAGAGTTATAGTTGGAAACGGCTTGTCTAGCGAGGCGACCATCGGCGCACTTTACAAGCGTGTCTTGTGACGTCACGTGAATTGACTAAAGGAAACACCAGAAAATATTTCAACAAATTCGCTGATGTAACGTTTCAAAATCTAATCAAAACAAAAATACGTGTTTATAATGATCTCTAGTTGATTGTGCTTGAAAGCAGAAATAATGAAATACTGTTTATTGGTTCCATTTGACTGCACCTTCAATTAGTATTAATGGAAGATATTTGTATACTAAAACCTTAACTGAGTAAGTATTAAAATTCATTTCAAGTATCAGCTACCACTAACGTAGACTAGCCGTTCCTTTACAATGTCTATTTAAACATTCCGAAAAATTCAAATGATTGAAATAATTTACAAAAATATAACATTCGTCACTTTAACACATACAACACAATGAGCTTTATTTGATAAATACATAATCAAGTCAAAATTATCACTCATGTTGGAATGAGAATAAGAAAATTAATGATAAAATTTGAATAAAATTGCATGACATACTCGAGTCGAAGGTGAGACGGAAACTCTCTGTAACGCTAACTAGATGAGGACATACGACACGACAAAGCTGCTTGTACAGATAAGCGCGGCTTTGTCTCAAGAGTTGAAGATATTTGGCGATGAAATGATACATACCAAAATGACCATGCTTTGCACCATTACCTTATTTATATAGACACAAATTTATAATGGTTTTACAAACCTAAAGGACTTTGAAGAGACACCTGACGCAATCGTTAGACTTACGTAAAATTATAATTGTTGTTTCAGTTTACAGCCAAAATCAAAATCACTGAACAATACAGCTAGCAGCTATTCGTAGCTGAGATATTGTAGAACCGCATTACATAATTTATCGCTAACTAGTAATGCTCGCTCGCGACACATTTGTACTTTAACACTAGTATTGCTAGTAACTAAGTACTTCATCATTGCTTCTTCGTCAGAAGCGGCAAAACCTCGTGATCGGACAGAGGTACGATCCCGAGTCGGGCCACTGCCTGCATTAGTTACTTAACCTAGGAAAAAGAGGCAGTATAATAAATTATTATTTTATTTATTGAAACATGTTCCTTACAATAATAAAAAGGATTCGTTTAGTAAATGTCTAGTCTCGATACCGAGATGTTACAAACACTATATATTAAGCATTACTAGTGAGCGATGGTTGGGCTGCTTACAAACGGGCGCGTTTCGAGCATATATACATCTGACAAACGTAGCCGCTCTATGCTCTCTAGCTATACAGTATGCAATCGCCTCACGCATTGAACGAGATTGTGGTACAGGGTAATTGCTACAACTCCGAAATCAAATGTAGTATTATTTAAACGTTGAGAAAAACATAATTCATCTCAATATGTACATAATAGTAAAGTCCCATTTATCTATATAACACGTGATAATGTAAACTAAGAGAAATGATACACAGGCACAGAGTATATTATTGCGTTTGGGCGGCTACGTTTTGACATTTATATGAGAAGCATACGCGAGTATAAGCGAGCCGGGCGGGCGCGGCGCTCAGTCGATGTACTGGGCGAGCCAGCGGAAGCCCTCGCCGTAGCCCTGGCGCTTCAGCACCGAGCACATGAACAGCTCCAGGGGCCGCCCGGGCAACTCTGATCTGGATACTTTGCCCTGGAACAACACAACGTCACGTTAAGCTTATTCAAACATAATAATATGTATGCAGATTATAGATACAGCATTTTGATAGCTTATACCTACTGCATTATTCCATCATGTGGGAAGGTAAACCAACCTTTTCAAAGTGTAGCGAATAAGTACACAAGTACTTAATCATTCAGTAAATACATAATTCATAAAAATTGCAAATAATTTGAACTCCATTTATGATATATGTACTTGTTACAGCATATATATAACCTAATACTCGTATATAACAGGTTTCGAATTCATTACCATAAATAAATGATTATACTTTAATACGAACTGGCTGTGGGCAATTTTGCTGTACTAGTTAACATAAGCCTTCCAGCCTACTTCTGGTATTACTAAAATATAAAAAGTAAGGATTTAAAAATTGACACAAAATGTAAAAAAAAATTCAAAAAGATTTAAATAGTTCGTGCCCCAATTCACCTCCTGTCTCAACATCCAAAATATTAAAATGGGCACACTACGTAATTCTATTTAAATTTAAAAATGTCGACTTGATAAATTAATTACACGCACGTACATACATTAACGACGCGATAACGCTACTAATAAATAAATACTAGATAATAATATACGCGGGGACAAGGTCTGTTGCGGAGTTGTGTCAAAGATTCGTATCTTTACATGGTGACACTCACTGATATAGGAAAGATAGTATTTTTACGTAACAATTATACTATGATGTCGATTGATTGATGTGTGTTTGAAGATTAAGATATCCTAGGATTTATTGCTATACTATATATTATCTATTTTTTGTATGAATTAAAACACTTTTTACTCAGTATTTTGACCTGACTGTGCACAGTTATCGCAGCTGGAAACTATTTAATTATAAAGTTTAAAGATGGAACATGAGCAGTAGTTGCATAAAAATACAAATGATAACGAGATTCATAAATTAGGTCAGTTGACTGATGTTTTAATTTATATAGCATCGGGATGATAATGTGAAGTGTATTGAATTGTTTTGCATTTCATTAAATGGCAACAAGGAAAAATGAAGACAGAAATGTAAACTAAAGAATTATTGCATCCTACTATATTTTTTAATAGATGCAATCTTTACCAAAATTATAAATGCTCAATTAACTTTTCGTTACGCTTTCACGAATTAAGTGTGGAACTAATTTAATTGCAATATGCTATCAACATAGGCAGTCATACCCAGGGCATTATTATGCCCAATAAATAACTAAGCATATTCAGGTAGTATTTAAGGGTAAGTGAGCACTCTTCTTTTTCTGTAGTGGAAGTAGCCTGCAAAGGTATAAACACCAGCACATCAGGCTACCCGAAACTGTAAAATTGAACTTTATACTTTAGCGATAAGGTTGAAAATCCATTAAGGAAACAGATTGTTGTAGCGTGATATACTAGCGTCTGTACAATAATAAGGTTGATGATGAAGTAAGCTCACCTTTCCAGTGGTCTGTTGGTACAAGTTGAAGAACTGGCGGAGCTCATCTTCACTGGCCGCGCCGGGCTTGTCGATCTTGTTGCCGAGGATGAGCACGGGGCAGTTGCTGAGCGTCTCGTCGGTGAGCAGCGAGTCCAGCTCGGCCTTCGACTCGGGCAGACGCGGGCGGTCGCAAGCGTCCACCAGGAACACTATGGCGTCCACCGCCGGGAAGTAGTCGCGCCACACGCGCCGCGCCTGTTGATGCCCCCCCAAGTCGAAGGTAGTGAACCGCATACTGCCTATTGACAGCTCTTCCGACGCTGTGGAAAATAGGAATAGACTATGAACCCTTGCTATACTGAGGAACCAAGTATTAATATTTCCAACAATATTGAAATAATTGAGGAAATTCAAGCAATATTAAAATTTTGGAATATACAGGAATAGTAGAGCCTTATTAATTCAAAGTGCAGCCACAGTAAGCCAAACCAAAACTAATAAAAACAAAGTGACCTTTATTTGTGTGTTTAAGTGACTTGATTTAATTATGGCATAAAAAAGGCTAAAAAAATATTTTATTCATGTTAGCAACTTTCAATATTCTGATATATTTTTCTGAATGACATCATTAACATAAAAATAGCAATTAGTTATGAATAAATTAATCTAATACTAATAATTTTACATAATAACAGATACTTAGTTTCAAATCAGATAATTATAGTTATCTTGTAGAGTGCAAATCTCTCCAATGATATATATAAACACTAGCTTCCGCCAGCGGTTTCACCCGCGTACCGTAGGAACAACTCCGCGCATTCGGATAAAAAGTAGCCTATAGCCTTCCTCAATAAATGGGCTATCTAACACTGAAATAATTTTTCAAATCGGACCAGTAGTTCCTGTGATTAGCATGTTCAAACAAACAAACTCTTCTCCTTTATAATATTAGTACCTATAGATTGTAAAATCAGCAAGTTCATACATTTTAATTATTAGAGATTGCCCCTATTGTTTATAATGTAAGTAGTTCTTGGTTCAGAAATATATTATTATATTTTGAAACTAACATGCTAGTCATCATGATGCTTCTCAGTTATATTTGTGAAGATAATTGATTCAAATCAGGAAATTAGGCGGCGTGGTGACCTTGAAACTACCTCTATTATTGAAATTATTGTGGTAGCTTCAAACAAGTTGGACACTGGTAGTATGTAATATTTACTCAAAGATTTGACGACCAGATGGCATAGTAGTTAGTGTACCTACCCGCCATGGTTAGAGATCGCGGGTTTTATTCCCACACTAGCGGTCGCCCGCGGCTCCGCCCGCGTGAATGTCGGTATTCGCGACAAAAAGTAGTCTATGTGTTATTCTGATGTATAAGCTATATTGTGGTAAAGTTTCATTCAAATCCATTCAGTAGTTTTTACGTGAAAGAGTAACAAACATCCATACATCCATACTTACAAACTTTCGCCTTTATAATAGTATTAGGATATTAGGATTCCCACATAAGGCCAATATATGTGTACATGAACATGGGTGTTTGACTTAGTCTGGGTGTTCTTGTGTATAATATGTATGTATTTACAAAAGAAAAGTATATAAGTATGTTTATCAGTTGTCTAGTACCCATACTACAAGCTTTGCTTAGTTTGGTACTAGATGATGTTGTGTGAATGTGTGAGGAATATTATTATAAACAGTACACACAGGTACAGTCAAAGTACAGTATAACACTAGACATTGTAAATTCAACTTTTATGATTATTGAATATTCATAAAATTCTAATAATGTTGTTATGGCCTTGTAAGTCTTTATTATATGGTTTTTCCTTTCTAATTCCATAGAGTGGTGGTACAGAAAGGGTTATCCTGATCTACATAGTCCATAAATAACAATGTTAAAGAATATAGAGAAGGTCATTTTTAAATTGTACTTTGCTCTGTGTGTTATTAATTGAACTTTAGACTACATCAAAATGATAATGAGCATTAAGTTATGATGACTCACAAATTAGTCTATAGTCAAATTATTATAAGTTACAAAGTCCTCTTTATTATAATAATATATTGGGACATCTTTTTCACACACGGTCGGTTAGCTCCATAGCTATTGATTAGCTTGTGTTATGAGTGCCAACACAACTGATAAACTACATATACTTTACATAAATCCTAATACTATTATAAAGGCGAAAGTTTGTAAGTATGGATGTATGGATGTATGGATGTTTGTTACTCTTTCACGTAAAAACTACTGAATGGATTTGAATGAAACTTTACCACAATATAGCTTATACATCAGAATAACATATAGGCTACTTTTTATCCGGGTATGGAAAGTACTTCCCTCAGAAAGCGGGTGAAACCGCTGGCGGAAGCTAGTATATTCATAAATACATATTATAACACCGCCACCAAGCACCAGCATCAGCACCAGCACCACAGCCAATAAGCATGCTCATCACACAAATATCGACTGTGCCGGGAAATGATCCCGGGACCCTCAGCTCCGCAATCCGGCATGGTAACCATTGCGCCATCAGAGTCTTTTCAAGTCTGAAACTCTGTATGACCTAAAATCTACTTGCTACTCACTGGGGTGCAACGTGGGGACATGCTGCGCCAATCTGTCATCCTTCAGCATGTGCAGGAGTGTGGTCTTGCCCGCATTGTCCAGCCCTAAGAACAGGAGCTTGCCTGATTTCTTCCACAAACCTGCCCGAAAAGACACAAAGTTAATTCATAGTGGTAATAGTTTGAAAATACTTGATAGTAATTTATTGATATTATGTATATTTAGTTGATCAACCAAGAATGATGCATTGCATATATTTTTTATTAATTTTGTTTGAATGAACATTAAACAAATTGACATTATTTTACTTAAACTATTTTTATAATTAAAGTAAACACAATATTTAACTGCATTGCCAATTATATTACTGTTAAAATAGTAGAACAACTTCAAGTATAATTACAGAAGCCATTAAGTTTTCATTCAGGAAACAAGTGAGTCTAAAAAGGCTATGGTTTGTAGGTCACTGTGTCAACTCACTAATGACCTTCACTTCTCATCATTTAGTAAGAGTTGTGTACAAGGTTGGCCTAGGAAATCTATCACTATATATTTGTTGTAATTCTCTTAAATTGTTGTTATCTGTAATTGAACTTAAATTGTAATGAAACAATATGTCTTGTTGTCAACAATGCATGCCTAGATAGGAGGTTAGTTAATGAACCTAATACATGATATACAATATCATTAATTAATCTGTTGATTTGTTTTATGCCAAAATTGTTAATTTTATGTACTTCTTAGATACTAAGTTAGTGAGTATGTTAAATAACTCATTGAGCAACATTAATTTACTGTTGTTATCTAATAACACTAACTATTGCGTCAAGTATTGTGTAAGTTATACAAATACCGCTTTGTTTCAAATGGTTACACTTTGATATAATTTTACCCTACATTGGACAGATCAGGTATTTTAAGATGCTACATAATTATCGTTTCATTAATTATTATTTATGATTAATTGATAATACAAGAGATCTAATAAGAACAACACTCACCAAGGAACCCAAGAACGCCAGTGAACCAATCCAAGATAAACATTTTGAATCTGGAACGTAGGAAACGAAATTATTTCAGGGCATCTTCACCTTCATCACAAAGAAGAAGAGCGTATGGTATAGAATGAGTAATGACTTGCAAATCGCTTTGTTATCAATTACGTCGCAGTAGCCAGCAGTGGAATTTCACTGAGCAGTGCCACCACACATCACACATGCAGTCAAACTCGTTGAGACATCGAAAACGTATTAGGAATACAATATTGAATTGAGTAACACGAATGACAGAACGTCATTCCCGTACTTGAAACTTCGAACTTGAATTACACAAAAACGCAAAGGAAATACTCACTTTTTAAAATTGAACTAGTTTAACTAATGCTAAAAGGAAGTTTATCACAATATTTCACACTTATTTGCAATATGTTACGTCGCTAAAACCGACGATTTTTCTCAGCAACGAATATGCGATGGAAATATGAATCTGTTGGCAATGACGTACGCTATTTCCGGATGTTGTCACATTGCTCTTATGGGTGTGTTCCTAAATAAATAAAGGGATTTGTTTTTTGTAAAAAACTAAGCGCAATACGAATAGAGCACTTTTTTTGTGAATTAATACAATATTGTTATAGATTTGACTAAAGTAATATTTACTTTTTGTAAAAATTGAAATTTTCTCTGCCTGAGGGGATTTTCATTTAATTGCTGCATTGGAGGTAAATAAAAAAAAAATGCTTCTTAGAATGCGTGTTGAAACGACGTTAAAACCAGAGTTGCATTAAAATTAGAACAATTTCTTATTACTGCTTACGCTCTATTTAAATAAGTTAAATCAATATTTTTTGAACACACTATTTTCTTAGTGCCACATGGTGATACCGCATTCAATATTTTCTAATTTAGTAGTAATAGGTAGTAACTTAATTCAATGTTCACTCATTCGTCTTTTTCTGAAAAGCTTTACATATATTTCACGAATGTTAATATTATGGTTCTAACTTGTATTGAAAAATTATTATAGTGTAGCTTTTGTCTCTTAAACTCTTCCATACATATTTTATCAGTTAAAATGTTGAACAATAATTATGTCCAGTTTCCAATAGCTAATAATGAAAATTTTAAAATAATATATTCATCATTTATATCCAAAATTAGACGTTGCCTAAAAAAACTTCATAGTTGAACTGAAAAAATAGTCTACTAAGTACATGTTAATGCTAGAATTTTAGTAACTATGTTGGCAACATTGACAATTCGGTTTCTTTCTGGTTTTTGACAGCTTTTTAAGCTAAAGGTATATTGGAGTTTTATTAAAATATGTTGAAATAATAATGCATAAACGAGAAATAATCATTGTTACATATGGCTGAAACATTTATTTAACGTCAAGTTCTCCGTACGCGATAAACAGTGTGTGGATTACTCAGATATTTAAGGTTACAAAAGTGGTTCTGAAGTGTTGTTATTTTCAGGCTGAGCCATGGCACCAAGGAAAAACAAAGTTGCGAAAGAGGAGGTCCAGGTAACCCTGGGCCCACAGCACTTGGTGGGCGAGACGGTGTTCGGAGTGGCTCACATTTTCGCCTCTTTCAATGACACATTCGTACACGTTACTGACTTGTCCGGTCGGGAAACCATTGCCCGAGTAACCGGTGGCATGAAGGTGAAGGCTGACCGTGACGAAGCCTCACCCTACGCCGCTATGTTGGCCGCTCAGGTTTGTTTACCAGTTTTGTTCTGACCAAAATTTGAGGGGTTAGTCGTGAAAAAGTAATTTTGAGGTTATGTCTGTATTTTGGATGTTATCAGGTTAGTGAATTAGTCTTTTTATACTAACTACTCTTCTTCCAGACTTTCTAGACAATTAGAAATTATAAAAATGAATGTTTTATAAATTATTGTAAGTTAAAAAACATTTAGTCCATTTTAGTTAATAAATATTTCAAATTTCCTCTCATCAAGATGACCATGATGTATTGATTAATATTGTATTGATAAAGAGTATTGTGTTTGCCCCTAACAAATCAGCTTATCACTAACTGCATACTGTAATTTCCAGGATGTTGCCGAGAAGTGCAAGACTCTTGGCATCACTGCTCTACACATCAAACTGCGTGCCACAGGAGGCAACAAAACCAAGACCCCTGGCCCTGGTGCTCAGTCTGCACTCCGTGCTCTCGCTCGTTCCAGCATGAAGATTGGCCGCATTGAGGATGTTACCCCCGTGCCCTCAGACTCTACTCGCAGGAAGGGTGGCCGAAGAGGTCGCAGGTTGTAATCTGTTAGTTTAAGCATACTGTGGACTTTAAATAAATGGGTTTGCAGTATTTTTCTCTTTTATTTATACCAAACATCTATCATCTTCATAATTAAACCAAAAGCAATTTGATCAGATTTAAGTTTGTTACCTCAAATGAGATACATAGTAAATCATAGTTCTTCATCAGACATAGGCAAGTGAGGAAAACCAGGCCTATTGAATTTTTATTTGTTTTATTGTGATTTGCTGGAAATCCATATTGAACTAAAGAAACTATGAAATGGGTGTGCGTTACCCCAGCCAGAAGTTGTCGAAAATGATAATTTGAATCTTATAGATAATTAGTATTGTGGCTTCTGTAATTGTTGCGCACATTTTTAAATTTGTTGCGCTTATAGTTTTTTAATTATTTCGAAAAAACATTTCCTGCTGGGGTAACGTTACCCCAGCCAGACTTTTTTCTTTCTAATGAGAATATTTAAATATAAACTAGCTATAAAATTAGTTGTCTAGATGAAGTAAATCTTGTGCCTTATTTTGAATTTTTTTTTTCTTCCGTTGCGAAGTTATTCGAGATTTTGCTGGGGTAACGTTTCTGGGTTGGCTATATCTCTGAAATGGTTAAGCGGATTCTTATCATATTTTGTAGAAGACTTCTTAGGAATTAGTTTAAATTTGTTGGGCAATAAAAAAAACCAAAATAATGCATAGCTTAAGAGTTATTTCATTAAATAGAAAAACACTTCAATTGGCCCCAGCACTCTCAATAAGAGGTCTAAAGGCTTACTTTAAACATTATTTTGAAGCTTGTAACTGCCTTCAAATGTATGTGAAATTTCATTAGTATCCTGTAAGTATTTAACAAGTTATGATGATATTCAGTTCTTCACGAGCACGGTATTGATGCGCGCGGTGTTATTTGGCCACTGGATTGGAAATATGAACTGAATGTTATATCAATAATTAGTTGTTTAGTTCAGTTTTATATCAGTAAAATTTCAGCTCAGTACATTGGATAATTAATGAGATAATACGATTAAAGTCATTAGGAAGTGAATGACCGTGGCAACCCGACCAAGTTTAGGTGGTTACGAAAAAGCGAAAACGCAGAACATTATGGTACCTTTTGAAATGTTTAGTATAATACACCTTACAATTTCGGTACAGACGCGTACACTGTTAAATACACAATAATATAATAATACATTCTGTGCTATGAAAACATTTCCAAGTTCATTTTTTTTTAATATTAATAAAAAATAACATTTAAAACTATTGAAAAGAAACATTATCATTATCTTCCAGTTGCACAGACAACAAAAATCACCGATATAACATGTCGTTCGGTGGCACGCGGGAGGGGTGGGGTGAACTGTAACTGTGTACTGTGTATAATAAAATCTATAATTTAAATAAAAAAATATAGAAAATTTTAAAAAAGCAAATTACTGTGTGTAATTTTAATCTGTGATTGTTTTAAGTATAAGTTAATTAATACTTTAAAAGTTCAATTGAAATGATTATTTTACCTGTAAATAAACATTATTTAATAATCATGTAGTTTTTTTTAAACTTGTGTACACGTCTGTACTAAATTTGTAATACTATCCTACATATTTTAGAAGGTACCATAATGTTCTGCGTTTTCGCTTTTTCGTAACCACCCAAACTTGGTCGGGTTGCCTCGGTAATTCACTTCCTAATGACTTTAATCGTATATCTCATTAATTATCCAATGTACTGAGCTGAAATTTTACTGATATAAAACTGAACTAAACAACTAATTATTGATATAACATTCAGTTCATATTTCCAATCCAGTGGCCAAATAACACCGCGCGCATCAATACCGTGCTCGTGAAGAACTGAATATCATCATAACTTGTTAAATACTTACAGGATACTAATGAAATTTCACATACATTTGAAGGCAGTTACAAGCTTCAAAATAATGTTTAAAGTAAGCCTTTAGACCTCTTATTGAGAGTGCTGGGGCCAATTGAAGTGTTTTTCTATTTAATGAAATAACTCTTAAGCTATGCATTATTTTGGTTTTTTTTATTGCCCAACAAATTTAAACTAATTCCTAAGAAGTCTTCTACAAAATATGATAAGAATCCGCTTAACCATTTCAGAGATATAGCCAACCCAGAAACGTTACCCCAGCAAAATCTCGAATAACTTCGCAACGGAAGAAAAAAAAAATTCAAAATAAGGCACAAGATTTACTTCATCTAGACAACTAATTTTATAGCTAGTTTATATTTAAATATTCTCATTAGAAAGAAAAAAGTCTGGCTGGGGTAACGTTACCCCAGCAGGAAATGTTTTTTCGAAATAATTAAAAAACTATAAGCGCAACAAATTTAAAAATGTGCGCAACAATTACAGAAGCCACAATACTAATTATCTATAAGATTCAAATTATCATTTTCGACAACTTCTGGCTGGGGTAACGCACACATGAAATGGGGGTTTCCAGGTTATAATTTTGTTAGTTTAAGAGAAATGGTGTAGCTCTCATGTTTTTCCTGGTGGAGCTAACTGGATGCATGTAAAATATTTTATGCATATATCTAAACAATCAAACCTTGATGAAAGCCTACTAAATATCATCATCCACTTCCTCAGGAAACTTGTTTCTGCACCTGGATAAAAAGTAGCGTTTCAAGATATCTGATGTATAATTTGTATGCAAGAGAAACTAACATACATTCTTACAAACTGAAGTTTGTAATATTAGCTCAACAGAATTTCAAACTTGAAAAATATATCTGCATTTACGCTTTTCAGTATGTAATATAAAGTTGAATACATATTTCCTATTCTTGCTTATTCTCTTGCTACATGAATATTGTGGCCAATAAGTACCCAAATTATTTCAGTTTGATATTAAAATGCAGAAAGGGTGTAGATTTGGCAGGAGGGCATGGTAGTGGAATATATAAAAGAAACAATAATTGTGAGAACATTGTATGTTATTTAACCATATATTAATATTTCAGATAAATAAATAGTTACTGTTTTAAAATATACACACTACGCATTTCTACCGTAAACACTGTATTATACATATGAATTTTGAAAGTATGTTTTTAATATTACGTTTGTATATAAAACTTGCGGTACATATAAGTTTCATACAAAATTATTGCACTAAGTTTGGTGTCGCGGAACTGCCCGCTCATGTAGGCCACTTCCGCTTCTTACTCTATAGGTACGTGAAAACAAGTTAATATGTTAATAATACATACATTATTCTAAAAAAAACCCTTTATAAATCAAGTAGCTGTTTTACATCACAAACACTTTGTTTCTGTTGCTATTTCTGTTACAATTTTTTTCAGTATTTTTTAGCTGCTAAAAACAAGCCATGGATGGACACAGAAATATTTGTGATTGAATAGATACGAGCACTCTTGAAACCAGCTTCCTGCTAAATTTCATAAATGAGATCAATAGTACATATACATTATTAGCACATCTTGAAAATGTTGCTCCATGAGCATTCAACTCGCCTACAAGGGAAGATAATATTCACCGCAAACAGTAATATTTGTCTTTATGTATATAAAATCTTACAGTAAAAATCTTCATTTTTGAAAAATAAATATTTCAATCCACAAAAGTTGGGATAAAACATTATACAGACTTCCAATTTTAAACAATAAAAATTGACATATAAAACATTATGCTAAAGAACACAAGAATTTAGTCGTCCGTTCAGTCAACATAATCACAAGTTACAAGGAAATTTTAATAAAGCAACGAAAATTTAAGTTACAACACTAGCTCACATTAATTATATCCCATGCCATTAAAAATATTTCTACCAATAAATATAAAAGAAAATTAAGTTTCAAATCAACCGTCGTATACTCCTGGTGGCAAGTCGGAGTTGGAAACGATATTAATCCTAAATATTAAAACGAGACAAAATACTATAGCTAGATAGACAGGATAGGGAGGAAGAGATCACACAAAATTTTTAATGGCATAAGTTACGGACAGGCGTCAAATGTAACCCCACACTTTGTTGCCAACATTCAAGGTGGTCGGGTAACTAGCTTAGCGCTGGCAGTGATAGTGGCCGGAGCATCGCCGCCCGCCGCCTTGCACGACGCACGACGAACGAGTCTGATGTAGTCAGCCAAGAAAGTGGTCGACCAGTTTTGATAAGTTTCTGTGAGATCTATATAAGTATAGTTCACTTTTGAAACGGAGCATCAGGGGATCCTGTCTCATGATGTCCATATGAGCCTCGCCCATGCAGGCCAGCAGACCACATTTTTGGCAGAACATTCGAGAGGGCCGGAGTCGCCGTCCTCGTCAGTCGTTGGGCTTGCGCTCGCGTCGGACGGGCCGGCGCAGACGGCGCTACATGGCGGTCTTGAGGCGGATCTTCTTGAGGTGCGCGGGCGCGGGGTTGGGGAAGGAGCGGCGCTTGCCGGGCAGCGCCAGCGCGTCGTGCGGCAGCGCCAGGCCGCCCAGCACCGTGCCGCCGGCCACGTCCTCCCACGTGCCGCCCAGCATGTCGTCGGACGAGGACGAGGCGGCGGCGCGGCGCGTGGCCGAGCCGCGCACGGACCGCGTGAAGCTGCGCTTGCTGAGCTTGCCCGACACGATGGACGTGCGCGGGCTCTCCGCGTCGTCCGCCGACCGCCGGCTCATCTTCGCCTTCACCACCCCCCCGCTTATCTGCGTCTTACTCGAGTTCGGTTTCCGTATGGCTAGAATATTTCTACGTTTGGTGGACAACGTTTTGGGCTTGGGCTCGTTTTCGCTGAGGTATCTGGTGCGGGAGGCGGTCTTGACGGGCTCGTTCTTCTTGCTGAACTTCATGCTGAGGTTCATGATGTCGTGCCCGGAGCGCGGCGCCAGTACGGGCGGGCTGCGCTTGCGCTCGGTGTCGGTCTTGGCGCCGACGTACGTGTTCTCCTTGCGTTCCTCGGTCACCTTGCCCTTGGAGCGCGCGTACAGTGGGACGCGGGGAGGGGACACCGTCTTAGGCCGCAAACGCGACATCGTTAGCTGCAATACAGACATCGGCATTTATAGAGCACCTGACAGTTAGTTGAAATATGACAAATGAGAACATATAAAAGTGTCAAATGGAACTAAAACTTATCGCCTAACTTTAGTACTAGACATTCAAGTGTATGTTAAATGATTGAATCGAACGGCACACTTCCACTCCCATAAGTGTATTTTCTTACCACGACTAGTTTAAAACGCGTTGTGTTTAGTAGTTAACACTGAAAATTAAAGACTTGGGGTTACCAACATAGAAAAAGTGTATTTATTGAGGCGTGCAAGTAATGAGTTGATTGTGTCAGTTAGTGTAAAGTTTAGATTGGTTGCTCATAGATCGAAAGATAAAGGCTTTAAATTATGTCAGCAAAACATGATTTTATTTTAGACTAGAAATCAAAACAAACCGAAATAGAATAAATAAATAAAATAAATTAATAAAAGTAACTTTTCAATAGATATCCAAAGAATCCCCATTATAATGTTATTTTTGGGCAACATAGTTTCATTTTCTGTTTTTACCAACTTAACTTGTGTAAAACAGGGTGGACTT
The DNA here is from genome assembly GCA_958496145.1 of Heliothis peltigera. Classification (NCBI taxonomy): domain Eukaryota; kingdom Metazoa; phylum Arthropoda; class Insecta; order Lepidoptera; family Noctuidae; genus Heliothis; species Heliothis peltigera. The sequence continues at coordinate 9,721,127 of OY292328.1, forward strand.
TTGGATCGCAATGTTCGATCTTAATGAATTATTTCAGAACCAAAAGGCCACCTTTATTAACATTGATATGTTGCCTTTTGTGAACTCACTTTCAGCATTAACCTTCCTACTCTTCGTAATCCTCGTACCGATAACATTAACCTCTGCTCTAACTATTGACCAATCACCTATAGCCTCATTATATTCAAGAAGTTTGTAGATTGGGTATGGAGGTAAAAGAAGGAAAAAATAAACTGTTTTGAAAATGTGTTCTAGAATGTGCCTTTTTATTTAAAACATGGCCGCAAATGAGTGTGATTTGAAATCTCCGATCCATTTGAATCTGGTAGGAAACACGAGTCAAGCAACATTGGTAACTGTTGCACATACCTGTGGGCGCATAGTCCTGGTGTGTGCGCGGAGCCACTCGCGCACGGCGGAGAGGTTGCGGTGCTCCGAGCAGGGGATGCGCGAGTTGGGGTGCTGCCCCGTCAGGTCTAAGATTGACGCACCCAGGGAACGGCCCACCTGGAGATCATTATTCTTTTATAATATTGTCTAAAAAGCATTATACGTAATTCAATAATTATTGGGAATAATTATAGTATTAATACGGTTTATTTTCATATAGGGAAGCTTGAAAAATCCCGTTAATAAAAATATAGATGTTCCGAAGAAGCATTCTTCAATAACGTTTGTCACATTTAAAACACTGAGGATGTCATATTAATTATGGCATAATTATATATGCAATAGAGTTGTAACAGATAAATAGGTGTACAAATATCGTATTGCTCTTTAATTTTTTATAAGTATGTACACATGTTTTATTTCATCAGCAACACATAAAAATCTTGAGATTATACTATATTTCAGTTCCATGGATTTTCGACAGTGGCTAAGTAACTGCAGCAAGCAATGCCTCGCGAGGTCTATCCGTGAATGGGTGACCATTTTTTGGGGTCATAATGAGTATGTTCGTGTTTCGGAACGCACTTTTACCTTGTGGGTCGAGCGAGGCTGTCATTTATGCCAGAAAGTCAGACAAGCAGCCTTACCACAGGGTTGAGGAGGTCAGAATAAGTCGCCCCCATGTTAAATGCTGGTACTTGACAGAATTCGGTTAGACTGGAAGCCGACCCCAACACATTGGGAATAGACTAGGCAGATTATGTAAAGAGAAAGGGTGCTTTATAAGCAGCGGGTGTAAAAAAATCTGGAGATTTTGAAGGAGGTATCTTACAAAAGCCATTTTAATACGTGAGTACTATAAAGCGATGCTCAAACTACTTGGTTCAAAGCTAATACGTATGGCATATAATCATGGTCATATTAAATGCGAACTAGCTTAAACAAGGTTTTATGACAAACCTCTTTGGGGGAAATCTCTTCGAAAACCTCCAGATTCTTTGCGCGACAGTGTCTTACCTGAAATGTTTTCACTCTCTAAGGTTCGTGTCAATAAACCATTCTCATTTAAAATTACCATTTCGATGATAACTACTGCGGAGTCAGAGTTATGGATACAATTTTAATTATCCTTTTTTTTTGCTTTTGGCAATAAAAAAAAATTAACAAAAAACTAGAAGTAAAGTCAGACTATATTGGTTTATTTCGGTATTTAAGCGTAACAATTTTCAGTTGATTTTATTAGCAGACGCCATATTGAGAATGGTGTATCAATAGATCTGAACTTTTTTAGATATTGTGCATGCAAAAGTAATCATTACGATGATACTCTACGGTACAATACATCGACACTGTGAGCGAGCGGAGTTAGTAACAGAGGAGAGAGTTAACATAGAGACACAACACAGAAGAAACACGATCAATTCCAAATTATTACCTATTAATTTCGATGCGATAACAAATTATCGATATCGATAATTGTAGATCGTATTTTAAAACTGTGATCTTAAACGCCGAAAATTAAAATACATAATCACCGATCTCAGTTGAGTTATCGATATCGACAAATTTGATATCGATATTTTCGTCTCCCAGTGCCGAGAGTCAACCAACTGTCATGTGGCTAGGTGACGTGCGGCGCACAAACCTGGAAGGGGTTTACCTCTTCGAAGATGTGCGGCGTGTACTTGGGCGGCAGCGGGGCGGGCGGCGCGGGCAGCGCGGCCGGCCCGTCGCGCAGCGTGGGCGGCAGCACGTTGACGAGCCGGCCGGTGTTGTAGTTGCACTCCAGCGTGTACGACCGCACCAGCCCCGTCGCCTTGAACACGGCCACGCGCCCCGAACCCTCGCGCGACATGCCGTCGCGACGGTCCCTACAGACACCAAATTAATTTAAAAAAAGTGAATAAATTGAAAATTTCATTACGAGGAATCATCATTTCAAACGAAAAAAGAAGATGAATCAAAAAATAGACATAAAAAAAACAAGGCCGGCGAAATAAAAAAGACTTGGTTTTTGCGAAAAATGTCCATAATAGGATAAGTCAATACATGTTAAATATATGTACATACTTCCTCTTTCCCTTGCATGTAAATCGATATTTAAGTCCAACGAAATTAAATTTATAGCATACCTAAATTCTATCAGCCTTAAATAGCACTTTACTGATATCGATAACATTAATTAGAGTACAACCCTACTCACTTGAGATACATATTCCTCTCAGTAAAATTGCAGGAAGAGAAGTGGAAGTGTAGGTTGTTCATGGACATGATGCGCGGGAGCAGCATGCACTCCACGCAGCTCTCTAGGTCGTCGAAGTGATTGCCGTACATGAATATACCTGGGAAACCACAGTATTATGTAGACGTCATTTTAAGATACAGAATTTTAAAAGAAAATATTGTCGACGCGATTGAAAGGCTAATTAGTCTAGACGACATTTTTGGCGATAATGAGTTATTACATATTCGGGATCAGCAATACTATCTCCATCGTCCTCCTGCAAGTTTTGCAAAATGTCGCATAGATCAATTAGCCTTGCGACTGTCGATATGAACAATAATAGTGGCGTCCAGACCGATAGTCGGCCATGGCGGCTGTTCTCTCTAAGGAGATCAGCCAGCGGCGAAATACATATTATAATGCACAAGCATATTTGTAGAAATTATATAAGTTATTATATAGTAAATTGTATAAGTTCTTACCTTTTTTCGAAGCATGTCCATGCAAATCTATATACAAGTACAACCCCGACTCGGCCTCTTTAAGAGGCGATTTTACAATGTTAGCGTTATTGTTGACCGGCGCCGGCGCAGCTTTCTTCTTGCCCTGTCTTGTAGTGGGAGACTTGGGCTTTTCCTCTTTTGCTGCTGGTTGCTAGTAGGTAATCAAATATAAACCATTAGAGTACTATATAGAAATGGAACTTAAAACAACATCGGCACGCGTTTAATCCTCCGAATTTGAAAGAAACCCAGAAATACAAGACGAATTCGGATGACGTAATCAAATTTGGCGCGATTGACAGCTGCATATGACAGTTGTAAACATAATAGAAACAGATCCACTCAACCGTTATGTAACAACGCCAGCACATCAAGCTACCGACGCAAGCGAAATCAAGCTAAACAGAAAAAAAAATCCCAATCAACTTTTGAACCATATGCTTCAGTAATAAAGTTGAAAATCTATTATGAAAATTTGACAGATTGTATTAGCTTGATGTGTTGGCGTCTGTACCAAAGTTAGATGCATATAATCAGACCCCATATTATATTGACAAAGAAAACCGTAGGTATACCTACAAGTAAATAAAGTATAGGTACTTACAGGGACGGCAACGTCGCCCGTACTACCGGCGACAGTGTCGTGCGAGTCTGTGTCGGTACGCACTTCCACGCTATCCTCCGCCGACACAGCCACGCTCTGCGTCGATACCACGCTGCATACCTTCTGGGCATAAGTCAGCATTTTATTCCGGAAATATTACGCAGGGAAAATTACAAACTTTAGACCCCTTGTTACCAATCGCGGTCTTTAAAAAGTACCACCTTTAGTGCTAATTTAAACCCATCTTGAACAAAGACAATGGTCTAAATCTAGATTAAATGAGGGAATATGTACATTTGAAAACTTGATCGCAGTATTAATTTAGAAAGATTCCTAGTTAGTCTCGAGACTTACGGCTAGTTTCACCTGTTACGGATAAGTTCCAGATAGTCTCATACAAATTCTGTTCCTTTTTTGAATTTATCTGGTAGACAGTGGCTATCCGTAATCGGTGAAACTGGCCTATCTAGCCTACTATTTTAAGGTAAAATTTGACAAAAGGCCAATTTACGAAACGCAATCCTTCCTCATTCTCCAACATGTAGTGTAACTATACCTTGGAAGTGATGCAAGAGGCTCTATATTTCTTGATGTTTTTTATAATTCATACGGTGCAAAAAGTAATCATTAAAATATTAGTTTTCATCTTATAACTGTGAAATCTTATAACTGTGATATATTCGTAATAATCAAGACAATGACTTACAATTTCTTCATTAGACTCCGTGAGTACGTATCTCTTGAAGCAGTTTGTACAGAAATGGATATTCTGGACATTGTCGTCTTTCGGCGCCGGCTCTGTCGAGTCTTGAGACTGTGGACAGACATGCAGACTTAAAAACATAGTTTACTAGCTTCCGCCAGCGGTTTCACCCGCTTTCTGAGGGAAGTACTTTCCATACCCGGATAAAAAGTAGCCTATATGTTATTCTGATGTATAAGCTATATTGTGGTAAAGTTTCATTCAAATCCATTCAGTAGTTTTTACGTGAAAGAGTAACAAACATCCATACATCCATACATCCATCCATCCATCCATCCATACATCCATCCATCCATCCATCCATACATCCATACTTACAAACTTTCGCCTTTATAATATTAGTAGGATAAACATTCCAAGTCTAGAGACGGATCTAGTATTCAAGAACCAAAACCTTATAGTTCGAATCGCTGCTATGGGCTAAATTCGATGCGTCTGCTCATAACTATAATAATTTTGACGACCCCAACGGCGCAATTGTTACCACACCGGTCTGCCGAGCTGTTACGGGTTAGGTTATCGGCACGGTCTAGCATGCTTGTTGGCTGTGGTCTGGGTGTTACAATATAATATGTATTTATAAATATTTAGGTATGTGTCGTCGTAGAAGTCGTAGTGGCCTAGTGGTTAAAACACCAACCTTTCGAGTATGAGGGTGCGGGTTCGATTCCAGGTCAGGCAAGTACCAATGTAACTTTTCTAAGTTATATGTACTTTCTAAGTTTATCTTGGACACCAATGACTGATTAAAGGTGAAGGAAAACATCTCGAGGAAACCTGGACTACAAAGTCTAAAATCACCAACCCGCACAGAACAAGCGTGGTAATTAACGCTCAATCCTTCTCCGTGAGAGAGGAGACCTGTGTCCAGCAGTGGGACGATAAGTAAGGCTGTGATGATGATGATGATGAGGTATGTCATCATCTCCCGAGCCTTTTCCCAACTATGTTGGGGTCGGCTTCCAGTCTAACCGGTTTCGGCTGAATACCAGTGTTTTTACAAGGAGCGACTGCCTATCTGACCTCCTCAACCCAATTACCTGGGCAACCCAATACCCCTTGGTTAGACTGGCGTCAGACTTACTGGCTTCTGACTACCCGCAACATGGAGAACCAAATAACGAGCGGAGATGCCACAACGTAAAATCTCCTAAGAAAGTAGCGTCGCCTAAATGCGGGTGTGCGGGGGACGAGGAATGGCGGATGACTCCGCCTATGCTCTGCCTACTTTGGAAACCACCCATTTTTTGTAAATCCACCTAGTGTCGAATAGAATAACTAAAAATTTAACACTAAACTAACATCAAAACTTTTTGCAACATTACTTACACTGTAGGGTACAAATGTCCCAAAACTAAAAATTATATCGTCTTGATAGAGAAATGTCTTATGGGATAATTTAAAATAAGCCCAGCAAAATGTGTAAGATGAGAAACGTTATTCCAAAAATTCTGTTTCTGACTTCCATTGAAGCTGAAATAGTATTTCCTAGACAGTAATACAGTATCTACATACCCGGCGTTCCATGGGAACTTCTTCGCCTCCCCCTACTACATAAGCTATCTAACACAGATTTTTTACAATCAAACCAGTAGTTCCCCAAGATTAGCAAACTTCATAGTTTAAACACGAATACAAACTCTGCAGTTTTATGACATTAAAATAGATGACGCTCTATTTCTAGCAAAACTAAATACGAAATATAGTTAGAAAAGACTTACAACCCTCATTACTATCCAGGCTCAACGGCAGGTTTTTTTATTTCATTGAGAGTAATTTAAAATGTAAAGTGAATATCCACATTCAATAAACATTGTGGATTTTTCTACACCTGGGTCTAAAATTACACCTTGGTGTTATTTATGGGTTGACTTACGAACTCTTCTTAATTTTAGTTCGTCTACTCAACACTTTGGCATGACCAGCACGAAAATTTATTCTAGAACATTCGCCAAAATTCAAAATTAGTAGGGTGGCTGCACCAGTTCTCAGCATACTGCGAGTGAAAAAAACTGATTAGGTACCGATGACGGGTACTGATTTCAATGTTTGATATTGAAAGTTTTAAAGTGTCGGTAAGAAATAGATAGAGGTCATGAGAGTAAAAATGTGGTTACTGTTTTATGTTTGATTTTGGAAGTTTTTTAGTGTCAGATTTTTAAATAGTCCTGAGGATACTTAGGTCATAAGCAGTGATCGGTTAATCAGATGCGTATTTGTCTAAAGTTTATGTTTGTTAAAAATATTATGGAAGCGGCTTCCTAAAATATGTATATATATTCAGCTCCGTTTACCTAATCAGCGCGCGAGGCCTTTTCCGTTCCACAATTTGACGGTATCACTTCGATAGACAATTACAATCTAAGGAATAATAGTAGGATAAATTGTAGGCAGTACGTTGCAACCTAAGTTTCAGCGTACATATGTAGTTGTAACATTTTGTAGGTTTCCAGTAAGGTTGATTAATAATACATCTCCATGTATTTCTTATATTTTTATTAATAGGAAATCTAAACCGATAAGAAAAATAAAAAAGGAATTAATTGTAATAGTTATTTTGAATAAGTTACATGGCTTGTGACTGGCACTTTCACCCTAAAACGTCAAAATACCTATTTGTCAAAATACAAAACACTATTTTGTTTAAAAATGAGGTCCACTATTCTCCAACAGATGGCGGGGTTTTTGTATTCAAAAAATCCTTGTTTCATATCTAAAATTAACAAATTTATTTATGAAATAATTTGTAGTTACCATAAGTGGCGTAGCTAACATACCAAGCATATTAGACTAACATTTGTCGCAATAATAAACATAGTTAAATAAAAGTATCAAATCAGGGAGAAATGATAAAAATTCAGCTATTCGACGGCAGATGTCTCTAGCTATCAGCAATGAAAATAAATAAAAAAATTAAAAATACATCTTATTATTACTTATAAGTGAAATTTTGTGCTGTCAACATGCCTCAGTTTTTATTTTGAATAATTTTAGCCCCCAAAAACATCGTATTTAACTGTTAAAACTATTATTTCACCAAAAACAATAAAAATACAAGACATCCGAACTGGACGACAGCTCACTTGAGACTGAGATTTTTGGCCACGCCCACTGTGACGTGTAAGCCCTGCCCATGCCCTGGTTGATACGACAAGGCCTGGTTGCCTTGTGGCATCTCCGCTAGTCATTTTGTTCTCCATGACCCGCAACGACTGCCAAGGATGTTCAATGACAGCCGGGACCTACAGTTTAACGTGCCATCCGAAACACAGTCATTGGTGTCCAAGATATACTCAGAAAGTACATACAAACTTAGAAAAGTTGCATTGGTACTTGCCCGACCTGGAATCGAACCCACGCCCTCACACTTGAGAGGTTGGCTCTTTAACCACTAGGCCACCACGACCTGATGATGATGAGGTATGTGTGTGTAATTATTAATTGTAGTTGTATATGTAAGTTTATCAGTTGTGTTGGCACCCATAACACAAGCTAATCAAAAGCTTACCATGGGTTAGCCCCATGTGTGAAAAACGACCGTGTGTGAAAAAGGTGTCCCGGTATTATTTATTTATTTAAGTATTGCTGTTGTATAAATATTTGTTATTTAACCTTTTTTACATAGGTTAAGCTTTAGTACATACGGAAACGTAGCAATTGTGTGAATACCTTCTTCGACTGTTCGTCGACTTGTTGTCTCTGGTGTTCTCTGTATTCGTCTATGGTATGGTACGTCAGGTGCTCTTGACGGCCCTGGGAGGGGACGGGACTTATTAGGGAATGGATGGGAAGTAGGAGAGGGGATAGGTAGGTTTAGGGTACTGTACTGACCTTAACGAATGACAATATTGTAGAAATAAAACTATTTAACCTTTTGACCTTTTAAAAATTAATAGTCAGTTTTAATCGATATAATTCCGAACTCAGTACTATATTATAGGTAGATATGGATAAATTCTTAGCTTGGCGCTGAGGGCACGTCTTTATTTTTGATGTGGCGGTCAAAAGGTAAAATGTCTGAAATCGTGTATAACACGATATCTTCACGTTCGATTGTGGGTACTCCTTGCCTATTGACCTGTCTCCGCGCATGTAACACATACCATTGTAACAGTGTATCCAGGCACCATGCTCGTGATGCCGGGCATGGTGTCCTCCAGCTTGGACACCGCCATCCTGCAGTCCTGGCACCAGCCCATCTTCAGGTTCGACTGACGGGATTCCTTGCCGCCGATGAAACTGTCACTGCGGATTTGCCAAGAATTGTTTTAATTTAACTAAATGTAATATTAATTTTTAACCGTCTTCCAAAAAAGAGACTCTCTATTCGGTCGGTATTTTTTATGTATGTACACTGATTACTCCGAAGTTTCTATTCTGATTAGTGTCATTTTTTTTGCAGTATGCTTGACATTTGGTCCCAAAAAATTTATCCGATTACTTTTTAATTTGTGAGCATTTAAGAGGTGATGACGTGGATTTTATCGACTTTTGGGCATTAGACATTGATGCAGATAAACTTCACTAGTGCAATTTGTTAAATTGATGAACATGATATGCTGTATGCTATATAAATGAAATTATTGACACAAATAAATGATTAATTTATTTAAATTCAAGCTTTAACATTATAGATCAAAGAAAATATATCTTTTTTATATTTAAGTCGTGTATATTTACATACCCAGCAACGGACGACGTAGACTCCATAAGCAAACTGATACTATTTTTCAGCGTATCTCTCAGAGGACGTAGTGGGTTTGGTCCCTGAAAGTTGAGCTCTTCACTAGTGCTCAAATGTACCGTGGACCCCAAACAAGCTCGTAGCATGTTGTCGTTGAGGAGAGAGGGAGTTTCCCCGATGTTCGACACTGATGGCTTAGAGGAGGAATCACTGGTTTGTGACGGCTGTTCTTGCAGTTTCATGTCGTATACCTAGAGAAAGAAGGTTGAATTTTGAATGCAAACATAAAAACTTTCGGGTACAGGTCGTAGGTTAAAAATAAAAAACGTGACGTCAATCGGAGATAGGTTTTCAAAGTTAGTTTTTATAGTAGACAGAATTATAAATACTTTATTGCGTTTTCTATCCTTTTTGTCTTTTAGATTCACGTCCAAAATTACCGTATTTTATGTGCGCTTAAATCATCTGCCTAGCCTTTTACCTAACTGTGTTGGGATCGGCTTCGCAGCTTGGGAAAAGGCTAGGCTTAAATAAAAGTAAATATCGTGTAGGTGCAGGTGTCCCAAACACGTATTTATCTATGTACAGACGCCATCAGGCTAGCTGAAACTGTCAAATTTTCCCAATCAACTTTGAACCGTACGCTTCAGCGATAAAGTTGAGAATCTATTAAGGAAAATTGACAGATTGTAGTAGCCTGATGTGCGTGACACCTGTACATTTTTTAAAACCAATTGATATGAACATTGAACTCCAGTATCCACATTAATTTATTGGGATAATCAGTTCGCGTTTTAATTAAAAATGAAAGGATACTAGAGCTTTCAAGATAATCCGCCGTGAGCGTCGCTCCGCTGACTTTGTGCGAAATTGAGCCGATAAGCTTAACGGTAGATTTATTCATTCATGCACTTTTCATGGATCGCTTGACGACAAATTAATTATGACAGAATTAAGCGAAATGTCAGACTATGTTTAATGTTAGTTGTGAACAATCTCAGTGTGATTGCTGATGGTTTCATTACTAGTCTTTTCGGCTCTGTCGCAAAATGTCCACTTCGCAAAATGACTACAGGTAGCAAAATGTCCCCTTCCTCAAACAGGCATTTACTCCTTTCATTAGAAAAAAAATGGTTCGACATTTTGCGAAAGGGACATTCTCCGAAAGGGAACATTTCGCGAAAGGTAGCAAAATGTCCCTTGTCGCAAAATGTCCCTTTCTCAAGCCATCTTTTCGCGTAGAGGCCTATAATGTAAGCCTGTTACTACTAATTACTACTATGCTTAATTCATAACCTTTGAAATACGAATAAATTTTCAATAAAATTATTGCGTTAGGGATTATTGTTTGCTCACACGAACCACTAACGTACCAAATAAGTTACTCCTAAAAAAGTTTTAATATGTTCCTGGCACGAAACCCGAGAGGAATTGCTACTTATAAGCGCTACTCACGACACTCAAATATTTATTAGGTAGTTTAAGGCAAGGTTAACTTTCCTATTTATTTGGCACTGCGGATTCCTCGAACAGAACAGTTTTAAAACGATTTTCTATAAAAGTATAATTTTGTCAAACCTTACCAGTTTTTGAGAAAGAGGAAAAAATGTTTTAATCTGTGACCACTGGTATTTTTATTAATTCATTAAATCGACGGTGATTTAGCAGTTTCCATATTAATGAATATAATTTTCTGGCACAATCAATGCAAGGTTAACCTTACCTTTTAGGCTATATGTTTAAAGTATTTTTAACCGGATAATAAGGTCAATTTTTGATTTTGAAAATGCATATCGCAAAGATTAATTCAATAATATTAGACCTGGCAAACAATATCGGGGGGACCTGACTAAAATCCTAAGGATTAAGGTCCATTTAGTTTAGTAAGATACAAGTTTAGTCATTCCTGTTTAGCGAAATGACACGCTGCTTCTCGCCCAAGTCAACGGGCGAGAAGAGTGAATGTTTAGACGAAGGAAATGTTTGGACTATCGTATCTTTGAGACGAGAAACTCCCTCTATCTAAATGGGCCTTTAGCCCATGTGTTTAGCAGTGGTATAGCTTTACTTACTTGTTCAGCCAAATGCGCGGCTTCCCCACTGAGCGATTTGAACTCCTTCTTCGAGCTATCCGACGTAGAAGACGGCGGCTTGATGGTGGTAGCCGATTTGTTATTCGTCATCTTAGCAGGTTTCTCTCGCTTGTAATATTCGCCCGTTTTGTAGTTCGTGGTAGACGCCTTCTTCTTTTTTACGTCTAGAAGCTGTTGGGGAGAGAGAATACATAAAGAATATGAGGGCGGGTTGTTTCTATTTTCTAGAAAATTCTGTGGTTAATGGGATTTGTCACTTAGATCGACAAAAATAATTGTTTGGTGATCTGCAAAATAAACCTTTTTGTATGAGATCTACGATCTGTTCACGACAGATTTACATATTTTTATTATATATAAGTTATGTTGTTTTTTTTTTTTTTTGTATTTGAACTTGTTAATATTAAGATGATTTATTTAAAATTCATGGATTAATTAACATTATGGAGGACTTACCTCAGCGCTTTCGCTAATGTTCTGTATGCTGCGCGACGTAAAACTTTTGCTTTCGTCACACAAATCTTCCTTCTCTGTGCCAAAATGGTAATACCTGTGGACAATGGGTTTTATTTTTATCTGCCTACGTCTTTTTTTCAAATGTAGGTAAACATATAGCTTTATCTATGGTTTCAGGTAGGTTAAAAAAAGAAATGCGAAAAATATTAAAAAAATACTGTGGGTTTAGTTGATGGTCCAGTAGGTGATCAAGGATACAATTATATCTAAATCTAACCTAACCTAATATTATAAGCTGAAGAGTACGTTTGTTTTCTTAAACACGAATCTTAGGAACCACTGTATTGATATGAAAAAATATTTCAGTGTTAGATAGCCCGTTTGTCAAATGGACGAGGGCGAAAGCTAATCAAAGAAAATCATAAGTAAGGACAACTAACCTTATCAAAGCCCTCGAAGCATACACAGTAGGATGATGAGACAACGAGGGGTTCAAATAGACCCGGTTCAAGTTAACCCCTCTCGTGTCCGTCCTGTAATGGCCCCGGGCGACCCCATCCGGGTTCAGGAAGGGGATCATTTTGAAAACATAGAGTTTCCTCAGCTGTATCGCGATGGGGTCATTACGGGTCAATAGAAGGTTCAGGAAACCGTTGAACACGAAGCTTGAAGGAGTTTCTCCTGGATGTACTCGAGCTGATATGAATATCACCTGTGGGAAGATGGATTTATTTAAAATGTACCTATTGATGATAGATGAAATTGGCCTAGGTACTTTTTTTTCTAGTGGAATGCTGAAATTCGTAAAAATTGTGAATATAATGGGTGTAAGGGACAGCCTTCCGCAGACTGATAGGGTGCATTGAGCTCCTTATTTTGAATCATATTTCAGTGGATTTTTCTAAGGATTTTTTTTTATCGTTTATTCAGTATTTTTTTTTCTTTCAATAAACATTTATTTCTAAACAATTTCATGAATAATTTTTCTTAGTATGGTATACTGAACTCACCCCATCAGTTTGCGGAGGGCTGTCTCTTACAGCCTGTATAAATAATGGCGTCTAGACCAGTTATCGATCACACGACGGCTATTCTCTCTGAGAAGATAAGCCAGCTGCGCAGGCACTGATACACTCTTTATTCGACGGCAATCCGACAAGAGGTCTGATCCCACGCACAACTTCCAGCCAGAAATATCAGCCCGGACTGCTTGATGAAATTAATTAGAACCTACCAACCGATTTTGGTCCGACCCGGTAATCGAACTCGAGACCCGAGACCACTCCACGAAGCAGTCATTTGACTAATGACTTGTAATCTTCAGGCACACTTCAGGTTAATTGGATACGGAGGGGCATAAGGCAGATTTGATTTAGTTTGACCATTCCAATCAAAAATAAAAAATATAATAATTGTTATCCCTGTTTGTTTAGCGTCATCTCGGAGTCAACAATACCACAGACTGTAAACATATAGAAATACCACAATATTCCCGTCACATACACAAGGCTACCACAATAGGTTATCCTATAGCCGTGAGAAAAATATTGCTATTGTCTAAAACTTGGCAAGCCGATTGGTATATTTGCCAATTATCAATTTATTATTGCGGTCGTCAAATCTGATTGCTTTTTTACATGAACTCTTATTTAAAGGGTTATTTGAACATTTCATTTTTCCTATTACATTAGTCTGTCTATATTATTTGTCTGTCTGGTTTTTATGCAGCAATTTTTTTGTTAATACTGTTTCACTTCTAGAGTGACTGTTTCGAAAATTGTCAATCGTTTTAAACACTTTCACCATGCTGAAATCTGTACCTTCCGTAATGTTATGGAAAACTGGTATCAGTTTAAAAATCAATTAGGAAACTTTTTAGCTGCATAACTTCTAGTAATAAGCAAAAAAGTTTGCTTTAACAAATCAAATGTCTAATCTCCGAATTAAATAATCTACGAATCTATCTTAGGAAATGTACTCACTTTCTTGTTCTGAAACTTGTACGGCCTGTCCTGGCTGTCGGGGAACAAGTTCTTCAGCCTTTCCTCTCTCTCCGTCGTAATACCGTGGTGAGACGTGATTGTTAGCAAGTCCACTCGCCTCCCTAAATGTGTGAAAAATATTTTATTCAAATCATGTGTCTGAAAATTTTAGTATTCGAGGAGATGTGGAAACAAATATATTCCTTGCTCATGTTTTAATAGTGTTGATCATATTATAGTAAAGTAGTTGTAGTAGTATCACATATTAGACCACAAATTAAGTCGACCAGTTTTGTAATTATTATTAATAGCTTTCTCCTTTGGTTTCTTAAGAGAACTAATTCTTGCACGTGGGAAACAGTAGCCTATTTGTTATTCTCATATATTAGCTATACTAAAGTAAGTACTTAGTAAAGTTACTACTTTACTAGTAGCCAAGTTTCATCAAAATCCGTCCAGTATGTAGTTTTAGCGTGAAAGAGAGATAAACATCCAACCAACCATCCATACTTACAAACTTTCACGTTTTCAATAGTATTAAGATCATCTTTATAAAGTATCAAGACTAGTTTACCTTCTAGGGAATAAATAAGGCATTCCCTCGCATAGTATATATCGTCGGGTGACTGCGGCGGTGGTAGAGGCAGCATCTTCAAATCGATAGAGTTGAGTGCTATTTGCAGTTCAGCAAACGAGAAAGGGTAGGTGAAGGCGAAGAATGTTGTCGCTTTCAAGTTCTCTGATGTACGGTACTTGAAGCTCAGGGTAAATGTGTTGTCGTCCGTCTGGAATTAAGTTTTGATTAAAAAAAACTCAAAATCATTTGATTCTGAGTACTCTGTACTCTGTCTCTTATTTCTTATAGCTTTCAAAATGTTGTCAACAAATGTAAGTACTCTCTGTGTTGCTCGTAGTAAGCGTAGCCACGAAGAAAAGCGTGCAGGCTCAGGTACAGGTAAGTTGAGACTTTCAGTAGTTTTATCCGTTATCATTAAACATTCTAAAATGTCTTTGTTCACAGGGTCAATGACATCTAGCGGCCAATCTTCCGGGTATTGTATTCAATATTCAAACTTGGCTGAACAGCACTTTTTGAACGTCAAATATTACAAAGACAGCCCCCAAAACGCCCACTACACACACTATACTACACAATCTATACTTATATCATAAAGCTGAAGAGTTGGTTTGTCACACTGGTACTACTGCGGAACCTAGTCTTATCTATCATCATAACAACTATAAAGGATTTCTAGCTTATTTGTTAGCTCTAGACACCTCGTCCATCAGCGTTTTCGGCTTTTAGTTTATAATAATTGTAAATAAGATGATCATAGATTTGTTTGTAAAGGCGAATTAAATAACACATTTCTTATTACGGCTTTGCCTACTAGATTATGGATCTAGCTAACTTTTTTTGCAAGGTTTTGATATAAGCATCATCAACTTATAATAAGTAACTAAGTGGCTGAATAGTTAGCTAATAAATGGTAAGTACTTACTGAGTGTACAGGACGATCCCTGATCCTCTCCCATTGAGGCTTCCCAGGCAGGGTCCGCGTCACCGGCGCCATGCCTTGGTTATACATTTTGCCTTGCTTATTCAGGTTTATGAGATTCAACCGCACCTAGTAGAGAAAAAGAATATAAATTATTAAAAAGTAATTTGACTATAAGTTTCAACAATAATGTAAAGTTCAAGACTAGCATAAAAAATATATTCTACCTAAGCTTTACTTTTAGTAAATGATACAATTTGTAGTAAATATTAACATTGCATTTCTCTTAAATATGTATAGAATAATATTTAAAAAAATATGTTATATTTATGGATTAAGAGGATAATTACCAGTACGCAAGGCTCGCTGGCTTGAACTCCAAAGTAAAACCAGGTACGGTTGCCATTCTCAAACTCGGTGCCGGCACAGTCAGGCCGGGTCCACAGGTTGAATTCATAGTCTGGTGTTTCTGTGACATTTGTCTTTGGGTTCACACTGGGAGCTGGGGGTAGAATAAGAATTTTTAATTTAGTATAGATACCATTTGCTCAAAGACTTTTTCTTTGTAGAATATTATTGGATAAAATTATTAATTTTTAGTCTGTATTTCAAGATGTGTATTTTCATGGATACAGATTGAGTGGATTATATCTGACAAAAATAGTTTTTGAAGAAGTATTCTGTTTGTGGGTACAATAAAAAAAGTTTACATAATTATTGTCAATTAGAGTTGAAAGAACCCAGTCATAATTTTTAATTCCAGTGAGAATTTTTAATTTTCTTAAGAGCCGCTACCACCACAGCTACATTTAGGAATAGGTGAAAGGATATGATTTATAATACTTTTAAAAGTACAGCAATTACTTTTTGTATCTTCTTGTTATGTTTATTACATATGAATAATAATATTTTTTTTTTATTACGTGACATACATTTTGTAAAACACCCATATGTTAAGTTTTGGTTTATTGCAGCATAGCAGTGAATGTGTAAGCTGGAAAATTCCACTTGATTAAATTAACTTTCTTGATGTGCTGTCAATACATGTTATCTGTGTCAAGTTAATATTGATTAAGTTGGTGCACCAGAGCGAACACAAATGTATTAAAACGTCCTCAAATCTATTTCGAGCACTCAACAATAACAAAAAGTCCGTGAAAAGGGCATAAAATTGGCAACTACTCACAAAATAATAGCGGGTCTTTGGACTTGCGAATTTACGTCAATTACCAAAATATCCACTTACCTATTAGCTCCGTGGGCACCCGTTCCACATGTCCGAGATTCCCAGAGTCAAAATTATGAATAAAATAAAATCCACCGCACTCAATAATATTGTTTTGATCCATAACTAAAATATTACAGCGGACTACATTATACAAAAAATCACAGTCGCCAATGTTGTGAGCCGCTGGGTACACATCTACTTTAACAATTTGTCCATTGAAACATAGATCGAATCTTCATGTTTGGTAATTTCAAAATGACACTAAAAAACGGAGGCTGCACTGTTTTTCTAAACAAAATTATGTAATTTTGTTGACATCGATTGACGGATAACAGCTGATTTGTTTTATTGGTGATCTTTTTAATTTTTTAAAGTATTTAAAACCAGTTGGAATAATCAATTTTTAGTTTATAAATATGCAAATGTTTTATGGTAAGTTTTCATTATTTTCCCGATTGCTTTAATTGCTATCACTTGATATTTGGAAAGACACATGCCATTATGAAATTTGATTCAAGATGGCCGACATTTCATTTGCTAGCTCGACTTGAGTACAAAGAAAACAGAAAATGCCAGTGTGAAAAATGTTATTCTGCTCAGTCCCAAAAAAGAGATTTTTCGTGGGTAGTAGGTAATATCCAAATTGGACACATCGAATGCAAATGTTAAGCCACGAATATTCAGCGATATTTATATGGGTGTAATTATTTATCTTATCTTCCAGTTCCAAATCAATGAGTTTATAAGCTTTTGATAGTATTGATTTTCAATTTCGTGATTCATTTTCTACATATAGGTGGGATTATTATAACTGAACTTAATTCAATAACCGGTTTACTTTTCATATATTTCATCCTTAAGGTAAAACTTGGTAAAGTAAGGTATCCCATGAACGTTAATTTCATTAAATTCATGTTCAGTGTTGCCTTACACTTAAAAGACGTCAACACAGGGCGTATCTGTCCGGTTTTTAGGCTTGTCAAATCTCACGACTTTTTTTAGGCTCAGTGTGGGTAGGCAGATTTTTTTAAAATTTTTATTTAATGTGTTATAGTTATAGGGATGCGCTACGTGCTATCTGATAATATATCGTGTATACCTAATTACCGTATTAGATAGATGGGTAGGTTATTTCTAAAAATAAAAACTGGTATATTTTACCATGATTTTACCCGACCGCCTAACATGTTATTTTTGAAAATCTTTTTTATAGCTTGTAATAATTGTCGTCAGCTTTTGCACTTCTTTTAAAAGTCCCTTAGCGTAGCACATAGAGTATAGTAATATAGACTGGGCGTAGCACCTCTGACGGCACTGAGCGCTTCCTACAATCATTGCACGTAGACGAACGGCGTTCATGATTCATTTTAATGAGAAGGCCTAATATTTCCACCTACATTAGGTACCTACATTACACATGTGATAGATGTACATTATGTAGACACTATCCATAATTCATTATCCATAATTATTTCCTCGATAAATGGGCTATCTAACACAAGGATATTTTCAAGTAGGGCCTGAGATAAGTACCTTTGGGGTAACTGTATAGTTTGAATTGTATATAAGTACCCGAAAATACACAATAAAAGTCACCTGCTCCATTCTTACCCAGGTAACATTCTTAACAGGTACATTCCTTTTTGGGATTGGGGCAGGCATTATTATTACGTCGGTAGGGTAACCTCAGCACAGGGGGGTGGGGGGGGGGGAGTTATTTTGTGATGAAATTATATTTTTTTAGCTTAACATTTGTGACAAGTTTAGTCTCAAAATTTTTTGAGTTTGAATTTGATATGCACTAAAGCGTCGCTTGATTGATGGTATTTTTTTTTCTCCTCAGACTCAGTCTTTTATTTGTGGTCTTGTTTCCTGTTATTTACATCGAGGTAGGTACCTACCTACCTTGTCTCTCACTACTGTGTGAAGATTAAAGTAGGTATTTTAAATAAAAAAAACAAAAATACATTCATAAGATATATTTAAAGGGATTCAATATAAAATCAAATAAAATCAAAAGAAAAGGTCTCGTTTTTAACTCAAATTTGTATTTTCATTTTATCCTTACATTTATAACAATATTAAATAAGCTTAATTTAAGTATACAATACAATATTATAATAGATTATTTAGGCGTGGCACTTACCTACGGATTATAAAAAAATTACCTTCCATATAATTTTGAATAACTTGGCCAATAAATGCCTACATCACAAAACTTATAACTCGACCTACGTACCAATTATTCTAAATTATATAATATATACGTGGACTACGACTTATCTACATCCTTGCTTCTTATTCAATTGTCTTTTCTGAGCACAATTAATTTATTGAGTGTGAAACGAACAACACACGGGACATGGACGCGACGAACTTCATTTTGGCATCTTCCTTTTGGCTCATACACCAAAAACAATGATTTATGAATCAACAAAACATAGAGAAACATATATATTTTATATACAAAATATTTCCAAATTATTTTGTTTATAGGTAATAACCACAGATAACATGAGAAGATTTTTTTAAATAAGTTTTCTTTTGTTATCTGCGGCCGCAACAAAGTTGCTTTTGCATTCAAGTCAAAAGAATGTTAAAAATTAAAAGAATATCACAATCGGGACTATAACTAGGGCACGTGTTTTGTATGTACTCTTACACAATAATACTTATACTAATATTACGTGTAAACGAATGTAATGGACAATTTCCTACAAATATTATTTAATATAAGGAACGGTTATCCTACTGAGCCAATGCATTTCCTCTACCGCGTACATTTTATATGAATAAGGTATTAACTACAACAAACATAGATAGAACGATACGACTAGAATGCCGACACAATGATTATTGGGATAATCATTAGATGATTGCCTTATTTACGTGATACTTTACCTTGCCTGAAGAAATCTTACGTTTTATTATTGTATTTAAATTAATATAATATATTTTAGTGACAATGATAAAGCACGTGGCCGTTCGCCTATTGTTAGTTCAACGATCTAATGACGATAATGAAAACAAAGAAAAAACATTAATTCCGTAAGTAGAAGTTACGTATGTGTTTCGAGGCCTTCTAATTGCGTCATACTAATTGTATGATAATTCAGTAATAAATTAATGTGATGTCTTCTGACAATTCTAAGTATCACATAAATAGGACGAGTTAAACCTAACATGCATAATGTAAAATGAATGAAATGCTCTGCTCAGTTCAAAGTAAATGGAAGCTAAATAATAATAAGTATAACATATAATCACTTCATCATATAACATAGACGTAGACATTCTTAATTCAATCTCTCATTCATTACACTTACTATATTTGGCGCAATATATTGCTAATAAACATAGACTGTGTGGTATTCATTATAGGTAATCTAGCATTTAACACCCAACTCGTTCGTAGTCTTCTATTTGCCTGAACATTTACGATAAAATGGTCCTTTTGTAAACGATCCACAAGCCTGAGTCGGCCATCACACCCCATTTGTGTCACACAAAGAACTAATTGCAAGATATAAAACCCAACTCAACGTAAATGCAGCGAAGGTGTTAGTAAAAACTTTACAGTGATCAATTTTGTAGCTGACCGATCGAGTGAGCAGCAGCGGAAGACAAATCGTGATCGTTTGAGCAGACGAATGTCGAGAAATAATATTGTGATCCTTATATAAAACAATTTATGTACAACGTTTTCGTCAGGGTGCGGCCACACTAGGCGTATCGTGGCTGTCCGTGCTCACAACTAACAATAATGAGCATAAAACTAGGCTTTACACAAACACATATACGCCCTATTTGGTCGTCGCCAACCTTACGCCAAATATTTCGAATAGCGCAATCCAGCTCACTTTGAACAATATTTAATTAAAAAATTGTCTAGCCTAAAACATGTCGTTAACCCTTCCCTTCGTCGGGTATCGTTATAGAAACTGTGTTGGGTCTTATTTGTTTGTTGTCCGCGCTATGAACACTATTGTGTGGGGCACTGCGGTGTATTTCCTCCGTAGTGGTCAGTTTGCACTCGACGACGCGATAGTTGCACGTCGGCGACCCACAGTCGAAGTCTGGACGTATTATAACTGCATTCGGTATGTCTTCCAGACACTTGGGCTCCTCTTTAAACGGTGGACAACTGAAAAAATAAATATAAAGACAGGGTTATTAATTTAAAAAATGCCCTAGTATAAAGTATATCAAAGTACGTCATCATTTGTCTAGGATTTTATCGTTTCGACATAATTTTTGACGAAAGGTTCTTTGAATATGTTTTGTTTTTATAGAAGTAATAAAATACGGAATTTAATAAAATAAATGTTTACCTCAATGGTGGCGGTGTCGGTGACCGCGACAGTGGGAAGCTGGCGACCTCTCTGGATATCGCGAGCGATTTGATGGAACCGAACGTTTGTTCGGGACTAAGAGGAGCTCCAAGAACTGATGCCATACCTCTGTAATACAAAAGGACAAACAAATTAGGACTTCATGTGGGAAACGGTTACATCAAAAATGTGTAAACTAACTAATCTATTCTGTAATAGTTCAAGTTCAGTTCACGATTTGTGTCTATTATTTACTTTTTCCAATAATAATAGTTATTTGAAGTTGGTTTGGCTATATCATATAGTTAAAAGTAAAATAACACCCATAAAAGGCCGTATAGGACAGCTTGTTTACTCCTCCGCAAAAAAGTGAAATACTCACACAACAGAATCCGAGGGCACTAGGAAAGGTAACGGCGGCGGGCAGGGCGCGTCGGCGCGCGCCGGCGAGGCGGGCTCCGCCGACCGCGGGCAGCGCGCCGCCTCGCCCTCCTCCACCAGCCCCAGCCAGCTGCGCATCCAGCGCCACATGCCCGCCGGCGTGCCTGCACCAACAACTGCTGATTAGTGGACACAAACATTTCAGTTTAAAGGGAGAAGAATGGTGTGTCACATCGAATGTGGTCTTTCGTGTGAGGCATCTATTCAAGCTATTAAGTCTTCTCTACCTGAATCGTTTTATTGCTTGCATAATGCCCATGCACTGTTGGCACATTCTAGCAATCTTAACAAGTCGGCTCGATATTCTTAAAAAGATAAGCATCAGGAATTGAGAACCTCCTTCCTTTCCTTTCCAGAATTCGGTTAAAAAGGCAGAAAGACAACGTTTGTAGAAACGACTTTAAATGCGTCCTATTTTGCATAAATAGTGCCTAAATAGTAAGCACACTATACATCAAATTAAAATTCCAACAACGCGGTCTTAAGGCATAAAGAAAAGGTGTTGCTGACGTCTAAAAACAACAGTATTCCAAAAAGGTATCGCATTCAAAACCGACAAGCTACTTACGAGAATATTTCCTGCTATTCTGGGGACTAAGTGGGTAGAAGTCGCCGTGAATGGGACAGTGGAACGCCAGCCTACGCTGGCGACGTTGTGCCGCTCGCATCAATATGCATAACACGATACCTGGAATAGACAATACCATTCGATTTATTTAGCCGTTGTATTGGAGCATTAAACCAATGCGCAGGATGTTCAAATGAGGTGTATTTGCCGGACTATTTTTGAATCGTACAATGAATGATTAAGGCATGTATTACAGAATTTGAATCACTACTTAAAAGTTAGATTCAACTAATGTAATGTCTCCAAAATTATTCTCGGAATAAGGTATGATTACGCTTCTGTAGATTTAACAACTATTTTATTTAGTCTAGAGTCTTATTGCAGAACCTAATGTTATTCCTATTTGTGTATTATTCCTCAATGATACTATTTAAAGCACCTAATTACGAATGTATGTCAACATACTCACACTGTTAGCACATGCCTTTAAAGCATTTGCTCATGTTAATGATTGTCTTTAATTATAATAATGTGTTTGTGAATAAGTAATTAAGCTTAACATTCGTGAAGTTCAATATCCAAACAGAGTTTAATCCGATCAATATCTGATGTGTGACCCTTTGACTTCGTCGCGACCTCGTCTTTGAGAGCCCTCTTCACTACAATTTGTCCTTGAATAGAAGTTATCACGTGGAAAAATTTTGCGATAGAATATTGGGCATTTAATTTCCAGCGATTATTAAGTATTAGGCATAGAAGGAATCTACCTAAGCACATATAGATATGATGCTCGCCATGATAAAAACAATTTTCAGCTTCTATTTGGTCTCTGAAACAGTTTGACGTCATCTACGCATGACGTAGTTAACGACAGCCGCAGCGTATAATCAAGACAAGTCTGTCATCCATGATTGCCATAATAACTGGCTTCCGTTAATTAACTCTTACAAGTCACACTTTATAAGTGTTTCCTGCACGAAGCTCTAATTTGTTTTCACTCTTGTCGTTAAGGACCTTTCAAATGACTGAATCACAGTGCTATGACAGATGTTTAGGGCGTTACTACAAAGAAGTAAGACAGACGTTGGACACGTGTTTTAAGGAACATTTGAATACCTAATTATTTTAAGCACGTGTCTGTCTAACTTTTTTGTAGTAAGGCCCTCAATGTTTTATTTCGACAACTGCTCCAGGAACTAAATTAAGTTATAGGTAATTTTCGGGTGCAGTTACTTATCTGTTCAGCTAAGTCCTATTTATGGTATAATTGATGAATAATACATACCAGCAATGGTCATAATAGCTCCAGCGACGATGCACACGGGGCCCAAAACTCTCGAGTTTCCAGTAAATGCGATCCGGGCAGCATAGTGGTCCGGCTCCTCATTCTCACCACAACCGCGATATGATGCCGCTGTAAATGACAAGAGTCGTATATAACTATTGACTGTCATCAATATTAATGCGTAATCTGCAGAGCATTTAATGGACTGGATACGATCGAAATTACATCAGTGAGCTATCACTTCTTACATATGTATTTGTTCCATTGCCTTCCCACCCTCTTATTGGATTTGCACACTTATCATGGCGCATCCAGATGGTTAAATGCTCTAAGTTCTCAATACGCTTTGAATGGGGAAACAAAAGTTTGAATTCCAGAACATGTTTATCAAAGACAATATTACATTGGTCACTTTCACGGTTCGCCGCAGTATTGTGAAAAGATCTCGCTAGTGCATTGACATAATGTGCAATTATGAAAGTGTGAAGTCTACAACGAGCGGCCTTTTTTTTTTTTTTTTTTTCGTGGGAAATCATCAAATGACCCCTCCCGCTGAGGGTGCAGCTGGAGGGAGTGTCAGACTTTTACTGACTAAAACCCACTATGTTCCTTCTGGGGGTCCCTGTGTGCCAGGGCCGCGGTATCTCTCACGAACAACCCGCAGCACAACGAGCGGCCTCATATTTATTAGGAAAAACATAACACTGAATGAACATTGATTTGAATTCGCGAGTAGCGGACGGAAGCCATATTAATTATGCACCTATCATAACATCCTCACACCGTATTCATCTTAAGTGCTGTGCCTAGGTGGAATAATTACTGGTTAGTGTGTACAGACAGCACATCAAGTCACCCGAAACTGTCTAATTTTCCCAGTCAACTTTAAACCATATGCTTCAGCGATAAAGTTGAAAATCTATTAAGGAAATTTGACAGATACTAAGGTAATAAGGTAAGGTCCCCATAAGTGAAAAAATCTTAATTGCCGCTAAACTCTAAGCTGAAGCCGGGCATTGTCACGTAATCGGAGGAAGACAGCAGTTTGCTGAGTCAATATGTGAAAATAGTATGAACTGAAAGTGGGCGTGCCAGCGAGAGCAGCATTTAGATGGACATCTATCTATTATAGTTTAAATACATTTTCTAGTTCGTTAGATACTGTATCTATAGACTGATATAGTCAAATAAGCGTAGGCGAGGCTGCAATTTCAATAACGTTTTCAAATCAAATAAAAGATTCAGTTTTAAATTAATTCAGAAGCGACCCTGAAGCGACGGATATCGGGAAATTTATATTGTTGCTTTTGAAAGTATTTCTATTTATTGTATGTTTAATGTTTGCGCTATGAGAAACTGGAGCTTTCCCGGTATTCCGTTAGGCGGAGTGCAGGTAAATATATGAGTTGCATAATAAATTATTTCTTGAGTATGTACTAAAATAATAAAGAGGTTCGTAAACTGCTTACGCTCCAAGTGATGACAAAGAAGCAGCTGGAGATTCTTTATTTGAATACTCACCAGTAAGCACACATCCAACAAGCATGAACAGGAATCCGAATATCGGTAGAACTATCTGGCAGTTTGCTGCGACGACAACTCCAGCGACCGCCAGGCCACCTTCCACTTTCTCCACGCGGAGACGAGATATGGCTGGCGGACATCTTGGCTTGCCCACCGGGGCCCGCACCAACGGCTCCCCGGGTGGTGACGTCGTCCTGTCAACAAAAAAAAAGAAATTTGAATTTTGGTTCGATTTTTAAAAATGAGTGCTGTGATGTATTATGTACAACGTGTAGGTACAACAAAACGATGACAGCTAAAAGATAAATGTTTGTGTTGCCTGACATATTATTCAAATGTGTGAATGATTTTATTACATAATTATTATATAATTTTTTAACAAAACGTGAATTAATAGATACACGAGTATTAAGTACCTGGATAGCTCTTAAAAGTTTATTTTGGTAGATAAATAAAACCGTATCACGCATTAATAAACATAAATGAGTGCTATTCGGGATAATTGCTTGCTCTATTTATCTAGTGAAAACAATGGAGACGGCAACATTTCACCAGCGCTAATTACTAGATATTTAGCTAAAGCAAATGTTTCGTTGGCTCTGTGAGAAGTATCTAATATAATCTTGGCTCAACCTTGAAGGTTCAGCGTGGCCCAGGGCCTGGGCTATTTCTGGAAGTGCCGCGATAATAGCTACTTTTGTTACTCATTATTTGTCTCGAGCCCTATTTCTTAAATACATAGATGTCAGTTTCCTGTTAGAGATTTTGTTAAATAATAGTCTCCTACCAAAGCCAATTTTATTGTGTAGTATGCCAGTTCAAGTTTATATTTCACCAATGGTTGAAACAAAATAGAGTTTTTGGTTACATTGATCTAACAAAACGAACAAATGCTAACTGTATTTAAATAAACTACAATAATAAAAATACAGTACAACCGCGTATCTATCAGTTTTTACGAAGCTGCGCGAATCGTAAACCGCGACCAGATGCAATGAAGACGGAAAGAAACTTTTTAAAACTCATTAAAGTCCAAATAACAGAACACAGCGAAGAATTGAACGCTTAATGAGCAAGCAATGTACCATAGATCACCTACGCACACAGTTTGCTAACTCTTTGGAGCCTATCTTGCGTCAGAACGCATGCAGATTTTAAAATTAAACATTTCAATGTTTTTTGTTATAACGAAAATATGAAGTGTTACTTTTGCTAATGAGTTTTTGAAATTCCTCTACAGTGCGTAATTTTTTACGTCTGTAGGATTTTTCATTTAGCTAAGCAGTTTTCATTACCTACAAAATACGATGACGTCGACATTAAAAAGAGAATTTCCGTCTTAATGAACTTTAGAACCCTTTCATACCTTTAACATTCCGTGTATTTACTTATGTATGCAATTCTAAATATAAATTTAACGCATTAATAATAAAAGTACACGAAATACGTATGTTTCTATGTACCTACTAAATACATTGAAGCTGTAAACTATTTGTCGAAAAAAATTTGTTTGACCAAACCAACCCACTCATTTTTAGTTCTAAAATTAAAGCTATAACAACACTCGAGCATTTACTATGAACCTGTGAAGACAATCGGTGTCATAAACATGATTATCATCGACGTACGTAATGGTATTTTAAGTACCCTTTCAAACACTAAATTATATATGAAAATAAACGCTTTAGAAATCTCGCTCTCATACATCGGTAACGTATGTTATGAGTTAAATATAAACTAATACCTATTATATAGCTGAAGAGTTTGTTTGCTTGATCGCGTTTATCTCTGGAACTACGAGGCCGATTTGAAAAATTCCTTCAGGTTTAGATTTGTCGTGGAAGGCTATAGACTGCTTTTATGTAGTGCAAGAAGCGATACCCGCGGATGCGGGTTAAACCGCGTGTGAAAGTTAAGGATGAAAACTTTTTCGTTTGATGTTAGATGTATTTCTGATCATTATTTTATCTTAGTATTGCTAGTTTTTTTTTGGTTTCGATAGCACTTAATTATGTATGTCATTTTCAAATCAAAAGCTCATTTCAATAAAAACAATGTACTGCTAGTTTTATAAAAAAATATCACAGATAATGTCTACTCTATGCTTGCCTTTCCCGGACACATTATGGGCCAGTTTCACAGGTTACGGAAAGGCACTATCTACCAGATAGATTCAAAAATGGAACAGAATTTGTATGAAATTATCTGCCAGAAAATCTATCTGGAACTTATCAGCAACCGGTGAAACTGGCCCTAAACGTCCTATAGCTTATTCTTAAATCAAACTGTTTTCAAATTAGGAATGTTCCATTCTGGACACACGTGCTTCAAAACGTGATCCCAGTCTATTAACGAAGTGTGTTTGGCACTAAACCAGTGCCGTATAGTACCAACTATTGGCCAATATTACGGTGTATGTGTCACTCTTAGAGTTTATTACCATTTCTCATGAAATTCTAATTTACGCAGTCATCGTCTTCGTAAAGTGCTAACGATTATTTCGGTATGATTCTGTTTGCGTGTTAACGGAACGTCATCAGATGTGTTCCATGGATTGGTTCTTACGTGAAAATTTATCAGACGTCACGACGTAGTGGTGGGTATAGATAGTTTACATAAGTTATTTACATTTTTTAGCGCTATTATATCCCATTACCTACGTATTGGCTCCACATAATGTTTACTCACCGCATCACTACCTTTTTATAATATAATTCAATTTTTCCAAAACGTGATTCTCAGAAATACCTTCATATTTCATTTTATGCGTCATTCATTATTCATAATTTATTTTTCTAAACAAAACACGTTCAATTACCTTTGATACAACGCTTTTATATGTACGAACACTCACGTGCGTTGATTATAGTTAATTGGACTTGAAATTCCTATTGTTTTTCGGTATTTTTATTCCCATAATGTATGTAGCGTACGTATTATTTGTGTTGATGTTAGTTTTAGTTAAATTCAGTAATACATAGGTCAAGATATAATAAAATAGTTCCAGGCATAGAGCAGAGTACATTCCGATTTACATTTATTTATATACTGAAGTACATGCTACGTATTGTTTAGGTCTGGCATATAAAATATGACGTGCCGATTAATTCATACTTTCTAAATGGTAAGACGCTATTAATTGGATATCATTCAATGAATGCTTTGCATACAATAGACTGATCAATATTTTATTTATGCTCACAAAAGCTATGTACGTCAGATTTCTTTAATAGATTTTCAACTTTATCACTGAAGCATATATGGTTCAAAGTTGATTGAGAAAATAATGACAGTTTCGGATAGCTTGATGTGCTGTTTTCTATACCTACTCTCAAGTTATGGTTACTATGAGGATACACAAGCCATAGACAATTTTCGATGCCTGTTCTGATTTTTGTTAATCAAACTTCGACAAGTATTGATTAACGGTTTCAGGTAATAGGAAGTGCATAGTGCATTTTTTGAAAAAAGTAACTTAATTAAACCTTCAATTTTGCTATTTAATTAACCAATCGCAGATCGTCATTGACGGTCGACTGGAAAGATGTGACGAGATGACGTAGAATGAGACAAAAAATTACTGTACCACGTCAGTGAGGGGACAGAGCAACATAATTAATTGTTCCCTTCGTACATTCTTTGTTGTCTGTCACAATATTAGGTCGTAGCCTTGGTACATATACCTTCGCTCCCTTCTTAGGAAGACAATGCTCGCGTAGGATGCTAAATAAATTTTATGTTGGTACTCAACGGTTGTCACTTCCTTCTTGAAACTTAGGCTGGGGCATGTAGAATGCTTAGCTTTGTAGGTCGTTAAAATTTCCGTAAAAAAATACATTATCAGTTACCGTCATCACAGCCTTATTTATCGTCCCACTGCTGGGCACAGGCCTCCTCTCCCATGGAGAAGGATTGAGCGTTAATCACCACGCTTGCTCAATGCGGGTTGGTAATTTCAGACTTTATAGTCCAGGTTTCCTCGAGATGTTTTCCTTCACCTTTAATCAGTCATTGGTGTCTAAGATAAACTTAGAAAGTACGTATAACATAGAAAAG
This sequence comes from Heliothis peltigera, assembly GCA_958496145.1. Lineage (NCBI taxonomy): Eukaryota > Metazoa > Arthropoda > Insecta > Lepidoptera > Noctuidae > Heliothis > Heliothis peltigera. Next base: position 9,749,758 of record OY292328.1, read on the forward strand.
TTACATTGGTACTTGCCCGACCTGGAATCGGACCCGCACCCTCATAATCGAAAGGCTGGTGCTTTAACCACTAGGCCACCACGACTTGTTGAATTATCAGTCATATTTAGTTTTATTATTGTCATATTCTAAAATCTGCTTGAATAATTACATTACATCCTAAAAATATGGTATTTGATCAATTGAGGTTCGGCATTTTCACGCAGTTATCTTGTGTAACACGCCCCAGATTTCAAAACGCCCTTTTGACTTTGCGACCCTAAAACGTAAAGCTTATACTTAATATCTTGTGGCACGTCCCTAACCTATATACAAACATAATAAATAGTGATTTACTGCCGACACGACAAGAAGGATTTGAGGGAACAAATGGGTAAGATATTTTCTTTTCGTTGGTGTCAGAGCAGTTTAGGGTTAATTTTTTCGTTGTAGGGCGAGAATATTTTCTTGGGCTTGAATTTATTGAAAATGTTCTTGGCATAAAAGATGTTAATTTTACATTTTTTGGTTATTAAGTCTGTGATAATTCTTACTAAAGAAAAATACAAGCTTATGGTGTAAAGGCCACATTCCCGTGTTCCTTTTCCGACAAATCAATTGGCGGCCATGTTGGTACATGACAAGAGAATAATGGCGGGAACTTAACGGTGGTTCCGGTTCGGCTGCGTCAATTAACCGTGGTTACTGGTTTCCGATTCACTGGCCGTGGACAAAGTTACTGTTTTCTATTATGATGGATTTTGTAGCATATTCAACGATTACGTGATGCATCAAAATTCAAATAAGTGTATAAATATTGTTGGTGTTGTTCTGATTTGTTGTGCTAACCAAAAAAAGACATCAAAATATGGATAAACATGTTTCGAATATTTCGATTTAGATTAAATATAGATAAATTTAATTGTAAATGAAATATCTACCACGTTTGGTTACACGCGACGTTTATTTCTGTTGGTTTATTCTGGGTAGACGTAGGGGGCAATTTGCCGTCATTAGCCGGTGTCGTTCAAAAATAGTCATCGTCCCCCCACACAATCAAGCAATGGAGGACGTGCCGGACGAACGTATCCTGTTGGTACACGACCTATAAACACCAATGAGAAAGAAGTATGACTGCGTAAAAAACTAGTTAACAGTTCCGCTGCAGACGGCCGATTGGGATCTAAAAAAAACGTCCATGAATTATAGTGGACGCTGGAGTTCTTACAAGAACTCAAGATGTATGTAGGCCGTAGGCAGTTACTGGTATCATTATTAATGTAGATTATGTAGCTGTTCGGATAATGAGGTCATCGACCGTTTACTACCAGTTGAAAAAATTAAAACGCTATTATCTCTGCTACAAACTACATAATTGAGTTTTTATAAGTGGTCATTATAAAAACTCTATGTACATAATCTCAGTTGTTATATAAGGGAAAATGGCTAACCTACTGTCCTTTCTGCGATGTGGTAAAATTCTCCTGTCTACACATTCACGTCTGCAAAAATCGAAAAATCTCGCACAGTGACGCACTTGGCTCAGATAAACCGGGAGTGTGTTAATGAACATTTGACTATAGTTAGTTTATTTTTACCAATCCTACGTAAACGTAGGTGTGCCAATGGGCTTATAAGTGTCTTCTGCGTAAAAGAAATCCTCGAAAATAATTTTAATATCTCCATACGATTCGTTTATTGGAACAGGTCTGGTAGTAAAACTCTAACGAGCGATTCGGGGTTACACAAAGCCACGATGTGAACAAAAATAACCCACGGAAGTGTAAATTGTGGGAAGCCTTTGTTTGTTTTAGAACCAGATCAAAATTATGCAGGATCTCTATTGTGATTAGTAAGTAATTTGTATCAAATAAAATATATTATTACATCATGATTTACGACTCTGAAATAACGTAGTTGTTAAAAAGGCGTATCGTTTCTCATACAACTACGTGTTTTTTGTTATTGTTGAAGGATGGATACTCCTTGTGGGCTGGCCACATAATACTAGACAATAATAATCTGACACATGTAGTGGTTAATTGTTAATTCATATGATTGTCATACCAAATGAAAAGTCTATGACGTTACAATATATTTACATTATAACACTTTTAACCAACTGCGACTCTCTTATTTCCAATTGTTATGATATGCTTAGAACTAGCCAAATTTTCTTGTAAATAGATTATCCTGTTGTATTTATGACCTATATTTTTTTGTACTAATTCCTACCGTTCCATCAGCTCCGAATTCATTCCATCGGACAAATCGTACAAAGCACGAATGGCGACTGTTGATTGGATGTACTTGGTACTGGGATCAAATCACATCAATATACAGACACAATTCCAGCGGTGCGTGTGATCTTGATTGACATAGGGCTGTCATGTCTGAACGCTCAAACTCCAATATGTAGATAGAACGAAATACGATGTTATGTGTCTGTCACGCGAAGCCCTAAGAGGGATTATCACGACTGCTGAAATCAACGCGGCACCTCAGAGCTGTTATCAAGGACAACGCAGACAAAATAATAGTTACAAAAATGTCGGCTGGCGCTTTCCTAAGCCGATTACGGTTTAAGGCTAAGCTGTACTTATTCGTAATCCCAAGGATTGGAAATTCAACTACGAAAACAATCTCTGCACGTGATTTGGTCGAACACTAAAATTAGATTAGAATACAACATGGATATGGGCATAAACACCACAAGGAAATACCAACGAAGGAATTCGTCTCAAAGTACGGCAAACGACGAAACTATTTATGGGAAATTATGGAAACGACTTGGTCCTATGCCGGGGACAGTTTATGGGTTTAATCCCTCCTTTATTGGGATACTTTTAGCTAACTCGGAAGATTCTTGGGAGCTTTCAATCCCATGTCTTTCATGAGTAATGTCTACGACCTTGTAATTGTGGTGAAGTGATCTAATTCTTAGATACATTTGAAATATGTAGAGCATTTGAACAGACTCAAACAATGTCAAGTAGAAATTTGGAATGTTGAAACAGTAAAATCTATTTCTGTACATCATAGCTGTTATAAATTCAGAAGTCATTGTATCGACAGATGAAAGCATAAACATATTACATTGTGTTTGTTACGTATTTCGCCAGCATTACGTGAATGCATTCATACATAAATTATACCTAGAAAGGTGTCTTATAATGTTGTATCCGGCAGCACTAGCGAAGGATAGAAGGAAGGCTTGCGTCTGTATCTACCCTAGGTACAGAGAAATTGGCAAATTTTCTCAAGTAACTTTGAGCTATATGCTTCAGCGATAAAGTTGCAAATTTGACAGATGGTAGTAGCTAGATGTGCTGGCGTCTATACTTTCTATACGTAAGACATACTATAAAATAATGCTCATGTCTACCAGACTAGTAATTATGACTAAAAGTAATTTACCTATAGCTTAACAATACAGTCATAAATCATCAAGACATTTCAAAATCCTAAACTTAATTGTACTTAGCTTAGATACTTGTTAGATAAGATGATGTTATTAATGTTTGTAAAGTGGGCAATATAAATAAACTGTTAGTTATATCTGCAAAACGCATCGAAGGGAAATCTAGAGAAATGGCTGCTCATAAACGTCTATTTATAGAAATTGCAGGCAGTGTAGCGTAGTCTTTAACGACAAAGCGATCGAGGCAATAAGGACTCAGTTCGAAGAACTTCAGATCAGCCCACTAGAAATATTACTCTATATGATCACTTTAGGAAAATTATAGGCTATAGAACATTGGGTCTTTAGCAGTCACATGGAGAAAACAAAACGCAGTGCATTGTTCAAACAAAAGGAAATAGAATTTATATTTGGAATCAACTTCAAAGTTCCGCTAACGGTCTTCCTCGAACTAGCCACAAACGACGTGGAAGCGAAGTGGCAATTAAACACAATTCATATTGAAACGGAACACACAATAGAATTGTACTACAGATTTCCTTTCTGAGCGGAACTTTCTGCGTTATCTGAATTCTAATGAGAAGTTGCCACGCCCACCGATCGATGGCTCTAAAGGCGTGGTTAGGTGCACGAAAACACAAACAAAACAATTTTCTCCTTGATATTTAGTATTATTGCTAGACAAAACATTTTTCACCAGATCAGCTGTTATTGTATGAATGAACAGATATTTTTCTAAGAATATTAGGTGTTTAGTCTGATGGAGTGATTATTATACGGATGCGTGGTCGTTAGGATCTGCAGAATCTTCATTTGTTTTGATATCTATTCTTAGAATATTTAAGCTGTAAATAGACTTAGTGCCCAATGACATCATGATCTTTTGGTTAATTGAATGTATTAATAGACAGTCATAAATATGAATTCTATTTCTAAACTGGGATTTGGGTATTAATTTGTTTTGTCTGCACTCAGCTTTAGTTGTCTATGGAGTCGTGATTTGGTTTCATCACGAAGGAGCAGTTAAAATTATTATGAAAACACTTTTACTTAAACTGTCGCTCTTTGATCAAGTTTTGATGTATTCAATTTTCAAGAGTAATTTAGAGGACGTTTAACAAAACTGCAACGGTTTCTTGGAAATACTCATTATGTCATTTTATCTTTAATCGAGTTTGTAGCTCCTTTTGCTGTATTTAAGCTAATATTTTTGCAAGGAAAACTATGTACCTATTATCATATGGATTTCGTGAACACATAAAGGTTTCATGGCGGTTTATTTATCTGGTAAAAACAAGATATTATCTCATCTGTTATCTAATTACAATAGACGCAGTATTTAAGTAGATTAGCTAACTTTAAACTTGTAATCTACAAACTATCTTATCTTTTGTTGGGATGCCACTGTGGATTGTATTATTTCAGATTCGTGGCCGCCACCTTAGTATTTATTTATGGTAGCAAGTAGAAGCTACCTATTATGATCGTTGTACATAATTACGTACTTAGTTTAGCGATGGTATGTCGGCTTATTAATAATTATCCAGCTCATAAGCCACAGTAAAGGTAGGCTACAGTTATGAGGCGGGAATTGAATAACAATTTGAATGATAGAGAATTGCTTTCATTCGTGGCATTGAATATCTATAGTGAGAAGTGACTTGCAAAGTTATTTGCATTAAAATGTAAGATAAAATATACATTTGTAAATATATAAGGTGCTCTAAAAATATCTGCCACGGCTTTAACGGGAGGTAGTGTTGTGTTTATTGATTACAATAGTGAAGTACTTTCGTACCCCGGAACAGTTAATTCAATTTAACATTGGCTCAACTCGTCATAAAATTGTTCACAATTTACACATACGTCTGTTTGTAGGAAAAAAAAATATGACGAATAATCTCTAATTTATCTTCACTATTGTAATCTATAAACATAATACTACCTCCCATTATAGCCGTGGCAGATATTTTTATAGCACCTTATACATATGTGTATTTCATGTGCATGTAATATAAACTAATAAATTAGTTTTACAGTTACAGTTGCACCTGTCAAACTCAATTACAGTAGCTACTTCTCTGTTATTTCTCATCTAACTTCATTAAAGTTCTGTCACGTGTAAATTAAGTACGAACAAGTTGGAACATGCACCATAGAGATGAATATCGAGTGCGGCAGGTGAATAAAGTGGTAACACTGCCAAAGTGCGGAAGCGACGGACTGGAAACCAGACAGGGTTCAACGCCCCTTTCCCGCCGTGTCCCACAGCTCGGCGCCCGCGCGTGTTGCCACACTACATAAATAAATATTACTACATATTATAATATATTAACATGCGTTCATTATGCAGGATATGGAGAAGAGACGGTGCCATCGAGTCGGTGACGAGGAAGCTGCTTTGAATATCGATTAGAAAAATATAAGCAAAGTTCAAAGGCTTCCGTTTTGTTGCTTGACAAATAAGCAGAGACTTTTTTGTTGATCTTGGTTTGTTGATCTTTTGCAACGTTTTGTTTGTTTCAGCATTTCTTTTACGTTTAATAATTCCTCAATATAACTTATACACTTCTATAATTTTGACAGTTTTGAAGGTTTTATTTAAGGAGTTAAAATTATTAAACGTAATACCTTAACTAGTCAGGTAATAATTAGGCACTTCTCGCGGTATATAACTGTTAATTTATAGGGGCAAATAATAACTGTTTTCAAATGTAAACGGCGGTAAATTACGTAAGTTAACGCATAGTACCTAATGTCAAGGGTACCTTACATTTGAAAGGCTGAGGGATTTTTCATGAACAATAACTATAAACGAAAAGATTTTTTTTCTAAATGTTATCACGAAGAAAGGTTTGCTGATAACCTTGTCACGTTACTGGCGTAAATGGTTATTGTGTTACTTACAAATTATATTATTGTAAGAAATTGATGTGGCAAGACTGCAGACGATACAATATTTTCGTGTCAATTTTCGTTAAATTCTTAGCAGATTCGGCTCTATGCAGAGGATAGGTAAAAATAGTGTCTAACAATGGTTGGATATCTTCAAGACCCGACCATTCGTAACCAATGAAAAAAAACTGGTCTCTCATTTCCGAATGTGCATAATCATACATCACATTCTGTACAGTGTAATGTAACAATTAACATGTCCGCAGAACATAGTAAGTGACGTCATCTCGTGCCTTTTAACATTATTTGCCGATAACTGCGTTCGTGATTGACGCTGGATGGAGGCGATTAATCCATTTTTTCACACCTAGTGATTGGCGTTGGGCCAATTAGTAATCTCACTGTTCAGTACACCTAGATTAATTAACAAGAATGACATGTTCCAACTTACTCCCTATGTGAAGTATAGTAAGAAAATCCTATTCCTAATCCTATCTTAATCCTAATATCCTACTACTATTATAAAGGCGAAAGTTTGTAAGTATGGATGTATGGATGTATGGATGTTTGTTACTCTTTCACGTAAAAACTACTGAATGGATTTGAATGAAACTTTACCACAATATAGCTTATACATCAGAATAACATATAGGCTACTTTTTATCCAGGTATGGAAAGTACTTCCCTCAGAAAGCGGGTGAAACCGCTGGCGGAAGCTAGTACTATTATAAAGGCGAAAGTTTGTAAGTATGGATGTATGGATGTTTGTTACTCTTTCACGTAAAAACTACTGAATGGATTTGAATGAAACTTTACCACAATATAGCTTATACATCAGAATAACATATAGGCTACTTTTTATCCGGGTATGGAAAGTACTTCCCTCAGAAAGCGGGTGAAACCGCTGGCGGAAGCTAGTTAGAAATAATGAAGTATACCAAAGAGTGCGAAAACAAACCGCATGAGTAACTTTCAGTACATAACGAAGTCTGTATTTTCACGAGAACATTATAAGGTGTAGGAATTTCTCACCCCATTCGTACACATATCGGTATTTTAATTGCTTCGTACAGAAGTAATTAATACAGTTATGAAAAAGGTTACGAGCCCTAATTTAATAAAATAAACTCACCTTTTGATAAGGTTTAATTAATGTACAATTAGGTAATTTTTTTGGTACAATACGTAGAAAGAGACGTTGTACGTTGTTGTTATGTAATGTTTTACTTTAATCAAATATAGTTCGCATAAAAGAAGCGATTGTCATCGCCCAAATACATCTACATGTCTTCATGGTCCGCTTTCTTGAACATTTATTTCGATATCTTTTGTTAAAGAACGATGCAGACAATGAACATCAAAAATTAAAAAATAAACGATAAGAAAAGGTGAACCAGACGAATTTAGGTATTCTCATAAAAAACACCCAGCAAATAGAAAGGTAAGTAAGTGAAAATACCTTTGAAGGAAAGGTAAAGGTTAAAGAAATTTAATTAGCGCCCTCACGAAGATACAACTGACTGCCTTCCCCAAAACCGCACCACAACAAAAACGTACCTAAATCATTATTTTGAATATGGAATAGCAAAAACAAAATGGTATCCGTATTTGCCACGCCCTCAGCATAGGTTTTGCAGTCACAGGTATAGTAACTGTTAAAGAAATTACATGGAGTACATCCACAGATCCAGAGAGCAACAAAACTTTATTTCAAGTAGCGAATAACGAAACGACAGGTCCTTCCCTCAGCTCTTTTCAACTGAAAAGTACCTAATTGTACTAAAAGAAAACTGTACAACAGTGTCGTTCTTACACTCGTAGCGAAATGGAGCGAACTCCTTTCTGAGATTCGTCTTTTCATTGCGAGCAAGGGCTTGAAGAAATCTTTAGTGTTTGCCTCTTACATCATCGCTGGAGATAAAGCTGACGAGTACCGAATTCCATGGGCACGCCTACAAGGGCTTTTAACTGACTATAGATATATAGGACTCGGGATTCGAGAGGTCGTAAATTAAACTGCCTTAAGCGAAGGGCAGTCTTTGGTCAGCCCGACAAACAGAGTCCAAAATATAAAGGCGACGTTAAGCGTTTTTGACAGGTATTTATTGCAATGGAATATGTATGACGTGAGTTATCGGTAAGTTTTACGATGTTTATTTTGCCCATTTGAGATGCGGCGTCAAACATGTGAACAGCTAGTGATTTACAGTGAAAAATTACTTAGCGCTGTTTATTATATAAATTTTACAGCATACCTATAGAATCGTATGTATCTCCGTTATGATTTCGGAGAGGCATTCTGTTTGACGTAAGTTGACATTATTTTTAGGGTATGCAAATCAGTTTGTAGTAACAGACTTGATGACGTAAATGTGTGACTCTGAAATACTGTTGGCTATTCTAAATGGACTAATGAATTGGATTAAATACAATACTCACGTGTTCACGTGTACGAGTTAATAAGCGCCGCAATTTGTCCACTAAATAGCTTATGCACGATCCAATTACGACGGCAAAACGTTAGTAAAACACCACAGACAGCTACGCCGGGATCGAATGATGCGATTAATTTCAATCACTCGAGATTTTCTTATTGATCCAATAGAATAGAAATTTGAAGAGGTTTTATTAGTAAATCTGATATTTTAGGCTTAGACCGCACCATAACTTTCTTTCATATTAAGTTTGCTACGCCATAAACAAAGGTTTTGTGTACTGGGTTTATTTATTTTCCTTGTTTACGGTTCCGCACTAAAAGGAAACCTTTATGACACCATTCGATTATCGGGAGGCTGTCACGCTCGATTACTGACGGATTTTGCCGCGGGATATTCTGACGACTTTCCGATGTTTTTCATGTATATCTAAAAACAAGTACAGCACATCAAGCTACAATCTGCCCATTACTTAAAATAGATTTTCAACTCTATCGCTGAAGCATATGGTTGCGAAATTTTATAGTTTCGGATAGCATGATGTGCTCGCATCTGTACAAATCTAATAATGTAAAAAAAACAATGTTATTTCTTAAAAAAATCGATACCTACTACGAGTGAGACTTGTATATAATATAGCGGTACAGACTTAGTAATGTAAATAGTAAATCAATCCCGGGCTAATATTTGTTGAGCTTTAGAAGGCGGAGTAGTGGCTGGGTAAAATATCCGACAAGGACGACATGGCGTGGCGCCCAACCCTTTTAAGACATGCGCAGAAAACCGCAAAAGCAGTTTATATTAAAAAAAAATATATAATAAAATATAAGTCATTAATCATCTGTCATTTTGAACTCGTAAATCTTTGGCAGTCATTACGGGGAGTCAGAAGTCAGAAAGTCTGACAACCAGTCTTACCAAGGGGTCTCGGATTGCCCAGGTAACTGGTTTGAGGAGTTCAGACAGGCAGTCGCTCCATGTAAAACACTGATACTCAGCGGCTGACTGAAAGCCGACTCCAACATAGTTTGAGAAAAGGCTAGGCAGATGATAATGAGTAGATAACAAATGATGTACTAATTTGAATTCAATACTAGCTACGCTTGGCTTAGATTTACAAATTCCATCATTAACGCCAACATTACCCCACATTAACCCACAACAGTAAATTGCAATTAGCGTCTAGTCCACTGTTGGACATAGGCCTAATAACATCGCAGATCAAACAAAACACAACTACCAATTTCTCAATCTAATCTTGAAACTTGTTTCAGCGACCCATTTCGTTACAATTCTGGCGACCAAACCGACCACTGTATAAACCAATATTATTTGACTCGTTAAGAATGTTGTTTGTAGATAAGACAAAGAAAATTACGAGTAGGTACTTACTGGGACAGCATATTGAGTCTATGGCAATTCCATTAAAAGAATATAGATCCTGGTTCAACTGATGGCTGATTATTGTAGTAATGTGATTTGTGGACTCTTTAATAAATCTTTTATAATCAAAGTGTTGTCTGATTACAATAAATTACAACAACATAACACTGGGTTTTTAGGTTAACCTATAAAGGGTAATGTATTTTTTTTTAATAATCACCTAAGTAATTTTACAAAATGGCCAGTGTCAACATATAAAGTGCATGTTTTCTTATGATGCTTGATAAATAATTAACGATGTTTTCTTATCGATAATTAACGTCAATATTGGCTAAAGAAAACTGTTACAATTATACTGGCGACTGACGGCGAGGGTTATCCACAATGTCACCTGTGTTCTATTTATAGGCCGTATTGCTGTTCTCGTCCCGACTACACATATAACATCACCACCTACTTCTATTGTTTAGCCGTGTAGTTCTGTCAAGAACAGTCAAGATGCTGTCGTTGTGTGGATGACATAGACATAGAGAATATACTGAACAATCCCTCATGAAATTGGCCACTCTATACAACAAGCGATTACGTAACAAATACCTGTCTCTCTCCCACACGTGCAATGACTATTACGGGAACTATAGCTTCGTCTCTCTCTTCATATTCGCACAGGAAGTCACAAAGTCCATTCTCTGTGTGTTAATATAAAAATATTTATATTTTTCAGTTTCCTTGGCAGTTGTGGAAGTATTTTTTAAGTGTTTTTAATGTTAAGCCAATTGGTGTAAAAGTTTGACGTTTGATTGATTTTAGTTCTTATTTAGCTCTTCAAGAGACTAATAAGTGCTGTCCCAGAGAACAGTCACCTGTGCCCAGCATTGGGAGGATAAAAAGGCTGTTGATGAACATCGTAATGAAGTCTCGTAGGTACTTTCCGTGACGTCTTCTTTCGAAACTCTTTTCTGAAGCTATGACTTTTCTCAAAGATGATCACGGCAGGTAGGTAGATTATCCACATAATTTATCCAGTAATATAAAGTCCAGAGTTAATAACATCTTCCGGTTCATTAAATGACGGTCGGGCCACATGATTGCCGCTGATGACCGTTGTCAATTATTTGTAATGGCAACATTATTACATAGTGCGCAATAAATTGATGTAGATGGAGTTGGATTATAGCAGGATATCGCATTTCATTTGGGATGTACCTTTGTAATGTATAATTTAAATAAATATTTCGATATTTTTTGCTTTATTTCAGCTAGAGATTAAATAGACTTATAAGATTCCTCACAAATAAACACATGTGTAAGTAAAGCCCATATTGAACATGTCGCGGCTTTCAAATGAACAAGCAAATACATAGGTACGTCAATAGTCAATCCTCTTAGGTCGTTAAGCATGTTAAATACAGTTCATGTATTGTGGCGGTTCATTATGGGACTTAGCGAAGCCCCGCAGGGTTACGGCCGAGGTCGCTCGTGTGCCCTACGCGCGTGATCATATGAATAATGTTGCCAGTGTGAAATATTGTTATGTTATTCCAAAGAGGTTTTATGCGAGGAAAATTTGTATTCTAAAAATAGGAATACATCTTGTGTGATAAGATTATACATATAATGTGGGTTTTTTCCCTGCTATTCATTTCAGATGTTGAAATTACAAAAAAATGACTATCAGGCACAAATGATTGACGTGGGACTTGGAATAAGAATCAAAATATAGTTATTCAAAGTAGTGATACAAGAAAAAAAATATCAATTAACATTAACACTAATTAAAATGGTTAATTCAATGAAAATAATAATGCAATGATTGTTTATACATAAGCTTTTCCAAAAATCTCCCATGTCATTCATTTGTTATCATATCAGATTATCCGATGAGACAAGTTTGTGTTTAAAACATGTTAAAACAGCGACGAGTCACCCAAGCCTCGTGTTCTCAGCGTGTTGCCGAAATCGGTCAGATCTCGTTTAGCGAAGCCATGTATCATAATATTTGGTTTATGATTACAACACAATGAAGATTGATAGTTTGATACCGAGTATTATATCGTACTAACGCAAAATAATATTGGTTCTTGCTCAACTTAAATAATAACAGTTAGGCTGAAAAAACTGTTCCCTTACACAAAGGCTTGCCAAAAATATGTTGATCTCAGTTTCAGGTGATTTAGTAGAAAGTATTCTTGTACCAAACCCTTGAATAGTTTATCACCTGTCACCTATCATGTGATCAGGTTTATATGCAGCCAAATTACTGCAGATGATGCATTGAAACCAAAATATTAATATAAACGAGTGTCCCAATAAATGTATAAATAATTCTGGCATCTCTCAGGGCCAAAATGTAGGGCAGAGTCTATTTAAAATTAAAATGTAGGGCAAACCACGAAAGTGCAGTCGCGGTTGGTCAGTTCAAAAGTGTTCACTTTATTTAGATGCCTCTTACGTCATCGTATAAATAGATTGTGCCAATGTTTGAATGCAGGTGTAACTGTTCGACTTGCAGTTTTCAAACTCAAAATTGGAACGGTGGAATTGTTTATGTTTGTTCGTTTTATGAATTTATTCGTTTCATTTGTTATTTTCCAAAAGCCGGCTTAGTGTACCTGTCTATCTTCTACTGCTATATTTGTATAAGATCGATAGTTACTGTGATACTGTCTAGTCATACGGTATTAATAAGTGACCCTTTATAGTTAGGGTCAACGTTCTAAGCGACTGGTATGTAATTAATTGCTAAAGTTACTAAAATTCTATTATCTACGACACCAAATTGAGGGAAACTATGTTTAGCAGAGGGAATATCATTCATCACTTTGGCATATTTTATGTAACATCACCGCAATTCAAATTGTCGTGTAAATCTTTTACAATGGGACGTTTTAACACCCGTCCTCTAACTTGCTGTATCACGCTTCAGCGAGCGATTAATTAAGTAAGTAAGCTTCGAGCTTACGCGAGCAACATCGTTCAGGGTCAAAGGTTTCGTGATTACATCTTATTAGAACTTTACGTTAAAGTTAAGGCAATCGATTACTATGAGTTTACGATTATCGTTCGAATGTTTTTTTTTTTAATACGATCGAGTAACTGTAGTTAGCGCTTTTATTTACATATACAGTTAGTTAAGTGCTTTTTTGTCCTTATGTTGACTTGTAGTAATTAGTTCGGATATAGAAGTACTATGTTATGCGTGATAAATGTTAGTAAGGTTAATTGAGTGTTATAATAGAGCTAGTTCAATTGTTTTAATGAATGAGCGACATGTTATATGTTATGAAACTGAAAAGTCCAGAAAACTGTAAGGAAATCTCGTTACATTTTGAGTTTGATTGTCCGAAAACATCAAATATCTAATCCTAAGTATTACGGTTGACTATTTATAGGATGTACATTTCTCCAAGATGTAAACGAATAAAAGAACATGTAACGATTTATATAGCGTGAAATAGGTTCACTGTTGCCATAACCTGGTTTTTTCGTATATTTTATTCGGGTGTCGAAATGGCCACATGTGTTAAGCGTAACGTAAACATTTATTCAATCTTCAAAGACAAGCTATGGTAGTTTCGAGTTCTCGTAGTATAAGTACGCGAAGTTTCACGTGTTTTGCAGGCGTAACACGGAAAGTTGAGAAGTCGTGGCCTGCGGAACGAGCCGTTTTAAATGGTTGGTCTTCTGAAATTAGCCGTTTTGCGTGAAAGCCATGACCCTCGACTCGTGAAGGTCGGTGCCGTGGCAGTCGGCGACGTAGCCTTTGCCTAACTTATACAACTGAACACGAAGACTGTGTCAACTCCTTTTATATGCGCTTTGGATGTTTATTTCATATTAATATTCACATTAAAAAGTCATAATTTACTTTTAGCTGCATAATTGCTTAGGGTTGCACGTGGATTTAAACTTTGAAGAAACTGAACTGTTAGGTTGAGTTTGAATGCTAGAATTTAAAGTACTCGAGTGTGTTCTGAGGCAAGAATATTCAACGGAGCAGTGATACGTTTTGATTGACTGAAACGTTCTTTGTTTCTTTTGAAAATAAGAGAACCAATGTTGTCATTGTTAGCAAAATAACCATAAACTGTTTCATTTTAAAAATAGTTTAGTTTTTACGGTTACAGCGACATGATTTCAATGAGAAACTGACACGGTAATAATATTTGGATAACATGGTCTGAGTGATGCTATAAATGTAACAAAATAAAATCGAATACACACATCAGACTAGATTCTATAGTTTTTTCTTAGTTAAATGGCTTTTATTGCAGACGCAACTGATACTGCAGGTAGAAAGAATGAAAAAGCTTTACACTTTTGACGTGGAAACTTTCCGTTGCAACCTTCTTTTGATTTGAGGCATTTATTCCCTGCCGGGGGCTGCGGAACGGAACTGTTTGCAAGAGTTGCCGCGGCCCTGGCATACAAGAAGGGCTTCATAAGAAACAAAAGAGGGTTTTAGACAGTAAAAGTCTGACACTCCCTCCAGCTGCACCCACAGTGGGGTCGTTTCCCATACAAAAGGCGTATATTTTTTGTATACAGTGTTTAGTGTCATTTGTGGCCTATAAGTGTAGGTTTTTGGAGCAAAAATCTTGACGAGACGGATATTTCCCAGTATATAAACCTTTTCTGCTTTGATGACTGAATGATTGGCGGAAATCCTATCGGGGCGTATAAATATTTGGTATTTGAGTCGAATTTATTTCCAGAGTACAGTCAAAGAATTTGGGGTAAGTACGTATACGAAATATGTGGTCCATGCGTCCGCGCTCATCGTGATAATATAATTATCGAACTACTTATAATGGGAATGAACTTTTATCTACTTCTGTATATGTACATTAAGTACAAGCATTATGTAGATAATTTCCTTATCATTTAATTATATAAAGAATAATGGTTTGTCATTTTTGTAGGGCCCTAAGTAGCAGCATTAAAGAGAGAGCTCAACTCCTTACGATAACATTAAAAGTAAATTAACAAAAACAAAATGAAGCCACAATTACCATAACAGAAAAGGATCTCAAGGAAAATGAATTATTACAATAGAAAGAAATTTGCATTCAATTATAATTTTTGTATTTTATGCAAATCGTATCTGTTGTTGCAAATCCGCATTGCGATGTTCACCACCGCAAAGGGCAGATTTCACCGCGTTTTAACTAACACGCGATCCTAGTTTAACGTTTTCCTGACGATTTTCTTACACGCATACCTACTCTTAATCACTATATTGCGTAACAGAACACGCCAGATTTTTAATTGATCGGGGGAAGTGAAAATGTAGTTCAAGATCTTCAATAATGAAGATAAAGGCTCAAATCGTGCTGAAAATAGCATTGTTTTCATTTATATGTTAAGGTACGAGATTTCTTCTTAATATTTTAAACACTGATGTTTTTATTTCTCTGTTTTCTATGTTGTATAGCATCTGTAAACAGTAGGTACTCGGTATGTAACATCAGAGCGGTGATTCATGGATCTTTAGCCTTCGCAGTTAGGGAAAGCCAGTTTCTTTGTGCCTGTATTGCCATGTGTGGTTAACAGATACAATAAATCAAGTACTAGATAAGCAGTCAAGCTCCTTATCGTCCAATATATTCTCTACGCTGTTGTTTCACGGTCAATGTGGCTGGTTGAAGTTAACCATACATTTCCGTAGGCATTACGTAGACACGGTCAAGCTATTCGCGGTATTATTCTGTTTACCATCACTTTTAATTAGGTTTTATTTTATGTACGACTAACAAATCAACATCATAAATTAGATGAAAGTTGTCTTCCATAAATTAAACGAAGCAATCTATTTAGTTTTGTCCCCAAATATAGAACGTTTAGCGGTGGCTGGGGACGGGAATAATTTACGAACTTGAGCAAAATTGTTGTTTAATGTTTGGCTTTAAATACATAATATTATACGGAATAGTTCGTGATCCACGTGCTATTCCGTGCCAATGACACGCAAATGAAAGTCAAGGATAAGGCAAGATTTTACTAATAAAACGACTTCATGTGGAATTCGCATTTGAAAGCTTGTCTGTTTTAGATGGTAGGCCTTTTCTCTAATTTCCATCTAGTTGACCCAGTTCCTAATAAATACGCACAAATAAACAGATTCATAGAAAAGGTTCTAAAGGCAACTTCTATTCTTTGTCCTTGCTTTACTATGAGCTAAGACAGTGCTTCTTTGTTTTAGCACATTTTTCCTTTCCTCATTCCATAAGGTTTTAATGATGCCCCACCTTAGTTCAACCGTCGCATTTTATAATACAACTCGATATCTAACTTATATACCTGTATACCTTATTCGATTGTGAAGATAATTTGATGGGAGTAACTTGTTTATCAGCAGTAATGGCGACAATAGCGTGCTAGCTAGCAGTTCGCTGTCTATTATATTTCGTATAATTCTCAAGAATATTTTGGGCACGGCTTGTTTCATGGCTTATATAACGCTGTTTAATGAGCTTAATTTGAGAAAAGCAGTTGTCACTTCAAAAATGATTTTCATTTGGTAGATTTTCGTCAGATTTTCTACTAAAATAGTAAAAACTCTGGAATTCAAATGAGGAATTTCATTAGTATCTGTCAAAAGTCTAGACAAAATTCACTGATCTGTCACGTAATAGGCACGATAAACTTCCGCAGAAACGGTGCAATGAACTTCAAAAATATTTTGGGCACAGCTAATAAGTCATATTAACAATTATTATTTATCATGTCAGCCTTGTAAAAGTGTAAAGTAACAACATATCGTTTCTTCATCTCTATGTAGCTTTTGCCAGAAATACAAAACAAGATTTGAACGCCACAAAAAATAGTTCATTGAACTCGAACGATGGATGATTGTCAGTTCGGGCTATGCAAGTTTCGGTATCAGCTTCGTACAGAATACCGGTTTTTTTGATAAATTAATCTTAATAGTTTAATGATAGCCTTTTTTGTAAAGTTTCTATCATGAAATTTGTATAGAAACTTTTTAGTATTCCCAATCCGGTTTGATGTTTCGAGGTCCAATGTTCAAATGTACCTATGTTGATTTTAATTTGCGAATTTGTAGGCGATAGCTATCTACGCGACTATGTCTATTTGGTAGACTTTTAATGTTGCATAACTTTATAACCTAATGTTATTTTATTTCTGTATGATGTTTCTTAGTAAGGAAAATATTTTCAGTATGTTACAAAAGTAAATGTTATTGACCTGTTAGAAAACACTGCGTGGCACGGAGTCAGGAGGCTGGAGCAGGTGTTCAAACAAATTGAATTTTCATTGGGTCTGCAAGTAACGCAGGGATGTCAGCAGGTGTTATACCAACATTATTTATTTATTGGGGCATCCTCCAAGTGTATTGTTTTTTTATTAATTGAAGGAGCCATGGACGTGCGAGTAAGGTTACTCTAAATTATAACAAAGTACATTTGCAAACACGCTTTATTTAATAGCTTTATTTCATAATAATAAAGTGAGTGTTGCAGTTAGGCATACCTATTAATTGCTTAAAACCTATTTGTTTCAATTCTGTTAATTATACACCCATTTAGCCTATGATTTTTTGATATAATTATTAAGTATATATTTGCGTAAATCAAAGAGCTTGAACATCGAGTTTGTTAACACATATTTGTCTATCGCGGACTAATTGATGTACCAACGCTTCATGTTTCTAAATATTTCAACTGAGATGTAAAATGACCCAGAAATCTCAATCAACGTCGCGGTTTTCGGCTCGGTGCGATTTTTTTACGCTTTTAACGGTAACTCGGTCGTAGCGGCAGTGACGTTTATAAACATTAACAAGGTACATTGCCTTGCAAAAAATTAGGGTTCGACCCCACAGGTATTTATTAAAGACATGTTAGTTCATGCGTCATCGTCACATTAGGTTAATGGAATTTTGAGGATCGATCTGTAAAGAGTAATGTGCTGTTAATTGAAGCCTAAAAGAGATTTTATCGTCTGTTGAAATATAGACTTCAGTTATGATTCATAGACACGTATATACCGTTGTCTCAGTGCGTAATTAGCTTACTGACCCGTGCTAATTTCTTTGTTAGCACTGTTTGGTTTTCTTATAACCGTTAATTAGCATGAATGGGAGAAACTTGGTCGTTACTTTCGTTTTTCAAGCCTTTGTTTTTCCTTGAACAAAATGTGTCGTCATTTTCGTGTCAACAATACAAAAGTAAGTCAAAAACTGACCTCAGATATAGATTTCGAAACCCGATATTATATATCAGATATCAAACAAATAAAGTCGGGTAAGCGTCAACGTGCGTGAAGAAAATATTTGTTTTTCTACAACTTGTATTTGTGGCCATGACCAACGCCCACATTTACCATAGAGACACTTTCGTTTCGATTTATGAATTCAAGAATTGCGCGGGAAGGAAGTTGTCATCCATTTATTCATTCATATAATTCCCACGCTTTGGTGGGAAAATCACATTTAGAATTTAGATTTGTCACTTTAGATAGGTTATAGGAACAGCTTTTTATGACTAATTGTTTGGTTCATTGATCTTATTGGTCTAAAATTGTGTCGACTACAATGGTTCTTTTCACCGCCCTACTCTAATTGGCGAATATTAGCCCCAGATTCCGCGGACTATGATAGCCTAGTTGAATGGATCGTAATTGTACTAATCGGTCTTAGGGTCATTCACGACGTTTATTGTACGTACTCGGCTGGTACTTTCAGATAACGGTAACTAGAATGGGAAAGAACGGTAATATTTCGCGAATGTCTTTAGAAAAAATAAATGGGACCAAATTATAGAGGCCATTAAAAGCACAGCAAGCAGACAAAAAAATATTCTAAAACTTTGAATAAGATAAAATAAGACTTCGATTGCTTTTAGGTCTGAGTTAATTCGAACAAAGTATTGATCGTGATAGTAATTACAATAAACTACACATGTTTTTATCTATGGCTAGAGATCAGAATATGGACACATAAAAAGAGACATTAAACATAAGTAGTTGGACGATTAAATGACTATGCGTTAATGTATTATTGTAATTTTTTAAGTGTTCAATTTGTTTCATTCAGACTTATCAAAAAATTGTGTATGTTGACAAAATACAATACTGGTGGTCTGCATACATCTTTGTTTCCTTTGCCTCCAAAAGGAGAAATTCTGTCATTAAAATGCAAATGTTCTTAGTGGTACGAATGTTAAATTCTTTTTTAGTACAAACTTTTTTCCGAATACAACAATATTTTTTTATGCACATTCTGATCGTGCCTCGTAAAACAGTCAATAGTTTTTATTTGCGGTTCGGGATTAAAGTGATAAGCAGTTACATGCAGCCATTGATTTATTCTTATTTTGAACAACAAGGCCTTCTCGGTATTATAAAAATTCGGATATTCGTTCGGAAAAATGCTTTGCAAGAATTTTATACGTTTGGTGTAAATTTTTTATGGCTTCGACAATATTTTATTTGATAAACAAAAAGTTATTTCAAATAAGAGGTTATTGGCACTATAAATAGAATACAATTAAGCATATTTAGACATGTCCTTCGAAAGTTTAACAAACCTCAAATTAACTATTGTAGTAATGATGTTTGTTTGTCCAAATATTTTGATTATAGCAACCATTCGGTCTTCGTTCATTCAACCGGTTAATTAAATGAATATGTTATGTTCGTTAGCTGGTAAGCTTTTTGCTTTGACATTTCGCATTACGTGACATTAAAAATACAATCAGGTGATGCCAAAAAAAAATATCATAGATCAAAAGTTCTAGCGTTGAATTTATGGATGTTTTTATGTTTTGGAGTTCATATATCGAACTCGTATAACATATTGCTGGTATAGTATATGTATATTACTTGAAATGTTTCTGTATTCTTTTTGGTTGAAGATATTTCTTTTAAGATAAATTACATTTCGCTCGCCCTAGATACCGAAGTTTCTCAGAGTGTTATTTTATTTACATTTATTTTAGAAATCAGTATTTTGAGATGCTTGATGCATTTTAAATCTTTATCTCTTATTTTTACTCTGTGCTATATTTACGCTGCATTTCCGAAGAGTTCCTTTTATTACTTTACTACCTTTGCAAGCTTTCTAAACACGAGTTGATGGTAATTACAAATGATGACAACAAACCGAATAATGTTGGTACAGACGCAAGCACATCAAGTTACCCCAAACTGTTAAATTTTCCCAATCATCCTTGAACCATATGCTTCAGCTATAAAGTCGAAAATCTGTTAAGGAAATTTGACAGATTGGAGTAACTTCATGTGCTGGCATTTGTACCATTATAATAAACGGGTAATTTTAATATTGGTTACTACCAGGAATGGAAGCTACCTTAAAATTCTCGGGAAAATGGCCCACACGCACTACGAGTAGAACATTAGTACATACATGCATATACGAATACATATGTCAATGAAAACCGGTCAAGTCAATTGACCTACTATAGTGACGTTGCTCTCTAACTTCAATTGTAACTTAAGCGGTTAAAATCGTACCTGGTTTATTTATAAACCATTAATCGATAGCCAATACTATTTTCTACTAATACTTAGAGGTAGAGATGCCAGCACTTCAAACTACTACAATCTGACAAATTTTCTTACAAGATTTTCAACTTCAGCTGAAGCATAATGGTTCAAAGTTGTTTGGGAAAATTTGATAGTTTCGAGTAGCTTGATGAGCTTGTCTGTACATGTGAAAGTCCATATGAGTTAGCAAGATCTTTGTAAGCCTTAGCTCTAAACGGTGGAGACTAAGATTAGGATAGATTACCTATTATTGTATCTTAAGAAGCATCTCTTTTCGAACAAAAAAAAAATTGAAAATCGGTCCACAATCGGCGGACTAGTCGAGTAAAAACACATAAAAACAATCATACCGTCGAATTGATAACGTCTTCGTTTTGAAGTCGGTTAAATAAATTGATTTACAATCTAAACGCATAGAGCCACGTGTTCTAAAATCTAATCTGAAAGCATAGCATTTGGATATAGTAAAAAGTTTATGAGCTACAAGTTCAAATAATAAAATCGTTTAGGTTACAAACATGTTATACTTAGTTGGACGTCTAGATTAACCTACAGTTAGCTCGGCACACTTTAGTAAACTGGCTTTAATGAGAGAAATCAGCGCTATTACGTAGTCGACTGTAATAATGATACGCCTTAGCTTATCATAAATTCTGATTTGCTGATTGAAAAATTTATTACTGGCCAGCGGTTGATGTCAAAGAATTATGCTTGTTAAAACCATGACGAGTACTTTTATTTTTACTTTTAAGAACATGATTTAAATTTTGTTTCTATAATGAATGGTTTCACTATTTTCTTCTTTGTTCTTTTTTTAAATTTATGGTGTATTTTTAATTTTCTTTCACACTGTTAGTTATAGTCCCTTCTGTTACACACTATGCTTTCCAACTGTTCAGCCTTATAATTCGTTCATCTGTTGTTGTCGTCATTAAGTCAAATTGATTCTTTAAAAATAACTTTTCTGAATTAATCACATAGTAAAACCAAGTAAGTGTAGAGTTTTTACAAACAAAAAAACACTTGAGATTTATGCGATGCAATACGAAAATTTGCGTACATCTTTAAGTACAACAACGCGGTCATTGCACCACTTATTGTTTCGCGAAACGCTCGAAAGAAGAAAGAAAATACATAATTTTCTACCGAAGGTTTTATTAGCGTTTATTCTTTGAGTTGGTTTATCGAAGTACTAACGTCTCGACCGAACAGATTAAAATTCCTTGACAGTATGATAAGAAGTTTTTTAATCTTCTGTGGGACATTTTCTCTCTAGCAGTCACCGTATACCTTAAAGAGGTCACGGCCCGAAGGAATTAGGGTAATCATAGAGTTACAAAAGGTCGTTATGGTGGCAAAATATTATTTACGAGTTTTCCTTGGGTATATTCGTGTTGTTAAGACGAGGAAGAGAAACTTGATTTATTGTTGAAGGTATTTCGGGCTCCATGTAATGTAACGGTTTTCGTAGATACGTGTTTTGAATAAGTTATTGGTTATTGCTTTATATTGATTTCTGCAACGACAGTTTTTCTTACAAAAAGGGTTTTTATTTTGTACTTATAAATTGTTTTTTACATATAAAATGTTATTGACCACGCGTTATATTCCAGGCTATATTCGACGTGCTAATACAGTTAGTCTTCAGCGTTCAAACTCCCTAGTTTTGCCATCAATTCAATTATGACGAGACGCGCCCCGACGTAGTCGCCTTTAACGTCATTAATATTTAAAGCGATAGTTATTTGCATTTAAACTCCTTTCTGATAACATTGTCTTTGATCGATTTGGACTGAACTTTGACCTTTCTGACGAGATATGGCTTGCACTCTATTGTTTTCTAATAAGCAGAGTGATATCAATAATAATAAGTTCACACAAACCAACAGATTTCAACGTGTGTACTCCGTTTTAAATTATTAGAAATTTTAATCCAACGTGAGTTTTTTTCCATAAAAAATATTGTAAATAAAAAGTCGTCTTCACCTTTCAACACTTTAAATTGTTCATTGCATAACAGTAGAATGACACAAGCACGATGTCGCGAACAATGGCTACTGTTCGTGGACAATTTTAATGAGACTCCACTAAGCGGACCCTCCGCTACAATGCCCCCTTCCTGTTACACTTTAGAATAAGACAATTTACTGCCAGCTACAAATGCGAAATAAGATTTTCATAAAATAAATACATACATTCCAAATTTAAGATTTAAATGCCAGACATTCAAATTTGGAATGCTTTTTTAAAAAAAAAACCGTTATAAAAATATTTATGTTTTATCTACATTCAAAGGGTTAATGTGGTTAGTCTACACTCTCAGACAGATTGATAGGATACATTCTTATCTACAAAAAATCTCTTTGTCTGCGCGCGGCAATCCAATTTGGGTTCCCTCCCTCCATATTCCTATTTGTTCTTCTTTTACTCGTATAATGTCCTTTATGACGCATAGGTTAACACACGGTTCATGGTCGTATATCTTATGGATGCCATTCAAATAAAGGAATGTCGATAAGGGATCGGATAGCACGGGCTTTGTAGCTGGCACAATAGGGATTAAAAAAGGTCACATTACAACGATATTCTTTCCTTTGGTTTTTATCTAAAGTCGAGATCTTATATTACAAAGTTGCGGGCTAAGTTTATCTATGTTTCTGCCAATATTGGGTGAAAATGGTATCTTTAAGATTTGAGGGCTTTTAGCATATTAATCATGAACATCGTCATCAACTATGTTTAGGTCGGCTTCCAGTCTAACCGGATTCAGCTGCCTATCTGACCTTCTCAACCCGGGCAACCCAATACACTTTGCTAGACTGGCGTCAGAATTACTGTTTTAGCATACTTATTAATGAAATAAAAAAAATATGGTTTAACCACGTGTTTTTAGATATATATCTTGTTCTTATTTGGCGCCAAAACATTTTACTACAACATGCGAAACAGTTAAGACATTTCGCTACAATTTCACCGTAGTTGTAATGAAAGTAAAAGATGTTGGCAACGTTACAAGATATAAATGCATTTATAAATGTCCGACAGATTTTTCGCATCAACATCTGATAGTCAAACTCTTTATTTTTGATAGCTTTGCACCCGCTTGCTGTATAGCAATTGTTTATTAAGTCACTTTTAAAACAAAGTTTGGAAGATAAACAGTCTCTATGGTCTATATAGGCTTTAAAGAAGGCTTCAAAGTGTATATGGAGGGTTTAGTGTTTAGTATGTACAATCGCCGGTAGATCAACCTACCTCAATCTGTCAAATTCCTTTAATTGATTTTCAACCTTATCACCATACCGCAAAGTTAATATTCGATTGGTTAATTTTACAGATTCGGATAGGTTGCTCTACTGGCGTGTGTACTAAAAATTTAAGATTATCTTATAGTAGGTGCATAGTAGGTGTAGTAGGTATCTACACACCTGAATCTTTAGTATAAAAGAAGACGAAAATAAAAACAATTCAAGCCATTTTGCTTTCTACGTTGGAATATATCAGCGACGGATTATCGTGAGTTTATTGTTTCAATTCGATTTGTAAAGGCAACGTGATAGCGGTGGGTGTCACGTGACCGCGGCTAGAGAGACCTACTTGTGACCACAACATCATAGATAAGGTAGTTAGCAGATGGTACACGATGCAAACACGTGCTTTGTACAGACCGTGACGGACATTCCCGTGATTGATTTTCAACTTTATCGCTGAATTATATGGTTCAAAGTTGATTGGGAACATTTGACAGTTTTATGTAGTTTTACGTACTTTCTAAGTTTATCTTGGACACCAATGACTGATTAAAGGTGAATTAAAACATCTCGAGGAAACCTGGACTATAAAGTCTGAAATCGCCAACCCGCATTGAGCATGCGTAGTGATTAACGCTCAATCCTTCTCTGTAGGAGAGGAAGCCTATGCACACGAGTGGGACGATAAAAATAGGCTACGATGATGATGTAGCTTGATGTGCTGGCGTCTGTACCTATGTTTGTTTACACTTAAAATTCTGATTAGTCTGTTAATATGATTGATACGCTTATTACAAACGTCAACGGCCTCTGACACGAGATAAGTTCAGATTATGATGGTGATGATACTTTCTTTGTTGTTTCATATGGATTAATAGAGATGATGACACCTATGTTCTTAGTACGACTTTTCTTCAACAATATAATACAGAAAACTTTTAAGGAAGAAAAATAACTGAGAAACAGGATAGTGACTGCATAAAAACAGCTAATGACGATGGTGAAGAAGCCAAAAAAATAATAATATTAAGTACTTATACTGTAAACTGTCTTGACAATTGGGACATCCCGTTGGTAATACAATCTAGAAAAAATATTCTGATAATATTATTTAATTTGCATTTTGTAAAAGATTTAATTTTATTATACTAAACACAGTAAAACTGAGCCAAGTATTCCAAACGATGCAACTAGGTTTCCTTTACGACAATCTTCAGTTCTGCGTCAAACTCCGACGTTGTAAGAAACAGGGTTAGCCCAAAATATGTAGTTAGGAAGTCGATATTAGATACGTGTAAAATACGGAAATCAAAGGCTTGGGTCAAGTCTACGTCGTCGTCTTTGTGAGAAACTTTTTTTTATTTAGTTTATTTAGGCGGTCTTCTATGCTATGTCCTACTTTTTAAAAAGCTTTTGATGATCGTCATAGAAGGTTTTTTTTTTTGTGGGAAATCATTAAATGTCCCACGCTAAGCGTTGGAGACGCTGGAGAGCAGCTGAAGGTAATTTTATAATGACTAAGGCCTACTTTTGTTTTATTATGGAGGTGTTTCGATGTAAGGACGTCATAGCAACCTGGGGACTGAGTGTCCGGTGGTAATACCACCCATACATGGAAAATTAAAAAATGTATGATAAAAGGATGTGTATAGGAATGACATAGGTATTCCTGATGGAATCGTCTTTCTTAATCTTTAGAAAAAAAGAGAAGAAGTATTATGTTGAGATTCTATTGAATCTTATTTAGCTTTGTACACTACAATGTAAATGAATTAATTGTACATGCGTAATACATAGGTATTCGTGTTTTGGCGATGTTTCAGCCGAGAGCGATCTTGCACGTGAAACTGGACAATGACTTAACTAAAATTTACCAATGAGTTTGCTATTCGTATGATGGATCTTTTTGCCAACGATACAAAATTGTCTTTGCTTGGTAAATTTTAACTTTCCCATGAATTGGACTTAACAAATGTTAATTAACTAAATTGCTTTTTAAAGAATAATCTGTCATACAATTTTGTTTGTTTAAATTTTCAATTAAAACGAAACTCCAATTTAGATTATATAATAATTAACAAATGGTTTTCTCATTATCGTTATCATAGCAAAAGTTTTGAATATAATTGTCTCCCAAATTACCCGGTTTATTAAAAACAAATACATAGTTAAGATAGTGGAAGTCTTTAGTTAAGTAAATAAATATAATCCATCTCATATTTTATAATTTAACGTCATTAAAATCTCGTTAAGTAGATAGTAACTGAAACTAATTTGCAATTTATTATAAAGGAATTTGATACAATAATAAAAACATTTAAATGTCAATAGAAAACTATGGGAATGTGTGAATTAATTGATAACAAGCTGCACCTACTTTTGCATTTAGAACAAGTTTAAGCAACAAGCAGGGGTGTGGAAGTACATCCATTAATTATGCTTAATGGACATCGTAATACATAAACAATGCAAACACGAAATATTTCCTGGTAATCAAAGAGAGTAGGTTCATCCTCACAATAATATTGACAAATGTTAATGTACGAATGATTATTTTATAAAACAAACATTGGACGTTTTTCGTTAATTTGGTTGTCTATCTCTGTAATCGTAAAAATTTATTGTGTGCTACAGTTGAATAGCCCACATTATGTAGAGCCACTAATGAAATTCCCAGAGTTCGACAATGTGTGTCTGCAATTATGTAATGTTGCAAAGAAATAAAAGCTCCAAGCGCAATTGCTGTATGACCAATAAGAAAGATACACAAACAATGTCTTTTACGACGTGATCCACATAAATGTTATAATACAGGATTTTGATGACGAGCAAAAATAATTGTAAGCGTAACTGAAACAACGGACGATGGACAAATACAATAATGGTCTAAACTAAGGGCTTTCTATTCTACATGAGTGTAGATCGGTAGAAGATCTCACCAAACCGGTTGGCCCTTCATGCCGGCGGTTGTCCGTTCGAGTGAGAGTAGAGCACGCAAGTGCATCTCTCCTTTCAGCTACGCGCACAAATCAACGCATACCATTTTTGGCTGCAGCAAATTTCACCGGTCATCTTCTTTATCAAACACAGCACATGTTCCAAAAAAACAGATCTCACACTAATATCGTCAGTTCAATAAATTGGAGCACCCGCGAGCGCGGCCCGACCGCGCCGTGGCTTACGGACGACTAACCGACCAAGCCGCGTACACCCATCTCGCTACGGAAAAATAAACGGGATTGTGCGCAGTGTGTATAGGGCATAAATAGAAACTGAACAAGCTAATATGATCTCTATATAAATGAAGATAGGGATGATGAAGAAGACTTTGGTAAAAAACATGTGTTGTTTTGAGTGAACGCGAAACTGGTGATTGTAGCCAAAGCCCGCTAGTTGCAGTGGAAAGAAAGTAGGTGCATTTCCCCTTGTTGGATGCTGCAGGCTGCGAACCGAAATGCGGTCAGTGTCGCTGCTGTTGTATGATTAAATAATGTGACATAGTATAAGCCCCTGCCTTCATTGATTTTGGCGGGGCTGTGGGCAAACGAGTTTTCGGTAACGTGCATATAAAAACTACATCTCATTATTTCCAGAAACCGCTCCATTTTTAGAAATGAGCCTCATAGCAATCATAGCTGCAAACCATCTTCCGGTATAAATGTTGTTGTTTTCAAAGAGGATGTGCTAGTTACCGAAATATCACGTGCTGATGCAGAACCGTGGAATATTTACCTGGAATCAAAATGAATATAAATTAGAATAATGATGATGTATCTTGTGGGTCTAAATAAAAAGGAAAGTTGATCTATCGGAAACAGTGAACCGGTTGTGAGCAAGTTGTCAGTTAGTGGCACTGTTTACTGGTGAGCCAAGCCGTCGCAGATGTCCAGCTGTTTCAACACAGTGTCCAACAGCCTATTGGACGAACATTAAACAGTTCGATACAAAAGTAAAAACAATTAACGACATGATCGAACTTGCTTAATTATTTAAATTAAAGGTATTTTAAAGCCACAATTTATCATTTACAAAGACACAAACACATTAAAAGTTCTTAAAAAAGCTTATTAAAAAATCCCGTGTGGTTTTCAGAAGAACAATCCATGTGTTTTATTATTGCAGGGGTTCATTAAAAGCGATCACTGTTGTGAATATGATACCTATGTTACATATGTAATGTTTAAACCTGATGAGATTATCATTTAATTTTCGTGGAATTTAATTCTGCAAGAGCGAGTATAGATTCAAGGTCTCTGTCGGTATTTATAAAATCTTCGTTTTCTATAACATGTATATCCAAATTGCTGAAAAGGGTACGGTTTGGTAATAATCGTTAAACGAATAAGTCAGCTATGAAAATAAACAACTCGTACTTATAGTCATATTTAAGGCAGTATCGTACGTTCTGTATGTTTGTCTTTCAACATCTGATTATTATGGAGACGGAACGCAAAACACCTGGCCTGATGAGGATAGTTTACAAAACTTAGTCATAACCCACCGAAAGACATTCGCCTCCGGTTTATTGTGACGCTCTTGACAATTGGATTGAACACATTCTGTATTATTCTTCTTTATTAATCATCATCTTTCATACATTCTATTTTAAGTTCGATGGGTTTTTGTTTGTCCATAACAATGTTTTGCTTTCAAAAATATTGATTGAGTGACTTGTCATTTTGTAATGAATATTAATGTTTTCAGACTTTTGCGACTTCTACATATAATTGTACACAACACACGGGTCTTACTCGCAATGAAAAATTATAAAGGCAAGTAAGCTACCTCTATATGAAATGAATATTTATCAGTCTAGCCTAGCCGTAGTATCTAAAGTTTATCGAGGAATCTGTTTTGATCTCTGTCATGAAATCCTATTTGAAATTAAAATGTGAAATGGAGCCACATCAGAACCGCACGTACTATTTTTAATCAATGTAGTGTTTTTGGGCATGCCTAATCGATACCTTAATTTAGTTTTTTATGTCACAGAGTTTACTGAACCCATTTCTTTAATTATCAGGTCAGTTTAGCAGTAATTATCATGGTAGGTACATACAGGGGTCATGGTATACCCTAGAAACATATTTAGCCATATTTTACTTTCGCCATTTAATTAGCGCTAGATAAAAAACAGACGTAAAGCCTAAAAACCTTTCTCAACAAAACAATTTATAACTACATTCATATTTCATCCGAGTTCCCTAAATAAACGTTAAAGTCTGTCTAATTAGCGATTGTTCTCGCTTCTTGTGATGTTTCAAGGAACAAGATTAATTCTGAAATTAATATTATAGTATAATGATGAGATGGGTTAACGAGTGGACATTCCTTTTTCAAACATAGTCAACTTTTTAATCATTGAGTATTTCGTCAACAAGGTTTTCCTTAAAAGCGAACAGTGATGTTAAGATCGTGTGTTCAAGCGTATTAGCAGCATAAGTGTTCAGTTGTGTCTATGATAGACTAGTTTTGACAATCCTGTGTCTTCTTATTTTCTCTTCTAGTCTTCTCCTAAATTTTCTTGCTATGAATCACATGTAACCTTTGAACTGTTTCGTGTACTTTTTTGCCAGGAGTATATACGTAATTGCATTTTTTGCTGTTGGTGCATTTTATTGGGATTAACAACCTAAGGTAACATTACATCATAGTGCATATAAAAAATGAAATGTGCGAAAATTACTTATTATACTTATATAAATCGTTGTTTATCCTCATTCATTGTATGTATTATTAGCCATTGAGTTTAAAGCCATTGCTATCTTGATACTTCATGCGGATTGCTAAAGCTTTGACGTCGATAGTTCTATAAATAGTTGGATATTTACAACTGCCACCAAAGTAGAAATTTCGCAATCTGGGCTAATCCAATATTGGAATGCCTATAAGCAACTAGTTTGCAGAATTCAAACGGCAATAGGTCAAACCTATTCTACTTGAATTCCAAATTTAAAATGGAATTTCTGAATAAGCTTTTATTCTAAAATTGCCAAGATTCGAATTGTTTGGGATGGAGACAAAATTTTGTTTATAAATCACAAATATTAACTTACTAATAAACAAAGCTACGACATGAGCGTCTCAGCTTGCAAAAAAGAAGCCATGACGCAAAACAAACATTGTCTCTGTCAACAACATTGAAGGAGCGTAAAAAAATGAATGCACTATGGTATCTTTATCTGTCTATGCCTCACGCGACGTTTACAAACAGAGGCCACAAAGGTCGTATAACACGTGACTGTGTTGCCATGTGTTTCTTTGTTTTAACTGTGTTATCCTAACTGTAGTAAGTAATATTATAAATGGAATTTAATGTCTATTTGTTTTGGTTGTTACCGTTTTATAGTTTTGAGATAAAGGGGATCCAGGTAAAGAAGTTTACCACGACGCGGGAAACGGCTGGTTTAAGATGTTGTCTTTTGTTTATTACCTGAGTATTTTTTATTAATCGGACTATGTTATCCATTTATTTAAAAACTCCCTTTCAATGAACTTTTAACTGGACACAAAGATACCTGTATAACATTTTGTATGTTATTTATAAAGACAGTTAATGTTTGCTGCAGTGCGTGAGAGCTACCACATGTCCGCATTACTCCAAAACAAATTGTAACGTCTGTTAGTGTCGTAAATAAAACTTTTTTTGGGTATCATTTACTTTTCGTACGGAAAACAACGGTTACATTGTGTTCAGACGTCATACTGTGATCTATTGCTTCATGGCTTTTTTGTGGCCCAAACCCGCCAATATATACTTGCGTGTTTATGATTGTTTTCTTGCTTGTAATTACACGCATGTTGCGTGCGACACTTGTAAAATTATTATGTACTTACGTACTTTCAATCAAAATCAAAAATTCTTATAAATCAGCACTTTTCGAACGTCAAAACAAAAGACAACCCCCAATACCCTTGACCACGTCCTATGTGTTTTTGTCTTTCATCAATCTGAGATTCTTGCTTAAATTACCAAGAAAATCTTATTCCAACCGCAAGCCGGACTCTCCGTCCTAGTTCCATGCTTCATTATTTTCTACCTGTAATTGAAGATGTTTATATAAAGAATAATCAATCATAATAATTACTGGTATTTAACAGCGCTAATAAAAGCATAGAAACCTATTTCTCTATCTATGTGGTTAACTTTTAAGATTCTGTGCAAAGATAGACAATGATAAATTGTGTTTTTATCGCTCATTATATTCACCAGCCGCTTAGCACGTCGTGTAGGTTCTAGTTTTAGCACGTGGAATGATGACTCAAATTGATAAGCTTTTAACGTGTCCTTCGAAAATAGGTAATGTTTGGTACCTATTTCGAAAAACAAAAAAAATGCATTTGAGAAAATTTTAGTATCTCGATCTATTTAAAATCCAATTTAGGGACTAGACTGGAGTAGAAATCTAGTTCAGACTTAGATTTGCTGATAAAACTATTGGTAGCTTAAAATTTGTATAAAGGTTGTATGTAGTGTAGTGTCTAACACTTTCCTGTTAAGTGCACGCACGATTGCATTGATAGAAGTGGCACAAAATCATCAGCCTTGATGAAAATAACGAAAAAAAAAACGATGATAAAAAAGAGGCTGACATTTGACAGCAAAAAGTCACCATCACGTTGGCTGAATGTATCAAATGAAATTTTACGCGGATCGCTTTCAGTTTGCAAACAATGTAGCGGTTACGAGCTTGTGTGTGTGCCTACGTTCCATTTCGATATTGAGTTTACAAATTATTGATGAAACACACAGTCAACATCATCCAATACGTTGCCCATTTCAAATTCGATTCAGATTACTACCGACGTCGATTCGAGACCTTGTTCTATCAAAAACCAATATTCCGCGATCTCTAATCGATTATTTTCTTAGTAAATCTCATGAGATCACAACATTTAGACAGGATAAAATCCCGTTTTCCGAAAAACAATAACTTCCCACGTTAGAACTAAGATTTATGTATGAAACAAAAGAAATGAGAAATGTGCAAACATTATTGTTCAATGTGAACTTCTATATCTGATTTTGGTGCGTCATAATGCTCATAAATGAGGAATTATCGCGAAACCATTACTTCATTAGCATCAGCTATTATTGAATCATATGAAACCAGAGAGCAGAAACTGGGTTAGAGTGTTAATTGATTAATGAAAACAGGTAACTTTACACCTGTGTTTAAATTAAACCTGTGTGACCTAGTTAACGGAGATAGAAACAAGATCATCCTGATGCATGGAGTTAGTGCCGAAACGCACACTGCAAAAATAAAACATTTCACTGTTTTGTTTTTTGTTCTAAATTCAAATTAGTTTATATCAACAACACGGGATGAAAAATCTTTTTCTCAAAGTAGCACTTTAGAATAGGCATTCCGAAATCCGAAAGTAGGCCAGTCAAGTATCTTATAATAAAACCTTTTCAAATTGTTGGAATCGGAAATAGCGTTGTCAGAAACATTTCAAAGTTTCCACAAAATGGCGGGAGCTTTAGTTAACGAATTTGTCTTTTCGGATTGAAATAAAAAATATGAGGATGTTTTAGAGCGTCAAGCAATTTTCCGGTCCGGGAACGGCCTGGGGCGCGGATAGATACGTCGAGTATTCTCCGAAAATCTGTGAAAATCCATTCGACGTATGTTTGCCGAATGCCGCCGGCAACGGACACATACGAGTATTAAGTTCAGATTCCGTGAACGATATTTGAGAGTGGATTTCTAATAAGATCGGATTCACATCAAACGTGGTAAATCGAATTTTATTCTTATTAGGCGTAATTATAATTATTGTATGTGTTGACTGATTTAGACTTTTGAACATCGCTTAAAGTTGCGATTCAATATCATTGGTCTATTCTAATTTTAGAAAAATTTGGATAAAAAATAATACTTGCTTTTGGGAGACTATGACTGTAAGCTAACTGCCAAATACGTTATGATAGGCAGGTCGATTCTGTAAGCATCCGTCGCTGATTCGTCATTCAAATCTACACTGGTGCTATTCATGCGAGCGTGTTTGTGAGTTGAAAACTCACAAACACGCTCGCATGAATACTAAGTGAACTTCGAGATTTTGACAGCAAAATGTATGAGATGACGTAAATAGTATGATAGCAATATCCATCGAATTAAAGAGTTTATAACTAATAAACAAATAACATCATAGTAGATTAGTTAACCGTTTAGAGTAATATAATAAATAACAAAGCTCCACGTGCCGCTCTCTATTAAAATGAAAGCTCTACGATGAAGGTAAAATATTTACTAATTCCCAACACAACTTGGAACTAGACGAATAAAAACATAATAAAAATGCAAATTACATATAAAACATGCAATAAAAGTTTATCATTGTGTCGAAGCAAGAAGCTTCTACGAGATGGATTTAAAAGCTTCATAGAATTATTTCGTGCGAATCAAATTCGCTATTTAAGACCCGACAAAGGGAAATGGTGCTAACTAAATTGATAGAATATGTCGTTGACTGTATTTTTTTGTCAAGAAACTCAGGCACGACCGGGTTTGGTACTGAAATAGATTTCAGAGTGACTAATGTTAGTTGAGTATTCTGACTTCTAGGTGACGTTTCAGATCTGTCAACTCGTTCTATATTTTTAGTTTTCATGATTTGATTTATACAAAAACATCACCATCCTCTAAATTAAATGACTTAATACTCGTAAGGTGCAGTTGCCGGCATTCTTGCAGTTTGTACTTAACTTATGTTGATAGGGTCTGAATTGCATTGCACAGCTGTTTTTTAGAAAAAAAAAAATAACACTTATAGACGTTTATTTTATAAATTCTGGTTATACTTTATTCGTAACTGACCAACTGATTTAATTTGAGAAAACTTGACAAGATGAACGTCCTTCCATTTTATTATTAAAAAAGTTAAGATATAGAAGATATAAGATTTGGCGTAGATGGCAGACCGGGGTTTATCGTCGAGTGATGCTTGACAGCCGGTCTCATGAGTACCACTCACGGTTGGGGATTCGAGAGCATTGTTCAGATACTCCGGAGATGTAACGTAAGTGTTACATTATACGGACATTATATAATTTTATGAAGCTGACGAGCGGGTTTATAGATAGATCATTGGGTATTTGCCTGTGTTTGATTTTATACAATATTTATTATTTATATATACAAAATTGGTTGATAAATGGAGCATGGAGTGGGACAATCATAGTGGTGATCTTGCTATCTCTTTTGCACATGCGTGACTAAATAGCGTTGACGTCACAAGCTTGTATGTGCATCCTTTTTCTGTGATTTAACTATTAGACTTTCTACTGGTTTTGAAAGGTTTATAAATTACTTATTTCTCAACGGAGTCAAAAATTATTTCTGTTTTTTTTTGGTTTTGTATAATGTTACTTTTGATATGAATAATTGAAAAAAAAAGAGTCAAATACCCTATTGTCTGATATATGTTTGTGGACAGTACTGTCCTGCTGTCTCGTTGGTTGACATGTGTGACGCACACGTGCATTTTATTTTATTATTCGGTTTTGACATGGACACTTACAAAGAGTCTAACAAAATATCGCTGCTGAATTTTCGGTATTTGAAATTGTATTTTCTGTTCTCGTATCAAATAATACCGGTAGATTTTTATGAAAATAATAATTGGATCAAAAACTCGATATCTCTAGGTTATTTTTTGGAAAGGTATCAATCATAACAAATATGTAATATGAAGGCAGGTATACATTAAGTGGTATCATAAAAAAACCCTTTCTAATAAAAGTTTTTGAATTAGGGTTCGCGCGTGTATTTTTGATGTCTTTTTTTTTAAGTTATGAATTTACCTATGTTGAAATGGAATCCTGAACAAACATGGACCCAAAAATCAATAAATTAAGTACAAAACTAAAATTCGGTGACCAACTCTCGCGGCTTTTTAAAATGCTTTGATTATAAAAGCTAAAAGAGAATTATTATTTCATGTAACTAATCAGATACACTATCACAGGAACAGTCTCCCAAGATTTATATCTCAGAGACTTAGTAAAATAGAAACACATTACGCAATCTTAGCAACAAGGGCCGAGTTCCGGGCTTATAGCGGTTACGTAAACCAACTAGGAAATGTTGGGAGAGCCACGCAAGCGTGCCCACGTTGTCTCGTTCACTTTATGTTTTCCTTTACGCACGTTTTAAGGGCAACGTGATCATAATTTTGGCTGAAAAAGGGTTGGTTGTAAGTAGTAATTTTGTTGTGTATTTTTCTGTAAAAGTTTGAGTGCAATCGTTATGTTGGACACCAATGACTATGTTTTGGATGGCACGTTAAACTGTAGGTGCCGACTGTCATTAAACATCCTTGGCAGTCGTTACTGGTAGTCAGAAGCCAGCAAGTCTGATGCTAGTCTAGTCTAGATAAGTTGATATATATATTTTTTCAATTCAATTTTGATAAAGCGAAGATATTTTTTTAAGTTAGTAAATAGCAAAAATGGCTCAGGTGATTATGTATTAATTTATACTGCTATCAATTAGTTTTATTGCTATTGTTTAATACTGGTTACAGACAATGTTAAACCGTATTTGTTACAACAAAATATTCTCACGGCAGAGATGGAGAATTGCCAAACAAATATAGTGACATCAGAGTGCACGCGATCAAACACGTGCTGGTTCAAGTAAAAAATAATGTTCTTCTGTTTTTATATGGAGTTTTTAATCGTACAAACATAAGCGCAGACAGTAGTCAAACCTTTTTTGGACGCAATTGGAATGTGGACTAGGTAAAAGATAAAATACTTTATCATATACATTTTGTAAAGCATATTAAAATAATGTCAGTTTAATTTACCGATTTGGAAAAGAAAATTGTTTTCATTTTTTTATTGGTATTATAATCGAAATAAGTACCTATACGGCTTGATGTGAAAAATCAGTGACGTCATAGGTGCCGTTTTCATAGAAATTTTATAGAGAGTACACGTTTTTGACAGTTCTATAAAAGTTTGAATTTGACTAGTTGTCCAAATCCCTATTGTATGGTGGAGTTCTTTGAACTTTATAATTAGGACAATATTACAGTTACCTATAATAGATCAGATAGTATTGTACCTACCTTTGTGCCAACTGAGTAATCGATCGTACATACTCTCCGTCAGAGATAGGATCAACAATCCCACAAATAGATATCATATATCTTAGAAATGTATTGCCTTATTATGGCAAACATAACAATTAATAAAGCTTAGATGTAGTTCGTAATGTACAGACGCCAGCACATCAACCTACCTCAATTTGTCAAATTAATTTAATAGATTTTCAACCTTATCTCAATACTGGAAGGTTAATATTCGATTGGTAAAATTTGACAGATTCGAGTAGGACCTGCTAACGTCTTTACCCTATTATACATAAATGATCATAGATTCCAAATTCGAAACAGATTTCAAATTCTAGTGCATAAATAATTTACTCCACATTATGGACAGCGCGTATTAATTATAATATGATTTTATGTGATGAATCAGTTTTCGAATTAAGATGGCGCGTAGGAAGATTCTGAGTCAAAGGCATGTTGTTAAACTTTCTATATTGAATTCATTAATTATAAGTAGTTTACTTTTTAGATCATTATCATCATCCTTTTTATCGTATTTCTCATGAACTGGTTGGCCACGTCTGACATTAGATCATTTGTACTGTTATGTCTGGTTTCAGCGTAACTTTATGTATATAGACTTAGTGCCTGTTTCACCACCAATAAATAAGTTCCAGTTAGTTTATTTGGTAGATAATTTCATACAAATTCTGTTCCATTTTTGAATTTGTTCGCTAGATAGTGACTATTCGGACTGGCCCTTATTAGTGACGAAAATAATCAATTTGTGGCTTTTATTACTACTCTTGACGAGTTTTTCCTCATTCACGGTTAATATAAGTGGTATGAAAACAACACGAAATTAAACAAAAATATTCATCTAAAAATGGAGCAGCTACAAATATGGTAGCTAACTACAAAGTGAGCTCATTAATCGCTCCCACATTTTTTGTTGTAGCTTACAAATGTCAACAAACTTATGTTCGTGATTTAAATTTAAATTATCGCGTTCTAAAAAGTTGAAATTATCTATGCTACTCCTTTTGATTCGGACAGAGCAGTTTATATTACACAATGATTTATTTTTCAAGTTGGCACTTTAACTTGGGGACCTATGTGGGTATAGACGCTATCAACTTTGAACCATAAAGTTTCAGAAACAGAGTTGAAAATCTATTTATCGCAATTTGACAGATTGTAGTAGCTTGATGTGCTGGTGTTTGTACACAGTTTTAGACAATAAATAAGTCATTATCCTAGGCATTCCGAGTTTGTCAACATCATTAGGAGTTATTTTATTGTAAAGTCTAACTGCCATATTGCCGATGCTAGGATACACGTGGCGGGTTATCTATAGTACCTACCTATAATTATGATCGGGAGTAAGAGGGTTGTTATGTCGGTAATTCAATGGGTTTCGCCGGTTCGGTTACTGATTTTGCTGTCCCTAATTAATTGGATATCTGACTGAGACTACTCGTCTCTCCGTGTGCGGTAACTCTAAGTAAATCTAAGTAGATATTGGTACTTCGAGTGTTATAAAAGTGGTTAAAAATCGAATACACAGGTCTTTTATACATAAAACTAGTACCACCAAATACCGCGTTGCACTTAATTCTTAAACATTTTAAAGTTGAACGACCTCGGGGCGTGTCGCAGGAGAATTCTATTTTTAAAGCAGAGGATACTGCCAGTTTTATTTAATCTGTTTCGTAACATCGTAACAGAAATGCGTCTGGTGTTAAGTATCAATGAAAGATAAAAATAAAGTTTTGGATATGATAATAACCCTCTTTTTCTTGGAACTTTTACGAGATGGCTTATTATATAATTTTTAATATTAAGATGCGATTTTGGTTTGCATATTATTTTGTATACAACACTAGCAGACCCGGCCACGCGTTGCTGTGGTTAATAAATATAAGATGTATGTTATTCATCCTATCTGTCAAGTTGTATCGGACTGCACACGGTGTACAAGATTAAAATCGGTTAAGTAGTTTAGAAGTCCATCGCGCACAAACAACGTGACACGTAATTTATACTGCTAAGATAAATGTTATTTTTAGTAGTTTTAGTAGTTAACATGGCTAGGCATATCAGAAAATATCTAAGTAAGTCTAGAAGGTTTCAGCGCAAATTAAATCAAAAGGGTCAAAGCCTACGCTTGAATATTGTTGGGCAACACAAAGTAAAGAGTTGTTTCTGCAATACAGTGAGATATTTATCAAATACCCACTCATTCATTAGTCACACCTACTTTACAACTTCGAATGATTTTCGTAACCTGATTTAAAATAGTCCCCTGTTTTGATTCTTTGTCAGTGAAAACGAATGAATGAGTCATAGACAACAGATAATATGTTAGGAATTCTGACGGCGTTCAACTAAAATAGTCGGTGACAAGATTTGAGATATCATTCCAATGAAATTTTAAGCGTCATTTTGGCATTTCTAAATGTTCGAAAAACTTATTAAGCTCATCTTATGTTGCCTGGCCTGCGGGTTGTTCGCAAGAGTTACAGTGGCTCTGGCACGCAGGGACCTCCCGAAGGAACATAGTGGGTTTCAGTCAGTAAGAGTCTGATATTCCCTCCAGCTGCACCCTCAGCGGGGGTTTTTTCTTTTCTTTCATTTGATGATTTCCAAAGAAAAAAAAGAAAAATTGTTTATTAGATTTAACAAGTTTTTTTACATTACTAGGTAGTGATTGGAGCCTCCTTTTAAGCTAATAAAGCCTGTATTAGGAGACTCCGCTCTTCGATACATTGTTGGTATTAACTATAAACTATAAATTAATACAAACTATTAAAAAAATATGAGGGAACCTGATCTACGAAGACTATGGATATTTATGTTTATTAGCATCTAGCTGATCCGACAGAAGTAGCTTGATTTTTTTTTACTTTCACAAGAACCTTTTCCCGACAATAACAAAAATAAAAAGATGAGATCGGTCCAGTCGTTCACGCGTGATGGCGTGACCAAGGGAAATAAGGATTTATTTTTATGTATGTAGATAAAAATATTTCTTATACTTTACGCATATGTTTAAATGTGAGACTACTTTTATCTATATAATAAAATACAGCGCTTAGAACAACCGTAAAACGTGTACCTACCTATTATTTTATGTAAATAAACCAAATCACATTCTTTTGGTACGACGTGCGTCGAATAAAACTGTCGCGCGTTCACGTCTCGCGCTGCAGGCACTCGGAGACTTGCAGGATATTCCGGAATTTAGAATACGCAATTTCGTCATTCTCAATGTATTTACTGAATTATATGAAAGTAGGTACGAGTATAAAGCATATATGTTTATTTGTTAAGCGGTAAAAATATTTAAAAGATTGAAGATGCTATTATGGATGCAGATTAATTAATATCTAGGTTTCTTTGGTAATATGAATGTAATTTTAAAATCAGGCGTCTTGATATCTATCATTAACAAAAACAAATACATAGGTGAATTTTTTGCAAAGCGCAAATCTCAAGAGAAGCTGAATCGACTTTGCTAATTAATTTTCTTAGAATATTTATTTAAGTACGAGGGTGATTCTTTTGGAGAGAAGAAGATAAAAAACTGCCTGAGCAAATAAAACATAAATTGAAGTATAGGTAAGTTTCACAAAAGTATGCACCTAAATACACACAAATTCTTTAAAATATACTTAATCAAATTATCTACTTCATCATTAGAAGGGATTCTGCAAAGAACTATTGAGAAGGCTAAACCGTAACCGTAG
This sequence comes from Heliothis peltigera, assembly GCA_958496145.1. Lineage (NCBI taxonomy): Eukaryota > Metazoa > Arthropoda > Insecta > Lepidoptera > Noctuidae > Heliothis > Heliothis peltigera. Next base: position 9,789,467 of record OY292328.1, read on the forward strand.
AAGCTATTAGAGTAGTATTCTCACAACCCAAGTTCAATGTTCTGTAAGGGTGTGGGATGACGATTACGGCTTTAAAAGATTTACAAGGATCCATTCACCCCTTAGTGAAGAAAGGGAGTAGTCAGGGCGTTCACATGGAATTATCAGACAATTTGCATAAAACGTGATATTGGTTCATTGAACTTATTGAGTGGTTTGGGATAAATAGGATGGGTTAATAAACTGTACATTATTGATATATGTTTTTGTTCTTAAAATATTGAAATACTGAAGCAGTGTGTTCTTAATTTTTTTTTTAAGTTGGACTGATCGTAATGAATATCAAATCTAGTACAAATAAAGTCGAAATTCCATATACGAACTCTTTTCATTATTTTCGTTAGCGCCCTGTGAAATCTAAAAAAAAGTGAAAAATTGTAGTAACGAAAGTCAATTGTGAAGGTAATATTTAAAACTACAGGTTAAGAATAAGATCAGATCTCGATGCTAATCTTCCGATAACTGTGTTATATGGGTTTCGTTTTTGATTTCCATTGAACACTAATTCTATGAAAAAAATAAGCGTAATCGTAAAAACCGACGAGTTTACTAGATAAATAGCTATCAAGGTAATATATTTATTAACAACTACTGCGTAGCACTGACCTAAGTGGATGTACACATGTCAGCACATCAGGCTATTACTATCTGTGTTAATTTCCTTAATAGATTTTCAGCTTTATCGCAAAAGCATATGGTTCAAAGTTGATTGGGAAAATTTGTCAGTTCGTAGCTTGATGTGCTGGCGTCTGTGCTTCCTAAATTATTTTAATACTATTAGGCTATTTATATAACACGTGCGTGTTGGCACGCGTTTGTAAATGTGCGTTTATTTACATTATGTTTAATGGCATTTAATGTGATCAAAGGTTTGTCATTGGTACATGATGATAATGATAGCTGGTGACGCCTAATGTTGGATCCAAAGTTGGCTCCAACACACTGTTGGGAAATCAGCATTGGCCCCAATATTGGTGTCAAAGTTGGGACTTTGCAGTTTGAGCAATGTCAACCAAGAAGTCAGGAATTCTGAGGACCAGTCTTACCAAGGAATAATGGGTTGTTCTGGTAACAGGGTTACGGAGGTTAGATAGGTCGTCGGTCCATGTAAAACACTGGTACTCAGCTGCATCTGGTTAGATTGGATGTCGACCTCAACATAGGAAATGATGATGGTGTGTTGGGAGATTGCAGTTTTGTGCGGTTTCAAAGGAGCACTGCTTTCAGCATGTACAGACGCCAGCACATCAAGCTACTACCATCTGTCAAATTTCCTTAATACATTTTTAACTTTAATGTTGAAGAATATGGGTCAAAGTTGATTGGGAAAATTTGTCAGTTTCGGGTAGCTTGATATGCGTCAGTACCAGATGTTGGTACTAACTACTTATGCCATATGCGTAAACAAGGTCGGTCGATAACAGTTAGTGCGATAATAATGCAGTGTAACTAATTAGATTGCAATTTTTTTGATCCAGTTACTATATTTTATATTCGTAATTTATTAGCCGTCCGTATTGAATTTAATTGATAATTAAATCAAAATGTTTGTCATGGACCTGTCGTTAGGGCTTTACCCATATCTATAAATCATCGTCGTAATTCTTTATAAAAATCGGTCCGGGAAAAATACCTATAATATTAATTTTATAGCATCTTGCGCCAGCAATTTCACCGGTTTTCTTTCCCGCACCCGGTTAAAAATTACCCTGTGTTATTCTTATGTATTTGTATAAGCCATGTTTCATCAAAATCCATTCTAAGTTGGGTTTCTCCTTATCAGCCATCTTACCTACATTTTCTTCCTGTATCATACCTATCTGAAGTTTTTAAAGCAATCTTCATTAATTTAATTATACTATTTATTATAGCGAAATGTTATCACTGGCTCACCAACGCAGTACACAACAAATTCGAAATCAATATTGCGAAATCGATTCTTATCGATACTAAACAAACTAGTTTCTGATTTTGCGCCATAAAAACTTAACAAAACAAATAAACCCATTATCACGAAACTGATAAGCATTACTCACACGTGTGGGAGGAAGAAAATATTACACGAACGAGTTGGTGTCATTTCATAACGTTGCACATATTTTGAACAAAGAATTTGATTAACGTTTGATATCATTCGATGCACGCGCATCCTTGCTACGTGCGATGTGATTCAGAGATGGATTTCGTCTTAATTTTGGTCGCGAGCCAAACAAACGTGGTGATAATGAGAAAAGAATTCACTAATACCGTGTGAGTTCTTACAAAGTTTCATGAATTATTGGGGAAAAAGTTGAAAAATGCAAGAAAAGTGATTCAGGAGTTTTACCGTATGTATGTTTTCCTCATGGAGAAAATCCTCATGGAGACCCTAGGCCCTGGGGGAAGGGCAAAGGGTACTGTCAGACTCTTACTGACTAAAAACCAAACCGTAAAACCAAACCTCATCTACCTATGTGTCGGAGGGGCGGGTATCGCCGAAGCATTCGTCGCTACCTCCCGACGATGTTTTACCTGCTATGCTATCCTATCATATAGTTTGTTTTCTGCCTAGTCAAAGTTTTTGAAGCAGTTTTTCAGATGCACAACTTTAGACAAATTTTCGCTCCGCATTAAATCACTCCGCATAAAAGGATATTCTATATGAATAGACAATTTAGACAAGTTGACGTAGTTACGGAATATATACTTTTGTCGAACTGGTACCTGATTACTATTGAATAAGACATATACTGTATTAAGAGGTTGGTATAAATAATGTTACAAGTGTAAGGTACATGTGTTGAGAGTTCTATGAAACTACCTTCCTTATGATACTAAAATTAGTGCTATGTTTTAGTTTAACCTACAAATCTAGCTTTACTGGAAATTGAGTTGTACGCTTTATGTCTATCACCGAATATATTTTAATTTATCAAGTGCGCTTCCAATCCCTGGTATTTTCAATTCCACCTAACATTTCACTTATTCACCGATTTCCAAATAATGAGAAACGAGGTTAATAAAAAATGACTTCAGGAGAAGAGAGAACGGTTTATATTAAGAAGCTAATACTCATGAAAATCAGGAATCCACAGTTCAGTAAGTTTCCGGTAAAAATAAATAAAGACTAAGAGTTCCTTGAATTTCTTGAGAGGTTTTAATATATACTTTCAATGAGTCAGTCAGTGATCGGCCTATTGGCAAATAGGCCGATACTATCTCAATGTATTAGTGCTTAATTCTAATTTATGGATATGAGCTTATAAAACACAATTCTCTTAATAAAACATGACCTAGATAGCTATTGTTTATATTATTTGAACAAATATTACTCATAATATTTTTTCGACCTGTTTGTTTTGATCTCCAAGCTATATCATGGTATATTTTGACTACCAGATGGCGTGGTAGGTAGTGAATCTGCCTGCCACGCTGCTGGCAGTCGCGGATTCGATTCCCGCATAAGTCAAACATGTGCATGATTATTGGTGTTTGACTCAGTCTGGGTATTTCTATGTGTAATAGGTATGTATATTTATTTACAAAATAAAAGTATATAAGCACCTTTATCAGATGTCTAGTACCCACAGTACATACAGTCTCTGCTTTATTTGGGATCAGACGAGGTTGTGTGAATGTGCGAGGAATATTACATATTATATTAATTCATCCAAATGAATCAAGCTTTTTTGGCAGACCGGGTAGAATATAAACAAACACTTTTATTGTTTACGTTGTTTGTCACAAAATAAGTATTTCTACAGTTATAGGTATACATACTATAGCAATACTTTATTTGTTGCATATCAATGAATGAATGCATGCAGAATAATAGTGCATTGTTAAAATAACAAAAATAAATATATTTTATGACTTTTTCACGCTTATTTTCCTTGACAAATTGCAAAACAAGTACTCAAGTAAGACTGAGAATTATGACGTAGCTGCTAAGTTCATTGACATGCAAATTATTACTTGGAAGCGGTTTAAATATGGCCTATTCATAAACCTACGCACTCTTCATTTTTGAAATAAGAATAAATATTTTTTGAATTTAGATACAATTTTGAGAACAATCGTATCCTAATTTCATTTTCAATACATTTATTTTCACTCATTTGTACTGGCCTTTCATTTTCAAAATAAGAATAGATAATGCAGTCGAGGCATTGACTTCTAAATTAAAAGGTTAAGCTATTACTTTGACGTCACAGGCAGCGTTGGACGTCACTGATGAATATTTTACTGAAAAGTCTCGATTATTTCGTCCATTTTCAGATAAATGTCAACAAAACAGGGGTGAGGATCTTGAATTTAATTTTTGAGTGGAATCCAGTTGAATTAATTGTGCTGTATCTAACTTCACGTCAATAAAATTCAGTGTTGTTTGGTCACAGGACCGTCAATCAAAGACTTTGTTCAAAGACTTTGTTCTAAATGCAATTTAACCACAGATTAAATTATTTGATGAACTTTGACGCCAGAATTCTCTGAATTAGCACCTACCTAGACCGCTAATAAATAATAAGCCACTATTATTATTAAATTAATATTATTGTAATATCAATGATTTCTTCTTTTTAAAGATAAAAGATAAAAAGTCATTTAGTCAAAGTAGGCTGATAATCAGCACTTTTTGAAGGTCAATTTTACAAAAGACAGCCCCCAAAACGCCCGCCCTTCACCGCTCCCTATGTTTTATCGCTGGGAAGAAGAAGTGGTGGAACAAACTCCCCAGCAACATAATTCTGTCTGTATGGTTTGAAGAACCGTTTCTATACAAAACAAAATATTTAATATTCTAAACTTCAACCATATATTACTACTTGCCTACATATTCTTCAGATGTTTGTGTAAGCTCCTAAGCAACATAATTTAGTTTAATAATTATCAATTGATGTCAATGTAAGTCAACAATATAGCCAAAATTAGTGTGTATTCTATAATAATTGACCTTTCAAGTCTTCAATTTTGTAATTCAGGCTCATCAAAGCTGCTCCATGACTTTGTTTACCTTCAAAGCCTATGTTAAATAAATCCCACCACATTTATCTGCACACATAAATACATGTAACACATACAATTTGAAATATTATGTACAAAGGCGAGTTTAACCCAGAGATGGGTTCTCTAACAGCAAACCTTAGAGCTATAGAGAGATTCGATAGGGAAGGGTAAGTCATAAGTGCGCAGCCTTAATGTATTAACAAAAAACTCTATAAACAGAATATATACAATATAATATACAAATACATAGATAAATATATACATATATGGTCATGTTGATAAGAAATGTTCCCTAGTACACATGTTTACACATCGAATTCAAAATAAGAGAATATTTTTAGTAAGATGCTGTAGCAACAGTGACGTATGCATAAACAAAACAACATCTAGGCAATACAATAGTCCTAGTACTATGTTATATATATAGTACATATATCTATATCTAGTTATATCCCAGTGGTATTGCATTATTTAATAGCATGGCAGGCGGTTTGGCTGCCTACAGCTGTGGTCACTGCCTCCATGCCATTTGGCAAGCCACCAGATACGATGCACTACGTAAAGGTCATTTCACACTGCGGTGTAACAGGAATTATTGTAGATGCGCTTCCTGGTTGGGCCGAAGTACAAGTTTCCGTCAGCGGTTTTACCCGCATCCCGTGGGATAAAAGTACTTACCCTTCTTCGATGAATAGGCTATCCTACACGTTCCTGAGATTAGCATTTTCAATCAACCAAAGTCTTCAGCTTTTTAATAATGGTATAGGTTATGAGATCCTTCTCTGTGTGAGAGGAGGCCTGTGCCCAGTAGAGGGACGATGAAAAGGCTGATGATAATAGGTGAGATTAGATTTACAAAAAAAAATCTATTTAAATACTCTAGAGTTTAGAACTCCCTTCAAAATAAGTTATGTAGTTGCTGACAAGCAATTTCTTTTAAGAATGTGTCGAGATTAATCTTTAATTCATGAGTGATACTTCTTTACAGCATTAATTTCAGTAATAACAATATTTCCTTAAAGTATCTATACACAACAGAAGGGTCATCGTTGTAACAAGCATAAATAATGTGAGTAATAAACGAACCAATTAAAAAGCTCTGAAGACTGTTCCACCTGATTAAGCTCTTAAATCTGCAGACCCGACAAACCGTTTAGACGTTACATTGCAGTAGAACAAAGTGTTAAGATATTTTACTACCTACACGGTATAGTATGTCACGCTAGTAAACCGTGACTAGAACGCGCGACCACGCAGTGTTATGCAAGGAGTTACACTTCTGCAGGTAGTACTTTGGTCTTTGACATTTTGTTTTTATTTTACATCGAATGTCAGTTTAAATTTAGAACTTACTTCTATATGCAGTCTATGATCGGTTGCTACAATGAGCTCAATGAGGCTACAAAACAATATAATGCTAAACTTTTAATGAACTGTCAAAAACGGCGACTTTCTATGCAGTTTTTATGAGAAGAAAAATTATGACGTCACAGGATTATTATTGTCAACAAAAAAAAAAAATTAGTTGAGTGAGTTATAAATGAAAATGACATTATTTTAAGATGATTTACCAAAATAAGCTGAGGGATTTAATTTATGACCTACCCAATTCTCGTTCAAGTAGTTATATGGAGGGAGAGATATATATAGAAAAATATTTTTAGAAGATTTTTTTAGAAGACACATTTAACTTACTTATTCAATAAGATTTGTATATTTTATGACAGGTTATGGAATAATTTCTTACTAAGTGCTCACATACGATGCGCTCACGTTTTCAAGAGCCGGCGATAACCACAGTAAGTGGTTAGTCCCCACTCCAAGCCACGTGCATCGTAATGCGGTTACTATAACGCAACCCATAAATTGTTATTGCTTTATTATATGTATTGCCCTTAACGGCTTTACTAGCGATATAGTGTGGGCCAGTTACAAATAATCGTATTCGAAATCATATATGGAGCACATCAAGCTATCTACAGAAGCTGTCGAATTTTCCCAATCAACTTTGAACCATATGCTTGAGCGATAGAGTTGAAAATCCATTAAGGTTTGATAGATTGTAGTAGCTTAATGTGGTAGCTTCTGTATATACATATTTTCGAAACTCTGGCCAAATAAAAATAGTGCACGTATTTCTTACTTATCTTTACTTGTATCATTTATGAATGAATATATTGAGAGGGCGAGGTATATATGGAGCCAAGGGATTTTTCGACAGAGCTATCGCGGACCACACAAGATGTCAGAAGGGTTTTATAAAGACTTAGCTAGCTTCCTACAGTAACCAATACTGTTGGATATTCTAAAACTTCGACTTTATTTAAGTAAAACCTCATTTATGAAGCTATATTAACTGTATCCATTGCTAAAAGGGTAGAACTAAACTTTTAACAATCGCTTTTCATCGCTTTAGGTAATAGTAGACATGACCTAGGTTTAATATTACATTCAGCCTACAAAGCGATTATAAAATTGTACGACTAAAGCAAATATTTAAATTGTATTCTAATTCAAATAGTTATAACATAAAAGAAGGCACAGTCATCGGTCACCTTCATTTTCACAAAATAATAAAGGAGACGAGTCAGTATTTGTGGATTACGATCTTTTTGTTAATGTTAGAGCCTCATAGCTTTGAATTTCATTAATTTGGTTGAAACTAGGTACAAAAGGCGTTAGGACTGACTGTTCTTTGTCCTATAGGTCCTACAGATTCTACTGGTATTATGAAATCAGTGTTACTTTGCGGAGATGTTAGCAGGAATATTTGCTTTTAATTCCACGAAATGAGCGCGGGAGGGTGTTATGGCATCCTGCATCTAACCATGGATTTTTATTCCGTGGAATTAAAAATAATTATTTTGACTAACATTAAATTTCAGGTCATCATCATAAGCCTTTTTATCATCCCCCTACTGGGCACAGTCCTCCTCTCACACAGAGAGGGATTGAGCGTTAATCAACACGCTTGCTTGTCTATACTTAGAAAAATTGCATTGGTACTTGCTTGACCTGGAATCAAACCCGCACTTACTCATACTTAAGAGGCTGGTGCTTTTAACCACTAGGCCACCACGACATAAACATGATCGAAGGTCATATACGTGATCAAAACAAATAACTACATTATGAAAGTCGGAATATGAGATTTTTAATGGGTATTTCCCAGCGGGTGCTAAAGACATTCGCTTCGTGAAAATACTTTGAGGTAAAATAACTGAAAAGGAAGTCTTCATGTACATGTCTATATGTGGTTCGAGGAATTAAAATGTTCATAGTAAATGTATCACGTCAGATAAGACGTGACAACATTATATTGTCTGTGAGTGTTGTTGTGAGTGTCTAAGTCTATCTAAAGGCGGTGTGCCTGGGCTATGGGTTGTTCGTGAGAGTTACCGTGGCCCTGGCATACAGGGACCTCCAGAAGGAACATGGGGGGTTTTAGTTTGTAAGACTCCTCCAGCTGATTATTTGATGATTTCACATAAAAAAAGGGGCGGGTATTTTTTAAATATTTAATACATAATTAATTGATGATTGAGGTAGATCTACCCATAATGTCAAAACAAACTTAGCAAATTAATTAAATGTTCGGGATGAAAACCGACCTCATTTAGTTCGCAAGTCCGCACAAGTTAAATTATTGTCTGACGGCTGTCAGAAATTTAACAGCATTTCCATCAAAACAGAAGTCTGTCCTATACTGGGATTCTTTCTATTCAAGAATGATTTTCATATGACTAAGTTTAAAGTTACGTGTCATAATTAATTCAAACATCAAGTTAAAACCAAACCAAAATGTCAACATATTCGTATATAAGATGAATACATTCTTAGATAAGCCATAAATTCGAATATTGTAAAAATATATTTTATTACAAAATATGTATATTAAAACCTGTATACGCTATGCTTCTTCGAGCTAGTATAACAGACCTTAGTAACAGACAGCTGATACGCTGAAAACTGTCAGATCAGATACACGCGTTCGCAGCGCCATCTGTTTCGCAGTATAGAAACTATTGTCCTCACAAATAATACGCAGTCGCCGAAGTGGAACCTCGATTCACTTATCTATATTGAGATGCGTTTAAAAGTCAATCTTGTTCCCGAAACACACCGAAGATTACCTATTATTATAATTACTTCTTTTTTTCATCGTAATCTATCTGAATAATGTGTTATTTACTTTTTTATTTAGTTAAAAATGGCGGAAGTTTCTCTAAATTTTCCTCAACATAATAATTATTAAACGCTTTATCTTTTGTATCTCTCATCAACCCCGACCCTAAAGAGATAAGGTTTCCTATGAATAAATTATCTAAAAATGTTACCATAATATTTTTTATCTAATCGGCCGGGCTGCTAATGGTCGTCATTATTAATGGTCGAACATTTTTGATATAAATAACCAAGTTGTGCGTAAAACGTTGAACTTAATGATGTTTATTTTAATTAATTTGAGCTTGACTACCTCGTTGGTCTAGTAGTCGCAAAGCGCGTCTGCTGTGTACGGGGTCTCGGGTTCGATTCCCGGGTCGGGCCGAAATCGCTTTGTTGGTCTTGAGAAACTTTCATAAAGCAGCCTGGAGTCTGGAAGTTGGTGATTGATTCGACCGTGCATCGCAGAGCATGTAAATGTCGGTCCTGCGCCTGATCTCTCTCCGGTCGTGTCGGATTGCCGTCCCATCGGACTATGAGAGTGAGGGAATAGAGAGTGTATCTGCGCGAATGCTTGTGCACTATAATATGTCCTGCGCAGCTGGCTGATCTCCATAAAAGAGAACGGTCTGGATTATATAAAAAAAAAATTGAGCTTCTTTAAAGTTTAATAGATTTTATTGAACAAATAATGAACAGGTGACACATTCTTAATTTTTTTAATGTCTCGCTTTATGTTAGTTCATTCGTAATTTGAAATGGAAGGAAGAAATGAAATGTCAATAATTACGGTGTTTGTAAAGAAATTCTTCATTTGTTACTTACTTATTTATTGCCATTTCTGAACGAATGGTTCAGCAGTTTTAATTTCAAGCTTGTAGAATCCAGTTTTAAACGAAATGACAAACACAATGACTGAAATCTTTCAGTTATATCTGCCTCACCGGGAATTATAAAGGCCGAGATACTTTCCCAAAGTAACCAATCCATTAATTAATCCAAAGAGGACTGATAACAAACATAGTTTAATTAATCGAGAAGTGTTCTCCACGATTCCGTTTCAATCGACGTGCCGACCTAAATAACTATCACTAGAATAACTTGTCCCGGGATAAATGGATCGAGTTTTACGCTATAATCAAGGTTATTCCCGAATTATCCTTGATTCAAACGTTTGGCCTGGGGAATGAGGACGCCAGGGGAATGAGAATGACAGGGGACTGATAATAGAATGAATGATGCTCTATATGTTTTTGATTGAATGGAGCTAATGTGGGCTTGTCTTTGCGATATCCAATTAACTTTACCCTCGTTTGATCAAAGAAGAGACTTTAGCAGAATCTCTGTGAAAAAAAACATTTGGTACTTTTTTAGATACCTATGCAAATGTTCATAACTACACATGATACGAACTCATGACCTACGACAATTTAAACGTAGTTGCTATGGCTGTGTGAAACTATATTGCGTTTTATTTTACATAATTTTACTTCCATCCTTTTAGCCATGCTCAGCGTCATTTCGTCAACCTTTGGCCTTTCTCATAACTACTCGTATAATTTAATTAATAAAAGCTTAAAATAAAACCTCGTGGCTTTGCATTCGAATTTTAAAAGGCTTGTATATCGGCCGGGTGCAAGCCCACTCATTAACAAGTTAAACCCGACCTACTTTTGAGGCGACATTCAGGTTGCTGTTGACACAACCCAGTTCTTGCTTTCTTGCGACTCTCATTTCGAAGTTCAAAAGCTGTTTGAGTGTTTGTTACCTTTGTGTGTGTGTGTGTAAATAGATTGGTCAGAATATTTTCTGAATTTTTCTTTAGAAATTAACATAAGATTTTCTTCATATGGTCTGCAGGTTGTTCGCAAGAGTTACCGTGGCCCTGGCACACAGGGATCTCCCGAACGAACATAGTGGGTTTTAGTCAGTAAGAGACTGACACTCCCTCCAGCTGCACTCTCAGCGGGAGGGGAATCATTTGATGATTTCCCACGAAAAAATAAGGTTTTCGTCGTATATAATAAACACATATAAAAATAGTAGATATTTCTTTCAGCAGAACATAAACAAGCTTCATATGTAGCAACAAAAATAATGTTCCCTTTTCTTTGGTCAAAAATACGCACTGTGCAAAAACGCTCAAATTTTCCTATAAAAAGCATCCCTGATCAAATTACCCCCTGTACGTATTCAAAATTGGGGACAGATTTTCTAAATAGGTACCTATAAAGGTAGAAAAATGGCAACAGTAATGGATCCGAAGTAACTTCATTTATAGGTTATAAGGTCAACCCAGACCTCGTCGTATTCTACTTATTGAGAGTTATTGGTGTCAACTTGACATTGCAAATTGTTTGCTCCTGATCCCACAGTGATACAAGTAAAGTGACGATTGAGATTTCCTGCGGCACAAATACAGATAGATTGACCTTGAGGGTCCCTCTACTCTTGTGAGGCAAATAAAGATAGATGTGGAAGGTTTGCTGTTTTATTTCTGTTCTTGTATTTATAGCTTGGAGGTTGTATGGTAGAAAAGTTTAGCGTGTAGTTATCATTGTGTGTGTAGGTTCAAATTTTTCTTAAGATTCTTCTTTAACCTTCTTTATACTTATACCTCATAAGTATCTTGCTGGTGCCTGTACAATTAAATTAAGACTTACATAAGAACTTCAAATGTCCCCAGTATTTTTACTGCGCCTGGTCTCTCTCTGGTCGTGTCGAAGGGGAAGAGGGAATGCACCTGTGTCTGTGCAAATGCTTATGTAATATGTAAATAATAATTACATTCAAATCCTGTATAGCTGATCCCCTTAGAGAGAATGGTTGCTATGGCCGGCAAGCTGCCTGGACGTCATTATCGCTTATTGATTTGTCCCCTATTTCCTGAAGATTATGGTTCATAAGGTCTTCTCTAAATGATCGGTGCGAATTACCAGTTATCAGTGAAAGCCGTGTTTTTGCGATGCCAGTCACGTATTTTCGTCCCTTTTGTCAATATCGTAAATGAGCTTTTACTCAATAGAATTGATTGAACGTTTGTGGGTGACCTAAAATGTATTTGACCTTAGCAATGTAGGCAGTTATTACAGCATTTTCATCTCAAAATAGCTTTTCAAATAAAAAAGACTAAATTCAGGTTACGTTTATATTTATTTTTGGAGTACTTTCATGTTTTCTAAGAAGATGTTTATCAAAATACTGTCGTATTTGCTTATTTTTAGATAGCGCGAAGAACTTTATCAATAAAGTAAGGTCTGAATAAAAAGTTATATCTAAAGTATTTTGTGGCATTTTCTTTTAGAACTTCTATAAAATCTTATTAAATGTCGATACAAACTGATTGATCAGCTATATTTTCTTATAGTCTGGTATCATGTTATTTATTTTTGATTAAAATGTGTGAAAAAAAAACCATCCAATAAATTAAAGCACTTCTTCTTAACAAACTGTTTTAAAATCAATCTCACGTAGAAATTGCGTAATTTAAAAACTTATATTAAAATAAAATAAACATAATTTTAAATCGTAAACATTCTTATAGTTATTATTATAAGAAATTATATTATATATTTAATAGCCTTTTATTTTCCTACTCAAACAGTTTTTGACAATAACCTGACAATACTCATAACAGGGTATTGGCAGGTTGCCAGTCCTCTGAAATTAACAACCGGGCCGCATTTACACCGAAGTGAGCGTGAGTGACGAGTACCCGTCACATCGTAGCTCCGTTTCATTAAAATGATAATGGCCGTACGAAGGGCTCCCTCGAGTATAATTACTGGCAGAGCTCGTGCTTGCTGGATATTTTTGGCAGGATTTATTCGTCTGTAATATTTGACCTTATTTTCTGAGAGGAATTTTACCTAATGTTTACAAGCTCTTTAGTACATACAACCTCTTAGTTTCAGGTACCGCACGGTCTCAATGTCGGTTATTTTTGTGTATTGAAGCCATAATGTTTAGAGGCTATCCTAAGTAGTTTAGCAGGCTGAGAGAAACCTTTTTATTGTATAGAATATTGTGTTTTGTTTGTTTTTTTTTTGTCATCGAATTATCACGATGAACAGGGTATTAAATAATTCTTAAGAAATGTTGTGGTATCGTAGCAACCAATGTCTTTTTGTTCTCCATGGTCTTAACGCATATTTCGAGTTTGCTTTGACAGCAGTGACCTCTTTTCTTTATCTTTTTATCGTGGAAATGTTTCCTTTTGCTGTGGGGACAGCTGGAGGAAATGTCAGACTGTTACTCAATAAAACCAACATGTTCGTTTGTTCCTTCCTTTCCTTTTGAAGGTCTTTGTGTGTCAGGACCGCGGTAACGACTCTCTAATCTTGAATGAACTCTGTAATCTTGATAAGAATTCCAATGTTTTATACTAAATAGACATTAAAATCCAGGATATGCGATTCATGTTTAGTCAATACATACTAAAATAATTCGACAAACTGAGCGATTCCCTAGTAAATTATTTTCGACGTAGAGTTTACCCTTTACATGTACTTAGGTACCTAACATAACCAAAGATAGCTTACATTATATGCAACATAAATAATGTTCATAGATACAATAATAAATACACCTCTGCTCGTCAGATGCAAGGAGCAGGGGTGATATCGGAATACGTAAACAAGTCACGCACACTGACATAAACTAACTAGCATTCGTCTATTTAAAGCACATTGATATGACTTGGATTTCTCTATCACAATGTTATATTATAACAACAAATATATGTAGTGTTCCTCTAGAGTACCTATTTTAGATATTTGTGATACATCGATCGTTAGGCATTAATGACATCCGATTAGTATTTTCCTGATTTACATCGTAAACCCAAATAAATGGTCATGAACATGCTTATTTATAAGACTAAAATTCAAACCCATTTTAATAGTCTTGCATACGGAGTTTAGTTCTACCTACAATTACAATATATGGAATGAAAAAACAGGATAATTTAATTATAATGAGCTATCAGTATTTACAAATGGTAGAAAAATGTGTTTCACTTATGCGGGGAGCAATCGTTTGAAAGAATTACTCATCCAACTTGTTTACGGGCAACTCTTACTTGCTTATAATATTTACATACCTACTTAAAATATTACAAAATAATATTATGAAGAGAAACAAAGAGGCGGTCGGGAATGTCCCAAATTGTGGTTCAGTAAGCGATTACTTATTATTAAAATATTAACGTGCTAGAAACGTTATAAAAAAGAAGAAATATATGGCTATATTCTGAGCACCTTTGTCGGCCGTTTAGCTAATTATTTTAACTTTAGTTTTAGTACACATACCATCTATAAAGGTACTCAGAGACCAGTCTCTAATGTTCGTAGCTTAAAGTAGAAGACTGAAATCAAATAAATGGATGAATTTTGTGTACCAACATAGCAAAGTTTTCAAAACAAATAATCAAGCAGGCAAACTTTTTCAATATTCATTCTCAATAATAAATGGTTGCTTATTTACTTTAAACCTATAATTGTCCTTTGGAAGAATGTGTAACACAAATATATGAGGTGTTTAAGGTTCAGTACATTAAATAAAAATTGAACAAAATCACATAAATGCATCAAAAGTTGGGTATAATACATACTACTCTTAATTAAAATCATACACTTTTAATTAAAAGGTCCAGGTATTTTAAGCTCCTTGTCACTCTGCGCAGTTACCAACAACAAAAGTTCGTGAAAAATGGCGGAAAAATTAACAAAGGCGAAGTTTCCTTCGAAGTAGGTTCTGTTTAAGTTACGAAGACTTTTAAATGAGTAGCTGTATGAGTTTTAAAAATTGTTTGACTTCTTTTTAATGTAGCAAAAAATCTTTTTTAACACTGTTTGCGTGTTTAAGTTATATTATGCTGTTAATGTTGTTTTTTTTTATTTTCCTCGATCGCTCCTTTGAATTTAACTTATAGAATAACCTCCAAATCATATCTCAGTTATGTATCAAGCTTTAAGATCAGGATCTGTGATACCGATGTAATGTTGAGCCCTAACAATATAATGAGAGCTGAAGAGTATACATTATGTTTTGTTAAATTTATAACTGCTTGCGCGAAGTACTTATGTAGTTCTTCAAGGCAAACCCGCGTACGAAAGCTAGTTTTGTTGTTACAAACACAATTGTTTTAAACAAATGCTATCTGAAAGTACCGTGTGGCGTGCGTGCCCCTTAGTTATCACAGTTTCGCTTTATTTAGCTCTCGAACGCAATACTGATGTGGTATACTTATCTCACTTACGTACAAGCGCAAGAATTATTGTTCTAAACACGTTTTGGTGAATAAACATCACAGAATATTTTGATGATTGGCATGATTCGGCTGGAAAAATGTATTTGTAGATATTTAAGTTTCCTTGTGTGATTTATGTGTTGAAACTTGTATGATTTAGTTTTGTTTTTCTTGGCTTTTAAGGTAGGAAATTTCTAGAATGCCTGTCGGGTGTTGTGCGCACTTCTAGTGTAGCTCCTGTAGCACATATATTTAACTGTAAGTGTATTTTTTAATGGTGGCTCCGTTCTCTCTGAGGAAATCAGCCAGCTGTGCAGGAGATAAGTATATTCATCGACACCGGAGCATTCCTTAATCTCTCACTCACGACTGGACAAAGATCAGGCGCAGGATTGACATTTATGCACGGGTACAAAATATTAATTCTCTGGAACGGGTGTATCAATCACCAACTTTCAGACTCAGAGCGGCTTTTGTGAAAGTTCCTTAAAAGCCACAAAGCAACGGCCTGACCCGGGAGACGAACCTGAGACCCCGTGCTAAGCGTACTAGACAAACGACCATTGTACTAGTTATACACCTACTTGTGTACTTTATTATTAGGGTAGAAATCCGTGACGTAATACTTACAAATTGTTACGAATTCAATAATGTTATAAGTGTCACTCTTTCCGTAAATACTTATTGAAAAGCGAGGCGTACTGACGTAGCCTCGAAGCTTGCAATATGTTTGGAGTGGTCGCTGGCTCGCTGCCTGCCAGCTGTGCTGCATGCAAGTAACCTACTTTCTTACTACTTTTCAATCTAGATGTTGGTGGTACTGATAGAGGCTTTACTTTCATTGTATTAAGCAAATTTGATTTTGCATATGTTCAGGTATGTTAGCAATTGGAGAGAGGCTGGAACTGCTTTCGTATAATGGTAATCATGATCTCCCGAGCCTTTTCCCAACTATGTATGTTGGGGTCGGCTTCCAATCTAACCGGATTTAGCTGAGTACCAGTGTTTTACAAGGAGCGATTGCCTATCTGACCTCCTGTATAATGGTAATATTCTTTGTAATTCATTTTCACGCTCTGGACTTGGCAATTTTTTGTATTTATGATCGGTGCAAAATGTCTTCTTTTACTAAACTTCATAATGTCCGACATCATTGCATAAGTAACATTATTTTACGTCTATTCTAATTTTATAAAGCTAAAGAGTTTGCTTACTTGAACGCGTTAATCAACTTGAAATCGAGCTTGACTAATTTGAGAAAATCATTCAGTGGTAGGTAGCCCATTAACCAAGGGCTATAGGCAACTTCTAACCAGGTGCGCGAAGTAGTTCCCACGGAACGCGGGTGAAAATACTGATAATATTATAACTATCAGGAGACAAAAGAGGTGACAGACATTGTATATCTTTTCTGGATATTTGAATACTGTTTATTAAAGTGTTATAAGTCTGTACACATAAAGCTGTACAAAACTAGTATAAGCTGACCGTTCAATTAGTAGAAAGACCATTTAAAGCGAGTCCAAGACAAACTGGTTTTTTTATAGCTTGATGTGTAGCCGTGTACATCCCCGTGATTTTCCATTTTCATCTGGGTTTTTGTAGCAGAAGGTGAACGTTCGACTGATGGATAAAATATGAACGGCAGACGTTAAGAGGCGATCCGTTTTACGAGTCAGCTGTGAAGAACACTCAGTGACTCGTACCTAAATGATTTATTTTAAGAGGCGAAAAAAATGTACTTGGTGTCTGGATGTTCCACACCAGGTTTCTTGTCTTTAATTTTCTTCGAGATGTAATGGACTACTATTGGAAATTACAAAGGTTTTAATTCTGTTCACACTTTATAATATTTATGGTCGTGAACACTGGATCCAATATCAATTTATTTCTTGGGGTTAGGCTAAAATTCTTTGCTCATACTAGGTGTTGACCAAAGCTTGTTACTAGGTTAAGTTAGGATAAGTTCGAAGCTTCACACGCTATTATGTGTACCTGAGAGTTACATATTTTAGGAGAAAGTGACAAAAAATGGCGAAGAATAATGCTACCATGCGTAGCATCGCGTAGCACACAGTAGCATAGCGTAGCTGCGTAGCAGAATCAATTGTTTTGTCTACATGTCTTATTGAAATCTATATTACAATTTTTATGACTGTAATGTTTTACTAATTTTTTTTTAATAAACGATGATAATAAGCATTACCGTTATATTACAGTATGTAAGTAATATCGGGTGCGTCTTGGCTTAATATCCCTAGCAATAAGAACAGAAAATGTATATTCCTAATGCATAACAAATTTTTCACGATCAATTGGATAGAAAACTTTCATGAAAACCTGGATATAAACATATAAGCGGAATGGTTCGGGACGCCCGCCCGCTGAAATCATAGTAAACATTTAGTTTAACATGAGAACCGCAAATTATGTAAGTTTGACCTTAAATTACGTGAGCTTTAGAGAAAAGAGGTTAATGACGCTCATAAATACATTGTTTGTTGTAAAGTTTTCTCGCTGTTGTGGTTTACTGCCATCGTCATACTGCTGTTAGCTCACCATGTATGAATTTAGCTTTATGTAGATCATATAACTTAGGAACTGAGTCCAACTGAAAAATAATACTTTAGATTGTAGATAATTCTGATGTACAGACGCCAGCACATCAAGCTACTACAATTTGTCAAATTTCCTTAATAGATTTTCAAATTTATCGCTGAAGCATAAAGTTCAAAGTTGATTGGGAAAGTTTGACAGTTTCTGTCTGTACTTATTAGTTTCAAATATATATTTTTAATTGTTAATAATATATTTTAAAATTGCCACTAATCAAAGTGTGTGATTGGCTACCTAAAGATAAGTTTTAATAGATACAACTGTGAAATAAAAGGTTCAAATCTAGGAATAAAAGTTTTATTTGTCGTTAACGAGTATTCCAAGTGTATACAAATTACTTTTACATACTTTAACATTTGTTTAAAAAATAAAACAAAAGCTGCGCTTGGCATCCAATTGCCAGAAGCGCCCGTCGACAAACTACTTTAATAATACACAATATGTTTCACCAACTCTAAGAATTAGTAAGCAAGGTCGATGTACCTTTTCGTATAAAAACATCTCGCCCTTACGTGTCTCTCGGCCCTAATCTAGGTCGCATGGTAATCTCCTGTCAGCGACGGCTTAATTCTGGAATGAGGACTATGCGTGATGAGATCCGAGTCGTAAAATGTGGAATTTACGCTCGTGGGTGGTATATTATGCTGGTAAGCTTGATGTAATACGTGGTTTACGTGTTTTTTTTAAATATTGTTAAATTATAATAATGTTTTGTAATCAACTATTAAAATATGATTATTCGAAATATATTGTTCAGTATTTTTTTCAAAATTATGTTAATTGTGGTACAAAATATATCAGAGATAATTTTTTACACTGTTTCATTGTTGGTCATCTGCCTAGCCTTTACTCAACTTTGATGCAGATGGAATCAGCTTCCATTTTAACCCGATGTAGCTCAGTACCAGTCCTACGTGGAGCGACTACCTATCTGACCTGCTCAACCCAGTTACCTGGGCAAACTCTTGGTAAGATTGGTTGTAAGATTCCGATCTGGCTGCTAACTACCGTAACGTTAATCAAAGGTGCACGTGCAAATGATAGCTGGGACTCACCAATTTAACCTACCTCCTGAAAATGAAAGAACTTGGCATAACAGTATGGTCAATAACGATCAATCCGTGCGTCTGTTACTTAGCCACGAGCTCCCTTGTCGTTATACCTCTAGATACGGATCTATAATATGCTCCCCTGATTTGGTAAAATTAAGAAATAGTTGTTTGAAAGTTGTGCAACGAAGGGGCAAGGCATACCTACGCTGCAGTTTTGTCGCAACTGAATTTAATATATTACATTCTTACCCAAATGTACCTAGTTCCTATAAGGAAAAACGAGTGCTATTTTTATGTGACGAAAAAGTATCGTTTCGATAAGGTATCAACAACAAACACCTAATTAAAATAATATACGAAAATGTTTTGTGAAGTTTGAAATATAATTGCTCTTATGTGGTCTTGATAACATTATCTGTGGTTGAATGTGGATACGATTAAAATGTACTTCTAAAGATGGCGACTATTCCAAGAAACTGATGCGTAATAATAATGGTGTAGTTCAGTAGGTTAAACATAAAATCCTTTTATAAAAAAATAAAATCGGGGCACTTTTTTCACACGGCCGGTTAGCCCTATGGTAATCTATTGATTAGATTGTGTTATGGGTGCCAACACAACAGATAAACTACATATACTTTACACATATATATTTATAAATACATATTATAACACCCAGACCACAGCCAACAAGCATGCTCATCACGCAAATGTCGACCGTGCATGGGTATCGAACCCGGGACTCTATCTCGGCAGTCCAGTGTGAAAATTCTGTGAAGTCATGGTTTGCATTTTCACACAAATTGTAGTGAAATTAACCTTTTTCGACAGTTTCAAAAAAAGTATTGAATTTGACTAGTCCGTCAACCAATCGTATTATTACCTACACGCTTGAACGTGTCCAACATATTAGGTATTCACTCAGTTGTCCAATAGAAAATAGGCCAAACTCCGAAGTTGGAAACGATTCAGGCTGATAGAATCGAACTACATTATCCCACCCCCCTTTGTTCCCAACTTCGCCTTAGCACTTTGAATAAAGACTACTTGTACCTTGGTACCTTGTACTTTTCAAAGTCATAAAATCTATTGGTTCGCCCTAAATAGAAGTTAGGGTCATTAAGGTCAGAGTACTTGGTCAAATGATTATTTTTATTGTAGTTAGGAGTAGGTCAGTAATGGACGTCAAAGATTTAGATAAGGTTATTGTCCTGTTACTGTCTACTTAATGATTGGTGAGGTTTTCACCTTTGCCTCACTTTAATAATGGAGTAGATTATTAACTAATAACTCTATGAAAGTTGGTATACCAATAAAAAAAAAGATAAAAAGTCATTTATTCAAAGTAGTCTGAAAACCAGCACTTTTTGAAGGTCAATTATAGAAAAGACAGCTCCAAAAACGCCCGCCCTTCACCACATCCTATGTGTTATCGCTGGGAAGAAGAAATGGACACTACCTCCAGCTATTTATCAAAATATGAAATAATACTTTTCTTTGCAATAGAATTTTCGAACGAATCTAATTTAGACAACTTACGTACATTCAGTCAACAAAGTATCGGGAATGGATGATTTTTTTATGGTTCCAAATTCAAATTTTTGTTTTTTTGTAGTTGTTAGATTGGCACAACTGTTTTCCATTTTGGCGCGGAGTTTGAGTTGCATCTGTTATTTATATTAAATACAGTGCTGGTTTTAGTAATATCATATATAGTGTGTATTGCGAATTTCATAATGGACAAAAATATCGAACAAAGAGTTTGTCTTAAATTTTGCATCGCCAATGGAATTTCGTGTTCGGAGTCACTGAAAATGTTACAGAAGGCTTACGGTGAATCGAAAACTTTATCAAAAACTCGTGCTTATGAGTGGTTCAAAGCGTTCAAAAGCGGTCGAGATGTGATGGAAGATTTGCCTCACTCTGGTAGGCCGTCAACGTCTGCAACTGAAGTTAACATCGCAAAAGTGAAGAAAATAGTGACTGAAAATCCCCATTCAACTCTGAGAGAGATAGCCGCCGAACTTTCTATATCTCACGAGTCGATCCGTGCCATTTTAACTAATCATTTGTGTATGAAACATGTTGCTGCTCGACTAGTCCCAAAAGATCTGAATATTTTCCAAAAACTCAATTGCATGAAAGTCGCAAACACTCAACAAATACCATCCGGCAACCACCATATTCACCAGATATGGCACCTGCTGACTTTTTTCCTTTTCCTAAACTCAAATTACCACTTCGTGGCACCCGTTTTCAACCGATAGAAGGCATAATGGAGAATTCGCGGCGAGAACTGAACTCAATTCCGGCAGCAGCGTTTAAAAAAAAAATTGATGAATGGATTATTCGTTGGCGCAAGTGTATCGTTTCTAAAGGAGCATACTTTGAAGGTGATAAAATAAATTTGGATGAATAACAGACATTTTGTGTATTATTGATCTTTTCCCGGTACTTTCTTGACAGAGTAGTACATATCTTTATGCCACCAAAAGTGCGCGAATCGCGAATCTCGACAATTTATTTTAAAATAATTACCACTAACACTAAGGCCCTTTACTACAAGAAAGTTAGACAGACGTTCGACATGTGTTTAAAATAATTTTGCATACAATTTTTTTCTTTAAACACGTGTTTTACGTCTGTCCAACTTTTTTGTAGTAATGCCGTACCTAAGTGTTACAAAATGTTATTGATATGAGTAATATGACGATTTACATTCAAACCACTCTTGTTATACTGGAAGTCACAATAATTCACATTTCAGGGATCAGGTGTATCTACACGTGACTAACTAGGTGGGTTCGTCATTGAAACGTGCCCCAAAACCGTTATCTGTGAGATAATAATATCATATCGTGTTCATGTAACGTGTGGAACCCGTATAAAAATATAAAACTTATCCACTGATTAGTTAGATGACATCGTTGAGTGCAATTGCTATTGTTATATAAGTAGATAGGTACTGCATCGACATCGATAAATGTTGAGCTCTTCTGGATTTTCAAGTTAGGGTTTCTGATTCTTGGCACAGATATATCAGCATACATACGGCACAAGATTTTTTTTTAACAGATTTGAACTTAATCTGAAAATTTTAAGGTTCAATATTGATTGGGAAAATTGAATAAATACGAGTAGTTTGATGTCTGTACATGCTATTTTATTGTTTATACACATTGTAGCGAGGGAAAAATCAATGTAGGTAACCAGGTATAGGTAGGTATTATAGAATCCAGAACCTCATGCCAAACGATTGCAGGCCAGCTACTAAAGAAAATTTTATATACTAGGTACTACTACCTATATAATATTAAGTATAGAACAACTCCTCCACCCGTGTATGTTCACGATAAACTCAAAAACGTATTTCAAGCATCTTTTACCAAATAGACACAGGCATTCTTGTGTAATAGATAGAACATAGGTAAATATACAACGTGTAACGTTAAATGCGCAAAACCTGAAAATAGTTTGATCAGTATAACGAGAAGTATTAATTAAATCACTTTTTAATATAGGTCATATTAAAAAAAAAACTTCACTTAAAACGTTGTCCTGTCTATTCAATTGTAGGTTGCAAACCATTAGCTGCTCAAACCCAATAAAATAGGTACCTAAACAAACACAAATGGTCGTTAACCAATTTTAATTTTTCCCATCCGCGGGACAATAATAGCTCATATTTCAATGCTAATACGAATTTTCCATGCAGTAAATACCATGAATAAGTTAAAGTGAACAATATTTTTTTCTCTGGAATAGGTCAATTACCTACATTAAAAATCAGTTGGGGTGTCTGAGGTTTTGCGCATTTAACGTTACACGTTTTATACAATTCACTTAGGCCAACTTATCGCGAGTTTCTATATTAAAATAATGCAGACCCAACAAAACACCTACCTTTGTATCTGATAAAGTCTTAAAATATTTTTTTAACAATCTATATCCAACCAAAATAACTTTTTTTTCTTACCAAAACCTTTGAGCCACAATCTAAGCATGACTTGTATCTTGCAAGTGCATTGTTATCTATTATCAGTGCCGTATTATTATCATATAAAGTGAAGCTGTCGTGATATTATTAAACAAATAACAAAATATTATTATCGTTATTGTTTTGTTTGAGAGGATGTGAATTGTAAAACTTCTGTATGTTTCCACAGATGTTGTTTACTTAGATAGAGACTGTTTCTAGATGCTGAGTGAAAATTATGATAGTGTATTATTTTTCATTATATTTGTTGCTTAGTTACGGGGATATCCTGATTAAGGGCCAGTTTCACAATATCCCAATAGCCACTATCTACCGGATAAATAAAAAAATTGAACAGAATTTGTATGAAATAAACTAACTGTAACCTATTCGTTGGTAGTGAAACAGGCCCGTAGACTACTAACTAATACTGTTTGATGAAAGTCTTAGAATTAAAAATTCAATGCTCCAAAATAAGCTTTAGTGCAATAATTCGACTAATAAGCAATTTAAACTTTATTCGTGTCATTTTAATCAATAAATAGATAAAAATATATAAAAATCACAAGTAGGTACAAAAACAAAACCGTATCTGATATAATCGTATAAACAGTTCTAGGTTGCTTAGCAACTGTCAGGATTAGGTACCAAACGTTGAACGCTGACGGCCATGTTGGAACATGTTCGCTAATGTGGCGGGAAATGGAAAGCTCAGCGAGCTGGTACATAGCTTACATCCTCTAAATTTAGCCGTGTATAGGGGATGCTGCCAAAAGCAGTCGCATTTAGGAATCAATGTATATTGGTTTGTGGAGATTCTGATATAAGTTTTTTTTGCTGTATAATGTACCTATACTATTTTCGGTTGTATTAAATTTCGAAATTGATGACTATGTCAAAAATAAAATACTTTATTTCATCATATTCATTTTGTAAAGCATCTTAAAATAATGACAGTTTAATTGATTGTTTTAAATTAAAAATTGTTTTCATTTTTTTGTTGATAATATAATCGAAATCAGTATACGGTTTGATGTGAAAAATCTATGACGTCAAAACTTTGTATTTTCATACAAATCGCATACAAAGTAACCGTTTTTGACAGTAAAATAAAAGTAATGAATTTGACTAGTAGTCATCTACCGTATTTTATCAATCTTGTCGTATTACTTTACCCCCATTCTGGGCATGTCATCTTCAATATAATTTCATAAAGCGACTTTTTTGTCTAGTCTCACGACCGTCCAATTTAAACTCAGAACCTTTTATGTAATTAATATGCCCTTCAGTCCACAAAACGTTACTTGTACTCGTAATAGGTACCTTCAATTACTAAGGAGCTAACTTCAGATTATATAAAAGCTTTAATAACAACGAAGCCAGTTTCCAAGCTTCTATTTAAATAAATTAAACATGGCCGATCCGGTCGTAACTAGAATTACGTAAAGCCACGATTTTGATGATTAGGTAATACGTCGGTTCCATTTCTAAAGAAACCGCCGAAGTTAATTAATAATACCTTGCATAAATACTTATATAACAGATCGTTAACTTAAAACAATGGATTTATTACGTGTTAAAATTAAATCGAAACATTTGACGTAAGTTTAGACCTGTTTTTCAAAAGAAGACTGAACTAGCGAAATTTCTAGTTCTTAGTTCCAACCACATAACGTTACGTAAAGTCTAATATGAGTGAGCATTTCCACATAACAAAAAGACAAAATCGGCTGTTACTGAGAAATTCCAGGTCTTAGAAAACCAGGTCCTTATGAATGATGTACTCAGTAGCTAGAATTCTGTAAATAGAGACAGTTCTTTGTTCTAGCTTTACCTTGAACTGCATTCTGCAAACATGATATCGTGTTTAAGTAGGTTCAGAATATCACCATGCGAAGCTGCTTCTTAGAAGTAAGTATAGAATGGAATGATATAACATTATTAGTTATTTTAACTTTAAGTTTATTTTAAAGAATGTACTATTGAAAATTCTTTAGAAAAAAATATGCGGAAATAATATTCAATGATTTTTCGCCGCAAGCATTGATATTATAACTCTGTAGAGAATAATTTAGAATTTGTTTAAGATAAGACTATACAAAAATAAATAAATGAAGCTAATGTCTTCCTAATTCAAATTCCACACGTCACCTGTGATCGGAATTCAAATAAGGAAACACATTCGTCAGACGAATGCAAAACGAGAAAAACAAAATTTTACAGCCAGCCAGGGTTTAAATTCGAACTGGTGCGTTCAACTTCAGGCGCCTATATTTTCTGAAAAGAGTTCATTAAAAATGCACGCTAGTGCTTGAACGTTCAAGCCCTGGTTTCAGATTAAAAATGTACTTAATAACATTCATAGTGTTCAGCTCTGTAGAAGTTGCATTGATTACTTTGACGGGAGTTTTATGTTGGATATGGTACTGTTTGATTTCGCTATGCAATCAGATTTATAAAGGCCTTGGTTTCATTTTAATGAATTTAAGGTTAACGACCTTTAATCTCTTTATTTTATCTATAAAATTAGATAGGTCCCTACCAACTTTATATGATAAATAAATATCTACTACTTAAATGATAATATTTGTTATACATAAGTGTTTACGTACATATAAGTACGCTTAAAACAATGTAAGCATAAGACAGAAAACTAAACATAGCTTGATTATTCATACACGTGGCATACCTAGGTATATAGTAATTGCGTATAAGACATGTGTCGTGTCAAAGAGCGAACTAACTGATGACATGACAATAGCTCATTGAGTCTTTATACACACATACTTAAGCTATATGTGTAGAAAGCAATCGTCTTTTGTCAGGTTCAAAACTCTTTATTCGCATTTTATTTATGTATATGTATAAGTACCCTTTTTACCCCGATGTGAGGGAGTATCAGGCTTTTAGTAACTAAAACACATCTTTGTTTCTTCTGGAGCCCTTTGTGTAACAGGGCCGCAGTAACTGGAACTTCGATCAATCTCACGACGCGGCAGGTTCGGCCTTAAAGAGCAGGAAACTGACTACTGAATCTGAGGAGTGGAGCACAACGCGCCGCCGACTTGGACTTGTCCTTACATGGATGGATACCGAACTACCCAAAACCACCGCTCATAGATTCTCACCTACGGTGGCTGGGTGTCGTTCCTTGACACCCAGCACCCCAGTGGTGTCTTTATACTCGGGGAGTCTAACTTCGAAGAAAACCATCTCTCCGGTTTAAATCAGAATTACTTACCTACGTAGCGCCTTTCTTTGCCAGTCGGTGTAAAGCAATACTATTAACTCTCTGGAGGCATAGTGCAGTTGCATACAATTCATAAGGCAAACATACGTTGTCTTGCCCTTAAGGCCCTGATTAGTGGGAGTTAAATTTGTATCTACAGTCGCCAGCACATCAAACTACCCGAAACAAATACAAATTTTACCAATCTACTTTGAACCATATGCTTCAGCAATAAAGTTAAAAATCTATTAACGAAATTTGACAGATTGTAGTAGCTTGTTGTACTAGCGCCTATACAAGTTTAAATTATAATTTTGTACCTTATCTTCCTATTACGGAGACATTCTCCTAAGTTCTAGAGGATACTAACTTACACATACTAACTACGTCAGTTCATCACATACATATGTATATACCTAAACAAACTCTCACTTGACCTACTATGAGAGAAATTAAACCAAGCACATAATAACGTGCTATAAATACATGGTCTCCCATACATTGTTTTGTATCAATTAGCGATAGTCTAATTAACTTGTTTGTAATCCAAACGGCCGCTAATTGTGCTTGTCACGTTTGCACCAGCGTGTCAACTATTTTAACATAAGTATAGAAGTTAATCAAGGCTTGAACCTAGATTGCATACCTATCGTGAGAATATAATATATGTACATATAGAGAAAATTACAGTGGAGGCCAAAGATAGTTAAGAGATCTATCTAATTAAGAAAGTGGTAAGCTTATGTTTTCTGTACCTAAATACTGGTAAGTACAGACGCTAGCACGTCAAGCTACCCGAAACTGTCAAATTTTCCCGAACATTATATACTATGCTATACTCAAGAAAAAAAAAACATAATTGATTACTTTAATGTGAGCTTAGGTCTAGTCGGCCAAGCACGAAGGCAGGTGTTTGTCGATTACACAATTTTGATTTCAGTCTTGACACCGTTTATCATGGAAAACACGAGTTTATCAGTAACTGACAACTGTAAATGTCACTGATTGTCAAATTTTCTTGTCTTAATTTTAAATTGATAATGGGAGCTAATTAACGATTACTTAATTATCTAATCGTATCAACGAAAAATAAAATGACAATTAAAAGGCGTGATTGCAATTTACTTATGTCGTATGTAAGTGAAATAAACACGTGTGGTCTTTTATTTATTATACCTACATATTTATAACCTTTACGTCCCAGTCGTTACGGGTAGTCAGAAGCCAGTAAGTCTGACGCCAGTCTAACCAAGGGGTATTGGTTGATTGCCGGGTAACTGGGTTGAGGAGCACTGATACTCAGCTAAAAACGGTTAGCTGGAACTCAACCCCAATATAGTTGGGAAAAGGCTCAGGAGTTGATGATTTATAACTATTTACTATTTACAAATTATAATTAAAATTTTAAATATTCACATATAATATATACACATAGTGTCATACTCACTTACATAAAAGTATATGTTTAAGATGTACAGACGCCAGCACATCAAGCCTGTATGTTGGATAGTACACGATACCACCGAAACTGACAAATTTTCCCAATCAACTTTGAACCATATGCTTCAGCGATAAAGTTGAAAATCGATTAAGAAAATTTACTATGCTGCAACAAGTCCATGTATGAAAAAATAACCAGCGATAAGTAACAAAGGTGATTTTAATATAACCTTTTTAATAATAGGTATTTACCTAATCGTTTAATATACAACCTTCGTGCTCATAGACAAATACCTAGAGTTAGTTTTATTGAGATTGAGAACGCAGATGCACTTTGATCGCGAATCGTGCCGTCATCACCTAGGTTACGTGTGTGCATTATTCATTTATCTTAACTCACTCATATTTTTACTTAAATCCTAGAAGAATTTTAAGTGAAATGGACTAACTAGAATATATACTGAGTGCTGTCTTTATTGTTACTTCCATATAAACATGCAAACGGTGACAGAAGTATAATAGCTTTTGAAGAAAGCTATCTGAAGGCTCCTGCCTGGGCTGCGGGTTGTTCGCAAGAGTTATCGTGGCCCTGACACACAAAAGACTCCAGAAGGAAGAAAAGTACAGTCAGTAAAAGTCTAACACCCTTTCCAGCTTTGGACCTTCAGGGGGAAGGATCATTTGATAATTTCCAACTCAACAAAAAAAAACTGTCATTCGAAGCCTCGCAAAAGCGCAGAAGCGTATTTATAAGTTACTAAGAAAGCTCTTAAAATTAAGTGCCATCAGTTGCCATTCATATCTACGGTTTAACCATTACACTAAGGGTCTGCTTCACCATCGTCTTCCTTGTTTGAATTTATTCGGTAGGTATAGCCACTATGCCTCTTCGGAAATCGTGAAACTAGCCCTAATTGTCAAAAAATATATTATGGGCTCATAAAGTTTTTAAAATAAATGAAATACCTATATTTGAATTACCTTAGCTGTCACTGATCAAAGTATCTATGTTTACCTATATGTTTCTCGATCATAACTTGTACTGTTAGGTACTGAATAACAGCCTCCAACTTGTCACTTCTGATTATATAAAGTTTGGCAAGTGTGATCATATTTTCGCAAAGTTTCTTCGTGCTATTTTGATATGTTGGCATACAGCTCTCGACAGTAAGTTTCCCGTCTCCATGCCAAGTTACCTTAACTCTCTGAAGGTTGTATGAAAGGCCAATCAAGAGAACCTTAATTTAGTATTGAAAATAGAGGAAAACTCAAAGATTTTCACTTTTTTACATCGTCATCTGCTTAGCCTTTTCCCAAGCTATGTTAAGGTCGACTTTCAGTCTAACCGCATACAGCTGAGTACCAGTGTTTGACATGAAACGACTGCCTATCTGACCTTCTCAAACCTACTGGGCAACCTGGTATCCCTTTGTAGCTGGTTGGACTGGTTGTTCTTTTCTTGCTTATGGCTAACCGTAACGACTGCTAATGTGTTTAAATGACAACCGGGACCCGCCGATTTCACGTGTCTTGCAAAGCCTTCCACGGCCGGCTCGCGCCAAGCGTTGCTTTGCCTTAGGATCGATCTACCCTGTGGCTGTACCTTAATCACGAGCTCCTCTTTATTATAACGTTTTTTTTATTATCCTCTTCAACTACTCAGATCATAATAGAGAACTTAAGTATTATAATGTCGTTTCTAATTAATATTAAAATGAAATACTTGTTCGTTTTGTCATTCTTGGAATTGTTGCACAAGATTACCTTTGTTGTCAAATAAAGGGTAACTACACACAAACAAAGACTACACACACACTGATAAGATTAATAGGAAGGTTTCGTATCTCAATCAAAACACTGAATGAATAAACAATTCTTTATAAAACACATAATTTTTGTTGTTGAAGTAGTTTCCTTATCCATTTATGAAGGACTGGGTTAAGTGATTGTGAGTAATGTAAAGACACGTAAATTGGCTAGTTTCTTTATAAAATGCGTCATGTATTCTTAGATCTACAGCTTGATAAATATAACATATTTTCTGGTATGAAGAAAACCTAGAATAGTTCTATTTAATGATAAATAATATTTATTTCTATTAATAGGTTCTAATACAAAGGAGGTTTATTTTAAATGTCTCCATGACCGTCAGTGCTTCTGCTTATTCTTAATTAATAATATGTATGTATCAGAGTAGATTCCACCTGGGTTGTCACATAAGTCCTGAGGGATTACTTCACGTACCCAGAAGGGGGTGAAAAGTAGGTAACAGGATACTCCGTCTCCTGATTCTGTACCACTTTTCAGCAAACTCGGTTCAGGCGAGGTACATATGCGGGATTGTCATCGAGCTATTTATAATTATAATGCTGACTAAGCGGTTTCTAGCTTTTGAAAAGTTATTTGTGAAGATGTTTGTGCTCCATGCAATATTCTTCGTGTTCCCTACCAATGTTGTTATAAACCATACATTGAGACTCTGGGTACGCTTTATCATTCCTTCAAATATTCTTGTACAAGTTTAAAAGACCTACAGCTGAGAAACGAGGTTCAGAGTTGAACCGCACTGATGACTTAGTATTTTTATTATTCTTCTGCATGATTAATAAATAAAGCATCACTCAGTATCGTATATGAAGTCGCTCATACCAAAACAAGATTTTTTTGTATGCAAAAAAAATATATATAAAGTGGGTAGACAAGTATGGCACCAAAATCAATGCTGCTAAAAAGGGTATACTTAATAAACACACATTTCTGAACAGGGGAACAGGGAACAGCCTGAGCAAAACCTGTTAAGGAAACATGTTGAAATGTCCCTACCTTAAAAATTTGAATACTTATCACTCGCAGGACCGCAGATACCAATCTTTATCTTTATATTGAATGAAACAAAGGCACCGGTTTTAGAATACATTCAAACACTCATAATAGAAATTTCCGATAGGATTGACTACGAAAAATAATACAGGATGACAAGAAAGATAATCAATGAAAAATAAAAAGTAAATAGCTCACCCATGATCTCGTGTATCCAAGGAGTTAATGGAAGACCTGGGCACCAGAGGACGGTAGCTGGACCTCGTCATACTGACCATAGAATCACCAGTCTAGTCCACAAAACATCACTGACCAAGTAATCACGGTAAATTTAATTGAGCAATCGACGCGCCTGTCGTACCAAGAACCATGCAACGGACTGATTAATGCCAGTGTTTACAACGCCACTGGCGAATGATAACTTATCTATACATCGAGGACATATTCTTCATATCGACGACTAAAAAGATAATAATAAACACGCCGAATACGACTGTGTATTTACTGTTGCATTGGTACTCTGCGAAACGATCAATAACATTTTAGCTGGGGTGAAAGCTCTGAGAACCACGCCTCGGGGGGCCGGTTTAGCGAGCTTTTGTGTCGTTCGGTACACTGCCATCTAGCGGTGGGCTCTTGAACTTTAGTTTCATGGGGTGAACGCCTGGACGGGACTGTTTTTATCTAGCTGTGCTCCAGCCGAGTATTGATTAAGTGGGCTAGTGATAGGGTTTATAAATAGATTTTTGAGTTACCTTCAGGCTGCCCTAGTGCCCATTTCACTTTAAATTTCATAAATCGTGTACCGCCTACTAGTAAAGATTTCCGTCTTATAATATTACTTTCATTATAAATAAAAATTTTCATCTATAAATAAATTCACCCGTTGCGACTAGTTAATTTATATTAAAAAAGCGGGAACAAGTTATGTACATTTTAATTAAATATAATTCTAAAAAAAAACATAATTTTTCCATTTCTAGTCTGACTTTGATGTAGGTACCCACGTGACACAGACTTCAAAAATATCCTTTTTTTCATATTTTGCGCAATAATTTTTACTAATACTATTTTTAATATGTTCTATGTTCTAGTCAATGACTCGAGCCATTAAAGACCAGTTAGTTACTCATATTGATGAGTAATGCAATCCTCGTTTTATTAGAGACAGCTCTTAGAACTTGACATTGAAAAACAAACAGTTGGACATGTGGACTGTGTTTATTTTATCTAGATTTTCTGTCATCTGACTATGATTGTATACATCGAGCTGCCGTATGTGCGAAGCATCTGTGTCATACCTAGACCTACACTTACTACATTTATTTGGTTTATAAAAAAATACACAAAACATGCAAAAGAAAAGAAAAGACAATCGATTTTTGATTCGAACAAAACGGTTCTATTTTTAAAATAAATAAGTGATTCAAATTATTAGTCCATGAGTGTACATAAAAATGGAGTTATTATTAGTGTAGGTACCTATTATTTATATTTATGTAAAAATTATTATCTTTTTTCTAACCTATTTAGTATCTATTTTTGTGTTTGTAATTTTATTTCATTGTGTGACTTGACGAAGCTGACTTAGCACAACAGTGCTGAAGCCTCAGGAAATAAAAGATAAAAAATAAATTGGATACTTAAAGTCAATGTACGTACATTTGGGTAAATGTGAGTTATTACAGTTATGTGAAGTTCCTCTGTCACTTTATTTGTATTTTTTTACATAATGTACTACAAGCAGCTCAAAGCTAAAAGTCGTGGTGGCCTAGTGGTTAAAGAGCCAACCTCTCAAGTGTAAGGGCGTGGGTTCGATTCCAGGTCGGGCAAGTACCAATGCAATTTTTCTAAGTTTGTATGTACTTTCTTAGTATATCTTGGACACCAATGACTGTGTTTCGGATGGCACGTTAAACTGTAGGTCCCAGCTGTCATTGAACATCCTTGGCAGTCGTAACGGGTAGTCAGAAGCCAGTAAGTCTGACGCCAGTCTAACCAAGGGGTGTTGGGTTGCCCGGGTAACTGGGTTGCGGGGGTCAGATAGCCAGTCGCTCCTTGTAAAACACTGGTAGGTACTCAGCCAAATCCGGTTAGACTGGAAGCCGACCCCAACATAGCTGGGAAAAGGCTCGGGAGATGATGAAGCAGCTCAATTTTTCTTTGCATTTTATTATAGGTATATAATTTATGCATATAGGTGCCACAATAATCACTCAGGCGTCAAATACTTGAATCGTAACTAATGAAATAGCCGTCATCTCGTAGGAAGTGCATAATATTACATTCGGCTGCGCCCAGTGGACTGTAAACCGCGGAACAAATCGGACCGTGAACTCCGCTTTATGCAAATCCGTAGCCTGCATCACTGAGCTCGAAATCAATTTCGATATTGTTTTGTAAATACGATATACGTATACATAGGTTTAAGTAATTATACCCTGTTAAGTTTACCTTTATTAGAGAGACATAATAATATGTCAGTGGAATTGCAAAATGGCTGGAAGGCCTCTTTAGAACTGTTAATAAGTAATTCAATTATCAACTATACCTTCTTTTTCCATATATCTTTCCAGCATAGGTACCTGTCTTTAGGTAAGACAGTTTTAAACCTGTCATTTTCATCAAGATGTGGATCGGTGGGAGTGTGGATGCACGGTCTAAGAGCGCATATTCCACAAGTTTGCAAAGTCGTAAAAAATGTCAAATATTTACAAGTTTTAATTAATTTGAAAAAAAATCATTACAAAAAAGCCAACTTCACTTGAAATAATTTATTGCATAAGTTTCATTGAAGATCCACTCATACTCGTAATGTTTATCTATATACTAAGTATTTTTTGTTTGTACCAAGGTTCCGAAATCACTGAACCTATTTGAAAAATCCTTTCGCTGTTAGAAAGCTACGCTCTCTACGCTCGGGTTACAAGGAGAAGTTTTTACGGAATGCGATTAATACCGCAGGAAATAACTAGTGACTTATAAATTACGAATGGCAATGAAAAGGTCTTCGTCCAATTATATAGTCTTCTTGTCACAACCTTCAACAGCTGGTTTGTCAGTTTTTTCAGAATCTTGATCGTTTAAATTATCTTTTTTCAGTTTTTCATCCATTTCTTTATTCCATTCTTCTAGTTCTTTTTCAGCATTTTTTATGTCTTCCTCGGTTACGTTTAGGTCGGGATACCGCCTCTGAAATTATATATAAACAGGTAAATAATAAGCTTGTATATCAGAGAAGTTATATATGGTCAGTAAAAAATACTTCAAAATCTAGTTCATGAAATAAAAAAAAAATTGGCAGCCAATCCCGATAGGCAGCGATGAGGAGGATTTTTGTTGTATGTATTTATATAATATTTATTATAATATTTTTTTGGAAATATATATGATAATCAATAATTTTCTAAAATATATGTAAATATTTTTAGTATTTGTTAAAAGTATTTATAATAAAAAATAAATTTATATAAAACAAGTACGTTGTCCCATTTCAACCCAAAGTGATATAAAATTGTGTCAGTTTTAATTACACCTTCGGCAACACAACATGATAGGCTGTATTTTTAAATCATAAACTCCTTGGCAACCAAATCACATAGATACGCGTAAACACAAGATAATTGTTACTACCTAATATAATTTGAAGGAATATTCTACAACGAATAAGGCCAAAATCATAAATCACTGTTATTCAATAACGTTAAATTATTTACTTCGTGTTTTGATAAACACAAGCAATAATGTAATAAAGCAAACTATGATAAATAGATACATAGATACAGACGATCAATATTTGCTCAAACCACAGTTGAATCAAGCAATAGTTTGATGGATTTAATTAATTTAATAGTTTAATTATTAAGTTTCATTGTTTATCTACATAATAAGTATGTTAATACCAATGGGTACGGCAAATATTAGAACTAATTATTTCTCTAAAATATGTAAATAGAGGAGAGGTCTGGTTTGATTAAATGGATTGTATGTTCGCTATATGAAAATGCGATTAAAATATCGGGAAAACGCCAGAGACAGAATATTACAAGTATTATATGAAATTTTTGCTTAAAAAATACTGTCCAAATTGACTGACAGGATGATTGAATTCCCACCCAGATAAAGTTAGTGGCAGCTTTTATCAATATAAATGGTTACCAACCTGAAACTCCTCCAAAGTAGCCTGTATATTCTCCTGCTGCGTCCTCAACCTCCTTGGCAGCGAGAAGACAGCATTGAACAGTCTCAGCATCATCCAGCCTAGGACCGTCAGGACCCCATACATAGCCATACTCTTGAACATCGCCCAGTAATCAACGCTTACCTGCTGATGCTTCATTTTTGACCTTAGTTTTAAGACAAGGAACTGATTGGTCAAATTAGCAGCTCAAATTTCGAATTTACGATTGTATTTTGTTTTTCATTGGTTGCTTCGGTGTTATTTTGCAATCTAACGACTGTCTTTTGTTTTTACAAAATTGTTCGATTGCGGACAGTTGATTTCGGTTTCTGCAGTTGTCAAAGAAAGCGATGGTATATAGTGATGGTAAATGATGTATATGGTGACGGATGGACGGCTGAATGTTCACGTGTGTAATGGTCCGTAAGAAACGGCTGTGTTTATGACAGTGACCCATTTCACTATCGATTGTACGTGGACGTCGCTTCACGAATAATTGATGCAGCCAGACGTGGTCAACTTTGATGGGAAAATATAGCTTTTTTTTTAATTCGCTGATTTTTCAGGTCAAATATACGGAGATAGGAGGTCAAGTATCTCTATTGGGTAAGCATCAAAGCGAAAAATTGTATTGGCGGAAAGCTTCAAGGCAAGAATCAAGCAACGAAGAAAAGACTTTTGTGGAGCCGCACAAACGGAGTTTACAACTATTAAAAGTGTGAATAATAAATGACATATTATATACTAGCTTTCACTAGTGGTTTCACTCGCAACCCGTAGTAATTACTCTTCGCAACCAGATAAAAAGTAACTTATCGCCTTCCTCGATAAAAGGGCTATTTAATAGTGCAATACTGAAACTTTTTTACTGAATTTTTGAGTTAGCACAGATAAGGTCTTGATGAGACCATTTAGCATGGTATGAGTCTATTTGCTTGCAAGAGAAATGTTGGTATAAGGGGTAACTCCAATAGTATTACCATATTTGCTATTAAGAACTCAGATGTCACCACGTGTCAGCATAAACGAGCTGATAAATAGTTACTGAAGTGCACTTGTATGGTGGAATTCCAACCACTCAAATCTAACAATAGACGCACCTACCTTCAAGTATCTACTTGCAATTTAAAGCCTCTTAAATGAGTGGACATTTCCATTGAGGGCCAATCAGAGAATATTTCTATTCATATCTACTGTCTAGACAAAATCAAATAGATAACTTTGTTTAATACAGGGATGTGCCCCGCATTTTCCCAACTACTTTATTATGTTGGGGTCGACATCCAGTCTAAATAGATGGTGCTGAGTAGGTACCAGTGTTTTACATGGAGCGACTGCCAATCTAAAACGGGCAACGAGATGCCTCTTGGTAAGACTGGTTGTCAGAATTCCTAGCTCCTGACTATCCGTAATGACTGCCAAGTCTTGAAACCAGAACCGGACTTTTTTATAAAGTTGAAAAGTTTTATAGTTCGCTGAACGCGCTAATCTCAAAAAAATCTATACCGATTTGAAAAATCTTTCTTGGCCAAATAGTCCGTTTATCTAAGAAGACTATAGGATACTTTTTATAAGGGTGAGCCAACTATATCCCACGGGAACACACAAATTAATTCGAATTTTCTATAGAACTATACAAAAGAAAAATAGATTAGCTGTACTTATATGTACCTGCCTATCTAGCATTATAGTGTGTTATCTTTTACACAAATAGAATACTGCAGATTACACCCACCAGTAGTAAACACTAGTAAAGATAATACCAACAAACTCAGTGACTACTTGCCTTTTATTCCCTCGTTTTATTTTATATAAAACAACTGGAAATTTTTACTCTAAACAGCGCTGCGGGTTACATTAACGCTTTTATGGTTCCAAAAAAGGAGACTGCAATGTAAATTTTCATTTTCTTTTGGTATTTTAATGGAATGGAAAGGAGCGTGAGGAAAGCGCTTGTGTTTTGTTTGTTATGTTTATATTAGGTAATATGCATCCCACATTTTTTGATAATACACTTTAAATAATTGCTTGAATTGATAATCTTACCTAAATATATAACCTGACAACTTTTTGCTCCAAGGTTGCTTATGGACCCTCAATATTGTCCAAGTAATACACCCATGAATGGAGTCCAGTCACTGAGCTAGTAGCGAAGATAACTTCCAAGTTTAGATACATTTTTGTGAGATTGTTAAATGATAAATGATATTTATTTTGCAAATAGGTTGAAATCAACACTTTTACACGTCAACACATTTTTTTATAAAATAACGAGATGAGGTTGGCATTTCCTAACTGACTGCCTTGAGAAGAAACGCCGAAACAAACTCAAGGGTCATATGTTCGCAAGAGTTACCGCCTGGCACAAAAACTGCTCCAGGAACAAGAGTGGTTTTAGGTACTTAAACAGTAAAATTCTGACACTCCCTCTAGCTGCACCCACAGCTGGAGGGGTCATTTATTTAATTCCCACTTAAAAAGGTACTGATTCTAATTCCCACCAACCTAGTAATAACTACCAATTCAATAATTTTTGTTGGACCATAGCTCAACTATCAAGATAAAGATGTCTTCTGTGTAATGAGTATGACCAAAAGTACTTATTACTTTATTATACAAAGCTGTTTACTGTCCTCCTTACCGGAATAAGGCAAGACCTCTTAAATTATCTGGACTGGAAGTTGTTTCGCGAGGTCAACGCCCGATAAGAGCGCTCGCTCTAATTTCGATGACACACGAACATCTCGTGAAGTTCTTAAAACTAGTGTCATATTTACCACCATGAGTGTACTTCTTCACTTGCAGATTTTATCGCACGTAAAGTCGGTTTCACAAGCGTCATTGTTTAAAGTGGTGGTTATAAATAATTGTTCGTTTGTCAAAACCCCGTACGAAAATCCGCTGTTCTGAAGGCGTTGTATGTATCATGGACAATTCGATAGGCACTTACTACTTATTATGTGAAATTATTTTGTTTTCACCCTTAAATAATTATAAAATCCTTTTTTTAATATAATATAGAAGGTACTTTAGATGCTGCTCTTAAAAATCTCGCCTACTAAGTAGTTATCTCATCTTAAACGCAAAAGTTTATTAAATGCCGGTCGATATTACGGGCTACTTTTTATCCGGATGTGAGCACTTATAACTATTTACTAGTTAAACAACTAGAATAAGTATTAGAAGGAACAACATACATTACGGAACAAAGCATGTCATGGAGAGTTCAATGCCCCTACATAAAATAGACTCAGCAATTCAAAGCATCTAAAGTGTAGACTGCAATAGAATGAAAAACGATAGAAAGTGATACCGAACATCGGTATTTCTACCGGAGTCTGTTACCTAATAATAGATTAAATTCTCATACCTTAGGCGCCAGTTTCAGAATTACTTGCAAGAGCCGACCCGACTGCTAGTAGCTGAAATAGTTGTGTGGCTACGAATTGCAACCGGTGAAATTCGTAATAGACTTGCGCAACAGAAAAAAATCTTTTTTCTTTCTCGATTAACATGCGGTAAAGGTAGCGAGATTGAAAATAGTGCATAT
Organism: Heliothis peltigera; assembly: GCA_958496145.1. NCBI lineage: Eukaryota > Metazoa > Arthropoda > Insecta > Lepidoptera > Noctuidae > Heliothis > Heliothis peltigera. The sequence continues at coordinate 9,827,769 of OY292328.1, forward strand.
TTTATTGCGGGTAGCTATTTTTTTTCACATTTGTCATTTCAAAAATATTAGAAGGCACTATCACATCCACCAGCGGGAGAGGTAGGTACCTACTTTATTGCTTTTCCTGACCTTTCAGACTTTTATTGACTAAAACCCAACTCTGTACCTTCTGGACTCTTTGTATATCAGGGCCGCGGTAACACTTTTTAACAATCTAGCAGCCTCGGCAGGCTTTCGCCGTAAGGGGCCGCAGAGTTGCAGACTGGTCTTCGAGGATTGTGTAAAACAGAACTCACCGCCGACCAGGGCCGGTCGTCGCTAACCGTGGACGGACGGCGAGCCAGGAAGATGTATGCCTACCTACATATGTATGAATGTAATGCTTAGATATACTTTCCAGGGCAGTGAACTTGTGCAGCTATTTCGCAACAGAACAATGTCGCTAGATATCTTCAAGTTTCACAATAGATGCCTCTGTATGTATAAGGTACGTGTGTACAAGATAGTACGACGACTAGGTACTATCATACCCTTCAGCTTCAGCGATAAATTTGAAAATGTATTAACGAAATTTGACAGATTGTAAGAGCTTGATGTGCTGGCGTCTGTACTTAGTACAACCAAGTTACGGTTTTATAAGACTTCACTTTAACTTATTGGATTATTTATTTATTACAAAGACCATTTGAGGTTATCATATTATTATCATCTAAATTATAAAACGCATATGCAGAAGTTATTTATATTTTGTCCAGAAACTGTGTCAAGGTGCGAGATTAGTTAAGTATTTGCAAAACGTCTATCTAAACATTATCATACCTAAATATTAGGTATCATAAGTTTGGATGACAGAGTAAATAAACCACCAGGGTCTGGGCTGCGGGTTGTTCGTAAGAGTTACCGTGGCCCTGGCACACAGGGACCTCCAGAAGATACATAGTGGGTTTTAGTCTAAGAGTCTGACACACCCTCCAGCTGCACCCTCAGCGGGAGAGGTCATTTGATTATTTCCCACGAAAAAAAACCTAGGTTTCTAAGCTGTAAATGGGAACATGACTTTTAGGGGCAGTTTCACAGCTTACGGATAGCCACTATCTCCCAGATAAATTCAAGAATGGAACAGAATATGTATGAAATTATCTGCCAGATAAACTATCTGGAACTTATCAGCCACCTGTGAAACTGGCCTTTAGTTTCGGAAAATGTCCTATTGCGTGCAATGCATTTATCCCAAAAGTGCAGATGTCTGGTGTTTATCCTGTAAGAATAAAATAAAATTAAACCACAATGTTACGAGCGCATGGAATCAATAAGTAGTGCTATGCCAGCAGACAATTATAAACGTGTGAATCGACTGGCCTCCATGACTGCGCCATGTGGTACAATACTTAGGTACACTCGGACACAGAAAACTGATACATATACCTAAACAATAGTTTTACGTCGTTTTTAAATAAGTATGTGTTATTTGAGTGTCATTTTGCCTTTTTAATGTGTCTGGATGTTATTAGCTTTGAGTTATTTAAATTTAAAATAATACTCAAGGTGTGCTGTAGTAAAAAACACAAAGGAAAAGACCAAGGCGATGACCGATGTCAGCCTGGGGCTTCATATAATTTTTTGCAAATATGTACTCGTTCAGAGTAGGAACTAAGTGAAAGATAAACCCACTTGTTCACTCGTCTTATGAACTTTTTTGTCCATTGGAATCAGTGTCACGTGATCTATGACATGTATTTGTCATCATAATAATGTTTTAATTGGTTTTATTATCATTCATAATACCTTGCGGTCGACTGTACAGAATTCTTTTCAATTGCCGCATAACATTCATATTTTATCAGGGTCTTTCTTTGTGGGCTGCTTCGTGGGAATTTATTGCAACTTATAACTTTCATATTGATTAGCTTATTAAAATTTATGTTTGTTTTCTATTCGCCTTGGCAGTTGTATGTAACCATCTTTGTTTCTTTAGGACCTAGATAGGTCCAAACATTGGTATTTCAAGCTAAATAGTTTGAAATACCAATGTTTGTTTTACCAAGCTATGATGACCCTGTTGGCGCAATGTTAACCAATCCGGACTGCTGAGCTGAGGGTTCGGTCGACATTTGTGTGATGACTGATTTGTTTTATTATTTACTAGCGACCCGCCCCGGCTTCGCACGGATGCAATGCTGATACGAAAACCTTCCTCTTGAATCACTCTATCTAATAAAAAAACCGCATCAAAATCCGTTGCGTAGTTTCAAAGATTTAAGCATACAAAGGGACATAGGGACAGAGAAAGCGACTTTGTTTTATACTATGTAGTGATGAGACGAGTATATATGTGTGTCAGTTGTGTTGGCATTGGCACCCATAATGCAAGCTAATCAATAGCTTATCTTAATAACCGGGCTAAAGGTCTAACCAACTGTGTGTGAAAAAGGTGTCCCGATATCTATACTTATAATAAATCTGTGGAGAGGTCAATTCTGTACATTGAATATATTTTCAAAATAACTATCAGGTGGTGATAAGTGATCGATACTGATGCCAAAAATGCAATCAGTAAAATTTTTGTCTGTCTGTCTGTCTGTATGTTATTAATAGGAACAAAAACTACTGGACGGATCTTAATGAAACTTGGTACATTTATTCTTCATACTCCTGGGCAGGTTATAGGATAGTATTCATCACGCTACAATCAATAGGAGCAGAGCAGTGAAGGAAAATGTTGGGAAAACGGGAGAAGTTACACCATTTTTTAAGGTTTCGTCGCGAGTGCAGCTTTAATGGTTAAAGCTACATAGAAATAATATATGACGGAAATGTTCTACATAAAATTATCTTAAAAGTATTAACAGCATATGTCTATCTTTAATGGTTGACTCACAATAACACGTATAACTACGATAGTATACCAGTTCGGAGCTTTCTGATTATTTGTTATTGATTTGTTTACTCTTATGTTTATAATATTCTCGCTCACCACTAATTAACAAAAGAGAACATGATTGCACATTCTATAAAAAAAAGAATCAATGAAATCAGTGTAGAAATACCAAACTTATACATAAAATACGATAATCAGTAGGTCGGTCCGTAGGTATAATAAGGCTGAGGTCCGAGCGCGAGCTTCTCATCCCGACAAAAGTTAGGCATTGGTAGCGGTAATCGACATCCACACTGGCGTAGCCGCGGGGGTCCTCTATAGGTTATACATCAGAACAACACATAGACTACTTTTTGTCGCGAAAACCGACATCCACGCGGGCGGAGCCGCGGGCGACCGCTAGTATTACATGTAATTAGTCAAGATGTCAACATAGAATTATATCTCTATTTTAACGTAGTTGGTTAAAATGCAAGTTGGCAACAGGAGGCAATAGCTAGCTAGCTCAGCACGAAAAGAGGTCTGTATAGCAATGAAAAATAAAAGATCATATACAAAGTGTTTGAGTTTATTAAAAACCGATTCATTGACACTTCAAAAAATAATTAACATAAATAAAACATAGTCAACATAGCATATCATATAGGTAGTTTACAATATTACAATATAATACAAATGTTTGATTCCTAAAATCACAGATGAGTATTTATATTTGAGAGATACGACACTCTGTAATTTTGAAATGAAAAAAAAAGAGACAATGAAATTTATGAATAAGTATTTATTAATTTTATTCTTATCAATTCCCGATTATTTTTAAATATTGTAGACACGTATCGTAGGTATGTAGAAAGATTCTATTTTTAAATTTGAAAATGTTACGAGAATATTAACACACTTATCGGAGACTAGTTCATCAATATATATTTTAAGGACATTATTCACCTTTGGTTTTCTGGTTTGAAGAAGAATGTTTAGTAGGTAATTTAGTATATTAGGCGGTAAACACTCATGGTCTAAAATTATGGCTATGAGCACAAGAGATCTGCATTTTTTACAGACTATAATTTGTCGTCTAAATGTGCTAGACGACATGTTTTTTTCAAAAAAATATAATTTCAGTAATAAACAATTTGTAGAGCAAATGTTAAAATATTTAAAAAATGAATATATTTATCTTGGTCACGCCATGAATGGCTGGAGCGATTTCAAAAAAATATTTGAACGGAAAATTTTAAAAATCAGACACGTAGGCATTTTTGACGCGAAAAGCCGACATCCACGCGGGCGGAGCCGCGGGTGAGTGTTAAACTATAATTGAATTAAGAAATCCAGTTATTTTAGGTTATGGCGTTTTTAAGCAAATGGCTATTTGCAACATGCGAAGGAAAAGCTTGCAAGTTATTCTATATTTAAAATAGTTATGTACATAGAACTAGGTAATATGTCTTTGTCTAAAACTTACGCTGAATACGTTCCATAGACAGACTTCTCAAAGATTTTAAATATCAACCTTATTGCCTTGTAAAATAAAGGCTATTTTGTTATTTTTGCTTTACGTATGTTAGTTTACTCCGCGATCTTCGTGCCTTTAACTTCTGTGCTAACTGTTCTGAACAGATATAGGTTCAGACCCCAGTACATCAAGCTACTACAATCAGTCAAAAATAGATTTTCAACCTTATCGCTATAGCATATGGTTCAAAGTAGATTGGGAATATTTGACAGTTTCGGGTAGCTTGATGTGCTGCTGTGTTTTTAATTGTTTCAGGCCAGTTTTCGCTATCGATTGCATAATCTTTAGACGCATAGAAGTTATCTCGCCCGTATCATATTGGCCCCTAGAACTGAATATACGTTATTTGAACATTTAGGTGTAAATTATAGTAGAAATTGTATGGAGAAATAATGATAGTAATCAGTATAACACATGGGTACACTATTAATACATATTATTTAAGAGCGTTGGCAATATCGCATTTACATATGTAGCTGTCAAACAGTTACAAGATTTATTTAATTTGGCAAATTGACTATATGAAAATAAGAAATATGGCTCTGTAGTGCACTAAAATATTAAATATGAATTTCAATCAAAACACAATTTTTTTATTGTAAATGATTCAGGTGGAGACTGGCAAGCGCAGCGTAGGACGTCAAACAACAAGATGGACAGACGACCTTATAAAGGTGGCCGGAAGATGTTGGATGCAGGTCGCTTCCAACCGGTATATGTGGAGATCTAAATAAAAGGAGAGGCCTATGTTCAGCAGTGGACGTCCTATTGCTGAGATGATGATGATGAAATATTTCAGGTGTAAAAAAGCCATTTAGCAAGTTCCCAAATAGTTTTTTACATTTAAAACTATATATTCGGTGTTATAATATGAATTATTGCATCCCCTAATCAATTTATTAGTGCACTTGAGAGCATTATTTCTTATCTTCATACAGTAAAATTGAGAAATTAATTAAAACATGTATGTATTCGACAGCTATTTGCGACGTTGCCGAGTTTCAGAATACGCGCTCTCAACATCAATACAATTTACTGATATGGAATGAGTTACGATGTTATTTGTTCAATACATAAATTGGAATAGAATTATCTTAATTTTAACTATACTGACTGAAATCTCAGAAATCTATAGATTTTAGTAAAAATAAATCGATGTTTTTTTTAGTATAAAAAAGAATTATATTTTTTGATTACAGTAAGTAGTTATTGCAGTCGACGATTCTACCACACAGAGTAAAAAAATACTATGACAATAATATTTTTTTAAACATCGATTTTTCATTCACAAATGAGTATAAGATATAAACATTATAAAGTCATTATGAAATTGAGCAAGTTTATAACTACATATTTTTTTTATCATGTAGGGTATATGTTGATTAACGCTCAATCCTTCTCCGTGTGAGAAGAGGCCTGTGCCCAGCAGTGGGACGATAAAAAGGCTGATGATGAGGGTGTATGTTGGCAGAGATGGGTTTTTATGTCCGTGGACGGTTTAATGTCCAGTCGTAAATAGTAGGACGGATGTCACTTGAAGTCTTAAAGTTCGGACGTTAGCCCGGCCATACACGGACTGCTTCAAGAATAACTTAAGGCCGATTGTTTAAAGCCGCGACTGCGCGGTGAACTATAGTCATTTATTAGCTGCCATACACACGACTGATGAAGCGTAGTGATTAACGCTCAATCCTACTCCTCGGGAGAGGAGGCCTGTGCCCAGTAGTGAGACGATAAAAAAATAAAAAAGGCCGAGACGATGATGATGACACACGACTGCTTGGGTAGTCGTGACCGCTTCAAGCCATCAACTGCTCGAGCGGCCGCGAGCCATACATGGAGTGCTCGAACCTTTGACTGCTTTAGAGCAATCGCCAGCTCTCAGACCTCAATTATCCGGAAATAATAATGTTGCACTCAGCTTTGGTAGAAAATGATCTGCTCGAGCTTTTGGTAGCTACAGCTCTAGCAGTCAACAACCAACCACTCGAGCAGTCGACGTCAGTGTACGTCGCTCAGCCGCTAACTGCTCAAGCAGATTGTGTACTGACGGGCTTAGAATAAAAATGGCGTTATTCCCATCTGCCTATAATTTTTAATGTAGATAATATTTGTATACTAGTTATTTACTCGCTCAATTTCGATATGACAATAGTTCTACTTACAAAGTGAGATAGAAAAGTAGTAAGACTAACGCACGGTAGGTACATTTGGTATAAAATCTCCTTGGATGGGTCTACGGCATGTTTTGAAGGCATTCTTTGATCTGCGTCCACGCTTGTAGGTTCTAGCGGATAAAAAAATGATTCATACTTCAATTTTTTTTTCATTCGAAAATTTAAATATTTCTTTTGTTTAAAATTTCATTTAATTTAAATATTTCTTTTATTTGAAATTTTATTCAGAAAATATTTTTAATAAAACATAACTTACCTTTTTGGCGGCTTTCACCTGCAGAGTAATAAAGCTAACGAGTGACTCGTGGAGGTCCTTGTCTTTTTGTTTTTGGAAATATTCTATCTCTACCTGCGCCTTTTTGGTGAATTCTCTGTGAACAAATTGTATTATTCAAAATTACAAAATGAATTTGTTCATTACAAAAAAATATAAGAAAACCTTAGATGTGGCAACAGACACTTTTTATGACACTGATAGGTGGGGGGGGGGGGAGAAAGAGAGAGAAAGCGAAGAGAGAAAGAGAAAAGAGAGAGATAGAGAAAAAGAAAGAGACAGGTAGAGAAAGACGCGCACGTCGCACGGCTTGCAACTATAGCAAAAAGTGTCGTTACAACTTTTGGGTCTTAATTTTTTTTCTCCTTTGAAGGATATCCCCGATAAGGAACTTTGCTCCAAAAGGAATTGAAAAAAAAATAGCGGTCTGAATCACACATCGGTTGCTTTGCACAGCAATAGAGCAATAATAACGATCAAGCAAAGCAACAGTTTATTGAATAGGTCTTCTAAACAGTAACGAGTAATGGTGCTCACTCCAGGTCAGCCTTAGCGTTGTGTATGGCTATGGTGTCGGCCAGTATCTTGGCGTCCAGCGCGCGCGTGGCGTGGTCGCGCACGATGTCGGGCTCGGTGGTGCCGAACAGCCGCGACATCAGCCCCGACTTGCCTGCCGCCGCGCGGCTGCGCTCTGACACCCTGCACAATCAGACCAACCGTCTGACAAGATCTTATGTCTACGTGCCTACTACTTGCACAATGGTGTGGGTTACATGTTTGACCAATCCTAGCTTATTTATTATAGCTATTAACTGTTTTTGTTCCAAAATAACTAAAAAAAAAAAACTACAACCGGGGCCTTTGGATAAAGTTAAATTAATTATTATTTAAAGGTATAAGGTAAGGTATTTAGTAACATGTCTGTGATTTATTATAATATTATGATTAAATAAATACATAAATTAAAAACTTGAACAAAATGCAATGATTTTTATAATTCTGGCCCAGTTCTAGAATTTCTTAAACTTTTGTGGGTCCCAAAAAATTTGCCTATCTACACCTTCAAAATGTTAACCTTTTGATCGCCACGTCAAAAAAAGAAACACGTGCCCAGCGCGAAACTAAGAATTCATCCATAAATATCTACAATAGAGTAGTTCAGAATCATATTGATTAAAACTGACTATTAATCTCGAACTTTAAATGTCTGACATGTAGTCGTGACCGTGGCATTCTGCATACTTTTTGGCTTGTCATCTATACATGACTGTGGCGGTCAAAAGGTTAAATAATGAAAGTATTTTTCCACCTCATTGTCAGTTGGAGAGATTGGTATAAACCAACCAATCCTTGAGTCCAGTATTGATAACAGTTATCAGCAGACCTGTTGGTGAGGGTGTCCTGGGCATTCTCAAGTGCTCGCTGCAGCGCCTCGTGGTTGGTGCACAGCTGCTGCAGCGCGCTCGCGTAGAACAAATACTCCTTCAGCTGGTCTGCTAGCTGTTCCTCGTCTTCGGCCACCGAGTCTATGCTGTCTGCTATTGAGTCTGCAAAGGAAATTTTAGGCTATGAAAAATACTGGCTGGGCAAATATAACTGGACTTTGACGTCATCAGACTAACTTGGTATTTCAGAGCAAAAATGCTGTTCCAAAATAAAGTGGTTTACTGCATAACCGCTATCTACTGCGGGCCGAGATTGACGCAATTGTTCTCCCTTTTTGGAATGGAAATCTCTCGTTGTAGGTGCAACTGAAGGTAGTGTCAGACTTTTATAGACTTACGCCCACTTTTGTTTGTTTTGAACACTCCCACAGTCGTGTTCTCCTCAGGTCTATATTTAAAATAAATTATAGCCATCAACACTCAATAAACCGCACAAGCGAGTTCTTTGTAGTCGGAGAACACAAGAAATAAGTAGATTAATAACATGTTGACCCTAATATCTAGGTGATAGAAAATTTTATGAGAAATACAACTATAAGAAAGCATTTTCAATAAGTTGACAGCACAAACTTCTAGTTTTCGTAATAAAATTATTTAATAAGGTAAACCAAGGTAGCAACTTAGTTTTAGTTATAAATTTTGAGTGTGCTATAATATCGCGTTGGGTCTTGCCTGTAAAGGTATTTGTTTGCTTGAAGGAATAAATAAATAATTTATTATGAATACTATAGTACAGTCACCCGCACATCAGTAGACACACTTTGACCTGGAGACCGCCTCTATTTCCTACGACATAAGAGCTGTTTTCGCAGTTCAAATGTTTCCACTGATGTGCGGGTGACTGTACTATGTATGAATAAATAATAATAGTTACTAACATACCGAAATAATGCCCGGCCTTCTGCAGTCCGTCGCCCATCTCTTTCTCGATGACGCTCCACTCGCTGAACAGCTTGCCGTAGTTCGCGTGCAGCTTGCACAGCGCGTAATTCTTTTCTATTATTTTTGATCTGAAATATGTAGGTATATAATAATATTAATGAATAAAAATTAAATATGTAAATATATTCTGGTTAAACAAATATAACTCTTCAGCTGTATAATATGAGGACAGATTATTGTAATTGTAGTAATATAATACACGCGAAAATTGATGTTTGTTACATTCACATAAACACTTGGAAAAAAAATTGAAAGGATTTTGATGAAACTTGGCATCAGTGGAAGGGTGCTCCCACGCAACAATTATATAACGTTGTACAGCATAGTATAACACGATAACATTATCGATACGATAACATTCTGACTGTTATTGTGTTATACATCGTGTTATAATGTTGTATAACATCAGAATAAAATATAGAATACTTTTTATCTATGTGCGGGGAAGTATTTCCCTTAGAAAACAAGTGAAACCGCTGACGGAAGCTAGTATTAAATAAACCTTACCTAGTATAAAGAAAGTTTCCTAAATTAGTCTCTAATTGTTTCCCATAGTTTTTTACACTCTCAATCTCTGGATCTGGCTTTTTTAGCCTGATCGATACCGACAGTGACTTGATCTTGTTTTCCGCTTGGAGTATATAGCCTGGAATCATCAGAAATATTATGCATGGGTACAAATATTAGACTAATCTATGCAAGAACAGCTCAACCATTTTTCCGGACATTCAAATACATGATCATTTTGAGTGTCAAGTTGATAAATTGCCCAAAATTCTCAAAAGGTACATAGCATATGCTAAAATTTGTTTATAATCATAAAAATTGTATTTGATCACAACCAATTCTTTAGTCTGTATTTCACTTTTATATAATGTATGTATAGCATACTAGTCTTAACAACTTCTGCTAGAAGTATTTGACAAGTATTAACACAGTCACAAAAGAAATAAGAAGAAAGAAAGAGAGAAAAAACATGTCTTCAATTTAAGTTCCATACTAACCACTATCAGTAATGGTTTCCCGCCAGCCATGTTCCTGCTGCAGGAAGTTGATGAACTGGTCATCGAAGCACAGCCGAGGGTGGGACGCGACCCGCAGCAAGAAGTTTTCAAGCCCGGCTCGTCTTCTCTCCACAAACTCAGGATCTGTAGTATCCGACTTCCGCCAAGCATACAGAACCTGGAAATATATTATAATATCATCATCTGTCTAGCCTTTTCCCGAGTTATTTTAGGGTCGGCTTGCAGTCATTGATACAGCTGAGTATCATCGTTTTACGTGGAGCGACTGCCTATCTGAACTCCACAACCAAGCCACCAGGACAACCTTATATCCCTTGGTAGGACTAGTTGTCAGGCTTTCTGGCTTCAGATTCTGACTACCCGTAACGACAGCCAAAAATGTACAAATGATAGCCAGGACCCACCAATTTAACGTGCCTTCGAAACACGAAGGAACTCGTCATGACAAGATGGTCACCCATCCACAGACCGACCAAGTATTGCTTAACTTTATAATCAAAAAACTTTTTCTAGGACATGGGTGAAATTGCAATCACCACCAGTTGGTTTGAAAATATTTTGGCTAATTAGGGTGTATTATTTTCACTATTTTATCACAAAAACCAAATAATATACATTGGTCATGTAAATCTTAATTGAACAACAACTTTTTATCTTTATAGTTTTAAACTTTCTCAACAAGTCATGACTCTTTGAAGATAAAATTATCATGTGAATGTTGATTTAATTTTGATAATAATTGTAACATCAATTAGATAAGAAACAATGATAGTATTGTGTCTTGATTGTATCATACAAAACAATTAAAGTGAAAGAATGATTGACTGATTTATTTCCACAAAAATCAATTTACCTTGTAAGACCATAATGGAATTTGATTTTACCAAATGTACATTGTCTTCAGATTACTAGCAAAGAAGTCAGACTGCATGCTGCTTTATCATTCTTAGGGCCAGTTTCACCGGTTACGGATAAGTTCCAGATAGTTTATCTAGTAGATAGTGGCTATCCGTAACCGGTGAAACTGGCCTTTACCATTATATTTTAATCTAGAAAAGCATACATAGTACAGAGAGGTGGTAATCAATGTAGGAGGCCTACGTTCAACAGTGGATGCCGATAAGCGGAAAAAATAACTTATTGATGAGGACAATTTGATGATATGAAAGACTTCTACTCCAAGAAGTCATGGTGGCCTAGTGGTTAAAGAGCCAACCTCTCAAGTGTCAGGGGGTTGGTTCGATTCTAGTTTGGGCAAGTACCAATACAACTTTTCTAAGTTTGTATGTACTTTCTAAGTATATCTTGGACACCAGTGGCTGTGTTTCAGATGGCACGTTAAACGGTGTAGGTCCCGGCTGTCATTGAACATCCTTGGCAGGTAGTTACGGGTAGTCAGAAGCATTTGCTCCTTGTAAAACACTGGTACTCAGCCGAAACCTGTTAGACTGGAAGCCAACCCCAACATAGTTGGGAAAAAGGCTCGGGAGAAGATGATGAAAGACTCCTACGATTATAAGAGAATTTATTTAGTTACAAAATTAACCTCCATTTTGTTTTGTTTGAAAATAGCAAATAGGCTTACCCTCTTTTCAGGCAGTGGTGGTATGATCACGTGAGGATAAGTTACGAGTAGGTAGTCATGAATCTGTTCAAACTCTGTGTAGCGTCTCCAAATAGTACTAATCTTTGATTGCACCAGCTTATAGTCTGGGTCTGTTACTCTGAAATAGAAAGTAATATCCTTTGGGTATGCTTTACAAGTACATTGTACAGATGCCAGCAAATTTGAACCATATGCTTCACTGATAACATAGAAAATCTATTAATATCTATTATTTGACAGATTGTAGCAGCTTGATGTGTCTGTACTTAGCAAAACTTGGAAATATAATTGAGAATTTTCAACTATTGCATTGTTGTGTTTTAATTCTGATAATGGAGTTTATTGACTTAGATATTGTTATGGTAAAAACTGTTGACAAGCATATCTACTATACTCCATTTGGTTAGGCATTAACTAAAGATAAACCATCTTTAAGAATTTTTATTTAAAAAAAAAACAAGTTTATTTACCTTCAGTTAAATAGCTATCCAAACGTAACAAAAATAAATAAATAGCAGAGTCATGTTCTCTTATCGATGATTAGTATAAATACAAGTAGAAAAACATACAGTTACATCAGAAATAGAAAGCAAGAAATAATTACTTTTATAAGGATATGACCTAATTAGCTTTGACATTTCAATCTCAGGCTCTTGGGACGATTGAGAGAGGTGCATGCACCCGCAGTAAGTCTAATTGACGCGTAATGGACGTCTAATTTGCTAAGAAAACAATAGAATAGAACCACTTACTTGAGATCGATTAGATACACAGTGTAATGATCGCGAACGTGCAACGTCCCATTAGCGCGCTTTTCTGACTCAACTATCGATATATCAACGTGTTTTAACAACGTGTCCTGGAAATAACACAAAGATAAATACTTTTCACGTCCTAAATAAAAGAAAGTAGGCGTAGTAACAATACAATACCTGACTATTGAAGTCATCCGCTGTTTCAATAACGCTTGGCGATCTCGACGGCTTGACCGGCGAGTTTTGTGCTGACATTTTGATTTCGTATGCGAATTAACGTAATACGAGGTGATATTATTTATGTGTAATAAAGAAAATTATTTAAAATTTCCAGACAAGAAAACAGTGACAAACTGACAAATGACAACACAAATATCAAAATTTTAGAATTGCTTACAGATTATAAAATTTTAGTCATAAAGTGACAGCAGGACAAAAAACCACTTTGGAGATAAGAGTGAAAGAGAACAAGTATGAAATGCAATATTTTGTTCGTGGAACAGATGTATTTTAGCGTTCCATGTCTACAACAAAATATTTCGACATTTAATACATCGCTGTAGTAGGGATGCCGACCGGGGCCGAAAGGTGCTCGGTCCAGGCAGGTCAGAAGCCACGAGCATTGCCATGCATTTTCATACTGCGTTTAATAAGGCATTGGCCGCGCCCGTCTTTCGCAAGACTTTGGTCTTCGGACATGTGCGACTGGTGCCTGTATGTAGAGGTCTTCTTCTTTCGTAATAATAGCTGCCCGGCCCGGTTACGTACAATGTAATTTAGTTCAGAGTTCTGTTATTCTAAATAATAATAATTTAAAAAAATAAAAATGATAAGGGCTTCTGTTTTTATTATACAGATAATGCCCGAACGTCCAGACTCAAATTTTCTGTCTAAATATACATTAGTGTGTAGATTGTGCCACTATACCACTACCTAGGACGCCCTATCCATGTAACTAAAAGTTCAAGAAACTTTTTCATCTAATTTCAGTAGGGCGCTGCTAATTAAAAGTTTGTATGTTTTCTAATAGATAAGGTTACAGAAACAACTAAGTTAATGTGCGACATCAAAGAGAAAGTACCCAGTTCGAAGTTATTTATTGTTGTTAAAGGTATCTTGGAATCATTTGAAACTTGTAAGGTACCTTTTAATTAAGTATGTTAGGAACAATTTGGCCCATCTAATGGAGGTAACCTTACCTTACTTCTTTAATTAATAACCTTGCTTAGGTAATTTTACTTAGAATAGATACAAGAGATTCGAAATACCTACAAGTAATTCCAGGCATGATTGATTTTATTATTCAGATAGCTTCCTACCTATTAGCTTTCCGTGGGAACCACGTACCCGGATAAAAAATAAATCTAGCTATTATTCCCAATCGAAGCACTAGTTCTTGATATTGGTAGGTCAAGCAACATACAAACTTAGTTTTTCCCAATATATGCGTGGATAAATCTTCTACTCATCTAAAATCTTTTGATATTAGTAGCTACCCTTTGGACCTGCTACCTATTGAAGTAGGTTGTTGTTGAAGTAGGCAAGTAGAAAATAAAGCCTACATTCAGTATTGTGATACCAAGACTCATGTCATGTGTATCTAAGGTACTTACGTCACATCTCCAAGTGACATTGAAAAGGGACCGCGGTACGTGGTTTGTGAGACATTTCCAATAGCTAGGTAACAATCATAGAAGAACCTTCCCTAGTATTGAAAACAAATGAGGGTAGGAGTTACACACACACCTATGTAATATGTTACCAATGCCTCTGTTATCGGTTTCGATTGCTTTTTGTGGAAACTAGTTCACGAATCTTGATAACTGAGCGATGACAAACATCTAAAAAACTAGGTTCCGATAGCGGTTTCACCCGCATCCCGTGGGAACTAAGTACTTCGAGCACCCGGATAAAAAGTAGCCTATAGCCTACCTACTTTGATAACATGGACTGTCTAATAGAGAAACAATCTTTTAAATCAGTCCAGCGGTTCCTGAGATTTGAGCGTTGAAACAAAAAACAATCTCTTCAGTTTCGTATTTTAGACTAACATAATAAAGCTGAAGAGAGAGCTTTAATAAGCTAGTAATAATCTGGATATTACCACATATCCCTGACACTATTCAACCTGGCAAGCTGGCAAATAAAAATAAAGTTTTTGATTTACGAAACAAGGAAACAAAATCCCAACGATCAACGGTTACTTAACTACTTATGAATATGCGAATAATTTATGTTGGCGAAAATTTGTGAAATTCATCTTACTTTGGCTTTATAACGGGATTAAATTAAAGCTGAAACAAAGTTTGAATTAAACGGGTTAATTTTAGCTGTGACTTAAGAACAACTTGTCTCTCTTTCCTATTTAAAGGTTTCATAACAATTATACAAAAAAATAATGCACGGCGTCTATTCCTTAAGGATAGATAAAACACCTTCAGTGTAAGATAGTCTGCCTGCTAGGGCTTCGGGATAGTACGCAAGAGTTGCGGCGGCCCTGGCAAACATAAGGCTCTAGAAGGAACAAAAGCGGGTCAGTAAAAGACAGTCTCTCCAGCTGCACCTTGCCTAGGTAATTTGATGATTTCCGATAGAAATAAGAAGGGGAGGATAGTCTCATATACCCTGAAAGAAAGGGACATGAGCTTATGCCGTCATTTCCATTTTCTGCATACTCCTAAACTACAGTTCGTATAGCGTAACACCTAGCCCATGTGTTGTGCCGCAATGTCCTTAAGATGGTTGTTACTATTATTAATTTCGGCCCGCAGTTTCGCCATCATCCCACAACCGGACAAAAAGTCTTCTAATTTAAGTTGGCCCTAAATACTCGAGTATGTGTCCCAAAGAGCTTAATTTCGTTCCCCCGTCGTGAGGGTCAAACATCCACCGGGGCTGTGAGTTGTTCGCTAGTGTTACCGCGGCCCTGGTACACAAAGACCTCCAGAAGGAACAGTGGGTTTTAGTCAGTAAGAGTCTGACACTATCTCCAGCTGTACCCACACTAAAAAAGGTTCAAACATCCGAACACAATTATACAAAATCTCAAACTTTGAGAGTTATAATATCTAGTAAGATTATTAGGTAAGTACTTTAATCCCTGACCTAATTAACATGAGTTGTTCCTAATCCTGTATATTAAATTCGTCTTTAATGTCACTGTTATTATCTTCGACAAACATGTAAGTAAATAGCGTTCCCTACGTCCCTGGCAAGAGGGATACGTTGTAAGTGGTTTGTAACACGCTTCGCTTCAACGGCAGATGTTAAATAAACTACAGCTAAGCGTTTGATAAGATGTTTATGTATATTTGGGATGAATGTTTAGATTTTAATGTTAATCTCAAATCAAGTGACAGCTTTGTTAATGCGTTGGTGGGGTCTGTAGTTATGATTTAAGTAGTGTCTTATTGCTCTAGTATCTAGTCGCGTAGCATCAGTGTTCGTCACTGTACAGGGTTCGGTTCCCGGGTTGTCGCTTAGTAGAACTCGACATGACAAGATGGTCACCCATCCACGGACTAGCCAAGCATTACTTAACAATACCCACGGATCCGCGTGGCTGTTACTTAACCAGATTCTTCATAATATTTAAAAAGGCGGAGTCATAAAAAAAACAATTGATGATCGTTGTTTTCACAAACACGAATTTTGTCGAAAACACGCATCGTCTTTAACTGATTCTAAAAGAATACAAGTATATGTACGTAGGTAAATGTCATTTATTCATAGTTATTATGGGTGGTTTAAGCTAAATCATTAATAACACTGATGATACGAACAACAAAATTAAATGGATTTCATAACATCATAAAGTGGAGTCAAATCATGAATTATGTAAGACTAAGGTATAATAAGTTACCTATATTTGCAATACGAAATTTTCCGAAAAATCTGCAAAAGATATTTTTCTTTAATCTGGTTTTGTTCGCTTATATTTTTATAAGATCATTTATTTTTACATTGAGAGGGTTCGCGTTGTGAAACTCTTGAACCTGTTGAATACATAATATATTGATTCAAAGTCCACACATGGGGCGAATAGAGATCGGGTCTTCGTAGATAAGCACTCCGAAAAATATGTATTTGCATTGCAATTTTATTTTACTTGTGTAGTCGGAAAAATAAACAGAAGTATGTGTAGTTCTCAGTTTCACTGTAGTAGGTTTATTTTTATTGGTTATCCAACACTTTTTAATAGGTAAACTTTGGTTAAATGTTAATACATTCGATAGCATTTCGGGAAAATCAACATTTTTAATTTGATTGTGAAAGTATGTACCTAGATATAATATGCAGCCAGTCTTCTGGGCACGTTTCCAGATGACAGTGACGCGGAGGAATATTTCGATGCGTGATGTGTACATTTTTTTTTGTTTTAATTGTAATTAAGTTTAGATAATAGTTTAAGTTTTATTGTAAACATTTATAATGTGTTCATATTAACAAAATTATAGTCTGATATGTAAGATACACGTTACTGAAGTCAAAAAAGTAATTTGTAAAGATTTTTTCTCTGGTTTGATAAATGTGCAACTTTAAATTGTAACTACAATGCTATGGCAGTTTTTCAAATTCGTGTATTGAAAAATAAATTAGGCACTTTATATATTTTCAGCGCTAAAAACTTCAAAGGCAATGTCATTCCTCCGAACATGGCGAAGTTTTCCAGCATAGTTGAGAAAATGTTCCTTGCCATCTGTCTGCGAAAGTTCAGTCCACGACCTACCCACGTAAACCTGGCTCGATCAGCCGATAGCAAATATTATGTGAATATTTTACCGAAGTCTCGAACTATTTGCGAGTTATGGTGGCCTGGAATTTTAATGAACTGACGTCAAAATTCAATAGTTGAACATCGTTATTTAAATACATTCCTCTGTGTGTTTGACTAGCTGTTGGATGCGGTTTTAGCCGCGTTCCTTGAGAAAAAAAAGGATTTATTTCACGGTTTCGATGATTAGGGTGCTGGTTCGATTCCAACTCAGGCAAGTACAAATGTAACTTTTCTAAGTTTATCTTCGACACCAATGACTGATTAAAGGTGAAGGAAAACATCTCGAGGAAACCTGGACTATAAAGTCTGAAATCACCAACCCGCAAGCTTGATGGTAAACGCTCAATCCTTCTCCGTGGGAGAGAAAGTCTGTGCCCAGCAATGGGATGATAAAAAGGCTGTGATGATGATAATACACGGTTTCAGACTGCCGACCCGAACATAGTTGGGAAAAAGCTAAGAATATTTATGAATGCAGTGTTTATGTAATTCTAGCCTTACCTAATTCACGTTCGTCCTCGACTAATTTTTACCGAAAAATATAATTTGTACTTGTATAACACGCATATGTCACCATGTTTCGCAAGCTTTATTTGAGCGCTCCCTTAACCCGGCGTCATGGGGGTGAAAAAGTGTTACACGGACATTGGGGTGGGTCTTACCGACCCGTTCATAAATGCCACATTTTTTTCAATACTTTATAAATAATATGGTTAATATTCATTCGTGTTTAGTTATTTAGGTATTTATGTAAATAAATAAAACACAAATATCATATTATATTATGTTTTAAATATATTTGATAGAACTTTAAAAATAGGACGACAAATGTCAACAAAATTTTTCTCTTCTACTTAAATATAATTATATGATTAATTAACAATCAGCCGTAATGTTTTAATGACACTTTTTTGTAGGAAACTAAATTAACTTTATTAAAAAAAAACAATTAATAACTTCGAATCATTATCTTTGGTACAGTCAGCACAGAAAGGGACTATATGTTCTACACAGAAAAATTTTGTTGCAACTCTCGCAGGTGTAGTTTGTCTTACGGTCTTTCTTGGCTGAACACACTTGGCATCTTTTGCGAACATTAGCCTTTTTTGCTGGAGGTTCCCCTGAAGGTTCACCAGAAATTTTTCCAATTTTCTGTCGCAACTCACGTGGAAGCACTGACACATTTTGGCGAAGTGTTAGGTGTCTCTGAGATATCTTGTTCTGTGTCACTAGGATTACTACCCTCACTCAAGTGATCTTTTTCGCCACACACATCCTGGTCTGACAACTCAGAATCAGAGTCAGACTCTCGTAAAATTACAAGAATACTCTGTCGTTCCGCCTCTTCTCGATAGATTTTTTACTAAATACCTACAAAAAATACAAATAAAATACATTGAATTATATATCAGCAACTACAAGTGTAAACAACAACAAAAAATTAAATATACAAGAATAAAAACACAGTTAATAAGTAAAACAATATCTATACAAAATGGCGTGAAATTGTTACACTGACTGCGGGGATGGGTCTCACATACCTTTTTCAATTTTGTGCACCTGTAACTTCCACTGCGGCTGTGCCACGACTAATGTGTTGCTTGCGACGCATAGAACAACTCAACAGCTCCAGCTATTGAGAAGAGCGGCAACGTTGCACGCATAATAACCGAACTAGAAGCGAAATAAAATGTGATGGGTCGCACAGACCCAACCCCCATGACGCCGGGTTAATCCTGGATTTAGCGTTGTCAGGCTAAAAATTTATACGAATTCATTATGGCTAAACATGTGGAATAAATTTATTCGTATTTTTTATTTTTTTCTTTGTTGTATGTTGTGTATAAAAATTAAAGGTAACATAAAAAGAAAGTTATGGCAAACATACCTACTGATTCTTTTGCAATACCTAGGTACTTTACAAACTAGTAGTTTGGTACGAAGACATTGATTTTGGGACAAAAATAAGTAAAGAAATAAATATTTCCTACTTAATAATGCCAATCACGAATAATTCAACATCAGCCTTTTTATCGTCCCACTGCTGGCTTTAATCACTGTGCTTGCTAATTGCGGGTTGCTAATTTCAGACTTATCTACTAGTGCAGGTTTCTTTAAGATGTTATCCTTCACCTTTCAACAGTCATTGGTGTTCGAGATATACCCACTTAGAAATTACATATAACTTAGAAAAGTGGAATCGGTATTTAACTTAAACAACAATGCGATACCATAGAAAAATTACGCTCGGACGTACTTTAATATTTATCTGGAAACAAATATACACATTGCAAGCGCATAGTATAAACTGCAATACAAAATGTTCACAATATTGCATCTTAAAGTCTCGATCGTGCCATGTCATCGGTCGGCTTCGGTATTGGAGGCTAAGCATAAAATATTGCTTTAGCCTGGATAGTAGTTTGAGCATTTCAAGGCGCCAATTAACTTGTTGAGATACGTGTACAAAATGTACAAATGCCTTCTGATATCTTTAATTAATTAGGAAGCTTCTTCTTAGTGTTTGGATATTACTATCGAAGCGAGCAAGTAACAGTTTATTTATTTTTCTCTGTTATAAATCTACTGAAAATTTAGCCTTAGTGGATCTGGCCAATTCCTTCAAAAGATGATCAGAACTTTATCTAGTACAAAAAAACCAGCCAAGTGCGAGTCGGACTCGCGCACGAAGGGTTCCGTACCATTATTTATAAAACGAGCAAAAAATCATGTTTGTTGTATGGGAGCCCCCAAAATATTTATTTTGTTCTAGTTTTCAATATTTGTTGTTATAGCGGCAACAGAAATACATCATCTGTGAAAATTTCAACTCTCTAACTATCACGGTTCATGAGATACAGCCTGGTGACAGACGGACGGACGGAAGGACGGACAGAGGAGCGAAAACAATAGGGTTCCGTTTTACCCTTTGGGTACGGAACCCTAAAAACGGAGCAGCTTTCATTAAGATAAAGGTTAAGGTATTTCAGGCAGTTTTATGAATATTCTATCAAATTATACTGCAACTGTAATAACAACTAAAAAAGCACACATTACTTATATCATTACGGTAAAGCTGATTTATTAGAGAGACCATTTAATTCTTTAACGATTAGGTAATATGCCCTGAATTTTAGGGTTTATTTTATAGGGTTCGCAAACTGTCGCGTCACTTTATTACCCGGTTATACCCCACTCGTAACAACCGATAACTCATAGAGGACTCTGTAGTAGTCTGCCAATTTTTAAACAAAATTAAACTTATTGGAACTAGTTTTAAGGTTCAAATTTAAATGACAAGACTAGATAGAAGGTACCCGCATGGTACGTCAGCCAGTCCGCAGTTTTGTTTCCGAAAACTTTGTAGTCGAGGGTTTAAAGGACTTCATATTTACCGTACCTAGGTACTTAGTATTCAAATAGGCATAAAACTTGACTTTGTGATTTCCAAATTAGTGTAAGACTATTATTATTCCTTTATACAAAGTCAAATAAAGTTTTCCTACTTAAATATATATTTTTTTATTATAATACATATGTAGTTACCTAAATGAACTAAGCCAATACAAACATATTATATACAACTAGGTACCGATAGCAATTTCACCCACGTCCCGTAGGAACTACATCGCGCAACAATATAAAAAGTAGCATCATAAATATTCGATAAATGCGTAATTTATCACAGAAACAATTTTTCAAATTGGACCAATAGTTTCTCAGATTAGCGAGTTCAATTAAAGAGTTTCTACAACCTTTATAATAAAAATTAAACTATACGTCCACCTAATTTTTTTTCCCTTAGCCTTTACTATCGCCCTGCTGGGCTAAGGCCTCCCCCAAAGTCTTCAATCTACATATCTCTATCTGAAGCGTGCAGCGACCAATCAGCAAGGAAAGTGTATAAATAGCCTCGCCACCACCTAAACAAATACCTACTAGATAAAAATCTAACGTGTTAGCAAAATCAGAAGTAAAGTATAAGAGATAAAGTCTAATCCCAAGCTTTGATAAAAGGAAGTCGCATCGGACAATATGTGAGACTTCAAATCGCTGAGCCAATACTTTTGCAGACTACTTCACAATTTTTCAGCCGTTGGACCCGGCGTGAAATTGGTATCATCTGTAGCTCTCGCTTTTAGACATTGTGCAGGCAATAAAGAAAGATTCATGCGTTTTTTTAGTCGCAACTTAACACTGTTTTACTTGGTTATTGGATACAAGTCTCCATTTAGATAAAAGCGGCCGTTTCAGATTACGGCTAATGCTAGCCTTGTCTACGATAAAGGTATGGAAGCCAGCACATCAAGCTATCCGAAACTGACAAATTTTCCTAATAAATTTTGAACCGCATGCTTCAGCGATAAAGTTGAAAATCTATTAAAGAAATTCGACAGATAGTAGTGTCTGCCCTTTTTTTAGGAATAGTTTGCATATTTTTTGTTTATATATTTTACAAGAATACAGTCTCAGAAATCTTCAATATGATATAAAAAAATAATCCCAATTTCACTATTTAGCATTCACAAACGCGTTAATACCAGTTATGCCATGACTCATAACCAGCTTACCTGTTCCCAATAAAGCACCTATTTGTGGGAAATAAACAGTTTGAATCACTAAACCTGACCATTCACAACACTGAAATGCTTCGAGCTGCAAATGCGAACTAGTTTCAATGTTTGCTCTATAGCATTGTTCCCAAATATCCAAACAAATGGAGGCTATTTCATCAACTTGTTGTTGTTTAAATTAATTCAGACTCTAAGGTAACATTTGCGTTTCATCACATATCGATTTGATGTGATATCAGGCAATTTGAATGGCAATTTCATTGTTGGTTCACATTTAGCGTACCTATCTATTGAATACACAATTTGATTATCCACTCTAAGTAGATATACTTAACATTACCGATCATCTCCCCAGCTTTTTCTCAACTATGTTGGGGTTGGCTTCCAGACTAACCGGATTCAGCTGAGTACCAGTGTTTACACAAGGAGCAACTGCCTATCTGACATCCTCAACCTAGTTACCCGGGCAACCCAATACCCCTTAGACTGGCGGCAGGCTTACTGGCTTCTGACTACCCGTAACGACTGCCAAGGATGGCCAATGACAGCTGGGACCTGTAGTTTAACGTGCCATCCGAAACACATAACATTATCCTTCAATCAAACTAATCTCTTTATTTTGTTTATACTGCTGTTTCACCTTTTACGGCTCTTTGGGTACGCAAGTGCGACTTACACCTAACTGGTCTTTTTCTATAATTTTATTGATTAAGATTTTTCTGGGTTTTTGTCTGTCTAAAAATACTTTATGCCTTTCATCATCATCATCAGCCTCTTTATTGTCCCACTGCTGGGCACAGGCCTCTCTCACACTAAGAAGGATTGAGCGTTCAGCATCACGCTTGCTCAATGCGGCTTGGTGATTTCAGACAGGTGATTTATGCCTTTATGCCTACCAAATAAACAATTTTTACAATGACACTGCAAATTTGTACTTCTGAAGTATCCTCATAGTTCCTTACTGCAGTCCATACACCGGACGTAAATATGTAGTTCCTAGGTATTGTGTCGCACACAATCAGTCTGTATTGTAAGAGAATTGATTCAGCCGGCGCGAGCGTTGCTTTTGATTTCACTTATATAGATCCGTGGTGATAGCGTGATATAGAAAATGAAGTGTTATGAGAATAAATGGCAGTTGAATTTTGGAAAAGGAATTTTTGTCGCTCCCAGTGGACAGCGATTGGGATGAGTTTTTCGACGCCTTTTAATTTTTTATGTAAATATTTGTATCGTATATAACCATTTTTTTTTACTTTGGGAAGGAATTTATAACTTGACTTTTGAAGAAAATCTGTTATCTGTTATTTTTTTCTCTTCAAATGTAAATATTATTATTGCATTGAAAAAAAGTACCCGTCTTACATGGAATAGCCTATGTGGCTTATTTGGGATTGACCGAAACTTTTTTCATTCTGATTATGTTTGGTTATTTAATGTAATAAAAAATATAAGCTATGTCTCATAGCATGTTATTTTTCATCCTTCTTTTATGCGTCCACTCCAACTAAAAAATAAATAATGAATTTGATTTTTAATCACTTAAAATTTTCAAGAAAATGATCATGAATTTGATGACAGAACTCATTGAATCTCAAGACAAGGTTATTTACGGGTAAAAGTGGGACCGATATCGAGGAGATATCGGTAGGTAATTTGATTAAATTCCTTTCACAATTCAAGGGAAAAATGACAGATTGAACCGCTTTCATGTTCATACGCTTGACTTACGACAACTAATTGGTTCCTTTTGTTACTTTAATGAAATTTGTAAAACGGTAACATAACAACGTTATTTCAAAATATTCTCTTCTAGCTAGTACTTCACTACTTAAAGATATAGCTTTGTTTAATCTATGAAAATACTTAGGTTAGAATAGATTGGATGGATGCTATTGCGACCGACGTCGATCATTTTAGCATCGATTCGTGGCATCTATCAACAGATCTACTACCTAACCAATCGATGGCTTTCACAATCACAATGGATATTATGACTCGATGCCAAAATGGAATGGTCGATGTCGATTTTGCTGCGTTTCTATAACGTCGCAAAGAGCTTACTTTTACGTTACTTTAGAGGAGAACGGATTGTCTAGAAAACACACGTATTTTACAGTTTTCATTTTTACTCTAAGGCGTCGATATGTATTTACTTTAGTTTGTTTGTTTAACGTGCTAATAAATAGGAAGAAAAGAAAAAATATAAGAATTATTTGGTCTCTGAGAATATCCATTTAATAATTTCGTTCAATTATAACGAAGCCTTTTAACTCAAATACTTAAATTAAGTCTATTCTATTCTAATAAATCATACAGTTCCAACGTTTTTACAGGTTTCTTAAACTTAAACGAAGCTAAGAGCGACTTCACAATTGATCAAATTACAAATTTAATTCATCTCTAACTTTAATGAAATTAATTAAGCAATCTTTCATTAGCAGTGACTTCAAATAATCTTTTATCTTGTCCCTTTATCCTTACGAATATTATAAATGCGACAGTTACTCTGTCTGTGTATATCGCGCTTTCACGAAAAAACTACTGAACCGATTTGTATGAAACTTGGTACACAGGTAGCCTGAGAAAGAACATTGTCAAGTTTGTATATTTATTATAGTTAGGCTTTAATACGAGCGACTCTGTTTCTTGTTTGACGTTAATTTTTTTGTCTGAAGAGTTTTGAAGTTTGTCTGAGTTGTTTGTTTGGGTTGATAGATCGTGTTATTATGTGTATCATGGCTACTTAATAAGTTGTTTTTAGGTTTGTACACAATAAGTTCCAATATAATTTGTATGTAAACCATTTGCGTAAGATAGAAAGAGTCGAAAAGACTTAGAATGATAAATTCTTCTTCTACTGTGAGTAGTTTTCTAATTTAGTACAGTAAAGTAATCCTTATTGCTTTGATTGAATAATTACGGGTGTTGTTATAATATAATAAGTACAGTACATCAATCAGCTTATTTAGGCAGAACTTTAATTTCAATATCCCCCACTATATTAACATTTACCAGCAAAAATCCCACCTGCGCTATTTTCCAGCCTTTAGAAGAAAACAGGTACGAACATCTTATGTAGGTAGGTACATATCTTAGAGCATCTTAAAGGATGATCTGAGATTATAACCAGAAAATTTTGCAACTAAAGTGTAGCAACGATTTTCATATAAGGAAGATTTTAAAGACGCATCAGGAAGCCGAAAATTCGTTTACACGCTACTAAGCTGTGTTCCGAGCGTAGTTTAATTATGTACGAACAAGCTTGTGCCGCGGTTGTTCATATAATTATTTCAGCGTCTCGCCGCTTCCAGCTCTTTAATTAAGTTGAAATCAACGTGTGTTTGAAAAAGTTCTTAGAAGGAATATTTAAAGATTGTGGTGTTAGTAGGAAGGTGGAGGAGCTCGTGGCTTAGTAAAAGCTGCACGGGAGTACGATAATAAGGTTAAATAAGGTTGGCTTGGTCGGTCCGTGGATGGGTGAGCATCTTGTCATGATGAGTGCCTCTGTGTTTCGAAAGGACCACTAAATCAGTGGATCCCGTTGGGCATTTGTACATTTTTGG
The DNA here is from genome assembly GCA_958496145.1 of Heliothis peltigera. Taxonomy (NCBI): domain Eukaryota; kingdom Metazoa; phylum Arthropoda; class Insecta; order Lepidoptera; family Noctuidae; genus Heliothis; species Heliothis peltigera. The sequence goes on from OY292328.1 coordinate 9,853,286, forward strand.
CAGTCGTTACGGGAAGCCAGAAAGTCTGACAACCAGTCATGCCAAGGGATATTGGATTGCCCGGGTAACTGGGTTGTGGAAAATTTGAATGCGAAAATTATTTTAAACGCGTGTTAAAAATCTGTCTTACTTTTTGTTTTGTGTTTAGTGTTTAATTTTTCTTCGGCTACGTTAGCGTTAGTTTCTGACAAATAAATGATAATATAAATAAAACTTAGGAACATTTCTACAACACAGTTGATCTTGGGTATCCCGAGAAAAAAAAGTGGCTATCATTCTGCTTATACTCGACTATGCTTATACCTACATCTAAAAATAAACCACGGTTGCTTGTCGATCGATACCAATTTACTTTGTCCTTTAATTACATTATACAATTATGTGTACTCGAATATTTTTACGGTCGAGCATTTTTAAAATTTTGGGTTCGGCTCCCAGTCCAACCCCAAACGGCTGAATATTCATATAACACGGAGCGTCAGCTATCTGACCTCCATAATCCAATTATTGGGGAATACCGATATCCAAAATACCCCAAATAATCCTATTTCGGTCGACTAACTCCCACGGACAGGATCTATGTTTTATAGGTAAAACCGAAACTCGTTCGATATTTAAAAATATTCAGAATCGACTTAGCCTTTTCTGGAGCTGCCAGTCGCCATCTTGTTTGATGCAGCGGACCTGTTCAACCCGATTATCTGGGCAACTGGTTGGAGGCGGTGTTGGCCAAAATCGCTTTGCGGGTTTTAGAAACTTGCACAAAGCAGCCCAGAGTCACCCCCTGTCTGAAAAGACACTTCAAACACGAACAAGATACGAATGCTACTCTGTAGCAGTTGCTACAATTCAAGAAGAAGTTAGACGGATTTGAGAAAAATCTGAGACAAGGGCTTGTCTGTTGATTAAAATCTGCAACTTAAAGCAACAAGCTCAAAAATCCTGGGCAAAAATGTTTGATACAACTGCAAGTCAGATTTTTAAGGCTTTTTAACTACTTGTAACGACTTCAAGAGAAAGCCAGGAGTCATAAGATCTCTTTCCCCCATATTATTTTATCCTATAAATTTTCAAACTTCCGAGAAGGCACTTTAAACCTTTTATTGTATCTTATTCGAGGTAGTGAGGCGTAACATATCAATTTGTTACGTATTGGTCCCTTGGCTTCTGACGGATGGCGGGTACACCGCCTCTATAATTTATAACTACACTTTTCCGCCAATCCCTTTTTAGTTGCTGAAAATAAATGGAGGTCTTTTTTCACGATTTGTTACTGAATTTCGTGAATGTTTTTATTTTTAATTTTAACAGTAACTTCCTCAATACGATTAAAAATAACTTGGATAAGAACTCATCGGTGCATGGTATACGTAGCGTATTTGCATTTGTGAGTGCAGAGCGTTTGCTACGAAAATAGCTACGGCGTAGCACAATACTACGATCGCGAGGAAAGGTCGATAATAAGGCTCTTCGTTGTAATAATATACAGTTGTCACTAATTATTTATTTATGTATAGAAATAAATATATCTGATATAAAAAAATTAAAGGCGTTTAAAAATTCATCCCTATCGCTGTCTACTGTACGCTGTGTACTATTTGTCCAAAGTAGGTAATAGCCAGCCTTTGGGTTATATATAATATAGTTAAATAGTATATTATTGGCAACCTTATTTATTATACATTACCATAGTAAAGGACAAGTTCTCCGAACTACCTGGAACTGCTTTTGCCAGCGTCAATATTTAAAAGACGCTCACTCAGCATATTTCCCGAGGCGTTAAATAAACATGTGTTTTTCCATTTACTAGATAACCAATGTACGTCGTGCAGTCGTCATGTTCAAGGTAGTGGTAGGTTACCGTTTTAATTTCCTATGGGACCGTTTCGCAGTCAGTTCGTGTCCGAAACGTTATTGACGAATATTCATGTGTTTTTTTTTTGGTTACACGGTATGTGAATGAGATTAGTGTTAGATTAGGGAGAAATCGAATGTTTTCTTTTGTTATACTGTTGTTTGTTGTGCTTTATATGTATACATATGTGTTTGAGTAATATCTGTTTTATATAAAAAAATTTTTTTTTCGTTTCTTTTTTTGACATTTGTTTTCTGTTTTTCACAGGTACTTACTGTTATACATATATGTATTTGAGTAGACTAATATTACGTTATATTCAGAGGAATTTGACACTAACCTAGCCTTATTAAAATACCTTACCTAAACTATAAAGCTAAGGTAGATAAAAATTTAAACTACACAAGTAAAATTTTGCCATGTGTAAAAATCAAAGTAGTAGGTACTTATAGCATTACCCTATATTATATCTGAAAAATCTACTCAATCGATACAATAAATATGTTATTAATATTTCTAAAGCCTTTTCCTAGTCATGCATAGCAGTTTTTTTTCATCGTATTTACTTTTAAATAAAAAAATGAAATTCCAAATTAAGCATTAAAATAAGCAATATTTAACGTGTTTTTTTTTTTGCATTTGTGAGGAAGTCGTGAAAATCTCTATAAAGTAGAACGTTTTTATGTTTTCATACATAAAAGTCCATCTATACGGACATGACCTCTTCGTCCAGTGAATTACGAACGTAAATTCCAGTTGATCGGTTGATATTATAACCAGTTTGTGGACCATTTATTATTTTATATAGGAAATTTTCAATATTTGCTGTCGGTTTAGCTACTAAGTTGCTGTTCATAAAGCTGTCCTAGTTTGAGGAATCTCTAGATTTATTTCACTATCACCATGTGTATGTGGATCGCCATTATTGGTGGTACACACGGCTACACATCAAGCCATGGAAAACCAGTTTGTCTTGGACTCGCTTTATATGGTCTTTCTACAAATTGAAATGTCAGCTTGTACTTTAAATCTAGATATGTACATAAAATTAAAATAACTATATACAGACTTATAACATACGTAAAGCTAATATAATAATATAAATAAATAATAATAATAACTATATAACCCTAGGCGTCAAAATACTCCTCCACATCGCTGTCATCTGGTAACGTGCCCAGAAGACTGGCCGCATTGCCACGTTGTATGGCAATGCTGATTCTTTGACCAAAGAATAGGCCAGCCCTCTGGTCACACGAAGCTTCGGAGCTTGTACTTGTTTTGTATAGCTTGATGTGTAGCCGTCTGTACAATGCTGCACATGTTTTTTTTTCAATGAAGAAAAAAAAACATGTGCAGAATTTATGTATGTATGTATCCAACAATTAAAAAAAAAATATGTCTTTTTTTTAATTGTTGGATACCTTTTTCTACATATGGTCGGTCGGTCAAAAATGTTTAAATACGAAATTAAACATAACGGATTATTTTAAAATATGACTTAGGGCCAGTTTCACAGGTTACGGATAGCCACTATCTACCAGATTAATTAAAAAATGGAACAGAATTTGTATGAAATTATCTGCCAGATAAACTATCTGGAACTTATCAGCAACCGGTGAAACTGGCTCTTAATCTTAAAGAAGCAATGTTTATTATTTAACTGTCAAAATGGAGATTATGACAAATTTTGACATGGATGTGACGTGGTCTCTCGTAATTGGACTAAAATCCTTATAGCCGTATTATCTTTACTTAGCTTAGAAGGCGTCTTAAGGCAAAATGCTTTGCCGTATATTCCGACACATATTTACAAACAGGCTTTGTAAACATGGGCCATGCATGCATACTCGTGCATGTTAGTGTATCGCTTATTATAATATTTCGCTTGAGGGAGCATGCTAACATACCCGAGTTCGCTTTACAAGCCAAGATTATACAATCCTAGAGAACGAAAGTCAAAAATCCTTACTGTATTTTGACAAAAAAAAAATACCACGAAAATTGAAAAATTCAAATTCAATGGTCAGAAAAAGAAAGAAGGGCAATGACCTCGTTCGTTATCAACCAGGCTTTGTAAAACAAGGTCATTGACTTATGTCTTTAGATTATCTGCGATAGATTCAGTTGGACGTTTTATTAGAATTAAATAATTGTGATTAATGATGATGGATGGACTAATCTTCAAATATTGGAGAAGTTTCGAACAAATATCAAAGTATCTGGAATAGTTTGATAATCCTAGACTGCATCGTTATAACTATTGTTCGCATTTGCTGCTTATGAACTCAGATTTTCATAGTAAGTCAATGATGGAAATTTACTGTTATAGCGATATTATGAAAGGCCTTTAAGGTCATACATAGCATTTATATAATTTCAGCTAATATAATGGAAAATACTTCGACATATTTTTAACCTACTTTCGTGAGTTTAATGAAAGTCATACTCTTCTGAGTCCATTCCAATATCAACATAACTTCTCATATACACCATCATCTCCCGAGCCTTTTTCCAACTATGTTGGGGTCAGCTTCCATTCTAACCGTACTTAGCTGAGTACCAGTGTTTTATAAGGAGCAAGTGCCTATCTGACCTCCTCAACCCAGTTACCCGGGCAAACCAATACCCCTTGGTTAGACTGGCGACGACTGCCAAGGATGTTCAATGACAGCTGGGACCTACAGTTTAACTTGTCATCCGAAACTGTCATTGGTGCCCCAGACATACTTAGAAAGTACATACAAACTTAGAAAAGTTGCATTGGTGTGCCTGACCTGGAATCGAACCCACGCACTCATACTTGAGAGGTTGGCTCTTTAACCACTGGGCCACCACGACCTATATAACTTCTCATATACATCTCTGACAAATTTAATATCGTAATCCAATTAGCGAATTCATCCGAATAGAGCGTCAATGTCTTCACGTCGCGTGAATCAATTAATAACAATTTGAGCGCGTTGTCGGTCCATCAGTCATTTGCATGCACCTAATTCGGCGTGTTCTACTGAATCCGGCTCACCGCAGACTGACTCCAGTGTTTGTGAATACATAATTAATCTATAATGCCACAACTATGCCTAAACGTGCCGAGATCGACATTGACCCGACCGCAGATATTAAATTCTTGCGTCTAAGGAGTAACTCATTAAATCGATCTTAAGGTTGTTAACAGTTCAAATTGTGATGACATTACCATACATTATAATATATATTACGTGTATCACAAAAAAATATTTAATTGAGAGAATAAAATGTGCTGTGTGTAGAATTTAATCATCGAGTCCGGACTGTTTTCTAAGGAGATCAGCCAACTGCGCAAGACATACTATAACCAGGATTTACGCAGACACAGATGCACTCTTTATTACTCCACTCTCACGTTCCGATGGAATGGCAATCCTACATGACCGGAGAGAGATCAGGCGCACGGGATCACGGGTGTATCAATCACTTACTTTCAAACTTCGGGCGGCTTTATGAAAGTCTCTTAGAACCCATAAAGTGACCCAACCACACAGCACACACCCACAAAATTTCGGCCTGACCCGGTAATCGAACCTGAGACCCTGTATACAGCAGTCGCGCTATGCGACTACTAGACCAACGAGGCATTGAATTTAATTTCGATGTCATGTGAACCAACTAACAAAACATGTTGTTAAGAATTGGTGCTTTTGTGGTTAAGAATCACTTACTACCTTGAATATAAGGACATTGCAATGTTCTATAATATTTAAAAAAATAAAGAATTCTCATAAACATGTAATTCGTTGAAAAAAATGAGAGAAAGTTTAAAAGCCTGACAAATAATTGGGCCATCCCGTCACATACGAAATATGATGAAATACTTTCAGCAAAATATGTAGTCGTTAATTATTTTTGTTTCGAACGACGAAAGACGAAGTGAGTAAATTCACCGTTTTATACTTCAAGTGTAATAATAGTGTGTCACTTTATGAAAAGTAAATAATTTTCTCGAGAGGCTTTTTGTTAAAAGATTTGTTTAAATAATTTAAAAAAGAATCATTCTTCACGCAGATCAAATAAGGGGGCTAATAATACGCATGTAGGTACTTAAACTAAAAAGCATTTATTGTAAAATATTTAGTAGAATATTTTTTGTTTTCTTTAAAAGAATTGTTACCACAAGAAAATAAGATGTATTTTCAAGATCAGAGTGATTACATTTAGAGCTTAGTCTTCATCTTTTTATAGTTTCTATAAAAGATTAGGCTCTTTCAAGCTTATCTTTAATTTGTAAAGTACCAAACTGTGTTTGTTAAACGTATCCATTCAAATTTAAAGATTTATATATTTTTTTATTTTAATTCACAAATTTTATCATTGTTTGTTGAACGAATAGGTGGAATAGGTATTCAACTTCAGGCTTTATACATAATTATTACTATAAAAAATAATGAGGTGAGATTTTTTTTACAAGAAAGTAGGTAAGTATTTTTTGAATTATATTTAAACTTATCTTTTAACAACAAGTAACACACATATCTATTGATGCCTCGTTTGTCTGCAGGATCTATTGAACTCCATACATTTTCACAATCGCTATTTTCCATGCAATAGAGAACTAGTCAATATAAACACGTAATTCATGCACGTATAAACGCAAATAAATCAAGTGTAGAAACGTGCCACCTATCTTGTGAGAACACGTCACTGTCGCACTCACCCTAACCCGTATCATCAGCGTATCACAAAATTCAAGAGAGCAGGTTCCCTGGTACACTCCCCACTACCTCCACCCACGTATTGTTTACGCTACGTAAAAAGATAAAATTTTCCCCCGACATCACTTTATTCAACCAAGTGTTATGTAAAGGAAAAGCCTCAGGAAAATATATATTCGACGTATCCGATTGTATCTCAACCTTACACGTAGTATTAACTATTTAGGGAATCTACACCTTATGGTAATGTTGTTAAGGTTTAATTTACAATGGGAGATGGTGTCGAAATATCGGTTGGGTCAAGAACGATTGACACCTCAGAAATGTGTTATATTATGTTTAAAAGGTTTCTAATAACAATAGGTTTTGTGGTGATACAGGGATCAGTGGTACTTGAGGCAATATTTATGTCACAAACATGATGTTTCCTTTGAAAAGGGACACGGTAAGGATTTACGTTCAGCTCATTGCGAGGAATGAAGGATAACATTACATTCTAAATAGCAATATCGTATTTTGTTTTCGTTTATATGTAGTTGTTGTAAAAATATAATGTTTTTTTTTTCTTATAAACACAACTAAGCTTTGTATTGTCCTAATTTTATTACCAAACTAGCAGTTTCTTGCAGTTTCTCCAGCGTCCCTGCCTGTCCAGCCTGTGTTTACCGAGGATACTCTGTGCTCAGCCTCCTTTATTAGCTTCCTAGCAGTCAAACAATTTTTAAATCGTTCAAGTAGTTTTGAAGGCTATACAATTCAAACAAATAGACAATCAAATCTTTTCTGTATTGGAAATTATATTTTATTATTATATCAGAAAATCTGTGTGGGATAACAGAGGAAACAGCACTTCAAAAAAATCCTACATAATGCGAGTGAAATTGCGTGACACAGCTAGTATAAAAATTCTTTTTTCAATCGCTGTTTTTTTAAAAACCTTTGTTTGAAGAGATCAATGTTTCATGACCAATTTAAAGAGCTTCTTTAAATGTTTTCTCACCGGCCAGTACGTGACTTGTTAGCTGATTATTTTTAAGGTTTTATATCTGGTACATTCGTAGCGTGTCGCACCATCAAGTCGGGTAATGGAAGAGAAAGTAAATAAATTTTGTCTATTCTCCGTTGAACGGCGAGTTTATTTTTACTCGGCAATGGGGAATGTTAAAATTATTAATTATGCCGAGCAAGGTGGGACCCAAAGAGATTCTAGTGCGAGGGTTTGCCTACAAGCAAGAGAGCAAATTTAGTTTCTAGTTGAAAGGACTAGTCTTTGACCCCCTTCTTATAAAACGTGGTATTAGAAAAGCACCGCCTTTAGCTAGCTTTAAACCGTCTTCTTGAACAAAATCAATGGTCTAACTCTAGTACTAAAGCCGGTATGAACTTTGTAAGTCCACGTTTTATAATAAGAGGGTGAGAGTTTTAGTTTTAATTTAACATGCGAAATACAGTGTATTGTGAAAAAAAAGAATTACATTACAAAAAATTGGTTTTCAATGTTGGTGCAATGGTAACCGCGGACTGCCGAGCCGAGAGTCCCAGTTTCGATTCCCGGTACAGTAAACATGCGTAATATGATGAGCATGCTGGTTGGCTGTGGTCTGGGTGTTATAATATGTATTTACAAATATTTATATACATATATTTATGTGTAAAATTTATTTAGTTAATAAGTTGTGTTAGCAACCATAACACACGCTAATCAATAGCTTACCGTGAGGCTAATAGGCTGTGTGTGAAAAAGGTGTCTCGATGTCCCGATGTGTTACTTATGAATGATCGACACATCCAAACCAATGCCAGCATTTTTTCGAAAATCGTCATTCAAACGAGAGAACGAAACCATGGAACACGGTTCAAAAACTAGTCAAAATACTATTTTGTTTAGCAAAATTGTGTACAAAAGCCCTGCATAGAGGCAAAGGTTATTACAGTCTTATGATGAACGTGTAAGGAACATACAAAATTGCTCTTAGAGAAAATGTAAATAAAACTAAGTGAGTATTCTTGGCCAATGTGCTTTGAGCCAAGAGAACGGAATTACCAAGAAAAGTGAAGTACTAATGGATTTTTCTCGAGTAAAGTTCGCCAACTTTTCATATTTTGCTTATTATAAGCGTTTTTTTAGAATTATGTAAAGTTGAGGTAAAATTACTCTTTTGAACAGGTTTTCTTTAGTCAAAAGGAGACTTTGCGTAAGTACCGATGCCAGCACATCAAGCTACTACGACCTGTCAAATTTCTGTAATAGATTTTCAAAATTATCGCTGAAGCACAAGGTTCAAAGTTGATTGGTAATTTTTCACAGGACAGTTTCGGGTAGCTTGATGTGCTGGCGACTGTACGATGGATGACTGATAAAGACACGCATTGAGGGCTATAATTATCTTGATCAATTAACTTTTGTGTTTTCGTTTATAATAATACGAAAAATTACATGCTTTTGAAGGACAGTAAAGTTTACGTACGTAGATTTTTAATCTTATCACAATACCGGAAGGTTAATATTCGATTGGCAAAATTTGGCAGATTCGGGTAGGTTGACCTGCTGGCGTCTGATTCTTTAGAACTTTACTATCAAAAACAGTTTAACTCTACAAAGTTAAACAAAAGCAAATAAAATTGGTTCAGAATTTAATTTTAGGATTGTCACACGTCGCGTTGCTCATTGGGTAGTTTGACACCTACTGACGGGTATTGGCGAACTAACTCAAGATGGAGAGAAATATTAAAAAGTGAAAAAGGTCTATGACATCAGACTAAAAGAACAGACGCCAGCATATCAAGCTACCCGAAACTGTAAAATTATCCCAATCAACTTTGAACCATATGCTTCAGCGATAAAGTTGAAAATCTATTAAGGAAATTTGACAGATTGTAGCTTTAGGTCTACGTGTGGCATTTAAATTCTGGCATGTCTTTTCAATAGATGTCAATGCCACGTTGAGTGAGATGAGAGATTGGATCGTGGATTCTTTATTGTGGTACTTGATTTTTAAATTAAAAATCAAATGTCGTGTAAAATATAGAAAATATAGAATTGGACACGAACTATTATAGACGTGTCGCAGTTTATCAAAACGTTTCAAGTATTACAAAAAAAAAAAACTTAAAAAAATGCTTTTAATTTGGCTTGTTTTTCTGCTGAAAATGTGGTTTTTGAAATATTATCTATTAATTCTATGAAGATGAAGAGTTGTTCAGAAACTTTAGAAAAAAAATATTAGACAAGAGCTTAAAATACCTAAGATTAATATTAGAATACCATGGGGATTTTTGTCTATGGAGCTCTATTTTTCTTCTTTTTCGCCTTTGGTAATACTGTAAGCGATTTCCCAAGACACAAAGCATCAAGTGTGAGAGATTAATTAAAAAACAAAACAGCGAAACTGAAAGACACACGTACTTAATCACTTATATATTAAGATCTAAACATAAGAACTAAACTAAACATAAGAATATATATTAAGAAATATAATGGATAAAGTATTTACTTACCTACTATGGATGCAACTGTTTGGAAATCAAAAGTCCATACTACAATCTGTAAAATTTCCTTGATAGCTTTATCGCTGAAGCATATGGTCCAAATTTGATTGGGAAAATTTGACATTTACGGGTAGCTTGGTGTGGTCTGTACCTATAAATCTTTTTATAATTGAGTGAGACAAGGCATAGAATATTAGACCCAAACTTGAGTGTACATACATGTGATAACACTTGAGTTGTGAGGAAAGAAAAATAGGAGGATATATTTGTCAAATTGCGTCACTTGGCGTGGTTCCAGACTCTTAGCTGTAGACAAATAAAAAACATTATCCACATTATTATTATTTGTGCCGTGTCACTCGTAGCTTGAATAAAAATATGTATGTAAATACATACAGTTTCAAATTATTAACTTCGGAGGGCTAAGTTATTTTGCAATAACTTTCAGTTTTTTACCGCTTGTTTGTGTAGTCTGTATTCTACTTATGGATGACCTTTTTTGTATAGGTACGTAATTTTATTGAGTCTATCACGAACGTGCAGTGGTCAGCACATCAAGCTACCCGAAACTGTCAAATTGTGCCAATCAGTTTTATACCATATGCTTCAGCGATAAAGTTGACAATGTGAATTGAAACTGATAGATTGTAGTAACTTGATGTGCTGGTGTCTGTAGAAACAAGCGATAGAGAGACGTGCTTCTAAATTTAAACTCACCTAACCTAACTAACCCACTTATTAAAATTCACACGTAAAATAATAAGGCACGTTGCAACGTCGGCGGTTAACCGCGTTGCAGGACTAACTACGTCATACCGGTGGCATAACATAATAAATAATACCGAGTTTTAGTGAACGGCAGACCCGTGTCATGATAAATAGCTTGTGCTAGTAAAATTTAAATTAGCGTTCTATTCTACGATCAAAAATATATTTTCTTTTATTATTTTTTTATGTTTGCTGGCTTGCCTGCCAGTATTACGTACTCCAGGGAGACTATGTTATGTTATGTATGGGGTTATGTTATATTTATGTTTGCTATTTTGCTCAGTCGCAAAATGACTACAGGTCGCAAAATGTCCCCTTCTCAGAATGTCTCTTTCGTAAAATGTCCCTTTCTCACAATGTCCCTTTCGCAAAATGTCCATTTCGCATTGATACATGTTGTTAATATATCGAATTGCCTACACCAAATCAAGTCTCTACAAGCAAGACGCAAATATGAATTATTCCATGAAATACAAGGCATGTTTCATCATCATCATCTCAGCCATAGGATGTCCACTCCCCTTTAGATCTTCACATATACCGGTTCACGGTTGGAAGCAACCTGCATCCAGTGTCTTCTGCATCAAGGTCGTCTGTTCATCTTGTTGGTGGACGTCCTACGCTGCTAGTCCGTGGTCTCCACTCTAGCACTTTTCGACCCCACATTTTTTCGACGTTTAGGTATATTATAACATTAAGGAGAAGCCTATTCTTTCATTTAGTATTTCGTACATTAAGGAGACAGTTTGTACAAATGAGCTGAAACAACTTCTGCCTATCATTAACGCCAGATGCCCACTTAATTAGGTTGAGTCACGTTGTCTTTATTAGCAGTGCCTATTTCCATGTGTTAGTCTAGACTGAGGAATAAAGTGCCCTAGTATTGGCAATTACCGATTTTCTATACAGAGAAAATATCAAAGGATACGGTGGATAAAATAAATAAATTGCTTGATTTACGCTAGCTAAAATGTTAATTGAAATGGAGATTATAAACGAACATTATAGTAGAGGATAATTAAGCATACTTCCTCTCACCGTACAGTGCCAGCACATCAAGCTACCCGAAAAAGTATTTTTTTCCCCATCAATCTTAAACCATATATGCTCCAGAAAATTTACAGGTTGTAGTAGATTGATGTGCTGGCCTCTGTACGTTCGACGTTTACACTTAATTCGACTCTATACAAGCAATATTTTTTCAGAAAAGGAAACATTGTTTTCGATATATAAAGAGTGAGTTATATTTACGTACAAATCATACATTAGACGACCAAATTCTCACTACGCCAGAGGTCGCGGGTTTGATTGACCCCCATAAATAATTTTGTGTCCACGAATATGAGTGTTTTTATGCTATAATATGTATGTATTTACGAAAAACAAGTAGGTATATAAGTCCGTTTATCAGTTGTCTAGTAGCCATAGTTCAAGCTCTGCTTAGTTTGGGACTACGGCAGGCACTGTAGTGCCCAGCCAAGTCGAGCGCTATTATTACACAGAATCTAGTTATGTAAGTAAGTAATTACAATTAATGTGTATCAAAAAGCTTTATAAAACAAACTACTTACAACAATAATTACAAAATGTAACTAAAATAAACCGCCAAGTATGAATATAACACCTGAAATTCACGAATTTGTTAACACAAGAGAGTATTATCATGTTGCTTTGGCGTTGGCCTTCAGATTAGCATTGTAACAATACCGGCCCGGCTTACCTCTGTCTAGTAGTTTCAAACAACAAATGGTTGCATCCATTACTATTATTTCCACAGCTAGGTAAACTGTTTTCGGGTAAGTCTTGCATAATGCATTTTGAGAATAGTTTCTAGCTAGCAGTACTTTGTATTTAGTCAAATCATTTTGTTTCGGAATTTTTGGAAGTCTCTGATTTAATGAAAATCGATCGAACTTTGACCTGATTTTTACCCCCATTGTGTAAAAGGTACTGTAATCGTTTGCATATTGGAGAGTGAAAGTGTTTTAATTATTAAATGAAATTCAACGCTCTGCGTGACAAAATTATTTGTAATTGCGATCACTATATTCAAATTGACGATGTTTAGTGTCGTCGACAAAGAATAGATCATCGGTTTCAAACTACGCACGATCCGAATTCGACCGGAAACCGTGAAAACATGGTTCGTAGTAGCTGAAAAACTATTTCTATGGTATATGGTATACTAGATCTGATCGCCGACATGTGATTAATTTCCGCCATTCTAGAATCTCCATCCCAAAGAAGATCTTTGAAGGACCGAAGTCATAGTATTATTTGTATAAACGCGGGTTCCGATAGGGGTTGAATAGTACAAAGTGTGAATCTGCTCTTACAATTCACCAGAATTTTAATCAAACCCCAAACTGCAGGCGTGAGAATGTTCACTGCTACTCAACTCAAGTACTTCGTGCCTTGTTTCCAAAACCCTTGTCGTGTAGATGTATGTAGGAACTTGGACTTTTGGCCGGCGATCACCTTACTTAAACCATAGAGCGAAATACTTTGATGTACTAAAACCTCAGAATGCTTAAGCTTGTAAATAGTTAGGTCAGCGAAACTACAACGATGCTAAACTGCAGTTTCGAATGCAGTCGAATTTATATTCTCAATTGTGGCTTTCGGTGCTCGAGTTTCGCTAAAAACAATTTAAGGTTTCAAGTGAATTTAACTTTATAATATTTATTTCTCGTTTTTTATTCGAAAATACTCGTCAGCGAATGTGAAGGACATTTTATTTAATTTCCTTAAAACCCTATAATAATTAAAATTAACTATAACCCGGTGATAAAGGTTCGTTTGACGCATATCAAAAACTTGCGAATTGACGCAGTTTCCTTAGTCTGGGTCCTTACCTATATAATACAGCCTCGTTGGTCTAGCAACTCGCAAGGCGCGACTGCTGTGCACGGGGTTTTGTTCATCAAATGATCCCTTTTCGCTGTGGGTGCAGCTGGATGGAGTGTCAGACTCTCACTGACTAAAACCCACTTTGTTCCTTCTGCAGGTCCCTTATTTCATGAGCCACTGTAACTCCTGCGAACAAAGCCGCGGCCCTAGCAGAGCTTTACTAAGCCCTTATCTACCAAATTAAAGAAGAAAGAAGTTCCTGAGATGAACACGTTCAAGCAAACAAAAAAACTCGAGCTTTATAAAGATAGATAATTTTCGTTTCATCATATTTGAGAATTTCGGTTTAAAAATGAATTTATGAATATAAATAAATCAGAACAAAAAAGCGAATTCTTGTGCTAAAATGCTTGGCAAATACCTGTTCAAAAATGATATGAATAAAAGAGATGTGAAAAAAACAATAGCAGATTTTTGATAAAATAGTCGTTGATTACTCGTAAAATGCATTGAAAACTATTTGCAGGGTGCGGAGCAGGTGGTGAGAGAAGGAGAATTGATCACAGCAGTCGCCGTGGTCAAAAATGGAAATGTCGGTGGAACATTCGGCTGACCCGATTATAGTTTTTGGAATGATTTTCGTAACGATTTCAAGAATGGAATTCAATAAAAATAAGCACATTTTCAACGATTTTTTTATCGATCATAGATTGAATAGAACTATGTAGTTTAAGATATTTTATTGGAATTATTATTTATTTGTTTACTTATTTTTCGTAATGTCATTCAGCCATTATTGTATGTATTATATAAACGTCCGTTATTATTGTAATCGCTAGTTGACGCTGTCATCGCGAACACTGCGAATACTTGAAATTAAAAATATGTTACATTTATATTTTCTATTCGATATGCATAAAACTGGATTGCCTTGTTCACAATAGGACCGTCAGTAATGAGTATCGGTCTCGTTGTAAATTATTCCAGCCTTTATACTAAAGGACGTATATTTAAATAATAAATACGTACACCAAAACATGACTACAGAACCTGAAATGAAATGTCTGTTGCAAAGCATTTTGTATAATAAGCTCTTTCAGCAAGCTACTAATAACTTGTCCGCCTGCTATCGTGGCGTATTTTATAATGAGGCTGGCGTATCGTTTTCAATTCAATGCTCCGTTATAAATATGAAATGGTAAATTTTGTATTGGTATATTATATTACATGTTGTGGTGGACTAGTGGTAAAAACACCAGCCTCTCTAGTAAGTATCCGGATTTGATTCCAGCAGGCTCAGCATGGCGATTCTATATCTATTCTATCAAGAAAAGATAAAGCTCTTTCTGTCAATGTCAACATGTCTTCTGCCCGAGCATGGCGCGACCTGTCAACTTGCTTATAATCACTTGTAGACTTATATCGATCGAAGAAAAGAAAAAAATCTTTTCTACGTGTTAAATGAAATCTTACATCAATCTGTCACTTATCTGTCATTATGTATATTCTCCGGTAGACAAAACTTGTTTCTACGGTTGTCACGCTGAGCCTGCTGGTTAGGAAGGTATCATTGTGATTTTTTAAGATATAATGTACAGATGCCAGCACATCAGGCTACCCGAAACTGTCAAATTTTCCCATTCAACTTTGAACTTTATGCTTCAGCCATAAAGTTGAAAATCTATTAAGGTTTGACAGATGGGCTGGCGTCTATATGTACTTTCTAAGTATATCTTGGACATCAACGACTTTAAAGTCTGATATCACTAATCCGCGTTGTGATTCTGATTCGTGATTGCTTGTTCTTCTTTGAGATGAGATAGAGAGACACAGTATTAAGGCTAGAAATGCTTTCTCACTCTTAACTTTCAGACGCACTTCAAGTGCGGGTTTCCTACTCCTAATAAAGTGCACTAACTAATGCGTGGGCTCAAGTATACAAATTAATTAAGCCGTGCGTGCTTCTGCCTGACGACATTTATTAGCCAGTATTGGATAATGGGCGCGTATTGGCGTGACGCGTGACAACATGGCGTGTCCGTGATCGAATATAATAATCTGATTGCTGATTCCCGTTTTATTTTCCACCTGTGTTATAAGTGGTTGAATTAAATTTATGCTGTTTTTTTATTTAAATGTTTAATAAGTTTTTTTTTCTGGAATTGCTTTCATTTTAAGGGTTTTGGTTATACGATGGAAGGCCTACAATGATTTCCAAGGTCCGATCTATCACTATTATACATAAAAATTTATGTATTTTGTTGTCTTATACTGTTTGGAATAATTTTATACCACGAAATAGTACAAGAGCCCTTTTAAAGAAATGTCTCACAGTTTATTTATAACTGAAAATAGCTTCTATATACCCTCGCTCCACCTGTATTAGCCTTCCTCAATATGTGGGCTATCTAAAATCATCTCCCGAGCCTTTTTGGGGTCGGCTTCCAGTCTAACCGGATTTAGCTGAGTACCAGTGTTTTACAAGGAGCGACTGCCTATCTGACCTCTTCAACCCAATTATCCGGGCAACCCAATACCCGATGGTTAGACTGGCTGGCGTCGGACTTACTGGCTTCTGACTACCCGTAACCACTCCCAAGGATATTCAATGACAGTGGGTTATCTAATAATGAAATTTTCCCCTGGCTGGAGGCCTTAAATTCTAGGCATCCACAGTAAACAGCCTCTCTAGGCTGAGCTGCGAGATGTCATACAAAAAAAAAATCAAATCGGTGTTCAAAACTCAAAAAATCTAAACAAATTCTTCAGCTTTCAAATGAAATAAAAATCTTTAAATATTAGTATAGATAGTTTAATTAGTATTCTTTATTAGTAGTTTGTTAATATGTGTCTGGTTTATAATAAATCGCGAATAAAGTTGTAGGTATGTATTGTTCTGTCTATATCTCTCTAACCCTACGTGCAAAACATTCGTAATGTTATTCTATCTTGTCAATGTTTGAAGCAGAGGTCAACGTACAGGCGCCAGCACATCAAGCTATCCGAAACTGACAAATTTTCTCAATCAACTTTGAACCATATTCTTTAGCGATAAAGTTGAAAATCTATTAAGGAAATTTTACAGATTATAGTAGCTGGATGTCTGTACTATAAAACAAAAAAACTGAAAGCTCACATGATGCTCTCTCATCAGTAATAAATAATGAAATCAGAAGCAATGTTGCCAGTATTTTTGTTATTTATTTACGGTAAATTCATTCAATGCATAGCTAAGTTGTACTGAGGTATTTGAACTTGAAAAAACCGTCTGGAAGCTTGATACGCCATAAAAGATTCATGTTTTATGAGGATGTGAAGTATGTTTGGCTGTATTAAGATTTCTATAAATAAATACTTAAGTTAATCAGCCAATTTTATTTTATGTTAATGTACAGAACCCAAAGCTAGCACATCAAGCTACCGAAGCTACGAAACTGCCATGCTAAATTTTCCCAATCAACTTTGAAACATATTAAGCTTCAATGATAAAGTTGAAAATCGATTAAGGAAAATCGAAAGATTCTAGTAGCTTGATGTGCTAGCGTCTGTACTTTATGGAAATATAATATAGTCGATTAAAAATACCGGAGATCATGTAGTGATCAGTGAACTGATAAACAGTTCAGCTTTTAATATCAACTCCAATTAGGATTCCTATATAAACATACTATAGGTAATCTCTTCCATAGATTTGATTTTGTATATAAGAAGGTATTTAGTTGTTTTTTTTTATTTTATTTACCTTTTGTTTAATCATCATCATCACAGCTTTTTTATCATCCCACTGCTGGGCACAGGCCTCCTCTCCCACGGAGAAGGATTGAGCGTTAATCACCACGCTTGCTCAATGCGGGTTGGTGATCTCAGACTTTATAGTCCAGGTTTCCTCGAAATGTTTTTCTTCACCTTTAATCAGTCATTGGTATCCAAGATAAACTTAGAAAGTACGTATAACTTAGAATAGTTACATTGGTACTTGCCTGACCTGGAATCGAACCCGCACACTCATAATCGAAAGGCGTTTCATTCAACCACTAGGCCACCACGACTTCAACTTCAACTTCACGACCTATTGTTTACCTCTCCATAATTATCGAATTCCTGCCTTCCTAATGAAGTGTTACACACTTAAAAGTTTGAACTATCATTGACCAAACCACTTGTACGATCAACCACACATATTCATACCAAAAACTATTGTCAGTAGACCTTTGGCTTTACGAAACTTTCGTCAACGGACAGGTCATTTTATACTGGTTTGTACCCATTCATATTTGGCTGATCGCACATATTTTGTGAACAAGTTATGTTAATTGAATTTAATTATGAATTCAGGAGTGTTTAATTAAAAATTTAAAGGTCATATTAATTTATAGGCAAGTAATTATATTATTGAATGATTAAAATATGATATCCATATATTCAGCACGATTTTATTAGCTTGATAAGCCCGTTTGTTATTTTTTGCATTATTTTCCATGAACACAAACTTTGTACAGACGTAGCAGGTCAGCATACTCGAACCTATCTTTTACCAAACGAATATTATCCTTCCAGAATCGTGATAAGGTTGAAAATCTATTAAAGAAATTTGTCAGATTGACAGACTTTCAGAGAGGATTGATTGTTTCTGATTTTGGTTTATTTTTATTTATTTATTTTATTTATTTAGGAAACAAACAGTCACATACAAAAAGCCTACATAAGAAAACAATACTTTCAAAAAGACTTCGAGTTCCATACAATTTTAAATAGTGTAGTATAAGTATCCACAATTTTAAAACAGAATACATACATGCAGTAAAATATAAATTAAGTTATTTTACGTGGTCTTTAACAATTGATTGCGCAATTTAATTTTATAAGATGCTAAACCGTGGTTAAATATATCTATGTTACCAAATCTCTGAAGAAGTTATTACTGGTGTAAACTGTTTTATAGAAAGGAACTGAAAATAATTTTTGTGAACGGGAACCAGATCTGGGTACTCTTAAGGCAATTTCTTTCAAAATGGTTTATCTCTTTGTGTCGAAGTACTCTCTTATCATCGATCGACACGTGCGAAAGTTACCACGAGGTCCAAGTAATATCAAAGAAGGATTTTAACAGTTTGAATAGTAAACACTTTTGTAGATTCACCGAGATAAATGGCAATCATTTCCAAAAATTCCTGAATAGTGTTACCGAAAACAATTGCAAGTGTGACGTCACCAACATTCCCGTTTAGACACAAACTTGTAAAACCCGGTTAACCTGAACCCCAATCCACCTTCGATTGAGTAAACTTCGAGAGGTTTAAAGAGAAAAGTTGGACGCGCTCTATCTTCAAGGCTATCTGCACTTGCCGAATCAAATCAATATTTCTTGAACTCCTATTGAAGGTTCTGAAAGTCTTTTAAAATTGGATTTTTGAGGGTTTAGTTCTTCTAAATATAATACGTATACGTATTACGTAATACATATTCCTAGTTTTTAAATAGACCTTGATTTTGTGCATGGAGGCGGAGATTGCGTGAGTATTGTGTACACTTTATTAGAATTTCAGTGTGCGGTGCAAATGATATGATTTTTTGGTTGTTATCACTTTATAATATCGGGACACCTTTTACACAACGTCGGTTAACCCCATGTTAATCTATTAATTAACTTTTGTTATGGATGCTAACACAACTGATAAACTACATATACATAGGTACGCTTACATACTATATATTAAATACATATCGAACCCGAGACCCTCAGTTCGGCAGTCTAGCATGGTGACCATTGCGCCAACGGGTTCGTCGAAAAGATTAGACTCAAAGATATTATACGCATTGCGTCTGTTTGTTCCTGTTTTCCCCTCAAAGGTACCTATCGTAATAATTCTCTCGAGCGGACTGATCAACGGGTGCCTATTCGACGCAGGTAATACGACATCCCCTGGGCCTCGCTGCATTGAATACAAAGCGTCACTACCAAGACAGATCCTTTGACGGCTGGCAGGCCTAAGAAATTGGTAACTAATTCCATTCAAATCGAGAATCGATTGGAACCCTTTGTTTGAGGGTTTAATTAATGAAATCGATTACGATCTTATGGCAGATACCATGTTTTTAATTATAGACGTAAAAATATTTGATCAGACTCTGCTATAATGTAAGGACCATTTGCTTCCTAAAATTTTAAGCGATTTTTTTTTAAATTTTCTTTTTTTACCTATCATAATTTAGTATAAGTATACAATTGCAATGGAATGGATTAATTTAGATGCTTATTGATTTTTTACCGATTTTCCATAAGAATAGTAAAACAAAGTTCAAGGAAAGTACATCAAACTAATTGAAGCTCAAAATGTTATTACAACAATACCAAGCGCTGATTGTGCGGCACACAAAACGGGCATTAAGTTTCATTTTAATGCAATTTTCATTTGAAACAAATTCTAAATGACACGAAATTTACTTTTGGCAACGCAAATGTGAGTTTTGTCCAAATTAAATCGTGCTGGCTCTAGGTTCGAGATTAACTTGACTATGTACAACGTCAATGTCCTTGTTTTTAATTAAGATTAGCTTAAAATAGAACGAGTTTCGAGACAACAACTGGATATTTAGATCTTCTTTAGATTTTTAGCAGAGTAGTGCAAGTACAACTTTAGATCAAAAACCTTTTACGGTTCTATGCAGTTATCTCAATTTTTTCAAGGAAGTACCTAATCTAAAAGCAAAAGAACTATAATCATGTGTTCTACGCAAAAATACACACAGGTAAATATATACTATCATCACAGTTATTTCATTTTTACTTTCTTATAAATAATAATAAATAAATAATAATAATATCGGGACACCTTTTTCACACACGGTCGGTTGGCCCCATGGTAAGCTATGCAAGCATGATTAGCTTGTGTTATGGGTGCCAACACAACTGATAAATTACATATATTTTACACATATGTATATTATATATTTATAAATACATATACACCCAGACCACAGCCAACAGGCATGCTCATCACACAAATGTCGACAGTGCCGGGAATCGAACCCGAGACCCTTAGTACGGTAGTCCGGCGTGGTAACCGTTGCGCCACAGAGGTCGTGGTTGGCCGTGTCTTTCTTATTCTACCGTTATTTCTACTTTGTTATCATCTCTGCACTACTTGCTTTCTCATCACTTCTGACTTTGGTAGCATTGTCAACTTCTTCTTCTTGACTTTGTCGACATCGTTTGTCTAAAACAAAAAATACTCCACCAGTTGACAAACACAAACTAATGAAAATGAGTCTACGTGTTTCAGTAGACGGGTCGAGCCGAAATCCTTTTGTGGGTTTTAAGAAACTTTCACTAAGCAGGCTGGATTCAGAAGTTGCGAAGCGAAGCGGTGTTTTACTCAAGTTCTTGAGAGGGTACGTAAAGCTGGTATCCCCAACAATTGCCCAGTAGCAGTCTTCGGGTGGAAATATGAAAAACTGACACTGGAGCTCGTTAGCTGATAAGAGTAGATCGGATAATAAATTAGAATAAATCTGTCCAAAATTAAAGCATAAATGCAAAAGTTTTCAAGAAATTAAGGTATTTTAACGTTACACATAACTTTGTGTGGGTGTTGGAACTCTTTATATAAATGTCTTAAAAGCCGAAGTTATAATTACTTGCTTTAAACATAATGCTTACATACGAATGAATAATTAGACAGATATGGGTTCTGCCGTTGGTGTGTATGTTAAACTTAACCTAAATTTGTTAAAGGTTCGGTGCCAAATAAAAATAACTTCCATTATATTTCTTTTGTGTGAAATCATCGAATGACCCTTCCCGCTAAGGGTGCAGACGGAGGGAGTATCAGACTCTTACTGACTACAACCCACTTTGTTCCTTCTGGAGGTCCCTGTGTGCCAGGGCCACGGTAACTCTTATCACATCCCGCAGATCCCCAGCAGATAAAAAATATTTAAGAAATAATGAAAAATCTCAGGTGCATCAGTTGTTCCAACAAGAAAACGATTCAGTATTCTCATGTTCATCAGTTGAGCTTCTGACCATCAGATTAGAGGCTACCAAGTATTTCTGTTGTTGCGTTAAGAAGTGCCAGGCACTGCCAACCGCCAATTTGTCATCGTAGGCAACACAACCGTCAGCCTAGCTAGACAATGATTACTCACACATATGTACAAACCAAGTACCACAAGTAGCTCATGGCTGTGACCGCTGCACAGCTCAATCGATCATATGGTTAATCAACGGGTGGCGCATTGGCTCCATGGATGGGTGACCATCTTGTCATTACGAGTACCTCCTTGTTTCAGAAAGTAGGTACGTTAAATTGCTGGATCCCGTCGGCGTTCATTTGTGTAGCTGTGGCAATCGTTACGGGTAGTAGTAAACAAGGGGCCAGGTAACTGTTAACTGGGTTGAGGAGGTCAGATAGGCTATCTCTCCATGTTAAACATTGGTGCTCAGCTGTATCCGCTTAGTCTAGAAGCCAACCCAAAAATAGTTTGGGAAAAGGCTAGGCAGATGATATACAAACCCCGCACAGAAAGACCGACATTTAGAAGCGGGAACCCCAGTTATATTTGGCTTGCTTATGACAGCAATATTTTTATTTAGGTATGATAAATAAAAAGTCCCTTTCAATTCTGATTGAAATCTGAAATAAGTCTTGACATTCGTGTGGTATATTTTAGCAGTCAGCCTTACGAAATTGAATTTCTCATTGCCGAAAAAATGGGCCAACACTTTTATCGGATACAAACAGAAAAAAACTATATACGGCGTATAAATAACCGTAATATGACAAGGGTCGAGCTACGTTGGATTTGTGGGTAAAGCGATCGCAAAAGGTCACAGGTTCCATTCTATAGGCCGTGTGGTGCATAAATGTTTTCGGAAACTGATCCTATTACTATTTTATAAGAACAAAACAACCCACGGCCCAAAGGCACCAAAAAAATGCTGCGGTTAACCTTGATCTCAATCGAGAATTTTCTTATACGTGTGTTTATAACTAACGGCCAGTTTCACAAGTTGCTGATAAGTTCCAGATAGTTTATCTGGCAGATAATTTCATTCAAAAAGGAAGATAGTGGCTATCCGTAACCTGTGAAACCGGCAATAATCATTTTAAGAACAGTATACCTTCAAGTAGTCTTGTCCCAATATTTTCAGTACTTTTTTACTATCCGTCAAGAATAATGCTAAAGGCGAACTATCAGCAAAAAGTTTGATCCTCAAGACGTCCAAAGAGATTCTAATTACGAAGTTTTTCCTACAAAGAGGTTGGTTGAATTTTAAATTAATCAGATATCCGTTGTCGGCAGATCGAGTGATCGAAATATGGAAATTAAGCTTGGCCATTTTTCGTTGATTGGTATTGTGATGAAAAATGGTTGGAATATTGTCTGACGTGCGTGTTTCGGATTGATTTGAGTGGTGATTTTATTGATGGTGACGTCATTACTATGTATTGTTTCATTATCATACTCTCGAAGCTTGATGACAAGTGATATTTGCCTAAAGGAGATGGGCGCTGTTGGAACCACATTAAAGAAGGGACGTTACTGATGAAGTTCATGTTTACTATAATTAAGACTTCATAAGAGAAATATATAACAAAATATTAAGATTTTACAAGGGCGGTATTAAAAGTTAGAAAATATTTTTATTTACTTAAAAATAAGCCATTTTCCAGTTATTGAACGCACCTCGTTCATATAACCTGTGCATATAACATTCCAACCTACTCTTTAAATTATTAATAATCTTACATTTGCAGAGGTTTAAAACTGTAATTTTTTTAATATAAATTGTAAAATTAAAAAAAACATACAAAAGTTAATATTAAAAATGCATTTTCATTTTTTTTTTATGTGAATTTATATATTATAAAAATGCACAATGTTATAATCAAAACTATTATTTATGATACCGTAGAATGAGATGTAGGTAATGTCAATATGAACTGAATGTCAGAGTCAAAACTAATTGTATTCTTTGTTGCCATTTTATGAAAATCACCAAGAGAAATGGGAGTTAAAATTCGAGGTGTATGACAAGAATTTTTATTTTCTTTACAATGAGAATCTACATATATCATAAGGGTGCGCACCCATAAGTCTTATTTCCTTCGTCACGGGTGTTGCTCTGAGTAAAAGTTATACAATGCATTCAAGACATGATATAAGGTTAGATTAAAAATAATTTTATAGATTTTTTGCTAGAAATATCGATGTCTTAATGGGTTTGATAGCATTTAGTTTTGAAGACTTTTTTAATGCCAAAGAGTGCAGTGAATTGTTGCAAATAATTCTACATATCAATATCAAACTCATTATCAATGAGGTATCTAATAGATGTAGGTAGGTTATTATTAGATACTATTAGATATTAGACAGCAGTAGTTTTTGTGTCTTCAAAATGTTTTAATGTCAATTGATAATGGAATCTATTTTCCTGTGTTCCATACTTTGAACACTATGGATACTTCGATATTGGTAGGATAACTTAACCATATTAATGGCTTTTTGGTTGAACCAATCTATTTGTTTTTTAAACGTCTCGACTGTCTGATCGACTCCATTATTGACAACAATAAGGTCACTTTGTTTGTATCGACTGCCTCATTAGTCTAGTGCGACTGCTGTACACGGGTTCTATAATTTGATTCCCGGGTCGGACTAAAATAGCTTTGTGGGTTTTAAGAAACGAGTCTGGGAGTTGGAAATTGATTTTTAACGCTGACACCACTACCGACTGTCTGGCAACAGGCAAGTGTTATTCAATTGTTTTTTTTCAACGGCTAACCTAGGATATCCATTACAATCCATTATTTTGTGTGTGATTTTGCGGATTATTGACGATTTGGCTTAACTTTTAGACGGATTATTCTACATACCGACTTAGGAAAACGTTTTTACCTTTGGATTATGACTTGCACGTGGTTTGGACTTAGTTACCCGATAAAATGCGTTAGCACATTGACCGTTTACGGAGACATGATTATCCGACGAAAATGTTCAGGTAGTAGAGAGAGTTCAGAGATGGATTTATCCGCGTGTTGCATTGATCAATAATAACAGCGTGATGTAAGTATTGTAATGCCAATACATACGATTGGTACTTAAGCTCATTTACTTCAGAACTATTCCGCGGCTTGGTTTTGTTTCCTCTTGTAAGACTCGGCCTCTATCATATGGTGCTTCAAAGTATAAATAAACGTCATCCACAAGATGAACAAAGTTATCTCATTCTTGATTATGAACAACTGACATGATTATAATATTAACTTGGTGTAACCTCAATCCCTCTCTTTGTGAGAGGAAGCCTATGCCCAGCAGTGGGCAGTGAGACGATAATAAGGCTGATAATGAATTGATAATTTTTAATGCATGTTTATAATTATTTTAGATGATTGGGGATGACTCTATCTGTCATTCCTGTTGGGAGTTGATAAATCATAACCCAAATCAAGATCCTGAACATAGCAACCGACAACAAGTAGACCATCGTAATGTGTGTGCTGGGTGTGGTAGGTCTATTTTCAAAACCATGAGCAGCTCAGAGCATCTGCTTATCAATAGATCTAGACTACCTCGAAAGCATACCTTATCATATAAAAAAAATATTAAGACGAAGATTTCGGCGAATATATGATGAGAACCTGAATTGAGAACCTCCTTTTGAAGAAGTTGGTTAATAAGATTCAGTATGTAGTATAATTATCATCCTGCTGTATTTATACGCTACGTGTGGAGACGCCGGCGCCCTCCACTACTGTCAGGACCAATCTACTGGCTAAAACTCCTCTCACAGGAGCGATCCGCACTTTTAACGAAATCCAGAACAGTATAGATGTTTTTTCGTGCCAATTAATGAACTCGCAAAGAATATATTATGTTATAAGATACAATAGGTTATACTAGTAAAAATATTGTATTTTATTGTGTTATTTTTAATGTAGTATATCTTGTGTCTTTTTAAATTAGTAAAGTGGCTCACTAGATTGAATTGATAAGTTAAGTCCTGTAATGTTAGTGATAAGGAAGATAAATAAATATATAAATCCTATTTTTATCAAAAACAACATTAAAGATGTTTATACATTAAAATATAGTTTTTTATTCAACAAAGCTATTGTTGGATTTACCAAGCTATATCAATATGGTCTATGCTTATAGTATTACATCGTCTTGAATAAGTTGGTGTTGGTATATGTAGTTCCTAGCTCCCGTACCTGCTTTTTTTATTTTGAATGGATAAGTAGGTATCTATTTATCTATTTAAAATAGAGGAGCTTGTGGCTAAGTAACAATCGATAAATGCATGGGTCAATCAATCAGAAGGTTAAGTAACGCTTGCCTTGGCGATCCGTGGATTGATGACATGTTCCTCCGTGTTTCGGAAGTCACATTATATTGGTGGATCCCGGCTGTTTTAAGCAGGTACATCTTTGGCCGTCGCTACAGGTCGTTACGAGTCAGAAGCCAGAAAAGTCTGACAACCATTGGGTAACTGGGTTGAGGAGGTCAGATAATGATGAAGAAGGTACCTATATTTGGCTATAGAGATACTGAACCATTATTGTACTTTTAGTGAACATTCTGATTGTACACAAGGGTAATATTGTTAAATACGCCCTCTCAGATTCGTTTCAGGTTACAATATTTTAAGTTGAATATCTTATTTCTCCCAACTTCTACGACTTACTGCCCATTTGCTTTTTTACTAGTTTCATATAGTTCTACAACTAATTACACGTTTCCATACTGCACGATGCTTCTAACAGTGGGTCCCATTTTACATGCAATCTCGCCATACTCCTTTATCTTGTAATAAAACACTGGCATTGGGATTAACCGCTTTTAAAACAGCATCTCAATTTGCAAAACTTACTCAGTAAAAACGTTGGTGTCCAACAAGGTTCAATTGTTTCTCTTCATTAGTCAAATGATTGCAGTCATTATCAGGCTTATTGTATCTTGATATTTGAATTGTCTGAATATAAAAATTCTATGATTGACGACTACGTCATATCAATTAACGACTGCACTCAGTCCTTTACTAACCATAAATTCCAGAACGCACAATAAACTGTTAATTTATATAAACCATTGTTTCACAAAGTCGCTGGCAAGGCGTGATTCACCGGTCTGATTGATGTACGCGACTGTACCGCGCTACCAATCAAATAGGACCTGTATTGTCTTAAAAAGTACAGTGAAATAGTGGAACCGCAGAGGTCTTTATAAACTGGTTTTTTCCAGAGAATTAATCACTGTGTCGTAGACCATCTATGTAGCTTTGAAACTTGCTATATATAAAGCTAAAATTATGTCCTCTTATAGTGCTATTTCTTTCTAAGTAAGTGCGGTTGGAAAGAAATTAATGATGTTATTAGTGTAAAATTATCTCTTCTACATTAGAACTTGTAAGCATGATAATATTCATACTTAAAAATAGTAATGTAGCCGGCCAGTTTCACACGTTGCTGACAAGATCCAGATAGTTTATCTAGCAGATAATTTCATAAAAATTCTGTTCCATTTTTTAATTTATCCGGTAGTTAGTGGCTATCCGTACCCTGTGAAACTGACCCTAAGAGTTTTGTTGTACACAATAAAGTTTAATTTTGCAGCCCGTATGTTAAAATCTCGCTCGATGTTCTGATTGTTTCAAAAGTTTCCTACATCAAGTACCCTTACTTATTTAATTTTGATGGGTTCATTTTCTTTAACTGTTTTGTAATCCAAAGGAATTTGTGCGCCACACTCCGGCGTTTATTATTCAGCCACAAAACGTTAATAGCTGGGTGTGCCGAATTACTTCAGTTAATCCCCGCTGATATCTCTTCTGGGCGATAAAACGGAGTTCTTGAACTGATTGTGAATGCTATTAACCTTTTGTGTGTTTACTTGAATAACTTAGGAAAATGTAGCAGCTATCATGTTGAGTTTGAAGAAAGGTAGGAAGGGACCGACGGGATTCGAAGAAGGTGCCGGGGTGTAGATTGGGGTAGACTACTTAATTCGGGATGGTTGACGCTCACTGGAAGAAGCTAGGTCCAGTAGAGTGGGGCATGGGTATACATGATCGCAATGATAGCAGAAAAGTAACCACAAAAATTTAGATTTTGCAAGGTAGGTATAGGTAGGTACATAGGACGCGTAAGCATATTTAAGTTACCTTAGTACGAGGGTCTACACGGCCAATTTTTTATACAGTTATACATTGTTCAACCTGTGTAGAAAGCTAACTGAGCCCCCATATTTGTTTGTGTATTGTCTGTTACGTAATGAAGGCCTAGAAAATTGAACTAGATATTCAGGTCAGATTTTTTCATTGCTTTAGGCTTATGAAGTCTTCATAACTAGCTAAATATTAAATAATTAAGTATAGTAAAAGTATCTACATTGATATCTCTAGAGGGCGCTACTGTATCGCCGTTCTGTAAAATCTCTGAAACTTTGTCGAAATCCAACAACTTAGCTTCCAAATGACTACTTTTAGACACAGACTATTTAGCCAAATGCCTTCAAGCCAGAACTTGAAGAAATTAAAATTTCTTGATTCTTACAAAACCTTGTACAATTCTTCTTTTTTGTTTACATTAAAACTGTTTATAGGGATTTATTTTTCATGGAAAACTGGCCCCTTGCAGCTTAATAATTTATTTATTCATAAAGGTGAACAAACAGCATCTGTATATAAAAAAAAACAAAAACAAGAAGGTGGGTTTGTACAGTTGCCAATGACACATGGACCAACATTGATGAATAAAACTGATGTTTGTAAATAATGGCTTAATTAAGGCTTAATTAAGGCTTAATTATATTTTGTTATTGTGACAGAGCTACTAATATTGCGTTATTCTATACAATTCTTTCATACCATGTAGAACAAAATTTGTTCTCCGTGTTTCATACTTTTCTATACTCATCAATATCGGGTACTTATAAAGTCCAGCATACACAATGCGTTAGCTAGAAGCCGATACATACCATCTGTTTGATCACCAAGCTCACACAAAGGGATAGTTCGGAAATAATTAAATCCACCATCCATGGATATTAGACATGAAATGCGGAACAATGGCGATGAAATACGTTGAGATGCCAACAGGCCGATTCCGGTTGGTTTCTGTAGGAGTTTAACGTGCCATCTGAAACACAGTCATTGGTGTCCAAGATATACTTATAAAGTACATACAAACTTAGAAAAATTGCATTAAAACTTACCTGGAATCAAACCCACGTCTTCATACTTGAGAGGTTGGCTCTTTACCCACTAGGCCACCACGACTCTAAACTGTGAACAATAAAATATGAATTAACAAGCGCTTTATTTAGCAAAATTTAATTGAAAATTTATGTATAGCACTGACGTTATGTGTATAGGAAACTAACTCCTTTCGGGTTTAACCAACCGCAAAAAGGTTTGTTTGTTGTGCCCGCATTACGGATGCAGAATGCGGTTTTATTATTAAACATGGCAACCAAAAACACTGCGTGTGTATTTATTAAAACTTTTCTTCATTTTCAGTTTAAA
Organism: Heliothis peltigera; assembly: GCA_958496145.1. NCBI lineage: Eukaryota > Metazoa > Arthropoda > Insecta > Lepidoptera > Noctuidae > Heliothis > Heliothis peltigera. The sequence continues at coordinate 9,882,468 of OY292328.1, forward strand.
CTCAAACTCAAAGTCTTTTATTTGTGGTCATAGGTCAACAAAGATGGTGCTTAATATTAAGAAACGTATCACTATATCCTGCTAGTTAAGCGTCCATATAGTTTCTATATAGTTTCCATTATTTATTTTGTAATCTTCTTTAAAATACTCTTAACATATTCATGCTGAGAATTATGATCATGGAAATTGCTCCACACTTATATGTATTTAAGTCATTGATGTTAATCACAAGCCACATTTTTAGCAAAGGACAATGCGCTTCGCTACTTGGTATATAAAACTATAGCCCTAGTAGAAAAAACTATATTTATACATAATCGGAAATTAATCGCGATATATTAAGGTATGATACCTTTTTCGTTACCCGATGAGTTGGCCAAATTACACTGACCGTAGTGCAATTGATTGATTTTACTGTGTATAAATAATTTTGTGTACAGACACAAATTCCATTCTACGATAAATTTACATAATACATTTTCAACTTTATCTCTAAAGCATTATGGTTCAAAGTTGAATGGGAAAATTTGACAGTTTCGGGTAGCCTGATATGCTGGCGTCTGTACTTACAAGTCGCGATAATAAAAAAAAGCCCTGTTTAAAAAACATTTTTGTTTTGCAGTATGAAAAACAACAGTCTCGAGTTTAAAATACTACTGTCCTTTAGTCGTTAACCTTAAATATGTAGTAAATACTTGTCACCCTCACCCACAGTAAATACTGTACACGCCTTTTTTCATCACCAAAATCAGGACTCCTTGTCATAGCAAAGCATATTATGAGATGGATAGTCTATCACCATCGATTGCCATTAAGTATGTCGTTTCCAGCAAACGACTACAGCTTACGCGGAAAACGAGAGACCATATTTTCCATTCGTCTGCAGTTGAGTGAAAAATTATTGTTTTGAGACTCCTTTCAATGGAGTCGAATCAGGAAGGTAAAAAGAAGGTTAAGGTTCTTATGATTTTTGAAAAATATGCCTAGGTTTCATGGTAATTTAGTAACTTTTACATCTATTTAATGTGGCTGAAAACATACATATTATGAAGGAAAACAAGTCGTGGTGGCCTAGTGGTTAAAGCACCAGCCTCTCAAGTATGAGTGTGCAGGTTCGATTCTAGGTCAAGTACCAATGCAACTTTTCTAAGTTGTATGTACTTTCTAAGTATATATCTTGGACACCAATGCCTGATTAAAGGTGAAGGAAAACATCTCGAGGAAACCTGGACTATAACGTCCCTCAATCCCCAATTCAAAATCATAGTACTGGCGCCAGGGCATCAAGCTACCAAAACTGTAAAATTTTCTCAACCAACTTTGAACCATATTGCTTCAGGGATTAAGTTGAAAATGTATTAATAGTACGAGATCCCACTGCAAAATCGTGCACCGATCGAGTTTTGGAATAAAACCATTTTATTACACATCTTTACGATTAGGAGAATATATACGTACCGGGTTGCCTATAAAAATTTGGCCGCAACTATGTTTAATTAAGTAATCATTAAGTAATTGATATTGGTACGAATTTTCCCCCCACTTGTTTTTTCAATAAAATTTCGTCCACTACACGGCAACATCTATAAGGACCCCGAAAAATCAGGGTTGCCACCGCGCACTTGGCCGCAACTTTGCGCAGCCGGGTTAACACGGGTACGACTGGGTACATTTAAATACACCCATAACGTACACTTATAAATTATATATCAAATAAAAGCTATTTTTTTCCTGTTTATTGTGATATAGGGTTGCCTAATAAAATCTGGCCGCAAATAAGGGTTGCCAGCTGTTAAAGATAGTAAATATTCAGATTAGAGTGAAAGAGAGCTAGCGCGCATCATTACCACTCAGATGAGGATATCGATTGCCAGCTATAGGAAAGTAAAAAATACAGTAAAAATAATACTAAAAACACGTTTTTATAGTAAACTTTACTGTACGGTGCTCAATGTACGATAAATGTGGAACAAAACAAAGCACCCCACAGTTTGTTCACAATAATTCAAACAAATATTTTGTGTTCAATTATTTTTTTCACTGTTGAGTTTAATTTACTATAAAAACGTGTTTGATAGTTTTTTTAAACATAATTTTACTTACATGTACATAAAATAAAAAAAAACCTCTATGAGGTTGCAGCTGTGTTGTACTGACACCAACTTCTTGAGCGATGTACTTAAAAGTATTTATTTTTACTACACTATACTATACGTCATGTGTGACATGTCTTGTCGGTTGTAATTTTTTATATAATTTCGTTATTTTCTGTTTAAATTTGTTTACAAAAAGATTTAGGAATGATGTCTTCAAAAATTATAAAGTGTGTGAACTGCAATGTTGTTATCAACGAACTACTAGCTTTTCTACGTAACGTAGTGGATTTTATGGATGAGGAAAGCATACACCAACTTTGCGCCTCCTCTTTCTCTGAGGAAGAAATTACGACGGCAAAAACACTACTTGTGGATTCTATTCCCAGTACCAAAAAGTATCCCAATCGTCGCAAACAGGGAAAGAAAAGGAGATCAAGGGAACTTGAAGATATTATCTCCTTAATAAAAAGTGCTGATCCCGATATTTTGCCGATTTTCGTAGCAAAGGATTTGCACAAACTTCCGCCGGTCACCTTTGACCATGTCGATGCAACCCGGCTCTTGAAAGACATCCTATGCCTCAAAAATCAAATATGTTCCTTGGAAGAAAAAGCAGTGTCATCCGAAGAATTTAATCTATTGAAAATTGAGGTTGAACGTTTGAAATGTACATCACCGATTGATCATTGTGTCTCACAGGAATTCTCACAGGTAAACAAAAAGCGAGGTGCTTGTCTACAAACTAGTTTTGAGTTGGATAGCATCGTTCCAAAGTCTACACCTGCGAGTCACTCATCACCGAAAGCGCTGCCGAAAGAAAGAGAAGATAGCTCTGTCTTATTTGTGCACACAAAACAAAAAGCAGCGTGCGCGCTCAGAGACGAGGATTCCACTATAAATACCATGTTCTTGAAAGGAGTGAGTAAGAGTGGCTGTCAGGCAGAACTAGGTCGCAGCATAATCGTAAGTGAGACGGAGCAGCGGGAAGGACGAGTGGAGACCCTTTCGGACCTGACGTTGTCGTCACCTCAGGCCTCAAGGAAAAGTACATACACGGAAACATCGAACCGGTTTGCCACCTGCACATCAGTAGAAATGGAAAAGGATGATGACTCGGAATGGCAAATAGTACGAAATAAAGCGTCTAAACGTTACTATAAGTTTATTGGACAAAGAGGTTGTGCATCTACTGCGCCAGATGGTAAATTCAGAGCGGCGGATATAAAAATTCCACTATTTATTTCTAATGTTAGCAAAGAAAGCAGTGAAAATGATATTATCAATTATATCAGAGACAATACTCAAAATAATGAGATTGTATCCTTAAAAAGGATAAATATGAAGCAGCCTAGGAAGTACAACGCGTACAAAGTCTATGTTTCTAGATGTAATTTAGATTTACTTTTGAATGATAATTTTTGGCCTAATGGAGTCACATTTAGGCGTTTTGTGCATATTATGTACAAGCAAAACCGGAATCAGATAGGTATAGCTCATAATAATGATAGTTAATGGATGATTGTAGTAAAATAATCAGTTTTAATTGTAAATCAATGAAGAGATCCTTAGAAGGAATCAGAAAGTTATGTTTAACAGCTGATGTGGTAGCGCTCCAGGAGACCTGGCTACTACCGCATGACCTGCCGCTGTTGAACACTATCGACGACAATTTTGGGTGTACCGGCACGTCTGCCGTTGACACTACGGATGGCATACTCAGTGGACGACCCTATGGCGGAGTTGCGCTGCTTTGGCGAAAGAGCGCGTTTGAGTGTGTGTCTGTGCTCGACTGTAGTAACGTGCGGGTATGTGCGATAAAGGTTACGGTATGTGGTAGGTCAGCTGTTCTTTTTAGTGTATATATGCCTACAAACTCGTACGACAACCTGCCTGAGTTTACTTCATGTTTTGGTTCACTTCGATCAGTAATCGAAATGGAGGAAACTAATGGGATTGAAGCTTTTTATATACTAGGTGACTTTAATGCCCATCCAAATGAATTGTTTTACAATGAAATGTTAGATTTTTGTATGGATCTTGACTGGTATTGCATAGATCTAAATATGTGCCCTAAAACAACCTTTACATTTTATAGTGAAGCTCACGGCTGTACAAGATGGTTGGACCACTGCATTGTAACGGAGTCAGCGCAGGCTGCAGTCGTTAGCGTGACTGTATGCTATGACGTGTACTGGTCGGATCACTTTCCACTTGTAGTGGAATGTAATCTTAATAAGCTTAAACCAAAATTAAATAATTTTATAAATGAGAAACCTGTGAATCCTGTCATATGGGGCGAGCGACCTATACAACAAATTGAAAAATACCACGAAATGTGTCATTCTAAGCTAAGATTGATAGATTTTCCGCAAGAACTAAGTGAATGTTGTGATGGTTTTTGTAATAATAAGGAACATCACTTGGTACTTGACAAATTGTACGTACAAATTACTGACACCTTATCACAAGCAGCTATTCAAACGTATAGGAAAAAATGTCTCAGGAAGGGAGGTTATATCATTGGATGGAATAAACACGTGGCTGGACCGCATCGGGAGGCGCGGCTTAAATTTCAATTGTGGAATTTAGCCGGGCGACCTCCTACTGGTCGAATCTTTGATGAGATGTCGCAGTCGAGGAAAAATTTTAAAGCTAAATTAAAATGGTGTCAGGTAAGACAAGAGAAATTTGCAATGGACAATCTTGCATCCAACCACTCCTCGAAAGACTTCAAAAATTTTTGGAAAAATACCAACAAAATGAACATAAGACCCGGTGTTCCGATTAGTGTCGATGGTTTGGCTGACCATAAAGATATTGCTGAAACTTTTAGAAAGCACTTTGCAGTGCGGTCTCCGCTTGGCCCATCTTCCGGTGAGGTGAACGGTAAAGAGCCCATGATGACTGGAAAGAATATAAAAATACCTGCAAAGACTGTGGCTAAAATTATTATGAAAATGAAACGTGGGAAATCTCCTGGTCATGATGGGCTCAGTATCGAACATTTTAAATACGCGGGAGTTCATTTGCCTCGAGTACTATCTATGTTTTTCAGCCTATGCATAGGTCATTCGTATTTACCGGAGTTGCTGATGCGGACAATAGTTGTTCCTATCGTTAAAAATAAGACGGGTGATACGTCACACGTAAACAACTATCGACCCATCTCTCTCGCCACTACAGCTGCCAAAGTACTTGACAGTCTGCTAAATAGTCACCTTAATGCACAAATTGAGCTGCACGATGCCCAATTCGGGTTCAAAGCAGGAGTCTCAACTGAGAGCGCTATTTTAAGTCTGAAGCGAACCGTAATGTACTATACCAAGAGGAAAACTCCTGTATATGCGTGTTTCCTCGACTTGTCAAAGGCGTTCGACCTGGTTGCATATGATAAGCTGTGGGATAAGTTGAGGGATGCGGGTGTGTCAGCTGAGTACACCTCCCTTCTCAAATACTGGTACTCTAATCAGACGAACCGGGTGAGGTGGGCAGGTACGCTGTCGGACGAGTACAGGCTGGAATGCGGAGTTAGACAAGGGGGGTTAAGCTCGCCCCTGCTGTTTAATTTATATATTGACCAACTCATTGAACGACTGAGCAGTACACATGTCGGCTGCTATATAGACGGGACGTGTGTCAATAATATCAGCTATGCAGACGATATGGTATTGCTCAGTCCATCGATGGGTGGGTTAAAAAAGTTATTGTCAACCTGTGAGGCTTATGCGGAGAAACATGGCTTGATATACAACTCTAAAAAGAGTGAGCTCCTTATTTTTACAACACCCAAGCAACAGCCGCGCAGTGTTCCTCCCATAAGCCTCAACGGTGAAATTCTAAAGGTTGTCAATACTTTTAAGTATCTCGGTCACATTGTTACCCAGGATCTCAATGACGACCACGATATTGAGAGGGAGCGCAGGGCATTGTCGGTGAGGAGCAATATGATAGCTCGCCGGTTCGCTCGTTGTACTACAGATGTTAAAATAACCCTTTTTAAGGCGTTCTGCCAGTCCTTTTACACGAGCGGCCTGTGGCTGTCATATACGCGACGAGCCTACAATGTCTTGCGTGTTCAATATAATAACGCTTTCAGGATGCTGTTGGGACTGCCGTGGCGCTGTAGCGCATCTTCTATGTTTGTGGATAATCGCACTGATGGTTTTCACGCAATCATGCGTAAAAAAGCAGCCTCCTTGCTACAGCGTCTACGTGCTAGTGACAACAGCATTCTGAAAATGATCGCTGCCAGAGTAGACTGCCCCTTCCAGAAACACTGGGTTGGGGCAGCCATAGGTTTAAATAAATAAGTTATTTTTATTATTATTTTGCAAAATGAATTGTTTTTGTTTATATGGACCTTGGTCTGACAATAAATATATATTATTATTATTATTTTGTATGTCTCTACTAGACCACGGGACTACAGAGTCCCGGATTTTTAGAAGGCGAACGTGGGGCCGAAGCCAACACGCTGAAGCCCTTTTGAGACAACTTTAATATATGTAATGGTGACACAAAACCAACGATTCTCCCTGTATACACTATAGAAATGTACCCAAGGACAACCCCCGGTTTGTGCTAAACTATTGCTAACTATGGAAGAAAATCTACTTGGGTTATTGTGATGGGATGCTAGTGGACTAGGGAAGGGAAAACTATGGGGACTATGACCCCTGCCGATAACAATGTAATAAATACACGTAAAAATGGCAGGAGGAGACTCGCCAGCTCACTTACCGGGCCCCCGGGAACTAGTCGCTAAGTCGCAACAAGGGGGCAACGGGGACGTGAGCGGCTGAAGGGTGAGGTTGCCCCGGCCGGCTTTCTACCCAGATCACGCGCCTTAAAACCGGCATCAAGCCAGGGTCCAGCATCTCTGTGCCCACTCGCCACTTACCCGAGGCATTCACCCTCCGAGCATTGCTCTAGCGACTCCACTCTGGACGGCCAATGAAGGCAAGCCAGAGGCGGGAGACCTATCCCCCTTCAGGGTTCACTCCGGCAAGCCGGAGGTGAGGGACGGTATCCTCTCCCTGGAGCACTCGGTACCCGCGGGGTCGCTACTCCCCGACATCCGCCTCAGATGCCCTGCGGGCAACTCGGTACCCGCGGGGTCGCTACTCCCCGACATCCGCCTCAGATGCCCTGCGGGCACCTCAGATGCCCTGCGGGCACCTTATTATTATACTTTATCATCATCATCATCATCGGCTTTTTTATCGTCTATCTCAAACATACGGCAGCTGCCACAAAACCATTAAAAAGTTCCCTGAAATTGGAGACAAAGTAGTACCTACTATGTCTCCATCGCCTAAACCACAATGACAATAAAAACTTATCCCGGTGTAAAGATCTCATCAATAAGAATGAAATAAACCTAAACACGAGGTAGTTGGCACATGTCGTTGAGGAGTTCCCTCGACTCTCTTTTGTCTCCATCATCAGACATTCAGGTGTATGCAAAACAGTAAAGGCTAAATCTTTTAAGATATAATTTTAAGAGATGTGATACCTAAAAATTTAAATAATAAAATATTTTTAACAGCACTTGCACAAAATTATTTTGTTTTACATATTGAGTACCCTAGGTTTTATTTTTCATCAATATCGATTTTCTTTTGTAATTTTTAAATTTGTAATATTTTTGTATATAATTGGTAAACGTATCATTTATACTCGTAGTTTATACTTAAAATTTAACATTAAAAAAATATATATTTTCGAAGTATTTCTTATTTAAGGTCGTCCCTACTCAAAACTCAAAATCATTTATTCAAATTTGGCTGTAAAACAGCACTTGTTGAACGTCAAAAATTACTAAAGACAGCCCCCAAAACGCCCGCCCTTCACCACTTCCTATGTGTTTTTGCTGGGAAAAAGAAGTGGCGCAACAAACTCCCCAGCAACACATGTCTGTCTGTTGGTTTGAAAAACCTTTACTAAACAATATTTTCTTCATACACAATTTTCATGATGCATGTAATTAAATATATGTATATACATATAACAATGTAAAGAAATTTAAATACTTATGTACCACACGCGGGCTAATACTCAACCTTACACCTACATACCTTTACAACCTAAGCATTAAATACATTTTATAATAAAGTGCAACAAATAAAACTAAAACTAATCAAAACTTCAGCCTCCAATTATATGATGCTAGTAGGAGATAAGGAAGTTCCCACCTACATGTGCTAGTCTGTTGTAACCATAACGTACAACATAAGCCGCCAATCTAGAAAATTAGGACCACAGTATAGAAAAAAACAACAACAATTACCTAAATACTACACTGCATATGGTCAATGAGATACTAAGATAACACTAGCATCCCACGCATGCGCAAAGGCTTTAAACTGTCCTACGTTTTTACTATCTTTAACAGCTGGCAACCCTTATTTGCGGCCAGATTTTAGTAGGCAACCCTATATCACAATAAACAGAAAAAAAATAGCTTTTATTTGATATATAATTTATAAGTGTACGTTATGGGTGTATTTAAATGTACCCAGTCGTACCCGTGTTAACCCGGCTGCGCAGAGTTGCGGCCAAGTGCGCGGTGGCAACCCTGATTTTTCGGGGTCCTTATAGATGTTGCCGTGTAGTGGACGAAATTTTATTGAAAAAACAAGTGGGGAGAAAATTCGTACCAATATCAATTAATGATTACTTAATTAAACATAGTTGCGGCCAAATTTTTATAGGCAACCCGGTACGTATATATTCTCCTAATCGTAAAGATGTGTAATAAAATGGTTTTATTCCAAAACTCGATCGGTGCACGATTTTGCAGTGGGATCTTAGACTATAAAGAAATTTTACAGATTGTAGTAGCTAGATGTGCTGGCGTATGTACACAGTTGTTTTTACACCCTCCCCCAAACTTATACGTTTCTGAACACCTTTTATAATAAAATTGTGTAAATTCGAATATACAACAGTGGTACCAAATTCTCTATTATATTACCATCAGGCCACAACTTTTCCCCATAGTAAACCAGTCCTTGAACCTTCTTAAATCAACATGAATTACAAAGCAATCTGGCGAAGTGATCGCACAGGTTATGACGTCACCGAACTTCGCAATGAACAGTAATTTGGGTAAGTATATTTTCTTGAGTAAGGTTAACCTTTTCCGATCGAAGTCGTTATGTCGCCCGACATAATTAGGGTTCCAATGAGACCCACAAATTGTAACATACTGTCGGAATGCTTTGTATAACTTGTACCAAAGACACACATATTGATTCTTCTATATTACGTAATGGATATTAATATGTAAAGCCTATTTTTATTATGACGCGAAAATATGTTTGACTACCTCGTTTAGCGCATTGGTAATTAGTCATTAGTAACAAGCCTGCCGAGCTGAGGATCCCGGGTGTTGTAATATGTATTTATAAAGTATATACATATATGTGAAGTATATGCAATTTGTCAGTTGTGTTAGCCTCATAACATTAGCTTACCTTGGAGTCAACCGACTGTGTGTGAAAAAGTCTCCCGACATTATTATTTTATCACTAGCTTTCCCCAGCGGTTTCACCCGCATCTTTGGTTACTGCTCCGCTCCCGTGTGTCTTAGCGTGATGGTATATAGCCTATAGCCTTCCTCGATAAATGGGCTATCTAACACTGAAAGAATTTTTCAAATCGAACCAGTAGTTCCTGAGATTAGCGCTTTCAAACAAACAAACAAACTCTTCAGCTTTATAATAATAGTATAGATTACTATTGTGAATTAAAATTTTAGGTATCTGTAACACAAGAAAATGGGTCATCTATAATTGTGTATCTGTGTACAATCGAGGTTTGTTATTTTATTTGTTTAAGCCAAAAGAAGATGTTCTGGATTATCATGTTACGATTGGTCCAATTTTGTTAATTATTTCGCTAATGGGAATATTCAATATCCCTGTATTTTCTCTCTGTTTACGTAAGTTTAAAATGAGCAACGCCGCTTTTTAGCAATCCATATTTATTACACAAAATAAAGCTGACTTCTTAAAATATTTTTAAGATACATCAAGCCACTACAATCTGTAAAATTTTCTTAATAGACTTTCAACTTTACGCTGTGTTGACAAGACGCACGTATCAAAAACGTCTCAGAAGAAAATACATTCTGTTTCTATGAGTAGTTGCTCTCGCTGGAGAGCACACTCTAACAGAGAAATGTCACTTACCACATCTGCTTAAAGTAAAAAAGACTGATTGCAGAGATTTTTTTTTCTATTGCAAAGAAAAAAAAAGAACTTTACTCTGAAGCATATTGTTAAAAGCTGATTGGGAAAAAATTTCGCTAGCTTTATGTGCTGGCATCTGTGCATCGCTCTAAAAGTGAGTGTGTAAGAGTTTATTAATACCTAGGTGTTGAGCCGACAATCGGTAAACGCCATCAAAGTTTTTCTTGGATTCGCTTTATATGGTCTTTCTACAAATTGAAGGGTCAGCTTATACTAGTTTTTTATAGCTTGATGTGTGTACAACGGACAACTTCCATAATATTCTTAAATAACTAATTAAGCTTACCATCTCACCTGAACTCATTGCTATTCAAAAGTGAAGTGAAGAAAAACGAAGATGACCGCAAGTCTGCGTTCATTAAAAATACTTAAAGTTCTAAAGACTCTTGTATAATTACCTCAGTGTTCTCATAGTTCCTTTGTTTAATAAAGATAAGCATTTTAGTTGCGCAGTTTGAAGAAAGATTTTCGCAATCTTTCATTTAGTAATTTTAAGGCTTTTAACGTCAGAAATTTAGAGTTATGAAGGCTATATTAACAATGTTTCTGTTTGTATCAGATTCTATTTGTTTAATGAGGCATGATATTTTAATTTATTTAGCACTAAATGGGCTAAGTAATTGGTTGTCATTTTGTTGCGTGCTAAACTGTGAATGTTGAAAATAACATTATTAAGTTTTTATTGAAATATTGATATGGATTACTACAATAAAAAATATTAACTAGAGAATACTAACTATTTTATCAATACTATTTAACCAGTCTAGTTGTACCTATCTCTGCTTCTTTCATTTAATATTACGAGGACTATTTCACCACCTACAAAACACATGATGCATGATGATAAGCATCGAATATTACAGCTACTAATGAAATAAAACTTTTTACTTACTTATACATTTCTTGTAGTGCAAGAAATAAGCAAATGAGAACAATATTCCTGTATCACTTCGCAAAACTTTGGAGTGTGTAAGACAATTTCATTTGGAAACTTGGCTGAAGAGCAGCACGTGCAAGCAGAGCGCCAACTGAACGTCAGAGCATCTAACCGCATCCTTTGTTTGCTTACGATGCTTTCCAAGTTGCAGCAGTAACTGATTATTGTGTTATTTATGAATAATAAGAAGACTAGGTACTGTTTAGCTTTATGTATTTTCGGCCAGTTTCACCGGTTAAGTTCCAGTTAGTTTATCTGGCAGATAATTTCATACAAATTCTGTTCTATTTTTTAATTTATCTTGTAGATAGTGGCTATCCGGTATCGGTGAAACTGGATCTTAGCCGCGTTCTATTATTTGTTTCTTTCGTCTTTGTTTGTTTTTTTTTTTTTTTTTTTATTGTCGGTAGAGAATTCAATGTCATTTATTTTACTTTTTTTTTAGTCAGCCTAATTACAATTTAATTATAAATATAATATTATATACAATTTAATTATAAATATAATACTATATACAAAGAAAATAAATCTTTGTTTGTGTGTAAGCTCTTTATGTTCATCATCTGCTTAGCGTTTTAGCTCTTCGGCGTCGAGTCGAACCATGTGTAGTTGAGAAGGTATGTACCAGTTTTTTATATGGAGCGACTGCTTATCTGACTTCTTCAATCAAGTTACCTGGGCAACTCGATACCCCTTAGTAAGACTGGTTGTCAGACTTTCCGAGTCTTGACTACCCTTAACGACTGCCAAAGTTGTACTACAAATAACAACCGGGACCTACCAATTTAACGTGCCTTGAAATACGGAGAACTCGTCATGACAAGATGGCAATTAATCCGTAATGCAACGCATACTATAAAACACAAAGACACACAAAAATAATCCTTAGGCAATACGAGACATCATTAATTTGGAACACCCCATTAAGCATACATGTGTCCCAAAAAATCAACCCCTTCACAAACCTACCTCAACAAAAATTCGTACAATTTGCAACACATCGTCGGAATAAAATGGTGTCGAGCCAGCAACTTGTCGAAAGCACTTTGCTCGTCCCAGGCCTTCATTAAGTCGGGGCAGTAATCAAATTTGTCGCGTTAGATCCACGGCGATGTTGCATGACAGATTAATGAGTATCTCTTGATAAAAACAATGTGTAGGTACCTACTAACTTTTGTTGGCGTCAAATGAGGGTCAAATTATGTGGAGTTGATACGTTGTTTGGGGTGATTTACCATTTGTTTTTTTGTTTAGCTAGCTGTGAGGGAATTACTTCACGTACCCGGAAAAAAGTAGCGTATGTCCTTTGTCAGACTCTAGACTATGTGTCTGTTAACCAAATTTTATTTAATACGGTTCAGTAGTTTTGGCATGAAAGCGTGACATACAGAAATACTTTCACATTTATAATTTATAATATTAATAAATATGAGTGAATTTGGGGGTGAAGGTTACCTTAACCAACTTAAAACAAAAAGTGTATTGATTTTTTTTTTAATAATTTCGATGCACATGGGAGTTTGTCGTTTCTTCTTCATTTTGTTTTTTGTTAAGCTTTTGCGATACAACTTCTAATTGATTAAGATGAATTTTGGTATGTAGGTAGGTGCCTTCGAGATTGAAATATTTGTTTAAAAAAAATGCTAAAAATTAATTCTATCTACTATTTATCCCAGTGAAGGAAGCAGTTTCTTCATGATGCAAAAATGCAATGTGGAGACATGAACACGAATGATAATTTTCTTCTAAACGATTTTTTGGTACACCAAAAATAACAATGTTTGCGAATAAAATACTCTGTCTCAAAATACCGAATTTCATTATACTGGCTCTATAAATGGAATCTTGCTTAGTCACTATTTCAATAAATTTGATTACAGTACATTTCTTGGAATTTCCGCACTAGGTACATTAATTTCTCTTTAACTATTGTGAGAAAGCTTCAGTTCTATGTAAATAGCAATGGTATGAATATGCTATTTTTAGAGTTTCGCAGGAAAAGTCATTTGGGCTCACGGTCAGTCAAAGTATTTCTCAGAAAAAAAAACCGAAGCTATGTTGTGTTGCCATCACTTTTCTATTTGTTGGACGAAAGCGCGTTTGCAACTGAGGTTTGATGTTTGATTAGAGCTCAGTGTTTCTTTGGTTTCATAACGGAAATATTTCAGTTCCATCGGCACGTTCATCTCATCATCATCATCACAGCCTTCACCTTTCGTCAGTCATTGGTGTCCTAGATAAACTTAGAAAGTACGTATGTATAACTTAGAAAAGTTACATTGGTACTTGCCTGACCTGGAATAGAACCCACGCCCTCACACTTGAGAGGTTGGCTCTTTAACCACTAGGCCACCACAACTTTTCGGCACGTTGATTCTGTAAAATTCGAACTAGAACTCGCATTCACTTCGCTATTCACTCTCACTTCATATGAGGTTTGACACATATAATCGAGTTCGACTTTCAAGTGCGTTTCGAGCGTCGAAGTGACGAGGGAATTCCTTACAGAATACCACTTTTTTACGTCATCTCATACATTATCCATCAAAATCTCGAAGTCAATTTAGTTTACCTCGCAAACACGCTCGCAAGAGTAGCGCTACCATAGATTCTAATTATGAACCGAGTCATAGGAGTATGTGGAATGCAAAAAAAAAAATAAAGTTTAACAGAATCACAGGATTTAGATTTTAGCTCACTTTTTGAACCTTGACCTAACTCAATTTATCAAGATAACGACGCGTGTTATAATGCGGCATTAATGACTGAGGCCGTTCCAACCATTTTTTCCCCAAATTAAGGAGCGGAGGGCATTTTATGAACCATAACTCCGTAAGCAATAACATACAGATTTGCGGGTTTATTGTTCTGCGCATAGAGATAGGAAACGCAACCTTTTTAGACAGAAAATGTTCAAAAACAAAAGAAGGTTTAATTATTTTATCCACTGAGATCGTGGCAAATGGACTAAGACATGATATTCACAGCTATTTGCAACCCTGAAGCCTGTAATGGCCGAAATTAATAAATAACCTATCTATCCGTTGTTTTGCTTACTAGAGACTGAATTTTGACATTAGCCCCATATCATTTGTGTCAAATTCCTATCTCTAGTAAGCAAAACAAAGGATGGATAGGTTATTAATTTCAGCCGTAACACGATTAAGATTAAAATCCTTTATTAATGTTGTTTGATAAGGAAACAGAAATACAGCCGATCCACAAAGTAGGGATCTTAACAAAAGTTAAAAAAAAATAGAGACCTTCATTGACTCGGAATACCAAAGCTAGATTGCTGAATTTTCCGACCGGGTAAAGTGATATTGGCTATTTCTTCGGATATTCCCCGTCGGCAGCCTAAAATCTAGATATGGCGTAGATATCAGTTGATAGCAAAAGGCTCGTTCCTTTCAAGGAGGTCAACGAGCCAACCTTTGTCTAATCTTTTCATAAACAGGCGCGATGCTATGTAAAATTAAAAAAATAAAACGTCAGTATATTTGTTGAACCTTTTTTGGTAGTCACGCATTTAATAACAACGGGGTCCTTTGGCACAATGGTCACCACGCTGGACTGGACTAAATTTACAGACTTATTACTAAACTAAATACATACACACTTATAAAATACTTAAAACTAATTAAATACACTAATAAAAGGCGTTAAAAAACGTATAGATATTAATTTTAAATATTTTATAAGTTTGTATATATGTATATGTGGATTTATTGAATAAAATACATTTGATATTCACCACGAAAGATTAAACTAGAGTAATTATTTAACCACTATAGCCTATAAATGCGGTGCAATCTATCTTCATCATCTCGGCTAGTCATTTTGTCTTCAAAACTTTAGTTCGAAAGTACTTTAAGATTTAATGACCAATAATTGTATTGTTTCTGAAACAGTAAATGAAGAGCAGAGATGATGAATTATGATCGACATCGTTTTAATAACTGTACTCAATGTTCCAAATACGATTGCAGTATTTTTGGATTTAATAGCCTTTAAATATTTGAGTAAGTAAAAATGTGATTTATACTCAGAATGAGAATACTTTGAGGAGCTCATGCCATCATAAGGTTAAGCAACACTTGCCGTGAAGAAAGATGAAGAGCTCCTCCGTTTGCGAGGAGGGTTCCTGGGTTAAGAAGGTCAGATAGTCAGTCGCTCCAAGTAAAACGCTGGTCCTCAGCTGCATTCGGTTAAGTCTGAAAGCCGGCTTTAATGTAGTATTGGAAAAGACTAAATAACGATAAGAATATTTACTTTGAGCTTTGAAACAAAAAAAAAAACGGGTAAAACCGTGGGCGTAATGTTAGTTTAGTTTAAGGTTAGTAATGTACATTTTTAAAGGGCCAATAGTATGTTTGTAGCCTACATATAAGGCAATAACAACAATCATAAACTAGTACATAACAAAATAACTAGCGCTATAAAAAATACAAAAATTCTTTCATTTGCCACGTAAAATTTGCTTTTAATAAGTACCTAATTGCTCATGACATAACTAAAGTGAAAATAGTTTATTACGTTTAAAGTTTTCAAGTATTTGCTATCTTGATTTCGTCAAGCATTAGTGAGGGTTAAATTTTGTGGCTTCTTTGTGAAATGTAGAATAAACTTGTCATTGAAGGGTTAAAAAGGGTAGTCACCTCCATGGCTTTTGTTCTTGTATTATCTTAAATATTAAAAGATCATCTTATAGCTCTTTAGCGTTATAATAAGATTTATATTTGCTCTTAGATTTTATGATGTTGTACTTTTGTTTGAGTTAATTGCAGCTAATTTTAAATCATTATAATAATTGGACCTTTTTTTGCTTGGGAAATGATCCTTTCCAGCTGTGGGTGCAGCTGGAAAGGATCTCCCTGTATTAGACTTTTTTTTTGGGCCAGGTAACTTTCGCGAAGAATTCCGTAGTTTCAGCAGGCCTTGGCTGTTCAAGGTCCCGTAAATTTTCCTGACTTTTTGAGGAACAGAATGCGCCACCAGCCCGAGCCTGTCGTCATTAAAGAATAATTAGACCTATTTTTTACTTGATCTGTTTTATGATCATAGCTTGAGCTTCATATTTTGGTATATTTACTAATTCTCCATTATAATCAACTGTTTTTATGACTATTTTATTTTTTCTACCATCGTACACTGGATTATTATTTTATTTTAGTGTTTTGAATCTCATTCAGTGAACTATTTTCTTTTGAGAAATAAAGTTCTTTGATCCTAAGTCTATTAAAAACAGACATGCAAATGTACCAAGAAACTAGAAATTGTTTAAAATACTTAGGAATATTTTTGAAAGTTATCAAGCAAAAGATTTTAACCTATCAATGCATGCATTGTCAAATATGCTGTGTCATTTTTCCCCTGAGTCCTTTGATATTGTGTCCACAGAAAACGTTACGTACATGCGAGTGAGTGAGTATTGTATATACTAACACTAGAAAGTTGAACAGTTTGTTTGTTTGCTTTTCATTTAATTTCATGAACGATTCGGAAAATTATTAAGGAGTTTGATTGCACGATAGAAGACTTAAGAAGGCCATACTTCGACTTCTTTTATCTGGATGCGTGAAGAAATTGCAACTGGACGCAGATGACATCGTTGGCAGAAGCTAGTCTTGTCGTAAAATGTTTTATAGACACAAGTTTTGTGTCTACAAAATGAACAAATTCAGGAATATTGGTAGATAGAGATGAAACTTCACACTAAAGTACCAACAGCGTAGAATTTTGCGATGGTACCTGCATAAACCGTATCTTGTTAAATTATTTATGTAGTTTGTGTACTAACATAGAATTCCTTATTAGTTTATGCCATCTAAGCGTAAAGTCAGAGGACAAGATTGAAACCTCAGAAAGCAGCAAGTTAATTAAAAACAAACTTATTACTGCGATAAAAGTCACTATTGGGTTTTCCAGAAAAGTAGGTATATGAGACACTTCGTCTTGGTATACCTGTACACACAATGTAACTGAATACCACAACAAGCTCCTCGCTGACGATATTATTAAATACTCCAGTTGTTCTTGCTTAATATTTCATCAACAACTTAACGTAATGAGAGAGAGACTCGAACTCATTAGGAGCACCTAACTAAACACACTAATTAGAGGTAGTGAACGTTAATGAACTATGTTTATGGTCTTTGCGGCTAAATGACGTATGTAAATTATATCGTCGGATCATTTACTGTGTAATCTCCGTACAGTATGCCGGTGTGTAGGTTCTTAATATGTCCTTATTAAGTTACTAGCTTCTACCTACGGTTTCACTCGCTTCTTAAAGGAAATTCTCCCTGAAAACTTATAAAAAGTTGCCTATATTATAGATAGATAGATAAATTATTCTTTATTGTACACAATATAATAAAAACATAGGAAACAACAAAACAAAAACAGTACAATTGGCGGTCTTATCGCTAAAAAAGTGATTTCATATTAAATTGTATTGTCTATATGGCTGCCAAGTTTTATCATAATCTGTTAAGTAGCTTTTGCGTGAAAGAGCAACAAACAAACATACATCCATTCTCACAAACTTTCACATTTATAAAATTAGCAGAATAGGAAGTAAATAACCTATACATATATCTTCATACTAATAGATATAGCCTGTATGTTAATCTGTCACGCTAAACTGGTTGATCCGATTTACATGACGGGCACAAAGGTCGAAGATTTGGCGAAGACCTTAGGGATGCTTAGTCTACTTTTCACACAAGTAGATAATAGAAGTATGTTCTATCGGGATTAAGGTGAAAGCTTTTATAAAATGTCTACTAATCCCTCATCTTCATGCTTATTATATTAACTAGGGACTTCAAATAGGATTAATACCAGTTTTTTTTTCACAAAGACAGCGTCCCTTGACTCACTTGACCTACTGAACTCAGTTACTCAGCTAACTATCCTAAGTAAAGCTTGTCCGACTTCCCGACTATCTGATAGAGACTCATGTAAAGAACCCATTTTGTAAGTTATTTACAAAAACTACTTTAGCTTCGGGCTATTTTTCATGAAATCCTTTGATTTCAGAGAAGTTCATTATGTATTTTATTATATTTCAGGTATTGGTATTTTATCTTCGATAAAATAATGCTTCAAATATTTTTTTACCATGGGATGCGGATGCGATCGCTAATTTATTTTTCAATTCATCTCCCGAGCCTTTTCTCAACTATGTTGGGGTCGGCTTCCAGTCTAACCAGTTTCGGCTGAGTACGAGTATTTTACAAGGACCGACTGCCTATCTGACCTCCTCAACCCAGTTACCTGGGCAACCCAATACCCCTTGGTTAGACTGGCGTCAGACTACCCGTAACGACTGCCAAGGATGTTCAATGACCGCCGGGACCTACAGTTTAACGTGCCATCCGAAACACAGAATTTATTTTTCAATTCAGTGCAGTAATTTCTTAGATTAGTTCAGTCAAGTAAACAATTAAATACTTAAAAAAATAGTATACAAATTATAAAAAGACAGCTAATGTGTATCTAATATTCTAAAATTCTATAACTATGGAAACGGTATAACTTGAATAAAGACGGCTTCATCAGTAGCCATTAGTTGCACAGCAAAGTTGCAGTCGTCACACAATGGCTGAGTTCTGGCGCAGCGGTGCTCGTTGCAATTGAAGCGGCAATAAACTGTCGGGATTCAGCTTAATTGTTAGAGTTATCCCTCAAAGGTTAGGCATATGAAGTTGTTCATGACAATTAGGTAGTAGATATTAACTACGTAATGCTGTTATAAATAGTAAAAAACCAATCTCTCAAGTAGATACTTTAAGCCGGTACAAAAATGTACAAACGCCAGCACATCAAGCTACCCGAAACTGTCAAATTTCTCAATCAACGTTGAACCATATGCTTCCGCGATAAGTTTGAAAATCTACTATAGAAATTTGACAGATTGTAGTCGCTTGATGTGCTGGCGTATGTACGTTTCTAAGTTTTATGTAGTTATGTATTTTCTAAGCAATCTTACACATCAATGGCTAAGTATAGGTGAAGAAAAAATCTTGAGGAAACCTAGCCTCAAAATGTTTGAAATCGCCAATGGGCATTGGGAAAACATTGTGATTAACGCTCATTCTTTCTCTGTATGATATTCCCTAGTCGCGAGGGAACTTCTTCCAGCACCCGGCTAAAAAGTAGCCTAAGTCTTCTTTGCAAAGCTTTAGACTATCTTTTTAAATCGGTTCAGTAGCTTGGTAGTTTTGCGTGAAACTCAGAGAGACAGAAAAGAGTTACTATAAGCTCTTCGAAAATATAAACTGTACGCATTTCTTATTTACAGTTTTTTCTATCAATTACATTTCCAAAATTCTTTTGGAACGAGACACTGTTTAGTTGCAACAATAGTACAAGTATGACGATATGACAGTCTCTTAGCAATGAGTAGAAAATCTCCTGAAACATCTGTCTAGACTTCCACGACAAGCTGCGAGCTTGTATAATTTCCAACCGCTGTTTGTGGACCATTTCTGTCTTGTCTTGTCTTGCAAATAACTTGATTACTCTTGCTAAGCGTTCGTGCTGTTCCTTATTGTAATTCGATTAGAAATTCGAAATTATTTCGTGCGGTTTCTTACCTACTGTTGTTCGGTTTTGTAAATGGTTTTGTCAATTACTTAGTAGAATATGGTATGAATTAATTTGTGTGGATATTGTTTCTAGTAAGCTAAAGATAAATATGAAAAGTCATTAATTCGAAGGAGGCTGAAAATCAGCAGCCTTTTTTAAGATAAATTTTACCAAATACAGCCCCCAAAAACACCCACCTGCCCTTCATCACTTCTTATACCGAGTATGTTATCTCATCATCATCATCTCCCGAGCCTTTCCCCAACTATTTTCGGGTCGGCTTACAGTCTAACTGGATTCAGCTGAGTATCAGTGTTTTACAAGGAGCGACTGCCTATCTGACCTCCTCAACCCAGTTACCCGGGTAACCCAATACCCAAGAGTTAAATAATAATATTTATCTTAAAACCTATCATTACTCCGATAAATACCAACAGTATTTATGAACATTTTCTCTGATTGCGTCAGCTCACGTTTCTTGATCGCGTGACATATTCCATTAGGGTTATTTGTTCAGCGTTTATTACATTATTTAATTTAGCCATATTATGCCCATATAATAAATCAATCGATTTAAGTTTCAATGTGAACGTATGGTTACGCACGAACGTAAAGCTAATGATGATGGCGTCCAGGCCGATTGTCGGCTACGGCGGCCGTTGTCTCCAAGGAGATCAGCCAGCTGCGCAGGACATAATACAGGTGGTGAACTCACAATTTCCTCACTCTCATAGTCCTCATAATCCGACGACAGATCAGGCGCAGGACCGACATTTACGTGCTCTCCGATGCACGGGTGTATCAATCACCAACTTCCAAACTCCGGGCTGCTTTATGAAAGTATCTTGAAACCCACAAAGCGATTTCGGCCCGACCCGGGAATCGAACCCGAGACCCCGTGCACAGTAGTCGCGCTATGCGACTACTTGACCGACGAGTGAAAAAGCTTTTACAATATAAATATATGTTACAGCGTATTATCTCCTCAGCTCGGCAATCCGGCGTGGTTATCATTGCGCCGGGGTCGTCAAATTAACTCCAATATATAATGCACTTTTCAAATGAGTTGAAACTCCTGTAAATAGATAGAAGCGAATTTAAACTCACGCCCTTGAAAGCGAATCCTATCTCCCGGTTATTCGCTTCCCTGGTTATCCAAAAAGAGCATACCACATCTAAATTGAATCCATTTTATATTCAAGTAATCGAATAGAGTTGTATGAACTACACTGAATAAAATGAATCTGAATACAAAAAGCTTAGCGTTTATTGAACTAAGTGAACATGTCTTTACTTTCAAAGTTTTTAAATCCAACAAAAGTTTAAAATCCTTGGTTTATAGTTCATTGCCGAAATATTCCAGTATTTTGAGACGAAACAAAACAAAAATTTACCCAAAAAACGGCTTCAGCGATTTTTTTTTAATCATTTATTTAATGAGGCTTGAGTACTTTAGTGCTAAGTCGGCCTCGTTAGGTCACACAATTACAAAAAAAAGTTAATAACAACTTAAAAAACACAAACGGAGTATCCCTCCAAAATATTGAGCATCCAACAACCGCCAGCGACCACCGTACACAACTGTGGTATCATGTCGTTGAATGCACAACATTCTAACAAAATGTTGTCAACAAACATTAAAAATTTGTTGGAAAATCGATTAACAAAATTTGAAATGCTGTGGTAGCTTGATGTACTGGCATCGGAAAAATTGATAAACCATCCAACCATTTTTAAATGTATCTTCAACTAGGAGAATCTTTATGATTTTCTCAAAGCCTAGCTTATTTTAGATGAAGCCATCTACGTTGTTAAGCCATGCACGTAAAAGTCCAAACGCAGTATAGAAATTCGTAACAAAGATTCAACATAAAATATATTCTGATGCACCGAGTTTAGTTCACTTAAATTACAGTCAAAGTGGATGCAATTGGAAATTCAAATTTTTGGACGCTTTTGCATGTAAATCTTGAACTACGGAAGTTTATGTATTAGCTTTGTTGGACACACTTTTAGTTTATGGCTTTATTTGCACTTTATAGGTCAACTAGCCAAAGAATAATAATGGCGTCCAGGCCGATTATCGGCCATTGCGGCAGAGCAGGACACATTGCAGTGTGCCTACAGGCTATTGCGCGTACACAGGTGTACTTTCTACTCCTTCACTCACATATTAAGATGGGACAGTAATTCGACTACATCAGAGAAAGACCTGGCGCAGTACCGACATTTACGTGCTCTCGGATACATGGATGTATGATCATCAATTTCTAAACACCAGCCTGCTTGACGAAAGTTACAAACTTAAAACCCACAAAGGGATTTTGATCTGATCCGGGAATCGAACCCGATGCAGTATGTACCTAGTTGCACTTTTCAACCATTACACTGAGTCAGCTCAAGGATTAATAGGGAACTTTGTAATCATTAAAACCACGCCAAAATCAACTTCTTCGGGCAATAATTCTCATGTAAGGGTACAAGCCTATTGCTACTAATTTGGCAACAATCCAGGCTTTGGTCCGCTACTGAGAAATATGTGATCGAAAACGCATTAAACCTGAACCCAAGAATTGCTTAGTATATTATTAGCAGAAAGTAAATTGGAAAACTCACGATGGATATGATTCACTTAAAGGTAACTTTAGCTAAAAGCCTTAATATGAAAAAATACCACTTGTAAGCAACTTCGCATAAACAAGAATGCACAGACCTACGTAAGATTTTCACAAATAATATTTTTGACTTTTTCTACAAAGAAGAAAGGAGAATGACAAATAACGTGAATAAAATGAGGTTACCTGTATTAATTCCTAGCTATAAATATTCAGACCTACCTACATAAATAGTTCCAATAAAATCCAGTTTTCCGTAGGTATATGGCATTTTAATATATGTCAACAAAGTTGTCCCCAGCTGTTTCACCCGCATCTTTCTTTGGTTACTGCTCCGCTCCCGTGTGTCTTAGAGTGATGGTATATAGCCTTCCTCGATAAATGGGCTATCTAACACTGAAATAATTTTTCAAATCGAACCAGTACTTCCTGAGATTAGCGCGTTCAAACAAACAAACAAACAAACTCTTCAGCTTTATAATATTAGTATAGATTAAAATTTTCACCCTACATTTGGCGTCCTGAAAAGCTCTGCGTACTTCCAGTTGACTTTGATCTCGATTTCCAAAACCTCTTACGACCTCTAGAAATGAGTGAATGACGTATAAATAAACGTGATAAAGGAATCCTTTTGGACCAATGAAATGTCAGAGCGTATTGGACAGTTCACTGACACTTCGAAATTTGAATGGAAACTCACACATGTGTAAATCTTTTGTGCGAACAACCATCTTGTTTTCGAAGTCTTTCAGGTAAGAATGCGCTTGTCTGCGTTTATGCTTACAACTAGTTTTTGCTCGTAACTTTGTCTGTATTTAAAATTGCTACAAAAATGTCTTGGTTAGGATTTGACATAAAACATACCAAGTTCACGTTCAAAAACATAAAACAGTTTCAATTTCTGGCTTAAAGGTTGGAAAAGAAGAGGTATGGTGTCAGAACAACGGACAAACACTATAAGTTTTTGCTCGTAAGTCATACGTATTGATATACTGTTTTAGAATAATATACATATGTATATATGGATGTTCAAAAGACTTCGTCAACTATAAACGTTCGAGTGTGTTTTGTATGCGTTCCTTTTACGAATCACTACGAGTATTCCTTATTTGAAAGATGCTATCTCTCCCTCATTTTGTCTATTGGATGTTTTTTTTCTGTATAGAGAAATTTTTGTTGCCGCGTAAAAAATACTGGATGTCACTTTCGTTGCTTTGTCTTCAAATGGTAGTTTTATTTGCAGTTAGGTACCTACTATTATTAATCAGATCAAGTATAGAACTTCACAATGTACAGACTCAAGCATATCAAGCTACTATAGTCTGTTAAATTTCCTTAATAGATTGGCAACCTTATTTCTAAAGAATATGGTTCAAAGTTGATTGAGAAAATTTGACAGTTTCGGGTAGCTTGATGTGCTGGCGTCCGTACATAGTGATAATTTTCTTTTTGCCTTCATAGTCCAATTTTTGAAATGGTCGGTATGAAAAACCGGAATAAAATAATAATGGATTACAAACATAATGGTAATTACAATTAAGAACTTGCTTCTCGTTAGAATGTGTGTCAAACTGTTTCAGCAGTATTGCAGCAAATGTTTAAGCCCATTAGTATTCATACATTTGCATACAGCAACTGCGGACATTCTATCCTTATTTTATTCAAAAATATTTCACCAAATCCCCTAAAACTTTAATAAATTGAAAAAAGTTAATACAAAAAAAAACATTCACTGAATTTTTAAACTTGAAGCCGTTTAGTTTTTGCAAACACTGCTTGAATCGGAACAAACTCGTTTAATTCAAACAATAAGTATTGGAGTGAGCAATTATTTCATTTTATTATTCCTCGATGTTACAGACAACTTCAACTAAGTTGTTCACCTTCAATTTGAGTTCTGATTAAAAATACAAACACTGATTTTCAAGAATATTTTAATTTGTTATCCTACTTTTTTATCTACATAATAAAAAAGCTTTTAAAATCTTCTTTTTTATTATTGAAGTTTGATTTTAAAAGTTAATTACGAAGAAAAGTTATAACAAAAAAAAAAAATAATGAAGCTAAATTGTTTTTTAATTTTCTACCAATAAATCGTAATGAACTACCACGAAGAAGTGTATTGTATTTTAATTTTCGAAAAATAATAAATAATTTTCGTAAATTTTTTAGGTATATTTATTTATGTCTTAAATAAATGTGCAAGATTATTTTGTATACTATTTTTCGCAATAATTAATGTACTAAATTACAAGAGGTCGATTTAATTAATGAAGAAAATAACTTACATTTTCGAACGTGCGCCTATTATCGTTTCTAGCGAAAACTAGAACCAAGGCTGTATTTAGACCAAACGAGTCAATACTCATACTATAGCCACTTTCTTTCATCTTTATAGAAATTCTTTGTTCTTTATACTGAAATCTCGCGTCTGATTTTTTTTGGGAAGCAATGCCAAAATAGTGCTATTAACACTTAGAACATACTAAGTATACAGAAGTATTAACACTTAGAAAGTACGTATAACTTAGAAAAGTTACATTGGTACTTACCTGACCTGGAATCGAACCCGCACCCTCATATTCGAAAGACGGGTGCTTTATACGATACAAAAATAGTCACAAAAAATTCCGTATGGTATTCTAATGACGAATATATTTATTCAGAAAATAAGTTAAAATGCAGTGAATAAATGCATACTATGTATGCGCGTTGCATCAGTTCATACTTTACGTGAGCCGCCTAACATTTAGAAGGCAATCGAGGCAAAGCACTTTTCATACACGTGTGGAAATTCACTTGATATTATAAAAACATTTGGTTAATTCCTAAATTTATTAAAATACTTTTTTAAACAAAGCTTTGGCAATATGAAAATTATTTAAATTAAATAAATACATTACTTTTTTCTAAACATGTTAGTTATAAATTATTAAAACTACATCAGTATATATTAGATTGTGTTTAAACAGAAACCAGATACGAGCATTGACCTTTTGCAATATTTAAAGAATTATAGAAATAAAACATAAAGAAGTCGCTTGAAAGTGCTCCGTACTGAATTACCAAAAAAACAAGCTGTGGGATTTTTAGAAAGAGTTATCGAGGTCTGATACTCAATGGGCTCCAGAAGGAAGAAAATATGGGTTTCAGTCGACAAATGTTCCACTGTACCCACGCTAGCGCGAGGGATCATAATTATATGATGATATCTCATTTAAAAAAGTATTGGAAAATTTCTCCTACTATCACAGAAGAACCTAAATGGCAATCGCAGGAAAGTTCGTACATTTTAATATTACTCAATTATTTATTGCTACAGTATTATGGTGATCTCAACCATAGATATCACTCAACGACGCGAAGCTCTGTTGTTACAAATTATCCAATGACAGTAGATAGCGTTTGTCTTGTAAAAATGTTCCAAAAGGTGAGCCATTGATTGCCGTGAAATGGCCTGAAATCACGACCGGATCATTTCCAAGGATAGACGAACTACATAGGGTTGACAACCTTTGCTTACTCAAGATCAACTAAACAAATATTTATTATTTTAGTCATAGCTATTAAGGAAAACAAAATAAAAACACTGCATAGCAAAGTTTTTAGCTAAATTGAGTTTTATAATAACATTGGCCTTGTTTAAAACAATGTTTATCTTCGCCTAGGTACTACAAAACGGCGCTAACGCATCAAATAAATCAACACTCATTCAAAAAGCTTAATTAATTCTTATCCGTTCCGTTTTCCCATTTAAAATGTATGCGAATTTCCATTTCGATACCTATGTTTTCGTAAATAATTTTTAGCTCATGTTCAACTTAAATGATAAAAACCTTAGACAAGCACTTTTTCCGATATGGGAACAGCTGGAGGGAATGTCAGACTTTTGCTGACTAAAAGCCACTTGTTTTCCTTCTGGAGCCCTTTGTGTGCGAGGGCCACGGTAACTCTTGCGAACAGTCTAGCTCTGCCGATAGGCTGCGGCATAAAATTCTGTAGGATTAAAATATACTACTATTATTGAAGTTATATATATATATATATATATATATATATATATATGAAAACTCTCTGTTACGTAAAAAAATGTAATTTAATAAATAAAAGTGAGTTCATACTATTTGCCTTCCCATTTCAGACTACGTGAGAACTTTCTGGAACAATCATTGTCACTTGTTCCTGAAGAGACTCATAAACGTTTGAGTAGGTGTTAACAGCTCGGTAACAGTTAATACTGAAATTTATTACTGCAGGTCATGGTGGCCTCATTCAGAGGTGAGGCACTTAATTGTAAGTCTTACCAATTGGAAATATTTGATTCGTCAATGTACTGATTGCTTTTGTAAAAATTTTGATACGTTGCATCTTGGGGGGATTTTTACTAGCGTAGGATTTAAACTATTTAAACTTTTTTATCTATTTTTTTTTTTACTTATAGGCACAATACCTCGACAAATAGAATACCAATTTCTTGATTCATTCATATAGTTAATTTTATTTATCTTTTAGTTAGGGTTTTCCTGGCAACACTGCTTTTTAAATAAATTCAGGTACAGACGTTAGCACATCAAGCTACCCGAAATTGTCAAATTTTCCGACCCGAGATTGTAAAAAATCTGACAGATTTTAGTGCTGCCGTCTTTTTTGTTTTGTTTTTTCTTTTTTGCGACGTTTTTTTTAGTCGGATAGCTTTCGATCGACTTACAATATGATAAAGGTTTCGCAAATAGAATCTGAAATAGATTCAAACGTAATATGGGAAGAGGATTGTCTTGACCTTTGAATTCGTATTAAAAAGTTGACAATCGTTCTCCAGCCCACGCAAGTTGTTCACTCAAGTGAATGTGAGTGAACTAATAGCATTAATATGGTAATATCGCGTTTCTCGTAGTCGTTAGGTATAGTATTCTTTTCAGCAGGGTAAAAGGATCAAGAGAAAAAGACTGATAGGTAAATTTCAAGACTTGTTAATAATAAGACCTTTAAAAAGGAATTAATTCAGGCATCTAAATAAAACGCCGCTTCCTCAGTTATATCTCCCAGTAAAAGTCGATAATTTTAAGATTATTTTAAGTTACGCAGGAAATGAACTTTGTTCACTTCACTAGTAGACCAAACCGATGTTTTTTTTTATTTACTAAAGTAAATGCGACATCCCTATCCTTCGATTTAAAAGCTAGCGGAATTGTGTAGACATTCGGTCAGCCTCCCAAATGGTTGTCAAGTTTATCCAAATTCTATATCCTCACGTAAGTAGGGTCACGGCACATAATTAGCCACTTATTCCACCGTTTGGATTTAGCGGTCACATTCCTATTGGGAGTCAATAAAACGTGATTTTAAGCCTATTGAAAATATCATAATGTAAGTAGGGTTTGATTCGGACCTTTTTTCGGCTTCTTAAAGATCTTTTTCGGATTTCACGGGCTAATAAAATTGATAACGTTGCGGTAGTTTGAGGTAATGGCTAATGGTTTGTTTAGTGAAGTGGATTATGACGGTGCAACCTTAGTTTTTGTGAATTTCTATATAACTATGTAATATGAGTGTAATATAATTTCTCCAGTGGATAAATCCCCCGATAAATATGTAGTTTTTTGGTATCGGGTAGAAGTATCCGATTGTAAACAATTTAGACAAATTATTTATTATTTACATTTTTTTTATTTTATGACCATAATTTAGAGTATTTAGAGCATAGTTTAGTTTTGAGTTTATTCATGGCAAAAATAAAAAGTCACATTTTGTGTTTGGCAGTTATCTTTTCTTACTTGTAGGAATGAAAATTCTCGAGTGGCTATATATTTTGGGTTGTTTTCCTGTCCTTGCTTATTCAATACTGATGTTTTTCACGAAACATTAGAAAAACACTAATTACAGACAATCACGCTCATTCCTCGTTATGCTACCATTACATTTACAAGTCAAAGATACTCAGATAATATTTATCTTTCGCAAAATTCATAGATCATATAACCTACTGGACACACAATTCCACCAATTTAGGGACAGTCCGTGATTTTTTTTTTTGACAATTGGCCACGTCTTTTGCTTGTATGTTGGGATTGACGCGAGTGATATTTGTTAAATAATGTTAGATATTTGTTCCTTCAGCCCGTTGGCTCCTTACTAGCGGGGTACGGTAACGCAACAAGTGATGGCTCACTCATGCATTTTCAATAATATTTTTATGCACGCGATTGACAAAGTTATCAAAGACAAGCATAAACGCACACATGTACAAACGAGTATGATAGCGGTCTAGAACTTTTGGCATAGGGGAATGGCGTGTCCGGTTAGTTATATGATCTATGTAATGTAAATAAATCGTGCGCAACTTAGGGTGCGTGTTGAGACTGGCCCTTCGCCCTTATCACCTATTTCCTGGGTGTCGTAGGTACTCGGGTTTATAGGGCAAGATTAATATTAAGATATGTCTAAAATATAAGGAAATTATCCTGCTTGAAGAAAACATTTGACGCTCGGAAATGGGCGTTGACTTCATAAATTAAATTGGTAATAAATCGAGTTTCTAATCGGCCTCATGTTATTAGACACTATCTATGCTAATAATATTATAAAGCAGAAGTGTTTGTATTTTTTTGATTGAACGCGCTAATCTCAGAAACTACTGATCCGATTTGAAAAATTATTTCAGTGTTAGGTAGCTCATTTATCGAGGAAAACTATAGGCTTTTTTTATCCGGGTGCGCGGAGTTGTTCCTACGGGGCGCAGTTGAAACTGCTGGTAGTAGCTAGTTTTTAATAAGTAGGCATATGAAATTATTTATCTATGTATATAAACTAAATCTAAGAAAAATGTTTAGATCTATGACTGTTGTGTGTGTGTCGTATGTATGTGTTTGAAAACTGATTGATCACGATAAAAGTATTTCTCAATGCCAAACCAAACAAATGTAGGTACCTACAAGAAAAAACAGAAAACTAGATACATTTTTTACAAATAGCAGAATCCCTCCCCGTCTTTCGACGACATCTTTCTTTCCCTACAAATGAAAGGAGGTAATGGGCATCATAAATAAACACGTTTGTTGCTAATAAAAAGTAAAACGCTCACACATACACTGTATTGAGCTTCGACACGAAATCGTAAACTGTTGAAATGACCCTTCAAGAGTTCTACATAGGTATTCATTTGAATTAATAGTCGTTAATACAAAGTTATATTGTAGTGGTTTACTGAAATTGTTTTGTAGAAGTTATTTTATGTTTTACGTTGTTACAAAAGGTATAGGTAATTAAACTATTTTTATTATTTTAATAGAAATATAATATTATTTTTAGATATAATTAGAGGACTGTTTCACAATGTTTTCATTTTCATTGTTGTATGTTCAACTTTTATTTTGTTTTCAGTCATCAATAAGGTTATCTGTATTTAAGGCAGTCGAAATAAGTGACATTACACTCATATGAAAAATAACTAGGTCATCTGCTGTCAGCCTAGCCGTTTCTAAAACTATGTTGGGGTTAGCTTCAAGTCTAACTGTATGCAGTTAAGTACCAGCGTTTTGCGTGGAGCGGTTGCCTATCTGATTTTCTCAACCCACATACAAGAGCAATTTGATACCCCTTGCAAAGGCTGGTTGTCCGATTTACTGGCTGCTGAATACCCGTAACGACTGCAAAAGATAATATGTAAATGACAGCCAGGAGCCCCGAATTGAATGTGCCATCAATTTAATTCACGGACTGAGCGTCAAGATTTGCTTAAACCTTGTGATCGATACGGTTGTTACTTAATGATGAATTAATGATTATAATAGAATTTTGTTACCAGAATAGCTACCACTAAAATCAGAGAGAAACATGGCAACACCAAGTTATATCAGTTTGTAAGTACATAGACAGACTATATATTAGACTGACAGTGTTGAAAAACTTCGTTTTCCTTTTCGGTATAATGGGCGAATTCTGTCACCCTGAGAATATCACAAAGGGAAAAGGTTTCCACGAAATGTCTAAATCAAGTGAGTCGTATTGTTAAGAAAAGTTTTTTTTTCATACCACCTGTAAAAAGTCACCAGTGGAGTGTGTTGATTGGCCGCAAGGCTAAATTCAGACTGAGTTTTTTTTTAAATTTGTTTTTGACTTAAAAAGTATTGATACTCAATTTGCTAAAGGTTAATTAATAACTTGATTTTTCTGATATTAAAGTAACATTTAGTTTCTACTTAATCCTGATAATATGTTACAATGTCATAAATGTAATAATGCCATAGATTGATCCCGTTCGATGCAAACATACGAGTACTTAACTTAGTGATGAGCAATTCCTTGTGGCTTTTATATTGTTGAATAAATTTATCAAAAGAAATGTACATAATGTTAAAACATATAGAGAGATAGAGCGTTTAGTTTTGAGTCTTATTTTAGCACTTAAGTATTACTCAGTTTACCTGCTAGATTTTACTGTAGACCGTAGAGAATTTTAGCTAAAATATTCATGACAGTATCGCTCCTTGTCGGAACTTCAGAAAGGAGGTAACATTAATAAATGGATCTTAACACTTAGGATATTAGAATACTGCTCTAACATGTAAATAAGAATAATACTGTATCATACTTTAGTGGTATTAAATATGGTACCCAAATATCATTCAAGTTTTTTTATTTATGTAACTGTTCTATTGTTGACTAAATTAACCATTTGACCGCCACAGTCACGTATAGAAGACTAGCCAGAATGTGCTCAGCACGCCACGGCCACGACTATACATATAGTAGACTAAAAATTTAAATTCCGTGTATAATTCCGAATTGGTATAATTCCGAAGCCATAACTATATTTTAGGTATTTATGGATGAGTTCTTAGCTTGGCGCTGAGTGCGTGTATTTATTTTTTGACGTGGCGGTCAAAAGGTTGAAACCTGCTCACGGTACCTACAATACACAAAGACCATCTTTTCTCGTAATTAAACCATAAATAAGGGAACATCAGCTTATTTATTCCAAGTGATATAATATGGATGACTCGATGAGGGCTGGTCGCAGGAACCAATCCGATGTGCAAAGTGAACAAGCCTTGAGGGGTCAAGTTAAAGGAATTTAAATGTTGTACTTTCGGACACAAGAGTCACCTTTAAAGGGGTACAGTCGATGTTGAAGGTACTAGACAAGAATTTGGATGGTTACTTAATGTCACACTCATTTACATATTGCGCACAGTATTTCAAATTGATCGACCTGAATACAATATAACAATAATATCGGGACACCATTATCACACATGGTCGGTTAGCACCATGGTAAGCTATTGATTAGCTTGTATTGTAGGTGCCAACACAACTGATAAACTACATTTACTTTACACACATATCTATATATAAATATATATTATAAAAAACAGACCAGAGCCAACAATCATGCTCAACACACAAATGTCGGCAGTACCGGGAATCGAACCCGGGACCTATTATAGCTCGGCAGTCCGGCGTGGTAACCATCGCGATATAGGGGTCATAGTGATCGACCTGAAGATAAAGATAAAAGTCATTTATTCAAAGTAGGCTGCAAATCAGCACTTTTCTAAAGTCGATTTACAAAAGACAGGCTCCAACAAACGCCCGCCTTTCACCCCTTCCTTGTGTTATCTCTAGGAAGTAGAAATGATTGGAATAAACTCCCCAGTCACTCGCAATGAATGTAGCAATTAATACCCAAAATATTATACAAATGAACTAGATGCTGAATAGCTGTAAAATATTACTAAACTCCAGTATCTCTAAAATCTGTTTAGTTATAATTATTAGGGCATATTCATGCTGTATCAAGCTTCTATATTTCTTGGAGGCAGTTTAAGAGAGTAAAAACATATATCAATATGCCAACTTCGTACAGATTATCAAAGTTGTCTCAAACAACATTACGTAGGCACACGATCAAGCTGCATTATTCTGTTATCGTACCGCAGTGCGAGATAAACTAGCATTGTTATCTGTTGACCCCAATAGTCGATCAAATAAGCCTGTTTGGACCTCAAAGGCTAAGCTTGCTGCAGGCTTATTTTCCAAAATGTCGAACGTGACCTGCATCAATGCATACTGTGTTGGGTCAAAAATCTCTACCTATTTGGATACAGAAAATGAAAGTTTCAGCGTGAAATAGAAAACGTTTATTTTGTAAGCACTTAAGTTTAAGTAGGTATTGTGGTGGTCGTGGCACCTTGTGCTACCCTGTTTCGAGGTATCGTCGTCCCAGGATACGATTAATTATGGCGGGGGACTAGACGTCATAGACTGCCAGGCCACTTCCACTCAGGCACCTCGCCTGAGGAGTACTGCTGGGTTTGTTTAGTGGGTAGAAATACCGGCAACGTATCCCACATATCCCTGTCCCGTCCCCCGACGGGAAGAGGATGCGTAATAGCATTTTTTCCCAGCGCAAAAAAGGATACGATTAAAAGAAACTTTTGATATAGTTTACTTGAAGTATTTATTTTCTTAAGAGGGCTGACGAACGACTGACTACCTAAATAACAAAAGACTAGCTACTTAATTTTATGCGATTCCATATTTAATTTGTGTTCCAGCCAGACCCATAATATAATATTGAGATCTAAAGAGGTTACATCTCTACAGTACACATCAAAGTACCGTTTACTTAAAAAATAAATGTGTACCTAATTGTTCGTTTTCTCAAATAAAACTTACACATTTAAGTTTTCTTACATTTCTTTTTAAGATTCTCATTCTTTTCGTGTTAAACTATTCCGTTCAATTATCTCGGAGCTCTTGTCGTAACTGAAGTGTTTTCCAATAACTAAAACGTTTACTGCACTGTTTTATTTCAAACGAGGCTGCATCACAAACGAGCGCTCGTGGACTTCGACCGGATTCGACTGGTAAGGTGATCAATTAATTTAAGAGGTCTATAAAGGACTGTGACTGTATATTGTAACGCGGAGATCAACATTGAAAAAAAAAGATATGACGGTCCTCAAAATGTATAAGTGATATTTCAATTGTTTGGGTTTGTTTCTAGCTTTACTACTTTGTACTGGCGCCAGCACATCAAGTTACTTCAATCTGTAAAATTTCTTAAATATATGTATAATCAACTTTATCGTTGAAGCATATTCTTCAAAATTGATTGGGAAATTTGACAGTTTCCAGGACCCTGATGTGTTGGCGTCTGTACACACGCACAAAAATCAGCCATTTTTTTAAAAGGGCTGTTAGATCCTAATATTAAGAAGTTCAAGGAAAAAAAATAGTTTTTTTAATATTAATCGACCATTACGCCATTTTTGAATTCATTCAACACTAGACACACGTCATAAATCGAATTAATTCTAAGATTCCGGCAGAATAGTAATTGTATTTCAGTTACCATAGAAACCTCACAATTCTTTAGGTACCTAGCTATTAATACTGAGTTCGATAGAAACGGTTTTACCACCGTTGACCTAACAAAAATGAAGAGATTCGAGCGACCAGACATTTTAATTGAAAAATCAGATTACACTCTCCAATCTAAGAATCAAATAAGTGGTTTTGTGATCTAGGCTAAGTATAGGGGACAGGATTCAACTTTTTTTAACTGATAAATTAAAAACTACGAAAGCGAGAGTACTTTATATGCTACTCTGTCTCTTTAACTTTTTATACTGATGCACAAATATACCTAAATAGTTCCGTCAAAACTCTAGTAAAACTGAGACATCACATCACATCACGTAATCAAATCATATCACACTAATCACATTCCAGCACACTAATATATATAAATTCGAAAGTTTGTGTATGTTTGTTACCTCTTCTCGCCCAAACGGCTGATTGGATATGAAGTATAACAGGCTTCTTTCCTCCTGGTCAGAAAGACTTTCCCTTTAGAAGCGGGTGAAACCGCAGTCGGAAACTAGTTTTAAAATATAGGAACAAAATATTAAACTTCATTCAAATGACTTGTGTTGCCGACAGTACAACTTATGTAAATTCAATCCCAAGTCACACAAGAAGTCCGAATTTTGTTAAGCCAAGAATGGAACAGCTTTCAACGCATCGCTAGGCTAAGTGGGTGATCTCACGGCTTTTTCTAGTTTATTTATCGAATATTCTAGAAAGTATTCTAAGGCCCTTATAGAACCTGACTTGAATTTCGAACACTATTTATTTTTTTAGTTCCTAATTCAAATTAAGTTCAAAGTTAATTTTAGTTGCGGTCTAAGTTAAGACCGTAAGATTTGGAGAGGCCCCTTGGGGCGGGACCTGCCGCTGTGGGTTGTTCGCAAATGTTACCGCGGCTTTGACTCGCAAAAACCTCCAGGACGAACAAAAGTGGGTTTTAGTCAGTAAAATTCCCAAGTTCTCTCTGATCGGTCATTTGATAATTTCACACTCAAAAATATTTTTTTTTTTTGTAATCAAGTTATCTTACCGCGCAAAACAGTAATAGATAATACCACCATATTTTTTTCGGTTACCAGTGTCACTTTTAAACTTCTTATTATACACTGATTCCTTACTCTATCCACTCGGGTAATGCCACATATTCCTCTTAACATAAAACTATCGTATTACATAACATAAAAACAAAGTTAGTAGTTAACGTGAACGTTCCTTTTTAAGCTTGTTAAAAATAGAAAGTAAATTGGAATCACGGTACAGTTGGCGACGTTCGTGATTGCTGTGGGCACGTGCCGTTTGCCATGAGAACCTTAATTAAATTACATGACATGCTATAGTAGTCCTGGTAATGATAGCCAAAAGTTTCTTCGCAATAGAAGAAAATATGATGATGATATTCATATTTGAATTCGTGATACTATAATGTTGTTCCTGAAATTAAGGAAATTAGTTTGCTTTAGAACTTTTCCTATTACTACTGAAAAAATACTGATGACTAATTTGTAAGGCTGTATTTATTAGGGCAAAGAAACAAAGGACAGTGCTTGCAATATACTAACTGCTAAACTCCTAATCTCATCATGTATAAGTATTTTATGAATTTAATGTACTGATGCTAGCTCATGAAGTTATTTGAAACTATCAAATTTTCCCAATGAACTTTGAACCATATGCTTCAGTGGCAAAGTTGAAAATCTATTACGGAAATTTTGACAGATTGTAATAACTTGATGTGCTAGCGTCTGTACGTATAATATTTAAAGGAATTATGCCAAAGGATAGAGCACATATATATTTTACTCTATCAAGAAAATATCGAAGAAAATAAATAGAATTTCTTGTCCCAATAAGCATGAACTAAAATAATTACCAAATCAGAATTACTTTTTTATATCCCAGGGTGTTTTATCAGGCTATTAGTGCTCAGCGTCTGGAACAAATGTAAACAGACATTTGAAAAACTAAATTGAGCTTTCTTTTCTTCAGTTCTTTGATTTTCGGAGGTAAAGATGTGTGAATTTAACTACCTAACTGCCTACTTCTTAAACTTATATTATTCCGTCCTATAAAAATAAATCGGATGTAATACATTGAGAGAGATTATCGCGTTCAACCAAAGAAATACGTCTACTGGGTGCGGGCCCAAGAGGCTTACTTTCTGTCCAAAGTAATAGACAGCCTTTGGGTCACGGGAAGCGTCAACGGCGCTTAGATAGCTCGTTAAAGAGACCTAGTGCAGCACCCCCACGACCCAAGGGGTCCTTAAAATAAATAAGATAATACACAGATATTTATTTCTTTCGTGTTTATTAGCTAAATATCGCCAATTGGAAACTGAATCTAATTGCTGTGTTGATGTACTGGTTATTAAGAGATTGAGATTTTAATTGGATTGTGGATATGGATGTGGGCTATATATATAATGTCCATGTTTTTAACATTTTAGACCAAGTAAATATGGCAAGTGAAATGACCTATTGCCGGTCCCTAGTACGGCACTATGCCTAAGACTTTTACCCCCTTGTTATAAAAGGTGAACTCAAAATAGTACCTCCTTTAGTGCTGGCTTTAAACCACCTTCTTGAACAAAGTTAATGATCTAAATCTAGTGCTAAGCCGGTATTTTTTAAGACCACATTTTATAATAAGGGGCCTTAAGTCTATACATAGGTCTAGACTAGTCTTCTTCTTTATATGCTATGGATAACGGTGTGAGTTTCACGTTAATATAATATCTTAGTTAATATTATTTGCGCAGAAATAATGTGTTACTGTATGTTTGTTCCAAATAAATTTGTCCCAAAATGTAGTTTCATAAAAAAAAACCGGCCGAATTGAGAACCTCCTCCTTTTTTTGGAAGTCGGTTAAAAATGAACAAAACTTTAATAAAAAATGACATGATATTGTTTTGAAGAATAAAAATAGAGCTCTTAAAATACGTAGTTCCAAGTTTGCAAACTGCGAACATAACTAATAACAAAGTTATTAGCTGTTGTGTATTAGTCAGACCGTGTTACCTAACTCATGTAAGCTGTTAAACTTTTCAGTGTATTATATAGAGCCTTCGAGAGAAAATAAAACGATATCTGGAACGTTCTATTCCATAAGGCGTTTTATATTTCTAAAGTCTAGTCTATAGGTCAAGTATCCAGCACATGAAGCTACCCAAAAGTGATAAATTTTCTCAATCAACTTTGAATGATATACTTCAGCGATAAAGTTGAAAATATATTAAGGAAATTTGAAATTGTAGTAGCTTGGTGTGCTGGCGTCTGTACCCAAACAACCTAAAATCTAAAAGAAATTAGACGGCAAGGTAAAATTTTCTAAGGAGTATTTTTTTATTTTATTTTGTATTTTTTTCTGTTGTAAAATTGACCTTCTTTTGGATGTATACCCTCTTTCCATGAAACAGTATATTATATTAAAAATATACGCATCTATTAGAAAAGCACATAGCAAATTGCTCAGAATATTAATATTATGTCAGTGTTTTCAGCGACTCAAAATTCAGACAGCAAGCTTTAACAAATGGAGTTTTTTTTTAATTTAATTTCGTATTTTTTTCTGTTAACTGTTCTGTAACATTGGCCGCCCATTGGATGTATACCCCCATTTCTTTAAACAGTGTATAGTAAAAACACACTAATCTATTAGGAAACAGCACATAGGCAGAAAAGCGCTCAGAATATTAATATTATTATGTCAGTATTTTCAACCATTCAAAACTCAGACAGCAAGCTTAAACAAATACACCAGTCCTTTGAAAAGTAGGCGTCTATATTGACGCTCTCAAACATTACGTCAACCGAAAAGCTTTTCACAAAGCCTAGTTTTAAATTCTCTCAGTGAACAGTGGAAGTGTTTATTTGACATTCGGCCTTTATGGTCCAAACTTTTTGGTTTGAAAGCGCTTATAATAAAATTTTGGACAGTTACAAGCTAACGTTTTATTCGAATCCAATGAGCTTTTGTGTTGGATTAAACGTTTCAGATTTTTTGATGCGGAAATAACTAAATTTGGTGGATGTATGGTAATCAAGCTGGCAGGCATCCCACTTATTCTCTTTGAATGGGCAGAGAGAGTTTATACCTACTATTCGTGCGCGAATGCCGAACCTGCCGCAGCGGCCGAAATATTTATTCAGCTCGTGACAGATTGTGTGAGTAACGGTTTCACTTCGATATACTTTAAATCTAACTAAAAATGCGTCAAATAGAGTAGTTGACTACTAGTCAAAATCGTTACTTTTATAGAACTGTCAAAACCGGTAACTCTATTTCACAATTTTTTCACATCAGGCCATATAGTTTCTGGGCTGCGAGTTTTTCGTAACACGGACAAGAGACGTTCGTAACGAGTAAGAGATACCGTGGCCCTGGCACACAGGGAACTCTAGAAGGAACATAGTGGGCTTAGACAGTAAGAGTCTGACACTCCCTCCAGCTGAACCCTAGGCGGGAGGGGTCATTTGATGATTTCCCACGAAAAAAGGCCATATTATACTGTTTGTCAATAAAGGAAAACAAATTATTTTTCTTTCAAAACCATGGTTCCAAACGATTAATGAAAGTGGCATTATTTTAAGATACTTTACCAAATTAGTATCATCAAAGATTTTATTTTTGACGTAGTCAACTACCCAATTGTAAACAGCATGTTTTGTTATCTATCGACAGTTTCCTATCACAGTTCCCATTAACAGTTTTTCAAATTTTCCTACGACATGAACAGACGCCAGCATGTCAAGCTACCCAAAACTGTCAAATTTTCCCAATCAACATTCAACCATATACTTCAGCGATAAAGCTGATAACTTACATATTAAGGAAATTTTACATATATTAGTAACTTGATGTGCTGTCTGTACATTGAAACATATGTATATGTAAGATTGGATAACACTTTACTCAATCAACCTAATTTATTTATTTATATCTGCCCATTTTTGGACATACATTTTTTATATCATCCAGAGCAGGTTTTCGTAAATATATTTCAGGCACGTATCCGAAATGTTACGTGTATTATATTTCTAGTAGACTTCGGACACATCGAGTGAGTGAAGTCTCACAAAATATTCGAGTTCAGCCGAAAAAGCAAAATATCTGATAAAATGTTCTTCAGTAAATATTTACGTTGTTTGTTTTTTCTTTTCAGTGCGTGTGACAATATTGTCACACAAAGCTACTACAATCTGTCTTTCTTTAATAGATTTTCATCTTTATTGCTGACGAATAAGGTTCAAAGTTGATTGAGAAAATTTGTCAGTTTTGCGTAGCTTGATGTGTGGGCGTCTGTACACTGTGTTTATTTTACCTACTTATCTGGATTTTTAAGTTATCTACTGTTAGTAATTAGTATTTAGTAAGTTATATAAACATAGAGAATATTATGGAGCCAGATAAATTGGACGTGTGCTTTGCTTTACTTGCCTCGCATTTTAATTACAACTATTGTTTGGTTTGGAACTTGTGGATATTCTATTCTCTAGATATAGCTGTATTTAAAATGTTTAAAAAATATCACATGTAATCAAAAAATCCAATACGTAGTGATATTTTTAGGAAATTCTTAAGCCTTTTTCGGTAATAAACATGAAACATGACGAACGCAAAGCCATACTAATTCCATTCTTCCGGCAAGCTTAAGCATTTAAATTTTCACACTCCAATGTTGCCGAATGGACTGTGTAACGACCTGTTTATGATAATCGAAGAGTCGTGACGCAGTTCCTAGCCTTCACTAGTCAGCGACAAGATGCTTTCTGTTTTCTATCTCCGAAAAGGAATTACGATCGACTGAACGTCAAAAAAAACAAAAGAAGGTCGTTCGCTGTTAAAAAATCTTAATTTTTGAATTTGGAAAGGGTTGGATTTTTTTTAAGAGTAGCTTGAGTTTGACAATGGTAAGTTTGAAATTCCTATGTCCAAACCAATCTTCAAAATTGTTAAATTATATTTTGGACTTTCTATAAAAGGGTCAACTAACTTTAAGATCTTTGTTAGTAGACGTCGCGTCGTACTCTTTCTATGACAGGTTCAACTAACTATAATATGTATCATAATTAGTATATGTCGTACTTAAATTTTGTTCACAAACGAATGTGCTGCTGAGTTCGTTGAACCTCCTCCACAGAAGATAATGAAGAGTGGGCGTTTTACGAGACAGAAAGCTTCGTGATTCTGGTGTAGAAAAAGCGCTGATTTTTGCCTAAGTAGAATAAATTACTTTTTGTTTCTAGGCTAAGCGAAATTTTACTGCGTTGTAAACCATCCCCGATAATAACGGTATTTCTACGTAGAGCTAGGCTTTTCAATCGTTAGATGTACTGTCTATCTGACCGTCCGTCTATCAGCAGGCTGGATATTTTGTAGAAGGCTCCACTATCCATCCGTCTATCATACTATCTGTTGTATATTCTGTATTATTGTAGCTTCTCAGTTGATTTTTTTACTTTTATGTAAAACTGACTCAATTATTAGTGATTTGGAAGCAAGCAAAGCCGAAAGAACAAGACCCAAAAGCCTATAAGGGACCATTCGGAAGTATTAAGTATTATTATCCCTGCAGTACGCTGTTTTAATTATATTCTTACAAATATTACCAAAAACACCTTACGAAAGAGAGATTTTATCACTAAACCATATTTTAGGGGTCAGTCTAGTTCTGTACCATGAATCATATTTCATAGAGTGTAATCCCATATCAGCAGAGCATATGGTATTATTAATAGTTTTCCTCTAATCCCTGACTTTACTGGCCTTCAGTATGTTACTTTGTGGTTATATTGTGATACCTTCAAGATCATAATTATACCTACTTGTTGAAATTTTTTATGATAAGAATGAAATGGCTTTTAGTTTGTATTTACGGAAATCATTCTTTACAAAATAAGATATCTACAGACATTACACGCATAGACGCCAGCACATCAAGCTACTACAATCCTTCAAATTTCATTAACAGACTTTAAACCTTATCACAATACAAAGTAGTTTAAATATTCGATTGGTAAAATTTGACAGATTGGGATAAGTTAACTGTTGGCATCTGTACAGAAGATAGCACATCAAGCTACTAGAATCTGTCAAATTTTATTAAAAGATTTTCAACTTTATTGCTAAAGTATATGGTTTAAATTTTATGGGGAAAATTTGTTAGTATCGGGTAGCTTGATATGCTGTCCGTCTGTACATACAATCGGTTTCAAAGGGAATAGATACATACCTTGATCGATAACGCCAAAATATCATCCCCGCCTTTGATCGATCGCAAAGAAAGTTACCTACGTTTTCAACTTTCATCTAACATTTACTTCATATTCTCCTACTTTGTGAAGCTTACTTGTGGGTTATTTTGTCAGTTATGACACACTTAGCTGGAGGTCTTAGGTCCTGCGTCGACGCTGAAGCATCGAACTTCTCAATGACTGACAGTTCACAAAGTTTTCTTTTGTTTTTGGTGCTTAGGGACACCCTTCGTGTTTGGCTTTGACGTGAACTTTAAAGTTGAGATTTTGGGGTTTTGCATGTTTTTTCATTTGTTTTTTATTTATATACTTATAACTTAAATATGTTCTAAGTAGGATTATGATAATTGCGATTTAGAAAGCTTTATGAATTGGACACTAGATCTGTTAAAGGAGCTAAGTAACGCTGAAGCCGAGCCAATGGAAAACCAAATGTTTCCGTACCTCGCGCGTCGATCGATATAATTTTAAGTAACACCTAGCGCGGTCGTTCCGTGGATGGGTCTAAACCGTGTCTAAATGAGCTCTGTCGTGTCGCGAAAGGAACCTTCAATGTACATATGTTATTTATAAGTCGTTATGGTATTCTGAGAAACCGTCTTACCGTCTAACAGTCAGATAGGCAGTCGCTCCACGTAAGATAGCTCATTTAACAAAAAATAAATGTTATTTCTGTATACGAATTTCTCAAAAGTTAAATGGAATCATCAAAATGTCTGCTGAAATATTACAAAAGTCAATAACCTCAATAAAAGTGTGCCTATAAGTATTTATCATTCCTAATTACTGAATCTTACTAAAACCATAAGCATTACTAAACAAATTGAAAGGCGTCTCTCATTCATTCTTCAAAAGTTTCACAAATTGAAGCACAAAATATCAATGATTTGATAATTTGATTTAGAGGTTAAGGAAATACTGCCATTAGAATTTCAAGGGAATTTCATAATCTATAAATTATTGCGGTACTTTAGCGTTTATTAGCAACGTTAATTCGTTTTGTTTTCAAGGAGGATAAGGGCCGGCGCTCACTGACGGCGTGGCACGGCATGGCACGGCAGGTTGTGCAGTAACAACCTGCGGCGTGCTGTGGCATCCCGCGGCGTGCTGCGGCATCCCGCGGCGTGCTGCGGCATCCCATCAGTGCGTTTTCTCCCTCCCTTGCCCCCGCGCACCGACCGGACTGCGCCCCACCGATATGCTGCACAAGTTTCAACCTTATTTCAACTAGCTAGCAATCTTAATTCCTCGACCCCAAAGTGACCCATACGTCTCGCGGGATGCAATAGCGCGCCGCGGCATCCCGTGGAATGAAAAAGCAAGACATATCATGCCGCCGCATCCTGCGGCGTGTCGCGTCATGCCGCAGCATCCTCATCGTGGTATCAAAATAAAATAACATAAATTCTAAACTCATTGAAATA
This sequence comes from Heliothis peltigera, assembly GCA_958496145.1. Taxonomy (NCBI): domain Eukaryota; kingdom Metazoa; phylum Arthropoda; class Insecta; order Lepidoptera; family Noctuidae; genus Heliothis; species Heliothis peltigera. The sequence continues at coordinate 9,925,017 of OY292328.1, forward strand.
AGATTCAAAATAACTTAATTAGTATTAAAATCCTTTGCCATGACACACCGTGCCGTGCCGGCAGTGGGCGCCGGCCCTATTATGCCTTCTACACGATACACCTTAAGTCACCTTGGTCGCGTCTCCCGTTACCCGACAGCATTCCACACGGTAGTGGCCGACCACGGACCATGTCGCGATAGATGCGCTTCCAACCAGGGTCGTCCAAAGTTGTTCATCTGCAGGCTTAGCATGGCGATTCTATATTTATTCTGTCAAGAAAAGACAAAGCTCTTTCTGTCAATGTCAACATGTCTTCTGCCCGAGCATGGCGCGACCTGTCAACTCGCATATAATCTCTTGTAAACTTATGTCGATCGAAGAAAAGAAAAATTTCTTCAAAATATGTCAAAAGAAATCTTACGTCAATCTGTCACTTTTCTGTCATTATGTCCATTCTCCGGTAAACAAAACTTGTTTCTACGGTTGCCATGCTAAGTCTGCTGGTCGGCCGACCAACGTCTACACGATAGAATTTCACACCAACCAACCAAGGTGACCTCTGTCGGAGATTGGTTTGGATCGTCTAGAGCCCGTTTAAATATCCGCAATGTTCTTGGCATTTTGATGTTAAGAGATATATTTATTCAATTGTTTTACGAGTTCGCACGGCAAAGCGCTACTACTATTAATGGATAAACTGATTTCATGTTATGTTTGTTGTGATTCTCTCTTATTTGTCTCTTTACGAGGCATATTAGTCGTATGTCGTCGTATAGTTTAGCTTATTTATGTTCAATCAGCATAACGAAGTATTTGTAGCTGAGATTACCTGCCATGCTTAAATATGAACACATTGCAGGTCAAGTCCAAAATAAGTTTTATTGAATTTAGGCTAAGTGTAGGTAAAGCGAGGCTTTTTGTAATAAAACATCATCAAAACTGCTCAAACTCCAAAAAGAACTTTAAAAAGAAACGGTAACGAATAAACTTCTCAACTTCGCAACACATCTGTATATTATATTACATCGCTAATAATTTTATCAACATTTACAATTATAAAAATGAATTCCTATTTCCCTTGGTTACACCATCATGCGTGAACGGCTTTAGCGATTTAAATTATACATTTCATAGACACATAGTCTTAGAGTCAGAAAAAGGAGATAGGTTATTTTTTTATCCGGGTGTTGGGAAGAAGTTCCTTCGGGTGGCAGGTGGAACCGCGGGGAACGGCTAGTTACAAATACCCGTAATGGGCAAACGATTGCATAATATTATCATTACTCTTTTCTCATTACTCTGTACTTGTAAATAAAAGTAATATAAATATAATAATTCACATATATTACTGCATATTATAACTTACTTACACTTTTTTTCGGTAGACATCGTAAAAAGAATAAGATTTGTAGGCCATATAACATCCTCAAGACTATGATGTATGCCTTAAATTATAAGTTACGTACCTATGTGGCAAGAAAAAGAAATTATTTCTGTGGGAATTTAATGAAAAATGTTTTTGTTCAATCATATATTCATATTATGATGTGGTTTATTAATTTATAAAAAAAAAGCAAAATTTAGATCTGACTTTCTGAAAAAGAGCAAATCAGCGAAAATTTAATATTGTCTTTTGTTCAAAATTGAGATATTACACCTTTTTTGGCTTTAGCTTCTGTCGTTACTATTATTACGATTGCGACAGACAAATGAAGTTTAATTTATATAACAGTATAATATGTATATTGTATAATATCCCTCACACATTCACATAACGTCATCTAGTCCCAAACTAAGCAGAACTTGTACAAGACAACTGATAAACATACTTATTATGCTTTTCTTTTGTAAATATATACCTACATACAAATTAGTCGTATACATGGGAACACCCAGACTGAGTCAAACACCCATGTTCATGCAAACAAATATTTGACTATACGAGAATCGAACCCGCGACCTCCGGCATGTCATATAGGTACACTAACTACGCCATCTGGTCGTCATATTTTATTTTATAACATTAGTAAGAATATTTCATTTCTGAATACCTACCTACCCATAAATATTGAACATGTTATTATTAGCTATTACAAAATACTACAGAAACCTCACTGAGCTCAGACAATTTATTTTAGCTATCTAGGAACGCAGATGCCATTTAAGACATTGTTCCCTTGAAAATAAGGTTTATATTTCCATGAATTATTTCCATTCGATCCCGTATCCTGCCGGGTGCACTTAATAGGTTCTTAGGTTTTACGGTGCCTTGGATGTAAAAGGTCAAATAACGGCATTCGCTGAATAATTGACATTTTATAAGTTTTAATGAACGTAATAAAGAATGATAATTATTCCAAGAACTTGTGTGGAATGAAGCTTTGATGTGCTATTGAAGAGAACATTAAGTTTTAGTCAAAAGAAGTCTGCAGTTTGTTACTTGTTACTTTGCTTGGAAGTGCTAATCTTCGGAACTACTAAACGGATTTGGAAAATTGTTTCAGTCAGATAGCCCATTTATCGAGGAATGCAATAGGCTTCTTTTTGTCCGGGCAATAATTACCACGCCTACTCAAGGCGGATTGGCGATGATAGACATTAAGATCCCTCAAGATTTTCTCCTTAACCACAACTCAGTTGTGTCCAAGATATAGTTAGAAAATCCGCACAGTCGGGCATGAGAGACAGGCGCCTAACCACAAGGTCACCACTACTTACGAGATGACTTGTTATACTAGAAAACATCATAACATGATTACATCCAAAAATACAAGCAGAGTGATGCATTAAATGCTATCTAAAGATAAATCTGACCTATTCTGACATTGTAATATTGCTTGTGTATTAAAAATTCCGTCTGGCATGACTGATATAAAGTACAGCTATTTTTAGTCACAGTTTACTAGAACTTTAGAAGAAACAGATCTACATTATTTTGACTTTAATTTAACTATAGCATGATCTTTAATCTGCACTTACTAGACATTTAGAAATGTCCTAATAATCACGATAATTGTCAGTTTAAAGTACCAGCCTTCCAAGCATTAGTGTACGGGTTCGATACCGGGTCAGGCTAATACTAATGCAACATTTCTAAATTAGTTCTTAGCACTTTCTAAGTATGCCTGTATGGACAACTTCTCGAGGAAACATGGACTATAAAGTCTGAAATCGTCAACCAGCTTTAAGCAAGGATGTCGCCCAGCAGTGGGTCGATGAAAAGGCTGATGATTATAATCACCAAGTATTAAATCGACTTGGAAATAAATAATGAACAAATAATTTAAACTACTCAGAAAATACTCGCAAGACATTGATATAAACATTAGACAAAGCTTTTAAAGTGCATAAGATAAAGTACACTAATATTCTGCAACGCATTTCGTAAAACAATTGCTAATATATCCTACATGCGACATTCCCTCTTATAAATTTTCATTAAAGAGATCGATGGATACGTGTAGTCTTAATATTGGACCCCGTGTTCATGAATTATGTATTGACTGAAAACGTTATGTGGGGATCGAAATAATCAAACAGGTTTTGGGAAAGACTCGAGGGCAAAATAACAGATTTTAGCTTCGCAAAGTATTTAGAAGCAAGTCTTCGAACCATAAGGTTGACTTTTGGTATCAAATCTTCTATTTCTCGGAGGTCATAGGCGTAAAGTTTATCACCTCAAAATGGTTTCTACTCAGACGTTGTGAAAATTGAAAATCGTAAACATAGAATAAAAACAGATAAATTATTTCTTCTTTTGTTTACTGTCTGTGTGTTCTTTTGTTGACCAAACGTATTTCTAAAGATAAGATAAGATTCTTGGGTTACTGAAAACATTTACTGCCCCGCTGGTCTTATAAGTCACAAGTCTCAACTGCCATTCACGGAATCATGCATAGGGTTGAAATCACTTTGAGGATTTTTGTAATTTCATAAAGTAGAGCCTGTAGTCTGAAAGATGTTCCACCACTTTGCCTGATAGGACACACAAAGCCGGTGTTCCTGAATGCTTTTAAGGAAGGTTCAAGGTGAGTTTTGAAATAGGCTTGCTAGATAAGCAAAATTGCAGCTCTTTCGATAAGAAGGAACATTCAAACGTTCAAATTTTACGCGCAACTGTCTCCGATCATTTGTAAAATAAGGGGCACACATCGTCCAGGAATCAACGCAAACTGGTCGCAAAATTCTTTATGTCTACTACGCTAGCGCGTAAACCTAGATCGCTCACGTATACGACAAAATTACGATCAGAACAGTTCGGCAAAAACTACTGCTAAGCGTATGTCCACGTTCTTTAGCACCCAATATTGTAGAATGCCAAAACGTAAAAAAGCGTCGATCAGAAGTGAGAGATAGTATTTGTGGTCACATTGACAAGGACTTACAATTATTACTCCAAATTATAAGACTGAAAAACCCAGTGTGACAAATAACACAATTTTATACTGTATTGAGTAACTTCCAACCGGTATGTGTGGAGATCTAAAGGGGAGGCCAATGTTCAGCAGTGGACGTCCTATGGCTGAGATGATGATGATGATTGAGTAACTGAACTAGAGGAGGTCATGGAAATGCAATAGCAGGAAGGGTTGATCGATTATGAGGATAAGCAATGCTTGGCGCTGCCAGTCCACGGATGGGTGACCATCTTGACATGACGAGTAGCTCCGTAGTAATTTGGTGGGTCCCAACTGGCCTTTGACTATCTTTGGTAGTCGTGACGAGAAGTCAAAAGAAAGAAAGAAAGTCTGACAACCAGTCTTACCAAGGTTGCTCCATGTAAAACACTGGTATTCGCTCCATGTAAAATACTGGTAGCCAACATAGTTTAGGAAAAAGCTATGCGGATGATCGAGTAACTATAAGTCATTAGGAACTAGAGTCTACATGTTAATAACTTTTCTGGTCCTTTTTATCAACATAACCAATGTTTTTTGACCTTTGATATTTGTTTAAAATGAAAGAAAATTGTTTGACGTAAAATATAGTATGATAGCCAAATAAACACGTATTAAATGTAAATAAAATGAAATGCCGATTGATACCATCGTAAAAATTACTAGAATAATTTACAGTCAAAAGTTGGCGTGCGTCACGAAGTTAACAAATTACATAAAGTGCTCATCCCATTAACATAACTAGCGTCCAACATATTAGCTTGTACGTCCAACTTTACCAAATTTTAGAGAATTAGTTTTTTGTTGAACTTAATATCTAGGACTTTTTAGGGCATTCGATTTTATACTTAATTAAACAGTTCACTTGATAATATATGCATATTTCTTGCTGCCTTTTAATAATTATTATACATATTTTATAGTCTCTTTTAGACCACGGGACTAGAGTCCCGGGTTTTTAGAAGGCGAACCAACGAACGCAGGCCAGGACGCTGAAGCCCTTTTGCGACTACTTTAATGAAAGGAATGGTGATTACTATTATCTATATTTAATATTATAAAGCTAAAGAGTTTATATGTTTTCTTCAACGCGTCACATCAGGAACTACTGGACCGATTTCAAAATTCTTTTAGTGCTAGATATAGATAGATCACGTATTAAGGCAGGCTATTGGCTACTTTTTATCCATGTGTGCGTGGTAGTTCCCACGGAACGCGGGTGAAACCGCTCGCTTGCGGGAGTTAGTTTTCAAATAAATAAAGATCAGTTAAGATTCTCTATAGCTACACAAACAAAGTAGCATAGAAATGGAACATTGATTTTTCCTTCTACGATGTCCTATTCTGCCATTCTCACATGAAATAACTTCATTCTAAAGATATACATTGTTAAAAAAAAAAAATGTACAAAAAGTAGTATTTAATCACTTTTCATAATATTATGTTTTGAATTCCTATTCTAATAAACTGGCAACAATGCATGGTAATGGGGTGCAACACACGGCGTTCTGTCATTGTTACCAGGCGCGTCATCACTAATTCACAGCTCGGCTCCACCTTTGTATGTAAACGGAGACGAATGACAGCTTTATCCAACGTAATGAGAGCTTCTAGTATTCTTTGATAGACATTTGTTTGTGGTTGCAGGAAAATGATACTTACTGTCGGGGTCATAGTTTTGGGCTTCGTAAGCAGTTTTCCATTGGCAAGAATCACTATTCTTACTTAATTTTTAACCGACTTCAAAAAAGGAGGTTCTCAGTTTGACCTCTTAGTATGTATGCTGTAAGTGTGTATGTATGATTATCCACGATTTTCTCGTGCTCGGCTGAAACGATTTCGATGCGATATTCGAAAAGGTATTTCTTACATTCATAAGAAGGGTTTAGTGCCGACTCAAAAAAAGAAGATCTGATCCGTATGATTTAATTAATAAAGTAACCAAAATTGTAAAGTGAGAGTTTGCATAAGTGAATATTTTTGTTACTCTTTTATACAGAAATTGCTGAAAAGATTTTGATAACAATCGTTATAGATTATAATAACATTATAATCGCTTATATAGGCACTGTACACATATTTATTTGCTTTGCACTTTGATTTATGTATGTGCATATAAATATCTTGGTTTGTTGAATTATTTGCTGTCAATAATTTAATTGATAAATCACATTTTTGATTCTCAATATCAAATGCATTAGTCAATTTCAGAACTTTGGCCCTTATCGTAGATGTTGTAGCAATTATTCTGAATAATTTATGGCGGGTATAAAAATGTGTTTAACTACCTATCATAACTTTTCTCAAATTTGAATTTGCGTTAGTCTAAAATATTGTTTTATTATAATACCCATGGTTTAGTTAAAATCATATTATTATGATATTGTTAATATTTTCTATAAAACGTAAGTTCTGTCGAGCTAACTATACTAGGGCACCATATTTTAACAGGTCATTCAGTACCTGCTAAGGATCATGGTTACCACAAAAAAAGTTGAAGTTGATCGTTGAGGTCAACGATCGAGCACCTTCATAGAGACCGACGTTATGCGTAGGTACAGTTTGGCGACATGTCATGATGAAATAAGGTGTTATTTTCAAGACTTTTTTGTCAAAAAAATTATCCATAGCATGTTCTAGATGACCTGTAAAAATATGGTGCACTAGTATTGTTAGACCTTATATAATTATATAAACCTCATATAAAAAATAAGAACATAGAAGGTATATTTACAGTCCAGCATAGTAACGCGAATAGGTTCACATAATTCCTAGGATTAAAAACATGCCACTTTTATAACACATTCCCATAAAAAACCTTAAAAAGCTCATAACAGAACAATAGAACAAAAAAACTGACACATATTTACGTTATACCTACATGGTGATGTCGTAAAAGAAATGACGTCATATAATATTATACGAGAGTATCAAGGTTTTGCAAATATAACAGTTATATTAAAGATAAAGGGTGTGCTTTTGTGACATTGCGTCAGATACCAAGTTCCTTATTGAGGAACTGTAAATATTTCTTTAGACAACTTAGGAATATATATGTATGTATTAGGTATAGCTGCTAAACATTGTGATTTTTTTAATGCTTGATATAATTCTTCTAATAAGGTTGAAAATGGCATTCTTTATAATTAGATCGCGAGTAAGACTAGTTTTTTGTGTCAAATAAGAGATATTCCTTTGATATTTTTATTCCTGGTTAACTTTATTTTAGCACCAAATTGATATTCAGCTTTTCCTGCGCGATAATTAGGAGAAATAGACTTTCATATGTTATTAAGATATAAATAAAAAAATACATATGTAAAAAATGATACTAGGCACTCAAAATATAATAAATTGAAAAACACAGGATTGTATATAGCGAAACACTCATGTAGAAACATACCAAAATATTAATGCTCTTTGCAAATGCAAAAAAAAATATTTCTGAATAAAAACTAGTTGCAGAAATTGCGATTTTTATTCAACGAACTATATATAATTATTTTTCAGAAGTATATTCTAGTTTACTATGTGTTATGTATATAATATTATAGCTAGGTTGGCAATTTCAATACATATATTTTCGGGATCGTACAGTCACATTGCTTTTAATGAGGGGATAAGTTCGCGCCCCGTGCAGTTAGTCTTATTTATTTTTATTATTTATTTGTAATTATGTCTATTTGAATGAAATAAAACTTGTTATCATCCCACGATACTTGCCAAGTTACTATACTGCATACATCTCTTTCAAAATGAATACTTACTAATATTTCAATGTTGGGAATTTATAGATTTGCCTACTTGCTCTCAGAGTATTTTATTGCATTTATTATCTGCATTAACATAAAATTGATACAGAAAAAGCCTGTAAATTGACTTACTTATTTCATTGAGTTTTCATCAAAATAAATAACATTAGAAATCAAACTCAATAGTGAATTGAACTCAATGAAATGTTTTTAAACTCGACTGTACTTTTTATTAAATTATCGAAATATATACCTACACCTTCAATTATTTTGTGAAATAAGTAGTTATTTTATAGGTACTTTGTTATGCGCAGATGTAGTTTATTTGCTAATGTTTTACTTTTAACTGTTATTTGATCAATATTATTGTATGCTGACTATTCCCTGAGGTTTCTTAATTTTTTAATTTCTTCTCGCAACCGGATCAAAGTTTCCTGATTTACTCCTTGTTATATCAACGAACGCATCAATCTGCTAATGAAAGACCTGTCTAGAAGATCCAGCCACTTTAGAGATGTCAGTATAAAATTACAGACAACAAAAAAAAGAAGATTTAAAAAAGAAAAATGTTTCACAGATGAATTTTAAAAAAAGGAAAAGTATCATGATAGATAGTACAAAAAAGTGTACTAAACTTTGTAGTTGACTGCATTTCAGTCTCGTGGGAAATCAACTCGTTGATAATCTTTATAAATGTAGGAGGATCTGTTATTTACCAATGCATTGTGTATCCCTGTTGTTCACATTATTTAAAATGCCAAACAACCGTCATTTAGTGATAACACCATGATTGGTTGATCAGAAATTTCTAGAATATGGAAGGAGATTTTGTTTTTCCGTCAAAACAAAACTTAATAACTCTTTAATGTTTTAAACCCGATAGAAGTCGGGGATAATGAAAGCTGCCATTAGTAGATGATTTTTTAAATCGATCCATTAGTTCCACAGATTATAGAATGTACTTAAATACACGTGTAAAATAGTACAGACGCCAGCATATCAAGCTACTACAGTCTAAATGTTTAAATAATGTTTAAAGGTTCTTCAAACCTACAGACAGACATGTGTTGCTGGGGAGTTTGTTGCGCCATTTCTTCTTCCCAGTAAAACCAAATAGGAAGTGGTGAAGGGTGGGCGTTTTGGGGGCTGTCTTTTGTAATTCTTGACGTTAAAAAGTGCTGTTTTACAGCCATGTTTGAATAAATGATTTTGAGTTTGAGTTTGCAAAATTGCCTGAATAGATTTTCAAATTTATAGCTAAATCCTATCGTAACATCCTTAACAACGACTCCTTAGGATTAAATATTAACCAAGATAAATATAAATAAAGTTTAATTAATATTGAACAAAAACGATGCCATTTGTTATTACATAGAGGTTCGTATAAAAATGTTTGACCTCGGTCAGCTGTCGGCTACTTGGGTCAGACCCAGCCGCGCCATCTTTAAGGACGCGTAAGACTGATTTTATATATTCTACCCTATATTATTTATGACTCACATTTTGGTTGGTACTTCGATATTCAGTATTTTATGATGAAATGGTATGCAGACGCAGACAGGATTTCTTGTTCTTCAAGTATTTTTAATTTAGACCACTAAAATAATACAACGCAATTGATGAAAAAAATCCTAAACACGAAATACATAGTATCATGTGATATTACTATTCAATACTCTTTTATATATTTATACAACATTACAATTTTCATTTTCATAAAATAATTTATTATATAATATAACACATTTTAAAATATATAAAAATAGATGTACTTACTTCTATATATAAAAATATAAAATTCAATATTTTATACATATATTTATCAATTTAAAAAATAATTTTTTTTTGTATGCAACATAATTTTAAGATTTTACATAGTATTCTAGTTATTTTTCAAGCCCGTAACATAGGTTTAAGAGCACGCAATGTAATAGAAATGTAAATAGACATAATAAACTCTGTCGAGCGGCCTGTAACACAAAGACACAAGGAACATCAATTATTTGTAAACCAGATTAATGTTAAATACGTATTTATTTATGCAAGAGTCCTTTCTTCAAACGACTGCAGACCTAAGGCATCGAAAATACCAGTTTCATTTAACAAGTCAAGGGTTATGTGTCCTAGAGTTCGTTTTCTTGTTACTGGGCGAGCCTCAAGTTACCCCTGCTAGCCTTAATAATATAAACTTTTAAAATCTGCCTGACGGGCTTTGATATGATTTAAGTCATCTGCCTAGCCTTTTGCCAATGCCTATGTTGGAGTTGGCTTCTAGTCTAATCGGATTTAGTAAAGTTCAAATGTTCTACAACATGGAGCCTCTGCCTATCCGACCTCCTTAACCCAGTTACAAGGGCAACCAGATAATCCTTGGTAAGACTGGTCGCCGGACTGACTATCCGTAACGACTGCCAAAGATGTGTAAATGATAGCCGGGTTCCACTAATTTAACGTGCCCTCCGAAATATGTCAAGGATATGCAAGTGACAACCGGGACCTACCAATTTAACGATATAACGCCCTCCGAAATACGGAGGAACTCGTCATGACAAGATGGTCACCAATAGTCACGTCTGACATGACTTACCTAAGTAACGACAATAGCCGTTTATCGACTTATTTTTTCCAATAAATAGATTATTATTTTTGACCTCGACGACCACGATACACGAGCTAATATTTCTACCGTCAACATTATTTATAACAATTGAATTAACTTATAAATTAATTATATTAAAAGCCATTGAACATCCATCTTTGAAGAAAAGTACTTCGTTTATTGCCGAGTTAAATTCCAGCTAGGTTGAGGTCAGTCCAACGCAACTGTATATTTCATGAAGCACTCCGACACAACCCATAAACTTGGACTTTTAATTCAACACGAGAATTTGAGAAATAAATCAAATAAGTATGTCAAGTGCTCTTTATTTATGGCAGATCCTTGTTACTATGTGGTCACAAAGTTTTGTTGCTATGTTGCAATATTCTCGTAATAAAATTCTAACAAACTTTCAGTCTGCTGACTTCAAATATCGGGGTATTATAATCAAGGACTAAGTGTTAATGAGCATAGAATATTTTCAGTGGTTTATTAATTACAAGTCCATAAAAAGCGCTTAACGTGATATAAAATGTATTTTCATTGATAATGAGATGTTTCAGTTTACCTTACCTTACTTATTAAATGTAAACTGAAACAGTAAAAACTTTACAAAAAAGCCGACTTCTAAAAAGAGGAAAAAACAAAAAAAAAACAATAAAAAAATAGCAGTATCCAAAACGATAAACAGAAGACGATAACATTCTTATATTGTTACAGACTAAATACTCGAAAAATGAACAAGAAGAGGTAACAACAAATTGAGTGCTTGAAATCCCAGATATAAATGATATTTGGGGACCACACCAGGTTTAAAACGTCAGGGAAATGAGATTGCAGCCGACATTCGAGACCGTACGGACAGTAAAACAAGTATTGTTGACGTACGTACGTCGCGTCGCAGCAATTTCTTGATTAAATAAAATAAAATGTGACGAGGAGAATGTAGCGGAAAAGCATTGGAGAATTTTGAAATTTATCAAATTCTAGCATAGGGGAATAGGTAAATGAATTGTGAATAAAGCTTGTTTATTTTAAGAATTATCGGTTTATGAATTTGTATTTGAAGGGGTTTAATCTTCAACTTTAATGAAATGGTGACACATTCCGGCGATTATCGTATACACTTTAGAAATGTCTCCAAGAACATTCCCCAGTTTGAGCTAAACGATTGCTTAATTACCGTGATGGGATGTTAGAGGACTTCAGATATTATGGCAGCTGCCGATGATGTGGACTCGCCAGCTGAATTACCAGAAACTAGTCGCTAGAATTGCAACAAGGGACAACGGGGCCATGACCAGCTGAAAAATGCCTTGTGTGAGGCAAAAATATTTTTTTATAAAATATCACAGAAAAATTGTCTTTTTATTTTTCCGGAAATTTTTGGCACAATCCTCTGTATGGCAAATAAGAACGAATACACTAATTTCATAGAAACATCGAAAAAGCTAGAAAAATCACAGTGAATAATATTTTAGGATAGATTTATAGTCATACTTTTGCTAACTCTACAGTAGGCTTTCACGGGCGAAGCGCAAACATTCGGCAACCAATTGTGGGGGACCGAAATTGATAGGTGTAGGATTGCTATGTCTCCTAGTTCCATTACGAGCAGGTGAAGGTGAAAACCACAGAGATTTTGTTAAGTTTCAGTCTTTACTTACAGTCTTAATTTAGAACATACATAGGTGGGGTGTAATTTGTCCGTTTGGTCTACTTCCATTTAATTGAAGCTTGTATACTGTTTTAGAAATCGATCAATTGCTATTCTGGTCTCAACAAAATCGTTAAAATGGTTGTTAGATACAAAAAATACAATACAAATACATGAATGTTTATTCAGTACCAACATATTTACATTAGTTAATGATCGGAGCCTACCTTTAAACATAAGATAAAAATAAAAGATTCAATAGATTCTTTGGTCTTTTTCTCTAGGATCTTCTAAAGAAAGTGCCAAAATATATTTGCGCCATGCAAGGTTATTTCAATGACTTGACGAAAAATAAAGAGTCAACTTATTAATTATCTCATGCTGCTGTGAATGTCTGTTAGTCTGCTAACTCACAAACCTTTCTAGTTTCGAAAACGATTCTGCTTTAAAAAGTCAAAAAAGGGCCTTACTACAAAAAAAGTTAGACAGACGTTTGACACGTTTTTAAAGAAAAACATAATATGTATATGCAAAATAATTGTCTAAAAAATATACAACCAATAATACATATAAGATAATTTTTGAGTCAAAAATCATCAGGTGATTCCTCCAGCTCGCGGGCTTGTGGGCGGTGAGTGTGGGTAGCTCATCGTCCGTACGTCTAGGGACGACAGGCCCGTGTCGGCGGCGCGTTCTGTTCCACGCGCTCCTCGAAGAGATGTCAGCAACATGGGAGGGGCCCCTTTAGGGCCAGGGTCTGCTTGGGCTGCGGGTTGTTCGTGAGAGATACCGCGGCCCTGGCACACAGGGACCCCCAGAAGGAACATAGTGGGTTTTAGTCAGTAAAAGTCTGACACTCCCTCCAGCTGCACCCTCAGCGGGAGGGGTCATTTGATGATTTCCCACGAAAAAAAAAAAAAAATTCCTCCAGCTGCATATAACTTTTAAAATTCTGGAGCACTTTAGAACAATTCTTCAGCCTCGGCAGGCATCAACTATAAGGGCCTATAAGCCTCCTTTAGTCCTATATCCCCTAGATGGGGCAGAGGGCATCCACAGTGCTGGCGATTGCATGATGGCGGAGCACTGTGGATAACGGGCCCGTAGAGTTTTATTCTTTGAAGAGCGCGTGATACGAAACCCACTGCCGACAAGGGCCTGTCATTATGAGCCACCTATAACTCACCGCTTACAGATTCGTGCCTCCTCCGTAGCGTTTGATATGAGAGGATCGCTCTCACAAACACTCCGCCGTTTCCTGACACTATACACACTTAAATAAAAGTTAGGTTAAACCACAAAACGGTAAACCTACACAAAATTTCCCCTTTAGACCTACTTTAACACTTTTCCAAACCTATTGTCTATACGCATACAATAGTATGTTAGCGATGGCGAAGTTTAGTTTGTACTGTTTGTTCGGTGACTCATCGGCTTAACGAGTTGCCTAAGTGCTTCCGATTGGCGCTTCCCACCGTTTCCTGGACGAACCAAAAGTGGTATCAAGGTTTGGTTTTAACTGAACACTGAAAATCGAAATGTGTCATTATGGCAAAGTCTTCCTTAGCAAATGATGTTTTAAACAATAATGTTCAAACATTTTTAAATTTGTCTCGTACCTCTTAATAGAATCTTTCCCCTTAGGCGTTGGAAGTGTCTTTACTCACTTAAATCAACACTATATTCCACGGAAAAGATGGTTAGGGACAGGTATGACCCAAAGGAGATTAAAAAGGACACAGGAGTGGGACAGCAACAAGCTTTTTCCCTCAAAATGATAAATCTAAAAAAAATGCGTTTACTCAAAAAATGTAAATCGGATATCTGACAGTTTATAAATGTGGTCTAGTGAAGCTCGCGACCCGGCGCATGTCATCTTTATCTGTGTCGTTTATCACGGGCCAAATAATGTCAGGCCAATTTATATCATTGAAATCGGACTCTATTTTCTAAGCTGCGGTGAGTGGCCTCGTGCACGCCTGTGTTGGCTTACATCAAATTATTTTGTTTTACTTTTATTCGAGAAGACTTTTTCATAATTAAGTGAAGCTACAGTTGCATTGCCTTATCTCTTGTATGAATGAGAGGTGGAAAATCAATAGAAGACTCCTCTATGCCTGCTAACTGGTTTCACTAAAATCCTCCAATATACTTCCTCAGTAGTTTTTAATTTCCAGTTGTTTATTCTTTAGAATAATCAATTATGTTGACCTCTCCTTGAGGCGCACATGGACCTTGACAGAAACCTCAAGCCTGTGTAAGCAGACTTCGCTGTCTATCAAATATGTCTCTCGAACATGTTGCAAATTCGTGTTCATGGAATAAACCAGCAGTGATCTGTATTATATTTCTGGTAATTTGCATTTCAATTCCACGTATGCAGTTGGGCAGTTTTGCGAATAACAAAACTGAATTTGTACCTTTATTTCGATTGCATTTAGAATTGATATGATTAGGTTAACATTTGAATGCTGGTAGACTGATTGCTGGTACTCACCCGCGTTTTGGGGAAACTACCCTGCATACCACACAAAGTATAAAATAGCCTATAGTGTTCTTTGATAAATAGGCTATCTAACACCTAATGATCTGAAGATAAGCGTGTTCAAACAAACAAAGACTTCAGCTTTATGGCATTAGTACAGTTCTGAAAATCCTTTTTTAAAAATTCCGCTACAAAAATGGCAGTCAGCATTGTTAAAAACTACTTAAGTATTTTATGTTATTTTTTTTTCAGTCTATTTTAGTTTCTGTCTTATACAAAGTTAAACCTATTTACTATTTATGAGTTTGAAATGATAATACAAGTAGTGCTTTCACACAGTTGTTGGTACCGCAGACGTACTCTTACCCTCCGTATCCTCTTAGCAAGTTTGTGTGGCAGACGTGAGTTTAATTAAATCTTAAGATAAGTACATTAAGAGGTATCTCTGTATGTCTTCAGTATTTCAGCTCCTGGCTCGTTTGTCAAGGAGCTCTGGCTCCATCTCCATCTAATTGTGATATGATATATCCTTTTAGACTAGTTTAGTTAAGGGTGAGACTCAGACGGGAACGGGAAGTCTTAATATACCTATATAAATTACGTGTCACGTGCTTTGTGCGCATTGGACTTCTGAACTACTTAAGCGATTTCAATCCTTGCATAATGTATGCAGTTTGATCCGACTTGAAAGATAGCTATCTTAAGGGTAGCTTATCTTATTTATAGTCGCAATATGTAAATATATAAATGTCGCAATATTATTTTATTGCTAACTATTTGTCTATTATTTAGTGATGGTGATTTGTTCGCTTTTCACATTAATAACTTTTTTAACATTGAAATTATTGAAGTCAATTGAGGTCTGTTAAAATCTGCTGTGGTACTGTTTAAGGATTTCAGAAATTATAAAATAAAAAAGTTATCAATTTGAAGAGCGAAAAATTTCTATGCTTCGGCATCCTTTGTCGGTCGTTATTCTACGTAGCTATACGAGTATATCATGTAGCGACAAAGCTAGACCTTTGTCATAATATCGACCTGTCACAGAAGATACGTTACGCCAAAATAATATTATATGTGAATGTTATCGTACTTTATATTTGTGAATTTTCATATTGTTATTTTGTTTTATTGTTCTCGAACCTTATAACAACGTTCTCTATATACAAAATTTCCATTAAGAGCACAAAATATTATCAACAACATGTTTTCAATGTTGAGTAAGTGAGTTTATTTAATTTTTCACGCATGTAGACCCCAAACCGAGGCCTGTATACGAGGCCAAAAATAAAACTGTTATTACGAAAATTCTTTTCGCTAAACCTTTATGAAACTTCTTTCAAAGGTAAAATTAAAAAGATTATACGCGTAGAATATACCTTCGCGCGTATTTGAATAGGATTAGAAGACATAAATTGGATTAAAAAGTAGGATAATTAATATGTAAAAAAGGATTTAAATCCAGAGAGTGTCTTTCTAGGCTAGAGTTGGGAATGAAAATTATCGATACTTTGAATTGAAAGAAGTATCAATAGTATTATTAAATTATTTAGCAAATTGTTTGTTTTATGTAAGTACAAATCTATGATAAATATTATTTAGTAATTATTACTCCTGTAAAAGGGGCATTCGCTGTTTCGGTTTGAAAGTCTGGATATGATATTCCAGCCGTTTTTAGCTTTTGCACATGTTTTTCTTTTAATAATTATTTATTTATTCTGACTACATTTTGCTGTTAACAATAGGTTAGCATAAAAACGACTTATCAACTATGGGTTAGTATTAAATTAATTAATTTACTGCCTCACGAGCAATCGGACTGCTTGTCTTAATATTCAGAATGCTTTACGTGAAAATGCACGACTCTAAAAATATCGATACCAAGAAATCCTCCAACCCTATAAACCATATGCTACCGTAGGCCACCAGTTTATAAATAAGATAAGTTATACAAAGATATTATATGCATACTAACAAATAGTGCAATAGCTAGTCATAGTAAGGGAGCTCAGTGCAAAAAACCATTTATAACAGGGTGGAATAAATTTGTTAAAACTGCGCACAGACAGGCTCGTCTCGATTTTCTAAACTGGACCATGAGTGGCAGACCAAAGAGTGGGCCTTTATATGAACATATGGTTGCAAGCAGAAAGAAATTTAAGAATAATTTAAAATGGTGTCAAAATAACCAGGAACAAATAAAAATGAATATCATAGCGGGTCATCATGACGCAAAAAATTTTGTTAGTTTTTGGAAATCTACAAACAGCTTGAATCCCAAATCGAGTCTGCCTGTGAGTGTCGAGGGTGTAAGTGACGCAAGTAGTATAGCAAATTTATTCAGTAGATGTTTTAAAGTCGAGTCTCCCCTGGGCCCATCGTCTGACGGGTTAGGGGTGATGGGCAGATGCGAAGATGAGCCTACCAGGTTCACGGCCAAGGAAATACGTAATGTAATAAAATGCCTAAAGAAAGGAAAATCACCGGGTCATGACAGCTTGAGCATCGAACATCTGCGATATGCAGGTAAGCACTTACCGAGAGTGTTAGCAATGCTCTTTAGTTTTTGCATAAGTCACTCGTATCTTCCAGGTGATTTGGTTAAAACTATAGTTGTACCTGTTGTAAAAAACAAAACTGGAGATATGAGTGATAAAAATAACTACAGACCTATTTCCTTGGCTACCATAATAGCAAAGGTATTGGACAGTCTGATTGATCGACAGTTGGATAAGTCTTTTACATCCCATGATGGCCAGTTTGGGTTTAAGCCACTTTTATCGACAGAAATGGCTATCCTCTGTCTCAAGCACACTGTTCAATACTACACAGCTAGGAAAACACCTGTGTATGCTTGTTTCTTGGATCTGTCTAAGGCCTTCGACCTGGTGTCATACGACATCCTATGGAGGAAACTAACCAAAAACACAGACCTCCCAAGCGATGTGGTTCAGTTGCTCAGGTACTGGTACAACCACCAGTACAATCATGTCCGATGGGCGGGAGTTTTATCAGATGCATACAGGTTGGAATGCGGGGTGAGACAGGGAGGCCTTAGCTCACCTAAGCTTTTCAACCTGTATGTAAACCAACTGATAGATGAGCTCAGCAATACCAAAATAGGTTGCTCCATTGGCGGGAAATGCTTTAATAACATCAGCTATGCAGACGATATGGTATTGCTGAGCCCATCAATCAGTGCGCTGAGGAGACTCATCCGTGTTTGTGAGGACTATGCAGTGGCCCACGGTCTCAGGTACAACGTTACTAAAAGTGAGATCCTGGTCTTCAAAGCGGGAAACAAATGCTATGACACAGTGCCATCTGTCACTTTAGGCGGTACCCCGCTCACCAGGGTCACGCGTTTTAAGTACCTGGGACACTGGGTCACTGATGATCTGTCGGACGATGCGGATTTGGAGCGGGAACGTAGAGCATTGGCAGTGAGGTGTAACATGCTGGCTCGCAGGTTTGCGCGATGTACAGATGATGTAAAAATCACACTATTCAGAGCGTACTGTCAATCTCTGTACACGTGCGCCCTGTGGGTCAGTTACACCAAACGCTCGTACAATGCTCTACGAGTCCAGTACAACAACGCTTTTAGGGTGATGCTGGGGCTGCCGCGCTTTTGCAGTGCGTCCGGGATGTTTGCGGAAAGAAGGGTGCCAGATTTTTTTGCACTGATAAGGTCACGGATAGCATCCCTGATGCGGCGAGTGCGCGACAGCTCCAACAGCCTCGTGTGCATCGTTGCGGACAGATTCCAGAGTCCCATTATATGGCACTGGATGACGTCTCATTCAGCGTCATTCAGATATTTAAAATAATATTATTATTTTTTTATTGTTTATCTCGTAATTTGTTTTTTTTTTTATGGACTGTAATATTGGTCTGAAATAAAGTTTTATTATTATTATTATTTTTGTATGTTCTTTTGTTTTCTTCCCTTTCGGGAGTAATAAAAACCCTTGCACACGGGCCGGAGCCAAGTGTGTAAGGGGGGAATTAAATAGAAAAGGTGGATGATAAAGTAGAAGACGTAAGGAACTTTCGGGTGATGCGGCAGGTGTTAAGGATAGTGGCTTTTTGTAGCATGTGGAGTGTGTAACTGGGCATGTGTAGAGTGTCAAGACTTTGTTTGAGCGATCTTGGTATGATACCGGTAGTTGAGAGGACTATGGGGACAATATGAACTGTTTGGGCTCTCCACTGCGTCTTAATTTCGATGGCGAGGTCCTGGTATTTGGTGAGCTTTTCAGAGATTGTAGTTTGAATATTGTGCGAGTTAGGGATAGCTATGTCTATTAAATATACTGTTTTATTAATTTTATCATGGAGGGTTATATCCGGTCTATTGTAATGAATGGTTTTGTCCGTTATTATGGTTCTGTCCCAGTAGATTTTAAGATTCCTATTTTCTAATATTGTCTCTGGTTTATATTTATAATATGGTATTATATCTTTTATTAGTTTATATTTGTAGGCTAATTGCTGATGTATTATTGATGCAACCTGGTCATGACGGTGCTTGTAGTCCGTTTGCACTAAAGATTTACTTGCCCCTGTTATGTGCTGTATGGTTTCAGAGGCATTATTGCAATGCCTACAAATATCTATCTGTTGGTTTGGGTCTCGTATGATGTGTTTGCGGTAATTACGTGTAGCTATAATTTGATCCTGGATGGCTAGCATAAAACCCTCAGTTTCGGGAAACAGTTCGCCTCGTCTGAGCCATTCGTTCGACTGTACTTTATCGACGTGTGGCTGGCTCAGGAAAGATCGATGTCTCCCGTGTAGAGCTTTAGCAGTCCATTCAGCAATTTGTTGTTGTGTAGTTGTAAGTGTTTCTGTGTGTTGCATGTTCCTGTCGTGTAGGTTAAGTGGTGTCAGATTTTTGTCAATTTCTGTTATTTGTTTGTGTAGTGGTGAATGTTCGCTCTTTTGATGGAAATAAGTTCTGAGTGTTGATATTTGTTTATTGTGTAGGTTGTGTATATTTATTAGGCCTCTTCCTCCTTCTTTTCGTGGTAGTGTGAGTCGTTGTATACATGATTTCGGGTGGTGTTTCCTGTGTTTAGTAAGAGATGTATTGATGATGCGTTGGAATTTTTTGATGTCAGTTTTTGACCATCTTATTATTCCGAAAGAGTATGTTAGAATAGGTATTGAAAATGTATTAATGGCTTTAATTGTGTTTCTAGAATTTAGGTTAGTTTTTAAGATTAGATTTAAGCGGTGTGTGAATTTTTTCAGTAGTTCCTGTTTAGTCGTCTTTAATTGAATCTGCCTTGATTGCTTGAAACCAAGGTACTTATATGTGCTGTGTTCATCCATTGGCTCAATTGTTTCACCTGACTCATGTGTGTAGCTGTTAGTTTGAAATTTTCCTTTTGATACTGATAAAATTTTACACTTATCTACGCCGAACTGCATGCGAATGTCTTGAGAAAATTGTTGTGTTATGTCTGCTAGTTGGAATAGTGAGTTTGTGTCTGATGCGTATAACTTTATATCATCCATGTACATTAGGTGTGATAGTCGGTAGTGAGTGATGTTGTTGTTTAAGGTGAAGCCTGTGTTGGACTTATCAAGTAAATTTGAGAGTGGGTTTAATGCCATACAAAACCAAAGTGGACTGAGAGCGTCTCCTTGAAAAATGCCTCGCTTTATACATATGGGATCGGTGGCGACTACTGTAGAGGCTTGACTTATTTTTAGGGTGGTTTGCCAATTTTGCATGGAATTTTGTAAGAATGCTATTAATGTAGGGTGAATTTTGTAAAGATTTAAAATATACAACAACCAGCTGTGGGGAACCGAATCAAAGGCTTTCTGGTAGTCGATGAACATTGTGTGGATGTCAGTTTTGTTTTTTACTGCACTGTTCATGGCAATCGCGTCAATAGTGAGCTGTTCCTTACATCCTTGACTGTTCTTCCGGCAACCCTTTTGTTGTTCTGATAGGATGTTGTATTTAGCCAAGTGTGTGTAAATAACTTCACTAATGCAAGCTGTCAGTATTTTATATAGGGTTTGTAAACACGTAATGGGACGGTATTTCGCTGGATTAATTGTGTCATTAATGTCTTTGGGAATCATATAGGTGATTCCTTGTGTTATGTATGTGGGAAGTGTGTGTGGTGATTGGATAAATTTGTTTAAATGAGTATGTATGAATGGGTGTACGCTAGTGAAATTCTTATACCAATAGTTGTGGATGTTGTCTGTACCTGGTGACTTCCAGTTGTGTGTTCGTTTTAAGATGTCTGTGAATGTGTGTATTGGTATGAAATCAAATTCCATTTCTGGGACCTCTAACACAACATCAGCGATCCATTCTGCTTGGTTATTATGATTGACCGGATTTTCCCAAATATTTGCCCAAAATTCTCGCAAATTTTCAGCAGGCGGTGTTTCTATTATTTGTTTAGTTGTATCTGTGTAATTGGATGTAAGGTTCCTGTAAAAGATTTTTTCATTATTTCTAAATGTTGCATTTTGTACTTTGCGTTTGGTGCATGTTAAATATCTTTTGAGTCTGCTTGATGCAGCGTTTAATTTTTGTTTGAGTGTATCTAAGAAATGTTCAATTTGTGTGTTAGAATGTTCGTGTTGTGCGTGTAGTTGGTATTTAGATTTTATTACTTCTACTGCTGCTAGTATTTTTCGGCTTCTGTTACCTCTTATAAACTGTGTTAGTCTCCCTATATTTGCCCTTAGGTTCGCAATTTTCTTTTCTAGTCTGATCCGCCATTTTGGTTTTCTGTGTGTTGTTGTTCGATGAGTGTTTTGTGTAATATGGGAAATTTTTGCCCCATTACATTTAGCTGCCGTCCATGCTGCGCAATATATTATAGTCTGCAAATTACTGAATTCAATATCTAAATGTAAATATTTGGGTAAAATTTGTGTATTTATATAATCAACTATTTCTGAAAACTTCTTGGAAGTCTTTTGTTTGGGAATGTATGGTCTATTTGTAGGATGCGTGTCGGCGAAAAATTGTTGTGCTTGTATAAAAGTTTCTTCTAGTTTAACGTTTATTTCTGGTGCAGCATGGGTGTTGGTTTGAGAAGAGTTAGGCTCCTCAATCTGTATTTGGTTTAAGAAGGAATCCTCTTCCGTAGTCAAGATTGAGGGAGTTCCTTCACAATTTTGTATATGTGTTGTTGTATGATGTGTGTCTCTTTCTATCGTATGAGTGTTTGTTGGTGTGATAGGAAATTGTGTATTTGCGAGATGAGTGTTTGGTATAAAGTCGTGTGTTTCATCAAGAGGTTGTGTGTCGTGTTGAAGGAGCGTATTAAATTGTTCACAATTATTTTGGTTATCTATTTCATGTGTTGCATTGTTTAGTTCTTGAGCTACTTGTTTTTTTATTTCTACTAATCTACTATTGCTAATATATTTGTTATTAATAATTGCTCTCATTTGATCTGATACTCTTTGCTCTGTTATATGGGATAATTCAGGGTACAGATTAATGAATTGTTCATGTAATTTTTGCCTGTAAGCTGTTTTATTTGTTTCTAGTTCTGTTATAGTATAATATGTTCTAATAATGGCTTCATTCCATTCGTTAGACCATTTCATACGTTGTCCAGGTTGTGTTATGACTGTAGCTGTTGTGCTAGTTTGTGTGGTGTGTTGTTGGGTTTGAGTATGGAAGATTTGTAACTCTGTTCGGACTTCTTCATAAATTTCGTCTATTATTTCTTGTGGTAAAAGATTATTTCGGACTATGGCTCTACGCTGGTCTCCTATTCTTTGTCTGCTTACTTGCATATCTGGATATTTTTCTAAAAACTTTATATGAAGAGGGTGAAGATAAGCTTTTGTGTCTGTTTCTATTTGAGTTAGTTGGAGATAGGTACGCAGGATGAATTTGTTCATTTCGGTACTCCATTTCCTGCGAGTTAAAGCGCTGCCAGTGGTGGGTACAGGGTCGCTGACAAAATTTGTCTCCTGTACAACATCCGCTGGTTGTACGCTGGCTGATGATAAAGACGGTGATGGTGAGACGCAAAATGATTGTGATGATGATGAGATTGATGGAAAAAGTGATGAGGAACATGATGACTCGTCGTCATGTGTCACTGCAACAGTCGAAGACTGGGCAGCTTGCTGCGATACGTTGCCCCCCCCAGAATACGAAGGGCAGCCCAGGCTGGTGCCGTGGGGCGGGATTCTCCATCGCTGTTAGCTCCGGTACCCGCCTGGGGTAATACTCTATTCCGTAGTCGCATTACATTGGATAACTAGGGGTAACCCTCATGGGTTGAAAAATTAAGAAACTAGAGATTATAATGTAAGAGAAAGGGAAATGACAGTGAGAGTCAGAGAGAGAAGCATTAGATATTTGGTATCTAATTCGATTTGGGACCTGAAGCTGTAACTTCATGTTCCATGGGAGTTGGGAAATGTGGATAAAGGAAAAGGGGAAGGGATAGATGGGACCGTTAGTTGGGAAGGGTTATGTCTAGGTGTTGTGACATTGATTTCTAATTATTTATGTACCTCCTGCTCACCTAATGGCACAGGGTCGTCAAGTTCTTAGTGACTATCTGAAATGTTCATGCCTTCCCTCAAGCCCCCCCACCACGTCAAGGTGGCCCCAAAGGGGGGTTATTATTATTATTATTATAAATGCTTTCTAGTCACAGGAACACTAGGGAATTGTCTAGGGGATTAAATTAGAGTTTCATATTAGTCTTAGTCTCACCTGCGCTGTTAATGAAGATAATAATTTGATTCATAGCAGGGATTCCTTCCATTGAGGTATTATTTTATGTTCTAATAGATTGTGGAGACTAAATCGCACTTAATTCAAAAATAGAATCATAATAGAATAGACCCACAGGGAATACTGTTTACTAAAAGATTTGATGTTGCCGTTTTAAGGTTTAACCAAGAAAAATATAAATTTAAATGAAAAAGGCTTTTTCTTTTCGTGGGAAATCATCAAATGACCCCTCCCGCTGAGGGTGCAGCTGGAGGGAGTGTCAGACTCTTACTGACTAAAACCTACTATGTTCCTTCTGGAGGTCAGGCTGTGTGCCAGGGCCGCGGTATCTCTTACGAACAACCCGCAGCCCAAGCAGACCCTGGCCCTTTATGGGCCCCTCCTGTGTTGCTGACATCTCTTCGAGGAGCGCGTGGAACAGAACGCGCCGCCGACACGGGCCTGTCGTCCTTAGACGTACGGACGATGAGCTACCCACACTCACCGCCCACAAACCCGCGCCTACGGTGGTCGGGAGTCATCCCTCGACACCCGGCGCCCGTAAATGAAAAAGGCCTTCCAAATGAATCATGTAAACACATAATGCATCGACAGAAGCGGCATAGAAGACGTCGCAACCACCAATAAACGAAAATTTCCTTCTAATGAATACAAAATTGAATTTTCTACATCTGATACCTACTACTGACGTAAATGGCTGTTAAAACATTAGTTCATCATATTCTTCTGGCCACCTGCGCATTCAGCTCGATCTGTAAGTAGCGCGGATTTAGTGACTAACTTCAAAATCTATCGATTGCTAAATTGGCATAACGTCATTTTTCTTTCAGAATACACACTTTATTAAAGCTTGCGTTTTTAATAAATCCTATTATTTAAGACCCAAACAAGACTAACGCTCAATCTTTCTCAGTCTGAGAGGAGGTCTGTGCCCAGCAGTGGGACAATAAAGAGGCTAATGATGATTATTCAAGACACAGGCACCTCTGCGTACACTATCACTAAACACTTTTTGTTTAAAAAGCATGATAACACACTATTTACTGAAATACAACTAGCATCGGAAAGTAAATGAGTTGCCGACGAGAACACCGCGATATACACACACACACACACACGCACACACACATACACAGACACACACTCCGCTTGACAAGCCAATTAGTGACCGAAGCGAACCACGATTGTGTACAAAGGAGATGCAATTCCTAGCATTGTTATTATAATATATTAAACCTATGTAATAATTATACTACAAAGAGGTGCGTTGCTAAGCTATATGGTCATGTGAATGTATCTGTTGTAAGGTTAAGCTGTACCTAAATACCATGGTTCGTTAATGAATGGTTAATATGGATGGGGATGTTGAAAATTTATTGACGGCAAATAAATCGTTGGTTGGTGTCAGAACTTCGTTCTTGAATGCATTATGATTGACTGCCTCGTTGGTGTAGTAGTCGGATAGTGCAACTGCTGTGTACGGGGTCTCGGGTTCTATTCCCGGGTCGGACCAAAATCGCTTTGTGGGTTCTAAGAGACTTTCATAAAGCAGCCCGAAATTTCAAAGTTGGTGATTATAATACTACACCCGTGCACCAAAGAGCACGTAAATTTTGTCCCTGCGCCGGATCTCTCTTCAATGGTACTTTCTTCAATGGTGTCGGATTAACGTCCCATTGCTCTATGATAGTGAGGGAATAGATAGTGCACCTGTGTCTGCGCAAATGCTTGTGCACTATAATATACCGTGCGGACCTGGATGATCTTAGAGAGAACAGCAAGTGTGGCAGGCAATCGGTTTGGAAGTTCTTATTATGATAATTAAAATATAGTCCTCGCACGCAATACTGAAACGATAAAATTCAGTACGATTCTCTGCAAAGATGAGAGTATTATTTAACACGAGTTTGTCTACGATGATAAAGACCTTGAAAATTTAACGATAAATTCACAAAAGTTTATGCCATTAAATCATCTCTCAAAATCTTCGCACCATCCATAACAATCCATTATGACATATTTCTAGCAATCGATATATTTTACAAATGTTTACGGAAGGCTTAACACCCACATTTTTCTATTAAAAAGCTTCGATATCTTGCGTGAATCATTTTCTGTTTAGATGTCCGTAATATTGTTGCTCTATAACTCAAAAACGGCTGAATGATTTGTTATATTTGGAATACAAATTGCTTATGGAATTACTTGCCACAAGGTTGTGTCTAGCAGTTTAAACTGAATGCAATTTTAATGAATGACATTTATTTATTTTTCAATATATTAAATACATTTATAAATATGTACTAATAATATGTTAAACCAAGAAAGTTTGTTTGGTTGAACGCGCTAATCTCAGGAACTACTGGTCTGATTTGAAAAATTCTTTCAGTATTATATAAGATAGCCCATCTATCGAGGAAGGCTACTTTTATCCGGGTTTGTGGAGTTGAAACCACTGGCTAAAGCTAGTATTCGTATAAAAATTTACTTACACTTACATTTAAAAAATATAAGCAAATAATTTTTCATGTAAATTATTATTATTCACGCTACAGATCTATAAACAAGCATATGTAGGAACAGAATCACTTACACCAGAATCAATCTTGGGATAGCTTGTTATGTAAATCGCTTAGATCAATATAATAACATGCATAATATTACTGACACAATTGGACCTTGCATATATCATATTTATTAATACAGCATATGGTTACGTACCCATTGCTTCGCTCGTTCTTCTTTACAATGTTAATACAAAATTATTTGTAGACATCTGTTGGTTTGTCTAGAGTAGGTACAGAGGCCAGCACATCAGGCTACCCAAAACTGACAAATTTTCCCAATCAACTTTGAACTTTATGCTTCAGCGATAAGGTTGAAAATCCATTAAGAAAATTTTACAGATTATTGTAGCCTGATGTGCTGGCGTGTGTACATAATAATTGAGATATCTACATATATACTACAGCTTTGACGATTAGATAGAGAGACCAATTTCAATGATTAATATTTAATTTCTCTTTAATCTCATTAATCTTTGATCTTAGTAAAGATTGTAATTACTTATCCTTATATTTAGCAGGCTTTTGCTTATACGGCATAAAAAAACAGATATAAAACACAATTTCCTACTAAAACGAAACCGATTGGCGAACTCGTTGGTGCAATGGTAACTACGCCAGACTGCCGAGCTGAGGGTCCTGGGTTCGATCCCCTGGTACGTTCAACGTTTTTTGTGATGAACATGCTTGTTGGCTGTGGTCTGGGTGTTATAATGTGTGTGTGTGTGTGTTATAATATATGTATATGTGTGAAGTACCTACATGTAGTATACCTGTCAGTTGTGTTGGCACCCATAACACAAGCTAATCAATAGCACATGTTTGGGAAAAAGGTGACCCGAATCCCGATATTATATTATATCATCACCTATTTCTTTACACTCAGCATTTGCGGCTTTTGCATATACGGCATATAGACAGACCTTAAACGCTATTTTCCTACGAAAAGCAAGGACCAAACCCAGCACCGATAGCGAATAATAAGTACCATCGTTGCGTACAAACTCCCATTCCGTGGCATACACTTTAGTTGGAAGCGGAATCAATACATTTATCAATTTCTTGCTTCGTCACGTGTCAGTTACATGCGAAATTGACTTGTAACTGACAAACGTCTTATTTGGAGTGAGCTTAGAAATGCTATTGTAACTTTTTGAGTGATTTACGGAAAAACGGAGCCCGAATATGGTTGAAAAATTTTCGTTTACTATGTCGCTGGCAGAAGTAAAATTATTCTTATTTGTTCACATTTTAAAGACGCTAGCACATCAAGCTATCCGAAATCGAAAAATTTTCCCAATCAACTCTGAACCATATGATTTAGCGATAAAGTTAAAAATTTATTTAGAAAATTTGACATATTGTAGTAGCCTGATGTTCTGGCTTCTGTACACACATAGATAGGTTGTTTAAAGATATTTCAAGGTTTTAATAAGTGTGGTTAGATCCAGGTACTAAAATCAAATTCAACCTTACACCATTCAAAATAGAGCTCAAATTTCTTAAGCCATGTTTTATGAAATATGTCGTAAAAATTTGACATATTTACACAATCTGTCACTATGGTCACATCACAATTTTATCTAGGTAATACGGAGAGTTCACTTTACCCTTTATTACTAGGTTTGGGGGCATTAAATCTGGCATTGTCATTGCCAAGGTAGAGGTTCGAAATCACTTTGTATGTTTTTTATTTGCGAGTGCAACGTAAAAAGTTTTATGATAAAAGCTTTTATAGATTTTTCGTTTATCGTCTTCAAGTGGGTAATGGACTGATGCTGAGGCTATTTTAATATCTTTTATCTGTACGTAATAACGTAACCAACTTGCATTGAGCAGGCGTGGTGATTAACGCTCAATCCTTCTCTGTGTGAGAAGAGGCCTGTGTCCGGCTGTAGGACGATAAAAAGGCTGATGATGATGATAAAGATGATGAATAAATAGCGTAAGCAGTAAAGTTTGGAAGTTTCTATGCAATTGATTTAGTTTCTAAAACGGTGTTAAGTTTTTTTAATGTCAATAGAAAGCTAATGGCATGCTACTACAATCTGTCAACTTTGGTTTCAAAATGATTGGGAAGTTTTGACAGTTCTGGGTAGCTTGATGGGCTGGCATCTGGACTTTAAATGGAACAAGGTGTGAGAATACAACACGATTGAAACTGTGAAGCTCATGGCGAGTGTGTCCATGGTGAAGCTGTATTTTTGTGAAGAATATTATATTATGTAGCTATATTTTTTCTATATATTAGCCCCGTTTTAATAAAATATGGTAGGAATTTCAAAAATATATTACATAAATAGCATAGAATGCAAAATGAACTGATCTAATTTAACAATGAAGAATATCAACATATTGAATTTAAATTCAATATTATGAGAGAAATAGAATCAATCACTTGGATAATTGCGAATAAAAGGCTATCAAATACAAGCACAGTGAATTACGGATTTTGATATTACGGAGTAATTTCACCGATAAATCACAAATATTATTATAGTACGTATAAAACATTTTAATATTCAAGCAAAATTAATTGCTACATTTTATTACCATTATAGATTTTTGATGAGGTGTAGGTAATCATGCCGTTTGTGAATTTTCTGCAAGAACATGATGATTTAGCTAGTTTCTATCTTCTTGGAATTGAAAGGTAATGTGGGCTTTTGTTTATTGTGGTCGGCGAAGCACGTTTTCTTCTTCTACAGTTTTATATCTGCCGCAATCTCACAAGTAATTTTCTTTCTGCCCATATCTATCACGGTTACATAAGTTTCTCAATAATTATTTATCACATCATTTCAGTGTTGACATAAATATTAATATAAGTTTCAGTGTATATCTAATCAGCCTTCTGGGTACACTCTCAGTCGACAGCCATAGGGACTTTTTTGACGCTTTTAACTACAGACGCCAGCACATCAAGCTACCCGAAACTGACAAATTTTCCGAATCAACTTTGATCCAGAGACTTCATATGCTTCAGCGATAAACTTGAAACTCTATTTAGGATTTTTTTACTGATAGTAGTAGGTTGAGGTCTCTGTCCTAGTCAGTTTATCAGTTCAATAATTATTTTTAACGTAGTTGTAAATTTTAAACTCAACACACAGGTCTTACTCGCGATTTAAAAATTATAAAGGCATGTACGCTAACTCTATTTCTCCCGACGTTTCGGCCGAATTACATTTTTTTTTTCATTACAAATTTACCTGTGTCGAGTTTAAAATGTGTAAAAATCGCGAAAGTTTAAAAACAGTAGTTGTAAATGTCTATGTAAGCACCTTCAAAAATAATATGTATATACTTCGGTTATAATAAATCTTTAAGTTAGATACCTCAAAATAAACGAACAATTAATATCTAACGACAAAACAACTTGAGTTTCCCAAAATAGCGTAGGAAACTAAGTTAGTCCTGACTACCCGTGCCCATGTCATGCGCGAAGTGTCCAAGTTAACAACTTGTATCGACTGGTTTCTAACTAATTGTGACTTGTATTTGCTGTCCCTTCCTATGGCATTATGTTCTTACTTGAGTTTCCCGATTGTGAAATGTTTCAGATTGAACAAGGAGAGTGGCGCGTCTGCAAAATGTATGAGTTGAATAATTTTCTGTCAAGGCTGTGGGACTATTGGAAGGTGTTACTGCGGCCTTGATACATAAAGGGCTCCAGCAGGCTTAGCATGACAACCGTAGAAACAAGTCTTGTTTACCGGAGAATGGACACAATGACGGAACAGTGACACCTCGACGTAAGATTTTTTTTGACATTTTTTGAAGAAATTTTTCTTTTCTTCGATCGACATAAGTTTACAAGTGATTATATGCGAGTTTGACAGGTCGCGCCATGCTCGGGCAGAAGACATGTTGACATTGACAGAAAGAGATTTGTCTTTTCTTGACAGAATAGATATAGAATCGCCATGCTAAGCCTGCAGAAATGAATAGGATGGATTTTAGTCAGTAAACGCCTGACTTAGCGGAGGGAGTTCATCACCGATCATAATCATCAGTAAGTAATTTTCTTATTATTGCCAGTTAGCCCTTATTTAGTTATTTGCCAGTTCTTCAAGCGTGACGTTTCATATGAATGTGGTTTATTAGAAATACAAATTAAATCGTAATTATTATATTGTGAACACATCATTTACTTACTCGTATAACTTAATTATTCACAATATTTTGCTATTGTTTATTATATGACAGATTCTGTACCTACCTATATTATGGCAAAATAATGCTATAACACAAACTCTCCCATTTAATAAGATTTGTTTAACTTAATTTAACATTAATTGCTTGTTTTCGTAGAACACGGTCGCTCCTTGTAATGTAACAAGTGTTTTCGTGGAACTTTCTGGAAACTGCATCGTCGTTCCTTAGAATGTAAACAATGTCGCTACTTCTACAGTTCACTGTGTATCTATTTAGGTAGTAAATTAATTTAATTGTGTTCCAAATATCCAATTTCCTTTAAAATGTTTAATTTCTTGATAATTTTTGTTCACAAGATAAAATACAATTCTTTGCAAAACGCGTTCATTTTTTATTTGAAAACAAACCACACAGCAAATTTGTTGTGGTCTGAGGCCAAACATATGGTCAGTGATAACATAAAAGTTAGCTCTGTTGGGGTTGGCTTCTAGTCTAGCAGCTGTGTTTAACGTGTAGCGACTGTCTATACTACCTGCTCAAGCCAGTTAGATGGGCAACTCGATACCCCTTGGTAAGACTGGTTGTTAGACCAGGCTCTGGCTTCTGTGACTACCCGTTACGACTGCCAAATTTGTACAAATAACAGCCGGGACCCACCAACAGGGAGAAACTCGTCATGACAAGATGGTCACCCATCCACGAACCGACCACGCCAAGCTTAACCTTATGGTCAATCGACCCGTACGGCTGTTACTTTGCCAGATGTTTATATGACCTTGAATTATCCGCAATGCAGATTTATAACAAACTTTTTGTCCAAAAAATGACCAATCCATCATGAATGTGACAAATGGACGTGTTACTCATGCCTATAGAAATTGTCGTTTGACCTTTTGAAAGCACTTAACTGTAGCCATTTTGATGACGTCACGCTTATTGAGGCTCGGTGGTTTTGTTCAGCAAACAGGAGGTAGCCTTTTGGTGAAGGCGTTAGTTTCGTCCGGTGTATTGTAGTTTAATAGGTCAGATTGTTCTGGTTTGTGTTAGTTGGTTTAATGTTTTTGTAATATACTTGATATGTGGTTTAAGATGTGGTGGGAGATTGGATGTTAGGATCGAACCTACCCAAAAAGGTGGACCTATATTTATCCGAGCTCCACGTGACGAATAAAACGAATTTTGACATGAAGGCTATAATATTATGAAAGTTTCGGCACGGCTGGCAGTTGCGTATCCAACTAGTAGTGTTAATGAATTAGAAACGATTTCTTCAGTGTCTCCAGATACTTCAGCGTAGGTATGCGGTTGGATAAATTGTTGGATAAATATTGCATTAATTGTTGCACTTTTCTTAAACCATATAATAATGTTCTGTGATTGTAAACCATTCATAGAAAAATAGCAAAAATGAGGAGAAATACCAATTCAGGCCATTCCAAAGAGTTACTGCGGCCCTAGTACACAAAAAACTTGAGAAGGAACAAAGGCAAGTTTTAGTCGCTAAAAGTCTGACACTCCCTTCTAGCTACACCCACAACGGGACATTCGATAATATTCCATCTCAAAAAAAAAAGACAATCAACATTCCAAAAACAAAAATGGGTGACAAAATTAGCCCAGAAACAATAGCCATTAGCCTAAATAATTTCCCACTGCAAACATAGCATCAGCTGAGCAATGTTAGCCCAGTAAATTCGTCCAATACGCGTGAATCGATGGAATTAATTAAATAAAGGCAGTTTGTGCGTCAGTCGGTGTTAGTTTCGCGGCTATTTGGCAAACAGCGTCCTATAACAAAGGGGAGAGCTGTGGTGCTAGCTATTTTAGTAACATTATTGTATAGCTTTAGACTTTTTAGGTTTATCTATATAGTAAAAGAATAATTCAACAGGTATTTTGGTCATCCTTCCTAATTATAATGTTATATGTAGGTTGATCACGGCTTGTTTTTTTGATAGGTACATATTCGAGTCTAGAGCGTTTTTCTACAATACGACTGTTCCCGTAGGAAGGCAATCAGATAGGTGTGCAGAACATTTATAGGGCACATGGGCACTCTCTATTCCCTCACTCTAATATATAGATCTATAGGACAATGCGACACGACTAAAGAGGGATCAATCGCCGATCTCAAACTCGTCGAACCACGGTGTAGGTAGTTCTCTTCGAGGCATCGGTGTAGGCGTCATCACCAACTACCAACTCCGGGCTACTTTATTAAAGTTTGGCGCTTGCTACCACTTGTCTAACGGGGCATTCAAATGAACCTGTTCTATACACATCATTTTTCGAATCGGTTAAGTAATTTATTCAATTCAAACCACCAAACAAGCAATCAATCCTTTTCTCTTTATAATATTGGTAGCTTTAAATAAGTGTGAACATAACAACGATAAAGGTACTCAGGTGGACAGTATGGATAAATCTTTGTCTACAATACCAGCTACACTTGAGTTATTAAGAATATTTAATTATCAACTTGAACGTTTCTTGAAGCGAAGATTATTCCAATTTCAAACATGTTTTTCATTCATGAGTATTATTTACGTATTTGTTTAAGCTTCCCAGACATATATTTAATGGTTTCCAGTATAGAGAGCACTTTGTTCGAAATTCCGAAATAAACGGAGCTTTGCTTTGCGGAATAATAATTCCGACAATCATTTGTTATGTCTCTCTTTAAAACACATATCACGGTTTGTCGTAGGTATAGTAAACACAGAATTGTGATAATAACACTTTTAGAATAACGTGTGTATTATGTTCAGGTACCTACGTTTAAAGTGAAATCTATACACGTTTCTGAGAAATTTTTGTTTTCGTTAAATTTAAATTAGGTTTCATAAATAATAAATACATACAGTCCAGACATACTTTATTTAGTTATGAATTAGAAATAACATCGTTTTAACTCAGTGTCGTATTTTTCCGTCAATTTTTTGTATAAATAAGCGGTTTTGTGTTATATAATACATTATGTGAGTCCCTAAAAACACTACATAGGTATCATAAACAAATTATTTGTCTGTAATCTGTATGCCAGTTCCTGTACATGCTTAGATCCTAAAAACAGCTAATTAACAGATTTAGGACCTGTTTCACCACCTACGAATAAGTTCCAGATAGTTTATCTGGCATCTGTTCCATTTTTTAATTTATCGGGTAGATAGTGACTATTCGGACATTGTGAAACTGGCCCTTAGTGGTTCAACAGGAAGCTTTAATCGTATGAATACACATAATTTTAGTGGTCTAATGTGATATCGTAAATAAACATTTTTTTGAGCTTACATTGCAAGCGCTGGCTGAACTTAAGAAAATTTTGAAACTGCAGATTACTTTTTGAAATATTCGAACAAATAAATTAGCTTTTTATTGAAATCTCTATTCGCGATAAATTCAGAAACTACTGAACGAATTTCCATGCAGTTTTCACCCACTTAAACTAAGAAGAATTCTTAATTATGATTTTACTATACATATAATTTGTAGCCGTGCCGTATTTAATACAGTTAAGTCTTCTCACAATATTAATGTGGATACTTATAATAAATTGATATAACTAATAATATTATACTTACAAAATATTGTGTCATTGTACTAAGTTAGACAAAGTTTCATGGTTGAAATCTGGCGCAGTTCCAGGAGTGAAGTTACTCCAAATACGGGCTGAATTAGGTTACGTGGAAATAATAAAAAGGAGAATCACTTATTGCTGATCAAATGGTACTTATCTCTGCCAAATATGTAAGCTACTAGAATATCTTATCAGATTGACTTTATTAGGGACCAAGAGTTACAGGAGTACATAGAAGCAATTGATATGGTTTAAAAAAAAAACACATTTCAACAAAATATATATTTAGAGCCTTTTCCCAACTATGTTGGGATCGGCTTCCAGTCTAAACGGATTCAGCTGAGTACCAGTCTTTTACAAGGAGCGACTGCCTATCTGAGCTCCTCAACCCAGTTACCCGGGCAACCCAGTACCCTTTGGTTAAACTGGCCTCAGACTTACTGGCTTCTGACTACCTGTAACGACTGCCAAGGATGTTTAATGACAGCCGGGACCTACAGTTTAACGTACCATCTGAAACACAGTCATTGGTGTCCAAGATATAAAGTACATACAAACTTAAAAAAGTTGCATCGGTACTTGCCTGACCTAGAATCGAACCCACGCACTCATGCTTGAGAGGCTGGCTCTTTAACCACTCGTGATGGTCACGAATTTTTTTCAACAAAATATGAACATGTTATAAAAAATAAAATATGTAGCAAAGAAATATGTAAACAAAAAGGTTTGCAAAAACACATTTCACCATATTATCTATGGATTTAATGTAACTCCACTCCGGGAAAAACTGGGGTTGGAAATTTGTTTGAAATTAAAAATGTACGCTCTATAGAGGGTGTGAAGGAATAATTTATATTTAGAGATCAAACTCCTGAAAAATACTCTCAGTGTTAGACAGCCCATTTATCCAGGAAGGCTACTTTTTATCTGGGTGTGAGTGGTTCCCACGGGACGCGGGCGAAACTACCAGCGGATGGATGCTTGTCTATATCACTACATAGTATAAAACAAAGTCGCTTTCTCTGTCCCTATGTCCCTTTGTATGCTTAAATCTTTGAAACTACGCAACGGATTTTGATGCGGTTTTTTTTAATAGATAGAGTGATTCAAGAGGAAGGTTTATATGTATAATTTTAGTATCAGCATTGCACCCGTGCGAAGCCGGGGCGGGTCGCTAGTTTTAATATAAAAATGAATCTCTATTTCTCTTGGTCACGCCATCCCGCGTGAATGGCTGGACCGATTTAAATAAAATTTGCTAGAAACGTAGTCTAGATTCTAAGAGAAGACTTAAGCTACTTATCAAATCAAATCAAATCAAATCATTTATTTTGTGGGTAACAATAAAAAAACCAAGTAGCTATTATACAAGTATTATATGATTTGAAGCAGTTAATTGATATTCGTCATAACGAGGTTGGGATCTGTCATCTGTCAAAGACATCATTTTCATTTTTCTGTCGTTGATACAAAGTAGCAAGTAAGCATAAACTCAACGTCCGAACTTACTTTATCTTATGACATAAGTTTCATTATTGAGAAAAAAATTACAACCGAGACCGAGAAACTCCTCCTTTTATAAAGTCGGTTGAATATATGGGATGTTGGGTGGCCCTGGGATCTCACACCTTTATCTCATCTTGCGATTCTCATAACAGTTTAGTTCGGCGTAAACGTTACCGCTGATATTCACTTCGTATGTTAAGATATACAATATGGGTGTTACTGTACTTGTTCTACTGTCTCGTTGGTCTAGTGGTCGCAAGGCGCGACTGCTCTCGGGGTCTCGGGTTCGAATCCCGGGTCGGGCCGAAATCGCTTTGTGGGTTTTGAGAAGCTTTCATAAAGCAGCCCGGAGTCTGGAAGTTGGTGATTGATTCACCACGAAATGTCAGAGCACGTAAATGTCGGTCCTGCGCCTGATCTCTCTCCGGTCGTGTCGGATTGCCGTCCCATCGGACTATGAGAGTGAGGGAATAGAGAGTGCACCTGTATCTGCGCGAATGCTTGTGCACTATAATATGTCCTGCGCAGCTGGCTGATCTCCATAAAAGAGAACGGCCGCCGTAGCCGACAATCGGCCTGGATGCCATCATGGGTGTTACACAAGGGTGTGCCTACATAAGTGTCGTAAACTGGATAAGTACGGTTCATTTCACTGGGACCATTAAAAATGATCACAAACTTTGGTACTAATAAAATATTCGGTAATTTTGTTATGTTAGAGATTTAGATAAATTATTAAAATATATTTGACGACCAGATGGTGTGGTGGTTAGTGAACCTGTCTGCCACGCTATAGGTCGCAGGTTCGATTCCCGCAAAAGTCAAACATTTGTGTACATAAACATAGGTGTTTCTTTGTATAATATGTATGTATTTACTACAAAAAAGTATATAAGTATGTTTATCAGTTGTCTAGTACCTACCCATAGCACAAGCTCTGCTTACTTTGGGACTAGATGACGTTGTGTGAATGTCTGAGGAATATTATATTTTAATTAAAGTATTGATATTTAAAAGGATAAGGGCCGCGAAAAAGCTGTTTGTGATGCCTTAAAAAATACTTCAAAAGAGTATTTAATATTAAATTTGTTAAAAATATATTTACGTAAATGTAAGTTTATGTTTACAATTTTATTTTATTTTAACTCAATCTCAACCTATTTTTGAACATTGAATTTGAGTCTCTGAAATATAATTATTATGAGCTTAGATATATTTCAAACGACTTTTAATACAAACTTTTCAAACGATTTTTATACTCTTGGGGACAAGCGCACCCACGTTTAAGTAAAAGCCAGTGGGCCTTTTCTTTGTAGTTCTTTAGAATTTTCACCATTAGGTACCTCATTTAAAGTTGTTTTTATCATGGTATTTCAACTGCGTTAACCGGTAAAATAATAGTTTTTTTTTAAATTAGCTGCCAGAAACAGGAAACTACCAGTTTAGATTATCGTATCGTATTTTTTCAGTTTTGCAGTGTTAGTAGATAAAGCGAAAGGGCTTTCCAGTTTTCGGCTCTGTGACGTCACACTCCCCGGTGGATATTCATCACTTTTTCAATTTCAGCCATAGTTCTTATAGACTACAAGCCGATTTTACACCGACCACACAAAGGTATCTGAAATTCAATAGTTCCTTGCACCTTTACCTTTTATATTATACTATTAGCTAAGATATCACAGCAGCTGTTACAAACAATATCTTATTTTCGTTTATTTTAGCTATTACATACGTTATTCCTTGCAAAATATTATAGCCAAAATGAAAAATATTTGAAAATTTATGTAGCATGTAAAATGATATTACAATGAAGAGATAAAATCCATTCAAGTGCTGTTCTGCATCAGTCATACCTATTTGAGACCAAAATCAAAAACGCATCTGAAATCCTAAAAGGTTGAGAAGGCTTGTAATCTTAGCACGCGTATAAAATTACTAGACAGAACCTCTTTACAATCTCAGTCATCAAAATACAGCACTCGTCATAACTTCGTTAAAGTTCGGAATCTAAACCACAAGTCTTAGGGGTGGAAGTAGTGGTATATGCGAGTCGGGAGTCACGTAATGTTAACACGAGCCGTCCCGTGCCGTTTGACGCTCAGCAAAAGGCGACGCCGTCGTGCGGTTTGGAAGAGCGCCAGCGTTTATTTCATTCACAAACTGGCTCTTGGGATCAAGGAAGCTTTATTATGTTTTCAAAATATTTTTTTACAAGTTCTTACAAGATAAAGAATAAGGATAAAACTTTGATATTCAAAAAAATAGGCTTCGTCTGGGTAAGCTCGTACCACCGTAGATTCCATCCTTGTCCAGGCTGGATTGGGATCAAGAGCGATCCGATTATAAATAAAAAAATGCTTATCAAAACAACCGAAAGCATACACAGTTAAATACAAAATAACCTTCAGTTAAAGTTACTTAAAGTTTATGTTGGTACAGTTGAATGACCGAACCCACGCTCAGTGTATATGTGCACACAACAAAGGGCTCCACACAATAATAATATAAAGTAACCATTATTTCTCCAATACCCACTTAGCTATAAAGAAAACTTTTCTTACTTTTAGAAAATTTTAAAGAAATTTCACATTTGGCACGCGGCAGACGGCGGAGCGAAAACGCAGAAACATTAAACAGACTTCGATATAAAACTAAAAGAAATAAATCCTGCTAACACTTGATATGAAAAAACTTGAAAGTTTATGATATAATACATTTACTATATCACTTTTAACAGCAAACAGAAGTGTGAATTTATTTGGGGATCAATGGAAATCGAAACAATTTAGTAGTGTATTGAAATAAATGTAATTAAAAAAAGAAATCTTTTAGTATCCAGCTTTTATGATCATACGTTAGAGGTTTAGGTTAGAGGCTTCTTAGTATTGTCTATGCTTTTCCTTAAATCTATCATAGGTACAGTTTTTACCACGATTGTTCACAGGTTATGTAGTTAAATACTTTATTACCAATTGACTCGGCGAACTTTGTACCGCCTAACAGTCGATTCTTAAATCTTTGTTTTCATTTTATTTTTCAGGCTATTTTTCTTCGTCGCACTTTCAGAAACCTTCTAAAAAAGAATTAGCGAAATCGGTTCAGTTGTTCTCGAGATTTGGGCTTAGCAACACATTTAGCGATTCATTCTTATATTATACATATGCGCTGAAATATTCAAAGAACGACCAAAGCATTTACAAAATCAATTATCAGATATAAAAAATAATCATCAACTTTTTTAAACAAAAAATAAATTTAAAAGTTCGCTCAAATAACAAAAGTAGGCAACAGGAAAGCCTCAAACATTTTGAAAACACTTCGGCCAACTCGAGTTTGGTGGAAAAGAATTCAGTTACTGAAGAATGGAAACATACCGCTGAAAGGAAGACGCAGGCCCTTACTACTTTAAACCGAGATTTTAAGAAAAATGCATTAGATTTAAACGAGTAACTACAAGATAAATCAACGACTTTCGACTAGACAGACGCATATTTTGTATGCATTTTGCAGTCGCTATTTTGTCGCGTTATTCTTTTGTTACAAGGGTAAAGTTATCGCCGTGACGTGCATGGATTTAAGTTTCTCTTATAACCCCATATTGTCTGCATTATTGTGTATAAATAATGTTTTAATTATTTATTATCGTGTTTAAATTAAATAATTTTATCGAAAAATAAGCTGAAGAGTTTCTTTGTCTTGAACGCGCTGTTGTAATGACCTATTGGACTGATATAAAGACTGATTTCAGTGGGTATTTGATAGGTCGTTTCTTAAGAGAGGATTTAGATTACTATCTATCCAGGTGCGCAGAACAGTTTCGTGTCGACAAGGGTGAAACAGCCGGCAGAAGCTAGTTAAGTTATAAAATAAACAAAAATCAAAATTCAAGTCCGTACATTTCAAGGGTGAATGGGGAACTGGCATAATTATCTTCTGACTTCAAGAGACCGCGACTGGTAAATGTTTGCGGAAAAAAGTTAAGTGCGGCTCATTCATCTTCGTTGGATAACTAGGCACTTACATTGAGAGCTCTTAACATTTCGTATTTGCTACTTCTTGTGTTCCGTTCGCTTGTATATATTTTGTTGTTTATAAATCTGTGGCAACTATCAATCTATTAGTTTGGCTAATATCAAACTGTTAACCGACTTTTTGTCATAAATTGAGTACAGCTTGATATGTTTATAATATATTATGTAATATTGTATATTATAAACTCGGAACCTTCTCTTCGATATTAGATAGCTTATTTATCGAGGAAGGCTATGGGTTACTTTTGATCCGGGTTTGCGAAGTAGTTCCCACGGGAAGCTAGTCAGAATTGTCGCTAAAAATTGATTTAACCGAAGATTTATCTGTGAAAAATCTCTATATAAAAGCAAAATGTTATCTTTATCATAAGATTTTTTTTGCATTGTGTATAGGTACTTAATTATTCAATTAGTAAAGGAAGTATTTTTTTTAATTTACATTTTAAACATATCCACTTATTTACAAAGGAGAAGGGGACTTCTGGGCCCAGCAGTTCACTAAATGAAATGTGTTTTAAAAAATCCGTCATATTTTTCTAAGGGAAATCATAAAATATGGTACCTGGTTTCTACCTAGGAAGCGAGTAATCTTAAATTAAATAATTATGGAATTGATACATAGCGAGGAATTTGATTCGCTTAATTCCTCTTTTGTAACATTTTTGTCTGACATCAGTCTGTCACCGTTGGACAGATGTCACTCGTTTGTTGATTTTCGATCTGAGTGTGTACGTATTTTCCTTGCTTTTTGTTTAATACCACGGCCTCGCCTTTAAATAGGACTTTTAACGGATCTTGCATTTCGAAATGACCTGGCTCTGTATTTTTGACAACTGTTTATGCCTATCGATCGGATATTGACAACATGTCGCAGTAACTCTATTGGCAGAAGAGTCTTGGAAGATGAGGCGATCATGTTACCCTTCCTGTGTTTGTGTCCATTGCGATCGTTCACTATTAGCACAGCGGTACAGCCACCTTCTTCTCTATGATTCTATTCGTGAATCTGCGATCTGTTATGTGATCAGAGAGTGGATACTTCCCACAAACAGTAATTTACTTTAGTTCTATATCTTAATTTACTCAAACTATATTTGAATAATAAAAGAAGGAAGGAGGACCTTAGGCTGCTGTACCCATGTAATGTGCATAATATGGTACCTCAGTTGGGCAAGATACCAAGAAAATATCGAACCCCCTGCACAATTCCTAGACGAAATACCCTTTATTTTTGAATCCTCCTGTCCTTTTTTAGTTTTTAAATGGTAGACCCCTACTACTCGTTAGTATTTTATATGTCTGAAAAAACTTGTCTTCGACTGTTACGACTGCCCGGGGCGCAGAAGAGTCAAATGTATCAGATCTTCGACCCCTAGAACACGTTCCATGCATAAAACCATAACACGAACAAAGCCATTCAAAAGTATTTCGTAAAAAACATCAAAAATCTGTAATGTTATAACATAACCTCACTTTTTTATATTTCATATAACTTGGTTCCTGGGTAGCCAAATTTCATCAAATTTTCGGTGAGACCTTATTAATATATTCTCTTACAAATAAGGCTAGTTTGATTCAGTTAACACCTGGGCCCAGAAATGTATGGAGTAGGTCCCTTCTCCTGTAGAACCTCTCAAGTAAGGTAAAATTCACTATTTAAAATGCAGCCCCAGACATCGTAATTCTAAGATCGGTAAGCAATACTAGTTCAGCTACAGTTTCTACAATATCAAGTAAGCGTGACTCCCGGTAAGAAACTTGAATTAAACCGACCTACTTTCAGTCGACCCTAACTCCCTTTTAGATTAAAATACTCCAAAGGCCTGCAGACCCATGTCTCATCGTAAATCAAGCAGAAGTCTGGCGACCGTGAAAAGAGTTTAACATCCTCCCCTTGAACAATAAACTTTCTTGTTTAATTTCTTTTGTTTCCTTTCTTTTATAATGTATAGGATAGGGTGTGTGACCTAATGAAATGACGACGAACGAATAAACATGAAACTTTGTATATTATGTACAAAGACACTTTTTTGTTTACTAGTTTTAGTTCACTAGTGTGAAGTAGTTTTTATTATATGTAGGTATATAGATATTATTTTTAAGTATTTTATATTAGTGTGTACTGTATAAGCATAAATACACTTTAATACAAATTACAAAAAAATAAAACCGACTTCAAAAACACTGAAAAGTGAAAAAAAAAGCTTTTAAGTACATCGCTCTAGAAGTCGGTGTCAAGAAGTTGCAACTGTTATACTGTATTTATTTGGACACCGACTTCTAGAGCGATGTACTTAAAAGCTTTTTTTTTCACTTTTCAGTGTTTTTGAAGTCGGTTTTATTTTTTTGTAAAAAATTTTTATTTTTATCTTTTTAGTATCAGGTCCAAAATCTGTTTTCGTCATCCATTTATACACTCCATACCTTCTATAATAGCTATCATAACTCAAGTTTGTAGGAAATTCTCATTAACAACAACATCATCCACATACACATCGTCCACATAAATCAAACAAATGCTCATAAAATAAAAAGTACTGAACCAAATTGGATGAAATTTTTATGGGACCAAATGGCAAGTATACTGCATCGAACAAAAAAAGAATTACACAAATCGGACTAGAAACCTCGGAGTAATCGGTGTACATACATAAAAAAAAAAAATAAAAAAAAAAAAAACATACCGGCCGAATTGAGAACCTCCTCCTTTTTTTGGAAGTCGGTTAAAATATATAATGCTTTATAATATGGCGCCCCAAACTGATTGTCGGCCAGTGGCCGTTCTCTCTAAGGATCTCAGCGAGTGGCGTAGTACATATTATAGTGCACAATCATTTGCGCAGACACAGCTGCAGCGGGTCATGTGCCACTACTCGTTACCTAACAGCACAGTATACTTGTAATAAAGTAACTATTGCCACCTACTATTGAAATATTCAGGCTCTATGCTCCTGGAAAATTCAGATAAGAAGTATTATAGCATTATATGAATCTTCAATATGGCAATTGAATTTAAGCCTACTTGCATAAGGGAAACACATAATCGCGTTGCGGCGCCGCGCTGCTAAAATCGGCAATCGCGTTGCGTCGCGAAAAAGAGCGTTAATATAAACAAATCTATGTCAAGATCAGACTATTTAATTTTAAGACTGTTTCCGAGTTGTGTTGTTTGCAAGAGTGTAGAAACAAACAGAATCATTTTCAACAAGTCATCATTATCTCCCGAGCCTGCCTCGTTGGTCTAGTGGTCGCAAGGCGCGACTGCTGTGCACGGGGTCTCGGGTTCGATTCCCGGGTCGGGCCGAAATCGCTTTGTGGGTTTTCTGAAACTTTCATAAAGCAGCCTGGAGTCTGGAAGTTGGTGATTGATTCACCCGTGCATCGGAGAGCACGTAAATGTTCCCTCTGCGCCTGATCTCTCTCCGGTTGTGTCGGATTGCCGTCCCATCGGACTATGAGAGTGAGGGAATAGAGAGTGCACCTGTATCTGCGCGACTGCTTGTGCACTATAATATGTCCTGCGCAGCTGGCTGATCTCCATAAAAAGAGAACGGCCGCCGTAGCCGACAATCGGCCTGGATGCCATCATCATCATCTCCCGAGCCTTTTTCCCAACTACTCGTTTGTTGGAGTTGGCTTCGGTACTTGCCTGATCTGCAATCTTCATACTATCAATCAATCATACTTGAGAGGTTGGCTCTTTACCCACTAGGCCACCACGACGTTTTAATAATAATCATTGTCAACCGGTATAAAGTCATAAATCTGGAATTTGAGCTGGGCTGTGGTTCTGTATATATTTCGGCCCAAAGAGTGCTTCTAAGACGTGCTACAAATAAAATATTCAAATAACTCAAGCGGTCTTTCCGCCTTGTTATGAAAACAAAAAGAAATGAGGTCAGGTGTCAATTGTCTCAACAAT
Organism: Heliothis peltigera; assembly: GCA_958496145.1. Lineage (NCBI taxonomy): Eukaryota > Metazoa > Arthropoda > Insecta > Lepidoptera > Noctuidae > Heliothis > Heliothis peltigera. The sequence goes on from OY292328.1 coordinate 9,968,393, forward strand.
ATCCCCTCCAAGCGATATTTCTCAACCTAATTGAATGATTTGGTGGGATAAGCAGACATGTGTGTTAGTGGGGCGTTAATGTAACAACAAAAGTAACATTGACACTGTATTCAAATACAAATATCTTTATTGCACCAAAAAGATTACATTACAAGTGTGACGTCAGCCAAAAGGCGTTTGAGCCTCAAATTTTTCAAATAACGTGCGAATTGTGCTCATTACCCTTTCTTGTAATTAAAAATTCTTATTATTTTTCAAAATGTTCCTTGTATAGCACATTGATTGGATGCGATATATTAACGTGTATTCAAAGAAAATAATTTTTTAAATTTCCTTGCGTGTCTTCACATATTTTCTTCTTTCCTAATCTATCTATATCTCTATAAGTGAGGACTTGTAATTGGCTTTATGTTGACTAGATACCTAAGTTTTGTTAAGTTTTTTTCATAGCTGTAAGTCTTTCATAGTACAATAAATAAATAAATGTCAACATATATTCACAGTCACTTAAACTAGGATACCCTGTGCTATAAGTGACAAAGAGTATTTTTATGGTATTTACTTTAATTCTTTTTTTTTTCGTTAGAAATCATCAAATGACTGCTCCCGCTATAGGAGCAGCTGGAGGGAGTGTCTGACTTTTACTTACTTAAACCAACTTTGTTTCTTCTTCCATACTACTTGTCCAAACTATATCCATCAATGACGAGTGAAAGAACTGTTTTTTTTTTAATCTTGACCAGAATCTGCACACGATAAATTTGAAATTACCCAATTAACAAAACTTACGACATAACCGTGATACGGCATAACTTAAATAAACTGGTTTAAGTTTTTTTTTAATAAACACTGGCCAAATTTATTTATACGCAAGGAAATCCTTGAGCCTTAAATTTTTTGTCAAAAAAATAAAAAGTCCACGACTGCACCTAAGCACTCCAGTTCAGGATTTATTGTCACCAACACCAGTGTTAGCGACAGTTATTTTCGTCCCAATTACGTAAAAACTCATTTAAAACGGACATTTAATTTTTGCAACAAGCGCTCCAGACATTTTAAGCTTCATTATTATCCACAATTGCGAGTGATTATCCCCATCCGGCACTATAATTTGATACCGTGATGTTTTCCTGTGGTCATGCAATAGGTCCCACTGCGGCCGTTTGTTCCTTAAATAGCTTCGAAAGCTAAAACACAATGTGTAGAAAGTGTGTTTACTATTTCGGGTGTTAAGGCGATACCAATACAGGGGCACCGTAAAAACGTCCTCTTTTTCGTCGCAAGGTTAGCCGTAATTCTACATACATAGTAGAAGCCCAGAAAAAAAATGCAGTGTATAGACTAATGTATAAGTAAAAGACTTATTCAAAAACATTTTCAAAAAATAATCTTTACATGATCCAAACCGAACGCCGACACCGAACGGTGACTTTGGTCGCATCTCCTGTCGGCCGACAGCGTTCCACACGGTTGGGGCCGACCCCGCACGCAGCCTGTCACGATGCGCTCTCAACCAAGGATGTCCATAGTTGTTTGATTCCGCCGACATCTGGTCGGACGACCAACGTTTACATGGTAGATTTTCACGCCAACTGGACCTCTGTCGATGGTTGGTTTGTATCGTGTAGAAGGCTTATTATGGGTACCCTGGAAATAGGTCATGTCTATTTGTAATTTATATCAGCACGTTTATTAATGAAATGCTAAAAATTTATGAAATTTAATATAGAGTAACATTATTTGTATAACTTCTAAGAACTAACTCTTGATAAAATCATTGTTGTTATATGATTTGACTTAACATAGAAAAACAAAATATTATTGTACAAAAACTTACTTCGTGGAATTGAAACAAGTACGAAGTACTGGGCACTAGTTTGTCAAGTACCTACCTTATCTTGTAAAGGTGAGCTTCCACTAGTGTACAGCACTATGACGAACATAAATGTTTCTTCTAGTCTACTCACTCTAGAAAACAAAAACAAATCACGTGCAATAATTTCTAAAATGCCCACGAATTAACGACCTTTGTGCGCGAACATAATCGTACTAGAAGTGGACTCACACCGACGGCGACGCGTAAAAAATATTTGTTCGCGAACAACTTTGGTGGAATCTCACCATAGGGTTATGAAACAAGCTTTCTGAAGAACCCTTGTAGTTGTCAATTCATGTATAGAAATGTATTATCTAGAGGTACCTTGACTCTTTCTTTGTCTAAAAATGTCGATATGGAAATATTGAAGTATGAAGATTTTAGATATCTAAAAAGGCGTAGGTACCTAATATTACTGAGAACGCTTATGCTCTTACGATTGAAAGATTTTTTTCAGAAGAACGGATGAAGTATGCTAATTTAAACGCTTATTATATTAATTATGTATTTTTTCCTGTGCTGTCACTGTAATTATGGTTCCCGGCACAAGTATACATTATTTTGCACAACTAGATGGCGGTAAGCATTTAAAAGCAGGCTATGGTAACGTTACATACTACAATATAAGTGAATTTGTATATTATACATATGCTTTTATATTATTATTATTATGTATATGCTTAAATTTTCTTGCTATATTACTACGAGTGTTTGTGTTGCTATATCTTAAGTATAAAGGCCGAAAGTGTCCAGTTATTTTTGGACTTTCATTATTCCCTAAAAGATTATGCTCCTGGAACAGTAAAGGCGAGACGACGATTTTAATTCGCTAGATGAAAAAAAGTAAACTTAATCAATGGATAATTTTAAATGAGAATCATTACTGAATCCAAATTGCCTAATCAATTAGAACATGTAGGTAAATATTTGACAGCTATTGGCGACGTTGCTAACTTTTGGAATACGCGCTGTTAACGAAATAAAATGTAAATCATGAGTAGGTATAATATTGTTGAACTTCGTTAGAGCAATTCACATGAATTTTGCGAGTTGTAAGGATTTTCTAAATTACGCGAATACCGAATATAATTACGGTTCATTTTTCTAGAATTCAACATTTCATTATTCATGCTAAAAAAGCCTGGCGGCCTATATTAAAAATGGCGTCTGAAACAATTCATTTGATCATGACCGCCTTTGTCTTTTCCTCCTTAACGTCGCCCTGAATTATTGCAAGGATCATTTAACCCTCAAAAGTGGAAGAAAGCTTTTTGACCTGTAAAAGTTAAAAGATTTCATATGAATCAAACTCGTATTTTTGGATTGATATTTTATTTTCTTATTCGTGTTTACAAGCTTTATTGTTATGTCATCGATCATCAAAAAATCGTCATAATCAATAAGTTATATAAATAAAATGCTTTTATACTGAATATTATTTAAGTAACACTATATACCTATTTTTAAGTTTGTTTAAATTAATTTGCTAATTTTTAGTGATAAGTCTATTATTAAACAATTTTTTGTCCTCTACCCATAAATTAATCTAAATTATCATTGTTTATCAGGTCATTCCAGTGCGTGATCAAAATTTTTGCACAAAGCAAATATTATTAGGAACCCTGCTCGAGTATAAACAACTAAGAATATTCAGAATAAACACCATTATTATTCTGTTACCACCCAAATAAATGTATTATTTCACCAAAACATAGCAAATAATTAATGACCAAACTCATGATGGATAAATCGGGGAAAATATAGCCTGATCATATTTCGGCCATACCCCTCGTACTGGTCACGAGCGCACGACATATATCGCATACGAAATTAAAGAAATCTTTTATTTATCAGTTACAGAACCTTTAACAGAATATAGGTGGGTGATCAGGGGTGTATTACGATGTATTAATATTCATAAAACTAATCTGATTCAGTATATGGGACAAACAATCGATTTGGATATATATTTTTTATGTTGTCATCATCTCCCGAGCCATTTCCCAACTATGTTGGGGTCGGATTCCAGTCTAACCGGATTTGGCTGAGTACCAGTGTTTTACAAGGAGCGTCTGCCTATCTGACCTCCTCAACCCAGTTACCCGGGCAACCCAATACCCCTGGACTGGCGTCAGACTTACTGGCTTCTGACTACCCGTGACGACTGCCAAGGATGTTCAATGACAGCTGGGACCTACTGTTTAACGTGCCATCCACAACACAATGTCCAAATGGACACTGTTTCGGACACTAATGTTCCATCATTAGTGTCCAAGATGTACTTAGAAAGTACATACAAATTTAGAAAAGTTGCATTGGTACTTGCCCGACCTGGAATCGAACCCACGCCCTCATACTTTAGAGATTGGCTCTTTAACCACTAGGCCACGACTTCGTAGTGATAATTTTTATATAGTGATACCATCATTTAAATGTAACTTATTTAATGACTACCTTCCGCCAGTAGTTTCCCCCTCTTCCTTGGGGAACTTCTCTACCTCCTTCCACACCCTGTCTGTTAAACTGATGATACTGTGAACCTATAATACTGCCAAGTTTAATCAAATGCCGTTTCGTTATTTGCGCGTAAATAAGTAACAAACATACATAATTGACGACCAGATAGCGTGGTGGTTAGTGAACCTGCCTGCCACGCTAGAGGTCGCGGGTTCGATTCCCGCATAAGTCAAACATTTGTGTGCATGAACATGAGTGTTTGACTTAGTCTGGGTGTTTCTATGTATAATATGTATGTATTTACAAAAGAAAAGTATATAAGTATGTTTATCAGTTGTCTAGTACCCATAGTACAAGCTCTGCTTAGTTTGGGACTAGATGACGTTGTGTCAATGTGTGAGGGATATTATGTTATTATTATTATAAATATACGCCTAAATACTCACAAACTTTTGCCTCATTATATTAGTGTAATTATCGAGCTATTGATATTTAATTTATATGTTTCTCTATTCTTATTGTTTGTGGCCGTTAATACGATCTATTACGATAAGATGATCTGAAGCTTACTGAGTAATGTAGGGCGCGTTCTAGACGTTCTTCAATGCTGAAAATAAGATAATCCAACAAGTGACTGTTCTAATTATAATTGGTCATGATGTTAAGTAGGTTTCAAATAATGTTAGCGCTTATAGCCTTTTCATCTCCAGATTATGCCATGGTCATCGTAACTGCGTTTTAACAACCTCTCTATCTGTTGATTTGCTTACTGGGGAAAGAATTTTGACATTAGCTCCATACGCATGATGTCATATGCCTATTTCTAGTAGGCAAATCTATTTATAGGTAGCTTTTAGAAATCCGCCGTAAGAGGAGAGAAATACTACTAGGTACATACATCAGTCAAGAGCACTTGAACTTAAAATTTAATGCTTGGCAACAAAAAAATTCCGATAGGGCAAACGTCCGACCAACCGGTCCAACTTAACGTCAATCAAAATAAAATCGACTGATACTCTATGTCTATTTAATTTTACACAAAAACAATAATAGGAGAAGCAACAAAGGAACCGTTATTGAATCTAATGAATCAATCAAGTAATAAAGGCAACCTAAACGGCCTCCAATCAACCGTTTACACCAATATTTAGATGAAAATACAGCTTTAATTCATTATAAAGTTGCGAGAATTTCCAACATTGTACGTGAACGGCAAAGAGGTAATATAAATAGTTTATAAATTAATGAAGTATGATGCCGGCAATATCAATAGTGTATTGGTTCCGCGCACTCGTGTGAACAGCAAAGTTTGCCGTTCATTGCCGTTCAACGGCAGTGTACGCCGCGAATTTAATTTTAATGTTACGGAAAATAAAGCACCTTTTTATAGCCAATTATTTCCGTATTTGCGCTTCGAACAATATTGAATCTTTTTGAGCTTTTATAAAATGGTTATTTTTTATTATTTTCCCAGAATATTTTAAAACTGAATCAAAATTTTCTCTTCATTTCTGAGAAGTACATAATTTATGGTTTCGGGTATTTGTCAAACAAGAATGATGCTTTCTGTTATCTTGAGAACCAATTTATACAACGTAGGCAAAGATATCTTTGCCTGGTCATGGTGACAATGCATATAGGTCAATTTGCATCCAAAAAGGACAAGTCGTTCCCTTGGTTACTTAAAACCGTGGGATAGCAATTATTTTTTAAGTACCATATTATGAGTTAGTAAACTGTAGTTAGAATTCCATTTTATGCAACAAACTCTACTACATTAAAACTATCGGCAAACCGCATAGTACTGCATTTGCAATCTAATTACGCTACGATTCTAATGACTGGCTGGAACTAGCATTATAATGTTCAGCTTTAAAATCTCTTTTTAAAGGCCTCTTTGCTAAATGTTTTTTTTTTATTAGGTAAAAAAACGTAGGTATTGTTATTCAGCAGGCTCAGCATGGCGATTCTATGTCTATTCTATCAAGAAAAGACAAAGCTCTTTCTGTTAATGTCAACATACTGAACTGTCAACTCGCATATAAGCAGTTGTAGACTTATGTCTATCGAAGAAAATGAAAATTTATTTTCTACGTGTCAAAGGAAATCTTACGTCAATCTGTCACTTATCTGACATTATGTCCATTCTCCGGTAGAAAAAACTTGTTTCTACGGTTGCCATGCTGAGCCTGCTGGTTGTCTAGTGTCCATGGTCTATATCTGGATACCTAACAAAGATACATTTATATTTTTAAGTGATTAAGAAATACATTTTAATCATATTTAGAAACAAACACAAAGAAATTAATTAGATTATTCTGACTTGACCATCTTAATTAAACAACTAACATGTTAGCTACATAGCGCCAAATAAATAACAGTTATCTCAGTTGGCGAACTATAACTTGTGTACGTGCCAAATTTGTAATTATCACAATATTAGCTAGGATATCTATAACGCAGATTTGTCTACACTCATATTGTAAAGAGAAAAATTTGTATTTGTAATGAATAAACTTAAAAAATATTATGCCAATTTCAAAAACTCTTACATTACTACATACACGACATCCTTACTAATATTTATAAATGCAAAAGTAAAACCGTCTGTCTGTTTGTCATGCTTTCAAGACAAAAATACTAAACCGATATAAATTAAATTTGGTAGAGACATACCTAGTCTAGAGTCTAAGAAAGGACATAAGCTACTTTTTATCCGGGTACGGGAGGCAGTTCCCTCCGGTGGCGGATAAGACAGCTAGTAGGCTATTTTTTATCTGAACTTGTTGGCCATTACAATGATTAAGAAGTTGTAACTGAAAATTGTAAAAAGAATTTTCTTAAATGGTCTTCTTTTTCAGTGTGAAGTTTGAAGTGTTGTTAATTGCTTAAGCGATTCTATGATGGCAACCAGGCCGATTGTCGGCTACGGCGGCCGTTCACTTTTAAGGAGATCAGCCAGCGACGTAGGTCATATTATAGGGCACAAGCATTCGCGTAGATACAGGTGCAACCCACAAAGCGACCGAGCTTTCGCCCGACCCGGGAATCGAACCCGAGACCCCGTGCGCAGCAGTCGCGCCTTGCGACCACTAGACCAACGAGGCAGTCAAAAGCGATTCTATAATATTATTGCTGCATTAATTGTATAAACAACTTAAAAAAAATATTACAAAAAAACGTCCATTCTTGCTGCTATGAAATTATAATAAAAATCTTTCACTTCATTTCGTAGACTTACAATCTCACTCACAGAGTTTATGCCAAAGAGATTTCCCTTAAATATACTCGTACGTCGCGGTAATGTGATTTACGGCACCTTTATCACTTTGACGCAGTTGGTGTTAAAAACCCTGTATGCGAATTGATATTCAAATACTCTTATATACCACTCCATCATACTTTTTTAAGTATGATAACCGTAATAGGGTATTTGACTCTTTTTTTAATGATTCATATCAAAAGTAACATTTTACAAAACCAAAAACAGAAGTTATTTTTGGAATCCGTTGAGAAATAAGTAATTTATAATCCTTTCAAAACCAGTAGAAAGTCAAACAGTTAAATAAAATAACAGAAAAAAGGATGCAAATACAAACTTTTTGTTCAACGCTATTTGATCACGCATGTGCAAAAGAGATAGCAAGATTTCCCCACTATGATCCCACTCTTCATCAAACTAATATAGAAAATGTTGATTGCTGCTCCATTTATCAAACAAATTTGACACTGTTTTCAGAAAAATGTTCCTTGTGCGTGTGTTTATTCGTTTTGTTTTCATCGTTGATCGTTTTGTTCCAATTTTTGTCATCCATAAGATTTCAATGTTTTATACTGTGTTGTGCTCTCGAATTGTGCATTTATTACTGCGCTTGCCTTTCGCCAAGACTATTGCCACGTGATAGTGTTTATGGCAGGGCTAATAAATTAAAAATAAATTGACATGCTTCGAATTGGTCTTCAAGGTTAGCGTTTAGCAGCTCCTTGTTTGGATTTTGAACTATTGATTTTTTTTTCTTGTAAAATAACCACTCACAACAAAATGTTTATAATAAATACTATATAGGAATGATAATTATAATATTTTAAAGCAGCTATCTTAGATTTGTATTTTGGATTATATTTTTACTATTTTATTATGTACAATCCCACGGTCTTTTTCTAATAATTTGCATCGTTTAAAATCAACAGGAAATTAAGAAACGAATAGATTTTAATTTGCTGAAACTGAGTTCAAACAACCGTATAACCTACTAGGCAATATTCTTTCAAAAAGATCAGTGAAATATACTGAGCGAGTTTTTCAAATCAGCGTTTGGCTTTAGATAAAGTTTTTATAAATAAAAAGATCTCTTTTTTAATCAAGGTAATTACATTTCCAAACCTTTTCACATTATTACATTTTAACTGTGCCAAAACCGATGATCGGTCCAAAATTGACGATCGAGCGCTTACGCAATCACCCTACATGTTAATGAAATATATTTATTTGCCAAACGTAAATAAAAGAGGGTCTAATCTAAATATTAAATGTAATTTAATTTGCAAACTGGTTTCTATTTATAATACTGGTTTAGATGAACAAACAAAATGTAGGGATTATTAGAATATTTTATTCATAGCATTCGATCATTTTAAATTCAGAGTTATTGGGGGAGTATTTTTTAATTATTTTCAACGTTGACATCTTCTAAAACGCTTGAAATATAAGCAATTGCATAAGTAAGAAAAGTTATTAAGCCATATAAATATATTTTTTTAAACGTGGTCAGCGTATTTTATGAATTGGATTCCAAAAATCATCAGCAAAATCAATCTGCCCAGCCTTTTCCCAACTACGACGGGGTCGACTTCTAGTCTCACCTGATGTAACTTTGGACCGAAATTTAATATGCAACTGCCTACTTGTCCTGTAAATCCACAGTCCAGGTGGTTGGGCAACCTAATGTCCCTTGGTAATACTGGTTGTCAGACTTTCTTAGTTCTGACTACCCGTAACGACTGCGAACGATAAACAAATGACTACTAGGACCATATGCCATCCAAAACATGGAACACGTTACACATAGATTATAGTCACCCATCCAAGCACCAACCGCACCAAGTGTTGATAACTTGATTGGATTCGAAACAGGACTCAAGTAAATCGATCCTGTCTTCAGTGCTTATTTTATCTACGTTTGTAGCCATACCCATAACAAAGTATCTAGAAAAAATGTTAGACTAAACTATTAAACTACCAACTGTTTACAAATAGTTTACTTACAGAACAAACAAACTGAAATACAGTCAGCAAGGCTGTCGGTACACCACTGCAATCTACAAAGGAAACGATGCAATGAGCTTTATGGAACAAAAAGGCCACACTATCTTACGTACCTACTGGAGTAAATATATCAAGGTACGTCTTTATATGTACGTACTTTAAGAAGTACAGACGCCAGCACATCAAGCTATCAATTTCCACAATCAACTTTGAACCATATTGCCTCAGCAATAAAGTTGAAAATCTATAATGGTCTGTCAGATTGTAGTAGCTTGATGTGCTGCCTGCACATCTCTATTTCTCAGAATATAAGGCCTTTAGAGCGGTAGGATCGTTTGACAATCGCACAAATATGGTGACGTGTTGTGACAATGCTGTTACAGCTTCGTATTGCTATCGTCTTACAAATTTAAATCTATATTTTTCTTAGTATATGTTTTCTATATACGAGTATAATTTTGTTTTATTCAAAATAAAAATGCTTGGATTCACAATGGGATTAAAATAGCTCAAATGTTGCCTTTTAAAGTGCTTTTTTATTTATTGATAATATCAACAGGTAGATGTTTGAAATACATATTGAATATAGAGAATATTATTATATTAGGAACTTGAAAACTGAAACTTGAAAAGTAGATAATTATATAAAAATAAAATTACTATTAAATTTTGAGATTTGGCCCCTTTTCATTTTTGCTAGCATCATTATATTTTTCGTGCTATTTTTGCTCTAAAGTCCCAAAAATATCAAGTATATATTTTTTTTCACTTTCAAAGAAATAAATTATATTAAAATAAAAATGAAGGGGAGCTCCCATGAGACACACTGAACTCTTCATGCGGGAGTCCGACTCGCACTTGGCGGGTTTTTTTCTCCTTTCTTCCTTTTGGAAGCTATAATTATCATACAAAAACAAAAAACTGAATTGCATACGGGGATTTCTCAATTTAGAAAGATAACCTATGACCCGTGTGGAATAATTCGTCATTAGTTTTCAGCTTCAAAGTACATCACTACATCACTACATAGTATAAAACAAAGTCGCTTTCTCCGTCCCTATGTCCCTTTGTATGCTTAAATCTTTGAAACTACGCAACGGATTTTGATCCGGTTTTTTTTAATAGATAGAGTGATTCAAGAGGAAGGTTTATATGTATAATAACATCCATTAAATAATGGAGAAGTACTGTTATTTTTGAGGTTTCTAATGTGATGTCGTAAATAATTTCATTTCTCCCGCTTACATTACCAGTGCGAAGCCGGGGCGGGTCGCTAGTACAATAATATTTTCTAGAGCTAAATGTGTTATCAATTGAGTCTCGAAGTTAAAAAAGACCATAGTACATAGAACAGTTTGATTGGGTGACATACTTGCCAATGGACTGACCATCAACGATCAACGAAGCAGGAAAGTGGACCCCGGGCCCGAAATGTTGCAACCGGGATAACGCTCGGATGATGATGACATAACGAAAATAATATCTGTTACACACATACATATCTTAAAATATAATTACGTATCAGATTCGGGCTGTTGCACTTTAAAGTGTACAGTCACGTGAATAAATAATATACCTAGCGTTGAGTGTTGACACGCACCGTATCTTATCTTTGAGTGTACTTGCGTATTATTAAAGAGCGAGTTAAAAATTAATCAAATGGTTGTACCTACTTTAAAATATTGATTTTAATTTTAAAAATACCTATATTGCTATTTTAAGCCTAATATTAGCTTCTGCCGCGTCCCATGAGAACATTCGTCTCTACGTATAACGCTTTCCGAATAAAAAATATCATCATATAAGTATCCTATGGCCTTTTTTTTGTTTTTTTTTTCGTGGGAAATCGTCAAATGACCCCTCCCGCTGAGGATGCAGCTGGAGGGAGTGTCAGACTCTACTCTATCCTATGGCCTTCCTCGATAAATAAGCTAACGAAAAGTAATCAATTTTGCATATCAATAAATGATAAAATAAATTAATTTTGCAAATAGGTTGAAATCAACACTTCTACACGTCAACACATTTTTTATAGAATAACGAGATGAGGTCGGCATTTTCTGACTACCTTGAGAAGAAACGTCGAAACAAACTCAAGGGTCATAGTCTCTTAAAGTTCAATAAATACTTAATCAAATATTTCTTGATATGACTCCGCTCTCTAAGCTTACAAATTGTAGTTCCATAGTCCAAAGGCGCATATTACTAAAGATGAGCATAGGAATCTTTTATAGGCGCACATTTACTTTACGGTGCCATACATCCCCATACTTCGACTATTAGGGCGTCATCCACGCCTGTCGACCGATTGCAACACCTTGCGTCAGTATCCTAACTCAAAAATTAACCTTTTATTGTGTTTCTATGTATAATATGTATGTATTTACAAAAGAAAAGTATATAAGTATGTTTATCAGTTGTCTAGTACCCATAGTACAAGCTCTGCTTAGTTTGGGACTAGATGACGTTGTGTGAATGTGTGAGGGATATTATTATATTATATACTTGTATGTCTCTACTAGACCACGGGACTACAGAGTCCCGGATTTTTAGAAGGCGAACGTGGGGCCGAAGCCAACACGCTGAAGCCCTTTTGAGACAACTTTAATATATGTAATGGTTACACAAAACCGACGATTATCCCTGTATACACTATAGAAATGTACCCAAGGACAACCCCCGGTTTGTGCTAAACTATTGCTAAGTATGGAAGAAAATCTACTTGGGTTATTGTGATGGGATGCTAGTGGACTAGGGAAGGGAAAACTATGGGGACTATGACCCCTGCCGATAACAATGTAATAAATACATGTAAAAATGGCAGGAGGAGACTCGCCAACTCACTTACCGGGCCCCCGGGAACTAGTCGCTAAGTCGCAACAAGGGGGCAACGGGGACGTGAGCGGCTGAAGGTTGAGGTTGCCCCGGCCGGCTTTCTACCCAGATCACGCGCCTTAAAACCGGCATCAAGCCAGGGTCCAGCATCTCTGTGCCCACTCGCCACTTACCCGAGGCATTCACCCTCCGAGCATTGCTCTAGCGACTCCACTCTGGACGGCCAATGAAGGCAAGCCAGAGGCGGGAGACCTGTCCCCCCTCAGGGTTCACTCCGGCGAGCCGGAGATGAGGGACAGTATCCTCTCCCTGGAGCACTCGGTACCCGCGGGGTCGCTACTCCCCGACATCCGCCTCAGATGCCCTGCGGGCATATTATATATATTATTATATTGTACCTAATTCATTCAAGCAGAATTATAGACTACAATGTCAAAGTTCTTTAATTGATCAGGGTATCAATCATTAGTAGATCCCCCAAGGTACACGACAGCATATCAAGCTACTACAATCTGTTAAATTTCCTTAATAAATTTTCAACTTTATCGCTGAAGCATATGGTTCAAAGTTGATCGGGGAAATTTGTCAGTTTCGGATAGCTTGATGTGCTGGCGTCTGTACTATGAACTAAGTACCGAGATTTCAGGTCCCATAACGTACTCACCTAAATCAATTTCACTTCAGGATTTGTCGGTCGAAAACCCGATGATTGATTGTCAAAACTGTTTGAAGATTAATCCCTGTCGTAAAGCAGTTTTCATCAAAGTTTGCCTGCATTGTGCTAGACTAAAGATGAATGAAACTGTCACTGGTTTTTAGACATGGCAGTTCTTTATATTTAAAATATATAAATTTTGCGATCATTTTAGTAGAAAGAAAAGTGGATTTTTTCATACTAAAGCACTGAATCAAACTCATCATAGAATATCTGTCGATATTACGAAGAAAATATTATATTATGGTTCTATATTGATTGTTTTATTTTGAAAATCGTAACACTTTGTTATCTGTTTTTTTTATGTTAATCGTAAAACTATGTTTCTCCTAAGGCACTGATGATGATGATGGCATCCAGGCCGATTGTCGGCTACGGCGGCCGTTCTCATTTATGGAGATCAGCCAGCTGCGCAGGACATATTATAGTGCACAAGCATTCGCGCAGACACAGGTGCACTCTCTATTCCCTCACTCTCATAATCCAATGGGACAGCAATCCGACACGACCGGAGAGGGATCAGGCGCAGGACCGACATTTACGTGCTCTCCGATGCACGGGTGAATCAATCACCAACTTCCAGACTCCAGGCTGCTTTGTGAAAGTTTCTCAAAACCCACAAAGCGATTTCGGCCCGACCCGGTATTCGAACCCGAGACCCCGTGCACAGCAGTCGCGCCTTGCGACCACTACACCAACGGGGCAGTCACTATAAAGTAAGACCTAAGGCACTATAAAAGTATTGTGTCTATTATAAATCAGTATCAATTTTCTGAACTAACATTTTTTTTGTATGAATATGTATGGTAAAGACATTTCAGATTTTTTTTATGATTAGATTCTCTTTATGACCACATGATTTGTCGATTTCAAATGTCATTTCCATATTTTTTTTTAGTTTGTAGCGTTTACGAATTTAGAAAAACATCTTGACTAACCCCACAGTAGATTGAATGTTATATAGTTATGAAAATTACAAAAGGTTATTTGTATCTCCTCATATTTTCGTCCCTAAAGATGTTCATTTAAAACTACTTACAACAAAAACAAAACCAAATCTCCATTCATAAACCAACTCAACAATCACCCTATTTACGTCCCACGGTTGGGCACAAGCCTCCTCTCACACAGAGAATAATTGAGCGTTAATCACCACACTTGCTCAGAGGTGATACCAGACTATATTTCAGTTTTCTCGAGATGTTTTCTTTCGCCTTTAATCTGTCATTGGTTTCCAAGGTATACTTAAAAAAAGTTGCTTTAATACTTGCCTGACTTACCCGCACATTTTTCTATAACCACTAGGTTATCACGACGAAAAACTCAACAAACAATACCTCAAAAAAGTACCTACATTAATAAAACTCGTAAGAACTCCCCAAAGTACGTACCGTTACATTTGTTACTTGATACGCGAACACAGTTCACCAGAGAACCAATAAAATTATCATAACCGAGTCGATGTGCCAGAATCTTGCCGCGGCAAGAAACTTGTTCCATATTCAAAGCACCCCTGTGCAACAGCTTGGCTTTATTAAGTTTTGTATCTCTTTTTATTAATAAAATATATGTCGAAAAAGTGATAAGGCCTATATGTGCAGTTGTCTAATTTAATAACAACGTCCTACCTACATTTTTTTTCTGGCATGTAATCTCCGAATATAATCCTTTCACAAAATATACCCATTTTTTTATATCTAGCTTTTTAGTGACTAGGTCCGAAATACACTTTGTTCCCGCTATTACTGTGATAGCTCACATAACTGAAAGGTTTTCATCAATACTTACTAATAAAATAAACTCAACACGTAGCTACGATAAACCGCTAAAGACTTCCTTAATCTATACAGTATATTGTATCCATCATCGTACCTGCATTGGCAGTAAAAATCCCACACATACTGCAGAGCAGTTCTGTCGACTCTCAGCTCTCAACGTTTACTGTTTTGTAGCTTCATCAGACGCACACCTGAGTCCCAAGTTTTTACCCGATATGTGGTTTCAATTTTCGTGAGTTGCTCTCGATTTCTAAGAGTTTCCATGCAAATGGGACCTTTGGGAAGGAGACCCTTTCAAATAAAAATATTTTTCATATCAGGCAAAAAAATACAAAGAAAAATAAATTGGAAACCCCCTCTTTTTTGGACATCGAGCCATTTCAATCAAACAATTTTATCATTATTCTTAGGAAAGAATATCCAACGAATTAAACAAGGATAAAAATAAAAGTATTAATTTAATGTTAAAATGTAACCTAATCTCAAAATAAGATAATTTCAAAAACAATATGACACATTATGTAGGTACGTATAAACTATTTTTTTTACATACGTTAATTTTTTCGATGAAGAACGATTATTCATGTACAAACTTCAAACGCATACGACATTATTAAAATCCTTATCAATTCTTATACAATACTATTATTATATTATCCACTATCAGGCCACAAAGAGTAACCGTCGCGAAGGTTACATTTTGACGTTTGCGCGAATCCACGTTCGAAACTCAAATCGCGATGGGAGAGCGTCGGGTCAGCAGTGTCATTCTGACTTAGCACCCATGTACACGACTCGAGCGGCGCCGGCTCCCGCACTATTATCGTAACAATAAAAAACGAACTTTATTAAAAAAAGGTTTATTTAAAAATCAGTGGTAAAATATGCCGTGAAAATTATTTTTCATGAAATTATGTGAATGATGACAATGTGATAAACTTTGTGACGAAAAGTTTTTGAAATAAGTTTTAAAGTGGGTTTTTAATTAAGTTTTTTTCCTATAATTAATTTTTATCAGTACTTTTAACTATCAAAATTAATAAAATGTATAATTAGCTGTTTGTTTTTAATAATTTTTAGCTTTAAACTTATTATTAAAAAAGTTAAGTGTGAGTGAAGTTCAAGCTTGCAGCAACATTACTAACAGCAGCTTTGGTAAGTCAAATAATTTACTATTAAACTATTTTATTTATTTAATTATGATAAATAGTCTTAATTTACTATTAGGTAATTAAAATGACCGTGAGAATATTTTAATTCGATAAAACTTTTAACTCCCACATACATTTTTCTACATTTTAACACTAAATTGAGTGACAGAAAAAATAATACAAAATATTATGGAGCAAAAAATAATATTTTTGATATAATTTTAGGACTTAAATATTCAGAATGTGTTGAACTACGCACGTAGTTTCTACTCTACATATCTTCGCGCAGTATTTATCTGACTGCCTAAATAAATTAACATTATCAATTAATTTTATCGTTCATTCTGCTAATGGCGAAGCGTACATACATACAAAAATATTATACAAATATTGATAATCAATTTCAATAATTGTTCAATAACATCGCACCTACATTTTGTGCAAAGTGTTTATTTATGAAACGGTAAATACGATTTGGATTTAGAATTTAAAATGTACGATAGACGATGTTGTAATAAAAAAAAATACAATATTTCAAATTGTTAATCCAAGCAAACAATCAGATTTGTACGCGGCGAACACAATGGAATTGCATAAACCGGCTTACGAAACAGGATTACGGAAAATTTCGTTTCTGTAACAATACATACTCGAGCATGGAAAGGGTTAATTCCTGAATTAAATTTTATAATTAATAGTTAGCTGGAATATTAAAGGAGATGTCTTCTCCCTTTTGAATTTTAGAGCGCGTATTAAAAAAGTTGTCAACGTCATAAATAGCTATAAAATAATTTATGTTTTATTTGATGTGGCAATTTTATTGTATGAAAATAAGAAAAAATATATTCGGTGTTACGATGTTAATTATTGCATTCCCTTATCAATGTTTTAGCGCACTACGAAGTTGTATTATTATTTTCATGTTTTTTTAGTTAATTTGCCAAATTAATTAGATACAACAAATATATGACAGCTATTTGCGACTTTGCCAACTTTCAGCTTAAGCACTCTTAATTCCTGAATTTAATTTTGAAGACGAATAGTTTGTTCCTCAGGTTTGTTCGATTCTTAAAAAAGGAGATGTCTTCCTTTTTTGAATTAAACTTAAGAATACACAGTCACAAAAAAGTTTTGTCGTGAGTTTTTTTTTACAAAAATGTGTGGTGAACAGTTGCAGAAGTGTGATGCTGAAGATTATGTAGGCAAAATACAGAGTCTAGGTCGAGATGAAAATACTGCGCTTGCATGATTATGAGTGTCAGTCTTTGAGGCATTTAGACCGTGAATGCTTTCGGCTTCGTATTTTTTTTCGTTTTACCATGTAGCAGGGATTTGTAGCTTTTTTTACTATATCTTGAGACATTTGGTTTTCGAAAATCGCGAGGCTTTGTTTAAAAAGTGACATTCTCTCAGAAGCCTCTGGATACTTGTTTTTTGCCATAATATATAAAAATCGTACTTTCTAAGTTTATCTTGGACACCAATGATTGATTAAAGGTGAAGGAAAACATCTCGAGGAAACCTGGACTATAAATACTGAAATCACCAACCCACATTGAGCAAGCGTGATGATTAACGCTCAATCCTTCTCGGTGGGAGAGGAGGCCTGTGCCCAGCATTGGGACGATAAAAAAAGGCTGTGATGCTGATGATGATAAAAATCTTGAAGTGCGTGAAGAATCATGAAGGATGGAATTTAGGAATCTAAAAAAAAAACAGAAATCTTTTTAGTATTGGCGTATTAGCCGCGAGATATTTATCAAGCAATGAATGAGCTTTGAACATGAAAATCACTGACAATATGAACGTTACATTTGCGGAACTCTGCCTTTCCCGAAAACAATTAAGTGTAGTGATCACTGTCATACAAATAAATTAGCTAAATCAATTTATCAATCAAATTATTTTGACGAAATCCATCTCGTTGTTAGTACAGTCATATTATATTTCCATTTAAAATAGGAATAGAAACGTGTTGCCTATTTCCTTTGCTAAATTGGATATTCGAAATACAAACCTAGTCCGTCGTGGTGTGACGTCACAGGTCTTTTTGGTACCAATTTTTCATACTGGTAACATTGTAGGTATGTGAAGTTTGGTTAAAACAATTTGCAATATATAACACATTTTGACTAAGGCAATATTTCTAAAGGATCTAGCGGATATAAAGCTTGTAGTTGTTCAAAGGTTCTGAAAGATTAAATGGAATTTCAGAGTACGTATGATTTGCTTCGAAGATAGTACCTATGTATTTAAAAAAAGGTTGTTAATGTTTTTTTTTTTTCCTATACACCAATTTAAATAACAAAGAAAAACTAAGACAATATTTAAAAAAAAATGTAACGGTGACACAATGGGCGGTCTTATCAATTTACTTTTTAAAGCAAATCATATAAAATTAACACATTATATTTTGTCATTTCAAAACCTTCATCAAGGGAAAAAGAAAAAAGTGCTACATTCCGAATCGCAGCTACAAATATCGCCTTACCAACCACTGCAGACAACTCATATAGAATGTAGAAAAGGCTGTTGACATGATGAAAAGATCGTCACAGCATACTGATTTTTCCGTCAAACGTCGTCGGCAATATCGTAACTTATGAGTTCGCAAGTGACAGTTGAGATATGAGCATCAACCCCTTTGAGGCATGCCGACCGTTAATGCCTCCGTATCTCGCTATTTTCCGCTATCCGTCATATATGTATGTACATATAACGGATGTTTGCTTACCAACTATTTCCCTATCCTAAGCAATTGGGTACTTGACAAGGTCAAAAATAAAATCCTTTATGACATTAATTTGGTAAAGCGTCTTAAAATAATGTCACTTTCATGTATCGTTTTCAGGAATAAAGTATTTCAATTTTTTTATTGATTTATTTTAGTAAAATAAGTATTATATGGCTTGATGTGAAAAATGTTACGTCATAATTCTAACTTTCATACAAATTACAAAGAAAGTAACCGTTTTTGACAGCTAAATAAAAATAATGAATTTGACTAGTTGTCAACTACCCTATTATAATATAAAGAATATTCTCATATGCGACCTCGTTGGGTGAGACTCACAATACTGTTTTGTAATGGAATGGAGACGACATCCATAGATTCGTTTATATCTGTGAGACTATTAGCCCTTTGTTCGTATTTCTAAAACGTTTTCTTTTCCAGCTAGTAAAATGGTATAAAATGTGTATTCATGCCTTGGCATGTCATTGCCTTTGCTTCGGTTCTAGAATATGGACCATATTTGATTATTTTAACACGTATCGCATCATATTATTTATTTAAAAAAAAATAAGACAACACCAAAATTAGAAGACTTTTTTATATATTTATTTAACAGTTAATGATTGATTTGAATGAAACAATGAGGTACAAAGGCACTGCTTATATCTTAAGAAATCTCTTCCAGCAGGCCAAAAAGGGATGTAGACTGTGTAAACTGGAAGGATCTTTTACTAGAATTTTCATTCTGCATATACGGTTAAGTACGGCTATTGTAACTTGAGTGTTTTTCCAAATGTTCTGGTCGAAGTACCTACGGATCGATAGGTTAATAATAATTAACGAAGCTTTTTCGACCTCAATATCAGTTTTTTTATTAAGATTTCTTTAGTTACCTACAAGCCTAAAGAATAATTTAGTGCTAAATAATTGAAAATGGAACATAAATATAAGATCACCGTAGGTACTTTAGTGTTGAGAGAAAATCTACCAGTTTTAGGGATAACATATCTAGAAATTATCGATATTCCTAACTACGTTGTATTGCATAATTTTGTATTTACTTAAAAAATGCCGACAGCAATGACGATAGGAGAAAAACTGGTCATTTTTGTTTGACTTAGTTCAACCGGTTATAATATTAGGACGAAGCGTTATGTCATTAGAGTTATTCAAACAGTTTAACGTAAAAGTTAAAATGTAGAATTTTGTCTGCTTTTTGCCGGCTTAAAATTTTTGTTATTCGTGGGAGTTTGTCATGAGGGAATTTATTTATGGAACGAAAAAGTAATTTATTTAATTGAAATAGTATTTAGGAAATGTTATAGTAAGGTATACGGTGTGAGGCAAAGATTACAATTAAACAAGATCGCTAGTGTGTTTTTTTTTAATTTATTGTTATTTGGTTTTCAAAGAGTTTTTAAAATGAAAAAGAAAAACACATTTTTTTTATTTATAAAAATCTTAGTTGTCATGAACTAGGGAGGTAAGAGTGTAGCTGTATTTTGCCAAACCATTTCGTCTATACACAAAAAAGTAGGGGTAGGTAAGAATTTATTGTAAGAATCATTTATTTGATTTTCTCCAGGTCTTAAAAATACGTTTCGTTTTATACTTTCTACGCAATATACATCTGAAAGTAAGTTCGTATATGTATAGCAACATTTAATTACATGTCAGTCAATGTGGTATAGGGTTGTTCTTCCGTGTAGCACCATCTGGCGCGACCCCTATTCAAACACGCTGTGATGAGAATGGAATAATAAATTATATAAACTTTATTATACATATTATTTATTTTTATAAATATTTATTTACTAAAAAATATAACTTACAAAACTGTAGTATTATGTTTATTATATTTTTTTGAGTTGCAGTACTGTAGAGATTTGAGCTCTTTGCGTTTTTATTTATATTGGGACTGGCCGAATCATCAATTAAATATGGAATCGTTTAAAAAATAAGTAGATAGTTTTTTTTTTTATTGACGTTGTGAGTCAGCTTACACCAAGTAAATGTAGTAAAATTAAAAAAAATAGATAGAACATAGATATCTGATACCTGGAAGCTTTGTCTTCAAACAGAAGATTTTTTTTGTCGTTTCCTCAGTATCTATCTCTATTCCAATTAGACATCTTATCCTAATATCTGTGAACATCAATAAGGTTAGCAGGACTATAAACTAAAAGTAACTTTATTACAAATTTTGTTTTATGTGCCCGTATTAATTCCCTTGGTATGTGTGCAAAACCACGGGAACGGGAATAATGGAATTTATTTCCCGCATCGGCAGTAATAACGTTGGTAAATACCAAATATTGTGGTACAGCGGTGTCGCTAATAAATGCAATAACTATTTTACTCATTGTATCATTCGACAATACTGTACATTTTACACAAAGTGGAACAATAAGGGCGAGGCCTCATTAGTACGTCGCGCTGACTTGCGTCGACGCAGCGTTATCGCTGCGTCTTTTTCCATATATACATATTTTTTAAGACATGCCCCATTATACCGTTGCGTGGTCTCGCGTGTCGTTGCAACGGAGCGACGGACAAAAGGCAAAATAGGAGGGGAGATGCGAGGATGATGCGTTGCAGACGTTTATCATCCATTGCAAGGACTGAACTGAGATGCAACTTTTGCATTTGGCGTTGTCGCAACGCCAAATGAACGCAGGTGTGCGTTGATCCGTTGCAATGACGCGACGCAACGCACTAACGGGGCCTCACTCTTAAATATGACCACGTTTACTGCATGCAGCCAATGAATAGATAAATGCATCCGTACTATTCACATAGGAAAACAGAGTATGTACCATATAATATACGCGTTGTTTGTAGCTCAAACAAGCCTGTTCGTTGCACAATATTTGCTGAATGGGAAGACGCTGGCGTTGCCTTGACTTGCTATCTACAAAGGTCCAGTATGGTGTTTTATACATCAGGGTTAGTATTATACGTACTTTTCAAGTACCTACTTATACATGCCTTTATAGATTTTTTCGTATTTCGGTAAAAACATGGCCTGTTATGGCAGTCGGGTAAGAGTGCTTCGTAAATAAAGTCTGCTATTAAAGAAATAGATTTAGAATTTCCAAAACCATTTATTTTCATTCCCCAAAGAAACAAATAATTATCTGTACTAAAACTATAATATAATTGAATTGAAATTATATTTTTTGATTGAACTCGCTAATCAATCAATAAGTACTGGGCCGATGTGAAAAATTGTTACTGTGTTGGGTAGCTCTCTTCTCAACGAAGGATATAGGCTAGTTATTTTCGGGTACTTGAAGAAAATCCAAGTGGTGCGGCTGGAATCCTTATTCTTTACCAACCCTCACAAAGGCAATAAACGCTCACCAACTATGAACTAATGACTAAATATAAAAAGTCGAAGTTATCTGACATTGATCTTGGAAACCGATAATGATGAGATAAAATATATCAGCGCTATTGAAAAGTTTTCTCATAAGTAGTAATCTAATCTTAACAATATATATTATGTTGTAGGTATGATGCTATTTACGTCTTTTATCTGCATTTATTCTTGCATGTAAGTAGCAGTTCTAGGTACTACAGATAAAAGAATACATTGACGGTCAGATACGTGCAGGAGATACCTACTTGTATCGATATTTATATTTTTCTTGTCAAGATTTCTTATCGATTTTTATTTATCGATATAAATAAACAAGCGACCCTAGCTGCGCCGTGAGTATCTATATTCCTAAACTTTTCTCACGAAACTCTGTGTCTATTGGTGAAAAAAACCCTTAAAAGACCGTGCCTGAAATAGTTTATGATTTGTCCGCGAACAAACAGACAGAGAAACTTTATTATATGTAATGACGTGATGTAAGCTTTGTGTGCATCAGTTACTTTGTAACATGGCCAAGTTAAAGCTCCTTAGGCACTTTTTTATTGAGGGATATCATCAAATGGGGGTTACTTTTTTTAAAACTGCGGGTGCAGTTCGTTCCTCCTGGAGGTCTTGTGTGCCAGGGCCACGATACTCTTTAGTCACTTTATTAGATTTCTTGTCATCTTTTTCAAAAGGGGTTGTGTTGTTGTGGTGTCACACGGTTTATAAATAAAATATTTCATTACTCAGTGGAAATACATATTGCTCAGTTCCCGCTGATGACTGATAATAATTATTGCATGAGTATAATAATGCTATTATTACTTTATATAGATACACATTTTTGCAATTGCTGCACTTTTGATGACCGATTGGCAAATATAACTTTTTTACTTAAACTAAGAACTTACAAAGTTTACATGATGTGTAAAAAAGCCATATCGTTCCATAAGGTGGCAGTATCTTCTCTCTACTGCATAGTAGTTTACACACGTGAATATTTAGGAGAAAACTTCTTAGCTCTAGGATCTAAGACCCTAAAACTAATCCCTAACTATAATAATTTACATAGGTACGTGTTTTCATTCTCCTAGCCTTAAGCTATTTTCTCGATCTTGTATATAATACAAGATGTATTTCCTAATTGTAATCACCCAAGCGTCAACAATTGTGTTATTACACATGACGAATATAAACGATATATTCCTTAGAACAAGTTTTCCTCGTCATTGCTTTAGTAATTTTATTGCTTAATAGTTTGTAAGTGTGTGATGTATAGAAGTCGTGGTGCCCTAGTGGTTAAAGAGCCAACCTCTCAAGTGTGAGGGCGCGGGTTCGATTCCAGGTCGGGCAAGTACCAATGCAACTTTTCTAAGTTTGTATGTACTTTCTAAGTTTATCTTGGACACCAATGACTGCGTTTCGGATGGCACGTTAAGCTGTAGATCCCGACTGTCATTGAACATCCTTGGCAGTCGTTACGGGTAGTCAGTAGCCAGCAAGTCCGACGCCGGTCTAACCAAGGGGTATTGGGTTGTCCTCGTCAACCCACTTACCTGTTCAACCCGATACCCCTCAGTCAAACCTTCTGGCTTCTGGCTACCCGTTTCGACTACCAAATATGTACAAATTATAGCCGGGACCCACCAATTTAGCGTGCCTTCCGAAACACGGAAGTGCGTGATTGATCTTATAATGTAATGATTGATATAATTTTTTTTTTATAAAGGAGTAAAGTAGCTCACATAACTTATCCGAAATAAGTTCCGTAATAAAAAAATATATCAATATACTCTATGATACTTCAACTAATATTAATAATGTAAGTGCTCTTACTTACCTACTTTATAAGAAAACTAGACTCCGCCAGCGACTGTACCTGCATCCCGTGCGCACCATTATAAAAGGCCTACATAGCCTTCCTCACTACATAAGCTATGTAAAAAATAGAGAAGCTATACTCGAGATTCCCGTATTCAAGAAAACAAAAAAACAAAATCTTCAGCTTTTTTTATTAGTATCTAGATATCAATTTTGAGATGGGATAGATGTCTGATAATGGCCACGATTAATACAACTATATCAGTTTCGGTAGGTAAAAATCCATCACTGTCCCCGACTGTCTCCATGAGGAAAGTATCTTAAAACATCTTCACAGGTAAAAAACTGCGTTCCATGTGTATTGGTGTGGCATAAGAAGGGAATGTGAGTCCTTTTTCGATTTTCCATATCGTATATATGCAAACTCACATAATTAAGTATTGCTGTCACATAAATCTCTTTTAGGCACGGACGGGTAAAATATTTATGCTAATACCTACCTACCTCCCGAGTCCTGACTTTTTATTTATTTAAATGGCAACATTTTTGAAATTTCATTAATGCCATTTGAAGAATGTGGGCGAAAGTCCCAATGTTATTTAAAATATGGCAAGTTTCTGAAAATAATTATGATCGGTTTTATATATCTTTAAACTGAGTTTTTATTAATTATTTATAACAATTATTGCCTGGAGCGAACAGACTTATGCGATCCAAAAATTAAATTTCACTTTTGAAAACGTTCAATCGTCCAGAGAAAACCTATTTTCTCTCAACCTTTCAGTCAGATTGAAAGTGCCAAAATATGACGTATTTTATTTTTTATTTTGAATGAGGCTTTTCCAAAATCGTCAATTATTAATTTTATTACAGCAGTCTGAAAATAAAGGTTTCTATCAGGAACCTAATTTGGTTGAACAGTTAAGTTACTTTCTTATCTATATATTCTACTTAAGTTTTACACTTAACAGGTACCTACTAATTTAGGCACTCTAGGCAGACGACATTTTTTTTTTGTTTTCGTATCTCTGTTCATTTGTCCAAAGTGTCTGTAGTTTTGATTTATACTATTTCAATCATTTATTTTTTCACCTATCATTTTACTTCTACATGTATTTTAATATTATAAATTCATTAAAATATAAATATTATAAACTAAATGCTGTTTATCTACCAATAACATACAAAGTCACTCTGTTAAATGCTATTTTCAATTTACCTTTGTAATATCGTGAATTATTCAACGCTCCACATGAAATAAATTTCAAATACCGAATACCCATATCAGTAAAACATATGTAAAATCAAAATCCAATTTCCCAACACAGTATGGCGATATTGTAAATTAATTCGTAATACCACGAAAATGGGAGCTCTCGTAACATAACGTATTTGACTTTATATTGAGCGAAGTAAAGTAACGCAGTTATAAATTGTTCTATTGAATAATGGACAAAGTTTCAACTGATATTTGGGGCGGATTTTATAGGCCCATTATGAGGGCAAGTATTGTTGAGAACAACCATTTTTTGGCATTATATCTGGACCTCAAAATGACATAATATCGTTTTAATAAAAAGCTTAACATGCTTGAGTAATGGCGGACATTGGAATTATCGAAAGCGTTTCCTTTTTCGTTCATCCCTTCTTGATATAGAAGAGAATTATTTTACTAATGAGTTTCCTAACTAGGTTACATAAAGTAGAACGATTCCTAAATAATTAAGCACCTACACGTTTGTAGTTTCGTAGGAAAGTTACAAAGTAGATAAAGTTTGGATACACAAAATGTTTTCGTTTGTCGAGTCGAAGAGATCAGCTATACGGATCGTACGTATAGTTACACATGTTCGTGTCGCAAACAGAAGAACGATGTATTCATAAAATCTCTATTACATTGTATACCAAGGAATATAAATATTGTAAGCCATTTAACATAGGTACCAATAAAAAAAACTTCTCAAGGGTAAAGTAATAACATAATATACTCTAAGTGATTCAGGTATGTCCCGACTCTGAGAAATCCAGACTCTAAAGCACTTTGGAGATCAAACTTAGGACCACTAAGTCACGGGCATTATAGTAGAGTCTAGCTAGAGTTTCTAAGTCTGATTGATTTATTCATGATTAACTGATTAACTTTGCATTTTAGAAACTTACAAAATTGAGTTATAAACTTAGGACCTAGACGCAAATAAAAAAGATAATATAGCTAACATTATCAAGCAGAAGTTTTTTTGATTTTTTCGGACGCTCTAGTCCCTTGTACTACTAAACCGATTTGAAAAAAAAAATGTTGAAGGATGTTTTATAATTTCTATTGGATAGCCCGCCGACTATGAGCTGAGTTGTTGTAGTAGCTGGTAGAAACTTAAGTTGAAAAATATTTGACTAATGAATAAGGCTTTTAGGCCACCAAGAACACTTGAAGTGACAGAAGTGCAAATAATCCTATTTCTTTTTACACTCATGTTCACATATTTTGACAAATTTTATAGTACGAATTTATTTTATAGTTTGTATTGACTATTTACAGGACAGTTTAAATAATTTACTGCCTAACCGTACTCTTATTTATTGCATTTCTACCCCTCTTTATATTAAAAGATTTGAAACAATCACAGCTGTTGCAGTGTATTGAAATCCTTCACTCTGACGTCACAGGGTAAACTCTCAGTGGTATTATGTGTGATAATTATTCAAACAAGGGTCCATACCATCTGCCAGAAGAGGACCAACAATGCTTTTAATTAACTTGATTAACCTAAATGGTGGGAAACCCTTGTCACACAATACAACTTCTAGGGCGTAGTTTTGGGTGGTCTATGGTAAAAGTTATGGGTACCATTCGTCTAGAAACATTCATATTGCCTCGAGTATAATATACACATCATTATATATGTTTCTTCCGTGTTACGCATAGAAAATTTCAATCAAAATATAAGAAAATGTTTACCATCTCTGTTCTCTATCATTCTATCCCTAAAATTCATGATTTTCGACTTTCGAGCTAGTACACCATATTACCTATACACAAAACACGGGTCTTACACAATAATTGCGAGTAAGACCCGTGTGTTGTGTATAATATATCATAATTCATTCAACTTGCTTTTTTTTATTTACAGAGTATGTATTCAAAGTTTATTCAGTACCTAGTTCAACACCAAACGGCTCAAACATAATTCGACTTGTTTCAATACTTTCACAAGTGTTGACAGTAATAAAAATCGTATTGCCTTTCACACACGAGATTAATATTATAATAAAAGCAATTTATTATGACGTCAAAGCAATGTTTTCCTCAAAAAAAGGTAACTTTTCCTGGTCTCTTTCACACTGTTTCTTTACTCATAGTTATTTACATATAAAGAAAAGATTGCTCTCACAATATGCTTTAGATATTTTTATTATATTCATCAAACTAAAACTTTCCTTCAAATGTAGATGGATAAAAGTTTCTGAGGATAGAGAACTCCAGCAGGCTTAGCATGGCAACCGTAGAATCAAGTTTCATCTACCGGAGAATGGACATAATGACAGAAAAGTGACAAATTGACGTAAGATTTATTTTGCAATTTTTTTAAGAACTTTTTCTTTTCTTTGATCGACATAAGTCTACAAGTGATTATATGCGAGTAACCAGGTCGCGCCATGCTCGGGCAGAAGACATGCTGATATTGACAGAAAGAGCTTTGTCTTTCTTGAAAGAATAGATATAGAATCTGAGCTGCTCGCAGCTCGCTTCGCAGCTAACTGCGAATCTGAGCTAGAAACAGCCATGTAGAAAACAAACATGACAATCCCAGCTACAGTTTTAACACAAAGCTAAGATGAAATCAAATTATTAAAAAAAACTCCGGCCGAATTGAGAACCTCCTCCTTTTTTTAAGTCGGTGAATAAAAGAACAGTCGGCTTCGAAATTGTGTAGTTGACTACATCAAAAGAAAATCCTTTATCATAATATTAATTTCAATTTCTTAAAATACTCGTACCTAATGTCATTTTCATTTATCGTTTTAATGGAAAAAAAATATTAACTTAAGTTTATCATTTTGAAAGTAAAATAAATATACAGCTTATTATCTTGTAATGAAGTGGTGGAAGATTTTATCTTTTAAAACTCTACGCGCTAAAAGGTTTCGGAAAAGATTCTTCAAAATACTATCAATATAATCGACATATTCTTTACGTTACACCGTAAAACTACAGTTCAATATGACGTCTAAAATTATGATATCAAAATAAAAAAAAATGATTTACAACGCACTTGTTTAAAATATTATGTATTACGGTACTCACCGCAGCTTTGCGTATTTTAAACAACCGTATAAAAATAGATCTTAATATAAACGTGAAGCGAGCAAATGCTTTACGCATTTATGACTAGAGATTTTATAATATTATATACATATATGTATACCTACCTAAGTCGTGGTGGCCTAGTGGTCAAAGAGCCAACCTCTCAAGTGTGAGGGCGTGGGTTCGATTCCAGGTCGGGCAAGTACCAATGCAACTTTTCTAAGTTTGTATGTACTTTCTAAGTATACCTTGGACACCAATGACTGTGTTTCGGATGGCACGTTAAACTGTAGGTCCCGGCTGTCATTGAACATCCTTGGCAGTCGTTACGGGTAGTCAGAAGCCAGTAAGTCTGACGCCAGTCTAACCAAGGGGTATTGGGTTGCCCAGGTAACTGGGTTGAGGAGGTCAGATAGGCAGTCGCTCCTTGTAAAACACTGGTACTCAGTCGAAACCCGTTAGACTGGAAGCCGACCCCAACATAGTTGGGAAAAGGCTCGGGAGATGATGTATACCTACCTATTCCAATTCCCGGGTCAAGCCGAAATCGCTTTGTGACTTCTAAGAGACTTTCATAAAGCAGTCCGGAATCTCGAAGTTGGTGCTTGTGCCCATGCGTCGGAGAGCACGTAAATGTACGACCTACCCCTGATCTCCAATGGTTTGGCGTCCCATCGGACTTCGCAAATGCTTATGCTTATTATTAGTTCTACATAGCTGGTTGATCTCTTTAGAGGTAACGGCTGCCGTGGCATATTTTCTGTGGGTGCTTTCGCTGCTGGAGGGAATGTCAGACTTTTACTGACTAAAACTATCTTTCTTTTAGAGGTCGCTGTGTGCCAGGGCCGTGGTAACTCTAGCGTAGGTACAGCCCGCAGCCTCGGCAGATAGAATTGACACCTGTCACAAAATACATAAAATCGGTGTAATGTTTACACTGTAAATTGAGACATAAATACGCTTTACATTTTAGTTAAAAATATATCAACGATGGCAACAAATGACTCGCGTTATAATTTTAACTAACGTGTTTGCACCCACATGATTTATTTGACAGACGTTAGACTAAACCTTTTTTTGTGTAAATGACGTGAATATTTTAATCTATGTCGAAATTCCGTACAGATAATTTTAAACAACGTAGCGATCATCAAGCAAAGTGATGATGATGATGACATCCAGGCCGATAGTCGGCTACGGCGGCCGTACTCTTTTATGGAGATCAGCCAGATGCGCAGGACATACAATGCACAAGCATTGATGTGCACTCTCATAGTCCGATGGGACGGCCATCCGACACGACGGGAGAGAGATCAGGCGCAGAACCGACATTACGTGCTGTCCGATGCACGGATGAATCAATCACCAACATCAAGACTCCAGGCTGCTTTATGAAAGTTTCTCAAAACCCACAAAGTAAAATGTCAACAATCAAACATTATCTATTTACTAAACTTAAATAACAATAGATTAATAATAAACTTTTATTTTTCTAAATGAAAAAAAAATTACATCCATCATTATAAATGACACTGAACCCCACACTAGGATACCCTGTGTTGTGGGGTTAAGTTTCTTTCGTCTCTAGTGGAACAATATTCCAAAACTGTACCCGACTGATTAATGATTTGGGGTTTTGTAATAATTTTATTAAAATTTTGCTTGTATTTAACAAAATAAAATCCTATTGTATCCCATGAACAAACGACGACAGTTTCATAGAAACTTCAGCAATATACTTAATGTAGGTCTGCAATCTTCCAGCAATGAGCCTCTTTGATGGCAAATGACTGAACTTCGTCCCCCACTAATCAGGGGTCACACGGTCACACAAACCTTTGAAGCGCTTCCGTCACTGGACTGATGAATGAACTTCAATATCGTTCTTTTAGTCCGCGAAACTCATTTAGAGTGAATGAAATTCGAGTGTCTTTTCGATTCTTATGAAACGGTTCACTTTTAATTACAGTATCGGTCATGATTTCGATCGAGATTACTATTTGTACATTTTTAGTAGGTATAACTGTTTTCGAGAGACGATGTTTAGGACTAGACTAATTAAAAAATACCGTGGAGTAATTGATATCTAGTCTTAAATCTTTCCTCTTAATCTCCGTGTGTTAGGCTGTCTGTTTTTAACTCCAAAAACATTAAATTGATTTGGCAATATGTAAATATAGTTTCTTGAACGAAACCCTATTCCGTATAGAGCATTACACACGCGCTATTTAACAAATTTAACGTAGGTAAGTAAATTAAACCCCTATTAATGATGCCGCTAAACCCTTCACCGCTTACTCGACTTTATTAGTGGTATATCTAACCCTTTAAACAACCGTGCCTATGTACAGACGTATCTTATATCGCTTCTAATGACGATACGTTCTTGATGTCGATTACCCTTCATACATAAACAGAAGCACTTAGATTAGAACATTAGGTCTTTAGGACCTTAAGATAATGACGTCACAAAACAGATGATGGTAGAATTCAATTAGGACTGTACATTTTTGATGCCTTGATCAAGATAGTGACTATTAATATGTACCTATTCTATCTTTAAATGGAAAGAATTTCATATTTAAGGATTTTAATTATTTTAATACTAACTTTAGAAGCTCGTGGTTAAATAAAAGCCACACGGATAGATCGATCATAACGATAAGCAACGCTTGTTTCGGTTGGTCTGTCAACATCGAAAAAGTTCTCATGGCAAGATTCTGTCTGTACACTAGTATCGGTTGAAGAGGTCAGATAGGCAGTCGCTTCATTTAAAACACTTGTATTCAGACTGGAAGCCGACCTCAGCATAGCTTGGGAAAAGGCTGATGCAGCAGGCTTAGCATGGCGATTATATATCTATTCTGTCAAAAAAAGACAAAGCTCTTTCTTTCAATGTCAACATGTCTTCTGCCCGAGAATGGCGTGACCTGTCAACTCGCTTATAATCACTTGTAGACTTACGTCGATCGAAGAAAAGAAAAACTTCTTTTCTATTTGTCAAAAGAAATCTTACGTCAATCTGTCACTTACCTGCCATTATGTCCATACTCCGGTAAGCAAAACTTGTTTCTATGGTTGCCATGCTAAGCCTACAGATGAATTATTTGAATACATTTGGCAGGACTGAAATCTTATAATCTGACCTAATAGTAAATCTATTTAGGCATTGTATAACAAGGATTAAGAAGTTTTGATACTTTCACTATTGAAGGGATTTAATTGATGTAGATTTCAAATTATTAACTAACTTATTACAATAACACAAGTGAACAATTTAGTGGCTTACAATTGCGCAGTGGTCATTG